>CAWUFW010000847.1:0-2980000 GCA_963921515.1 Calotriton arnoldi | reverse complement strand
TTTGAGTCAGTAAATAACATCTTGGGGGTGTCGCTGGCCCCTTCTCCCACGCTTGGCCTATTGGGATATGTAAAAAACACACCGCCCAAGTTGCGTAAATTACACGCTCTTCTCCTCTTGTTTGCTAAGAGACAGGTTGCAGTCCACTGGGGTAGACGCCGAATGCCTACAATCGCAGATTGGGTTAGAGACCTTACATATTGCCACGCACAATTGAGCACATTCTGGGAATTGATGCCACCCTCCTCTAGACCCCGCAACATCTGGGAACCATTCTTAACATGGAGCGCTGATTTGCGAACGTCGACTGGGGTAGTGGCTGCGGGAGATATGCAGACTGTACCCTAAACCTGATAGCTTCATGCCACACACCTGCCTCGACTGCTTAGAACACATGTACTGGCATATGTGACCAGCAGATCACTGCATAACTATAGAAACAGCCCATTCAAGGCCGATCAGTGCACAATGCTGACCCTTGTGTTAACACTTGCTAAGATGTGCGTACTAATTTTTCTTTTTCTTTTCTTTTACTTACCTGTCATATTGTCTAAGGTTCGTGGAGGAGGGCTACGGTGTAAGCTGTTATTAGCTTTGTGTACTGATATGCCTATGGCTATATGAGTTAACTTTTTGATCAATATTGAACTGACTCTTTCGAATGTTATGGAAATGTTTGTTTTGAAAATGCTAATAAAAAAATAAAAAAAAGCCTTTGCCGACTGTGGGCCTACCTGCTGAGCGGACGTTGGCCAGAGCCCATTAGCGGGTCTGTGAAGGCTGGTGCCTGGAGAGTGACTGGGGGTCGTGATGTGAGCTGCCGCCGGGGGCCAGAGGTGATCCCAGTTACTGGCTCCCTTTCGGAGCTGCCCGGCGCATGAAGGTGAGCTACAGGTCCCTCCCCGGGGACATTGTGCCGGTGCACTTCCCAGGTAGAGGACTGTGTTGGGCCACACGCGGGGGCTGTAATCCCTGATCGGAGTGCCGCGGGGGGAATCTGTTAATTCCACGGAGCTGCTGGTAATTGTCATGGGTCTGCCCCCTCGGTGAGACTGGGTGCCGGAGGCGACCCTTCATCATTAAAATTTCTGCGGGCGGCTGGAGGCTCGGGGATTTGCATACTCACTTTCCACCTATCATAGGGGACTGTTGTGAATTGGCATCTGCATTGTAAACTATTTGGGGTGTCATGCTGTGTCTGTGGTTCCCTGCTTGCTGAATCTTGATGCGGGTGTGGCCCTGTGCTCATATTTTTGGGGTGTTTCAACTCACTTTATGTAGCAATAGGCCCCAGCTACTCCTGAGTGACACATGATAATGTGGAGAGATCTGCTTGCTGCCCCCACTAACATTTATACGGCTCTGGTGATACTGTGAGCCTACCATAGTTCCTGCAGGGGCCTCTGCGCCTGTTGTGTCCTGCACGGACTCTCCATTGGCTGACCTGTTGTTGGCGCTCCCCTGGATCACAGATACTGCTTGCGGTACCTGTATCGATGTGCTGAAGCAGTGCCCCATCTGCTTTAACTTTTTCTCACACACAGATTTTTTCTACTGCATTAGTGTGGAGATCGACAAACTCATTGACTGGGTTTGCTTGCAGGCAGCAGATGTACTCCTATTGACAACGCCTTGTCGAGGGTTCAGTGGCTTCTAGTCTTGGATGTGACAGTGGCTCTCGCTATCCTTACCGAAATGGGGAAACCTGACAAAAATCATCCCAAATTGGAATTCGAACAACGTAAATCGATCAGGGCATGTGGGGATGGCAAGGCAGCGCCTGAAACAAATCCTGACAACTCTGGCCTGGAATTAGGAATTACCTAAATTTTAACACATTGCAACACAGCCTCACTAAAATAGACTGATTTGCTATCCTACAGAAAGGATAGAATGTCAAAGCGTATTGATAAGCACGTAGAACGCTTAGACCTGATGGAGAGGTGCTTATCGGAGGGTGTAGAGGAGCAGGCTACAACAGGAAATCGGAAACAAATGCAGAAACCTTTATTGGCCTTACAAACTAAGACTGAAGATTTAGAAGCTTGCTCCTTGCGGAATAATCTCTGCATTGTTCGATTCTGGGATTCCACAAATACTGGCAACATGGAGTCTTTTGTGGAATTTCTTCTTACGGAACTACTGGGCCGCAAAACCTTCTCTGATATGTTTGTGGTGTAGAGTGCACATCGGTTATTGGCGCCACAACCGGTCTATGGTGCCAGGCCTCGCCCTATTATAGCACGCTTACTTAACTATAGAGATTGGGATGCAGCACTGTGCCGATCCAGAGAACTCCGATTACTCTGCTATGGGGGTGCAAAGCTTTCCTTCTTCCCTGATTTCGCCCCACATGTGCAGGAAACAAAGAAGCAGTTCTTGCTGGTAAACTCCGAAGCTCTCATCTGCCATAATTTATAAGTATTATGGCATGTTATAGCTGCTCTTTTTTCATATATTGGTCTCATTATTGATATGACATAGTTATTGTTGCCATGCCTTTGCATTGTGTGTGGTGCCTGTGGTGATTGGGTTCCCTATTTAGAAGAGCCTTCTGTTTGATCCTGCAAACGTTTTTATTTCCAGAAGCGGGTTGTATGATGTGGGTACTCTTGATGTATGTTATGGAGGAATGTTCTTTCTTGTAGGGAAGGGATGCATTGCTACATGATTCGATCTGTTCGATGGGTGTTGATGTGTTCCCTCATTCCTATGAAGGCCCTTCTTTAACATTGGTTGCAGGAGTGTTTGGCGGGCGATGTCTGCCTCCATGTGTGATCCACACTGTCTCTTTTGGGGTACGTTGGTTGGGGATTTGGGAGGGATATGGGTGGGACACAAGTAGCTATGTCACATATTGGGAGGGCATAGCGTGGGTGGAGGGTGGCAGTGTATTGCTACTAGCTTTGTGTAGGCACGTGCAAACACTGGTCAACTTAGTGGACTACAGCTATTTGCTGATTACAAAATGGCAGGGCGTGGTTGATAGAATGGAGGACACTGATACCTCAACTAAACACATGGTAAAATTGAATGTTTTTACCTGGAATGTAAGAGGATTGAATGATAGTTGTAAGATCCACAAAGTATCTTCAACGACACCAGATTGATGTGACTATATTGCAGGAAACGCACTTGGCACCCAATAATGGAGTTCTCACTCTGGGGCGTATGCGAGGGGGAGTGCCGAGCCTCTGGGTTTACTACTCATGCAGGGGGGATTTTGATTTGGGCTCCTCACAGTTCAGGAATTACATTGCAGGAAATGTGTTGACAAAGGGGGGCGATTTGCAGTTGTGCGTTGTCGTAAAGAGTGTTTTGATATTCGTCTGGTGGGGATTTATTAACCCAATTACGACAACCCACCGTTCTATTACTCATTACACGCCAAGTTAGCAGGATATGACAACTTACCCCATAAATGGGGTGGCGATTTTAACTGTGTGCAGGCCCCGGAATTGGACCGCTCTAAAGGCCCTCTGCGACGTCCTTCAGCGGTGGCCCTAGCTATAGCCACGGTGTCTGAGGCTAGTGGCCTTGTATATGTATGGCATGATCACTTTCCACAGGGCAGGGAGTGTACTTATTACTTCTCGTTCCGTTACATACACACGCGCATTGACTATTAGCTTGTTTCCCATAATTTGTTATCCAGGGTGAGTCAACGTGATCATCTACCTCACACATACTCGGACCACTCCCCGGTGCGATTGGTCTTAGATCTTGCATGTGTGTGGGCATTCTCATGGTGCTTTCCACAATATTCCTTACTTGATACAGTGTTTCACGAAGAATTGTCGCAAGTGATTGACGAATACTTTCGCACTAATTTAGGCTCAGTGGAGCGGATGGCTACCATTTGGGAGGCCTTCATGGTTTATATCCGCGGGGTTACTATTTCAAAACCTTCTGGGGTACTCCGTTCTATTCATGATCGATTACAGAAGCTGTCATCCAACAAAAGCCCGCCCCCTGCAAACAAGGTAATAACCCCCCCCCCCCATGCACCCCCTAGGAGCTGGAAGTCATTCAACCCCATCTCCGAAGCAGACATCATTGAAATGATTATCAGGTCCAAACCCTCCTCACACATAGCTGACCCTATTCCTGCCTAACTGGCTAAAAAGCTCAACCTCGCCCTAGCCTCTCTCTGGACCAAGATTATAAATAGCTCCCTGAAAACCGGAGTCATCCCAGACTGTTTTAAAATCGGCCAAGTCACGCCATTACTAAAAAAAACGGGCTCTGACCCAAACAATCCCGATAACTTCAGGCCTGTCTCCAATCTCCCCTTCTTAGCCAAAATCCTGGAAAGATGTGTTCTCCTTTAACTTAACCAACACATTGACAGAAACAACCTTCTGGATACTCGCCAATCTGGCTTCAGAAAAGGATGCAGCACAGAGTCAGCGATCCTGAATGTCATAGATGTCTACAAATCACTCGATACCGACCGATGCTGTTTTCTTATTCTCCTTGACCCATCGGCAGCCTTCGATACGGTCGACCACAAACTGCTCATAAATGTACTCCGAGAAAGGATTGTAGCAGATGAGGTGGTCCTACAATGGTTTACCTCCTTCCTTCAGAACCGCTCCCAACAAATAAAAATTAACAACTTCACGTCTGACCTACTCCCCATAACCAGGGGAGTCCCACAAGGATTAGTTCTCTCCCAATCACTGTTAAACATCTACATGGAGCCCCTCACCGCCATACTCAAAAAAGCCATCATCCCCTTCCACCTCTATGCGGCTGATACCCAGATCTACCTAGAAACCTCCTCAATTGGAGACATACGGAGACTAAATGACACTCTGAGAGAAGTCCAGCACTGGCTATCCCACAACCACCTAAAACTCAACCAAGATAAGACGGACATCCTTCTCATATCCAACAAGGAGCCGACCCCCCCCCGCCCCAAGTCACAGAATGGCTAAAAACCATTGATGCTCTTAGCTCCAATCTCACCCTGGCCGACACTGTAAAATCCCTGGGAATCACTATGGACCCAAGCCTAAACATGGACAAACATATCAAGAACACTGCAAAGGGCGCATTCTTCAACCTAAAACTACTCAACAAAATAAAACCCTTCATCCCTCCCAATGACCTTAAACAGGCCACCCAATCCCTGGTTCTGTCCAGATTGGGCTACGGGAATGCAACCCTCACAGGCACGGCAAAATCTCACTGAGCTCCCCTCAGATCAACTCTAAATGCAGCTGCCAGGATGGTCACCGGAGTAAAGAAATACGACCAAATCTCTCCCTCTCTAAGAGAGCTAAAATGGCTCCCAATTGAAATGCGTTCCAACTTCAGAACTGCTTGTCTCACATACAAAGCTCTTCACACCGGTAAACCTGCCTACCTGGCTTCCAAACTCAAAGACAGGCCAGACGAGGAATCTCTGGAGTACTAGCACTCTACTTCTCATTCCCCCGAAAACTCGCAAACAAAAAACCTTATCACGCTCCTTCTCTGGAAATGCGCCTAAAATCTGGAACTCCATCCCAGTCCATATCAGGACTAACCCCTCCTTCATAAACTTCAAAAGTCAGCTCAAAGACCTCCTCAACCGAACTCATCCGAATGGATAGCTGCCGCCCAACGAGACAGAGTTCCTCTGTCACAGGAATCTTGCGCAGCGCAGAATATAGACACTTCGATAAGAAGGCATTTACATCACCTGCCTTTTGACTCGCTCCTTTGACCCCTCCACCCTGAACAGGATTCGACACGAGACAATGCTGTTTATTGAAATTCTTTGTGTCCGATTGCATCACGATAAATGTTGTAAATCGCTCTGATACCTTCGGGTCTGGTCAGCGCTATATTCAAGAGTTTTATAAGAAGCTGGAAACCGATTTGGCAGGTTTAGAGCGAGTCTATCAGGGGACGGTAGAACCTATATTATTAGCACTTACCAGTGCCAAGTTAGATGAGTATAATGAACTAGCTCAGAATACGGTGAAACACTCGGGAAAATATGCTACGGCCAGGGTTTACGGAGAGGGGGAGTGGCCTAGTGCCACCCTGACCGCTTTAGTTACTTCAAGTCATGAAGAACATGACGCGTTGTTTGTACTGGATTAGGGGGACGACGACCTGTACATGGAGTTTGCTCAGGTGGCCAAGAGGTTTTGGAATTACGGTTCTGAGCTATACGCGTCGAATCTCACTTATGATGAACGGTCCCTACCGATTATCTGTCCCATATTACCATGAAATGTTTGTCAGATACCCACAGAGTGGCTTATGGCACCTCTCCGCCCCACCGAGGTCATTGCCGCATTGAAGGATAGGCCTGGTGGCAAGGCGCCTGGCACCAATGCCTTCACCGTTGCCTTTTATAAGACCTTTCATGACAAACTTATTCCACACCTGGTTAATCTCTTTGAGGAGATGGTGCGAGGTGGTACTATGCCTCCGACTATGTGGGGAGCATTACTGATTGCTTTACTCAAATCAGACAAACCACCTGAACACTGCTCCTCCTACAGACTGTTATCACTCCTTAAAACAGATACGAAATTGTTCGCAAAAGTCTTAGCCAATAGACTGGTGCCTCTGCTCCCTGGTATTGTGGGACCTAAGCAGTCCAGCTTTATTCCGGGCCAATCTCTTATTTATAACCTTCGTACCTTGTTTGGGGCATTCTCATGAATCGATCCTGGTGTACGAGCCGCGGCTATTTATTTTTTTTAGACGCAGTGAAAATGTTTGATTCAGTTAAATGGGATGTTATGCTAGCAGTGCTACGTCGAGTGGCGGTGGGAGATGTTTCTTTTTTGAGGCAAGTCCAAGTCTTATATAAAAATCCAACGGTGCGTGTGAGGGTTAATGTTTTGATCTCGAGCCCCAATTACTATTACTAGAGGCACACGACCGGGCTGCCCCTTATCCTAATATGCCCTGGTGGTGGAACCCTTGGCTTGTGCATTGCGAGAATACCATGCCCATCGTTGTATTTGATTCCCACATTATAATCTTATAATTTCCGCGTATGTGGACATTGCACTTTTTCATGTCTGTGAACCAGAACGTAACCTTTCCCCAATTCTCCGCGGGGTGGTGGGTTTTGGTGGACATTCTAGATTGCACATTAATTGCAGCAAATCGCTCATTTTTCCACTTACTGAACCCACAATGCCTTTTCCAGTAGAGTTTCCTTTTTAGTGGACCACTGAACCAGTACTCTATTTTGGCATTCAGGTCCATACGGATCCTGAGGTATTCATACGTGAAAATTACAGGAAGGCCATACAGCGCCTCTTTGAATCGGTTAATCGTTGGATGCGCCTCCCACTTTCAGTTATTGGTCGCATAGCTATTATGAAAATGGTAGTGCTTCCACGATTTTTGTTTCTGTTTGCAAATATTCCGATACTGTTGCCGGGTGTGCCGTTCCGAACTCTGCGCTCTTTAATGTTGTGCCTGGCATGGGCTGGCAAACAGCCTCGCGTGCAGTGGGCTACGCTTACTCTTCCCTATTCAACGGGTGGTCTCACCGCAGCAGATTGTGAGGCATATTACAGAGCAGCACAGATTGTTTCCTCATTTTGTATGCATGGCCCTATGGATTTGCCACATTTATATCTAGAACGTGATAAGGGTGTCACCGCTGTCTATACCATCTTTTTTACTTGATAGGCCGCAGTGCAGTTTCCATGCCATTAATCCAGTGGGCACCACGAGGTTCCTACTGAAGACATTGGCGGATATGCAGAGAGTGAATTTACTTTACTGTCCACGACTACCCTTGGAGTGGTGCTGTTGGTTTACATTGGGGTTGGGGGCGCTTCGTGAACTCTGAATACGTTATATGGGGGATTTTTTTGATAAGGTACTCTGCGATTGGGAGAAGATTCGGGCGCAAGCAAAGAGCCCAACCTTGCTGGCACAGTTTCATTACTACCGGGCGTGACACTTCTTACTTGCTTTGTTGGATGACGAGTTGACTGAGCCCCCGGAGATGGTTTCTCTCACCAACAACCAGCTCACCTCCTCACTCAACAACTCCACCCCAACCATCGCGGAAAACGACGACCCCAACACCGCAGCCCAAACCCTACATAGATGGATCTCGGACAGCACCAACACCATAGCCCCCCTCAAGAAAAACAACAATACCCGCGCCAAGAAAGCCACATGGTTTACCACCGAACTTCGAGAGTCCAGACGCACATGCCGCCTCAAAGGCCTGGAGTAACACCAAATCCACAGAAGCCCACAACAACTTCAGAGCCGCCACCAACGCCCAACATCAACTCATCAGAGAAACGAGGAAAAAAACGATTGAAGACAATCTCCACCCACGCGCACAACAGCAAGGAACTCTTCAGCATCATCAAGGAGTTCGCCCAACCCACTAGCGAGTTTACCGACATCCCTCCCTCACAAGACCTCTGCGACAAACTCAGCACCTTTTTCCACCACAAAATCAAGAGCATCTACGACAACTTTGACAAAGACAACCAACACACTGAACCCTCACCAACCACCCCCGACACCCGGAAACCAGCGATTGACGACTGGTCAGCCCTCACCACCGAAGACACACTGAAGACAATGAAGTCAATCCACTCAGGGGCCCCCACGGACCCCTGCCCCACCACATCTTCAACAGAGCCGCCGACACCATCGCACCCATGCTCCGCCACACCATCAACCGCTCCCTGGCGACCGCCTCGTTCCCCGACGACTGGAAACACGCCGAGGTCAACACCCTCCTAAAGAAACCCTCAGCGGACCCTACCGACCTCAAACTACAGACCCATCTCCCTGCTCCCGTTCCCAGCGAAAGTCATCGAGAAAGCCATCAACAGCCAACTCGCCACATTCATTGAAGAACACAACATCCTCGACTCCTCCCAATCCGGCTTCAGAAAAAACCACAGTACGGAAATCTCCCTCCTCGCCGCAACAGACGACATCTGCACCCTACTGGACAAAGGAGAAACAGTACCCCTCATCCTCCTCGACCTATCAGCGGCGTTCGACAGTCTCCCACCGCACCCTAATACGCAGACTCTACGACGCAGGAATCCAGGACAAGGCCCTCGACTGGATCCGCTCCTTCCTCTCCGGCAGGACACAGAGGGTCAGACTCCCCCCTTTCCTCTCGGACCCCACACCTACCACCTGCGGAGTCCCCCAGGGCTCCTCCCTCAGCCCGACGCTCTTCAGTGTCTACGTGGCTCCACTCGCCCCCATCGTCAGAACCTACGGACTCAACATCGTGTCATACGCAGACGACACCCAGCTCATCCTCTCCCTATCCAACGAGCCCAACACCGCCAGACGCAACTTTCGAGAAGGCATGGAAGCCGTCGCCAAATGGATGAAAAACAGCTGCCTACAACTAAACACCAACAAAACAGAAGTACTCATCATGGGCCCAAACCCCGACGCCTGGAGCGACACCCGCCCTCGGAAACCCGCCAACCCCCACGGACCACGCACGCAACCTGGGAATCATCCTGGACTCCGAGCTCAAAATGGACCGCCAGATCAACTGTCTCGTCTTCCTGCTTCCACACCCTCCGCCTCCTTCGTAAGACCTTCAAATGGATCCCCTCGAACACCGAAAGACCGTCACTCACGCCCTGGTCACCAGCAGACTCGACTACGGCAACGCACTCTACGCCGGAATAAACAAAAACCTCACCCGCAAGCTACAGAACATCCAGAACGCCGCCGCAAGACTGGTCCTCAACCTGCCAAAACACTGCCACATCTCCCAGTACCTGCACACACTCCACTGGCTCCCCGTCGAGGTGAGAATCCCCTTCAAGATGCTCACCCACGCACACAAGGCCCTCCACGGCACCGGACCAGCATACCTGAACAGCCGACTCAAATTCCACGCACCCCAAAGGACCCTACGATTAGCCCAGCTCTCCTACGCCGTGGTCCCCTGCACCAGAAAGACCAGATCGGGAGGCCGCTCCTTCTCCTTCCTCGCGGCCAAAGCATGGAACGCCCTTCCGCTCCACCTCAGACAGACATCGCTCCCCATCTTCGCAAGAAACCTCAGAACCTGGCTCTTCGACAGACCCCCTCCTTGATGGAATGGAACCTGCACCCCCTCCACCCCCCCACCCCATGCGCCTTGAGACCCTTACGGGTGAGTAGTCGCGCTTTAACAAACCCCTGATTGATTTAATTCAATCACAATCCCCTAGTCGGGCAGTATCAATACTATATGCTTTTGCACAGGAGAACAGGTGCCCTAGTGATCCAGCGGTTTACTAGCAACAGATACTCCACTACCATATACTCACCTGGGCCCATACAACTTGCTTCCGCTAACACCAAGTAGACCGCCGAAACTTTTAGTTTTATATGATTCTCATACCTCAAGATCTAGTTATTGGTTCTTTAACTAAACCTTTCACTGATCAAACAGTTCTTTCCTCTGGTCAATGGACCAGTTAGGTAAAACTAGTTGATGGTGATACTTAACATAACCTTATTATACATTTCTTGAAAGAAAAAAAAAATGACACTCGGTAAGCTTTAAAATCTTTATCTAAATTAATGGGTTGTGTACCATCTCAAAGCGTTTCAGTACAAACACCCTCATTCATAAGAGTGCCAAATTCAAACAAAATTCATTAGAAAATAACATTCAGATTTCACGCAACAACAATACTCAGAAAGAAGAGGATAGAGAAAAGAGCATTTATCAAACAATGAACTTCATAGTTACCAAAGTATCGTGTGAAGACCAACCCCCTGGCCAAAGGACTGGTAAGGACAGATCAGGAGACAAAGACTTCAAGAGAGGAATCAGGACAGGATACTTCACCTCTCTAAATACCGACGACTACGTTGCAACCCTCTCTGACACACACTTCCTCCTCGTGGTTCTTCAGGGATCTTCTTTCTAACCCACCCAAATTAAGTAGATGGTTCTGCATTCGATTTCTTCATCAGCATTTCAGAGCATCAGCACCACCCCAGCACTGACAGCATCCCAAGCTCCGAATTGTTTCTGCTGCTTCTGCTCCCAACAAGCTTAACTAACTAAACTACTTCAATTATACCCTTCCATAGGCATATGTACCACCCATTAATGTTTCATTTTTACAGACTACTAACTTCTGATTGGACAGGCGAGGGGGGGATGATCATCACACCATGCTTATACTTCATTTATTCCTTTAAACCATTGTTTCCAAACTCCTCCCCTCAAACTTTTATTCCGCCCTTCCTTTCCCACACATCTTTAAACTTTATTAATACAAAATGTATCATTTTTCTGAATACGGTTCCTTCATATGAACTCTTCACCCTCATGTTCCCAGGGCACATCTCCGCCGACCTTGGACGCGTGTCAAGTCCTTAGTCATCCTTTCAAGCCTCCACACCAGGGCGCATGCGTTGCGCCACGTCAGTCTGCTCGACTCGGACAAGTTGAACAGGCCCAAATACGCACTAATAATAAAGTCAAAAGGAGAAATGTTATTCTCAAAAATAAATGATTTCACTGTATACCACCAACCTCTACTCTAACCCATACCATTTATTATTTCTCTATCTGCATTTGCGTTAGTGTAAACTCATTTTCTAATTTCAGCAAAGCAGGTGCCATGCATGTGAGCTTTCAAGCGGCCATTTTATAGCTCTTTGCGCAAGCGCCAGAATTTCCCTCCAAGCGGCAGCACGTCATACTATGTAGATGCAGTAGACACATGCGCAGTAAAGATCCCGTGTTAAATGCATTCTAGTCCTATGTCGATGTTATTGTGGCTAGTAAACACATAGGCAAGCTTCATTCTTTTCCCGCGTATGATGGAAATGCATATTATTAATCACAAAACACGTTGTTAGTAATTCGTTAATGAGTTTAAACGAGGATTGCTTCCGAGCAAGTCTCGTGTTCGAGTCCTTGCTCCATCAATCCCTCTCTGATGGCATATTAAGCCATCACAAAATTTTCCCATTCATCCCAGATACCAACTTTTAACACTTCTCAGTTTTCTCTATTTGTCCTCTCAAACTTTCATCAATGATTTAGTTTCCTTCAAGATCTCGCATCTTCTTATATAGCCTGCCTTTCATTTCTTCCAAGCATATTTCCTCATACTTTCTTTCGTGTCGGTCTCTTTCCTTTTCTGTTCACCTGTACCTTTCCTTTCGTACCTTTTCTACAACATCTATATGTAATCACTATTAACATCACTATCGTTATTATCATAACTAATGGTATTATTATCTGACCTAGAAAACTTTTCCCAAAATTAACAAACCATTTCCCTATTGATGTTATACTTTTTGTTAATTTTCCCCACACTGTCAACCTCCAGTTGGGTCCATTCTTTATGCATTCCCGTAATATTTTCAATATATCCTTTAATTTCTCTGCTTTTGTCCGGAATGTAAGTGCAGCAATGTTGAACTTTCAACATGCCACAAACTCCACCTTCTTTTGCTAATAATATATCAAGAGCAAGACGGTTCTGTAAAACCATAGATCTAATTTCAACCATTTCTGTGTTCATCATTAAAAATCCTCCTGCAGTATCTGTAGAAAGACGATCAACTATGGTTGATAACTTACAAATTTTCTGTGCACTAAAGATGTCTCCTACAATTTCAGAAAAACTAGCTCTTCTTCTACGTGTTAGTCCATTAGAGTTCTTCCCATTGGTTCCACTGATTTCATCTACATGATACATTTTGGGAAAAACTATTCCAAAAGAACAGCTTCCGTACCATCTTGCAGGTAACCTGTAATAGGCATTGCTCCCACAAACATAATACACTCCTGGAAACACAGGATCAGTTCCCCCTTTTAGTCCCCATCCTCCTAATATTAGGAAGTTATGTTCACATTCACTGGAACCAATGTAATTATTGTTATAATCTGTCTTTAACCTATGGAGGCAGAATTTTCCCCTTTTCACAAAATCCAGGGACATCGCAGCATGAGCCTTGCCACTTGCATAGATTCCCTCCTTCCCAACCCATGGAGGTACATGGGTTTTCTGTGTAGTTGCTTTCCTCATTGAATCCTGTCTCCTTTCTTCTACTAAATTCAAGAAATCTTTTTCTTCTTTTCTTAATGTACATGTTAGATTATCTTTGTGTGCCTGAACTAAATCTATTGAACTCATTGTTATGAAAAATTCACCCATAAACTGTGCGTTTTTACTACTAGCTACTGGATTCATATTCTTTCTAATAGGTAGTTCAGAAAATACTACATCTAAATTAGAATAAAAATACTGCAATCTCCCTGTAGTGTAAAATAAACTTGATAAAATACTACATGACACACCATAGGTTAAAGGTATATGGTGATATGTAATCCCTTCTGATACTGATGAGGGCAACTTCATACATACGTAACAGTTGTTAATTTCCATAGTACTAACATACAGAAATAACAATTTAATAAACACATTAGAGGACGTATTATAGTCTGACTCGTGATAGTTTGCTTCATCTTCCACTCCTATTTCTAATTTAGTTTCTCTTAATCTATCTACCTTGACATTAGTTTCTGTATTATTCTCGTTACTTGTTTTCATTATTTAAGGTACCCCTACTGTTATAAATAGCCATCCTAATACTGCTAATAAAATACTACAAAAACAAAATCTAAGACACTTTCTTTTTACTCCACATTTTGTTTTCCGCTAACTTCATTGTCGGCCATTTTGTTCCTGAGAATTTCTTTTCTCTTATCTTTTTTCTTTTTCAGTCTTTTGCCCTTCTTTCTGTTCTTAAGGAGGTTTCAATTGGCTTTCGTCAATTTGTGCAATATGGACTTCTTCTGTCTCATCAGACAGATCCAGGGACTCAAATTCCTCAAGAATGACATGTCAACTCTGGAGCCTTGTATTTTCTGTTTTTAAATTTCGCAATCTTGGACTTCTTAGAGTTATTTTCGCTAAAGTTTGCTTAGGTCTTGTTCGACTTGTGATTTCGTTCACTTGCTCTGGTTTCTTTTCAGATTTTCTCAGGTGATATTTTAGTTTCTTTACTCCAGTTGGCCAATTGTCTCCCTTTCTGACACTTTTAATTTGTACTGCGTTTTCACCTTCCTTATCTCCTTGTAAAGTTCTTTTTATTTCATTTATTCTGGGCACAATCCGTTCTATTTCTCTGTTTTCTGTGCTTGTACTTTCTTTTGCTTCTTCTTGCTCAGGTTCTACCGTATTTTGTTCTACTTCTTCCTGAGCTTGTTCTTCTAATTCGGTCTGATCCTGCTCAGGTCTTACTTCAAATCTTTCTTCTTCTGCCTGAGCTTGTTCTTCTAACTATATCTGGTCCTGTTCAGGTCTTAATTCAAACTTTTCTTCTTCTGCCTGAACGTGTTCTTCTCTTTTCCCTCCTCAGGTTTGTTTGTCTCTTCTGTTTTTACCTGAGTGTGTTCTTCTTCCCCTGTATCTTCCTGACTACCTTCCTGTCTTTTCAGTTCTGTTGTTCTTCTGGTTTCAATAGCATCATCAATTATTTCAATCACTGGGATCCATTCTTCCTGACTTATCTCGGGCTGTTCATCATATGGTTGTCTTTCAGAATCTATCACTCTAGATTCTTCAATTTCACAGTTTACAACTCCTGACGCTTCAGCTTGCTCAGTCAGTGGTGGCTCTTGTTGCTCTGATGGGCTCGGAACTCTCCTGGTATGACTAGCGTGAAACCAATTGGGCAAACCTGCACACTTCACTGCTGTGGTAGTGACTAGTATGACTTGCCTTGGTTTGTCCCACCTTGGAGCTAGACATGATTTCCTTGCGTGTTTCTTCACTAGCACCCAATCTCCAGGATTCAAATCATGCGCTTGATCTGGCTGTCTTTCGACTGCGTCTTCTCCAGCCTGGTGAGAGCTAGAACGCATCATTTCAGCCAATCTTTTGCAATAGTCCAATACCAGATCATCAGTTATACTCATTAGCTTATTTCCAGGTATAAATGCCTGTCTCATGGCTCTTCCCATGAGAACCTCATGTTGACTCATTCCTGTTTCTGTCTGGAATGCTTCTGAGACCCATCAATACAAGAGGTAATGCATCTGGCCATTTCAGCTTTGTGGATGCACACACCTTTCCCAATCTTCACTTGATTGTGCCATTCATTTGCTCAACAACTCCAGAAGCCTCTGGACGATAAGCACAGTGTAGTTTTTGTTCAGTGTTAAACGCAGCACAGATTAATCGAATTACTTCAGTATTAAAATGAGGGCCTCTATCTGATTCCAAAGTGACCGGAAACCAAAATCGTGGCACCAACTCCCTCAACAACAATTTTGCAACTGTAAGACTGTCATTTCTTCTAGTAGGGTAGGCTTCCACCCATCTTGAGAAAAGGCATACTATGACAAGTACGTATTTCAATCCGTTGCATGGGGGGTAATTCAATGAAATCTAACTGTAATCTGGTGAAGGGTCCTTCTGCCTTACCGATTTTTTTCCCCCCAGCTTACCACTGTCTTTCTACCTGTGTTCTGCTGTTGACAGGTTAAGCATCTTTGGCAAAGGCTCTCTGCGACTACCCTGAACTTCGGATTATACCAACTTTGTCTGAATAGCCTGATCATTGAATCTCTCCCTATGTGTGTTGCTCCATGGTACACTCTCGCCATTTTTGAAAGCAAACAATCTGGCATGACTGGTCTTCCATCTAGATACACCCATACTTCATCATGTGGTCTTTTGGGACAGGCTGCTTTTATCCAGATTTCTTTTTCCTTTTCCTCAACTTCTTCCTGCAATTGTCTAATCTCATCCCATGTTTCTGGTACTGAGAAGTACATAAGTTGGCATCTGGTTTCACCCGTTTCAATTTTTCTGTTTATGGCTACTGCATTTTTAGCGCAGTATTTCGCCACTTGGTCAGCATAATTATTGCCAGCAGTCAGTCATTTCCTGACTTATGTGCAGCACATTTTACAACTGCTATCTCTTTTGGCAAATGTAATGCTTCCAACAAATCCTTTACATTTTTGCTGTTTCTGATAGGAGATCCTGAGGAAGTCAGAAATCCCCTTTGCATCCAAAGCTGGCCAAAGTCATGCACAATCCCGAAACCATATTGACTATCCGTAAATATGGTTACTCTCCAATTTTTTCCCTTTTTGCATGCCATTGTCAAGGCAACCAATTCAGCTACTTGTGCAGGCTTGACCCCAGGTAAACAGGATGCTTCAATTACCCCTGAAATTTTACAAACCGCATATGCAGCACTTAAACCTCCTTCTTGTGTCCTAAGGCAGGAGCCGTCTACAAATAACTCATGATCTGCTTCTTTCAAAGGCGTCTCTTATATCTGGGCGGGGCTTCGTGTATAGCTCAGTCACGTCCAAGCAATCATGATCACTTTCATCTTTCACTTCTTCGTCGCAAGGGTCTGGCAATAGAGTGGCTGAGTTCAGAATCGTACATCTTATTACAGTCATATTCTCAGCTCCCAAAATCACTCTTTTGTACTTTGTCAAACGACTAGGGGTGAGGTGCTGTGTTCTTGTCCTTGTCAAAAGGATCTCAACTGAGTGTGGAACGAAGACTTTTATTGGATGTCCCATCACTATCGACTCACTCTGCTCCAGACTCATACAAGTAGCAGCTACTGCTTTTAAGCAGCCAGGCAATGCTGAAGCTACTGGGTCCATTGTGGCCGAAAAATATGCCACTGGACGTCGGCTCAATCCATGTCCCTGTGTTAAGACTGAAAGTGCACAATTTTCTCTTTCACAACAGAACAAAGCAAAGTCTTTTGAGTAATCCGGCATGCCCAAAGCAGGAGCTTCACACAAGCAATTCCTCAGTTTCACAAATGCCTCTAGTCAATCCTCATTCCAATCAATTGGATCTTTTGCTCGTTTCCGGATCATCTGTATTAAGGGCTTTGCTAGCATAGAAAAACCATTAATCCATTGTCTACAATATCCAACCATTCCCAGAAACATTCTCATTTCCCTGTGAGTCTGTGGCAATTGCAGAAGTGTGGCTCAATGGTTAGAGCGGCAGACCCTGATGCAGAGATCTGGCCCGGGACCAGGGTTCAATTCCCGCCTCTGCGGGTCTTGGGCTCAATTTCCTCGGACCTGATAATTCTCGCCTCGGTGCCTATTCTAATCATGGGTCCCACTCTGCAACTCTGGGCAATATCTTGCTTAATCTCCACAACGGCCCCACCAGCGCTGGGATGCCTGGCTTCACCTTGGGGGTGCCCAGGAGTGGACATCTCACAGGGAATAGCCAGGAAGGGTTCCACAGCGGTATGCGTATAGCGCCAGGACGCCTCTGTTGGGGGCAGCAGTGCGCTTTACAAGTACGAATTTCATTTCATTTCTTTGATTATTTTTATTCTTTCCGGTGTTACTTTCCTAACTTCTTTATATTTTATGCCCTAAATATCTTACTTCTTGTCGACAGAACTGTAATTTTTCTGGCGACACCTTGTGTCCTCCTTCAGCCAAATGGTTCAGTAACGCAATTGTATCTGTGACACAATCTTCTCGCGTTTTTGATGCCACCAATGTACTGAACGAGAACAGAATTTCCAGGCATAATCAATGATTCTAGCCACTTTTTCAAAATCTGATTAAAAATTGAAGGACTTTCTGTGTACCCTGGAGGAACACGACACCATGCGTAAATACGATCTTCAAATTTAAACGTAAAAAGATACTGGCTGTCTGGGTGCAAAGGAATAGAAAAGAACGCTTGGCACAAATCAATTACTGTAAACCATCCTGCATTCCACGGTATCTGATAAAGGATCACTGCTGGATTTGGCACAATTGGACAACAGGGAATTACAATTTTATTTTCCGTAGGTCTTGCACTATTCTGTACTTTCCGCTAGGCTTTTTCAGTCCCATTATTGACGAATTACAGGGACTACCCATCACCTCTTTTAGAATACCTTGTTTAACTATTCGTTCAATTTCTGGAATAATTCCTGCTTTTACTTCTGGACTCATTTTGTACTGTCGGGTATTTGGATACACTGCACCTTCTTTCACTGTCACTTTAACTGGGTCTATATTTGTCATTAGCCCAATGTCTTTTCCTGTAAAATCCCACACTTCTGGATTGACTGTCGTTCTTAATTCTTCTGGCAACTCATTCTCGGTTATCAATGAAAACATTTCATCTACTTCTGTTCCCTGTTTGGCCAGCATCATCTTGTAAACAACATCCTCATCGGGGGTTTGGAAAGCAACACCATCCAGTGTACAATAGATCGTGCAATTCATCTTGCACAAAAGATCTCTTCCCAACAGATTTACAGGACTGGAATTGCATACTACAAACGATGCATTTCTTTGAAGTTTCCAATGTGCACCTCCATTGGCTTTGTGATAGGGGTTCTAATCTGTTGGTTTGATACGCCTACAACTTGGATTCTCTCTCCCGAGAGGGGTAGGTTTGGGATGTCTGCTGTTCTCACAGTAGACCTGGTAGCACCAGTATCCAATAGGAAAGTAATGTCTTTACCTTCTACTCTCCCATCAACAAATGGACCTGACTGATCTACTGGCAAGGATGCGCCAAGCACGCACTCCTCTTCCTCCCCCCTCAGGCACCGTCATTGTGCAGTATCTGAATGTTCTTCATCATTCTGCAAAAACTATTGTGCAATTGTTCTATTATTCTTACCATTTTCTCCTTGAAATCCGGTGTTCGCACTGAAACTTTGATGGTTCACAAAATTTGGCATAGGAGCTGGTGGCACCTGATATTGTGGAGTGACTACCTGTTGCTGCTGATTCATAAATACTTCATTCTGCATCTATGGGATTAAATTTTGATTTGGCCCATTATTATTATTATTATTCTGAGTACTCTTACACTCGTTCTTCCAATGTCCAAGCTTTCCGCACGCATGACAAGGAAACTTCTTTTTCGCTTCTTCTCTGTCCATTCGCCCCTTAAATTTATTGCCATTCGTTCCTTGATTATTCTGACTCTGTTCTTTCACTTGATTATTATTTTGATCATTTGCTTTCTCTTCTTGCTGCTCTGCCAATTTAACTTGAGCCCACATTTTCTCTTTGTTTCCTACGCCTGGCCTCAATGTCATCTCCTCAATATTTCGCATACTTTAGAATCTCATCCACTGTCTTACTTTGCCAACACAACATGTCCTGCTGTATCATCTGACTGATTTCTGGTTTTAAACCATATACAAACCTATACACAAAATGTCCCATATCTTTGTCACCAATATTCTCAAAACCACTATACTGCTTGAACACCTGCAATAACCGTTCATAGTACGCATGCACAGATTCATTTGGTTCCTGTGTTCTATCTATTTTTACCCAATCTGTTTCTTTAGGAGGGATTTTTCCTTTCAAATACGTAATCACTTGGTGGTACTCTTTCATCACCTCTTCCGAGGGTGCTCCTGTTTTTGCATCCCAAAGATATTCTTCGTTAGGCCAATCAATTGTGATCTTACATTCTGTCCATAAATCAGCAGGTACCACTAGATCAAATAGACCATCCAAGTCTTTTAATAACACCTTTGAAACTTTCACAAATCTTTCTACCTGTTTGTACCCTCAACTGGCTTTTCTCTCAATTTTGGAAAATCATTTGTAAATGATAAAATATCTTGTATACTCCAAGGGACATGAACATATCCACCTCCAGGAACCTCTCTCATTGGACACAATTTTTCCACTTTTCCTGATTCTCTTACTGGAAATGCAGCTGCTGCTTCTCTCGCTTGTACTTCCTCTTTCTTCCTTATCCATCTAATTCTCCATTTATCAATCTCTCCCCATTTTCGTAAAATGCTCATTAATTCCTTTATCTGTAACCTTTTTCCCGAAGCATTTACACTTTTTAAATCTTTATCAGTAAAATCCACTCGATAGGGCTTCTGTAACCGCTTTGATTTCCCTATGTCTATTCCAATTTCTGAAGCAACTTCAGTTAATCTCTCGTGAAATATTCTTGCTCTCCTAGTTATACTCGTACATAGAAACAACAATTCTTCATCATTGTAAACATTTAATCTTTCTGTGCCCACACATCCTGTCATCTCTTCCAATTCCACCTTCAATCTACTAATATCTAAAATCTTTGGTTTTGGGATCTGATTGTCCCTTTCCTGAGCCCACCTTTCTATTTCTTCAGAGGTGACTACTGTTGCGCTTGCAGTTCCAGCTGGAACTAAAGGTCTTCTTTCTCTCAAATTCATTGGCGTAACTTTCTTTGAAGTTTCCGCATGAGGTTCCACAATAGGGAGATCCATTAATGAAATAACTGACTCACTTTCACTAACCTGATCGTCTGTGATTACTATCTCTTTTCTAGGACTATTTAATGGAACTGTCACAAGTTGTGATTTCTGGGTAATCTTATTATCCCCATATAATGGGATTATTGGACCAATGGTTACAGGTACTGTCAAAGCTTCAGTATTTAAATTCAATTGACTTATCCTTTGAACTAGTTCTTCCCTATTTTTATTCAAAGCTTCTCTTTCATTATCTTGCAACACTCTGTTGTATGATGTCTCATGTAAAATCTGTGGAGTTAATGGTATTCCCATTACCGGCGCACTTGGGACAACCTTACTAGCTGCTTCTTGATACGGTGGTGGATTCTTAATTAAAATATCCTCCAGTAACTCATCTGATTCTCCATATCCTGCTGTGTTCATATGTTTTTTTCTCCTTACACTTTCCTCCAGAATGTTCCTCAGCCATCAACACTGGATATAACCCTTCTGATACCATCGCTCTCCTCCACTGTTTCATCTGCCCTGCTCGTGACTCATGCAAGTGTCTTGGAAAGAATCCTCTATATCTTCCACCTCTGCATTTTTCTCGTTCATATGACTGTCTCCCATTGCCTCATATTGAGTTAACCTAGGTCTAGGTTCTAAATCATTCATTTTCAATCTCAAATTCTGAAGAATCCTCCCATTAAACGTGCCATCTTTAGGAAACGCTAACACACCATCATCCTTCGTGTACTCTACCCAGTTTTCCAACCACACACGGGTATGATATCCTCTTTCCATCATAAAAGATGCTGGTGTCTTCGGTGGCGGAATAGGAATTCCTTCTCTAGTCAACACAGGTTTATCCTTAAAGAAATTCTTTATTTTCTTTAAAAATGACCTCTTCCTTTTCTCTCCATACATTCTTGAACGGTGTAGGAAATTGTATTCCGCAAACCCTTGAAATCTTCTACCTGTACGTCTTGCACTGACAGTCAAATCAAAATCCCGCATACAATCCTGCTCTCCACCAATCCTAGTGCGGCTTCTAACTAAACGTCCAATCAAATCAGGCTCACACTCTTACTCTGACCAATGTCACCGCGGCCTTTTCTTGACGTCAGTTCTGCTCCTCACTACTGACCCCTCCTTTACATGCTGCTCCGGTCACGCGCCCACTGCTTCTACCAATCCCAGCGCGGCTCACTGTGACGTCAGTCCCACTCAGGCGATTTCTCACCCCTCCTTTACCAAGCTCTTCCTGTCACACGCCCGCTGTATCTACCAATCCCAGCGCGGCTCTCTGTGACGTCAGTACCACTCCGGCAACTGACCCTCCCTTTGCAAGGTAATACGAAACTTTATTTCTCAAAGTTCTTTAAATTTCTTTATTAACAACGTAAAAACATTCGCTACTCCGTCTGTTCCACTAAATCAAAAGGATAGTTTATTTCTTTTCACTGCGAGTAAAACCTTCCGCTTACTCTTCACCGAAGCTCCAGAGAACCTGCTACTCTTCCGGTGTCACCCGTTGGGGAATTTTGAGACCGATGTTTCACCAGCGAACTCCTCTTGCTGTCAATCTAGCTTAGAAGAACCTGCTATTCCTTCAGGGTTACCCTTACTAGGTGATATAACGCCTAAAGTTTCACCAGCGAACTCTTTGCTTACAACCACTCTCACTTTTATACAGAAAATAGTCCCTAGTTTAACACTGTCAGCCCTACCTAGCTTCTCAGTGTTATTCCAACAGACGAGTAACCTCACTGCAGTGTGGTTTCTATCGCCACCTGCTATTCATTCCCCGGGAATTTTCCAGACGACATAGAAATAGGACACTAACTTTTGTTAAAACATTAACCAAAAATCAATAATCTATACTTATCACCAAACTAGTTACTAACAACCATAGCTCTGCTACCAGAAAACTGATCCAGCGGTTTACTAGCAACAGATACTCCACTACCATATACTCACCTGGGCCCATACAACTTGCTTCCGCTAACACCAAGTAGACCGCCGGAACTTTTAGTTTTATATGATTCTCATACCTCAAGATCTAGTTATTGGTTCTTTAACTAAACCTTTCACTGATCAAACAGTTCTTTCCTCTGGTCAATGGGCCAGTTAGGTAAAACTAGTTGATGGTGATACTTAACATAACCTTATTATACATTTCTTGAAAGAAAAAAAAAATGACCGACTCGGTAAGCTTTAAAATCTTTATCTAAATTAATGGGTTGTGAACCATCTCAAAGCGTTTCAGTACAAACACCCTCATTCATAAGAGTGCCAAATTCAATCAAAATTCATTAGAAAATAACAAATTCAGATTTCACGCAACAACAATACTCAGAAAGAAGAGGATAGAGAGGAGAGAAAAGAGCATTTATCAAACGATGAACTTCATAGTTCCCAAAGTATGGTGTGAAGACCAACATCCTGGCCAAAGGGCTGGTAAGGGTCCCCAGGACAGATCAGGAGACAAAGACCTCAAGACAGGAATCAGGACAGGATACTTCACCTCTAAATACCGACGACTACGTCGCACCCCTCTATGACACACTCTTCCTCCTCGTGGTTCTTCCGCGATCTTCTTTCTAACCCACCCAAATTAAGTAGATGGTTCTGCATTCGATTTCTTCATCAGCATTTCAGAGCATCAGCACCACCCCAGCACCGACAGCATCCCAAGCTCCGAATTGTTTCTGCTGCTTCCGCTCCCAACAACCTTAGCTTAACTAACTAAACTACTTCAATTATACCCTTCCATAGGCATGTACCACCCATTAATGTTTCATTTTTACAGAATACTAACTTCTGATTGGACAGGCGAGGGGGGGATGATCATCACACCATGCTTATACTTCATTTATTCCTTTAAACCATTGTTTCCAAACTCCTCCCCTCAAACTTTTATTCCGCCCTGCCTTTCCCATACATCTTTAAACTTTATTAATACAAAATGTATCATTTTTCTGAATACGGTTCCTTCATATGAACTCTTCACCCTCATGTTCCCAGGGCACATCTCCACCGACCTTGGACGCGTGTCAAGTCCTTAGTCATCCTTTCAAGCCTCCACACCAGGGCGCATGCGTTGCGCCACGTCAGTCTGCTCGACTCGGACAAGTTTAACAGGCCCAAATACGCACTAATAAAGTCAAAAGGAGAAATGTTATTCTCAAAAATAAATAATTTCACTGTATACCACCAACCTCTACTCTAACCCATACCATTTATGATTTCTCTTTCTGCATTTGCGTTAGTGTAAACTCATTTTCTAATTTCAGCAAAGCAGGTGCCATGCATGTGAGCTTTCAAGCGTCCATTTTATAGCTCTTTGCGCAAGCGCCAGAATTTCCCTCCAAGTGTCAGCACGTCATACGTAGATGCAGTAGACGCATGCGCAGTAAAGATCCCGTGTTAAATGCATTCTAGTCCTACGTCAATGTTATTGTGGCTAGTAAACACATAGGCAAGCTTCATTCTTTTCCCGCGTATGATGGAAATGCATATTATTAATCACAAAACACGTTGTTAGTAATTAGTTAATGAGTTTAAACGAGAGGATTGCTTCCGAGCAAGTCTCGTGTTCGAGTCCATGCTCCATCACTAGTATCTCCAAGGCTTGTCTCAAATGGCAGGATGATCTGGATATAGAAATAACTGAGAAACAGTGGGCCTATTGCTGTTCAGTGATCCGCTCTGTTTCGTTGAACGGACGCTACTGACTTGTTCATTTTAAATCTCTTGATCGAGTGTATATTATACTTAAGGCTCCCAGTTTTCCGTTTTTACTGATTTTTACAGATAAATACAGACAGAAAACAATGTGTTTCCTGTCTGTATTTATTTTTAAATGCAGAAAAATACAGAAAATTGTGCTTCTTGTGAATGACTCTTCATGCTATTCTTCATAAATTCCAGGCCAACAGGTGAACACTTAGACAGCATGGGCAGGTAAAAAATGGGATGAGATGTCCTTAAATACAGGCACAGCTTAACACATTTGTATATAATGCTAATATTTACCGGAAGGTGTGGTGTTTTGTTATTTTTGGCTTCCTAATTTGCTGAAAAACAGCAATCAAAGTATGAGTGGAAATGTATCTGTTAAATAAATGTAGAAATATACAATTTTGAGACTCCGTTTGCTTTCAAAACACAAAATAAATATGGATAAATACCAATAAGATGGGTAAAAAAGAAATATGGATAAATATAGACGGAAATGTTAAAAAAATAAATACCATAAAACTGGGAGCCCTAATTATACTCCAGCTAGATTATTTAAATATTGATTGAGAGATGATTCCCAATGCCTGCGATGTGGTGCGGAGAACTCTAGATTTGCACACATTGCGTGGTATTGCCCTGGTGTGCACTGTTTTTGGCTTGCAGTGTTTGAAATTCTTGGTGATATTAAGGGTGATACACTAGTTTGTATGCCTCTGTTGGCACTATTGGGCTATGATTGCGATGTGCCCAAAACTTCCGACGTCTTGTGGCGTTGTCTCCTGCTGGCTAGGCGAAGGATCGCATTGCGATGGATGAGGGCCCCCCTACCAACTATTTCGGAATGGCAAACTGATAAGACATATTGCAGTGTACAAACTGAGGCTTATCATGCATTTATTCCTCCCTGCAGTGGCCCGAACGATATATGGGGCCCATATCAGGCGTGTTTGGTTCTCATGAGCTGCTGCGGGAAGAGGGAATCTGGAAAGTGGATGTTGGATTATAGCAGTCCTGGTAATGATTTCTGGTGGCTTTTTTTCCCTGGTGTTAGTGGGGCTGGAATGTTTGATTATGATAATTATACTATTAATTGTCATTATCAACATTCCATGTCTTAAACCGGAAGAGAGCGACCGAATATGACAGACACAACAGGGGACAACAGATGTGATCAAAAGGGCTCATCCTGCGACCATAGTAGACAGCAGTGCGGGGGGACGGTGGGGGGTAGTTGGGTTTAAGTTTTAGTGGGGGGGGAGGGAGGGAGATTTAAAATGACGAAGTCAAAACTACGGAACTAGAGGCAACAATAGTGCAAACAACCGATAGGTGGAAGTGTTGTGTATTAAGGAATAAACTGTGATTGCGAAATGACAACATGTAAAGATGATACAGGGATGAGAGGAATATATGTAAAAGGCAATAGTTTGTTTAAAAAAATCAACATTCCATGTCTTAGTTCTACTAGTATTGGTGCGGTTACTCAGTCATCCTTTTTCTTGCTCTTTTGATATACACTATCCTTTTGTACAGTGTCGCTTTGTCCATGGTAGGTAATTGCTCTGTGCTGTATCTATCCTTATTGATGCTGCAATGTTTATTAACATGCAAAATGAAAATAAAATTTTTAAAAAGTGATAATTCTTGCTAGACCTTCTTAAGAGGGGTTGTATATTGTTTTTGCCATCTGTAAATGTATTTAAGTATTTGTAATTTTGATGACTGCTTTGTGAGAAACTTAATACTGGATACAGTAGTTCTGAGTTGTTGATGCTGATAACTTAACAAAGGTTTATTGGCCCGACTTTGTGAAAGTTGTCAGATGCCATTGACGGATTTATTTATTATAGGTTATGATGAAAATGTTAGGCCTGACCTTTTTTTATTGTAAAAAGCGTACAGTAATACAAATAATCCTTTAAGGGTGGATTGTCATTACACTGTTAAATTTTGTAGACCTGTATTTTGTTACATTGAATCTCCGAATTTACTTTAGAGTGACAAACCCTAGGGGTACATTGGCTCTTTGACAATCATTGTTCATTTTTAGTAGGGATTGTATATTGTTTTATTGTTTTACTAGCTGTAATTCTGAACATGGTTGGATATACAGTCCTAAAATTACAATGTGGCTTTTTTTTGCTTTTTTTTTTTTTTGCAAAGCTTGTGCACTTACAGCGTTTAAAAAAAATAATAATAATAATTATGGTGACAAGCCAATGAGGCAGGCCTGAGCGGTTCATAGGAAACATTTGTCATATTCTATCGGTCTGATTTTATTATGGAGAATTATGACAGAAGCACGAGAACGGATTCTCTTACTGTGACAAGCATATGTTAAAGCCAATAGGTCTTAAAGAGTGAATTGTTAATGTACTTTGCTAAAGCCTACAGAAAGGTATTGCGTTACATGATTTCTCATAAATGACTATAATAGACAAAGGAGTCTGTCTGGTGTTCATTACCTCTCTGACAAAGCCCTGAGGTAGATTTGCACTGTGGCAATCCTCCTTATGCTGTCCTAGGAGTTGCAGTATATTGTATGAAACCTTATACTGAGTATCGTAGACCTGAGTTATGGTGATGAGCTAATAAAGTTTATACATCTGATTGTTTTGTGAAGAAAAATTACAACAAAGGTAGTAGACCTGATCTATTTGTCTAAATCATATGTTAAAACCAATAGGCCTTTAAGGGTGGGTTCATAGTCCACTGTTTCAATACCTGTAGACCTGCATTTTGTTATATGGAGTCTCACTACCTACTACAGTAAGCAAGGAATTTGGCATGGATTGCTCCTAGACAAAGCTGGGTGTGTGGGGGTAGAAGTTTTGTTCTGTGTTTAATCCTTGTTAGATCCACCTGAAAATGAGTATGCTTAATTACCATGGCTGGTGGCAAGGGTGTTGTTTTCTATTTTCCCTTCTATATGTCCCCTTTGATTTCTTTCTCTTTAAGAGCAGCCTGGCCAGTATGGCCTTGCTGCTCACTTCATCTTCAGTGTGCTTTTTCTTTGTGGCTGCGATTTCTGGGCCTTTTTAGAACTGTACTGTCCGTAGTGGATTATTGCTTTACCATTTCAAAATAAGCCCCCATGCTTAAAAGCATTTTGTTGCCCACCTTTGATCAGTACAAGAGTGACACGTTATACATTTTCTGCATTTGAAGATGGCCGTTTATCTTTGATTGTTATTGTGCATAGTGTCATTGTTTTTTTCGCTCCAAGATGACCGACACATTGCTTCTAAATCAAACGGCTTGCTTCTAAATTATGAAAATTAGAGTTGTGCTGTTCCTAAATAGTCTAGAGTGTAGCAATATACAAGACAGTAGGCTACAGAGTCAAAGAGATGGGAATCCATTTCTTTGGAATATAATGCCCTCACACACCCAATTGGGTGTCATGCTTCATCATCGGGCTGCTCCTCGTCTGGCCGGTGCTGCAATGCCTGACGGGCTCCCAATGAGGGGCACTTTGGCGGAGATCTTTTTCCAAATAGCCATTTGGTGCCGTGGGGGTGAGGGACTTAGTGAGTGTAGATGAATGAGTGGTGTGTGATGCTTATGTGAATTAAAACAGGGTTGGGAGTACCAGCAAAAATAATTTTAATTGTGGGGTCTCCTACCCTGATTAAAATAAAAAGGAAAGGCGCAATGCTAAGTAAATGTCTCAGGTGTGGCGCTCTTCCGTGTGGTTGGTCAACATGTTTCTCACCTATTCTACAAGTCTAGAGGCGATTCGTCAGGACCTAAAGTTAAAAAACTATCTACACTAAGGTCCCGGCAGCAGTGGGTAGGTCCCTGGACATATTGCGTACTACGCAAACTATATGGGGAAGTTCCTCATATCTTGACCTGCCGGGGATTGATGAAGCAGTAGTATATCCCAAATAGGGTAGAACCAGTACTACCAGTCATTAGACAGAGTAAGTCATGGTGGCATAAACCTCTATCATTAGTTCATTATTGTTTTTTCGGTCCACCTTAGTGTAGATAGTTTTTTAACTTTAGGTCCTGACGAATCGCCTCTAGACTTGTAGAATAGGTGAGAAACATGTTGACCAACCACATGGAAGAGCGCCACACCTGAGACATTTACTTAGCATTGCGCCTTTCCTTTTTATTTTAATCAGGGTAGGAGACCCCACAATTCAAATTATTTTTGCTGGTACTCCCAACCCTGTTTTAATTCACATAAACATCACACACCACTCATTCATCTACACTCACTAAGTCCCTCACCCCCACGGCACCAAACAGCTATTTGGAAAAAGATCTCTGCCAAAGTGCCCCTCATTGGGAGCCCGTCAGGCATTGCAGCGCCGGCCAGATGAGGAGCAGCCCGATGATGAAGCATGACACCCAATTGGTTGTGTGAGGGCATTATATTCCAAAGAAATGGATTCCCATCTCTTTGACTCTGTAGCCTACTGTCTTTTGTATATTGCTACACTCTAGACTATTTAGGAACAGCACAACTCTAATTTTCATATTGCATTTGGGCATTTGTGCTGGACCTCATGTATAAAAGCCCTTTGTCCCTCTATTTGTGAATATTGCTTCTAAATTAAACAGCTTGTTGGACCTTTATGATAGTAATATACTGTATACAATACTGTTGCAAGAAGACGTTTAACTTATTTTTATATTGTAAGCATATGCCTACCATGTTTAGGAGGTAGCTTGTTGTTTTTTCTACTTTTGATTCATTTAATATTTCCTCCATATGCTGCTTTAGTTTGTGTATGGTTTATTGTGCATGGGTAAGTTGGTGAATGCAAAAATTAGTCTGTTGGCTGAATGGTTGTACGGAGACACAGATCAGTGACTGAATGCAGGTACTCCGACTCATTGATTGCATAAACTCATCAGTGACTGAATAATCTGTAGCAGAGAGATTCTAGTGGTCATTAATGTTATCGAGATAGTAGCAACCTAGGATTAACTCCATTTCGCTGTTGCCGTTATGCAGGCTCATTCATGTGTGTTGACCTTACGAGCTGTTGGCGGCGTTGTTCTACGTTCCTTCTAATAGTGAGACTTGGATAAAACATTATTTTGCATTGATGAAACCTTGTTGGGAACCACTTTGTGCTCGAGATAACAAATTGTTCGCTACAATGCACCTTCTTTAAAACACGAGAGGGAGCGTGCATTTATACATATATTGGTTTTTAACGGATGTTCTCCACTCCAAGCACACACAACCCAAGACCGTCACTGAGCATGTACTAGTACAGTACACTTCCGCGCATTGCACTAACAATGTGATTTCAAGAATTGTGTTTAGCTTTAAAACATGTATAGTACAGCGCCTTAAGCTGAAGAGTGTTTATTTGTTGACCTGTCTTTGGAAACTTTTGCCTGGTATTTTTTGGTGCATACCAGGCATATCTTTTGCATGTTACCAACTGCTGCATTTATTTAACTTTAAGTTCATTTTAAGGTGCGCCCGTACATTAAGTGCAGTGCGAGGCAGCAGAATTACAGCCCACAAGTATTTCTCGCTCTTGATAGTTTGTGAGGCAAAACTTAAAAACAGACACACCTTGATTCACAGAGTTCTCTTGCACGCGCATGAGGGAAAAGCCCCAACTTCGTTTTTCTGCATTAGTCCCATTAAAACTTTTCTGTTTGTTATAGGCTCGCTGACAGTCCAGGGCTGCTATACTTAAGAAACAACTCCTACAGCTGACTGTTATAGTACGCTCTCTGATAGAGAATAAAATATTATAGGTCCGAACGCCCCAACAAACTGCTTCACGGTGTTCAAAGCTTCAGAGCTGAAGAAAATGGGTGAGATGTGGCAGCAGGTTCATGTAAATCATTTTTGTAGCGTACAGTTAGATTTTCAGTATCTTTCCTAGTTGGCAGTGTTCAAATTCATTGAATTATTGTGATAAGTCATTCCAGAGGATGCAGCCCAGATTCGTGCTTTCTCTTGGTTTTCGAAGATGAGGCAGTTAATGTGTAGGATCCTTTGCTAGGCATCATGGGGCATATATTAAGTATGGCTTTGGTTTTATTTTTTGGTACTCCAGTAGTGCCCCTGGCTCATGCCTTAGGCCTTGGATTCGCTTTTACTTCTCACTGGTGTGTAGAGGGAGTGTTGGAGAGCCCTGACTAGATGTGATCTCTTGAACATAGGCCGAGTATGAGGTGGGTTGCCTTGTTTTAGACATGTGTTTTTTAATATATTTAAGTAACCTCTGTTTAGTGGTGAGATGATTGCTTTATATTTTTCGTGTATTGATCGTCTTTGTCAACTATCGTCCAGTGTTTCTTGTAGAAATAGTTTGGAAAGGTGATTACATGATATGTGGTTCTTACTTTATGCCACCTAAATAACGGTGATATTTGGGTGGGTTGCTTAAGGAGTGTTTTTTGCCGCTCCCTGAAAATCTATGAGGGCTTTAGAAGTCCTCATAAATCTTTATATTTCATTTTTAGGTCTTGCCTAGGCAGCGCTTGTGCTGTGTCTTCGGAAGACATGCTGTATTCCGGATGTGGGCATTAAGCTCCACCCATGTTTTTAATGGGGTCCTGTCACTGTACTTTATAGATGGTTGCGTTTCATTGGTCAATAGGCTTAGTAGTCCCTCCTTAATACCGCCTTTTCTCTTCTTGTAATCCCCTGTTACATGTGTTGTTACTCGGTACTTTTTAATGAAAGCCTCGGAGCACTATTTTCTTAAATGGTTTTCTCCTGCCTGCTGTTGCAGGCAGGACACGCTCTCCTGCAATGCTTTTAAGCACCAGTTCTCTAGTTCTAAAGTGGCAGCTGGCCGCGCTTGATCTTTAAGAATGGCGGCTGCAGGTCTTTTCTTTTGTTGCGTGCAGCTCGCCTAACAACATTTATTTTTTTATTTTTTTTATTTAAAGCTTGCTGTTTATCAATGGCCGCCGCACGTCTTTCTTTTCGTTGCGCGAGTCTCGCCTACGCTTGTTTGTTTAAGATTCTGGTCCGAGCAGCAATGCACGACTCGCCGATCTCACTGCAATTTGCCACTGGTTCTCTGTGCCTCTCCCACAGCGTCCGACAGTCTCCAGCCACGGGAGAGATCAGGCGTATCTGGAAACTTGTGCAGGGTCCCTGTAAGCAGAGTCAGCCCAACATGCCACTTCCCATTCGGCTGTGCTCAGCCGCTCTGCCCTCCTCCGGGTCCAGCAACTTACCGGAGTCCACCCGGCAGGGTCCCTCACTGCTCTGTCTGCATGCCTCCCTCGATCAAGATCGGCGCAATCACCCGGTGACTTGGTGAGAGCATGGCCACGTGGAAGGGGGCACCAAATCTCACCCCCATCTGCTGAATTCAGATCACTAATCACGACACTGCTCGGAGCCTTGCGTCCGCCATCTTGGGCTACCAAGCTCCACTTCCCACAATTCTTATTTCTACCACTGACCATGCCTCCATTACTTTGAGTATTTTTCTGTTTTTCAGAACTGTAGTGTATTACATTCTTTGGAAGAGTCTAACCAGCAACAATGGTTTTGTGTAGTCTACACTACACTCTTTTTTTTATGTGACTTGTAAAGCATGTGTTTAACCTCCATAACCCTTGTAGACGGTGTTGCATGCAATAACCAAGAACAAGCATTGCAAATGCAATAGGTCTCGCATTTGTTGTAGTTGGAGTTATTGGCATTATAAATGCCAATGTTTTTGGTCTCGCCTAGGCAGCGCTTGCACTGTCTCCAAGACATACTGTATGCAGGATAAGGGCATGAAGCCATGCCCACTTTCTGCCCATCTTTTTAATTGGCTCCTGTCCCTGTCCTTTGTAAATGGTGACTTTTAATTGGTCAATAGGCTTAGTAGTCCCTCCTTTCTACCACCCTTTATCTTCTTGTAACCTCCGGCCTTGAAAAATCATAACATTTTTACTAGAACTTGATCTTTATCAATGGCGGCTGAGCGTCTTTTCTTTTGTTGCGCGCGGCCGCCTAACTCAATGCTTGTGGCTGTACGGCATCCACTGAGGGCTCCGCACTGAGCCACAGCATAAAACAATTCAAAAGGACGCCACAGTTAGGACATCAGCGTCACAAGCAAACCCATAGTGCTGTCCTCTTAAAAAAAAAAAAAAAAAAAAAAAAAAAGCACAGTACGTAATAGCTATTTTACATTTCGTTGTATTGCACACCAGCAAAATAAAAAATTCTAAAACGGCCGCCAAGGTCGTTTTGCCTGAACCTATTCAATGCTGACCATTCTTTTTGGTGTCCCCTTTATCTTTTCAAAATGGCCTCCATGTTGTTTGACATAATGCGTGAGACACGTCCAGTTGTTTGCCTTGTGTTAACTACATCACAGAGGTTCCTACTTCGATCACTCTGTGCATGTGGCTCTTCGCCCCTGAACAGACTCAACTGCCATTCAATGTACGTTCAACTAATATTGTTTATTTACTTGAAGCCTGCATCCAAACAAGCAGTATTTTAATTTTCCGGCTGTTTTTCTTTACGGATGTTCCTCTTTTTTTACTGTATACTCTGCACACGTATTCTCTTCAAAACGGCACCTTGCCTTCTCCTTTCATCCGACACCATGGGTTCCATTGCTGGGGTCTTGAGCAGCTGGTCACCATTAATTGTAATAATTACCACTCGCACACTCTTCATAAGTTGAGCTTTTTATTGCATGTAAAGTCCCGGCTGATCACGGAGAGCAGCAAACAAGCCACTCTCTCCAGTGCCGTACACACATACTATGTCCACATTTTAACATGACATCATAATACCATTTGCCAAGTACAATGTGGTACAGTTAAAGAAAAGCACAAGGGACAATAAGTAAATAACCGCACATGTTATAATTTACATCACAACACCTCGCTCCCCAACACCACGCAGCGTGTGCAGCCCCCGCCCATGTTTTTTTTGCTGTGCTAAAGTGCGCAGCAGTTTTGAATAATTTGGTGCTCCACCCCCATACAGAGCCCACGATAGACGCCATAAAACCACAAGCCAGTGTCCTCCATTTCCTCTCCCACCAGCTCAATCAATCAATCAATCACGGCATTTATAGAGCGCGCTACTCACCCGGGAGGGTCTCAAGGCGCTGGGGGAAGGGGTAAGTTACTGCTCGAACAGCCAGGTCTTGAGCTGCTTCCTGAAGGAGAGATGGTCCTGGGTTCGCCGAAGGTGAGTGGGGAGGGAGTTCCAGGTCTTGGCTGCCAGGTAGGAGAAGGATCTTCCTCCGGCGGTGGCTCTGCGGATGCGTGGTACGGTGGCGAGGGCGTGGCTGGTTGATCGTAGCTGGCGGGTGGGCGTGTAGAAGGTCATGCGGTCGTTGAGGTACTTGGGGCCCAGGTCGTGGAGGGCCTTGTGTGCGTGGGTGAGGAGTCTGAACGTGATTCTCTTGCTGACGGGGAGCCAGTGCAGGTCTTTCAGGTGTCCGGTGATGTGGCTGTGTCGGGGGATGTCCAGGATGAGTCGTGCGGAGGCGTTCTGGATGCGCTGGAGTCTTTTTGAAGTTTGGCTGTGGTTCCGGCGTAGAGGGTGTTCCCATAGTCCAGTCGGCTGGTGACGAGTGCCTGGGTGACGGTCTTCCTGGTTTCAGTGGGGATCCATCTGAAGATCTTGCGGAGCATGCGCAGGGTGTTGAAGCATGAAGATGAGACGGCGTTGACTTGTCTGGTCATCGACAGGGAGGAGTCCAGGATGAAGCCCAGGTTGCGTGCGTGGTCCGTTGGCTTGGGTGCGGTGCCCAGGGCCGGGGGCCACCAAGAGTCGTCCCAGGCGGAAGGTGATGAGCCCAGGATGAGGACTTCCGTCTTGTCTGAGTTCAGTTTAAGGCGGCTGTTCCTCATCCAGTCGGCGACGTCTCTCATCCCGTCGTGTAGGTTGGCTCTGGCGGTGGTGGGGTCGTTGGTGAGGGAGAGGATCAGCTGGGTGTCGTCGGCGTAGGAGATGATGTTGAGGTTGTGTTGGCGTGCGATGGCTGCGAGGGGGCTCATGTAGACGTTGAAGAGGGTTGGACTGAGTGAAGATCCTTGTGGAACGCCGCAGATGACTTCGGTGGCCTCGGATCTGAACGGGGGGAGGCGGACTCTCTGGGTTCTTCCGGCGAGGAACGAGATGATCCATTCCAGTGCTTTCTCTCGGATTCCGATGTTGCTGAGGCGCTTCACTAGGGTGCGGTGGCAGACGGTGTCGAACGCCGCGGAGAGGTCCAAGAGGATGAGGGCTGCTGTTTCCCCGTTGTCGGTTAGGGTTCTGATGTCGTCGGTGGCTGCGATAAGGGCGGTCTCGGTGCTGTGGTTGGCCCGAAACTAATTCTCATTCAAAGACTAGGAGCTGGAAACATTCCTCCCCCTTCTAAACTCTTTAAGTAGCATGCCCACCCGCTAGCAAACACGCAGCATTACTTAAATCAGCATGTACAGCTTTTACTTTGTCAGCACGTTAATTTTACTTTATGCTGAAGCAATCCGAACTCCCATTCTTACGCTGCATTTATACATTCACATGCACTCCCTTGCAGCCCTTTTCCCGAGCAATATAAAAAAAACAATTTCCTGCCAGAATATTACGTTTGTCTCCCCTCCCTCGTAACCCATTTCCCATTTTCAGGTTCTCCAGCGCCGCAAGGTCATACAAATGGCCAGAACACTATGCAAATGTCATCACTCCATTGCATACAAAAAAAAGTAAAAAGCATTGTCATTTTCAACACCAAATGCTCAAATTTCTCAAATGCGAGACCTATCACATTGCAAATGCTTGTTTACCTAGCCATGTTGCACGGTGCAGGACCATATGTGGCCAGAAGAGGTCCTCTTTTGGCCACATATGGTAGGTAAAAAACATTAGCATTTATAATGCCAATAACTCCAACAAATGCAAAACCTATTGCATTTGTAATGCTTGTTTATTTGACTCTGCACCCCTCTATGCCACTGCAACCTACACCACTTGCTCAAAACCTGTGCATTCTACACCAGTCTACTCTACGTCACTGCAGTCTACCCTTTTTTCTGGGCCACACCACTCTAGGCCACGCCACTCTAGGCCAGGGCCACGCCACTCTAGGCCAGTCTGCTCTACACCACTCACTTTTGGCCCTGCTGAACAGCAGGTGCGCTGGTGTACAACATGGCTAAAATATATTGGCAATGCCAATAGCTCTTGCATAGGAGATGCCTGTGGGTTTTGCCAATACCTGTTCTATAGAGCCGGAATCTGCATATAGGGACTATTGTGAGTGAAAAGTATGTGCTGTGGTGCTCCCCTGAAGGGTGGGTAAGAGTGTAGTCTTAAATCTTGCTTACTAGGCATGGAAGTTACCTTGTCTTGATTTCTCTACCTAGAATTATGAGAAATCTAAAGAGTGCCCTGTTAATGTTGGTCTGTCATCCTGGTTGGAGGATTGAGGGCAGGTATAATGCAGTGCTGTTGGTCCCTGGATTTTCTCAAGCCACTCTCGCTGCTCTCAGTAGTGATAACCAAAACAATGGGCCTCGCTTAAGGGGTTTCAATCACTCACAGACTGGAAAGCACTCGGGTCCTCACACTAGTGGTGTAAGGTCTTGCAGATGTCTCTGAGTCAGCTGCTGGCGCAGAAGCACAAGCAGGCCCTCCCTCTTTAATTGTGGTCCCTCACGGGGATCTTAATAGGGCTCCAGTCTTGTCGTCCTCTGTACTCCTCGCAGAAGGATGATCTATTCTAAGTCTTGCATTGTATAGTTAATAAAATAACATTACAAAACTTCTAAAACTGATAGATAAATTGCCTTAAAACAATCCACTTCTTTCTATGAAGTACATTTCTGGAAGTCTTTTTGCACAAGAAATATGCGATGCTTGGAGGCCGGTTGCGATTGATGAGACCGCTACTTGCATCCCCGACCGCATCAGCACTGATGGAGCGTGTGCTCACTCAGGCACAGAACACAGAGGGGAGACTGTAGGAGGCTGGCTTAGTATATGGTGCACACTTATTTAAGTGAGGCACCTTGCACTAATCCAAACAACCCTTATGGTGATTTTAGTGGTCTTTGATAACCTTTGAAAGCTCTCAAAGTGGTAGCTATGGAGAGCAGCCTTCAGGCAATGGAAGACTTCGAAGAAGATGCCTCTGGAGAAAATTGCGATGGAGTCCTGTGGAATCCAAGGGTAGATTCTGGAATTGAGAACCTGCAAGCTGAGGGGACAGAGTCTATGCCACTCGGAGGTGACCAGAAATCACGGAAACACCATGCCCATCGATGTCGGGAGGTTCTGAAGAGACTGTGACCTTGTCGCTGCAGCTGTGAGGACCAGATGATGCGGAGGAAGACCAGGAGCTGTTCATGAGCTGTCCCACTTCGGATGTCGTCAAGCCTTGGTAGCTGCAATTGGTCGGGAAGAGTAAAAGGAGCACAAACGTTGGGACCAGCAAGATCCAAGGGTCTCACCAAGTGCAGGAGAGTCAGAGCAGGCCTTCAGCAAGCAGGGGAGCCCACTGAAGCAATGGAAGACCCTTTAGAGGACCAACAGGAGTCACAAGAGGACCTCTAGCAGCTCACCAAAGTCGGAGGCCCACAATGTTGGAGATGCAGGGAGGACTCTGTTCTTCAGGAAGTGAGGTGCTAGAGCTTTTTGTAGCCCGAAGATCTCTGGAATGCAGAGCCAACAAGCCTTGGCAACGGCAAGTCTATGCTGTGCACAGAGGTTTGGTACCAGCGGCCCGACAAGGGATACTGTCCTCAAAATTGCTGAGAAGCCAGGTCAGGCCTCTAAGAAGCTGCAGAACCACCATCTGTGTTGCTGGGCCTTGGGAAGTCCGTAGGATGAGAGGAGCAGCAGACCGGTCAACTTCTCAGATGCAGAGGAGTGATTCCTTCACTCCGGGAGAGATTTATTCGGGTGCCCTTGATGCCCACAGTTCTGTTAAAGAAGCTGGATGAATCTCAGACTATGAAGAAGACTTTAACAGTGAGACAGAGCAACAGGAGTCTTCCTTGGTGCAATCTCAGTTCCAGTCGAAGTCCAAGGAAGTCCAAGTGTTCAGACGATTAAAGAGCGACTTAGTTTCAGGATTGAGTCTTGTCCTATGACGAATCTAAGGACCCACCCACAGTGGAGCCCTTAAGTATTCTAAGGAAAGGTTGGAACGACTTCGAAGTCCCTCTCAGAGGAGGGGCTGGACAGATGGGAGGTTACTCCCACATCCTTTGTCCAGCTGCGCACCAGAGCGGCGACTAAGGGTTCCTGAACTGGTTCAAACTGGAGCATGCAAGGAGCAGTCTGGTGGCGCTGGCAGGCGCCCCCCACCCCAGCCCAATACACCAAGTCCTGTCTGGGAGGTGGTCACATCTCCCTGTGACAGGAAACTTATTCTACCTTCTCCTGCTCAAGCTTGGCTCAGCAGCAGGAGGGCAGAATCGTGTCCGTGGTAGGCAGCAGCACTAGCTTGCTTGCAGACCCTGAAAGGCTGTTACCGGGAGTAGAGCTGGGTCCCCTAAGGGCCCCCAGTACATGGGAATCATACTTAGAGTACTGAAATCGGTGTTGGGGTATGATTCCAACATGTTTAAAAACCAAACATGACAGGTTTCGGTTCAGCCACTCTATAGTTAAACATCTCGTAATGACTGATGTCCACTGTATGTGTAAAAATGGCTGACCGGGGCGTGGCCAACCTTCATGGCCGACCGGACGTCAATCCGATCGGCTCCGTTCCAGGCCCGGCCACATGAGCTCGAATTTGAGGCGCTTGTCACCCTAGAAGCGGATCACCCGGGTCACTTGGGCACCCAGACAAAGGGGGGCCCCCGGCTACAACATTTGAGACCGCGGAGTGGCGAGCTTCATCGTAAGCTCTTGGTCCCGGGAGCCGCGCGGATCAAGCCAAAATGGCGGCCAGCATCGGGACGGGGCGTAGCAGTTAGCCCAGCGGTCCCGGACGAGAGTGACGGCCTTACAGGAGGCCCAAGACTGGATGACCAGGGGCTTCAAATGCGCCGCACGGAACGCCCTGGGGGTCGGTGTCGCTGCCCGCTAGACACGCTCGGCTGCCTCAGCGTCCTTGAGGAGAGATGCGCATTTAATGCGGAGACCTACAGGGGAGCGGCGGGGTTCCGCATGTGGCTGGGGCCGGCCCCGGGGAAATTTGTCCCACGTGTAAGGATTGAGGGGGCGCTGGGGGCCCCCCTCCCGGGACCCCGAGGGATCAGCAACAAAGCCCCGGGAACGAGGTGCCTGACCTCAAAATGGCGAAGGTCAGGCACATGAAAGCTGCCTCGTGACGGGGCCTCCGGCCAGCGGCCTCTATTAGCCATGAAGCACCCTGCCCACGAGCCCTGACTGCACGCTGGAGAGGGCACCAGGCTCTCTAACGCCCAGCAGGACCGCGAGACGCAAACGGAGCACCATTGTCCAGTGAGGCCCCTGGTCTTTTCTGCTGCGTGGAGGTCCCGAGCTGACGTGGTGCCCGGGTCCCTATGCCACCAAAGAAGGCGCATCCCGCAAAGGTCTCCAGCTTCTTCACCCCAGCTAACAAGGGGGCAGCCAGTGACGAGACAGCTCAGCCCGGGGGAAGCATGGCACTCACAAAGGAAGATCTGATGGGCTTGCTGAGGGAGTTTAAAAAGGAGCTGCGGGACGATATTAAGGCTGATATGGGAGCCTCGTTCGATGCCTTAAAAGCTGAGATGGGGGGCAGACTGGTGGCCCTACAGGCGGATGTAGACTCGGTTGGGGCCTTGCACCCTGGACCTCGAGGCAAAATACCAGGAGCTGGCGGTCCGAATGCAACCGTTGGAAGCCCAATCTGATGACCTGAGCAGTCAACTGAAGGCCACGGTGCTCAGGTGCGAAGATCTGGAAAACCGCTCCCGGCGGGATAACATTCGTGTGCGAGGTCTGGAGGAGGGATGTGAGGGCCCATACCTGGAGGCATTCATGGTGGGTCTTTTTTCGAGAGATGTGCTGGCAAAATTCAGTTCCTTAAAGACCAAAGAGTTGATCCTCCAGAAGGCAACGTCCCTCGACAAAATCACGTTCCAGGATATGTCCTGCTCGCTGTTCCAAGACGTGGCCCAAGCCACACTAGCTCGTTGCCAGCAGTTCAGGCCGGTCACGGCTGATCTGAGGGAGCGTAAACTGAAATACCGCTGGACCTACCCTTTTGGTCTGGCTTTTTCGTTGGACAATAAGAACTTTCACTGCACGGACTTGGATGAAGCAGCGACCATTTTGGGAGTTGAGGTACCCGCACCGACACAAACAACGGGAACGGGAGACGTGGGATCTGCTACGGGAACGAGGAAACTTGGAGGAGGTCCCTGGCTGCAGCAGAGAAGAGCCGTCAAGAACACGACGGGGTGACTCAAGCTCTGCCTTGTGGTTTGGACATAGGTAGGATCCACCCGAGTGGCCCCGAGCGGCTCGGAGGAGGCAAGACTCTAACAGAGACCTGGGCTCAAAAATGGCAAACGCCGACTTGTCTGGCTGTCACGAGTGGGGGACGGGGGGGGGGGGACTGAAGATAAGTCTGAAGCTTTCATTCTTACTTAAGGTGTTCGATGGTTAATGCTTCAATTGTGCCAAGTTGATATTCTATGGGCCTTGGAGGCGGAATTTGGTCCGCTCCAGGAAACGCTCATGATGAGGTTCTCTTCTGAGATTGAGAGCCTTGGAGCTCCAAGGTATGGTTTCTATTTTTTTTTGTTAAATGTGTTTTGGTGTCACGGTACGGCTTGCGCTAAATCCAAATGTTTGGTTTGGGGGGGGAAGGGGGGGGGATGAGGGGGTGAGTACAGCGCTCTCTTGGGCACAGTTTGCAAGGCAGGCAGAAGGGTCCAGCGATGAATAATGGGGGTTAACTGTTTAACATGGAACGTGAGGGGCCTTAACTCCCCCAACAAGAGGCAACGTATATGGAAATTCCTGTTAGACCACCAGATTAAAATAGCTGCCTTGCAAGAAACCCACCTCCCGCGTAGGGACGAGCTGCAGCTGAAACACAGGGCCTTCCCACAAATTTTCCACTCTTCAGCACACACCAAGCACAATGGGGTGGCTCTTCTTTTTCACTTCTCCGTCCCATTTCTTCTCCAGACTTCTAAAACTGATAAGGCAGGGAGGTTTTTTAATGGTCAGGGGTGAGCAGAGGGGTCGACTATGCACCATCGCTACGATCTACGCACCCAATGCAGGGCAACACGAGTTCCTGGGCTCCTTTCTGGCCTCCCTAGAAGGGTTCGCCATGGGCGATATACTGTTACTGGGAGACTTTAACGCAATTTGGGACTCATCCCTTGACACTACCCACCCACACAGGGCACTAGGGGGGTATTTAGCAAATCGCTTAAGGCGGCTCTACAGAGGTTGGGACTCTGCCACGCGTGGAGGGGTGCTCACCCCACGACACAGCACTATTCCTTTTTTTCACACTCCCACAGGACATATTCTAGAATCGATCATGCATTCATTAGCCAATCCCTTCTCCACACACTGTCGGGATGCCAGTTCCACCCGATCTGCCTCTCAGACCACGCCCATCTAGAGTTGGTCCTGGACTGGCCTGCTCCGTGCTCCAAACATGCTAGATGGTACTTCCCCAATTACCTCTGCAGGGACCGTCTTCTTAGGGACGAACTACGCAAAGCAATCACGGAGTATTTTGACCTCAACGATCCTGCTCAGACCTCGCTGGCTAATAATTAGGACGCCTTCAAGGCAGTGATTAGAGGGAAGTGCATTGAACTGGACGCCACGCTCAAAAACAACGAAAGGGGGAACACCTACTTCCAGAAGGGGAACTCTGCATTGCCGAAAATGACCACAAGACTAACCCCTCGATGAGATCCCTGAGGAAAGTTGCGCAAATTAAGGGGACGCTGCAGGCCATTTATACTAATGGTGTGGAAAAAACTCTTCTGCGCCTGCAAGGCCGTAGCTATGAGGGGGGAAATAAGGTGGGGTCCCTACTGGCACGCCAACTAAGAGTGAAGCAGGTAAAAGAATACATTACGCATATAGTAGATATGAAGGGGGTCTCTCAAAAAAGCGAGGAGGGGAAAGCCGGAGCCTTTGGGGAATTTTATCGCTCCCTGTATACCGCTGACTCGTTGGAAGCCGGAGATCAGGAGCATTACTTAGCAGCCCTAGATCTGCCTCAGGTCCTGGCCTCCACAAACGAAGATCTGAGCAGACCTATTTCTGCTGAGGAGGTGCAAAAGGCGATAGATATGCTTAAGCTTCAAAAGGCACCTGTCCCTGATGGGTTGAATGCCCACTTCTATCGTGCCTTTGCGCCAGAGTTCGTTCCCAGTCAGGTGACGCTTTACAACGATATAGCTGCCTCGCAACGGGTGACCCCCTCTATGGGTAAGGCGTTGATCTCAGTCATCCCCAAACCGGGAAAAGATCCCACAAGCTGCGCCTCTTATAGGCCTATCGCGCTCTTGACCTTCGTCAAAAAGAACCCCCTTTGGGTAAATACGCATGCTTAAAACCACAATTACAATAGACTCCTTATGTCACCAATGTATAGACCATGAACAAAGGAATAAAGAAATCAAGTAACAAATGCAAATATGAATATACAAATTTAATTGGCAAATATGTGCATTTCAGTGTACAATGTAAACTAAAAGTAATAAATTACATTTGAAAATTCATCATAAAAACAATATAAAAACCCTATGAAATCCAATATGGGTAGTGTAATTAAAAAACATACATACGAATAACAACAAAAATTGACATAAACATTGGGAGAACAGGCAGGAAAATTAGTTCCTATTTACAGGAAGAACTACTAAATCACAGATCAATTGTTGTATTATAGGGAAATTGTCAATCTTAACAGTTGTCCACATTGATTTACAGTAGGCCTTCCTTTATTGGTGCATCGACGCGTTTCGGTGGGCACTATATTTTGACCATCACCTTCTTCAGGAAAGGACAATAACTCGCAAACATTAAAAACCGATTATTAATATTGTTCAAGAATTGGACTAGATCAGCCTCAATTCCAACCTAAAGGGACAGACTAATTCCTCTTTATCTTGCTCCTATATGTATCTTAAAGGTAATATCAGCACCAATACCCGAGCACGACTCACTTCAGGTATCCATATATATTCAGATATCGTCCAAATGGATGTATAAATGTGGCCAATACCTCCAATTATATGGCCCGAGTATAAAACGATAACAGCAATATCTTCTCTAACATCCAGTGTTCTTGTAAGGACTATAAAATTCTCTTCCGTGGTGCTCACATCCACAAGCCCAAGAGTGATTCAAATACGGCAATCCACTTTGTTCATGGTCTATACATTGGTGACATAAGGAGTCTATTGTAATTGTGGTTTTAAGCATGCGTATTTACCCAAAGGGGGTTCTTTTTGACTAAGGTCTATTCTGGCACCCTTCTCCTTTGGTTCTCGGGTCCCTCTTTTTTTTCTTGAGCTATCGCGCTCTTGAACCTGGATGCCAAGTTGTACTCTAAAATATTAGCCACGCGCTTGGAGCATGTCATGCCGCTGCTTGTCAAGCGGGCTTCATCGGGGGAGGCAAACCCATGATAATCTGCGGAGGGTGGTGCACATTATTGAGAAGGTGCAGAGGAAAGGTATTCCAGCGGCCCTTCTCTCGCTAGACGCGGAGAAGGCCTTTGATCGGGTGGATTGGGACTTTCTGACCCGAACGCTGAGGCGGTTTGGGTTTAATGAGACCTTTATAGGCATGGTGCAGGCCAACTATTCCGCTCCGAGATCTCGAGTCTTGGTGAATGGAGTAGCTTCGAAACCCTTCGCTCTTTCCCGGGGAACTAGGCAGGGTTGCCCACTATCACCCCTGCTACGCATTCGGTCTAACCCTGACATAGGTGGGGTTCCATTTGGGACAGACTAGCACAAGATCTCTGTTTGCAGATGACGTGCTGCTCCCGATCACGGATCCGAAGTCCTCTCTCCCGGCTATCCAATCTGAGCTCGCCTCCTATGAACAGGCTTCGGGGTTTAAGGTAAACCTTGCCAAATCCTATCTTTTTAACCTGACCCTATCCAAAGAAACTTTGCGGAGCATAGAAACTCTGTCCCCCTTCCAAAGTACACTCAAAGACATCACATACCTGGGGATCAAACTCACTCCTAAGCTATTGCACCTCTATGGGGCTAATTCTCCTCCTTTACTACGCCAGATTAAGGCTGATCTGGCCAGATGGAGAACAGCCTACATCTCCTGGATAGGGCGAGTCAACACCATTAAAATGAACATTCTCCCTAGGCTGCTTTACCTCTTCCAGGGACTCCCGATCCCAGTAGAAAGGGCTCTTTGGTCATGAAAAAAATTATCACTAAGTTCATATGGCAGGGTCAGAGGGCACGTTTATCCCATTGAGTATTAACCAGGGCGCTGGAGGAAGGGGGACTGTCCTTGCCCGATTTCTTGGGGTACTACAGAGCTGCCCAACTCGGAGTGATCACTGACTGGTCACTCCGTTAATCTGAAAAACTTTGGCTGCACATGGACCGACAAATAGTGGGCAGGACGATTTGGGATCTCTTGTGGAAACAGAAGCATAATCGACCCCGTAATGCATATATTAGCACCCCCACGGCCACCACCCTGAGGGTTTGGGATGTACTTGCCAGGTCCAAGCCGCTTACCACTTTCCCGTCTCCCTATACTGTAGTGTGGATTGTGGCCTCATTGTCGACATTGCTAAGTTAGCTTAGGCCTAGCTGCCATGATGCCTCCGTTGCACACGTTACTCAGTGACTTTGTTTTTCCAGACTCTGCTTGTGACCGTTCACATTAGAACTGTCTGCCTTTCTGCCTTTCACCTTTTCTCATGTTCTCTGTGGTTTTCGTCTGCACACAATGTACAAGGTCGAAAAACAACGTCCCTTGTCTTTGCTGTTCTGGTCAGCCCCTCGCACTTAGACAGAACATGACATACAGCTGCACTGGAGAAATTCGTGTGCTTTTAATATTGTGAACTCACTGTTGAAGGCACTTGGAGAACAACCTTTCCAGGGAGAAGAGCTGTGCTTGTCTGATGATGTAAACCTTGCATCTAGATCTTGAGGTATGGGGGTCCCCCGGACAAAGCCCAGAGGTCTTCTGTTTTTATAATAAACTAGTTCCTAGCACGGGGAGGGTGGCAAGGCCTTTTAGTCCTATAGCCACTGTCTTTATAAAATGCTGTCCCCGTTTGTATTCTATGGAATTGTAACCATGCTTACTGTTTTAACTTTATGCATTATGCTGCTAGTACAGGCACGTGTACTGTGTCTTAGAGCACGTTAGTTGAAATAAACATTTTAAACTATACAGTGTCTCTTAATACGCATGTTGTGGACAAGTATGAGTGAATAATGAAACCGTGTTCTTGCTCCCGCGATTCCTGAAAGAGTCCGTGTTCTGGGATGTCTAATCATTGGTAGCTTCGCTGTAGTACGGAGAACAAATGTGACACTATAGCTAGTCTGATTGGGATTTTGGGTACTAAGGGGTATGGTTGGTACACCACTATACACAGAGGTCCTGTTTTCCTGCGCATAGTTCTGTATATGTGCAGAATCCCTGCAACATAGCGCCACCATCGTGGTGGGCTTCTTATCTGCGAGACGCTTGAGTAGTACTTGTGCTTGTCCACAATTCCCTTCACTTATGTTTCCGGAAACATATGTGAGGGTGTAACCTCCTATATTGATGATTTTATAGGTTCTTTCAAGCTTGAAGTTATTAAAAGGTGTTCTTTTTTATGTTAACCCTCTATTGCACTGCCTCGCACTACGTTGTTCTACATTCTTAGTCTTGATGGCTGTGAATGTCAATATACCGGCACATAGCCGCGCTGTGCTCCGGGCTCATTTAGCGGCCTATGGAGTACCTGACGCGGGTGTCGCCCTAATCTTTGTGGTCCAAGCTGATCCGGCTTACCACTTTGAGATGTTTTACTCATGGGTCACTTTTACGGCGGTGGAGGGAGATGACGATTTGTTCCATGCTTACTCTCCCACCGCCCTTCCTAATGTTTATCGGCCTTATCAGGCTCTTGAAGTACCGCTCACGGCATGGCAACACCGTGTTTGGTTTAATGGCGCCCTCCCACATCCGGTCACCCCGATTCGTTTAGGCCCCTTATCGATAGATGGGGCCACTTGGCCTGTTTTGGCCGGGTATACCCCTCATCGACGTCCTTTAGCTTTTCCGGTAGATGAACTGCGCGTGTTGCATACATCTTTAATCCGTGTGCACAGAGCTTTAGTAAAATATGTTACAGGCAATGTCCAGATGGCCCCTCCTGGAGTTGCGGCGCATCCAGCTGGACCGGGCGGTGTGACCATAAGTCCCGTCATGGTTAATTCGGTGATGGGCAAGCCACAGAGTAAGGATGATTTGCCTTATTGGCTTGCAGAAACATTTGACCAGCTGGAGGCGGTGTTTCCTAATACCTCTCCTGTGGAAAAACACAGGATTCTGACTATTAGTTTGCCAAAAGACTTAATTCCTGAGTTGACAGAATGCAAGAACTGGGGCAAGGTATTCGCAGCAGTGTATGCGAAGTGTTTCGGCACTCCATCCATGGCGGTCTTCCCCACCGTGATTAAGCGTGTACAAGATGAACATGGCCCTGAAGCGGCTGTGGAACTGGGGATGAGACTGGTGGGAGTGTTCGATGTCGTAGCTGACCTAATCCTTGCGAACGTCAAGGGTGATGCGGTCAACTTTCAAGTCGCTAATGCTTTGGCCCCAGAGCCGGACAAGCCACGCGAATTACCAAAAATTATTGCACAGGCTTATAAAACCATTGGCCGCAATAGTTTGGGGGTTAAGCCTTTTGCTAAAACACAAGCTCAAACACATCCACAACAAAAATCTCAGTCTGAAAAAGACGAGAAACCGTTCTTTTCTAAAAAGACCTGGAAGTTGAAGAAGCAGGGAAAGCAACAACCAAAGCCAGGGTCGCGAGCTGCGTCACCGGTTTCCGTGTCTTCTGAACGCACTTATGATTTGCGCGACCGGGCGAGAATTAAGTCTCCTTATAGATTTCAGGTTCCTGACCAGCGTTCTCCTCGTTCTTCGCAGGCACCATCGACCTCACAGGCTGGTGGAGGAGATCGCCAGGATAGAGGCAGGGGCCGTGACACCCCACAGGGACGAGACCAACCTCGACAACCTGGCAGAGGGAAACCAGAAGAATTTCCCCATCCTCGCCCGCAGTTTCAGAAGAAAAAAGTTGCCGCTTTAACAGCGAGATATGCCACAGACGGTGAGAACGAGACTCCTGAATTGGACGTGGGCAGTGACACTGCTAGACAGCGCAGCGGAAGTTACCATAGTGCGGGAGGCACTACGTCCTCATGTGGAGGCGACAGCAACTGACACTTACATTACTGTTGAGACTGCTAACACCCGAGTGGCACCCCCTTGACAGACTATTTAATATTGTCCTGCAAATTGAAGGTGACATTGAGTGTGTTATTAAAGGGATTTTTTGGGAAAATCTGACCTCTTCTTATGACATTTTGTTGGCGGAGGCAGATTGGCCGCCCCCATTCGTACTTGCTGCTCATAGAGGGAGGAGGTAATCCTTCCGAGCTTTTCTCGTCATGTCCCCAAGGACAAAGCGGAGGCTCTCGCAGCTGAATGGGCTGTGGCCCAGGCCCCGGCACTGTACCGTAATCATGTGGGCTGGGATGAGGATTCTCCCTCCCATGATATACCATTGCGGTCTTTGCCACAGCCTCAAGCCCAATATCCCCTCCGGCGGGAAGCTAAGGGTCCCGTTTCCGACATTCTAACAGTTAGAATATCAAGGAGTAATTGAAACATGCGTGTCACCAATGATTAATCCCCTTTTCGCTGTTTCTAAACCCAATGGGTCGTACCGCTTGGTATTGGACTACCGGCATTTGAACTCCCGTTGTCGGACTTTTGCGGTGCAGAATACCCATAGTTCTGCGCTCGTAGACAGTCTTGTTCGTAAAAAGTATAAAACGACACTTGACCTTTCCAATGGTTTTTACACTCGCAATTTATCCCCGGACTGCGGCCAATGGACCGCGTTCACTTCCGGTGGGAAACAGTTCAAATTCCGGCGTTTGCCAATGGGCTACAAGAACAGCCCGGGGGTCTTCGCCGCCCGTCTTGTCTCTTTGTTGGACAGCATAGACCCAGATGCGTATTCGTACGTCGATGATATATATCTGACAGACGACGAACTATGGTCGCATCTTTCCCGAGTAGACCGCATTATTCTTGAGTTCGCGGTCTTAGGATACAAATTTAATTTTGCCAAATCTCACATCGCAGAATATACTGTTGTTTTTGGGCTATGAGCTCAACAATGAAGGTAGGGGCTTAGCTCCCCACTTCTTGGAGAAGTGCGCACTTCTGCGCCCTCCAACGACCCTGAAAAAACTTCAGTCTTTGCTGGGATTTTTGAACTTTGGGCGTTCTTACATTCCCGAATATGCCCAGCGTATCAAACCTCTTTATGCCTTGATACAACCGACCTTTTCGAAGTCACGCTGGCTTCCGGAACATTCGCTTATTCTGCAATCTTTGCAGTCTGATTTACTTGAATCTAAGTTCTTGTTGACACGTGATAACCACACGAACCTGGTGATCAGAATTGTGCCAGGGGCCGTAGGTTTCACGTACTTGACGTTTAACGAAGGTGACACAGTACCTATTGCCTACAAGTCACATCTTTACACTTCTGCCGAGTTGCGCTTTTCCACTGTGGAGAAGGTTCTGACTGCAGTGCAAATGGCGATTCTTAAGGAACGCGCACTGGCACTGGGAAAACGCATCTTAGTTGTCACCCCCTATCCTGCCCTTGAGGCAGTGACAAAGGCAAGTGTACCAAACTCTAAGGCTTTGCACCCCTGTTGGATACAATGGGCTACTTCTTTGACATCTCCGGATGTCACTTTTATATTTGATTCCTCTCTTCAGACACAGGAGTTCTTACAGTATGAATTTGTTCATCCTCCTCCTCTGTCTTTGCTGCCGCTTGAGGAGTACAAATGTATCATTTACACCGATGGTTCGGCCCAACCGGCCATGGGTTCTAAGCATGCGTACTCAGCAGCATGTGCTATTGTGGCAGGTCACATGGTGAACGGTGAGTTCAAATCGAGTGTTGTGCACACGCAGGCACTGGGAGACAGCACCGCACAATTGGCCGAGCTGCGTGCTTTGGTGCTCGCCCTTGAGTTTGCAGAGCCGAAGGTGACTACGCTTATTGTATGCGATTCTTACTGTGTCCAGGCTTTTAATGACCACTTATTCTTTTGGTCTCAGAACGACTATAGAGATTCTAAAGGCAGCACAATTGAGCATAAAATGCTTTGGGTTCGAGTGGCGGATCTTAAACAACGTCTACCTCTCACACAGGTGATTCACACTCTTGGCCACCAGCGTGTGGCGCACACGCGGTCGGTAACAGTTTGGCAGATGAAGCTGCCAAATCAGCAGTAGCCACGTGCTCAGTAGCAGCCGTTACAAGATCCATGACAAAGATAGATAATGAGATTTTGGCAGCTATTGCTGCAACAAAGGAAGGTACTAATTACCCACAGGGTTTCCCTTCCAAGTACTCTTATCACTTAAGTCCCGACCAGGTTCCTTATGTAAGAATTCCAGACGTTGGTGATCGGCTGATTCCCAACGCGGACCGCAGAAATTCTTTGATAACGGCCGCACACGAAGGCTTGGCTTCGGCCCATGCTGGCGTGTCTGCAACTGTTTCAATCTTGCAGCAGCGTTACTGGTGGCGTGGTTTATATAAACAAACCCGTACTTATGTCCTTTCTTGTGACATTTGTCATCAAATTAAGCCCTCTACGGTTACAGGTCCACCACAAACAGAGCTCTGCATTTCTAATAAACCTTTTGGTTGTGTATACCTTGATCACTGTGGTCCATTTTCTTCCGACACTGCATATAAATATATCTTAGTTGCAGTTGATTTGTGCACATGTTTCATCTGGGTGTGGCCACAACGTAGTGCTGACGCTCGAAATGTCATCAGGGATTTGCGTGTCTTTGTGGGAGTTTTTGCCTGTGGCACCTTCCATTCCGACCAAGGTCCAGCGTTCGCCTCTAAGGCGTACATGGACGCGATGAGGTCTCTGGGGGTGCTGGTGCAATTTTCGTCTCCATATAGGCCTGAGGGCAACTCAATTGTGGACGAATGAACCGTGACTTAAAGCAATCCTCGACAGCTAGAGTCTTAGGTACTGGTAGGAACTGGCTGGCCCACTTGTATGGCGTGCAACGTGCCCTTAATAATCTCCCTAGAAGATCTCTGGGTGGGCGGACCCCATACGAAATGCTATTTGGCATACAGATGTTTGTGCCAGACCTTGATGGGCTAGACTTGGCGTCGACTGCCTCAATCTTTGACGTAGATAATCATTCTACCATGTTGCAGGACTTACAGGAGACCCTTGACAGACTTGCAAACGAACACTTACCTTCAGCCACTGACGCTGCGTTGCAGATTCCAGTTGCCGGCTGGCTTCCGGAGGTTGGAGATCTGGTCCGAGAGAAGGTGGAGAACATTCTTGGCTTGAAGGGTACTCGTACAGTCATCTTACCACCGCTTCCTGGTCGCAAAGACAACAGATACATCTCAGTGGACAATGTCAAGCTACAACATCTGGCCGATCCTGAATAGTGTGACCCCTGCGGTATCATGTCTGGCAATTTCAAGAAATCCTGTTCGTGGCCCTCCGGTCTCCACAGGCGCTGATGTTGCCATTGGGATGGTCGCTTTGCCAGATCGCCTGCTCAACCTCCCGGCTTCCTCCTGCAACGAGGAAACAGAGTATGCATACCCCGCAAGTGAGTCAGTTGCTCATTTGCCTACAACACCACTGAGCCCAGCTCGTTTTTCTTTTGATTCGTCTTCCACCTCATCACTTATCCCGACCAAATTCAGTATTTTTGTATCCTGGTTCAGAGACAATCTCCGTGGACATACATCTGGTTGGTGCTATTCCTGATTTTCCTGTTCATGTCCATTGGCTTTGTGACAGTTTTTTTCTTGCTCATCAATGGTCACTACTTGCCGGAACGCTCTGCGGTGAACTCTGTTGCTGGAACTTTGGCTCCGCATTCTTCTTCACACATCATGAAGCGTGACCACACATTTGTGAACATTTCCGCCTTTCCAGTTGCAGATGGCATCGTGTGGGATGCAGTGAATTTCCAAATACATGGACCGACAGATTATTAATGTACCAAATGTACTTCGTGTTTCCATGGGTGATGTGGTACAAAGGAATATTAATTCAGATGATTGGGATGTGCATGCCATTGAATCGTTGTTTTCTGATTTGAAATATTATGCTGCTTTTAATGCTGAGGATTTGTACTTAAATTCTGCTAATTCTGCTGAATTATATTGTTACCAGCATTACGGTAACCATTTTCTGCATAAACCCAGTACATTTTGTGGTAGTTTCACTTATACCCAGTGGGAACATTGCCCGACCCCTCTGCAAGGTAGCTCCCACACACTTAAAAATAAATGTACTTACTTTACAGACTTTGATAGATCAAACCCAGGGTCCTATTATTTTAAATTGAACGTTTCTTCGAATCAAAAAGTTATGTTAACCCACACCAAATTGCTATATTCCAGTTCCTTTATGGACGCATTAGCTGTGGGTGGCTATGAGCACTGGAAGAACACCATTGTGTTAAAATCTATTTGGGGCACTAAATCTTGGCAGGTGCGCAGTACAGAAGCTTTGCGCCGTGCTTGCCTTATCCCCACCCAAATATTATTTTTAAATAGTACTATATATCAAACAACCTGTTTGGGTTTGGCTACTTCCAAACAATTGAATGCACCTTCCATTCCTGTGTTGTCTTCCTGGCCAAACAGGAGCTTGCATTTAAATATTTCCCTCGAAAGTTTGCAAACTTTGTTTCGAAATAATTCCTTTAAGGTCTCTGCAATTGATCAGTCAGCCTGGTTGGCGTGGCCCATAGCATCTAACGCCTGCCAACTGCGTTTTCATAACTCTGCTGCTGGTTACAAACAGGATAGGCCAGATCCAAGGTTTTCTGACTTGCGTACAGTTACAACATATTCTGTTGGTAAATTATGTAAACAGTGGTTGCAGCACTCTACATTAGATTCCGTAAAACAACATTTATCCCTCCTATCAGGCAACATTGATCTGTCCGACTTTGTTCTAGGGCCTCGAGGTCCAAGACCTAAAAGATTTGTTTATGCGACTTGCAATGAAATCTGGAAGCTTTCACAAATTGAAGCTGCTTCCCGTTTACGTGAAATAGATCAGGCAAATCTAGAAAGTGCTCGCTGTTGTCGACAATAGTATTAACACCCTATCTTCCCGCATTTACACATTAGAGAATATTGTTTCATCTGTTGATATTGTACAAGATGATGTCTGTTATATCATGGCCAAAATCGATTGCGTTCAGTGATGCAGTTTGCATGGACTTTGCAAACACTAAAAATGGGGAAGGTTCCATGGCATTTTTTAAACACATCTGCCTTGTTCTTGCCGTTTAATTTAACTGAGAAACAGCAGTTCATGTCCATGAAAGATGCAACATACACTTTCCTACATATCGAAAAGATAGAGCCTTTGCCATTCTCTGTGGCGGAGACTGACTCTGCAGTGCGGCTGGTTCACGGGGTTATTACTTTGCCTTTTTCTTTATTTGAATTCAGTTCATGCATGAAACATTATCCAGTAGGCCGTTTTCAGCCTTTAGGCAGTGCCTTTTTACATGAACTTTGGTCCCTACCTTTCACATACAGATGCCTTAGGGATGGCAAGGAGGTATTTCTCACAGGGGAGTCTTGCGATTCTGCAGTGGGTCATTCCCTAATTTGTAAAAACATTAAATTGCACGGGACTTGTAATGTTTCTGCCCCGAATCTTGCTTGTATTTTAAAGGGCGTTACAGCTCCTGTTATATCACCTACTTTCACTGTGCTTGCTAATGGTAGCTATCTGCTTTTAAATAATCAGGATTGCTGTGGGATGCAGGCAGGCATCCCCTGCATTGTAACAGTTTCACACCGCGTTGTGTGCTGCAAAAATGTGCTTTTTCCGCCCCCGCGTGGGAAGTTGGATAGTTCCATTTGGCCTTACATACCGACTTTGAAGGCAGATTTCAATAAATTGAGCAGAATAAAGGCGCTATTATTAAACCAGGAGGTTATGCTCCCTTTCGCACGGGAGACCTTCGTCCTCCAGGTGGCCAGCACCCACAGTGAAATACAGGCCCTTTTGAACACAAACCTCCCCCAACATTTCGGTGAACTGATTCACCGTATATTCAATGCTTCTAATACCGAAGGTCTTGTACTTTTTTTTTAAAGTTGTGGGCTCTGGCCTTTTGACCTCCTTTCAGACTATATTTGGTGTAATTCCGGCTTTTATTCATTCTGTTTTTTCCAGCGTCTTTAGTGGCTTCCCATTGATCCTAGCCTTAGCTGCTGGGATATTGCTTTTACTTTGTCTGTTGCGCAATGGCTGCACTTCCTGGGGGTCTAAACGACCCAGGTCGACTACGGATACTCCGTGAACGCATGATTGACAGCTTCGGCATCCTACCACTGTCAACACTCAGCGTGTCTTATGGACTTGCTTATCGCTTTGCGTATTTCACTTGCGTGCAACCTGTGCTGTCCTGCTTACGATGTCCGTTCTCTTGGTCCTTGGATATTTGCCTCTCCAATACGTCTTGTTCGGACCCGGATTTCGACCAGTTGTTGGGCCCCTTAGTGGCCCATGAACGGGAATGTTCCGGTGCTGGATTAATGGCGCGTGCGGCTGCACTTGGGGTCTTGGCGCAATGGGATATCTGGGCGGCTGCTCAATCTCCTACAACGAAGTTATATCGAGTATCACGCAAGTTGTCCCGCAATGCTGATTGCTGCTCCCTATTATGAGGAGCATTAATGCAGTTTTGATTTGTTGAATTGGATGGCATCTCTTTTTTCCAATGATGACAATGATGTCTTTTTGGAAGGTGTTGCAGTTTTCTGCGCATACACTCTGATGGATTAGTTGCATTGACTCTCAATGGACTGCATAGCTGGATTTTTTTTCTTGTCTTTGAGTGACCTATTGTCTGCCCCTATCTAGGATTTTTTTTTTTCCAACGTTTTAAATTTTTTTTAATTTTTTTGTACACTCCCTTTCCTTCAAAAGGACATTTCCCGCCTATAGACGTTCACATTCTGCTCCATCTATTCGAACTCTGTTTTCGTCCTATGTCTTGACCTAGGGACTGACCAGGGGATGGTGTAGTGTGGATTGTGGCCTCATTGTCGACATTGCTAAGTTAGATTGGGCCTAGCTGCCATGATGCCTCCGTTGCACACGTTACTCTGTGACTGTTTTTCCAGACTCTGCTTGTGACCGTTCACATTAGAACTGTCTGCCTTTCACCTTTTCTCATGTTCTCTGTAGTTTTCGTCTGCACACAATGTACAAGGTCGAAAAACAACGTCCCTTGTTTTTGCTGTTCTGGTCAGCCCCTCGCACTTAGACATAACATGACAAACCGCTGCACTGGAGAAATTTGTGTGCTTTTAATATTGTGAACTCACTGTTGAAGGCACTTTGAGCACAACCTTTCCAGGGAGAAGAGCTGTGCTTGTCTGATGATGTAAACCTTGCATCTAGATCTCGAGGTATGGGGTCCCCTGGACAAAGCCCAGAGGTCTTCTGTTTTTATAATAAACTAGTTCCTAGCACGGGGAGGGTGGCAAGGCCTTTTAGTCCTATAGCCACTGTCTTTATAAAATGCTGTCCCTGTTTGTATTCTATGGAATTGTAACCATGCTTACTGTTTTAACTTTATGCATTATCCTGCTAGTACTGGCACGTGTACTGTGTCGTAGAGCACGTTAGTTGAAATAAACATTTTAAACTATACAGTGTCTCTTAATACGCACGTTGTGGACAAGTATGAGTGAATAATGAAACCGTGTTCTTGCTCCCGCGATTCCTGAAAGAGTCCGTGTTCTGGGATGTCTAATCATTGGTAGCTTCGCTGTAGTACGGAGAACGAATGTGACACTATAGCTAGTCGGATTGGGATTTTGGGTACTAAGGGGTATGGTTGGTACACCACTATACACCGAGGTCCTGTTTTCCTGCGCATAGTTCTGTATATGTGCACAATCCCTGCAACAATACTCCCATCCACTTCAACCCCGAGTTCCCTCCGGCTCTTCAGGAGGGGCATTTCGAAGGGTGGCGGGAGGGCGGCTGCCTCATGATATCTGACCTTTATAAACAGGGGACGCTACTGACATTTGAGGACTGCGCTAAAACATTTAAACTCCAGCTCTCCGAAAAATATCACTACTTACAACTTAGGCATTGGGTCCTACAACCGCAGGTACGGCTGGCCGCAACTAGGGAGTTACTCCCAATAGAAAAATTTGCACAATCAGGGGCTTCCACGAAAGGGACTATCTCCTTCCTTTACTCCCTCATACGGGCTCTGGGCTCCCATTCAACTCCTAGGCACTAACGGATCGGGGACTCAGTCTTAACTACTCCTTTAGAAGGAAAACAATGGCACTCTCTATACAGGGACATCTCTAAATACAGTCGGCCCATGTTTTTAAGAGAAGCACACTGAAAAAATTATGTACGACTGGTACTTGCACCCTCAGAAGTTGCACGCAATATTCCCTACTGCTTCAGATAGATGTTGGAGGGGCTGCGGGCTACTGGGGGACTTTAAGCACATTTGGTGGGACTGCCCAAGCATTAAGCCCTTCTAGAAGGAAATACTATCCCAAATCAGGAAGATTCTGGGCTACCCAGTTCCCGCCACAATAGAACATACTCTCCTGGGGATTCGGGACCCCTAGCTTGAAACGTCAAACACAAGGGGACCGCTCCGTGATGTGGCTGTGCTTGGGGGCGGCCAAGATGGCATTGGCGGCAGCATGGAGGAAGACTGAGGCCCCATCCCTTACCCAATGGCATGCCAGGCTGTGGCGGGCGCTAACGATAGAACGAATGACGGATATTGTGGAGGATTCGAGGAAGGGGTTTGACTCTGTTTGGGCCCCTCTGGTTGAATACTTGTCGGAGGGCCTACCCTGGTTTGCATGTGGGCCCAGATTGAGGGCTCTCCACCTCTTCCATATCTAAAATTCCCGACAGTCCCTCGACCGGGAGGCCCGTGGGTACGGGAGGTCCCCGGTCCCCATTGACTCGCCCTCGCTCGCAGCCAAGCTTTAACTTCTCTCGACCGTGACACAGTAGTTTGTTTTTCTTTAAGTTATGGGGGGTGGATGGGGTGGGGTGGGAGGTGGGAGTCGCGGGTCCCAAAGATCAACCTGACCTACACCGTTAACTTCTGGACTAGTGACATATGTTTGGCCCGGTTGGGGCCCGTACGGGTCATGAAGTGAACAAACTTCACAGATAGAGTCCTAGTACACAAACTGAACATTGTACTCTAGCTCTCTAACTCTCGATTTGTAAAGATGTACTGGCGTCTCCCACCAATGTTGGTCTTGTATTGTTCTGACTCGAACCAATAAAAACATTTTGATATAAAAATGGCTGATCGCACTTACAAAGTCTGGAGAATCGACTCCGGGGTTTGTAGGGGTGTCCTGCTCATGCAGGGGCACCCTCACACTTATAACCAAGCACCCTGCCCTCAGGACTGAAGAGCCTGCAAAAGGGGTGACATAAGTTTAAAGTGCAGTGACCTCCGATATACGTTATGTTAAATATATGTTAAATATATTTGTATAGCGCATGGCTGCTCCAGCACCGGGGCGTCCCAGCGCTAGCGGACGGGAGGCCGAGGAGAGTGAAGCTAGACGGATGAAAAAGACAGCCAGGTTTTAATCTGTTTTCTAAATGCCCAGAGATCTTGTGCACAGCGTGCGCACAAACAGTGACGCTAGATGGATGAAAACAGCCAGGTTTTAATCTGTTTTCGGAATGCCCAGTGATCTTGTGTGCTGCGTGCAGCAAGTGGAATAGAGTTCCATAGGGCAGGGGCCAAAGCCCTAAAAGAGCGCCCCCCCAACTCTACACCTACGCACCCGGGGAGTGCAGGCCATATGCAGGTCTGCGGAGCGCAGTGCTCGCACTGAAACATATGATGTACAAAGCCCCTGCAGTATCTGGGGACCCTGGCCGTGTAAGATCTTATGAGTGGTGCAGAGAGTTTTAAACTGAATTCTCTGTTCGATAGGCAGCCACTGAAGACGGCGCAAGAGATGGGAGGTGTGACAGTGCTTAGGGAGGGCAAAGAGAATGCGGGCAGCCGCGTTCTGTGCCCGTTGGAGTCTCTTGGTGACAGTTTTATTCACGCCAAGTAGAAGTCCATTACAATAGTCAAGATGCGACAGAACCACCGATTGAATAATCACTTGTCGAGTAGGAGCATCGAAGAACCCCAGAATGGGTTTCAGACCGCGTAGTTGGCCGAAGCATGTACCTGCTACTTTTTTGGCATGAAGCTTGAATGAGAGGGCATTGTCCATCGGGACCCCCAAGTTCTTAACTGCACTTTTCGGTTGGGGCGGGGTGCCCAGGGCCGCAGGCCACCAATGATAGTCCCATTTATGGGCTTCGCGACCTACCAGGAGCACCTCCGTTTTTGAACAATTAAGTTGTAGATAATTATCAGCCATCCAATCTGAAATGGCCAGAACATCTTCACGGAATTTCAGTTGGTCTAGATCTGGATTGTTGGAAAAAGTGAATATTAATTGCGTATCGTCTGCATACGATATCATATTAATATTCCGGGCTTTGGCCAGGAGGGCCAGAGGACGGACGTACACGTTGAATAACGTAGGGCTCAGGGCAGAGCCTTGGGGGACACCACTGCTGAGGGGGTAGATGCTGGACAAGTAGGGAGGGGTGTGGATCTGAGAGGAGCGTTCAGATAGAAAAGAGACAAACCAGGCCAAGGCCTTGCCTCTGACCCTGATCTCCCCGAGTCGTTGAAGCAGAATCTTATGGGAGACCGTGTCGAAGGCCGCACTCAGATCCAGTAAAATCAATGCCGAAGTGTTGCCCTCATCCAACGTTGCCCTCAACTGCTCTGTGACCGCCAGAAGAGCGGATTCTTTACTATGTCTAGGCCGGAACCCATTTTGTGATCTGTCCAAAATCTCATTAGCTTCCAGATATTTGATCAGGGTGGTATTAACATGGGACTCCATAATCTTGGCCAAGTAAGGGAGCAGAGAAATTGGCCGGAAGTTCTCCGGCAAAGATGCATCCAGTACTGGCTTTTTCAACAGGGGGATAACCTTGGCATGCTTCCATGATTTGGGGATTTCTGACAACTAAAGCGATCTATTAATCAGTTCCCTACCCTCAGTCATAAGACAGTCCTGGAATTTCCTAAAGGTGTCCGGTTTTACTGGATCATCAGGAGAGCCTGATTTCACCTTTGCTGCCACGACGTCCAGGTCTTTAAGAGACAGAGATGGTAGGTCTTGTAGAGAGTAGGGGAGATCAAGTGAACTAGTAGTCGCCCAGAATTTGGAAGCGTCCATTCTGGAGTTGAGTGCGTTGTAAATGCACTCTACTTTATTGATGAAATAGCGTGCCAGTGATTGACAATGCAAGTTGGTGGATATATTATTAGTTCCTGCCGGGGGTTTTATCATATTATTCATAAGAGAGAAAATAGTTTTAGAGGGGTTGGGACTTGATGTGATCAGATTGGTGTAGAACGCAGCTTTAGTCTTTTGGACTAATTTGTGGTAGGCTTTAATAGCCTTCCTGTAGGTCTTTTTTGCAATGGGGTCATAGGTGCGCCTCCAGATTTGTTCCAAAGTTTTGCAATGTTTCTTTTCCAGCACCAAGGTCTTGTTATACCAGGCGTGCGATTGCGTACGCTTGGCGTTGGTCAGTTTCTTTGGAATACAGTAATCGAGTGAGTTGTTAATCCAACCCCTAAAGGCTCTATCAGCTGCCTCCAAATCAGTAGGCCAGTCGGGCGTGATGATTTAAAGAAACATATATCTGTCGTGAGAGGTGCAAGCACCAACTCACTGGCTGCAATGGCAGGCATGTAGTCAGTTTAAGTGGTCTTCCATGGGTGCCACAATACATGCTGCAGCCCGTGGGTGACCCCTGGTGTACCTATGCCCTGGGTACTTTAGTACCATATACTAGGGACTTATCAGGGTACACCAGTAGCCATTGTGGAGGTACCAAATTACTTACCATGTCAATTTAGGGGAGAGAACAGTTGCTGAGGTCCTTATTAGCAGGAACCCAGCAGACTGGTTCAAAAACACACCGACACCAAGCAAAAAGTAGGGGTAACCATGGGAACAGATTCTACTTTCCTACAGAGACCCCTTGCTACCCCGGTCTTACCGTTCCGTGCCCTGACAACACTTAGGGAACGTTGTCTCGAAGGTCTGACTGAGGAGTCATTTTAGCTCCCACGGCCTTCCAATCATCGCGCTTCGGCGCTGGAGCTACCCGAACGCGGCCAGTGGCGCTGACGTACCTTTATGAAGATCATTCTGTTTTTCGGATTCAAAGACATGATCTTTGACATGCCCTTAAACATGAGCGTACAGCAATACTGACGCTTAGTTTCTCTAGCACAGTACTATTTGGATATCCCATTATTTTCTTTAATCAAATTTTATTGATTTTACAAGGAATACACGGCCCGAGAGTCCGACAAAGAAAGAAACCTGAAGCGTAAATAAAAATGCAGAAATAAAAGCAAAAACCTGCACATTTCGCCCCCGCATTCTAGCAATATGATATAGAGAATGTCCAGTAACTGCATCACCTGGTCCATTCCCTTCCGACCCCATCTTATCCCATAAACAGACAAATTTAATCATTTCACCAGTTGTCGTACAGAGCAGACGGGTTCCAACATGATGCCCCTGTAATCCGCCCACGCCTGTCAGATCTTCTGGTTATTTTGTGGACAGCATAAGCCTTATGCACCCTTACCTCCAAACCCATACTGTGATCCATGCCACTTTTCCATTCCACCAAGGACCGGGGAGCCGTGACCTTCCACTCTCTTGCTATGTGTTGTTTCGTCCGAGTTAGACCCAGGAACAACAAGGAAAGCTTATATTGATTACCTCCCAGTGTATGTGATGTGAAGGAGAGTGAGTTTCAGGTCCGTTAGGATTATCCGGTTCAAGACCCCCCTCCCCAAACAGGATGCCACACTGCGCCAGAACCAATCCAAGGCAGGATAGCCCCAGACATTATGTAAATATGTGCCACCCCTGCATCATAGCTGAGATGTCGGGAAGGCTATCACCCCGATCTGCAACAGCCGGTGATGGGTGAGATATACCCTATGGAGATATTTAAGGTGGATCAGCCCAAGTCTGGCTGCAATGTCCGCAGCCCTAGGTGCACCCCAGAGCCTTGGTCCAATCCTCTTCCTCCAGAGCCCCTACAACAGCCTCCAAGCCAGTCGGAAAGCGATGAACGTTTCAGAGCGATTGCAGATGAGCATCTGGCAAATCTTTGCAATATTCTGGTCGTCCAGATCCCCCATAATTAGTTTGCCCTCCAAAGGGTTAAATTCAGGAAGGTCAGACAGGGCAACAAAATATGGGGTCAGTGCATGGCGGAGCTGAAGGTAGCAATGAAACAGGCTACTATGGAGTTGGGATTCTGCCTGCTGGTTCTGAAAGGACTTGGACTCTCCCGCTCATGATGTCTCCCAGAGTGGAGATCGCGATCAAATCCCATCCCTCGAAACCCTCCATGCAGCCACCTGCGGCAGCAGGCGACCCTGCTACAGCGGTGTCAACTGTCGGCTCTCCCACCCCCCCGCCCAATCGCCCGTTTTTCTGACGCATAGGCGGGATTGCCCTGGATTTTACCACCACTAATTAATGACCAGGAGCTGCGACGCCTGATAATACGACTTCATATCTGCCGCATCAATACCCACGCAGCAGGGCTGGGGAATTCATATCGCCCAGGACCTGTTGATTTCTGTCAAGGGCAAGAAGATTTAATATCTATTTTGTCTGACGAACAACTAGACATTAAATCAAACTAAAAGGGGACAGGGCTGCAACACTTTCGGGCTCACAGCCAAAAACAGGAAATGGGTATATTTGCCCAGACACGTAGGCTGCCTAGTAAGAGATGGAAGAGAATGCCTGCGTGAAAGTAAGCAAATTCCATGCATTTTCCAAGTATGAAAAAATATTTTTGTAATGAATTGCACACGTCCAGATTGAACAGAAAGTGCTGGCCTAACCAAGTCAGCAGTTCAGAAAAACGCACTAAGAAATATGAAGGTGAATATTGACAGCCGCTCTTTCAATGCCCCTCAGTCCTGAACTCTGATATCATAGTATTGAAAACCACAAACCGCTCTGCAAATACACCTGAAATCTGAGTAAAGAATGCTCTGCTTGTTCTATAATCATAGTCACAAACAACTTTGCCATTCCACCTGTATTGATGCCTACCCCTGCTTTTGAACTTTGATCACTAGTGTAAATTCAGCGCTACTGATCAGCTACACTTCTAAACTTTATTTTTCTTTAGCCACATGGAAAAATACCTTTCCTACAATCCCACCAAATTAGATGGCGTTTCCTCCCCACTTCCACCCTGGACACAGATTTAGTCCGACCTTTGATATGAGTAAATATTTGGCCATTTCCGTGATGAGAATGGACTGTGGAAAGATTTGTGAATACTCCCAAATGCATTATTTTTTGGGTGTGCACAAATTTCCCAGGGCATTCTCACCCTGAAACACCCTCTTCTCACACCTCAGAAAATATTTACTCACAAGAAAGTGTAGGTGAAAAGTGAATCTTTTTAAAGTGCACATCTATACTTTGAAGCTAAACAAACTGCAAAGCTGTGCCATTTGCGAACCAAAGTTAAAACGAGCATTGGCAAACTAGAGAGCCTTAAACATCCAAAGAGACTAGGGGTGTTCAACGTGTGCCAAGGAAGGCTAAACCCATACTAGATTTTCAGGATTAGCACATAAAATAAACAAATATTCATTTAATCTCATTGGAAATAATTTGGGGAGTCGGTGGTAATTCTGAAAGTCTGGCCATGGATTCTGACCTTCCCTCATGGACCTACGCTGGACATCTTTGCCTCATAATCCAAAACGTCCTTGGAACCCTTCCCTTTCTGCAACATACATTTGTATTTCTTATACATTTGTATAATGTTCTTCCTTAGAATAGAAAATGAGTGGCTTCTTACAGACTTTTTGGAAATCGGTGGGTTTCTTTGCGGACCGCATCTCTGCTCCAGTAGGCAAACATTTCCTGTTGGGCACTGACTAATGCATAAATAACTTTGCCCTTGCTGCAGAGCAGATCAAGGGCACCAGCCTGTCAGTAAGCTTTGTGACTTTTCTATTAGCACAATCATCTGACTACTTGGGTATAAAACCGCATCAAGAACTGGCCAGAGCAGACTAACACATTGGGAATAGAATAGGCAGGTGAGATGTTATCTGCAACATTGCACGCTTTCTACAGGAACTGTGCAGTTGCGTCTGTGACAGGGCTGTGTTTGTTTACAATGTATTTGGAGGGAAGAGCTGAATCACAGAAAATTTATTGCTCAAGGCAGCTTTAGAATCAAATTTGTTTTATTTTTGGAGCTGCTAAAAAGGAGGAATGCAAAAAGTGTACAGCAACTCCCCCACTAGCAAGGGGCCATCTGTCGCCCAGCTGAGTACTGGCCCCAAAACCTTTAGTGCAGCCTGGTCCATCCCGCATTAGCTAGATTGTTACTGTTCAGTCTACGACTAGCAGATAATGACTATGACTGACCCTTCCTCTTTTACATCTTCATCCACGTTCTGGCAGCCCAGTCCACCCTCGTAACTGCACTTTGTGCAACTGTTTTATGGCATCCCCTGATACAGACGGCAACCTCTACTGTTTGGGAAGAGTATAAGAATTTGGTTTGCTTGAGGGTAGACCTGGTGCAGGTAATTGCTGCTCAAAGTGTGCATAGTGTGTGCAAGCATGTTTGTGGCGGAAGTATCTCTGTGCTTGGTTACTCTGTGTCAATCTACAAGGGATGTGTTGCCTTTCTACAGGAATTCTGTGTCTGCATGGTGTAGGTGTGTCTGCAGGACGTGTATGCGTGTCTGTGCAGGGCATGTATGTCTGCAGTGGGTGGGTGTCTGCACAGAGTTGTGTGTCCGCACTAGAGTTTGTCTCGATCTACCCTGGGGGGCGATGCCTGTAAATAGGAATTTCTTGAGTCGATCTATAGTGGGTGTGTTTGTCTGGATGGTGGTATGTCTCTAGGGGTGTGTGCTTGCATGGGGTTGTCTGTGCAGTAAGTGATGTATCAGTCTATGCATCTGTAGTGTAGTTATATCTGATAGAGACATCTAGCCGCAGATTCCTTAACTTAGAATATCCCCAGGCGTCAGACTGGATCTGGAAAAATTTTGCGCAGCAGTACCTCTGCGCGCCGGGGCGGCGCCGCCTGGCTCCGCCCTGACGTCGTCCCCGGACATGACGTCAGTGGAGCCATATAGGACCCTCCCGGCGCGCTGACATCAGTTTCCTTCTTTTCCGCGTTACAACGCGGATCCGGGATTCAGCTGTTCCTCTGGCCTGTTTTTATCCAGGCCCTTTTTTCGACGTTGTTGGCGTCTGGGAACAGTGTGCGATGCCTTCGGGCTTTAAATTGTGCGGCACTTGTTCGCGTCAGATGTCGGCGTCGGACCCTCACGCCATTTGCATGTGGTGTCTTGGGTCGCACCACGACTCCGAGGAGTGTGACGCCTGCCGGCAGATGCGTCCGAAGTCCCTATGGGAGCGGCGGATGAAGCTCTTGGCCGCCCGGTTGACCTGCCCGGCGTCTCCCCGACGTTCTCCAGTGGGTTCGTCTCTCCGCGCCCGCTCCCGGAGTCGATCCCGCGAACGTCGATCTGCAGGTAAGCACAAGTCACGGAAGTCGAAGTCCTCGCTTCCACGTGACGGTGGGGGCCATGGTTCCCGCTCCTTCGCGGAGTCGTGCCCCCCGGAGTCGGCCTCCTTTTACCCGCCCTTTCCGGTTACTGGTGCGACTCGGCCCCAGATGGAAGCCTATTACCAGGCTCTGCACTCCATCTTTGGGTCACCTCCACTCCCTGGTGCGCCTTCGGGTCCCACAGTGGAGGTAGGCATTCAAGTCGGGTCTCTGCCGGTGGGTTCGCCCTCGGCGCCGGCCGAATGCCTCGACTCCGGCGTCGGTTCCAACCGATGGGCGTTCCAGCCCCACGCCGAGCCATTCTGCCTTGTCCCCGCATAGCCCCTGGCGGCTCCCTGCGTCGACATCGGCACCGGCGGCACTCTGCCTGTCGTCTCCTGGACCTCGGGCACTTTCTCCGCACCTCTCGGTGGTGGAGACGTTGCCGCCCACTCGTCCAGCCGAGTCGCCCCTCATGGGGCTCAACGTCGCTTCGGCGCCGGATCGGCGTCGGTTGACGCCGGAAGGGTCGCCGGTACCTCTTGGCTCTCCGCTTCCAGAGGACACGGAACCGCTGTGCTTGGGCTTGTCTCCACGCCCGTTGGCTCCGCCGCCATGGAGGCAGTGGCCCCTTCTTCCTCCTGCTGGGGGACGTGTTAGTTTGCAACCGTCCCCTACAGATGGGCTCTTGTCCCCCCCCCCCCCCCGGACGCCCACTGAAGCTGGTGCTTTATTTTTACGGGGTGTTCGCAGGGCGGCAGCTGTTTTGCACTTGAACCCTCCTTCTGTCCTCTTGTCCTCTGATCCGTTGTTGGATCTCCTCCATTAAGGTGCGGTGGAGCTTGAGCCCTTACTGCCCTTTAGCGGCTTGTTGTTCGACGCCCTTCTCGGGACTTGGGCGCGTCCCTCTTCAGGAGATGCTGTCGACAGGGCCGTTGCGCATCGTCCGGCCCCTGGGGGCCCATCCTGTTTGTCCCTTCAGCCTACTGCTCACTGTCTCGTGGTGCAGGTGTCTTTCGCCATGCAGCCTTCTTCTCCGCCTCTACTGCAGCCTCCTACTAGGGAGTCTCGTTGGCTGGAGACATGTGGACGCGGCATTTTTGCGTCCGCTAGTTCGGCATTACGTGCTCTCAACACAGTTTGCGTTTTTGCCAGGGCTTCTTCTGCCCTTTGGGACTCCGTGGAGTGTCTTTTGCCTGCCCTCCCTGAGTGTCCTCGAGCTGATATGGCTCGTCTCATTCACGAAGGCAGAGAGATGGCGCGGTTTACGATTCGGTCCGCCGTTGATTCTACCGATTCGGTGGGTAGGACAATGGCGCGGTCCGTTGCCTTGCGCCGCCATGCCTGGCTGCGCGACGGGGGTTTCCCCGACAATGTCCGTGACAGTCTCCGGGATTTGCCTTTTGGTGGTGTGTCCCTGTTTGACGCACATGTGGACTCTGCGGTTCGCCGCCTTCTGTCTCACCTTTCGTAGTTTTTGTTCCGGTTGAGGTCCTTGTCCTCACCCTGCTGTTGTCTTGACTCATGTTGGGCCGGGTTCATGCTGTTCTGCCTGCACGGCCTGGGCGGCTCCTCGCCGAATTTTCTTTCATTTATGCAGCAGTTTTGCTGCTTATCCTTCTCAGTTCCTATAGCCTGGTGGTTCAGGTTGCACCCTTCCTCCACGGGTTATGTGTTCGGAGCCTGTGGTTTCTAAGTTCCACTTTTACGTCCTCTGTCTTGAGCTTCCGCTCCAGAGGAGCCCCTGGTTGGGGTTGATCCTTACCCTATGTGGGGTATTTGTTTGCTATTGTATAGCTGCCTTCCTTCAACAGTTGCCTTTGTTCGCTTCTGTGGGGTCCTTTTCACTCGGTCCTCCTGCGGCTGTGCCTGTGTTTTGCAAGCTGCTGCTGCGGGCCCTTCAAGGGCCTTCTTGCGTGCCATTGGTGGGGTGTCGGCTGCTGGCCTGCATTTTTCCCAATACCTTTCTTCAGGACGGAAGGGCTTTCTGCTCCTTCCCGTCCCCTCATGGTTCTTCGCTGCGGCTGTTCCACCTGTGGCCGCCCTGTCGGAAGGCCCTGTTGTCCCCGAGCACTCCTACTTAGCTCGGCACTCTCCCTCTGTGTTCTGCGTACCATGCCTGCTCCCTAGTGTCTCCGGCTGGTACGTTCTTCTCTGGTGCCTTCTGTTGCCTCGTTCTCCTCTGCTCTATCCATGCTGCGTAGCCCTTTCCTGGGGACTTCGCTCTCCATGGTGGCGTTCTGGCTCCAGACGTGGTTGATCTTCCTTGTCTTGTGCCTTGCCTTTGGCACTTCCTCTGCCACCGTTTCTCATGCCCCTGTTGCGTTCCGCGCAGGGTTGGCGTGCTTTCCTTCGGGCTGCGGTTGCTGCTCTCAGCGGGGGCGGTCTCCTCAGAGCATTGTTCTCTCATGGGGCGTGTTAGGGGAGCTGATGCGGTCTCCTGGCTAGATGCCGATTTTCGAGCTGGAGCGCGAGGTTCCGGTCTCGGGGTCGACTCTACATCCTGTGATTCTGGACACATCACGGCTGGCCTGGCCTCCTTGCCTCTCTCGCGATAGCCAATGGGTCTGCTCCACAGTCGGTGGCTGTTGCTCTCGCTCTGGGCATTGTTCTGCCCAGTGCCGCTGCTGCGTGGCTGTTGGGGCTCTGGTGTTTTTCCTTTTTACCAGTGTGCTCCCACACATACGCCTCCCACATGCTTACTACTCCGGGTAGTCGCCGAGGTCTGGTCTCTCACTTTCGTGAGCGCCGTTCACACAATGCGCCTGGTCTTGCGCCTCTTGTGTCTCAGCTTGCTCGTGGCGCTTCATGGGGCCTTCTCCTTCCATGGTGTGGTTCTGGCGGTACATCCAGCTTTCTTGGTGTACTTCGGTTACCCACGTGCGTGGCACTGGTTGTTACCATTCTTTTCTGCCTTGGGCTGTCCGCCCTTTTGCGTAACTGGTGCATTGGCAGGTCTTGTGTTTCTTGTAACACTAACTCATCTTGGGCGTGGTCAGCATCTTCCCTCTGCTGTTCCCACTCTCAGTGTTTCTTTCACTGTCATGCATGGCCCTCGGACTCGGTACGTCCTTGTGCCCTAGTTAAACCTTCCTCATTCAACGGTCCATCGGATCCTGTGGGTCCCTCACATCCTGCATTCGTGCCTCGCCGGCTACGGCAGGTGTCCACTCTTATTCCACATCCCCCCTTTTGGGTTTGTGCTCATTTTCTCCGCTGTTGACCAACAGGGATTTCCTGCCGCCCTCGGCAGTCTTTGATGCCTTTTGCCTCTCATTGTTGGCCACTTCCTCCGGAGTATCCTGGTCCGGTGTTGGCCTTTCTGGCAGCGCTGTCCCCACTGTGTTTAGTCAGCTGGTTGACACTTCTGTTCCCTTGGGAACTTAGTGGGGTTCTGTCACAGACCCGCCTCCAATGGGGTATGGCTTTGGTATCTATTCTAAGTTAAGGAATCTGCGGCTAGATGTCTCTATCAGATGTACGAGTTCGGTAACGATGTATCTGGTAGAGACGTTGTCTAGCCGCAGATTCCTTAACGCCCACCCATCCTCCCCGATCTGCGAGGACCTTTTCAGGTGGGGTTTTTGGCTTTTGCCTCCTTTGGGGTGGCTTGTCCTTCTACGGGGCGGCGTTTTTTCGCCTTGCTCCCCGTTGGCCTCTTCCTTTGGTTTACTTGTTACCCCCCCATTTTCATGCTGGGGCGGTGGATTCAGGTGTCCTTCTGCGTTTTTACGCATCAGTTTCTTCCAGTATGGTGCCTACTGGTGTTCTCTACCCTCCCACCCGCCTTCTGTTGACGCTCCTGCAGTCAATTAGTGTTCCGGTCTCTTTTGGGCCTGTTCCTACGACCGATAATTCTCTCACAGGGGACACGGTCTCCCTATTTCTTTCTTCTTTTCTTAATCCTATGGGTGGGTGCTTTTTGCCTGTCGCTCTCGGCTCATTCTTGCCGTCTTGCCTCAGGAGTGGGCACTCTCTCGCTTTGCGGGGTTGCTTCTCAGTTTACTGTTCTGCCCTCTTCATTTCCTTTCATCCGGTGCAGACTTTGTCGTCTGCCTCGGTCTTCTTTTTGTAGGTCGATTTCCCTCCGGGGTGACGTTCACTTCGCTCTTGCGAATTGGCTTCTCAGAGTATTGCTCTGCTCTTTCCTTTTCGACACCTTTCAGTCGACAGTGCTTCTCACTGTCGCTCATGGTGCTTTCTCACCAATTCTCTTTTTTTATTCGCACACTGTTCCCATACTCAGTTTTGCTGGGGGCTCCGCGTTGTAGCGCGGAAACGTTCCTCCGAAGAAAACTGACGTCAGCGCGCCGGGAGGGTCCTATATGGCTCCACTGACGTCATGTCCGGGGACGACGTCATGGCGGAGCCAGGCGGCGCCGCCCCCCGCCGCGCAGAGGTACGGCTGCGCAAAATTTTCCGGATCCAGTCTGACGCCTAGGGATATTCTAAGTTAAGGAATCTGCGGCTAGACAACGTCTCTACTAGATAAATCGTTACCGAAGGTAAGTAACTCGTACGTCTGTTCAATGGGGTTGTTTGAGTGTGCAGTGGATGTTTGTCTGTCCCAGGAGTGTCATTGCAGTTGGGTTGTGTGCATGTGCAGTGAGTGTGTCGGTAAGGCAAGATGAAAGGGGAAGAATCAATTAAGCTGGAAGCGGGTCAGGCGTCTAGTGACAGACGGTACTTCCCCAACTGCACAGAATTTCTTATCCGTTTCTTTTTTACTGCAATATTGAGGTACTCTACCTTAATTTTGACTTCAGAATATCGTGCTACTACAATATTCTATGCAAAAACATTGAGGACCAAAATACTAAGAAGGTAATTGGTAAGTAAAGATTTACTATTCTTAACCCCAGACTCTATTTTGGTTCTCAGTATTTTGACAGCATGATGTTTCTGTAGTAGATATTTCCACGTACAACCAATATAGATGGATGTGCAAATATGGTGCTGCTTGCTTTTTCGACCAGTATATCCAAAGTACTGTACCTGAAGTCAGTTATTCAAGACCATTTATTGTTGTTTCAGTACTTAAGGAGAATATCACTTTTCTCAGCAATAAAGTCAAGTTTTACTTTAACATTTTTGCAAATTGTTGATATCGCTGTTCAGTTTTATCTGAAAGAGACACGTTAGTGACAGATTCCTTACCTTAGAATATCCCCAGGCGTCAGGCTGGATCCGGAAAGTTTTTGCGTAGCAGTACCTTTGCGCGTCGGTAGGCGGTGTCGTGCGGCTCCGCGTCCGGCGTCGGGACCGCTGGGATGATGTCGCGGGCAGTACTTAGACGCCGCCCCTGCGCGCTGACGTCAGTACTTCTTTTTCCGCGCCAGTAAGCGCAGATCCGGGAAGAGCAGTGCCCTAGTAATCTTTTTTGACTAACTTTTTGGTGATTTTTCACTGTTTTTCTACTCGAGTCTCTCGACTCCGAAGGTGTCAGTAGGGATGCCCGGCTTCAAGCCCTGCGACGTCTGTGGTCGCATGATGTCGATCACAGACCCGCACTTAGTGTCTCTACTGCCTCGGCCGCGACCACGACACGAAGTCGTGCCCCGACTGCCGGGCCTTGCACCCGAAGGCTTTGCGAGAGCGGTCTCAAAAGCTCCTCGAGGTCCGGCAGTCGGCTCCGCGCCACACCAAGCCCCGGTCACGTGAGAGGTCGAGGGGTCGGACGCGGAGTCCTCATCGGTCGTCGGGGTCCAAGTCTTCGCACTCCTCCGGTAAGTCGAAGCATAAAAAGTCTAAGAAGCGTCATCGCTCGACGGCTTCGCCTCGCCGGTCTCGCGACTCGGCTGAGGCTCCTATTGGCACCGTCCCCGCGGCTCTGGGAGTGCCTGTGGAGCCGCCCCCGCATTACCCGTCCTTCCCGGGTTCGGGGGCGACTCCGGCCGAGATACAAGAATTCCTGTCGGCCATGGCCCGCCTCTTCCGGCCTCAGGGTCCCCCCAGTGCGCCTTCGGGCCCCGCGGGCCCTGATGGGGTTTCCCCGGCGACTCCGGTCCCGGCGCCGCCTGTAACACCAGCCTCGGTCCCGGCTCCGGCCTCGATCCCGGCTCCGGTGCTGCCGCAACCCCCATCGACGCCGGTTGACCTCACTACACCTCCGCCGGCGCCGATGTCTCCGGTGCCGTTCCCGACGCCGCCCGGGGCTCCGGGCGTCGTCGTTCCCCGGTTCTCTCCGGATCCGGACATGGCGCCGGACCGGCGTCGCTCGACGCCGGCTCCGACGCCGCTGGGACTTTGGGTCCCACATGTCCCTCCTCCTTATTTTGAACCTGAATTGGAGGACGGAGATAACTGGGAGGGGTCTGATGACCCTCTCACACAGCAGTGTGAGTTTGATCAGGACTGGACTGAGGAACTTGGGGATGCCAGTGGGCTGGACACCTCCCCTGACTCTGGCATGCTGTCTCCTCCATCCGTGGCAACGGAGGAGGGAGCAAACTTTGCAACGGTGTTGCGTAGAGCAGCTGGGGCCTTAAACCTCCAGTTGCCTACAGTGGCTGTCAGGACTAACATCCTGACAGAAGTGCTTCAGCCGGCTGCTACCTCCTCGGAGCCACTGCTGCCGTTCAACGAGGCGCTTTCAGACCTTCGTTTGGGCACCTGGTCCAAGCCCACCACAGGGGCTCCCGTGGATAGGAACGTGGCCCGATGCCATCGCCCTGCTCCGGGCGACCCCCCCGTTCCTCTCTCTACACCCCACCCCTGAGAGCTTGGTGGTCCAAGCCTCTGCTTCCCAAAGTGCCTTCGCTACCGCTCCCCCGGATAGGGAATCCAAACGCCTGGATCAATTTGGGAAGAAGGTCTTTTCTTCCGCCAGTGCTGGCTTGCGGTCAGTCACCACTTGCCTCTTGGGCCGATATTCCCACTCATTGTGGGACTCGGTGGCGCAAGTTCTGCCCCAGTGTCCTGAGGAGGTCCAGACACTGCTTTCCTGCACCATTGCGGAGGGAAGAGATGCGGCAAAGTACACCATCAGATGTGGCCTTGATACCGCCGACTCGCTAGGCAGATCGCTTGCGACGACAGTGGCGATGCGCCGTCACGCCTGGCTGAGGACCACTGGTTTCTCGGGTGATGTCCAAAACTCTCTTATGGACATGCCCTTTGATGGAGTCGGTATTTTTGGGACAAAAGCAGACCATGCGCTGGAGCGCTTTAAGGACTCGCGGGCTACAGCCAAATCCCTGGGCCTTTCTGCTGTGCGCCCTCAGCAACAGTCTGCTTTTCGCCCCTTTCGTGGCCACGGAAGGGGCGCCCAGTCACGTCCGCTGCCCAGCCACCGGCCCGCGCAGCAAGCGTCTTCGCGTGGCCGAGGAGGTGGCTCCCGCCGTGGCGGGTCAGGCAACCAGCGTGCGGGTTAGGCCACAAACCCCGCCCCTTCCGCGGCCTCCAAGCCCTCCTAGTCCTTCCTTTCAGGTGCACAGCACGCCAGTAGGGGGCAGGGTCCGCCATCACCTTCACCACTGGCGTGCCATCACCTCGGACAGGTGGGTCTTGGACATTGTCCGAAGGGGCTACTCCCTCCCCTTCGTGACCATCCCCCAGCCATGCCATCTCAATTCCACCGCATGTCAGGGGATCACTTGGTGCTTCTTCAAAAGGAAGTTGCGGCCCTCTTGGCCAAGAGGGCCATCGAGCGTGTTCCGACCCCAGAAGTAGGACGTGGTTGCTACTCCCACTACTTTCTGGTGCCCAAAAAGGACAAGGAGGACATGCGTCCTATCTTGGACCTCCGGAACGTCAATCGCTTCCTCCGGAAGGAGAAGTTAAAGATGCTCACCCTAGCTCAGGTCTTGACTGCTCTCGACCCTGGAGACTGGATGGTAGCGTTGGACTTGCAGGACGCATATTTCCACATCCCCGTCCTGCCGGCCCACCGGCATTACCTGCGGTTCACGGTAGGCCTCGAGCATTTTCAGTTCACCGTGCTCCCTTTTGGCCTTACCAGCGCCCCTCGGGTGTTCACAAAAGTGATGGCGGTGGTCGCAGCCCATCTGCGCCGGGCAGGGGTTTCAGTCTTCCCCTACCTCGACGACTGGCTGCTGAAGGCGGGCTCGTCCCAGGAAGTAGTCTCCCACCTCCAGACTACGGCCGAGCTCCTGCACTCGCTGGGGTTCTCCATCAACGTGCCGAAGTCGCACCTGATTCCTTCTCCACAGCTCCTTTTCATCGGAGCAGTTCTGGACACGACGCAGTTTCGGGTTTATCCTCCCGAACGGCGAGTCTGGGATATTCAGGCTATGATTCCGATCTTTCGCCCTTTTTCCTGGGTTTCGGTACGGATGACCCTGAGGCTGCTGGGCCTCATGGCCTCATGGCCTCATGGCCTCCTGCATCCTGCTGGTCGATCATGCCAGATGGCATATGTGGGCTCTGCAGTGGGACCTGAAGTTCCAGTGGGCGCAGCACCAGGGCAACCTGTCCGATCACGTCCAGATCTCGGAGGGGACTGCAAAACAGTTGCAGTGGTGGCTCTCGAACCGGCAATGGGTTATGGGCAGATCCCTCTCCCTTCCCCAGCAAGAGCACACAGTTGTGACGGACGCGTCCCTTCTGGGATGGGGCGGTCACATGGGAGAGGCGGAGATCAGAGGCCTCTGGTCTCCGGCGGAGTCCCGGCTCCATATCAACCTTCTGGAGCTCCGGACGATCCGACTTGCACTCAAGGCATTCCTTCCCTCTGTCAAAGGGACGGTAGTGCAGGTGTTCACAGACAACACCACCACCATGTGGTATTGCAACAAACAGGGCGGGGTGGGGTCGTGGACCCTATGTCGGGAGGCTCTGCGCCTCTGGACATGGCTGGAACATCAGGGCATATTCCTGATGGTTCAACACCTGGCAGGTTCCCTGAACGCCAGGGCGGACTAACTCAGCCGCAGGTGCATGATGGATCACGAATGGCGTCTTCACTCTGAGGTGGCGCAAGGTCTCTTTCAGCAGTGGGGAGAGCCTTGGTTAGATCTGTTCGCCACCGAAGAGAACGCGCAATGTCAGCAGGTCTGCGCATTGGAATTTCCAAGGCGGCACTCGCTCGGCGACGCTTTTCGTCGCGAGTGGAGTTGCGATCTGTTGTACGCCTTTCCGCCTATACCACTTCTACCCTGAGTGTTGAAGAAGATTCGGCGCGAGCGGGCTCAAGTCATTCCTGTGGCTCCGGACTGGGCTCGAAGAGTTTGGTACCCCGAGCTACTCAGTATGAGCGCCGATCCGTCTGCCTCTTCGGGAGGATCTTCTGTCGCAGCAGCAGGGGACGGTCCTCCACCCGAACCTGTCCAGTCTACACCTGCTTGCGTGGAGATTGAGCGGCGGCAGTTGATTCCTTTCGACTTGCCTCCTGAAGTTTGTGATGTGATTCTGGCAGCCAGGCGTCCCGCCACTAACGTGGTATACGCCTGCAGGTGGAACAAGTTTGTAGCATGGTGCACAGCAAAGGCTGTGAATCCCCTTTCTGCCCCTCTTTCTGAGCTTCTTCTGTTCCTTCTTTCTCTGGCCCAACAGGGTTCTGCCCTGGGTACCATCAAGGGCTATCTTTGTGCGATATTAGCCTTCCTCAGGCTTCCTGATCAGCCCTCTCTTTTCAAGTCCCCTGTGGTTAACAGGTTTCTTAAAGGCATTACACACCTCTTTCCTCCTGTTCCGTTTGTAATGCCTCAGTGGGACTTGAACTTGGTTCTTACGTTCTTAATGTGCGCTCCCTTTGAGCCTCTACATAATTGTCCTCTTCGTCTTCTTACTCTGAAGACAGCATTCCTGGTGGCCATCACCTCTGCTCGGCGGGTGAGTGAGCTCCAGGATCTTTCATGCAAACCTCCCTTTCTGTCTGTTCATCCAGACAAGGTTGTTCTTCGGACGCGTCCGTCCTTCTTGCCAAAGGTGGTTACTGCCTTCCATATTGGGCAGACCATCACTTTGCCCACCTTCTTTCCGCCTCCGCATCCTTCCAGAGAGGAAGAGAGGCTCCACCGTCTGGACCCAAAACGTGCGCTTTCTTTTTACATCAACCGCACACAACCGTTCCGGGTGGATGACCAGCTCTTTGTTGGCTACGTGGGCGCCAAAAAAGGTCGGGCGGTACACAAAAGGACTATCTCCCGCTGGGTCACTGTGTATCAAAGCCTGCTATTCTTTGGCTAAGAAGGAGCCTCCTGTTGGGCTGCGTGCCCATTCCACCAGGGCAACGGCGGCTACCACGACTTTAGGCCGCGGGGTTCCGTTTCAGGATATATGTCAGGCAGCTACGTGGGCCTCGCTGCACACGTTTACCAAACATTACTGCCTTGACAGCCAAGTCCGGAGAGACGGCTTCTTTGGACGTTCTGTTCTCCGGGACTTCCTCGTCTGATCTTTGTTCGCAGACCCACCACCGGGGTTGGTATTGCTGGGGTATCTATTCTAAGGTAAGGAATCTGTCACTAACATGTCTCTTTCAGATGCACAAGTTACTAACTTGTGTAACGATATATCTGTAAGAGACAGTAGTTAGTGACAGATTCCTTACCGCCCCACCCATCCTCCCCGTTCTGCGAACTGATTTCTAGGGTTAAGGACATACCTTTCAGGGCCCTAGTATTTTTCAGACACCTATGTCCGCTTCTTGCATGGCTCTGCGTTCCTGGCGCGGAAAGTCTTGACCCTTCTCCTCATGGGAACAGTCCACTCCGAACTGTCAAGCCAGGTCCTCCCTGGACCGAAAGCTGTAGCACTTTTCGCCCTAAGTGGGATGAGTATGCCCAGATGTGGGTTACTTGCTCGCTGTGCCACTGGATTCAAGTTAGCCTGGCTGATGAGGTGGTGCCCCAAAACCGGTCCCAGGATGCTTGTTTCTGGTCCAGGTAGGACCCGGCTTGGCAATTCGGGCTGGACTGTTCCTATGAGCTGTAGGGTCAAGACCGATTTGCATATGGCTGGGTCCAAACTGGGGTGGCGTAGTGAGCAAAAGAACAATGGGTTTAACCCAGATCTCTTGACTGAGGGTGAATGTGTGATTTATTCAACATTCCGTCCGTGTTTCTGTAGCACGATGAGGCACAAAACCGTCTTGGTCAATTGAGTGATAGGAGGAATGGTCATCTACTGGCCTTTCAAGCTTTGGAATACCATTCTCTCAGCATGTCGCCAGTCAAGAGAAAGTGCGGCAGAGCAGCACCATCAACTGCAGACTGAATTCCCCCCCCCCCGTGCACCTGGAGTTTAGGCATGAAGGCCTTGAAGTTCTCGTGCGAGAACCCATTAGGCCCCATGGCCTTCCCAGGGGGTAGTTCTGCCAGGGTCGACGAGAGCTCCTTTCCGATGAACGCACTGTCCAATAAGTCACGATCTGCAGATGAGAGGGTTTTAAGGGGAAGTGTCGTCACAACTTCCATCTGGCCCTGGATCAAGACCTCCCGTTGAGCGTGTACATCTTTGAAATGGGCAGCAAAACTGCAGGCCATCTCCATAGGATCAGTAAGCAAATGCACATTGAATATAGTACAAGAGGAATAGAGGGAGGGTGACGAGGACCCAGACACAATCTCTTGAGCATTTTGCTTGACTTGTCTCCTCATTGGTATATGTGGCTTTGGGCCGCCTGCCAAGACTTTTGGCCTCTTCCAATAGGATCTGTTGGATTTGTTGTTCCAATAGACCCAGTTGTCTACGCGCCAACTGCCCATCATCCATACGTCCTGTACATCTAAGTCTGGCATCCGAGCCTCAGGATCTTCCAAGTCTTGCACCCAATGTCGCAGCTCCCCAGTAGAGAAGTTAATATCCGCCCGCAGTGTGGGTTTCATAGCCTCCCACAGCGTTGCCCGGGACGTCACCAAACCTATGTTAATTGCAAGATATTCCTCTATGGAGCTCTCAATATGCAGTCTATAGTCTGGGATTTGTAAGTGCCAAGGTGATAAGCGCCATCGGAACGCAGGGGTCCGACAGCCCACACTGAGTCGGACGGCCACCGGGAAGTGATCGGAGAGCCCCACGTGCCAGGAGAGATGCATCTGAGACTCTATGTAAATATGAATGCAGAAGAAGACCATAATCAAGGCGGGAGAAAAAGGTGTAGCTCCCCTGAAGTGGATGGTGTGCCCTCCAAACATCAACCAAACCTAAGGCAGTCACGAAAGAAGGGAGATGTGTTCTGCCAGGTCCAGGGAGTGGTCCACATGGATGCCACTGATCAATCGACTGGTCCATGACACAATTCCAGTCGCCCCCTAACACCGTGAGCTTCTCGGGAAGTTGACCCCAAACTCTAGTTATCCGGTCTATAAATGACTGACAGAGAGAAGGGGCATATACACAGAAAAACGAGATGGATTTCCCATATGACGTTCCGGTCACAGCCGTATACAGACCCTGGTGGTCTACCCTCGTCTTAACATACTAAAATGGAACGTGATTCCTGATCAAAATACTGGTGCCCCGTGATCCCCTTGTGATAAACCTGCGTGTAACCGAAACAGGCCAGACGAGGGACTTTGTTGCCTAATAATTGGTTCTCTTGGGGTAATAGGACATCTGCCCCCCCCCTTTTAGCATGCTTCAAAACTGCTCGACAAGGTCAAGCGGGGGGGGGATATATGGGGAGGGGGGGGCAAACCATTCACATTCCATGATACCACATGAAGCTGATCCAGGGAGTCATTTACTGTAGGGCCACACATAACACACTAGGGTGGAATTTTCGGCTGGCAAGGCCGGCAAAGGGATTGGTGTATAACAGGTGTGCAACAGTAAAATAAAAATAATAACAATGAGAATAACATAAACTAGTCCCAAACTCCTACCACCCCCATACTTCGAAAGCAGGAAGTATCTGTCACAGGTCAGACCGGAGCCAGGCCCCAACAGGGGACCCCACCAGGCCAGTCCCAATGGATCCCCAAACCCAACCGAGTCAATTAGCTGGGGAAATTAATATGCACTCTCCCAGTCTGATGGTTGCAGCGAATCCTGAAGCCGCCCTGAATATTGGCAGACACTACAAAGATCTATGGCGTACACCAATGTCATGTAGAAGGCGATGAGGATGCCCTTTGAGTCTCTGAGGGCTCCCCACCATCTTTTGAGAGGTTCTCCACGAGGAGCAGGATCTGTTACTCTTCTTCGTCTGGATTTTGGCACGTCGATTTTGTCCGTCTCCTTGAGACGAGTCGAATCCATAACCAGGGGAGTGTGCGGCTTCAAATGAGTTTGATCATCGGTCCGTTGAAAGACCTGCTCAGGTGTCTCAAAGAAGAGTGTCTGCGAACGGTATGACCTTTAACTTAGCCGGATATAATAACGTATTGAATATTGAGACCACAAAGTCATTGTTTCGCTGGCAAGGAGAAGTGCCTTTGCTGCTGTGCCATCCTGGTGTAATTGGAGAATATCATGATGGTGTGAGATTGGATGGTGAGCTTGTCCTATAGCTGGGCATGTTTGAGAATAGTGTCTGTCCAGGTAATTTAGGAGCTTAGCGATGACTGGGCCCGAGCCCTTGGAGGAGGGCGTTGCACCAAATCCCTGTGGGCCCTCTGTGAGAAGCTGGCCGGGTATATGATGTACACTTATGTAAGTGGACACCTTGCACCAGTCCAGACAACCCTTATGGAGATTTAAGAGGTCTTAGACAACCTTAGAAAGCTCTCCAAGTGGTAGTTGTGGAAAGTAGCCTTCAGGCTTAGTCCAGAAGGAGTGTAAAGCAGCTTGTTTTACCAGAATGCAATCTTATAGTATAGATTAAGTGAAAAAGAACCACACAAGGTATTTATACAAATATGTATTTATTATATAATACTCTCTAACACATACAAATATCTCCTACCCCGAGATATGCACAATGCACACAATACTTTGCAAAAAAACACAGAAAAATAGCATGTAATACACAGTGGACCCCAGGTGGGGACCAAACCATATACTAAGAAAGTGGTATAAGAACCACGACTCTGGTCCAGACATTGTCGAGAGGACGTAGAAGTGTTGAGGACCCAAGGAACCACCCAAGGTGAGTGACTGTCAACCCCACAGAGCGCGTGTGCAGTGTGCGAACACAACCGCGTGCTCCGTACAAGTGTAAGTTTAAGTCGCGGTTGGATTTTTAAAGATTAAGGATGCTGCCCAGTGGACCCTGAAGACACTCCGTGGAAGACAGAAGGTTGGAGAGCCACCCCATCCGTGGATACCCTAGTACCCCCGTTACCTACACCTGGGAAGCCGGGTGCATAGGTGTGAAGTGGTGTCGCAAACCGCCGTCAAACCCAATGGAGGACTTCAGGAAAGTACCGCTGCTGAAGGAGGAGAAAGTGTCCGTTGGAATCCGAAGGTGGATTCTGGTTGAGAGGTACCTGCAAGCAGAGGGGACAGAGTCTGTCACTCAGCGGTGACCTGAAGATCTGGAAGACGAATGCCCACCGATGTCGGGTGTTGCAGGAGAGTTGACGAGGACCTTGACTCTGCAGCTGTGAGGACCAGGTGACGCTGCGGAAGTCCAGGAGCCATGCACAAGCTGTACCATGTCGGATGTCGATTGCTGAGGGGGTCGGTGTCCGGCAGGAGCACCAACAAGCCTTGGCAAATGCAAACCACACAAGTCGAAGAAGGTGCAATGTCGGGACCAGCAAGGTCCAAGGGACTCACCACAAGCAGGGCAGTCAGGGCAGGCCCCGAGCAATCTGGGAAGCCCAACAGAAGTAAAGGAGACCCTCAAATGGACCCACAGGCCAGAGGCACTGGAGTCGCGAGAGGACCTCAAGCAGCTCACCAAAAGATGAGGCCACGATGCACATGATGCAGTGTGGCCGAAGATTCTGATCACAGGAGATGCTCGAGGTTGGGGCTACTTGGAGCCCGAAGATCTTCTTGGAAGGAAGCCAACAAGCCTTTGCAACTGCAAGTTGGACGTGTTGCACAGGGGTTCGGTTATTGCAACCCCCACGAGGGATACTGGCCTCAAACTTGGTGAGAGGGCAGGGCATGCCTCGGGAGCTGTGGAAAACCAACACCTGTGTTGCAGAACCTTTCGGAGTCCGGAGAAGCTCCGAATCAGCAGACCGGTGAACTTAGTTGCGGTGCCTGCGAATGCATGGGAGTGACTCCTTCACTCCAAGGGAGATTCCTTCAGGTGTCTTTGATGCCCGCAGGCCTTGGAAGGTTCCTGTATGGCGCACAGACTATGCAGCAGACTGTAAGGGAGACAAAGTCGAGCCCAAACGAAGTCCAGCGAAGTCCAGAGTGCCCAGACGGCAGAAGAAGTAGTGTCTGATCTGAATTTTATCCCACAACGAATCTATGGACCCACCCACAGCTAAGCCCTTAAGTACCCTTAGAAAAGGGTTGGGACGATTCAGGGGACCCTCCCAGGGGAGGGTCTGGACAGGGGGGAGGTTACTCCCATGTCCTTTGTCCACGCCAGAGCGGGAGCCAACGGCTCCCAGGACTGGTTTGAACTGGACTATGCATGCGGACACCAAATGTGCCCCTCATGCAGACTGAGTGGCTCTGGCAAGCGCACCCACCCTGCCCCAATACACTAAATCCTGTCTGGGAGGTGGTCCTGTGGCAGGATGCCTATTCTGCCTTCCCCTACTCAAGCTTGGCTCAGCAGCAGGAGGGCAGAATCTGGTCTCTGGTCGGCAGCAACCATTTTGTGCTGTCCGGGTAAGGAAGACTGGTACCGGGGACATGGAGAGCCTAACAGAGGGCTCTTTCAGTGCTTGGAATCATACTTCCCACACCGTTTACGGTGTGGGAGGTATTATTCCAACATGGTTGATACCAAACATGATAGGATTCGTTGCAGCCAGTTTCGAGATGGTCATCGCGTAATTACGCGGTGCTCCTCTATATGGTATATGGCTGCTTCACTGACAACCCGGTAGAATCATCTCCGTAGGATGTAGGGGTGTCCTGCTCATGCAGGGGCACCCTCTCACGATCAAGCTCCCTGTCTTCAGGATTGCAAAGGCCTGCTATAGGGGTGACATAGGTTTTAAGCGCAGTGACCCTAGATATAGGAAACCTATATCTTTAGTAAGTGCTGCTAGCACCAGCTTACACAGGCTGCAATGGCAGGCATGTGGTTCCATTTTGAATGGTCTCCCATGGGTGGCATAATGCATGCTTCAGCCCATGGGGGAACTCTGGGGTACCTATGCCCTGGGTATCTTAGTACCATATACTAGGGACTTATCAGGGTACCCCAGTATCCAATCTGAGATGTACCCAAGTACTGAACATAACAATTTAGGGAGAAAGCAGATAGACTGGGGTCCTGATTAGCAGGATCCTAGTCAGACTAGTCAATAACAGCTTAGCACCAGGCAAAAAGTGGGGGTAACCATAGAAGCAGATCCTACTTTCCTACACCCACTCAATAACAAAGCCAGAGGATAAGACCTCTGAAGCCATCAATGAGGGGAGTCATTGGTCAAGAAAGCGTTTCATCGAGGGACCCTCCTACCCCTCAGGGAAGCCCACAAAACTGGTTATTATAGCGTGCCCTGCCCTTGGCATCCTCCACTCTTGCTGCCAGCTCCTTGGTCACAGCAGTAAGTTTTGTCACCGTCTTTTGTTGGGTGCTAACTGAGTCTTCCACCCCAGACACCCTAGTTTCAGCCTCCATTATCCGCTCAGCTGCTTTCCTGAGGCCCTGGTGGAGTAAATTGATGTATGTGCCTACTGCTCCGATTTTAGCACTCAACATGTCCCGTGACTGCATGATAGCTGCCAGAAAGGCAGCATTGTCTGGAGCTGAACCATCCTGTTCGCAGGCCCCAGCAAGAGATTATTATTATTTTATGCTTCTAAAGCGCGCAGCTACCCCCAACGGAGGTGTCCTGGCGCTAGCGGATACAGATGAAGGTGAGGGGAAGCTAGAGATGTCGAGTCACTGTGTGCTAAGGGAGGCTGAAGAGCCAAGTCTTCAAAGCCTTCCGAAAGATAAGTTCCGACTTAGCTTTCCTGATGTGGTCAGGCATGGAGTTCCACAAGGTTGCGGTTTTAACGGAAAAAGACCGTCGTCCTATTCTGGATTTAGAAAAACGCGGGACGACCAGGCGCTCAAGGTGGTTAGATCTTAGGGTCCTTGACTGATTTTTGCGGACTCTCTTCTTTAGGTATTGTGGGCCAATATCGTTGAGTGCTCTGTAGGCCAGGGTCAGTGCCTTAAACTCTGTTCTCCTCTTGACGGGCAGCCAGTGGAGGCTGCGCAGGTGCGGGGAGATGTGATGCCTTAGCGGGACGTTTCTAATAAGCCTGGCTGCCGCGTTTTGCACCGTTTGCAGTTTCCTGAACAGGTATGCTGGCAGCCCCAGGTACAAACTGTTTGCATAGTCGAGCTGTGACGTAATCACCGCATGGACTATTGTTTTTCTGCAGTCCATTGGAAGGAAGTGAAGGAATCTCCGTAGGGCCTTCATCTTCCAAAAGCAGGACGAGGAGACATGGCCAATCTGTGTCTTGCATGACAAGGTAGTGTCCAGTTTGAAACCCAGGTTCCTGGCGGATGGGACAGGGAGGGGAGGGGGATTGAGTTCTGCGGGCCACCATTGGTCGGGTAAAGGAGGGGAGGGCTGATTGAAGAAAAGTACCTCCGTTTTATCTGTGTTCAACTTTAGGCAGTTAGCAGTCATCCATATGGAGATGTCCATAAGACACTGCCTAAAGTTTGAAAATGCAGCCTCGGAGTGATCTTGGAAAGAAAACACGAGCTGCGTGTCATCCGCATATGAGACAACATCGACACCGTGTTGCTTTATCAATGAGGCGAGGGGAGCGAGATAGACATTAAAAAGGGTCGGGCTGAGGGCAGAACCCTGAGGTACTCCACAGATCAGAGGGCGAGAGTTGGAGGTGTACGGGTGCAACCGGATTCTCTGGGAGCGGCCTTCTAAAAAGGAGCTGAACCAAGCTAGGGTAGTCCCCATCACTCCCAACTGTCTGAGCCTGTCTAAGAGGATCTTATGTGACACTGTGTCGAATGCCGCCGACAGGTCCAATAGCACCAGCATTGCACAGTTCCCCTTGTCTCCCGGATAGTTTCTGCCACTTCGAGTAATGCTGTCTCAGTGCTATATCCTGCTCTTAATCCAGACTGAGAGTCATGGAGTAGTTTATTGGTTTCAAGAAACGTGGATAATTGTTTCTGCACTACTTTTTCAAGGATCTTAGCAGGTGCTGGTAGAAGGGAGATAGGTCTGAAATTTTTCAATATTGCAGGATCTGCATTCTTCTTAATCGGTTGAACAGCGATTTTCCAACTAGATGGATAGATGCCAGTTTCCAACGAGGTGTTCCAGAGCTGGTTTAGGGCAGGGTTAAGCAGTGGTGGTAATATTTTGTAGAACCTGGCCGGGCAAGGGTCAAGTGGGGACCCGGATTTAGTTTTTTCCAACTGCTTAAGGGACGTATCCAAGTCAAGAGGGCTGAATTCAGACCATGTTTTTGTTGGAAAGAGGAGGGACAGTGATGTGTTTGATGGTTCCGTCTCAGGAAATGCTGCGTAGATGTCTTGGATCTTCTCCTGGAAGAAGACCGAGAGATCCTCACAGTGTGGCAGAGGGGACTACATTGCTTTTCATTGTCTCTGGTTTAAGGAACCCTTGAATAATTTTAAAGACTTCCTTAATGGAGTTGTCGGCTGATTTTATTTGATTAGCAATGTGGTTCTTAATAGTATTGCGTTTTAATTTCTGAAATTGTTTTATTGCCTTTCTGTAAATAGTTTTTGCTTCAGGATTGTGGGCTTGGCGCCAGACCCGCTCAAGTTTCTTGCAGTGGCTTTTTTCTGATCGTAGTTCTGGTGTGAACCAGGGGGCAGAAGGTTTGTTTCTGGCCTGTTTCATTATTTTCGTGGGAGCTATTTGGTCTAGGGCTGAGCTGACCCAGTGGTTAAAAGTTGCGGTGTCGCTGTTAGGGTCTCCGGTCAGTATCAGAGGGGTGTTTGTTAATATCGGGCCTAGTGATTCGGGGTTAACTTTCCTCCAATTTCTTCTGACTTCGTGTTCGGGCTTCCTAGCGTTATGGTTTGTGGGGATGGTTAGGTGAAAAGGAATAAAACTGTGGTCTGACCATGTGAGGGGGATTGGATTTTCAGTTGTTAGGGTGGGGATAGTGGTGAAAATGAGGTCCAAAGTGTGGCCAGCCACGTGTGTGGGCTTGTGGACCAGTTGTTTAAGGTTCAATCCTGTCAGTGTCTCTGCTAATTGGGTGGCCAAGGGGCATAGATCATTATCCATGTGAACATTGAAGTCTCCCAATACTACGAAGTTGGTATATTTTAATGAGAGATTAGCAATCGGGTCGCAGATTTTCCATAGCTCAGCGGGCTTAGATGCTGGAGGTCTGTAGACCAATATTCCCGCAATGGTGAGAGTAGGGGAGATTGTGATGTTAAAGGACAGTGCTTCTATCAGGTCAGTGTGTTCGATCCTTTTATGTAAAATCTCCCAATCATTTCTAATGATCACCGCAAGTCCACCCCCCACTCTTACCCTCTCGGTTTACTGAAACTATTTTGTATCCTTTTGGGATAGCTATCGAAATGTCAGGGTTAGAGCTCTCTCTCAACCAAGTTTCCGTGAGGAAGATGAGATCCCAAGTTTTTGATTCTAACAATAACCAAATGTTATCTGCGTGCTTTGGAAGAGATCTGCAGTTGATAAGACAGGCTTTCATTTTAATAGTTGACCTATTACTGGCGGTCCATAGCTCTGAGGGGATGGCCTCTTCAAAGGCTTTACATTTTCTTCCCAAAACCTCTTTAGTAAGCATAACAGGACTTACAACATACTCCTAGGTTGTGAAGCTCCTGTTCCAATGTGCTGGGACCAAAACAGGTCGGCCAAGGGCAGGCTTTTGAGTTAAGTTCCATGATTTGCTCCCTAGACAACATAATTGTGTCTGGTTGGAAACGGGCAGCGTGGCTGGCGCTGGTTGCGGGCCGGTCGCGGACGGGCGCAGACGGGCTAGCTTCGGCGCGCCAGCAACGCGCCCTCTGCACGCGCCCGCTGCGCGTCTGGGCCGACATACACCTGAAATAGTGTTTGCGGGAGAAGGTCCTGCCTCCGCCGTCCCCGGAAGTGCGTCACTCGCAGGGGGGGGGCCGAGCAATTGGTCAGGAGACGCCCTCCACTCAATCGGCACAAGCCGTGGTGGACCGGGGCAATGACCAAAGAAATGTGGCGTGGCAGAGCGGGAAAGAACGCTGCAACTACCAGGTAGGTCAGGGAACTGGAGAATAGCGAGGTTAAAAAATGAGTTATTTTAAAACCGTATGCTGTGAAATTTTAAAAGGTACGACACAATGGGGTAACCCAGTGTCCCTCAGAGCCTGGGTAAATACATAACAAACTACAATGGCTCTGTCGGAGAGCGCCAATCGCTTTGTTGATAAGTACAAATCATTAGAAGTATGGAAACTTATATTTACTTAGAGTCCAATAAAATGAATTAGCGCGCGCAACACAGGAAAAGCAAATACAAAGACACCCAGATAAATATTAAAGACTCAAAAGTACTTGCAAAACATTTTTGGTATTAGATTTTTTCAAGGGTTATTTTAACAAGAATATACATATAATCAGGCTGTCCACGTAAAACACATAAAAATAGGTGAAAAGTGTTACAAAGTGACAGAGGTGCTCAGTGCTAGTGACAAAGTGCATATATCCAAATATGGAATTATATACAAAAATCTACAATGTTCAAAGATGGTCAGAAAAATGATTTAGGAGATCTCTCTGGTCAAGGCTAAATTACTCAAACAATGAGACAGATACTTGAAAGCTGAACCAAGGTTAAGCGTCGACGTTTCGACCCTGACAACGCATAATTGATATGTCGCGGCGGGTCTTCATCAGGACAAGGGACAGCCCCAGATCCAAGGAGGCTTTTTGCAGTGTCAGGGCAGCCAGATAGATCTGCCAAAGTCAGGAAAACACAACCGCAACAATGTGTGCAAAGTGAAATCATCCAAGGGAAACTGTTTGGAACAAGGCAAATGTCCTATGGCTCAGGAAAATCTGGAACAATTCCAGTTGGGAAACGCATGAATTAATCAAGGCCAGCGACCCTGTGAAAAAGGGGGGCCAATGTATCAAGTTGAAGAAATCAATTGTCCTATGGCTCAGGGAAATACTGGGACAATTCCAGTTGGGAACAGCATGAATTAATCAAGGCCAGCGACCCTGTGGCTCGGTAAGGAGTCTGAAAGAAACCAGCTGATTTTTGGAGGAAGGGTGATCCAGGCAATAAGTCCGTGGACACCAGGAACCGCTCTGCAGTGTTGATACAGAATGTGAATTCCGGTTCTAAATACACACGTCGGCGTGCACGAGGACGCGTGACGCCGTGCAGCAGCTGGCTGCTGTCGGCCCCGCTGATAGTAACTATGACGTGGCAACACTCGCAAAAGCCAAGGGACAGTTCAATGGGCGAAAACGAAGACCGTGGCAAGGCAATGCTTGTCCAGCACCTCTGTTGATGGAAAACAAACGTCTATATGTGCACAGTTTGTTTTATGAGGTTGTTTTGTTTCAAAAAGACCTGTATGAAATATATTTCCTAAAGGGATTAGTCGATCGTATTGACTTTCGTTGATGGAAATAAAGCGTCTATACGCACACAATTTATTTTATGTGAGTGTTTTGGGTCAAACACACGACCTGTTTGGAACCTAAGGTACATATATCCTAAAGGGAATACTCGGTCATGTTGTAAAAAGAGTAGTACTATTAAACGGTACATTACTCAAAACCCTATTCAGATCATGTATAACAAATACACATATATAGACTACAGCGTATATTGACCCTTAAGTTTACAATGGGTCATGATGAGGTATATATCCCCTACAGAGACTTGTACTGTCAAGTTAAACCGTTCATGTCTAAGTTGTTAAACATACCTTCATAGACATATACAAGTGTGCATTGTATACTGACCATAAAGGATACAGTGGGTCATGTTGCAGCAGGATAAGAGAAAAAACATTGGTGAAAATTACAGGTAAACATCACAAAAAATTATTATTCTAGATGGGTCCTATGTTGTACAGTTGTTACATGTAAACAGTCACAGTATAGGAAAACATCAATAATGGGCTAGATCGTCTTGAAGTGTATATCTATAGTAACCCCATTTGTCTAGATATTTCTTCCTGTTCGTTCAGGCCCCGATTGACTGTGTCCAGACAGTGTATCCATTTACATTCTTTTAGATTGAGAGAGGATACAATTGAGCCACCTCTAGGATGTGGACGCAGCTTCTCTACCACCCACCACTTCAGGCTGTCTGGGCTATGTTTCTTGGAGTTGAAATGTTCCAACAGTGGTGCTCCCTGTACATTGCATTTGATCCTACTCATGTGCTGTAGTATCCTAGCCTTCACTTTTTGTGTAGTTTGCCCTATATAGAGCATATCACATGGACACTTAATTGCATAAATTAGATTTGTGCTATTGCAGTTAGTGTGTATGGGGAGATTGTATATCCTACCCTCATGTGTAAAGGATGATCCTACGACAGTTAGGGGGCAGGCCTTGCAATGACCACATCTGTGGTGCCCAATCAGAGGAGACAATCCCAATTGGTTCCTAATGTCTGGCGGCTTAGATGGTTCTAGATAGGCTTTTACTACTGTCTTTCACATTCCTTCCTCTCTTAAACGCAAAGATGGGATCTTGAGTAATACCAATTTCCGTTGAAACCAATCCCCAGTACTTTTTAACTATCTTTTTAATCTCTTGACTACGTGTATTGAAGGTGGTAACACATACAATATTTTCCTGGGTTGGCGCTTTTTGTTTCACTTGAAGCAGAAGGTCGCGAGGGCAGTACCAGGCACGTTTTTTTGCCCTCTTGAGAAGTCCTAACGGATATCCTCTCTCACGTAGACGACTGGTTAACGTTTCTGTCTCTTTGAAAAAAATCAGTCCTACGTGTGCAATTACGTCTTAGACGGAGAAATTGCCCGTAGGGGAGGTTATCTCTCAGGTTGCGTGGGTGATGTGAATCATATTTCAGAAGTGTGTTCCGTTTCATGGGTTTTCTATAAAGATCGGTGTATAATTCTCCTTCATCTGCTTTAAAAGTGAGATCCAGAAAGCTGATGGACTTGTTGTTATACGCCATTGTGAATTGTATATCTGGAGATCTGTTGTTGAGCCAATCCTTGAAAGCAAGCAAGCTAGTTTCACTTCCGGTCCATACCATTACAACGTCGTCAATATAACGTTTCCAAACTTCTATCTGGTCTATGAAGGGGTTGGTGTCACTATAGAGGTGTTCATCCTCGTATTGATCCATGAAAATATTCGCTAGACTGGGGGCAAAGCTTGCCTCCATTGCAACGCCTTTACACTGGTAGTAGTATTGATTATTAAAGACAAAATAGTTCTTGGTCATGGCGATGTCCAACAAAGCAATCAAGAAGTCAGTGGGCACCCAATGCGGCCTGGGGCGTTTGTCCAAGGTGATACGTATTACTTCCAAGGCCTTCCCTTGTGGTATGTTTGTATAGAGGGAAGATGCATCCAGCGTCACTAAAAACTGGGTATTGATATTAAAGGAATATCCCTCCAGAAGTTGAATAATGTGCATGGAATCGCGCACGTACGATCTGGTCTCAAGCACCCATGGCTGCAGAAATTCGTCAATATACTTGTTCAGAGCCTCTAGGATCGAACCGCAACCAGAGACTATTGGTCTTCCTGGTGGGTTATCCAAACGCTTATGCACTTTAGGCAAAGTGTAAATAGTTGGAATCCTCGGATCCTTGATATTCAGGAACTCATATTCATGTTGACTCAAAAATCCTAGTGTAAGGCCCAGCTTGGTCAAGTCTTCAATCAGTTGTTTAACTTCAGTCGTTGGGTTTCTTAATATGCGTTGATAACTCTCGGCATCATCCAGTTGCTGTTCGATTTCTGTCACATAATTATGTGCATCTTGAATGACCACTGCGCCCCCTTTGTCAGCAGCCTTGATGATAATTTTCTCATTGGCACCCAAGGAGCGTAGAGCAAGGCGTTCTTCTTTACTGAAGTTGTAATTAATATATTTACGGCTATGCAATAGATCCATGGTCTCTTTCAATACTACTTGCTCGTATGCCAGGATTCTGTGGGTCATCAGGTGTGCGGCCGGTGTAAAGGTTGATGATGGCCTAAAAGCTGTAGCCGCAACAGTTGGGTGATAATCATGGTTTCTGAAATGGTACTTTTGCGAGTGTTGCCACATCATAGTTACTATCAGCGGGGCCGACAGCAGCCAGCTGCTGCATGGCGTCACGCGTCCTCGTGCACGCCGGCGTGTGTATTTGGAACCGGAATTCGCATTCTGCTTCAAGACTGCAGAGCGGTTCCTGGTGTCCACGGACTTATTGCCTGGATCACCCTTCCTCCAAAATCAGCTGTTTCTTTCAGACTCCTTACCGAGCCACAGGGTCGCTGGCCTTGATTAATTCATGCTGTTCCCAACTGGAATTGTCCCAGTATTTCCCTGAGCCATAGGACAATTGATTTCTTCAACTTGATACATTGGCCCCCCTTTTTCACAGGGTCGCTGGCCTTGATTAATTCATGCGTTTCCCAACTGGAATTGTTCCAGATTTTCCTGAGCCATAGGACATTTGCCTTGTTCCAAACAGTTTCCCTTGGATGATTTCACTTTGCACGCATTGTTGCGGTTGTGTTTTCCTGACTTTGGCAGATCTATCTGGCTGCCCTGACACTGCAAAAAGCCTCCTTGGATCTGGGGCTGTCCCTTGTCCTGATGAAGACCCGCCGCGACATATCAATTATGCGTTGTCAGGGTCGAAACGTCGACGCTTAACCTTGGTTCAGCTTTCAAGTATCTGTCTCATTTTTTCAGTAATTTAGCCTTGACCAGAGAGATCTCCTAAATCATTTTTCTGACCATCTTTGAAAATTGTAGATTTTTGTATAGAATTCCATATTTGTATATATGCACTTTGTCACTAGCACTGAGCACCTCTGTCACTTTGTAACACTTTTCACCTATTTTTGTGTTTTACGTGAACAGCCTGATTATATGTATATTCTTGTTAAAATAACCCTTGAAAAATCTAATACCAAAAATGTTTTGCAAGTACTTTTGAGTCTTTAATATTTATCTGGGTGTCTTTGTATTTGCTTTTCCTGTGTTGCGCGCGTAATTCATTTTATTGGACTCTTTAAGTAAATATAAGTTTCCATACTTCTAATGATTTGTACTTATCAACAAAGCGATTGGCGCTCCCCGACAGAGCCATTGTAGTTTATGTGAAATTTTAAAAAGCATCAATGCTGCTAGGCGATATTTCAGCAAATATATACCAAGCGTAGCTAGCGCCTCACCAAGATAGCGCGATAGCTAGATAGATAGATGATCCTCCGGGCTGTGCATATTTGTCCAGAGTACTCCGTTTGGTGTCGGGAATGGCCTTATTCTTAGCCATAAGTAGGACCGCCACTGACCCCTACCGCAGCCAAGCTTGTGAGGCGGCACGAGCAGTCAGATCACTGGACCCACTCCGGTAATGGCCAGGCGAGGCAGTCCATGAAGGTCTCAGGGAATGGGCCAAAGAATTTTAGCGGGCCAGAAGAAACGCACCGTCACAGAACGTACCAGGTCCTAGCCTGACTGCCTTCGCAATGGATATGCCCACCCCTTACTCACGGATAGACTGGAAAGGTTTGCAAAGCACACACGAGCAGGCACAACTGGGGCCAAAGAGGTGCGGCAAATGTCACAGCTGCAGTGGTTAACGGCGTAGATTTCTAGGCACTTCACAGGAGGCAACTGCATCACAATTAACCCCGGGGCCTACCGCATCTCGACCAGTAGGCGCTGAGTGACTCATGCATGACATCGAGGCCAGTGCAAAGGCTTCGAGCGTCATCTGGCCCAGAAGTTATGTCCACCCCCAATGGGGAAGTCCAAGATGCCCCACACAACCGGGTGGGGAAGAAAGCACAAGGGGGGGAGCCCCCCTTCACCAGTGTTCCTTGTAATCCTGCCCTCGACCCCCAAATGTAGGGGCTACATTGCCACAGGGCAACTTCATAGGCTTCAAAAGCACTCAGCAGAATTCACCATGCCTCTAATCACCCGGGGCCTGGCATCTCCTTACCAGCGTGTGCCTTTCAGCCCCAGGAGCGGCCGCAAGGGTTGAGTCAGAGCCAATGTGTGATCCCTTGGTGTGAAGTTTAATGTCGCGAGGGCTGCACACTACCACCGGCCGTGTTGCAATTCAATACGGGGTGAATCCGCTCTCAGCAGAGCAGCCAAGGATGTCTCCCGCAGCTGGAAGTGGGTGAGGGAAGTCGGGGGGGGGGGGGGTTGGTAGAGTCCCAGAAAGGTTCATCCTGTTCTCCTCTCCCTAACTTCCCAAAGTGAAGTCTTTGGCATGGCGGACTGCAGTGTCTGCTTCGGCCTGGGGCACGCAGCCACACCCCTCGGCCGCAGTGCGCCCCGCTCACCTCGGGCAGAGTAGCATGGAGGCCACCAACGCCATCACAACTCACCTCCTCCACTTAAGCAGTTCAGCGGGGCCCCCGGGAGCCCAGTCTGCAGTGTTTCTATCCCAATGCAGACAGTGATGGACTGTTTGCGTGGTAATGACCTTGAGCACATTACCTGGAAGAAAGTGGTGCTCAAGGCTCATGTGGAGATGTGGGGGTTACCTGATTGGATCTGTGCAACCACAAGGTCCATGGCTGCCCAGGATGGGAGTCAAAAAGGGCTGGAGCCTGGAATAATGGCCCAACAGCTGCTAAGAAGGGGAAAGGCAGAGGGTATAGGAAACCATCCCCTGAATGTACTTCCAGTGAGATGGATAGGGCATCTGCGGCGGCCGCCCCAGAGACCACTGAGGAGGGCATTGTTCCCCTTGGTGACCTGCCTGAGCTTGCTGGATGGCATGCGGAAGGAGGACCCACTAAGGATGAGTTATGTAGGGCACAGAGGGAGTACCCAACCCTTGAGAGCATGAGGCAACAGGCCAAAGCCCAAACAGCAGGTGATGCCTCTGGTAGTCATCACATTTACTGGAACACAACCTTCTTTACAGTGAGCCTAAGGCTCCTGTGCATGAGACAGCAAGGGCCCTGGTGGTCCCCCACGCTACATGGAGCTGGCTCACAAAATTCCCGTGGCAGGACACCTGGGCCAAGACTACCTTTGCAAGGCTTGTCCCACACCTTTATTGGCCAAGGATCACGATTGCCTCAGATGCATTCTGTAGGACTTGTGTGACTTGCCAGGCCAGTTGGAAGACAAGACAAGGCAGAGGCTGAAAGTCCCAGTTAATCCCTTGTGTGTCGTTGGCACACCCTTTGAGAGAGTGGTCATCAACAATGTTGGGCCTATGGATCCCCAGACTGCTTCAGGTTCATCCTGGTTCTGGTGGATCATGCCACTAGGTACCCAGAGGCAATCCCTCTGAGGAACACTACTGCACCTGCAGTGGCAAAGGCCCTGTTGGGGATTTTTACCTGAGTGGGTTTCCCCAAGGAAGTGGTGTCTCACAGGGGCACCAACCTAATGTCTGCTTATATGCAGTCAGTGTGGAACGAGTGTGGGGTAACCTGCAAGTTCTCTACTCCCTGCAATGCACAAACAAATGGGCTTGTTGAGAGATTCAACAAGACCCTGAAGGGCATGATTAGAGGCCTGCCCGAGGCCCTGAAGAGTAAGTGGGATATCCTCTTGCCATGCCTGTTTGCCTACAGGGAGGTACCACAGAAGGGAGTGGGCTTCAGCCTATTTGAGCTTCATTATTGGACACACTGTCAGAGGACCTCTGAGTTTGGTTAAAGAAGGGTGAGAGAAAGCTCCCAGGAAGATTCCCCAGGATGTAGTGAGCTACATGCTGGCATTCAGAAGCCAAATGGCTAAGTTGTGGAAGCAAGCTTCAGACAACATAGAAGCCAGTCAGGATGCAATGAAACAATGGAATGACCAACAATCTACCACTGTAGACTTTCAACCTGGGCAGAAAGTGTCAGTTATGGAACCTGTGGAGCCCAGGGCCCTCCAGTTGGACTGGGCTCTATAAGGGGATTGAGAGGAAGGGTGAGGCCACCTACCTGGTGGACCTTAAGACTGCTAGGTACCCCCACAGGGTGCTCCATGTCAATTGCCTCAAACCCCACTTTGAGAGGTCTGAGTTCACCTTGCTGTTGGTGACCGAAGGAGAAGAGGAGAGTGTACCTCTTAGACTCCGAGGAAAAAGATGGATCTGTGGAGGGAGTAATCTTCTCCCCCAGTCTGACTCCTGAACAGCAGAGGGACTGCCATCAAGTGTTGGGACAGTACTCCTCCCGGTTTTCCTTCATCCCTGGGACTACCCACCTGCGTACCCAGGATGTGGACACAGGAGACAACCTTCCTGTCAAGAATAAATTGTACAGGTTGTCTGATAAGGTTAGTGCCATCATTAAGAAAGAGGTTTTCAAAATGCTAGAGATTGAGGTGATGGAGCCCTTCAGTAGCCCCTGGTCCAGTCCTGTAGTTCTGGTACCGAAAGCTACCCCACCGGGCACCACATCTTAACTAGGATTCTGTGTGGATTATAGAGGGCTAAACTCTGTCACAAAGACAGATGTTCACCCAATCCTCCAGGCTGAATAGCTTAATGACCAGTTAGGGGCTGCCCAGTACTTAAGTACCTTTGATCTTGCATCAGGGTACTGGCAGTTTGCCTTAACAGAAGGAGGAAAGGAGAGGTCAGCCTTCTCCACTCCAGAGGGCCAATGTCCGTTTAGGGTGATGCCCTTTGTACTCAAATATGCCCCTGCCATCTTCCGGAGTTGCTGCAGTTATCTCTTTAAGGGTTATCACAGGGGCGTCTGCTGTCTCCTTAGAGGTTATCGTATGGACCTAAGTACAGTTAGCCTGTGGGGGATAAACTCGTTGCCTACTGCACTATCTACTACCTCTGCCCTAGAGTAGAGGTACTCAAAGTGTTCCCTTCACACGTCCGCCCCTAGGTTAGGTTCTATTGCCTGTTTGCCTTCCGAACTACCCGTGTTTACCACGTTCCAAAAGGTCCTCATATCATGTGTGCTCATGGAACTTCTCAGGGTTTCCCACTTGTCGCATGCCCAACCTTTTTTAGCCTCATCAAAGTTGCTTCTATAGGCCGCCCTTTTCTCTTTAAATAACGGCCTATCCTTGGCCTTAATGGAAGAAATTAGAGCTGATTTGGCCGTACGACACCTTTCATTAAACCAAGGGTGTCGACGGTTTTTGCATGCCCTGATTCTTTTATTGGGGTAGAAGAAATTGGCCATAGTTATTGTTAATGTTGTGTGATTCTCGGCAACTTTCCGAAGTTCAATTGAGGATCGGTATAATAGTTTGATATAAGGACAGCTTTTCTTGTGATTGGCATATGTCCACCCATCGAACTCTCTTCCTATAGTTGGCAAGGATCAGTCTGTCAGCTGGAAATTCTGGGCCAGTTACGCTCTCTGGGCGTGGCGAAACCATCTCTAGGATCAGGGCATTGTGGTCGCTATCATGGCGAGGCACAATCTTACAATCTATTACCCTGTGCCAGAATTTTATATCTATCAGGATGTAATCTAGAATAGAGGCATGCCCAGTTCTATTAAAGGTGTAGTTGCCTGGTGAGTCCGATTTTGTTCGGCCATTACATGCCCTTAGTGAATGTTTTAGTGTGAGGGAATTCATCTGGAGCACCAATGGGGTCCAGGCCTTAGCTGACGGAATGTTGGTCTCTGGGATGCCACAGTGTTTATCTTCACTGGGGTTTCCTCCGTTCAGGCCATCCAAGGGCTCAAATTTGCAATTAAAGTCACCACCAAGAATCACCAAAAAGTTATCAGGGATGGTAGACAAGAAGGTTGTTAGCTCATCGAGAGTCCTTGACTCCTGGCTGCAGCTAACCGGTCTAGAGTAGACCTTAATTAAGGCAATTTTAATCCTTGAAGGAAAAAGAAGGTAGATACATAGGAGTTCATTTGAGTGTGTCTCCATCTGTTTTACTACACAACCCAAATGTACACCGACCCAAATACAGAGCCCCCCTGAGGGCCTACCCTTCCCCCCGATGTAGCAGCTGCACTTGTAAAGTGATATACCATATATCCAGGGCCTGTAATTTAAATGCTACTAGTTGGCCTGTAGCACTGATTGTGCCACCCACACAAGTAGTCTTTCAAACCTGTCTCAACCTGCCACTGCAAAGCCTGTGTGCAGTTTACTACTACTTAGACTTATCATTTAAAACCCTTTGCCAAGCCTCAAACTCCCCTTTAATTCTTTAATTACACCTAAGTCACCCATAAGGTAGGCCCTAAGTAGCCTATAGTGCAGGGTAGTGTATAAGGAAAAGGTATGACGTGCTATTAAGTTGTGCATGTCCTGGTAGTGACAAACACCCCTATTAGTTTTTCACTACTGTGAGGCCTACACCTCTCATAGGGAAACATTGGGAATTCCTTAATACACTTTTAAGCTGTAAGTCGTGATTAGAAAGGAGTAGCTACATCATGTATTTCATTGGAAGGGTAATGAGCAATCCTCTGCACTAGTAAAGTTGGATTTAACATTACTATTTTAGAAATGCCACTTTTAGAAAGTGAGCATTTCACAGCTCCTACTGTTGTGTGCCTGCAGCCTGTCTCCAATACACATCTGGGGTGGGTAAGCGCTTCACTTTGTGCATTCCCTCTAGACAGCCACAAACGCAGGAAGGTTGGTTGTGTCTGAGCAGTCCTCTGCATTCTGATGGCTCTTCCTTTGCAGGAAGGGAGGGAGGACCTGAGACTTGCAACTGAATAGGTAGTGTCCTGTCCCCACACAAAGGGCTGAATTCCCCTACTGATCGTCTGGAGCCAGGGCTGGGAAGAAAGGACTTTTGTGCACTTCAAAGACCCTTCTTTGAAGTCACCCCCACTTCAAAGGCACACCTGGTTATAAGTCCTGGGTCTCTGACCCCACCAAAACAGTACACTACTGGACCTGTGAAGAACTCTACCAGGAAGGACTGCCATGCTGCCATGAGGATTGCCATGCTGCCATGAGGACTGCTGCTCTGCAGGAACTGCTGCTCTGCGTGAACTGCCACTCTGCTCGGATGGGCTGCCTGTTGTCAGCTGCTTGCTACCCTCTGCCCTGCTTAGGGAAGGACTGAACCCATCTCACTTAAACCCAGAGTGACTCCAAGGGCTTGCTGGCTTGCCCCTTGTTCTGAAGTCTTGGGGCCATCAAAGACTTCCTACAACCCTGCAATAACACCTGGACTCTGCCATCTGCGAGTCCTGCCTTGCCAAGTGGTGCCAATTCACTCCTGGTCTTTTGGGTGAGACTATTCCATGCTGATCCAGCAGAATCCACGCATTGACTTTGTGCCGATGGGAACCCACGCATCTCCATCGCTGACGCAGTTGCTGCTTGCCGACATCGCTTCAGGCTGCGCAGCTCGACGACGATGCAGTGCCTTCATTGCAGAGGGGTTAGTCGACTATGTCTCGCTGACTGCACAGATTGGAACTGGAGCATTGCCTCCATCCACGGGATGGATGCCGCATTGCATCCTCTGCTCCTCGCATCAGGTCCTCGACGTCGAAGCTTCCTCCATCTAAGGTACTTTTTCAGCGGTACCTGCGTGAGTCCTGTAGCCATCCTGCGCTCCATTGTGGTCGACCTTAACTTTGGATTTACCCCGACATAGCGCGACCAAATGTCCCCGGTTGACACTTTGGCACTAAGCATTGGTCTTGATTTACTTAAACCAGTGTGGTGTATTTTTGTGTGTTGCACAAATACTTTACACCTTGTCTCTTATATAAGCCTGCCTGCTCTGTGCCAGGCTACCAGAGGGTGAGCACAGGTCATCTTTTAGTGTGTATCTAGCTTACCCTGACTATTGTGGTGGTCCCTACTTAAACAGGGTTCATACCTCTGCCAGCTATATACCCATTTTCTCACAATCAGTAATAGAATCATATGCCTTCTATTTTTGGTTGGACGTGTTCTTTTGTTTTTAAATTCTTTGACGATACAGGAACCTAAAGGTTAAAGAGCAATGGTGCTAAAACAGTCCTTTCTTACTTTGTTTAGATTTTTTTTTTGTAAGGGTGGCTTTGTCACCTGATTTCACACTGACACAAGTGTCCGTATATAAGGCCTGGAGAGCTCTTAATGTGTTGTCAATTCCACAACATTTTACTTTAAACCAGAGTTTACTGCGACTGCTGGTATCAAACGTGGTTCTAATATTGATGATGCAGAATAAGAGATCTGCTGAAAAGTGATGTGTTTGTTTTCAATCAATCAGGGGAATTATAAGCGCGCTACTCACCCGTGAGGGTCTCATGGCGCTGGGGGGGAGGGGAAGCAGCTCCGTTCAGTCGAAGAGCCAGGTCTTGTGCGTCTTCCTGAAGATGTTCAGGGAGGGGGCGCGTCTGATGTTGAGCGGGAGCTCGTTCCAGGTCTTGGCTGCGACGTAGGAGAAGGTTCTTCCACCTGTTCTGGCTCTGCGGATGCGCTGGATTTCGGCAAGGGCGAGGTCGGCGGATCGGAGGTTTCTTTTGGGTACGTGGAGGGAGATTCTCTCGTTGAGGTATTGGGGTCCGGTGTTGTGGAGGCATTTGTAGGCGTGGGTGAGTATCTTGAACGTGACTCTTCTCAACGGGGAGCCGGTGGAGGTCTCTTAGGTGTTGGGTGGTGTGCTCGTGTCGAGGGATGTCGAGGATGAGTCTGGCTGCGGTGTTCTGTATGGTCTGGAGTTTGCGGATAAGAGACTTGTTGATCCCGGCGTAGAGGGCGTTGCCGTAGTCCAGTCTGCTGGTGATGAGCGCGTGGGTGATGGCTTCCTTGATTCGTGGGGGATCCACTTGAAGGTCTTTCAGAAGATTCGGAGGGTGTTGAAGCAGCTGGAGGCGACGGCGTTGACCTGTCGGGTCATGGAGAGGGAGGAGTCTAGTACGATGCTGAGGTTTCGGGCGTGGTTCGTGGGTGTGGGGGGGCTGCCGAGGGCGGTGGGCCACCAGGTGTCATCCGAGGGGGAGAGGACGAGGACTTCTGTCCTCTCCGAGTTGAGCTTCAGGCAGTTTCTGCTCATCCAGGATGCGACATCCTTCATTCCTTCCTGGAAGTTGTCTGGTGGTGATTGGGTCCTTGGTGACGGAGAGGATGAGCTGGGTGTCGTCGGCGTAGGATACTATGCTGAGTCCGTGCTTTCTGATGATGGCGGCGAGGGGGGCAATGTAGATGTTGAAGAGTGTGGGGCTGAGCGATGATACTTGGGGCACTCTGCAGATGATTTCAGAGAGGAAGGGTGGTAGTCTGACTCTTTGGGTTCTGCCGGTGAGGAGCGAGCAAATCCAGTCGAGGGCGGTTCCTTGTATGCCGGCGTCGTGGAGTCTGGCGGTGAGTGTGCGGTGGGAGACGGTGTCCAATGCTGCAGAGAGGTCGAGTAGGATCAGGGCTGCGGTGTGTCCTTGGTCGAGGAGGGTACGGATGTCGTCTGTGGCTGCGAGTAGGGCGGTTTCGGTGCTGTGGTTGCTGCGGAATCCGGATTGGGAGGGGTCCAGGATGGAGTTTGCTTCTATAAATTTGGTTAGTTGTGTATTGACTGTCTTTTCTGTGACTTTGGCCGCGAAAGGGAGGAGGGAGGTGGGTCGGTAGTTGTTGAGGTCGGTGGGGTCTGCTGAGGGGTTCTTGAGCAGGGGTCTGACTTCTGCGCGTTTCCAGTTGTCGGGATAGGTGCCGGTCTTGAAGGTGATGTTGATGGTGTGTCGTAGTTTGGGCGCGATGGCGGCTCTGTGGAAGATGTGCGGGGGGCAGGGATCCGTGGGGACCCCTGAGTGGATGCCTTTCATGGTCGAGGAGGTGTCTTCGGTGGTGACTGGGGTCCAGGAGCAGAAAGTGGATTCTGAGTTGGGTGTCTGGTCGTTGAAGTTGTCGTAGAGTGCCTTGATTTTCAGATGGAAGTAGGATCCTAGCTTGTCGCAGAGGTCCTGGGAAGGGGTGATGTCCGTGGTTTTGCTGGGGGGCTTGGTGAATTCCTGGATGACGCTGTAGAGTTGCTTGGAGTTGCCAGCGTTGGCGAGGATCTTGTTTTGGATGTAGGTCCTTTTGGTGGATCTGATGCGTTGGTGGTATTCCGTCATGGCGTTTTTGTAGGTGGTGTGGTCTTCTGGCGTTTTGCTGTTTCTCCAGTTCTTCTCAAGCCGTCGACAGGTGCGTCTGGATTCTTGGAGGTCGGCGGCTTTTCTGGGGCGTTGTCTGTCTGGTTTGCGTAGGGGTGCAAGCTTGTCTGCGCAGCTGGAGATCCATGTGTGGAGTCCTTTGGTTGCGAGTTTGGCGTCGGTCGGTGAGGTGGGGGCGTCTCGGATGAGGGTGGAGTTGAGTTCCTCAGTGACTTTGCTCCAGTTCCTTCGTGGGGGGCGCGGTGCAGGTTTGGGCGGCGTGGGTTTGTCGACGTGGAAGTGAACGCAGTGGTGGTCTGTCCAAGGGGGTTCGTGGTGTGGCTAAAATGGATGTTGTTACCTCCTGCGAAGATTGGGTCGAGGGTGTGTTCTGCCTTGTGGGTGGGGGTGGTGACTAGCTGTTTCAGTCCGATGTTGGGGAGGTTGTCCAGGAGGGTGGTGGAGTTGGGGTCGCTGGGGTTGTCGAGGTGGAAGTTCGGGTCTCCTATGAGTATGTAATCGGTGGAGGTGATGGCGTGGGGTGCGATGAGGTTGGCAATCGCAGTGGCAAAGTGCGGGGTCCGGGGGCTCTGTAGGTGAGGCTGCGGAGTGAGGTTCTGGGGCTGGTCTGAATCTGGAAGTGGGTAGTTCGGTGGTGAGGAAGGAGTCCTTCGTGGTGGAGGTGGAGAGTCGGAGGGAGCTCTTGTGTACGCGATGGCGAGTCGTCCTCCTGGGCGGTTGGGGCGGTCCTCCCTCTGGGTCTTGAATCCGTCGAGGATGGCGGTGGCGATGTCGGGCGCGGGTATGCGTTGGTCCATGTTTCCGTAAAGAAGGCGGTGTCTGGCGAGAGGGTGTCGGAGGTCCCAGATCCCTATGGAGTGTCTGTGTAGGGTGCGCACGTTGAGGAGGATGCACTTAAGGGTTTCAGTGGTGTCGGCGTCCGGTGGGGGTGCTGTTGGTGGTGAAGGAGTCGGCAGTTTCGGCAGGAGAACAGGACGTGGGTGGTGATTGGCGTCGACAACTGGCAGTTGTTGCCCCTTCCGGGGTTGAGTGCAAGGAGGGCGGCTTGGTCGTAGCGGTGGAGTGTCGGAGATCCAGGGTCCCTGGCGCTGGTCGGGTCGCGGACGGGCGCAGACAGGCTTGCCTTTGGCATGCCAGCGGCGCAGCCGCACAGCGGCTGCCATTAAATAGGGAGGGGAGGGAAGCGCAGCTGGGAGGCGGGAGCGGGAAAACCGGCTGGGGGGAGGGGCCGCGGGGGCAGCAGTGGCGGGAAACGGGCAGGGAACAGAGGGAAAAGAGAAATAGAGAGAAAAGCACAAAAAAGGACACAGTAAGGCAGACAGACAGAAAAACAGACAAACAGGCAAAACAACAGGAAAAAGGCACAAACACAAGACGGGCAGCAGCGGGCCAGCAGAAGAGCAGGGCTCTCCCACTGGACCACCAGGGATGAGGCGCAGGCAGGAGCCTGCGGGTGGAGGAGGGCCTTGAACCCCTACTTACCTATTATCCGCAGTGCCCAGGGAAGTGGCACTTCACAGCGGAGCTGCAGGGGGGAGAGAGCAGGTAACTGAGAAGGACATTGAAAGGGTCATTATATTTATCTATAGTTCCGTGATTACCTCTGAGGAATCAACTCCGAGTCCTCTGCCCATGTTCGAAGGTCATTTAAAAGTAAAGCTGTGTATTGTTTTGTTTCTGTCTAACAGGGTAATCACTCTATAGGTTTCAGCAGAGTTAGATGAGCCTTTTTGTCTAGTGGACAGAGGATTGATGGTACTGTAGTTAACAAGAATAATACAATAAGTAATGAAAAATTTCTTAGCTATTGTAACAAAGTTTCAATTCTATTAAGGACTCTGAGGCGAGGATTATGCTTTACGCTTTCTCCGCTTTATTAATAGCAGCCTTTTAACCAAACATTAACAGAGTACAATTCCCAAGAAACCTTGGTAATGTACAAAGAAAACGGTCAGTCCAATTTGGAAGGAGTCCTGATCTTCAGCCAATCAGAGAGCCACAGCCACACCATTGTCCATCATCGCTGTTAACCATGCCTCTTTCGATGCGCCGAGAGCCACCTCCATATTTTTCATGACTTGTTTATTCGCATCCATTCCTACAACCAAAGGACATAGATTAATCACAGCACCTGGCTAAGGTTTACCCTGCGAACAAAAGCATCACAATGAGATCGACATTGAGCTGAAAGCAACAGCTATCGAGAGCATAGTCAATATAGCATTGAAACTAGAAGAATCATTACTTACTAGTCACGGGTGGGTTGTTCCATTGCGGAATCCCTGGGTGGGATAATCCTCGCCTCCGAGTCCTTAATAGAATTGAAACTTTCCGTTACGATGGCTAGGAAATTTTTCATTCTATGTCGGGACTGGAGGCTCGGATTATGCTAGTTCTGTAGTGTAGCTCCTATTTCCCTAATAGGCTCTGCGCATTGGAATAATATATCCTATAGGTTTGACATAGTACTAAGGTCGGTATGTCCCTATCGAGTATATTAAACTTAATTACTTGTGCCAGCTAGCTCAGAGGCCACTAGAAACTCCTTGACAACAAGAAGGGAGTAGTTTCTGGCAGCCGCAAAACATGACCACTGTGTTTCTCTTTAGAATCAGAACGTGTCCCAGAGTCGTGGAAACAATAGATAACTATTTCACTCAGCTCAGTCGTGCATGCTTAGTTTTCTCCAAGTTACACAGAAAGAAATAGACGGGCGTTTCAATAAAGGATTTATTGAACAGTCTTGTTTCTGGTGTAAGTAAAATGTGCTGTTACGATCACAAGACAGTATGCAAGATAAATAATGTACAGTGTGAGCAGTAGAAATAAATAATACTGCGTTAGCATTATCTTTTAGTACATATGCTGTTACATAAATAACACAGACTAAAAATGCGAGTACTCATATGATGCGTTGCTAAGCTAGTTCTACCCCAATGTTCCTAACCTAGGTGTAGGGCGAGGGAAGAAGTAGGTGAAGTATTCCTTACTATGGTATACTAAGAGTATGTTAAGTCTAGTATGCCTAGTATGCCAAGAGTCCCTCTAGGTTCTAGTCCGCTCCATACCTGAAGAATGAGAGAGGTAGGAATCTCTTTGCCAGACTCGAACTCCAACACCCTGCAAGGGAAGTCAGATCACTTGAAGCTGGGCTCTCTGCGTGCAGGGAATGGCAGCGTCTTCTCAGTGCGTCAGGCTGGGAAACGGGCTCCTCTGAAGTCGAGGTCTCCTCTGGTTTACAGGGGCTAGGGAAGGTATATTTATACCTGAGAGCACCTAAGAATGTTAGCATTGACGTGAGTTGGACAGCGAAAGACGTTATGAATGAACCCCCTAAGGAATAATGGTTCATGCATAATATGAGTCCTTGAAGAAATCAATAGTCCTGGACTAGGGAAACTCCCGCAGCCTAAGGGTCTGTTCTTCATGAACTCGTTGTGACGTTAGGGTGGACGGATGTCAGAGACCATGCCTGTATTTGGAGTGCATGGTTTAATGCCTAAATAAGGGCTGGGATTTTATGCCTATATGATGGGCAGAGCGAATTGTGCCTATATAAGGACATGATACTGGAAAGCCCGTTTATGGATACCCTAAGAGGAATACAACACCCACTCCTCTTACGTGTGTACGATAATACTAAAATGCTAAACATTTAAAATGCTAAACATTAAAATGGAGTACCGCATATTTCTAAAATTTTTCATAAAACCATTTAAAAAAGGCATTTAAAAAACCTATTAGAATGCAAAAGGTACTGCACATTTGAAGCATTGCTTTTCATTACAGGCATAAAGTTCGAAAATAAATGCAATTGGAATGAAATAAGGAGTAATATTTACATGTGACAAAAAATGATCGATAAGTTTCTCAAAAATCAGTCATTTCATGTCATGAAAATTAATGAACTGTTTTAGACACACAAGATGACTAAGTGTCCGTGGAAGTACCTTGAAGTCCGTATTATATGGCTAGTTCTACTTTAAGCAGATTGATGTGCCATTTTCGTTCAAAAAATGGGAAAAGTTCAATTTTGGTAGAGTTCCAAGTTGTTTAAAAATGAAGGCCAAATTTGTCACTGCAGCTCTGGAACACTGTATGCCGAATCAGTTAGTTCACGGGTCTGGTGTAAACATGAGATCATCTATTTCAATAGACAAAACATCATCCACTGTTGGTGTCAGTTGGAACACCTCGTGTAGTAGATTAATTGCACAGAGATGGGAAGCATTGCTTCCAGCATAGGTTGCCTCAGCAATGTTCGCGTCCGTTGTTACCTGTGTGCCTGGAGTTCTTTCTCGTACCTCAGCAGCAGCCGGAAGCGTCTGTGAGATCTCAATGAATGCTGACAGCAGGATAGGAAGCCTCTGGGGACAACACAGAGCATGGGCCGTTATCGGGTCCAGCAGAGTATCGACATCCGTTGGCTTTGCTGATGGAAATGTTAGACAGGTGTCCAACACGCATTCTACACCGCATAGCAGGCATCGTAGAACAGGTAGGATGCAATCTTGCCAGATTGGTCTGAACGACAGGAACCAAGTTGTATTAAGGTCCCGTAGACGAGTCATGCCCAAAAGCTTTACTATTTGCCCACGGCACTTTCGTTCAAGGAGAGCTTTCTCCATTTCGCTCGGAGTGATGTCCGCGAATAGGCTGGCCATAGCGCAATAGCAGGAAGAGAAATAGAATTCCGGCAACAAGTGCTAGAATTAATGGTATGCCACCAAACACCGAATGTGCAAAGTTCGGGATGATTCAGAGTATTGCCTGGAAAGGTGCTAACAGACCTGAGCAGATGCTCTTAAATACATGTACAATTCCGGTTGTATCAGACATGTTAAAGATACGTGATATCATTTCCACGAAATGTATAGGGCAGTTTGTACGTATTAAAGTCTGTATCTCAGCCGAAGTCCTTGCAACTTGTAGGTCATAGGTTTCTTTGGCCGAGATCAAAGGCACTGTTTGCTGTAAAAGCATGGCTTTCATTCTGCTTAGAGTATCAAATCTTATAAAAGAGACGTTCAGCGAAGGCCATAGAGGCGACTCCTGACTGTGTCTATTGGGAAACAATACTTGCATACAGCAAGTGACCCTGGAGTTGACCGTTACTAGATATGGGATGCCTGGCAGCATTCCGCAGCATCTCTGATCATTCAACATGAGGTAACTCCCATTAGAAAGTTGTCCAAACGTTGGATTAATCACAGCAGCTGTAGTACCCTGCTGATGGCAAGACAAATTTTCCACTGAACCATTACAAGCCCCGTGCAAGGAAATGTCTTGACATATAAGTGAACCACTCAGTGCAAGTTTACAGTTTGAACGCTCAAAAACACTTCACGATCCCCACTCCAACATCTATATGTATACGGTAAATCCCACGATGTCTTAATGTATTCCTTACCCAACCTTTCATATTTGCCTGCTTGCATTTGTCTGAGGCAATACTGAAACTGAAAAGTACTCACAGGTAATGTTATTTTGCCATGAATAAGCCATTCTGTAGCTCGTTTTTCTGCCACAGTGAATGGTAACTTTTCCAGTTTTTCAATGCTCAGCACTGTATACTTTGCTCCTCTTTGTGCCAGTTCGATCTGTTTATCAGTGAGATTGTATTCTGCAAACAGAGCCGTTGTGTTGATGAAACGCCATAGGCACATAGCCCGCTTCGCAAAGATTGCAGCGTCCAGCTTAATAACATAATAGAACGTAATTGAGATTGGCCTTGTTGTAACATCGCCAAATCTTGTTCTAGAATGTCGATAGCAGAGGATACAATGCCATCCAATGAATATATTCTGGAGGACAAAGTTGTTAACCCATTGTCGACCACAGAGTGTTTTCTCTAAATTAATAAGATCAAGTTCACGTATTCGTTCTGCGGCCTCTATCTGTGATACCTTCCAAGCTTCATTATAAGCAGCATAAATGCCGGCATATATGAAACATTTTTGACGCGGTTTTCTTGGTCCAAGCAAGAAATCCCTAAGATCTGCGTCCTTTTTAAGTAAAGTTAAGTGTTGTTTCACATCCTGTAGTGTAGACTTATGCAGCCAATCGAGGCATAATTTTCCTACACTGTATGTTGTTACTACCCCCGGATGTTGTCTTTGGACGTATCTTGGGTCTGGCCTATGAATAGTAAAGCCCTGAGTTTTATTCAGGAATCTTTCCTGACAGTTATTCGTGTCTGTGGGCCAGATCAACCATTTTTTCCAATCAGGATTAGATCTGTTGAGTTGTAGTATATTGTCAACTGTCACCACTGCCTTTGTCTTATTTTCACTGGCAGGTGTTGGTACAGAAGGTGTGTTCATCTCTTTTATCTTGGCTAATCCAAGACAAGATGTTTGTTGGACAGTTTCATTCAAAAACATCATTTGTTCTGGGGTGATGCAGGCTCTAAATAAAGCTTCTATCCCCTGCACTTGCCAATCTTTAGTACCCCACAGTTTTTGTGTCAATTGTGTCTTTCCAAAAGTCGAAACCCTGTCTAGACAGTTGGCCATTAAAAAATGCAGAATAAATCTGTTTTGTATTTAACCTAATTTTCAGTCCTGTCTTGTTTACATTTTTATAGTAAAACATTTCTGGTTCAGATGTATTGTATCCTGAAAAATATGGAAACTTATTAGCAAATGTTTTTGAACTACCTTTAGGTGGTGTAGGACAATGTTCCCATTGGTTAAACATAAACACATTTCTTGGATATGCAGATTTATGCAAATAATGATGACCATAGTGGTTATAACAATACATTTGTTCATAGTCTGATGAACCCTCTAAATATTCATGTTTAGAAAATGCAGCAGATTTTTCTAGGTCAAACATTGTCAGTCACAGTCTCAAAGTCCCAATCATCTGAATAGGTACTGGACGTAATTAGATCACTTAGTGAAATTTTAAACAAATGTGGAATGTTCAATTGTTCATTCGGGCCGAAGATATAATCTGTTTTGTCCCACACTATACCATCAAGTATGGGAACAGCTGTGATGTTCACTGATAAGTCTCTTGCTTCACGATGGGAAGATTTATGAGGTTTTAAAAGTACGTTTACGTCTTTTCCTTCAGTGTTCACATGGATGTATCTGCCACTTATAAGCACGCTTACAGTTGTTACCAAAGCTAGCCAGAGCAGGAAAACAAAAAGTCCAGATGTAATGCAGAGTTCAATCCATGGAGAAACCAAATAAGTCTTTTTCACAAAATGAAGAAAGTCTTGTATTTGCTGCTTGAATTTCAATGACACTGGCGTCGTTTCAGGTTCACTCGGATCTTCTGAGAACGTATCAAAGTTAATGAAATAGCCAGAAGCAGTTCTGTCAATTGTTGGAATCGCATCAGGATTTGTAGAAATCACTGGAACCAGTTCATCACTTGCCACGTTGGTGTAGACAGGTGTATTTGGACGAACTGTTACTTGGTGTTCAAGAGGGATGAGTTCCTTAGCGTTGTTGCATAGTCCTCCGTCTGTTACAGCTGAATTCTCGATTGTTATCAGTCTTTCAGTCTGAACCTCTTGGATAGTAGCGAGAGGAGTGCGTTTGCTACTAGGTCGGAGTCCACGAGGCCTACTATTTAGTATTGGCCACATACTGTGGTTTGATGAGGTCGATGGACACACATCTTTTCTTCCAGCAAGGGGCGGCAGAAGTACTGTTCTTGTTCCTTGAACTGCTAGGACAGGTACCGGTCCAAATTCCTTCTTGACCGCAATTTTTTCTCTGACTAGATCCCCAACTTTTGGAATCCAGACAGGCCTTGCTGGGACAGCCGGTTAATCCCCAGTGGTGGTTGACTGTAGGAATAAGTTGCTTTGTTTTGTTCTTTATTTAAGTCCTGTAAAACAGCCAAACGATCTTTGATATCAAAGGGTTTATTTTCCACCACTGTGCCTACGTGTTCTAGGTCTGGTACCCACATTCTTGTCCCAAATAGGATCTCATATGGAGTGACCCCCCCTAGAGAACTTCTTGGCAGATTGTTCATTGTGCGCTGTACGCCACTAAGGTGTTTGACCCACCCATCACCCGAACCTAATACCCTAGCTGTTATAGACTGCTTTATGTCCCGGTTTTTCCTTTCCAAAACCGAATTGCCCTCAGGATGGAATGGAGAGGAGTACCGCAATGCAACGCCCAGACTGGCCATGGCTTCTTTGTAAGCCCTAGAGCTAAACGCAGGACCCTGGTCAGAATGTAGCGTGCCTATTGCGTATGTGCCGATAAAGACTCGCAAATCTTTTATAACAGTTCGAGCGTCAGCCGAGCGCTGAGGCCATAACCATAGGAACCTAGAGCATGAATCCACTGCAACCAAGATGTATTTATAGTTACCGTCCCTTTGCAGGGGACTGCAGTGGTCAAGGTAAACACAAGCTAATGGTTTATCTGAAATTAACAGGGGTGTCTGCGCTGGACGTTTCACTGTGGAGACTTTCATCTGTTGGCATATATCACATTCTAAAACATAGTTCTTTGTTTGTTTTCTAATGCCAGGCCACCAATATCTTTGCTTGAGTAAAGATACTGTTGCAGAAACACCTGCATGGGCAGAAGCTATCCCTTCATGTGCTGCTAGGATTAGTCCTAATCTGCGTTCCTTGTTTGGTATTACCCTATCCCCCACTCCAGGGATTCGAGCAAAAGGAACGTTGTTCGCATCAATTACATAAGAGTACTTGAGTGGAAACTTTTTTGGTAACGCTGCACTGCTGCCTTCGTCAGCCAATGAATTCCCTGCAACGTGAACGCCATCACGTTGATGACTCAGTGTGTGTATCACGTGAGCCTTTGGTAGTTCGTTTTTCAACTGAACTACTTGTTCCCAAAGCAATTTGTGCTTTATTGTGCCACCTTTCACATCTTTGAAACCATTTTCAAGCCAGTTTTGTATATATTAATTATACGACTGATCACAGTAAAACGAATCGCACACTATTAGTGTGGGGAATTCTCGATCTGTACTTTCAAGTGCCAGTTTGAATGCTTGTAGTTCAGCTCGCTGAGCTGTACAATCCCCTAGAGATTGTGTTTTTGTGACCATAGGTCTGAAGATGCCCTCTCGCATGCGACCTTTAACGATTGCACACGCTGCACTGTAAGCTTGCTTACCCCTATTGCGGGTTGTGCGGATCCGTCAGTGTAAATTATAAATTCGTACTGATCAAGAGGCAGAATTTCCGTAGGCAGAGGACATTCTTGTTCATATTGTAGGAATGCTTGTGTTTTTAAATCTGGATCAAAAACATATTCAACATCTGTTGCAGCAAGAGAATTAACCCATTGTATCCATCTTGGATGTAATGCTTTAGCATTTGGAATGCTTGCTTTTGTAACAGCTTCTAAAGCCGGTACCGGGGTTACGACAATAATGCGTTTCCCTTGGGCTAAGGCTCTTTCTTTTGCTACAGCGGTTTGAACTGCTGTCAGAATTTTTTCAGTTGAACTGAAGCGCATTTCCGCTTGTGTGTACAAATGGGATTTGTATGCAATTGGGATTTTGTCACCCTCATTGAAGGTGAAGTATGTGAATCCACATTGACCCGAAATTATTCGGATCACCAAATTGAGTTACGCGTGTTTGTAAGTGATTTGTTGCTAACATGTTAGCCTGGAGTGAACGCAAGATTTCTGTGTGTTCCTGTGTCCAGTTTCTGATCGAAAAATCAGGTTTGATTAATGCGTAGAGGTTTAACCCTTTCTGCATAATTTAGAATGTATGTTCTTCCAAAATTTAGGAAACCCAGGATGGATTGTAAGTTTTTTTTGCGTTTTTGGAGGTTGGAGCAGCGCACAGTTTTCTAAAAAGTTAGCTGCCAAGCTCTTGCCTTCACTTGAAAGCTCATATCCTAGAAATAGGACATTGAGAGGGGCAATTCTAGACTTTTTAAAGTTGAACTTATAGCCCTCAGAGGCGAAACCCAGTATAATGGTGCTCACCCTGTTAAAGTGTTTGTCCAGGTCATCGTCTGTCAGATATGTCATCGACATAGGACAATGCCTCATTGTCATAAATTTGTAGTAACTCCGTTACCCTCGCTGAGAATAAACCTGGGCTATTTTTGAACCCTTGTGGGAGTCGACAAAAGTGACGCTGGGTCCCCATTATGGAGAATGCTGTTAAGTACCTGCTTTCAGGTGCTATGTTTTGACAAAAGAAACCATTTGAGATGTCTAATGTGGTTTTATATTTTTTACGCACAATGTTATTCATTAATGCTGTGCTATGTGCATTTTGCACTGCAAAAGTTTTAGAACAAGTGTTTAGGTGTCTGTAATCCAAAACTAGACGATATGTATTGTCTGGTTTGGAGACAGGAAACAAAGGATTGTTCATTGAGGAGGTGCATGTTTCAATCACCCCTTGGTATTCAAGTTGATCTAGGATCTCCCTGACCTGTTTTTTAGCTTCTTGCTTTATTGGGTACTGCCGTTGTGCAGTTGGTTCATGTTTCAGATGTATTTTATGGTGAGGTGAATCCTCATCCCATCCTACATGATTTTTATATAATGCTGGGGCCTGGGCCACTGCCCATTTCCTGGCATATGTATATTTTAAATGAATTGGAATATGGTTGGAGAAGGCAGGCATAATAATGTCCTCGCCGTGTGGGCACTCCCTGACAAATTGTGGTGGCCAGTCCTTTTCTGCTAGAAGTATGTCATAGCCTCTTGATAGTCTTTCCCAAAAAGTGCTTTCACCTGTCTAGGTTTGTCTCCCTCCATCCGGAGTGTTATTTCATATAACTTTTGTGGAGTACTAACCCTGGTGTCTACAGTCTCAACTGTGATGTACTCATTCAAGTCCACTATCTCCAGAAGTTCCTTCACGGTCTGGCGAACTATTGTGACTTCTCCTGCACTGTCCAGCATGGTCAGAGCCCATTCTCCGTTCTTGAGTTGTGTTCTCAGTATTCTCGGCATGTCTGATCTTCAGACCTGCTACCTTCTTTTTGGAGAATTGAGGTTTTGTTTTTGAAGCGCGTTTGTCGTCTTTCGATTTCACGCGTTCTTCTTTATGTTCTGATCGTCCTCTTCTTTCCGAAGTCTGTGATGAGATCTGAAAGCTACGAGAGGAACGTGTATCAGTATCTTGATACCTATCAGGTTTTCTCAAATTATCCCTATTCCTGAGGTTATACCTCCTTTCAGAGGGCTCCTTTTGAGGAGCCCTACCTCGGGATTTAGAACGTTTCTCATTTGATTTTTGTTTAGTAGACTCCCACTTCTTTTTAGAAGATGTAGGAGTTTGTTTGATTGAGTCCTTCTCAGGACTTTCCGATAGTTTTGGTTTCAGTGGTCTTCCACCCAAACTATCTCTGCCTAATTCTGCATAAGATTGTTCTATAATTCTGGGTAGCTCAGTTTGATGTTCTGTAACATCGAATTCCCTCAATTTTTGGCGGATCGCCACTGCTGCTGCCTCCCCTTTAATATTAGATAATATTATTGTTGAGACCTGGTCGAAATTTTTCAGTAATTTCATACCTAAATTTAGAGCAGGCTCTGCCCCGTATTCGTTTTGAATTTGTTTTAGGACATCAGGTATTACCGCAATTGATGGAATACCATGTGTTTTTGTATAGATGGCAGCAAAGACTGAGCCCCAAGTGGTGCAGTCTTCCAGTTGTGGTGTGATCCCCATCGGTAAACTGATTGTTAGGATTCTGTGTTTCTCATGCCGGCTAGTATTTGGAAATACTGCTTCGATTTGAGTAATTTTTTGAGCTATCCAAAATGGAATTTGCTCATGTTTTGTGGGCATTTTACCCATGACTGCGTATAGAGTCTGTGGTGTAATTTTTAGTGTATTCCCTGTTGGGGAGTTGGATTTGGATATGTCAATGGTGGTCGGACTGTAAAAGTCCGTATGACATATTGGAGCAATTGTCTGTAAATTTTTATTAACTCTGAGTTGAGTAAGTAACTCCTCATCTGACATTATATCCAGTTCAGGATGAGGTGTGTAGCCGGCTAAAATCGGCCATGTTGCTCCTGGTCTACCTAGTGGACCGAGCCTGGTAATGTTTTTGTGATGTTTTAGGGCGCCTTTAAACCAGAGCTGATGCTCCTGGTATGTTAATGGAATTTCTATATCCTCGAAAGGACTGTATTCCTCTGGTGGTTCATCTTCTTTGTAGAAGTGAAACGTGTGTCACTGAATTGGATTCAGGAAATATTACCCATGAATAGAATACCTCTGTCTGAAAGGATTCATGTGCCTCTATCACAAAAACTGCTCTACCGCCTCTTGGTGGTAGGCCATGTTTTATAAGTTTTAGAGTGATGGCTCTTCAGTTTTGAGGGATGTCTATAACACCCTCCTCGGTTTCATTTAAACCTGTAAAGTTAAAAACTGCTGCTAGGGCTGGATCAGCCGCAGTTACACCGTCTCCGGCGTCTTCAGTCATTTTGTTTTTTGCAAAATGAAAAACAAGTTTCAAGGAAACAAAGATAAGGTGCACAATATTGTGGAACACTGTATCCTTCAACGTTAAGCAAACCAAACAGCTAATATATAGGGTGCTTCCCTATGTAGCCTTGGTGGATACTTAACCCTGCCCACTCCAGACATCTTTTGGAGTATATGGGTAGGGGTCTTGAGAGAAAAAAGCATGGCTGAGTTACTCAGTATCTAACGTTGAATTACTGCCTAACCAAACCGTTGGGCGCCATGTAGTGTAGCTCCTATTTCCCTAATAGGCTCTGCGCTTTGGAATAATATATCCTATAGGTTTGACATAGGACTAAGGTCGGTATGTCCCTATCGAGTATATTAAACTTAATTACTTGTGCCAGCTAGCTCAGAGGCCACTAGAAACTCCTTGACAACAAGAAGGGAGTAGTTTCTGGCAGCCGCAAAACATGACCACTGTTTCCATTTAGAATCAGAACGTGTCCCAGAGTCGTGGAAACAATAGATAACTATTTCACTCAGCTCAGTCGTGCATGCTTAGTTTTCTCCAAGTTACACAGAAAGAAATAGACGGGCGTTTCAATAAAGGATTTATTGAACAGTCTTGTTTCTGGTGTAAGTAAAATGTGCTGTTACGATCACAAGACAGTATGCGAGATAATGTACAGTGTGAGCAGTAGAAATAAATACTGCGTTAGCATTATCTTTTAGTACATATGCTGTTACATAAATAACAGACTAAAAATGCGAGTACTCATACGATGCGTTGCTAAGCTAGTTCTACCCCAATGTTCCTAACCTAACCTAGGTGTAGGGCGAGGGAAGAAGTAGGTGAAGTAATCCTTACTATGGTATACTAAGAGTATGTTAAGTCTAGTATGCCAAGAGTCCCTCTAGGTTCTAGTCAGCTCCATACCTGAAGAATGAGAGAGGTAGGAATCTCTTTGCCAGACTCGAACTCCAACACCCCGCAAGGGAAGTCAGATCACTGGAAGCTGGGCTCTCTGCGTGCAGGGAATGGCAGCGTCTTCTCAGTGCGTCAGGCCGGGAAACGGGCTCCTCTGAAGTCGAGGTCTCCTCTGGTTTACAGGGGCTAGGGAAGGTATATTTATACCTGAGAGCACCCAAGAATGTTAGCATTGACGTGAGTTGGACAGCGAAAGACGTCATGAATGAACCCCCTAAAGAATAATGGTTCATGCATAATATGAGTCCTTGAAGAAATCAATAGTCCTGGACTAGGGAAACTCCCGCAGCATAAGGGTCTGTTCTTCATGAACTCGTTGTGACGTTAGGGTGGACGGATGTCAGAGACCATGCCTGTATTTGGAGTGCATGGTTTAATGCCTAAATAAGGGCTGGGATTTTATGCCTATATAAGGGCAGGGCGAATTGTGCCTATATAAGGACATGATACTGGAAAGCCCGTTTATGGATACCCTAAGAGGAATACAACAGTTCAAAGTTTACTACCAAACTAACCATCTCCAGGACTGGTTTGAAATAGAACCTTTTAAAGGTTGAATCCGAGGATCAATCCGCGGCATTTTGGATATCCTCCAATCTGGCCCCTAGGGTGAAGGCCTTTGAAGCCGAATGAGCTGCAAACATGCGTAGGTTAATTCCAGCTTCCTGCATTACCCATCTGACCCATCTAGCAATAGTGGGTGAGGACACCGCTCTGTGAGGTTTTCTCAACGCGATGCGGAGCTGACGCTCCCCTGGAGGACGGAACTCTGCGGACAGCTCCTCATACGCCTTGAGGAGAAAAGCAGGGTAGGAAACGGACCTGGTCCCACACTTTGTCCATCTGCGTACCGTGAAAGTAACACCAGAAGGCGTGAAGGTGCGCCCCAGGAAGGTGGCCTGCCGAAATAGCGGAGTGAAATGAATTGACCGACCTATAGGCCAAACCCTCCTCCGCCAAGGAGGCCAGAAAATTCAGGACGTGAATCACAGCCGCTGCCACCGGATCGAGAACCCGTCTCAAACACCAAAGGGTCTATCGATTCAAGGAGGATCTGTATCGCTTGACCGTGCTATCGGCCCAGGCTCTGGGCAAGAGTCCCTCAGCCGCGTCCGAAAGGCGTGGGGGCGACCCCCCCCCCCGAGGATCAATGGATGAGGAAGATTATCCAGATTGAGCAGAAGCTCTGGAAATAGGGGGAGAAGGATTGGAATATTCCAGGAAAGTTCCAGAAGAACTGGAAATCAAACTTGAGATCTCCACAGCGGAGTGACCATCACCACCTCCGCTCTCTGGCGCCTGACCTGCGCCGATGCTCTTGTAATCATCGCGAACGTCGGAAATGCATACCCAGTCTCCCGCGACCAATCCTGAAGGAACGCATCTGTGGCTGCCACCAAGAGGTCCGCCTTCCAGCTGAAAAACCTGAACATCTGGTACTCCAGCCTGGACGCAAAGAGATCAGTGAAAGTACCCCATTTCTCCTGAAGGGAAGAAAATACAGCTGAGTGGAGTTCCCACAGACTCGAATCCTGGAAGTTGCAGGACTGAAAATCCGCCACCTGGTTGGCTTGGCCTGGCAAGTACTCTGCTGTGACCACAATCCGATGATCCAGGCAGTATTGCCAGAAGTTGATGGCCAGGTCGGAGAGGGCCCTCGACCGAGTACCCCCAGGTTGTTGATGTATTGTACTGCTGATATGTTGTCCATCTTGAGAAGCACTCACCCCGGAACGGAGTCCTTGGTCCAGCATTTGACTGCGAAGGAGCCTGGCAATAGTTCGAGACAATTTATATGCAACTGTTGTTCTTGAGGAGACCACGACCCTCCGGTGGAATATTCACCACATCTGGCGCCCCACTCTGATCTGCTGACGTCTGACTCTGACAATGTCTGGAGCAAAGCCGAAGATTGCTTGGCCTACATATTGGTTAACCACCAATGGATCTCGACTCGCGGTTCTCCCGAAAGGACTATCTTCTGAGAGTAGGAAAGACCCTTGCGCAGGTGCGCTTCCTTCAATTGCTGCAGGGGCCGATAATGGAGGGGCCCGGGAACAATGGCCTAAATTGTGGAGGATAGAAGGCCCACAATTCGGGCCAGATTGTGCAGTGAGATCCGCTGTCTGGTCAAGGTCCGACGCAACTCGTGGCGAATCTTTGCCTCCTTTCGAGATCGGAGTCTTATAGTCACCTCGACCAAGTCTATTAAGAAGCCCAGAAAAATCACTCTCTGAGAAGGAGTTAGGATTGACTTGGAGTCATTGATCATGAAGCCCAAGCTCTGTAGAAGATTCACCGCAGTCTGTAACTGCTGCCACAGCTGGTGGTGGCATTGCACCATGATGAGGATATCGGCGAGATAGACGATAAGCCGGAGTCCCTGCGCCCGCAGGTGCTCGACGACCGCTCTGAGAACCTTCGTGAAACACCACAGGGCGGATGAGGGTCCGAAAGGCAGGGTGGCACATTCGTATGTGTGGCCTTGCCGGTGAGGGGGAAAAATTGGGACAGAGAAATGGGCGTCCTTGAGGTTCAGGCGCGCCATCCAATCCCGGGGTCAAAGAACATCCCGAAGGAGGTGAATTCCCTCCATCTTGAAGTGGCGATAAACCAGCCACTCGTTGAACTCGCAGAGGTTGAGAACTGGCCGCTGGCCTCCATCAGCCTTCTCGACCAAGAAAATATTGCTGATGAAACTCCGCAGGTGCATGACAGACCAGGGGATGGCCCCCTTGGCAAGGAGGGAACGCACCTCCTCGTCCACCAGCGCTGCCTCTGCCCCCGAAAAATGAAGCGGCTGCAGGGCCACGGCCTGCCAGGGGGGACCGTAAAACTCTATTTAAAACCCCTGCACCGTCTGCAGCACCCTGGCGTCGTTTGTGATGGAGGTCCAAGCTGGGAAAAAATTTGCCAGCTGGCCCCCTACTTTTAATAGGGAAGAAGGGAGAACACTCACCGGAGCCGTTGGAGGCACCTGCACCTCTGGCTCCTTTGCCGCGCCACCCTCTGGTGGGGTAGAAATTGGCGAATCTGGCCTTGGTCCTGGTACTGTCCGTGGCGGGAGCCTTGCCCTCTGGGAGGGTATTGGGACGGCCGGTCGAGCGGCCCCTACCTCAGCCGGCCCCATGGAAAACCAGAGGGGAAAACCCTCATGATGGAGGTCTGCGCCTTATCTAGGGAGGTAAAAGTAGTAACAAATTTCCCTAGCTCTTTGATAAATGGCTCCCCAAAGAGTCCCCCCTGAGCTATAGGCCCCACCTCAGAGTCAGCTAAGTTACCAAGCTTGGGGTCCACCTTAATAAACAAGGAGCGACGACGCTCCGTAGACGACGCACAGTTCGCTTTTCCCAAGAAAATGATTGCTCATTGTGCCCAGGCAGAAAGTGTGCCCGGTGAGATTACTGAACCTGATGCTGTGGTCTGCGCTATTTTCAGGGAAAGGCGTTCCTCCAAGGGCACCATAGCCTCAGAAACCACCCGGTATAACAATTGCATCATAGAAGTCATCATCCCAAGGGAGGGCCACCAAGGGCTCCTCCTCCCCCCCGGTCCTCATCAAGGGGCTCCATTACACCTGTAGTAGTCTGTCTGCTTTTGCAGTACACTGGCATCCCCTCCTATAAAAGCCCAAAATGGGTGGAAACTGTTGCCAACAAATCCAAATTCCTGAATCGACTCCAAAATCCTGCTGCAAAAGCCTGCCGCTCTGGGAGCAGGAAAGAAATGTTATCCTTGCTTAATTGGGCCTTTCTTCTCTATAGTGACAGGTTTTTCTTTTTAATTCTGACCCTGGTTGTTTTCTTTTTAGTTTTCGCCTGCACAGCGCTTGCACTGTGCTTGTGAAATCCCTTCTATTTAATATATCTTAAAAGGGGGCTCTTATCAGTTCCTGTCTCCGAATCACTCTTCATATGCTTTTGTGAGGACCATTTTTTTTTTGTTAACTTCCCCCTGGCTGCACGCATTTACGATACTTCTACTAAAGCTGTTCACACTGTTTAAGTCCCTTTCACTGTCAAGATTAGATCTCTTCCCACTGAAAAGACAGACCGCTTCTAACAGTTTCTGGAATGCTTGCTTTTTATTTCTTAGTTGTGTAAAGCAGATGCTTGAGCCTTGGAACGTTTGTGGCATTTCCTATTCATGCCTCAGTACCTTTCTTTGCACTTTGTAGGCATTATCGGATTGATTTTTTTCAACGTAATCTATTTGGTCATTATGATCAAACTCTCAATGTTGTAATAAACATTGCACGTTAAAAATAAAGTTAATATACCAGAGCTATGCTATATTTTGCTACTAAACAGGCAGACACAAGTACAGTTACCTTGCACACAACAGGGTCATGATTTGAATGGTGCAGCAGGTGCAGTGGCACTGGGCCCAAAAGTTGTCAGAACTCCGCTAAACACCTACTATTTCTATATTTTACTACTATACAGGCAGACACAATTGCAGTTATCTAGCAGTTAAAAGGGGCTTGATTTGAATGGTGAGGTGCAGTGACACCAGGACACAAATCTCTAGGAACCCCCTTAAAACACCAAATATTGCAATATTTTACTACTAAACAAGCAGTCACAAGTGCAGTTACCTTACAGGCAATAGGGTCATGATTGGAATGGTGCAGTGGCACCAGGGTCAGAAATTGTCAGAACTCCTCTAAACGCATAATAATGCTATTACATCAATTAATTCTATTTCTCACTTTCATTTCATTTTTCAAAATCTTGCTATTACTTACCTGCACTATACCACTAGTAACAGCACAATATATTGCAGTTTTGTACATGAACAAATAATACCACTTTAACAGACTTTTTGTAACTTATATTGTACAACTACTCAACAAACTACAATATACAACAAAAACAGCATATTAATCAGATAGGCGAACCTAATGCATTTATCAATGCTCGTTTTTTCTGCCTCCTTCAGTTTCCAGCTTATCTGATTCATTCGGTTAAAAGCCAACGCGTACCCTGCTGGACTGAACGCATTCTCTAAGAGAAGTATTAGCTTTTTCCGCTCGTAAAATTCATTGTAGTGCAACAAGCCCATAATTACAAACAATAGATATAAGTAAATTGAAACTAATGTCTTTCTTTGATTCCACAGTGACATTCCCAGGCAACTGAACTGGATAACTCTGTGCACGATTCCTACCAAGGGCTTCAGTGTAGCACTCTACTCTTGATAAAAGGTCTTAGCTAAAAAAGGTAGAGGCATCTTTCTTCATAACCAGAGGAGAACACATGGTAATGTTTTTTATTTATATTGCAGAAATGTGGAATAATGAAATGAAGATGAACTGCCTCTTTTGTCAGGCCTTTAAAAGTACTTAGTAAGTTTGTAGTTTAGGACTGTGGTTATTGGGACAACAAGGTTGGGCACAGACAGGGTAGATAGTTGTAAGAGTATAAGGCTTTGTACAAGTGATATTGACTTTCATACGGAAAATGATAGGATCCAATTTGAAGGCAGGAATCCTACCCTTTGTATACATGCAGACTAGGAAGTGCCAATGATAAATCCAGGTTGACATATTAGCCATACTTGTTGCAGCTTTTTGCATCTGCAAGGTGTCCTTAAATTGCAGAGTAGATTGGCAGTCTCTCCTCTCTGTTCTCTCTCTGGCTACCCACCGTGTGTCTGTCTCTCTCGCTTTCTCTCTTTTTCTTTTTCTCTCGCTTTCTCTCTCCACCCCCCCATCACAATATCGGTTACCTCGCTCCCCCGATCTCCCTACCCCATACCTCTGTCTGTCTCTCCAGACCTCCTGTTACCTCCCACCCTGGCCCTTTTTCTGTTTTTCCTCCCACCCAGCCCCTTTTCTTGTTCTCCCCATGTTACTTTCTCCATAGTGACTTTCATCCCTTTGTCCCCTATTTTTTTCCCACTAGCCTTCACTTTCCACCACCTCACCACTGGACCCACCTGTTTTCTTTCTCCATTCCCAGGCCCGTTGTCTTAATCTGACTTCCTCATCCACCCTTTCCTTCCTCTTGTCCGACTTTTACCCCATGGCCTCCCTTTCTGTCTCTCTGCCTCCCTGTCTTTCTCTCTTCCCAGTATTTTTTACGATGTCTTTCTCTTCTCTGCCAGGCCCCTGTCTCTCTCTCTCTCTTCCCAGTCTCTCTCTCTCCTTCCCTCATGTCATCTTGTGTGATCCCCACCCCCCAAGAGCCTCCTGTTTCTTTACCCCCCCCAAGCCCCTTTGTCTTTTTTCTTTCCTGACCCTCCGCCCTTGTTTCTTTTCTCTCTTCCTCCCCCGCCGCTACCCCTGCTCCTTTGACTCTTTCTCACCTTCCAGGCCTTCTTGTCATTTTCTCACCCCAACTCGGCTCTCTTCTCTTCCCAACGGGGGCCCTCTCTCTTCCCCCAGGACTCCCCTTGTCTGTCATCCTGGGGTCTCTTCCTTCAGCCCTCGCGTCTCTCCCTGCCAGCCCCCTTTTCCATTTCTACCCACAGCTCTATAGTCTTTCTCCCCCTTACATACCCTATCCTATAGCATCTTTCATTTATCACTCTTCCCCCAACCCCTCCTTTCCACCTTGGCTGTTTGTTCCTTGAGGGCCCCCTTGTCGCTTTCTCCGCTCCTTGCCCCCTTGTCTCTTTCACACCTATTCCCTCCCACCCTCTGTTTTTCTCTTGCCCCCATCCCCATATCCTTCTCTTCCACTCCTTTTGCCCGTTTCTCTCCCTTCAGAGCCCCTTTGCCTTTCTCCCCCCCTCGTATGCACCTTCTCTGTTTTGTAACCCCCTTTGTCCTGGTCTCATTCTCTCCCTCCTTGGCCCCCTTGACTTTCTCCCTGGTCTCTGCCCACTGGGAATCTGTTATTCTCCATCCACCCCCTTGTCTATTTGCCCTCATTCCTCAGTCTTTTGTTCATCCCCCGGCCCCCTCTTTCTCGGTCTCTTGCCCAGCCCCCACTTTTCTCTCTTCCTTAGCTTTCTTTTGTAAGCTTCCACTATCACAGCTTGCCCCTCTTGCCATAACACCACTGTCTCTTTCTTAGCCTTTCATCCCCACTTCCTTATTAGGTTATAGAAGGTTGTGATTCACGTCTATCCACAATACAATTCTATTCATAGCTGGCTTTTTCTTCTATTTTACTTTGTCAAGTGATTTTGGCCAGTCAACGTTTCTGCACTCACGTTATTTAGGCATACACTTTTCTTGCTTAGTTTAATGTTTATTTAAGAGTAATATTGAATATTTAGTTTATGGTACGTTCTCTATGTTCCCAGTATAAGTAATTGTTTGCAGTAAAGTAAGATGTTCTGAATCTCCTCAGGATTCATTACAATGCCAACAAAGGTCAGAGTCTACGAGGCCCAGTTTGGGTAGTCTCTGTAGGCATCCAAAAGGATATGTAAATGGTCCAGTATAAGAATTGTGAGGTCAATGTGGACATTTTGTGTCTCAATTATATAATTCCCTTTAGGCTCGTTAGCAATAACATCTAACGTTCTACTTAACGGATGGGATTACTACTTACTTGATTTGCTACTCACATAAATATTAAAACTGTTCATTCATGATGGGAAAAATATAAATGCCTTGTACCATATCTGGTGGGCCTGTGTTTGCTATTACCGAAGTGCTGATATTATTATGCATTATGATAATTTCAGTGCTATCTCTAGATTGCTGTGGAATAAACTCTAACTGTACCTAGAAACAGTCAAACCTCCCTAAATCTACTTAGACACTATATTTTGTCACATTAGTTATTATCCATCTCCCTACTTTCTATGCACCTAGCTGCGCATCTCTCTTCCACTCTTTTTCTACCTCACATTTTCTTTTTTTCCAATCTCTCTCAGAAAATACCTTTTCTGAAACCTTGCTCTAGAATTTTATTACCCTTTTTTTCTTCTGACTGAGAAGCCCTCTGTAAAATGTCTTAAAGCGGCTTTAAATGTGTCCGAATTTTCACAAATAGTTTTATGAAAAGGTTTACAAATGGAAAATCATTTCATAGCAAATATTTTAAATTCCTGTGCAAATTCCAAACAATTCAGTTCAAATATATCTTCATCATTTAACCTGTGATTTTACGGTGTTTTTACTCTTTTATGCCACAGAAATCTAACAATCCATCACAATATAATACAGTTGCATACAGAGTGGAAAAATTACAATTTTGTACATTTTCTAATGTTTAGTATATGCCAAGTTAGAGAGGCCACCGAGCTGCATATCAGAGGACCTGCTGTACAAATAACAGAGCTGGTCTGCATTGACGACATTTAAGATCTTTAAACATTGGCAGTATAAACTTCTTTCTAGGCAGCGGATTAAAAAAACAGAAGAACACAGTATGAAGGGCTTGCTTTAGCCCATGTGTCCAAATCATCTGCTATTTTCTCTTCGAAACATCAGAATATGAATCTCCTCTGCTAGTTCCCACTCAGTTGTTTCTTAAATCTAGAGACTTATTTATTGCAGGGCTCCCAGTCCCCAACCAACCTATAGCTATACATCTCTTAGCCAGGACCAAAGCAAAGTGCATAAATTGGAATTGCCGTTTGTAGGTCTGGCGTTAACGAAGACCTTTTGATTTTTACTAAAATAATATGTATAATATGTGTACTTAAAGGGGCTTTCAGCCACCTCTCTTCATCCATTGGTCTGTTGTCCTTTACATTTTGCTTCCACCCACTACAGCATATTACATAGGGCAGTGGGTCAGCCTACTTAAGCTACAGGGTAACTTCACTTTGAATGACTGCATTTTGCTCTTTCGCAAGGTGGACATCTGCTCACAAGATAGTTCCCTCTAGTGGCAGTGTTTTTGTTTTTTGCTTTATATTTTCTTTAGTGTTGCCTGTTGTGATAGCAGGAGTTCCATGAAGTGAGCAAAGAGCACATTATAGCTAGCACATTATAGCTTTATCGGTTCCTGTCTCCTGCCAATGCTTTTTTCATTCTGTTTTGAAGTGGTCTTTATCTGACTGCAGTTATTTCCTGGACACTGATTCACCAATGTTGCTTTAGTATATTTTGCTCAGTAAGAAAACCAAACTGTATCCTGTTAAATTTGCAGCTACACTTGTAATGCTTTTATTTAAACATAGGTGGTGTGTAATTTGGGTCTTAGTATCCAATATTTTATTCTGTGAACCCTCTTTAATTCCTCTTTACATCTTTCTTTCCTTTTTCATTTTCCGTTTCTTTTTCATTCTTTCCTGCCTTTTTTCTTTTCTTTCAGTCTTACTTTTTGTTGCTTTCTTTCATTTTCTTCTTTCTATCTTCCTTTTTGCCTTTCCTTCTTTCTTAGTTGCCTTCTTTCTTTTTCTTTTTTGCTTCTTTCTTTTGTTCCTTCCTTTTATGTCTGCCTTCCTTGCTTCCTTCCTTGTTTGCCCTTCTTTCTTCCTTTTTTGCTCTTCCTTTTGTGCCTTTCCTTCTTTACTTTCTTTAATTCTTTCTTCCTTGCTTTTTATCCCTGCTTGCCTCTTTCTCAAAGACAAGACTCTGGCAGACGGATTGGCTTTTTTTGAGGTCTGTGTTAAACAATACTTCTTGATTTTACTAAAAGTATGTATAACATAGTTACTTATAGGGGGTTTCAGCCAGACTTTATCCATTAGTCTGATTTTGTCATTCACATTTTTCTGCCACTCGCCCCAGAATACATCAAGATGCAATGTGTCAGCCCACTTCAGCCAGTTTACTGATTTTACTTTGAATTACGGCATGCTGTGCTTTCAGAAGATTTACATCCACACACAAAATAGTTCTCTTTAGTGCCAGGAAGTATTATGGTAATGTGTACTTTTTATTGTAGGACTCAAAACATTTTTGCCTTTAGCCATTTAAAAATAAATAAATATATAGAGTTGATGAGAGCCTGGCAGCTTTCTGAACAATAAAATTTTGCAAAAACCATAGTAAAATAAGAATTGCAAAAAGACTTGTGGCCAATGCCAGCCTTATTGGCTTTGCCAATGCTCCCTCCCCCCCCCCCCCAGTTTAACTATAGTACTCTGCAGATAGTGCTGTGGGGAAACGTACAGTGTGGTCCCAGTCACTGACCTCAATCACGTTTCCACTTCCATCCAATAGTTAAAAAAATCCAGTCGCAAGGGTATGCTAAATGCATGAAGGAGCCGGACATGCCATTCCTCCTGTGTGCGTTCTGCTCAATTTTAATGTGGCTGTGTACAATCGATGCTCATTAAAATGAATCCATTTAAATTTAGCATTGCATGTTACTCCCCTTATCAAGGAGCAGGTTATCACCCATTCCCTGTCCTTAAGCTGTTCACCATGGATCCTCCTCAAAAGCCAATCTAATTTTCATTTCCTTCTGGACTTTTTCCTCTTTCAACTTCTTATATAATAATGACACCAAAGTGTCACCTGTGCCCACAGTTAGGATCGCATATAGAGTCTCAGGTTGCAGAGGGGCTTCTGGAAACCCGGTCCATATTTCTCTGGTCATCTCTGCAATCCTAGCGTATTGTAGCAATTGACATACTCTTCAAATCCGTTCATTGGCATTTGAATTGTTATTAAGGAAACTTGTGTAACAGAACAGTAATAGCATTGTTATTAGAAAACTGAGAACAAAAAGTTCACCCACTGAGGCCCTTTTTCATTTTTTGCTTCAACCGCCTATAAATGTCTCTTGTAACAAGGGAATATGAGCATGCAAATGACACAAATGTGTTAAGACCCTCTGCCTTTTAATGGGATTATTTAAACCTTTCACATTCTACAAAATAACTAATGTTACATGAAAGACTGTACAGTTGGGTATTTGGTAGAATGTTAATATATCCTAGAGCTTTGTTCCTAGGATACGAGATCAGCCCTCGTGAGATAGACGGTTGGAGTTGGTGCGACCATTATCCTGTTGTGTGTCCTGCCTAGTCGCAATAAAGTGTTAACATAGACACTTGTGTAAAGTGTATTCACTGCACTTAACTGGCGACGAGTGGAAATCTGCGACTAGGCAGTGGGATCTTGCGTGCTTCAGTACCTGCGTTCATCCTGGGAGTCTCCATCAGCGTTGGAGATTACTTCAGCTGCATTCCTAAATTTATTCCTTAAAACAGCTCCTCGACTGGTCGGTACCGCACTCTGATTAAGTATGTTTTACATAATTTTATTACTTGCAGCCAAGACCTCTTCATATGCGCCGTTGCCCGTGAGTAGTGCATGCATTACACTGTCCCTAAGCAACTGCTGATTCTGCGCAGTACTGGCAACTCCAGATCTACTTCACACGCTTATCAGGCTTCACGGAGGCAGCACGTTTTTAGGTCGAGCTAGACAGCGCAGCTGTCTCTTCGAGACCTGCAGTAATCAGTCTGTGTGCATCAAGTCCATCCCCTTTTTAGCCATTCCTTTTCATTTGTCTGTCAGTGTCCTTTAAAAATCCTTGCTTGCTAGTTGTCAGTCCTGCCTCTTTGTCCCTCCTTTCTCTCTTCTGTTCCTCCCACAGAGCAGGGGCTTAGTACTGTCTCATTCCTCTATGGTTCTTTATTCTGTTCTCTGGGGGACACTTTTCTTTCTTGGTGTCCTGCTCTTTTACTGTTTCTGTGCTCTCCCTAGCTTCTTGCATTTAAATATAGTATTCTTTCTCCCACCCCTCTTAATACCCCAGTTGTTACAGCTGCCTCCCCTGCCCCCCGCTGGGTTTCTTGTTAATAATTGTTGCATCAGGGCTGCTAGCATTTCACCAGCGCTGCCCTGGTTTCTTTTTTATTGTGTATTTCCTGGCCCCTCTGTCCACTTTCTCTGCTCTCCCTCCCCTCTCTGTCAGTCAGCTGGCTCCAGCCTGCCTCTCAGCAGAGCCATGCGGACGGAGAGGGAGGGTTGTGCTGCAGGCTGCCTCAGAGCAGGGGGCACTGCTGTCTGTGCCTTTCCTGCTCCTCGCAGCTGCCTGGGCCCAGGACTGGGTCTGGTCTCCGCAGAGATTGGCAGGTTCTTTCTATTATGTTTATCGGCAGGCTCTTTCTATCAGCGCGGTGCCCTTTCACGAGCACCGCGCTGGGTTCGCTTTCATTCTCCTGTCTCCAAGAAGAACTCGCATCTATCATGCTGTTTTTCATTCATTTCACGCTGCATCCTACTCCTGAAGGTGCCCCTTGGGGACGGGGCCACATGCTCACTTCTGGGACGCCTCCTAATGAAATGCCTCGAGCCGCCAGAGAGTCACTGCTGGGAGCAAAGCTCCGGTTTCTGCAGCCCGGGAAAATCACAAGGATGCAGCTTCTTGGTAAAAAGTTGAATATTTATTTCTTAAGCCAGAGTAATACCAGCCAACAGGGCAACGGAGAACCAGCGACTGTACAACACTTTGAAAACCAACATTCTCTCCTCCCCCAACATTCCAATTCCACCCCCACGTCAAGACCCAACACATCTTCCCCTATTACAACAGAAACAAAAATAAAATAAAAAAAATTAAAAAAAACAATACAATTATAATTATAAAGAGGCACATTAACTTCTATAATACTGATGAACATGCCAGAAAAGTACACATCTCAGGACACAATTTTGTAACCATTTGGGTTGTAGCCTCTCTGCGCGGTATCACAGATTATAGCTGAGACAACATACTTCCACTCCACGTCCCGCCATAGGACAGGGGACGTGTATTATGAATGCCAACATTTCCCTTTTCCTGCCCCAACGGTACAGCATTATCACATACAAGATTAGAACTTTGTTGTATAGGCAGCTTCTCCTTATTCCACCACTTACCATCCTCCAATCTAATGACATTTCTTTTTACACGCACAACCTTCTTAGGTTCCGAGAATCTCGAATGCCCCTTAGTAGTGATCCCCGGTAACCTAACTCGCACCCAATCCCCTTCTTTGACTTGCAAATGGCAATCACACTCCTTGGAAAAATACCTACTTTTTTTTAACTCCTCTTTCATGGAAATAGGGACATGTCTCACCTTATGCACCACTGGTCTAACACCTGTCTTCAACTGAATCTGGTGTGTAAAGCCTTTAATCTTCCCAAGTTTGCCTTCAAATACATCAGGAAAAGCTTGAGTCCAAACATAATTTTCTACAGACATTATATGTGCCACTTCCTTATGTAATGCAAAAGAAACAATTGATGGACGGAATGCTGGACAATGCAAACATTCACACCCAGTCACAAGGATCTGGGTTTAATCCATCAATCTTTTGCTCACCACACCACCCCAGTTTGGACCCAGCCTTATGCAAATCAGTCTTGACCCTGTTCCTTATGGGAACAGTCCAGCCCGAACTGCCAAGCCAGGTCCTCCCTGGAACGGAAACAAGCATCCTGGGACCGGTTTCAGGGCATCACCCTTCATCAGCCAGGCTAGCTTGAATCCAGTGGTGTAGTGAGCACAGGACCCACGTCTGGACATACCCTTCCCACTTAGGGTGACATATGCAAAAGAAACAATTGATGGACGGAATGCTGGACAATGCAAACATTCACCCCCAGTCACAAGGATCTGGGTTTAATCCATCATTCTTTTGCTCACCACACCACCTTCCTTACGTAACGGCACTTGTTCATGACTGTTGGGATCAAACACAATGGTCAAATTGCGTTGATCCAACCATCCCAATAAATTTGATCCATCAACAGCTACGTACACAGTACTATTAGTCACGCTCCCTTTAGGGCGAATTTGATGCTTCTTTAGAATTTACACTTCAATGGGTTTCCCACCATGGGCAACTGGTTTCACCCTGGGCTTTCTCAACTGTATATTGTGTAATCTCTTCCATTCTTCCACTCCTATTAAGGTAAAGAGATCCTGAATCGGCCATCATGTTGATAGCGATACCGTTTACCGTTATATTACAGTGAGGCTTCCTGATAGGTGGCTCAGTCACAGACGAAACCACATTACCTACACCTTTTGTTGAAATTGACTACTGTTTTCATGTTCACCCACCATACACACTACACTCCCTTCATCCGAATCAGTTTGATCACCCATGTCCATACTACCATTAACAGTATTCACAGTCTTAGAGGCTCTAACATCCTTATTCCATTTAGCTTTACATACTTTCATAAAGTGTCCCTTTTTCTTGCATTTAGTACACCACTTATCTATGGCAGGGCACAAAGGAGAATTTCCCAAATAAAATCTGCTGCCACACCGATAACACTCAAATGTTTTTTTCTTTTCTTCAGACTTGGGCCAGATTTTTTAAATCTTTTCTTGTGACTGTATAGTATGAACGTGTGTACTGATATTCATCTGCTCCATGAATTTTGTAGTTGATTCAATTCCACTAGCCAATTCGATGGCCTTGTCCAAGGTCAAATTGTCAACTTTAAGTCGTTTTTCTTGAACCTTTTTACTACTTGATTTCTCCACAATTTAGTCACGTATGACTTCATCCTCAAACATCTTAAATTCACACGTGGCAGCTAAAACCCTCAAATCCCTGACAAAACTTTCCAAAGATTCTCCAGGCATTTGAGATCTTTTGTAAAGTTTGTCGTTCCATTAGAACATTCCTCTTTTTTAAATTTTTTTTTTTAAACGTAGATCCAAAACCTTAATAGCAGATGCATATTCATCAATCACATCACCCTCTCCCAAACATAGGTGCAGCAGGCAGGTGTTTCAAGATCTTTCTCCCTTCAGTACCCAAAGAATGGGGTAAGATTGCAAATCTTTTATTTTGTGTGAAAACCTCCCCTTCAATTGCCTCCAAATAAGCTTCAAAACCCTCCCTCCATTGTTCCCAATCCACCACAGGCAAGCCTGGTGCTGATAAGAAAGGAGCAGGAGGATTCAAGGATTGTTGCATGTTTGCAACCTAATGAAAATTTGCTGCAGTACAAAGAGTATTATATCAACACAGTACCTTGGTCACTCTGCTGGAAGGATCACAGAGAACGCATGTAGCAATAGGCTTTTAAAGGCGTGCCTATCGCCGAGAAATACAAGCGTATAACAGCCTTTAGCCAGAATGCGTTTAGTAATAGGCTTTTAATGGCGTGCCTATCGAGAAATACGTGGTCACAGGCACGCCTTCTTTATTAAAGCATTGGCACAGCTATCGCCGAGAAATGCGTGTAGCATTACGTGCTAGCTGCTGACAATAGGCGTGTTCACCGGCTGTGCCGATGCGTGTAATCCCAATTAAAAATGGCTGCCAACGTGGGGAACACGTTCACGTAGGAGATGGGAAGTTCCTTGCATCATACACAGCTGAAACGCATGTGTGTTCCAGTGACGTTTCCTCCAAATTTTCGGTGAGGAAAAGCTTCACACCCACCGACTCACCGCTCCTCCGAGCACCACGGCACAAACAGACCTGCCGGCATGTGAGTTGGCGTCTGCAGAAGAAGCTGCGAAGTCCCATATCACATGGGGGACACCCTGCTGGCTGTATGCTGGGCGGTTTGCTCCGATCGTCGCCAATGAAAGGATACCGGGAAAATCACAAGGATGCAGCTTCTTGGTAAGAAGTTGAATATTTATTTCTTAAGCCAAAGTAATACCAGCCAACAGGGCAACGGAGAACCAGCAACTGTACAACACTTTGAAAACCAACATTCTCTCTCCGCCCCCCCACATTCCAATTCCACCCCGACGTCAAGACCCAACAGGGGTTCGACGGAGGGGGGCGAGTGCACCCCCAACCGCCTTGCTCACACAAAACCCAGAGCTTGGATCTGGCTTGATTTCCACCTACTTTTTCATCGTTCCCTGTTATTTCCAGACAGCCTCTCTTCACAGGGTGCTTACATGATAAATCTTGTAAATCGAGGTTGTGTCCCTGGTGCCACCCTCTATATAAATGCACGCCATAACATCATAGGGACTTAAGCATCATATCCCTACCAGAAACAGCCAGAAGAATAGGTTAGCATTCAGTACCATTGATTGATGGCGCTGACCAGGGAGCGAAAAAGTAATCTCCTTTTCACCCTGGGAGACGCGAATCACATAAAGAGGAAAAGCCACCACAGGAAAACGCGCCACGTGAGAGGCATGCAGACCCGAGTTCGAACCCTGCCTCAATGCTGATTTCCTCTGCAGAATCTCGGGCTTGCGTTATTGATATGTACAGATTTAGTATACACAACTGCGCTACACAGTGTCTTGATTTCCCTGCAGAAGCACTCCTGGTCCGGGCTTTGGCTCTCCAAGGGAGGAATAGAATTACGCTTGGCCCTCCCACTATCCTGCTGCTATGCTGAGCATGAGAGTCTCTGTGGGCCCCGCAATTTGTAGAGGACACTAATAATAACGGTGACATAAGGCCAATTTTCTTGTGTTTCTATATCGGTCTTGCCTAGTCACAGATCACGTGTTTCATCATAAAGCAGCGTACAGAGTTAATGAAAGCACTACTTGTAACATGCAGATTTCATATTTGCATTGTGTGTAGATCACTCAGTGGGTTGCGTGTTTTGTCACAGAGATCCCTTTGTTACTTTCAGTTAGTAAGTCACAATCCTTCTGGCATGCTGCAGTGAGCTATGAGCTGGCATCAAGGAGCTGCATGCACACTACAAGGCATCGGTTTAGAACTTTGTGTTTTTTCATATTCTTTTTTGATTCGAAAGTTGCTAAAAATTAGGAATAGGCAGAAAACAACTGCATAACATTCTAAATCCTGTCTTTGTTTCTCTAGACCCAGTGCTTTTAACACAAAATCTACCAGTAGGGTGATATGTGACTGCTACACCTTATAACCCTCATTGGTTGAAGTATCATTTACAGTACATTGATTTAATCACTTTTATGATGCATTGTCTGTTGATAATGTGTCTGTGATGTAAAGTGTTCTGACACCCTACATTAGGAACAAAAACACTATTAAAGAAATTAAATAAAAAATAAATAAATTAAATTCAATAAACTTTATTCGCAAGCAATGAGCATCCATAAAAGCAACACATTACAAAACAGGCATAAATATATACAGTTCATAAAAATTGGAAATAAAATATATACATGAAACAGATTAAATTGTAAATAGCAGGAAAATTTGCAATAGGTCTCGCATTTACGTGAGTTTAAGCTATCAGCATTGTAAATGACAATGCCTTTTATTTGTTTTAAAAACAAACACATAAATAAAAGGCATTGTCATTTACAATGCCAATAGCTCAAAACTGCATAAATGCAAGACCTATTGCATTGCAAATGCTTGTTTAGCAATGCTGTCACAGGCTTTCAGAGACTGCTCCCTAGCAACACCTCCACACAGCTGATCAATGCAGAACGTCTCTTATCAACATGTTTTCATTGCTCAGCAAGCTTGTGCTGATTCATTCCTTAAAGCATATTGATTTGACAAGTGCTAAATTTTACTTCTGTTACCTCACCTGTTTTCCTTGATTATTGAAATCTGAGTATTTTCAGATTTCACTTGTTGCACATACAGAACTGTGCCAATGAGAGAACACACTCGCTTCTTGGGCAACAGCGACATCTACTGGTCATTCTTCACTATCACCATGATTCTTGTTGTGAAACAGTGATTTGGTCTCAAGTGATTAAATCAAGGTAAGTCTTTTCAATGTGTGCATTAGAGCAGTAAACCTGTACCATCATAATTTATGCCCAAAAGTAACAAAGAAAAGAGGACCACAGTGAGCCCACCAAAGGAGTCTGTGTGTTCCAAGAGATCCACCAGTTCCTTGGTTACAGTGGAAAGAATATTTCTTAAATGATATTGCTACAATTGACCATGCTAACAAATTGTTGGCGGAGAGAAAAAAAGGTTTACTTCACTCCTTAGGTTCTGAGGGGTTGAGAATCTATAACCAACAGTCCAAAGAGGATAATGCGGGTGATGAGAGTTTTTAATGAAGTCATTAGACAATTAGATGCATATTTTTCTCCAAAGGTCTGTATTGGTATAACGCGCTACAATTTTTTCCACAGGAACTAAGTGAGTCTATTGACTAATTTGTATCTGCCTTGCAAAAACTTGCTTTAGATTGTCGATTTGGTGGGATAGAAGAACTTCTAAGAGATCAGATGATAATGCACACATGATCCATCAATCCAAGAAAGACTGTAGGTCAACGGGGATAGTCCTTTAAAAGATGTTATGTCTATTGAAAGAAAGGCGTTGAAGAAAAATAGAATGGATAAAGACCATCAGACTGTAGCTAGAGGTATAACGAACAAATCCAAAATTGTCAAATCCAAAGTAATTAAAGCTAGCAAAGAATTACTTGGGGAAACAGGATAAGAAAAACTATAGAAATAAAGAGTTAAGGTGTTATAGATGCGATAGTAAAAATCATCTGGCAAATTACAGAAATTGTCCTGCAATAAAGCAAAAATGCAGTGTGTGTGGGGAAAGTGGGGCATTTTGCTCGTGTGTGCAAACTGAAGGTATCCTAACAGGGGAAAGTGAAGTGTATTGAGGAGGCGGACACTGAATCCTCTGGTGAGGAGGATGAAGATATAGATGATAACATTTTGAATGTACAAGAAAGAATTTTGAATAGTGAGAATGGTAATGAAAAAAGTAAACTTTTGTCCATTATGAAACTCGGATGAGTTGGGATTCACAATGCGGCTGACTCTGGTTCACCATTTACGATTGTGAATGAGTATTTGGAAGGATAAGTTTGAGGAAAAAATTGGGTATGCCTCTTTTGGAAACAGACATAGGACCAGAAATCTAAACCGGAGAAACCGTAGAAATGTTGGGGTACAGGAACCTAGTTCATAGATTCAAGAATAGGGAAGCCATGGGTAAAGTCTATGTATCAAAGAAAGGTCCTTCAGTTTTAGGATGGATGGACCAGAGAGATTTGAATATTATTCTGGATCTTAATGGGGTTGAGCAGGTACTTGGAAGAGAATGTGCAATAAATTCCCCAGAGTGCTTGGGAAAGGTATTGGAAGGCTGGTTGGTTTTGAACATAAGATAGTGCTGAAGAAGAATGCTACACCAAAGATACAAAAACTAAGGAATATTCCAATGACAGTGAGGGATGAAGTGGAATGTGAACTAGAACGGTTAGATTAGATGGACATTATAGAACCGATTGAGCCATTGGAGTGGGTAGCTCCATTCGTTGTCGCAAGTAAATCTAGCGGCAAAATCAGATTATGTATTGATTTACGTCACCTTAACAGTCGTATTTTAATTGACCAATTCCCGTTAGCGAAAATCAATGAGATGTTAACCAAAACAAGAGGCATGGAGTTTTTCTCTACAATTGATTTATCCCAAGCATACCATCAGATTCCCCTATGCAAAGAAAGCAAAATGTACACTTAGTTTATTTCGCATGTAGGGTGCTATCAATTTAAGAGAATGCCGTTTGCGTTGGCTACCGCAGCCGCGGTATTTCAGTGGTTGATGTTTCACTTCTTTGGGAAATGTAATCAGATGTTAGTGTTCCAAGACGATATTCTAGTGATGGGGAGGGACAGGAATGACCATGATTTAAAACTCAAACAAGTGTTGTCTTTGTTAGACAAATATGGCCTCACTGTGGAGTACTCGAAGCGCAAATTCTCAGAGAGAAAGGTAACTTGAGATCAGTGCGGTGGGAATCTAACCAAACAGTGAACTTGTAGATGCTAATAAAAATGCCCTGTGCCCTAAAAGTAAGGAAGAGGTGAAATCATTCCTAGGTTTGGTAGAGTTTTTCTCCAAATTTGTTAGGAATTTCTCTATGAAGACGTTTCACGTTAGACAATTACTTGAAGGCAACATTAAATTTGTATGGTGTGTGGATTGTGAGCACGAGTTTGTTGATGTGAAAAATGCTATATGTGCAGCTCCTGCGTTACAAGGGTTTGACCCCATGGGGAAAAGTGTTATCACGACTGACTCAAGCAGTATTGGTGTTGGGGCAGTAATATCACAGTATAATGGAGAAGGAAAGGAATCTATTGTTGCATACACTTCCAGATCTCTCTCACCGGCAGAAGAAAAATATGCAGTTATAGAACGTGAAGCTTTGGGCTGTGAATGGGCGTTGGAACATTTTCGTTCATTCATCTAGGGAAAGGAGGTTACTATTAAGTGTGACCATAAGCCGCTGGTTAAAGTTTTGACCAATGTAGGTATGAACCCTGGTTGGCACGGATCTCAATGAGGATGATAGACTACCTATATAAGATTGTGTATTTACCTGGGGGAAAAAAATGCTGTGGCGGATTTTCTGTCCCGTATGCGTATCCAAATGTCTGAAAATCAAGATGATTTACTTGAGGAGGTCAAGGTGGCTTTAGTGTGGGACAATGTGGAACAAATATTTGGAAAGGAAGAATGGGATGAAGAATGTCCTGCCTAGTCACAAAGTGTTAACATATACACTTGTGTACAGTGTATTCACGACAAAGACCTATACAGCAGTATGGAAATGCTTTACCTTTAGAAACCAAAAATAAGGACAAAGAGCATATTTCAAAGCATAAAGGCTTCTAAAGAAAGTTTAAGAAAAGACTGAATAAGGAGAAGGAATGAGCATTTGCAAAGCCAATAAGTCTAGTCTTATGCGAGAGCTGTTGGCTTTGCCAATGTCTGTTAGCCATGTAGTACAGCAGCATGGCTGCTGTTCAGCATGCCAAGAAGTGAGTGGCGTGGCTGTGTGGAGTGGCATAGAGTAATACAGTTGTGGGTGAAGTAACTAAAGCGTCAATAGAGACGGCAGATATGGTGAAAGCAACATAAATAAGAAGCTGTATGCCTGTTTTAAAAGTAGGAAAGGACATTGCACATCCAGAAATATAACTGGAATGCTTATAATTTTTTTTTTTTTTAAAGCAAAAAAATGAGGAATAACAATGACTAGGAAGGACACATGTACTTGTGTTAGGTCCTACCTGGAGCATGGACCAAAAAAAAGGGAAGCCTACGGGAGCTAAGCAATGGAAAGATTGCAAATGAGTGACGGAAAAAAACCATCTAATGTTATGCGATGGGCTGGTTGTAAGCCCACTGAATTGTAAACATGTCTCGCAGCACAGCACTTGTGCTCTGTAGGCGAGACCTAAAAGTGATATCCAAATAGTCACCAACTGGAAGAGACTGGTACTTATATAAGTCGACATAAAAAGGATACAGCATGTTGAAAACCATATGGTTGTATGGAGACAAGCCCAGGCAGGATGTAATCAAAATTAGTTCACATTACAAATATAATGTTAGGTACACATGCCTAAAATAGAAACAAAAAATGAATAGTGCTGATAAAATAAAATGTTAAAAGCATTAAGCACGCAAGACTCGTCTACATCAAAACATACATAACATTCCTGATCAATGCCAGGGAGCAGTTATGTAATCATAAAGAATATAATTGGTTTAGTATACCATTTTGTGTTGATAGCCTCGTCCTTTTTTGATCCGTATATAAGCTTTCAACTTGGATGGATGAGAGTCAGTTTTACCTTTAAGGGTAACCTTAAATGAACATGGATGTGTATCTGCCCATAATATGCGTTCTGTTCTCTATGCACATCAGATCAAAAAATTCCTTTATTCTTGATGCGGTCGCCTTGGTAACATCTTATACAAAAATATTTTATTGACCATGCAAAATAAACTATTTCATTTTCTGAACCGCTGACGCCACCTTTAAATGGTAAGTAAACTCAAAAAACAGAACAATAATGCTGTTGGGTTTAGAAGTTATCGAATAATAGGTTTCCTACCAAGCCTCTGTCTCCACTGAATATGAAGAGGTAAGAGATTCTCCCAAAAATTAGGAAACTAAGACTTCAAAAATGCAAACATGTCTCCACCTTCAGGAGTTTCCAGAAGTCTATAAATTTGTAGGTTATCTTGCCTGTTCCTATTTTTAAGATCTAAATTGTGAGCTTTGAGCTTCCTCAATTTCCACTCCATTTTGGAGATTTTGCTGGTCATAGCTTCTGTCATTGGCCCTTTCTCCTAAATTGGATACTCTGTTCTCCATCAAAGTCTACTTATCTTCAATTCTATCCAGTCTTTTATTTCTTTTCTCCATATCTGGTTTGAGTGTTCTTATTTCCTCTAATCAAATCTTTAAAGTCAGAGCAGGACTTGACCTAGTGGGAGATAGAGGATCCCTTTTTGTTCTTTTACTTGAAGCTGTAACAGCTGAGTCCTTTGAGGATACATTGTTATGAGTAAGAAGGCTAGGCTTAATTGTACTAGATAAAGATGTGTCCATGTTAGGACTAGCAATCATATAGGGATCCATATCAATCTTAGAATATTGCTTAATAATATTTTTTACAAAACCTCTTAATTTGCGCTTTGAAATATTAGGTTTGTAGAACCTTTTCTTTTTCCCCCCATACAAAGTATTACTGAAACTGCGGGAGCACAAAATTACTGCCCTCTATAACCAGGGCATGAGGCCTGCTGTTAACTAATAAACAAGTTAACAGAAAATTAATAAATCATCCTATAGCGATCAAAATATGCATCACTTGCAGTTTATTTATGTTAATAGTCCTAATATTCAACTATCTGAGCCCACAATTGATTCATTTAGGGCAGACCTCACATTTCCACATAAAATTTTACTTGTTTTATAAGCATCTAGTACCTTGTAAATCAAAGAAAGTGACATCAAAATGTCTTTATTCGACTAGAGCTATAAAAGCATAACATCAGCAAGAAAATGCAAAGAATTAACATTTCAGCAAAGGCATAGACTCCATCAAGAGGAGATAAAGTGCTCATATGCAGTTTGTTGTGCATATATATCTCATGCTAAGATTCATATCGTTTCCTAATAGAAGCCACTCTTCTAAAATTCAACAATGCATGAGTGTCATAAGCACCTCATATCCATGAGAAACAGTATGGCTAAATTATAAATTGCTCACTCCTGAAAGGATTTATACCAAGCACTAATCAATGCAGTAACCTCATAACATGCCCTTACTAACTCAGCTGCATCTCACTGCCTAAAATGGCCACCATAATAAGAAAGAGTTCGCTGATTAAAACAAGTTACCAAGCCGGTATCTAAGTCATAAAAAATCTCACCACTGTATTCCTGGATAATCAGTTAACATTGAATATTTCCAGTTGTTGTGAAGCAAAAGTGATCCATAAACAAAACACTGTCGTTTCCATCGGAGCTCTAGTTCTGCATTGTCATCTTGAAAAGTGTCCAGCCACACCCCTCCACATATGCTTTTCTTTAATATGCTATTAGTAGTTGAATTTGTTTGGCATATTGTGACAAGTTCCATTGTTAACAGAAAATCTAGGACTGCTAAGCCTTCACAACTCCTCTTATGAGATTAAAGCCTGTTTCTCCAGTAGATGTAGGTTGTAGAGCTTCAATTGAACACCTACTGCCCCTGTGGATGAGTTGGGCCTGGGTGAATGTAATATATCCAGAAGGAGATACCCTAGTTTTAGAGTCTGTTACCAAGCAATTAGGAGATCAATGTATGAGTAGTGTAGATTGAACCACTTTCCCTCAGTGTTGTACTTATGGCTACTGAGTGAGTATTCTGGCTTGGAATCCAATGTGTAGACTCTTTTTAAAAATTTTTTTTTTAATTATTATTATTTTGAACATTGCAATATATAGTGTTGCGTAACATCCGTCGTTCAATACACAGAAATAAAGAAATCACATTTCCATTCTTGATTTATTATTGGAGCACTCCAATAGATGAGCCCTTTTAAACATCATACTTTTAAGCCTTGGGTACGGACATAAAGTAGATTCAAACATAGCTATCCTGGATTGATCAACCTCTTTCATTTACTCGTTATCATGCAAAGGTTGCCCCTCACCACCTTGATTTATTTCTTTGCCATGCCCATCGCCTAGATTGTAATCTTCCAGTCAGCACCCCTAAACGTTTTGGAATTTATAGCGGCCAACCTCTTGCCTCATACTTAACTTTCTGGACCTCTATATATTTGTCCATTCCAGCTTGCCACTCAGCTTAGGAATTTCTGTGGACCCCCATGCCTTTGCAATGTCGCCTTTTGTTAGCACTAGGCCCAGCATGCACAATAGAAGTGTTTATCACGGCATGTCAACATTATTGGGAATGCCCATCAACACAAATTGTGGCAGAAGTGGATATTGCTGTCCAATACCTTGCGAGTTTATGGAGTATGCTCTTCCAGTACTTCTATATCTTGGCAAGTTTCCATATCTAAAAAAAGCCAACCTCTACTGCCCATTTTACTCAATTTGGGGAAGAGGCCCGGCCCATTTTGTATAGCCGACTGGGGTAATAATACACTTTGTGTAGGACCTTGCATCAATGCTGCTTCCAATCTGTTGTTTCTATTTTCCCAGTGTCTGCCTCCCATTTGGTTCGCAGTTTTTGAAGACCATCCGCTATATTATAGATGAAGGTTTTGTTGGCTGTGGATATGGCACTCCTCCCTAACTGACCTATAAGAACTCTATTTAATTGCATGTATTACACAGTTGTTCTGGTCATGCCATATTCAACTGCAAGTGTGTCAAACTGATTTAAACCCCCTTCATCCATTAGATCTCCCAGCTTGAATATCCCTATACGGTCCCAGACCTGGAATCCTTTTAACCAATGGACCTCCTGGAGAAGGTTTTCTTACCACAAGGTTTTTCTTTTTTTGTGATTTTGACCTTCCACTCCAAACAATGTACTGCTTTATCCCAAGCTGCCATTAACATTTGTGTAGCTTGGAGTAGGGTATACCTTGCATTCCTCCCCCCAACTTCTTGTATATGTAGTGGAAGTATTACTGGGACTCAGTTCTTGATCGCTCTAGTTTAATTTTGTCCAGCTGAGGAATACAGCCTTAGGTATTGGCAACAGAGTATTCTGCATATAGTATAGCAACTTTGGTAGCGTTGCCATTTAAAAAATCTCTGCTCGTTCATTTATTATTAAATGAAAGGTACTCCATCTTGCGACATCATCTTGGAAATTCACGATTATGCGCTCTAAGCTTCATTCTAGGAATATCTCCAGTTGGAACGAAACATACCTGACTTATCCCAGTTCATTTTATATCCGTTTCACCTGCTGTATTCCCAGAATACCTGAAATCTTTGGGATGGAGGTTTGTGGTGTGTAACATTCAAAAGGATATCATCCACATATGTAGGAAAATCTCTTCCTCCCTTAAATTAGTAGGTGCTGAAAAGCCTGAAATGTCTTCACAGGACCTGATCCAGCACACCGGGGGATTAGAGAAAAGTGGGGATAGTGGGCATCCCTGTTGTGTGCCTTTTTGTAGCGGAAATGTGTGTTGACCTTAACAACTCTGTGGGTTCATGATACAGTAAAGGGTACCCAGCTCATGACGGTTGAGCCAATTCCAATAATATACATTACCTGTAACATAAGGGGTCAGTAAATTGAGACAAAAACCTTATCTGAAAGAAACACGTTAGTTATAGATTCCTTACCTTAGAATTACCCCCAGGTGTCAGACTGGATCCGTAAAGTTTTTTCGTCAGCAGTACCTCTGCGTGTCGAAAGGTGGCGTCGTGGTCGCCGGGATGACGTCGCGGTAGCTATTTAGACTCCGCCCTCGCGCGCTGACGTCAGTTCTTTCTTTTTTCGCGCCAGCCAGCGCAGATCCGGAGAAAGCGGTACCTCCAGTCATTTTTTTGACTGAACTTTTTGAGCGACTTTTGTCAACGTCTTTGAGTCTACGACTCCTGGTGCACGAGGGATGCCCGGATTCAAGGCATGCGGTTCCTGTACCCGACTGATGTCGGTTACGGATCTGCACCGCGTGTGGCTCTTTTGCCTGGAGCGCGACCACGACCCCCAGTCGTGCTCAGACTGCTGGTCCATGGCTCCGAAGGCTTTGCGGGAGCGGTCCCGAAGCTTCTTGAGCGCCGGCACTCTGCTCCGCGCCGTTCGAGGTCCCGGTCGCGAGGGAGGTCAAGGGACTGGTCGCGGAGCCATCATCACTCATCCAAGTCTTCGCACTCTGGGTCGGGTAAGTCGAAGCACAAAAAGAAGTCGAAGAAGCATCGTCGCTCTTCGACTTCTCCCCGTCGGTCGGCTGACGCGATGAGGGATGTGGGCGGTGCCCCTCCCGCAGAGCCCGAAGGGTCAACTCCGGGCTTCCCTCCCTTCCCGGGACCCGGAGTGACCCCTGCCCAGCTTTGTAAATTTTACGGGGCGATGCACGCCATCTTTGGGCAGCCCGAACCCGCCGGCGTGCCTTTGGGCCCCGCGGACTCGGTTGGGGAGTCTAGGCCTTCTCCGGTGCCGCAGGCCCCCAGTGGATCCAGGCCTGGATTCGGAACGGCGCCGGTTGACCTTATTACACCTCCACCGGTGCCGCTTCCTCCGGCACCGCAACCGACGCCGGTAGTGTCCCCGGCCGGCGTCGACCCCGGCCTCCATCCCGATGTGGACCTGGAGCCGGACCGGCGTCGCCAGACGCGGACCCGGCGCCGAGTGGGGTTTTTGTGCCCCTGTTCACTCCTGGGGTCCCTTTTCAGCCAAATTGGCAACCTGAGGAGGAGGACTGGGAGGGGTCAAGTGACCCTTTAACTGATCAGCTAGGATCTGAACAGGACTGGAGAGAGGAACTGGGGGATGCCAGTGGTCTCGACACCTCCCCTGACCTTGGCATGCTGTCTCCTCCTACCGTGGCTACGGAGGATGGAGCGGCATACGCAGTGGTGTTGCGTAGGGCGGCCGAGGCTCTCAACCTCGAGCTTCCTACGGTGGCGGTCAGGACTAACCTCCTGACAGAGGTGCTTCAGCCGGCTGCGAGCTCTTCGGAGCCCCTGCTGCCGTTTAATGAGGCCCTTACCGACGTCCTTTTGGGCACATGGTCCAGGCCCAACACGGGAGGCTCCCGTTGATAGGATGATTGCCCGACGCCACCGCCCAGCTCCGGGCGACCCCACTTTCATCTCCCAACACCCCACCCCGGAGAGCTTGGTGGTCCAAGCCTCCACATCCAAGAGCACATTCCCTACCGCTCCACCGGAAAGGGAATCCAAGAAGCTGGATCATCTTGGGAAGAATATTTTCTCTTCCGCCAGCTTGGGACTGCGGTCGGTAAACACTGCATGTCTATTGGGCTGTTATTCCCACTCTTTGTGGGACACGGTTGCGCAGGTGCTGCCTCGGTGTCGCCGCCGGGAGGGATGCAGCAAAGTTTACCATCCGTTGTGGGCTGAATATTGCTGACTCTCTAGGCAGGACAATTTCAACGTCAGTAGCCCTCCGTCGCTATGCCTGGATGAGATCGACTGGTTTTTCGGGGGATGTCCAGAACACCCTTATGGACATGCCCTTTGATGGCCGTCGCCTTTTTGGCGACAAAGCGGACAACGCTCTAGAGCGTTTCAAGGACTCACTGGCTATGGCCAAGTCCTTGGGCCTCTCCAGCCGCACAGCACAGTCTGCTTTTCGCCCCTTTTAGTGGCTATGGAAGGGGTGCCCCACTACGTCCCTCCCAGAGCCACAGGCCGCAGCAAGTTTCCCAACCTTCGCGTGGCCGGGGACGTGGGAACCACCGATGTGGTTCAGGGAGCCAGCGGGCGGGCCAGTCCACCAACCCCTCCTCTGCAGCAGCCTCCAAACCCTCCTAGTCCGACCTTTCAGGCCCATCAAACGCCAGTGGGCGGCAGGATCCGCCATCATCTCCCCCGCTGGCGCACCATCACGTTGGACAGGTGGGTTTTGCAAATAGTCCGAAGGGGCTACTCCCTCCCCTTCGAGGCTACCCCTCCAGCCATGCCACCTCAATACCACCGCATGTCGGAGGATCACCTGGGCCTTCTCCAACAGGAAGTTTCGGCTCTCTTGGCCAAGGGAGCCATCGAGCGTGTTCCTGCTCCAGAAGTAGGTCGTGGTTGTTATTCCCACTACTTTCTGGTACCCAAGAAGGACAAGGGCCTGCGTCCTATCTTGGATCTCAGGAAGGTCAACCGCTTCCTCCGGAAGGAGACGTTCAAAATGTTGACGCTCGCTTAAGTCTTGTCTGCCCTCGACCCTGGAGACTGGATGGTAGCGTTGGACTTGCGGGACGCTTATTTTCATATCCCCGTCCTGCCGGCCCACCGGCGTTACCTGCGGTTCACGGTAGGCCACGAGCATTTTCAGTTCACCGTGCTCCCCTTTGGCCTTACCAGCGCCCCTCGGGTGTTCACGAAAGTGTTGGCGGTGGTCGCAGATCGGGGGTTTCAGTCTTCCCCCTATCTCGACGACTGGCTGTTGAAGGTGGGCTCGCCCCAGGCAGTCGTCTCTCACCTCCAGACTACGGCGGACCTCCTGCATTCGCTGGGGTTCTCCATCAATGTGCCGAAGTCGCACCTGACTCCCTCTCAGAAGCTCCTCTTCATCGGAGCGGTTCTGGACACGACTCGGTTTCGGGTTTATCCTCCCGAACAGCGAGTCTGGGATATTCAGGCTATGATTCCGATCTTTCAGCCTCTATCCCGGGTTTCGGTCAGGATGACCCTGAGGCTGCTGGGCCTCATGGCCTCCTGCATCCTGCTGGTCGATCATGCCAGGTGGCATATGCGGGCTCTGCAGTGGGACCTGAAGTTCCAGTGGGTGCAGCATCAGGGGAATCTGTCCGATTGCGTCCAGATCTCGGCTGGCACTGCTCGACAGTTGCAGTGGTGGCTCACGAACCAGGATTGGGTCAACGGCAGATCCCTCTCCCTTCCCCCAACCAGAGCACACAGTGGTGACCGACGCATCCCTTCTGGGATGGGGCAGCCACATGGGAGAGGCGGAGATCAGAGGCCTCTGGTCTCCGGCGGAGTCCGGGCTCCATATCAACCTTCTGGAGCTCCGGGCGATTCGTCTTGACCTCAAAGCATTCCTTCCCTCTGTCCGGGGAAGAGTAGTGCAGGTGTTCACGGACAACACCACCACCATGTGGTACTGCAACAAACAGGGCGGGGTGGGGTCGTGGACCCTATGTCAGGAGGCCCTCCGCCTCTGGACATGGCTGGAACATCAGGGCATATCCCTGGTGGTCCAACACCTCTGGCAGGTTCCCTGAACGCCAGGGCGGACGAACTCAGCCGCCGGTGCATGATGGATCACGAATGACGTCTTCACTCGGAGGTGGTGCAAGGTCTCTTTCGACAGTGGGGAGAGCCTTGGTTAGATCTATTCGCCACCGAAGAGAACGCGCAATATCAGCAATTCTGCGCATTGGAACTTCCAAGGCAGCACTTGCTAGGCGACTCCTTTCGTCGCGAGTGGAGTTGGGGTGTGTTGTACGTCTTTCCGCCTATACCACTTCTGCCCAGAGTGCTGAAGATCAGGCATCCTTGTGGCTCCGGATTGGGCACGAAGAGTCTGGTATCCCGAGCTGCTCAACATGGCCACCAATCCTCCGACCCGTCTGCCTCTTCGGGAGGATCTTCTGTCGCAGCAACAGGGGACGGTCCTCCACCCGAACCTGTCCAGCCTCCACCTCCTTGCGTGGAGATTGAGTGGCGGCAGTTGACGTTTTTTGACCAGCCACCCGAAGTTTGTGATGTAATCTTGGCAGACAGGCGTCCCTCCACTAAGACGGTATACGCCTGCCGGTGGAACAAGTTTGTGGCATGGTGCACAGCAAAGGCTGTGGATTCCCTTTCTGCCCCTCTTTCTGAGGTTCTCTTGTTCCTTCTTTCTTTGGCCCAGCAGGGCTCTGCTCTGGGCACTATCAAGGGCTGTCTTTCGGCCATCTCTGCTTTCCTTCGGCTTCCAGATCAGCCTTCTCTTTTCAAGTCCCCGGTTGTTAATCGTTTCTTGAAAGGCATAACTCATCTCTTTCCTCCTATTCCCTTCGTTATGCCTCAGTGGGACTTGAATCTAGTCTTAACCTATTTAATGTGCGCTCCCTTTGAGCCGCTTCACAACTGTCCTTTGAGGCTTCTGACGCTGAAAACTGCCTTTCTGGTAGCCATCACATCTGCCAGAAGAGTGAGTGAGCTCCAGGCCCTTTCCTCCAAGCCTCCTTTCCTGTCTGTCCATCCGGACAAGGTGGTTCTCAGGACTCGTCCATCCTTCCTTCCCAAGGTTGTCACTGCCTTTCACATCGGGCAGACCATCACTTTGCCCACCTTCTTTCCGCCTCCGCATCCTTCGAAAGAGGAGAGGCTCCACCCTCTGGACCCAAAACGTGCGCTTTCCTTTTATCTGGATCGCACCAAACAGTTCCGGGTGGATGACCAGCTCTTTGTTAGCTACGTGGGTGCCAAGAAAGGTCGGGCCGTACACAAGCGGACTATCTCCCGATGGGTCATTTTGTGTATCAAAGCCTGTTATTCTCTGGCAAAGAAGGAGCCTCCAGTGGGGCTGCACGCCCATTCCACCAGGGCGACGGCAGCAACTGCTGCTTTGGGGCGAGGAGTTCTTCTAAATGACATCTGTCAGGCAGCTACGTGGGCTTCGTTGCACACATTTACCAAACACTACTGCCTTGACAGTCTGGTCCGGAGAGACGGCTTCTTTGGCCGTTCTGTTCTCCAGAACTTTCTGGTGTGATCTTGGTTCGCAGACCCACCTCCGGGGTTGGTATTGCTGGGGTATCTATTCTAAGGTAAGGAATCTATAACTAACGTGTTTCTTTCAGATGAACAAGTTACTTACCTTCGGTAACGATATATCTGTAAGAAACATTAGTTAGTTATAGATTCCTTACCGCCCCACCCATTCTCCCTGTTCTGCGAACTGATTTCTAGGGTTAAGGATACCCTTTCAGGGCCCTAGTTTTGTGCACCAGTGGTCAGTGTCTTGCATGGCTCTGCGTTTCTGGCGCGGAAAGTCGTGTACAGAACTGACGTCAGCGCGCGAGGGCGGCGTCTAAGTAGCTACTGCGACGTCATCCCGGCGACCACGACGGCAACGACGGACGCGGAGCTGACCGACACCACCTTTCGACGCCCAGAGGTACTGCTGACGAAAAAACTTTCCTGATCCAGTCTGACGCCTGGGGGTAATTCTAAGGTAAGGAATCTATAACTAATGTTTCTTACAGATATATCGTTACCGAAGGTAAGTAACTTGGTCTTTTGGTGTCTAAAGAAATGAGTGCTCCCTGTTCTTTATTCAAATACATCACAGTCAATCAGTTATGTAACTGCTTCAAATTAGGTCTGGTCGATTGACAAGACTTTAAACCAGGTTGATCCTTGTATGTTAGCTGTCCCATTACTCGATCTGCCTTTTTGCTACATTAGTGGCCAGTGTTTTCGCCTCTATATTTAATAACTATATAGGCCGATAGGAGGCAAATTCGTCTTTCAGTATTCTTCTTTATGTTGCACCGTAATGACTGCATGTTGAATGTCCGGGGGGAGCGATCTTTTGTTGTAGCCTCTTGAAACACCTGCAACAGATTAGACCCATCCTTGCTTCTAATCTTTTCTATAGCTCTGATGGGAGCCTGCACGCTTTATAAGGATGTTATGCCCACTGTAACCTTGTCATTCGATTGCTCCCTATCCAGGTCATCCCTGTCCTGCGTCGCAAACTTTGGCATAGTAAGGGTTTCTGGGAACTGGCTGATATTTTTATCTGTTAGTATTTCACCCTCATCAAAGGTGCTTTAATACTGTGCAAATGTGGGCGCAATTTCATCATTGGAGGCTTTTTTTTTGGTAAACTTTCTTATTGATTTTAGTATTACCATACATATCCATTTATCACCGATACAGAGCAGTATGTAATTATTCAAAACATGTAGCACAGACGTCACAAAGATTGATGTATATAAAATCATATGTATACAGTAGATAAAGTTGGTTGGTACAGGTAGATACTACAAGACAGTGATGTGATCAGTTTGTTGTGTAGTGTTATATTAATGTTCCATATCACAGTGCAGCTATGTATGGGGAGAATAGCTACAGTTATTGGGTATTATCAGTAGGAGCTAGTGTGAGGTTAATCTCTCAACGGTTGTCAGATGTCACTGGGTCTGGACGTGGGTGGCAGTAGAGCGGCATAGAGCTCACTATTTGTGTCACAGTAAAGTAAGCTTTTGATTCACATTTCCACAGTGGGTGAACGTTTGTTTCCCCAGTGTATAGCAATTTCCCTTTTGGCCAGGAGTAAAGCAATGGCTACAAATCGGCGTAATGATTTAGGTACATCCTCGACATACCTCAAGAGGGCTAATAAAGGGGAGGATTCAATAGTAATATGTGTCATACGGGCAAGTGTAGTAAAGATTTCCAATATAATGCAATCTGGTTACAGGTCCACGTCATGTGGGCAAAACCTGCCAATGGGGTATGACATTTAGGGCCTTCAAATGATCGAGTTGGGTCTATGTGAGCTATTTTGGCTGGTGTAACATTTGCTCGACTTAAAAATTTATAATGTAGAAATTTGTCTGATTGAGAGATATTAAACGTGTCTGTGCACAGCATGCATACAATTTCTGATCAGTAAGAGAATACCCTAAGTCTGCCTCCCATGTGGTCCATAGTTTAGAGAAGCAGGTAGGCAACAGAGCTAAGCTAGTGCTGTATAATTTCGAAATTAAGTGGTCCCCTTCTGAATCTGTAATCTGCGTCAGAGGTGGGAAGTCATCCGGTTCTAGCTGATAAGAGGGAACTTGCGCTCCAAGTGCTCCCTGAAGCCGCTGCAGGACAAAGTGGTCCATATGGGAGGCGACTTGAAATCGTGCATTCTCCACACGGGAAAATACATGCCCATTGGGAAAGAGATCCCCGAGAGTATGTAATTAATATTTTGAAAGGGTGCATCGGACCATTGTTTCTAGTGTGATCGGCAGCCAAGAATTGGCGGCTAGAGGAATCGCCTGAGAGTACAGTAAGTGTCCGCCCCATCATTCAAATTAGTCTCTTCCAGGCCCAACTAGTTGTAGATACTGTTTGAATATCTTGTGGGTCTTGTGTCAGTCTGGTCGGTAATAAGACTGCTAATGGTGTCGGAGCAGTTAAGTCTATTTTGGTCTAACATACGGTATTCGTACATCTGGATGAAACCAATGGTGGGTAAAGCTGCAATGCGCTACCAGATAGTAAAGGTGTTTTTTGGTGACCCTAAAGCCACTGCGTTCATATGGGAGGATGCAAAATTTCCTAACTATCGTGCAGGAAAGTTTCAATTCTATTAAGGACGCGGAGGCGAGGATTAGGCTTTAACTTTCTTCATTTATTGCACTCCAGCAGCTTTTCAAAAAGTCCACATTAAACATTAAAACTACATTTCCCATGATGCATAGGGAAAATGTAAAACAAAAGAGCCTAACAGAAATAGCCAATCCGGAGCGAGGGAATCCAACAACTTCCCTCGGACGCTCTATCCTCCTCTTTCTTCCTGCGACCACACTAAGGCAGGTTTCCGGTTATTCCTGTTTGCTAGCGTACGTCCCCAAGTCAAATCAGGGTAGATGTAAATGCGAGATGCACGGAACAGATTATTCTCAAACAGTGACAACAGAAATGCAAGTTAAACAAAGCACCATCAACAGTCATTGTCGACCAACTCTAATCGTAACCATGTTACTCACCATATGTACGTAGGTGTTCTGGGAGGGTTCTACAGAAAGGGTGGGCTAATCCTCGCCTCTGCGTCCTTAATAGAATTGAAACTTTCCTGCACGATAGCTAGGAAATTTTGCATTCTATGGCAGGACAGGAGGCTTCAGATTAGGCTAGTTTAAAGCTTATCCACCACCAAAGATCCCAGTGAGCCCACTGGTTTAAAGTAAAACCTCTTGAAGGTGGAATGAGAGGACCAATCTGCGGCGTTAAGGATATCCTCCAGCCGCGCTCCCAGGGAAAAAGCCTTGGATGCCATTGCGCCCCGAACAGAATGAGCCCCAAAACGGGAGGTATCTATACCCGCCTCCTGCATCACCAAGCGAACCCATCTCGCAATCGTAGGGGATGATACCGCCCCATGTGGTTTGGTGAGGGCTATAAACAGTTGTCTGACGCCCTGTGGGCGTATGTCAATCGTTGCCACTTCGTAGGCCTTGTGCGCTCTGACCACACCTAATTTGGGGATATCAGGAAAGGCAGGGTAGGACACTGACCTGGAATTGCATTTGGTTCTTCTAGATATATGAAATGTAACCCCCTCCGGGGTAAAAACTCGGCCTGTAAGGTCCAGAGCCCTCACATCAGAAACTCTGCGACAAGATATCAAACACAAAAGCATTGCTAACTTAGCAGACATTTGTTTCCTGGACAAGTACTTCTTGGAAGGCCATGAACGGAATAGATCCAAAACTCTGTTAACATCCCAGAGCACAGAATACCGAGGTTCTGGGGGCATCGATAACCTGATACCTCTCACTAGTTTACAAACCAGAGGATGCTCGCCTATCGGATGACTATCCACCGGAAAGTGACCTGCTGAAATTGCTGACCGAAAAGTATTAATCGACCTATAGACCAGACCTTCTTTTGCAAAGAGGCTAAGAAATTAAGTACGTAGACAACATCTGCCCCCATTGGATCCACTTGCTGTCAAATACACCAACTCCCCCAATGCGACCACGCGGAACGGTATCTCTTGTTGGTGCTCTCTGCCCAAGATTTTGCGAGTAACGAGGCAGCGTCTGCCGAAAGGCCTGGCACTTTCCAGCGTTGCCTGTAACCCGCCAGGCCATCAATTGGAGCCCGCCCGCGACAAGGAGGTGATGGGGATTCCCCTGAGGATCTTTGAGGAGACCTTGGCCGGGGGGTAGATGGATTGGAAAATCCCAGGAAAGCTCCATCAGAACTGGAAACCAGGCTTGTGACCTCCAGATCGGGGTAATCACCACCAGATCCGCCTGCTGTCTCCTCACCTGGGAGGGTACCCTCATTATTGCGAATGGGGGAAACGCATAGCCCTGTTCCGCGCTCCAATCCTGGAGGAATGCATCCACCTCTAATGCTTCCGGATCCGGACGCCAACTGTAGTACCGTTCCAGTTGGGCATCCAGTCTGGAGGCAAAGAGGTCTACCGAGAAGGGACCCCAGCGAGATTGGATTTCCTGAAACACTCTGGGGTGCAGCTTCCACAGGCTTGTATCCTTCCAGTGCCTGGAGCACCAATCCGCCACTTGGTTCGACGAACCCGGAAGATGTTCCGCCGACCGGGATATCTGATTGGCCAGACAATATTCCCAGAGGTCCCGAGCCAGATTCAATAAGGCGGTGGACCTTGTTCCTCCTAAATGGTTCATGTAGCGGATTGCTGCCACATTGTCCATCTTGAGTAAGACGCAGCTCCGGACCCTGTTCTTGGTCCAGCATTTCACAGCGAACGAGCCCGCCATCAACTCAGAAAATTGATGTGGAGACCCTGTTTGGAGGAGGACTTCTCCGCAGCGGGCACCCCAACCCGAGCCACTGGCGTCCAACTCTATCACCAGGTCGGGTTGGGAACCGAAAATGGCCCGGCCGTTCCAGGCCTCCATATGGTCGATCCACCACCGTAACTCGGTTTTGGCCTCTTGCGAGAGGGGCACGAATTGGGAGTAGGAAAGACCCTTGCGCAGATGATATCCCTTGAGGCGTTGAAGGGCCCTGTAATGAAGAGGGCCTGGGAATATGGCCTGTATTGATGACGATAGAAGGCCCACCACCCTGGCTAGGTGTCATAAGGATATTGTGGGTCTCGCTAGAGTACGCTTCAACTCGTGTCTGATCTTGGATAGTTTGCAAGATGGAAGGGATAAGGTCGCATCGACCGAATTTATCATGAAACCCAGGAATTGCATCCTCTGAGAGGGAATAAGGTCTGATTTGGATTCGTTGATCACAAACCCCAATGACTCTAGAAGTGTTACTGCCTGTTGCAGTTGGATAAGCAGGCGTTGGACATTGGCTCATAATGAGAATGTCGTCCAGATAGATTATTAGCCGAATCCCCTCCGCTCTGAGACTTTCCACCACTGGCTTAATCACCTTGGTGAAGCACCAAGGAGCGGAGGATAGACCGAAAGAAAGGGAGGCGAATTCGAAAATTTGTGAGTTCCATTGAAACTGGAGAAAATGCCTGTGAGGAGGGAAAACTGGGATCGTAAGGTATGCATTCTTGAGGTCCAGGCGGACCATCCAGTCTTGCTTCTGCAGGAAGTCCCTGAGCAGGTGGATCCCCTCGATCTTGAAATGACGATAAATTAGCCACCCGTTGAATTCCTTGAGGTTTATTACCAGGCGGTAGCCCACATCCCGTTTTTCCACTAGAAAAATGTTGCTGAGGAAACCTCGCGGATGTAAGACTGAGGGGAAGGATCGCTCCTTTCTGCAATAGTTCCGAAACTTCCCAGTCTGAGTTCCATCTGATCTTGGGGGGGAAAACCAGGGGTCTTGGGCGAACCGGTTGGATCGGTAACTCGAAGAACTCTATTTGGAACCCCTTGATAGTCTGTAGCACCCAGGCGTCTGATGTTAGCGAAGACCAATTGTGCAGAAAAAATTGCAACCTGCCCCCCAGCTTCACATCCCTCACATTCTGAAGTCTTACCTTGTTGATTATTGTAGGAACCGTTTCCTCTTCCTCTGCCACCCCTGCGGCGTGGATAGGTTCTGGTGGGATAGAAGTTCCCCAATTTCTCGGGGTCCTGCCACGGTCCTCTACGGGGTTCAGCCGACTTGTAGGAGTCTCTGTTGTAGGGACGGCCGGTCGAGCGCCCCCTACCACGACCAGCTGCGCCAAAAACACGCAGGGTGAAGATGCGCTTTATGGATGTTTGGGCCTTATCTAATGAGTTAAAAGTATTTACAAACTTGCCCAGCTCCATCACAAAGGGGGTCCCCAAAGAGATTGCCCTCTGCGACTGGGCCAGCCTCTGAGGTGGCCAGTTCCTCCAACTTGGGGTCTATTTTTATCAGCAAAGGCCTGCGACGCTCTGTAGAGATTGCCGCATTGGGGTTTCCTAGAAAAATGATCGCCCTCTGGGCCCAGCTAGAGAGTGTGTCCGGGGAGATCAGGGTGCCCGAGGCCTTGGCGTCTTCGGTCATGTCTAAAATCTTAGCTAGGGGGCCTGCCGTGTCCAAGAGTTTATCTTGGCATGCTCTCCACGAGCGGTCAATACCCTTCTTGGGGTCACGGATACATTTTGCTAAGAATGTCGCCATTTTGGGGTCCACCTCTGGTGTGACGGCAACATTCCCTTCAAGGGCCGGTCGTGGGCACTCCGCTCTCAAACAACTTCTGACTTCCTTGTCTAGCGGTTTACGTAATCTGGCCGCCATGTAGGCTGCTACCGTAGGAGCTAGCACCCACTCCGCTGACCTAGGATGTAGGAGATCGTCGGGATTGAGCATGTCATTATCTGTCTCAGGGTTTGCCGCCTGATCTACCTGCGCTGGGCGCCATGGCCTACCTGAATCTCCGTCCCCATTGGAGGTCTGGGGGGACTCATCTGGGTCACCCTTAGGCGAGTCATCCGGGAACCCAGATGGTCCCGCCAGAGGCTCCACTGGTTTATTGGGCGTTGAGAGGGGCTGGGCATCCATAAATGCCTTTTTTAAGCGCGCAAAAGCGTCCTATCCACGCCAACATCGTCAGGGTGTTTTCGCTTCGGCTCTACAGCGCTAGTGGATGGCTGACCTGAAGGTAGGGGATTCGTAGACCTAGATAGATCTTCCCTCGCAACGAGGGGTTGCTGGCATTGCGCCTGAAGCTGGTCTAATTTCCTCTCCAGGGGCGCAACCACTTGAGAATTTGCCTTAAGGATGGAGGAGTCCATTATCTGGCAAAAGTGGTCATCAATAGGCAGGTAAGTAATTTCCTCCTCCTCCTCATAATAGTCGTCAAAGTCTGCCATAGTCTGTTGTCACAAGACTTTATGCGCAGATAAAGGGGATCAGATTAAGTGAAACTTAATATGGTACACAAAGTGTAAGTATATATATTTAAATAGATAGGGCTTAGCCCTGGGACCTCTGCACCCTTCTGGTATTGATGGAAATAGCCTGCCTGAGCTGGTCCCTTCACTAGCTGCTTATGTCTTACCCGGTGCAGGGGTGTTCAAGCTCCAGGCAGGGGCTCTCCGATTGAATTGCCCAAGCGTTAGAAACGCTGATCCGAAAAATGCAAATCTCCCCCTGCGTGTGTGAATAGGCGCGCAGCCGAGTCCGTCTCTCCGCGATAGTCTGAGCGGAAAAGTCTACTCGCCGGCCCTGCCGGGGGGGGGGGGGGGGGGGTGTAAACGCGCAAAAGACAATGGGCGCGCGGTCCCCTAGAGGTGGGAGGGCCGCTCTGCGCCGAGAGCCTGAGAAAGAACCTGCGGGAGCGAGACACTCCCACGGCCTTGAGGAAAGGGACTATCAACCGTTGGCACGCGCTGCAGTCAGGCACAGCAGTTGGCACTCGCGCGCGCAAGTAACATGCAATTCAAGCTAAATACAACAATAAACATTAAATTCCAAGGAGAATCAAAAAGCACTCAACTTGATTCTGCTGGAGCAGCGAAGAAAGAGGAGGATAGAGCGTCCTCGAGGGAAGTTGTCTGATGCCCTCGCTCCGGATTGGCTATTTCTGTTGGACTTTTGTTTTTCATTTTCCCTATGCATCATGGGAAATGTAGTTTTAATGTTTAATGTGGACTTTTTGAAAAGCTGCTGGAGTGCAATAAATGAAGAAAGTTAAAGCCTAATCTGAAGCCTCTGGTCCTGCCATAGAATCAAGGTGTCACATACAATCTGTGGTTGTTTACCCCCCAGATAAGTTGTGTCAATATAGTGCGAACAGTTGTAAAGAATACGTTGGTTATTGGGATAGGAATATTATGGAAGAGAAACAAAAATTGGGGCAATACTACCATTTAAATGATGGCTATGTGTCCTGCCATTGGTAGGGGAATACAAAGCCATCGTTCGACTCGAGTGGTCAGTTTATCCACTGCTGGGCCATAATTAAAGCGTAGAATTTGGTCCTTATCTCTATGGATATATATCCTCCGCTATCGGGCAGAGACATCGCACCATGGCAATGGATATTAACCACTAATTTGTTCCGTTGCTACCATCAGAGGGAGTATCTGAGATTCTTTCCAGTTAATATGTAGTCCCGATATGTTTGAATAGGTGTCAAATTCTTGGTTGGATATCTCATATAGAGGATCATATCGTCAGCATAAAGTGACTAAGAGGGGACCAGGCTTAAACTATATACCTCTATGGAGGTGGTTGGTTTGAAGATGACCTATCACGCGATAATTGGTATGATGAACCATAGAGGTGGAAAGGGACACCCCTGTCTAGTTCCTCGCGACATAGTAAATGGCGCTGTGAATGTACCATTAAGGAAAATGCGTGCTGTTGGTTGTGTATTAGTGTTATCAGGGAGTAAAATCCCAGAGGAAATCCCATCTTGCGCAGCGCTGCATGTAAAAAATAAAATAAGGCCATTCCAGCAAAATAAAAGGCTTTTTCAACATCTAGTAATGCCGCTACGGCTGTTATTTTGGGGGAAATTCTATGTAATACTGCAAAAAGTGTACGTAGGTTTAGCACTGTTTGATCTATGCGGAACAAATCCCGACTGAGCAGGACAAATTATTTGTTACATTAATAGTGCAAGACTGGTTGCTTTGGTAAAATTTTATTATTGAAGTTCAACAGCGAAATTGGCTGATATGAGCCACAGTGTGAGGGGTCTTTACCTGGTTTCAGTATTAATGTGATCACTGCTTCTTGAAGAGTAGGTGGGAGTAAGCTGTTCTCTAGTGCTTCTGTGTACATTTCTAGGAGATATGGTGCCAGAAGGTGTTTGTACGCTTTAAAGAAAGCTCCAGAAAACCCATCTAGGCCTGGCGCTTTAGAGCCATCCATCGATTTATATAGCTTAAATTATTTCTTCAGCAGTGAAAGGTTCACTAAGGAACTGTTGGTGAGCAGTATCTAGCCAGCCCATTGCTATTTCGTCCAAATATGCAGGGATGTCAGTGGTATTTTTCTGTTACTCAAAGTGTAGTGGTCAGTGTAGTAGTTAAGCACCTCAGTCTGAATATCTAATGTGTTTGAGATATGCATACCATCAAGTCGCTGAAGGCCTGAGAAGTAGGATTGACCTCAAGATGTTTGCAGCAGTCTAACGTACGCCCCGGTCTCTCCCCTTCTCCATATCTTCGGGCCTTAATGTATTTCCCAAGATAATGGGCTTCTCTTTCCACCGATTCCTTAAAGTCGACTATTATGGCTGCTCGACGTTGTAGGTATCACGAGGTATGGTGTAGTGTCTGACACTGGTCTAATGCCATTAGTTCCGCTTCTATTCTGGATAATGTACCACGCAGGCCTCGCAATATCCCTGCATGTTTGGAGATACAGACTCATCTTATATATGTCTTAAAGGCTACCCATATGGTAACCTGAGAGGTGACGGTGCCCTTATTTAATTCAAAATATTCAGTAATAGCAGTCCGGAGTAGAGTTCGAAAAAGATAATCTTGGAGTGCCATATTTGGGAACCGCCATTGTTTTTCAAAACCGCCCACGCTAGGAATGTGTTATCTCAGTGCTACAGGGGAGTGGTCTGATAACGTACGGGGTGGTGTATGATGGAGTTAATCCAGGGTATGAGTGTGGCCGAAAGGAGCCAATAATCTAAACGTGTCCAGGTATTTTGTTGTGTCGATTAAAATGTAAACGCAGCTTGGAGAGGATGTTGTTGGCGCTAAGCATCAATCAATGTGTATGTCACAGAAGTTTTGCAAAATGCATCTAGACTGGCTTACTGTTACGGATCTTCGCTGTGCTATCTAGTGCTGGGTTAAAAAAATCGCCTCCCATAGAAATATGGTCTGCATCAGCTAGGTCAGTTTGCGACTGTAAAGTTTGATAGAATTCGGGGCTATTAGTGTTCGGTGCATATATATTGACCAATAGTATCTTATAGCCCAGCAAATAGCCTCGTTACTAAAAGATATCTGCCCTCTGTCAGTATGAACAGTGGAAAGCTGAAATGGTAGTCTTTTATGAGTCAAGATAGATACCCCTCTTGTAGGTGCTATAGCTAGAGCAGAAGCGATGCGGCCCCCATGTGGATGCAAATGTCGGTGATAAGCTAGGGGACAAATGGGTCTCTTGTAAATTTAAAAAAAATAAAAAAAATAGCAACATTGTGGCGTTGTAAGTACTGTAACACTTGTTTAATTTTGCGTGAGTTGTTTAGACCCTGTATGTTCCAGGTCATAAAAGTAACATCTGCAAATGGGTGAATATTAGTGTTTGGTGACATTAAGTATTGTATTGTAATTGCATTTGTATAGCGCTTACTACCCCTGACGAGGCGTCGAAGCGCTTTTTCGGCGAGTAGCACGCTACTCCGGGACCCATAGAGGATTAGTGTTGAATTAGTATAGTGAAACATGCAAGTAAATTTTAAGTGGTGGATATGTTAGTCAGTTATTTGGATTCAGAAGGATAGTGGAGGTATAGAAGAGGGGAAAAAAGGTTTGCATATATATAGCGCTTCTAACCCCTGATGGGGTGTTGAATAGCTTTTTTTTTTTTTTGGCGAGTAGCACGCTACTCCGGAAACCCATAAAGGATTAGTGGTGAATTAGTATAGTGGAATATGGAATTAGTGAAGTGAACATGCTAGTCTGTTATTTTGATTGAAAAGGATAGTTGTGGGATAGAAGAGTAAAGGATTTCTTTTTGTAGGTCATAGCAGTAGGAGGAGGCTTTTTGATGAGTAAAAAGGGTTTTTGGAGGGGAAGAGTCAGAGGGAAGAGTTTAGAAAGGTTTGTCTTGGGCATTGGTACAGTAAAGGAGGTGTCAGAAGATGCAAGGAGGGGTAGAGTAGGAGAGAGTCAAGAAAGGGTTATTTTGGGGAACATAGTAGTGGTATGGGGTTTGCGATTAATGAGAGAGTGGGTGTAGAGGATATAGTGATAGATGTATAGGGTGGGAGATAGGGTAGTGCATTGGAAAGAGTAGTCGAAAGAAGTTTGAGATGAGTCAAAGTTGGGCTAGAAGATATATTGAGAGAAGTATAGGCTGAGAAATAGGGTAGTGCATTGGAAATACTAAATTAGAAGAAAGTGATAAATATATAAATCCATAAGTACATTGAGAGTATATAGATGCATAAAGGAGGTAAGTATATGCAGATTAAAGATATTGATAGAGGTAGCGGATGAGAAATAGGGTAGTGCATTAGATATGCTTTTTCAGGAGAAAAGTAATAGACACATTAATCAATGGGAAGATGGGCAGCATTCCTGGCCCTGGCCCGCCTCGAACAGGCTCAAACAGGCACTCACCCTTGTCCTCTCTGCCCTTAGCCTCGACGCCCGGGCTGAGACGCCCTAACCCTGGCCTTTGATACCCCTAGTAATCAGGTGACCCCGTCAGCCAATGGGAACCCTAGCCCTAATACTATCCAATCACAACACTAGCCCTAAAAGCTAGAACCAATAGGAGATCAGGACCTTACAGCCAATCTTAGCCCTACTCCAAGCATCCAATCAGTTAAAAAACCCTGATCTCTACGTCCAATAGAGGCCCTAGCCCTACCAGTAGTCCCAACCCTAGTCCAAGCAACCAATGGGACGGGAAGCCCTAGTCCCTACTTCCAATAGAAAGCCTAACCCTACTCTTAGTCCCACACCTAGTCCAGCAACCAATAACACCAGAAGCCCTAATCGCTACTTCCAATTAAAGGCCTAACCCTAGTCCTAGTTCCACCTTAGTCCCAACAACCAATAAAACAGGAAGCCCTAGTCCCTGCTTCCAATAGAAATCATAACCCTAGCCGCAGTCCCAACCCTACATTGATTGAATCACAGATCCAGAAACCAATCAGAACCCTCAAATACCCAACCAATGAGGACACTAACTCAAACCAATAGAAACATCAGATACAACCACCAATCAGTGTATACATGTAGCAGCCACTAGCAGACTATATAAGGTCCCAGCAACCTCAGACAAGGTTTGCTGCCCAGGGAGTTGGAAGCTGCTTCTCCTGTTCAGAATCTCCTAGGAGACAGACAGGCTCAATCCACACTTTGGATTTCTGCAGGTAAAGGCCTCACAAACTTGAAATCTAACAATACTGTTTGAATACAACTTTACTCCCTCTCCTGGCCAAAAAACGAAGTGCACAGTCCCTATTAAACACAGTTTAAACAGCTCACAGAAGCACCCTCTGATGTAGAAAATCCCTGTTGCTGGAGGGGAGGCAGGGGGGGCTGGTTTCACTGGCTTGATAACACAAAATGGTGGCTGGGGGTGCACTGTTTAACATACAGGTCTTAGCACAGAGCAAAGGAGAAATTTGGAGGGAAAACTGAATAGTCACCAGGAATGAGAGGGACAAACTACAGAGTTTGGACTGCAAATCCCACAATTCAACACGTTAAATGGAAGCAATCATGGGCAGGAAAACCACAAGTTTAACACACAAAACAGGTGATAAAATATACAATCACAGGCAGGTTAAAACTACATTTTTAAACTGTAACAACCACAGGCACAGAAAGGGAAAATCGTTTTTTTAAAAACTTTTTGGAGGAGGGAAGAGACAGCACTAGTCTGCCTCCTTACCACTTGCTGGACTCTGCTCACTGCAATCTGGGGCACAGGTAGGCTGCAACTCACAAGATGGAGGAGAATGATTTGGGGTGCACCCAGCAAAGCCTTAAGGGACCTGGGCAGGTGTGAGGGGAGGGCTCAGAGTTGCCTGGGAGCTGAATAGCCAATCCCCAGTCCTAGGCCTGCTGGGGTGGGGGGCTGCTTCTCCTGTTCAGAATCTCCTAGGAGACAGACAGGCTCAATCCACACTTTGGATTAAGTAGGGAGAATAAAAATGAATGTACATGAAGTGAGTGGTATGGTACGACTCCTAAACTGTGAATCAGAAAGATCAAACATACGAAAAAACCCTCAAAGCTCCCAGCCCCCTCCCATACCCAGCGGATTTTCGCCAAGTAAAACCCGTCCTCATCAGAATTGAAAAAGACATAACCCCTATAATCATAAGGTGGTAACAAAGTTAACATACATGTGTATACCACATGGGAGGTAGCAGCGCCACGTTGGGTCCACATGTCCTGTAGGAGAGAATGAAAAATTAAACACTACTACCCAATAGGGGAATGATCGGCAAACATTTTGTACCAATATGATAGTTAGTAAAGATTCAATGTATGGGTATCGTTAATTCCTTACAATAATCAACCATAAACCTACTGAGTTCGAAGACATCATCCAGTAGAAAAAAGATCAGTGCTGGCGCTTGAATGGATATCTGGTGGCGTGCTCCCTGGGGAGTCATGCTGCGCCGAGGAGTGTTTAGAGTATTGCCAACAAAGTCTGCACATCAGTTGGATTGTCAAACGGGCGCGGTTTGCCATACAATTCTACTCTAAGGCGCGCCGGGTATATCCTGCTATAACGAAGTCCCAGGTTGCGCAGTGTAGCCTTAGCTCTGTATATTTGCGGCGTGCTTCCTGGACCATCGCAGTAAAGTCTGGAAACAAGGAGTCGGCGGATCCCTGCCAGTTCAGTGTGCCTTTTTCTTTAGCTAAACGTAGGGCAGTGTCTCGATCTCTGAAATTCAACAATTGAGCAGTGAGTGACCTCGATGGGCATCCTGGGTTTGGGCGCAGACCAAGAGGGCGGTGAGCTCTCTCTACCCCCGAAAGTGGGGGTGAAGGAATCTTTGCCAAACATGTCAGTCAGTAGGTGCTCGACAAACTGATCCAGGCGTCCGGTGTTTGTAGATTCAGGTATTCCCAAGATAAGGATATTCCATCTGCTTCTTGCCTCCAAATCCTAGTTTTTCATTGCTACTGTTTTCATGAGTCTTTCCAGATGATCAAGCTTTTTTACTGCTTGAGCTGCGCCATGTTCCAGATCCTACACTCTACCTTCTGCAGTGTCGAGCCTATGCTCGAGCCTATGCTCATGACGGTCAAGACGTTCGGTCATCGCGTCCAGTCTTTTATCTAAGGTATCAAAACGGCCACCTAGGGCTCGGTAGCCTGATTGGAGCTCCGTCATGATTGCATCTGCGCCATTCAGTGAGGCACTTCCCTCAGCTGTTGTACTGACTCCGTCAGCCATTGTCGAAGTTTGTGTAGTGTTAGTAGGTTTTAGCTTATCAAAGGTTAATCAGCGTTGTGTAGTGTCTCCTCGAACCATATCCTGTGTGTAAAGGGGAGCAGATTTTAGCAAGTATCCGCAATTGCCAGTAGTTCCACTCTAATTATGTTACAACAAGCAGGAGTACCGGCAGAGGTCTAATGTAGTGTTTGGAAAGATATTCAGAGTATCCGCTGCAGTAAGGAGTAATGAGATATGGACCAGGTACTAGGGCTAAAACTCACAGCCGCCCATTATGGAGCAGTTCGCAAGAGGGGGTGCAGGGCCACCAGTGATCACACATTGAAATACTATGAGAAGAGGAGGTTCTTGCTGATATCAGCACACAGAGGCGTCCCCTCACATCAATGGTGCATGCAAACTGAACATCAAGGCCTGAGGCATATGTTACTGGGATAAGTCTGTGCACTGCATCAAATTTCTCGCCAGAGCTGTTACAGGTGTCAGGAGTGACTGGTGAGTACTTCCACGCACTATAGTAGAGGCAGCATATGGGGAGAGCGTTCAAAATTGTGCATTACATAAAGTCCAGCAGTCTTCCAGGCATCATGCATAAATGAGGCAGCCCAGCAGGATCTTTTTACCGTAGCTGTAGGATAGGCCCTGACTATCGGAGCGCAGGCCCAACAACTTTCAAAGGCTGTCAAGGCTGTAGTTTGCGGGAGGCACGTGCAGTGTGTGCAGTGTGTGCAGGAGGGAGCAGAGCATACGTCGTTCCCACCGGCACCGCCAGGAAGTGCAATACAAGCGTTCATGGGATGCAGCGGTGCAGAGCTCACGCGTCACAGCCTCGCAGTCAGGCTAGGCCGCGGACAAGGCCCCAGGCATGTCCTCACATGGTTTGGGTTGCCGCATTCAGTGCCTTGGTCGTTTTTCCCCGCATCAAGCGGGTCCCAGGTGTAATGCTAGTATGTGCAGGCAGTTGGTTGTAGCGGATGGCAGTGCTCTGGTCATATAGGTAGGATGATGGGGATTCCCGACAGACCGTCCACTCCAAACGGCCATTACGGTCGTTAGTTGTGTTGTATTCGAGGCGTGTCCTTGTCCTGGACCTATCTTCTTCGATACCACATCATTTAAATACCCTCCCATAATGTGTATTGGGGAGTCTGTCTCCAGTAGAACAGCCCCTACCTTAACAAGAACTCCCTGCTGTAGCCTAGGTGGTGCGTATATATCTATCAGTCATGTCCTGTCTTCACCCAATTCCCTCAAACTCCAACATTGCAGCCAAGAGGTCCTGCCTATTTTTAGTTATTTGGAAGGGAGGGTTTTTCCTAGCTAGTATTGCCACTCCTATTACTCTTGCGAGAATCCGACATGTGCAAACGAGACATATTGACCCCTTCCCTGGAATTTACGCTCCGTGTCCAGGAGGTTTTATCCATAGGATCGCAATATCGTGGGTGTAGCAGTGTATATACTTGGTCACTATCTCTCACTTAATCTTATTCTCCAACCCATTAATGTTTCAGGATATAAGTTTTAGTTTTTATAATTTCCTACTGAATCCATATTTCTTGTGTATCAATATCGGTTGGCAATAACATAGACATGATAAATTTAAGGTTCAGTCTCCTCCACATTACCCCCCTCATCCCCTCCCCACTTTTCCTATGTACCCCAAGCTCACAACTGCTTGAGCCTCAACTGGGAAAGGGCTGTCGCAAACCCTCCCTCCCACAAAACACCCTAAATACTTCAATTCACTCCAGGGGTGTGGAATTGAATAACATATCTACTTTTCTATGGGGCAGGTTGCTTCATAAATCTACTTGTCCTGTAACAAAATCCACTTGTCCCTTTTGTGCCATGTAATGCGGCGACAAATTACGGCAGCAATCTTATTATATAAACGGTTCTGATATAGCCTCTCTAATTATGCCAGGGCTCGTACCATAGTAGGGTTTGAATACCAGCAATTCCCTTATGTTGCAACGTTTCTGCAGGTCTACATACTGGGGCTGAAGGTAGTGGTAAGCAATAGTTCAAGGGTTGGAATGCCCTTTTGAGTCTGTGCAAACCTACTAACTTGCATGATTTAAGGGTTTTCACTAACTCTTTTCTAATCTTTTCCCATACTGAAAAAGGTTGGAAATTTATTCCTGACAGTGGCAGACGTAAAACTTTTTCCAGGGTTGGGAAAAAAGTGTTTGGAGAAAAAGTGAACTTGAAACATTCAGATTTTCACATGAGCAAATCTACACATGCACATTTGCTCATGCTAAAATGCAGTTCTCAAATATTTTCTAGGAGTACTATTTCTTGGCCTACTTATGTAAATTATTGTGAATTCACGGAAACTGTATATATGCTTTTAATGCAAGGATATATACCATGGATGCACTTTTGAGACTTTCTTTAATAATTTGGCCTCTAAATAGGCCTTGTGTTAACCATGACCTTTTGTGTTTAATAAAATTCTGTCTCACTCGCTCACTCTATTAATATTAATTATTGCAGACAGTGCCCTTCCCTGATCCATAATGTGGTACTGCAAACTGGCAGCCAAAGGGTTTGTGCTGCAGGGGGTTGGGCCTACTTGTCCCAAGGACAAAATACACATGAAAACTTGTTGCCCTTGACCCCAAACAATATGTCCCAGGCGTTGGGCTATAGGAATTCCACATCCCTGTCACTCACACACCCCACTCTTCACGTGCCCGCACTATACCATTCAACAATACTGTTACCAACTTAGAACAACTATTGGAGGTGTTTGTGGGCCATAACCCCTGCCTTGGTCTGCCATGTTATTGCTGTGTTGTAGTTCCCTACCACTTAATCTGTATGAATATAATACATGAATCACCAGCTAGGGTACTACAGGATCACCCTCGCTTCTGTCTCCTCCATATGTCATCGGATCGTCCATGTCCATCTGAGGTGAAGTCTTTTGTCTGGCATAGTTTTCATCATGAGTTGCCAATGTCTCTACCCGGTGCGCTCCCTTCAGCCTCGCATCCTAGAGGGCCTTGATGGTATGTTGGCTGAGCACATTCTGCGTCGATGTGGAGACCTCTGCTTCTTGGGTTGCCTAGCATCTGCCCGCTGCACTTTGTCCCCATTTCACTTCTGTGTCTGACGCAGCATAGGTTTCTCTTCAATCCATGTCCATTCTTGTTGCGAGATCTCCAAAAAGTAGGTCTTTGCTTGAAAAATCACCTTCAGCGTAGCTGGGAATATTAACATATTGACGTCTGAAGGCCCTCAGCTTCAGTTTTACCTGATCATACGTTTCCGTTGCTTCAGTACTGCTTTTGTGTAATCCGGGAATATTACAATTTTATTGGATTCAAAGAGAACTTTCCCTTTTTCCCTAGCCTCTTGGAGGATCATATCCCTGTCTGTGTTTTAGAAATCGGGCATTTACTGGTCGCTTTTGCACCCCTGCATGTGTCCTTATTGCTACTGCTCTATGTACCTACATGAAACTTGTGTGGAAGTTCTGTACCTCTATCACGGAGGTCAGCCAGTTCCTGAGAAACTCTATCGAATCGCTTCCCTCTACTCCCTCTGGAAACCCAATAATGCGGAGATTGTTTCTCCTGGAGAAGCCCTCCGCATCTTTTCCTCTTCATGGTAGGTCCTTAGTTGTGTGCATTAGTTGGGACATTGTGTTCCTCAGTTCCGTCCAATATCTTCCAATTCAGATATATGGCCGTTTGTGCCATCACCATTTCGGCCATGTTTTCTGAGGTCCTGCCGTAAGAGCTTCATCTCAGATCCCGCTTCTCCAATCTTTTGTTTAAGTGCCACTTTAGATGGTTGTATTGCCTACAGGATAGCGTTTGTTGCTAGCATTTTGGGATGTGCTACGTCCCTTTCATTTCCCCCTCCCTACTCCCCTGCTGCTTCCGCATCCTTGCCCAGTACCTTCGTGTACTTATACATCTTATCCTGTTAAGTGAAACATTGGTCCTATGCCATAGAAGAATTGTAAAAGTCGCACACCTTAGAAGTTCAATGTTCTACTCCTATGTCCTCTCAAAGTGAGTCAAGGTGCCTGGGGACTAGCGGTCAGGCAATATCAATTTTTATTGGACTCAATCGTGGGAGTATATTTGCTATGGCTCTTATACAACTTTTTATACAACACTTTATTTGGGTCTCAATTCTTTGATGTACCTCCTGTCCCAGCACTAGAGCAATATAGCCCAGGCCACTTGCCCAGTTGCCAATGAGTAGCTCAAGCAGCCTAGGCTTTATATACTTTGCTTTGTCCTCAGGATATTAACACTGCTGTAAGCTAGTGCCTTTCTCCCGCTTCTCAGTACCTTTCTCCAGAGCAAAGTGTACCTAATAACCACCAATCCCCTTCCCAATATGTAGACCTAAGCTTTGACCAACTTCATAATCATGGCTCCTAAGTGGTGGGTATGTGCTTGAGTGAGGGAAATAGGATGCATAGAAATAATCTCTATCCCTTGACATCCATCGCGTTGCTATTCTAGTTTATAGATATTGTGAGAGTACGCAGTTTTGACCGAGACCATTTGGATTTACATACCCTGTTGGATTGGTGGTAATTTCCAGAACCCACTGGCTCTAAAGATTTGTCCCCTGAAGTTTGGGGTGGATCAAGTGGTAGATAAACCAACAGAATCCAGAACTCCACATTTAAAGTGTGGTGCACTGAGAGGATATTTATCATGGGAGGTGAAGTTAAAGGTCCAAGGTGTACTGGATTTAAGTTTGACCCTTGGAGGGTAAGTAAAGGTTCGGCAGTTGTACCGTTAATAGCTAATCTTCAGAGAATGGCTTTAAAGCCTTTTGCCATTGAGAAGCAGTGATGGTTAGAGTCATACGCATCAACACTAAGGAGTGAAGTTTTTATGGGGTGGCCCTCAGTTTACCAAACTATAATCCAGAATATACACAAAGCAGGGTTGACCTAACTCTCTTAAATCCCGTCTTATACTCGGTTATATGCGTGACCTTTTTTTGTGAGCGGGTAAATTAGTGAGATTGGCATATTTCTTGGATATATTTGTTGGGTCCTCCCCCCACAGGTACCACTTGTGGCCTGCTTCATCATTGGACTCACACCCACATCACCTAGTGTGAGTGGGTGGGCTCTATGCGTTTATAAGCAGAGCACTTAGGAAATGAAAGGCAAGGGATTTTATAAACGAGTTAAAATGAATTCATAGTTCCTAAAACTATGATTTAATGAGTAAGGTCTTGGGCAAGATTAAAAACAGTGAGGTCATAAGGATTCAGTGGTCCTTGACATCAAAAGGTCGCCTAGGGGTCAATCGGCTTTCTTCAGGACCAAGATTTTGCTAGGTTAAATCCCTGCGTGGTATGGTTGAGCTTTCCAACCTATTTCAATGCATTCATAACAATTTAAAGAAGCATGCCCGCAAAAATGCAGACCATGCTTAGCACCCTTTCCTTGATCTGGTCATAGCTGAAAAGCGAGAATGAGCGTCAGTCATGAACTTGTAAGACATTCATGTTGGATGTCATATCGCTAAGGAACACTATCCCTTTAGAGTGCGGTAAAGCATACCAACACGTGATTCACCATACAATGCGTCAAATCTAATTCCTCAAAGTCAGATATATACAAATAGAAGGCACAGTAGACAGATGAAAAATAAATAAAATTTAAATCAAACTTTAAAATGACAGTGTGCAGCATGCACACACAGAGTGGTAATAGTGTCATTCTACCTACATGGCTTATCTATTAGAAAGGCATCATAGGGTTTTGCGGCAGGGACGACGGTCCCTGTAGTCAAACACTGGAAAGGGGACAACAAATAGTTTGCTTTGTAGTGAACTCTGTCAAATGGTCCTACTAATCGTGTGGTGGTGAAGCGTTTAAGGCACTTACTTCGTCAAGAAATCGTGTCTGTGACATGACCTGCATCTATCCCTGCAACCCTTCATGTTAGCTTGCCTCGCAGTCAATGCCGTTTATAAGGACATGGCAGCTAATGTCACGTGATCGACTTTTGTCTGTCACTTGATCAGATGTTCTAATTTCTCTGTGTGCCCGGCAGCAGTCCAGTGCTTTTGGATAATTTATATTAACAAATCACTCACCTATAATGGCTTTCAATGTATAGCAGAAACGGAAATGATTTATGAGCGTGGTTAGAGATGCGGTTGGGGGCTCTAGATGGTAGTCCTGACCTCTCTGGTGATGGCAGCGTGTCAGCCGCATGTCAGTGCAGGAAAGCTGGGAAATGTGGCCACAGTGCCTGCTTTTGTGAGAACACGCTCTCCTGGATGGTGATGGCTGCATGAGTCAGCCGCACATCGGAGCTGCGTGCTGGGAGTGGTAATCCCAGTATCTGTGTTAATGTTCATATTGCGGCATTTCTCCAATGGGAGTCAAGTTTATTCATGGCAATTTAATGAATTCATTAAAACGATACCCATAATGTCCAATTCTGTAACTAAGCCACTACTTCTTGGCCACATGTGTTACACCAAAAATGAGGTAGTTTAGAGATTTGGTGCGTTGGTGCATGAATGCTTCTTCCGTCAGTCGTAGTAAGGGCAGTATTTCAACTAAATGTTCAGAGTGGAGTGCAGCCACTACTCCTATGAACATAAAGTGACCTATATGCGTATCAGATGCATCTCTTTTGCTTCACAGATGTTAGTGTGGAGAGTAATACCTAATTGCGAACACAATTGTATAAGGATTTTGCTGCAGTCAGTATTTGGCTAGGTGGCACCTACCCATGTGGGGGTTGTAAAACGTTCAACCATGGAATTTCATCATTTTTTTTTTTTAACTTCTGTATATTGCCATTTTTAAAGCTTTTGCAGAGTATAGCATGGTACCACGGAATAACAGACTGTTTAAGAAGTAATAAAGACCCCTCTTCTGTGTTACATAGATTATTCCAGTCTCGTCTATTAGAACATCAATTTCATACGTGTGCTGTTTACAGGAGTTGTCCTCTTGCTTTTACGAAAGGGGGGGTTAATCAAACAGTGCAATATAAGGATATACAGTATGGTTGTAAAGGTAGTCAATGGTCTAACAAAGGTGGGGGGAGGAGGTGGAAGAAGAAACCGAAAAATGAACAAACAAATCATATAGGCACAAGTGAATGACCCAGCTTGGTTCGTGCTGTTAATCAGTAGTGTTGGTAGATAAAAAGCACCGGTTATTAAGTGGGCGGGCGGGGGAGGTGAATCAGGAGCCCATCTCCACATAGCTCTCTTTGGTTTATGAAACAAATGACCATTACTCTGGCCCCCCATCTCCAATCCTGTTCTAAGGGCTTCGAGATCTACGCTCCTGTGTGCACAGCGCCGGTGTAAAGATCGGGACAGATGTCACCCTGACTCCTCCCAAATTCAGCAGTAGTTCATCTCTCCCCTTGGTCCCTCAGTGCATCATCTGCTCCTCCCTCGGACAAACCATCATTGTCCTGTGGTTCTTCCCTCGAATCGCACCCTGGGTGTTCCCAGGCCACCAATACCTCAGTCCATAGGTCTGCTATGGAACTGCATCTCCCCCTCTAGCCTCTTCCCTGATCAATGCTCGCTCCTTTGCTCTCGCCCTTTGTATCGCATCAGATCTCCAGATACTGATCTTGGGTCTTCCAGGTCATGGTGATGTGCCTTTTATCCAACGCGAGGGCCAGATCTACAAATCATGTGCCCACCTTCTGTGCATTCGGCCTTGGAAAGAGCCCTAAGATACAAGTCTCTAAGGAGCAGGGAAGGGTACGCTTCATCGTGGAGTCCAGGGCGGCAATCACCTCCTCTCAAAAAGGCCGCAGCCCGGGGCAATGCCAAACCATGTGAGGAAAATCAGCATCCAGGTGCTCACATCTCGGCCAATGGCGAGGTTCGCCTCTGTAGACTACCTGGATTGTAGGCGGTGTCATGCAAGTCCTGTGGACAAATAGGAGGTACTTTAGTCTCGTGTTCCTAGAATTTTTTTTTAGGGGAGGCTAATATTCTACACCACTATGGGTCTGTTTCGTCACACTGCCTGCTGATAGCAGTCTCCTGCTGTCACCAGCCCGGCATCCGTCCAAGCTGACAAATGAATGTCTGCCAGTGTGTCGCGGTAGCATGCATCCTCCAGAGAGGATGAGTTGAGCCGCCAGGTGGGGATGAGTGGGCAGCCCTCCACCGGTCGTTACCCCAACAGGACAGGGCTATGATCACACAATGTGCGCCCCAAATATTCAGAAGAGACAAGGTACTGGCTAAGTTGTCTGGAGCACACAAATTGATCTATCTGGGTGTGGTCGGTGGATATTGGAGAAATATTAGTAATCTCCGTCATCCTCGTGCTGAATTCTCCACACATCAGTCATCCCCCAGTGCTCCAACCAATCCTGCAGGCCCTCCGCCAGCCTGAGCTGGTGCCCCTAAAGGGGAGGGGGGCTGGGGGGAGGAAGCAGTCTGGAGGCAGCGGCCCAACAGTACATCCAATACACAATTAAAATCGCCATCCAGCAGTAGGCTGATGGTAGGGAGACCTGCCATATGAACTGAGAGGGAGGGAAAGAAGGCCACCTGATCTTGGTTTGGGCCATACAGACTCCCAGTGTTATTTTCTTCCCAAACAATCGGCCTTCAAGGAAGACATATCTACCCTCCTGGTCTATAATAGAGCTCGTAAGTTCAAAGGGGGTCCCCCCTGATCCACATCAGGGTGCCTCTGGCATAGGCTGAATAGGAGGTGGCGTACAGCTGGCCACTCCATCTGCGTCTCAACCGGTTAATTTCGTCCCCCAGCCAGGTGTCTTCTGAAGCATAGCCACTTGCATCCCCCGCCATCCTAAGTATCTATATATCTTGTGTCTTTTGGAGGCCGACCCCATCCCTCTAATGTTCCAGGACATGAAGGTCAGTGAGCACTGGTGGTTAGTCATGTAGCGCCTCGAAGTATCGGAACCACTGCTACCACCTGAGCCCCTCCTGTGTCCACCCCCCTAGTCAAGTGTTGTGCAGCGCGATCCTTGTGCAAACAAAATTATAAAAAGGAAAGTAGGAAAAGAAAAGCATTAAGAACCCCCAACCATAAACTCCCCCGACCCAAGGGCAGCACAGCAACTGCTGGCCGTCCATATTGAGTGTTGTACAACATAACCTGAATAGGGAACTCCCCCAGTCAGCCAGCAAGGGCCTTTCAGACCAAGGTGAGCTCTCCTGGTCAATACCATGCTGGGCCAATATATGGGGGACAGGGTGAGGACCCTCCCAGTGATCAATCATACCTACACATTTTCAATCAGGAATTTCGGAAAGGTACACTATTTTGTTCAAATGTCCCTCCCCCGTTCCCCCACCACCACCTCCCCCCCCCCCCCTGCCCTCACCCAACTCCCCATTCTGGCGTCCGTAGGAGCATAAAACATCAAAGGATATCAAATCAGATCATCAGCTGTCTGAGGGGTCACCTCAGGGAGTCCTCCACCACAGCTTCTCAGCAGTTCGCCTCAATCCCCAGGAGCCCCCCATGCCCACAGAGTTGCAATAGGGCATGACAGGGCGGTGCTGGTGTATTGACCGGTCGCTGCCACAGTCCTTGGGGCCACAGCAACGCCCCCGTAGCCCACCACGTGCGCCTCTCACACCGCTCCGGTCCCCCGCCGGCCGCTCCACAGCAGGTATGGCCCCCAGCTGCTGGGTCGCACAAAGTCGTGGCTTGGGTCTGCTGCAGCCTCACGCTGGCCATGTTCCAACTCGGTCGCGGGCAGCTCCAGCTCCACCCAGGCCTCCACAGCAGGCGGGTGCATCACAGACAAGGTGGACCCGTGCTCCCAGTCCCTTGTCTCAACGATGCTCTCCAGTGAGAATCCGTAGATCTACTCCCCGGGGGCATGCACCGGAGGCCGGGAGGGCCAGGGGGTTCTTGGTGGGCAGTTGTCGCTGGGGTGCAGGGTTATAACCGGGCCCGGCACGGAGCTGTTTTAGTTAGCGTCCGATGAGGCTGCCATTTTGGCCACGCCCCCACCATCAAATTTCATCATTGAGACCCCTGATATGGGTGGACAATTTATAAATCCACCTTTTTTTCTTTTTCGAAGAGAATTCTTTCTAGGTTCCTTGTTTCTGCTGTCACTTGTTCCAGGATGATCCATCTAAGGTCATTCACTATGTGTTTTACAGTGATAAAATGTTATGCCATTTTGGTGCTACTACGTCTACAGCATTAATTACTCCTTTGTTCACTGATTCTGGTGCTTGCTTTTCTAACTCTCATACCTATGTACTTAAGATTATACGGGCAACTAATCATGTAAACTACTTATTTAGTATTACAATTTGTGTGTTTTTTAAGTTGCCATGGGGGGTACGCAAGCCAGGATCGATTTCTTTAGTTGGTGCAGTGAGATGTCATACGCTACATTGACCGCATGGGTAATGTCTTGTGACTTGTGGTAGGCCCAGTGCGGTCTATATGGTGTTTATGGGTTTCAGGTTCTGTCTGGGTCTCGTGTGTACCAAAGTATCACGTAAACGTTTTGTCCTTTTGTGAGAGATCAAGGGAAAATCCCATTGTTTTGTGCCTATGTTCAATATACGCCAATTAAGTTTGATTATTTTCTTAATGTGATCCGATGCCACGTTGTATGGGGTCAAGCATACTAAGGGTAGAGCTGTTTTTTGGCGTGTTGGGGTTTCTAGTAATGCATCCCGATTTTGATTCCTTGCCCTTTTCTTGGTTTTTTGAATTATTTGTTCTGGGTAGTTGCGTGCCCTGAGTTTGTTGGTCAGTATGTCAGCCTGGTGTTTAAAGTCCCTAGTCCGGCTACAGTTCCTCTGAAGATGGAGGAATTTACCTGGGTGCTGATTGCTCACTTGAGATATTTGTGAGGTCACACATATAACCAAGTAAAAGACTGGATTTAAGAGGGTTAGGTCAAGCATGCTTTGTGTATATTCTGGATTATAGTTTGGGAAGCTGAGGGTCCACTCCATAAAAACCTCTCACTCCTTCTTAGTGTTGATGTTTGATGAGCAGCCCACAGCTGTAGGAGAAAGGGACACTAGTTGCCCATAATACCTCTATCAACGAAAGTCATGTTTGTTCAAGTTGGATAACATATAAAGGGAAAGTTGCAATCATGTTTGAAGATATCCCCTTTGCATAATTTGAAAAATGGCACACACACAGTTCTTATAAGGCACAAACTAATACCACAGAAACAAACATGGCAGAGAATATTGGATTAACATTCACAGTCGATGTGAACCAAACATTGGGAGGAGCATCCCTCCTGTCTGACATCAATGTTCCACAAACAATTGCACAAACTCACAATTGGGAGATATTAACTGAAACGGTAAGACAGAGGATAAGGGTAAAATTTAACGGTGTAATAATGACCGAGTACTTGAGAGCCAATGTGTCACCGAGAGGCCTCATACAATGCACCTAGAATATTTCTAGAAAACGCAACTTTCCGCAAGGAATGGGCCCAGATAGCCTGGCATTGCACCAATGATTGGTTAATTTTAATAATTAAAACAGTGCAAAGATTATCTGAAACTGTCCTGGTGGACATATAAGCCAGCGAGGGATAGATGAGCGCTACAGCCACAGCTTTTAAGCAAAGGCTAGATTAAATTAATAAAGAAACAAATGAGTACAAGGAATACCTTAGACAGTCTAAAATAAGCAGCTCCAGAAAGATGTCACACGGTTTTCCTTCAGTAAAACATACCATAAGGGGAACAACCCCTGAATACAAAGTACTAACAGATTTTAACTCTGATGTATCTGGCACAAACTCCTCAGACGAAAGATCTACCGATTCCGAATCATGGGGAAGTGACAATGAACATAAATGGGGCAACAAAACAAGTAACAGGAGAAGACCATGGACACACTCCTGACAAGGGTACAACTACCCACCAACACCTTTTTTTATCAACCCCCTTTTCCTCCTCAAGCTCAAGACATGCTACCATGGTGTCCTCCTTTTAACCAAGTGGTTTCCCCACACTTCCAAAACACTCAGTGCCTTCCTTTTTTAGCCAGAGGCCAGGGTTGGAGAGGAGGAAGAAGACAACAGAGTCCAATGGGACTTCAAGGACACCCGGGTACACACGAGGAGCAGGTCACAAGCACATTGGGGGGCAAGCACATCGACAACTTGGGGACTAACCTGACTAATACAATTCTCACACCAACCCAAATCCAGTTACTTAATAAAGGTCAGGGATTTGTGCCAACATCATTTGACAAATTCCACTTACACTGTGAACTAGCAGAGGAGACCTCTATAACAGACCTACAGAAAAAAAAATCCACAATCTACTCTCCTACTCACACTACACCAGTAGAAGTACTGACTTTTGGAAAGGCAGTAAACTCAGAATTAGAAAAGCTAGACACCAGTACATTAAGAACATTTCAAAACTTAAGCAACACAGAATGGGTCGCACTTACTGAATTGCAAAACTAAACCGAGATCACAATAAATCCTGCCTATAAAGGCAGAGGCATTGTTCTACAAACAACCACCGCATATAGAACTGAAAGTCAAAGACGATTAGGTGATTGACAGAATTACTTCATCCTGGAATGTGATCCTACTCCAGCACTGAGGGTAGAAATTGCCTCAATGCTTGAAGCAGAATGTGAAGGATGTATTAGCAAACATACTTCTTGAGAAATACCAACCCGAGAACCCCACATTTCTACACCCTCCCAACGATTCACAAAAAACTGAACCCTCCTCATGGACGACCCATAGTATCGGGTATTAGTTCGCTATTAAATCCTTTGTCTCAATTTTGTGACAATATTTTAAAACCAATACTACTAAAGACACAAACATACATAAAAAACACAAAAGACCAAAATTTAATGAACATGACAACCTACTAATGAGTCTGGATGTCGAGAGTTTATGTACAAGCCTTCCCCAAAATGACACACCAGAAGTAATAAGGGAAATTTTGGAAAGACAAGACCTACATGACCCTCAGTGAATTTGTCATGGAATGCACAAGACTGACCCTAACAAATGTTTTTTGAATTAGAGGGTACACTGTTCCTTCAAACCCATGCAACATCTATGGGAAGCACTTTTGCCCCAAGTGTGGTGGGGTTGTATGTCTACAACCTGGAAATTAATCGCAAATTGCATGACCACAACCCCTACCGCACACAGATTTCCATGTGGAAGCGCTATATAGATGTCTTTGTAGTATGTAAAGGCGATATGATTACAGCACAGGCCTTTGTCACTTGGTTAAATGTCCAGGGTAATGAATTTGAAGCTCACATACACCCTGGAAAAGAACACATTGATGTTCCTTGATGTAACAATTTTCCATGAAGGACAGATTCCAGACTGATACTTTCACAAGCATACAGCGAGAAATAATCTTTTGAGATTTGATAGTTTTCATCCTCACCCACTACGGGAGAACCTTCCCTATGGACAGTACCTCCGTCTTTGAAGAAACTGTAGCCGGACTAGGGACTTTAAACACCAGGCTGACATACTGACCAACAAACTGAGGGCACACAACTACCCAGACAAATAATTCAAAAAACCAAGAAAAGGGCAAGGTTTCCAAATCGGGATGCATTCCTAGAAACCCTAACACGCCAAAAAACAGATCTACCCTTAGTATGTTTGACCACATACAACGTGGCATCGGATCACATTAAGAAAATAATCAAACTTAATTGGCGTATATTGAACATAGGCACAAGACAATGGGATTTTCCCTTGATCTCTCACAAAAGGACAAAACGTTTACGTGATACTTTGGTACATACGAGACCCAGACAGAACCTGAAACCCATAAACACCATACAGATAGTACTGGGACTACCACAAGTAGCCGGACATTACCCATGGGGTCAATGTAGCGAATGGCATCTCACTGCACCAACTAAAGAAATCTATCTTGGCTTGTGTACCCTATGGCAACTTGGAAAATGCACAAATTGTAATACCAAAAAAGCAGTTTACACGATCAGTTGCCTGTGTAATCTTAAATACATCGGAATGACAGTTAGGAAAGCAAGCATCAGAATCAGTAAACACCGTACTAATATATGCGCTGTAGACGTAGTAGCACCAAAAATTACTGAACATTTTATTACTATAAAACACACAGTGAATGACCTTAGATGGATGATCCTGAAACAAGTAACAGCAGAAACAAGGAACCTAGAAAGAATTCTCGTTGAAAAAGAACAAAGGTGGATTTATAATTTATCCACCCATATCAGGGGCCTTAATGATGAAATTCCATGGTGGAACATTTTATAACCGCAACATGGATTGATGCCGCCTGGACAAATAACTGACTGCAGCAAAATCCTTATACAATTGCGTTTGCAATTAGGTATTACTCTCCATAGTAACATCTGTGAAGCAAAATAACAAATGAGTAGATATACATCTGATACAGGTCACTTTATGTTCATAGGAGTAGTGGCAGAACTCCACTCTGTACATTTAGTTGAAATACTGCTCTAACTAAGCCTAACAGAAGAAGCATTAATGCACCAAATCTCTAAACTACCTCATTTTTGATGTAACACATGTGGCCAAGAAGTAGTGGCTTAATTTCCGAATTGGACATAATGGGTCAAGTTTTACACATTAATTACATTGGCATGAATAAACTTCACACTCCAGTTGGAGAAATGCTGCAATGTGAACAGGTGGGGTATGGGGGATCAGACAACAGGAGTATACCGTATACCCAGTTGAGACCTGGGTGATTGATGTACGTAACAAAAACAATGTCTGAACAGGTAATATTCGACAGGCTGTTAACAAAACATGCACATATAGTTGCAACAAGGTAAAACGGAGACTCAAGGGTTTTAAGAAATATGCAAGAAGCATTCTGTATTTAGAAAAAGTATAGAAAAACAAAAGTATCAGCAGGGATTACACTGAATGTGGATGTAACCAGAAAAAACATCTGCACATAAGTGCTCGTGGACAGGACGGTGCAAGTGACAAGTGACACAGCGAAGATCGGCGCAGGGTGAACACTAGTGATAATATTTACAAGGTACTCTTTGGTTCACGAGTAGTTATTTACAGAAATGAATTACAAAGAATTAACAATTTAGTGAACCAGAGATTCGCGCCGAGAGTTGCCCTGGAAGGTCAACGGCGTTTCGACCTGTAGTAAGTTAAGGTCATCTTCAGGACCAGGTTGCAATTTTGATCGTGCTGTACAATAAAGGAGAGTAAAGCAGAGATCAGAAAAAAGATCAGGCAAGTAGTGCGTCAAGGAAGAGGCAGTCGAAGAAAATAAATTCCTGATGTAGGTGTGAACGTGGATGAATGAATCGTGGAGGTAGGATGGAGACATCAAGGGTCAAGATGCACAACCAGCCGGGGTGCACCAAGGTAATTTTTTGTGGTAAACGAGTAAAAATGGAGGTAAAAGGGATAGGATAGCTAAAGAACTAAAAGGAATAGGATAACTAAAGAACAGGGTGTAGATCCACCGAAGACGAGCCGGGTGGGACCGGGTCGTGGTGTGGTAAACCATTGGGTAGTAATGATAAAAAGACTCACCAGGGAGCTGCAGGGGCGCCGAGTCCAGGCGAATGGTGGGGTCCGGTAATGTAGAATATGACCGGTGTCAAGGCAGGGTCATCCGGTGTACGAGATTATGGGAGCCGAGACCCGGTGCCATGTGGAATGCGTCCGGAGGCTAAATAGATTAAATAGCCGAATGTAAAGGCTGGTCAAGCCGGGTAGGGAGAATCGGGGCCTGTGGAAAGGGAGAAGGGGTGAACGTCTGGTGTCGCGCTTACCTAGGTGTTAATTCCAGGGGTAGAGTCAGATATCGGAGTGAGTGGTCCGGCGGGATCCTCTTGCGTCTGGCAGCCGTTATCGGTGTGAGTCCGAGTAGGTGGATCCAGTGGAGAAGGACAGTCCGGAAGTAACCGCACGTCGGTTGTGGTGACGTCGGGCGTCTACGTAGATGGGGGCGGGAGTGTAATGAAGTTAAAGGGATAGGGTCGACCTGAGAGTTGGAAGGCGAGATCCTCGAGGAAGCGCAAGGATTATAAATAAGTGGGTTTGGTCATAAGTAAAAGAGATTGGGAGAAAGGAGAGTATAAAGAGGTGGGAGAGAACGAGACACAGCTAGCAAATAGCATTGTGTAACTTGAAATACAAAAGCATTCACAACGTAATATGCACACACATTTTTTCTCTTTGTTATATTCAAGAATTAGCAAATCGTGAGGAGCGGGTGAAGAAGTCTATAAATATATTTGGCAATCTTATTGGTAAAGGTTGAGGAATGACCACTGGCCAATTGGTGTCGCCATTGGTCGTGAAAGATTTACGTGGTGTAGAGGCATGTCTCCAGGTGGAGTAGTGGCTGGCATAGGTAGTATAATGATGGCTAGAGGGTACAGTGGTGTAAATATCTAGATTTAAAGATCCATATATAGGCGTAAGAAGTGGAGTAACGGGGGAAGGGGTCTTGCAGATGGGTCAATTCTATATAAAGGGATTGGGTATAGAACTGGGTCAATGCGGTCAGGGGTAGGGTACGACAATTGCAACGTCTATCAAATGGTGTACACAGAGCTAGGAGCGAGGATCCGCAAGGGCATTAAAGATGAACAGTGTTGTGCCACTCATCTAGGGTGTTCAGACCTTGATTTACGGAATTGCACAGTGTGATCCATCTGCATTCACTTTTGTTAAGGAGTTGCTGCAGGTTGCCGCCTCGTGTGGCTAGTGTGGGTTGATAAATGACTTGCCAAACCATGTCGAGCTCACTGTGCTGTTTTTCAAGGTAGTGTGTAACAAGGGGAGCATTGTCAACTTTGCAATGAATGCAGCTTTTATGTTGTGTGATGCGTTTTGACCATTTGTGTGGTTTGGCCAATGTATACCAGGTTGCAAGGGCATCATATCGCATAGATCACATCGGTGGAGCGACAGTTCTTGAAGGTCTTTAGATCATATATGTTGCCGTTTGTTTTGAATTCCTTGGTGTTGATCGACAGGGCGCACACCACACAGTTCTGACATTTGTAGTGCCCAACAACTGGCGGGAGGTCCCATGAAGATGTAATGGATTCTGTTGTGTTAGGTTTCTTCAGCCACATGAAAGCATGTACTAGATGGTTGGCCAGGTTACTGTTGGGTTAGAATGTTGGTGGAATTCCCTGCGTGGAACTCAGGGGAGAACGGTGGGGGTTCGGAGGACTGGCATTTACGGCCGGTGTAGCATGAATCAATCAATCATGTCACTTATAAAGCGCACTACATACCCGCGAGGGTCTCAAGGCGCTGGGGGAAGATGGGGGTGGTGCTACTGATCGAAGAGCCAGGTCTTGAGGAGTCTTCTGAAGGCCAGTTGGTCTTGGGTCTGCCGAATGTTGGTGGGGAGGGTGTTCCAGGTCTTGGCGGCGAGGTGGGAGAAGGATATGCCGCCGGCGGTCGTTTTCCGGATGCGGGGACTGTGGCGAGGGCGAGGCTGGTGGAGCGGAGCTGGCGGGTGGGGGTGTAGAAGCTGAGTCGTCTGTTGAGGTAGGCTGGTCCGGAGTTGTGGAGTGCTTTGTGTGCGTGGGTGAGGAGCTTGAAGGTTATCCTCTTGTTGACAGGGAGCCAGTGCAGGTCTCTCAGGTGGGGTGTGATGTGGCTGCGTCGGGGGATGTCGAGGATAAGACGTGCAGAGGCGTTCTGGATGCGTTGCAGCCGTCTCAGGAGCTTAGCCGTCGTTCCTGCGTAGAGGGCGTTTCCGTAGTCCAGCCTGCTGGTGACGAGGGCCTGGGTGACTGTTTTTCTTGTTTCGGTGGGGATCCACTTGAAGATCCTGCGGAGCATTCGGAGGGTGTTGAAGCAGGATGAGGAAACGGCGTTGACCTGCTTAGTCATGGAGAGGGTGGGGTCGAGGATGACCCCTAGGTTGCGTGCGTGGTCGGTGGGTGTCGGGGCTGTTCCCAGTGATGTTGGCCACCAGGAGTCGTCCCATGCTGAAGGGTTGGAACCAAGGATGAGGACCTCCGTCTTGTCCGAGTTCAGCTTCAGGCGGCTGGTACTCATCCATTCGGCGACGGCCTTCATTCCTTCATGGAGGTGGGCTTTGGCGGTGTGAGGGTCTTTGGTGAGGGAGAGGATCAGCTGGGTGTCGTCGGCGTAGGAGATGATGTTGAGGTTGTGCTGTCGGGCGACGTGGGCGAGGGGTGCCATGTAGACGTTGAACAGCGTTGGGCTGAGGGAGGAGCCTTGGGGTACGCCGCAGATGATCTTGGTGGCTTTGGATCGGAAGGGGGCGAGGCGGACGCTTTGTGTTCTGCCGGAGAGGAAGGATGTGGTCCAGTCCAGGGCCTTCTCTTGGATCCCGGCGTCGTGAAGGCGTGTTCGTAGTGTGTGGTGGCAGACCGTGTCGAAGGCGGCTGATAGGTCCAGGAGGATGAGGGCTGCTGAATAAAGAAGTCTTACCGTACCTGCGTCTTGACTTTCTTCGGTGGCGACAATTGGCGGTCCGATCATGCGCGACGACCTCCTGGTCTCTTTGCTTCGTCCCGCTGGTTGCCGGTGGTCACCGCACTCGTGGAAGGAGTGTTCCTGAAGCGGCACATGCGCTCTTGCGCTGTATTGCCCGTGGACAGCGGCGGTGAGGCTGTGTTTGACTTGATTTCGGCTAGGCATGCCGGTTACTATTTGGTGGTCGAAGAAGTTGACTTTCAGTGTTGTGCATGTCATGGGAGTTGCGCGGCGCATGCTCAGTGGACATCTTTGTTTGGGACGAGCTTCGAGGGTTAAGCTCTAGTTTCCCTAGAAACACACTCATGCGTGTTCAACGTGACGGCCATCTTGGGTGAGGACGAATCATCCGTTTAGCCTGGATCATCGGTGACAGGCACACCAATAAGATTTTCTCTGCCTGTTTGGTGCATAATTTACATTCTCCTTAAGAGTAACTTTGGGTAAACATCATTATTTTGTTAAGCACTTCCTATTGACTGTTTCTTATAATATTAATAAGATATATATTTATATTTTTATATATATCTTACCATTGCATTTACCCCATGGAGAGAATTGTGGCACCAGTTCCTTCAAACACCAGGTAAGCCTCCATTGAATTGGCAACAATGGAAAGAAACTTTTGAAGCCTACCTAGAAGCAATCGATGGTGACACTATCTGAAAGAGACACGTTAGTGACAGATTCCTTACCTTAGAATATCCCCAGGCGTCAGGCTGGATCTGGAAAGTTTTTGCGTAGCAGTACCCTTGCGCGTCGGTAGGCGGCGTCGTGCGGGTCCGTCGTCGGCGTCGTGATCGCCGGGATGACGTCGCGGGCAGTACTTGGACGCCGCCCCTGCGCGCTGACGTCAGTTCTTCTTTTTCCGCGCCAGTAAGCGCAGATCCGGGAAGAGCAGTGCCCTAGTCACTTTTTGACTACCCTTTTTTGTGAATTTTTTCACTGTTTCTTCTACGAGTCTTCACGACTCCTAAGGTGTCGTAGGGATGCCCGGCTTTAAGCCCTGCGAGGTCTGTGCCCGCATGATGTCCATCACGGACCCGCATCTCGAGTGTCTCTTCTGTCTCGGCCGAGACCACGACACAAAGTCGTGCCCTGACTGCCGGAAACTTCATCCGAAGGCTTTGCGAGAGCGGTCTCGAAAGCTGCTCAAGGTCCGGCAGTCGGCTCCGCGCCGCACCAAGCCCCGGTCACGGGAGAGGTCGAGGGGCCGGTCGCGGAGCCCCCATCGTTCGTCGGAATCCAAGTCTTCGCGCTCCTCCGGTAAGTCGAAGCACAAGAAGTCTAAGCGGCGTCATCGCTCTAAGACTTCGCCTCGCCGGTCTCGCGACTCGGCTGAGGCCCCTGTCGGCACCGTCCTCGCGGCCCCGGACGTGCCTGTCGAGTCACCCCCGCATTACCCGTCCTTCCCGGGTTCGGGGGCGACTCCGGCCCAAGTACAGGAGTTCCTGTCGGCCATGGCCCGCCTCTTCGGGCCTCAAGGTCCCTCCGGTGCGCCTTCGGGCCCCGCGGGCCCTGATGGGGTTGCTCCGGCGTCGCCGTCGACTCCGGTCCCGGCGTCGCCTGTCCCACCAGCCTTCATCCCAGCCTCGGCTCCGGCCTCTATCCCGGCTCCGGTGGTGCTGCAACCCCCATCGACGCCGGTTGACCTAACCACGCCTCCGCCGACGCCGATGTCCCCGGTGCCGTTCCTGACACCGTCCGGGGCTCCGGACGGCGTCGTTCCCCGGCTCTCTCCGGCTCCGGACATGGAGCCGGACCGACGTCGCCCGACGCCGGTTCCGGCGCCGATGAGACCTTGGGTCCCTAATGTCCCTCCTCCTCCATATTATGAACCTGAGGAGGACCAGGAGAGCTGGGAGGGGTCTGAAGACCCTCTCACACAACAGTGCGAGTTTGACCCGGACTGGGTTGAGGAACTTGGGGATGCCAGTGGTCTAGACACCTCCCCTGACTCTGGCATGCTGTCTCCTCCCGTGGCTACGGAGGAGGGGGCTAATTTTGCAACGGTGTTGCGTAGAGCTGCTGGAGCCTTGAATCTCCAGTTGCCTACTGTGGCCGTCAGGACTAACCTCCTGACAGAAGTGCTTCAGCCGGCGGCCTCCTCTTCGGAGACTGTGCTGCCGTTCAATGATGCACTCACTGACGTTCTTTTGGTCCAAGCCCACCACAGGGGCTCCTGTGGATAGGAACGTGGCCCGACGCCATCGCCCTGCTCCGGGCGACCCCCTGTTTCTCTCCCAACACCCCACCCCTGAGAGCTTTGTTGTCCAAGCCTCTGCCTCCCAAACCGCCTTCCCTACCGCCCCTCCGGATAGGGAATCCAAGTGCCTGGACCACTTTGGGAAGAAGGATTTCTCTTCCTCCAGTGCTCGCTTGCGGTCCGTCAACACCGCTTGCCTCTTGGGCCGATATACCCACTCCCTGTGGGATTCGGTGGCGACTGTTTTGCCGCAGTGTTCTGAGGAGGTCCAGACACTGCTTACCCGCGCCATTGCGGAAGGGCGAGATGCGGCTAAATACACCATACGTTGTGGCCTTGATACCGCCGACTCGCTGGGCAGATCGCTTGCAACGACGGTGGCGCTGCGTCGCCACGCCTGGCTGAGGACCACTGGTTTTTCGGGTGATGTCCAGAATACAGTCATGGACATGCCCTTTGATGGAGTCGGTCGTTTTGGTTCAAAAGCAGACCATGCGCTGGAGCGTTTCAAGGACTCGCGGGCTACTTCCAAGTCCCTGGGCCTTGCTGTTGTGCACCCTCCGCTCACATCTGCTTTTCGCCCCTTTCGTGGCCACGGGAGGGGCGCCCAGTCACGTCAGCAGCCCGGCCAACGGCCCGCGCAGCAAGCGCCTTCGCGTGGCCGAGGACGTGGATACCGCCGTGGCGGTTTGGGCAACCAGCGTGCGGGTCAGGCCACCACCTCCAACCCGTCCGCGGCCTCCAAGCCCTCCTAGTCCCTCCTTTCAGGTGCACGGCACGCCAGTAGGGGGCAGGGTCCGCCATCACCTTCACCACTGGCGTCCCATCACCTCGGACAGGTGGGTCTTGGACATTGTCCGAAGGGGCTACTCCCTCCCCTTCGAGACCACCCCCCAGCCATGCCACCTCAATTCCACCGCATGTCAGGGGATCACTTGGTGCTTCTGCAGAAGGAAGTCACGGCCCTCTTGGCCAAGAGGGCCATCGAGCATGTTCCGACCCCAGAAGTAGGACGTGGTTGCTACTCCCACTACTTTCTGGTGCCCAAAAAGGACAAGGAGGACATGCGTCCTATCTTGGACCTCGAACGTCAATCGCTTCCTCCGGAAGGATAAGTTCAAGATGCTCACCCTAGCTCAGGTCTTGACTGCCCTCGACCCTGGAGACTGGTTGGTAGCGTTGGACTTGCAGGACGCTTATTTCCACATCCCCGTCCTGCCGGCCCACCGGCGTTACCTACGGTTCACGGTAGGCCTCGAGCATTTTCAGTTCACCGTGCTCCCTTTGGCCTTACCAGTGCCCTCGGGTGTTCACGAAAGTGATGGCGGTGGTCGCAGCTCATCTGCGCCGAGCTGGGGTTTCAGTCTTCCCCTACCTCGACGACTGGCTGCTGAAGGTGGGCTCGTCCCAGGCAGTCGTCTCCCACCTCCAGACTACGGCCGAACTCCTGCACTCGCTGGGGTTCTCCATCAATGTGCCGAAGTCGCATCTGATTCCTTCTCCACAGCTCCTTTTCATCGGAGCAGTTCTGGACACGACGCGGTTTCGGGCCTATCCTCCCGAACGGCGAGTCCGGGATATTCAGGCTATGATTCCGATTCCGATCTTTAAGCCTTTATCCTGGGTTTCGGCTGCTGGGCCTCATGGCCTCCTGCATCCTGCTGGTCAATCATGCCAGATGGCAAATGCGGGCTCTGCAGTGGGACCTGAAGTTCCAGTGGGCGCAGCACCGGGGCAACCTGTCCGATCACGTCCAGATCTCGGAGGGGACTGCAAAACAGTTGCAGTGGTGGCTCACGGACCGGCGATGGGTCATGGGCAGATCCCTCTCCCTTCCCCAGCCAGAGCACACAGTTGTGACGGACGCTGTCCCTTCTGGGATGGGGTGGTCACATGGGAGAGGCGGAGATCAGAGGCCTCTTGTCTCCGGCGGAGTCCCGGCTCCATATCAACCTTCTGGAGCTCCGGGCGATCCGACTTGCACTCAAGGTATTCCTTCCCTCTGTCAAAGGGAAGGTTGTGCAGGTGTTCACAGACAACACCACCGCCATGTGGTACTGCAACAAACATGGCGGGGTGGGGTCGTGGACCCTCTGTCAGGAGGCTCTGCGCCTCTGGACATGGCTGGAACATCAGGGCATGTTCCTGATGGTTCAACACCTGGCAGGTTCCCTGAACGCCAGGGCGGACGAACCTCAGCCGCAGGTGCATGATGGATCACGAATGGCGTCTTCACTCGGAAGTGGCGCAAGGACTCTTTCTACAATGGGGAGAGCCTTGGTTAGATCTATTCGCCACCGAAGAGAACGCGCAATGTCATAATTTCTGCGCGTTGGAATTTCCAAGGCGGCACTCGCTCGGCGACGCTTTTCGTCGCGAGTGGAGTTGCGGTCTGTTGTACGCCTTTCCGCCTATACCACTTCTACCCAGAGTGTTGAAGAAGATTCGGCACGACCGGGCCCAAGTCATCCTTGTGGCTCCGGACTGGGCTCGAAGAGTTTGGTATCCCGAGCTACTCAGTATGAGCGTAGATCCCCCGATCCGTCTGCCTCTTCGGGAGGATCTTCTGTCGCAGCAGCAGGGGACGGTCCTCCACCCGAACCTGTCCAGCCTCCACCTGCTTGCGTGGAGATTGAGCGGCGGCAGTTGATTCCTTTCGACTTGCCTCCCGAAGTTTGTGATGTGATTCTGGCAGCCAGGCGTCCCTCCACTAAGGTGGTATACGCCTGCAGGTGGAACAAATTTGTGGCATGGTGCACAGCAAAGGCTGTGAACCCCCTTTCTGCCTCCCTTTCTGAGGTCCTTCTGTTCCTTCTTTCTCTGGCCCAACAGGGTTCTGCCCTGGGTACCATCAAGGGTTATCTCTGTGCTATCTCGGCCTTCCTCAGGCTCCCTGATCAGCCCTCCCTTTTCAAGTCCCCTGTTGTTAACAGGTTCTTAAAAGGCATTACACACCTCTTCCCTCCTGTTCCGTTTGTGATGCCTCAGTGGGACTTGATTCTTACCTTTTTAATGTGCGCTCCCTTTGAGCCTCTACATAACTGTCCTCTTCGTCTTCTGACTCTGAAGACAGCCTTTCTGGTGGCCATCACCTCCGCTCGGCGGGTGAGTGAGCTCCAGGCTCTATCATGCAAACCTCCCTTTCTGTCTGTCCATCCAGACAAGGTTGTTCTTAGGACGCGTCCGTCCTTCTTGCCAAAGGTGGTTACTGCCTTCCACATTGGGCAGACCATCACTTTGCCTACCTTCTTTCCGCCTCCGCATCCTTCCAGAGAGGAAGAGAGGCTCCACCGTCTGGACCCAAAACGTGCGCTCTCCTTCTATATCGACCGCACAAAACACTTCCGGGTGGATGACCAGATCTTTGTTGGCTACGTGGGCGCCAAAAGGTTGGGCGGTGCACAAACGAACCATCTCCCGCTGGGTTACCTTGTGCATCAAGGCCTGCTATTCTTTGGCTAAGAAGGAGCCTCCTGTTGGGCTGCGTGCCCATTCCACCAGGGCAACGGCTGCTACCACGGCTTTGGGCCGCGGTGTTCCGCTGCAGGTTATCTGTCAGGCAGCTACGTGGGCCTCGCTGCACACGTTTACAAAGCATTACTGCCTTGACATTCAGGTCCGGAGGGACGGCTTCTTTGGCCGTTCTGTCCTCCGGGACTTCCTTGTCTGATCTTTGTTCGCAGACCCACCACCGGGGTTGGTATTGCTGGGGTATCTATTCTAAGGTAAGTAATCTGTCACTAACGTGTCTCTTTCAGATGCACAAGTTACTAACTTGTGTAACGATATATCTGTAAGAGACAGAAGTTAGTGACAGATTCCTTACCGCCCCACCCATCCTCCCCGTTCTGCGAACTGATTTCTAGAGTTGACATCCCTTTCAGGGCCCTAGTATTTTTCAGACACCTATGTCAGCTTCTTGCATGGCTCTGCGTTCCTGTCGCGGAAAGTTGTGTACAGAACTGACGTCAGCGCGCAGGGGCGGCGTCTAAGTACTGCCCGCGACGTCATCCCGGCGATCACGACGCCGGACGCGGAGCCGCACGACGCCGCCTACCGACGCGCAAGGATACTGCTACGCAAAAACTTTCCGGATCCAGCCTGACGCCTGGGGATATTCTAAGGTAAGGAATCTGTCACTAACTACTGTCTCTTACAGATATATCGTTACACAAGTTAGTAACTTGTGCTTCACTTCAAAGAAAAAAAAGGCACTCTTAGTTTACAATCTAGGTACTGAAGGTCGTAATATTTTGAAAACATTACCTTTGGATATTGTAAGTCTTTTCACATTGGGTTGGGAGGACGGTAATTCTTCAACAGCTATTGGTGAGTATGCCTCCATCATTAGTACCCTAGACAAGCGTTGTAATCCTAACAAGAACACCTTACTAGAACGCCACAAGTTTCTTCAGCGTTCTCAACTTCCAGGGGAGTCAATCGACTTTGTGGCACGTTTCAGAACTCTAGCTGCAACATGCAACTATAGAGAGTTCAAGGATGAAATTTGCAGAGATCAATTGATAGAAAGAACTAACAATAGGAAAATCCAAGAGAAACTTTTATCAACTGAAGATCCTGATCTTGAGTCTGCATTAAAAATAGCGAGAGGTATCGAACATTCACAAACATTATTATTATTATTATTATAGCTTGTAGAGCGCGCGGCTACCTCCGACGGAGGTGTCCCGGTGCTAACAGCGTGTCCCACCTGTGGGTCATGAGCCGGACTAGACAGTGAGCTCTAGGGCAGGCATGCATGAAGGAAATGAATGAAGGTGCCAAATCCGGGGAGGTGAAACAGCGTAACACCAAGTCCAGCGCTAAGCAATCCAGTAAAGGAACTAATTCAAGTTTTTCCTGAAATGTCGAAAGCCATTCTCCCAAACCCAGGAGTGAAAAAAACAGAAAAGAACGAAAACGCATGTTTCCGCTGTGGGAGCAGATCCCATCTGGGTAATGACAGATATTGGTCGGCATTAAATCAAGTGTGGAAAGAGCCCATTTTGCACGAGTGTGCAAAGCAAATATTACTCAATGATCTGCTTCGCAGTCGACAAGAACATTGGTGAAGATTTTGACGACTCTGATGACGAGAACAATACTCTTTTGATGCTATCCTCAACGGACCAAAGAGAAAGCACCGTGGTAGAGATATCGTCCATCACAGGTTTACGGAAAAGGAAACCCCCGTCTTGTACTATTTCTGTGAACATGAAAGACATAAAATTCTTGGCAGATTCGGGTTCTCCGTTTACTTTGCTTAATGAAAAAGACTTTAGTGAGATTGAGAATACTGTTGTACATGAATCCCGCACCGCAATATTTGCCGATGGGGGCAAAAGAGTAGAAGTTGTGGGAAAATTTGATGCAAAGTTGCGTTTTGATGGTAAACATGCGATAGGACCTGTGTACATCGTTAAGGAGGGTAGTAACTTGTTAGGTTGGAATGAACAAGGTGAACTTGGAATTATTTTAGACCCTAATCATCCCGACATGGTACTGTCTAAACAAAATGTTAAACCAAAAAATCAAAGGAGGGAGTGAAGAGGAAAAAGGTAGAATCGTCCTACTCTTGATACTTTTATCCAACATAGGGATTCTACCATGTATTATGTGAATATATATGCACCCATGTGTGTGCTGCTATTTTTATTTTTATTTGAAGTGTCTAGTCATACGTGAAAAATGGTGCAAAAGGATCAGAGCTCCTTCTCTCAATTTGTGGGAAGGGCAATGTTTCAAAAAATTGTAAAATACCCCTCACACACTGAAACCTGATTGAATGTCATGCTTCATCATTGGGGTCTTCCTGCCCCTCTACGGGATGGGGCGTGCTATGACTTACGTAGACGCAGGAGCACTTTATTCAGTGATTGGTGAGTATGTGTAGTGCGTGGGATCGTGAAAAGAAAATGTGAGATGGTTAAAAATTCTCTGGCTAGTGGAACGAAAATACTTTGTCTTCCCTGGCTGAGAATAGTAAAAGTGGGGAGGTGTAGATGGTGTACTATGAGTCACCTCCTACAAGGTCGACATGTTTCAGAAGCCATCCCCTTGGCTTTCTTCCTCAGGACCAAAAAATCGATCCCTGTTACACCTCAATGGGTGATAGAATAAATGTCGACAACAAATGTGAGAGCAAGGAGTCAGAGGGGGTTACGTCCTGCTCCCCAGAATATAGTCAATAAACCATGTGGACGTACCCAGTACCTGGATAAATACCACTGGGGGCTCACAGTGCAGGGGAACCTTCAGGTTCTTTAAAAGACCACTCACACACCAACCTAGTTGGTTTCATGCTTCATCATCGGGGTCCCAACCAGGCAGCCGAGTGCTGCCCGGTTGTGCTACAACGCCTGGTTACAGCGGAGCTGGTGTGGTGTGAAAGTGTGATGAAGTGTGGTGCTAGATTAAGAATACCTCCGGGAATCCTTGCCTAGATGTTCAAAAAATTGTTTAATTATGGCGGCCCGGGGTATAGATAAAAACGAAGGGTAGACAACCATAAGAGGGTAATTAATCTCTGTTGTCAAGAAAGATGGTCTACATGTTTCAGCCCCAGAAGTAAATATGGAGGGGGCTTTCTTCAGGACCATAGGTGAAGACTGTGAATACAAAGTGAGTGGCAAAAATCAAGCCACGTGTCAATGAGTAATCGCAACCCACGCGCTAAGGTGGGAAGGAATAAAATGATGGTCGCGGGTTGCGACTTAAACATAGAAACCTGTAAATAAGGAAAGAGACAGACAAGACATATATAGCAAAGACACAAGCAAGCATAAAATGCAATCTTTCTGTGTAAATGTGCCTGTCAGAATTTGCTTGGAAGGCACTGTAGTGAGTCCATATGGTAACCGCGTGTCTAAAGGTGCCTATGAAACAAGCGCATATGACAAACTACACGGTACTGTGAAAAAATGCAGGTACAGGAAAAATTAAAATGAAGCGTGCTCATACTGCATGCTGAGAAAAATCAAAAGGAGCCCAAAGGGGCCCCTCGTGGTGCGAATAAGGAGAATTCACCGTTATATTGAAAGCATAGCTGGACTGGCTATTGGGCTAGACCTGTAAATACGCCCTGTGATATGGGAAACATCAAGTGCAACTAAACATGCATTAACATGAAGGCATATTTACACTCGGTTTCAATGGTGGCAGCTGATCGGGCCCGGAAGGGGGACCGGTATTCCCAACACCTGGGAATGTGGCGAGAAACAAAGAGATAAAAAGAGGGGGATGGGGGGGGGAGGTTTAGAGAAAGTAGGTTAGGGAAGTTAGAAACCAACAATCTGTATCGAAATGGCAGCGGGCTCGAATGACGAGCCGGAGGAGCCAAGGAGTGCTTGGCAACACGACGTGGTCTGACTTACTAGTGGGAGGCGGTGTACCCTCGGTGCACCTAAGTTAGGCTCCGTGGGTCCCGGCTGCTCAAATGTGGAGCCGCTGCTGGTGCGGATGTAGAGAACCGGAGCTCGCTGAGTGCCGGGAAACTGGAAGACTAGTGCGTGAAATGCGGCAACCCGCACGCATGCGCGGACGCCATATTGGGTATGAAGAAAAACTTCGAATCAGAGACACGGAGGATAAAATGACATGAGATGGGCTAATATCAAGGGTGGCGGACAGGCAAAGGACTAAGCTGGCTGGGGGGACAGGGAAGGGTCACAAAGGAAAAGGAGGGGGCTAATTAAAAATGGGAATGGGAAATGATAAGCGACTGAGCGAGTAGCCAGAAAGCAAGGTCTGGTAGGTCCTCGTTATGAGGCAAAGGTGGGATACAAAGAGTACCCTGTGACAGAGAAGAGAGATGAAAGAAAAGGAGGAAAAAGGGGGGGGAGAAGGAAAGAAAGGGAGGGGAGGGGGGAGGAGGAAAAAAGGGGAAGAGGGGGGGCATTGCACACGAGATTGGCTTGTGCTAATAATTAAGACAGCTGGCAGATTAGCACAAGAATTGAAAATTGAAATTCAAGAAATAGAAGTTTGTTTAAAGAGCTATGAAACACTGAGTGCCCTCAAAAACATCTAGAAGAGTTGAACAAAACTCTCAATGACTTTGAAGTAACGTTGAAACAGAGCAAGTACCAGAAACTAAAAAAAGATGTTACCCGTTTCAGCCATGAGGGGATCTATCCATACATAAGAGATGATTACAACCCTCAGGAGAACCGTCACGAAATGACAACTGATGATGATTCATCCGATTCAGGATCCAGTGGATCTGACTCAAGCAAAGGGAAATACCAACAATACCGAGGTGGGAGGTGCAACAACAGACGTCCTTGTTTCCACGGCCAAAGAGGATGGGGCCAGTACCAGGGCCCACCTCCATACCCTATGCATCCCTTAGGACCGCAATATACCCAAATCAACAAGGAGCCTACCCTCAATGGAACTACCCTCCGCAGGATTACCCCTTCTATGAACAGCCCCATTTTTTTAGGGCTACGCCAAGGGAGAAACAGAGGGAGGAACCGGAGAGGGAACAATGTTCACTGTGCTCCACAAAACGAAGAACAAATCCGGATGGCAACAAGGAGCATTGTTAAGAACAAAACACAATTATGAACATTCTGCGCCATCTTGTCTGATGAAAGTTCCTACGTGCACATAAACTACAGTCATTCTGATTTACCACAGCCATTTTGTACTCTGTTGGTCACCTTCATTTCACCCTGTCCTCTAGCAGCCTTCTGACTCTCTGACCAAACCTGATGTGTGCTGGGGGCTATAAACTATTTCCACGACAAACATCAACATCACCTGCTGCCTCAAACTCGTCTTTCCTCTCATCCCTGCACAAACGGGTTACAAGTACCAAACAGACTCTTGCAAACATGGTTTATTGCACTACACACAGCAAGACTGTTTTTTTGCCAACAATGGGACCTGTTCTTAACAACAGAACGGACTCTTAGATCTGGCCGGTCTCACTCGTTTTTAGACCCTGAAGCAAGGTCCAGCTGCAATTAAATTGTCTGTTTGTGACCTGGGTGGGAGGAGAGTTAATGTTGGGCTTGTGTAACCATGTTGATAAAACAATGTCAGGCTTGTGTGACAACCTGCCCGGGGCGGAGACTCCAAGCTTGTAACCATGATAAAAGAAACAAATACATTGTGTAAAACTGTATAAAAGGAAGAGTCAGAAGCATTGCCAGTAGAACACCTCCCTGAAGACATCCTGGTGTCAGCAGTTGACGTGGTCTCCTCTAAGAGTAATAAACCTTTTTCTTGCCTTCCAGCTTCCAGCGCCTTGCCTCATTATTTTGATAGCGAACCCAAAGTGAATTAAAGGTGACCTTGCGCCGGGCAGCATTGGGGATCTCAGGAGACTCACTGCTTTTCACAGCATGACAGGGGCCTCAACCAGCAAGAAATGAATCTGGTAGTCAACCTTAGAAACCACATTCTAACACCGGCACAGATCAAAGTCCTAGAAAAAGGACTAGGCTTTGTACCAACGGCAAAATTGGATAAATTCCAATTATGCAAAGAGATGAAAGAATTCATGAGGAGACTTAAGTTACAAATCTTTTTCAAAGATAAACAAAATGACCAGCAGGATGGAGACACTGGTTTGAGACCAAAATCTACTTTCACTCCACCGGAAGCCAATCTACCAGTAGAACTGATCGCCTTCGAAAAAGCTGTCATGAAAGATCTGGAAGAAATATATCCAGCAACCAACAGGGTCTTTCACAATATCACCAGAGAGGAAAATGAGGCACTCAGAGATCTAGCAAACAACCCAGAATTGGTAATAAAACCAGGCGATAAAGGAGGGGCGATTGTAATACAATCAGCCGAGAAGTATGACCAAGAGTGCCTACGCCTCCTCAACGATGAAAGGAACTACGAGGTCCTCAACCAGGACCCCACGGAGCAAATACGAGTGAAAATAGCAAGTATGGTGGAAGAGGCACGATCACATGGGTGGATATCTAAAAAGGAAGGGGTTTTTCTAACCACGACTTCACCAAGAACACCTTACCTGTACACTATACCAAAAATCCACAAAAATCTGGTCTCCCCACCGGGACGTCCAATAGTGTCTGGAATTGGATCCATTTTGGAACCAGTCTCCAAATTTGCGGACGCTTTCTTAAGACCACTTGTACAACAAACTTCTACGTACCTGAAAGACACCAAAGACGTCCTGCAATTTTAGAAGGGCAAACATTTGACCCAGAAGGAGAATTATTGATAAGTTGTGATGTGGAGAGCTTATATACGAGCCTTCCCCACAACGAGACCCTCAACATCATTGAAGATGTCCTGTTCGACACCGATTGGGACTACCAGACACCGAGAAACATGATTATGGAGTGCTGCCAATTGGCACTCAAAGAAAATTTCTTTGAATACCGGAACACACTCTATTTGCAAAAACATGGGACCAGCATGGGGAGCACTTTTGCTCCTAGCATAGCTGGTCTCTATGTACATCAACTTGAAAAACAGAAGATCCTCACTCCCAACAATCCATTTCGTAACCATATACATATATAGAAACGATATATAGATGATATATTGATTATCTGGGAAGGAGATGAAACCACCGCCAGACGTTTCCTATCATGGTTGAACTGCCAAGACCAATTTTTGAGATTCACAAGCACTATCTCAAATGAAAAACTTGTCTTCCTTGATCTAAACATATATGCAAAAGAGGGAAAACTAACAACTACCACTCATTTCAAAGAAACCTCCAAAAACTGCCTACTATTGTATAACAGCTTCCACCCTCGACATCTGCGCGATAACCTCCCTTATGGGCAATTCCTACGCCTACGAAGGAACTGCACGGAAATCGAAGATTTTAAAAAACAATCAAACGATCTGAAAAAGAAATTGGAAAAACGCCAATATCCTAAAAAGGTGATTGATAATGCATACAAAAGGGCACACAACAATTGCAGAGACAGCCTTTTGGAACCCAAAATCCATAAGGAGGAAGAGAACCGCCCAGTATGTATAACAACTTTCAACACAAACTCCAGTGGAATCACAAAAATAGTAAACAAACACTGGCGAATCCTCAACAGTGGAAGCATCAATCTACCAAAACCTATCTTCTCTCATAGAAGAGGTAAGAGTATCCATGATTTAGTGGTACACACCAGACCAAAAGAAAGAAGAGAAGAACAGACAATGCAAACCACTTTAATGCCCCCAATCTCTGGGCATCATCCCTGTGGAATGTGCAATGTGTGCAAACTAACTAAAAAAGCAAAGAAATCTTGTTCCATGATGGAACCAAATGGGTCCAAAGAAGATTCACAACATGCAATTCAAAAATGTAGTTTATCTGATCACGTGCCTGTGTCTTTTGGAATACGTAGGAATGACCACACGCCCTGTCAAGGTAAGGATAGGGGAACACAAAAGTAACATTAAATGCAAAAAGAGTACCACCAAAATGGCAGCCCATTTTCTGGAAAAAGATCATAAGTGGGAAGATCTTTCGTGGACAGTAATCGAACAAATCCAAAACGAAAGGTATTTGTTCGAAAAAGAACGGGTGGGTGTTCCGTTTGAGGACTCATGAGAAAGGCCTGAACGATGAGATTCCTTGGAACCAGCTCTGATGTATACAAAATCTAACACAGGAATCCCCTGGCAATTAATGATCAACCAAAAAGTTGCCAGTCTCATAAGGAGTATACAGTACTACAATCACCCCCGTAACTAATACTGAACAAAGAGGAGGTTTATGCCTTTGGAAACTGGTTTTCTTCCTTTTTCCTCCTTTTTTTCCTCTTTTAGAGAAACTATAATTTTGGAAATCTGAGTGTACACACACTCTATTTTTAAATATACATGGTTTTTGCTTTTCAATCCTTATCCTCTGATAGAATTTTTTTTTTCCAGTTAATATTTTTCCAGCCTCTAGCGTTTTATTGCTGGGATTTATTCTTTACCTTTTTTTCCATTAGGTTTTCTAATTTGCCCCCCGTGTTTTTTCATAAAACCCACATACATAAATGCACGTCTGCGATGACTCCATCCGGGCATCTCTAGCGCAACAATTTGTTTTTCTTTTTTGTTTAATAATTCCTTTAAATTCAACCTCCATTTGGCTGCCTTTTGAAACGCCTCAAAACAAACAAATATATGCTTGCTTTTTCAACCGATTCAGTGTTAATCGTTCCAACAGGAAGTGGATCAAAATGAACCCTGTTTTGGGTCCATTCACCGGCGGCCATCTTTAAAAATTCCAAGGTCTAGTGTTTTTTCCAACCGACTCGGTGTTCATCGTACCAACAGGAAGTGGATCAAAATGAACCCTGTTTTGGGTCCATTTACCGGCGGCCATCTTTAAAATTTCAAGGGCTAGTGTTTCCAGCCACACCTGTTTCCTATCAAGCATGCCTCCTTGCACTTTAAAACACCGGGCTCTGGCAAACCTCAGTTAGGTTCCGACGAGCCACGAGAAGGTACTTCCTTTGGTGATCGCGCTCCTTCCAGCATGTAAGTAGGACAATGGCATGTCCTTAAAAAGGCCAAAGAGACCACGCTTCTTTGTTTAAAAACAACCCTGGCGTTAAAACCTTGTTTTTTCTTCTGTTCTTTTAAAATACCTACAGTGTCTATTTGAAGGCGCCCAACACCGCTCGTGTGAGCTCATGGAGTGATAACGATTAAATTCTAAAGTATGTATTATGGCACGTCCTTTTGAGAGCATGAATACAATTTTTTATATTAAGACACACCATGAGATCACAGTTAAAAAGGACGAGTGCACAGACTTTTGCCAAACATCTCCCATTTTTTCCAAGGATCATCATGGGAGTATGAATGCGAGTGCTCAGTTGCTGAGAACATCAATCTGTAACCTTTTATGCGGACAATAGGAGTGTACAAATACTTCCTTTATGTATGAATGTATTGTAACATAAAATGTATCTTGCTAGGAGATACATATGTATGAAAGAATGTTGAATAAATGTGATACTGGGCACTAGAAATCACAAGGAGTGTTCTTTCAGATGATTTATGAGTAGAGGATACTTACCAAATGGTACCATTACCTACAAAAGGGTTGCACGAGAAATATATCACAAAAAAGCTTAAAACTTTCAACGTGATGGTGATGTGAATAGATAAAGATAAATGATGAAAGCCATGATTTATCCAAAATATTTTTCTTTTCAGGTTCTTAAGATATACAAGTGGTATACTTTTCTACTCCCATAACAGGGAACAAAGGACAGTGTTTGTGACTATCAGGCATATGTACATTTATTCTAGCACCCATTGAGGTGTAACAGGGATCGGTTTTTTGGTCCTGAGGAAGAAAGCCAAGGGGATGGCTTCTGAAACATGTCGACATTGTAGGAGGTGACTCATTATAGTACACCATCTACACCTCCCCACTTTTACTATTCTCAGCCAGGGAAGACAAAGTATTTTCGTTCCACTAGCCAGAGAATTTTTAACCATCTCATTTTCTTTTCACAATTCCACGCACTACACATACTCACCAATCACTGAATAAAGTGCTCCTGCGTCTACGTAAGTCGTAGCACGCCCCGTCCCGTAGAGGGGCGGGAAGACCCCAATGATGAAGCATGACACTGAATCAGGTTTCAGTGTGTGAGGGGTATTTTACAATTTTTTGAAACATTGCCCTTCCCACAAATTGAGAGAAGGAGCTCTGATCCTTTTGCACCATTTTTCACGTATGACTAGACGCTTCAAATAAAAATAGCAGCACACACATGGGTGCATATATATTCACATAATACATGGTAGAATCCCTATGTTAAACAAAATGTTGACAACATATCCAGAACTTGTCTAGTAGGTGTTTCTAACTCCATTGTGGTCAACCAAATTGGGGTTGAGGAATGGGCCAAATGTTACCCCGATGTCTTTTGTCAACGGCTAGGTAAGCTTAAGGGTTTTCAGCACCGCATAGTTTTAAAACACGATGCTAAGGCTGTAGCTCATAAGGTGCGTAAGGTACCCCTAAGCTTACTTCGAGAATTAAACATGGAAATGGATAAGTTGTGTTCTGCCGGAATAATTGAACCCATCGAAGGTTGTGAATGGTTGGCACCCATTGTACTTGCACTCAAGGCTGACAAGTCGATGAGACTTTGTGTGGATCTCTGGGATCTCAATTCTAATATCTGGGTGGATCGACAACCGTTACATAACATAAATGAAATGTTGTCTACCTTGGGCAATGCCAAATATTTTACCTCTTGATGTATCTTCGGCGTATCATCAGATTGAGTTGAGCAGGGACTCTAGGCATCTCACGTCATTTGTTACGCCTGAGGGTGCATTTCGTTATATGCGAATGCCATTCGGATTAGCTTCAGCATCCTCTGTGTTCCAGCGGTTGATGAATAATCTACTCAATGACATCAAAGGAGTCACGTTCTTCCAAGAGGACATCCTAATTTTGGGAGAATCTTTAGCAGAACATGATAGTAGAGTGAGGACAGTTCTTGACATCATCAAGGGTAGCGGGATGACTCTTAAAAAAGAGAAATGCAAGTTTTCACAAGAGGGTGTTGACTACTTTGGTCATCATGTATCCAGGAAAGGAATTTAACCCAAGGTAAAAATTCTAGATGCTATTCAGTGTGCACCTAGACCCCAAAACAAGGATCGGCTCCGTTCATTTCTTGGGCTGGTGGAGTACTACTCCAAATTTAAGAATTTTTCTGACAGAACAGGAAGGTTACGCAACCTTCTTAAGAAGAATGTTGAGTATGTGTGGGATGATGATTGCGAGAGGGATTTTGAAATTATTAAAAAGGAAATTGTAAGTGCTGATCCTCTAAAACGTTTGATATCGATGACCCATGCATCATAACCACTGATGCCAGAAATGTGGGTCTGGGGGCAGTGCTTATGCAGAGAAGGGCAGATGGAACAGAAGAGACTAGTGCATTTAGGTTGCTTCGTGGAGCAGAATCATCTTACTCCACGATTGAAAAAGAATCCTTAGCCATGTGGTGGGGTGTTCAATATTTCAAAAAATTTGTGTGGGAAAAAGTATTTGTTTTAAGAACTAACCACAAACCCCTTTTAGATCTGTTCACCACCAAGGGCGGGGGAAGATACCCCGCGCATCGCCAAGTGGCAGTATAGACTGCAGGGTTATCAATATAGGTTGGAATATGTGCCTGGTGCCAAAAATGTTGTTGCTGATTGCCTTTCTAGGTTGCCCTTGGAGGACAATAATGCAGTTCAAGAGGATATTGATGACTTGGAGATTGTATGGTGAGTTCAATCAGTGATACCACTAAAGGAGCACTATCTGAACAAGAATGGTTAGATGCTGCATCGAATGATCGAACCCTTCAAGAGGTGGTGAAGTGTGTGGTGAATGGTTGGCCCACTCCTAGGGATACTCTTGAGGCATTTGTCCCTTTCAGGAGAGTAGAGGAAGAATTATCCATTTTAGGGGCATTCTGCGTAGGAGTGGGCAGTTGGTTGTCCCAAAGTGTCTTCGGGAGAAAGTGTTGGTCCTGGCCCATGAAGGTCATCTGGTGGCCTGGTGTTGATAGGGCAATCGAACATTATGTGAGGAATTGTTGTATGTGTGTCCTCCGTGTCAAGTCGCAAGTGGCTTGGCCGCCACCTGTAAATCCTATTGTGGTTAAGAATACGCCATGGAGTAAGGTGGCGTTCGATGTGGCTTGTCCTTTTGTTGTTGTAGGCTGTAAACCCAAGTATGCTTTGGTCACGATAGAGTATATGTCTAAGTGGCCCGAGGTGAAATTTGTGGACGGCATGAATTCGGACACCATCAAGTTTTTCAAGGATGTTTTTTCTAGCGAGGGATTTCCTGAAGAATTGATAACTAACAATGGAACCTAGTTAACATCTAGGTAAATTAATAGTTTTCTTGTTGATTCTGGTGTAAAGCACATTTTAACTTCTCTTTATTATCCCCACAGCAATGGTCTTGTGGAGAGGGTTATTCGTTGCATCAAAGATAAATTGCAGCTTGCACTCATCAATGGGTTACATTGGAAAGAAGCGGTGAATGACCTGTTGTGGGCCATGAGAACTACTCCTCACATAAGCACAGGGATGTCTCCTTTTACTTTGCTGAGGGGGAGAGTTGCGGGGACAAAGCTCAATAAGGAGTGGCTGGAAAGGAAAACTGTGGATGCGTCAAAAATGGCAATGGTAGCAGATGTGAGGTCTGCTGTGCAGGAGAGGTATGGTTCCATGAATGAACATTGTGTCCCAACTGTCCAGGTTGGTGACTGGGTCAGAATTAAGAGACATGGTTTTGTTCGTAAGGGTTGGTCACGTTTTTCTCCACCTGTTCATGTGAAGGAGGTGAGGGATCATGTTGTGGTTTTAGAAAATGGTAAGACATGGAACAAGTGTTTTATTTGTGTTGTCGCCAGATCAAAAGCTGAGTATGTAGGGAGGAAGATGGGAGTGCAGGTTGGTTCCTCTCTGCTCAAGGGTGACTGTACCCAGTCCAATCGCTGTGCTGCGGGCAGAGTATCTGGCAGAGTTATGGCACATCCTTCAAGATCTGTTCCGTCCAGGAGTAGTGCTGTTTTGAGAGCCTCTGACAAGGAGGGGGTACTTCCTTTGAGGGCATCTGTCAGGGCAAGGGTACGCCCCACAAAGTTTTGCGATTATGAAATGTCTTGATCTATTTCATTGCACTGTTTTTGCCATTGTTCTACATGAATATGTCCACTGTTTAGTCCCTTTTGTTTCTCTTGTTCACTTAGTTGATTGTACATTTTTTGTCATTCTGTTTGTAGGAAGGGGGGTGTGTTGGGTTAGAATGTTGGTGGAGTTCCCTGCGTGGAACTCGGGGAGAACGGTAGGGGTGCGGGGGTTCGGCTGACTGGCAGTTACGGCCGGTGTAGCATGAATAAAGAAGTCTTACCTTACCTGCGTCTTGACTTCTCTTCATTTACTTCCTCTTTTGTAGGAAAAAAGTGGTGGTTCTGGGAAAGCCTTGTGTGTGCGAAAGATATGCCAGTTTTTCTTGATGATTTTGCTCACTTTGTTGCTAGAAGGGCAGAAGGTCGAGACAAAAGAGATGCGTCTGTTCTCACATATTTCCTTTGGTGTGAGTAGAATGTCTGACAGTACCATGCACGTTTGCGGGCCCTGGAGACCAAGCGACATGGGTAGCCACGTTGGATGAGTTTAGTGGTGAGAATGGCAGCTTCTCGGAAATAGTCCTTTTTCCATTTACAGTTCCTCCTAATGCGGAGGAACTGACCGTATGGAAGGCTATCACGGAGGCCGCGTGGATGGTAGCTGGAATAAATTAACAGGGTATTGCAGTCAGTTGGTTTCCTGTATAACATAGTTCCTATTTTACCGTCTTCTGCATGGAGTCAGGTCGAGGAAAGGGAGATCATTGGTCCTGGAGTCTGAGGTAAACCTGAGTTGTGGTTGGGAACGGTTAATGCATTCCATGAAGGATTCAAGAGTTTCATTGTTGCCTTGCCATAATAAAAAAATATCTATCTTCGCCAGAAGCATGAATGATCAAAAAAAGGGTTGTTAGAAATCAGAATGTGGGTTTTCTGAAGGTTATGTACATAGAAGATTGCAAAATTAGGGGCGAAACAAGTCCCCATAGATACACCCTTAACTTGTAGGTATAAGGTGTCTCTGTACAGGAAATAGTTGTTGCTGAGCGCAATCTTGAGTAAGTCCATGATGAACTCAGTTGGTATCCGTGTGGGTTTGAGTCTGGTATCCAGAAGATTTTGGATAATTAGTAGGCCATCGTCCTGTCCAGTCCAACCAACAGTTCGGTCTTGGTGTCGAATGGTTTATCCTCGATCAGATTGATGAGGTCCATGCGGTCTCGAACATAGGTGTCGGTGTGGGGAACAAATTCTTTAGTCACTGCATCTATATACTTGCCCAATGGTTCAGGGATCGACCCACATCTAGAGACTATGGGACATCCGGGTGGGTTGATGGCATCTTTATGTATTTTGGGGAGTACATAGATAACGGGCGTGCAGGGATGTTGGTTATTCAGGAAGGAGAAAACTTTTTCAGTAATTATGTTAATTAATTGTAGGAAGCTGGCTCTGTATATACTATACCAAAATGAGGTATAGTGTGCAGAGTCCAGCGGAACCCCAAAGGTAGGCAGAGGTAAAAGTAGATCACACCGTACTCTCCATTTGTGGTAGTGTGGGCGAGCAGTAAGGCTTTATCAGAGGGTAGTGTTAAGCATTTGTTGTACACACCCAATCACCAAAGGATGTCACACACTCAAAAACTGAACTCAGAACAATTTGATTTGTATAAAAATATTTAGTTGTATTGGTTTCCTAGAACCAAGCAAGCCTGGCACAGGTAAGTGTATATGCTTATTTTCAAGGCAGGTTGAACAATACAAGCAAGCTGAATGAAAATGACTTTGTTACAGGTTTGTAAATGCTTTCAATACAGTGGAAATTACTGTTAGATTACTTTGAATTACTTTGCAGATTACATTCTGGATTACTTTTTCTACTCGGTGTGATAAATCTAGATATCACACTGGGACATTTCCTAGAGAAAAGGTAAGTAAGCAATTTTTAGTTCTTTGCAGGTTTCTTAAAGTTCAATACAAAAACCAACTCCACACTTTTTTTCAAGGAAAAACAGTCAATGTATTCATAGGGAGGGAAATGAAGTTATCGGTTAACAGGTAAGTACTTTGTTGTGGGAGTTGGTATTCTGGGGTTAGAACCAGGGTTCCCCTAGGGTTAAGGATGCACTCTCAAAACACCCTCAGTGGCACTAGGGCGGCCGGGTGCAGAGTGCTGAGGCCCACTGTTATCCAATGGGGGATAGGGGGCCTCCGGTTGGTGGCTGCTCACGAGCAGGCCACAATGTTGTGGGAGCAAAGCTCCTGGGGTTTAGCTCAGGGCAATGGGGGATCCGATTTAGCACCCAAAGTACACCTGCAGCGGTGGCTGGGTGCAGGGTGATGGTTTGGTGTTGGGTGCCCTGTTGATTTCAATGGGGGATTCTCCGGTTTCAACAAAGACTACAGGCTCGGGGACGGAGGTCTTCTGAGATGACCACCGGTTGGAGAGGTAAGTTGGGATGCCTGGGGATGCTGGGACACAGTCTGTTGGGCCACCGAAGGCCGTGGGACTTCGGATGCAGGGGTTTCTTTAGGGTTCGGGTTTTCTTACGAGCTCCGGTCGGGGTGATCCTCCAGAAAGAGGCTGCAGGCTTCGCTTGGAGATTCGCCAGATCTCAGGTCAGGATCGCCGGGGAGACCACCTCGTGGTGTTGGGCCACTCTAACTCGGGCCGTGGGCGACTGGTGCAGAGTGGTGTAGACTCACGATTTTGACTGGAGTCTGAGTCTGTTGGTGAGCAAATCTGGTGCTCACAGGAGACAGTCTTTTCTGTGGAAGGCAAGTCAGGTACTCTGGGTTCTTGAGGTTGCTGGCTGCAGGACACACCGGAATTCCACTGGAGAAGGTTCGAGGTGGGGACAGGCCGGTAGGGCTGTGGCCAAGTCAGTGGGCGTCCTCCTTCTTAGTTTCAGCACGGCTCTTCGGTCCTTCTTCTTTTCTTCTTCGTTGGTTCTTGTCTGAGGAGGCAAGGATCGGGGTTGCCCCTAAATACTAAATTTAGGGGCGTTACAGGTATGTAAAGGTTGGGACCAATGGGTCCCTTCCTTGGGGTGGGTACACTCCCTATTATGCCACCCTCCAGTGGGAGGGGGACATATGCCTCACTCTGGTTGGCTGGGTCCCCCCATTTGCAAGATGGCGGGGACTGAGTTGTGCTTCACCTTGCCTCCCCCACCTGAGGGGTGGGGTTGGCAAAGGTGGGCACACCTCCCTTCCTCACTTGTTTTTCCTGCATTTTCTTCCGTCCAAAGTGGGGGTCAGAACCAGTGGGGGCCAGTTGCTAGAAGCAGCAAAAGGCCTGGGGAAGCTCAGAAAGGCGTCAAGCCTTTGAAGCTTTCCCTTGATGGACCCTGCCCATCCTGGAGGAGGAGGGGTGACAACTCGTCCCAGGAAATCCATTGTTTCAGACCCCCGAGAGCAGCAGGCTCTTGACCCAGCGGGCCAGAAATATGCCTGGTGGTGGAAGCTGGCGAGCAGCCACTCAGCCTGGACACTAGTGTTAGGTCGTTTTTCTGGGGGCATCTCTAAGATGCCCTCTGTGTGCATTTTTCATTGAATCCCACACTGCATCAGTTTGGGTTTAATGTGCTGAGAAGTTTGATACCAAACTTCTCTGTTTTCAGTAAAGCCATTATGGTACTGTGGAGTTCGTAATGACAAACTCCCAGCACCATATACTCTTAATGGCATTACTGCACTTACAATGTCTAGGAATTGACTTGGACACTGTAGAGGTACAGGGCTCATGAACCTGTACCCTCACCACTGGCATAGTGCACCCAGCTAGAGGGGTGGCTGACCTATGCCAGGGCATCTGAAAGAGACACGTTAGTGACAGATTCCTTACCTTAGAATATCCCCAGGCGTCAGGCTGGATCCGGAAAGTTTTTGCGTAGCAGTACCCTTGCGCGTCGGTAGGCGGCGTCGTGCGGCTCCGCATCCGTCGTCGGCGTCGTGATGGCCGGGATGACGTCGCGGGCAGTACTTAGACGCCGCCCCTGCTCGCTGACGTCAGTTCTTCTTTTTCCGCGCCAGTAAGCGCAGATCCGGGAAGAGCAGTGCCCTAGTCACTTTTTGACTACCCTTTTTTGTGAATTTTATCACTGTTTCTTCTACGAGTCTTCACGACTCCTAAGGTGTCGTAGGGATGCCCGGCTTTAAGCCCTGCGAGGTCTGTGCCCGCATGATGTCCATCACGGACCCGCATCTCGAGTGTCTCTTCTGTCTCGGCCGATACCACGACACGAAGTCGTGCCCTGACTGCGGTCTCGAAAGCTGCTCGAGGTCCGGCAGTCGGCTCCGCGCCGCACCAAGCCCCGGTCATGGGAGAGGTCGAGGGGCCGGTCGCGGAGCCTCCATCGTTCGTCGGAATCCAAGTCTTTGCGCTCCTCCGGTAAGTCGAAGCACAAGAAGTCTAAGCGGAGTCATCGCTCTAAGACTTCGCCTCGCCGGTCTCGCGACTCGGCTGAGGCCCCTGTCGGCACCGTCCCCGCGGCCCCGGACGTGCCTGTCGAGTCACCCCCCCCATTACCCGTCCTTCCCGGGTTCGGGGGCGACTCCGGCCCAAGTACAGGAGTTCCTGTCGGCCATTGCCCGCCTCTTCGGGCCTCAAGGTCCCTCCGGTGCGCCTTTGGGCCCCGCGGGCCCTGATGGGGTTGCTCCGGCGTCGCCGCCGACTCCGGTCCCGGCGTCGCCTGTCCCACCAGCCTTCATCCCGGCCTCGGCTCCGGCCCCGATCCCGGCTCCGGTGGTGCCGCAACCCCATCGACGCCGGTTGACCTAACCACGCCTCCGCCGATGTCCCCGGTGCCGTTCTGACGCCGTCCGGGGCTCCGGACGGCGTCGTTCCCTGGCTCTCTCTGGCTCCGGACATGGAGCCGGACCGACGTCGCCCGACGCCGGTTCCGGCGCCGATGAGACCTTGGGTCCCTAATGTCCCTCCTCCTCCATATTATGAACCTGAGGGGGACCAGGAGAGCTGGGAGGGGTCTGAGGACACACTCACACAACAGTGCGAGTTTGACCCGGACTGGGTTGAGGAACTTGGGGATGCCAGTGGTCTAGACACCTCCCCTGACTCTGGCATGCTGTCTCCTCCCGTGGCTACGGAGGAGGGGGCTAATTTTGCAACGGTGTTGCGTAGAGCTGCTGGAGCCTTGAATCTCCAGTTGCCTACTGTGGACGTCGGGACTAACCTCCTGACAGAAGTGCTTCAGCCGGCGGCCTCCTCTTCGGAGACTGTGCTGCTGGTCAATGATGCACTCACTGACGTTCTTTTGGGTGCCTGGTCCAAGCCCACCACAGGGACTCCTGTGGATAGGAACGTGGCCCGACGCCATCGCCCTGCTCCGGGCGACCCCCTGTTTCTCTCCCAACACCCCATCCCTGAGAGCTTGGTTGTCCAAGCCTCTGCCTCCCAACCGCCTTCCCTACCGCCCCTCCGGATAGGGAATCCAAGCGCCTGGACCACTTTGGGAAGAAGGCTTTCTCTTCCTCCAGTGCTGGCTTGCGGTCCGTCAACACCGCTTGCCTCTTGGGCCGATATACCCACTCCCTGTGGGATTCGGTGGCGACTGTTTTGCCGCAGTGTTCTGAGGAGGTCCAGACACTGCTTACCCGCGCCATTGCGGAAGGGCGAGATGCGGCTAAATACACCATACGTTGTGGCCTTGATACCGCCGACTCGCTAGGCAGATTGCTTGCAACGACGGTGACGCTGCGTCGCCACGCCTGGCTGAGGACCACTGGTTTTTCGGGTGATGTCCAGAATACACTCATGGACATGCCCTTTGATGGAGTCGGTCTTTTTGGTTCAAAAGCAGACCATGCGCTGGAGCGTTTCAAGGACTCGCGGGCTACTGCCAAGTCCCTGGGCCTTGCTGTTGTGCGCCCTCCGCTCACATCTGCTTTTCGCCCCTTTCGTGGCCACGGGAGGGGCGCCCAGTTACGTCAGCAGCCCGGCCAACGGCCCGCGCAGCAAGCGCCTTCGCGTGGCCAAGGACGTGGATACCGCCGTGGCGGTTCGGGCAACCAGCGTGCGGGTCAGGCCACCACCTCCAACCCGTCCGCGGCCTCCAAGCCCTCCTAGTCCCTCCTTTCAGGTGCACAGCACGCCAGTAGGGGGCAGGGTCCGCCATCACCTTCACCACTGGCGTCCCATCACCTCGGACAGGTGGGTCTTGGACATTGTCCGAAGGGGCTACTCCCTCCCCTTCGAGACCACCCCCCCAGCCATGCCACCTCAATGCCACCTCAATTCCACCGCATGTCAGGGGATCACTTGGTGCTTCTGCAGAAGGAAGTCACGGCCCTCTTGGCCAAGAGGGCCATCGAGCATGTTCCGACCCCAGAAGTAGGACGTGGTTGCTACTCCCACTACTTTCTGGTGCCCAAAAAGGACAAGGAGGACATGCGTCCTAACTTGGACCTCCGGAACGTCAATCGCTTCCTCCGGAAGGAGAAGTTCAAGATGCTCACCCTAGCTCAGGTCTTGACTGCCCTCGACCCTGGAGACTGGTTGGTAGCGTTGGACTTGCAGGACGCTTATTTCCACATCCTCGTCCTGCCGGCCCACCGGCGTTACCTACGGTTCACGGTAGGCCTCGAGCATTTTCAGTTCACCGTGCTCCCCTTTGGCCTTACCAGTGCCCCTCGGGTGTTCACGAAAGTGATGGCGGTGGTCGCAGCTCATCTGCGCCGAGATGGGGTTTCAGTCTTCCCCTACCTCGACGACTGGCTGCTGAAGGCGGCCTCGTCCCAGGCAGTCGTCTCCCACCTCCAGACTACGGCCGAACTCCTGCACTCGCTGGGGTTCTCCATCAATGTGCCGAAGTCGCATCTGATTCCTTCTCCACAGCTCCTTTTCATCGGAGCAGTTCTGGACACGACGCAGTTTCGGGCCTATCCTCCCGAATGGCGAGTCCGGGATATTCAGGCTATGATTCTGATCTTTCAGCCTTTATCCTGGGTTTCGGTACGGATGACCCTGAGGCTGCTGGGCCTCATGGCCTCCTGCATCCTGCTGGTCAATCATGCCAGATGGCATATGCGGGCTCTGCAGTGGGACCTGAAGTTCCAGTGGGCGCAGCACCGGGGCAACCTGTCCGATCACGTCCCAGATCTCGGAGGGGACTGCAAAACAGTTGCAGTGGTGGCTCACGGACCGGCAATGGGTCATGGGCAGATCCCTCTCCTTTCCCCAGCCAGAGCACACAGTTGTGACGGACGCGTCCCTTCTGGGATGGGGCGGTCACATGGGAGAGGAGGAGATCAGAGGCCTCTGGTCTCCGGCGGAGTCCCGGCTCCATATCAACCTTCTGGACCTCTGGGCGATCCGACTTGCACTCAAGGCATTTCTTCCCTCTGTCAAAGGGAAGGTTGTGCAGGTGTTCACAGACAACACCACCGCCATGTGGTACTGCAACAAACAGGGCGGGGTGGGGTCGTGGACCCTCTGTCAGGAGGCTCTGCGCCTCTGGACATGGCTGGAACATCAGGGCATGTTCCTGATGGTTCAACACCTGGCAGGTTCCCTGAACGCCAGGGCGGACGAACTCAGCCGCAGGTGCATGATGGATCACGAATGGCGTCTTCACTCGGAAGTGGCGCAAGGACTCTTTCTACAATGGGGAGAGCCTTGGTTAGATCTATTCGCCACCGAAAAGAACGCGCAATGTCATCAGTTCTGCGCGTTGGAATTTCCAAGGCGGCACTCGCTCGGCGACGCTTTTCGTCGCGAGTGGAGTTGCGGTCTGTTGTACGCCTTTCCGCCTATACCACTTCTACCCAGAGTGTTGAAGAAGATTCAGCGCGACCGGGCCCAATTTATCTTTGTGGCTCCGGACTGGGCTCGAAGAGTTTGGTATCCCGAGCTACTCAGTATGAGCGTAGATCCCCCGATCCGTCTGCCTCTTCGGGAGGATCTTCTATCGCAGCAGCAGGGGACGGTCCTCCACCCGAACCTGTCCAGCCTCCACCTGCTTGCGTGGAGATTGAGCGACGGCAGTTGATTCCTTTCGACTTGCCTCCCGAAGTTTGTGATGTGATTCTGGCAGCCAGGCGTCCCTCCACTAAGGTGGTATACGCCTGCAGGTGGAACAAATTTGTGGCATGGTGCACAGCAAAGGCTGTGAACCCCCTTTCTGCCCCTCTTTCTGAGGTCCTTCTGTTCCTTCTTTCTCTGGCCCAACAGGGTTCTGCCCTGGGTACCATCAAGGGTTATCTCTGTGCTAACTCGGCCTTCCTCAGGCTCCCTGATCAGCCCTCCCTTTTCAAGTCCCCTGTTAACAGGTTCTTAAAAGGCATTACACACCTCTTCCCTCCTGTTCCGTTTGTGATGCCTCAGTGGGACTTGAACTTGGTTCTTACCTTTTAATGTGCGCTCCCTTTGAGCCTCTACATAACTGTCCTCTTCGTCTTCTGACTCTGAAGACAGCCTTTCTGGTGGCCATCACCTCCGCTCGGCGGGTGAGTGAGCTCCAGGCTCTATCATGCAAACCTCCCTTTCTGTCTGTCCATCCAGACAAGGTTGTTCTTAGGACGCGTCCGTCCTTCTTGCCAAAGGTGGTTACTGCCTTCCACATTGGGCAGACCATCACTTTGCCTACCTTCTTTCCGCCTCCGCATCCTTCCAGAGAGGAAGAGAGGCTCCACCGTCTGGACCCAAAACGTGCGCTCTCCTTCTATATCGACCGCACAAAACACTTCCGGGTGGATGACCAGATCTTTGTTGGCTACGTGGGCGCCAAAAAAGGTTGGGCGGTGCACAAACGAACCATCTCCCGCTGGGTTACCTTGTGCATCAAGGCCTGCTATTCTTTGGCTAAGAAGGAGCCTCCTGTTGGGCTGCGTGCCCATTCCACCAGGGCAACGGCTGCTACCACGGCTTTAGGCCGCGGTGTTCCGCTGCAGGTTATCTGTCAGGCAGCTACGTGGGCCTCGCTGCACACGTTTACAAAGCATTACTGCCTTGACAGTCAGGTCCGGAGGGACGGCTTCTTTGGCCGTTCTGTCCTCCGGGACTTCCTTGTCTGATCTTTGTTCGCAGACCCACCACCGGGGTTGGTATTGCTGGGGTATCTATTCTAAGGTAAGGAATCTGTCACTAACGTGTCTCTTTCAGATGCACAAGTTACTAACTTGTGTAACGATATATCTGTAAGAGACAGTAGTTAGTGACAGATTCCTTACCGCCCCACCCATCCTCCCCGTTCTGCGAACTGATTTCTAGGGTTAAGGACATCCCTTTCAGGGCCCTAGTATTTTTCAGACACCTATGTCAGCTTCTTGCATGGCTCTGCGTTCCTGGCGCGGAAAGTCGTGTACAGAACTGACGTCAGCGCGCAGGGGCGGTGTCTAAGTACTGCCCGCGACGTCATCCCGGCGATCACGACGCCGACGACGGACGCGGAGCCGCACGACGCCACCTATCGACGCGCAAGGGTACTGCTACGCAAAAACTTTCCGGATCCAGCCTGACGCCTGGGGATATTCTAAGGTAAGGAATCTGTCACTAACTACTGTCTCTTACAGATATATCGTTACACAAGTTAGTAACTTGTGCAGTGGGTTGTAGGCATGGCACACAGGGATGTGTGCCATGTCGACTCTTCACTTTGTTCTGCACCAAAACATGCAGCCTGCAAAGGCAGTGTGTGTGAAAAGGTACAGGGCCTCAAAGGGTGGCAGAATAAGTGCTGCAGCCCTTAGAGGCCTTCCCTGGCCACAGTGCCCTTGGTACCCGTGGTACCATTTACAAGGGACTGACCTGTGGCCAAAGAGTGCCAATTGGGTTTTGTTTTCAATGCAGTTTTAGGGAAAGAACATAGGCCCTGGGTACCTGTTTGGCAGGAACCCAGGGCACACTCAGTAAAAGCACATCAGAAGTTTAGCAAAAAGTGGGTGCAACCATGCAAAAAGAGGGCACTTTCTTACATTAATCTAGCTTGGTTGGTCACGGTTTGGATTTTAGATTTGATGTCGGGTAGAGGGTCCTTGGTAAGTGGCTGATAGTGGGAGCAGTTGGAAAGTTGTCTAGTTATTTCCATGTCATATTTGTCTATGTCCATGACTACAATGCCTCCCCCTGTATCTGCTGGTTTGATCACCACATTCGTGTTGTTTCTAAGGTTGAGCAGTGCCTGTTTCTCTGCAAGGGTCAAATTGTATGGGATATATTCACTCATTTTTGATCACTGTGACTTCCTGGAGGACTAATCGTTTAAATGATAGTATTTCTGGTGGCATGAGAGCAGCCAGGGGGTGGAAGGTGGATGAAAGGGGGAACGTGTTATGTGATCAGTGGATGGTCTATCCATGAAAAATTGTCTAAGTCGAATTCTTCTGAAAAATTGAAGGAGATTTTCTCGGAGGTCAAAGAAATTGCTGCGATCTGTGGGGACAAAAGACGGACCTTTGCTCAGAAGGGAGATTTCTTGTGAAGACAAGATGTGTTTTGAGAGATTAAAGATATGGATCAGTTGTTTATTTGGTTCTGGGGTGTTCTCGAGATTGGTTACTGAGGGGGACCCCATTGGTAGAACTTCCGGCAGGCTTGGTGCTCCCCGGGGTATTGGTAGTTGGTCCTTGCTCTGCTTCTTCCGCGTCCGCAGCTCCCGTCTAAAAAATAGGGGGGCAGGGGGGGGGGGGGAGTAGAAGTGGTGGTGGGGGTCTATTTGTATTCCTAGCTGTACTGCTCCCTTCGCCAGGGTCTGAATCCTCCACTGAGGTGTTGGAAGAGTCGGAAAGGTTATAGTTTGATTGTTTCTGAATCTCCCCCAGTTACGTGTTCTAGTTGTTTGATACGGGGTATTGTAAAATTTGTCACGGAGGTAGGGGTATGTTTTCTCTTTGTCGTAATTTTTAATGTCCTTTTGTATTTTATTAATCTTTTTGTTCAGTTCAAAGGTGTTAAAGGTGGCAATTGTCGAATTGATTTTCTCAAGAAAGTTTTTTTGCATCAGTGACTGTTCTATCCTCAAGGATGAGTTTCTCAAGTTTGGCGATTATTTTTCCAATTCCTTGCGGCTATGTTCAATTGCTGTGTCTATACCTAAAACCATCCAATGGCGTGAGCAAGTTGTTGCCAGATGGCTAAACCCAGTGCGGAATTTGGGGTCTTGTGTAAAAATGGCAGGAGTATTGCAGATCTGTAGGCCAAGTGGAATTATATTCAATTTCAAATATTCCGTTAACATGTGTGCATGTAGGTTGGTTCTGATTTGCTTTTTCTTGAGTTTCTCCAGTCTATCTAGGAGTACTCAAGATGTGTTTGTTGCAGGGGTAATGGGGGTAGAGGTGGAAGAAGTAGATAGAAGAGAGGGACCGCTTAGAATTCTTTGGATATAGCCATCCGAGTAGGTAGGAGTCTCTCTGGAAGACATAATGTCTGTATTAATTAGACATTGTGTCAAATGACAATTTTTAAAGGGTCAAAGGAGACACTGATGCAATGTGAATATGAGCACAGATACTGGGACTACCACTCCGAGCACGCAACTCCTATGTATGGCCGACTCGTGCAGCAGTCATCATCCAGGAGAGCGTGTTATTACGAAGGCAGGCACTGGAACCACGTTTCCCAGCTTTCCTGCACCGACGTGCAGCTGACGTGCCACTGCAGGACTACATTCTTGAGTCCACAGCCGCAACTCTGAACCACGCTCCTAATTCATTTCCGTTTCTACTTTACATTGAACACCATTATGGGTGAACGCTTAGTTTATATAAATTATCCAAAAGCATTGCATATTCTTCTAGGCGCACAGATGCATTAGCATATCCGATCACATGACAGACAAAAGCTGATCATGTGACGTACGGCATTTAGCGCAAGGCAAGCTAACATGCAGGGGTTGCAGGGATAGATGCAGGTCATGTCACAGACACGATCCCTTGACAAAATAAGTGCATTAAACTGTTGACCCTCACACGATTTAGTAGGATCATTTGACAGAGTTCACTGCAAAGCAAATTATTAGTTGTCCTCTTTCCGGGTGTTTGACTACAGGGACCATCCCTCCCGCAAAACCCTATGATGCCTTACTAATAGATAAGCCATGTAGGTAGAATGACACTATTGCCACTCGGTGTGTGCATACTGTACACTGTCAATTTTAAGTTTGATTTTTATTTTATTTTTCATCTGTCTACTGTACCTACTATTTGTATATATCTGTGACTTTGAGGAATTAGATTTGACGCATTGTGGGGTGAATCACAAGTGTTGACATGCTTTATCACACTCTAAAGGGATATTGTGCTCTTAGCAATATGACATCCACCATGGAATGTCTTATAAGTTGATGACTATGTCGCTTATTCTCTTTTCAGCTATGACCATATCAAGGAAAGGGTCCTAAGTATGGTCTGTATTTTTGTGTGTATGCTTCATTAAATTGTTATGAATGCATTGAAATAATACGTTGGAAAGCTCAACCATACCACGCAGGGATTTAACATAGCAAAATCTTTGTCCTGAAGAAAGCCGATTGACCCATAAACAAACATGACCTTTTGATGTCAAGGACCATTGAATTCTTATGACATCTCACTGTTTTTAATCTTGCCCAAGACCTTACTCATTAAATCATAGTTTTAGGAGCTATGAGGCAATTTTAACTCGCTCATTAAATCCCTTACCTTTCACTTCCTAAGTGCTCCACTTACAAACGCGTAGAGTCCGCCCACTCACTAGGTGTTGTGGGTGTGGGTCCAATGACTAAGCAGGCCACAGGTGGTACCTGTGGGTGAGGACACAACAAATATATCCAAGAAATGTGGTGAGAGCACTAATTTACCTGGGTGCCGATCGCTCACTCATTTGAGATATTTGTGAGGTCACGCATATTATCGAGTAAAAGTGGATTTAAGAGTTGGATCAACCCTGTTTTGTGTAGATTTAGGCTCTACGCATGCAGGACCATCTTTTTAAAGTCTTTGGTCCCCAGTGGAGGGCGCAAGGACGAGGTTGGCGAATGATGCATAAGACCCAGTTGATGGTCCCTGAGTATGGGTGAGATCTAGTTAGGTATAGGTTATAGAGGCCCAGGGCCCTTGGATTTAGAATCCTTTGCTTAATTGAAGAGCGAGCCTTCTGAATTTGAAGTTTTGTCTTCCTGGGACTCAATGAAGAATTTTTGGGCATAGGTTATACAGGTCAAGCTCTAACCTTCGTATTAAAGCTTGTAGTTCTGAAAGGAGAATGGGAGAATAGGTTGGGGTGATAAACCTCCCAGCATTTGAAGTATGTGGGCATATTTTTGTTGGCATTTTGTATGAAATAAACAAACAATAACACAAAATGCAGTACATTACTAACTGGCGGGCCAGTTCGGGATACAGAGATACAGTAATTTAACATAAAAATGCATCTACAGCTCCTGAGGTAGAAATCTGTTAAACAATAGCTCCATTAACATTTGAGATATAGGTCTCCACAGATACTTCTGTTCTTTACAACATTATACTCCCAATCATTGCCCCAGTGCCAGTCAGGGGGTCACAACCCAAAAGTGATTGTATAAAGTGTCATCTGCAGCAGCAGAACTCAGCCAACTTACGAATGGATCCCAAATGTCTCGCGGGCGAGACTTTGTCGGCAAAAGTTCCCAATAGCACGCCAATTGTGCCCTACAGTATGCCACATTCTTGACCCACTCTTTTGTTGTCGGGAGGCAGCAGCGCCCCAATGCAGGGCCACCTGTCTCTTGGCTAAGAGCAGTAGCATTGCCGGAAGCTTCCTAGACTTCGGTGGCACACCTGAAATAACTCCCAACAGTGCCACCAATGGGGTGCAAGGCAGCTCGTGCCCGATTATGTTTTTGATGTGATGTAGTATTTTTAGCCAGAAGTTTGCTATGGGTCGGCACTGCCAGGCCAAATGTAGGAAGGTCGCTTGGGGTGCCCGCACCGCCAGCATCTGTCGTCTGAAAGTAACCCATTCTATGTAGTTGTATGGGAGTGCGGTAGAGGCGGTGGAGATATTTGAAGTGGATGAGCCTGAGGCGATATTTGGGAGACAGTCGCTCTAACTGCCTACATCCAAATTCCCACTGCTCATCTGTGATACTCTCCCCAAGGTCCTCTTCCCAAGCCCTGTGTGATGTTGGTACAATGACGGGGAAAGTCTTTCTGTGTTATGGTGTAAATACGAGAGATGAGTTTCCGGCCCGATTCCATAGTTAGTATGTTTTCAAGTGCCGGGGGCGGATTTGGAAATGTTTTAAATTTACTCCTACAGGAGGCGCTTATCTGGTAGTATAGCAGCGTGTCAAGCGGTGTAGGGCCACACATTTGTTGCAGTGTTATGCCAGGATCTCTACCCAGGAGATAATTTCCTATCTGGATATTTGTGCGCACGCTCCTGTGCCTTGGCCTCCATTAGTGGGGGTAGCAGTGGGTTATTTAATAACGGCATGGAGGGAGCATAGAGTATGTCCATGTGTGCGCGTTTGCAGAGACCCCCCCCCCCCCCATGCCCATCGCATGGTTTCTACTGTCTCTACTTCGTGGCGCCGGCGTTTGTAAGATTGGTAAAGTGCTGTGGTCAGTGGAAGAGGTGCTGCCCTGTCTATTTCAATTGCCACTTGCGGCTGGAAAGGTGTAGGGTGCGCCCAAAAGTGTAAAAACTGTGCTTGGGCACTGTAAGCATAAAGGACGAAATCTGGGGCCGCCAATCCACCCTGTGCCTGCAGCAGTGTTAAGACCTCCCAGGATATCCTTGGTTGTCCCCCCGCCCAAACCAGCTCAATCATGAGTGATCGGAGGCGCTTGAAGAATTGCACTGTAAGGGGAATGGGCACAGTAGCAAATAGGTACAGTAATTTGGGTAGGATAATCATTTTTGCCACAGCTATGCGGCCGGCCGGCTAGGGAGAGGGGAAGCGTTTTCCACCTCTTCACTCTGTCCTCTATCCAGTCCACAACCCTGCCATAGTTTGCCGTCCAGATTTCTTGCAGATTACCACTTATCCAAATGCCCAGATATCGCGTCGGGCCGGTTGTCCAAGCTATCGGATAGTCAGTGTCGAATGCCTGAGTCTCAGGCGTGAGTGGGATGATTACGGATTTGCTCCAGTTGATTACCACGCCGGACATGCCGCCGTACCTCACTAGTTCTCGTGTCATGGGCGCAAAATTATCCTTTGAATCCGTCATGTACAATGTAATGTCGTCTGCGTACATTGACACAGTGAGTCCCCTCGTCATGAACCCTATCCCCCTATGTGTGTGGTGTTGTCGTATGCGGGCCGCCAATGGCTCTGTGGCTATCGCAAACGATAACGGCGACAGGGGGCAGCCCTGTCTGGTGCCCCTTGTGATTGATATAGGTTCTGAAACCAAGCCGTTGACTCTGATGCGCCGTGGGCAACATGTAAAGAAGCTTGATCTGTTGAATAAAGAGCGGGCTCAGCTCCAGTCTATATAACAGCGGGAACAAGAACCCCCACTCCAGGGAGTCAAACGCCTTGGTGGCGTCAAGAAGTGCCGCAATCGCCAAGACATGCAGGGCAAGATAATGTAACAGCCCAAATAGCGTCCTGAGATTATGGGAGGTGGACCTCCCCGGCACGAAGCCGGATTGATTCGGCCTAACAATCAGCGGGGTGAATGTATGACATTGTTCTGCATTCTGTCCATCAACTGTTGTTTTTACAACAATCAGCGGGAGCAGTGGTTGTAGTCTGGTGGCCAGGAGTTTGGCAAAAATCTTGGCATCAAGATTTATCAAAGAAAGTGGGCGATAATCACCTTGGGAAGGGTCCTTGTCCGGCTTTAATAGCGTGATAATAATGGCCTCGCGCATGGACCCTGGAAGAGTTCCCAGCTGCAGTGCTTCTTGGTAGACTGCTAAAAGGTAAGGGGCAAGCAGCTCTGAGTATTCTTTATAGAATTTGGCCGTGAGCCCATCCGCACCAGGTGCTTTGTCTGCTGGCAGGCTACCAATAACTCGGCGCACATCTGCTTCTGTAAACGGTACATTCAAATACTCCTGATGTGCCCTACTAAGCCACAGGAGTTCTATTGATCCTAAAACAGAGTCTGATGGGCTAGAGCGGGATGTGTATAACTGTGCATAAAATGTCCTCATGGTGTCGAATGTCAGGCGGAGTGAGCGCCGTGTCACTGGAGGGGGTGTCGAGTGCAGTTATAATTGTGGAGCCTCTAGGTGGACGCAGGAGATTTGCAAGTGTCTTGCCCGGCCTGTCTCCCTCACCGTATCAGCGTGCAGTTGCATGTTTGTGTAGAAAATTGGTCTCCCTGACTACCTCTTCTTGAAATTCTGTGAGTTTGCTGCGAATGTATCCCAGTGTTGCGGATGATGGTGCGTTGAAATATTGTGCCTCCAGTGTTTGCAATCCTTTTTCTAGCCTGCCCAGACTCCCGCGAATGTCGCGGAGCACCCCGGATTGACCAGCTATACAAAACCCCCGGATCACCACCTTGAACGCCTCCCAAAGCGTACTGGCAGTTTCTACTGACCCAGTGTTTTGTTCAAAGTACTCCGTTATTTGCTCCCTGATACTTTCTCTAAAGACTACGTCTAGCAATGCATTTGGGGGAAGACGCCATGCAAACGGCGGTATGTAGGGGTTTGGGCACCGAGAGAGTTAATGTGACCGGGGTATGGTCTGAGAGTGTGCGGGCGTGATGCGTAACCTCCGTGACCCAGGAGTGTAGATCCTTAGATGTGAGCCAGAAATCAAGTCTGGACCATGCGTGATGCTGTTGTGTAATGCATGTGCCCTCCCGGGCAGTGGGATGGAACACTCGCCATGTATCAATCAGTTTGTAATCAGAGATTAGTCCTTTGAGGACTGCAGCAGCTTGCGGGTGGTGTGCACGTGAAAGTCCGGCTCTGTTGTCTGTCAGCGACAGAACAATGTTAAAATTGCTCCCCCCAAAGTAGCGCAGCGTCCCCCATGGATTGTATTTGGTGCCATACCTGTAGGAAAAAGGTGGGGTCATCCACATTGGGACCATATATGTTGGCAATGACGACTTGCTGATTAAACAGTTTCCCCAGTAATAGCAGATATCGACCTTCTGGGTCGTTTACAACCTTCGACATTTGCCAGGGAACTCCCTTTCTGATCAATGTTGCAACCCCCGAGAGTAATTAGAGTAGCTAGATGTGTATACTTCGCTCCATCTGTTAGATGTCAATCTAGAGCGAGCGGTTTCTTTAAGATGGGTCTCCTGTAGGAGGCAAATATCCGCCGCATATCGGGTAGGATATGACTGTACCAATCGAAATTTTCTATGGTCATTCAGACCTCGTATATTCCAAGTGATGCAATTTATCTTGGACATTTATACACCGGGTATGTAGAAATATTCGTCAGCGGAAGTGAGACAATCTAGAGGGGCCCTTACGCATGGATATGAACACATTACCTCACAATTGGAGCCTACCCGAAGTGCGATGGCTGTACAAGAATTGAGTATTGTACTCCCTGGGCATAAGTCGAGCAGCAGAGAATAAGTAAATACAAGTTGACTGGACTTGTCATTGTCTTTGGGGAACTCTCAAAGGAGTGTGGTGTTCAATGCTGTTTAATAATGCATGGATCATTAAGCATTCTATGTCTGCTCCCACCTTATTCAATGAGAAAGCAGTCTGTTTGACCGTATTATCTTAATCTGCTTTTTGCATGTTTTATTAGTCCCAACAGCAAGGCACTGCATTAAAGGATGCTACTAAGGCGGTCTGCCCGTATCTTGGAGTGCTCATCCTCCGAGTCTGGCTCGGGGCCTTCCAGGGCTATGTCGCCACGAGGACAGCCTCACCGTGGGTTCTTGGCAAGTAGCTCGGAGATTTCCAGCCCATCAGTCCAGATGGTAGAAGACATGGAGTCCCTCATTGGCTCTGATGCGCCTTCTGTGCAGTGAGTGTCTTAAAATGTTACTTAAACACAAATTTACTATTAGTTAATTATGCATACTTAACCTATTGAAGGTGTAAAGCTGTGTTCAGTATGTCTACCTACCTATTGTCAGCCATTCTCTAGCCATCTCATCTCCTTCAATAGTGAGAAGTGTGCCCTTTAAATTAATTAGCTGCCGCCTACAGCAACCTTGTTTTTTTGATGAGTTGCTATCCATTAAATACAGGACTTCTACCGAGCACACAACCCTCTTTAAATTTAGGAATTCAGTCTATGGGCCTACTCAAAAATTACCCCTTTGGTTTACCTTTCTCAAACGTTGAAATGAAATCTGGTCCCCGTACAGAATTAATCTCTACCCTCTTTCTGGCGGGTCAATAGGTGTACAACTTGTATCCATGCTGGACACTGGCCTTTTTAGAAGCATCACAAGGTCAGGTTACTTTTTATATTGGTATCTGGTGATGAAGTCTAATATTTTACACTTTGTGAAAGGACTTTTAGGGAAGTCGGAGAATAGCCACATTATTCAAGTTCTTTGGCCTGATGGTGACCAGCATTAGGTTATAGCAGATTGTTCTGATGGAGTTGCTTTCTAATGTGGGTTGTCTCTTTGCAGGGATCTCGGCACTGAGTCGGAATTTCAGTCTGACACTGGCAGTGACTTTGAGGAGACCCTGAAAAAAAGCGTAAAGAGGATGACAAAAACACCCCCAAGCAAGACACAGGTAATCATTGCTGATCATTACTATTTGTAGCCCTCCCCATTGGTTGGCACCCTTCTGAATAGTAAACTATATTGTGCTTATGCAACTATATGGAGAAACTGTATTTTGGGTGGAAGAGGAATTTGTACTTTTTTCTGCTCTGTTTTTATATTTTATGGTTTTTCTATGGCATTCATTCACAATAGAATTTCTCTACTTGCGTTCAGGACTCTCAAAGGAATTTTTGTGGGAAAGAATTTTAACTTTTAAACATTATTATTATTTTTTTTTAAACTGTTTTTATTTTTATTTGAAATAACAGAAAAACATAAAATAGCAAAACAATAGTCAGCAGGTACATCTCTCATGTCTCCGATGAATGTGGAGTAGGTGGAAAATAGTTGGTGGGGATACAGAGTATCTAACTTTACATTTCTCTCTTTCTAGGTCTCTCGTATTGTTCTCCCCCTCACAGTGATTATCGCACACCACCCTCAGTAGACTCCTGTTCTGGGGCACTGGGCTCAACTCCCACATAGACCCGTGGAATGAATTGCGTAGTGTCTGTGTCCCCCTCCTCTATCTCTAGACCATAAGATCTCAGCCAAGGTTGCCAGATCTTCTGAAATTTCCTGGGACACCCTCTTGCCTGGTATACTATCCTTTCCTCTCCCATGTACATGTCCATGCCGGCCCTCCATTCTTTAATAGTAGGCTGGTCCGCTCTTCCCCAATGCCTGGCTATGTCACGCTTTGCTACTATTAATCCTATATTACTTAACAGGAGGTTATATCTGTGCAAGTCAACATCAGTATGTACGCCAAGTAGGACATATTTGGGTTCCATCGGGATTTGTGACTCGTATATTATTCAGTTCTTGTACTATCCGTGTCCAATACCTATGTATTATTTAGCATTCCCATATAGTGTGGATATATGAGCCCTTCTCTGTTTTGCATCGCAGGCACTCTGGCGTCTCAGCTCGGCCCATTGCATGAAGTCTCGCCCTGTCATAGTACACTCTATGCAATATTTTAAACTGCATCAGTCTCAGCCTGAGTTTTATTGCCACTTCTCTGGGGTGCATTAGCGCCGTTTCCCAGTCTGTCTTCCAGTTTACCCGTTGTGGCCTCCCATTTACTTCGAAGTGCTAGTAGATTGTCGGGCATATTATTTATTAGTGTCTTATATGTCCACGAGACTGCCTTTTCTATAATCTCCTCCTGGAGCAGCCTGCTTTCTAGTGGAGCATATTCAGGGAGATCAGTAATGTCGGGTTTCTGTGCGCTCCAGGCATGTCGGAGCTGAATATATTTGTAATGTTGCCTATCTGATAGGTTATATTCATCTTGTAGTTGTGCAAAGGTTATCAGATCTCTGTGCCTAATAATGTCACCCAGATTAGTTATCCCGATGGTGTCCCATCCTTTAAACCCCTGCAGTTTTGCTACCTCCTGCAACCGCTTGCCTTCCCATAAGGGGGTAGCCCTTGTCAATCTTTTTTCCCATTTCATTTGACGTTCTGCTTCTTTCCAGGCTTCTATTACTCTCTGTGTAGCCGGTAGTAAGCCCTCTATTCCATGACCCCTGTATATGTAGTGTAAGTGAGTGTTTTCGAAATTGGAGTCTCTCTAGGGCATATGTAGGGTGGTCTCCGGGTGTATGTCCCCATTCGTTAAGTACTGTGAGGTGAGCCGCCCGATAATATGCCCGGATATCTGGTAACGCTATTCCCCCATTATATTGACTGTTTTAGTGTTTGTAGTGCTATTCGGGGGTGGCCTCCTTCCCACAATAGTGTGCGGACTTGGTCGTTTATTGCCCGAAAAATTGCCTCCGGGATCTTGTGGTACGTGTTCTGAGGTGTATATATAGAAGCTTTGGCAGTGTGATCATTTTATACATGGCAGCCCTTCCAAGTAATGTCAGTGGGAGGCGCCGCCATCTAGCAACGTCCTCCCGGAATTCTACCAGGACACGTTGTATATTATGGGTGAGGCAATCCGTGTCATTGGTGGAGATGAATAGACCTAGGTATTGGAAGCCATCAGTTGCAATAGAGAGACGCAGCGGTATGAGTTGTGTGTCAGCGGGGCTACCAATGGGATATATGCTGGATTTCCCCCAGTTAATGGTGTAACCAGCTCGTTTGCCATATATATTGACCAATTCAAATACTACGGGAAGTGTTATTTCTCTTCCAGGGGATCCTCCTCAATAGTCATAAGCACTGAATATTCCCGCCCATGTGCGGGGACCCCGGAAATAATAAAAATTATATATGAAAAACATATATATATATATATATATATATATATATATATATATATATATATATATATATATATAATCTACTGGCGGTCGCCAGTTTATAGTTACAACCTATTATCCATAGGAAATCCGCGACATTCTATTTGAAATAACTCTCTTGCCGGTTGACGTATCTTCGCGAAATTTTCAAACTTCGTGGGGCGCTCCGGTCCGCTCCTACCCTGAAAGTCTCGGGGTGATACGTCAAGCGGGGGCCGAGAAAAAAGGGGGGTCCCAAAACGCGTTTTCCCCATGCATTTTCCCATAGGAAACTTTAGACACGGCTACAGCCCGAACTGCTGAACGGAATTACACCAAATTTGGCAAAGAGGTAGTTCTTGGTTCAGAAAGAACCCTTTTTGTTAAATGGTGTAAATCCGTTCAGTAGTTGCTGAGAAAATCAAAAAGTAAAAGTACATATATATCTATGGGCACGGAGGATTCGCGCACCCTCCCGATCACGAGCTGCATGTTAATTGGCTGTCAGCTGGCTGTCAACATTCCGATTCAGGAAATGTTGGCAGCCATTTTGTCCCTCGGTAGAACCGAGGGACAGAAACAAGTGCGCAAAGCGCACAAAGGGGGGAGGGTAGAAACACCCTGACCCCCTAGGTTTGCTCAGGGGGTCCCACAAGGACCCCCTGGGCAAAAAAAAAAAAAATTTTTTTTTTTAAAAATCGGCAGGATGCGCTCAGGGAGCGCGAACCCTGCCGAAAAAAAAAAATCGAAGCGCGGTCTCCCGCGCTTCGATGTTAATTGGCCCCCGGGTGGCCCAAGTCCCGGGGGCATGCTGGGGGGGGGTTAATTTTATGTGTGGGGGGCCTCTAAGGGCCCCCCAAGCCCCGGGGACCACCACCCCCCGGGGCTTTATGTACAATGGTGCGGGAGGGCTCTGCCCCCCCCGCAGCCCCGGGGACCACCACCTCCCCGGGGCTTCTTTTTTTATTAAAAACCTGTGTGGGGGGCTCCAGCCCCCACACGCCCCGGGACCACCACCTCCCCGGGGCACTAAGAAAAATTACAATGGGGGTCCGTTTTGGACCCCCAGAGCCCCGGGACCACCACCTCCCCGGGGCTGTGCACTGAATGGGAGGGGGCCGCGCGGCCCCCCTCCTGGAGCCCTTGATGGCCCTGGGGACCACCACCCCCAGGGCCGGCTCCTGCAGTGTCCCGGGTGCCTACCCCCGGGACACTGCTGTTTGCAATGACAGGGACGGAGCCTCGCGGCTCCCGTCCTGTCATTGCAAACTTGCTTTGGATATTGGAAGAGAGAGCAGGAAACCTGCTCTCTCTTCCAATATCCAAAGCCGATTGCTTTCCACATGGGGAGCTGCATCTTAGCAGCTCCCCATGTGTAAAGCACATGCCGGCTCCCGTAGGACACGGGGAGCCGGCGGGACTGTGGGGGGATTGGGGACCCCCCACAGTCCCCAACGAGAGGGCCAGCCCCGGGGGATGGGGTCCCCGGGGCAAGTAGTGGCTCGGAGAGGGGGCCACGCGGCCCCCTCCCCCCCCAAATTTTTTTTAAAAACGATCGGGCCCGCAGGCCCCGCCCCTTCCTTCACCACTCTGCAAACGCGCCCCTGGCGCGTTTGCAGAGGGGGAACGAATCCCCTTGAATACTGGGGGTCCCTGGGGCCAACTAGCCCACCAGGAACCTCCAGTATGCGCCAGGGGCTGCCTTGCAGAGAGGTGTACAGAGGCCACGCCCCTTTTACACCTCTCTGCAACGCAGCTCTATGGCGCTTTTGGAGGTATATGGTGGGCTAGTTGGACTCCGGGGACCCTCAGGATTCAAGGGGACTTAATCCCCCAACTTAAAACGCGCCACGGGCGCGTTTGCACAGTGGTGAAGGGAGGGGCGGGGCTTGAGGTGACATGTGTGCAAACAGGCCCCGTGGCGCGTTTTAAGATGGGGAATTAAATCCCCTTCAATCCTGAGGGTCTCTGGGGGCCAACTAGCCCAACAGGTACATCCAGAAAGCGCCACAGAGCTGCGTTGCAGAGAGGTGTAAAAGGGGTGTGGCCTCTCTACACGTCTCTGCAACGCAGCCCCTAGCGCATATTGGAGGTTCCTGGTGGTCTAGTTGGCCCCTAGGGACCCTCAGGATTCAAGGGAACTTAATCCCCCAACTTAAAACGCGCCACGGGGCGCGTTTGCAAAGATGTCACCTCAGGCCCCGCCCCTCCCTTTACCATTGTGCAAATATTCCTCTAAAATCAGCCGAAATAGGAATTCCGATTTACTCACCTGTTATAAGGAGAGACCTCAGTGCTGTATCTTTCAGCCCAGTACTGGTCCTGAAAAGTAATTTTAACCGTACTTACCGGTAACTTGAATTTCCTTCATAGGCTAACATTGACTGGTTTCACTTGGAAATTCTTCTAAGTGTGGAGTTTTGGAACTTTAAAATATTCCTCTAAAATCAGCCGAAATACGAATTCCGATTTACTCACCTGTTATCAGGAGAGACCTCAGTGCTGCATCTTTCAGCCCAGTACTGATCCTCAAAAGTAATTTTAACCGTACTTACCGGTAACTTGAATTTCCTTCATAGGCTAACATTGACTGGTTTTCAGCAAAAAGTTTCAAAGTGTTGATGTTCACAAACTACAAATATTCCTTAAAAATCGCCTGTATGACTTAAACGCATTCTTTCAACTGTTTACAGGAGATGCACCAGTGCTGGATCCAGGATCCAACACTGAGTAAGAAAAAGTAACGATAACAGTTTTTACCTGCTAAGTGAATTTCCTTCCATAGGATAATATTGGTGATTCTATGAGAAAAAGTTTCAAAGTGTCAACTTTTAAAATACAATAATATTCCTTAAAAATCACGACTGTAACCAAAACGCTTTTACTCAACTGTTTACAGGAGATGTACCAGGACTGAATCTAGGATCCAGTCCTGTGGTTACAAAAGTAATCCATAAAGTAACTAATTGCATTTAACTAGAAATTCACATTGAGCTGAATGTTGCATTGTGTTTGAAAATGTGTTGCCCATTGCAACAACTGTAACTACTGTACTTAAAAGTCTATTGCCTATCTGCAAAGTATTTAAACTAAAGTAATTCATTCTGAGAAAGTATTTTTTGTAATGTAATGTATAATGTAATTACAATGTAATTTGACAAATAAAATATGTAAAAAAAATTGTTTCTAAAAATGTAGTAAATCAGTATGAAAAAAATTAATATAACAATTAATACATTTAAAAATTGTCATTTACAAAACCTTTGAAATTCACTGAAAAAACCGTAGGTTTCAGGCACGTTATAGTTAGAAATTAGCATTTAAAAAACCTTTGAAATTCACTGAAAAAACCATAGGTTTCAGACACGTTATAGTTACAAATTAGCATTTAAAAAACCTTTGAAATTCACTGAAAAAACCATAGGTTTTAGGGACAGTTATAGTTACTTGGACATTGCACTCGTACAAAACCCGTGAAATTCCCCCTTTATAGTTAGTTCAGCTAACTATAACTCGCGCCCCGCAATGCACTGCTGATGACGTCACATATTACATCACTCATGACATGGTCAGTGACATCACTGATGACATCACTGATGACATCTCAAATGACATCACTGATGACATCATCCACGTGATAATCTGATGCACCTCCTCACACCCTAATATAATCTTTGATACACCCACTCTAAATTACAGACTGCCATTCGCAAAACCATAGACACTCCAACACCAATAACTACATACCCACTCACTGATTCTTAGGTCTACACACACACACATCCACTCACTCACCCGTACAGTCACTCATACTTACGGTCACTCAGTACAGGACTATCATATGCACTCTTACTCCTATATAGACACTCAAACAACGCCACTCATCCATAGAGATACTCACACACCTAGTCAGTCATGCAAATAATTAAACACACTGCCATTTACTCACCTATACAGTTATACACACACCAGCTCACTTACTCATACAAATAGTAGCACATTGTTACGCTCTTATACAATCACTGATACAAGCACACAATCATCCATACAGCCACTATCACAATCACTCACTCTTGCTTATAGCTATTTATATACTCCAACACACATATATACTGCCTTTCACATATGTAGTTACTCACACATGTACCACTGGGACATACATTCACTCACTAACACACTCTTACACACACTTACCCACCCATACAGTCTATCACAGATGCACTCTTGAAACCATCCACCCAGTGAATCACCCACTCACACATCTATGCACAGAGTTGCACACACCCCTCCCACACAAACACTCAGGCACCCATACAGATACTCAGACAAGCATTCAATAACTCATATAGAAAATCATTTAGCTATTCACAAACACATGCAGCCACTTACACAGCAACAGACAGACGGATACAGACATACACCCAGTTTAGTCACTAACCCATGCATTCAGTAAGATACGTTAAATCACTCACTTATAGAGTCAGTCACGCACCTACTAAATCATCCATACAGACACTTAGACACCCACTCATTCTTCAATACGTCTTTTCCTATATATTTTAAAAATATTTAAACTTTACAGAAACACAGTCACTGGATGATGTCATCAGTGATGTCATTTGAGATGTCATCAGTGATATCAGTGATGTCACTGACCATGTCATGAGTGATGTAATATGTGACGTCATCAGCAGTGCATTGCGGGGCGCGAGTTATAGTTAGCTGAACTAACTATAACGGGGGAATTTCACGGGTTTTGTACGAGTGCAATGTCCAAGTAACTATAACTGTCCCTAAAACCTATGGTTTTTTCAGTGAATATATATATATATATATATATATATATATATATATATATATATATATATATATATATATATATATATACATATATATATACATATATCATTTTTTCTAGTATCAATGCAGCTCTCATATAGGAGGCTAAACAATGTAATAAAACACATAAATTGCTTTTGCAGATATATATAACACGTATAAAAACACATGAGGGCAAGAAGTACTTGAACTCTGTTTTTAATGAGAAACTCATGAGTAAACTGCAAAAGAAAAACAGGCATTGTTAGCCTACAGGCTGCATTGTAACCCAACATAGAAAATGAAAGCAATCTTTCATAAAAACTGGCACCGTGCCTTTAAGGCAGCCATGACCCCTAGCTTCCCATCATGCCTCAGGGGTGACAGTTAGGTCAGTTGTTCTTTCCGGCTCCTTCTGTCGGGACCCTGGAATCTCAGCTCTCTATTTTTTTTGACTTTTCTGTCAAAAATACCTAGTTTTTTTGTGGTTTTTTCTTCACTTGACGTCTTTTGGTAATAGAGTGAGGATTAAACCATTTTTTTGTGGCAGAAAGTGATATTTTCTGTCAAAAATGCCTTCTTTGTTTGATCCTTGCCCTGCCTGTGGCAAAAAGAAGGCCAAGTCAGACACACATGATGTGTGCATCCTCTGCCTACCGGAGTCTCACTCTCCTGCCTCCTGCCTCCTGTCAACACTGCAGGAAGCTATCCAATAGAACCATCAAGGATAGAGAGAGAATCCGTCTTTATGGCCTCTCAGAAAGAGGTAGGTCTCCTGTTAGAACAAAGAGGGCGCGTTCGACGTCGAGCAAGGTCCCGATATGTTCCCCTTCGGCGTCGGGCTCAACGTCGAAGGTACCGGCGGCGGAGTCGTCGTCGAGGACCTTGGTGCAGGAGCGCCATTCTTCAAAAGCTAAGTCGATGCAACAACGTCCGGCGTCGAGACAAGATCCTCCGCCGTCGACTTCGACGATCGACGTCAAGACACAGATCATCGACGCCGAAACGTAAGTCATCATCTTCGACGTTGAGGCCGATGTTGCCGTCTCAGCGCAGATCAGCGTCGAAGCAGAGGTCGTCGAATGTCCAGTCGTCGACGCCGAGGCCTCCGTCGACGCCAGCAACACTCTCGACATCGAGACAGCAGTCTCAGTCGCGTTCACAGCCGACGTCGAGGCACAGCCCTCCGTCGAGGGAAAGGCGCTAGACGTCGAGGATGGATACTCCGTCGAAGCGAGGACGATTGACGTCGAGACACGACTCTTCGTCGAAGCGGCGCTCGGCGTCGAGGCGTAGCCCTCCGTCGAAGCGAAAAAGATCGACGTCGAGACGCAGATCTCCATCGGCGAGGCGCACGGCGTCTCAGCGGCGTACTCCGTCGAAGCAAAGAAGTTCGACGTCGAGACAGTCGGCGTCGAGACGCATATCTTCGCCGGGATCAAGAAGATCGACGTCGAGACAGAGGTCTCCGTCGGCGTCAGTCCCTGTAAGTTTCTCTCCGTCCCCTTCATCGACATCGAGTGCAGGCTCCCACCATTCTATCGTCAGGTCTTGTTCTCCAGAGGTGATTATTTCGTCTTCAAGTAGCCAGGACTCTCCCTCTGGTCATCAACGTCCAGTGGAAAAGGCTCAGCAGGAAGGACGGAAGTCTCCACATCGTTCTCCTGTGACAGCGGAGAAGTCTCCATCCATTCACCTCTCGCCCAGATGGAGGCGGAGCATACACAGGCAGGTGTTAGACGGGATCCCAGTCCTGCTCACAGCCCCCTCTGGCTCGCCTGGCACAAGATGCAGATCTTTCTCCACCAAGAGGAAGAGCTCGTACCCGCTCTCCTGCACCAACATCCAGAAGGAGATCAAAATCACGCAGCAGGAGGAGAAGACTCAGGTCTCCAACGCCTTCCACCTCTTCAACGTACTCCTCAAAAAGAGATTACTCGCCCACCATTACTGACAGTCCACCGTCGAGGATCTCTCCGGTGGACGATGTAAGCACATTTCAGGAGGTGCTTTCCAGAGGGGCTGCCAAACTGATCATTCCTATGCCTGTTCAGCAGAGTACTTCTTCGGTTATTTTCGAAACCTTGAACCAGAAGGCATCCTCTCGCCCGTTACTTCCATTGGTACCGGGGCTTCTGAAACCGGTTATGGACATTTTTCTTACGCCGGCCACACTCAAAACGGCACCGGCGAGAATTCTGAAGAAGTATCGTCCTCCGGAGGAAGATCCATCTTTCTTGAAGTCAGATCCTAAACCGGACTCTGTAATAGTGGCTGCTGCCAGAAAGACCCATTCAGTGGCCTCCTCGTCCACAGTACCACCGGACAAGGAGAGCAAGACACAAGACTCATGGGGGAGAAAAGTATGTGGCACTTCTGCATCCATGCTTAAAGTCTCCAGTGCGCCAGCTCTATTGGGGCGTTACGATAGAGCTTTATGGGATTCGCTGCAACGTTTTACAGACAAACTGCCCAAGGAAGACCGTAAGGACTTCGAAGAAATTGTACAGGAGGGCAGCCTGGTAGTGAACCAGGTAATTAGTACTGCGGATGATGGAGCTACACTTTCAGCACACTCCTACGCCCACGGAATTTGTGCCAGAAGATCTTCATGGCTTCGCCTGACGGCATTGAAGGCAGAGGCGCAGTCACGTATCCTCAACCTGCCATTTTCCGGATCGTTGTTTGGCTCGCATACCGATGAAGAGATGGCACGGATGAAGACCGAGCTAGATACCCTGAAGGCGGTGGGGCTGGAAAAGAAAAAAGTTTGGTCGCCGCTACCGCAATACTGATCGCCGTTCCTTCCAACATAGGGTTCAAACCCCTCATTGGCAAAAGAACCAAAGCCAACAGGGTCAGCAGAAATCGCAGTTTCAAAGCCGGCGATCCAACAGGGGAAGAGGAGGGAACCGTCAGTCCTCTACTTCAACCAAAGCTCCAGCCAAGCAATGAGTGCCCGCTTCCTCCAGTACCGTTCTCTGCTCCAGTAGGAGGAAGTGTTGCAAATCATCTGCAAGAGTGGCGAGGCATCACCAAGGATCAGTGGGTGTTGGCTACGCTGCAGAATGGGTACTCTCTACGTTTCCGACGTCGTCCTTCCTCGATCCCTCCAGTACCATCATCATGCGGCCAGATCAACATGCTGCAGAGGGAAGTGGAAATACTTCTCCAAAAATCAGCCATAGAGAAGGTTCCACGGTAACAAAGAGGTCGGGGAGTTTATTCCAGATACTTCCTGGTAAAGAAAAAAGGTCAAAAGTCGGAATACAGGCCCATTCTGGATCTGCGAACACTAAACAAGTCCATCAAACGAGAAAAATTTTGCATGTTGGCTCTCCACCAAATATATCCTCACCTCCGCAAAGGGGATTGGATGTGTTCGATGGATCTGCAAGATGCTTATTTTCATATACCGATAAATCAGCATCACCGGCAATATCTACGATTCAAAGTCGGAACATCCCACTATCAGTTCAAAGTGCTGCCCTTCGGGCTGAAGTCAGCTCCTCGGGTTTTCACGAAGTGCATGGCAGTAGTGGCAGCTGCTCTGCGACGCAGAGGCATCTTCGTCTACCCTTATCTGGACGATTGGTTGCTAAAAGGTCCCTCTCCACAAAGTGTGATGAACCACTTCCAGCAGTGCCTAGGGTTTTGTCAAAAACTGGGCCTACATGTGAATTTCGAAAAAAAGACGCAGCAACCCACTCAAACAATCCACTACCTGGGGGCGCTGATGGACTCCGAGCAAGGAAAAGTGTTTCCTTCGGAGGAGAGACAATTATCCATCATTCAGAAAGGCAGACAGATTTTACACAACAGCCTGTCTTCAGTGCGTCAGATCGCCTCCTTGCTAGGATCGATGGCATCCTGCATTTTTCTGGTGCCCAATGCCAGATTGAAAATGCGTCCTCTACAACAAGATCTAGAAGACAAATGGGATCAACGGTCTTCTCGCTGGGAAGACAAAATTTGTCTATCACGCGCAGCCAGAGCATCCATCCCGTGGTGGATGAAGAAAGACAATCTGAGGGTAGGAGTACCGTTCCATCAAGCTCCTCCCTCTCAGACTCTGATCAGACTCCTCCCTGCAAGGATGGGGAGCCCACATGGGGTCTCTCCAGACGCAAGACCTATGGTCCTCAAAAGAGCAGTTGTACCACATAAACATGCTGGAGCTAAGGGCTGTTCATCTGGCTCTCAAGGCTTTCCTCCCTTCGATTCAGGCGAGTTCCATCCTAGTACAGACGGACAATACCACCACCATGTACTACCTGAACAAACAGGGAGGAACTCGCTCGAGGACCCTCTCTTTGGAGGCACAGACCCTTTGGCACTGGCTTCTGGCGAGGAATCTATCCATCACAACGGTTCACCTGCCGGGAGAGCAGAATTCTCAGGCAGATGCCCTCAGCTGTCACTTCGAGGAACAGCAGGACTGGGTCCTCAACGACGAGGTGGTCGACGACATCTTCCGAGCTTGGGGCCGTCCGAGCATAGACCTGTTCGTGGACGAAGAAAACACAAAATGCCAAGACTTCGCCTCCAGGTACTACCGACCAGGATCGAAGGGGAATGCCCTTTTCATCAGCTGGTCAGGGGCATTTGTGTATGCCTTTCCACCCCTGCCTCTCTTTCCGAAGGTGGTGACCAAGCTATCTCACTCAGACACCACAATGATACTGATTACTCCGGACTGGCCGAGGCAGTGGTGGTACCCAGACCTTCTACATCTGTCAGTCTGCCCACACAAGAGACTGCCGTGCATACCGGACCTGCAAGATGAACGGGAGGATTCATCACCCCAACCTTCCGTCACTGAGCTTAACAGCATGGCTCCTGAGGTCCTCCAGTATGGGCATTTAGGTCTGCCGCAGGACTGCATGACCATATTGAAAGAGGCAAGGAGACCTTCTACAAGACATTCTTATGCCTGCAAATGGAAACGTTTTTACATTTGGTGTATGCAAAATAATTATAATCCTACCAAGGGGCAGGAGGAGGTGGTTTTGCCTTATCTGCTTCACCTAGCCAGAGCAGGTTTGAAATTCTCATCCATTAAGGTACACCTAGCTGCCATTACGGCGTACAGGCGTTCTCCTTCTCAGCCCTCGTTTTTTCAGCTACAGGTGGTGAAGGATTTCCTGCAGGGTCTCAAGAAGGTCTATCCTCCGGTCCGACCTCCTTCACCTCCTTGGGAGTTGCATTTGGTACTGTCAAAATTGATGGGTCCACCCTTTGAGCCTATCCACAAAGCAACCTTACAACACCTTACGTGGAAGGTAGCTTTCTTGGTAGCTATCACCTCAGCTCGTAGGGTGAGTCAGATACAGGCCCTATGTTCTAAAGAGCCCTACTTGGTTTTTCATCTCAATAGGGTAGTCCTCAGGACTCCTCCTTCCTTCCTTCCGAAGGTGGTGACTTATTTTCATGTAAATCGATCTATTTCTCTTCCGACCTTTTTTCCCAATCCCTCCACTCCAGCTGAGAGGGTTCTACATTCGTTAGACCTTAAAAGGGTTTTGAAGTTTTATCTGGACAGGTCGAAGCCATTGAGGAAGTCTGATCAACTATTTGTTAATTATGGTTCGATCAGAACCGGTTTCCCAGCATCAAAGCGGTCCATCTCCAGATGGATAGTCTCATGCATCAAATTGGCTTACCAGTTAGCACAGAAGCCCCTTTGGTCCGCTCCCAAAGCTCATTCCACGAGAGGAAAAGCAGCTACGACTGCTTTCCTCAATAATGTACCGCTCTCTGAGATCTGCAAAGCAGCCACTTGGAGATCAGTGCATACATTTACAAGGCATTACTGTCTTGACTCAGATACTAGAGCGGACACTCAAGTAGGTCAAGCCTCCTTGAGGAATCTGTTCAACAGCTGACTTTTCGGTTGTTGTTAACAAGGTCACTGAGTTTCTCATTTTCCTGCAGGTGGATGTTGGGCTTGCTATTCTATTCAGTGCTTATGACTATTGATGAGGATCCCCTGGAAGAGAAGGATAAGTTACTTACCTGTAATCCTAGTTCTCTTCCAGGGGTATCCTCATCAAAGTCATAAGCAACCCACCCACCTCCCCAGGCAAATGAGATTTCATTGTTAAATATTATCTTGGTGCCCTGATATTCAGGGTTACGCAAAGAACAACTGACCTGTCACCCCTGAGGCATGATGGGAAGCTAGGGGTCATGGCTGCCTTAAAGGCACGGTGCCAGCTTTTATGAAAGTTTGCTTTCATTTTCTATGTTGGGTTACAATGCAGCCTGTAGGCTAACAATGCCTGTTTTTCTTTTGCAGTTTACTCAGGAGTTTTACTCATTAAAAACCGAGTTCAAGTACTTCTTGCCCTCATGTGTTTTTATACATGTTATATACATCTGCAAAAGCAATTTGTGTTTTATTACATTGTTTAGCCTCCTATATGAGAGCTGCATTGATACTAGAAAAAATGATATATGTTTTTATATATATATATAGAGCTGTGTGTATGTATATATATATGTGTGTATATATATATATATATATATATGTTTTTCATATATAATTTTTATTATTTCCGGGGTCCCCGCACATGGGCGGGAATATTCAGTGCTTATGTCTTTGATGAGGATACCCCTGGAAGAGAACTAGGATTACAGGTAAGTAACTTATCTGTCCGGGCTGGCAATTTATAGTAGGATATCGTCTGCATAGAGGGAGATTCATTCCTCCCTCGTCTGTCCCTCGTCATCCTGGTATCCCCTCAATGCCGTGTGTGCTCTAATTAGGCATGCCAGTGGTTCAAGTACCAGTGCAAACAGCAGAGGGGACAGTGGGCTACCCTGTCTGGTCCCTCGCCGGTTGGGGAAGGCTGCCGATTTGACTCCATTGACCTTGACTCTGGCGCTAGGGTTTGTGTACAATATATCTACCCACGACCGGAAATTATTCCCGAACCCAACTTTTAAAAGCACATGTCTCATGAACGGCCAATGGACCGTATCAAACGCCTTTTCGGCGTCAAGAAACAGGAGTGTCCAGGACCGGTCTCCCCGTTTAGCCGTGTCTATCCAATTTGCCAGTCTGCGTAGATTAAGTTGTGTGGATCGTTTAGACCTAAAGCCCGACTGATCCTTATGAATCAATGATGTGATAACCGTCAGCAGTCGTGTGGCAAGTATAGAGGCTAAAATCTTAGTCTCGATATTTAAAAGCGAGATTGGGTGGTAGGACCCAGTGTCTTCTGGGGTTTTACCAGGTTTTGGAATGACCACCACCGTGGCTTGGCAAAGATTCGGGGATAGCGTATCCGCCTCCCTGGCCGCCAGAAGCATTCTTAATGTGTGGGGCTAGCAGACTATTCCGTTTAAAAAAAATTCCCAGGTAGCCCATTGGGACCCGGGGTTTTCCCTGATTTTTGTTTGGCAGTAGCGGCCTGTACCTCCTCCAGAGTGAACTCTGCTTCTAGGGCGTCTGTATCCTCCTGGCACAGGGTGGGCATTTCGATTTTGCTAAGGTAGCTGCTTATATCATCTTCGTCAACTGTAACCTTCGCCTTATAAAGATTAGTATAATATCGCTCGAATGCCCCTGCTATGTCTGTTGCAGTAGTGTGTTGTACACCTGCTTCAACTATCTGGCCAACCCAGTTTGCCTCCCTCTCCTTCCGGCTCAGCCAGGCTAGGAGTTTCCCTGCCCGGTCGCCTGACTCAGAGTTTGTGCTGCGATGCCTGATTTGTACCTGGACCTCCCTATCGACTAGCGCGCGAAGTTGCCTGCGTGTGACCTCTTGCTGCCTAAGCGAGGTCGACTCATTTTCAGGGGTAATGTTATGTTCTAAGTCAAGAAGTTGGCCTTCCAGGGTTTCTATCTGAAGAACATCTGCTCTGCGTTTTCTCGCTTTTGTATCCTGTAGCCTACCTCGAAGGACTGCCTTATAGGCCTCCCAGAGAGTGGCCTCGGAAGATACTGAGCCGTCATTCTCTCGAAAGAACAGCTCAGTATCTCGTTTAATAACCACCATCACTGCCTTGTCACGTAGCTCCCAAGCACTCAGCCGCCAGTCTGATCGTGTTCCACGTGCTGTCCCTCCTACTTGCATCCTTAGCGGTGAGTGGTCAGAAATACCTCTAGCCAAATACTCTACTGCATCAATTGTCTGTATTTCCCCAGCTGGAGCGAATAGGTAGTCCAGTCTAGAAAAGGTCTTATGTGCCCCCGAAAAATAAGAGTAAGTACGTTCTAATGTATGGTGTCGGCGCCACAGATCTGTTAGCCCCATTGACCTCACAAATTCAGCCAGCAGAGTAGGGACACGGGTCCCCGCCGTCGTTTTGGACCGGTCCTGACTTGGGTCTACAACATCATTAAAATCACCTCCGATAACGTGAGTCGGGGTGTCCGAGTCTAGCAATATCTTAGCAACTGCGCCTAGCATTTGAGATTGCAATCGTGGCGGGGCGTATACACTAACCAGGGTAATCTCCCTCCGTCCCCACGTAACTTGGACTGCGGCATACGTACTGTTGGGATCTATCCAGGATTTAGTTATACGAAATGGCAAGGTTTTCCTAATCAGGATAGCCATCCCGCGGGCCCCGGGTGAGAATCCGGCATGTGCCAGTGTGACATGTCCCCCCTACCTATGAACGCACACTCTGTGCTACAGAGATGGGTTTCTTGTAGAAGGACCACGTCAGGCCTATTTCTCTTAATATACTGATTAACTAGGCCCCTCTTAATTTTACTGCCTAATCAGTTGACATTCCACGTCATAACTGTATAGGGTAAGTCCGCCATTGTGTGTGTGTGTGTGTGTGTTTGATGATGACACTGTAGGGGTCGACCCTGTTTCCCCTCCGCACCCATCCTGCCTTTTCTAGTCCCCTATCTTGAAATGTCCTGCTGCTGTCCAACTTAAAACCAGATTGGATCTTTAAACTAACGATGTCCCTCACCCCAACCCTAAACCCCCACCCCACTTTCTCCCGCACTTTACGCCCATCCCTTGAAAAGTCAACGTGACAACTCAGCGTATGTGACAATCGAGAAGTCTGTCGTTCCCCCCCCTCCCCCCCCTCTAAATAACAATCAAACCGCAAAAGGAAATGCGTTAATAGAGAGAAATGTGGTCAGTCTCTCTAGTCCCAGGCCCGTCGGGGGGGGGGGGGCAGGGCCTCCTTGTCAGCAGTCCGTCGCCAGTCTATTCCTGTTGCACGCCCATAGTTCAGTTCTTTTCACCATCGACATCTTGTTGCAATTGAAGATCATTGTCCATCCTCTGAATCTCTACTCCCGACTCCTCCGCATTGGTGATGGCCTTGAGTAGTGGGTGGTCACTATCCGTATCAACCAGGAACTCTGTCAGAGTGGACCGTCTGTGCACTGTCCCCCTGGTGTGAGTCTCCGTCCGTGTCCCGGGACTGTCTCGACCCGTCTTCCGAAGCCCCTCTTCTCCGATATGGGGTAGGTGGCAGCGCAGCTCCAACCGGCTTCTTAAGTTTCCCTGTCAGTCGCCTCTTTGATTTTATCCTCTGCGGTCTGGGTTCCCATCTGGGAAGAGTCTCTCTGAGCCGCGCCTCTGCCCCGCCCGCGTCTGATCGCAGCCTAGGCCTTTCTTCAATCCATGCCCAAGCTTCTTCGGGTGTTTGGAAAAAGTGAGCGGATCCTTGGAAGATTACCTTTGGTTTAGCCGGAAAAAGAAGCATGTATTGGAGTTTCATGGCTCGGAGTTTGCTCTTCACCGAGTCAAAAGTTCTCCGCATTTTCTGGACTTCCCTTGAATAGTCATGGAAAATCATGACATTGGCATTGGCCAGTTTGAGTTCACCTACTCTCCTTGCCTCTCTGAGGAGCCTATCCCGATCCTGATAGTTCAAAAACTTTGCTATTAGCGGGCGTGGTGGGGCCACCGGGGGAGGCCTCACGTTTGGCATCCTATGCACCAGTTCTATTATAAAGCAGGCGGAGAACTGTGCCCCTGGAAGGATTTTCCGCAACCATGTCGCCAGGAAGGTGATTGGGTCAGATCCTTCCTGCCCTTCTGGCATCCCAATGAAGCGGAGGTTATTTCTTCTGGCTCTGTTTTCAGCGTCGTCCACCCTCCAGGCCATTTCTCGCATATCGGTTTGTAGTTCTTTAATGTCTTTTTGGAATTTGTGCGTCGTGTGTTCTACTTACGAGATGCGTGTTTCTACTTGTGTCACTCGGTCCGCGATTTTGCGGACATCCTGTCGCAGGAGTCACTTCCGATCGAATCTCAGACATCTTCCCTTCAATGGCCTCTCAAGGCATGTATCGCCTGAAGGATAGCAGTGTTGTCTGATGGGTCTACAGCCTCCTTTCCCGGTTCAGTTTGCAGCGGGAGCGCCTTTGTGTATCCATTTTACCTTGCTTCTGTGCCTTGGGTTCTTTGTCTCTCGCCATCATGAGAGCTGGATACGATGAGTTATGCCTTTGGGGCTCACCAGACCCACTCCAACCTCCACTTGGTCCGTTGCCCCTGTCAGAGGGACTGCTTGGCTAGGCTCAAGCGCCCGTGTTCCCCACAGTCGCCCTCTGAATCACCAGAGCAGAGTTATATGGGAGGACCCATGCACGTTTCCGTTCGGTACCAGATAGGCCCTGGCGTGTCCTGCAGGCCCCGGCAGCTGGTTCAGCCTCGGGCAGCGCCACCCCGGCGCCTTGTGTGTCGCCACCCAGGAAGCACGAGGGGCTATGCTCTGTCTGCGGCAGTTGTGCTTCGTCACTCTCCGGCCGTCTCCTGGGCCCTCGAACGTGTCTCTACGAAGCCCACGCTCAATGACGCAGCCACAGTCTCCCCGGGTGGCCTGGCCTTAGATCTTTTCCTGGAGGCATCCCACGGTCATCACTTGGCGCACAAACATCTACCCTGGGTCGCGACCACGTCGTGGATCGTCGTGGTGGAAATCCACTGCCCTTTTGTAAGTAAGGTCCAGCGGCGTGGGCGTCCACGGGCGATCTCCCGGCTCTGTCAGGCAAGTATAACCAGTCTGTTCCGCCTTGCGTTGGATCCCTTTTATTCTCCCCTTCCCCCCCCCAGCAGACAGCCGGGGCAGCGGTGGGGCACCTCCCCCGGGCCCAACGCGGTCTCAGGTGTGGCACACAACTATCCCCTCTAGCACATGGAACAAAGTCTTTACAGGCCTTATAATGATTGGGTCTCTACCCCTCGAGCCTTGCAGTCCCTGCGTCGCCCAGCATGTGTGATGCTGTATATTGTGGCCTGGAGCTCCTCCCTGGTCTGGGTCTCCCTCAAGCCGCTCCCGCGGCCCCAGAACAGATCTGCGAGCCGCGGTCGTGTCTTCCAGCACGTCGGGGGCGGAAGGGGGCTGTCCATCCAAAGTACCGGAGCCCTCAGGAGTATCGCGGTCGTGATCCCGATGTGAGTCACCTGTGCCGGGGTGGGCCCCTCTCCAGCCCAGCGCACATCTCTTCTGAGGGATGCCTCGAGGTTTGGCTACGAGCCCTTGCCCCGCAGGACAAGGAGTAGCGGGAGCGACTTCATTAATTTCCGGCTGCACCCTGAACCGGGTTATCTTCACGGAGCCGCAGCCCCAGCTGGTTAGTGCCCAGCATCAAATCGCCATCGGTCCTCACTCTCACTCTCCGTTTTGTATATTGCCCACGACCGGTCCCCGTGCGGCATCCCCCGACTGGGGTTACGCCACGAACGGGTCGCGTTGGCCATTTTGGCGGCTTCGGCTTCACTCCACAGCAGCTCAATTTCTTGCCTCTGTGAGTCCGTGCCAGTCGCCGAGTCGCCGTCACAGCAGGGGTGGAGCGACAGGGGTGGTTTATGGTTCGAGTGGTCCGTCAATGATGTCTCAAAGGAGGATTTTGTTCAGGATTAGTGTTGGGCGGCCGGAGGTCCGGCGAGTGCGACTACTCCGCCATGCTGCTGGCCACGCCCCCTCAACTTTTAAACATTATTGTTTAATTAAATGCAGCAAATTTGTAATGCCAGATTTAGTTGCTACACAGTATGTTTGACTAAAAAGCTACTTCAGGACTTGCCTAAAAAGAAAAGTCCAAGGGCACCAGGGTTGTTTTGGTCTTGTGTTTAGGAAGGCCCCAAGCCTGTGGTGGTGATTGCATCTTCCCTGAAAGGTAATGCTTTGTCCTCCTATATGGCTGAGGACATTAAGGGTCTGGAGATATATGGGAAGATGTCTGATCCTGTGACAGGCCCATACCATCGTGACAAGCTATGGTTTTCAGCTCTGGCACAAGTTTGACTGCCACGCCTCCTTGCTCCCAGACCGTAGCTAGGTAGGTTCCTGGTTCATGCTCAACCATAACAGTTAAGTTGCAGAGCAGAAACTGCCGATATGCGTTGACCTCATTAACACGAATGCCAGAGCTGTGAGCTTTGATCTGTCCATATGTGAGCAGTCTTGGCTCGGGTCCTTGGGCAGGTCCTTGAAAGTGGAGACCCCTGAAGAATTTGTTGACCTCACAATTTTTAATGATAAGAATTTATTTGATTCCGTGATAGTCATCTAGTAGTACATGACTTTCACAGCAGTTGCCACATTACTGATTGACATCTAAGCATTACTTGTGACACTGCCTCCTTTTTTCAGCTATTAAAGACTTTTTAGTCTTCAAAGATTAGGGAGTCCTTTGACCAAAGAGCCCAGATGGATCCTCCTCCTACCTCGAGAAGTAGGCAGTCTCCTCAGAGGAAACCGCAAACCTGCTTTCCCAGCTGAGGTCAAGAAGCGTAAAACATACGTCCTTGCTGGCCCATATCAGGAGGACCACTCATCCTGGTGGGTTTCCTCCACTACCAGCACTAGACCCAGATTACCAAACACTGGTCCTCTTGTTCTTGAAAGTCGACTATGCTCTACAGCTACAGCCACCATTGTACGGTATGCTTCGGCTCCAGTCTGTATCGCAAGAATTTTCACTGGAATCTGAGAGACTGCTCAATTTTAGGATCAATACAGTCGGTCCTACCACAGAAACCTGAACTTGAAGCTATGTTGAATACTGAAACTTTTATCTTATAGAGACTTAAAGGCACAGATTCCTTACCTTCGAGTTGGACTCAATCTGGATTATTTTCGAACAGTACCCCTCCACACTGGTAGGTGTTGGTGTTCGGCTCGTTGTGGAATCGTTCACGCCAGAAGTGACGTGTGCGGTACGTACATAGGCGCCACCTTGGCATGCTGATATCAGTTCTTTCCTTTCCGCACCAGATAGCTCTGATCCGTCCTGAAGTACTACTCAGTCAGTTTTTGGCTGGCTTTTTGTCCAACTTTTTTGAGATCTCTCCTGCTGTGTAGGTATGTCACCTAAGAAACCAGTTGGTTTCAAACCATATGGGCCCTGTCGCAGGCAGATGTCGGTGACAGACCCCCGCGTGTTGTTTTTGTGGTGCTTGAAGCAGGACCATGACTCCAAGGCCTACGAGGACTGCCACGCCCCAAGGTTCTGAGGGAGCGCTCTCTCAAGCTCCCCCATGCTGATTGACACTCGAGGTCCCGTTCACGCTGATGGTCCCCGGACTGTTAGCGGAGCACATCCCGACTGCAGTCATCACGCTCAAAATCTTCGGGGGAGTTGGGTAAATCCCACTTACACAAGAAGGACAAGAAGTGGAAGAGATCTTAAACTTCACTGCACCCGTCAATATATTTTGATGAGATGCGGGAGCATCCATACTCCAGGCCTTTGCGGTCGGCAGAACCTGAATCCGATTTTCCCAGAGGCGACACCCGCACAGCTGAAAGTTTTGAGACCATGCACCTCATATTTGGGTGGCCCAGCCCTTCTGCAGTGCCTTTCGGCCCCATAGGTGGGGGAAGGCCCTACCGGATCCGCACTGGCAGGTTTGCCCTCAGCACCACTCTGGCCCAGTGGAACACTTCCCGGATCTGGAGCGGAGCAGTCAGTGAGACCGAAACCTTCCTTTGCTCGCTCCAGTGCCGACTCCCCTAGGCGCCGCCACGCCCCCCCCACATTATTAATCCTGACTCAGACATGGAGCCAGAGCGGCTTCGACTGGGTCCATGCTAAGCGGAGCCAGTGCTTTATTAACTTTAGAGGCCTGGAGTAGGAGACCAAAGGGAGGGGGGGGGGAGGGACGGGGGGGGGGGGGGGGAGAACTACAGACCCTCTTGGTTACCAGTTCCCTGAAAAAGAACAGTACAACTGGTATGAGGAACTGGCAGAGGCCAGTGGGTTTAGACACCGGCTTGGTCTCTCCTCCTACCGTAGTTTCCAAGGAGGGAGCCTCTTTTGCAATAGTGGTACATAGGCCAGCTGAGGTTTTTGACCTTCAGTTGCCCACAGTGGCAGCCCAGACTAACATCTTGACAGATGTGCTTCAGCTGGGTCTCTCGCTTTCTGAAAACCTTCTCCCATTAAATGAAGCCCTTAAAAATGTTCTACTTGTGGCCTGGTCCAAGCCTTGCACATTGACTCCTGTGTATAGGAAGATTGCCCATTGCCATCGTCTCTGGGGATCCCAGTTTCCTCACCCAGCACCCCACCCTGGAGAGCTTAGTTGTCCAAGCCTCTGCGTCCACGATTAACCCCGCCGCGGTCCCTACCACTGCACCGGATAGAGAGTCCAAAAGGCTGAACACCTTTTGCAAGAGAATCTTCTCTTCCGCCAGCCTAGCAAAGCAGTCAGTGAGCACAGCGTGCCTTTTGCACCATTACTCCCATACGACCCCAGTCCGCCTTCTGCTCCTTTTATGGCCACGGAAGGGGTCTCCAACTGCGCTCCTACCCTCCCAGCCACCACGGCCAACAGGCTTTTGAGTCTTTTCGTGGCTGAGGGCTCAGGTCCTACAGACCGCTTGGGACAGGCAGCCAGCGGTTGAGTCAGTCCACCACTACCCCGGCAGCCACTGTCTCCAAGCCTGTTTAGTTGCCCACCCACCATCATGGGCATCCAGTGGTATGCAGGATACCCCATCACGTGCTTCACTGGTGCTCAGTAGCATCGGACTGCTGGGTTCTCCAAATCATCCAAAGGGGCTACTCGCTCCTCTTTGTGACTACTCCACCACCCATGCCACCGAAGTATGATTGGCTGACGTAGGACAATCTCTCCTTGTTCCGTTAACAAGTGCAAGCTCTCTTGGCCGAAGGAGCCATAGAGAGGGTGACCGCATCAGAAGTAGGTCGTGGTTGTTCCAGTTACTTTCTGGTGCCAAAGAAGGATGTTGGACTTTATCCTATCCTAGATCTGCACCTTCTCAATTCCCTTCTTGAGGAAAGAAATATTCAAAATGCTCATGCTTGCCCAAGTCCTGTCTGCCCTCAACCACGGAGACTGGATGGCAGCATTGGACATGCAGGATGCATATTTCCACATCAGTTTGCCGTGCTTCCTTTCGGCGTTCCCAGCGCCCCTCGGATGTTCACAAAAGTGATGGCGGTGGGGGGCGTGGCCGGGCAAGATGGCCGGACGGACGTAGCTTGTCTCTGCTCCCGGTCCGCGCGGCATCTCGAGCGTATTATAGCGGCTGTGCGATGCGGAGAAGCCTGCAAAACATCCCCAGGGTGCGTTAAAAGTCGGGGCACAACATGAGCTATTAATATTGCCGTGGCCCCGTGAAGAACAGGCAGGAGCTGTGCCAACGCGAGCCGACCGCCTCCACCACAAAATGGCGGCGCCCACCCACTGAGAGGCACAGAGCCGACGGCGCGGCGGCGCACCAGCGGGCCGTAGGCGCCCGGGGGACAACACTGGCCGTGGTCCCTGGTGATGGCCCGGCACGCCTGAAGCGGGCACCCCACAGGAGCGGCAGAGCGAGCGCGCTGTGACCATCGCCACGGTCAGGCCCTCCTGAGTGGCGTGCCGACCTCCACTACCATCAGGTGCGTGCACGGAGTGCTGCCAATTCAACGCGCGGGGCACAGACTTTAAAAAGCAATAACTCAGGCTTACTTGGCTGGCGCTTACTCGTGGGCGCCGTGAATCTTCCGATCGCCGGTTCTCCCGCCCTGCCTGACCTCAAAATGGCGGATCGGCGGTAGTCCCAGGCGTCTGTGTTCGGTCCCCCCGACTGGGCACTGCGGAGTTCTGTGCAAAGCAAGCACGAGTGGGAGTGGAGAGGGGAGGCGGCTGTACTACGCGTCCTGCCCGGAAAATCCGATGGGGAGGTCTACTTCCACATGTTGTGCTAACAGCTAGGCGACAGCCCTATAGCTCCCAAGAAGCTGTGCAGACCTGGGACTTATTGAGTTTGTGCCCCGCGCAACTACTCGGCGCTAGCATAAACCAGGGGGCCATGCTACGAACGGCGGAGGAGGCTACCTGCTCAACGCCTTCACTGAGCTATGCCTGACCCTAACATGGCGAACCCGAGGCACTGGGATTAATCACCGCAAGAACGCCACTCTTCACAAGGCGCCTCGCGGCCCTCTTCCGCTGGTAGGTGGTGCACACGGGCGAGGCTATCAGGACGCTGTGACATTTGCTGACTGTGGCTCTTTTCGCTCCCTTACACCAGGACACCCCACACCCAGAGAACTGCACAACGGGGCATCAAACGGACCTCCTTCGGGCCCCAGAAGCAAAGACCACCACGGGCACCGTCACCCCTAGCACGCACCCCTGAGGGACAGGTGGATCCTCGCAGGGGCCTAGTGACTCGGCCGCACGACCGACGCGTGGATCTTCTTATATTAGCGATGTGAGCGAGTCTCGGGGAGGGGGGGGAGGGGAGTCCGTGCAGAGAGGGGGTTCTCCCGCCTCCACCACTTGCTCAGAGAAGTGGAGGGAGGCACCGAGGTGGGAACGGATTCCCGTATGCTGGATCAAGGAGTGGGTCCGTCACTACACCAGTCATAAGCATCCGCAGATCGAAGACTTTCTCACCTACGCACGACGCGTTCACACAGCCGTCCGAGGGCCACAGCAACGCCACTGGAGTTCACGCCTAGGCTGCACAGCTCGGGGGGACCCGCCTCTATGCCGCCGAGGAAAGCGCAAACCAAAGCGACGTCCAAGGTCTCCAGTTTCTTCACACCTGTAGATAAAAACTCTCCTCAGGATCAGACTGGAAAACTGGACAACATGGCCCTCACAAAAGAAGATTGAATGGCCTCGCTACGCGACTTCAAGCGGGAGCTTCGCAAGGAACTCAGCCAGGATGTCACGGCATCGATAGCGCAACTAAAGGCTGATCTCAACTAACGCCTCGCTGCCCTACAACATGATGTAGACTCAGTGGGCACCAGAGTGGTCGAGCTAGAGACACAAACCCAGGAAATAGATACCCATACCTCCAAGACACAGGATGACTTACAGGCCCTACAAGACCAACTTCACCAAACTCGGCTCAAGGCCGAGGATTTAGAAAACCAGACTTTGAGGGAGAATCTCCGAATTCGTGACCTTGAAGAAGGGGCAGAGGGGCTGGGCCTGGAGGCCTTCTTAGTAGGACTATTTTCAGAGGTTCTGGGCCCGTCTCCCTCAAGATCAAACTAGATCGGGCCCACCGAGTAGGGAATCTAGCAATGGGAGAACGGAAGCGAACACGAGATGTCCTGGCGAAATTTCACTCCTACTAAGTGAAGGAAGCAGTTTTAACAGCAGCGCGGAAAAAAGGAACGGTTTCCTTCCAAGATCACTCATGTCTCATCTTCCAAGACCTAGCCCCTGCCACTCTGGCCAGACGACAACAATTTCGGCACATCACGTCTAAGCTCCGAGACGACAACATCAAATATCGATGGACCTTCCCTTTTGGGCTCAGTTTTCAAATACAAAAATAAACAACGGCATGTTTCTGATCTACGAGAAGGTCTAAATATTTTGGGGCTTCCCCTACCCGACTCTGAGTCGACTCAAAGCCAGCCAAGAGGTGGCCGGGGCAATGGCTCTCCGCACTCACAATGGGCTACAGCAGCGAAGGGGGGTCGCAAATAATGTATGAACAAATGCTTCCTGCATCCGACGCTCTGAGTTCACTAGGCCTGGTAGTGATGAATTGCCCCAACCAAGCGCTGTCACTGCCCACGCTATGCAGCTGCCTTTGTGCAACATCCCCTATGGCAAATTCACACGGCGAACATTTGACCAAAACGGAGGCTCCCTGTTCTATGGGAGGGAACTAACACTGGGGCAAACAACGGGCGGCCCTGATCCATCACTGAACGATTCACATGAAACTCGATGCCATGATTCCCCTCCCTCCCGAGGAGTCAAACCGCACTACGAACCCTTCGGCAAGGGGAGACGCTAAGGAAGCAGTGCCTGCTGATATACACGAACCTCTCGCGAGCCCCAGCGAGGCCCCAACCTACCTATCGGCCGATCGACCAATTCCATTCACAGACTCGCATCATGGGTTCCACCAGCAAATTCACGAGGATGGTCCCATAGGCCCTGCTCTTCGGGCCTGGCTGCATTGTCTTGGCCTATAGAACTTCAGGAGCTGTTCGAGATGGACGGGGACCTCGTTCTCAAAGTCCCACCACCGTTCCCATGGGGGTTCCTCAACCTTCAGCTGGGAACACGTTACTGACTATACATACATTGTTATTGGTAATGTTAGTTTCCATTTATTTTCCTTTGGGGGAGGGAATAGGGGATGGTGGCGGCTTATTGTTTCCATTTTACGACGATACATCGTGCTCCGTCTCAGTTGAACACCCAAAACAAACATGGGTAATGCTTCACTCCTACAACGCCAGGCCCGACACCAGGCAATGACACAACTATAACAGACGGAGGGGGGGGGTAACCACACTGGCTAGATGGCTATCACTATTGGCTCATGAAACGTGAAGGGCCTTAACTCTCCTCAAAAGCGGCAGAGGGTCTGGAAATATCTCACCGACCACCACCTGGACATAGTTGCCATCCAAGAGAGACACCTTGCCAGAGCGGAGGACACGCGCTTCCGCCACAAACACTACCCTTTGATATACAGATCCTCCGCTCTCACTAAACACAGGGGGGTGCCGCTCCTCTTTCACACTTCCACAAAATTTCAGCCGCATGACGTTCAGACTGATAAAGAAGGCCGACTGGTTATGGTTAAGGGATTCTTAAAAGGCAAACTCTGCACGTTCGTCGTAACCTATGCTCCCAACACGGGACAAACAGCCTTTTTAAACACCCTAGTGGAGAAAATCCAAGACTTTGCTGAGGGACCTACACTTCTATTAGGCGATTTTAATCTCACCTGACAGCCAGACCTAGACAGCACCCATCCACACCGGGCGGACACAGGCACCTTCTCCACAGACACTAAACAGAAGATACATGACTTAGGCCTCAAAGATGCGTGGCGCACTCAATCCCCAGACTCGCGATTTTACTTTTTATTCACATGTACACCACACCTATTCTAGGCTCGACTACATTTTTATGTCAGAACCTACTGGGTGCCCTACAAGAAGCCAAAATATTCCCCCTTTCCATATCGGATCACAGCCTCGTAGCGATCCACCTAACATGGAGCAATACTGCTTCTACCACTCCTAAGTGGTACTTCCCGGCGGCCCTCACCAGAGACAGGGTGCTCTGCACAGCATTGAGGGAGACGATTACAGACTTCTTTAATCTAAATAACTCCGCAGATACGTCGGAATATACTAATTGGGACACATTTAAAGCGGTTTTCCGGGGGAAATGTATTGCCCTCAACTCTACCCTGAACAAACAACGGACACAGGAGAGGGAAGCGCTTGAAGCAGAGTTGGCCACAGCCGAATCCGCTCACAAAGCTAACCCCACTAGAGGTACACTCCGCAACCTTACCGCTCTGAGGGGCAAACTTAGAGCCATCTATAATAACAGGGCCGAATTCACTCTTCTTAGGCTCCGACACCTATCTTACTCCCAGGGTAACAAGATTGGCCGGCATCTCGCCAGGCAACTGAAGGAAAAACGGGAAAGGGAATATATAGGCGGCATAAGAAGAGAAAATGGGGAACTCCCACATAAAGACGAGGCCAAAGCTGATATCTTTGGCTCCTTTTATAAGACGCTCTATACCGGAGATCAACTAGACACGAGTAAACAACTGGACTACCTCCAGATTCTACTGTTTCCACAAGTTTCACCAGACTGGAACGACAAACTCACCGCTCCTATTTCACCCGAGGAGGTAGGCGCTGCCATAAAAGCCCTTAAACAGCACAAGGCCCCCGGCCCCGACGGGTACACGGCCCACTTTTACAAAACCTTTGCACCAGATATAATCCCACACCTTACTCTGCTCTTCAATAAAATGGCAGAGGAGGGAGAGATCGCCCGATCGATGACAGAGGCGGTGATCTCAATTATACCCAAACAGGGGAAAGACCCGCAACTGTTCTCCTCATACCGCCCCATTTCCCTCTTAAATCTGGATGCAAAACTTTACTCCTCTATCTTAGCGACCCGCTTAAACGACCTCATGCCAGACCTAATCCACCCTGATCAATCGGGATTTATTAAGGGTCGACAGACACACGATAATACTCGGCGCACAGTCCATCTCATTGAGAGTCCACAAAAAACGCGTCCCTGCAGTGCTGGTTGGACTGGACGCCGAGAAGGCTTTCGACAGGGTGGATTGGGCGTTTCTCTTTCACACACTAACAAAATTCGGGTTCGCTGCCAAATTCATCAATATGGTCCGGGCTAATTATGGTCAACCATGCTCCAGGGTACAAGTCAATGGGATCCGCTCCGACCCCTTCTTTCACTCTAGAGGCCCTCGCCAGGGGTGCCCACTCTCACCTCTACTATTTGCCCTCAGTATCGAACCCCTGGCGATGGCTATCAGGGCAGCCCCAGAGATTCAAGGAATCCCTTTCAGTGGCACCGCACATAAAATATCACTTTTTGCGGACGATGTACTTCTATCCCTCATCGACCCGCATAGCTCCCTACTCACCTTCAATTAGAGCTAGCGAGATTTGAAGAGGTGGCGGGCTTTAAGATTAACCTCAGCAAATCATGCATTCTTAACCTTTTCACTTCCAGAACCGGAGGCCCGAGGTTTACAGCACCACATTCCGCTTCAATGGACTTCAAGCTCACTCCAATACTTGGGGATCCAGTTGACGCCACGCGTAGAGGGGCTCTTCCGTGCCAACTTTCCACCCGCCCTCAGCCGTATTCAAACTGACCTTAAGAGGTGGAAACCTCTTTTTCTCTCCTGGCTGGGCCGCATCCACGCTATCAAAATGACACTTCTCCCCAAGCTTATATACCTCTTCCAGGCCCTTCCCATAGAACTTGAAAAAGATGTTCTACCAAAAGTTAAATCCCTAATGCTACAATACATCTGGCAAGGTGGTCGAGCCCGTTTCTCCTTTTCAATACTGCGTCGCCCAAGCACAGAGGGCGGAGTGGGCATGCCAGACGTCGGTCTCCATTACAAAGCGGCCCAGCTACGAGTGGTGACGGAATGGTCCAAACGAGAGTCTGAAAAACACTGGCTCCACATGGACCGCTCCATAGCGGGCAGAACCATATGGGACCTTATATGGCGCCCCAAGAAGGAGACCCCAGAATGCCTACATCAGCACTCCTACCCACACCACCCTGAAAGTATGGGACTCCATATCCGGAAATGAGCAATGGACCTCATTCCCCTCACCGTACACACCCCTCCACTTTAACCCGGCTTTCACCCCAGCGCTACATGAAGGCCCCTTTGCTGCCTGGAATGAGGGGGGAGGGGGGGGGTGTCTACCACTGACGCATCTTTTCCACAACGCAGACCCCCTCACCTTTGACAACTGCAGACGAGATTACGGCTTAGAGAACACTGAACACTTCCACTATATCCAACTGATACATTGGGCCCTTACCCCCCATACACGGGAGGCTGCCACACGTCCCCCCACGAAATTTGAGAGCTTTGTCTTAAATGCGGAATCGATGAAAGGGGTGATATCATTCCTATACAATTATCTGCTTAACACCGCACACTGCCCCCGTCCACGATACATGAACATGTGGGAAGACATACTTCAACGAGACATTACGGATGGGGAATGGTCCAGGTTGTGGTCTGATATCATGAAATTTAATCACTCCATAGAGCTACGCGAAGCCCATCTCAAAACTATGATGGACTGGTACCTGTACCCTGCTAAACTTAAGAAGATCTTTCCAAACACTTCCGATAGATGCTGGAGGGGCTGTGGTCTTCTAGGTGACTTCAGACATATATGGTGGGACTGTCCTACTATACCCCCCCTTCTGGGAAGAAATTTTAGCACACATTAAAGACATGTTAGGCTATCCCATCCCGACCACTTTAGCGGAGTGCCTTCTGGGGCTTCGAGATCCAGCACTTGAACACCAAACTAAAGCTGATAAAGCCATCATGTGGATGTGTATAGGAGAAGCCAAAGTGGCCATAGCAGCTGCTTGGAAGAGGAGGGAGGCCCCGGCGGTCTCACTCTGGCATTCCCGACTCTGGAAACTACTCAGCCTCGAAAGAATGTCTGACATTTTCAGGGACGACTATAAAAACTTCGAGTACAGATGGGGACTGCTGGTTACATTTCTCTCACAAGGGCTGCCCCTGGCTGTCTGTCCTCCTACGGTTAGAGCCATGCACCTCTTTCAATTTTAATATACCCATGACTGATCCATTAGGAGCACAACAGGTAAACCAAGCCGCCACCATCGTTTTTTTTTTTTTTTTTTTTTTTCTACTTTAGGGGGTTCTGTTAGGGGAGTTTGTGTTACTTGGAATTCTTCCTTCCCGTTGGAAGGGAATTGCTACACACCGTCACAAAAGAAAGACGGGCCGTGCTAATAGATCCTGTAGCTCATAAACGGTGGGACTTGATCCGAGCCTCTCCACTGTTAGAAGCTGTCCCTCCCTTTTTGAGATCCCTTATGAGAAGAGGCTGGGACATGTGCCTGTGTTATATAACAGCTCAGACCCTTCACTAATGCCTTACAGTAGCAGCTCACTGCGTTGAGCGGTGTGTAGCGATACATTGTGAGTTCATGCAAAATAGCAATAAAAAGAAGTTTGACAAAAAAGTGATGGCGGTGGTCAATCAATCAGGATTTATAAAGCGTGGCTAATCGCCCAATTGGGAATCCAGCTGCTTGCAGGCCCCAAAGACTTATTTCAATAGTCCGGTCTTGAGGACCATTCAGAATTCCGGAAGTGAGGTGATGGTCCGGAGGTGCGTGGGGAGGCAGTTCCAGTTCTTCGCTGCGATGTGGGAGAAGGAGTGTCACTATAAAGGAAGGTACCCCCTATTTAATTCTGGGTTATAAGGGAGGGGGAAAAAACTGAAACTGTGAAAATACCTCTAAGCTAACCCACTTGATTTAGCTATTGGCTAGAAACTCTCATGCGAAGACATTTCCCCAAATAGGAAAGTACATACCTACAAACTGATTAATTCATACAAAAGTATTTTATTATTTTAAAAAATACATATATATTTTTTATTTCTTTCTTTTTTTAATATATATATATATATATATATATATATATATATATATATATATATATATATATATATATATATATATATATATATATATATATATATGACTTTTTTCACATTTATTTGTTGTGTTATCACAATTAGATAAACATACATGTATTAACAATTTTAATATAGACATTAACTTAAAACACAATTTAAACAATTTATTTGTGACCCCACAAAAACACCCATCAAAACTACATTCACACCGCTCATAAATACTACAATCGCACTACCATTCACACAACATGAACAATATCACAAAAACGGAAGAAAAAAAAGATTTTTTTTTTTAGAACATATATGGGATCCTATTTCCTTTTGCCCGAGACAGTAGAATTGATTCCTTTCTGTAATCGTTTTCCATCCGATTATTTTCTCGTTTTATGTCTCTGATAGGATTCCCTTGTGTGTAAAAAGGTCTACGCACGTTTCGGTGGAATTCGAGTTAGAGCCACCTTCATCAGGACCAAAATGTATATTCGGTCAAAGTCAAACAGATAGACGCGAGGACATGTGGGGTTATCTATAAAATTTAATATACAGAAACGAGATTTACCTCGGGGAATGTCAAAATAGAACACCAATTAAGAAAAAAAAAAATCATTTAACAAAGTCATGTACTCAAAACTAAAAGTATTAATGGATATGTCGCTTGCCTGTTCAGTCTTACATAAAAATAGAGACACACTTAGTGTATCCTTTCACAGCACAACCGTTACTCAGATATAATTCAAAGGTTTAAGAAAACTAATGAGACCTGAAGTCCCAGTGGGCACAGCATCAGGGAAATCTCTCCGGCATGGTTCAGATCTTGGAGGGAACCGTAAAAGATCTGCAGTGGTGGCTAACAAACCGCAATTAAGTAAGTCGCAGACCCCTCTCCCATCTCCAACCGGAGCTGACTGTAGGGACCAATGTGTCACTCCTGGACTGGGACGGCCACCTGAGAGAGGTGGAGATCAGAGGCCCATGGTCCAAGCTCCACATCAACATGTTGGAGACCTGGGCGATTTGCTTGGCACTGAAAGTCTTTCTTCCTATGGTCAAGGGAAGAGTGGTGCAGGTGTTCACGGACAACACCACGCCATGTTGTATTGCAACAAACCGGGCAGGTTGGGGTTGTGGACCCTTTGTCAAGAGGCCCTGCATCTCTGGACATGACTGGAATGTAAGGGCATTTCCCTGGTGGTTCAACACCAGGCAGACTTTCTGAACGCCTGAGCAGGCCAACTCAGCCGCAGATGCCTAGCGGATGGTCTCTCCAGCTGGAGGTGGTGCAAGGTCTCTTTTAGCAGTAGGGAGAGCCTTGGTTAGATCGGTTTGCCACCGCTGAGAATGTGCAATGTCAGCAATTTTGCACGCTGAAGTTTCCAAGGCGACTCTCGCTTAGAGATACTTTTAGCCTCCTGTATGCCTTTCCAGCAATACCACTCCTGCCCAGAAGATCAGGATGACCAGGCCCTAGTCATTTTTGAGCTTTTGGATTGGGCACGGAGAGTCTGGTATCATGAGCTGTTGAGCATTACCTTCGGTCCTCCAGTCGGCTGCCTCTTCGAGACGATCTTCTGTCGCAGCAACAGGGGAGGGTTCTGCACCTGAACCTGCATACTCTCGACCTTCATGCGTGGAGATTGAGCGGTAACAGTTGACAGCTTTTGACCTTTCTCCTGAAGTATGTAACGTTATTCTGGCAGCCAGGCATCCCTCCAAGTCGGTGTACACCTGCCATTGTGATAAGTTTGTTTCATGGTGTGCTTCCCACACCATTGACCCCCACCCCCCACTTTCTGCATCCCTATCTCCAGTTCTATTGTTTGCTCTATGCTGGACACAGTTATAGGTTACCTTTTTGCCATCTCAGCATTTTTACGGTTGCTGGACCAACCCTCTTTCTTAAAGTCACCCATAGTGGCTAGGCTCCTTAAAGACCTGCAACATATGTTTTCCCCCTATGCCATTCATAAAGCCTTGTTAGGACATCAATTTGGTTCTCACTTTTCTCATGTGTACACCATTTGAGCGTCTTCATAGTTGCCCTTTTAGGCTCTTGACTTTAAAGCTGCCTTTTTGGTGCCATAACATCTGTCAGGAGGGTTAGCAAATTACAAGCACACTCTGCACACCCTGCTTACATCACTTTCTATCCAGACAAGCTGGTTCTCTGGACACGTGCCCCCTTCCTTCCAAAGGTTGTGACTCCATTTCATGTAGGCCAGAACATCACCCTTCCTACTTTCTTTACTCCACCTCATCCCTCCAAAGAGGAGGAGAGAGAGACTCCACTTACTGGATCCAAAAAGAGCATTGTCGTTCTACCTTGAATGTACAGGAGAACTCTCAGTGGACGATCAACTCTTTGTGGGATATGTGGGAGCGAAAAACGGCAAGGCAGTACAGAAGAGAACAATCTTGTGATAGATTGTTCTGTGCACTAAGATCTGCTATTTATTGGCCAAGAAGCAGCTCCCGAGGGCTAGCAGGCTCACTTGACCAGAGCCAAGGCTGCGACCACTGCGTTAGCATGCAGTGTCCAGGTCCTGGACATCTGCCAGCCAGCAACGTGGGCCTTCCTGCACACATTCACCAAACACTACTACCTGGACAGTCCGGTCCATCGCGACGGGTACTTCGCCCATTCGGTCCTGCAACTTTCTAATCTTATTGGTTTTCTTGTATGAAATTGGTCTGCAGACCCACCTCTGGGGAGGAATTGCTTGGGTATCTGTTCTAAGGTACCACCTTAATGTATAAATCCAACCCCAAATATTATCCAGGGATGCCTCAATGACGATCGAAGCGGCTCAAGAGGTAGCATTGCCCTCCTCGAAACCAGTATTGATACCTGCCCTCAGCCGCATCATCGCCGGTTGGATTTATACATTAAGGTGGTCATTACTGATCGGGTGCAGATCCGCCTAGACCACATACCTGAATCGGGGTCACATACAGGGTGTATTGGGTGTTTTTTGTCTCAAACCCCTGTGTCACACATTTCTCTACCTTCTAATAATCACCCTTGTCCTGATGAAACGCCATAGGATCCACTAGGGACCAAACAGGTGTGAAACATGTCGACCCAACTAAACCTGATTACCTATCCAGCACCACCATTCACTTTGATTTGCAAAAGCGGACGAACCCTCCCCATTGACAGCAGGCCACAAGTCCCCTTCTTTGCCTATTTTTAAATATATCGTACGGGCCCAAGAATAAATATCTTTGAGGGTACCAGCACAGTATTTTTAATCCACCTTCACCAATCCCCACACACTTGCACTCACCACTGCGGCATTCCTCTGAAAAGATCTCCGACAAAGAGCCCTCTCGCGGGGCCCGTGGGGGACTGCAGCACCACCCCCACGAGGAGCAAACGCCCGATGATGAAGCATGACACAGTGATGGGTGTGTGAGGGCAACTCTCCAATGAGGAGCAATTCCCCCTTATCCAACCTTATTATCACCTACACTTCAAGCTGCCGAATGGACAAACTATCATTTATAGGAACAGTTACCCTCCAGTGATTGACAACATTGGCTTACACCCAATTGGCACATTTAATTTATTTGTAATTCCCTGGTAAAGTGGTACTAAACGTACCCAAGTCCTGTAAATTAAATGTTACTAGTGGACCTGTAGCACTTTAAACCTTGTCTCAGGCTTGCCATTCAGCATGTAGTGCGGTTTTAAACTTCCAATTCAATCTGGCAAAATAAAACTTGTGCCAGGCCTAAACCCTCCTTTTTAACAGATATGCTCACCCCTAAAGAAGGCTCTATACCGATGGTTCTCAAAGTACGGCCCTGGGGGCGTTTCTGGCCCTCTTGACCTTTACGTGCGGCCCCTTCCTGGTGAACAGAAGCAGGAGGCGCATTTAAAAATTGCAATCCTCGAAAAATCATAAAAATATTAATGGACCTGCAGGTCTTGTGACTTAAAAAATCTACTCAACCTAATTATAATGCTCTTGACCCATAAACTGGTTTCAAATTATGTGATCCTGGGCAAATATTTTAATTCACTGAGCCGCCATTTTCTTCTTTATCACATATGAGAGCACCTTCAAATACGCAAGTTCAGCATGTCTGTTGTACAAAATGCACTTTTGTTTGATTTAGTAGACTAAACTTTGGCGCCGTATATAATACACATCTAGCCACATATAGGATACACATGACTGCTGACTTGCCTCTTACCTCATTAACAGCACTGTCATCAGAGTGGGGGTAGGAATGTTTCTCAAATCGTGTTTAAAAACTATCAATTTTATTAAATACATACCTAAGACATAAAGTGGTAGCACACTCATTTGCAATCAACAGATTTTTCATTGAAATGGCCACAAAATGTCCCACTGACATGTTACCTACTGATAAAACGAGATAGTGTACAAACAATGTCTAGACATCGAGTTTCTGCAAACTTGTCATTTGCACATCACCAAGTAAAGTGTTCTGATTTGTTTTGCTCCCATTTAATTCTTTGTTTAGCATCACACTTCTGAATCACAATACAAATGTGCTTTCGTAATTTCTGATATATTTTGAAATATTTGTACCATTCATTTACAAGCTGTTGAAATGTTGTCATTTTATTTTCTAACACATCTTACAGCCTTAAGTTTCACAATGATTGTCAGATAGATCAGTTGACAAAAGCATCTAACTGTAATAAGAGAAAGAAAAGTTAACATTGTTTTCCAGGATAAGATAAGCAACAATTGGTAAAAAGACAAACTGGCATTTTACCTCTGTACTTGAACAGACAGCAAATGTGTCAAGATAAAAACAAGATTTAAAGACTTCTTTATTGCTCATTCATTTTCTGAATCAACCGAACACCTGTTCCTTTCCAGTTTAAGTTCACTCTCCAGAACCGGCGAGTAGGTACTATAAATAGCTCGTCCTGATAAAATCTGACTCTCCATAGTGAGTGGGCGAGGACATTTTACGAGGCCTCAAGTTGTGTTTTTAGGTTTTGTGTGTCCTGTTAGTGAAAAATCCCACAATTTATGTTTCACTATTGTAAGGTCTACCTCTCCCGTTGGATAACATTGGATTACCTTATTACATTTAATAAGTGCTAACGTTTGATTGGGAACAGGCAGAAATGTCATGCTTGGTCTTTTTTGGTAATTTAAAATTCTCTTTAATGGTAGTCGATTTTAAGTCACAATTCTGAAACCTCCACTTTTAGAAAGGTGGTATTTTCTTGTCCTAGCGATTTGGTGCCTGCTGCCAGAGTCCTGGGTCGCATGACCCTGCTGTGAGGGCTTTGTGTTTTCCTCCCAGACAGCGAGACAAAAGGCTTAGGTTTGGGCGGGATGTGTCATCCTATCAGGATGGGTGGGGGCTGTTCCATGCCCCACTTGCCCTTCAATAGGGACTGCCTCAGCACCCAAAGAAACCTAACATTATTCTTTTGTGACCCTAGACTTCTTGGAGTCTTGGCAGGGGAAGGAATACACTTTCCAGAGCCAGATGTGGAGGTAGCCTAGAAGTGTCCCCCCCACTTTAAAGACTGACACCAGGAATAAATATTGGACCCTCAGACCAACTCTTCAGTACGCTCCTGGACCTGCGGAGGACACTAAAAGGACTGCCTTGTACTCCAGAGGACTGCTGTGCTCATTGAGGCCTGCCTTGCTGCTTAAACCGTGGGCCACCAGAGTTTCTCCAAGGGCCAGTTGGCTGGCCTCTTGTGTGAGCTACAAGGGCATTAGTTCCAGAGACACTGAACCCGGCACCTGGTCTCTGCTGGAGTGAGTCCCAACACCCCCCTCCTGGCGCCCATCCTGTCCTGGACCCTATGAAGTGGTTGTGAAGGTTCTTCCCCTGTCTAACTCTAAAAGTGGGGTATTAAACCTGGCTTCCTTGATGTGGTGTCTCTTCTCCCCCCCCCCCCCTGCAACCTTTTGCCTTCAACCCTCCTGTTTGCTGACTTAGTTTTTCCTTGGTTTAGAACTCTGCACACTTTACCACTACTAACCAGTGCTTGTGCTCTCTCCTTAAAACATAGTAGAAATGGCTTATACCCAATTGGCATATTGTTTAAGTTTATTAAATGTTTGCTTAAAACCATTGCAATAAAATTTAACTAAGTATGGTGACACAATTCCATGTTGTACATAAAAATTAACAGAATTAAAATTGAGTCTTTGCATTCATGTTAAAAAAAAAATGTCGGATTATAAAAGGAGGAGAGTAAAGTCCAATATTGATTTTACTTGTAATTCCCTAGTGGAGTGGCACCACCTGTGCCCAAAGGCCTGTAAATTAAATACTGCTAGTTGGCATGCAGCACTGATTGTGCCACTCACTTAAGTAGCACTTTAAACATGTCTCAGGCCTGCCATTGCAGCATGTGTGTGCAGTTTTAAACTGCCATTTTGACCTGGCAAAATAGACCTTTTACCAGGCACAAACCTTCCTTTTTAGTACATATGTCACTCCTATTGGTAGGCCCTGGACAGCCTAATGGGTAGAGTGAAATGTATTAAAAAGATAAGATATGTACTCTTAAGTCTTATGTGTCCTGGTAGTGAAAAACTCTTAAATTTGTTTTTCACTACTGCGAGGCCTACCTTTCCCATATGATAACATTGGAGTTGCCTTATTACATTTAGTAAGCTGTAATTTCCAAATGATAGGTAATTCAATCTTTTTTGGTGTCCTTGGAATTGTAATGAAAAACCTTACTTATGATGAAGTTGGATTTTAAAGTAAAATTCTTAAAATGCCACTTTTAGAAAGTTGTCATTGTCTTTCCTCAGTCATTTGATGCATGCAGCCTGTCTCTGGGTCACATGTCTGGGTGTAGTTGACAGTTGGGCTTTGTGCATTCCTCCTAGACTATTCCTACTAGACAGACACACACTAGACAACTTAGGTGTGCCTGGATGGGCCATCACTGGCAGGATGGGAGGCCATCCATGGCTGGATGGGAGGGAGGAGTTGCGCACAGCCCTACTTACACTTGAATAGGCTGTTAATCTAGAGCCAGAGCGAGAAAGGCAAGGCCAACTCCAGAGGCACAACTGGGTATAAATTTGGGTGTACATCCCGTTTCTGTGAGTAAGGCTCTGACCTGGGACAGGTAGACGCGCCATTTTTTCACAGCAGTGCTTTAGTGTTTCAGCAATCCTGACGAACCCTTCTTATTTAAAGATGGCCACGGCGCAGACCCACTGTTGGCACGCCAAGGCAAGTCCGTCCGCAGTCCGCTCCAGCCACTCTGCGGGTCGCCTCCCAGAAGTAAGTCTTGAGATTACTTATATTTTTGCTGAACTGTATGGCATGAGTCCCCCTTGGGAGCGCATATAACCCAGCGTTATTGAATTGCCCCAGTTAACTATCGCAAATGCAAAGTCCCACTATATCCTCGAAATATAGGCATTAGGGAAAGGTTGGACAGGCCCTTGGCCCAGGCCAGACTAAATGCGACCCTAATGAATGTAAATTCGCTTCATAAACATGCGTTGGACATCTATAATCTGTTAGATGATTCACAATTGGATGTACTTTTTATGACAGAAACCTGGTTAGGCGAGGGCTCCTGCCCTGATCTTCAGCTTGCGCTACCTGAGAATTATGCTTGTATCTCCCTAGACCGAGTTGGCAAACATGGTTGGGGTCTAGCCATGGCGTTTAAGAAAAATCTTGAATGCTCCTCCTTTCCGGTCAATGACCTAAAGGATGCTGAAGTACTGGGCTTCTGCATCTCACCCTCTGCACGGGGAATGGGGTGGGGGGTGTTCTATTCTATCGTCCCCTTCGTTATGCAGGGCACTTTATCCTTGCACACAGGCTTAGGGCATAAGATTAAGTACGCTAATTTTACAATTTTAGTCAATTTGATCCTCAGGTGAACAACGCCACGAATCCTCTGGTCCAGTGTTTCCTTGAACATCAGTGCTCTTTAATCTTTGAATGATACCCACGGGATCCACTCTTAGGGTGGGGCATTCTATTGATGTGATTGTCTACAACCCTCCGATCTGCCCGTAAAGCCCTAGGGAAGTGATTTGACTGGACCATTTTTAATCTTTCTTCTCTCCTTTGCCTACCCCAGAGGGAAAGAGACTGGTTGGTCTCAAGGAGTTGCACCAGGATAGATATACCTAATCTGCAGGATACCCCAATATCCTCCAAAGCCACACTAACTGGAGATGTCTCTATTGATGAAGTGGCAGTTGAGAAATGGCTGTGAGCTGTGGCCAATTTGGTCGCACCAGAATCCAACTCTAGGAATATGAGACACTCCCCCTCGGTCCTTTGGTTTTCTGGCGAATTGGCCTCAGAAAGGAAACTTTGTAAAAAAACTGGAACGTCAACAGCGACTACATTACCAAGAAAAAGATACAATGAAATATAAACAAGCCTGAGTATTTACCTTAAAAATCTAAATTTCACACATTGTACTTTCTATTTCCCAAAAAATAGTGAAGCAAACAATAGTGCCTAAGGCTTTTTTTGAAAAATTGTATCATACTTCTCAGAACCTAAAGTAACGGCTCCTCTGTTTGAAATCAACTCTAACTTATGCTCCAGGTCGAGTGCTTTTGTTTTTGAGGAAAAAATTGAGGATTCAGTCTAATCTCTTGAGGTCAAACCCTAGTGAGTGCAAGGATCTAGTGCCTTCAGTAAAGGGCAAACTGTCACATTTTATTCCCTCCCCCCTAACCCCCTTCCCACTGAAGAGGAATTTACGATGTGCCAAAGTAAGTGTTAATTTACACCACATATTGTGAGGCAGATAGTGGACTGTATAAGTCCAGTGTATCTAGAACTCTTCACTGCCTTGCTGCAATCGGGAATGGTACCAAGCGCTTGGAAAAGGGCGAATGTCATTCCCAAACACTGATCCCGAAACTTTTTCTAATTTTAGACACATTTCCTTGCTATCAGGGACCTCAAAGCTGCTTGATAAGATTAATACACAAGTATCATTTTTGGACACTTTCAATCTTCTACACTCATCACAATCTGGTTTCAAGGCACAACACAGCACAAACTGCCATTATGAAAATAACTATTTCCATCAAGCGATAGCACCACCTTGATTCTGTTCGATTTCTCAACGGAGTTTGATACGGTCTCACACATTATCTTGCTTCAGCGCCTCGCTTCGTTTGGAGTGGAGGGGATGCCCTTAGAATGGCTCTGTTCCTTCTTGGAACATGGAGAACAAGCAGTGTGGATAGAGCCTTTTTACTCCGAGGTGAAGACACTAAAGTGCGGTGTACCACAGGCTCTGCGCTGAGCCCCATGCTCTTTAACACTTGAATGTCCACGCTTGCTTTCTTGATTGAATCCTCTGGTATTAAAATTGTTTCATATTTGGATGCCACACAGCTTTTGCTGACCTACTCGGGCAATTCACCCGAAGTCCAGGAAAACGTCTCCGCCTGCATTGAGGCTGTGATGAGGTGGCTTGGAGCCAGCTGCCTGCAATGTAATCTGGACAGAATGGAGATCCTGCTCTTTGGCCCTAATCCTCTTCCTGGTTGTTTGGGTGTCTGGCCGAGGCGTTGCTTATTGCCTCTTCCCACACAGGTGGTGAAGAACCTAGGGGCGCTTGTTGATGTCCACCTCTTTTAAACCCCAGATCTCTTCGGTTGTGTCTCCTGCTGCATACTCCGAATGCGAAGAGTTTTTAGATTTTCTTCCCGGGAAGCTCGAAAAACAGTAGTTCGGGCTCTGATCCTTTCCAGATTAGATTAGTCTAATGTTCTTTATTTAAGTGCCCCAGATTGCTTGAACCATCGACTGCAAATTGTGCCAAATATGCCAATCTGCCTTTTGTTCAAACTGCCCAAACATGCCTCGGTGTCGTACTACCACAACCAATTGCATTGGCTACTGGTGAGGAAAAGAATTATTTTTAAAGCCTTCACCATTGTTCACCGAGCCTTCTATAAGACAGGGCCTGAATACTTGACAGGATACAAGAATACTGTCCACCTAGGGCCTTGCACGCTGCCTGGCTGTTAGTCATTCCACACACTAAGCGAAAAAACTTGGCAGTTCGGCATGTTCTGTTTTGGCAGCCAAACATTGGAATGAGCTCTCCCTCCAACTTAGATGTATCGCAGACGAAACCATCTTCCGTACACAGCTAAAAACCCATCTGTTGAACCTATAAGTTTGTAATCTCCCCCTTTCCTTTTGCTGTAGCGTCGGGACACTCCTGTAGTAGCTGTGTGCTTTAGAAGTGTGTTCATTCATTCATTCAGAAATATTGGACCTCTGACACCATCTCTTCAGTATGCTTTTGGACCTGTGGATACTCTTCCAGAAAGAAGGACCTCAACTCTGCTGGAACGACTGCCACTCTGCTGGACCGCTGCTCTGAAGGACTGCTTCCTTGCTGTGCTGGCCTGCTGCCCTCTTGCCTGGGTGAGAAGGACTGGAATTGCATTTGTTGAACCCAGTACCCTGGAGTGACTCCAAGGGCTAGTTGGCTGGCCTCCTGACTTGAGCCTCGGGGACAAAAGGCTCCAACAAACCCGACCCCAGCATCTGGACTTTGCCATCTGTGAATCGTCCCTTCCAAGTGGTGCCACCCCAGTCCTGGACCCTTTGAATTGGGCCTAAGGTGTTTTGCCTGCCTCTGTATATCAAGCGGAACCAACACATCTTCTCTACTGCGCTGCGCAAACCTGAGCAAAACTGACGCATCTGCACCGCTTCGTGGATCTTCCCCTGTAGCAAAGACCCGCATCTCAGCCTGCCATTTCACCAGAACCGCTACTGTGCAGTGCATTCTCAGTGCAGGCCTTCGGATCCTTTGCTGACGGCAGCCTTATTGACAATGCAGAGCTCCGCATTCCAGCCTTGCAGCTCCTCATAACAGATGCATCGACCCGACTGTGCAACACATCTTCGACTCCAGACTTTGCATCGCAAGCCCTCAACAGGATCCTCGATGACTTAGGACCTCTCATCGCACCCTCTCGGAACCGGCGCATCACTTTGGCTGTGTAACGCATCTTCAACGTGGACCCTCGCAATGCTCCACAAACCAGGATTTGAGGTATTCGGTCCAGCTGGCATAACTGGGTCCCTTTAGGCGGCCGGTGCACCATCGCGGTTGGCCTGAATTTATGACTTTGTCCTGGTCTGGAGTGACCAGATATCCACAGTTGGCCCTTGTTGCTTTTTGGCGCTGTTTTCACTGGAATCCTTAAACGTGCATATCTCCGGTTCTACTGATTAGACTTTTGCCGTTTTGGTCTTGTTTTATTCATTAAAAATTGCTCTATTCTAATCTGCTGCGGGATCCTTTTTGTGTGGTTTTTACTTTTACTGTTTGAAGCGTTGCACAAATACTTAACTCATTGCCTCTAAGGTAAGCTTGACAGCTCTGTGCTAAGCTACCAAAGGGTTCAGCACAGGATGATTTAGGGTTGGCTTGTGCCTCATGCTGGCAAAGATTGTGGTAGCTGCTTGACCAGGGCTCACCCCAGTCAACCAATGACCCACTTTTTTACATAGGGATTAGAAAAGGTTTCATCGAAAAGTGCAAGAAGAAGTGACAGAAGACCGGGACCTACCTGCAGGCCGATCCAACCTAGGTGTATTCCTGCTCTGCCCAACTTCACAGTAGCTCCCACAATGTTCTCAGCAGCAAATCCTGTTCTGCTGGACCTCTCAGCAATGGTATCTGGCGATGTGGAGCCATCTTTGGCTACAGCCAACAGCGTCGTCCCGCTGGAGGTTTTAGACTTCCAAAGAGTTGCCTAAGTCCGAAGGTAAAAAGCTTCACCGGCTCTACGACAGGCTCCCTATAGAGGACTGCTACCTACATGACCTGGAAATCTGGCTTCTCCTGTTCAGAGCTTTTTCCCGCCATCGTAGACAGCTTCACGAAGACCTCGTTCAGCCCTCCCCAGTGATAACTCCTCCTCAGCCGCGGACTACTGCTTTGCTCCGCTGAACTCTACCTTCTCCTGGATCTTTGGGCAGAATTTCTTCTACGTCTGAAGTTGAGCCGAGAGCGGGCCTAATCCAGCTTGTGTATCCAAGCTGTGCTCCATCACGTCAGCCCTAACTTTGGACTTTGCCGTGGTCTCATGCGGCCAGAAACTCGTGGTTGGTGCTTTGATCTTTTAGGCACTATTTTTCACTTTAAACAAATCACAACTTCGGTTCTACTGATTGGATTTAATTAGATTTTTCTGTCATTTTCTTTAATACATTTTACTCTCTTCTAATTGGTTCGGAATTTTTCTTGTGTTGTGTTTTCACTTTATTAATGTTTGGGTGCTGGATAAATACTTAACACAGTGCCTCTAAGTTAAGACTGACTGCTTTTGAGCCAAGCTACCAGAGGGTTAAGCACAGGTTAATTTAGTGACTTCTGTGTTCACTCTGACAAGGATTGTGACTGTTGCTCGAGAAGGGTTTACACCCTCCCTCAGCCAATTACCCAATTTCTTCCAAAAGCCCACTATCAGACCTGGAGGAAACCATCTGATCACCAAAGCCTAAAGTTCAGTTACCAACTTAAATACTTCTCCACCTGCTGATGTGAAAGGCAAAGAGATCTACCTCGAAAGGATTCCATTTGACCCTGGCTTGTGGAATATGCTAGGCTTCAACTTCCAGTCACTGGTCTCCTTCATGAACCTTTAGTTCCAGTCTATTACCACATTGGACCAACCAGGAAGGTGTTCCACCATCTGAGATCTCCCTGCTTAGGTAGAAGTGCCAGAAATCTTTGACTGTGATCTGTTACCTCCCAGTATTGCTGAGACATTATCCATGCTGAGCAGTATACAACACAATACACAGGTATTCACCACAAAGGGCCTGCGCCAAAAGTTTGAGGCAGTTGATATGCAGAGGCAACCCCACTTCCTGACTATCGACCACCTGTAATAACTTCTCCATATCGTGCTTCCAAACCGGAACTTCTGGCATCCGATTCTATAACCAAATCTGTCCCACACCCATACACTGACCACATGGATCTGTGAAACAGAAAGGTAGTCACCACTGTAGCTCTGAAGTGGCTTTCTCTGAGATGAAAACCATGTCAGAGTACTGAAGGCCCTTTTAAAGGTAAATCGCCATCAACCACTACAAGGCCCGATAGTAAGGGCACCCATGAAAATGGCCTGAATGGAAGTGAACTGGAGGCCGTCCTACCTGGTTAGCTGACATAGTGATAACGCGTCTGCAAGGAGAGAAACCCTCATCTCGCTTTTTGTGGATGATGTCCTGCACCTCAGGAGATGAAGCGCTGCCAGGAGAGACCACACCAAAAAGCTTAAGAAGGTCTGATTGGGAGTCAAGTTCAACTTTTCTTTGTAGATCTCAAATCATAGACCTAGTAGGTTCAGTTGCAGCTGTGAAGGAAGCAGATTGTTTGATCATCAACAGGATGTCATCAAGATAAACAAACAATTATCCAGAGGCCTCAGCCTCTGAGGAAATCTGGAACTGGACTGAAACTTTTTTAAAGTATCAAGGGGCTGATGAGAGTCCGAGAAGCAGGACCTAGGTCTCTAAAATCTGCTCTTGCCAGCAAAACCGAGGAAAACCCTGATGTAGCAGAAACATGGGGACCATCACATAGGCATCTTTGATGTCCAGCCTGCCTGTTCAATCATTTTGTTGGAGAGCATCCCTCAAGAGGTGCATACCTCAATTTAGAAATGGTGGTAAATCAGCCAGCTCAGTTGATAACTGGATGAAAACTTTTCTCCTTTTTCAGGCCCAACAGATTGCTCAGGACCTCCTGTGGGGTCGAAAGCAGACCTTCGTATGGCTCCTTCGGCCATTAACACCTGAGCCTCCTGTTTCTGTAAAAACCTCCGAGTTGCACGCCAGTACTGGCTTGGATTAACTGTTGCCAGGCTGGCAAAAATCTCCACCAGTATTTTTCCTACACTACCTGAGATGAAGGAATAATTCTTACTTGGTACTCCTCCTGGGATGTTAGATATACCTCTGGAAGTCCCTCTTGCTCTGCCCCTACCTCCCCCTCAAGTGTAAGAAGTCGACAAACCTGGCCTGGTCCTGGAATTGAAGCTGGTTAAATCCCCCTGAAAACGGACTTCTTTGGGAGCCTTTTGTGAGAAACCTGCCGGCGTACACTGTAGTAAATCTAATTAATTCCTTGAGGAATGATTCCCCGAGAGGCTGCCTCCTGCTATTACATGTGTCTCTAAAATCGCCAACTCCAGGAGCCAGTCTTAATGAGAAAGTAACATCTTTGTTAGCTAAGGCACAAGTGGTGTTCCCAAGGAAAAAGACTGTTCTTTGAGCCCAACCTGACTGAACATTGTAAGAAATTGTGTTTTTGGTTGAGGCGGTGGAAGCCCCACTTGAGCAATAACCACAATCTTTATCGGAGTGAACATCAAAAGCCACTAAATTAACCTGTGCTTAAAACCCTCCTGTTGCTTGGCACAAAAGCAGTCGGGTTTAACTTGGAGACAAAGTGTGAAGTATTTATGCAGCACACAAACCTGCCATACAGTGAAAACTCAACACAAGAAAAATTCCAAATCCAAACCATTGTAGAAAGTCAATTTCAATAAATAAAATGAGACTAGAACGACAAATCTGGAGATAATGTATTTGAAAGTTTTAGGTAAGTATAGCGCCTAAAAGCACAAACCCCACTAGCGTGCTTCTGGCCGTGCTAGACTGGGGCAAAGTCAAAAGATAAGGGTGACCGCGATGGGGCGTGGGCCGGATACTGGGACTGCTGAAAAAAGTTATCTTCTCAAAGAGTTCACTGCGCAGTGGAGTAGAGAGGCCGCAAGGATCAGGAAGAGTGTTGTGGATGGCCATCACAGTTGACGCTGTAGCACCAAGATACTGTCTGGCATTGCAGGAGGTCATTGCTGGAGCTTTGCATTGGCGGTTGCTGTGGGCTGCTGTTGCCGTAACGTGAAGTGGAGCTCTCACTTTGCTGGTTGTCGCAGTAGCATGAAGAGGCTTGTTCATTATAGCTTTTTGTTGGTGGTCATTGTGGGCAGCAGGATTTCTGCACAAACTGGCCCGTCTGCGGTCTCCAAGTGCCCGAAACTTGAGGATTTCTCCTTTTCTTTAAAGAGAAGTGTACTCTGATGCTAATCAAGGGTCCATGATCTGGGGAGGCACCTCTGGGGGATCAGGGACTAACCTTAGCAGAGGCCAGCAGGAACTAAGTAGGTCCAGTTGCAGCAGGTCAGCTGGGCAATTGCAGGAAGGCTTCTGGAGCTGGTTGTGTCTCTGTAACGCAGAACAGGTGGTCAGCCAACTGACCCGTTAAGTCACTCAGGTAGTCTGGGAACAAGGAGATGGTTCAGTTCTCCTTCAGCAGGGAAGTCCTCTGGGGGTCTAGCAAGCCTCTGCCAGAAATGTAGTCCTCTGGGAAACCTGGCTGTTCAGGAGTGGTAGTGAGTTGGTCCTGAGGATCCAATATTTATAGCTGGTGCCAGTCTTTGAAGTGGGAGAAATCTCCTGGCCTACCCCCACATCTTCTTCTGGAAAGGTCTTCCCTTACCCTGTCAAGCTCCAAGAAGTCTGGGGTGACAAAAGACTAGTGTTAGGTTTGTGTTTGTGCCTGTGTGTACATGCGCTGGAGGCAGCCCTTTGAAGTGTGGCAGGGAATAGCTCTGATCCCAGCCAGCTTGCCAGGATGTCCTATCCCGGCAACACCTTGTCCCCCTTTGTCTCACTGTCTGGGAGGAATATACAAAGTCCAACAGCTAAGCTATTGACAGTAATGTGACCCAGGACACTGGCAGCAGGCACGAAATAGGTCTAAAAAGTGCCAACTTTCTAAGACTGGCATATTCGGAGCTGTGACTTAAAATCCCATTTTACCATTAAAGAGGATTTTAAATTGCAATTCTTTTGAGTCCAAACTCAAACTTGACATCCTTATCTGTTCCCAATCAAAAGTTCGCATTTATTAAATGGCCTTACAGTAGTGAAAAGCACACCTTTCCCTATGGGCTTTTAGGGCCTACACTATGGGTGACTTATAGGTATTTAAAAGTAAGGTTTAGGCCTGGCAAAAGGTGTATATGACCAGGTGGAATTGGCAGTTCTAAACTTAACTACAGGCTGCAGTGGTATGCCTTAGACATGTTTTAAATGGCTACTTGAGCGGGTGGCACAATGAGTGCTGCAAGCCAACTAGTAGCATTTAATTTACAGGCCCTGGGTACATGTATTACCACTTTACTAGGGACTTACAAGTAAATTAAGAGTACCAGTTGGGTGTAAACCAATTTTTCCAAGTTTAAAGAAGAGAGAACAAGCACTTTTCCATAAAACCGGTTCAGAAAAAAGAAAGGGTGAAGGCAAAAAGTTGGGGAGAGGGGGGTGACCCTGCAGATAAAGCCAAGTCCATCAAATGTCTAGCTGACTCTGATATGGCAGAGGAAGCTAAATGCTCCTGGACCCAAAGATCTTTGTTGAGGGCCATGCCATATCAATCTTATCTTGAAGGGCCCCTCCAGGGCCTTTAACTACCCTTCATAGGATTCTTGATAAACTTGGACAAATTGGATTGTAGCCATCTTTCTGTCAACCTTGGGAGTTTGCACCACCTTACCCTCTAAAGAGGGATGAAGACATTTGGCCCAAAGGTGGTTCCAACCCCTGTATCGAGCTGTCCTGAGCCTATGGGCTACAGACTAGGCCACCTTGTCTGTGGGTACCCAATTCGAGGACCCAAGGTAGTGTAAATCTTCTGACGCCAGCATGACTGAACTCCCAAAGCAATAGTATTGTCCATCAAACTGGGGGTGTTTGTAAGGAACCAACAGGCGCTATGGGAGGAGGACCAGGTTCGTCATCTGAAGGATTGAACCTTTCAGCACCTGCATCTGTCCCCCTGATCCTCATCAACAAAGGGCACATTGCCCCCAATCTATCTCCGGGTCAGAGGATAATGATCTTGCAGGGTGAGCCTTCAGAAAGACGTGTCAACATCTTAAGTGTCCTGATGACGTCCATGAGTCTTGGACTTTGCCTTAGTGCCAAATGTTGTCTTTCGCACCATGTTCTGGATTGGCCAGAGCCTATTTCGATGTGCTTCTCTCCAAGGAAGGGGCTCAGACTGGCAAGCTGCCAGCAGAAGTAGCTGCCTCCGCGGGGGCTGAAAAGAATTCAACACCACTCTCTGAATTGTGGAGTCAGTTGTGCCTAGGAGTCAGTTAATTCCTCTCGCTCTACAATATGGAGGACCCACTTATCCGAGTCTGCTATAATGCTGAGAAAAAGTAATAATGCTAGAGCAAACTTCCAAAAAGATGTAAAGCACTGTCCTAGTAGCACCACTCGCAGGCGAGAAGAGGTCTCACCAAGGTTAAGTGCCAAGTGTACACCCCCTTGGGTATTGAGCAATATTGAGGATTACACTTGCAGTACACTTTTGCCTGGGTTGATCAGTTGGCAGATCCTGGTACCACTGTGCATGCACAAATCATGGCACTTGCAGCCTTGTCTGGGGCCGGTGAGTACCTTAGGGCAATGGCAACCCCGACGTGCCAATTCACACAGCAGGGTTGATGTAACTCACCCAGGCCAATGTGTGGGAGCATGTAGTCTTTTGTGAGCCATTGCGAGACCGGGATACCTTTCGCTGCATGGGTCACTACTGGCTTTGCTCTTGGACAGCCTTTCTCTAGTTGTTCCTCAGGCCAGGAATATGCTGAGCATCTCATGGGCACTCTCTACTCCTGCAGAACCAGGCAGACTCCTTTCCTCCCTCAGCTGGCAGGGTAATAGGCAGTCCCACTGCTCCATTAGCAGAAAGTAGACTTTAGGTAATGTTCCCTCACCTTGAGACTAGCTTTCAGACTGCAAAATCCCTGGTCACACAAATGTCCTTTGAGCACTCTGTGGAGCACTCAGTTCCTCTGTCATGGAAAACTTGGAACTGGAAATAAGGAGTGGTTTAGGCCCCACTTTTATACACCCCTTTTAGCAGGAGATGTAGATTCACTGTCTTAAACCTCTGAACTTATTTGGGGGTGTTTTCTTCCATGTGTCCTTCCCAGACTATTCTCCAGATTTGGCTTTTGTGTGAAGTGAAGTTTCACACATCAGGTAGCACTATGGCCATCTCCAAACTGGAGAATTCATAACCTGGGCACAGTGAAGTGAGGTTTCTGTACCTGGATGTCATCGGCCTTTCTGAAGCAGTTATGTATAGACCAAAGGGTGGCTTGATCCAGAAACCTCACCTTGAACAACAAACTGCAGTCCCACCCTTCAACTCCTTTATCTACCAAATGCAGTGCCGAAGAAGAAATAATAAGCAGCCACTTGCTCACTCCATTAAATTCCAAAAGGTAGTCCCATCACTATCCTCCTCGCTTCAATGTCTGGATTCCCCCCTGCCCTGGAAACACCCCCCTACACCACAACCCCACTCTTTCGCCGTATGAATGCCAGCAATGTTCAACTCTAGAGAAGCTCATCTTCCATCTTGTGCCATGATAAATCTGGAGAATCCAAAATGGTTCCCAGTGGCTTCAGTACTCTTACACATCCTAAGTCCTACTACTACACCTGCTACTTGCACACTAAGTATGCAGTTGACATATGCATAGGATGTCTTCTGGGAAGGCGGAGTATATTCTCCACTAGAACCCTATATAAGAGAAAGTGGCAGGAGTTTAGTCAATGAGCATTAGCAAAGAGCATAAACATGCCCTTTTGATGAAATATGCAAGTGAACTTTAACATTGACCATGTCACTGCGGGGAATTCGCCATAACCAACAAAGAAGTCTAGACATCTTAAGAGCTTGATAAAGTTGCATCTACCTCCGAGGTATCCCACAGCCCTCTCAAGTAGCGGTCTCCTTGTTACCAGGATGATTTACAAGCCATTCAAGCCCATTATGTACTGCAACTTATTTAAAAAAAAAAAAAAAATTTTATTAAAGATTTTACATTATAAACAGCCTCATAATACATATATAATTCATTCACAAATGAGGGTAATAATTTCCATATTTAGCTTCTGGAGTTTGAAGAAAGGTCTAACAATAAAGAAGGAAAAGAAAGGGAGGAGACAGTCAAGAGGAGAAAAAAAAAAAAGTAGTGGGGAAACAGGGAGGCAAATCACAACAGCCCTGGTAACAGTCCGAATATATTTATCCAATATCAAACGCTTTTTAAAACTCAGGCCCTAAGTTAATTCTGAAGTTCTTTCCATTTATAAATCGGGTCCCAGATACGTTTCCCCCAAATTCTCCCTCTTTTTCCCCGCCGCTCATAAATACCCCGCTCGAGGTTAAACATCGCTAGTAATCTGGCTAACCACACTTGAAGCGTTGGAGCGGTTTGGTCTAACCAGACTGCGGCAATACAAATACGAAACACTGCCATGGTTAAAAAGATAAATCGAAAATGCGGGACATGCTCCTGGGAATTATCAATCCCAAGAAGAATTAAGGTTGGGGTCAGTTTAATTTTAATATCCAGAGTATTTTCAAAGAAAGATGCAATGTGGGATTTTATTACATTAAGGCACGGGCACATGGAAAACATATGGACTAGGTCCGCTTTTAAAGCATTACACCGGGGCAGCTAATTCCCACCTGTCCTCCCCATTGAGCTATCTTTGCCGGTGTATAATAAAGTGAAAATAACGTCTTAAAATGCTATGCCTGCAACCCGGCCGAACATAATACTGTCTGCCCCAGCTCTAAAGAATCAAAAATTATCTGGTTCCGTGCCCAGCCTGTCTTTCCACTTTTCACCATGCTTACCCAAATCATCCTGCTTCAGTGAAATAAGTTCACTGTAAATTCCTTTAATTTACAACCCTTGCTGCTTCTAATAGCATCTATAACTTTGTTATTACTGAAGTGACTACCACCTCCCGTCTTTTTACCCAGAAAGCTTCTAATCTGGAGGTATTTAAAAAAATTCCTTGAGCTGATATTACATTTATCCTGAATATCCCCAAATTGAAGCCAACCCTCTGAGCCCATCAAATCCCCAACTTTCACGAGACCAAGCCCGGCCCACGCTGCCATAGTCTGATCTGAAAAGATTTCCGGAAGCGTAGGGTTACCATACATCTGAGTATAAAAGTTCATTCTGCCCAAACCAACCTTTTTTTAAGGGCAGCCCATATTTTAAAGGCGGCCAATAGAGTCTTAAATTTCGTTCTCTTATAATAACTTGGTTCGCTAAATTTAAGAAAGCGGCTCACGGCATCCTTCCCCACCAATAACTGGTATACATCAGGCAAGAAAACCCCAGCCCTTGATTCTTCTGAATATCCACCAAACAGGATCGACATATACTGGAGGGCCGCGGCCCAATAATAGAATCTAAAATCTGGGAGTGCCCAACCCCTCTATCCAAGGGAAGCGTCATATATCGAAGTGCTCTCCTTGTTTTGCCATGAGCCCAAACGAAGCGATTTACCACACTTTCTAAAACAGAAAACCATTGCTTTCCAAATTCAAGAGGGATAGCTCTAAATAAGTAAAGTATTTTGGGCAAAAATACCATTTTGACCACGTTACAGCGACCAACTAAAGATAAATGCAAGTTATGAAAATTATCGAAGTCCTTCTTAGCCTTCCGGATTATAGGGTCGGTATTGATTGCGACCAATGAATTCAAATCCGCAGTGATCGAGATACCCAGATAGACCGCTGATTCTGTTACCCGTGGGTCAGAGAAACTGATTCCCCGGTTGATGACTATCTGGGTCTTCTGTTTATTCAGGGCATATCCAGAAATCCTACCAAAAGTTAAAGCGATCTGCTCAGCTGCCGCTATTGCAGCTAAGGGATCAGGAGTAACTAAGGCCACATCGTCAGCATAAGCGAGGACTTTTGTTGGAGTGTCCTGATAAATCACCGGCTTGATTTCCTGACAATCTTCCAAAAGCCGGATTAAGGGGTCAATATAAATAGCAAATAAAAGGGGTGAGCAGGGGCAGCCCTGCCGGGTGCCCCGTTTAATCCCGAAAGGTGCTGTGTACTTCCCATTAATTCTTAGTCGAGCTGTTGGTGCGTTGTACAAAGCGCGGATAGCAGTAATAAACCGCTGCCCAACTCCAAACTACTTAATAGCTTCCCATAGAAAGTCCCAGGAGACCCGATCAAAGGCCTTTTCTGCATCAAGGAGCAGCAAAGCCATAGGGTCCCCTGAGACTAATGCAGCGTCAAACAACGTTATTACACGCCGAGTATGCTGAGTAGTACCCCTCCCGGGGATAAATCCATGTTGACATGGGTGGATAGATCTAGCTATGATTGTATTCAGTCTAGATGCTAAGGCCTTTGAGAATTTTTGAATCACTATTTATAAGTGTAATGGGCCTATAAGACCCAGGCTCCAGAGGTGGCTTGCCTTTTAAAAAAAATATTATGATGTCAGCGCCTGCCCAAGATGCTGGGATTGAGCTCCCGGATTGGGCGCCGTGTATCGTTTCTACAAGGACCGGTCCGATTTCCTCTAAGAAGATCTTATAAAATTCCAAGGGGATCTGATCCGGTCCTGTGGCCTTACCCGGTGGAAGATTTCTCACTGCATCAAATATCTGATCCTGAGTCAGAGTTACCTCTAGGTTTTCTCTATCTCCAGGTTCAATACTTTGAAGAGGTATACTGTTGAGAAGATCCTGAGTTAAAGTTTGCAAATCCTGTGGTTCTTCCCCATATAATTGATGATAAAATGACCGAAATACTTCCTGAATCCCATGTGGGTCAGTAACTAAATTTCCACGCTCATCCTGGACCGCATTAATCTCGCTTGCAGCGCATCTTTGTCGAAGTCTCACTGCCAAAGTGTGACCTACCCGCTCACTAAATTCGTAGCATTGTTCTCTTTTGGCTAAAAAGCTTGCTGAGGCCTTAGCAGCTGCCCTTTCGCCGATTCCTGCTTTAGCCCAGGCAAGTCGATACAAAATGTCAGTGATAGGTGAGCCGGCTTTAACCGCAGAGGCAAGCGCCTCTTCAATTTTAGCTAAATTATTGAGGAGCATCTCTTCGTTATGCGCCTCCTTCTTTTGCCGAGAAAAGCTAAAACTGAGAGTCTCACCTCTTACCCCGGCCTTAAAGGTATCCCAGACAACTCCGGTGCTAGCACTGTCTATTTATATCGAAGAAGGCCGTGATCCACCCCTTCATATGAGAAACATACTCTTGAGTCTGTTAAAAGCCCTCTTTCGAAGGACCATGTCCGTTCAGCCCGCTCTCCTTTAAAAAAAACTCAGAGTGAGGGCAAGAGGATTATGGTCTGATGATAACCTGGGGAGCTTCTCAATTATGACTCGATGTATTAATGAATGTGAAACAAAAAATAATCGAGTCGAAAAATCGCATTGTGCGGGGCAGAGTAAAAGGTATTACCATCATCATTGATTTTTAGATGATTCCATACATCTATTATCCCATGATTTTCAGTCAGATTAGAAAGTGCTTTAAAAACCTTTCTTTTGCGCCCAGAATATTTATTGCCAGTTTTGCCCCATAGTCCACCTAACCCATTAATATTAAAATCACCACATACTATGAGTGGAGTAGGCCAATGAGCAAATTCATTATCCAAGAACTCCAATACCTCGGGATCATCTGCTGTTGAATCATAAAGCGAGCAAATAGTCAATAATTCTCCTAAAAATCCACATTCTGCAATTGCCCAGCGTCCCCACCTATCCGATAATATCCTTTTAACAATTAAATCTTTCCTACGAGTGAGGATAGCTACCCCTCTGATTTTGGTACCTTGTTTGGAAGCCACCAACAGTCTAAAACCCAATTGTTCAAGAATCCCTGCTCTAGTATATTCTATATGGGTCTCCTGTATACACAGTATGTCAGCACGCAGGGCTTTTAAAATTACTGCTGACCTTTGTCAGCTTAGCCTGATCATTAAGCCCACAGATATTAATAGAAATAATTTTAAGATTCACATGAGCCATTGATTAATATTCAGTGATTGCCCTTCTGCTTTGAGTTTCAATTTGATTTTGCGCTCCCTTCTCCCAGCTAACTTCGCCTCAATCCCTTCTTCTTTACAAAAATTTGTTATTCTGAAATCAATAAACCTTTTACCTAACCCTTCCCTCATATATAGTGCTGTGCTGTGCTGTAAAAAACCCCTACCCCACCCCAAGCCCAACCACCCCTCCACCCCCACCACCCCTCCACCCCCCACCCCCCCCCCCAACAACCCTTACAGGCAAATAGGTCAAACATGACCTATGTGTGGCAACCGATCTCACATCTCCAGTTGCCCCACTCCCTCTCCCCATCCATCTCTAACAACCACCGCCTTCCACCCCCTCCCCCCACCGCTCAGCTTTATTTAACACACCAAGGTTAAAAAAATAAAGTGAAATTCGTGAACCATTATCCATACTCTAAATAGACCGTTACCCAGCCCAGAATATTTTAACGGATATCCGCCCTTCCTTTAGCTTCTTTAAGCTCCGTTAGGAATTCTTGTGCCTTCACCTCCGAGGAAAACATACGAACTTGTCCATTCGTTATGACTTTAAGACGAGAAGGGAATAGCAGATATGCTTCACTGCCTACCCCCTGAAATGCTGTAATCAGTTGCCGAAGGCGCCATCTGCGCTCTACAGTGGCATGGCAAAAATCAGGACGAGCGAAAAAAGTATGCCCTTCAAAAGACCTCTTGGCGTCTGGGCGAGCTTTATCAATAATGGCTTGTCTCAAGAGAAAGTACCCAACATAAATCAGGATTGCTCTTGGGTACGCGTCTTGCCTGGATGAAGTATTCCTCCTCTGCACCATTGGGAAACGGTGAGCCCGTTGGACCTCCATATCCCAGTTCCATTGGGCAAGGTCCGGAAAGGCCCCCTTTAATAAGGACACCACGAAGGGCACTATATTAGCCCCCTCTGCTTTTTCAGCAACCCCCAATAAGCGAACGTTGTTCCGCCGCTGGCGGTTCTCGAAATCTTCGAGTTTCCAGCAGACATCCAGTGCTTGTTTTTCCTGTTGCACCTTGAATTCCTGTAGCCTGTTGACTTCCTCTTCCAGAGCCACAGTTCTGTCCTCCACATGAGTAACCCGCTCGGCCATTTCTGTGCAGAGTTTATTAACTTTGCGAATAGAGGTTTGTAATTTCTTGGTGGCTTGTAGCGATCTTCTGCTTTCATTTCTGGCCTCTCCTGCATTTGTTTAAGAGTGGAATACACTAAGTCCAGAGTGGGTGGGGCGGGGGTCCTGAAGATACACCTAAGCCATCTAAATCTGCTTGCTCATTAACCTCATAAACCATACTGGTGGCCGAGTAATCCCATTCCAATTTCTCGCTGTTTCCACATTATTCTGATCAATGCCACCCCTAGATCTATTCCTGCGCCGTTGAGGTGCGGCTTTACCACGGGGACCTTTTTGCACAGTTGCAGATTCTTCAGAGTCAGTTTCTTCTGTGATGTTAAGATTGCTGAGTGCAGAGGATTCAGAATCATCATTAAGAGAGAAAAATTGGTCCCCCTCTGGGGACCCGTGAGTCATCTCGTGATGCTGCCGCAATGCTTGGCCTTTCGATATAGTGGCAGGGGCCCCATTGATTAATTCAGAGCTTGAGCAAATATTATTTTCGCAGTTTAATTTTTCAGCCGCCATTCCATTTCCTGCCACCAAAGCAGGTAGCTCTGTATGTTCTGATATGTTATCACTTTCCTGGACAGATACCGCATTATAGCCTGGCTTAGTGCTGTAATCCTGCTCATCACCCTGCTCTCCACTATCACACTGCTCATCCTGTGTCTCCACACAAACAGCTTCCAAAATGACATGTTCTAAAGTTTCAGCCATTGAGGAAATACAAGCGCCTAGTGATTCTTCCACCAGTTGAAGCTGAGCACAGTCTGATCCCGATCCCTGCTCCAGTCCGGTTTTTGCCTGTGGTCCGTTCACAAGGCTCGATTGTGTAGGCTGTTTCAAACCCTCGGCTCCGGTAACTCCCGCCGTCTCATTTTCTGAGGGACTCACCGATTTCCCCCTGGAAACCGGTGGGTGATGGAGACATCAGGAAAGCCTCTGCCACCGTAGTCTGCCTCATCGCTCCCGCTGTTATCACCGCCGCTACCCTATGCCGGGTCCCACCAGCCGCTCCGATGTCTCCTCCGGCGGCCTCCATTCTCTTTGGCAGCTATCCTCCTCGGCGAACTTGGCCCCCTCCACGACCCAAACCGGAGCCGGCCTTGGGATTGCCGACATTGGAGGCACCGGCCCTCACCGTATCAGCAGGAATATTGATGTCCTCTTTATTCTTGTTGGCCACTTTAGCCGTTTTTTCGGCTTTGTTCAATTTTGGGGCCATATTTCCAGCGAAGCAGTGACTCCCACGCGGTAAGCCGATACACCGCCTTGCACTCGGTGACAGCAGGAGCACAACTGTAGCAAAACACCTTGCCTTCAGCTGACCATCAATGCCCAGCAGCCGCATGCTCACATAAAGATAGTAAGTACGGGGGGGGGGGGGGGGGGAAATGTTCGCAGATGGTTTTCAAATAGCCGGCATATCAAAATCTCCTAAAGGTCCAGATGGAGAGAAGCAGCAGCAGCAACTCTCATTGAAGTCAGTCGGCAGCCATCTTGCCTCCGAAAAACCATGTACTGCAACTTATAACGCTTATTGTAGAACTTGACCTTTAAAGTGCCCACCGCATCTGCTTTGTGTGTAAGAGACCGTGCAGCCATTTACAGTTTGGAGCCCTGTATAATGTTCTTTAAGGACAGGGTAGTTCTCTGAATTTCAATGTCCTAGTATCTTGGGTGTTCTCTCTGAAGATTGGTCTTCTGGCGTTCATCCCATGTAACGTATCCTCAACTGAGGTAATACTGCACAGTGTAGAGATGAAGGACACCTTGTGTTTTCATTTGAATTGACCCGGGGGTCTATTGTTGGGACTTGTCTGCAGCTGCTCAGCCACCATCATTGCTGCCACACCACTATTGATGGACTAAAAATATTGTTCATTGCCCATTGGTTCACTCTGCAAGGATACCAAACTCCATCAACTTAGTATTAAAAACTGCTATAAAACCAAGGTCCTGTTTTTCTACTAGGTAGCATGGAAACCCATAAGTTAATATTCACCTGCCTCACAGGTATTTTTTTGCTACTCTATTCAAAAAGCATTTCAATTTTTGAAAAGTACAGTATTGGAGAAAATTAATTAACTCACAAATGTCATTTTCCAGTATTGTATCTTTCATAGATTAACATGCTTAAATCTTCCCTGTTTTCATGGTGGGAGTCCCACTGTAACAGTAATATAAGCAGTACTAACACATTAGCCTTAATCGCATTGAAAACAAAACGTCTGTAGCCAATCACATTGTTTGAATGCATCCAAACTTCAGAGCAGAGACCATGAAGCACTCATCCCCTGCAGAGCCACCATACCTCAGATTTCCTATCGCACGTCATGTTAGGTACTCTCCCTGAGCTCTGCTCAGTCAGTGTTACTGCTGTCAACTTTTGACCTGTAAGCTCTCCTACTGCTTCTGAACCTCCAAGCCACATCCGATGTACAGTTTTCTGTGGGATTATTTCCCTTTTTTAACCATGTTTGAGGGATCCAAAAAAGGCTTTTCAGGCCTTGTAAATCCTGTGGAAAATCTAGACTTTTCTGAGGACCCTCGCTAGGAATGTTTGTTCTGCCTTTACCCTCAGCACAATCCCAAAGAGTGCAAGTGCTGTCACACTTTTTCAGCCAAAACCCTCAAGGACAGGGAGGCCAGGCTTCTTCTCTGGCTCTAGAAGAAAAAAAGAGGACACTTTTCCTCAAAAAGACGTAAAAATGAGGGCTCTTCTTATCTGACAATGACGCAAAGAGGACAAAATCCCATAGCTGGGATAGCAGTGTTGAGAGGTCGAAAAGCAAGGAGCCTACTGAGTCTTCTTCCGCTCATAGAAGATCTCCCTCTTCGCCTTCATCTGTTCCCGTCACACCTTTCAAGGAACTGTCTACGAAGAAAATCCGTCGATTGATCAGTCGGTGACAACCATCCCTTCTACAGGCGTCTGCGCACGGCTCCCCTTTAGTTCCATTGACTACGGCGGCATTTACTATGCCGACGACCAAGACGACGACTACTGCATATTTGTTGGCGACTAAGACACTGACGACTTCATCGACGAGACAGCTGTCTACGGCAACTCCATCGACTTTCTCAGCTCTTTCGATGAAGATTCCATCCAGGACAACGTCGTCGACCTGGTCGGCGGCACGGTCGTCGACCTGGTCGGCGGCACGGTCGTCGACCTGGTCGGCGGCACGGTCGACGACCTCGTCGACGGTTGTGAAAGAGACAGTTTTTATATTAGAAAAGGGTATTCCAACACCTACTCACCATGACATTTGAAAAGTTTCTCCTTTTACCCCCAGTGCACCTGCTGGAGACGCAGGAATTGGGATGAGTCTCTTTGGCCCTGCATACAGCCCTTCACAACTTAATGTCGGGTGTCAAGAGGATGAAGATGCTGAACAAGGACCTTCTGCCTATCTAGACGGTGATTTATCTTTTTGGGACAAATGCCAGGAGCCGGCTCAAGACTGACCTCTACCAGGAGCACTACCCCTACAATGACCCCGAGGAAGAACAGCATTATGGCCAGGGGGTCTCTGTTGCAGTCCCTATATCTTTAGTCACCGATTTGCGCATGATGATAAATGACTACTATAAAAGGTTTCCTGAAGTTAACGTCAAAATGCAGCAGAATCAGATGCGCAAGGATGCTCCTGAGCAGGTAACTCTGCCAAAGAGCCATGTGAGAACTCAACAGAAGGAAAGGTCTGTGTAGGAGGTTGGCTTAGTATATGGTGCATACTTTTTTAAGTGAAGCACCTTGCACTAATCCAGTCTACCCTTTTGGTGATTTTAGTGGTCTTAGAAAACCATACAAAGCTCTCTAAATGGTAGCTGTGGAGAGCAGCCTTCAGGCTTATCCAGAAGGAGTGTTAAGCAGCTTGTTTTACCAGATCTAATCATTAGTGTAGGTTAAACGAAAAAGAACCACATAGTGTATATATAAAAATGTCTATTTAATACACAACACTCACTAACACATTGGTATATCTCCTACCCGGAGATACCAACCCAAATACACAATAATACTTCAATTGTAAACGGGTAATTAAGCACAAAATACAGTGGTCTCCAAGGGGCAGACCAAACCATATATTAAAGTGGAATGCGAATTGCGACCATAGTGGGAACTTGGACCAGGAGAGTCAGAGGAGCTGTGGACACAAGGAACCAACCAAGGTAAGTACCCAATAACCCCACAGAGGCTGTGTGCAGAGTGGAAACACAGCCAAGTGTCCAATAGAAGAAAGTCGCAGTTGCAGTTGTGGACAAGAAGGACCCTTCCCAGTGGACCCTGAAGAAACCCTGTGGAAGACAGAAGGTTGGAAAGTCCCCCCACTCGTGGATACCCTAGGAACCAGGATACCTACACCAGGGAAGCCAGGTGCATAGGTGCAATGTGATGTCAGAAACCGCCATAGACCACAATGAGTGAGTTAAGGAAAGATGCCGCTGGAGAAGACTGTGCAAGAGTCTGGTGGAATCCAAGGGTGGATTCGTGAACTGAAGAACCGGCAAACAGAGGGGAGGGAGTCTATGCCACTCGGAAGTGACCAGGAGGCACGGAAGAGCAATGCTCACCAATGTTGGATGGTTCAGAGGAGTTGACGGTGCCCTTGTCACTGCAGCTGTGGGGGCCAGGCGACGCTGAGGAATACTAGGAGCCGTGCACGTTGAAAGTCCAGAACCAGGGGGTCGGTGTCATGCGGGAGCACCAACAAACCTTGACAGCTGCAACAGGCGTGGAAAGTGAAGGAGCAACGCTGGGACCAGCAAGGTCCAAGGGACTCGCCACAAGCAGGAGAGTCGGAGCAGGCCCCGAACAAGCAAGGGAGCCTACTGGTGCAGAAGAAGACCCTCGAGAGAACCCACAGGCTGGAGGCACAGGAGTCGCAAGAGGACCTTGAGCAGCTCACCAAAGATGAAGGCCCACAGTGCAGAGGATGTAGTGAGGACACTGATCTTGACAGGAAGACATGCTGGAGGCTGGAGCTTCTTGTAGCCTGAAGATCTCTGTAGTGCAGAGCCAACAAGCCTTGGCAATGGCAAGTCAACGCGGTGCACAGGGGTTTGGTCCCAGCGGTCCCGATGAGGGTACTGGCCTCAAAATTGCAGAGAGGACAGGTCGGGCCCGAGGGAGTTGCAGAGCTACCACCTTTGTTGCGGAGCCTTTCAAAGTCCGTGGGACGTCAGGAGCAGCAGACCAGTCGGCTGTGTGCCTGTAGGTGCAGGGGATTGATTGCTTTTCTCAAAGGGAGATTGCTTTGGGTGTCCTTGATGCCCACAGGTCTGTTGAAGATCCTGGAAGAAGCACAGGCAGAGACAATGAAGAAGACTTGTTGAACAGCGAGACCAGGAGCAGCGGGAGTCTTCCTTGATGCAGTCTTGGTTCCAGGCAAAGTCCAGTTAAGTCCAAGTGTCCAGACGGTCGGAGAGTGACATGGTTTCAGGCTTGAGTCTTGTCCAATGACTATTCTGAGGACCCACCCACAGGTAAGCCCTTAAATACCTTAAGAAAGGGGTTACAACGACGCAGGGGTCCTTCCCAGAGGAGGGGCTGGACAGAGGGGAGGATACGCCCATATCCTTTGTCCAGTTTCACGCCAGAGCAAAGCCAATGTCTCCCTGAACTGGCTCAAACCGGAATATGCAAGGAGAGCACCAAATGTGCCCTTCAAAGCAGTCTGGTGGTGCTGGCAAGCACCCCCAGCCCAATACAATACGTTCTGTCTGGGAGGTGGTCACACCTCCCTGTGACAGAAAACTTATTGTTCTACCCTGCTCGAGCTCAGCAGCAGGAGGGCAGAATCGTGTCTGTGGTCGGCGGCAGCACTAGACTGCAGGCAGACCCTGAAACATACTGACACCAGCAAAAAGAGGGGTTAACCATGCTAGAAGGATCCTACCTTCCTGCATACCCCCCGCACTCCCAAACAAAAAGAGATAAGGCTAACCTTGCCCAGATAAGTCTTTATTTCCTAAGTGGCTATACAAAGTAGGATCCTTCTAGCATGGTTTCCCCCACTTTTTGCTGGTGTCAGTATGTTGTTTGACTTTTCTGACTGGTATCCTGCTAATCAGGACCACAGTCAGTGTGATTTCTCCCTAAATTGATTATGGTAAGTACTTCTGTACATCCAATTGGCTACCAGTTTAATTTTGGATATGAAGGTTGCCAAGGCTTTTCCAGTAGCAGAGATGATTCATCGTCTCAAGTCAATAACCGCTTCCTTTTTCGCAAGTAGGTTCACTTCTGTCCCGGAGTCAGTGTTGGGAATGATGTCATCCTGCATCCTATTGATTCCAAACTGCCGTCTTCTCATGCAGCCATTGCAAGAGCTATACAAACAATGTGTTCAATGTCAGGGCACCTTCAAGGACACAATTTCAGTTACCTCAACGATGAAGCTGGCACTGTCTTGGTGGATGAACACAGACTATATCTCTCAAGGTCTCTCATTCGTTCCTGTTCAGCTCCCTATAGTTATGAAAACAGACTCCTCTTGGAAGGCTGGGGGGACTCGGCTGCAAAATTTGAAGATTCATGGAAAATGGACCGCTCAGGAGGCTTTAACACTCACAAACCTTCTAGAGCTGAAAGCAGTCTTCTAGGCCACCAGGCTTTCTTTCCCAGGCTCCACAACACTTCAGTCTTGGTGAGAACAGACAACACTACCACCGTTTTATCTCACCAAAACAGAGGGAAAATGCTCGCAGATTCTGTCAGCTCAAGCTCAACAAATCTGGGAATGGTTACGCGCCAACAACACCACCGTGAAGTTAGAGCATGTCCCAGGGGTAGAGAACGTATGGGCGGATTCCCTGAACAGGACAGACGAGTACCACTAGTGAACTTAATCAGCGGCATATATAGCAGGTGTTTCAACTTTGGGGTTTGCTAAACTAGGTTCTCCAGTATTGAAACTTTCATAGATTCACATGCTTGTATCTTCCCCGTCGTCATGGTGGGAGTCTCGCGGCAGTTAGAAATGTAGTACTATAAGAGTACATTATAAACCACCAAAGGGAAAGGAAAACTTTAACATTTGTCAGCATCTTTATGTGGGTCCAAACTTTGACCAATCAGAGACGAGCCCTAGACCTCAACTCCCCAGCAGAGCCATCAGACCTCAGATTTCTAACCGCACGTCGTGTGTAAGGGAGTCTCCCTGAGCTCTGCTCAGTTTGTGAGTGAGTGAACTTTTGACCCTGCTAGAATTCACCTCAAGGTACTGTTTTTCTACCTGCTTTGCTTCTATAATGTCAGAGGGAGCTAAGAAAAGGCTTTTTAGACCTTGCAGGTCTTGTGGGAAGGCAAGACTTTTCTCTGAAGACCCCCACAAGGACTGTCTTTATTGCCTTTATCCTAAACATACAGCCAAGGACTGTAAATACTGCAGAACTTTTTCAGCCAAAACTAAAGGATAGAGAAGCCAGATTGTTATGGCTCCAGAAGAAAAAAATCTGGATCTGATGTTGAAGAGTCCTGGGCCATCCTCAGCTGAGAGGAAACATAACAATGAGGGCTCTACCTCATTAGTGGCTGATCCTAAGATTGAAGGCAGAAAAATCATTCTCTGCCGAAAAAGCGGCCCTTAAGCAAAAAGACTCTGGCCTGAAGAAGTCTTCTGCTGCTTCTCTGCCTGTCACACCTCTAAAACAGGCTTCGTCGTCGAAAAAAGCTCAGTCGACTGACCCGTCGTCGAGAACTTAAGCCAAGTCCCCATCGAAGTCTATGGCTACGACCGCATCGACGACGGCTGTGGTGACTGCTTCGTCGACTAATACGGTGACGGGGATTTCCTCGTCGATGGCATCGTCGCCGGCACGGACGACTACCACTACGTCGACGAGCGCACCGTCGAAGTCGCCAACGGGCACTTCGTCGACGACTGCCGATATCGATGACTATCACTTTCAGATGTCTTCCGTCGTTGGCGGCGTCATCGATGGATCAAAAACAGAACATAAAAAGCCTCCAGGTTATTCAAAAGTCTCCAGGTTTGACATCTCTATCCAAGATATCACCTTTTCCTCCTTCTCACCTTCCTGATACAGAGGAATCGGGAGATGAAAGTTTGTTCGGTCCAGCTTACAGCCCTTCACAGCTCAGGGTTAAATGCCAGGACACAGAAGAAGAAGAGGAGACGCGTATGCAGGACACGTCGGAGTATATGGAAGGGGATTACTCCTTCATGGGTCGTCCAAGGGCCCAACGATACGACTCTTTCCAAGAACACTATCCATATGAAGTTTATAAGGAGCGTCGGGAGGTACGAAGGGATTCCATGTTGGTGCCAACCTCCCTGGTCACCGACCTTAGGCACATGCTCAATGATTATTATAAACGATTTCCGGATTCTCACGCTCACGATTCTGACGCCTGGGGGCCCGGGCATTCAAGTTACTCCACCACCGCCAGTGGTTACTCTGCCGCCTGTTGTGCAGAAAGAGAGACTGGCTCCTCGGTGCATTACTATTCAAGACGATTACATCGAAAGTGAAGCTGACGATCAGCCTGAGGAGGGTGAGATCAGTCAGGACCCAGACTTCGTTGGCCAGGAATGGGATGATTTTGTCGCTCCTCGGCCGTCGCCTTCTCCTCCAACGTGTGTCCCCCCCCCCCCCCCCCCTTCCCAAACCAGGGGATATTGGGGGCTTCCACAAATTACTGGAAAGGGCCTCTAGAAGATTCAATCTGCCTTTGCCTGTGGTGCAAACGGAATGCTTACTTTATGATTTTAAGGACCCGGCTAAGAAATCGGTTCGATCCATACCTATTGTGGGTTATATATGGAACAAAGGTTTGAAGATTGAGGAATCCGGCATCAGTTCCAGCTGTGTTGCCGAGAATGGAAAAGAAGTACAAAGCACCTGATTCAGCTCCGGCGTGTTTGATTGGACATCCTCGGCCGGATTCGATTATAATGCAAGCTGCACAGAGGCGCTCCAGGAATCCGCAATCTCCTTGTTCGGTGCCTCCAGACAGAGAAGGCAAGCGGCTTGACAGCATTGGCAGACGCTTTGCGACGATACGACCGTCAGTTATGGTCCGATCTCGCACCTCTTCTTGAACATCTTCCCGAAGAGAAAAAGGAAGCGAAAGACCTCGTACAAGAGGGCGCTAGAGCTTCTTCGGAAGTAATGGACTCAGCAATGGAATTGTCTTCGATTGCTTTCAGACAAATGGCAGGTGCCGCTGTCCTCCGTAGTCAGGGCTGGCTTAGGGCGACGTCCATCCGCCCTGAAGTCCAATTAAAGGTTTTAGACGTGCCCTTCGGGGAGAACTTGTTTGGGAAACACGTGGACGAGGAGCTACAAGGTATCAAAAAGGATGCTCATTAGGCACGTTGCAACAGAGGCGTTTTCAGTCCTTTCGTGGAGGTAGAGGAAGAGGACAGTTCCAACAGAGATCGTCCTATCAGTCATACAGGTTTCAACCTTATTCCCAAAAAAGTTATAGACCGCAATATGGAGGACAACAACAACAGCACTTTCGTGCTTCCAATGTGTCATACAGTCAGCAATCAGCCAGACGCAAGCCTTCAACGCAAGGAAAATCGCAAAATTCCTCTCGGCGGCAGTGACGTTTTTCATCTGGCAGCCACCTAGTCTTGACTTCAGCCCCTGCAGTCTCATCATCTTTCTCCTTTTCTGGGCCAATGTCAGGCCATTACAAAAGACAAATGGGTTCTGGACATCATCCATCGGGGCCACACCCTAGAATTTGTCCAAAGCCTCCTCGAAATCCAGCCCCCAGAAGAATGCATCATCTTCTTTTGTTAAAGCAAGAAATCTCGACCTTGCTGAAAAAAGGGCAATAGAAAGAGTTCCTTTCAGTCAACTAGGGAAGGGCTTCTATTCCAATTTCTTTCTCGTAAAGAAAACATGTGGGAAATAGGGACAGGTAATGGACCTCAGACAGCTGAACAAATACATCAAGAAACAATCATTCAGAATGTTATCCCTGCAAGAGATTCTCTTATTGGTGAACAAGGGAGATTTCTTAGCGTCCCTCGATCTCTTGGACGCATACTTCCACATTCCCATTCATACAAAGCTTCGCCAATTCCTGAGGTTCGAGGTGGCTGGGGCTCACTACCAGTTCAAGGTTCTGCCCTTCGGCCTTTGCTCAGCCCCCAGTTTTCACGAAATGTATGGCTCCGGTAGCGGCGTTTCTGAGAAGGCAGGGCCACCAGGTTTATCCCTACCTGGACGATTGGTTGGTGAAAGGGCCTTCATTTCACTCTTCAAGAAAATCTACACCGGCTTGTCAGCGGCTGTTCAAGTCTCTAGGCTTGCAGCTCAACGTAGAGAAGTCCTGCCCGGTTCCAAGTCAGAAACGTATTTTCCTCTAAGCGATTCTGGACACCAGGCTGATAAAGGCGTTTCCCACTTCAGAACGAAAACACAAAATAATACACTTAGCAACCCTTCTGCGTGCAAGAGAGCCCACTTCTGTAAGAGTGTTCAAATCTGTACTGGGGATGCTGTCATCATGCATCCTGTTGATTCCGAATTGTCGGCTGCACATGAGGCCTCTCCAGGAGCAGTTAGACATGCAGTGGATTCAGGCGCAGGGCTCCTTCGAAGACACCATCCTTATCTCTGAGGCAATAAAACAGGCTCTGTCATGGTGGGAGAAAGAATGCAATCTCTCTCCAGGCCTCTCGTTTCAGGCAATACAGCCCAGTTAAGTTATGACTACGGATGCCTCAATGGACGGTTGGGGGGCGCATTTTCAGGAGTTGCAAATCTATGGAAAATGGTCCGTGCAAGAAACGCAACTGCACATCAATCTCTTGGAATTGAGGGCAGTTTTCCTGGGACTGCAGGCGTTCCTTCTGAGGATCCAATGATCCTCTGTTCTGGTAAGAACAGACAACACCACAACGATGTTCTATCTGGCCAAACAAGGGGGCACCAGGTCTCTCACGTTATCGGACCAGGACCGGGAAATTTGGAGATCGCTAATTCAGCACAAGATAACGTTGCAGATAGAGCATGTTCCAGGCGTGGACAACGAGTCGGGTGGATTCTTTAAGCAGAACCAATTCCCGCTGCGGCGAGTGTTCAAACTGTGGGGTACTCCAAAGCTGGATCTCTTTGCGACAGCAAGCAACAGGAAGTGTGAAAGGTTCGCCAGCAGGCTTCCTCAGGACAACTCGTGGGGGGACACTCTGCAGATGCAGTGGACGGGGATGTTAACCTACGCTTTCCCGCCGTTACCCCTCATCCCAAGGGTGCTGAGAAATGAAAAAAGAACCATGTCATCTCATTCTCATAACTCCGTCATGGCCGAGGCAGTTTTGGTTCCCAGAGCTTCTCCTATGCTCGATATCTCTGCACATTCTCTTTCAACCATTGCCAAACCTACTGTCCATGGACAACGGCCAGATTGTTCATCCTCAGATAAAATCTGAGTTTATCAGCTTGGAACTTCACGACTATGAATTCACAGATCTAGACCTCGCTCCAGATTGCAAGTCCATTCTTCAGCGGGCTAGAGCTTCTTCCACTAATAGGGCATACGCTGCAAAATGGAAGAGATTTTGCCACTGGTGCGTAGAAAAGGACATACATCCAATGCTCTCGACCCCGGAGCAAGTATTGCCTTACCTACTTCATTTAGCAAAGTCAAAGTTTGCTCATTCATCAATCAAAGTACATCTGACTGCAATTTCCAGGTTTCGCAGAAAACCGGGGAAACTCTCGTTGTGGTCGACGAGAATTGTTAAAGAGTTTATGAAGGGCCTCTTCAGAGTGTTCCCACCCTTAAAGCGCCCGGCAGTTCCTTGGGAGTTAAACACAGTCCTGGCCCAATTAATGAAATCGCCCTTTGAGCCGATCCACAAAGCTGACTTAAAATACGTGTCGTGTGAAGACGGTTCTTCTATTTGCCCTCACATTGGCTAGAAGAATTAGTGAGATGCAGGCTTTCACTGTGGCTGAACCCCTTCTTCAGTTCAAGCAGGACAAAGTAATGTTAAGAACAAGCCCTCACTTTATACCAAAGGTTCAACTTCTTTTCACTTGAATGAGCCGGTAGTGCTCACAACGTAGTTTGGAAATCCTTCAACTCCTGCTGGCTGAAAGAGCGTTGCATTCTTTAGACATAAAGAGATGCATCAAATTCTACATCCATAGAATGAAGACTTTCAGGAAATTGGATCAGCTCTTTGTATCTTTTTTTTGATAATCAGATTTATTGAATTTTCAAACCACAAATTCATATTGGCATCAAAATCAAGCATATTATCATACTGTACATTCACATGTAGAGCGACAAAGATCGGCGAATCAATTTGCAGGGTAAAGTCGTACATAGGGTTAACCCAAAAGACAGACGACACGTATCCACTCCTCAAGATAGCAGGTTGAACCATTTTCCCCATACCTTTTGGAAGAATTCGGGGCAGCCCCGGGCTTCAAAGAGGGGCTCCTCCTGAGTCCCACACCAGTCCACCCCCCGTCTCCACCTCCGCACAGTGGGGGGCTTGGCCTGGGACCATAGCGCCGCTATATCTCGCTTCGCCACTGCCACCGCTGTCCCAAGGAAACGCTTGTTGGCCCGAGAGCCGTCCAGGCCATCGAACACGCCTAGAATCAGGCGCAATGGGTCGTGGGGAATGGTCCACCCTAGGGTCTGTGAGAGCTCCAATTCCACACCTGCCCAGAATGGAGCAAGGGCAGGGCACTGCCAAACCATATGATAGAAATCCGCGGGGGCATGGTTGCAACGCGCGCAGGTCGGGGAAGGGCGCGGCTGGGCTTTGTATAGACGCTCCGGGGTGAGATAAGCCACGTGTAAGTAGTAGAGTTGGACTAAACGCAGCTTGGATGAAGTTGTCAGGGTCTTGGGGGGCCATGAGGGCGTCCCTCCAATCCGCCTCCTCCAGGGGGCCCAGCCAACCCTCCCAACGGACTCGCAGTGCGTCTAAGGTTGTGGGGGTATTGTTCACGAGGGAGCGATAAATCCGAGAGACCCCGCCCCTACCCAGATTCCCCATCATCACCTGGGCCTCAAGGGGACTAAACTCGGGAAGGGAGATGGGAGAGGATAGGTGCACCCCCAGGGCATGCCTAAGCTGCAGATACTTGTAAAACTGGGAGGGGTGAAGAGAGTAGCGCCGTTGCAGGTCTGCAAAAGTTCTGATATGGTCCCCCACCCAAACATCCCCGAGAAGCGAGATCCCTATGTGATCCCACCGATGAAAGTCCCGGAGGGATGAGGTCTCCTGCAGCCATGTGCCACACCACAGGGGGTCTGCCTGGTAAATCTCCGATCCCACCTCGTGTGGCGCAAGGCAGTGCGCCAAGCCAGGAGGACCGACCGAGTGACGGGGGGCAGGTCTCTTGGCACGGGGGTTCCATACAAGTAAGCCTGAAGCCGCGGAAAGTCCATCGCCTGAAGTTCCACCTGGTACGCCGGGTCGGACCAGCCGCCCGTGAAACAGTCATGGACCACGATAAGTTTTGTGGCAAGATAATAGAGATGAAGGTTGGTGACTCCCATACCTCCGTCATAAGGAGGTATGCAGCAGTGTGCCAGGGACATCCGCGATCTCCTGCCCCCCCCCCCCCCCAAAAAACGGGTAAAAACACCGTCGAACTCACGAGACCAGCTCGCCGGGAGGTGAAAGGAAATATTCTGCAGAATATACAAGAACCGGGGGGAGGACCATCATTTTGAAAAGGGCACTTCTGCCAAGGGGGTTGAGAGGAAGAGGTTGCCATTTCCTAAGGTCCGCCCTGGCCCTGTGGGTTAGGGGTGTGATGTTCAGGGCCCACTCAAGCTCTGGGAGCAGGGCAACCCAAATCCCCAGGTACTTGAAGGATTACCTGCGCAGGGGGATGGTTGTCTGCCAATCAAAACAGGCGCGGGACGGGTGGAGGGGAACCAGGGTGGACTTTGCCGGGTTGAGGCGAAGGCCCGAGACCCGTTCGAAAGCGGAGAGGACCTCCAAACAGCGCGGGCCGGAGTTCTCGGGGTCCGCCAGAAAGAGGAGGACGTCATCAGCGTATAGGGCGATCTTATCGACCCGCAGTAGGTCCCACGTCCAGCCCCGGATGTTGGAATGTTGGAGCCCCTGGCCTCCCTTATTCGCCATCGCCAGCGCAAATAAGAGTGGCGAGAGCGGACAACCCTGACAAGTGCCCCTTTGGATAGGAAACGCTTCCGACAGCACACCGTTGACCAGGACCCTCGCTTTAGGGCAGGAGTATAGAACGCGAGTGAGGCGCCGGAAAGGCAAGCCGAACCCCATCACCTCCAGCACCTCATCTAAGTAAACCCAATCCACCGTATCAAAGGCTTTTTCAAAATCGATTAAAAGCAGAGCCAGATACGGAGTGAGACGGTGGCGATGCGCAAGTGCCAGGTGGAGACGGCGAATACAGTGCCGCGTACCCCGGGCAGGCATGAATCCGCATTGATCCAAGTGGACCAAATCACGTAAGAGAGGGCGGAGGCGTTGGGCTAGAACAGTAGCGAAGATTTTCACCTCGGTGTTAATGAGGGAAATAGGGCGATAGTCCGCGCAAGCAGTGGAGGGAGGCTGTGTCTTCGGAAGCACCACAATAGTGGCCACGTCCGTTTCGGGGGGAAAGGACCCTTTGTCTACCACATGGCGAAACAATTCTACCAAGTTCGGGATCAGCAACTCGCGATAAGTCGCATAGAATTCTTGCGGGTAACCGTCCGGTCCCGGCGTCTTACCGGAGTGTAGGTGAGAAATGGCCTCGTGAACGTCGTCCGAAGTAATGGGGAGATCCAGAGTCTCCGAGATCGTTTGGGGAAGACGCGGCAGGTGGGTCCCTGTCTCCGAAAACAATAGTTAGTGAGGCCTGGGGGGGTTCGGGCCGTCTAGAGATTGGCATAGTACTCTGCAAAGGCTTGGGCGATAGCCCGTGAGGTGCAATGGTGGGTACCGTTCCCGTCGCGGACCTCGGGAATGATGCGAGCGGTCTTGGGATAGGAAATGAGGTTATGGAGTAATTTGCTGTTTTTATCTCCCCAGCCATATATCCGAGCCACCGAAGAGCGCCACAGCATTTTAGCGGCCTCCAGGGAGACTTGGTAGATCTCTTCCCGAAGTAGTGCAAGCTGCCGGGCGGAATCAGCACCCCCAGCAGACCCCTGAGTCTGCTCCAGCTGGGCAGCGTGAGCCTCCAACTCTGCAAGACGGGCGACCTGAGCCGAGCGCTTCGCGTGGACTAAGCCCCTGGCCACCCCCCGTATGGTGGCCTTACTGGCCTCCCACAGAGTACCTGGTGAAGAGACCGACCCTGTGTTGAGCACGAAGTAGTTCTTCAGTTCTCGGCCAAGTGATTCAACGAAATCCTCGTCTTGCAGAAACCAGGCATTCATTCTCCAAGTCGTACGAACACCAGCGGGGGCATTCCCAAGCCGGAGGGAGACAGGGGAGTGATCCGAGATGCCCCTAGGCAGAATAGTGGCCCCGGATACCAACGAGCAATCGAGGGCAGGCATCAGAAGCAGGTCAATACGAGAGTGAGTATGGTGGGCCGCGGAAGTGTGGGTGTACTGCTCTCGCCGGGGATTCCACACCCTCCACGCGTCGCAGAGACCCAGGGCGGAGGACCAATCAGATAGGCGCTTAGCAGAGGCAAGGCAGGGTGCAGAGGGAACACCTGTCGCGTCATGGGAGGGGTGCATAACAGCATTAAAGTTGCCTCCGATGACCGTCAGGCCCTGGGGAAGGGTGGAGACCAGGAGCGTAAGTCGCCGGAGCGCATCGGGCAGGGCGGCGGGGGGAATGTAGAGAGATACAAGATTAAGAGGGTGTCCCTCAATCCGGCCAACCAGGGCCACATAGTGGCCTTGCACTTCATTCTCAACCCGGGACAAATTAAAGGGGAGACCCCTACGAAGCAATATGGCCATCCCCTGGGAGCCCCGAGTAAAACCTGAGTGCCAGACCCTGTCGAACCCATAGCGGGCAAGAAAAGCGCACTGGGTGCCTAAAAGGTGCGTTTCCTGTAAAAAGAGGATGTCAGGTGCGTGGTGTTGGGCGCTGCGGAGAACTGCAGTTCGCTTGATACGGTCTAGTAGGCCGTTAACATTCCACGATACAATGTGGAGGGGTCTATGTAGAGCGGACATCATATGGGCGGGTATTGTGTGTGGAGTACTAATACAGATATACCTGGGTCCCAGGGGAGGCCACCCCCGGCCGGAGCATTGGGAGACAGTGCGCGTGATATGCGAATCGCTGTGTCGTCAGCTGTGGCGCGTGTACAGTGATAGATGCCAATTAAAACAAACCACAGCGGCCCGTAGGCGGCCAAAAACAACAAACCATCGGGAGACAACGGTCTGCCCGCCCTGCCTCTCCCCCCAACACCCCCCACCCTACACTTCGAAACGTGAAGCATCTGTCGCCCTGAAAGGAAAAAACAAGAAATCAGCAACGCAGCTGAATCGGAAAGCTAAGCTATAACGGTTAGCAAAACATGAGCCTGGCAGTGATGGACCCCTCCATGTAGACGGATAAAGAATCGTTAATAGCTAGGAAAAAAGAAAAAAAAAACAATTGAGCAGTAAGACCAAGGCCTACAATGAAGTCAGTGTTCAGGTAATACGAGTGGTCGAACTTGGTCTGGTGGTGGCGGACCCCTACATGTTTATGGACCTGGAAAGGGGAGCGCCACCGCAGGGGCTGCTAATAGAGCAGCATACGATCGTCTTGCAACAGCCTCTTGAGGTCAGTTCCCACCGTCCTCCCCAGTACCTCGGAGCACAGGACTTCGTGACAAGTCTGAGTCAGAAATGGCCTGGCGTAAAGCCCCAGAAGGGTCCGGGGCGCGGTCCAGGTCGATCCGGGAGCCAGTGGAGTTGGGAGACTCAGATCTTCTGGGCGATGTATGAGGAGGAGACAGTTGAGGCGCACCCTCTGGGGAGCGGGAGGCTGATCCCCGGCGAGCACCCTTCCTGCGGGACCTGTTGCGGCGCCCCTGGGACTTGGGTATAGGCAGGTGGGGTTGTGTGAGCACCCTCCGAGCAGGAGAGGAGGCCAAGGTGGTCCGGAGAGGGCGCTCCTCCGTGAGCCAGGTCCAAGCCGCCTGGGGACTGTCAAAGAAAAACGCCTTGTCCTGAAGGATGACTCCAAGTCGGGCCGGAAAGAGGAGGCTATAGCGAAGGCCCAGACTACGGAGTTTCTGCTTAACTTGGTCATAAGTGCGACGCTGGGTCTGTACCTCCCTGGTGTAGTCTGGGAAGATCATAATCTTGCTGTTCTGGAAGGTCAGGGGGCCCTTCGTCCGGGCCTCCCTAAGGATAACGTCCCTGTCCCGGAAGTTGAGGATCCGCAGGATGATGGGCCGGAGCTCCCGGTGGAGGCCGGGGAGCCAGGGAGCGGTGGGCACGCTCCATAGCAAACCATGGGGAAAGGGAGTCTTTAGGCATCCATGCGCGCACCCAAGTGTCCACGAACGTGTCCACGTGGCCTTGCTCCACTCCTTAGGGAAACCCAATAAGGCACAGGTTGTTCCTCCGTGCCCTGTTTTCGGCGTCCTCGGCCCGACGGTGAAGCTCCGAGGTCTGAGTCTGGAGACGGGCCACCTGGGTCTTGAGCTGGCCTATATCATCTTCAGCCGTGGAGAGACGCAACTCTGCCTCCGAGATCCGTGCCGTGGCGTTTCGCAGGTCCTGCCGAATAAGGGCCATGTCAACCCGCACCTCACCAATCTTGTTCTCCACCGATGTCTGCGACGCACCAATGGCCTGGAGGATAGTGGATAGATCTCCCCCAGCGGGAGCCGGAGTGGCGGGTCCTCCCCGCCCCAGTTCCCGGTCGCCCGTGGTGAATTTGTCCATCGTTGTTTGGGTGTGGGAGGCAGGGGTCTGTAGGGCGCGGGTCCTGCCCATCACCACCGAAGGCAGGGGCCAGCCGTCACACGGGCGGGGGGGGCAGGCAATCACCCCGAGAGGAGGGGGGGGCCCCCCGGCACCCAGACCGTCGATACTCAGGCACGGGCGCCTAGGCCAGCCCCCTCAGGTCACCGTCCACCCCTGGGGACAGCCCGCAGATCGCAGAGATAAGCGCCCCAAGCAGGAGGAGCGCCAAGCGGCCGACAACCAAGGAGGCCCGGAGAGGTAAGTCTCCAGGTCGTTGCACGGTGGGTGAGAGGCAGTTCTAGGCAGTCGGTCGGCTCCAGGCAGCTGCAAGACCCGCGACAGCAAAGAGGGTCTACAAGGGTGCAGGAGGGCCCAGGCGAGCAGCAGAGGCGGCGGTCAGTGGGCCCGACAGCGCTCCCCCATCCACCAATGGCGGCTGGACAGGAGGCGGGTGTCTCCCCGATAGAGGTGACTCCGGGGATGAGGGGGAGCAACCCCACAGCGACCAGCTCTCCCCCCGCGGCCCCGCCAGGGAGTACGTATAGCCAATGCCCCTACATCGCTACCCGACAATGGTAGCCGAAGTCAGGTAGGGCCAATCAAGTGTCTAGAAGGGGCCCCTCGGCCCGACAAAGTCCACGGGGAGGCTCGGGCGCGTCCACCAAGCAAGGAGGAATGGGGGGGGGGGCTTCAACAGCTACAGTTCCCCCGGCACCACCCTCGTGACCCCAGTCGGTCACCAGTACCCTCCGCACTCGCCAGAGTCCCGTCCTTGGGGGCTGATGGGGTCCACCCCCTCCTCGAGGGCCAGCAATCCGCGGGGGGCCAGGACCAGGTGTCACAGGCCAAGTCAACTCTGGAGGTGCACAATACCGATCATAGAGCCCCGGTTGGACGGCAGCTGCCCCAGCACCCAACAGCGGAGAGCGCCAGCGCCCGGATCCAGGGAGGCTAGCCAAGCCCCCAGCCCCGTCCCACGCAGGAGCCGGGAGTTCAGAGGCCCAGGGAAGGCCAGAAGCACAGGGGGCAGGGAGGCCCCGATGCACGCCGCCGCTGCCCGACAGAGGCAGCCGACCTCAGGCAAGGCGGGCAGGCAGGGCAGACCAGCAGGAGGTAGGAGGGAACCCCGCCACCGCGGAGAGCCCCCAGCAGTGCGGGAGATATAACGGCCCTCGACAGGCCCAGCACACACAAGCCCACGGGAGATCAGAAGCACAGGGGGCAGGAAGGCCCTGACGCGCCCCGCCGCTGCCCGACAAAGGCAGCCGACTCCAGGCGAGGCGGCCGAAAGGGCGGAGCAGTAAGGCCGGGAGGTGCGCAACCACTGTAAAGAGCCCTCAGCAGCTCAGGAATCACTGCGGCCCCAACCAGGCCCACGAGAGCGGGACACCCAAGCCGGATTGCAGGCCTCCGCCGGCTCAAGCAAATCCCCCACCTCACCAGGGGTCCAAGATGATCGGATTCGCGGGGGGGGGGAGGCGAGGCAGGCCCCAGCGCACCTTGCCACTCACCACCGCTGCCCGAGAATGGCAGCCGAGAGACACCAAACAGAGGCGGGCAGCGGGCCGGCAGGCAGGCCGGCCGAGACTCCAGCGGGTCCGGGGCGCCCCCGCCCCCACAGTCCGCCAACAATCACCCCCTCTGGGCAGGCAGGCCTCACAGCGCAGCCCCGCTCCGCTCTCCAGGGACCCAGGGCGCGACTCGGCCCCCAGCAGCACCAGAGAACAGGTAGGCCCAGCTCCCCCTGAAATGGCAGGCAAAGGGCCCAGGGGGATGGATCACCAAGGCCCAACGTGCAGAATCAGGGGTGGGCCACCGCGGGGGCCGCCATGTTGTAGAGCGCGGCCCCGGGAAGGAAGACTGCTCAATCAGGGCATCCAAGCGCAGATCTACTCCGGACCGGGATCAGAGGGCAGCCACAGGGACAGGGGAGCCTTTGCTGCCCCTGTATGGGGTTGATTGCAGCTATCAACGGGCGGATGGAAGGCGGATGACGGAGGGGGTCCGGAGCACTCTCCAAGTGCGACCGCTATCTTGACGCCTCAGGCTACGCCCTCTTTGTATCTTTTACTTCTCCGAGTAAAGGTCAGGCCCTTTCAAGGAGCAGCATTGCACGTTGGATCTCTTCTGCAATTGTTTTCTGCCATAACAAAGCTGGAAAGCCTCTGTCCGCAAAGGTGTCTGCACACTCCACAAGGAAGATGGCAGCCTCTACAGCCCTTTTGCTGGGGTATCACTTCCAGACATTTGTAGAGCGGCAACATGGTCTAACGTGCATACGTTCACCAAGCACTACTGCCTGGATTTGGCATGGAAAGCAGATGCGGCAGTGGGTCAAGCAGTCCTGAAGCATCTATTCTCTTCAGGATAGATATATATATATATATATTCACTGAAAAAACCATAGGTTTCAGGGGCGTTATAGTTAGTTGGACATTTCACTCGTACAAAACCATAGAAATTCCCCCGTTATAGTTAGTTCAGCTAACTATAACTCGCGCCCCCGCAATGCACTGCTGATGACGTCACATATTACATCACTCATGACATGGTCAGTGACATCACTGATGACATCACTGATGACATCATCCAGTGACTGTTTCTGTAAAGTTTAAATATTTTTAATATATATAGGGAAAGGCATATTGAAGAATGAGTGGGTGTATAAGTGTCTGTATGGATGATTTAGTAGGTGCGTGACTAACTCTAAGTGAGTGATTAAACGTATCTTACTGAATGCATGGGTTAGTGACTAAACTGGGTGAATGTCTGTATCCGTCTGTCTGTTGCTGTGTAAGTGGATGCATGGATTTTTTTTTTTCCAAATATTTTTTTTTTTTGGGGGGAGGTTGGCCGCGTGGCCCCCCCTTCCGGGCCACTACTTGCCCCGGGACCCCATCCCCGGTGCTGGCCCTCTCCGTTAGGGGACTGTGGGGGTCCCCAATCCCCCACAGTCCCGCCGGCTCCCGCGTCCCTTGGGAGCCGGCATTGCTTTCCACATGGGGAGCTGCTAGAAGCAGCTCCCGTGTGGAAAGCAATTTGCTTTGGATATTGGAGCGAGAGCAGGTTTCCCTGCTCTTGCTTCAAATATCCAAAGCAGTTTGCTATGACAGGACGGGAGCCGCGAGGCTCCCGTCCTGTTATAGCAAACTACAGTGTCCCGGGTAGGCACCCGGGACACTGCAGGAGCCGGCCCTGGGGGTTGCGGTCCCCAGGGCCATCAAGGGCTCCAGGAGGGGGCCGCGCGGCCCCCTCCCTTGAATTGCACATCCCCGGGAGGTGGTGGTCCCCGTGGCTCTGGGGTCCGTAACGGACCCCACATTTATTTTCCTAAGTGCCCCGGGAGGTGGCTGTCCCCGGGGCTTGGGGGGCCTTAGAGGCCCCCCCATAAACAATAAACCCACCCCCCGTATGCCCCCGGGTCTTGGGCCACCCGTGGGCAAATTTGCATCGAAGCGCGGGAGACCTTAAATGCTTTTTTCTGCCCAGGGGGTCCTTGTGGGACCCCCTGAGCAGACCTAGGGGGTCAGGGTGTTTCTACCCTGCCCCCTTTTTGCGCTTTACGCACTTGTTTCTGTCCCTCGGTTCTACCGAGGACAAAATGGCTGCCAACACTTCCTGATTTGGAGTGTTGACAGCCAATTAGCATGCAGCTCATGATTGGGAGGGTGCGCGAATCCGACGCGCCATAGATATATATGTGATTTTCCTTTTGATTTTCATAGGAACTACTGAACGGATTTACACCATTTAACAAAAGGGTTCTTTCTGAACCAAGAACTACCTCTTTGCCAAATTTGGTGTAATTCCGTTCAGCAGTTCTGGCTGTAGCCGTGGCTAAAGTTTCCTATGGGGAAAACACGTTTTGGGACCCCCCTTTTTTCTCGGCCCCCGCTTGACGAATCACCCGAAACTTTCAGGGTAGGAGCGGACCGGAGCGGGCCATAAAGTTTGAAAATTCCGCGAAGATTCGTCATCCGACGCAAGAGTTATTTCAAATAGAATGTCGCGGATTTCCTATGGAAAATAGGTCCTAACTATAACTATCTACTGGCGACTGCCAGTAGATTATATATATAATGGCAGAGGACTGGTAAAAATAAAAAGAATTTTGGCACTGAATGAGGTCTGCACTCGTTTTTCCGGAGGATTGTGGCGAGGAGAGGAATATATATATATATATATATATATATATACACAATTCTACACTGAATTTGCCAAAACAGCAGCCGCGGACACCAAAGCTTTCAGCAAAATTATTTATTTGGCAGATTCAAGACACCTCTCTGCCAAATAAATAATTTTGCTGAAAGCTTTGGTGTCCGCGGCTGCTGTTTTGGCAAATTCAGTGTAGAATTGTGCATTTAGAGGCTCGCCCCCTCACCGCGGACCGCCGTTGTTAGAAGGAAGGGGAAAGGCGTTTCGGTGCTCACACGCCGAGGTTGAAGTGATATATATATATATATATATATATATATATATATATATATATATATATATATATATATATATATATATATATATATATATATATATATAGATTCCAACTCCAGTTTCCTTGATCAGAAACTGACACAGAGGCAAGATTAGAGATCTGTTCCTCGTTTATTAATTAATTAATTAATTACGCTGTAAAGCGTTTCGGCACTTCCTGCCTTGATCACACAACAAACGTCATTGTCAGTCCACCATTAAAAATACAAGGCTCACGGTCGCATGTTGCTCACTTCACATCGACATAGAAAACCGACACAACATTGGAATCCCCTTACTGATGGTTTGTAGTTTTACAGATTTTCGCAATTGCGAATGATATTAAAACTTCACTTAAAACCATCAGGGACTTGTTTTCTATTTCTATTTCTGACACACATGATAATTACAATTCATTATCAATCACCTAATGCTAGTGCAACTATTTTCAGTTTTTTGGGATTATTTAGTTTTTTTTTTTCGTTTTTATATGGAATCACACTAATGCAATATACATCTTATATTGCTTCCCTTGATCTCAAGAAAGTGCAGGTGCTTACTATTCTGTTGGCAGCGTTCTTAATAATAAAATCGAAAGGAAAATTAAAATAAACTAAAGTTAAAGTTAGAATTAATACAGGATATGGATAAACCTTATATCCATATGAGGGTTTATCGTCCCTCTCACTAAATATGTCTTTACCTCATTGAGTTTGTACATAAAAATCTGAGCAAATCAAGTTCCACAGTGCGTTATGCGTTTTAAACAAATACAATTGGATCTATTATGTGCAATGAATTAAATATAAATTCAATTTGGCGCCACATCCTGATATCAACTATAGATTCCTCGTATTGGATGGCTCGCATCATATGGATAAAGTGCAAGTGCCTCAGTACTAGATAGTAGTTCTAAAGTGCAAGTGCTTTCATAGAACTTACTCCCCTTATTATAATTCCATCAGGGCGGAGTAACCTGTCGAAGGTGCAAAGTGTATATTATAATTAACGAAATGATCATTAAAGTGCAAGTGCTTTCATAAAAGTGCATGTGCTTATTGAGTTGGTCATAATGATCATATATCATGCGGATGCAAGATAAAATTCCTCCTTCTAGGCTTACTATCTAGAATGCACACATCTTTTTCAATTCATCCAAAATCGGGAAATGGCCATACAATGCATCTGATGTATCACCAATTATAAATATCAATATCAAACACATATAAAAACCTGCATAAAAATTCCATTGACATATTCCCTAAAATTCTTAAACAATATATATATCTCTAAATGCCACTCCTTCAAAAAAAATTTATTTTCTAAACTCATTGTCCATATTAATCTGTAATGATTCCCAAAATAATTTACGCATACATTCATTCTACACTCTTCTGACTCGTTCCACCCTGTAAACCTTTAAAACCCTAATCCTGGATACCAGTAGCTCCCCAAATGGACATGTAAATCTTATTCTGAATTTAACCCAAATGGGATTTTAGTGTTGAACAACAGTATATATATGGATTCCAACTGACGCAGTTTGTACTCTCGATTTCCTCCCCTCCTTATTTTAGCTACCTGATCTGCTGCATAGTACGAGAGGTCATTCACATTGCCTTTATGTACTTCGTTAATATGTCGGGCCAGTGGGTAGTTTTTATCATTGTTTTTGACTGCCCTTAAGTGCTGTAGTATCCGAACATGCACCATATGAATGGTGCTGCCCACGTAGTTTAGGACATGTGCATTGCAAAATATATTCTACAAATTCACTGCTACAGTTAAAAAAAAAAAAGTTCTGATCTTCCAGGGGCTTTTCATCAACGGCGATGTAACTTCCCTCTCATTGCGAGCAATTTTACAGGCCTTGCATTTTAGGCATTTGTGAAAACCAGGGCTTGCTCTTAACCATCCCTCCATATTGCTAACCTCCGGACTACTGTTCACCAGGTCCTGCCTCATTGACCTGGCTTTTTTAAAGGTGATCAAAGGTTTACGGGGCATGGTTGCACTCAGAATGGGATCCCTCTTTACTAGATACCAGTGCTTACTCAGTCTCTCACCCTAGAATGGGAAGCACTGTACCCAGTAATCATCCTTATCTGCTCATCAGTAGTCTTCTTAACACTGTTAAGTTCATTAGGTCGAAGTAGGGCTTCCCTATCGATTTTGTTTACTTTATGTAATGCCTGGACTAACACTTGTGCGTTATAACCTCTTTGAGTGAATCTCTTGGTCAGGTTCTCCTGGGCTACTGTCAAAGCCGATACCTCGCTACAATTTAGTTTCATTCTCAGGTGCTCTGCATAGGGTATGCTCATCTTCAATTTCTGTGGGTGAAAGCTCCTGGCGTGCAGAGTAGAGTTGCCAGCCGTTGGCTTCCTAAAAGTGCGAGTGTGTAATGTGTTCTCTTTTACATACACTTCTAGATCGAGAAAGGAGACTTGTGACCTACTGATCGTGTCCGTAAATCTTAGATTCAATGAGTTGTTGATTTCCAGAACAAAATGTTTGGCTGATTCCCATGTACCATCCCACACTACAAAAAGGTCATCGATAAATCTCATACATATGTTCTCCTTCCACTCTTTGACATGTTTGACTTTGAGCACCTGCTCCTCCCACCAGCCCATATGCAAATTAGCATAGCTGGGGGCGAAGCAGGTGCCCATTGCTGTTCCTCGCATTTGTTTGAATGTGTCACTGCCAAACATGAAATAATTGTTATTCGGACACAGTCTACACATCTCTATCATCATTCCTGAGTGCTGGTATAAATGAAATTGGTCGTGTGTTGAGGTAATGTCGCAGGGCCCGTAGCCCATCATTATGCGCTATACTTGTATAGAGGCTTGTTACGTCTAGTGTGGTCAATAGATAAGAATCCTTCCACACCACATTATTGATCTTATTCAGAAAGTCCCTTGTGTCTTGGATATACGCAGGAAGTTCTTTAACGAACTCCTGCAAGAAATAATCCAAGTATCTGGAAGTAGGTTCAAATAGGCTGCCTATAGCAGAGATTATAGGCCTGCCTGGCGGGATCTCCTTATTTTTATGAACCTTTGGAATGAGGTAAAGAATTGGCGTGACTGGATTTTCTACCTTTAAAGTCAAATATTCGCCCTGGGATAGCATGCCCAAACCTCGCCATCTTTCAAGATGTTTCAGATATTTGTTTTTCACTTCTGTTATATATCTATGTCTCTATCTCTCTATATCTCCCCCCCTCCCCCCCCGAAACGCGTCGGGGCCTCCTTGTGAATAAAACTTTGGTGTTGGATTATCCACGGTCTCGACGCCTGCTTCATCTTTGGGAAGCGGGACTGGTATATATATGTGTATATATCTCTTCTATTGTACTTTGTCTATCTGAAAGAAACGCATAGTGATAGATTCCTTACCTTAGAATATCCCCAGGCGTCAGACTGGATCCGGAAAGTTTTCGTCAGCAGTAGCCCTGCGCGTCGGTAGGTGGCGTCGTGCGGCTCCGCGTCAGTCGTTGGCGTCGTGGTCGCCGAGATGACGTCGCGGGCGCTACTTAGACGCCGCCCACGCGCGCTGACGTCGGTAATTTCTTTTTCTGCGCCAGCAAGCGCAGATCCGGGAAGAGCAGGGACCCCCAGTCAATTTTTGACTGACTTTTTGAGGCCTTTTCTCTATTTTTCATCGAGTCTTGGACTCCTGGTGCAGTTAGGATGCCCGGTTTTAAATCCTGCGGGGACTGTCACCGTATGATGTCGGTGACGGACCCGCGCCGTGTGTGTCTTTTCTGCCTGGGGCGCGACCACGATCCCAAGTCGTGCCCCGACTGCCGGGCCATGGCGCCGAAGACTTTGCGGGAGCGGTCCCGAAAGTTGCTGGAAGCCCGGCAGTCGGCTCCGCGCCGTTTGAGGTCCCGGTCCCGTGGGAGGTCGAGGGACCGTGCGAGGAATCATCCCCATTGGTCTTCGGGATCCAAGTCTTCGCACTAGTCAGGTAAGGCGAAGCACAAGAAGTCGAAGAAACGCCATCGTTCTCCGACTTCCCCTCGCACGACGCGGCTGAGGGTATGGGTGGTGCCTCCCTCGCGGCTCCGGCGGAGCCTGTGCAGTCGCCGCCTGCCTACCCGCCCTTCCCGGGTCCGTCGGCGACTCCGGCCCAAATACAGGAATTCCTGTCGGCCATGGCCCGCCTCTTTGGATCGTCGGGTCCCGCTGGTGCGCCTTCGGGCCCCGCGGACCCGACTGGGGGTCCTCGCCTTTCCTCGCCGGCGGCTCCGGTCCCGGCGTCGCCATCGGCTCCGGCGCCGCAGGACCCCCCTGGATCCAGGCCTGGATCCCAGTCGACGCCGGTTGACCTTATAACTCCTCCACCGACGTCGACCCCACCGGCACCACTTCTGACGCCGCCTGCTCCTCGGGACTACGTCGACCCCGGTTTCAGCTCCGAAGTGGACGCGGCGCCGAGCCGGCGCCGATCGATGCCGTTCTCGACGTTGCTCGGGGATTTCTATCCCCATGTCCCTGCTCCTTATTTTAGGCCTGTTGAACAGCCTGAGGAGCTAGGGGAGGACTGGGAGGGGTCTGAGGACCCTCTCGCAGCTGCTTGCCAGTGTGAACAGGACTGGGCTGAGGAGTTGGGGGACGCCAGTGGTCTGGATACCTCACCAGACCTTGGCATGCTGTCTCCTCCTACCGTGGCTACGGAGGAAGGTGCTAGTTATGCTGTGGTGTTGCGTAGGGCGGCCGAGGCCCTACACCTTGTGCTCCCTACTGTGGCCGTCAGGACTAACCTCCTGACAGAGGTGCTTCAGCCAGCAGCTACTTCTGCGGAGCCGCTGCTTCCCTTCAATGAAGCCCTTTCTGACATTCTTTTGGGCACTTGGTCCAGGCCCCATTTTCCTCTCCCAACACCCCACCCCCGAGAGCTTTGTTGTCCAAGCCTCTGCTTCCCCGACCACCTTCCCTTGCGCACCACCGGATAGGGAATCCAAGAAACTGGATCAGTTCGGGAAGATTTTTTCTTCCGCCAGTTCTGCGCTGCGGTCCGTGAACACCGCATGCCTCTTGGGCCGTTATTCCCACTTTCTGTGGGATATGGTGGCGCAAGTGCTGCCCCAGTGTCCAGAGGAGGCCCGGACAGCTCTCTCCTAGGCTGTTGCAGAGGGGAGAGACGCAGCTAAGTTCATGATTCATTGTGGCCTAGACACCGCCGACTCACTGGGCAGATCGATTGCAACGACGGTGGCGGTTCGACACCATGCCTGGTTGAGGACAACTGGATTTTTGGGGGATGTCCAAAACACACTTATGGACATGCCCTTTGATGGCCGTCGCCTCTTAAGCGACAAAGCGGACAGCGCGTTGGAGCGGTTTAAGGACTCACGGGCTACGGCCAAGTCCTTGGGACTCTCTGCAGTCCGCCCTCCTCCGCCTTCTGCTTTTCGCTCCTTTCGTGGCACCGGAAGGGGCGCCCCGCAGCGTTCGCAACAGAGCCACAGGCCTGCGCAGCAACCAGCGCGGACGCGGGGTCCGCCGTGGCGGACCAAGGTGCCAGCGGGCGGGTCAGTCCACCTCCACCCCAGCCACCACTGCCTCCAAACCTTCCTAGTCCGAACTTTCAGGCCCATCAAACGCCAGTGGGCGGCAGGCTTCGCCATCACCTCCCCCACTGGCGCACCATTACTTCGGACAGTTGGGTTTTAGAGATAGTCCGGAGGGTCTACTCCCTCCCCTTCGAGACTACCCCTCCAGCCATGCCACCTCAGTACCAACGCATGTCGGGGGATCACTTGGTGCTTCTTCAGCAGGAAGTTGCGGCCCTCTTGGCCAAGGGGGCCATCAAGCGTGTTCCGATGCCAGAAGTAGGTTGTGGTTGCTATTCCCACTACTTTCTGGTACCCAAGAAGGACAAGGGCCTGCGTCCTATCTTAGACCTCCGGAACGTCAACCGCTTCCTCCGCAAAGAGAAGTTCAAGATGCTCACTCTGGCTCAGGTCTTGTCTGCTCTCGATCCACAAGACTGGATGGTAGCGCTAGACTTGCAGGATGCCTATTTCCACAACCCAGTCCTGCAAGCCCACCGGCGTTACCTGCGGTTCACGGTGAGGCCACGAGCACTTTCAGTTCACCGTGCTCCCTTTTGGCCTTACCAGCGCCCCTCGGGTGTTCACGAAAGTGATGGCGGTGGTCACAGCTCATCTGCGCAGATCAGGGGTTTCAGTCTTCCCCTATCTCAACGACTGGTTGTTGAAGGCGGGCTCGCCCCAGGTAGTAGTCTCCCACCTCCAGACTACGGCCGACCTCCTGCACTTGCTGGGGTTCTCCATCAACGTGCCGAAGTCGCGCCTGATTCCCTCTCAGAAGCTCCTCTTTATCGGAGCGGTTCTGGGCACGGCGCAATTTCGGGTCTATCCTCCCGAACAGCGAGTCCGGGATATTCGGGCTCTGATTCCAATCTTTCAGCCCTTGTCCCGGGTTTCGGTCAGAGTGACTCTGAGGCTGCTGGGCCTCATGGCCTCCTGCATCCTGCTGATCGATCATGCCAGATGGCATATGCGGGCTCTGCAGTGGGACCTAAAGTTTCAGTGGGCGCAGCATCAGGGGAACCTGTCCGATCACGTCCAGATCTCGAAGGGCACTGCACAACAGTTGCAGTGGTGGCTCACGAACCGGCATTGGGTCGATGGCAGATCCCTCTCCCTTCCCCAACCAGACTTTACAGTGGTGACGGATGCGTCCCTCCTGGGATGTGGCGGCCACATGGGAGAGGCGGAGATCAGAGGCCTCTGGTCTCCGGCGGAGTCCAAGCTCCATATCAACCTTCTGGAGCTTCGGGGGATACGGCTTGCACTGAAGGCATTCCTTCCCTCTCTCAAGGGGAGAGTAGTGCAGGTGTTCACAGACAAAACCACCGCCTTGTGGTACTGCAACAAGCAAGACGGGGTGGGGATCTTGCGCCTCTGGACATGGCTGGAACATCCGGGCATGTCCCTGGTGGTTCAACACCTGGCAGGTTCTCTGAACGCCAGGGCGGACGAACTCAGCAGCAGGTGCATGCTGGATCACGAAGAGTATGGTATCCCGAGCTACTCCGTATGAGCATCGATCCTCCAATCAGACTGCCTCTTCGGGAGGATCTTCTGTCGCAGCAGCAGGGGACGGTCTTGCACCCGAACCTGTCCAGCCTCCACCTCTTTGCGTGGAGATTGAGCAGCGGCAGTTGATTCCTTTCGACTTGCCTCCTGAAGTTTGTGATGTCATTCTGGCAGCCAGGCGTCCCTCTACTAAAGTGGTATACGCCTGCAGGTGGAACAAGTTTGTGGCATGGTGCACAGCAAAGGCTGTGGATCCCCTTTCTGCCCCCCTTTCTGAAGTACTACTGTTCCTTCTTTCTTTGGCCCAGCAGGGCTCTGCTCTGGGCACGATCAAGGGCTACCTTTCTGCTATTTCGGCCTTTCTCAGGCTCCCTGATCAGCCCTCTCTTTTCAAGTCCCCTGTTGTAAATATATTTTAAAAAGGCATTACACACCTTTTTCCTCCTATTCCTTTCATGATGCCTCAGTGGGCCTTGAATTTTGTTCTTACATACTTGATGTGTGCTCCCTTTGAGCCCCTTCACAACTGTCCTCTTCGTCTCTTGACCTTGAAGACTGCCTTCCTGGTGGCCATCACCTCCGCTAGGCGAGTGAGTGAGCTCCAGGCTCTTTTTTGTAAGCCTCCTTTCCTATCAGTCCATCCGGACAAGGTTGTGCTCAGGCCCCGTACTTCCTTTTTGCCAAAAGTGGTTACGGCCTTTCACATTGGGCAGACTATTACCTTGCTCACCTTCTTTCCGCATCCTTCCAGAGAGGGAGAGGCTCCACCGTCTGGACCCAAAACGTGCGCTCTCATTTTATCTCAACCGCACGCAACAGTTCCGGGTGGATGACCAACTCTTTGTCGGCTACGTTGGCGCCAAGAAAGGTCGGGCGGTACACAAGAGGACCATCTCCTGCTGGGTCGTCTTGTGTATCAAAGCCTGTTACTCTTTGGCTAAAAAAGAACCTCCGGTGGGACTGCGTGCTCATTCCACCAGAGCTACTGCAGCCACTACTGCATTGGGATATGGTGTCCCCCTGCAAGACATCTGTCAGGCAGCCACGTGGGCCTCGCTGCACACGTTTACTAAGCATTATTGCCTGGACAGCCAAGTCCGGAGAGACGGCTTCTTTGGCCGTTCTGTTCTCCGTGACTTTCTGGTGTGATCTTGGTTCGCAGACCCACCACCGGGGTTGGTATTGCTGGGGTATCTATTCTAAGGTAAGGAATCTATCACTGTGTTTCTTTCAGATGAACAAGTTACTTCCCTTCGGTAATGATATATCTGTAAGAAACAGTAGTGATGGATTCCTTACCGCCCCACCCATCCTCTCCGTTCTGCGAACTGATTTCTAGGGTTAAGGTCATCCCTTTCAGGGCCCTTGTTTCAATGCACCAGTGGTCGGTATTTTGCATGGCTCTGCGTTCCTGGCGCGGAAAGTAGTGTACAGAACTGACGCGTGGGCGGCGTCTAAGTAGCGCCCGCAACAACATCTCGGCGACCACGACGCCAACGACGGACGCGGAGCCGCACAACGCCCCCTACCGACGCCCAGGGGTACTGCTGATGAAAACTTTCCGGATCCAGTCTGACGCCTGGGGATATTCTAAGGTAAGGAATCTATCACTACTAATGTTTCTTACAGATATATCGTTACCGAAGGTAAGTAACTTGTTCATTTGGTCTCTCAGATTTATGTTTATAGTCATTGACTTGGTTTGTATTGATGCATATAAATCTATATGGTTATGTAGGTTTTTTAATGGTTAGTTCATTCTCAGTGCTTACGAAGGTCTTCGCCTAGTCGCAACGATTTCAAGAATGGCACTGCTGTCTACTCTGATACAAGCATGTGAATCAATGAGAGATTCAATACTGGATAAAAAACAAGTTACTTACCTGTACACTGTGGTTCTCCAGTATTGAGAACTTGCATAGATTCACATGCGGCCCTCCCTCCTCCCCGTCTAGGCTTGCCACTTCTTACCTCATGCTACTCTTAACCTTAGCACACTATTGCGCGAAATCTGAGGTCCTTATGGCTCTGCAGGGGAGTTGAGGTCTAGAGCTAGTCTCTGATTGGTCAGCATCTTTATGTAGGTCCAAACTTTGACCAATGTTAAAGTTTTACTTTTCCTTTGGTGGTTTATAATGTACTCTTATAGTACTACTTTTCTAACTACCACAAGACTCCCACCATGACGACGGGGAAGATACAAGCATGTGAATCTATGAAAGATATCAATACTGGAGAACCACAGTGTACAGGTAAGTAACTTGTTTTATCTCTTCACTACTATTCAAAACAAGAAATGCAGGCTATACGCCAGCAGATACCTCCAACCCGAGCCCTGGGGGAATGCGTTCCACCTAGCATGGACGGGGACTTTAGCATATGCTTTCCCTCCTTTCCTGTTCATCCCCATAGTCATTCGCAAAATGAAACTGGAACTTTGTTGTCTCATAGTCGGTACTGCCAGCGTGGCCAAGGTAGTATTGGTTCACCGAGTGCACACACATTCCACTCCAACCATCGGTTGATCTTCTGTCAATGAACAAGGGACAGGTTGTCCATCCACAGATACGTTCTCTCAATGTCAGCTTGGCTGCACACGTCAATGAGTTCGGGACACTGAATATGCCTGAGGATTGCAGATCAATTCTCCGGCACTCTCGTGCTGACTCCACTAGTAAATGTTATTCTGCAACATGGAAGAGTTTTTGCTCCTGATGTAGTTCAGTCTCTGCATCCCCTCTTCTCTTCTCCAGAGCAGATTCTCCCTTATCTGCGGCATCTAGCAATATCAGGACTGGCTCACTCCTCTATTAAGGTCCATCTGGCGGCTATGTCCAGGTTTAGGAGGTGGACAGGATAACTTTCATTATGGTCCAACAGGCTGGTTAAGAAGTTTATGAAGGGACTGTTTCAAGTCTACCGTCCTGTGATATCAGCTCAACAGTGTCTTATCTCAGCTCATGACAGCTCCTTTTGAACCAATTCATTAGGCTGACTTGATATTTGTTTCCTGGAAAGTAGCTACTCTTTTGGCGCTCACCCTTGCAAAGAGAATAAGTGAAATTCAAGCTATGATGATTCATGAGCCATATCTACAGTTTTGGGATGATAGGGTCATTTTGCGAACTAACCCCAAGTTCATCCCAAAGGTGGCAACATCTTTTCACCTCAATGAACCCATCGTATTGCCAACATTCTTCCGTAAGCCATCTTCGGCAGGGGAGAGAACCCTGCATTCTCTAGACTTAAGACGTTATCTCAAGTTCTATCTCGATAGAACAAAGGCTTTCAGGAAATCTGATCAACTCCTGATTTCTTTTGCTCCACCAAGAAAAGGACAAGCTTTGTCACGGGCAAGTATTGCTCGTTGGATGTCTGCATCCATCACTTTGTCATGAGAAAGCAGGACGGCCATTCTCTGCAAAGGTGAAGGCGCTACCTATGTGAAAGATGGGTGCTTCTTCAGCCCTGTTTGCTGGTGTATCATTGCCAGACATCTGCAGGGCAGTGACTTTAGTTAATGCCCAAACCTTCAGGAAGCACTACTTCCTAGATTCCCTGAGAAAGGCAGATGTGGCACTTGGACAGGCTGCGTTACGGTGCATATTTTCCTAAGGTATGCCATTTTTTATTCTGTTCATATGCATTTTGGTTTGTGACTTTATTGTGGCTTTGTCAAACAGTATTTTTCAGGTCTGTGTTAAATTCCTGTTAATGGTTCTAAATCTTGAAGTATTATTTTTGTCATGGTGGGATGGTTTGCCTTACCTCCATTATTTACTTGGTACTGCTTACTAGTCTGATTCAAGCATGTGAATTTATGAAAGATACAATAATGGAGAAAAATCAAGTTACTTACCTGTACACTGTGGTTCTCCAGTATTAATGCATTTTATGGATTCACATGCGACCCTCACTCCGCCCCTTTAAGACTCACCACTTTCATACCTCTCTTTTCCTTCATTTACACTTGTGCTCTAAATCTGTGGTATGGTGGCTCTGCAGGGGATGAGTGCTTCAGGGCCCCTGCTCCGATTGGTTGAAATTTGGATGTATTAAAGCAATGTGAATTGGCTAAAGATGTCTATTGTTTTCAATGTGATTCTTAATGCTTATGTATTAGCACTGCTTATATTACTGTTACCATGGGACTGCCGTCATGATATCGGGGAAGATTCAAGCATGTGAATCTATGAAAGATATCAATATTGGAGAACCACAGTGTACAGGTAAGTAAATTGTTTTCTCTCCCGCACTATCTTTTCTAGGTTCACATGCGACCCATTTGCTTCCCCATAGAGGTGGTATAGTCATGTATTACATTGTTACGAAGATCATGTCCAGGGGTAATATCAGAGAGTCTGCTGGGGCAGAGGAGTATGGGTGAAAACTATCTATACTTATTGAAGTATAATTTTCTTATGTATTTTGCCTGGGGATATGGGTCTCTGTGTGTTGTGGTTATGGTGAAGGCTAAATTGTCAGTCTCTTTTGCATCCATCAGTCCTTCATTTTCTTGATGGACAGATGTATGCTGAGCACAGGGGCTCTGTTTTCCCCCTGATCCAGGAGCATCAGCTCACTAATATGAAAGACTAGACTAAGGTCTACCAGTACAGCTTGTATTTTTTTATTCGCATCAGTAAGGATTTCTGCTGCTCATTATTGCCGTCTTTGGGAATACACTATTAATCACTAGCCCACATTAGACTGGTTTACTGTGCTGCCATGGTACAGTCCAGTATTTGGCAGACACCTTCATGATATGTTTTAGCCCCTGACCTCAAAGATGAGGATTCCCCGTCATGATTTTGCTTCCTCTAAAGCAGGGAGCTCTGACCTTTTCTGTAATAAGAGCTTCTTGTGTTCAATACAAATCCTGAGCTACTAATGTGTTGTAATAATGACCACATGAAACAATATTACATTAGTGGCCACCATATGCAGGATTACCAGCAGTGATCGATTTAGTGCCTCCGGCACGGTTACCAGCAGTAACCTAAAACAAGCATTGGCATAGCCAATAGGTCTCGCCTTTGGGACCTTGTGTTTAGCCAGAACTTTTGGCTATGTTGTAGAGCATTGTGGCTGCTGTGCATTATGTTGAAAAGTTATAATAAAAAGTTAGGCATTCTTGTTACCTTTATACAAACGAAGACGACATTATATACAACTGCAAAACCTGATGAAAACAAGATTTTAACATAAAAAATGTCTTCTAGTTTTTTTGTACTTGCACTGCTGGCAACTTCTTCCTGCCTGTTCTCATGCTTGTTTGTTATAATTTTTTTTGTTATGGGGGAGCGGAGGTTGGAAAACAGTAATTTAATTAGAACACGAGCAGCGGACGGACACTAGGGGAGAATCAACAGATGCCAGATTCCAAGGGCAGACTGACGTGATGCTTAGGTGGTGCGCTGATGCAAAATGGTGGTGTTGAATGATGTTTGGTGCTCAGGTGGTGACACTATATGGTGTGGATTGGAGGTACGTTGTGGATTGTGGAGTTGAAATGTTTGGTGTGTAATTATGCGGTGTGTATTGGAAATGTGTGGAGTTGAATGGCGTGAACTCCTTCGCAATTAGCTTCCCCCCTAACCTCTCCCCAAAAGCGAAAAGAAACTTTAAACATAGACTGATCAGACAGCATCCAGAAACACTATTCGCGGACACTTATCACTGCGCCTCCAAAGGGCAGATAAAGATGGATCTCATCTTCCACACGGATAGACCTGATAACTGGAACACTACATTAAGAATGCAACTTCACATCTCCAAAATGACGACCACCACACATAGTTGTAAACTGACGAACTTTCTCCCTAACCACTCGACTAGGAGCGGGAACACATCAGTGACCATCTATTCAAATGGCACAGTTTTGATACAGGCAAACAATGAGAACCTAGAGGCCTTCGACTCCCTCTTCCCTGCACTCCGAACCGCCCACTTACACACGCTTCGACCTTCCCCGTCCCAACACCCTTCCCCGGACAACCTGTCCCACCAGGTGAAGCAAACATCCATTCCCAAACCCCTTGCGAGAACCTCCAGCCTCCCCTCTCGAGTCACCACCCACTCCTCCGCCCCCATGAATCGCGACCTCCAACTCCCCGAGGAACGTCAGACCCAACCGCCCCCCCAGACTCACCAGCATCACCATCATAACCCAGCCCCGCGGGCACTGTCCACTGACTTCTATATCACTCCCGCAGAAATCATGAGGAAGAATTCACGACACGACCCTTTGCACCCCCTACCGAGGGTCACAAACGGAGGCAGCATGGTCGACACAAATGGCAATAGACATCATAACACAGTCTTGCCCTCCACCCCACGAGACGGCCCTAGCCAAGACTTCATCACCCCAGCCCCGGAAAACATGGCGCACCGTCTGGCCCTATTAGAAAGTCAATTAGAAATAATTTTCCTGGGCCTAAAGGAAATCCTAACTAACCTCGACAAGGCCCGAAAGCCCCAGCAATCCTGGCCCAGGGCTCCCACACCGACCAACTCCAACCTTCTAAAACACCCTATCGGGTCCTCAACCACCCACGCGACCCGGTTACAGAGACCCACTACAATTGACGCAGAGATCTTGTCACAGAGTCACATAAGAACCAAAGCCCCCGGGTACAAAGTCTCCTAAGAAAGGATGCTGAGATCCAGACACAAAGACCTACAAGAACCAAAGCCGCAATGTCCGCAGAAGAAGCAGCGGATCTAGCCTCCACATATGACTCTCCTCCCACAGCCTCCCCTAAATCCAAAATTCAAGTGATCACGGGCTTCAGAAGAGACTACCCCCCCCCCACTAAACCCACAAGAGCCCCGCCCTTCCTCACCACCATACCTAGGGCCCCACCTGGAAAGAATCTCAGCAAAAAAGGGCTCTCCACTAACTGCATGCTCATTAACTGCAGATCAGCCTCTAAGCATGCAACGGAATTAGCAGAAGCCATCCTCTCTCAGGACATAGACATTGCGTTCATCACGGAGATGTGGCTAAATGAGATTTCCCCACCATGCTTGGATATGCTTGTGCCCCCAGGTTTTACTATTATCAAAAAAGATAGAAAAGATCAACGAGGTGAAGGTGTAGCTATCATTCACAAGGACTACATCGACATCGTTGAAATGGACACTTGCTTTATTTTTGTAAATAAAAAGAGTTTAAAAAAAAAAAGAAATGGACACTTGCAAGTATAGCTCCTTTGAATGTCTTACTGTCAACATCAAGACTAAGGGTAATAGTACAATACTCTGTCACCTTCTCTATCACCCACCAGGCAACACCCCCACATTCGGGGAACACTTCTCCGACCTGATTGCCCACTGCGCACTCGGAGACGCTAACAACCTAATCCTTGGTGACCTTAACCTACGCTGGAACGAAGCGAACAACACGCTAATTCAAACTCTAAACAATCTTCTCTGTGACAATAATCTATCCCAACACTGCTCAGAGGAAACCCACAATAAAGGAGCAATCTTGGATGCCATCATCGCTCATCCAGACGCAATTACGATCGACTACATTCTACCCGTGGACTGGTCGGATCACCACATGATCTTATTCCACATCAACCAAAGAGTGCTATCCCTGCCACCCATACAAGACCCACCCAAATGGTCTAGAAATCTCACCCAGATTCCCCTTGGCGTCATGGAAGAAAGGTTAAGTTCGCTCCTCCCCAGCGGCAATGACCACCTCTCCACAACCGATCTCACCTCGCTCTATAACTCGAATATGGTGGTCGTGCTTGATCAACTAGCACCCCTGAAATAAAAAAAAAAGCAGAGCTATTCCGTCCAGATCATGGTTTGACTCAGACATCAACGAGGAAAGGAGAGACGAGCCACAAAGACGCTGGAGGAACAATCCTACTACTATCCACCGCGATCAACTCAGAACAGTCCGGAAGAAGTGCAACAGCCACATCAAGAACAAAAAATCCATGTTTTTCCGCTCCGCACTGGATAGCGCAAAAAACAGACCCAAGGAGCTCTTTAACATCATCAGACAACAAACCTCCAAACACGCTACGTCCTCAGTGCAGGCATCCAAAGAACTTTGCGCCAACTTCGCCAACTTCTTCACTGACAAGATCTCCAAGATCGAGCGCTCACTGGACATCAATAACGCCCCCCTTTCCAATAGCAGCCCGTCTGGGGCGTATGGTAGCGCTCCCTTACCCCACACTAAACCCTGGGTACTCATCTAGCCCATTCTAGAAGCTGAGATAGTCAAACTGATCTCCACCTCCAAGCCTTCATCTCACGTCCTAGACCCTCTACCCGCTCAACTGACCAAAAAGCTGAAACTCTCCTTAGCCCCACTCTGGTGCAAGATTATAAACTGCTCCCTAAAAAGCGGAATCGTTCCAGACTGCCTCAAAGTGGGACAAGTCACCCCACTGCTGAAAAAACCTGGCCTGGATATAAACGATTTGAATAACTTCAGACCCGTCTCTAACCTTCCTCTTCTATCCAAAATCCTAGAAAGATGTGTACTCCAACAATTAACTCAACACATGGACAGTATCAACCTCCTTGACTCCCATCAGTCTGGCTTTAGGAAAGGCTGCAGCACAGAAACCGCGATCCTCAACATCATCGATGATATCCACAAATCACTTGACTCAGACCAATGCTGTCTCCTCATTCTCCTAGACCTATCGGCAGCATTCGACACGGTAGATCATAAACTTCTCATCAAGGTTCTCCAAGAAAGGGCCGGACTTGATGAGGTGGTCCTCAAATGGTTCTCCTCCTTCCTACACAATCGCTCCCAGAGAATCAAAATCTAAAACTTTGAGTCCGACCTTCACCCAGTCAGTAGGGGAGTTCCTCAAGGGTCAGTGCTCTCCCCCCAACTTTTCAACATTTACATGGAACCCCTCACCACCCTACTCAAAAAAGCTAACATTCCCTTCCACCTATATGCTGATGACACTCAGATTTACTTGGAAATCTCCTCCGTTAAAGACATTCAAAGACTCAACGGCATACAGAGGGAAGTGCAACTCTGGCTGTCAAGTAACCACTTAAAACTGAATCCTGACAAAACCGAATTACTCCTCATATCGAACAAAGAAGAGAACCCCCAAATGGTCGATTGGTTAAAAGCTATCGATGCGCTCAATGGGAACCTCACCTTGGCCGACTCTGTTAAATCACTAGGCATCACGCTAGACCCGAAACTGGACATGACCAAACACATTAACAACTCGGCTAAGAGCGCCTTCCTCAACCTGAAGCTACTGAACAAAATAAAACCTTTCATCCCGCCCAAAGATCTCAAACAAGCCACCCAATCATTGGTGCTGTCAAGATTAGACTATGGGAATGCAGTCCTCTCTGGAATAGCTAAATCACATCTTGCTCCTCTTAAAACAACTCAACGCGGCTGCCAGAATGGTCACCGGAATCAAGAAATTTGATCACATCTCACCTGCACTTAGAGAACTCAAGTGGCTCCCAGTAGAAATGCTGGCGAACTTCAGAACAGCCTGCCTCATACACAAAGCCCTACCCACCGGCAAACCCGAATATCTGGCTGCCAAACTCAAAAAAGCAGGTCGGACCAGGAACCTCAGAAGCTCTAACACCCTACTACTCATCCCGCTGAAATCACGAAAACAAAAAACCGCGGCCAGGTCCTTCGCTGGAAACGCGCCCAAAATCTGGAACTCTATTCCCCCTCACATCAGAACTATTCCCTCCTTTGCTAAATTCAAAACTCAGCTCAAAATCCTGTTCCTAGACCGATCCCTAGCGAACCGATAGGAGCAGTCGGAGCGCTGAACTAGACACCTCACTCCTCTCCGAAGCTGCGTCAGCAAGACCCCGAACGAGAACTGTTAGTCATTGACATTTATTAGTATTTTTATTATGGGATTTTCCGCATCATTGTATTATGTTATGTTCTGCTCTGTAACTGATGTAAAGTGCTCCGATACCCTCCGGTCAGGTCAGCGCTAAATAAAACTTCTCAAATAAAATAAATAAAAAAATTGAATTGTGTGGCCTGGAACTGTGGTGTTGAGTGAAATTATGCTTAGTGAAATTGTGTCATGGTGTGGAGTGCATTTGTTGATTGGTGGTATGTGGTATAGAGTGCATTTATGTGGCATGTATTTATGTTGCATTGAGTAGTCATTATGTGGCGTGTAATTATGTGGTACTGAGTGGTATGTGGAGTGTATGTTGCATTGAGTAGAGTGTAATTTTGTGGCGTGTAATTATGTGCCACAGTGGTATTATGTGGAGTGTATTTATGTTGCATTGAATAGTGTAATTATGTGACGTGTAATTATGTGGTACTGAGTGGTATTACGTTGTCTATTTATGTTGCATTGAGTAGAGTAAATATGTGGCACTGAGTGGTATATAGTGTATTTATGGTGTATTGAGTAGTGTTGTGGCGTGTAATTATGTGGCACTGAGTGGTAATATGTAGAGTGTATTTATGTTTCATCGAGTAGTGTAATTATCTGGCTTGTAATTATGTGGTACTGAGTGGTATGTGGGATGTATTTGTTGCATTGAGTAGAGTGTAATTATGTGGTGTGTAACTATGTCACACTGAGTGGTATTAGGAGGAGTGTATTTATGTTGCATTGAGTAGAGTGTAATTGTGATGTGTAATTATGTGGCACTGAGTGGTATTATTTGGAGTGTATGTTGCATTGAGTGCAGTGTAATTATGTAGCATATAATTATGTGGCACTGAGTGGTATTATGGGGAGTGTATGTTGTATTCAGTAGAGTGTAATTATGCGGCGTGTAATTATGTGGCACTGAGTGGTATTATTTGGAGTGTATGTTGCATTGAGTGCAGTGTAATTATGTGGCGTGTAATTATGTGGCACGGAGTGGTATTATGTGGAGTGTATTTATGTTGCATTGAGTACAGTGTAATTATGTGGCGTGTAATTATGTGGCACTGAGTGGTGTTATGGGGAGTGCATGTTGTATTCAGTAGTGTAATTATGTGGCGTGTAATTATATGGCACTGAGTGGTATGTGGAGTGTATTTATGTTGCATTGAGTACAGTGTAATTATGTGGCGTGTAATTATGTGGCACTGTGTGCCTGCAGTACAACAGACTTCTCATGTGTCTCATAGAAGGCCGTATGGGCCAAGTGACGACAAATGCAAATCTATATGCAGGGTGCCATGATTGTGGCTCCTCTGCATGTGCTCTCAGATGTCAGCACAATTAACATCTCTCTCTATGTAGCTTATAGTAGAAATGCATCCGGCAACCCGATTGTTGTGTTCCCCTTCAGGGAATGATGCAGAAGACACATCAGATGAGTTGTCCAAGCTTTATTAGTGGGTAAAATAAGCCACCGCTCCTCACACCACAAGTATCTGACATCAACTGCCAAAAGTAGAACATAGGCATCTGAAGCATCTAGAACATAGAATACTCTAGACAGGGTAACAAGCCTAAGCAAGCACAACATTACCTCTTTTTATATAAATAAAACAAAAGAACAAAAACTAAAATAAAGAGAAAAACAAACAGCAAAACACAGTTTAAAAATATCGCAGTACTGACAGTGCCTAAGAAAAGGGCCTGAGAAACCAGACCAGAATATCAACGCAACTTCCAAGGAAGACGCTTCGCACGGCAGGAACTCCTAGGTGCATCCCTTTCTACCCTTCCCAAGTTAGGAGAAGGAGCATCCCTTTCAATCCTTCCCAAGTTAGGAGAAGCGGAATCAAGCACTGGCATGGTCCGAACTTTAACCACCTTGCTCACATTCCACCAATGCCCACCTTTGACCATCACCGCATTCCCACACACCTTTTCAACAGATACTGGCTCTCCAAAAGACGCACATCCCTTCTTCACAAAATTTTAATTTTTGATACGAACCTTGTCACCCGGATTGAAAGAAACTGATTTCACGGAATTCTTGAGGTTAAACCTATCTGCCATTTTTTTTTGCGCAGTGCCAACCCTATTTTCCACTTCAACCATATCCACCCAACAAGGCACTTTGTTAATAACAGTTTTCAAAAGCCAAGCTGGATACAAAGCGGAAGTGGGCATTCTCCCTCTAAGGGATACAAATGGCGCTACTTTGGTGATGGAATGAGGTGTTGTGCGATAAAACCATAACATAGACCTCACAGCACCTACCACATCATTATTTTGCTTCGCCCACTTCACACACTCCACAATTACACGGTTCATCCTCTCGACCAAACCATTGGTCTGAGGATGTCCAACAGAACTCCTTAAATGTTTGATACCAGAGCTTTTTAAGAAATCGCTCATTTCAGCATTCACAAATTGCACACCATTATCTGAGACGAGAGTTTCGGGAAACCCCTCCCTCATAAAAATCTCTTTGAGAAATAGGATTGCAGCTTGTCCCGAAGGTGAGCTACAAAATTTTACTTCAGGCCATTTGCTATGAAAATCCATCAACACGAAAGCAAAACGCAGATTCTGGGGAAGAAAATTAAAAGGACCAACCAAAACTATACCCACTTTGAGCCATGGTTTTTCGGGAAATGCTATGGGCTGGAGAGGAGGCACCACCACCTTCAACCCCTTTTCCGCACCATTGCAAATCAAACACTCTTTCACTCTCACATCAATATCCGTGTCCATCAATGGCCACCAATAGTTTAGCCTGACTCGCCTTTTCGTCATGGTGGCACCCAGATGTCCATCATGAGCACAATCAATTAACTTGGAACGAACACCACACGGAGGAATGCACCTCGCATCCCTCATGATAACACCATCTTCAATAGATAATTCATCAGCTACCTTCCAGTAAGGTTGAATGCTTGTGGGCACACATTTTTCACGGGGCCACCCTTGCACAATATATCCTTTGACCCTGCTAAGTTCAACATCAGCAAGTGCCTCACCCCACTCCTTTTCACTGCACGCTTTTCTATCAACTGCATCAACATGCGCTATAAAACAGTCCTCTTTGTCCTCCTCAACATCCATGACCTCATCTTCACGAAGAGGAAGTCTAGACAGCAAATCTGCCTTCACATTTTCCTTTCCAGGAATATGTTGCACAATAAAATTGTACTGCAAGAGTTTAGTCGTGAGTCGTGCGATGCGAGGAGTGGCGTACTTAAGACGTTCTCCTCCTAAGATGTACACTAAAGGCTTGTGATCCGTATGTATGAAGAACTTCCTACCCCACACATGTTCTAAACTTCTCACAAGCCCAATAGCAAGCCAACAGTTCCTTTTCTATGACAGAATAGTTCAATTCAGGATCACGTAACACTCTGGAGGCATAACTGACAGTAATCTCCTTTCCAGCAACAGACTGAGTTAGGACCGCTCCCAATCCATAATTACTGGCGTCAACGGTGATTGTACACAATTTATCTGGGTCATACGGGCACAGAGTCCTAGCACTGACCATTTCAGACTTTATTAGGTCAAAAGTCTCCTGACAAGTGTGATCCCACACAAAAGCAACATTAGAACGCAACATGTTCGAAAGACTTCATTTTTCCCGCATAGTTTGGTATAAACCGAGAGTAGAATTCACAAAGCCCCAGAAAAGAACGCAATTCGTCTTTGTTACTAGGACAAGGACAATCGACCACAGCTTTGATTAATCCAGGCCTAGGACTAACACCCTTATCGGAAACCAGATGACCCAAAAACTCAATCTCTTTCTTCCAAAACTCACACTTTTCCTTCACCACAATTCCCTTATTCTCAAAAATCTCAAGAACCTTCCTCAAAGTCCTATTGTGTTCTTCCAACGCCTCCGCAAAGATCAGCCCATCATCCTGAAATATGACGACACGCTTGACATCCTGTAGTACACTCTGCATGATTCGCTGAAAAACCGAGGCCGCTGAAGCTAAACCGAAAGGCATCCTACAGAATTGAAAGGACCCAAAGGGAGAGTTGAATGCAGTGTAGTGACGGGAACCCTCATCCAACACCACCTGGTGATAGGCCGACGCAAGGTCAATCTTTGAAAACCATACAGCTCCCCTCAACTCTTCTAGCAGATCACCTATTCTGGGTAAGGGATGAGAATCAATCCATATCTCCTTATTAAGACTTCTCAGGTCAATGCACAGACTAATATCGCCGTTTTGTTTCCGCGCTACGACCAATGGACTCAACCATAAACTCGACTCAATGGGCTCAATGACACCCTTGTTTTGCAACTTAACCAATTCTGACCTGAGATCCTCCCTAAGGCTAAAGGGAACAGATCTGACTTTGCTTTACAGGCAAAGCATCCTCCTTGATCTTAATTTTGTGCTTAAAGCCAACAATGGTACCTAAAGAGTCAGCAAATACGTTAGGAAACTCCTCCTCCAACTCCAAAGTTCCAGACTTGTCCCTGACTAACAAAACCTGTTCTCTGGTACCAGGCCGCAACACCATCCCAAACAAACCTTGATGGAACCACCCAAGAATGTTCAACCCACGTACGGCCACATAAATTTTACCTTGGATTTTCCTGCCTTTGAACTCCAGGACATCTTCAATGAAACCATCTAATTCAATCTTGCGCCCTTCATATGAAACCGGTGCTCTGTCCGGTGGAAAAAGAGGCCTATGCTCCCAGCTACTCTTAAACAATTCATGGGTGATCATCGTAATGCTAGCACCAGAATCCACCAATAACTTCAGACAAACTCCACCAACCAACACATCAACGTAGGGATCAACGCACTCATCGGGATCCCCGAACACCACACCATCATCCGTGACAGCCACAATCATGTCTTGGAACGTTTGAACCAATTCATTCTCTGAAACCTTTTCATCTTGAGTAATGCAGTTGACCTTCTCAGTCTTGTTGCTCCCCGACTGACACAGCTTGGCAAGATGTCCTAATCTACCGCACTTATGACATTTGGCATTCTTCCCCGGGCAAAATCTATTTTCTTTTGTGTGTGGAGCGAATCCGCATCTAAAACAAATGTTAACTTTCTTAAAGAACGGTCTTTCGTTAATCTTGTCTTTGCGTGGAGCATTTGTTGTAGAATTAGTAGTGGCAACAACACTAACAGCATCCTTGTTCTGACCCTCAACATTAAGCTCCTTAATCGAAAGTTGCGCCAACTCGAGACTCTTAGCGACTCAACACTTCATCCAGACTGGGATTACCCATAGTGAGCAACTTTTGTTGAATATGTTTATCACCACAATTAGCAATAAATTGGTCTCTAACAAGTTGGTCACGAAAATCTCCAAAATCACATTCTGCACAAAGTTTTCTCAACGCATTAACATAGGAGTCGACATCTTCACACTGAAGTTGGGCACGTTTAAAAAACTTGTCTCAGAACAACCAAACTAGGTTGGACATCAAACTTTATAACCAATTTCTTTACGGCTTCTTGATAGTCGTCAACAACTTCCCCTACACCCAAGACCACATCAGGCAGATGTTTGAAAACTTCTCTACCCTCAAATCCGAGAGAATGGAGAAGCAAACATTTTTTTCTTTCTGCCCTGAAACGCGATGCTCCGATTGCACCCAAATAGGTTTCAAACGCATCGAACCATTGCCTCCACTGAATATGTGGGGTACCCGGACTCTCCAAGAACGGTGGAGGAGGATTAACTGATTGCATGGCACAGTACAAACTATTCCCAAAACAGCGTAAATTTGAAGTAATAGATACACTTTTGAAAGCGTAGACAGCCAAAAAGCATGTGCAAAACTGATTAAAACATAACCAGGACAATAAAAAAAATATGCGGACACTGTACGTAAGAATACAATATTATCCTTTTCACACAGGCAATACCTAAACCCACCAAAGAAAAACTTCTGTAAAAAAAAACTAGCGCTGAAGGCCCCTTGGGTTGCCACTCTTAAAGTTACCCTGTTTCAAAAGATCAATACAACGTCCTTGCACAGCGTGTCCGAGTCTTGTGGAGGCTAACTGCCCAAGTGATTTCTCCTGGGAGTGTCGAATTCTTCTTAACGTTGAACGAAGGCGAACAGTAAGCACCCTGAACCTTGTGTGAAGACAGCAGAAACGCCAAATCACTGTCGCTCCACGTTGCGTGAGGAACACCGGAAGGTTCACGGCGCGTCGAGGATATTCAAGAGCTGCGCACAGTAATGTAAGCGCGCTGACGTCACTGGCTTCGCTGAACCCATTGACAGCTACACGACGTCATCATTTGTACGCTTCCAGCCACGTAGGAAGGAGCTCCCAGTCCCGCAAACTGTACACCCAGTGCGCACGTTCCCCAACATCAACAACTGGGTGACAGTTTAAAAATTACACCACAGGCAGTGGTAAACGCTACTTCAGATACTGCTTGTGGCGACTTGTGGCGATTTTAGCAGTCATGCTCGACTAGGACTACCGCTGTGTTCCAACTCTCTTCAACACTCCTCATACACAGATATTTAAAAAAAAACAGCCACAGGAGAAATACCTTCTCTACAGGAACGAAGAAACAGCCGCTGGAGGAGTAAGGAATGCAGAGCTGTGCGCTTAGAAGAATGCGATGTCCCATATGAGGTACAGTCTGGAATCCAGCAGAAAATCTGGTGATGCAGTGGCTTGCCCGCTCGTCGCCAAAAATAATGTTGTGTTCCCCTTCAGGGAATGATGCAGAAGACACATCAGACGAGTTGTCCAAGCTTTATTAGTGGGTAAAATAAGCCACCGCTCCTCACACCACAAGTATCTCACATCAACTGCCAAAAGTAGAACATAGGCATCTGAAGCATCTAGAACATAGAATACTCTAGACAGGGTAACAAGCCTAAGCAAGCACAACACCGATGTCTAAGAAATTGATTTCCAGATGGTATGTATGATTTGTGTGTCCTAAATGCTTTGGAAGGATTCATGCTAATTCCATATGTAGCCTCCAAATGTGCTTTTTGATTGCCAGACACCCACTTGTGGCACCCATCATGTGTCCTGTAAATACCTTCACTGGCCCTTTGTCGACCTTTACTGATTCTTACCTCTGGGTTGAATAACCAAAGCATGAGTTTCCATATCCGTGTTTTTTAGACTCCTGGATCTGGACCGCAGCAGTCTTAAGGCCATGATTAGGCCTGGGAGAACTTACAAAATGTTTCTCTTTCAAAATCTGCTTAAATTTAACGCAAAAATAAATTTCATGTATTGAACGAAATGTAGGTGGACGTTTTCTTGGATGAAAACTTAATTTCAAGTGTCGTATGACCCGCCGCTCCATGCCTACGGTGCACCCCCTTTCCCTACTGCCCTGTGACTCGGTGCTCTCTCCCGTATTTCCTGTGCCCTCCGTTGCCCCATGTCACTTTGGGCACCGGCAGCGGCTGCAAAGTGGGCTGCTGTGTGGCAGAGTGCGGCTTTTGAATTAAAATCTGCACTCTTACTGCAGATTTTGCCAACCGTGGTTACAATATCCTAGGAGGTCTGCTAAATCAGACAGAAAGCCAACCATCTGTTGGTTTTCCTCCAATTTAGACATAATGTTGGGGAGGACGTTTCACCAGTGGATTCTTTTCAGGGAGTCGTGCTTTCCCCACAATGTTGAAGATTATATCCATTGCCCTCTAATTTTTGCCCAAAGTAAATCTGCAATTTGACTGTGGGGGTCACAACTAACATTTCTTTGTAACCCCTTGCAGAAAGTTGCCATCTTTTGCCTCTCGTTGCATTAAATTTGATGTTAGAGGACGAAACCAATGACTTAATTTTGTCACTTAGAAATACTTTCTGAAGCATAACTTGCGGCTGTGGTAAATGATCTACCCTTCTGTTGTGGTTTACCACCGAAAACTGAAAGTACAGAAAAGCGTGAGAAGCTGTTTAGAGTGTATGCTACATATTGCAGTGCATTTATTCACACACATTAAAAGTACTTTTTTTTAAATATAGCTGCTGACTAATTTTGCCTCTTCCGCAGTGCTCTAAATAACCTATTTTCATGTAGGAAGAATCAGTGTTATTATTGGTATTTAAAGCCGGAGAGCGAATTTAACATTTCTTCCTCTGAAATCCGGATTTAACTATTAATTTATTTATTTTGTGCTGCTTGTTATGAAAGACTTCCCAGCAGGAACATTGTAACCGCCAAACTTGTTATGGACAAAACCGTATAAGCTGCGGGTGTGTCCGCTCGGTTACTCGTCTCGTTTTACAATTTAAAGCCTTGGGGGTAGGAGGGATGTGTGCGGCTCTTACCTGAGGCAAAATGTACAGCCTTCCAAGCCGTTAGATGTGGATTTTCTTTCATGACCAATTTGTACTGGGCTTTCGGATTAGTGTTTGTTTCGATAAATATGTTCAGAAAGATCAGGAAATCCCCCGACATCCCGCCCACTCCTTATGTGGGACAGACACCAGCATGACATGTTGTTGTGTAAGCTGCTGGCCTCTTGTCAGTATAAAAGATAACTAGTGGCAAAAAGCAACAAGTCACCAACATGCGAGCTGCGTGGTGCGCGCGCGCTCGTGTGACATCTGACAGATGGCACACTGCGCGCCCCGGCTCGTAACGACAAGCCGTAGGCCTGGGCGGATACATTTCTTGGGAAAGGCGGGACATGCACCCGCCTTTGCCGAATTGCGTGCAGTCTTTGCACGCAAAACCCAATAGGAAAGATGCAAAAAAAAAAAAAACACACGCACAAGCGTGTGAAAAGTACTGAGTAAAGCTTGAAGCCCTTACAAAAAGTCTCGTAGGTCAGCGCATGCGCGCTGGCTCAGTCGAGACCTAAAAAGGGTAAAATTATTAGTAATATCACCCCTACACCGCATGATTTATTACTCAAATATCCTCTGTAAATTTTGAAAAATCAGCAACTATTTTCCAAGCTGCAGCCATAAGTTCTGAAAATACACAAACTTTTGTCCCAAATACATTCTTTTAATTTTGGTATAAATCTGTTCATCCAATCAAAATTTAGTTGGGTAGCCTGCACACAGAAGAGCTACTTGCAGATAGCTGGAGAGCTACATGTAACCAGAGAGCTACCGGTAGCTACTTATGGAGAAGTCTGCTCTACAGCTACTTTATCTTGATGTGTGGCACAGTTCAGTGCCAAGTCGTGGTATTTGCCAAAATTCAAGTGCCAGATTAAGGTAACGTCTAAAAAGGAAGTGTTGACTCCAAGTAACAATTGTAGTAATAGCAATAGTCCCTGGTAATAGCAGTGGCTTTTTTAGACCTAGGCGGGTCTGCCCCATGTTAGTTACTTATTTATTTTCTCTCAAAACCAAATTTGGAAATGCTTTACTTGCACGCAGTGACAGTCCTTTAAAGTGTGGTGGATGCAGTACATCAACTGGCAAATTCTGTGTCTACTTTACATGTGGAGAAACTGCTCAGTTTCCAATGGCAAAATCACAGAAATGGAAAATCTTAGCCAGCAGACCAGCCGCCACTGGACCTTCCAATGTTGATTTTTCTACCCCTGATTTGCTATGCGAGGCATGGCTGTCTCGGACTGGAGAAACCAGCGGTTAGCCCCCAGGCACCAGATACAACTCAGCAAATCCAGTCCATTGATTTTTTTTTTTTTAGTTCACAGAATCAAACCACTCACCTTTGGAATTTTACTGTAAAAGAAGAAATATGCTGGTCAACCACCATGACATTTCCAATGCAAGTGCTGCTGCTGGGTCAAAGTGAGCTTTTCAGCAGAAACATCCTCACCTAAGCCAGCATAGATCTCTTGTTGTGAATGGCTGTCCAGAGGATGGTAAGGTGAGGTGTTCACCACAGTGTTTCTGCAGCATACCTGCCAAACTAGTAATGAGTGTCCGTGTTTCCGATGTCTTTCCAGGTGATGTGCTTCTCCCACGTTTATACCAGTCACTCCCTTGCTAATTTTTCAATCTAAAGTGTGTTGCATCTCTTGTCTTTTTCTAAAGTTTAGTAGCAGCTTAATTGAGACAGATCCCAGTGCCTAGAAAGTGCATTTTCCCTCAGTATCGAAATGTATGTCTGCAGAATCTTGTGATGGTCTGCTCTTTGCAGCATTTTCAATAATGCCATATTGGATTTACGGGATTTGTAATGTTTTTGAAAATAACTTTTTTTTCCCTCAGGTCTGTAAGCGCCCAAGGAAGGCAGATGGGAATGTTGAAAAAAGGAGAGCGCCTTTCAAAGTAGTCAGCACTGCTCGGGCTGGTGCCCCCTTGCAGCCCAGTGACATCTTTGAGGCAGTGAAGTTGTCAAAAAGTGCAATGCAGGTACTGTGAATAGAGCCCTTCTGTGCAGTCCCTTCTCAAGCTCCACTTTTCATAAATCTTTCTTCCTTTTGTACTTGCCATCTAGAATATTAAGCCACAAAATTGGACTGGGAAATGGAACTATACAAAATCCATTTAATTGCTAAGCAGCTCTGTGCATTCGGTGGTAATAGATTTTTCTTTTTTGTTCTAACCATGTCAGTGCTTTACCACATCATCTTCTGCCCCTTTTTAGCCTTGTCCCCAATTATGTTTTGCGCAGTACTTCTCATTTTTTTTTCTGTGTATGTAATTTTTCGGCTGACTGCTCTGCATCAAATGTTTTTGTTTGATCAGTGGTTCAGATTTCTCATGAATACTTCTAACTGCAGGTTTCTTGTCTCCAGGATTGACCGGCACCAGACTGGATCCGAAGGCTTCCTAGTAATAGCCCCCGTGCACTGCTAGGGAGTGTGGTCGGACCCAGTGACAGCCTCTCGTCCCCCTGGAAGTGATGGAGCAGACCTTCATATGAGTCACCCCAGCGTGCGTACAATGGCTCCTATCTGTATCTTTCGACCCAGATCCTGAGCTCTGCTTTCAATTTTGTTGGTCTCCTGATGTCTTCAGGATTCTCATACAGTGTGCTTATGCAAGAGGATGTCTTCCTCCCAAAACAATAGGAATCCAGGCTTACCAGGCCTCTAGGAAGCAGATGTCCATCACGGACCATTATGATGTTCGCATCTAGTCAAGACTCAGTCGTGTATAATTGCGACCTAATGCACACACAGGCATCCAGAGAACTGGAAGCAAAGTTGCATGTCGCGAAAACAAGAAGAGGTTACACTCCAAATAGTGGTTCTGCTCCTGATCCAAGTTGTGTGGTGGCTTCCGCATGCAAGGTAGTCACTTTGCCAAATTTCTGTACTCCTTGAAGTGATCATGGAAATCCAAGTGTAGGATGCCTCTGAAGCTCAAAAGTGCCAAGCAGGTTTCAAACCCCGCCTGCTTTTGGCACTCCAAGTCAGTTGAGAAACATCGCAGTTCGCACTCCAAGGACCTTTCTCCTCCAGCGTTCTCCAACTCCAAGCCCCCTCCGCAGCTGGTCCTAGCATACCCTGAATTCCACTGTCAGTCAGCGACTGCAGCAAATGGAGGCCTTTAAACAGGTCATGCTGCACATTTTTAAGATGCTGTTGGTTACCTTTGGAGCACCTTTGGGCACCTCAGAGCCATATAGGCCACCAGACTCACTTCCGCCAGCAGTCCCATCCCTGGTGCCAACTGACCTTCAGAACTTCCATGTCTGCACCTGTGCCAGATCCAGTCCTGATACTGTTCTCTGCCTCAGAGCAGATGTGGATCCACACCAGGCCTGTGACCCACTTTGATATAACCAAAGCACAGCCCACCATAATTGAACCAGACTCCTAGCCTCCCTCACAATGCCAGAACAACCAGAGCTTGGAGGCTCTGATTGCCTCTGATCCAGAAATTGCTTTGAGATAAATTCACCCATTGCTACATGATTTTTTCTGTTTGTTAGGAAGGCTTTTAGTAGCTTCAGAGCTGCACCTCTTATTCCCCGCTCCGCCAATCGGTCAATCAGGATGGTATGGTTGACCCTATCAAAGGCCGCGGAGAATCAAGCAGTATCAATACGGCCTGTCCTCCATTATATCCGTGACCCATCTTAGTTCTTCTGAAGCGGTAAGCAGAGCAGTTTCTGTGCTGTGTGCCTTCCTAAATCCATATTGGGAGGGATCCAGTACATTATTGCTGTTGATGCATGACATGAGTTAATTATTCAGATCTTTTTCCAACTATTTAGCCGGAAAGGGGAGTCTGGATATAGGTCTATAGCTACTAGGTTCCTGAGGGTCGAGATGGCGGACCCACTCTTACATACGGGTACCGCCACAATTCTTACATACGGGTACCGCCACAATGTGCAAATAAGCAAATCTAAAATCAGCCTAAAAACAGGTAAACTTTTAAGAAGGAATAAGCACGGTTATTACAATAAACAGTTTGTGTCTTACTGGCTACTCGAACTCTCAGAGCTGAACACAGGCTGCGCAGACGCAACAGGCTGCTTATTTGTAGCCCCCCCCCCCCACCACCCCCCAAACTAGAACGCTGACGACGATGGCGGACCCGCTGTTACGGGTACCGCCGCAAATAAGCAAATCCAAAATCAGCCTAAAAGTAGGTTAAAAAAAAAACGTTTAAGAAGTAATAAGCACAGTTATTACATGAAACACTGTCTTACTGGCTAATAGAACTCTCAGAGCTGAACACAGGCACTTGAAGGATGATATGCAGCCTTTAAGGGGATGGGGGTCTGGAGGAGGCGGCAGTAGCTGGAGGTTGTGCAAAAAGGTCTCCCTCATGCACCCCAAAGCCAGAAAAGAGCACAAGGCAAAACTTTCTCTATCCTATGCCCTTAGCGAGCATCTGTCTGTGACATTCGTGTGTCAGGTCAAGATCTCCAGCCAGATCCTCTTCTTCGTTGAAGTCTTCAAAAGAAAAACAAGAAGCATAAATTCTTTGTCAAATTGTTGTTCGCAGTCTAAGGGTAAATCACCTTGCTAATATCAGCCCCTGTGGAATTGGGCTCGCAGCCAGAACTGGAGGATATTACTCCTCTCGCAGAGCCTCTGCTATTGGAGCCACCTGCTATACTAGCTTCTCAGCTACCTGTGCCACCTCAGGCCTATCCTGAGTTCCTGCCACTGCGAGCTGATCTGTCTTTTTTTATGCACCCTGTGATGGAAGTGTTTGTGTGCATCTGTTCCTGTTGGGCCCCTTGAGAGATTTTGTGGCTTCATTCCGATACTAGCAGATGGGTCCTTCCTCGGTGCCATTCGTCCTCTCAGTTCCACATGAAGGGGCCCCGGTGCCATCTGAAAGTTTTCATGCACTGGTATTGCTGATGGTTGACCTCCAACTGACACCACTGATGCAGTTTCCAGCACCTACTGCTAAGGCTTCGGTAGAGCCACCAACAGTCAGTATCTGATACCAAGAGAATCCTACATGGAGAAAAAGATATGTTCGAGGCATATGAGCTGCAGATCACACACTATGCATAGATCGCCATCTGGTGTTGGGCCCGGATGTTTGCACTTTGTTGTTGTATTGGAATAAGTCTTTGGAAGTCACGAGATAGGTGACTCCTCCTTTGGACAATAGTGCGCATGGGTATCGACTCCATCTTCAGATTGTTTTTTTTCTGCCATCGGACTCGGATGTGTTCGTCGCGCTCCAGTTCGGTGTCGCTACCGTTCTAAATTTCGACGCGCAATCCTTCACCTTTTCTTCGGTATTGTTTCGATCGCGGTTCCCTTCTCGGCGCGCATCTCTACAAACTCGAACTCTTCCATTCCGGTCGTTGACGCAGGCCTTCGGACCTAGCTGCGCCATCAGGCCTTTTGGCTCATGGAAAGGACTCCTTTCAAGAAGTGTCCTCAATGTGGATCCAAGTTTCCACACGCTGATCTTCACGAGGTGTGTAACCTCTGCCTTTGGCCCGAGCACGAGGCCAAAGACTGTCCAGCTTGTGCCTCTTTCCGCTCCAAGAAAACCATCCGGGATCGTCTAGCTCGAAGAAGCATGGCTCTATCTTCCACATCGATACCGGACGATATCTTCCAGGAAGGCATCAACGTACCGGAGCAGGAACAGCTCGAAGAGGGCATCATCAGCGCCTCCAAAGCCGACGAGTCTGACGTCGAAGACATCACTCCGGGGCAACGGGTCGTAAGTACTGATGTCGACCCCTTCCCCCCCCCACCCCCCCCCACCCCCCCCCAATCCATTCCTACAAAGGCTTTGGTAACACCATCACCTTCGGGCCTAGGTGCACACCGGCTCGGCAAAGAAGTTGCCACACAAGCCTTCAGGCCGCTCTGGCTCGAGCCAGCCTACCCTCGGTACCGAAACTCCATCCCTGGCACTGAGGCCACAAGACAAACCCAGAGACAAGCCACTGTCTTCGCCCGCACCGAGACCGGGCTCCACATCGGCCCATTCGGCACCGAAACCCACGGGCACCGAACCTTCGGATCCGAAAAAAACATCGGAACCGAACAAACGACCCGTTCCGAAAACTGCGGGCGCTCAACCTTCGGAGCCGAGAAAATTATCGGAACCGATTCCAAAGGCCCCAATGGAACTGAAGAAAACTCCCGTTTCCAAGCCTAAGGAGCATCTACCAACTCCAAAATCGGTGCCACAAAAACACTCGGACCCAAAAAATCTGCACCAAAACCACATATTACAGAGGAGGAGCTTTTCCAACCGGATCCAACCCAAAAGACTCTGGAAATAGACCCAAACACAGGTCGGCTTATAGTTAGCCCTTCCAGGAAAAGGAAATTGGACAGGCCTGCACCAGCTCCACTCCCCCTAAAGAAAAGACATTGCCACTTCTCCTTTCAGAATTCCTTCTCCACCTCCTCCTCCATACCACATCTCCCCTATTCCATCTCCAATACCCTCACAATCTCCTCCACCTCAAGTTGATGAGGACCCTTCTGTGTACGAGGGCGATGATCAACCTTTAGGAGAACCTAGCCCTCCTAATATCCCAACTGACCCATGGGATAATTATGGCACACCAGATGTTCCTGACACACCACAGGATGATGTCTACCAATCTAGACCATCCCCTCCAGAGGACACTATAGGGTTCACTCAGCTCATACATAGAGCCGCAGAATACCACGGTGTAGATTTACACACAGACCCTATAGAAGAAGACTTCCTTATGGACACTTTCGCACCATCTCAAAGGTCCACTTCTATTCTCCCAATGTTAAAAGGGCTAATCAAACACGCTCCTGAAGTCTTTAAAGATCCTGTAAGGGCTAGAGTCATTAACCCCAGGGTAGAAAAGAAATAGAAGTCTGCCCCAGCTGACCCTGTTTACATTAAAGGGCAACTTCCCTTAGATTCTTTAGTAGTTTCTAACGCCAGGAAAAGGGCTAACTCCCAAACCTCAGGCGATTCACCACCTCCTGATAAGGAGTCAAAACTCTTGGACGCATCTGGTAAAAGAACAGCGTCCCAGGCAGCTAACATTTGGAAAATTGCCAACACACAGGCGTTGCTGGCTAGGTACGATAGGGCACACTATGACTAACTAGAGACCCTACTACAACACCTTCCAGATCAATACAAAACAAGAGCCAATGATCTCATCCAGGAAGGCAAGATTATAACAAATACCTCGATTCGATGTGCTCTGGATGCTGCAGACACAGCCTCACGAGCCGTTAATACCAGTGTTCTTTTGCGTAGACATGCATGGCTCCGTATTTCAGGGTTCAAACCCGAGGTTCAAACTGCCATACTAAATCAGCCGTTTGACCAAGAACATTTATTTGGACCTAGTGTGGATTCATCTTTAGAAAAGATGAAAAAAGACACCGACACAGCCAAATCAATGGGAACTTTGCAATCGCAAACTCCCAGAAGTTCCTTTTGTCGCTCCTCTTATAGGGGCGCCTCTAGAGGTTTTACCACGGATAACTCCTCCACGTCCTATAAAAGTCCCACTCAGACCTCCTCTACCAGAGGTTATTACAGAGGCGGCTACAGGGGCAATAATAACAAGGGTAGAGGCAAAACCGTCAATACCCGTACTGCCTCCACCTCCAAACAATGACTTCCCTCCACTCCCCCAGACCATTCCACTCCAGTCGGGGAAGATTACTACAGTTCCTACCTGTCTGGAACACCATTACCACGGACAGGTGGGTGAGACAAATCATCCAATCCGGTTATTGCCTGGAACTCACTTCAACTCCTCCAAACATACCACCCAAACAGCGTCCAAAGTCAGCAGACCATTTAACGCTTCTCAAACAAGAGGTACTTTCCCTCCTACAAAAACATGCAATAGAACCAGTTCCCCTGCATCAGCAAAACACAGGGGTCTACTCACTGTATTTTCTCATTCCAAAGGACGGAACCCTGAGGCCCATCCTCGACCTCAGACCATTAAACCTCTACATATAGCCAGACCATTTTCATATGGTCGCTCTTCAACAACTCCTTCCTCTACTCAAACAAGGTGATTTCCTTGCCACCTTAGATCTCAAGGACGCCTACTTCCACATTCCCATTCACCCTGCTCACAAAAAATATCTTCGACTTGTAGTGGACGGTCAACATTATCAGTTCAAGGTGCTCCCATTCGGAGTCACCACAGCACCCAAAGTCTTCACAAAATGTCTGGCAGTCGTAGCAGCCCACTTAAGAAGACAACAAATTCACGTCTTCCCATACTTGGACGACTGGCTCATAAAAGCCAGGTCACATACCCAGTGTGTAAATCACACACACACCACAATCCAACTACTTCACCACTTAGGGTTCACAATAAACCTCACAAAGTCTCACCTCCAACCATCCCACATCCAACAATATCTAGGTGCCACAATAGACACCTTAAGAGGCCTTGCATACCCCAATCCAGTCAGGGTAGCAAGCATGCAAGCCCTTATAACAAAATTCCAGCCGCAACACTCTCTTCCAGCTCGGGTGTTTATGCAACTAATAGGGATGATGGCCTCTTGCATATTCATAGTCCTGCATGCAAGACTCCAGATGCGCCCCTTACAAGAATGCTTAGCACGTCAGTGGAATCAAGCTCTAGGTCAGCTAACGGATCTGGTGTTGGTGGACGGCCGCACACATCGCTCTCTGCAGTGGTGGAACACCCAAAACCTTTCCAAGGGGCGACCGTTCCTAGAGCCAGTTCCACAGATTGTATTAACAGCAGACTCATCGCTCACCGGATGGGGGGGCTCATCTACTACATCACACCATACAGGGCACATGGACACCTCAACAAAAGCTACTCCACATCAATCATTTGGAGTTACTAGCAATCTTTCTGGCATTAAAATCATTCCAGAAACAGATATCAGGCAAAGCTGTCTTAGTCCGGACGGACAATATCACAGCAATATATTATTTACAAAAACAGGGGGGGACACACTCTCTGCAGCTCTCTCAACTAGCTCAGACCATATGGAGGTGGGCTATTCCTCAAAACATATTCCTTTTAGCCCAACATCTTCCAGGAATTCAGAATCAGATAGCAGATCTGTTAAGTTGTGAAACACAACAGATTCACGAGTGGGAACTGCACCCACAGGTTCTTCAACTGTTTTTCCAAAGGTGGGGGCATCCAGAGATAGATCTCTTCGCCACACCTTACAACACAAAATGCCCAAGCTTCGCCGCCAGATATCCACACACATTGTCCAAAGGCAATGCGATATGGATGAATTGGTCAGGCAGATTTGCGTACGCTTTTCCGCCTCTCCCACTCATTCCATTAGTGGTTCGCAAGCTGCAACAACAGTCACTAACACTGATTCTAGTTGCTCCAACATGGGCCAGACAACCATGGTACACAACATTGCTGGAACTATCCGTAGTCCTGCACCAAAAACTACACCTCTCCCCACATCTTTTAACAGAACCGTGGAGAGATCAGACATCCAGATCCAGCACAGCTCAATCTAGCGATCTGGCTCCTGAAGTTCTAGAACTCGGTTACCTCAATCTTCCACCTGATTGTATGAACGTTATCAAAGAGGCTAGGCGCCCCACCACTAGAGCCTGCTATGCAGCCAAGTGGAAAAGATTTGTTATATACTGTACCAATAACACAATAAATCCTCTAGATGCTTCCATTCAACACATCATATGTTACCTGCTGCATCTTCAAAGATGTAATCTAGCCTACACATCCATTAGATTGCATCTCGCTGCCATAGCAGCTTACCTACAAAATAGACAACATTTGTCATTATTCAGGGTACCAGCCATTAAAGCATTTATGGAAGGTCTCAAAAGAATAATTCCTCCCAGGGTACCACCCTCTCCAGTGTGGAATCTAAACATCGTCCTCACTAGATTAATGGGCCCTCCATTCGAACCTCTACATAAATGTGAGCTCCAATTTCTTACATGGAAAGTTGCTTTCCTTGTAGCTATCACATCTCTCAGAAGAGTCAGTGAGTTACAGGCACTAACTATTCAAGAACCATTTTTACAACTCCATCATAACAAAGTGGTTCTCAGGACAAATCCCAAATTCCTCCCTAAAGTTATTTCTCCCTTCCATCTCAACCAATCTGTGGAGTTGCCAGTATTCTTCTCGCAACCACAAACAGTAGCAGAAAGAGCTCTTAATACACTAGATGTGAAAAGAGCCCTCCTTTACTACATTGACAGAACAAAACCTTTTCGCAAAACAACTTTTTGTATCCTTCTCACCACCACATAAAGGCAATCCTATATAAAAATCTGGCATTGCAAGGTGGATTGTCAAATGTATACAAATTTGCAACCACAAAGCAAAACGTACACTATCTATTCCCCCTAAAGCCCACTCTACCCGTAAAATAGGGGCTTCCATGGCATTTTTAGGGAACATTCCCTTAGATGACATCTGCAAAGCAGCTACATGGTCTACACCGCACACATTCACAAAACACTATTGTGTAGATGTGCAGGCAAAACAACAAGCTAGTGTGGGCCAGGCTGTACTCAAAACACTATTTCAAACTACTGCAACAGATACTGGTGGTCGCCGCTAAAGGGAGGTACTGCTATGCAATCTATGCATAGTGTGTGATCTGCAGCTCATATACCTCGAACGGAAAATGCTACTTACCAGTATGCATCTGTTCTTGGCATGTAGAGCTGCAGATCCACACACGCCCACCCACCTCCCCGGCTACCTTTATCTGTTCCAGTATTATCTTAATTAGATGCAACATACCTGGACATCTTTCTGTTTCTCACAAAACTCCATCATTTCCCTTCTTGGCGAAAAAACAATCTGAAGATGGAGTCGATGCCCATGCGCACTATTGTCCAAAGGAGAAGTCCCCGATCTCGTGACTTCCAAAGACTTATTCCAATACAACAACAAAGTGCAAACATCCGGGCCCAACACCAGATGGCGATCTATGCATAGTGTGTGGATCTGCAGCTCTACATGCCAAGAACAGATGCATACTGGTAAGTAGCATTTTCCTTCCTGCCAGTGCTACTGGCATACAGCACACTAGATATTTGACTTGGATTCTGACCAAATTCAAATGCCTGTTCCAATTTAACAAGATACTGACCATGATAGTGAGGCAGACAGTTTATTCTTGTCCCCATCTTCTGACCCAGCGGATCACCTATTTTTGCTGCAAGTTAGTGTATTGGACACTTCCCCAGAGGTAGAAACAGGCAGTTTCAATCAATGCTGTGAAGGGCTACTGCTGTCCTTTAACATGTTTACTGCAGGACTCAAGTCCAACATTTTAACAAAGGTTCTACAGCCTTCAGTCACCACCTCTGGGCCCTTACTATTGTTCAATGACGCACTTACGGGCCCAGTGACAACATCATAAGAAGCCCACGTCTTCCTCGGCAATTAATTAATTCGTCACTGAGCTCTATGGACCAGCACTGTAGGGAGTGGAAGAAGCTGGAGGCACTAGGGGAAAAAGGTATTTTCAGTTGGCAGTCTGCTCTCACTAAACTCAACTTGTTCATTTCTGAGGTATACCTGCACCCCGTGGATTGTGGCACAGATGGTAGTACCAAACTTACCTTACCATCTTAGATGCCACTTTGCAGAGGCTCTTCGAGATCGGCAGGATGCCTCTGGCAGGTTGTCTGGATTCTGTAGCCGAAGCTATGGGCTCATCTGTGGCCCTTAGAAGGCATGCTTGACTCTGGTCCGCTATGTACATGTTACTTGAAGGAAGAAGACCTTTTAGGGTCCAAGCAGATGCTGCACTAGAGAGTTCCAAGGCAAGCAGGGCTACTTCCTGATTCTAGGGCCTTCAGCTCCTGGCGAAAGACTACTGTCAATTTGACAAGTGTTGAGGGTACTTGAAAGACTTCAGATTTTGCAAGAGGTTCCCCAGCAATAATGAAATGAAATTTGGATTTGTTACGCGCACTAATACCTGGAGGTGTCTAGGCGCGGATACCACTACTCTGGCAATACAGAAGTATAGGTGAAAGCAGGGGCCGTAACTCAGCAACCTTCTGCTTTTTCTTCCCCTGTGCCACTCGGAAAGTCATTTTAGCTTTTCATTTACAAAGCATGTGCAGCTAGTGGGAAAACGGGTATTCTCCCTTCTACGGACCTGGAAGGCCTTAACATTGGACCAACGGGTCCTTCAGATTGTAGTAAGGTGCTGTATGCTACCCTTCCATCACACTTCTGCCTGCATCATTTTTCTACCCAATCTCCCCTGCCCACAGTAGCCCCTTGAGCAAGACCCTAGACCTCTGACTCTTGAACGTTTATTTCTGCAAGGAGAAGTTGAAGATGCTTTTCCTGGCTCAGGTTCTTCTAGTGCTGAAAGTGTAAGACTCATGGTGTCTCTACTTGCAGGACTCATATTTTCTCATGTGGATCCTGCAGTTTCACAGTAGGTATGTGTGCTTTGTGGTAGAGTTTATTCACTATCAGTTCGCTATGCTCCTGTTTGGACTAACATCTGCACCTTGACTCGTCACAATGATGCTAGTGGTCGATGTGGACTTTCTCAGGAGATTGGGGATCTCTGTATTCCCATACTTGCACAGCAGGGATGCTGCTGCCTGCAGGTGGTGTGACAATCTGTGGTCCAACACATATGTTGCATCACCTGCAGGCAACAGCGTCCCTGCTGCTTGACTTGGGCTTTTTCATCAACGTTCCCAAGTCTCGCCTAGAGCACTCGGTGCCCCTTATTCCTAGGGGCATTGGTGGACACAGCATTGATTTGCACCTTCTTTATTCCCTAGAGAATCTGAAAACTGAAATCCTATCTCAAATATCTCTGGAGGGAGGTTGGATTCCAGTCCTGGTGGTTCTGCTAGGTCTGTTAGCTTCCTGCATCTTCCTGGTCGCATATGTGCACTGCCATATGAAAGCTCTCTACTGGTGCCTCTGCAACCAGAAGGTCTAGCACAGTGGAGATCTAGGGGGACACCATTGTGATCTCCAGGGGCACTGCGGTAGATCTGAACTAATGTTTGGTGGAGGAACACTTGTCTTAAGGTATGTCCTTCTACCAGCCGTGTGACTGATGCTGCCACTCTCTGGTGGCGTGCTCATCTGGAGGAGCTAGAGATCACAGCTCTCTGTTGTTCAAAGGAGCAGGAACTGCACATAAATCTGCTTGACCTGAGGGCAGTTCTGCTGGCGCCGAAGGCCTTCCTCCCTTCCCCTCCTCGTCTGTCCTGACAACCTGGCCACCGTATGGTACATCAACAAGTAGTATGACGAAGATTCATCGGGACTATACCCAAATCATTTTCATTGCCCCCGACTGTCAAAGAAGGGTGAAGTATGCGGACCTTCCTTACCTCTCCCTGCTGTCCCTGCTTTTCCTCGAAGGACAGACGTCCTCTCCCAGTTGGAGGGGGCAAGTTGTGCACCCCAACGTCCAGAGTTTTCACCTTCAAGCCTAGTGACTGAACAGGGGCACCTGAGCTCTGTCCAGTGCTACCCGAAGGTGGACAACATGATTCTGTTTGCTCTTCTCCCCCTCCACCAAAACTCTGTACCCTGGAAGGTGGAATAGTTGTTACTGCGTGGGCGGAGCATTGAGGTAGTTCCCTTGAGGGCTTGCCTATCTGAGGTCATTTGATTTGTGCTCTCGCTGGCCCAGGAGGTGTGTGTTGGGCACAGTCAAGGAACATTTCTGGACTTTCCCGTTTTCAGTTTCTATTTGTTGTGAGTTTCAGTGGGTCTTTTTCAGGGCTTTTCAGTGTTAGGATAACATGTAAAAATCGGTGGTTATCTGTGTTTTTGATTCAGTGCCATAAAGTACCTGGGGCTCTATTTGTCCAGTTTTTATGAGGAATTTTGGAATAATTGTCAGCAGAAATTAAGGTAGCCCCAGGCGTTGTTTGCACCTAGCAGTTATACATTTTTTTTTTTGCCTTTTAGTGCTTAGTTTTACTGTAAGCACTTATCTTTTGTGACTTATGCTTTTAAAACTGCCATAAGTAATTTAAGAACTCCTTTACATATTTCGGTACAGGATAGTTTGTATACTTCATTGAAAGTTTCCTGCATTAATAGCAAATATTTAAACAAAAAGTATTGTATACAACTTTCTTTATTGGTCTATATCCTGTATTTCAGGCTGAAACTCAACTTGTGCAGAACTGATAATTAATTTTTTTGTCCAAAACAAACCAGCATGAGCGTTTTTCTGCTGTAATGTGGTTCTATGCAAGTCTCCAGTGATTTTATCTGCTGTTGCACTGTCCGGTTCATCCATCTGCTCTAGCCACGAGTCCAGCTTGTTGTAACTTTTTGTTTCCCCTTAGTCTTGTGTTTTTTAAATTTTTTTTTTTTTTTTAACTTTTCTTAGAAAGAATTCCAATATCCTGCATTTACTGTCTACAGAACTGTCCCTGCGAGCAGCATCACTTGTTGGACACAAAACTCCTCCGCTCTTATTTTTATAGTTTGCTGCTTTGACTGCCAGTGAATTACAATTCAAAAGGCCTTGAATCAAATTGCCAGTGTCTCCATGAGCCTTGTTAGTTTTCTCTGGTCTCTGTCTTTTAAAGTCTTCCCTCTGTTTCTTTCTCTCAGTTTCTTTCTTTCCCTTTGTCTACTCTCCTGACATGACGGGGTGTATTGGGATGAGATGGAGGAACTCCTCCAACATCTCCCTGAGCAGTGTAGACATAATGTGCAAGAGCTGGTTTCTGAAGGCAAAACCTTCTCAAATGCCACCGTCTGCTGCCTCTTGATGCAGCAGATACTGCATCCAGGGGTGTTGATAGTAGCATCCTCGTCATGCCTGGCTTAATATCTTTGGTTGTAAGCCAGAAGTACAACAGCATCTTCTGAACCAATTGTTCGACAGTAAACACCTCTTTGGGATGCAGGTAGACCAGATGCTTGAAAAGCTGAAAAAAAGACACCGATACAGCCAAGGTTATGGGTGTTTTTCAGACATCAACTCCCTGGGGTCCTTTTGCAGGTCACAGTATTGGGGAGTGGGTGGGCAGTAAAACCACTTCCCCAGACTTTCTGCCTCTGACCAGAAGCAGCAGCCGCAATACCAGCAGTCAGCACAGGGGGTATTCAAGAGGAGGTTACAAGAAAACTCCCCCAGAGAGAGGGCCAAAGGAGGCTCTGCCAAAGAGTTGCCTCCTCCAAGCAGTGACTGCCTTGCAACCCCTCCCACCCCCAAATCACACTACACCTGTTGGGGGTTAACTACAGAGGCTTTCTCCTGCGCTGGTAAGAGATCACCTCGGAGCACTGGGTCCTCAATCATAAAACCTGGTTACTTCTTGGAGCTCATTGCATCCCCACCAATCATCCCACCCCACAACCACCACCACCACCCCCAGCAGTACACCAGCACCTTCTTGAAGAGGAGGTTCAGGCACTTATCCTAAGAGGAACAATAGAACCAGTACCATTGCAATATCTTGGGGGGTGTATTCCCTGTACTTTCTCATCCCTAAAAAGGACGGATCTCTAAGGCCAGTGCTCAACCTAAGAACCCTCAACAAGTACATCCTCTCAGAACATTTCCACATGGTCACTCTGCAGGATGTCCTCTGTCTGCTGCAACAAGATGGCTTAATGACTGCGCTCGATCTGAAGGATGCCTAGTTTTACATACCCATCCATCCCTATTAACACCGCTACCTGAGTTTCATGGTAAGTGGTCAGCATTATCAATTCAAAGTGTTGCCATTTGAGGTCGCTATTGCACCCCAGAGTAAAACCAAAATGCCTCGCTGTGGTAACCGACCATCTCGGAAAGGAGCGGCATTCATGTATTCCCGTGCTTATACGATTGGCTGTTTAAGAGTGCAAGCAAATAGCACTTAAAGTGCAACCCAGAGAAATCAGAAATCATTTTCTTCGGTCCCTCGCCATGCGAAGCGTGGCGCCAGTGGTGGCCTCAGGATATGTCTCCCCCTGCCGCCTCAGTAAGCACTGTGAAGAACCTAGGGGTAAAGCTAGATGCTAATTTATCTATGAAGGCTTAGATCCAAACAGTTGCCGGTACTTGCTTTGGCCTGTTAAAAATGTTAAAGAATTTTCTTCCCCTGCTGCCGGTTACGTACAGGAAGACTGTAGTCCAATCCCTGATTGTATCAAGGATGGACTACGTCAACGTCCTGTATCTGGGCCTACCGGATTATTTATTAAACCGCCTGCAGGTGGTCCAGAATGCGGCGGCCAGAGCAATTCTCATGGTAGGACCCAGAGCGCGAATGTCTATCCATCTGAAGTCCCTGCACTGGCTGCCGGTCCGGAAGAGGATCCAATTTAAAGCTCTGGTCCTGGCTTTCAGGGCCTTTCATGATACTGGTGCCTTCTATATTAGGAAAATGATTTCAGCACTACGTGCCGCGAAGAACCCAGAGGTCTTCAATGCAGCTTCTGATGACCATCCCTAAGTTTTCCCGCTCCCGTCTGGGCGGTCGCTCCTTTCAAGTGCTGGCCTCCCGTTTATGGAACTGTCTGCCATTGTCTCTCAGGCAGGTGCAGGATCTGCTTACCTTCAGGAAGCAGCTAAAAACTTTGCTTTTCCAGCGATAGTTTTGTCTTCTGCTCCTTTCTGGTATAGTGTTGATGTCTGTCTCGAGGTCTTTTAGCGCCGGGACACTCTGTGGAGTAGCCGTGCGCTTTATAAGTACCTATTTACATTAGTGTGTCACTCACACCCGGACTACTATCTCCCTCCTCCACAGTCTTGCTTCACAATAAATATCGTGAAGTCCTACTTTCAGCTCCTTCAGATTCGACCCTTTCTGGTACCTGTAGTCAGTACAGTCAATGGCAAGGATTGCCCCAGTCAGGCAAAAGTAAAAACATTCCAGCAGTTGCTGCCTCTTTTTCAACCAAGTTGTCAATTGATGGTCCGAACAGTTATGCATATTCTTGGAATGATGGTCTCATGCTTAGCCATAGTTCCCCCATGCCAGGCTTCATATGCGCCCGCCAACAATGCCTTTCGACACAATGGTCACAAGCAGAGGGTCACTAGGAGGATCTATTGTTGATATGGGCCAGCGCACATTGCTTTCTGCAGTGGTGGAACAGGAGCAATCTGTTGCAGGGCCAGCCCTTCAGAGACCCTGTTCTGCTGGTGACCATCACAGATGCCTCGCTCTTAAGGTGGAGAGTACATCTTCAGCAACTGACCATTCAGGGCCTGCGGTCACCTCAACAAAGGGGCCTCTACATCAATTACCTCGAGGTCCTGGCCATCCAGCTAGCTCTCAAGGCCTTCTTTCACCAGGTTCAGCACAATGTGGTGTTGATAAAAACAAACCACATGACCGCTTTTTATTATCTCCAAAAGCAAGGTGTAACACACTCGCCACAGCTGTCGGCCTTAGCACCAATGATTTGGTATTGGGAACTTCACTACTGGATACACCTGCTAGTGGAGTACCTTCCAGGAGTGGACAACGATTTTGCAGACTTCAGCAGGATGCAGCAACAAGTCCACTAGTGAAAACTCCACCCACAAGTCCTACTCCCACCGTCTGGGTTTGCAGAGATTGACCTTTTCGCCACCATCAAAATGCGAAACCTTCACCTCCAGGTTCCCACACCCAGGGTCTATGGATAAATTGGTCAGGGATCTTTGCCTACGCTTTTCCTCCTCTCCCACTACTTCAGTACATGGTCCAGAAGCTTCAGCAAACATCCCTTACTCTCATCCTGGTGGCTCCCACGTGGGCCAGACAAGCATGGTTCTCAATCTCTCTGGAGATGTCAGTGGTCCCCCACGAGAAGCTCCCTAACAGGCCGGACCTTCACATGTACAACCACAGCACAATCGGGCACCCTGACCCCAGGTATCTCAATCTAGAGAATGGCTCCTGAGGTCCCAGAGTTCAGTTACCTTACCTCCCTCAAGAGTGCATGTCTCCTCTACGCTGCCAGGTGGAGGAGTTTTGTCCACTACTGCATTCCTAAGCACAAAGACCCGCTCAAACGTATAGTTCAGGATATCATCTGCTACTTCCTTAATCTACAGAAATCAGGCCTCTACACTATCGCAGTTTACATGCAGAACAGGAACCACTCTTCTTTATTCAGAATCCCTGTCATCAAGGCTTCAACAGAAGGACTCAAATGAGTTATTCACCCAGGATACCCACCACCACAGTCGGGAATGCATGTGCCCTCTTTGTGAACATTGTTGGAAATTACAATTCCTTTACTGGAACGTTTCTTTCCTTGTTGCTATCACATCACTAAGCTGTGTTAGCGAATTGCATGCCCTCACGCTATAAGATGATCTCTTTCGGGTTCATAATAGAATTGTCCTTCGACCCAATCCTAAATTCCTTCCTAAGGTGATGTTCCTATTCCATCTTTTTTAAACCATTGAGCTCCCCATTTTCTTCCCACAGCCAGACTCTTTGGCAGAGGGGGCTCTTCACACCCTTGATGTAGAGTGTGCCTTCATGTATTACATCCAATAAGACCAGTCCTTTTTGCAAAACTCAAACTGTTTCTTTCACCTAACCGCACAAAGGAGATGCCTTTCAAAGGCAGGCGTAGCTAGATGAATTTTCACAAGTATTCAAACCTGCTACATTGTCTAGAAGGAATTTGCCTGCCCCACCCAGGCCTCAGTCCTCTTGCAAAAAATTAGCCACTGGCCTTCCTTTAAAATGCACCCGTAGCTGACTTCTTTAAGGCATATACATGGTCCACTAAACACACATTCACCAAACACTATGTGGTTGTCTTTGACATCAACAAGCAAGAGTTGGCCAAGCTGTCCTAAGAACTGTTTCGGTCATCTGCAGCATCCTCTGGCAAGCCACTGCTTAGGGGAGTACTGCTTTACAGTCTATGCAAAGCATGTGAATCTGCAGCCACACATGCTACAAATGAAATGTTACTTGCCATGTAAGCATCTGTTCGTAACATGTAGTACTGTAGATTCACATGCACCCACTCTTCTGCTCCGGAAGCTTTTGTTTGTAGCAGATAGACTTTTTTTTTTTTAACCTAAACTTTGTAAATACCTTCATGCATTATCATGAAACTTTCCTATTCTAACGTTCCATATTTATCCTCACTGTGAAAAATTCAACCTAACAATGGAGCCAATGCCCATATGCATTTCCAACTAAAAAAAGGAGTCAGTAGAAACACTTTTTCAAAGAAATACAAGTTGCTAACATCCAAGCTCAACACTAGATGGCGGGAGTAAGCAGAGCATGTCACTCTACAGCAGTACATGCAACAAATAGACACTTACAAGGTAAGTAATATTCCTTGCATGCTGCTCAAAGTGAAAGATGAGCAAGTATTTGTGGAAGGTCATGAACCTGAATGAGAACTTCTGAGCTTTGGGTTTCATACTTGTGCCTCTGTCAGTAGTGTATTAATTGTAAATGTTTAGCTCCACAGCCATCCAAGAGCCAGGCCCTGAGAGGTCTGCCAATAAACCTAGTTTATGGACCTAATTTATGGTTTTAATTTATGACCTGTAGCAACTCACTTCACACCATTTCTTCACTCCTGGCTCCTGTGTATAGTAAAAGCACAGACCGCAGTGGCAGCGATGGTGAAAGGGGACCATTTGACTGTTCGGGACTCTGCTTCCTTTTTTCTGTTGTGCAGTTTTTGCTTCACTCTAGTGGTGAAATTGGGTACTTTTAATTTTCAACTGAAATATGAGGTTTCTGTCCCGTTGTGCAAATCAGTTGAAACAGAAAACCGGAAAGCCTTGATATATCACACTCCTGTTGACTTTTCTCTGCCTTTCAGTCCAGCCATCCCAGCTCAAATTTTCGATCATGTTTTTGCAGGAATTCACAAATTTCTTTCCACTGACTGCTTGTCAATCACCGATGGGATTTGAATCTTTTATGGTCCTTTTTGATGGATGGTCCATTTGAGCCTCTTCTCAGTTGTCATTTGAGATTGTTGAGGTTTGAAACTTGTGGCCATTAACTTGACGAGGCGTGACGGTGACTTACAAGCACTGAGAAGTGAGTTGCAAACACTGAGCATTTGTCCTCCATACACTTACTTCAGACAATTTGGTCTTTATAAACTAAAGGGACTTTTCTTCCCAAGGTGGTGACCCCTTTTCACCTGAAGCACTCTATTTCCCCCACCCCGACGAGGGTGAGAAGCTACACAAACTTGACCTCAGAATGGCAGTTAACTTGGTGTGGTCATGGATAAAGAGGGCAGATCTGGCTGCCAGCTCTTAGTGGGGTGCACTGGCAGCAAGAAGTCCAAAGCAATCCAAAAGGGGACATTACCCAGATGAACAATTTTGTGCATCAAGATGTTCTACGTCCTTCCCAAGAAGGAACTGCCAGAGGGAATTCAAGCCCATTTCATCAGGCCAAAATTTTCCACATCACTACTTGCCAGGGGTGTTCCCGGTTCTGACATCTGTTAGGCAGCAATGTGGGCTTCCCGTCACATCTCTGCCAAACATTGTCTGGATTCAGAGGTGATATGGTTTGACCCTGTGTGCTCCAGGACTTCCTCCTTTGACCATTTCTTTAGACCCATGACGCACTGTTGTGTGGACGCCTGGGATATTCAAGAGGTGAGGAATGTGCAGTTAGAGTATCCACCTGAAAGGTAAGTAACTTTTTCTTTCATGCGGACTTCTTGTGGTTCAATATGAGGAACTGTTGCGTCCTCCCGATTATTCAGCAAGGCTGCATACTTCGCTTCCGAGAATGGTCCCCCAGCCCTGATTCCTCCTGTTCAGCCATGTGCTCATCTTGCAGCAGAAGGTCAATGTAAGTGAGGGGGCCTTAGAGCTACCCAGAAGTAGAGATTAGCGAAGGATGCTACTACCTGCATTTTCATCTTCCCATTCTAGACCTTTGCATTTGGAACTCTTTTCTCCGCAAGGAAAAGCTTAAATTTCAATTTCAGTGCAGGTTCTGATGCGGGTCTGGTGGCTTAGTGGACTAATGCGTCGAATGTAGGGGCCTGTGGTCGACCTCATGGTCACAGGTTCAAATCCTGGCTGGTCCACTCAGCCTTTCATCCTTCTTACGTCGATAAAATGAGTACCATTGAGTTGGGTAACTATAAACATCTGTTTAGTGCCAAGCTATCCTTGGGTGAATGTGCGATTTACAAATGCACATTGTGATGCGTCTTGAGTTAGGTGCCTCTGGGATGTCCCTCAACCTGCAAGACCTGAATTTTCACATTGTGGTCTTGCAGTTGCACAGGATGTACTTGCATTTTGTGTGGGCTACACCCTCTCCCAATTTGCTGTTAGAGCTAATGTCTGCACCTTAAGTGTTCAAAAAGGAGCTGCTGTTGGTCATGGTGCCACTTCTATGTTATGGGTGGTGGTGTCTCTGTATTCCCATCCCTCAACTGGCTCCTGAAGGCAGGCCCACCACAGCTAATCTCTGACCACCTACAGTCCACAGTCTTCCGGCTAGTTTTCTTTCAGTCTTTCTGAACTTCACCTCCCTTTCACGGGTCCTCAGCATGGAGACTGTATAGTCTCCCTCGGAGCCTCCTCCACACATTCAGGATATGTAGGCTTTGATCCTCATGTTTCTCAGCCGGACAGTCCTGAGCCTTTTGGGTCTAATCGTGTTGAGCATTTTGTTGGTTCTTAGTGTTCAATGGCTCATGCTTGCACTCTATTGGTGCCTCTGCTTCCAGTGGGCCCTGCAGTGTGGACTCTTCCAGAGTAACATCCTGATTTCCCTGCATGCAACTCAAGACCTGAAATGATGACTGGTTTTGGACCATCTGATGTACGGGAAGCTCTTCTGCCTTTCACCATTAGTGATAATAAATGTGACTGGCACTACCTCATTCTATTTGGGCAGTCATCTTGATGTGCTGGAGATCAGAGGCAACTGACCTCCTCAGGAGCAGACAGTGCAAGCTTCAGGTGAGCCACCTGAACCTCAAGGTTCTTCTTCAACTCATCAGTTTGGTCAGTTCGTGTCCTGACAAATAACACAACAAGGATGTGGTATTCCAGCAAGCAAGTTGGAGTGAGCTTGCAACCTCTGTGAATTGAGGCAGTCAGGTTATGGTGGGCTAAGGCTTACTATGTCTGGTTGGTTGTGAACTATCTGCTGGGGTGTCCGTTTGATATGGATGAGGCGGGGAGCGTCACGTTATTTGGGATTGCGTGTTCACTACACGGCTCGATGTACCCATTTCTACTGTATGATGGATAGCTGAACATGGCAATAAAATGTTAATAAAAACGTATTCAAGCTTAAATGTGCATTTCATTTATCTCAGGCGGTGCCATCTTGCGGATTACCAATGGCTTCTCCACCTGGACGTGGTTCAATCCTTCTGCATGATAGGATCCTCACTGATGGTCCTAAACGTAAAATGATTAACACTATTATTCATGGACCCCATAACGCTTCTGTCTTATTACTTAATAGACAGTTTTAATGTCGGTAGACATTTTTCAGAAAGTCCAATCAACATGTCACGTACATATAAGGCAGGTGGCATTTACCATTTTTTTTATATTTCTGAGATAGTCGTCCTAAAACAGATATTGCAGCATCTAGCTGAAAAATGCAGTGCCTCAAATTATGTGACATTAACTAACCTATTACAGTAGAAAACAAGCATTTGCAATGCAATAGGTCTCGTCTTTGGGACCTTATACGTTTTTAGCTATGAAGCACATTATCAGATGAGGAAATGAGATGACTATCTTGTGACTGAATGGCACGATGTGAAATCTGAAAACCTAGGAATTTTCCTGGCTTCTCCACTTGAGTAAACTCTGTGATCCTAGGCAAATATTTTATTTCACTGTGCTTCCTTTTACCTTATTGCATGTCAGAGCACTTTGCAATGTGTGCTATACGAGCACCTCTCCTGTATCTGATTTTAATAAACTATAAAGTTTCTCCATGTAAAATTCTAAGCCACATACAGGGTGCACATGACAGCTGACTAACCTCTTCATTCGTTAATGCATGGCGGGTGTGGAGGATGAAGAATAGAACGTTCACATAGATGTGGTTAGGAAGGAGAAATGAGGCTGCTTTTAATGTTCGAGGCACAGGACAAAGAAGCCTCATACAACAGGGCAGGAAAAGACCTCGAGACTCTGCCAGATGGCTCAGATCTTGTTTCTTGGTCAACTTCCATGTAAATCTGGGAAACCTATATTTACGTAAAGACTGTGCCCTAGAGACATGCTACAACCCCTGTGTGCTAGACAGTTTACAGTAGGTGGAACTCCAATATGATAGGGTTATGGTTGGTTTATGAATGAGTTTTTCTTGGTGGACCACCATGCAACAGTAAATAAAATTCAACAAACATATCCATTTATGCATATGCAGATAATCCCCGTCCCGGAAATGCACACAAATTTGCTCCATGAAAGCCAGGAGTCAGTACGTTTTGAGGGAGGGAATGGGGAGGAAAGACATCTCGTGCATCAGTTGGTTAAACAACTACAGATTCCATACTTGTGCTAGCACCATTTGTTTCTGGAAACAGTAACAACATGCACTTTTCCCAGCGGTCTAACTGCATTAAAAGTTCTGTGATGCCAGAGTGGTTTTCAAATTGTGCGCGCTATGAAAATACCAAATCATAACAAGGGGGCCCTAATGAACCACAAAGTTTCCAAATTTTGACACGATGCAAGCTAAAAGCGTCTTGCAGCTGCAGATTTCCATGAACCTTCCGATGCGGCAGAGACAGGAAAATGCTCATGCTTGTGCGTGCACTCACGCAAAACAATGATCCGGAGGAAAGACAAAACATTGGACATTCTTCCTTTTGACACTGCATTGAGCGCCATCTTAAAAGTGAAGACTTTCATTGTGAACGCTGTACAATATTACTAGAGTACCAAAAAAAAGTCTGTCGTATTGCAAAAGTAACATTAAAAGCAATATTGTGTAACAGGTTTCCATTTTCAAAATAGTACGTCACTCTTGTCAGCTATGCACAGTGCCTGAAATCACAAAGTTAAAGTACGAATATCACTCGCTGACATGGAACGCTGAGTATCCTTTAATTGCTGGGATTTGAATTCCAGACTGCAGATTTCCCCATAAGTCAGCGATAACTGAACCATCCTATCCCAGCAAAATTAACATTATACTTCTTACAGCGAGGAGGATTCCTCTGGTTTCCTGCATGACATGGCTTGAGAGGGTGATTCCATTGGCCTAATTACAACTTACTGTATTGATACAGCCAAAGACGAACAATTCAAGAATAGATCCAACTATTCTGTCCCATTCGTAAAAGGGAGACCGTGAAGTGATACTTCCGATTCGACAGAGACGGGAAAATGCTCATGCTTGTGTGGGCGCTCACGCCAAACAACTAATGATACAGAGGAAGGACAAACCATTGGAAATCCTTCCTCTTGACACGGAATCGAGCGCCATCCTAAAAGGGAAGTCTTTCACAGTGAACACTGCACAATATTACTAGAGTACCAACAAAAAAAAAGACTGTCGTTTTCCAAAAATAAAACTAAAAGCAAAATTGTGTAACAGGTTTCCTCTTTCAAAATAGTATGTTCATGCCAAAATTGAATTAATAGAAATGAGTGTAAATGCGATCGCGATGAGCAGGAACAATTACCTGTGGGGTGAGACAAAACATCTGAAGATATATTCAATCCTGCCCACCAGCAATGGAGAAACGAGACAAAACAAGACTTCAACAAGGCCAGTCCCCCTTAAAAGAAAGCCCAAAACCAAACTAATATCCTACCAAAGAAGCCCAACTGGCAGTCAACATGTAAAATTGCAAAAAGGCAACAAAAAAAAAAAAACACAAGCAAAGTAGCGGAGGCACGGTGGGGAGAGTGGGGGGGGATGGGGGAGTAGCACGAATACAACTGTAGCATTAAGAGGAGGTGGGAGGGAGGAATGCTATAGTAAAAATGTAAGCAGCTATGGCGCCAAAGCTGAACACAGGTAGCAGAACAGGAAAGCAAGAAAACAATTGTCCCCCAAAGAACGGGTAAAGAACCATAGCTTAACGAGACAGTGCTTAGTTCCTGCTGCGCGGGAGGAATGGAAGAGAAAAAGGAGGGACAAAGAGGCAGGGCTGACCACTAGCATGCAAGGATTTTTAAAGGACACTCGACTAATAAAAAGCAAAGGCAAGCAATGGGTGGAGTTTAAACTCCACAAACCATATACGACTGGTCGCCAAGCGAAAGCGCTGTCTTCCCTCGAACTAAAAATGAAAGAAAAAGGTCCCTACTAGGTTGCGAGTGCATTAGGTCAAAAAGTATGCTGCTACTTCCAGAAGTCAGCATCTTTCAGCTCTGCGCATGCCTTGTACTCGAGGGTTGCCTCATAGCCTCAGTCCCCTCCTCCCCCTCCCCCCCCCCCCCACTTGTGCTTACTGGATCCTAGAACACTTCAAGGACGGTTTTCTCTTAAAATCTTTTCACTTTATTCAAGATATTATGCATCCCTTCACTACCTTTGTCATCTGTTTTTGTGAAGTTTGTTTCAAAATGCCTTTGGTTTTCTTGAAGTGTCCCTATTGTGGGAGTAAGAAGGTTGCCTCAGACTGATATTCTGTGTGTGGTCTGTTTACCACCTACCCACTCTGTAAATAGCTGTGAATTTTGTCAGAAAATGACCAAAAGAACTCTTAAGGACAGAGCAGGGATATGCCTAAGGTCGTAGCTGAGGGGCCTGACAGCCCAATAAGAAAGGAAAAAACAGCAGCAAGGTAGGGAAGTTCTTCTCTACTGTGCCTGTGCATTCTCCCACAAAGGACTCCAGAGGAGATAGTTCTAGTGAGAAATGGTGACATAAACACAGTCACCACCACTCCAGGCCCTTTCGGCTAGGACAGCAGTGAATCGGTTGACATCAAGACCAGCTTCAGCACAGACTTGTTCTCAATCGATATTTTTGATGTTGAAGAGATACTTAACAATGGCACAGACCTTAGCATCAAGACCGTATTCTCCTGTGACTGTCATCGTCAACTGTGAGAACACTGCCACTCTCTCAAGGAGATTGCCAGTCAGATATTCCAGGTTGAAGTCAATATACACTCTTTCAACAGAATTGACCACATGTCGGTCGATTCTCTGTTGGGATCTCCTTTAGGACAATTGTCTTATTCTCCCTCAGCATCACTATTTCTGGATTCTAGTGATGGTACGGAGAAGTACAGTTACGTGTCCATCTCAATACATACCAGTAAAAGTGACACCGGCTATGCCACCTGGCAGTCTTTTAATTACATCTCCAGAAAAGCCACATGGGAGAACATCAGTCAGGTCTCCATCACCGGATTCTTCTTCTTTGCATACTTCTGAAACAGATTCCCTCTATTCTGGTCTTCAACAGCCTCACCTTTGCCCACCTCACCTATGGATGATATAACTACATTTCTTGATGTGCTTATTAGAGATGCCAATAAGCTCAACATTTCATTAGTGCTGATCCTCATACTAAGGCTTCCATAATCGAGACTGTGCAACCTAGAGCCACTCAGCGACAGACACTACCTCTAGTGCCAGAATTTTGCTAAACTAGGGGAGAAAGTTCTTTCGCTTGTGACCAAAAAAATGGTGACACTTAGGCTTCCTAAGAAATACAAGTAGCCAGACCAAAACCCTACTTTTCTTTGCAAAGAACCAAAGCTTTTCTGCAGTGAGAAAAGGGCATCATCTGCACCAGAAAGAACATATAGGCAAAGATGTTTTAGAAGTCATCCATGAGGGCCAGTTAGTGTCAAATCAAGGAATCCGTGTGGCCATTGATTTAGCGGATTTAGCGGCCTCTCAATATTGTCACAAAATTATGCAGAGTTAAAGATTACAAATTTCCCGTTTTCTAGTTCTGTTCTCTGTTTTCTATACTGATGAGGGAATGGAAATAATGAAGTGGGAAGCCCAGATCTCAAAGCGGTTGGCCTGGAAGAAATGAAGAGATTCTGCAGATCCCGATATCGTTACTGTGATTACAGCACAAGGAAAGATGAGGGTTCAAGCCCATCAGTCGGCCTACAAGCAATGCTATCCGAGGCCTCAGCAGCAATTGGACACACCATACTAAAGACCTCTGTCTAGAGGAAGAGGTCACCCACTGAGGTAGCGTTCCTCATCTGGCAAATCCAGGTCCCATTGGAAACAATAAGGTCTCTCTTTCTCTCCTCTGTTCACCACTCTGTGGCAGCAAGTATATCGAAATATTTGATAGAGTGGATCCAAATAACATTGGACATATGGGTACTGCAAACAATCTAAAATGCATATGCCACACAATTCAAATCTCCGATTACACACAGGTGTACCGAAACATCAATTACACGCCTCGAGGAAGGAGGTTTCAACCCTTCTACAGAAAACAAGCAATGCAACCAGTTTCTCCTGTACTCAAATATTTCTAGTACCCAGAGAAGGCCCCAAGAAGGAATATTAGCCAATGCTAGATCCACAATAAGCCAACAGATACAAAAGGAAACAAAAATTCAAGGATGTTGACTTTGCACCAAATTCACCTATGATTGATGAAAGGGGGATTGAATGGGTTCTGTGGATTTGCAAGATGCTTATTTTCATATTGGCCGCATGACCTATCTCTCTCAGTTCTCTTTTGGTATCTCCTGCAGGAATTCTTTTTTTTCTCCCTTAGCGTCACCAATGCTGGCTAGAATTCCAGTGATGGTATAGAGAAGTACAGTTATGTGCCTGTCTCAATACATACAAGTAAGAGTGACCCTGACAGTGCACCTCGCAGTCTTTTAATTACATCTCCAGAAAAGCGACGTGGGAGAACACCAGTGAGGTCTCCATCACCAGATTCTTCTTTTTCCCATACTTCTACTGAATCTGATTCGATCTACTCTTGTCTCTACCAGCCTCACCTTTACACACCTCGCCTATGGATGATGCAACTACGTTTAGAGGTGTGAATAAGCTCAATGTTTCATTAGTACGGTCCCTCATACTAAGGCTTCCATAATCATGGAGACTTTACAACCTAGAGCCACTCCGCGACAGACACTACCTGTAGTGCCAGATTTTGCTGAACTGGGGGCAAATAAGTTCTTTCACTCGTGACCATAAAAATAGTGATGCCTAAGCTTCTTAAGAAATACAAGCAGTCAGATGACATTTTGAGCTTCACCATTGGAAAAGCACAGTACCAGCACTGACTAATTCTTTCAGTCTAAAATCTGCACCAAGGATGCTTTCCAAATGCATTGAGGTAGAGGCAGCTTTTCAATGCAAGAGAAAAATCTACATTTATTCATACCCTGATGACTGACCGATGAACGCAGCTTCTCCAGAGATGGTTCGTCAAGATTACTACTTTACCATTCAGTTACTTAACCAATTCAAACTTAATCTCAGCGAAGAAAGTTGAAAGCAACACCACTTCAGATTCTCAACTACCTTGGGGTCACTTGAAACGGAGTAAGGAGAAGTCTCTCTTTTCAAGGGTAGGTTTCCATTTTCAATACATGTCACCATCTTCAAGCTGTCTCCCACAACAAGACACGTTTCCTCTGTGCTGCGAGCGATGAGCCCTTGCATTTTTCATAGTCCCAGATGTAGGACTGCACATAATGCCCCTTCAACACTGCAAGGAAGATCAATGGAATCCACAGAAGGGCAGCTCGGAGGACGAGATGAAACTAGCAGTCCAAGCCAGACAGATGCTCAAGTGGTGGTGTCAGAAATAGAATCTTCTGAAAAGGGTTCCTTTTCACCAGAACCTACCTTCTCAGACCATAGGGACTGACCAGTCTCTCACAGGCTGAGTAACCCATCTTCAAAACTTATCGCTCTTCAGCCCTGGACTCTGGTAGTGCTGGTTGAGCAGTCTTACGGCTTCTCTGGAGGCAGGTAGATACAAGGTGTACACAGACTCGCCATTCAAAACCCGCTGAGCAAAACCAGTAAATGAATGTGAAGGCAGATACTTGCTTTTATATAAAAAGTAGCATTTATGTACAAATACAAAGTGAAATAACAGCATACAGCAAATAATACCCAGTCTTCGAAAGGCTGGCACTCTTGCCTTGTCCAAGTACGTCCTGGAGCTCCCTTATCTAAGGATGGTGGTTATTCCCAATTTATGTGAGGTTTTATTAGAAGTTCCACAATGGCTTCCTAAAAGTCAGTGTCCCAGCACAGTAGCACTTTTAGTCAGAGCAGGTTCCTCCCCAGAGGTTTGATTACCTGGCAACCAGTCATACCTGTTCTTGTTTGGAGCTGTGGTTCAGCAGGCCTGGTTGCGCATTAGTGGCCCTGTGGTGAGCATAAGTATGCATGCTGCAGAGACGAGACAGTTGTCCGTGGTGCTCCTCCAATCGTGCAGTAAATGGCCGGTCTTGGGTGCTGGATTCAGTGATGGAACCGGTGCTCTCCTTTTGTGGGTCACAACTTGCCATGCTGCTGTCGCGCACACTGATCCAGCGCAGTGGCCCTCTTCACCCCAGCCCCCTGTGGCCAACAGGGGTTGCGAACAGTGCAATCAGAGCAATGGCCCCTGAGGGTCACAAAGCTGCTCTGGCAACAGCCCTTATCTTCACTGTGGCCCCCACCTGCAACGGGAGTCATGACAGCACACAAGGTGGGAATCCCTTCAGGTTACAACACTGCATGGGTGACTCCCAAATTCTTGCCACAGAGCTTTAACAGGCAAAGACCTTACCTTCACTGCAGCCCCCACCTGGCAACGGGGGCTGCAAACAGCAGAACTTAGGTGGACAGCCTGATCAGTACAGTGTACTCATGCAGACCCTGAATCTTACACTCTGCTTTAGGGATCTACTCTCCAGGATCCCCAATAGATCTTGTTCCTTCCAGGCACTCTCCTCTTCACAGGGTCTTCTGGTCTTGGCAGGCAGACAGATGCTGGTGCTCCAGTGCAAGTGGTCTGGATACTTCTGGGCGATGTCCTCTTCTTCAGCTGGAAGACTGGTAGACCTCCCTTCCCAGTCCTAATCACAACTGGCAGACATTGTGTTGAGCCACTCCACACTGATGTACAGCTCCAATTTGGAGGCTTGATCGCCCCTTTTTATAATCAATTTCCAGACACAGTTTTGATTTTAGTGTTTTGGAAGTTCGTGATGTGGGCGGTGCCCCTTTTGAAGTGTGGACTTGCCTCTCCTGTTCTTTGTCTAGGAAGCAGTCTGTCATAGGAGGAGCGACTCCAAGCTTGATAGCCCCTCAAACATGCAATGGGAGTGGCTAGATGATCACACCAAGAAGTCAGCCTTATTGATATAGGCCTATGAAAAGGTTACCCAGTTCCCCAGCCCTTTTATTTGATTCCGGTATGAGACTCCTCTCCTTCCTGGGATGTGCCCAAGACCCACTGACCAGTGACCTTTACAGAATCAAAGAACCCTTTTGAGGTGCACAAGAGAGCCTGGCACTCCCTTTCTCCAGTGTGTGTCTTGCAGAGCTGCCAGGCAATCTACAAAATTTGTTTGGGATGGCTCTTCTACTTGCCACGGACTACCCTGGCCTTCCAATATGAAAAGCTCAAGTACTGTACCATACATAGGCATACGTACATCATAACACCCTCAGACGTATGCTGCACAGGGCTACATACTAACATGATGTAGGCCAAGGGCGAATTAGGTACACAGCAGCGGAATTTTACATGAGTGGGCCAGTAGGCCTCACTTGTGATACAGGTACAAGAGGGCTGTTCACTTTTTTGATCACTGGCACAAAAAATGGAATGCTGCCACCGCTTCGCTCATGCAGCTTTACTCTAGGTAAGGGCAGGCACCCTTTACCAATACCAGGGTAATGCCTTGTGGGGTATATAGCTCTGGTGGGTCTGCACCAGGGGTGCCCTAAGGAGTGTGAGTCGTGGTGCGTATGAGGCCTCTTTGAGATGGCAAAGGCTAGCGTTAAGCGGAAAGGCTGGTGCGGAGGAGAAGGAAACGAAATAAGACCAAAGGGAACCCCAAAACAAGAAGTATATAACATAGAGAATATCAATATACAATCAAAGGTATTCTGTTCAGTTCTGTTGGGGCCAGTCTGCGACCTCTCACGGTGAATCCCCACAGCAGATTGGTTTCGTCGAAGGTTCGATCTCCACTCAGGCAGGGCAGAAGGGTGTTGTCTTAGGACTCCCACATACCTCTGCTGCTGCCGTGATATTTGTTACTGACGTTGCCCTCATATACATTCCTGGCCAGCTCGCCAAAGCCTCAGGTCGCTTCGGACATGGCAGATTCTCCCGATAGTGCTGCAGGACCGCCTGCCTCTCTTTGCATATGGTGGCTGGATCTGGATTCACTCGCCCCCGGGCTTTCTTGACTTGCTTCCATTCCTGCAGATGCGACTTGTTACTGCTGGGGGAAGATGCCTCCGCCCTGGGGCCATCCCGCGCATCGATTTGGAGCAGAGCGTGGGCTTCCTTGAGGGAACTGATTTGGTGCAGTTGACCTTCAAGGTGGAAAATGATGCGGAACGAGTGGCCCCAAGAGTAGGGGATACCAGATTTGCGTAGATGATCCGTCACAGGGTGAAAGTCTCTGCGTTTCTGTAGGGTAATCCGGGAGAGATCTTGGTACAGCACCGGCGAGTGACCCCAAAACCTGTATTGGATGTGCTTCTCTTGCTTTCTTGCGGATGTCTTCCTTCGTCTGAAAATCATGCACACATCAAAATGTCTGCAGGTGGGCCTTTCCCTGTTTTGGGGTGGCCTACCCGATGGACATGATTCAGCTGCAAGGCCGTCTCATCTGACTGACCCAGGAAATAGCAAAAGAGGTCCGAAGCATATTCCTGGAGGTTAGACCCCTCCACATTCAAAGGTACCCCCGAATACGGATGTTGTTCCGTTGGGACCGGTTCTCTAGGTCCTCGATGTGTGCTTGAAGGTCCAGATGTTCCTTGAGTCGGAGAACTTCCTGCCGTAGCCATTCTAATTCCTCACCCCGGCTCGTTTCTCTGTCCTCCAGAGGAGCCACCCTGTCGCCCACCTCCTCAGTGTCCCGCCGGACCTCCCGGAGATCTGCTGCTAGCTCAGTTTTCATGGCCTGAAGGTCACCCCGTAGGGAAGTGAAGAGGGACTCCAAGAATGCTTTTGTTACCGGACCCTCGGGGTCCTCCAGTTCCGCCTTAGTGTCTCTGTCGGGTGCAGTTTGCCTGTCCTCGTGGGTTGCATCCCCCCTGCTTTCCAAACGTCTTTCAGGGAGCGGTCTTTCTTGGCTCTGTTAGCAGCCATGACGTGTCCTTGGAATGGGGTGCTTCGTCGGGCCCGCATCCGCACCAATGGCTAGTTTTCTGCCCCCCTCTCTTCTCTAGACCACTCTTTGCGAGCAGGGACCCAGATGCGTGGTATCGGTAGCTGTTTGTTTTGGAGATGGCTCCAAAGCGAGTCGGGGCGCCGGAAGTGCCTTGTGTGCTAGCTGACGCTGGTTGTGTAATCCGAGTGCAGATTGCTCTGTGTGCGGAAAGTTCCTCAATGCTGGGGAGAGGGAGGGGGGCCTGGTCGGCAGAGTTACCCCCCTCTTCAGGCCTCTCTGCGCCCACGGGCTGCATCACCTCCGCCCAGGTAGTGGAGTAATCGGGGCCTACTGGCTCGTGCCAACGTCCGTTGAGTGTGGCCCGAGCTGCAGTACGGCGGGCCACCTAGTTGGGATCCAAGGCCGACCGCCCTCCTCCAATCATGCGCCTCAGTGTCAGAACCCTCGTACTGAACCTTCACCCTGATCCCTGGCCCTGTGTGAGTCTGAGGGGTCCACCGGTGTGGTATTGGGGCGGCTCTCGGCCCGTTTGAGCCCCAATCTCGACGTCCCGTCAAGCCCAGGGCCTTCATCGTGATATCCCGGTGCGGGCTGCTCTGATCCCCAGGCAGTGTACCTGTCTCCAGGCCGGCTCTTTCTATCTTTGTCCCTTCGCACAGCTATCTAGGAGAGAGTGCGGGGGTTCAGCCCCAGGGGTGCTGGCGGAGTCTTGGTATGGCACCCGGGGTCCCTCCCCACGGGGCGCTAGTTAGCAGATCGAGAAGCAGGGAGGCCCGCGACGCGCCTCGGCCCCATACTATAGGCCCTGCCAGGCCAATGCCTCCCGGCGCCGCAATTGCACTTAGTCTATGCAGCCTGCTCCTTCTGCTGCTCCAGTCTCGGACGGTCGTCGTCCGATTCAGCCCCCCACACAGCGATACAGATGGGGATGGAGGGCACCTTCGTGTCTGCCCAGGTCGTCCGCGTGTCCCTACACCGGAGGCCTCACCCTATCGTCAGGGCCTCGCTAGCCATCCGTTCCGGGATTCCTGCGGCGCATAGGCTTTGGGGCAAATTCACTCGCCCCGCTGCTCCTCCGGCCCCCTGCCGGCAGAACCCCCACTTCAGGGGTGTCAGCGGGCTAATAACTGGGCTTTTGTTGGCGGTGGACAGGAGGGATCGCGAAAGACGTCCTAGCCACCTGCCATCTTGGCCACGCCCCCCTCCAACAATTATTTAAACAAGCAAAATGGAACAAGGTACAGGATTTTAGCTCTAGTGGTGTAAGCAATAGGATATTCGCTTCTTACACAAAGATTGTCCATTCAAGCAGTATACCCTCCAGCTCTTAAATTGAAAATCGCATGTGGGGACTAAACAACAATGATTTGCCAGATACTTTCTCAGATGGCAGTTTCTTCGAATAGATCTTTTTGCCATCAAGTTAAACCCAAAATGCCCAGTCTTTGTCTCAAGAGTATGGGAACCAGTCGTTGGGCGATGCCCTTTGATGAATTTGTCCAACACATTTCTACATGGTTTTCTGCAATTATCCTTGATTCCAATAGTACTCATGAAGCTGAAGTACTACAATGTCCAAATGATTCTCAGCACTCAGCAGTGGGCGAGGCAATGCTGGTTCCCAAAACTCCTTCATCTGTCAATAGAAGAAACTGCCATGCAGACCAAATCTGCTGTTGAAGATGTAAGGAAAAATATATCACGCCAATGCACAATCTTTGTTTGGCTGTACGGCTCCTGAGGCCGCTCAATACTGTCTCCTAAATTTGCCTCAAGAATGGATGCACATTCTTATAGCTCAGTATTCATTCACAAGAGCATTGTATGATTTTAAATGAAAGCTTTGTAATATGGTGTTTACAAAATAACAATGATCCAGATACCCCTCCCCCAGTAAGCCTATTATCCATAAGGCCTCATTGCAACATTTAACTTGGATAGTTGCTTTTTTAATAGTTATTACATTTGCTAGAAGGGTTAGTGATCTTCAAACTCCACCTAAATTGAACTGTATATAGTCTTCCATCATAATATAGTTGTACTAATAACAAGTCCAGATTTTTTACCCAAGGTCGTTTTCAGATTTCATATTAACCACTCCATTCATCCATCATTTTTCTTCTTTAATCCTTTCACTCTGCAGACCGAGCACTCCATTCTTTGAATACGATGAGTCATAAAATTCAATTTTGGTAGAACATAGGTTATGAGATAAACTAATCAACTGTTTGTTAATTATGGACCCTTCGTCCTGACATAGCATCCATGAAACAAACCATTGCTAGATGGATAGGTTTCCTGTATTATGAGATTATCAACCATTCAACAAACCGCTTCTGGGTAGACCAAAAGCACATTCCACAAGGGGGAATGTTTCTACTGCTTAGTGGCTGACAAAATGTACCTTTAGTGGATGTTTATAAAACAGACACATGGGGATCAATCCATGCATTCACTAACCGTTATTGTTAGGCTAAAGATACTGGAGCTGGCACTATTGTAAATCCAGCAGTTTAAAAAAAAGCCCTATTTTCTTTCCTCAGTCTCATTTTAATAAAGCTGTACTTGCTAGATCTGATGCACATTGGCAAATGTATTCCTCAAAGCAAATGTCAATCTGTTCCACGTTTGACCATCAGTGAGGATTCTACAATCCAGAAACATGTGTCTAGAGTTACACAGCACAGGCTGCACCAATAAGGGTGAAATATTAAAGACTACTGCGGAAGTAAGTGTTCTCATGCACTGCATTTACCATGATGGATTGGGGCAAATTGAGTGCTGGGATGTGAGGCTGTGTGCTCCCACCCTCCTTCTGTTTGAAACGGCTCCCCATAGCTACTGAGCTGACGAGCTTGTGTTGATGCATCTGAGCTCGGTGATGGTGTCTAAATATATATAATGATGCATGTTTTTTATAAATTGGTGTGGATCTCCTTGTTGAGTTGTGTATATCATTTAATGACTGTGTATTTTGCAGATGTCTAACACTCCTCTCTGAAAAGCCTAAGGCTGCTCGACCACTCTGCCCCCCTTCTCCCACCCCCCCACCCTCCCTAGAAGAGCACCTTGGGATTGCTAAAGCAAGCCCCTGTCCACTCATAAGGGAATTCCTGGTCTCTATATGATATACCAAAAAGAGATGTCGTGCAAAAAAAGCCAGCTTCCTACATTGGTGGTGCAGCGGTGGGATATAAGACTAGACACCTGCTGTACCACATGATTAATAAGTAATTCCACTAAGGAATTCAAAATTGTCATTAGCTAAAAGTTTTTTTGTCTTTTTGTGTGATTTTTTTTTCTAAATTGTTTTAAAGTTGCTGGTAGGGCCTTGTGTTAAGTCCCACAGTGAAACTGTTTAGAAGTTAAAAAAGTATTTGTTAGTTAGGCCTTTAGAAAGTACTTAATTTTTTTTTTATAGTTTTCTAAAAAGGTCCCAAACAATACCATGTCTGAGGCAGGTCCTTCCCAGGAGCTCAACCTGAGGCCCTTCAAGAACCTTAAGTTGTCCCATCTTAAGTCCCTCTGCAATGCATGTAAATTTGCTATGGGTTCTAGACCTTTCAAAGCTCATCTGCAGAAGTTTCTTGCAGAAAATGCTAAGACCCTGGCAGGAGAGGAACCCCCTCAGGGGGAAAAGGATGCTGAAATGGATGAAGTAGATGATGATTCCAGCAGCAGTTCCACTGATAGCAGCACTGTGAGTACTACTGGTAGTGCCCCAGAAGAATTAGGGAGTGAAGATGTTGTTCTTCAAAAACTAGACGAGAGAATAGCCTTAGAGGCCAAACTCTTTGCTATAGAAAAGGAAAGAGCTGAGATGGGCCTAGTACCCATCTCTGGTGGCAGCAAAATAATAAATCGGGAGAAAGAAGAAGCTTTTGACAGCCTTTGAGAGCGCTTGTAAAAGGAGGCAACTCAACCGAAAGTATTGGGGCTCTCTTCTCTGGGAGCTGTTCTCAGGAAAGTGTAGAGATAGGCTCCTGGCACTGAATGAGGCAGACGAGGAGTCCTATGACCACATGAAGGATGCACTGATTGAGGGATTTGGACTCGCCACTGAAGAATACAGGATCGGGTTCAAGGAGATTCAAAAATCCCAGAGTCTGACCTGGGTAGATTTTGTAGACTTTTAATTGAAAACATTAAGTGGCTGGTTGAAAAGTAACAATGTGCAACACTGATAGGCTTTATAATCTTATGATGAAAGCGCATTTGTTTAGTAATTGTGTTCCTGAGAAATTACATCAGTACCTGGTAGAACTAGGTCCACTTTCTCCTCAAGAGTTGGAGAAGAAGGCAGACCACTGGGTCAAGACAAAGGTAACCAAGATAAATCATGGTGGGGGTGACCAAAACAGAGGTGTTGCCAAGACCACCCCCTCCCAAAAAGGAAAAGATGGTGAGGAGTCAAAAAATAAAAATCAAGGGTCTTCTCAATGCTCCCTAAAACCTGTTCAGGAGGATGGGCCCGAGCCAATACACAGTCTAAGGGTGGGTACCAGGGTAAGAACTGGGATCTAAAGAAGGCTTGGTGCTTTAATTGCAAGGCCAGTGGGCACCGAACTGGAGACCCTAGCTGTCCCAACAAAAAGAATCCCCCTAGTGCACCTGCAGTAAATGCAGTGGGAAGTCTCCAGAATGGATCCTAGGTGAGCCCTGACCATGTCCGAGAGCTCACTGAAGCACCTTTAGTCCCTGAGGGTGGGGTGGTTGTAACTACCCTGGCTGTCTGGCCCATTAACATGGAAAAATACAGACAACAACCTAATATAAATGGTATCAGCGTTGAAGCACTGAGGGATGCAGGTGCAAGTGTTACCATGGTGACTGAAAAACTGATATTCCCTGAACAGTGTCTGACTGGTGAGACTTTCACAATCCTCAATGCTGACAAACAAACTAACGTCCATCCCATGGCAATGATGTCCTTAGAATGGGGAGGGGTTACTGGCCAAACGAAGGTGGTGGTATCCTCTGTAATTCCTGTAGCATGTCTGCTAGGAATTGATCTGAAGTCCTCAACATGGGCTGAGGTCAAAAGAAAGACCGATGCAGCTATGCTGGGTATACCTGAATGGGGGGTGTGTGAAAACCAGAGCACAATGCAAAGCCCAGGGTGAATGAAAAAGAAGAGTTGAAGTCAGACCCGACGAGAAAAGGCAGGAGGTCTGGGAAACCAGCTTCTGAACAGGCGCAAGTTCAGGTCCCCGCTCCTCAGGGAGAAGACCTGTTGGCCCCAGAGGGTAGTGAAACCCAGGAACTTGGGATTTGCATGGTAGAGCTCCTAGGTTCAGGGGTACCCTCTAGGGAAGAGCTGTGCCAAGGACACAGGACCTGTCCTACTCTTGAAAGCAGCAAGCTGCTGATCAGGAAAAGGGAGCTGTCAGTGGCTCCCACAGAACCTGTTGGGAAGAGGGACCCCAAACATCGTACCACTAAGAGTGTTACTGCCTCCAATGTATAGAGAGTTCCTACTCACTTTGGCTCATGACATCCCCATAGCTGAGCATCTTTGCCAGGCCAAAACTTGGAGTAGGTTAGTTGCCCACTTCTACTGGCCAGGTATGTCTCAGAAGGTGAATGAGATTTGTAACTCCTGTGCTACCTGTGAAGCCAATAGCAAAGCAGGTAGCCAACCAAAGGCCCCCTTAATTCCACTTCCAGTGGTTGGGGTTCTCTTTGAAAGGGTAGGGGTTGATGTTGTTTGCCCCCTGGGTCCCCCAACAGCATCAGGGAACAGGTTTATACTTGTTGTAGATCATGCCACCAGGTACCCTGAGGTTAGTCCCCTAAGGACAGTCACTGCTTCTGCAGTTGCCAGAGCCCTCATTAGTATTTTTACTAGAGTGGGTTTTCCTAAGGAGGTGGTGTCACACAGAGGTAGTAACTTCATGTATGGCTAACTGAAAGCAATATGGGCTGAATGTGGGGTGACATACACATTCACCACCCTGTATCACCCACAAACAAATGGTCTAGTTGAGAGATTAAACAAAACCATGAAAGGTATCATTGGTGGACTCCCTTAAAAACTTAGGAGATGGGATGTCTTACTACCATGCCTACTTTTTGCCTACAGGGAGGTACCATGGAAGATAATGTTTTTTTTTCCTATTTGAACTTTTGTCATTCTGTAAGGGGACCGTTGCGTCTTGTAAAGGAAGACTGGGATAGACCTCTCAAAGAGCCTAAGCAGGACATAGTGGACTGTGCTCTTGGCCTATGTTCAAGGATGGTTGAGTACATGGAAAAAGCATCCAAAAGCCTTGAGGCCAGCCAAGAGCTCCAGAAGCTCTGGTATGACTAAAAGGCTGCACTGGTGGAGTACCGACCATGGCAGAAGGTGTTAGTTTTGCAGCCTGTGGCTCCACGGGCCCTCCAGGACAAATGGAGTGGACCCTACCCTATCCTTGAGAGAAAAGGGGAGGTCACCTATCTGATGGACCTTGGCACTTGCAGGAACCTCAAAAGGGCTGATGTGGCCATGCTGATAGTCACTGATGAGGCCAGGAAGAAGAGAGCGAGCTTCTTCCTGACCTCCTCCAACAGTCCTAAAGATGGGTCAGTTGATGGAGTGATCTTGTCAGACACCCTCTCTGCCCAACAGCAAACTAACTGCAGGCACGTCCTGGAGCAGTATGCTGAGCTCTGTTCCCTTCACCTCGGTCAGACTAACTGGTGTGTCCATGATGTGCACACTGGTGACAGTATGCCTGTCAAAAGTAAACTATATAGGCAGTCTGACCAAGTGAGGGGAAGCATCAGAGTTGAAGTAAGCAAGATGCTGGAATTGAGGGTAATAGAGCCCTCTTTAAGTCCCTGGGCCAGCCCAGTGGTCTTAGTCCCCAAACCTCACACCCAAGGAGGAAAGAGAGCAGAGGTTGTGTGTGGACTATAGGGGACTCAGTACTGCCACAAAGACAGATGCACACCCTACCCCAAAGGCAGATGAACTAATGGCAGGCTAGGGGTTCCCAAATTTCTCAGAACTTTTGATTTAATAGCAGGGTACTGGCAGATTGGTCTGACCCCTGGCGTAAAAGTAAAATCTGCTTTCTCTACCCAGATGGGCATTATAAGTTCATTGTTATGCCCTTTGGACTAAAGAATGCCCCAGCCATCTTCCAAAGGTTGATGAATGAAGTCCTTGCTGGATTGGAGTCTTTTAGTGCAGCATATCTAGACGATATAGCGGTCTTTAGCTCCACTTGGCAGGATCACCTAATCCACATTGGAAAGGTCCTTGAACCTCTGCAGAGTGCAGGGCTCTGTTGTATACTTGGGCATCCTTGTAGGTGGAGGCCAAGTTTATCCCTTACAACCCAAGATCCCGACAATTGTTGGCTGCGTAGTTCCAACCACCCAGACAAATCCGCGCATTCCTTGGTTTGACTGGGTATTACAGGAGGTTTGTGAAGGGGTATAGGTCCATTGTGGCCCCCCTCACAGAATTGACCTCCAAGAAAATGCCAAAGAAGGTGAACTGGACAGTGAGTTGTCAAAAGACTTTCAATACTCTGAAGGAAGCAATGTGCTCAGCACCCCTTCTAAAAGCTCCAGATAATTCAAAGCAGTTCATAGTGCAGACAGATGCCTCTGAACATGGTACAGGAGCGGTCCTATCCCAAACCAATGATGATGGCGATGGCCATGGCCAACCTGTTGCTTTCATTAGCAGGAGGTTACTCCCCAGAGAGCAGCGTTGGACTGCCATTGACAGGGACGCCTTTGCTGTGATTTGGTCCCTGAAGAAGTTGAGTCCATACTTATTTGGCTCTCACTTCCTCGTTCAAACTGACCACAGGCCTCTCATATGGCTGATGCAAATGAAAGGTGAAAACCCCAAACTGTTGAGGTGGTCCATTTCCCTACAGAGTATGGACTTTCAGACTTTACAGTGAATCAGACCTGGGACGGATCATGCCAGTGCAGATGGCCTTTCCAGGTTTTTCCACTTAGAAGATGAAGACTCTTGAGAGAGGTTAGTCTCATTCTCTTTCATGTGGGGGTGGGGGTGGGGGGTGCTTATATAGGAAAGTGGCCCTCTTTGACATGGTCACCCCCACGTTTTACCTGGTATTTGATGTAATTTCGACTGGAATTGCAATGGCTTCACAGTGCCAGATCTCTTTCCCAAAACTGTGCAATGGTTTCCCCCATTGGCAATACATTTAGCACTCCCTGTAAGTTCCTAGTAAATGATACCCCTGGTCCTTAGGGCAAGGAGGCTAAAGGGGGGTCCTTAAGGGCGGCAGCACGAACTGGGCCATCCTAAAGGATCCCTCACCAAACACATACAGACTGCCACTGCAGGCTGCGTTTCTTGGTGCAGACAAAAGTGAAAACACGACATGGCACTCATCCCTGTATGCCATGCTTGCAGACACTGCATGCAGTATAGGTAAGTCACTCCTACAGCAGGCCTTACCGCCCTATGGCAGGATGCACTATATTACATTTAAGAGCATAACTGAAAGGAGCAGATATGTGCCGGTCAGTTTTGTTCCTGCCAGTACATGTGATCAGGGAAGCAATTTCAAAAGCATGTGCTGTACACTGGTGAAAGAGTTCCCCAGCTACATAATGGCTTCAATGGAAATAGGGATGTTTGGTATCAAACATCTTGTATTAAAACCACACTGATGCCAGTGTTGGATTTATTAATACATGCACACAGAGGGCACCTTAGGGGTGCCCCCTGAAAATCTACCAGCTAATGGTGTGCTGACTGACTGGTTTTCACCAGCCTTCCACCAGAGACTAGTTTCTGACCCCCAAGGGTGAGGGCCTTTGCTCTCAGGAGGCCAGAAATAAAGCCTGCTTGGGCACAGAGCCCACTGCCTTTGTTATGTGAACCTGGATTCCCTCACAGGAGAGGATGCTGCCCCCCCCCCTTTGTACAGAGCCCTTTAGAACCTGGACAGGTGGGAAAATTAGCTAGTCCGATAGCGGTGCCTAACCTCAGGCTAGTGCCCACCACTAAGGTGAGCTACCTGAAGTGGCGGAAACTTTTCAAAGTTAGACAACTAGGTGATGGCAAACTTGGGAATTCAGGTACAGGGTTGTGCCCACTTCCCACAGGAAGTGGTCACATGGGGGGGGGGGGGGTTGTAGTAACCCCAAGGGTAAGTAGCCCTTTGGCTACTACCCTACACTCCCCTAAATTCTGTATTTAGGGGAATCCCTGGCACCAGAAAGGCACATCCTGACGAAATACGAAGAAGGGCACAGAAGAGCTGTGAAAGGAAAGACTGAAGAAGAGCAATTGACTTGGCACCAGCCCTGCCAGCCTGTCTGCTGATCCCTGTCGAATTGCGCCAAAATCGGCTCGTCCTGCAAGCTGTTGTGCCCCCAATGCCTGGGGGGGACTGCCTGCCTTCAATATAGACTCATACTCCCATGGAACCTGCATCCTGCACGCACCCTATGAAGAACCACAAGGACTCCGGAACTGCCAAAACCTGACGCCGCTAAGCACCACTGCACCCGAGCCCCCCAGCCCAAGTCTAAGTGGGCTAACGGTGTCAGCTTGGTCCTCAGGAGGCAGAGCCAACTTTCGTTTTGCCCCTCGTGAACTGTCCAGGCCCCCTCAACCTCGAGGGCTCCTGGATTAAGAAACCTGACACCTCAAAGACCCTCTGCACTTGGCCGCCCAGGCCCGAGGAGAAGAGGACCACCGGTGTCCCCTAGCATCGCAAGACATCAACCATCTGGTTGGTTCAGCCCGAGTGGCCTCTCAGTTTAAACCTGCAGCCCCTTTTCACGCAGACTGATCCTCATTGATTTACATTGAGCATCCAGTGCTGTATTGCACCACTGCACCTGGCCGCCCTAGTGCCACTGGAGGTCACCTGCTGGTGCTGCCTTGGACCTTGCCCCATACTCCCCTTAAGTCCAGGAAATTGGTCTCGTAAGTCGCTGTACTGTACCTGAATGCCGTACTTGTTTTTCCTCCCATAGGTTAACATGCAGCTTTTGGGAAAAATGCACTGTATCTTTTACGAAACGTACTTACCTGATCGTAATGATGCTGGTGCCTAAATATATATAATAATGCGTGTTATTTTTATAAATTGATGTGGATCACCTTATTGAGTCGTGTGCATCATTTATTGACTGTGTGTATTTTGCAGATGTCTAGCACTCGTCTCTGACAAGCCTAAGGCTGTTCAACCACACTATCACCCCCCCCCCGAAGAGCACCTTGGGATTTCTAGATCAAGCCCCTCTCCACTCATTAGGGAATTCCTAGACTACACGATATACCTCTTTTTGGTACATCATATAAAGAGGCAGCTATTTAAATCACCTGTTGTGATGCAAGTTTGAAAGGTTTGCAACACGTATTTCTGCCAAAACGCTTAGTAATGCCTCCTTGGGGCTTGAATTTAGCAGTCAATTTTTTGAAGTGCACCCCTTTTGAGCTGCTGCACAGTTGTCCTTTGAGACTTCTGACACTTAAGGCAGTTTTTCTCATCACAAGAACATCGGCTAGACGTGTGAGAAATGTCAACCCACCTTATACCACTTTCCTCCTAGATAAGTTGATGTTGAGGACCCGAGCTTCCTTTCTTCTGCAAGTGGTCACTTCTATTCATGTCTGGCAGTCTGTCGCCCTTCCGACATCCTTTGCTCCACCTCATTCCTCTAAGGAGGAAGAGACTCCATTGTTTGAACCCTGAGAGGGTAGTAAGCTTTTATATCTATCGTACCAAGGAACCTCAATAGACTATTTCTCTTTGTATGGTTCTCTAGAGCAGAGAAGGGCAAGGCAGTGCAAAAACAGACCCTTTCCTGGTGGAGTGTTCTCTGTCTAGAGTTCTGTTACACACTGGTGAAGAAACGGCCTCCTGGGGGCTCACTCCAGGCTTACTCCACCAGGGCTAAAGCTCTACCACTGCATTTTCACTTGATGTGGAAGCACTACTGCCTCAACAGTATGGTCTATTGAGATGAGCATTTTACCCATCTGTTTCTGCAGGACTATTAACGTCTGAGCCAGTTTGCAGACCCACCACCTTGGAAGGTACTGCTATATCTTTTGAAAAGGTGAGGAATATGTGGTTAGAAGTATTCATCAGAAGAACAAATTACTTAACTGCCTTAATCTATCTGGTGAATCTAACCGTATATTCCACAGAGACCCTTCCACTTCCCCATTCTGCGTTCTGGACTCTTTTTTTCCATCGAAAATGGTCCCAAGTTTAGAGACCTGCACAATATTCATGCCAATCTGCTGATGGACTCTGCGACTTAGGGGGTTATATGCGGTTCAGTTTGTCACTTACCAAGCGCAACATCGTTAACGTGGAGCTGCGCAACCTCACCCACCTGCCTGCAGAAATACTGCTTTGAACGTTTCCAGATCCAGGTTGACTCCTGGAGGAATATTCACAAGGTGAGGAATCTGCAGGCAGAGTATCCACCAGAAAGATTGTTACCGAAGCTAAGTAACGTGTTCTTCTTTCCCAATGACTCCGCCGTCATCTTTGAGATCCTTCACCACCCATGGTCTGTGCGTTTTGTTTTAATTGGTTCTGGGTCTTCTAGAACCTGTTATGAAGTTGTTTCTGATTCCAGCCTCTGCAAAGTCTACTCCAGCATATTTTCAGAAGAAATACAAGACACCTGTGCAAGACTTTTTTCCTGAATGCTTATCTGCCTCCTGATTACATTATAATGGCTACTGCAAGGAAGTAACCTCCCACTTAACCATCTTAAGTTCCTCCTGAAAAGGAGAGCAATAAAATGGATGCAGTTGCTAGAAAGTTCTGCAGCTCATCAGCAACTGCCATGAGGATGGCAAGTGCCACTGCTTACTTAGAGATATGATTGATCCCTGTAGAAATATTTTCAAGTAATACGGTCTCATGAAGAGAGGCAGGTACTACAAGAGGGATTGATGATCTCCAAACCAGTTATTAGTCTTCTTGATGATTCTGCTGCCCATGGCTACTGTCATGGGCAATCCCTTGGTCACTCTTCTTGGCTGGCTCTGCATAGGTCATGAAACCAAAGGCTCAACACTCAATCAATTTTCTATACCCACTCTGTTTGGAGCCAATGCAGATAACGAAATGCAGTGCATGAAGGCCAATGTAGACGCACACAAGGCTGTGTGCTTTGAATAACCAAGTAAAGGAACCATCAGTTCCATTCTTTCGACATGCATTGCCAGCAACAAAGTATTCCAATCCTTAAATTTCAGTAACAATACAACTAAAAGCAGCAACATTCAAAGACTTTTCAGCCTTGTAAGTACTCGAAAGGAGGAGACCGCCAACAAACAGCAGCTGGTGCAGGAAAACCATCTGAACAGTAACTCCTCAGTTCCTCCCTTCCGTTCACCTCTTTGGGTAGCAGGAAGCAATCGTTGAGAGAGTGGAAGAAATTATAAAGACTAATTGTGCAAATTTTTTATTTTCTCAGGGTTCAGCCATCTCCATTCACCTCCAAAAAATATATCTCAGTACCAGTGAGAGATAATCCGTTTGGAGGTCAGCATCCGTCTGATACAAAATGAAGTAGAGGTGGTCCCTCAGTCTCAAAAAGAAAAGTGAGTTTACTCTGGCTACATTCTGTTAGAAAGAAGACACCAATGCGAGACTAGTCTCATTCTAGACCTCCATAAATCAAACTGATACACAAATAGATGTATGTTTTATATGTTGTCAGTTCACCAGCTGTATTTCCAACTCCATTGTGGGATTGGATGCGTGCCAGATTTCTGGTGAGCAATTTACAATAATACTACAGAATTCTTTGTTTCGGCCTCAGATTGGCATGAAAAATCTTTCCAGAGTTCTTGGCACTGGTAGTGCCAGTTCTCAGAAAGATGGCAATGTTGTTCTAATCCTCCCTGGACTATTGGTTTATAAAGACATTGATACCTCAGGAATTTCACCAACACTACAACATTGCACTTCATGTGCTTCTAGTTCTGTGCTTAAGGTGACCTCTTTATCCTTGGGAGCTTAACGTAGTCCTTTCCAGATTAATGTGGCCCCAGTTTGAGCCTTTATGGCCACTCCTCAACCTATTTCCAGGAAGGTGGCCTTGCTAGTGGCCAGAACGTTAGCAGGGTTAGTGAGATCCAGGACCTGTGTTATGAACCGTGTACACTTTTCTACATAGATAAAGTTATGATGGGAATCCATGCTAGCTTCCTTCTAAAGTTGTATCTCTGGAGCACAAGCGATGTGATTATCGAGTTATTAGGTCAAGTACGATCCATTTGGATTTGATCCGTTGATTTAAATAGCGGAGAAAGGCTGCTAACTTGTTTTGTCCTGATTAAGTATCCGCTCAAGAATCATAGAAATTTCGGGTTTGAAACATTGACGTGCATATGTTGACCAGATTATCAAAATGTACAACTTTCAATCCTGTACTCAAATTAGTCTGTGTATTGCATGTTTTAACGGCTCTGTAGTCAACATTTTGATTTTGTTACAATGGCACCACACTTTTTGTCACTAATCACTAAGGAGCAATTACTGCTTTGTGCATCGGTTTGGATAACATTGTCATATTAGTGATTAAATGACTATTTTTCCTGGGCGTGTGTTTCTGCTTTATCGGTTTATGTACGGGGTGAGCGACCTGGAAGCATTTAATCCCTAGATATAGGTTTCTGTATTCTGCTGCCCGACCTTAATGACCTCAACCTTTGTCTGAGAGGCCTCAAACCAATTTGCCTTTGCTGCAACTTTGTATAGGAACTTTGTATAGGAACATTTCTGATTCTGACATTTGTAAAGGACCCACCTGGAGGTGTGTACATATTTTTGCAAGACATTCTCTTAACCCAGTTTCCAGAACAAACGCAAGTGGGCAAGATGCACTGCAGATTCATTTCAGTAACAGTTACTTTAGTTTTGGTTCTTTTCCCTTTGCCTTTTTTCCTCTGGTCCCATTCAGGTCTTCCAATTTTATTCCATGTTTACTTAAGTTACACGGAACTCTGTTCTGCCGTGGTCTTTTATCTCTGTAGAACTGGCTCAACTGCCACCTGCAGGTCATGATAGGATAATGGCTGAATAGTATTCCTTAATGGAGTGGAAGTATTTTTCCCAGCCTTTCAAGCTTCAGTCTGTTAAGCTAAATTTTCCCTTCTTTCTATCACGTGTTCTTCAAAACCTTTTCTGGAAAGGTTTTCTTGCCACTCTTATTTCTAGTGACTATCAGCTTTTCAAACTTGTTTCTTTTTTTAAAGTAAACTGTCGAATTGGCTGAGGTGGTCTTTTTATATGCTGAAAAGAATACTTTTTTAAATGAAAAATTTCGATTTTCAAAAGGAAAATCGTGTTATTTATGTATATTTTTAAACAGTGCTCCAGGATCCTATGGTTGAGTGGAACAGCTCATTGCTTATGACTGTTATGATTCCTCTGGAGGAGAACTAGGATTATAGGTTAGTATTTATTATTCTCAGTTGTATGGCTTGCTTAACCTTTTTCTAGGTTGAGTCTTCTTCCCTTTGCCTGGACACGCATTCAGATAACTAAAAGCGATGTAATTTGGCTGGCTCAAGCCTTGGATCCTCTAGTTCTGGCTTTCTTACTGACTATTGGCGTCAACACAATTGTTATGTCCTTAGTTTCCTCTGCTTTGGCCTTACAGAAGAATCCCTTTGGTACAATAGCTGAGTCCATGCTTTGATTTTCTGGCAAGCCTGTTTGTCTTCTTTTTATCACTAGGTTACCTCGGTTATTCGATTTCTGTATCACTTACCATCCTTATGGCCGAAAATTCTACTTTGGTCTTCCTCCAAAGTGTAGAGTTTAGAATGGGAGGAGCAAAGTCTTTTCAAGCACCTCTTGTCTAACAGGTTGACCTCATCACTCACTGTGCGTACGGGCTGCACTGAAGCAGTTTTGGGCAGCCAGGCTCATGTTCTTGCTCTTCATGCATGTTGAAGCCATAACGACTTTGACATTTTGTGGACTGTGAACCATTCTAGTGTTTTGAGTATGCTAGGACAGTATTCAGGGAGGCACTTGCAGGAATCAAAATGTTTAGTTTTAGCTCCTATACCTGCTGTGTGATCTTTTTGTGTACAAATACGGTGACCTTTTTGAACCTTCAACATATCGAGCTTCTTTCTGACCAACAAACGGAGTCCTATTTTCTTGACGTGATTTGCTTCCAATGTTTTTGTATAGAACATATATGAATTCAAATTTTTTTTCTTTTCTTAATCCATACTAAACATTTAGGCCGTGCCTTTTTGTGAGGTGTTTGTGCTTCCCTCATGGAAACATAACCAAACTTTATCTCAAATTTGTAGTTGGAGGAAACATGACTACTGGGATTATATGGGGGTGCTCCCTTCGGCTGTTAAACATTACCAGCTGTAAACCAGTGGTTACACGTAAGTAATAATTTCCATAATAGCTCTCTAACAGCTCTATAATACAATATTCAATATAAAATATTTTCCTTGCTTTCTTTGGATCCTCTGTTTCCTTAATTCCCTCTACAGCCTATTTTGGTAACCGTAGGTATACCTGAATCATTTTTAGACCCCCTCTATTCTTTTGCTTGTAGGCAATTGATTATTTTTCTTTTCTCTTGGTCCTGTCAGTCCGTTGTCGATGATTGGCTCGATGTTTACAAGCAGGATAGAGAGACAGGACTTCTGGATTTGATCAATTTCATCATGCAGGCATGTGGATGCAAAGGTGAGAAATTTAATTGTTAATAGGGAAATTGGGGGTGTTGCACACAATGAGACTGTACTTGCCCAACCTTTTATGTTTTTGAGATGATTCTCCCACTTTGTGGTTACCACCCTTCCCTAATGTAGTTTTATATGTATTACTCTGCTGTCCTGCTCTTCCTTTCTCACTTTTTGAGAATTGCCTTCATAGCATGTAGTAAAACGCTTTAGACTTCTTGTTTGGAAGTCCATTGTGGACATTAATGTTATTTTGAGGGCCCACCCAGTGTCTATGCTTTACCAACCATCAAAGCCTGATAGTGTTTTTTTTTTTTTATACTTTTGCTGAAAGGCAAAAGGAATGCTGTCTTCTGTCCCAGAGCCAGATACCTTCTGTTGAAGGTTGTGTACAACTCCCTTTAGCGTCCTAACACATTGGTACTAGATTTGCATGGGTTGAACTGCTTTCAGTGCAACTATAGTGTTGCTTGACGCAATTCACACCGACCAGTTAGCTGAAATTGCACCATTTGTTTGTGACAGAAAAGATTTTTCATTCTTCTCTATGAGGTACCTTACAAGTGTATCACAAAAACACAATATTATGGATTAAGAGGGGATTGTCCCGCAGTCTGGTTTTCATTCCTTTTTCTATTGCTACTGTCCGCTAGTATTTGAATTTCATCCTATGCAGCAAAGTGCTATTGTGAAACTTCGTTTTTGTGGTAAGAGCTTGAGCATTGACAATACATCTCAGTCCCACCACCATCCCTTTTGACTGATACTGTTAACTGCAGCTTTCTCACCTTAAGAATATTGGCAGTCTACATCTGGAGAACTCTCAGTAATGCTCCTGCATGCTAATTACTCGGTACCTTAATACTCCATACTGCCACGGAAGTGACAGAGTAGAGCTGTATATACGTGCCAACCATATGCGCTGATGTCAGTTCCTTGCTGTGCCTTTCAACGCAAATCTTAACCTCTGCTCCGATCTTGCTGGTTTTCAGACGACTTCAGAAACTTGTGTGGCAGAGATGATACCTCTCCCGAAAACATCTTGATTCAAGTTGTGGCATGACTGAAGGAAGGCAATCCAGAAACAGGACCCGAATCTTAAGGTCGCTGAAGAAAAATAGATCCAGCTGCAAGTCTTGGAGCAGTTCCTGATCCCATTCAATGAGTCGGACCTGCTCAAAGTCCTATTCCCACTCAGTCTTCAAGTAACTCGAAGTTGAATATGCTCCATAAGCGTAAGAAGGACAGTTCGGACCTGACCCATCGCACCTCTCGAAATCCGCCAAGAAGGTGCAACGGCATAATTCAAAGGGCTATACCTCACAAGTATCTTCAGACTGATCTGTTCCCGTTGCTTCCCCCTTATGCCCTGAATTTCCCAGGTTGCCGTCTACCTGCAGCAAATTGTCGCATTCAAGGAGACCATGCTGCAGCTCTTTCATATTCTTCTCTAGTGTGCCTTCAGGACCTTACAGAGCCTCAAGAGGGTCCAGTTGGACGTTCACATGTGGGCCCTCCCTTAGTGCCAATTGACCTAATTGGACCCAGCCCATTCTGACACTAGTACATGGTTCCACTTCTACCCCAGGATCCGTGCCATTCCCTTCCGTGTTGATCCTGAAGTGGACCCTGTTGGCCCAGGACCCGATCCAGTCTTCAGAATCCCTCCCAAGTTGTCATTGACTTTGGCTGTAGGCCTATTTCACGCTATAAATTCATACAGGCCCAACCAAACTCTAATGCTCAGCTCTGATACCAGTATGCTTTCAGAGTCTGAAGGCCTCATTTGGATCCGACTGATGCAGTTCAGGTTATGCAAAATGTCCCCCATGACAGTGGTGATGAACAGGGAACAGGAGGCGGACGACATCCTCCCCCTCATTATTCTGATGATGGGCTATACATGAACTTAAAGAAATGGCAATGGGCTAAAGACTAAGTTAGGCTTTCCACCTCGACCACCAACTAAGAAAGTGTAGTAGTTGTGCCAAGGGTAGTAGTTCCAAGGGCAGCTGAAGTGCTTGATTTACAGTTGCCTACCATTGAAACCAAGACAAACTTGTTAACTGAGTCTCTTCAACCAGGTCCATCTTCTGGCCCATTACCCCCGGACATTACTCTGCCTTTATCGTTGCTTGATTAAAGCCATGGTTGGGCCCTACAGTCAGTCAACATGTTAGCAGTCGCCATAGGCCGACCCCAAGTGACCTTCATTTTTGAGACTAGGCCCCCTTCGCCTGACAGGCTTGTAGTACGGTCATCGAGGAGTAAAGTCAATCCTAATGCCTTTCCGACCAATCCTCTGAATAGAGTTGAAATGCATTGATGCCATCAGGGGAAAAAGATTATCTTCTGCATGTTTGGTCTTAAGACCTTTGAAAGGTGTGTGCCTTTTGGGCAGGTACACCCATGCTTTTTGCGACATAGCCAGAAAAATCTTGCCGGCTGTCACGGAATACCTCAGGGCCTCACTGGCTCAGACAATACATGATAACCAGGACTCAGTGAAGTATGCCTTGTGGGCAGGATTGGATTCATGAACTGTGTGGGCAGAGTTATTGGCAACAATGTAATACTTACAAGGCATGTACGAATGGAGTCAACTGGAATTTCTGCTGGGGTTGTACAGGTGTCCCTTATTAATATGGCCTTTGAGTCCAGATAGTTTAGGGAGAAGGCTGATTTGGGGCTCATATGATTTATGTATATCCAAGCCTTGGTGCAATCCAGTGGCAAGCAGTTGCAACAGTACATGAAGTTTAGGGGTTATTCCAGGGGATGAGATTATGGACTATACCATCCTTGCTAAGCTGTGCAGCAGGCCAAGTCCTTTTGGGTCTGAGGTCATGGTGGCAGCCAAGGCCAATCGCACCAACAGGAACAGGCCTCATCTGCCATTTCCTCCCCTGCTACAGCTAAGCCACTTTAACTTTCCCTCACAGGCCCATGCTAATCTGGAGACTGGAAGCATAAAGCATTTAATCACCGGGCTGGAGAACGTCCACTTTGGGCAGATTGATCTTTGAAACCATTCGAAGGGGCTACGCCCTGCCTTTCACGTCCTCCTGCCCTGTCTACCCCCGACATCATAGCGACTGACAGCAGACCATTCGGCAGCCTTGCTGCAATACGTCATCCTTCTTCTGGGCAAGGGTGCCATTGAGTGCCTACCAGTTTCAGAGGAAGGAGGGGGTGCTAGTCGCGCTACTTATCTTACTGAAGAAAGACGTGAGCCTTCAAGCCTGTACTGGGACTCTACCCACTGACTGCCCTTCTTCTGGAAGACTATTTCAAGATGCACACCCTGTCTGAGATTCTTTCTGCTCTGGACCCAGTAGGATGGATGGCTTTCTTGGACTTGCTAGACATGAATTTTCATGTACCCGTCCTACACACATTCTCTGCGGTTCACAGTGGGGTTGGAACACTTCTAATTTGCAGTGCTCTACTTTGGCCTCACCTCGATTCCTTGGGTGTCCACAAAAGTGATGGCAGTGGTTTAGACCTCGCAAAAGGTTTATTTTGCCAGATCGAAATGGCATTTTAAAACTGCACATACAGTTCGCAATGACAGGCCTGAGACATGTTAAAAGGCTACGTAATTGGGTGGCTCAATCAATGCTGCAGGCCACTAGTACTAATTAATTTACAGGCCCTAGGTACATATATCACCACTTTACTAGGGGCTTGCAAGTAACTTAAATGTGCCAGTTGGGTGTAAGCCAATTTCACCATGTTTAGAGGAGAAAGCACATGCACTTTAATGTTGGTTAGTAGTGGTAAAGTGCCTAGAGACCTAAGGCTAACAAAGACAAGATCAGCAAAAATGGAGGAGTAAGGCAAAAGGTTTGATGGGAAGACCACTGTAAGGACCACCGTTGGGCTGACAGGTCTAACAATAAGTAATTTGTTCTTCTTTTTTCACTCAATTTCCTGAGCTTGCTAGAATATTCTTTTACCTATGCTCTCCTGATTTTTCTACTATTCCTCTTCCTTTTATTGTTGCTTTGGCTTCTCATCTTGTAACAATCAGTGCCTAAAAAGAATATGCAGGCTGGTCCTTCTATCAATTTCTGTTAAGGTGAAATCACTCTAATCGTAAGAGACTCTGCAATACCTCCATGTTGTGGCAAAGGCATTAAAAAAAAAAAAAGTGAACTCTATTCTGTCCACCACAGTTTTGGATGTCGTAGTTAAACTATTGAAGTTACTCTTTAACCTGAGGCGATCCATACTTAAAATCCAACCGCTCAGTTGGCAGAAACTCCCCTAAAAAGTCTTCATGAGTACAGACACCAGCCATATTTTAGATCATGGTCAAGACTAGGTTTACTCAAGAAAGCAGTTGATTCTACATTATAAGTTTGCCTCAACAAGCCTATTTTTTTTAATAGCTCCATGTGAGCTGCCAAAGTTACTTGTAGATGTGTAGCAATCTGTTGTTGATCAAACAGCTGTGCCATGGGTACACCTACATTCTGGGAAAACAGTTTCGAAGTTCTCAGCTCCAAAAAACTCATCCCAAAGGATAAATCTGTTGATAGAAATCTGTTATCTGCTGTAGTCCGAGAAACTGTATGGCCTTCCATAGTACTGGATAAATAAATGGAGTTTTCTTAAACCAATGCAAAAAGTTCTCTGTTCCTGACTTGAGATAAATAAAATCTTGTCTTCTGCCACGTACTGCTTTAATTTGCAGAATCGCGACAATACTGCAAAGTTTCCAGTTTTTCGCCTACAGCAACTTACATTTCTTTTTCTTGGTATCTGTAGCTAAAGAAGAAACCATTCTGATGGATACTTACAACTGCAGACTCCTCACTTTCAGAATATCCCCAGGGCCCGACTGGATCCGGAGAACTTTAAAACCAGTGGCCCCATGCACTTGCATGTGTGCTGATGTCAGTTCTTTACTTTCCGCAAACTCCGCTCCCAATGTTTTTTGATTTTCAAAATTAAGACTGTGTGCAAGTGAACATTGTCTCCTTCAAAAAAGTTATGCTGTTAGCTGCGCTGATGCAGAGGAACAGAAGTTGGACATTTGCTTTCATGAGGTCTTTGGTGCCTGTGCTCCAATCATGACTCCAAGTCATGACAAGTGTTCCCTCGTGTACCTGAAGGCTATCCGGAAGTAAAATCTGAGGTCTACATTATTTGACACAAAAAGAAATCGCGATTGAACCAAAGGACTCCTCCCACTTAAAGTTGTGGCCCAAGCCTAGTCTCTTGGTCCTGTGGCCGCTCCTGCAAAGTATTTACTTCCAGCTCGAAGTTTTCACTTAAGTCGAAGTGCAAGGTCAAACACAAAGTTGAAGCTGGATTGGACCCTATCCAGACACTGTAGCTTGAAAGAGAAGGCATGAGGGTGTCAAGATAAAATTGCACCCCTTTCGAAGTGCTATGTAAAAGAACAGATTATTCTGCTGTTCCTGGTGTAGCCTGAGATTTCCAGGCCATCATCTAAGGCTGTGCTGCAAATTGTTGGTGAGATTCTGGCTTTCTCCTGTGTGCCTTTGGGCCCCAAGGTGCCGCAGGAGCCTCAAGTTGGGTTACAGCTGTCTTGTCCTCTCCGATGTTATTTGGCCCATTGGAACCATGTTCCGAACCCACACTGATTCCAGGACAGTCTTCCCTGCCAGCTCCAACAGCCATGCTGGTTCCACACATACCAAAGTAGATACAGATTCTACTGGCACCAATGGAAGATCTGATGCCCTGTCGGACACTGAATCAACGTCTTCACAGTGCTCTTTCACTATAATATCATAAAAGCACAACAATTTTTTTCCCCCCTGACTTTAGCCCAATACCTCTAGCATGATACAACTACCTGCAGAGGCTACGTTTTTTGGTTCAGATTTTAACCATGTATAAGATACAAATGGTTTCTTATATACCAGTGACTATGAGGAGGAAGGAGATGGGCTACTCCCCCTTGCTAAACTGATGATGCATTATACTTGAATTTACAAAATGCTATAGGTTTAGACACTTGCTCTGAAACAGAGCTCGACTCTGAACATCAACGGAGGAAAGTGCCTTGTGTTCAGTGGGAGTACAGAGGACAGCTGCATTCTTTTCTCTCTCATCTAATGAAAGAAGAGGATTTTTTCGGATGGAAACATCTACCTGTGGATTCCTCAACCTTTGAATATACCAATGTACCAGCATTCCACTAATACTTTTCTTTACAGCTCTCCCACGTCGACGAGGACATCATAATGCCACGGCTCCGCACGCGACTGTGTGACATCATCGGAGCAATAAGAAGCCCTAGTCGGCGTGCTTCCCTTTTTTCCACGCCTTCGATTGTGTAAAGTTTTTTTCTGCTCTCCAATAGTGTAGTAGTTTTGGCTTTTGTAGATAATGTTGTTGCAAAGGACAATGTCTCCACCAAGGAAGTACGGATTAAAGCCCTGCAGGGAATGTGAAGGTCAGATGTCAATTACTGACCCACACGACGACTGCCTTTGTTGTCTTAGTTCAGATCATGATGTCAATGCCTGTTCTTCCTGCCAGAAGATGAATCCAAGGGCATTGACTGAGAGGGAGGCAAAGCTTTTTATCGCCACGGTAAGACATGAGAAAAGAGGGCATCTGAAGTCTCGTCCTGTAGTGTGGATTGTGGCCTCATTGTCGACATTGCTAAGTTAGCTTGGGCCCAGCTGCCATGATGCCTTCTTTGCACATGTTCCTCTGTGACTTTGTTTTTCCAGGATCTGCTTGTGACGTTCACATTAGAACTGTCTGCCTTTTTGCCTTTCACCCTTTCTCCTGTTCTCTGTGGTTTTCGTCTGCACACAATGTAGAAGGTCGAAAAACAACGTGCCTTGTTTTTGCTGTTCTGGTCCGCCCCTCGCACTTAGACATAACATGACATACAGCTGCACTGGAGAAATTCGTGTGCATTTAATATTGTGAACTCACTGTTGAAGGCAGTTGGAGAAAAACCTTTCCAGGGAGAAGAGCTGTGCTTGTCCGATGATGTAACCCTTGCATCTAGTTCTTGAGGTATGGGGGTCCCCCTGACAAAGCCCAGAGGTCTTCTATTTTTATAATAAACTAGTTCCTAGCACGGGGAGGGTGGCAAGGCCTTTTAGTCCTATATCCACTGTCTTTATAAAATGCTGTCCCCGTTTGTATCCTATGGAATTGTAACCATGCTTACTGTTTTAACTTTATGCATTATGCTGCTAGTACTGACACGTGTACTGTGTCTTGGAGCACGTTAGTTGAAATAAACATTTTAAACTATACTGTGTCTCTTAATACGCACGTTGTGGACAAGTATGAGTGAGTAATGAAAGAGTGTTCTTGCTCCCGCGATTCCTGTAAGAGTCCGTGTTCTGGGATGTCTAATCATTGGTAGCTTCGCTGTAGTGCGGAGAACGAATGTGCCACTATAGCTAGTCGGATTGGGATTTTGGGTACTAAGGCGTATGGTTGGTACACCACTATACACCGAGGTCCTGTTTTCCTGCGCATAGTTCTGGATATGTGCAGAATCCCTGCAACATGGCGCCACCAACGTGGTGGGCTTATCTGCGAGACGCTCTAGTAGTACTTGTGCTTGTCCACAACCTCCTTCACTACTGTTTCCGGAAACATATGTGAGGGTGTAACCTCCTATATTGATGTTTTTATAGGTTTATTCAAGCTTGAAGTTACTAAAAGGTGTTCTCTATAAAATTAACCCTATATTGCACTGCCAAGCACTAGGTTGTTTTTCGTTCTTGGTTTTGATGGCTGTGGATATAAATATCCCGGCACATAGCCGCGCTGCGCTCCGTGCTCATTTGACAGCGTATGGAGTGCCTGACACGGGTGTAGACCTCATCTTTGTGGTCCAAGCCGATACGGCTTACCACTTTGAGGTGTTTTACTCCTGGGTCACTTTTCCGGCGGTGGAAGGAGCTGACAATTTGTTCCACGCTTACGCAGCCACCGCCCTACCCAACGTTTATCGGCCTTATCAGGCTCTTGAAGTACCGCTCACGGCATGGCAACACCGTGTTTGGTTTAATGGCGCCCTCCCACATCCGGTCACCCCGATACGTTTAGGCCCCTTATCAATAGATGGGGCCACTTGGCCTGTTTTGGCCGGGTATACCCCTCATCCACGTCATTTAGCGGTTCCAATAGATGAACTGTGCATGTTGCATGTGTCTTTAATCCGTGTGCACAGAGCTTTAGTACAATATGTTACAGGCAATGTCCAGATGGCCCCTCCTGGAGTTGCGGCGCATCCAGCTGTACATGGCGGAGTGACCATAAGTCCCGTCATGGTTAATTCGGTGCTGGGCAAGCGCCCACAGAATAAGGATGATTTGCCTTATTGGCTTGCAGAAAAATTTGACCAGCCGGAGGCGGTGTTTCCAAATACCTCTCCTGTGGAAAAACACAGGATTCTAACTATTAGTTTGCCAAAAGACTTAATTCCCGAGTTGACAGAATGCAACAACTGGGGCAAGGTATTCGCAGCAGTGTATGCGAAATGTTTCGGCACTCAATCCATGACGGTCCTCCCTACCGTAATTAAGCGTGTGCAAGATGAGCATGGCCCTGAAGCGACTGGGGATGAGACTGGTGGGAGTGTTCGATGTAGTGGCTGATCTAATCCTTGCGAAAGTCAAGGGTGATGCAGTCAACTTTCAAGTCGCTAATGCTTTGGTCCCCGAGCTGGACAAGCCTTGCGAATTACCAAAAATTATTGCACAGGCTTATAAAACCATTGGCCGCAATAGTTTGGGGGTTAAGCCTTTTGCTAAAACGCAAGCTCACACACAAACACAACAAAAATCTCAGTCTGACAAAGACGAGAAACAGTTCTTTTCTAAAAAGAACTGGAAGTTGAAGAAACAGGGAAAGCAACAACCAAAACCAAGGTCGCGTGCTGCGTCACCGGTTTCAGTAGCTTCTGAACGCACTTATGATTTGCACGACCGAGCGAGAATTAAATCTCCTGATAGATTTCAGGTTCCTGACTAGCGTTCTCCTCGTTCTTCGCAGGCACCATCGACCTCACAGGCTGGTGGAGGAGATCGCCAGGAAAGAGGCAGGGGTCGTAACGCCCCACAGGGACGAGACCAACCTCGACAACCTGGCAGAGGGAAACCAGAAGAATTTCCCCGTCCTCGCCCGCAGTTTCAGAAGAAAAAAGTTGCCGCTTTAACAGCGAGATATGCCACAGATGGTGAGAACGAGACTCCTGAATTGGACGTGGGCAGTGACCCTGCTAGACAGCGCTGCGGAAGTTACCATAGTGCGGGAGGCACTACGTCCTCATGTGGAGGCGACCGCAACTGATACTTGTCGAGACAGCTGACACCCGAGTGGCACCCCCTGACGGACTATTTAATATTGTCCTGCAAATTGAAGGTGACATTGAGCGTGTTATTAGAGGAATTTTTGGGGAAAATCTGACCTCTTCCTACGACATTTTATTGGCGGAGGTGGATTGGCCGCCCCCATTCGTACTTGCTGCTCATAGAGGGGAGGAGGTAATCCTTCCGAGCTTTTCTCGTCATGTCCCCAAGGACAAAGCGTAGGCTCTCGCAGCTGAATGGGCTGTGGCCCAGGCCCCGGCACTGTACCGTAATCACGTGGGCTGGGATGAGGATTCACCCTCCCATGATGTACCATTGCGGTCTCTGCCACAGCCTCAAGCCCAATATCCCCTCCGGCCGGAAGCTAAAGGTCCCGTTTCCGACATTCTAACACAGTTAGAATATCAAGGAGTAATTGAGACATGCGTGTCACCAATGAATAATCCTCTTTTCGCGGTTTCTAAACCCGATGGGTCGTACCGCTTGGTATTGGACTACCGGCATTTGAACTCACATTGTCGGACCTTCGCAGTGCATAATACCCATAGTTCTGCGCTCGTAGACAGTCTTGTTCGTAAAAAATATAAAACACTTGACCTTTCCAATGGTTTTTACACTCACAATTTGTCCCCGGACTGCAGTCAATGGACCGCGTTCACCTCCGGTGGAAAACAATTAAAATTCCGGCATTTGCCAATGGGCTACAAGAACAGCCCGGGGGTCTTCGCCGCCCGTGTTGTCTCTTTGTTGGACAGCATAGACCCAGATGCGTATTCGTATGTGGATGACATTTATCTGACAGACGACGAACTATGGCCGCATCTTACCCGAGTAGACCGCATTATTCTTGAGTTCGCGGTTTTAGGTTACAAATTTAATTTTGCCAAATCACACATCGCAGAATACACTGTTTTTGGGCTATCAGCTCAACAATGAAGGTAGGGGCTTAGCTCCCCACTTCCTGGAAAAGTGCGCACTTTGGCGCCCTCCAACAACTCTGAAAAAACTTCAGTCTTTGCTGGGATTTTTGAACTTCGGGCGCACATACATTCCCGAATATGCCCAGCGTATCAAGCCTCTCTATGCCCTGATGCAACATACTTTTTCGAAGTCATGCTGGCTTCCGGAACATTCGCTTATACTGCAATCTTTGCAGTCTGATCTACTTGAATCTAAGTTCTTGTTGACACGTGATAACCACACGAACCTGGTGATCCGAATAGTGCCAGGGGCAGTGGGTTTCACGTACTTGACGTTTAACGAAGGTGACACAGTACCTATTGCCTACAAGTCACATCTTTACACTTCTGCCGAGTTGCGCTTTACAACTCTGGAGAAAGTTTTGACTGCAGTGCAAATGGCGATTCTTAAGGAACGTGCACTGGCACAGGGAAAACGCATCTTGGTTGTCACCCCCTATCCTGCCCTTGAGGCAGTAACAAAGGCAAGTGTACCAAACTCTAAGGCACTGCACCCCCGTTGGATACAATGGGCTACTTCTTTGACATCTCCGGATGTCACCTTTATCTTTGATTCCTCTCTTCAGACACAGGAGTTCTTACAGTATGAATTTGTTCATCCTCCTCCTCTGTCTTTGCTGCCACTTGAGGAGTACAAATGTATCATTTACACCGATGGTTCGGCGCAACCGGCCACGGGTTCTGAGCATGCGTACTCAGCAGCATGTGCTATTGTGGCTGGTCACATGGTGAACGGTGAGTTCAAATCGAGTGTTGTGCACACGCAGGCACTGGGAGACAGTACTGCACAATTAGCCGAGCTGCGCGCTTTGGTGCTAGCACTTGAGTTTGCGGATCCGGATGTGACTATGCTTATTGTATGCGATTCTTACTACTGTGTCCAGGCTTATAATGACAACTTATTCTTTTGGTCTCAAAACGACTATAGAGATTCTAAGGGCAGCGCAATTGAGCATAAAATGCTTTGGGTTCGAGTGGCAGATCTTAAACAACGTCTGCCTCTCACACAGGTGATTCACACTCTTGGCCACCAGCGTGTGGGCGCACACGCGGTTGGAAACAGTTTGGCGGATGAAGCTGCCAAATCAGCAGTAGCCACGTGCTCGGTAGCAGCCGTTACAAGATCCATGACAAAAATAGATAATGAGATTTTGGCAGCTATTGCTGCAACCAAGGAAGGCTCTAATTACCCACAGGGTTTCCCTTTCAAGTACTCATCATTCAAGTCCCGACCATGTTCCTTTTGTAAGAATTCCGGACGTTGGTGATCGACTGGTTCCCAACGCGGACCGCAGAAATTCGTTGATAACAGCCGCACATGAAGGCTTGGCTTCGGCCCATGCTGGCATGTCTGCAACTGTTTCAATCTTGCAGCAGCGTTACTGGTGGCGTGGTTTATACAAACAGAGCCGTAATTATGTCCTTTCTTGTGACATCTGTCAGCAAATTAAGCCCTCTACGGTTACACGTCCACCACAAACACAGCTCTGCATTTCTAATAAACCTTTTGGTTGTGTATACCTTGATCACTGCGGTCCATTTTCTTCTGATACTGCATATAAATATATCTTAGTTGCAGTTGATTCGTGCACACGTTTCATCTGGGTTTGGGCACAACGCAGTGCTGACGCTCGAAATGTCATCAGGGATTTGCGTGTCTTTGTGGGAATTTTTGCCTGTGGCACCTTCCATTCTGACCAAGGTCCAGCGTTCGCCTCTAAGGCGTACAAGGACGCGATGAGGTCTATGGGGGTGCTGGTGTAATTTTCCTCTCCATATAGGCCTGAGGGCAACTCAATTGTGGAACGAATGAACCGTGACTTAAAGCAATCCTTGACAGCTAGAGTCTTAGGTACTGGCAGGAACTGGCTGGCCCACTTGTATGGCGTGCAACGTGCACTTAATAATCTCCCTAGAAGATCTCTGGGTGGGCGGACCCCCTATGAAATGCTCTTTGGCATACAGATGTTTGTGCCAGACCTTGATGGTCTAGACATGGCGGCAACTGCTGCAATCTTTGACGTAGATAATCATTCTACTGTGTTGCAGGACTTACAAGAGACCCGTGACAAACTTGCATACGAACATTTACCTTCAGCCACAGACGCTGCGTTGCAGATTCCGGTTGCCGGCTGGCTTCCAAAGATTGGAGATCTGATCCGTGAGAAGGTGGAGAACAAAAAAGAATTTGGCCCCTCTTATCGTGCACCGGTTCCAGTTCTTGGCTTGAAGGGTACTCGTACAGTCATCTTACCACCGCTTCCTGGTCGCAAAGACAACAGATACATCTCAGTGGACAATGTCAAGTTACACCATCTGGCCGATTCTCAATAGTGTGACACCTGCGGTATCATGTCCAGCAATTTCAAGAAATCCTGTTAGTGGCCCTCCAGTCTCCACAGGCGCTGATGTTGCAATTGAGATCGTCGCTTTGCCAGATCGCCTGCTCAACCTCCCGGCTTCTTCCTGCAACGAGGAAACCGAGTATATTTACCCCGCAAGTGAGTCCGTGGCTCATTTGCCTACCACGCCACTGAACCCTACTCGCTTTTCCTTTGATTCGTCTTCCGCCTCATCATTTATCCCGACCGAATTCAGTATTTTTGTATCCTGGTTCAAAGAAAAATTTTTTGGTCCCTCAATGGACATGCATCTGGTTGGTGCTATTCCTGATTTTTCTGTTCATGTCCATTGGCTTTGTGACAGTTTTTTTCTTACTCATCAATGGTCACTATTTGCCAGAACGCTCTGCGGTGAACTCTGTGGCTGGAACTTTGGCTCCGCATTCTTCTTCACACATCATGAAGCGTGACCACACTTTTGTGAACATTTCCGCCTTTCCAGTAGCAGATGGCATCGTATGGGACGCAGTGAATTTCCAAATTCATGGACCGACAGAAATTATTAATGTTCCTAATGTGCTTCGTGTCTCCATGGGTGATGTGGTAAAAAGGAATATCCATTACTTAAATTCTGCTAATTATGCCGATTTGTATTACCAGCATTACGGCAACCATTTTCTGCATAAACCCAGTACACTTCGAGGTAGTTTCAATTACACACAATGGGAACATTGCCCAACCCCTCTGCAAGGTAGCTCTCGAACACTGATAAATAAATGTACCTACTTTACAGACTTTGACAGATCTAACCCAGGGTCCTATTATTTTAAATTGAACATTTCTTCAAATCCAAAGGTAATGTTAACCCACACCAAATTGCTAAAATCAAGTTCCTTTCTAGATGCATTAGCTGTAGGTGGCTATGAGCATTGGAAAAACACCATTGACTTGAAATCTATTTGGGGCACTAAATCTTGGCAGGTACGCGGTACAGAAGCTTTGCACCGTGCTTGCCTTATCCCCACACAAATTATTTTTAAACAGTACTATATATCAAACAACCTGTTTGGGTTTGGCAACTTCCAAACAATTGAATGCCCCTTCCACTCCTGCGTTGTCTTCCTGGCCGAACAGAGGCTTACATTTAAATATTTCCCTTGAAAATTTGCAAGTGTTGTTTCAAAATAACTCATTTAATGTCTCTACACTGGATCGCTCAGCCTGGTTGGTTTGGCCCGTTGCCTCTAATGCATGCCAACTGCGTTTTCATGACACTGCTCCTGGTTACAAACAGGATAGGCCAGATCCACGTTTTTCTGACTCACGTACAGTTACAACCTATTCAGTTGGTAAATTATGTAAACCGTGGTTGCAGCACTCCAGTTTAGATTCAGTAAAACAAAATTTATCTCTCTTATCAGGCAACATCGATCTGGCTGACTTTGTCCTAGGACCTAGAGGTCCGAGACCTAAACGATTTGTTTATGCGACTTTCAATGAAATCTGGAAGCTTTCACAAATTGAAGCTGCTTCCCGTTTACGGGCAATAGATCAAGCAAATCTAGAAAAAGTGCTTGCTGTTGTCGACAATAGTATTAACACCCTGTCTTTCCGCATTTACACATTAGAGAATATTGTTTCATCTGTTGCTGATATTGTACAGGATGACGTGTCTGTGTTATATCATGGTCAAAATCAATTGCGTTCAGTTCTGCAGTTTGCATGGACTTTGCCGACATTGAAAATGGGCAAGGTTCCATGGCATTTTTTAAACACATCTGCCTTGTTCTTGCCGTTTAATTTGACTGAGAAACAGCAGTTCATGTCCATGAAAGATGCAACATACACTCTTCTACATATCGAAAAGATAGATCCTTTACCATTCTCTGTGGCGGAGACTGTCTCTGCAGTGTGGCTAGTACACGGGGTTATCACTTTGCCTTTTTCTTTATTTGAATTTAGTTCATGCATGAAACATTATCCTGTTGGCCGTTTCGAGCCTTTGGGCAGTGCCTTTTGCACGAACTCTGGTCCCTACCTTTCACATACAGATGCCTTGGGGATGGCAAGGAGGTATTTCTCACAGGGAGTCTTGCGATTCTACAGTGGGTCATTCCCTTGTTTGTAAAAACATTAAATTGCACGGGGCTTGTAATGTTTCTGCCCCGAATCTTGCTTGTGCTTTAAAGGGCGTTCCTGCTCCTGTTATATCACCTACTTTCACTATGCTTGCTAATGGTAGCTATCTGCTTTTGAATAATCAGGATTGCTGTGGTTTGCAGGCTGGCATTCCCTATATAGTAACAGTTTCGCAACGCGTGGTGTACTGCAAAAATGTGCTTTTTCCGCCCCCGCGTGGGAAGTTAGATAGTTCCATTTGGCCTTACATTCTGACTTTGAAGGCAGATTTCAATAAATTGAGCAGAATAAAGGCGCTATTATTAAACCAGGAGGTTATGCTCACTTACGCACGGGAGACCTTCGTTCTCCAGGTGGCCAGCGCCCACAGTGAGATACAGGCCCTTTTAAACACTAACCTCCCCCAACATTTCGGTGAACTTATTCACCGTATATTTAATGCATCAAATACAGCAGGTCTTGTACACTTTTTTAAAGTTGTAGGCTCTGGCCTTTTGACCTCCTTTCAGACTATATTTGGTGTAATCCCGGCTTTTATTCATTCCATTTTTTCCAACGTCTTTGGCGACTTCCCATTGATCCTAGCCTTAGCTTGCTGGCGTATTGCTTTTACTTTGTCTGTGGCGCAATGGCTGCACCACTTGTGGCCCTACTCAACCCAGGGCGACTGCGGATGCTCCGTAACCGCATGATTGACCGCTTCGGCGTCCTGCCGCTGGCAACCCTCAGCGTGTCTTATAGACTATCTTTTCGCTTTGCGTATTTCACTTGCATGCAACCAGTGATGTCCTGCTTATGATGTCCGTTCTCTTGGTCGTTGGATTTTTGCCCCTCCAATACGTCTAGTTCGGACCCGGATTTCGACCAGTTGATGGGTCCCTTAGTGGCCCATGAACGGGACTGTTCTGGTGCTGGATTAATGGCGCGTGCGGCTGCACTTGGGGTCTTGGCACAATGGGATATCTGGGCGGCTGCTCGGAATCTCCTACAACGAAGTTATATCGAGTATCACGCAAGTTGTCCCGAAATGCTGATATTTGCTCCCTATTATGAGGAGCATGAATGCAGTTTTGATTGGTTGAATTGGATGGCCTCTTTTTTCGAACAGTGACAATGATGTCTGTTTGGAAGGTGTTGCAGTTTTCTGCGTATACACTTTGATGGATTAGTTGCGTTGACTCGCCATGAACTGTATAGCTGGATTTTTTTGTCTTAGGGCCAGACAATGTCACTCAATCTGGGATTTTTTTTTCTCCATCGTTTTTTTTTTTTTTTACTCTTCCCTCAATTTCCAAAGGCCATTTCCCACCTATAGACGTTTCCGTTCTGCTCCATCTATTGGAACTGTGTTTTCATCCTACGTCTAGCCGATGGACTGACCAGGGGAGGGTGTAGTGTGGATTGTGGCCTCATTGTCGACATTGCTAAGTTAGCTTAGGCTCAGCTGCCATGATGCCTTCTTTGCACACGTTCCTCTGTGACTTTGTTTTTCCAAGCTCTGCTTGTGACCACATTAGAACTGTCTGCCTTTTTGCCTTTCACCTTTTCTCCTGTTCTCTGTGGTTTTCGTCTGCACACAATGTACAAGGTCGAAAAACAACGTCCCTTGTTTTTGCTGTTCTGGTCCACCCCTCGCACTTAGACATAACATGACATACAGCTGCACTGGAGAAATTCGTGTGCATTTAATATTGTGAACTCACTGTTGAAGGCAGTTGGAGAAAAGCCTTTCCAGGGAGAAGAGCTGTGCTTGTACGATGATGTAACCCTTGCATCTAGTTCTTGAGGTATGGGGGTCTCCCTGACCAAGCGCAGAGGTCTTCTATTTTTATAATAAACTAGTTCCTAGCAGGGGGAGGGTGGCAAGGCCTTGTAGTCCTATATCCACTGTCTTTATAAAATGCTGTCCCCGTTTGTATTCTATGGAATTGTAACCATGCTTACTGTTTTAACTTTATGCATTATGCTGCTAGTACTGACACGTGTACTGTGTCTTAGAGCACGTTAGTTGAAATAAACATTTTAAACTATACTGTGTCTCTTAATACGCACGTTGTGGACAAGTATGAGTGAGTAATGAAAGAGTGTTCTTGCTCCCGCGATTCCTGTAAGAGTCCGTGTTCTGGGATGTCTAATCATTGGTAGCTTCGCTGTAGTGCGGAGAACGAATGTGACACTATAGCTAGTCGTATTGGGATTTTGGGTACTAAGGCGTATGGTTGGTACACCACTATACACCGTGGTCCTGTTTTCCTGCGCATAGTTCAGTATATGTGCAGAATGCCCGCAACAGTCCTTGATCGGAGTCGCCGCCTCCCCACTCTTTGAGGTTGTCCAAAAGGACGTACAAGAAGAAGCGGCATCAAGGTTCTCTATGCCACTCTAAGAAGGATGTTTCCCCGAATTCGGTGTCCGAGGATCCATGAACAAAGAGGTGACAATTCTCAGACTGTCTCCATGGGTGGCTGATTCTGTTGAACTTTCCTCTACCGACGCCGAGAAAGGTGACGCCATCACCAGTAGAAGATGTGCGGCAGGAATCCCTGGTGCCTATTGTGCCCTCTCCGGCGTCAAATGAATCAACCTGCTTCAGTTCCTCATCCATCCAAGCAAGCGCTGTTGCCGCCAGCGTTGAAATTGAGGTCTCAAAGAGAGCCCAGAGACTTTTGGAGGAGGAACAGTACTTGTTTGAATGAAATCGGGATCTGGAGGAAGGGGAGATAGTGTCCTTGGATTTTTAGTTTGAAGTCTTGGAGGTGGCAAGTGGCTGTGATACTAAACTAGAGTGGGAGTTGTTGTCCCCAAAGGGTATTGCTTCACCAGAGGTTACGTCCTATCATTCTGTGATCAGAAAAGCGGCAGAGCTGCTGGAATTGCCATTGCCGTGTACAGAACTGAAATAAAATTTGTTGACTGAGGTGATTCATTCTTCCACTGCCTCATCTGAGCCTTTGTTACCTTTTTAAGGAGTCCCTCACTGAGCCTATTCTTGAAATTTGGCAGAAGCCTATTTCGTCTGTGGTAGAGTGTAGATCTATTGCAAGACTGTACAGGCCTGCTCCGGGTGACACATTTTTTTGTCTACGCATCCTACCCTCGAGAGTTTGTTGGTATTAGCATCCTGCTCTTCAAAGTTGACACCTGGTTCTTTTCTTACAACTCCTGGTGATGAGGAGTCTGAAAAGATGGAGTAATCTGCAAAGAAGGTTTTCTCCTTTGGTAGCATGGCTCTGAAGTCTAACAATGCAACATGTCTGTTAGGACGTTATATCCATGCGTTGATGGATTCAACAAAGGAGGTGGTTCGGAAATTGCCTGGTGATCTTCAAAGATATTATCGGAGTTGCTGAATGACAGCCAGGCTGCTACCTGCCAGGTAATTCAGTCTGGCTTGGACACTGCAGACTCAGTTGCGATGGGGTCTTCTGTTGCAAACAAGGAGACATGCTTGGCTTAGGGGGTCTAGCTTCTCGCCAGTTGTTAAAGCAACATTGTTGGATTTGCCATTTGATGGTTCACAGCAGTTTGGCCCAAAAGCTGATTCTGCCTTAGAGAGATTTAAGGACAGTAAAGCAATGGCGAGGTTGTTGGGACTTCAAACACAGCCTAAGGACTGTAAGCAGTTTTGCAGGTTCTAGGGGCTTGGCCAGAACTTGTCCTTTCAAGGCAGAAGCCAGTATCCGCCACAACAACAGCAGAAGGTATCTAATCCACTCTACAGAGGTTATGGGGGCGGGGCAGAGGCAGACGTCGAACTGCCCATCAGCCTTCTTCCACTTCTTCCTCCTCCTACCCTGCCAATATTATCGGAAAGCAGCCATAGTGCTCCCATCTTGGAACATGCGTGTCCAATGGGAGGATGGTTGACCTATTTTCTACTTCAGTGGAGATCTGTAACTACAGATCTTTGGGTTTTGGACATTGTGGAAAATTAGTACTCCCTACCCTTCCAAGAGTGTCCTCCCACCTGTTCCTCCCCAACAGGGCTTTTGTTCAGAAGAACATCATCTGCTCCTCCAAGAGAAGGTTCAAATTTTGCTTCAGAAGGGCGCAGTAGAGTTGGTTCCAGAGCAAGAATGTGGTCAGGGATGCCATTCCCAGTATTTTCTGATTTCCAAAAAGGACGGTTGCTTGCGGCCGATCCTCGACCTCAGGATTTTGAACTGGTTTCTCAAGCAGGAAAAGTTCAAGATGCTGACCCTTGCACAAGTGCTTCTTGTGCTGGAGAAGGAAGACTGGATGGTTTCGATTGATTTGCAGGATGCGTATTTTCACATACCCATTCTGAAATTGCACAGGAAGTACCTTTGTTTTACGGTGAGGTTTCAGCATTAATAGTTTGCGGTCCTTTCATTTGGTCTTACTTCCCGCACCTAGAGTCTTCACGAAGGTGATGGAAGTGGTCTCAACACATTTCAGAAGGTGGGGAATCCCAGTATTCCCTTACCTGGACGATTGGCTGATCAAAGCCAAGACTCTAGAGTTGGTGTTAAATCATTTGCAGCTAACGCAGTTGTTAAACCTGGGTTTTACTTTCAACGTACCCACATCTCAGCTAGAGCCCTCTCAGTGCACACTGTTCATAGATGCAGTACTGAACACTAAAGTGAATCAGGCCAACCGGCCTCCCCAGAGGATTCTGGACATTCAGACTATGATTCCGATGTTTCACAATGGAGCTATAGTTCCAGTCCTGATGGTCTTGCGCCTACTAGGTCTGATGACCTCCTGCATTCTGTTGGTCACCCATTCATGCTAGCACATGAAGGCCCTCCAGTGGTGCCTCCTTAGGCAGTGGTTTCAACACAGCGGAGATCTAGAAGAGTCGGTCAGGATGTCCAGAGACACTGTGGTGGATTTACAATGATGTAGTGTGTTTGACAATCTGTCCCAAGGGAAGTCATTCTACCTTCCACCTCCGGTGGCCACAGTGATAATGGATGTCTCCACTATAGGGTGGGGAGCTCATGTGGGTGATCTGGAGATCAAAGGTCTTTAGTCTCCAGAGGAAATATTGTTGCACATCAATCCTCTGGAATTGCACTCGATACAACTGGCTCTTCAGGCCTTCCTCTCTTCCCTGTGCGGTCAGTCGGTTCAAGTCTTGACAGCCAGTACTACTGCAATGTGATACATAAACAAGCAAGAGTAGGGACATATCCTGCACTCACGACCATCAGATTTGCCTCTTGGCAAATCACTTGGCTGGAGTTCTAAACGTGCATGTGGTCAGTCTGAGTCAGCACTTCTTTCTGCCAATCACGAGTGGTGTCTCCATCCGGAAGTGGTACAACACATTTTCGGGATATGGGGAACTCAGATAGACCTATTTGCCACTCAAGCGAATGCACACTGCCTGTCGTTCTGCAGCCTTCAGTATCTGTTACAGGGAGCTCTGGGGGACGCGTTTCAATTGGACTGGGGTGCCCAGCGTTTCGCCCTATACCCTTAATTCCTCCGGTTCTGAGGAAGATTGCCAAGACCGAGCCCAAGTTATATTAATAGTCCCGGATTGGCCGCAAAGGGTATGGTATAGAGACCCTCTTCATCCTGGTCTGTCCCCACTGCTTCGTCACCCTCACAGGGCAGACCTCCTCTCCCAGTCGCAGAGGCAGGTTCTACACCCCCACCTCCAGAGCCTGCACATACAATCCTGGAGATTCATCGGGGCAACCGGAGTTCTTTTTCTCCTGATGTGTTGGATGTTGTACTATCGGCCAGAAGACACTCACTCAATTCGGTTCATGCTGGCAGATGGGGTAAGTTTGTAAAGAGGTGTGAAAAAAAATTCCATTGACCCTTTGAAAGCCCATTTACCTGACATTTTATGTTTTGCGCTGTCCCTAGCGCAGCAAGGTTGTGTGGTTGCAACGGTTAACGAGTATTTGGTGGCCCTTTCGGCATTCCTCTGCTTACCGGACCAACCTTCCCTTTTTAATTCCCCTATAGTGTTAAGGTTTATTAAGGGACTCACTAAGAAGTACCCTCCCACTCTGTTTATTATGCCTCAGTGGTATCTTAACCCCTTCGGTGCGCAAAACGCAATGGTTCCGTCATGCGCACACGAGCACTGTGGCGCATGACGGAACCATTCCGTCATGTGCACACAAGCTTTCCTTTTTTTTGCCGCGGGAGGTGCTTCCCCAACCTCCTGAGGCATTTTTTCTCTCTCAATGTAATGACAATCGCTCGCATAACGCGCTGACGTCATTACATTGAAACTGAAATGAGCCAATCTGCTCGCTTCAGTTTCACTGTTTTGGGCAGATGGAGGGCAAGAGCCCCCGATCTGCCCCTTGGGGGGAGGGTGAGGGTAGGGGCTGCCCAAAATGGGCCTGCCAAGGCTCCTTCCCCCCCTCCCCCTCCCCAAAAAAATAATTGCTGCAGTCTTTCTGTCCTCCCCCGGGAGGCATATGGGGGCAATAGCCTGTCCAATAAGTAGGGGTGGGGGCTGCCCAAAATGTGCATGCCAGTGCCCCAAGTGGGCTTTCTGCTCCCCACGGGGGCATATCAGGGCATCCTTTTTATCAGTAGACCAAGGAAATGCTGAGTGGTAGGAAATTTGTACCGGTGCTGTGATCCCACAACTTTCTCACACAAACATGAGGAAAATGTTACTTTTTAGCTCAATTTGAGGTTTGCAGGGGATTCTGGCTAAGAAATTGTAGGGGGATCCACGCAAGCCAGACCTCCCTGGACTCTCTCGGTTGTCTAGCTTTCAGAACTGTCTGGATTTGGTAGGTTTCCTTGCTTGGCTGCCGAGCATGGGAACAAAAAACGTACGTGACCCCCTTGCAGAACCAAGTTGTTTCGTGATGGATAATTTTGATGCCTCCACAATAACTTTATCATTTTTATCGGGAGACCAAGGGGAACGCTGAGTGGTAGGAAATTTGTGGCGTTGCTATGATCCCACAACTTTCTCACACAAAAATGTGATATTGTTAGCTAAATTTGAGGTTTGCAGGGGATTCTGGGTTAGAAACTGTAGGGGGATCCATGGAAGCCAGACCTCCCTGGACTCCTCCGGTTGTCTAGTTTTCAGAAATTCTGGGTTTGGTTGGTTCCCCTATATGGCTGCCAAGCTTGGGACCAAAAACGCAGGTGTCTCCCTCGCAAACCCAAGTTTTTTTTGTGATTGATAATTTCAAGTCTCCAAAGTACTTTTTGAGGCGTTTCCTGTCACGGGCACTAGGCCTACCCACACAAGTAGGTGCCATTTTTTGGGGAGACTTGATGGAATGCTCGGTAGGTGGAAGTTTGTGGCTCCCCGCAAATTCCAGAACTTTCTATCACAGAAATGTGTGGGAGATGTGTTCTCTTTTTTTTACAAAGTTTGAGGTTTGCAAGGGATTCTGGGTAACAGAACATGGTGAGAGCCACACAAGTCACCCCATCCTGGATACCCCTGGGTGTCTAGTTTTCCATCCATAGAACTTTATTTCGATCTCAGTGGATCATAAAAGAATAAACAAACAAGACAACCACAGTACACAAATACATAAAAATACAATTATAAATCTCAATAGATAGAACGTCAATTAAAAAACACAGTATAAAAAAACCACTGAAATTCATGACACAAACCACTATCTAAAAATGTAAAGGAACTAAGACCACAAATAAAATCTACAGCATAAAAATATCCCATCACAGGCCCTCACAAATATCAAGTAATTCTTATCAAGGATCAGTATCCGACTGTAGGAGTTTGGCTCGCTTAATCCAAAATGCCTTTAAAAACATAGCCACACAAAAACTACAATCTGACTGGTGTCACTCTGCAGTATTCTGAACATTTCCTGGAGCTCCCTACAACCCAGATTTTTTGCACAGAGGAACGATCCATTTTGCACGTATGTTTGTAGAGAGAACAAAAAAACTGAACGTGGATAAGAGATTCAGAACACGGCAATTGGTTTCCGGTCAGTGAAAGACCTAGATAGAGAGCCCTTGCACTGTCTAACATTATCAATTGCCACACTTTCCCAAAATAGTCCCTTTATACTGGCCTTGTCAATCAAGCACATACTCTCTGGTGAGGTCCATTATTCATCCAATTTCAATCTATGGTGTAGGGGCTTGATTGCACAGAGCCATGATATTTTCCATGCATACTGTGGGACCAAAAGATCTTTAATACCATCACGATAGAACTCAAGGGTAGTTGTTGTCCATAGCCTATGCCAATAGGTCAACATTCTACATTCGATCTTGTGGGCAATTTTCTTTCTAAATGTCTAAATATGGGGGGGGGTCAATGGTGTACTTACAGGGAGATTCAGTAGGGTACTTAAAAACCTTTACTCCACTATGGAGAGGCACTCGATATGTGAATAGCCCCACAACTCAGCACCATATAAGACCGCCCCTAGGGCCTTCACATTATAAATTTCCAATGCTGGAGCCACCCTTCTTGATTGTTTTTCTATGGATTTTCCCTATATATGCAGTGTGCTGGATCAAGGATAGATTAACTTTTTCCACCTGCGGTGTCCAGCATAGGTTCTTGGTCAATTTGATGCCCAAATACTCGAAACTGGACACTGCATCTAAAGTTGTATCACCCACTAGCATCTTCCTCTTGCAGAGAGTTGACACCTTTCTGGTGAAAATCATACATTTGGTCTTGGAGCTATTAAGCTCCAAACCCAGCTCCACACAACAGTTGGAAGGAGTTCAGTAGTTGTTGCAGACCCTGCGGCGATTTAGAAATTAGCAAAGTGTTGTCTGCAAAAAGGAGTGCGGGAACCCTACTCCTTCCTATTTTAGGTGCATCACACCCATCTTTGTCCAGAAAGCCAATTACACCGTTTATGTATAACGTAAAGAAAGTGGGCGCCAAAACACACCCCTGCCTGACCCCCGATCAATATGGATGCGGTCGGTCAAGGCCCCATCCTGCCCCCACCTCACCTGAGCAAGTGTATCTGCATGAAGCCTCACAATAATGTTTAGCAGGGGAGTTGGTAGCCCGATCTCACCAAGGACCCTCCATAGTTAGGCATGGGGAACGAAATCAAATCCTGCACGAAGATCAACAAAGGCAACATAGAGTTTGCCCTTGCCTATAATCACCTCTCTCCAGTATATGTACACAAAACGAAAAATCTGATCCACAGTGCTCACCTTTTGCCTAAAACCCGCCTGCCAATCTGTAAGTATGCTCTTGTCCCATATCAACTCCTGTATGTGAGCCAAAACCTGTTTGCAAAAACCTTTGTGTAGGAATCGCTTATAGACCTATAACTAGCCAGATTTGCCCTATCCCCTTTTTTTATATAGATAGTAATAATTTCCGCTAATTTCCAGGAGGGCGGAATCACCATAGCAGCTAGGATTGTGTTAGAAAGCAGATTGATGTATGGCCCCCAAATTTCTGGATTTTTCCTATATAAATCATTAGGCAATCTATCTAGTCTTGTAGTCCGACCAGGAATGCAAGAATTGATAGATGTTAGTGTTTCGCTAAGCGAAAAGGCCAAATTGGAAGACTTGGAGGTGGGACTAATTTGAGTAGCCTTTACATCGCTGTCAGTAGCATCACATTTATGAGAGTAAAGATGTTCAAAATGGGCCATCCAGTCTAGCAGCTGGATACAGAAGTCGAGGGTTTGTTTACAACCCTTAAGACTGCCAGCTGCTGTCTTCCAAAAGGGCTTATCTTTGTTGGAAAGTGCTACGTGCAAATTAGACCATAGGGAACTCTCCCATTCTCTTTTAGCTTTATTTATCACTTGCTGATACAACTTCCATTTCTTGGCTATGTCTGGCTGTTTTTTTTGTCTTAACCCCATGACTGCTGGGCCTTTCCCCCCTTCCCCCCCAGTGCTGAGCCCTTTTTGGCTATTTGGGGTAGGTCGCGCTTAGGCCCCTGTAACTTTTTGACCACATAAGGTATCCACGCCAAATTTGCGTCCTTTTCTTCCAACATCATGGGGATTCTAAAGGTACCCAGGGTTTGTGGATTCCCCTGGAGGGGACCCAGAAATTAGCCAAAATACAGCTACATTTTGGTTTTTTGGGGAAAAATGGGAAAAAAGTGCTGCAAATGAAAGCGTCTGGTTTTTCCCCTGCAAATGTTATCAACAAAGGATTTGTGGGGCTGAAATCACTATTTTCCCAGCTTTCAGGGACTGACACTTTTGTCAGAAAACCAACATTTTTTACACAGTTTTGGCATTTTACTGGGATATAGCCTATTTTTGCTATTTTTTGTGCTTTCAACATTCTTCCAGTTAACGGTAGAAATGGGTATGAAAGCAATAATGGATCCTGGAAAGCTATACATTTTGGAAAAGTAGACAAAATTCTGAATTCAGCAAGGGGTCATTTGTGTAGATCCTTCAAGGTTTCTTTATAGAAACTAACAGTTGAATATAGGAAAAATTGAAAATTAGTTGGAAAAAAACAGCCAATGGTGCTAACGTTTTCACCTGTAACTTCTTCTAATTATGACAGCTGTTTGAAAGCAATATACCGTTACATCCGCTGGACCTTTCTGGTTGTGGGGATATATAGGAGTTGTAGGTTCGCCAAGAACCCGACGAACCCAGAGCCATTAACTGAGCAGCGTCTTGCAATGGTTTTTTATTATGTACCGGCTATATAGCAATTAATTTGTTAAAATATATACATGGAAAAATCGGTATGAAAGACACCTATGTATTTCTGAAATCGGAACAAAATATAGAGTTTAGAAACAGTAGATATTTGCACATTTCCGAAATTGTGTGTACCCATACTTGCATGAGAATTATAGGTCATTTTTCATAGTGACTTCTTTTTTACACATTGTCTTTCATTTGAAAGGCAGAAATGCATCGAAAGTCAATAGGTAATAACAGTTGCTCTACAATTCTGTGTCACCCTAAGTCTCCCGATAAAAATGGTACCTCACTTGTGTGGGTAGGCCTAGTGCCCGCGACAGGAATCGGCTCAACTCAACGTGGACACACTTTATTTTTATAGTGAAAACTGACCCTTTTTTTGCAAAGTGCCTAGCTGTTGATTTTGACCCCTAGCTCTGCCGGCACCTAGGGAAACCTAGCAAACTTATACATTTTTTAAAATTAGACACCCAGGGGAATCCAGGATGGGGCGACTTGTCTGGCTCTCACCAGGTTGTTACCCAGAATCCCTTGCAAACCTCAATTTGTCAAAAAAAACACATTTTCCTCACATTTGTGGTGGAAAGTTCTGGAATCTGCGTAGATCCACAACATTCCACCCACCACGCATTCCCCAAAGTCTTTAGAGAAAAATGGTACCTCACTTGTGTGGGTAGCCTAGTGCACGCAACATGTTGCGTTGCCAATAAACTCTAGCAACTGCCCCCGCGAGTGCTGTTTTTCTTTTTGGGAAACAAGGAAACAGAGCTTGGATAAATAACGCGGGCGCACCCCCGCGTTTGTAAAGCACCCGTCCGCGAGTGCGCCGTTCACGGGTGCATCAAGGAGCAGAGATATATATATATATATATATATATATATATATATATAGATATATATAGATATATATATATATATATATATATATATATATATAGATATATATATATATAGATATATAGATATATAGATATATAGATATATAGATATATTTGTTCGAGGCATATGAGCTGTAGATTATATACTTGTGCATAGATCGCAATCTGGTGTTGGGCTCGGATGTTTGCAATTTGTTTTTGTCTTGGAAGAAGTTTTTGTAGTCACGCGGTAGGTGACTCCTCCTTAGGGTGATAGTGCGCATGGGCATCGACTCCATCTCCAGATTGTTTTTTTCCGCCATTGGGTTCGGATGTGATTCGCTGCGCTCCGGGTCGGTGTCGTTCTCGAACCCCCTTCGATGCGCAATCCCTCACCACTCGATGGTATTGTCTCGATCGCGTTTCCCTTTCGACGCGCATCTTCAAAAAATATAAAATCATCGACCTGGGCTGTTGGGCCTATCCGCACCGATCACGCCAGCAGTCATTGGAAAGAACTCCTTTTAAAAAATGCCCCAGGTGTGGTGCTAAGTTCCCACACACGGACTTACACCAGGTTTGTAACCTCTGCCTCTCCCCGGAGCACGAGGACAAGAACTGCGAGGCCTGTGCATCTTTCAGGTCGAAGAAAACCATCCGTGACCGTCGGGCTCGACGTCACGAAATGTCCTGCGAAAGCAGCTCGGTTCCGAACATCTTCGGAGCAGATCCAGAAGTCCAGCCAGAACAACAAGCTGATGGAGAGATCTCCGTCTCCGAAGCCGACGACTCCGACATCGAAGACGAGGCAGTCACACCAGCTCAGCGGTCCGTGAGTACTGAGACCCCTCTCCTGCCCAACCCCAATCAAAAGGCTCCGGTAACACCTTCGCCCTCTAGCTCAGGTCGACACCGGCAACACATTTCAGACGCCCTGCCCTCGGGCCTGGCTATGAAACAGAAACAAAAGCCTTCCGGCTCGTGCTCGAGCCAACCCCGTTCCGGTGCCGACAAGTCACCTTCAGCACCGAAGCCCAAAACCAAAGATGTGCCACACCCATCTTCCTCGGCAGCGAAAACCGCCTCGACGCCGAAGCCCTCGGCGTCGAAACAAACAAAGGACAAACATTCGGAGCCGAAAAAACCTTCGGACCCGAAAAAACCTTGGGAGCCGAAAAAGTTCTCAGAGCCACAAACTCCTACACCGAAAGCTAAAGAGTCCAAGACCCCGCAGAAAGCTTCAGAAACAAAAGCAAAAGAACATTCTGACCCTAAACCTTCCGCACCGAAAAAGGACATTGTACCCAAACAGTCTGTGCCAGATTCTTCATATCCAAAGCAAAAAACATTACACATTGACCCTGAAACCGGTCACGTTGTCGCCAAGCCTCCTAAAAAGAGGAAACTGGACACTTCACCAGACTTTGAAATACCCAGTAAACAAAGAGAAATGGGCACTAATACTTCTCCACCTCCCTCTCCTTCTCCAGCTGATCCTAATTTGTTAATTTCTCCAGCACACTCCCCACAACATACATTTTCACCTCAACCACAGGATGATGAAGATGATTATAATGATGGGGATGGGAACGGAGATCCAGATAGGGATGATGACGCTCATACCATCCCACACGATGTAGATCCTTGGGATCATTACAATACAGATCCCGATCCACACAATGACCCGGACCTCTATCCCTCCAGGCCATCACCACCAGATGATAATATTGGGTTTGCGCAACTAATTAATAGGGCTGCTCAATACCACAGGGTACAATTACACTCTGATCCCTTAGAGGAAGACTTTTTATTGGAAACATTTGCACCCTCACAAAAGTCCACACACACCCTACCAATGCTAAAAGGCATGCTAAAACATGCACCAGAAGTGTTTTAAAAACCCTGTCAGAGCCAGGATCCTAAACACCAGGGTGGACAAAAAATATAAGGCAGCTCCCAATGACCCAGTGTACAGGTCGGGTCCCTTTAGACTCTCTTGTGGTGTCTAATGCACGCAAGAGGGTAATTCAGAGAGCACAGGCGACGCCCCTCCTCCCGATAAGGAATCGAAACTCATAGACGCATCTGGCAAAGGAATTGCGTCATGGGCTGCAAATCACTGGCGAATTGCCAACGCCCAAGCTTTGTTAGCCAGATATGACAGAGCTCACTATGATGAGCTTGAAAAGCTTATGCAACATCTGCCTGACCAATATAAGAACAAAGCTAATGACCTTATACAGGAGGGTAAACTAATAACCAACACATCTATAAAATGTGCCCTCGATGCGGCTGATACAGCATCTCTTGCTATTAATACCAGCTTTTTACTACGTAGGCACGCTTGGCTCCGCATATCCGGATTCAAGCAAGAGGTGCAATCCACTATTCTTAATCAGCCTTTCGACCAAGAGCATCTTTTTGGGCCCACAGTCGACACATCTTTAGAAAAGATGACGAAAGATACTGAGACTGCCAAGTCCATGGGGGCCTTGCAATTGTCTTCCCCTAGAGGCTCTTTTCGTCGCTCCTTTTACAGGGCTGGCTCCAAAACCACTGGCTCAGAACATCCCTCTTCATCATATAAAAGGCCCAATCAAACTACCTCCTCCAGAGGATATTTTCGAGGAGGATACAGGGGTAACAACAATAAGTGAAGAGGCCGCGGTAGCAACACCCGCAGCTCCCCTACCACGAAGCAGTGACTTCCCTCCAGTTCCCCCGATCATTCCACTCCTGTCGGGGGACGTCTCTCACAGTTCCTACCTGTCTGGAACTCCATCACAACAGACAGGTGGGTAAGACAAATTATCCAGTATGGTTATTGCCTGGAACTCCCCTCCCCCAAACATTCCTCCCAGACAACGTCCTCGGAACATCTGACGCTTCGAAAACAAGAGGTTCTCTCTCTATTACAAAAACATGCAATAGAACCAGTCCCCTCGCCTCAAGGCACAGGGGTTTACTCCCTATATTTTCTAATTCCAAAAAAGGACGGCTCTCAGGCCAATATTGGACCTCAGACCGTTAAACCTTTACATTCAGTCAGACCACTTCCACATGGTCACTCTCCAACAGGTCCTACCACTGCTTCAACAAGGCGACTTTCTCTCCACTCTGGATTTAAAGGATGCCTACTTTCATATTCCCATTCACCCTGCTCACAGGAAATATCTCAGGTTCGTGGTAGACGGTCAACACCATCAGTTCAAAGTCCTCCCGTTCGGGGTTACCACAGCACCCAGTCTTAACAAAGTGCCTCGCAGTAGTAGCAGCAGCTCACTTACGAAGACAACATATTCACGTGCTCCCTTATCTGGACGACTGGCTCATAAAAGCCAAGTCACACAACAGCTGTGTGCAACACACACACTGAAAACAATCCAGTTGCTTCACCATTGGGATTCACGGTGAACCTCACCAAGTCCCACCTCCAACCGTCCAACACACAACAATATCTAGGAGCTACAATAAACACTTCAAAAGCTCTAGCATACACCAACCCAGTCAGGATATGCAACATTCAAGCTCTAATATCACAATTTCAGCCTCAACACTTATTACCAGCTCGAGTGTTCATGCAGTTAATCGGGATGATGGCCTCTTGCATTCTCATCGTCCCTTATGCAAGACTCCAAATGCGTCCCTTACAGGAGTGTTTGGCACGTTAGTGGAACCAGGCTTCAAGGTCTGTTAACAGATCTGGTGTTGGTGGACAGCCGCACACATCGCTCTCTGCAGTGGTGGAACACACAAAACCTTTCCAAAGGGCGGCCGTTCCTCGACCCGGTTCCACAGATAGTGCTAACAGCAGACGCATCGCTCACCGGCTGGGGAGCTCATCTTCAAAACCATACCATTCAGGGCATATGGACCCCTCAGAAAAAACAATGCCACGTAAATTACCTGGAATTACTGGCAATTTTTCTGGCATTAAAATCCTTTCAACTCCATCTGGTAGGCAAAGCTGTCCTGGTCCGTACAGACAACATAACAGCAATGTACTACATACAAAAACGGGGGGGACACACTCTACAGCTTTCACACCTAGCTCAAAGCATATGGAGATGGGCCATTCCGCAAAACATATATCCTTGCAGAACACCTCCCAGGGGTTCACAATAAGATGGCAGATCTGCTCAGTCGTCAAACACAGCAGATCCACGAATGGGAACTTCATCCTCAAGTTCTTCCATTCTTTCACATGTGGGGCCACCCAGAAATAGATCTGTTCGCCACACACCACAACGCAAAATGCTCAACCTTCGCGTCCAGGTATCCACACCCATTGTCCAAAGGCAATGCGCTATGGATGAACTGGTCAGGCAAATTTGCTTACGCTTTTCCGCCTCTCCCGCTAATTCAGTTAGTGGTTCGCAAGCTCAAACTGCATTCCCTCACAATGATCCTGGTTGCTCCCACATGGGCCCGACAACCATGGTTCACAACCCTCTTGGAACTATCAGTAGTTCCTCATCAAAAGCTACGCCTCTCACCCAAGCTTCTCACTCAGAACCATGGAGAGATAAGACATCCAGATCCCAGTCAACTCAACCTTGCGATCTGGCACCTGAAGTCTTAGTTTGGCTACCTCAATCTCCCGTCAGACTGCATGAACATCATTAAAGAGGCTAGACGTCCTACCACCAGAGCATGCTACGCAGCAAAGTGGAAACTATTTGTAATTTACTGTACAAATAACAAAATCAATCCACTAGAGGCTTCTATTCAAAACATTATATATTATCTCTTGCACCTACAACAATGTAACCTAGCATATACATCCATAAGACTACATCTCGCTGCAATAGCAGCTTATCTCCAAAACAGACAACACTTGTCTTTGTTTAGAGTACCCTCTATCAAAGCATTTATGGAAGGACTTAAAAGAATAATTCCACCCAGAGTTCCACCCTCTCCAGTATGGAATTTAAATATTGTCCTTGCCAGACTCATGGGTCCCCCATTTGAACCTCTGCACATATGCGAACTACAGTTCCTCACTTGGAAAGTAGCCTTCCTCGTTGCTATCACATCTCTTAGAGTTAGTGAACTCCAGGCATTAACCATACAAGAACCATTTTTGCAAATCCATCATAACAAAGTGGTTCTTAGGACTAACCCAAAGTTTTTACCTAAAGTCGTTTCTGCCTTCCACCTTAACCAGTCTGTTGAACTCCCAGTTTTTTCCCTCTACCAGACTCAGTGGCAGAACGGGCTCTTCACACGCTAGACGTTAAAAGAGCAATACTTTACTACATTGAAAGGACAAAATCCTTTAGAAAGACTAAACAACTCTTTGTGGCTTTCTCCCCACCTCATAAGGGCAATCCCATTTCAAAAGCGGGGATTGCAAGGTGGATTGTTAAATGCATCCAAATATGCTATATCTGAGAGAGACACGTTAGTGATAGATTCCTTACCTTAGAATATCCCCAGGCGTCAGGCTGGATCCGGAAAGTTTTGCGTAGCAGTACCCTTGCGCGTCGGTAGGCGGCGTCGTGCGGCTCCCGCGTCCGTCGTCGGCGTCGTGATCGCCGGGATGACGTCGCGGGCAGTACTTAGGCGCCGCCCTGCGCGCTGACGTCAGTTCTTCTTTTCCGCGCCAGCAAGCGCAGATCCGGGAAGAGCAGTGCCCTGGTCAATTTTTGACCATACTTTTTGGTGATTTTTTCACTGGTTTTTTCCAACTTTAAGGTGTCGTAGGGATGCCCGGCTTCAAGCGATGCGGCGCCTGTGCGCGGATGATGTCCGTCACCGACCCGCATTGGGAGTGTCTCTTCTGCCTCGGCCGAGGCCACGACACCGAGTCTTGTCCCGAATGCCAGGCCCTCAACCCGAAAGCTTTGCGAGAGCGGTCTCGAAAGCTCCTCGAGGCCCGGCATTCGGCTCCGCGGAAGCCCCGGTCGCGTGAGAGGTCCAGGGGTCGCTCGCGGAGTGCACACCGGTCGTCGACTTCTTCGTCCGGTAAGTCTAAGCACAAGAAGTCCAAGAAGCATCGTCGCTCTCGGACTTCGCCTCGCCGGTCTCGCGACTCGGCTGAGGCCCCTCCCGGCACCGTCCCCGCCCCCGCGGCCCCGGACTTGCCTGTGGAGTCGCCCCGTCATACCCGCCCTTCCCGGGTTCGGGGGCGGATCCGGCCAAGGCACAGGAGTTCCTGTCGGCCATGGCCCGCCTCTTCGGGCCTTCAGGCCCCTCCGGTGCGCCTTCGGGCCCCGCGGGCCCTGATGGGGTTGCTCCGGCGTCGCCGGCGGCTCCGGCCCCGGCGTCGCCCGAGCCTCCAGCCTCGATCCCGGCTCCGGCTTCGGCCCCGGCCTCGATCCCGGCTCCACAACCCCCATCGACGCCGGTCGACCTCACGACACCTCCGCCGGCGCCGATGTCTCCGGTGCCGTTCTCGACGCCGCCCTGGGCTCCGGGCGGCGTCGTCCCCCAGTTCCTTCCGGCTCCGGACATGGACCCGGAGCGACGTCGCTCGACGCCGGCTCCGGCGCCGATGGGACCTTGGGTCCCAAATGTCCCTCCTCCTCCTTATTTTGAACCAGAGGAGGACCAGGAGGACTGGGAGGGGTCTGATGACCCTCTGACACGCAACTGTCAGTATGATGAGGACTGGACAGAGAGTCTAGGGAGGCCAGTGGTCTGGATACTTCTCCTGACACTGGCATGCTGTCTCCTCCCGTGGCTACGGAGGAGGGGGCCAATTTTGGTACGGTGTTGCGTAGGGCTGCTGGGGCCTTACGTCTCCAGCTCCCTACTTTGACGGTCAAGCCTAACATCTTGACAGAGGTGCTTCAGCCGGCAGCCTCCTCTGCGGAGACTGTGCTGCCGTTTAACGACGCCCTCACGGACGTTCTTTTGGGCGCCTGGTCCAAGCCCAACACAGGGGCTCCTGTGGATCGGAACGTGTCACGACGCCATCGCCCCGCTCCGGGCGACCCCCTGTTTCTTTCTGTCCACCCCACTCCTGAGAGCTTGGTTGTCCAAGCCTCCGCTTCCCAAACCGCCTTCCCTACCGCTCCTCCGGATAGGGAATCCAAACGCCTGGATCAGTTTGGGAAGAAAGGTTTTTCTTCCTCCAGTGCTGGCTTGCGGTCCGTTAACACCGCTTGTCTTTTGGGCCGATATACCCACTCCCTGTGGGATTCGGTGGCGGATGTTTTGCCCCAGTGCCCTGAGGAGGTCCAGGCACTGCTTTCCCGCGCCATTGCGGAAGGAAGGGATGCGGCCAAATACACTATCCGTTGTGGCCTTGACACCGCCGACTCGCTGGGCAGGTCGATTGCAACGACGGTGGCGCTCCGGCGCCACGCCTGGCTGAGAACCACTGGTTTTTCAGGGGATGTCCAGAATACTCTCATGGACATGCCCTTTGATGGAGTCGGTCTTTTTGGGTCCAAAGCAGACCATGCGCTGGAGCGCTTTAAGGACTCACGGGCTACTGCAAAGTCCCTGGGCCTTTCTGCTACACGCCCTCCGCTGCCTTCTGCTTTTCGCCCCTATCGTGGCCACGGTAGGGCGCCCCTTCACGTCAGCAGCCCAGCCACCGGCCCGCGCAGCAGGCGTCTTCGCGTGGCCGAGGACGTGGATTCCGCCGTGGCGGATCGGGCAACCAGCGTGCGGGTCAGGCCACCACCTCCACCCCGTCCGCGGCCTCCAAGCCCTCCTAGTCCCTCCTTTCAGGTGCACGGCACGCCAGTAGGGGGCAGGGTCCGCCATCACCTTCCCCACTGGCGCACCATCACCTCGGACAGGTGGGTCTTGGACATTGTCCGAAGGGGCTACTCCCTCCCCTTCGAGACCACCCCCCAGCCATGCCACCTCAATTCCACCGCATGTCAGGGGATCACTTGGTGCTTCTACGGAAGGAAGTCACGGCCCTCTTGACCAAGAGGGCCATCGAGCATGTTCCGACCCCAGAAGTAGGGCGTGGTTGCTACTCCCACTACTTTCTGGTGCCCAAAAAGGACAAGGAGGACATGCGTCCTATCTTGGACCTCCGGAACGTCAATCGCTTCCTCCGGAAGGAGAAGTTCAAGATGCTCACCCTAGCTCAGGTCTTGACTGCCCTCGACCCTGGAGACTGGTTGGTAGCGTTGGACTTGCAGGACGCGTATTTCCACATCCCCGTCCTGCCGGCCCACCGGCGTTACCTTCGGTTCACGGTAGGCCCCGAGCATTTTCAGTTCACCGTGCTCCCCTTTGGCCTTACCAGTGCCCCTCGGGTGTTCACGAAAGTGATGGCGGTGGTCGCAGCTCATCTGCGCCGGGCAGGGGTTTCAGTCTTCCCCTACCTCGACGACTGGCTGCTGAAGGCGGGCTCGTCCCAGGCAGTCGTCTCCCACCTCCAGACTACGGCCGAACTCCTGCACTCGCTGGGGTTCTCCATCAATGTGCCGAAGTCGCATCTAATTCCTTCTCCACAGCTCCTTTTCATCGGAGCAGTTCTGGACACGACGCAGTTTCGGGCCTTTCCTCCCGAACGGCGAGTCCGGGATATTCAGGCTATGATTCCGATCTTTCGGCCTTTATCCTGGGTTTCGGCACGGATGACCCTGAGGCTGCTGGGCCTCATGGCCTCCTGCATCCTGCTGGTCAATCATGCCAGATGGCATATGCGGGCTCTGCAGTGGGACCTGAAGTTCCAGTGGGCGCAGCACCAGGGCAACCTGTCCGATCACGTCCAGATCTCGGAGGGGACTGCAAAACAGTTGCAGTGGTGGCTCTCGAACCGGCAATGGGTCATGGGCAGATCCCTCTCCCTTCCCCAGCCAGAGCATACAGTTGTGACGGACGCGTCCCTTCTGGGATGGGGCGGTCACATGGGAGAGGCGGAGATCAGAGGCCTCTGGTCTCCGGCGGAGTCCCGGCTCCATATCAACCTTCTGGAGCTCCGGGCGATCCGGCTTGCACTCAAGGCATTCCTTCCCTCTGTCAAAGGGAAGGTAGTGCAGGTGTTCACAGACAACACCACCGCCATGTGGTACTGCAACAAACAGGGCGGGGTGGGGTCTTGGACCCTTTGTCAGGAGGCTCTGCGCCTCTGGACATGGCTGGAACATCAGGGCATGTTCCTGATGGTTCAACACCTGGCAGGTTCTCTGAACGCCAGGGCGGACGAACTCAGCCGCAGGTGCATGATGGATCACGAATGGCGTCTTCACTCGGAAGTGGCGCAAGGACTCTTTCTACAGTGGGAGAGCCTTGGTTAGATCTATTCGCCACTCGAAGAGAACGCGCAATGTCATCAGTTCTGCGCGTTGGAATTTCCAAGGCGGCACTCGCTCGGCGACGCTTTCGTCGCGAGTGGAGTTGCGGTCTGTTGTACGCCTTTCCGCCTATACCACTTCTACCCAGAGTGTTGAAGAAGATTCGGCACGACCGGGCCCAAGTCATTCTTGTGGCTCCGGACTGGGCTCGAAGAGTTTGGTATCCCGAGCTACTCAATATGAGCATAGATCCCCCGATCCGTCTGCCTCTTCGGGAGGATCTTCTGTCGCAGCAGCAGGGGACGGTCCTCCACCCGAACCTGTCCAGTCTACACCTGCTTGCGTGGAGATTGAGCGGCGGCAGTTGATTCCTTTCGACTTGCCTCCCGAAGTTTGTGATGTGATTCTGGCAGCCAGGCGTCCCTCCACTAAGGTGGTATACGCCTGCAGGTGGAACAAATTTGTGGCATGGTGCACAGCGAAGGCTGTGGATCCCCTTTCTGCCCCTCTTTCTGAGGTCCTTCTGTTCCTTCTCTCTCTGGCCCAACAGGGTTCTGCCCTGGGTACCATCAAGGGTTATCTTTGTGCTATCTCGGCCTTCCTCAGGCTCCCTGATCAGCCCTCCCTTTTCAAGTCCCCTGTTGTTAACAGGTTCTTAAAAGGCATTACTCACCTCTTCCCTCCTGTTCCGTTTGTAATGCCTCAGTGGGACTTGAACTTGGTTCTTACCTTTTTAATGTGCGCTCCCTTTGAGCCTCTGCATAACTGTCCTCTTCGTCTTCTGACTCTGAAGACAGCCTTTCTGGTGGCCATCACCTCCGCTCGGCGGGTGAGTGAGCTCCAGGCTCTATCTTGCAAACCTCCCTTTCTGTCTGTTCATCCAGACAAGGTTGTTCTTCGGACGCGTCCGTCCTTCTTGCCAAAGGTGGTTACTGCTTTCCACATTGGGCAGACCATCACTTTGCCCACCTTCTTTCCGCCTCCGCATCCTTCCAGAGAGGAAGAGAGGCTCCACCGTCTGGACCCAAAACGTGCGCTCTCTTTCTATATTGACCGCACAAAACACTTCCGGGTGGATGACCAGCTCTTTGTTAGCTACGTGGGCGCCAAAAAGGTCGGGCGGTGCACAAGAGGACCATCTCCCGCTGGGTTACCTTGTGCATCAAGACCTGCTATTCTTTGGCTAAGAAGGAGCCTCCTGTTGGGCTGCGTGCCCATTCCACCAGGGCAACGGCTGCTACCACGGCCTTGGGCCGCGGTGTTCCGCTGCCGGTTATCTGTCAGGCAGCTACGTGGGCCTCGCTGCACACGTTTACAAAGCATTACTGCCTTGACAGTCAGGTCCGGAGGGACGGCTTCTTTGGCCGTTCTGTCCTCCAGGACTTCCTTGTCTGATCTTTGTTCGCAGACCCACCACCGGGGTTGGTATTGCTGGGGTATCTATTCTAAGGTAAGGAATCTATCACTAACGTGTCTCTTTCAGATGCACAAGTTACTAACTTGTGTAACGATATATCTGTAAGAGACAGTAGTTAGTGATAGATTCCTTACCGCCCACCCATCCTCCCCGTTCTGCGAACTGATTTCTAGGGTTAAGGACATCCCTTTCAGGGCCCTAGTATTTTTCAGACACCTGTGTCAGCTTCTTGCATGGCTCTGCGTTCCTGGCGCGGAAAGTCGTGTACAGAACTGACGTCAGCGCGCAGGGGCGGCGCCTAAGTACTGCCCGCGACGTCATCCCGGCGATCACGACGCCGACGACGGACGCGGAGCCGCACGACGCCGCCTACCGACGCGCAAGGGTACTGCTACGCAAAACTTTCCGGATCCAGCCTGACGCCTGGGGATATTCTAAGGTAAGGAATCTATCACTAACTACTGTCTCTTACAGATATATCGTTACACAAGTTAGTAACTTGTGCCTTAAAGCCAAACGCACATTAACCATTCCCCCTACAGCTCATTCCACACGTAAACTAGGAGCTTCTATGGCATTCTTAGGGAACAGTCCCCTAGATGACATCTGCAAAGCAGCAACTTGGTCTACACCGCACACTTTCACAAAACACTATTGTGTAGATGTGCAAGCAAAACAACAAGCTAGTGTGGGCCAGGCTGTATTAAGAACACTTTTTCAGACCACTGCAACAGATACAGGTAGCCACCGCTAAGGAGGTAACTGCTGTATAGTCTATGCACAAGTATATAATCTACAGCTCATATGCCTCGAACGGAAAATGCTACTTACCAGTATGCATCTGTTCTTGGCATGTAGAGCTGTAGATTCATATACGCCCACCTGCCTCCCCGGATGCCTCTATCTGTTGCAGTACTATCTTACTTAGATACATTACACATGGACATCTTTCTATTTCTTACTAACTCCATCATAACCCTTCATGGCGAAAACAATCTGGAGATGGAGTCGATGCCCATGCACACTATCACCCTAAGGAGGAGTCACCTACCTCATGACTACAAAGACTTCTTCCAAGACAAAAACAAAGTGCAAACATCCGAGCCCAACACCAGATGGCGATCTATGCACAAGTATATGAATCTACAGCTTTACATGCCAAGAATAGATGCATACTGGTAAGTAGCATTTTCCTTATCTCTACATATATTTATATATATGTATCTATATACATATATATATATATATATATATCTACTGGCGGTCGCCAGTAGATAGTTATAGTTGGAACCTATTTTCCATAGGAAATCCGCAACATTCTATTTGAAATAACTCTTGCGTCGGTTGACGAATCAACGCAAAATTTTCAAACTTTATGGCCCGCTCCAGTCCGCTCCTACCTTGAAAGTTTCGGGGTGATTCGTCAAGCGTGGGCCGAGAAAAAAGGGGGGTCCCAAAACGTGTTTTCCCCATTCATTTTCCCATAGGAAACTTTAGCCACGGTTACAGCCCGAACTGCTGAACGGAATTACACCAAATTTGGCAAAGAGGTAGTTCTTGGTTCAGAAAGAACCCTTTTTGTTAAATGGTGTAAATCCGTTCAGTAGTTCCTGTGAAAATCAAAATGAAAATCACATGTATATCTATGCCCGCGTCGGATTCGCGCACCCTCCCGATCACGAGCTGCATGCTAATTGGCTGTCAACACTCCAAATCAGGAAGTGTTGGCAGCCATTTTGTCCCTCGGTAGAACCGAGGGACAGAAACAAGTGCGCAAAACGCACAAAGGGGGCAGGGTAGAAACACCCTGACCCCCTAGGTCTGCTCAGGGGGTCCCACAAGGACCCCCTGAGCAGAAAAAAGCATTTTTTGTTTTTAAAAATCAGCGGGATGCGCTTAGGGTGCGCGGATCCCGCCGATAAAAAAATAAAATCGAGCGCGGTCTCCGCGCTTCGATGTTATTTGCCCCCGGGTGGCCTAAGTCCCGGGGGCATGCAGGGTTTATTTAAATAATGCTGGGGGGGTCTCTAAGGGCCCCCCAAGCCCCGGGGACCGCCACCCCCCGGGACTTTCAATTTAAAATGGTGCGGGAGGGCACTCGGCCCTCCCGCAGCACCGGAAACCACCACCTCCCCGGGGCTTCTTTTTAAAAAAAAAAAAAAAAAAAACATTTCCTGTGTGTGGGGGGGGGGCTCGGAGCCCCCACACGCCCGGGGACCGCCACCTCCCCGGGCACTAATAGTAAATGCGGGGGTCCGTAACGGACTCCAGACCCGAGGATCACCACCTCCCCGGGGCTTTAAAGACATGGGAGGGGGCCGCGCGGCCCCTCCTGGAGCCATTGATGGCCCTGGGGACCGCCACCCCCCAGGGCCGGCTCCTGCAGTGTCCCGGGTGCCTAACCCCGGGACACTGCTGTTTGCAATGGCAGGACGGAGCCTCGCGGCTCCCGTCCTGCCATTGCAAACTTGCTTTGCTTCATTGAAGCGAGAGCAGGGAAACCTGCTCTCGCTTCAATGAAGCAAAGCAGATTGCTTTCCATAAGGGGAGCTGCATGTCAGCAGCTCCCCTTATGGAAAGCAATGCCGGCTCCCGCAGGACGCGGGAGCCGGCGGGACCGTGCGGGGATTGGGGATCCCCCCACGGCCCCCAACGTGTGGCCAGGCCCCAGGGGATGGGGTCCCCGGGGCCATTAGTGGCACGGGAGGGGGGCCACGCAGCCCCCCTCCCATAAAAAGGACTTTTAGAAAGAAAAAAAGGACGCAAAGGCCGGCCCCAGGGATGGGGTCCCCGGGGCATTTAATAGCCTGAGGGGGGCCACGCAGCCCCCCTCCAAATATATATATTTTTTTTAAAAAGAGGGCATGCCCTGGGGGATGGGGTCCCCGGGGCAAATACAGGCCCAGGGAAGGGGGACCACGCGGCCCCCTTCCCGTTTAAAAAATAAATAAATAAATAAAAACAGCCTCAGGCCCCGGGGGATGGGGTCCCCGGGGACAAAAGTGGCCGAGGGAAGGGGGGCCACGCAGCCCCCGTCCCATAAAAAAAAAGAAAGAAAAAAAAAGAAAAAAAACGGCATCGTGCCAGAGGCCCCGCCCCCTCCCTGCAGCACTTTGCAAACGCGCCCCCTGGCGCGTTGTAAGAAGAGGAAGTAATTCCCCTTAATACTGGGGGTCCCTGAGGCCAACTAGCCCACCAGGAACCTCCAGTATGCGCCAGGGAGCTGCGTTGCAGAGAGGTGTTCAGAGGCCACGCCCCTTTTTACACCTCTCTGCAACGCAGCTCTGTGGCGCTTTTTGGAGGTACATGGTGGGCTAGTCGGTCCCCAGGGACCCTCAGGATTCAAGGGGACTTAATCCCCCAACTTAAAACGCGCCACGGGGCGCGTTTGCACAGTGGTGAAGGGAGGGGGCGGGGCTTCTGGTGACATGTGTGCAAACAGGCCCCGTGGCGCGTTTTAAGATGGGGATTTAAATCCCCTTCAATCCTGAGGGTCCCTGGGGGCCAACTAGCCCACCAGGTACGTCCAGAAAGCGCCACAGAGCTGCGTTGCAGAGAGGTGTAAAAAGGGGCGTGGCCTCTGAACACCTCTCTGCAACGCAGCTCCTGGCGATACAGGAGGTACAGGGTGGGCTAGTTGGACCCCAGGGACCCTCATGATTCAAGGGAACTTAATCCCCCAACTTAAAACGCGCCACGGGGCGCGTTTGCACAGTGGTGAAGGGAGGGGGCGGGGCATGTTATTGTTAGAAATTAGCATTTCAAAAACCTTTGAAATTCACTTAAACCATAGGTTTCAGGCACGTTATAGTTAGAAATTAGCATTTATAAAACCTTTGAAATTCACTTAAAAAACCATAGGTTTTAGGGACAGTTATAGTTAGTTGGACATTTCACTCGTACAAAACCATAGAAATTCCCCCGTTATAGTTAGTTCACGTAACTATAACTCGCGCCCCCGCAATGCACTGCTGATGACGTCACATATTACATCACTCATGACATGGTCAGTGACATCACTGATGACATCACTGATGACATCATCCATGTGATAATTTGATGCATCTTTTCACACCCTAATATAACTTTTAATACACCCACTGTAAATTACAGACTGCCATTGTCAAAACCATAGACACTCCAACACCAATTACTATATACACACTCACTGATTCTTAGGTCAAAACAGACACATCTACTTACTCACCCGTACAGTCACTCATACTTATAGTCACTCAGTACAGGACTATTATATGCACTCATACACCTATATAAACACTCACACACCGCCACTCATCCTTAGAGGTACTCACACACCTAGTCAGTCATGCAAAAAATTAAGCACACACCCATTTACTCAGTTATACAGTTATACACACACCAACTCACTCATACAAATACTAGCACATTCTTCAGTGATGTCATCAGTGATGTCACTGACCATGTCATGAGTGATGTAATATGTGACGTCATCAGCAGTGCATTGCGGGGGCGCGAGTTATAGTTATGTGAACTAACTATAACGGGGGAATTTCTATGGTTTTGTACGAGTGAAATGTCCAACTAACTATAACTGTCTCTAAAACATATGGTTTTTTAAGTGAGTTTCAAAGGGTTTTTAAATGCTAATTTCTAACTATAACGTGTCTGAAACCTATGGTTTTTTCAGTGAATATATATATATATATATATATATATATATAGATATATAGATATAGATATATATAGAGATATATATAGATAGAGATATATATAGAGATAGATATAGGTATAGATATATATAGATACATGTATATACATATATACATATATCTACAGAGAGGGTGAATCGCAAGAAATCGGGCAAAAGACAGTAGATACCACAAATCTAACAGTGGTCAACCTTACGGACAAACCCCTTACAGAGATTGAGACAAAAGTACTAAGTCTGGGATTGACATTTTGTCCCAGCAATCACCTGGAATATACACAAACTAGAATTGATCTCTTTAGTTTTGTGCGCAAATTAAAATTGCATAAGTATTTCAAACAGAGATCCAGTATGAAAGACTCCAAGACAGTAGCATTAAGGTTATCTGCCACGGATATGCTAACTGGAAAAGATTTGCCAGCAATTGAACTCTTGGAAAATCTCCGACTAGAAATAGAAGATAACGTAACAGCCAATGACAACATGGCTGTAAAGGCCAGAAACATGGGCATTGAGCAAGAACGAGAAGAGAGCCCTTTCAAGCCAAAATCCCTCTTCAACCCACAAATGCCGCTCGATGCGATAGATGTTTTCTCAGAAACCATGGTGAATGATCTTTTAAAATTCAGGTTGAAAAACAGGAAAAGGCCAGTGACGAGCAATTTATCAAGGATGGAAAAAACAGCATTACAGAATTTGATGCAGGATGTGTCTATAATCATAAAACCCTCCGACAAAGGGGGAAATGTGGTTCTTCAAACTAGGGACCAGTACTGCAATGAGGCTCTACGTCAATTATCGGATGAAAAATGTTACCAGAAAACAACCAGTGACATGTATCAAAAGAGTATAAAAACTTATGAGTTAATTCAAAAATGGTACAATAAATCCATGTTGGGGCCTGAAGAACATTTATTCCTTCGCAGTTCCAATCCGGTGGTTCCTACTTTTTACCACATTCCAAAATTACATAAAGATAGCCTGCATCCACCAGGCAGGCCGATTGTGTCGTCTTTGAATGGTCTGACTGAGCATTTATCCATGTTCATTGATCATTTTTTATTTTCTTTTGGTACAACTGGGATCTTATATAAAGGATACCAAGGACTTTCTGAATAAAATCACGCATGTAGTGTGGGATCCCACTTACCAACTAATGGTGCTGGATATCACTAGTCTCTATACTTGTATAGACCATAGGGATGGTGTAAAGGCTGCTAAGTTTTACTTAGAGAAACGCCAGTTGCGTTATTTAGAACATAATCCAATGCTTATAGAGTTTATGGAGTTCTGTCTAATGAATAACATCTTTTTGTTTGAGGATCAATATTATAGACAGATGTCCGGTACGGCAATGGGTATCTGCTTCGCCCCCTGCTATGCGAACTTGTTCGTTGGCTGGTGGGAGGAGCAGGTGCCCAAAACCTACGAGGGTGTGAACAACAGTGGTAAGGTGGTTGAGTGGTATCGATACATCGATGATCTGTTCATTGTGTGGCAGGGGACAGTGGACTCGGGTCTTGGGTATGTCGATATTCTCAACACAAATGAGGTAAACTTGCACTTCTCAGGGACAGTGAGTCCGGTGGCAGTGGACTACCTGGACCTGAGGGTGTTTGTAGAAGATGGCAGCATCCATACAGCCCTGTACCGCTAGTCCACTGCAGGGAACTCTACATTATTTGCAACTAGCAGTCATCCATCTAAACTTATCCAGAGTATACCATACGGCGAGCTTCTCAGATTAAAGAGGAACAGTACTAGGGAGAAGGACTTTGAGGCGGCTGCCTCAGAGAGTATAGCCAGGTTCACTGTGAGGGGGTATGAGCCCGCAGTATTAAATGCTACATTACAGAAAGTGAGAGGAATCCCAAGAGAAAAATTGTTGATTGATGAGGACAAACCAAGAGAGAGAGAGATGATCAGGGTAAATTCCGGATGGTTATCCCTTATTCTGTAGAAGCCAATCATTTAAAACAGATGCTCAAAAAGAATTGGCATATTCTGAAAACGGACAGCACTATACGTGACGACATTCCAGCCTATTCCCTAGTGACCTTTAAGAAAGCAAGGTCGCTTCGCGGTATGCTGGTCCGAAGCCATTTGGAAAAAATACCACAGAGAGTGAGTACTTTGAAAGATATGATGGGATTCTTTCCATGCAGTAGGTGCAAAGCTTGCACCAACAGCAAAAGGGTCCTATCATACAAGATACCAGACACAGGAAAGGTAAAGACGATAACCAAGTTCATTACTTGTAGCACACCATATGCAGTATACTGCCTGGTGTGCCCATGTGGGCTACGATACATAGGCAGTACGGTCCATCAATTGAAGATCAGAATATTGGAACATCTGAGAGCCATTGATGAGATAGATTCTGCATATCCTGTAGCACGCCACTTTGCTGAGAAACATCAAAGTGACCGCAAAGAACTGCAATATTACGGTTTGGATTTTGTTCCCTTAAGTGTCCGAGGAGGTGACAGGGTACGTAAATTACGGAGACTAGAGTCGCGTTATATTATAGATCTACTCACGAAATTTCCGAGAGGCCTGAACAGTGGAGAGGAGTTAGCCGTACACATAGGCTCTTAAACCTGAATTGTTCTGGGACAATTATGGCTGTGATTTAGGGCCGGGAGCCCATATAATTGATGTTGGAATTGTAATTGTAATGTGTTTTTCCTAAACAATAGAGAGTAGTAAAAATGATAACGCACGCCTCAATTGAATATGAGATTGTAATGTAAGAAGTGCATGTAGGAGAGTTACAGAAGGAAGGGACATTTGCCGATCCACGGCGAGATTGAGTAGAAATACCATGTTATACAGTGCATTACTAAACCGATATACAGTTGACGTAATATGTTATGAATTGTAGACAAAAGTGAGTTGTAAATTAGCTATACAATCTCAAAATGCACTGTGCAAATGTGTTCCTGTTTATTTACAATTTGGTTTTTTAAATATGAGAACAATCATGGTAAGCATGAATGACATCATGCAAGATATGAGCTGCATATGTAATGCTGGTTTATATGAAACTTCAAAATGGCGCTGACGTGAGAGCGAGAGCGCTGGTCCCTTCTTTGTTACAATGCACAAATGTAATGCCTTTAAAACATGGCCTTTTCCGGTGTGTCGTCAACACCGAAGAAGGCAGTTTGCCGAAACGCGTTTGTTGCTGCTGGTTGCCGAGGAATAAAGTTTTTTCGAACGCCCCCGAGAGTGTGGAGTTTCTTTTGCAAGTAAAGGAATGGAGCGATAATATATTGCGGAGTCCACAGCCGCAAATCTGCACCCGCCCAAGAGTGCTTCGTTGAAAAGTGGAGTCGGAGCGTATATATATATATATATATATCTCTTTCTCCATTTTTTTTTTATAGCTATGGCTTCCGTGGGGGCAGATTGTGGCCCTCACGGAAAGCACATGGCTATAAAAAAAAAAAAAATGCCCCCACAGGGGGACGGCCACTGAGCAGGAGGACGGACCCCATGCCAATATCCCGCCATTTAAAAAAAAAAAAAAAAAGTTTTATCAACTTTTTATTGTTTTATTTTGGGGGGCGATCGCGCCCCTCAGGGAAAGCCAAGTGTTTTTTAAATAAATAATTGCCCCCAAGGGGGGGAGCTGACCCGTTCCCACGAGGACCGACCCCCCCCCCCTCCCCCAGACATCCCTGGTGTCTAGTGGGGTTTCCTGTGTGGATCGCAGCGCTGCCGCGATCCACGGCCAGGAAACCCTTTCAGGAAGGCCTCGTTTGAAAGGGGAGACTCTCCCCTTTCAAACGAGGCCTCCCTGAAAGCTGGGGAGGCCATTTTCGGCCTGATTTCCCCATCGGAGTCGAGCGCGGCCTTACCTGCGGCTGTCCTCTGCTCCGGTGGGGAAAATCAGTGACAGAGCGCCTCGCGGTGCGCTGGCGTCACAGATGGGCGGGGGGAGAAGCGGAAAGCCTTCCGCGTCTCCCCCAGGAGAAATTTTAAAAATCATGTTGAACAGAGATCACAAGGACTTTGCGCCGGAGGATTACATGGGGCCCTCCCTGATGACAGCCAATGGATGTTCGCCGCACCAGGGAGGTAGTGCTTGCGTCGTCCATTGTCCGACGCAAGCATCAAAAAGGTTAATGGCCACAATAAGCTCGCTCTTGGCTTTCCTTCATTCACCATTTTTTTTTTTTTTTAACAGATTTTATTGGGTTTTAAAACAGTCATACAATAATAATAGACTTCTGATTTACAATTATAATGAATCAAAAATTCTTGGGCATAAAAGTCCATTACTTCCTGTTGTGGAGTGGAAATTGCTTCGGGTGCTCTAATCCCATCTCCAGTAACCCCTTAATTATTGGTGAAACCATATAATACTTTATTAGTCCACAGAGTTCTCAATTATTAGTCCTTGTGATCCCTTCCATGTTGCAACGCGGGCAGGTGGCTGTTTGTGTGTTGAAGTATTTATTAATCTTGCCCGGGGTGAGATACTCTCTGTGTAATACGTAGAAATGCACTAACTGGAACCTAGCGTTTCTGGTACTCTTCCATGCCCTCTCCACTAACTCCCCCCCACACTTTATCGGATATTGGCTCACCCAGGTCTGCCTCCCATTTTTTATGTAAACCAGTCAGAGGTAGTAGTGTTTCATGTATTATGCGTCTATAGAGGCATGTGACCGCCTTAAAGGTGCCTGTCGCTGTTACTACATATTGACACCGCTGATGTCTGGGGTTCTGTGAGACCCTCCCGCCAGTGCCTCCGTATGGCCGCCGTGAGAGCGCAGTATAGTAGAAAAAATCCCCCTGGTAGATCATAACTTTCACGGAGGTCATTAAATGGTTTCATGGCGCTCTCTACTTACAAATCTCCCATTGTGGATATTACCATCTCCTCCCAAGACTTCAATCTCCGCCAGTCTCCTCCATGGGACAATGCCTCACACATAGTGGGATTTCGGGTGCGTAAGGACGCCCACTCCGTGCCCGTCGCAAGGCCCTATTCCAGTATTTCTGGACCGTTTTTAATTCGGAGGGCACGGCGTGTCCTCGCATGGGAAGTGCCAGCCGCACTCGATAACATTCATAGGCTTGGGGTATCGTCTCCCTTGTGGTCTGTCCCCCTGAGTCGCCCCGCTACCCACTTTGTGAACCATTGCAGCTGTGCCGCTAGATAATAAGCCTCAATCAGGCACAGCTAAGCCTCCCTCCGCTCTTGGTCTCATAAGGGTGTTCAGCACCACCCTTCGTCTGCCCGTTCCCCATAAGAACCCCAAGATCATGGATTTGAGCTGAGTAAATTGTCTCGCCTGTATCCAAACCGGCAACGTCCCGAAGTAATACAGCAATCTTCGCAATGTTACCATTTTCAGGAGGGAGACTCGGCCCGCCTCCAACAGCGGGAGGGTCCCCCAGAAGTCAAAGCTACTTTTGGCACCTCTTAGTGCTCTCCCTATATTGCCTTTCCAGCAAGTCTCCTTGTGCATGGTATATTTGTGTGCCCAGGTCATGTCGGACATCGATCTTCCCACTTCTCTCCCTTCGTCTCTGGCAGACCTGTTCTGTTCGTCTCAGTAGGGAAGAGACACGACTTTGCCCAATTTACTCTGAGACCTGCCGCTCTTCCCAGGCCATGTAGGAGCTCCTTAGCCCCACACAGTGCCTCTCTCGGGTTGGCCAGAAACATCAGCAAATCGTCAGCGTATAACGCTATGTGATGGCCTTGTCCGGACACCTCCTGGCCCTGATAGTGCCTGCCTGTTCTAGCACGGGCCGCTAGCGGCTCCATTGCCAGGGCAAATAACAATGTTGACAACGGACATCCCGGTCTCGTTCCTCGACCCTCTGTGCAGGCGTCAGATACCAGGCCACCTGTCTTGACCCTGGCGGTGGATTCTTTGTAGAGGAGAGCCATCCATTCAACAAATTCTGCTCCCAGCCCGAATTTCCTCATCACTTGGAATAAATAAGGCCACTCGAGACTATTGAATGCTTTTTCAATATCAACCGCGAAAATAGTTGCCTCCTCCCTCTGGTAGGTATCCGCCTCCAACACATGCAGGAGCCGTGGAACATTCATAGCTGTATTCCTGGTGGGGATAAAGCCCGCTTGGTTTTTATGTATCAATGTCGTCATATGCGGGAGCAGGCGGGAAGCCAGTATCCGACTCAGGATTTTATAATCCAAGTTAAGCATGGAGAGCAGTCGGTATGCCGCTCTATCCCATGCCGGGTTCCCTGGCTTAAGCAGTGGGATGATAACCGCTTCCCTTGTCGACTCAGGGAGTCGCCCCTCTTGCCTTGCCTGGTTGTAGAGCTCTACCAGCCTGAGCGCAAATAACTGAGTAAGTCTAGTAGAATTCTGCCGGATGTCAGTCCCTGGCATCTTATTCCTGGCCATGCTCTTAATAGCCCCTCTCACCTCACCGATCTCTGTCACTACCTAGGTTGGCCCCAGCCTCCTCATCCAGTCTCGGAAGCTCCACATCTCTTATGAATTTGTCTAGGCCCTCTTCTGCCGGGGCCAGTCTACTCTTGTACAGGTTAGTGTAGTAATCCAGGAACTGATCATTAATATCCTGCTGTCTGTAGTGGGTTTCTCCTCCTTGCCCCCTGAGTTCTAGTATCGCTGTCCCCCTCCCAGCCGGGTTTGCCAACCAAGCCAGGAGAGCCTCAGATTTGACCCTCTCGGAGTGGGCGCGTACCATATAATTTTTATAGTCGAAGCAACGTAGTCGCTCCACCTGAGTTGCCATTGCCTCTTGCCTCCAGTAGCTCCTCATGTTTGTCCTCCCTATCTGAAAGAAACACATAGTGATAGATTCCTTACCTTAGAATATCCCCAGGCGTCAGACTGGATCCGGAAAGTTTTCGTCAGCAGTACCCCTGCGCGTCGGTAGGTGGCGTCGTGCGGCTCCGCGTCCGTCGTTGGCGTCGTGGTCGCCGAGATGACGTCGCGGGCGCTACTTAGACGCCGCCCACGCGCGCTGACGTCAGTTATTTCTTTTTCGGTGCCAGCAAGCGCAGATCCGGGAAGAGCAGGAACCCCCAGTCAATTTTTGACTGACTTTTTGAGGCTTTTTGTCTGTTTTTTCTAGGAGTCATCGACTCCTGGTGCAGCAGGATGCCCGGTTTCAAGTCCTGTGGGGATTGTCACCGCATGATGTCGGTGACGGACCCGCACTGCGTGTCTTTTCTGCCTGGGGCGCGACCACGACCCCAAGTCGTGCTCCGACTGCCGGGCCATGGCGCCGAAGACTTTGCGGGAGCGGTCCCGTAAGTTGCTGGAAGCCCGGCAGTCGGCTCCCCGCCGTTCGAAGTCCCGGTCCAGAGGGAGGTCGAGGGACCGTGCGCGGAGTCATCATCGGTCTTCGGGATCCAAGTCTTCTCACTCGGGGTCAGGTAAGACAAAGCACAAGAAGTCAAAGAAACACCATCGTTCTTCGACTTCCCCTCGCGCGACGCGGCTGAGGGCATGGGTGGTGCCACCCCGCGGCTCCGGCGGAGCCTATGGAGTCGCCGCCCGACTACACGCCCTTTCCGGGGTCGTCGGCGTCTCCGGCCCAGATACAGGTGTTCCTGTCGGCCGTGGCTTGCCTCTTTGGGCCGTCCGGTCCCGCCGGTGCGCCTTCGGGCCCCGCGGTCCCGCATGGGTGTCCTCGCATTTCCTCGCCGGCCTCTCCGGCCCCAGCGCCGCAGGATACCCTTGGATCCAGGCCTGGATCCCGGTCGACGCCGGTTGACCTTGTTACACCTCCACCGACGTAGACTCCACCGGGACCGATCCTGACGCCGCCCGCACCTCGGGACGACGTCGACCTCAGTTTCAGCCCCGAAGTGGACGCGGCGTCGAGCCGGCGTCTATCGATGCCGTTCTCGACGCTGCTTGGGGATTTCTATCCCCATATCCCTGCTCCTTATTTTAGACCTGTTGAACAGCCTGAGGAGCAAGGGGAGGACTGGGAGGGTTCTGAGGACCCTCTCGCTGCAGCCTGCGAGTCTGAACAGGACTGGGCTGAGGAATTGGGGGACGCCAGTGGTCTGGATACCTCACCAGACCTTGGCATGCTATCTCCTCCTACCGTGGCTACGGAGGAGGGCGCTAGTTATGCAGTGGTGTTGCGTAGGGAGGCCGAGGCCCTACACCTAGAGCTCCCTACTGTGGCCGTCAGGACTAACCACCTGACAGAGGTGCTTCAGCCAGCAGCTACTTCTGCGGAGCCGCTGCTTCCTTTCAATGAAGCCCTCTCTGACGTTCTTTTGGGCACTTGGTCCAGGCCCACCACAGGGGCTCCTGTGGATAGGAACGTGGCCCGACGCCATCGCCCGGCTCCGGGTGACCCCATTTTCCTCTCCCAACACCCCACCCCCGTGAGCTTGGTTGTCCAAGCCTCTGCTTCCCCTACCGCCTTCCCTTCCGCACCACCGGATAGGGAATCCAAGAAGCTGGATCAGTTTGCAAAGAAGATTTTTTGTTCCACCAGCTCTGCGCTGCGGTCCGTGAACACCGCATGCCTCTTGGGCCGTTATTCCCACTCTCTGTGGGATAAGGTGGCGAACGTGCTACCCCAGTGTCCGGAGGAGGCCCGGCCTGCTCTCTCCCAGGCTGTTGCAGAGGGGCGAGACGCAGCAAAGTTCATGATTCGGTGTGGCCTAGACACCACCGACTCACTGGGCAGAACGATTGCAACGACAGTGGGGGTTCGCCGTCATGCCTTGTTGACGACCACTGGATTTTCGGGGGATGTCCAAAACACCCTTATGGGCATGCCCTTTGATGGCCGTCGCCTTTTCGGCGACAAAGCGGACAGCGCGTTAGAGGTTTAAGGACTCACGGGCTACGGCCAAGTCCTTGGGACTCTCGGCAGTCCGCCCTCCTCCGCCTTCCGCTTTTTGCTCCTTTCGTGGCACAGGAAGGGGCGCCCCGCAGCGTTCGCAACAGAGGCACAGGCCGGCGCAGCAATCATCCCAGTGCGGCAGCGGACGCGGGTTCCGCCGTGGTGGACAAAGGGGCCAGCGGGCGGGTCAGTCCACCACCCCGGCCACCACTGCCTCCAAACCTTCCTAGTCCGAACTTTCAGGCCCATCAAACGCCAGTGGGCGGCAGGCTTCGCCATCACCTCCCCCACTGGCGCACCATCACTTCGGACAGGTGGGTTTTAGAGATAGTCCAGAGGGGCTACTCCCTCCCCTTCGAGACTACCCCTCCAGCCATGCCACCTCAATACCACTGCATGTCGGGGGATCACTTGGTGCTTCTTCAGCAGGAAGTTGCGGCCCTCTTGGCCAAGGGGGCCATCGAGCGCGTTCCGACGCCCGAAGTAGGTCGTGGTTGTTATTCCCACTACTTTGTGGTGCCCAAGAAGGACAAAGGCCTGCGTCCTATCTTAGACCTCCGGAACGTCAATCCCTTCCTCCGCAAAGAGAAGTTCAAGATGCTCACTCTAGCTCAGGTCTTGTCTGCTCTCGACCCACAAGACTGGATGGTGGCGCTGGACTTGCAGGACGCCTATTTCCATATCCCCGTCCTGCGAGCCCACCGGCGTTACCTACGGTTCACGGTAGGCCACGAGCACTTTCAGTTCACCGTGCTCCCCTTTGGCCTTACCAGCGCCCTTCGGGTGTTCACCAAGGTGATGGCGGTGGTCGCAGCTCATCTGTGCAGATCAGGGGTCTAAGTCTTCCCCTATCTCGACGATTGGTTGTTGAAGGCGGGCTCGCCCCAGACAGTCATCTCCCACCTCCAGACTACGGCCGACCTCCTGCACTTGCTGGGGTTCTCCATCAACGTGCCGAAGTCACTCCTGATTCCCTCGCAGAAGCTCCTCTTTATCAGAGCGGTTCTGGACACGGCGCAGTTTCGGGTCTATCCTCCCGAACAGCGAGTCCGGGATATTCGGGCTCTGATTCCCATCTTTCAGCCCTTGCCCCAGGTTTCGGTCAGAGTGACTCTGAGGCTGCTGGGCCTCATGGCCTCCTGCATCCTGCTGGTCAATCATGCCAGATGGCATATGCGGGCTCTGCAGTGGGACCTGAAGTTCCAGTGGGCGCAGCATCAGGGGAACCTGTCTGATTACTTTCAGATCTCGGAGGGCACTGCACGACAGTTGCAGTGGTGGCTCACGAACCGGCATTGGGTCGACGGCAGATCAGTCTCCCTTCCCTAACCGGAGTTTACAGTGGTGACGGATGCGTCACTCCTGGGATGGGGCGGCCACATGTTATGTTATGTTATGACAATTTATAGCGCGCACTACTACCCAAGGGTGTCTAGGCGCTTGCGGACTCCAAAACTGTCATCAGAGCAGCTAGTTTCTAAAAAGCCATGTTTTAAGCAATTTCCTAAACTCCAGCAAGGTGGAGGACTTCCTAAGAGAGATCGGGAGAGTATTCCATTCCTTTATGGTATTGTAACTGAAACTCCTTCCCCCCCCAGTTGGACCTTCTGATTCTGGGGGTAAGCATCAGGAAGGCATTTGCTGAACGAAGCGATCGGTTAGGAGTGTACCAGCTGAAAAGGTCCAACAGGAATTGTGGTCCTTCTCCATGCAGGGCCTTAAAGGCCGTGCAAAGTGCCTTAAATTTAATTCGCTGGCCGACTGGTAGCCAGTGTAATTCCTGAATACCTACTCTAATGGATTGAAATCTAGGAGCATCCAGGGCCAGTCTAGCCGCAGCGTTCTGTACTGCCTGCAACCTTCTAAGTAGATTGGTTTGTAGGTTAATGTACAACCCGTTGCAATAATCCAATTTGGATAGTACCAGGGAAGTCATTACTATTTTTCTAGTATTTAAAGGAATAAAAGGCAGAATTTTTCGAACCATTTTAATAGTAAGAAAGGCAGCAGAGACCACTTTTGATACTTGGGCCTTCATATTGAGTTTGTCATCAATAATAACCCCCAGATTCTTAGCCTTGGCCACTGGTATAGGAGTATGGCCCAATGTATCCGGCCACCATACTGGAGACCACTCAGGAGAGAGGCTGCCAAATAGCACCACCTCCGTTTTTCCCGAGTTCAGCTTCAAACAGTGCCTAGCCATCCAGTTACTCAGGGCGCCCATACAGTCATGAAGTTTAACTGAATAGTTAATGTCCTTGTCCACTGCTGAGATCACTAGCTGTGTGTCATCAGCATATGAGGTAGGGCAGAGGTTAAAACTTCTGATCAGGGAGGCGATTTCAGAAACGTAAATATTAAAAAGCGTGGGGCTCAGAGAAGACCCCTGTGGCACCCCACATGGCAAAGTGAAGGGTGCAGATTTAAAATTACCCAAATGCACAGTTTGAGTTCGATCGGAAAGGAATGACGTTAGGAGGCAAAGGGCCCTACCCCCAATCCCGATAGTTTTAAGACGTTCGATCAGAGTCGCGTGGTCCACGGTATCAAATGCCGCGGACAAATCGAGGAGGACAAGAGCTGCCGATCCCCCACCATCTAATGTTTTTCTAATCTCCTCCGTCGTTTTTATAAGAGCCGTTTCGGTGCTATGGCCTGCTCTAAAGCCAAACTGACTCTGGTCCAGGATTTCATTTTCCGCAATAAAAATAGAGTTCGGTATTAAACCGTTTCTCAAAGATTTTAGCCGGTACAGGGAGTCTAGCAATGGGACGATAGTTTGCAGGATCAGTTGAAACCAGATTAGCTTTTTTTAAAAGAGGCAAAATGCAGGCCTGTTTCCATATAGAAGGAAAATGCCCTTGTGCTCGCATCAGATTAAAAACGCTAGTTAGCTGAGGAGTAATAATATGACTGATGTTATTAAGAATCCTTGGGGGGCACTGGTCATCCGGGGATCCTGATTTGGTTTTAATAAGGAGTCTCTAGTTGTTCAGGGAATGCCGGAGAAAAATCTAAAAAGGCCCCTTTACCTACCACTGCTTGTGTTACATCATTAGTGAGTGGTCTGTGTGTTGTAAATTGCTCGTAAATTTCATCCACCTTGGACTTAAAAAAGTGGGCAAGAGTATCACAGAAATCTTGGTTAGCGTTAGCGTTGTCGTCCTTGGGTGCTGAGGTTAGATTCTTTATAGTTTTAAAAAGTTCCTTGCTGGACGTGCCTGCCCCCTCAATTTGCTTAGTATAATACATACTCTTTTCGGCAATTAACTTTTTCTTGTATTCAGCCAACGTGGCTTTGTACAATTCTTTTTCTGCATCTTCATAGTTTTTCCTCCATTTTCTTTCCTGCCTTCTGCAAGCCTGCTTATCTAGTCGTAGTGCCTCTGAAAACCAGGGGGCAGATGGCATTTTTCTATTTTTGTTAATAACAGTGGTCGGAACTAACGTATCAAAATGTGTTTCTAGCCATGTAGTATAATTTAAGGCTGAGGCTTCTGCTTCCAGATGCGAAGTAGGTTGGCTTTGTGCTAATTTGGCATCCAGAATACTCTGGTCAATTTTATGCCATGCCCTGCTGAGAGTCTTGCTGCCAACCTGCTTATCAGCATGCCATCGAGGGAGGATATAGTTAAACAGTACGGCATAATGATCCGTCCAGGTCAACGGAAGAGTAGATATCTTAACAATGGCTGGATTATTAGTAAACAGTCCATCCAAAGTGTGTCCTGCTACATGCGTAGGATAGTGTATAATCTGCTGTAGTCCTAATTCTGACGTGGCCTCAAGAAATTCCCGCGTGTCCTTTTCCTCTGAGAGCTCAAGATGAAAGTTCATATCCCCTAAGACTGTGAAGAATTCTGAGAGGAGCCCTGGCTCTAGTAGTTGGTGAACAGTAGAAAGGAAACTATTTCTAGGGCCGGGAGGGCGATATAGAAGTATTCCATTAAAAGTCTCGTGATCACAGATAGCGATTTTAAAATGTAGTGCCTCACAGTCCGCTGTGGGTACGGCTGAAAAGTGGATGTTAAGGTCGTACTTATGAATGATTGCAAGGCCTCCCCCTCTTTTAAATTGTCTGTCCTGTCTGATAACTTTGTATCCATATGGGACAGCAATGTTAAAATCCGAGTCAGCTGAGTGTTCGCCCCCAGGTTTCAGTGACAAACAGTATGTCCAGGTTGTTATCGGTAATAAAATCTGCAATATCATACTTATGTTTGATCAATGATCTAGCATTGATCAAGGCTAGCTGGAGTTCTACGATTTCCTTAGCTGGAATGGTCAGACTCTTATCAGATTTAGGCAAAACCCAAACGTTCCTTGGGATATTGGTTAAGCAGTCTGGACATAGAAAAACCTCAGGACTAATCGGTTCTTCACAGGGGAGGAGTAAGCATGCCTTACTTCTCAGTGGACGAAGGGAGTAAAGATTATCCCTAGAATAATATAAATTGTTCCTACCTGCAGTAGAAGGACTAGGGGTTCTGGCCCTAGGCCCAGACGTGGCGCGGACGGGCGCAGACGGGCTTGCCTTAGGCGCGCCTTTGGCGCGGCAGCGGCGCGCCCGCTGCGCGCGTCCGCTACGCGTCCTCTCCAGCTCTCCCTTAAATATGGAGATGGAGATCGGGAGACTAGAGCGTCGACCTGGGCGGAAGTGAGGCCCCGGAAGTCTGTGCTCTAGATGGTCTTCCCTCCGCGTCAAACGGTATAGACCGCGGCGGACCGGGGAAACCAGCAAGCAACCAGGTGAGCGAATGCTCAAAGTGCGAGTGCAATAATAAGCAGCAATTTCTAAAAACAGTTAAAAAAGATAGCAGCAGCAGCACCAATGTTTTTAAAAGAATGAAAATCTTACAGTGGCTGCAACACTGACAATTGGTATCCTACAGAGCAATTCTAGTTCTATACACAAACGTAAAAGTTAAGAGATATTTAAAAAGGGTTGACTCACAGCAGTTGGAGACCGCTACGCGTCCTCTCCAGCTCTCCATTAAATATGGAGATGGAGATCGGGAGACTAGAGCGTCGACCTGGGCGGAAGTGAGGCCCCGGAAGTCTGTGCTCTAGATGGTCTTCCCTCCGCGTCAAACGGTATAGACTGCGGCGGACCGGGGAAACCAGCAAGCAACCAGGTGAGCGAATGCTCAAAGTGCGAGTGCAATAATAAGCAGCAATTTCTAAAAACAGTTAAAAAAGATAGCAGCAGCAGCACCAATGTTTTTAAAAGAATGAAAATCTTACAGTGGCTGCAACACTGACAATTGGTATCCTACAGAGCAATTCTAGTTCTATACACAAACGTAAAAGTTAAGAGATATTTAAAAAGGGTTGACTCACAGCAGAGGTGGAGATCAGAGGCCTCTGGTCTCCGGCGGAGTCCCGGCTCCATATCAACCTTTTGGAGCTGCGGGCGATCAGGCTTGCACTAAAGGCTTTCCTTCCCTCTGTCAAAGGGAGAGTAGTGCAGGTGTTAACAGACAACACCACTGCCATGTGGTACTGCAACAAACAAGGCGGGGTGGGGTCGTGGACCGTCTGTCAGGCAGCTCTGCGTCTCTGGACATGGCTGGAACATCAGGGCATGTCCCTGGTGATTCAACACCTGGCAGGTTCTCTGAACGCCAGGGCGGACGAACTCAGCCGCGGGTGCATGCTCGATCACGAATGGTGTCTTCACTCGGAGGTGGTGCAAGGTCTCTTTCAGCAGTGGGGAGAGCCTTGGTTAGATCTATTCGCCACCGAAGAAAACGCGCAATGTCATCAGTTCTGCGCGTTGGAATTTCCAAGGCGGCACTCGCTCGGTGACGCTTTTCGTCGCGAGTGGAATTGTGGTCTTCTATACGCCTTTCTGCCTATACCACTTCTGCCCAGAGTGCTGAAGAAGATCAGGCGCGACCGGGCCCAAGTCATTCTTGTGGCTCCGGACTGGGCTCGAAGAGTATGGTATCCCGAGCTACTCAGTATGAGCATCGATCCTCCGATCAGACTGCCTCTTTGGGAGGATCTTCTGTCGCAGCAGCAGGGGACGGTCCTCCACCCGAGCCTGTCCAGCCTCTACCTCTTTGCGTGGAGATTGAGCGGCGGCAGTTGATTCCCTTCGACTTGCCTCCTGAAGTTTGTGACGTTATTCTGGCAGCCAGGCGTCCCTCTACTAAAGTGGTATACGCCTGCAGGTGGAATAAATTTGTGGCATGGTGAGGCTGTGGATCCCCTTTCTGCCCCTCTTTCTGAAGTACTACTGTTCCTTCTTTCTTTGGCCCAGCAGGGCTCTGCTCTGGGCACTATCAAAGGCTACCTTTCTGCTATTTTGGCCTTTCTCAGGCTCCCTGATCAGCCCTCTCTTTTCAAGTCCCCTGTTGTAAATCGATTTCTCAAAGGCATTACACACCTTTTTCCTCCTATTCCTTTCGTGATGCCTCAGTGGGACTTGAATCTGGTTCTGACATACTTGATGTGCGCTCCCTTTGAGCCCCTTCACAACTGTCCTCTTAGTCTTTTGACGTTAAAGACTGCCTTCCTGGTGGTCATCACTTCCGCCAGGCGGGTGAGTGAGCTCCAGGCTCTTTCTTGTAAGCCTCCTTTCCTTTCAGTCCATCCGGACAAGGTTGTGCTCAGGCCCCGTCCTTCCTTTTTGCCAAAAGTGGTTACGGCCTTTCACATTGGGCAGACTATTACCTTGCCCACCTTCTTTCCGCCTCCTTCCAGGGAGGAAGAGCGGCTCCACCGTCTGGACCCAAAACGTGCGCTCTTTTTATCTCAACCGCACACAGCAGTTCCGGGTGGACGACCAGCTTTTTGTTGGCTACGTTGGCACCAAGAAATGTCGGGCGGTCCATAAGCGAACCATCTCCCGCTGGGTTGTCTTATGTATCAAAGCCTGTTACTCTTTGGCTAAAAAGAACCTCCGGTGGGGCTGCGTGCTCATTCCACCAGAGCTGCTTCAGCCACTACTGCATTGGGACGTGGTGTCCCCCTTCAAGACATCTGTCAGGCAGCCACGTGTGCCTCGCTGCACACGTTTACCAAGCATTATTGCCTAGACAGCCAAGTCTGGAGAGACGGCTTCTTTGGCCGTTCTGTACTCCAAGACTTTCTGGTGTGATCTTAGTTCGCAGACCCACCACCGGGGTTGGTATTGCTGGGGTATCTATTCTAAGGTAAGGAATCTATCACTGTGTTTCTTTCAGATGGACAAGTTACTTACCTTCGGTAACGATATATCTGTAAGAAACATTAGTAGTGATAGATTCCTTACCGCCCCACCCATCCTCCCCGTTCTGCAAACTGATTTCTAGGGTTAAGGTCATCCCTTTCAGGGCCCTAGATTCAATTCACCAGTGGTCCGTATCTTGCATGGCTCTGCGTTCCTGGCGCGGAAAGTCTTGTACAGAACTGACGTCAGCGCGCATGGGCGGCGTCTAAGTAGCGCCCGTGACGTCATCTCGGCGACCACGACGCCAACGACTGACGCGGAGCCGCAATACGCCACCTACCGACGCGCAGGGGTACTGCTGACAAACTTTCCGGATCCAGTCTGACGCCTGGGGATGATCTAAGGTAAGGAATCTATCACTACTAATGTTTCTTACAGCTATATCGTTACCGAAGGTAAGTAACTTGTCCTTCAGGCCTTTCCTTCTCAAGCTCGCGGAGTCGTTGCTCCGCCAGCTGTATGTTTTGTAAGAGGACCTTCCGTGCCCCCACCGTTTCCGAGATACAGCGCCCTCTAATGACCGATTTAAAAGCGTCCCATTCTATACGGAGATTCGTGCAGTGTTGGCGTTCTCTAGAAAGTATTGTCCTACAGCAGTGCCCGCTGCAGCGTTGAAGACCTGGTCCTCCAGTGCTTCGGTCTCAAGCGCCAGACGGGTATTTTTGGTCTGTCACGGGTACACACCAGGCTCAATAAAACAGGGTTATGGTCAGAGATTGTTCTGGCGAGGTATTCACTAGTCCGCACTCTCTCATGTACATCCGGGGAGCACAATATAGCATCTAATCGAACATGGAGCTCATGCATCGCAGAGAAAAAGGAGTAGTCCCTTTCCCCAGGGTGTTGGGCCCTCCAGGAGTCTATCATCCCCCATCGCTGTTACCACTGTCTGCGCGTCTCTGCAATTTTATGTATGGGAGCATCAGAGAGTGGGGGATGAGAGCGGTCTAGCCCAGTGTCAGTAATACAATTAAAGTCGCCGCCTAATGGTGCCGAACCTGTCAGCACCGGGGCAAGCGTGCCAGCGAGTTGGGCCAGGAATGCGGGTTGTTCCGTATTAGCTGCACATAGTCGAGGAGCACTCCGAGACCACTTAGCTGTGTATGGAGTGCCCGATACTGGGGTTGAGTTGGTCTTTGTGGTTCAAGCCGATCCGGCTTACCACTTTGAGGTGTTTTACACTTGGATCACTTTTGAAGCGGTGGAGGCAGATGATAATCTGTTTCATGAATATAAGCCCACCGCTATTCCTGCTGCCTATCGACCCTATACCACTCTTGAAGTACCTCTCACGGCTTGGCAGCACCGTGTTTGGTTTAATGGCGCCCTACCACAACCAACTACCGCAGTTCGTTTAGGCCCCTTGTCAATTCAGGGGGCCACTTGGCCTGTATTGGCCGGGTATACCCCGCATCCAAATTATCTGGCATTACCGCTTGCGGAACTGCGCACTATGCATACCGAATTGGTGCGAGTGCATCGAGCCTTGGTGACATACGTTACAGGTAGCCTCCATGGAGCTGCTCCTGTAGTCGCAGGCCAACCAGCTATTGCAGCTGGAGTGACTATAAGTCCTGTCATGGTAAATTCTGTGATGGGCAAACGTCCACAAAATAAGGACGACTATCCTTACTGGCTTGCAGAAAAGTTCGATCAGATAGAAGCAGTGTTTCCACATACATCCCCAGTAGATAAACACCGCATCCTCACGATAAGTTTGCCAAAAGACATAATCCCCGATTTGACATCATGTGAAAACTGGGGTAAGGTATTCGCAGCAGTTTATTCAAAATGTTTTGGAACTCCTTCCATGACGGTTCTACCCTCTGTAATTAAAAAAGTACAGGATGAACATGGCCCTGAAGCGGCTGTGGAATTAGGGATGAGACTAGTGGGAGTGTTTGATGTAGTAGCTGAGCTGATCCTTGGAAATGTCAAGGGCGATGCTATGAACTTTCAAGTAGCGAATGCTTTGGCTTTGGTCCCAGAGTTGGACAGGCCTCGCGAATTACCGAAAATAATAGCCCGGGCTTATAAAACAATTGGAAGAAATAGCCTAGGCAACAAGCCTTTTGTAAAAATGCAAACTCAATCGCAATCACAAGTTATACAAACAAAAAGTGCATCTGAGAAAGATGATAAACCAGTCTTCACTAAAAGAGTTGGAGACAGAAAAAACAGGGTAAGCAACAAAAGAAGCCGGGGTCGAGAGGCGCTTCCCCAGTTTCGGTTTCTTCTGAACGTACTTATGATTTACGTGATAGGTCAAGGATTAAATCACCAGAAAGGTTTCAGAGCTCTGATACGCGTTCTCCTCGTTCTTCACAGGCCCAGACATCGTCACAGGCTGGTGGAGGAGGACGGCAAGATAGAGGAAGGGGCCGAGAGGCTCCCCAGGAGCGAGACCAACCTCGACAACAAGTCAGAGGGAAAGCAGAAGATTTTCATCTTCCTCGACCGCAATTTCAGAAGAAAAGGTTGCCGCTGTTACAGCGAAATATGCCTCAGACCGTGAGAACGAGACTCCAGAATTGGACGTGGGCAGTGACCCTCCTAGACAGCGCCGCGGAAGTTACCATAGTGCGGGAGGCGCTACGTCCTCATATGGAGGCGACAGCAACTGAAACATTCGTTACTGTAGAGACAGCTGACACGAGAGTGGCACCCCCTGACAGACTTTACAACATAGTCATACAAATTGAAGGTGACATACCGCGTGAAATAAAAGGGATTTTTTGGGAAAATCTAACCTCTTCATATGACATTTTGTTAGCAGAGGTGGATTGGCCACCCCCATTCGTTTTAGCTGCACATAAAGGAGAGGAGGTAATCCTTCCAAGCTTTTCAAAGCATGTCCCAAAAGACAAAGCTGAAGCACTTGCAGCTGAGTGGGCTGTGTACCTGGCACCAGCGTTATACCGCAACCATGTGGGATGGGATGAAGAGTCACCTCCCCATGCAATACCTTTGCGGTCACTACCGCTGCCACAACCCCAATATCCCATCAAACGGCAGGCAAAAGGCCCCGTCTCCGAAATTCTGACACAGTTGGAATATCAGGGAGTAATTGAACCATGCGTATCACCTATGAACAATCCCCTTTTCGTGGTTTCTAAACCCGATGGATCGTACCGCTTAGTTTTGGATTACCGGCATTTAAATACTCATTGTCGGAACTTTGCGGTGCAAAATACACACAGTTCTGCGCTTGTAGACAGTCTTGTTCGTAAAAAATACAAAACGACACTTGACCTTTCAAACGGTTTCTACACGCACAACCTAGCCCCGGAGAGTGGTCAATGGACCGCATTCACTTCCGGTGGTAAATTATTCCAGTTCCGGCGTTTACCCATGGGCTATAAAAATAGTCCGGGTATATTCGCCGCCCGTGTTGTTTCTTTGTTAAATGACATTGATCAAGACGCATGTTCGTACGTAGATGACATCTATCTGACAGACGACGAGTTATATCAGCATCTGTCCCGTGTGGACCGCATTATTCTTGAATTTGCGGAGCAGGGTTACAAATTTAACTTTGCTAAGTCACACATTGCTGAATTTACCGTTCTGTTCTTGGGCTATGAGCTCAACAACGAAGGTAAGGGCTTAGCCCCCATTTCTTGGAAAAATGTGCACATTTGTGCCCCCCAAATACTCTGAAAAAACTTCAGTCTTTGCTGGGTTTCCTGAATTTCGGGCGTACTTACATTCCCGAATATGCCCAGCGTATCAAGCCTTTGTATGCTTTGATACAACCTACATATTCAAGGTCTTGCTGGCTGCCTGAGCATACCTCAATTCTGCAGTCTTTGCAGACAGACCTATTGGAGTCTAAATATCTTTTGACTCGTAATAACCACACAAACCTGGTGATTAGAATAATTCCGGGGCGGTGGGATTCACATACTTAACCTTTAATGAAGGTGATACAGTACCCATCGCATACAAGTCACATCTGTACACTTCCGCTGAATTGCGCTTTACATCTGTCGAAAAAGTTCTAACTGCAGTGCAAATGGCGATCCTAAAAGAACGCGCACTGGCACAGGGAAAGCGGATTCTGGTGGTAACACCCTGTCCTGCCCTGGAGGCAGTAACAAAAGCAAGTGTACCGAACTCAAAAGCAATGCATCCCCGTTGGATACAATGGGCTACATCTTTGACGTCTTCGGACGTCACTTTTGTTTTTGATTCTTCTCTTCAGACTCAGGAGTGTTTGCAGTATGAATTCGTTCATCCTCCTCCTTTGTTTTTACTACCGCTTGAGGATTACAAATGTGTGATCTACACCGATGGTTCGGCGCAACCGGCCACTGGGTCCAAGCACGCTTATTCGGCTGCATGTGCTATTGTTGCGGGTTCCTTTGTGAATGGAACGTTCAAATCCTCTGAAGTGCACACTCGCACACTTGGAGACAGTACCGCACAATTGGCCGAGCTGCATGCATTGCTACTTGCACTTGAGTTCGCTTCACAGGATGAGACCACTCTTATTGTATGTGATTCTTTTTACTGTGTACAATCTTACAATGACAATCTGTTTTTCTGGTCGAAAAACGACTACAAGGACGCAAAAGGGAGCACAATTAAGCATAAAATGCTTTGGGTTCGAGTGGCAGAATTGCAACAACGTCTGCCCCTCACACAGGTGGTACACACCTTAGGCCATCAGCGGGTGGGCGCACACGCTATTGGTAACGATCTGGCAGATGAAGCTGCCCGTTCAGCAGTAGTCACGTGTTCAGTAGCAGCGGTTACCAGGTCCATGTCTAAAATAGACCCTGTAATATTAGCAGCTATTGCTGCAACCAAGGAAGGTAATAATTACCCTACAGGTTTCCCTTCCAAGTATTCTTACACATTAAGTCCCGATCAGGTTCCTTATGTAACTATACCTGACGTTGGAGATCGGCTGATCCCCAACGCGGACCGCAGGAGTGCCTTGATATCAGCTGCACACGAAGGCATGGCTTCGGCTCATGCAGGTGTGTCAGCTACAGTTTCCATCTTGCAGCAGCGTTATTGGTGGCGTGGGTTATATAAAGACACCCGTGCTTTTGTTCTTTCTTGCGACGTTTGTCAACAGATTAAGCCTTCCACGGTAACACGTCCACCACAAACACCGCTCTGCATTGCTAACAGACCCTTTGGGTGTGTTTACTTGGATCACTGCGGTCCATTCTCATCAGACACTGCCTATAAATACATCTTGGTGGCAGTGGACTCGTGCACACGGTTTCTCTGGGTCTGGCCACAACGGAGTGCTGACGCCCGAAATGTAATCAGGGATTTGCGTGTCTTTGTGGGAATTTTCGCATGCGGCACCTTCCATTCGGACCAAGGTCCAGCGTTTGCCTCTAGGGCTTACAAGGATGCAATGGCTTCGCTTGGGGTGCGGGTGAAATTTTCGTCTCCGTATAGGCCTGAGGGCAACTCTATCGTTGAACGAATGAACCGTGACTTAAAGCAATCCTTAACAGCTAGGGTTATAGGTACTGGCAGGAACTGGCTGGCCCATTTGTATACCGTTCAGCGTGCACTTAATAATCTCCCTAGAAGACCTCTGGGTGGGCGGACCCCATACGAAATGCTCTTTGGCATAAGAATGTTTGTGCCTGACCTTGAGGGTCCAGACATCGCGGCGCAATCCGCCAAGTTTGATGTAGATAACCATTCTGCTATGTTACAGGACTTACAAGAAGCCCGAGACAAACTTGCAACTACACATTTGCCTTCAGCCACAGATCCTGCGTTGCAGATTCCGGTAGCCGGCTGGCTTCCGAAAGTTGGGGAACTGGTTCGAGAGAAGGTTGAAAACAAAAAGAATTTGGCCCCTCTTTTCGTGCACCGGTTCCAGTTCTTGGTCTGAAGGGAACACGTACAGTCATTTTACCACCGCTTCCTGGTCGCAAAGAGAACAGATACATCTCAGTTGAAAATGTCAAGCTACAGCGCCTGGCCGATCCTGAATAGTGTCACACCAGCGGTCTCTTGTCCTGCCATTTATCGGACATATGTCCATAGTCCATCTGCACGAACGATCGCTGATGCTGTAATTGAGATGGTCGATTTGCCTGAAACTATAATTGATCCCCAACTCTCCACTAATATCGACGAGGACGAGTATACTTATCCTGCGTCTGAATCGGTGGCGCATCAACCAACAACGCCACTTGGCCCGGCTCGTTATTCCTTTGATTCGGATTCCACATCTTCAAAAGTCCCATCCAAGTTCAGTATTTTTGTATCCTGGTTTAGAGACAATTTTTTGATTCCACCCTGGACATACATCTGGTTGGTACTTTTCTTGATATTTTTGTTCATGTCCATTGGCTTTGTCACAGTGTTTTTTCTACTAATCAATGGTCACTATTTACCTGAACGCTCTGCTGTAGACTATGTTTCTGGAACTTTGGCTCCTCATTCCTCGTCTCACATCATGAAGCGTGACCACACATTTGTGAACATTTCAGCCTTCCCAGTTGCTGATGGCATCGTATGGGATGCAGTGAACTATCAAATCCATGGTCCGACGGAAATTATTAATGTACCTAATGTCCTTCGTGTTTCAATGGGTGATGTAGTACAAAATAATATTCATTCTGATGATTGGGATGTGCATGCCGTTGAAGCTTTGTTTGCCGATTTAAAATATTATGCATCTTTTAATGCTGAAGATTTATATATGAATTCTGCTAATTATGCCGATTTGTATTGTTACCAACATTGGGGTAATCATTTTCTCCATAAACCCAGTGCCCTGCGTAGTTCTGTTAACTATACCCAATGGGAACATTGTCCTAACCCCTTGCCAGGTAGCTCTCAAACTCTTCGAAATAAGTTTAATTATTTTACTGATTTTAATCGGTCGAACCCTGCATCCTATTATTTTAGACTTAATAACACATCAACTCAGAAAATTATGTTGACACACACCAAATTGCTTTATTCAGGTTCCTTTCTGAGTGCCCTAGCTGTGGGTGGTTATGAGTACTGGGATAATACAGTGGATTTAAAATCTATTTGGGGCTCCAAGCCATGGCAGGTACAGGGAACCGAGGCGTTGCATCGTGCTTGCCTCATCCCTACCCAAATTATGTTCCTAAATGCTTCCATCTATCAGACTACATGTTGGGGCTTAGCAACCACTAAACAATTGAATACGCCATCAATACCATCCCTGTCGAGTTTTCCGAATGAAAGCTCACGATTCAATCTGTCCCTCGTGTCCCTGCAGGCAATGTTACAAAATAACTCGTTTAATGTTTCTGAGCTGGTTCAGTCACCCTGGTTAGTATGGCCTATATCATCTAATGCATGTCAAATGCGTTTTCATGATACTGGTGCTAGCTACACACAGAATAGGCCTGATCCGAGGTTTACTGATGCCCGTACTGTCACTACATACTCTGTTGGTAAATTATGCAAACAATGGCTGCAACATTCGTCCCTTGATTCTGTTAAACAACATTTGTCCCTCCTTACAGGCAATATTGATCTGTCCGACTTTGTTTTGGGACCTCGTGGTCCCCGACCTAAAAGATTCATTTATGAAACATATAATGAACTCTGGAAGCTATCACAAATAGAAGCTGCTTCCCGTCTTCGGGAAATAGATCAAGCAAATATGGAAAAGGTGCTTGCTGTTGTTGACAATAGTATTAATACCCTGTCTTCTCGCATTTACACTTTAGAGAATATTGTGTCCTCTGTTGTTGATATTGTACAAGATGATGTTTCTATGTTATATCATGGTCAGAATCAATTGCGCTCAGTTATGCAGTTTGCATGGACTTTGCAAACACTTAAGTTAGGTAAAGTGCCTTGGCATTTCTTGAACACCTCTGCCTTATTTCTACCTTTTAACTTAACTGATAAACAGCAATTTATGTCCATGAAGGATGCAACTTACAATCTATTACATATCGAAAAGGTGGATCCATTGCCGTTCTCTGTTGCAGAACTCGATTCGGCTGTATGGCTAGTCCATGGGGTTATAGCTTTACCATTTTCCTTGTTTGAATTTGACTCGTGCATGAAACATTATCCTGTGGGCCGTTACCGGCCCTTGGGCAGTGCTTTCCTGCATGAACTCTGGTCCTTGCCTTTCATGTATAAATGCCTTCGGGACGGCAAGGAAGTCTTTCTCACGGGGGAGTACTGCGACTCGACTATAGGTCATTCGCTTATTTGTAAACACATTAAATTGCATGGCTCATGCAGCGTTTCCTCTCCTAATCTTGCTTGTGTGCTGAAAGGTATTCCTGCTCCTGTTATTTCACCTACTTTCACTCTCCTTTCCAATGGTAGTTATTTACTTTTAAATAACGAAAACTGTTGTGGCCTGCAGGCTGGCATTCCTTACATTGTAACAGTTTCGCACAGGGTTGTCTGCTGCAAAAATGTGCTGTTTCCTCCCCCTCACGGCAAGGTTGATATCTCTATTTGGCCTTCCATCCCTACCCTGGAAGCAGATTTCAATAGACTGAGCAGAATAAAGGCACTATTATTAAACGAGGAAGTTATGCTCACGTCCGCCCGGGAGACATTCATTCTCCAGGTGGCGAGTACCCACAGTGAAATACAGGCCCTTTTAAACACTAATCTCCCCCAACATTTTGGGGAGTTAATACATCGTATTTTTAACGCATCTAACACTGAAGGCCTAGTGCACTTTTTTAAGGTCGTGGGGTCGGGCTTGGTGTCCTCCTTCCAAACTATTTTTGGTGTCATCCCGGCTTTCATACATTCTATTTTTTCCAGTGTCTTTGGCGGTTTCCCATTGATCCTCGCTTTAGCGGCTGGTGTCTTGCTCTTAATTTGCTTTCTGCGCAATGGATGCTCCCCGATGGGACCTGCTCGATCCAGAACGCCTCCAGCTGCTCCGTGAGCGCCTTTTGGCTGGTTTTGGTGTCTTGCCATTGGCGACACTGAGTGTGTCATATACTCTTTCATTTCGCTTTGCGTATTTCACTTGCGTGCAACCTGTGATGACTTGTGTCCGCTGTCCTTTCACCTGGACTCTGGATTATTGCCTCTCCAATTCGTCATTGTCTGTTCCGGATTTTGTTCAGTTGATGGGTCCCTTAGAGGCCCATGAGCAGGACTGTTCCGTTGCTGGCTGTATGGCGCGTGCGGCTGCACTGGGGATTTTGGCGCAATGGGATATCTGGGCGGCTGCCCAGGATCTCCTACAACGAAGCTGTTTCAATTATCACGCAAGCTGTCCCGCATTGCTTCTGGATGCTCCCTTTGCTGAGGAGCATTCCTGCTCTTTGAACTCATGGATTGGATGGCATCTATGTTTTTTGACGATTCCAATGATGAACTCTTGGAGGGTATGGCTTTTTCTGCACTTTCACTTTCATGGATTGACCTGCCCTTCGCCGTTTGGGCGCTCCCTGTGCTCCGACGGCTATTTCTCTCCTCTGATGGGCCTCTGTCCTGGCCGCCAGACTGTCCAGGGAGGGTGTCTTGTGGATTGTTACCTGCCTTGTTATGTTGGCCTAGGCCTGGCTGCCATGCTGCTTTTCTTTGCGCACGTTACACTGAGCCGGGCCTTCCTCGCCCTTTGCTCGTGCCAAGTTCTTTTGCACTGTCTGCATTTTCTGTTGTTCACCTTTTTGGGCTCAGTCTGCACAAACATGTACAAGGTCACATAACAATGTATTCTGGTTCTTCCTGATATGGCCAGTCTCGCGCACCCAGACATAACATTATGTGCAATTGCCATGAAGGATTTGATATGCTTTTAATACTGTGGTTTACTAGCGCTTAAACACACTTGGAGAAATCCCTTTCAGTGAGAAGAGCTATGATGTCCTGCTGATGTAATTCTGCATCTAGAGACTGAGGTATGGGGGTTCGCTAGTCAAAGCCCAGAGGTCTTCTATTATTATAATAAACTATCTTACTGCAAGGGGAGGGTGGTAATGTTATTTATACGTTTATCCACTGAGCTCTGAGATGCTTTCCCCGTTTGTATTCTATGGAATTGTAACCATGCTGCTTATATTAGTCATATGCATTATGCTATTAGTACTGACACGTGTACTGTACATTAGAGCACGTAAGTTGGAATAAACATTTTAACCTATCCAGTGTCTCTTCCTACGCATCTTGTGGACAAGTACGAGTGAGTGACGAAAGAGTGTTCTTGCTTCTGCGAGTCCTGAGATAAAGATACCGTGTTCTGGGTTGTCCAAACATTAGTACTTGGGTGCTAATGGGATGCTAAGCTAGTTGGGTTGGGGTTTTTGGGTGCTACGGTATATGGTGGCAAACCACTGTATTCCGGGGTCCCATTTTCCTGTGCATAGCTCTGTGTATGTGCAGAAACCTTATGACAGTTGTGCTCAGGCCCCGTCCTTCCTTTTTGCCAAAAGTGGTTACGGCCTTTCACATTGGGCAGACTATTACCTTGCCCACCTTCTTTCCGCCTCCTTCCAGGGAGGAAGAGCGGCTCCACCGTCTGGACCCAAAACGTGCGCTCTTTTTATCTCAACCGCACACAGCAGTTCCGGGTGGACGACCAGCTTTTTGTTGGCTACGTTGGCACCAAGAAATGTCGGGCGGTCCATAAGCGAACCATCTCCCGCTGGGTTGTCTTATGTATCAAAGCCTGTTACTCTTTGGCTAAAAAAGAACCTCCGGTGGGGCTGCGTGCTCATTCCACCAGAGCTGCTTCAGCCACTACTGCATTGGGACGTGGTGTCCCCCTTCAAGACATCTGTCAGGCAGCCACGTGTGCCTCGCTGCACACGTTTACCAAGCATTATTGCCTAGACAGCCAAGTCTGGAGAGACGGCTTCTTTGGCCGTTCTGTACTCCAAGACTTTCTGGTGTGATCTTAGTTCGCAGACCCACCACCGGGGTTGGTATTGCTGGGGTATCTATTCTAAGGTAAGGAATCTATCACTGTGTTTCTTTCAGATGGACAAGTTACTTACCTTCGGTAACGATATATCTGTAAGAAACATTAGTAGTGATAGATTCCTTACCGCCCCACCCATCCTCCCCGTTCTGCAAACTGATTTCTAGGGTTAAGGTCATCCCTTTCAGGGCCCTAGATTCAATTCACCAGTGGTCCGTATCTTGCATGGCTCTGCGTTCCTGGCGCGGAAAGTCTTGTACAGAACTGACGTCAGCGCGCATGGGCGGCGTCTAAGTAGCGCCCGTGACGTCATCTCGGCGACCACGACGCCAACGACTGACGCGGAGCCGCAATACGCCACCTACCGACGCGCAGGGGTACTGCTGACAAACTTTCCGGATCCAGTCTGACGCCTGGGGATGATCTAAGGTAAGGAATCTATCACTACTAATGTTTCTTACAGCTATATCGTTACCGAAGGTAAGTAACTTGTCCTTCAGGCCTTTCCTTCTCAAGCTCGCGGAGTCGTTGCTCCGCCAGCTGTATGTTTTGTAAGAGGACCTTCCGTGTCCCCACCGTTTCCGAGATACAGCGCCCTCTAATGACCGATTTAAAAGCGTCCCATTCTATACGGAGATTCGTGCAGTGTTGGCGTTCTCTAGAAAGTATTGTCCTACAGCAGTGCCCGCTGCAGCGTTGAAGACCTGGTCCTCCAGTGCTTCGGTCTCAAGCGCCAGACGGGTATTTTTGGTCTGTCACGGGTACACACCAGGCTCAATAAAACAGGGTTATGGTCAGAGATTGTTCTGGCGAGGTATTCACTAGTCCGCACTCTCTCATGTACATCCGGGGAGCACAATATAGCATCTAATCGAACATGGAGCTCATGCATCGCAGAGAAAAAGGAGTAGTCCCTTTCCCCAGGGTGTTGGGCCCTCCAGGAGTCTATCATCCCCCATCGCTGTTGCCACTGTCTGCGCGTCTCTGCAATTTTATGTATGGGAGCATCAGAGAGTGGGGGATGAGAGCGGTCTAGCCCAGTGTCAGTAATACAATTAAAGTCGCCGCCTAATGGTGCCGAACCTGTCAGCACCGGGGCAAGCGTGCCAGCGAGTTGGGCCAGGAATGCGGGTTGTTCCGTATTAGGTGCATGTAAGCTCCCAAGTACTATATCTGCCATCTAATCGTCCAGACACTACCACAAATCTCCCCTCAGGGTCTATTATCTGTCGCGTGCACTGAAAGGGCACTCCCGCCCTCACCCAGATATGGACTCTTCTGGCGAAGGCCGAATAGCTGGTATAAAACACTTTCCCCCTCCACCGTCGTTGGAGCGCAGCCCCTTCTTTTGCCATCAAGTGGGTCTCTTGCAGTAGCACAATTTGCACCCCTCTCCTGATCAGGTATGCATTTATTTTGTGGCGGCGTAGCATAGTGTGCATCCCCCGGACATTCCAAGATATACATTTAATATCTACGGGGGGTGCCATTGTGTGAAGTGAGTTACATCCCTAGTGGCTTTTCTAAGAGTGACACGCCTGGCCCCAACCAACAACCCCTTATCAAAATGAACTCCCCCTCCCAAGGACAGGTACTCAGAAACTAGTTCCCATCCAAACTAAAACGAAGTATTAGAAATATGTAGCTTACCCTACCGGGTCTGGAGCACCACCGGGCCTTACCCCCTTGTATCTTGGCTTGATCAGTAGCCCTGTTTCATATATAGCTGTTAGTCTGCTTTTGTAACATGGGTGGCAGACACCATAGTCGACCTCGCTGCTTGGATCTCCCTCGGCGCCCAGGAGGTCGTCCGACTTCCTCCATTGATTGCCCCGCTTAGGCAATTTCGTCCGCCGTCTGAGCTGTGACTTCCGTCAGTTCGGGTTCCGAGTCCTCATTTGCACTTGCTGCCAGCGAGCTTTCCGATCTGTCCATTTCAATTCAGCTTTTGCTCGATCCAGGGCTGGAACCACCCTGACTAAGTTCTGCTACTGCCTGCAGTACTTTGCGCCTCTCGGATCGCCGCTCCTTGGGAGACGGGGCTCGATTCGTTTTTTTGCTATTACTCGCTCTCTGCTGTGTCCGGTCCGTGGATCGATTGCGTCGCTCCTGAGCTTGGCGAGAGGCCAACCATTCCCACACCTCTTGTGGGGTAGTAAAGAACTGAACTCCATTAGAGTCGGTCACTCGGAGTCGTGCCGGAAACATTGCGTACGGGATCTGTAATTGCCGAAGCTTCTTTTTGAGTGCCAAGAATGACGCCCTTTGACGTTGTACTTCTCTGGTCAAGTCCGGGAAAATCATTATCTTTTGATTATCCATCTGTAGGTCTTGTTTTTGGCGGGCATGATGGAGAATATGGTCACGATCCCTGAAGTGGAGGAGTCGCGCCACAATTGGGCAAGGGGGGGGGCCCCGGCTTGGGCGGTCTTGCCGGGACTCTGTGAGCTCTCTCCAGAGCATAGAAAGGGGAAAGCCCCTTTGGGGCCACATCCTTTTTGAGCCAGTCCTCAAGGAAACGCACCGTATCCGTGCCCTCTGCTCTCTCTGGTACTCCCAGTATTCGTAGGTTGTTTCTACGGGATCTGCCCTCACTGTCCTCTGCTCTTGCCTCTAGTATTTTTACCTAAGCTTCCACGCTCTGAGAGATATTTGTAGAGTAGACACTGCTTCCGGAATGTCAGTAAGTGTTTTTTCGGTAACTGCAACACGTTCCTTGAGTTTGTGATGGTCGTCTTTCTGCAGGCTGAGGTCCGTCCCTATTGCGTCGATTTTCGTCTCCAGCGCCTCCCTGGAAGCCGTGATGGCCTGCATGATGTCTGTCAGAGTGTGCCTCGTGGGATCTGCATCTTTCCCCGTCTCTTCCGTTTCATCATCTTCCATTTCATCATCTTCCATCTGATTCCCGGCTCCCCCCCAAATTTAGGGCACTGTACCCCTTTTTCCGGGGAACTTTCCCCATGCTCCACTCCTAGTACTCTCTCGTTGGGCCCCTAGGGATCCACTTACTTAGGAGACCAGGCAGTGTCCTCTTCTGCTTTTGGGTATGAGAACCCATGTTAGTATTGCCTACTAGTGCATCTATCAAGTAGGCAGCGCAGTCAACTGAGCAGGCAAGGTCTATTCCGCCCCTCAACAAGTCCTAGGCCTGGCGGTCAGGATACTTTAACAGTGGCCTCTCTTCACCCCCTCTCCGTCGGCTGGCATTCGGTTCGCTCAGCCCCCTCTGGTATCAGCCTGGCGTTCCCTTTTGTGCTTCTTTCCAGCTCACTCCCGCACCTCAGTGGACCAGGAGCCTCTGGTCGGTTAATTCACAGCCCCCTACTGGTTCAAGGCTGGATAAGGTCAGAATTCCTCATGAGCTCAGGTAAACAGTCCAGCTCCCTCCAAGCCTCCGTCATTAAGTGTTCCCAGAGGCGTAGGTAGTGTGCAGTGCTGGGGGGGGGATCACCAAATGGCCAGCGCCAATTTCAACTGCTCACCTCCTTTTGTAAAGCCGTAGTGGGTGGGTGCTCCACGATAAGCGCCTCGGCTCGGGACAAAGCTATATGCCCCAGTATTTCAGCCCAGCCGGGGACTTCTCTGCAATCCTACCGGTTTTTAGTTCCCTCCTCATGGGCCAACTCGGAGGGCCGGGACCCGCCTCAGTCTCAGCCAGGGCTCCCAGGTTACCTCCGATCTCAGGGCGAGGCGTCCTTCTGGTACAGTCAATGAGAGCTCTCCTCTCTCGTCCATGCACCTTACTATGCTCGTTCTCGCCAGAGCGCCGGCCCTCACTTCTCCACCGCACCCACAGAGCTCGCGCCAGCGTGTCCCTCCGGGTCCGTGCAGCACCGATTCATGAAGCGGGCGACGGCCCCAGGGTCCTCGCCTCGCTGTTGCCGGATTACCTCTCCGCCACACTGGTTTCTCCTGCGATGCTTCTCGGGCTGCTCCCAGTCTGTCGATGGCAGGATCCGCCCCTTCACCTCGCGGCCGCCATCTTGGGTCCGCCAGCAAGGAATCGAGCTGGGATAATTTATTTTAATTTCCTTCCTGCTCGGGGGCGGCCGGTGCTTCTTCCTAGGGTCAGCGCAATCCTGGAGTGTTCAGCCGCGCAGATTATAACGGATAATTACGCCCGGGGCTCAGGATCGGTGGTGACTGGGGATACGGCGGCCGGAGCTCCGGAGCCCGCTTCTGCTCACATCGGCACCAAGCCACGCCCCTTCATTATTCACCATTATACCAATTATCAGGGTTGGGCACAGTATTCCCCCTGCATCTTTGTTTCCCCAAAACCTCTCTGACATGAGCTGTTAATTTTTCATGGTTAATGGCAAGAATCTCAATTCTAGAAGGAAGAGGGAGTTTAGATAGAGACTCACGAGGGACAATTACACTATTCTAAATCACTTCCAGTGCTTCTGGGTTTTTCATCACTGAGTGCCATCTGATCGTTTTAAAATTATTGGTATACGAGAGAAAACCCGTATCTCTATTGCCATAGGATACCTGAGCTGGGAGTACTTCATCCCGTAACAACATACGAAGGGCATTGTGGTCACTGTCTCGATGCTGGACTATATCCATATCCACAATCGCCGGCCAAAGCTTTACGTCTGCCAAAAAGTAGTCAATTCTGCTACTATATCCTACCCTGTTAAGTCTGTTTAACTTGACGATCAGAGTGACATCTGCCGTTAGTAGCCCTTAGATCACAGTTTAAAGTCATGGCCCATTAACTGACCCGCCTTTGATGTCCACCTGACTATGGGTAGATCTAACGAAGGAATACCCCATTGGTTGTCCTGTTTTTGCGTTCTATCGGGTGGAGAGGCAGCCAGCAGTTCAAAGGTAGCATTTAAATCCCCTGCCACCAAAAGCCTGTCCAATGTTATTTTTTTTTTTTTTTACAAAGTTTGAGGTTTGCAAGGCATTCTGGGTAACAGAACCTGCTGAAAGCCACATATATCACCCCGTCCTGGATTCCCCTGGGTGTCTAGTTTTCAAAAATGTACAGGTTTGCTAGGTTTCCCTAGGTGCCGGCTGAGCTAGCGTCCCAAATCCACAGCTAGGCACATTGCGAAAAAAGGGTCCGTTTTCACTGGAAAAATGTGATGTACCCAAGTAGCGTTTTAAGATGTTTCCTGTTCGGGCACTAGGCCTACCCACACACATTTTTATTGGGAGACTTGGGAGAGCACAGAATAGTAGAACAATTATTACCAATTGACTTTCTATGCAAATGCAAGACCATGTGTAAAAAAAAAAGTAATTTTGAACAATGTCCTCTAATTCACATGAGAGTACGGGTACCCACAATTTCTGAGATGTGCAAATAACCACTCCTTCTAAACTCTATATTTTGTTCCCATTTAGAAAATAATAGGTTTTCTTGATACCTATTTTGACTCTTTATATTTTACCAAATGAATTGCTATATACCCGGTACGCAATAAAAAGCCATTGGAAGGTGCAGCTCAGTTATTGGCTCTGGGTAACTCGGGTTCTTGTTGAACCTACAAGTCCTATATATCCCTGCAACCTGAAGGGTCCAGCAGACTTAACGGTATATTGCTTTAAAAAATTTGCAATACTTGCAAGAAGTTACAGGTGAAAAAGTTGGCACAATAGGCTTTTTTTTTTTGTCAACTCAATTTCAGCTGTTAGTTTCTATAGGAAAACCTTAAAGGATATACACAAATGACACCTTGCTAAATTCAAACTTTTGTCTACTTTTCGGAAATGAATAGCTTTCCGGGATCCATTATTGCTTTCACACCCATTTCTACCGCTAACTTGAAGGAGGTTGAAAGCACAAAAAAATAAAAAAAATAGGCTATGCCCCAGTAAAATGCCAAAACTGTGTAGAAAATGTTGGTTTTCTGACAAAAGGCTGCCTGTTCCTGAAAGCTAGGAAGATGGTGATTTTAGCACCACAATCCCTTTGTTGATACTAGTTGCAGAGAAAAAAACAGACTTTCTTCTGCAACACTTTTTCCCCACAAAACCCAAAATTTTGTTGTATTATGGCTAATTTCTCGGTCCTCTCCAGGGAAATCCACAAACCCTGGGTACCTTTAGAATCCTTAGGATGTTGGAAGAACAGGACGCAAATTTGGTGTGAATACCTTATGTGGACAAAGTTACGGGGGCCTAAGTACGGGGGGCTAGCAGGAATGGGTTAATTTGGTGTTAAACTTTCTTATGGGTGCTCCGTTTCAGCTCTTACATAGTTGTCCACTATGGTTACTTACTTTCAAAACGATTTTTCTAGTCGCAATAACGTTGGCTAGGCATATTAGTGAATTGCAGGCTTTCTAAATGTGAATCCTCCTTTCATGACTTTCTATGTGGATAAGTTGGTTTTGAGAAACCGGGCTGCTTTCCTGCCAAAGGTGGTTACACCATTTTACTTAGGCCGGTCCATCACACTTCCTACTTTCCATCGTCCTCCACATCCATCTAAAGAGGATGAAAGGCTTCATCGATTGGACCCCAAAAGGCCTGTTAGCTTTTATGTGGGCAGAACTCGTGATCTCCGGCCGGATGAGCAGCCGTTTGTTGGTTATGTGGGCAAGATGAAAGGAAAAGCTGTGCATAAGAGGACAATGTCCAGATGGATTATCCTGTGCATCGAGATCTGCTACGCGATGGCTAACAAGGAGCCACCTGAAGGTATTAGAGCTCATTCTACTAGAGCCAAGTCTTCTACTTCCGCTTTGGGTAGAGCTGTCCCTGTGGTTGACTTTTACAAAGCGTCAAATTGGGCCTCTCTCCACTCTTTTACGAAGCAGTATTATTTAGACTCTGAAGTGATGAGGGACGGTCACTTTGCCCACTCAGTGTTGCAGGATTTTTTGATATAGGCAGACAGGCACCCACCTCCGTGTGAGGGACTGCTTGGGGATTCTATTAAAAACATTCCTTACTGACCCACCCGCCGCCTCCTTTGTTGTCTGCGTATGCCAAAAACAGAGGTATTTGTGTTTTATTTATTTTGTTTATACTTTTGGGTGTATAGAAGTATATATATGTTTGTGCATATATAGTATATATGTGTTTAAGTCTTTTATTTGAGGCCTGCCATGTGCTTTTACATGGATTCTGTTGGTTTCAGCCGTTCTCCTTGAAGGCACGAAAAAAATAAGTGGAAACTGACGTTAGCTCGCCGACAAAGGCTTCTTATGGGTCCGATGTGTGCGGAGGCATGGCATTATGAGCTGTAAAGAAAAGTTTCAGTGGAATGCTGGCACATTGGATATTCAAAAGGTGAGGAGTCCACAGGTAGATACTATGTCCACCAGAAAAGCATTACCGAAGGTAAGTAACTTGTTCTTTTGCCTGGTTCCAAAGAGGACGTTGAGCATTTTCATTGTCCGACTAAAAGATCCTGTAAATCAGCTCTTCAGTGGCTTTACAGTTGCAAAGGAGGACAGGTCAGTGTAATATAGGGTTCTGACAGGGCAGATAGCCCTCTGCATTAATACAAGCTACATACTGGACAAAAACACTGCTTCTCTGAGGGCCCATTCAGCCAGGGCCAAGGCTACTGCAGTGGCATTGGCACGAGGGGTGCCTGTTCTTGATATGTGAGACTGCGGCGTGGGCATTAGCGCATATGTTCATGAAGTGCTTCTGCCTTGACAACCAAGCCTTGATGAGAAGGTCACTTTGCTGTCTCGCCCCTGCACAACTTTTTACTTGCACCTGGTAATGCTTTTTCTGGTGTGTACTCTATGTAACTGCCGACTTCTCTATGCCCTCCCACCTATTTGTTGTGCTGAATGGCGCCTCTTGCATTTAAAAAGATACAAGCTATAGATCGGCACACAGTCGCCAACAATTGTTCTACTCTCCTTGTCTGATGGTGCAGAAAAGGAAAGTGGGAAAACTAACAACCACTTGTAGGTGTGGCGCTTATATGCTGATCTGTTCCGTCACTTCTCGGGTGACAGGGCCTATATGGAATGACAGTTACCTGCCAGCATGCTGGAATACTGCTGCTGAATTTCTCCGGATGCAATCTAGTGCAGGGTATACCCTAAATGTGAGGAGTCTGCAGTTAGAGTATTCACCCAAAAAATTGTTGCCAAAGATGGGTAACTTGTTCTTTAGTAACTTCAAATTGAAAAGATTTGCTGTGCACTACAGTAAGTACATTAAATCTTGCCATGTTTATTGAGTTATGTTTTGCTCAGTACATCTTCCTACTTTTTGGCATAGAAGATAAGAAGATAAGGTCTTACCTTTTGGTAGCAGCAAATGTTTTCAACAAGAACTTAAGTATTGGAGGAATACAAAACAGTGGTGGTGATGATGAATCTTTTCGCAACATCACTTTCAACCAACAAAAATGTACTTACCAGGCTTATCAGTATTTCATTGCTTTTTGAGGGAAGAGAAGCTGCCAAAGGGCAGCAAATTTTTTTTTTTTTTTTTTTTTTTAATATTCTTCCTCCAGGAAACACAAATTGACTCCTGCACAAGCCTTCCTCCAAGCCTGCCATTTTCTCTGACACCACCAAATAAATATTAAGACTTCCTTTGGGTGGAAAGGTTCCTGACTTTTCCATTGATCTAAAGGCACACTGTCACAGGAAGAAACTCACCTTTCAGCACTTTACCAGAAATGGTCATGAATTACTCGGGACGAGGGCTGGAAGAATATTTTTGGAAGGCCTTGCCTTAAATTTGTTAGTAGTCTGGGCGATAGGGAATACAAACTAGCTTTATTCGCAGACGACATAGTATGCTTTGTGACACTCAGAGTGTGCGATACCAGCACTGCAAGCAGAGCTATACCATTTCGCCTGCGTACTGGGTTTTAATATTAACTTCTCTAAATCTCAAGGGATTGGTGTGACGAACGCACTCAACCAGTTAAGAGAACCAACTCAAAGGGGAGGGTTTACATAGGCATTAACAGCCATTAACTATCTGGGTGTCCGTCTCCCAGCATCCACTAAAACAATTTACTACCATAATATCCCCCCCATTGATCACAGCCCTATTCAAAAACCCGTGCAGGTGGAGCAAGCTAGAGATCTGGTGGTTGGAGTGTCTAAACAGCCTCAAGATGAACTTCATGGCTTGCCTTTTATATGTATTGCAAACACTCACAATCCCAAAACCCACGCTCTCCAAAATGAAGTAAAAAGAATGCTACACTTTGTGTTGCTAGGCAAGTCCACTAGGATGGCAAAGGTGACCCTCCCCCGTACTACAGAGGACGGAGGCCTCCGCTTCCTAGCTGTAGTCACGTACATGCTAGCAGCTCAAATTCTGCCCTCACTGTACTGGAACCACGACCAGGACAAACTGTGGCGACAAGTCGAGCAATTGTACTCTGCTGTCCGCTAAGAGATCTCTTATGGTTATTGCAATGGAGCTGGGCATGCCCACGCTCTCTCTCCTGCCCATCACAGTCACATTACTGTCACACAGGCAAACAATATGCCAACAATGGGCTTTTCCCCCTTACCCATTCCTTCTCACACGACTGATCAACAACCTAGATACCAATAAACAACAAGAGAGGGAGGGAATTTTTAAGGAGCACTCTTGGTCCCCCAGATTATATAGTCAAAACAACAAGAGTGTGCCTTCTTATGAGAAGAGCAAGCATGAAGAATCAAATTTGATTCTTTAGAAAGCCCTCACTCACCAACCTGGTTGGTGACATGCTTCATCATCAGGCCCCACCAGGAAGGTAGTGTACCTCCCCGGTGTGCTTCAACGCCAGAATTACTGTGGAGCAGGTTAGTATTGCTCACTTTGTTTTTACCCGTGCCTGGTAGGCCGAATAAAATTATTTTTGGACACAACCAAGACACTTTTAAACTCACTTCACAATCACTTGCACTTGTCACTCAGACAATACTAACCTGCTCCGCAGTAATTCTGGCGTTGAAGCACACCGGGGAGGTACTCGACCTTCCTGGTGGGGCCCGATGATGAAGCATGTCACCAACCAGGTTGGTGAGTGAGGGCTTTCTAAAGAATCAAATTTGATTCTTCATGCTTGCTCTTCTCCTAAGCAGGCACACTCTTTTGTTGTTTTGACGACAACAACCTAGATATCCTATCCCCCCCACCCCAACCCCCGCCCGAACATCCAACCCTGGCTTTGTAGTCTGCAATCAAGTCCACCCCGACACATGATAGACTTTACTAATGAGGGCGACCCCAGGACGAGGGACGACCTTATAGGCCGATTCACCCTAACCAGGTGCGATGCATATAGACTTGCATAGACTGTGCACTGTGGGGGGGGGGGGTGAGGGGGGAGTACCAGCCAGGCAACACTATTGCTGGAAGCAACCGCAATAGAAACATTATACATAAACACGGTTCGACGGAAAGGCATATTCTGGCTCTACCGCCAAATTCTGGCCCTTACACCCCTTCAAGAACCTTCCACCCCTCAAGCAGGGCCAGACTGGCTGTAGCGGGCATCAGGCTTTTCCCCAGGAGGCTGGAAGGGTGTGGCCGATTCTGCAGCAGTGGGGGCCGTGTTTGTTACTGGGAGCTGGTTTTGCAGTGGCTCTGCTATATTGGCAAAGTAGCAGGGGGGCTGGTTCGTCAAAATTGGCAGGGCTGCTTTGGCTTCCCAGTCTGGCCCTACCATCAAGAAACATACGTATGTGACACAATGGGAGGGGAAATTAGGGACTGAAATATCTGACGAGCCGTGGAAGAGGGCTATATGGTAAAGGGCTGCAAGGTCCTCAGTTTGTATATCCCACAAAGAAAACGCGTACAAAATGCTCACACTGGTACGTCTCCACAAAATGTTTGGTAGTCTGGAGGAGGGTTGCAGTGAAAGGGGTAATGTAGGAGGCTGGCTTAGTATATGGTGCACACTTATTTAAGGGAAGCAACTTGCACTAATCCAGACAATCCTTATGGTGATTTTAGTGGTCTTAGACAACCATAGAAAGCTCTCCAAGTGTTAGCTGTGGAGACCAGCCTTCAGGCTTAGTCCAGAAGGAGTGTTAAGCAGCTTGTTTCACCAGATCTAATCATATAGTGTAGGTTAAAAGAAAACGAACCACACAAATGTCTATTATACACACTCACGACCACATTGGTATCTGCTACCCAGAGATATGAACACAAATATACACAATACTTTAATTGTAAACAGGTAAGTAGGCACAAATACACAGTGGTCTCCAGGGGGAGACCAAACCATATACTAAAGTGGAAAGAAAACTGCAACCAAAGTCTGGACTTGGGCCAGAAGACTCAGAAGAGCTGGGGACACAAGGAGCCACCCAAGGTAAGCACCCAGGAACCCCACGGAGGCTGTGTGCAGAGTGGAAACACAGCTGCATACTCAATGCAAGTTAATGGGAAAGTCGCGGTTGCAGTTTCAAAGAAGGAGGACCCTTCCCCGTGGACTCTGAAGAAACCCAGTGGAAGACAGAACCGTGGAAGACAGAAGGTTGGAGAGTCACCCCACCTGTGGCTAAACCAGGACACCTACACCAGGGAAGCCGGATGTATAGGTGTGAAGTGACATCTGAAACCGTGGTAGACCACAATGGAGGACTTCAGGAAAGATGCCGCTGGCGTGGAAGGTGAGAGTCTGGTGGAATCCAAGGGTGGACTCTTGACGAGAAGAACCTGCAAGCAGAGGGGACAGAGTCTATGCCACTCTGAGGTGACCAGGAGGCACTGAAGAGCAATGACCACCGATGACTGAAGAGCAATGACCCCCGATGACGGAAGATGCAGACGTGATGACTGTGAACTGGTCACTGCAGCTGTGAGGACCAGGCAACACTGTGGAAGACGAGGAGCTGTTCACGAGCTGTCCCATATAGGAAGTTGAGAACCAGGGAGTCACTGTCCGGCGGAAGCACCAACAAGCCTTGGCAGCAGCAACAAATGTGGTAAACGAAAAAGGTACAACGTTGTCACCAGCAAGGTCCAAGGGACTCACCAATTGCAGGCGAGTCAGAGCAGGCCCCGAGCAAGCAGGTGAGCCCACTGAAGCCAAAGAAGACCCTCAAGAGGACAAACCGGCCAAAGGCACAGGAATCGCAAGAGGACCTCGAGCAGCTCACCAAAAATGCAGGCCCACGGTGCAGAGGATGCGGTGCGGACGAAGATTTAGGCAGGAAGAAATGCTGGAGGCTGGAGCTTCTTGTAGCACGAAGATCTCTGGAGGACAGTGTCAACAAGCCTTGGTAACGGCAGGTCGGCGCGGTGCACAGGGGTTCTGATCCGGCGGTTCCGACGAGGGATACTGGCCTCAAACTTGGTGAGAGGACAGGACAGGCCTTGAGGGAGTTGCAGAACTACCACCTGTGTTGCTGAGCCTTACGAAGTCCGTAGGACGTCAGGAGCAGCAGACCGGTCAGCTTCATTGTGGTGCCTGCAGATGCAGGGGAGTGACTCCTTCACTCCAATGGAGATTACTTCGGGTGTCCTTGATGCCCACAGGCCTGGGGAGGAACATGGAAGAAGCACAGGCACAGATGAAGACTTGCAGAACAGCGAGACCAGGAGCAGCAGTCGTCTACCTTGGTGCAGTTTCGGTTCCAGGCGAAGTCCAAGGTGGCCAGACGGTCAAAGTTGTAGTGGTTTCAGGTGTGAATCTTGTACCATGACGTATCTGAAGAGCCACCCACAGGTAAGCCCTTAAGTACCCTTGGGAAAGGGTTGAAACGATTCAAGGTTCCCTCCCAGATGAGGGGCTGGACAGAGGGGAGGATACTCCTGTGTCCTTTGTCCAGTTTCACCCCTGAGCAGGAGCCAAGGGCTCCCTGAACTGGCTCAAACTCGAGTATGCAAGGAGGGCACCAAATGTGCCCTTCAAAGCAGTCCGGTGGCGCTGGCTAACGCCCCCCAGCCCAATACACGAAGTCCTATTTGGGAGGTGGTCGCACCTCCCTGCGACAGGAAACCTATTGTTCTACCTTCCCCTGCTCGAGCTCAGCTCAGCAGCAGGAGGGCAAAATCGTGTCTGGGGTCGGCAGCAGCATTAGCTTGCTGGCAGACCCTAGAAGGCTGTTACTGGGAGCACTAAAGGCTTCCTGGAGGAGCCCACTGGTGCATGAAATCATACCTCCAACACCGTTAACGGTGTTGGGGTATGATTCCTACATGTTTGATACCAAACAGGCCCAGGTTTGGCCCAGACAATATATAGTTAGTCATCGCGTAATTATACATGGCCACTATATGTATGAAAATGGCTGACTGCACTTACAAAGCCTGGAGAATTGACTCCGGGGTTTGTAGGGGGGGGCACCCTCACACATATAACCAAGCACCCTGCCCTCAGTACTGAAGGGCCTTCCATAGGGGTGACTTATAGGTTTTAAGTGTAGTGACCTCAGATATAAGGAAACATATCTGTCGTAAGTGATGCTGGCACCAGCTTACCCAGGCTGCCAAGGCAGGCCTTTAGTCACAGTTTGAGTGGTCTCTCATGGCTGGCACAATACATGCTTCAGCCAATGGGAGACCACTGGTGTACCTATGCCCTGGGTACCTTATTACCATATACTAGGGACTTAGAAGGGTACACCAGTAGCCAATTGGGAAGGTACCAAAGTACTTACCACTGTCCAATTTAGGGAGAAAGCACAATGACTGGGGTCCTGATTAGCAGGATCCCAGTCAGACTAGTCATCAAACAGAATAACACCAGCAAAAAGTGGGGGTAGACATGAAAGTAGATCCTACTTTCCTACACCCCTCCTCCCCCCCCCCAGTCGAAAGCAGATGAGACTAACCTTGCCCAGTTGAGTCTTCATTTTCTAAGTGGAAATATCTGGAGAGTCCATCTGCGTTGGCATGGTTACTCCCAGGTCTATGTTCCACAGAAAAGTCCATTCCTTGTAGGGAAATGGACCACCTCAAAAGTTTGGGATTTTCACCGTTCATCTGTTTCAGCCATAAGAGGGGCCTATGGTCTGTCTGAACAATGAAGTGAGTAACAAACAGGTATGGCCTCAACATCTTCAAGGCGCAGACCACAGCAAAGCCTCCCTCTTAATAGCTGACCAACGTTTCTCCCTGGGGGGGGGGGGGGGTAAACCTTCTGCTTATAAAAGCTACTGGTTGATCCTGGCCCTCTGCATTAAGTTGTGATAGAACAGCTCCTATCCCCATCTCAAAAGCATCTGTGTGGACAATGAAGGTTTTGGAGTAATCAGGACTTTGCAGAATGGGAGCAGAGCACATGGCCTGCTTCAGGTCATCAAATGCCTTCTGACAGCTAACTGTCCACTGAACTTTCTTAGGCATCCTTTTGGAGGTGAGATCATTAAGGAGAGTCACTATGGACCCATACCCCTTACCAAACCTCCTGTAGTACCCACTCAGGCCCCAGAAAGCTCTGATCTGATTCTGGGTAGTGGGAGCAACCCGGTCCCTTATGGTCTGGATTTTGCTCTCCAATGGTTGATCTTGGCCTCCACCTACCAGGTGACCCAAGTACACAACCTTGCTCTGCCCTATCTGGTTCTTTGTGTCCTTGATAGCGAGTCCTGCCTTTTGCAGGGCCTCAAGAACATTCCTGAGGTGGACCAGGTGATCCTCCCAGGTGGAACTAAAGACCACAATATCATCTAGATATGCTGCCTTATAGGCTTCCAGACCTGTGAGAACTTTGTTCACCAACCTCTCGAAAATGTGGCAGGTGCATTCTTTAAGCCAAAAGGCATTACAATAAATTGATAATGCCCAGTAGGGGTTAAAAATGTTTTTTTTGGCTTGGCATCCTCAGAGTCTGGTTTGCCAGCAGTCAGTTCAAATGTACTAAGATACTTCGCTGAGGCCAAGTATCAATTATCTCATCTGCCCTTGAATTGCATGGACGTCAGTCCTAGTGACTACATTGAGGCCTCTGTAGTCTACACAAAACCTCATCTCTCTTACCATCTTGGGTGTGAGGTTTTGGCACAAGGACTACTGTACTAGCCCAAGCGCTATCTGAAGGCTCAATTACCCCCAATTCCAGCATCTTTTGGACCTCAGTCCTGATGCAATATCTGACCTGGTCAGGCTGTCTGTAGATTTTATTCTTCAGAGGCAGACTGTCACCTGTGTCCACTTCATGGGTACACCAGGTGGTTTGACTGGGATTCAGAGAAAACAAATGGGTGAACTGATTGAGGACTTTCCTGCAATCAGCTTGCTGCTGGTCAGTGAGGCTGTCTGCCAAGGCTACTCCATCAACTGACCCATCAACAGGGTCCTGAGAGAGGAGATCAGGGAGAGGGTCACTCATGTCAACCCTGTAAACAAAAGTCTTTAGGCGGTTCACATGAAGTACCCTGTGGGGACTTCTAGGAGTACCTAGGTCAACCAAGTAGGTCATCTCACCTTTTTTCTCAAGGATGGTGTGGGGCCACTCCATTTGTCCTGGAGAGCTGCTGGGGCCACAGGCTCCAACACCCACACTTATGGTCCTGGCTGGTAAACCGTCCGTACAGCCTTTTGGTCATGCCAAGCATTCTGATGCTCCTGGCTGACCTCAAGGTTTTTGCTGGCCTTCTTCATGTAATCAGCCATTCATGAACGCAGTCCAAGGGCATAGTCCACAATGTCCCGTTTAGGTGGTTTGACGGGCTGCTCCCATCCCTCCTTAACCAAACACGAGGGACCCCTAACTAGATGTCCAAATAGAAGTAATAATTCGGCTGTAGCCCACCCTCTTCTGAGGAAACTCTGTAGACCAAGAGAAGGCGGGGTAGTAAGACATCCCATTTTTGCCTGAGCTTCTCTGGGAGTCCCATGATCATACCCTTGAGGGTCTTGTTGAACCTTTCAACAATCCCGTTGCACTGTGGATGGTAGAGTGTGGTAAACTTGTAGTGTACACTACACTCTTTCCGCATAGCAGTGATGTAACTAAACATGAACTTTGTACATCTGTTTGTCAAGACCTCCTTAGGAAACCCCACCCTGGAAAAGACTCCCAGAAGGGGCCTAGCCACTACAGGAGCTTTAGTGGTCCTAAGTGGAATAGCCTCTGGATACCTAGTGGCATGGTCCACCACCACTAGGATGTAACTGTGTTCAGATGCTGTTGGGGGGTTTAAGGGACCAACAGTGTCTATCCATTCCCTCTCAAAGGGAACCCCAACCACTGGAAGTGGAATTAAGGGGGGCCTTTGTAGTGCCACCTGACTACAAGATGGCACGGGAGCGACAAAACTCCTTGGTATCTTCCGACATGTGGGGCCAGTGAAAGTGAGGGACAAGCCTGTCCCAAGTCTTGCTTTGCCCAAGATGTCCTGCAAAGAGAATATCATGTGCTGGGGATAGAAGAAAACCCCTGAACTGAGGTATTACCAACCTCCTGGTGGCATCAGGCTTGGGGTCTCTACACTCAGAGAACAGGAGCCCATCTTCCCAATAGATCCTATGGGACCCACTGACATTCCCTGCCTCCTCAGCATCAGCTTGCTGTCTGAGGGGTTCAAGAGGGGCAGGATTTCTGTTCCAAACTCAAGTCAGCCCTGGAAGGGCCCCCTGCCCCCAAGAACTCTGCCTTGTCAGGCCCAAGTTCCTCTGGGGCAGTTCCTTCACAGGGGCTGAGGCCATCTCCCTCAGGAGACTGATCCTCACTGGGAGTTTGGGAGGAGGATTATTCCTTACCCTTCCTGCTCCTTCCCTTAGGAGCCAGCTGGTCCATTTTTCCAGGATCTAGTGCTCCATCAGTGCTTAGCTGTTTGACCTGAGCCCTGGTGACCACACTGGCAGAGATTCCCATCATCTCCGCATGTGTCCTGAACTCCACTTCAGACCAGGCTGACGTTTCCAAATCATTGCCCAACAGGCAGTCCACACTTAGTTCTGGGGAAACCACATCTCTTTTAGAGCCAGTTGCCCCTCCCCAGCTGAGATTCATAACTGCCAAGGAATGATCAGTACTGACATTGCTTGCGTTGGTCACTTGGTAATGTTTACCAAGTATGATTTGCCTAGGCGACACTAGTTTCTCTTTCACCATTGTGACACTGGCCCCTGTGTCCCTGTAAGCCATAGCTTCTTGACCATTGATCAAAGGCTGTTGTCTGTACTTGCCCAAGTTAGTGGGACTTGCAAGTAAAGTGGCAAGATCCATGCCACTGTTACAGACAAGGACAGCCTGAGTGGGTGTCCTGACTAGGCCAGATCCCACTTCAGAACCCAAGGTTAACCCTACTAATATCTTGGGGGCTGTGCTACCACTTATACTGGTTCTAAGGGGGCTAGTTGCCGTAGGGACAGTGGTAGTATCTTCTTTGGGGTTAGCCTTAGAACAATTAGCATCTCTTGTTCTATGGCCTTTCTCCTTACACATGTAACACCAAGGTTTCTTGCCAGAGGAAGAGGAGGATTGGGACCCACCCCCATAGGCAAGTTTTTGGGGACCTTGCGAAGACTCCTTTTTGTCTTTACCCTTCTCCCCACCCTTCTCCAGGGCTTTAGAATAATCTTGCTTCTTCTGGTCACCACCACCATGAGCTTTCTGCTTAACCCTGGTAAGGACCCATTTGTCTGCCTTCTTTCCTAATTCTTGGGGAGAGGTCAGATCAGAGTCCACCAGGTACTGGTGTAGCTGCTGATTTTGACAATTATTAAGGATGTGCTCCTTCATCAACAAATTGTATAATCTCTGTCATGCACCTTGCTTCCATGCAGCCAGTCTTCCAGAGCCTTAACAGCATTGTCTATAAAATCAACCCAGTCTTGGGTGTGTGCCTTCTGTGTGTCCCTAAACTTAACTCTGCATTTCTCAGCGGTTAAACCAAACCAAGCTATAAGGGCACTCTTCAAGACTGAGTAGTTGTCAGCATCTTCCTCTCTGACAGAGAGAAGTTTGTCTCTACCTTTGTTAGCAAAGGAGAGCCACAGGATAGCTGCCCACCGCCCTTGGGGGACCTTCTGAACTTTACAGACCCTCTCCAAAGGAGTGATTCATTTATGGATATCATCCCCTGCTCGTAAGGAGGGACTATCCTGCTCAGGTTTCTAGTATCAAAGGAAGTTTCCGTGACTCTAGGTACACTAGTGCTGCCACCGTGGGACTCTAGTCCCACATTTTTCCTAGCCCTCTGGACTTCCATGGTTTTCTTACCAAGGGCCAACTGCTCTTGCTTGAGCTTGGCTCTCTCAAGTTTGAGTAGGTGGTACTCCCTCTCTAAGGAGTCCTCCCTTTTGCTAGAAATGGATGTTCCAATGGATGTGTCTGAGGTATTGGAATGGACAGAGAAGGATCTAGACCCCCCTGTACTCTTTGCACCCTCCCAGGAGGAATAAAGGGGCTCTTACCTCTAGGGACACCCTCTGTACCATCAGTACTATTCCCTGCGGGATCAGACTCCTCCTGGTCACGCTCAGAATTTGTGTCACTGCGGTGAACCACCCCTGACACATCTTCTGGAGCTTCCCCACCCACTTTGTCCTGCCCTTCTGACCTATCAGGATTCTGGAGTTCATCCTGCATTAGCAGCTCTAGGAGTTGCTTAGTGTTAGGGTTTTTCCCTGTCTTTAGTTTTCTAGAGGCACACAGGGTCCTCCGTTCGTGAAACTTAAGACTATTGTATCTAGAGGGTTGGGACCCAATGGGTTCCTCAATTAAAGACAGTGACTAGGTGTAGTGTGGTGTTGCAAATCCCAACCGCTGCACACCAATATAGGAGGCTTGCTTAGTATATGGTGCATACTTGTTTAAGTGAAGCACCTTGCACTAATCCACACAACCAAAATGGTGATTTTAGTGGTTTTAGACATCCATAGGAATCTCTCTAAGTGGTAGCTGTGAAGAGCAGCCTACAGGCTTAGACCAGAAGGAGTGTTAAGCAGCTTATTTCACCAGATCTAATCATATAGTGTAGGTTAAACGAAAAAGAACCACACAGTGTAGTTATAAAAATATCCATTTATTATACACACTCACTAACACATTGGTATATCTCCTACCCTGAGATATGAACACAAATATACACAATACTTCAATTGTAAACAGGTAAGTAAGCACAAATATACAGTGGTCTACAGGGGGAGACCAAACCTTGTACTAAAGAAGTGGAGTGCGAACTGCGACCAAAGTCGGGACTTGGACCGGAAGACCCAGAAGAGCTGGAGACACAAGGAACCGCCCAAGTTAAGTACCCAGGAACCTCACGGAGGCTGTGTACAGAGTGGAAACCCAGCTGCGTACTCAATGCAAGTTAATGGGAAAGTCGCGGTTGCAGTTTCAAAGAAGGACCCTTCCCAGTGGACTCTGAAACTGCTCTGTCTCCATCACCACACTAGTGTTGATTGTCAGCTCTTTCTGCAATAGGCCTTAATGCTGTTTTCCATAAAGACAAAACGATACTGGCAACAGTGGCCTTTTTCCAAAGAGATTAGTAATTTCGTCAATCAGTAAGTAGTTTTCTTGATCATATAACCGAGACCTTGTTCTGTCTTAAATGAAGAGGTTTCAAAGCTTGAATGCTTTCAAGGATATTAAAGTTTAGTTGGGAAGAATAGCTGCCTTAAGGAAGTCAAATGCTTTCCCCCTCTTGTGGTGTTATTGCACAAAACAATAAAGCCGCCAAGGCTTTTGTTGCCAATGTAACAATCTTTGAAGCTTGAGACATGAGGCTTAAGACTCGCTGCACTCAACCTAAGCAAGCATCTGTGGCTTTGCATTTGCTCAGGGCAGACACCTGTGCAACCACCTGGTGTACGCTGTATGCCTTTCGGTAAGCTTTATTCACTGGATGCATCTTTCTGCAGACGTATGCAAAAACAACAATTGATGGACAGAATGCAGAACAATGTCATACATTCACCCCAGTACAGAGATCTGGGCCTAAATCCATCGTTTTTTTGCTCACCATGCCATTCCAGTTTGGACCCAGCCATATGCAAATCAGTCTTGACCCCGCGCCCAATGGGAACAGTCCAGCCCGAACTGCCAGGCCAGGTCCTGACTGGAAACCAGCATCCTAGGACCGGTTTCAGGGTGACATACCCTGAAACCGGTCCCAGGATGCTTGTTTCCGGTCCAGGGAGGACCTGGCTTGGCAGTTCTCTCTGGACTGTTTCCATGAGGCACAGGGTCAAGACTGATTTGCATATGGCTGGGTCCAAACTGGGGTGGCGTAGTGGGCAAAAGAACGATGGATTTAACCTAGATCTCTTGACTGGGTGAGAATGTTTGAATCATTCAGCATTCTGTCCTTCATTTGTTGCAGTTACACTTTTAGCCCTAAGTGGGACGGGTATGCCCAGACGTGGGTCCCTTGCTCACTGTGCCACTGGATTCAAGCTAGCCTGGCTGATGAAGGGTGACATACCCTGAAACCGGTCCCAGGATGCTTGTTTCCGGTCCAGGGAGGACCTGGCTTGGCAGTTCGGTCTGGACTGTTCCCATGAGGCACAGGGTCAAGACTGATTTGCATATGGCTGGGTCCAAACTGGGGTGGCGTAGTGGGCAAAAGAACGATGGATTTAACCCAGATCTCTTGACTGGGGGAGAATGTTTGAATCATTCAGCATTCTGTCCATCATTTGTTGCAGTTACATCTTTCTGCAGACGTGCAATCTGATTTCTTCAAGCTTTGATATGCGCTCTCCCCCCTCCCGGTATTTTGAGTATTAGGTTAAAAGCTATGAGATCCGGGGTTAGAGTGAGGAAATAATACTAATGGGGTGATTCAGTACTCTTAGACCCTCCTTTGCCGAATTCAGAATTCCAAGTCAGCCCCTCTTGAAGCTTATTATTTGAACTGCTGTTGGGCATTTGATGGTCTATGAGCAAGGGGTGATTTTTGCATCTCTAAGGGAGGATTTTTATACTACATTGCTGCTCACTATTGTTAAAGTAACCGCATCCTGTGGAGGAGTATTTCTAGTTCTATCTAACATGCATGCAATTCTTAGCTTGCAAGAAAGAGAACAAGGATTCATTAGTGGCATTACCTTAAAGGCGAATACATTTCCAGCCTTTGATTGGTCTCAATTAGTCACCACTGGTGTAGTCCTTTTTTTTCGTTGACATGTTTAGACACATTTCATATTCTATTGAAAAATTGTCTCTCACACCATCTATTTCATTTTAGGTGTGGTCTCCCAGGAGATGATTCAGAAATTTCAGAATGCGGAGATCATCCACAAGATGACCGAAAAATTTGATGAGGTGACGGTTGTAATGTACTGCATCATTTCACAGTTGTGTTTTGTTGGGTGGCGAGAGATCAGTCGGGATTGCTTAAGAAACAAGTTGAATGAGTATAAACCTACTTTGTGAATGAGTATAAACCTACATTGCAGAGGTGGTTGGGTGAGTGAGGCAAGAAGGCTAAATCTGTTAAAGGTAAAACTTTACCACAGGTTTCCACTGATTCCTTTTGGGAAACTGTACTGCTAATGGTAAAATTCATATGAATTGTATATACTCTTGAGGAGAGAGAGGGGTATTTCACAGAGCCACTCCCAGTTCCGTCTCCCAGTAGTGTTGCAAATGTATGCTGTAAGACTGGGAGTCTACGTGTGTCCAGAGATCGGAGAAATTTCCACAATCCCCTGTGTACTTATTGTAGGAAGCTGCTCTGTATATACTATACCACAGTAATGTATAGTGTGCACAGAGTCCAGGGGATCCCCAGAGGTATAGAAGAGGCTAAATTAGATAATCACTAGCTGCTCTCTTTGTGGGAGTGTGGTTGAGTAGTTAGGCTTATCAGGAGGGTGTGTTAAGCATTTATTTTATTCACTCAATCAGGGACTGATTACACACACTCAGAGACAGAATCCAGACCAATCTGGTAAGTATAAAAACGGTAAATTTGATTTATTTCTAGAACCAAGTAGGACTTGGTACAGGTAAGTGAAATATACTTTTAAATGTAAAACTTTACAAGGAAATGCAGTTGTGGCTGAATTTGCAATCGTTACAGGTTTTAAAACAGTTTAAAATACATAAAGGTTACTTTGAAATACTTTTAGATTACTTTTGGATTACATCGACTACTAGGATTGTTATGCCTAGATATCACACAGTAGATCCTACAATACAAAGGTAGGTAAGGCACTTTTTGGTTTAAAGTACAGCTACTTTTCTCTCGTACCAAGCACAGTTCAACACTTAGAACATTTTAGGACCAAAAACTCGTAGAATTGGTTCCTATGGGGAAAAGAGGGTTATATGTTTGCAGGTAAGTAAACCTGCAAGAATAGTTTTTGGGGGTTAGAACCAAGGTTGTTAGGCACTCGAGTTCACCACCAGCGGCAATAGGGAGGCCGGGTGCAGAGGCCCAATGTTAGCCAATAGGGCTAGGGGGCACTTCGTTTGGGTGCTGCTCACTGGCAGGCCAGTTGGTCTTGGGAGCCAAGCTCCTAGGGTTAAGGTCAGGGCAAAGGAGATCCCAGGTTAAGACCAAGTCCACACCACCAGCGGCGCAGGGGCGGCCTGATGCAGGGTGCTTAGGGGGGGTTGGGAGCCCAATGCAATCCTATAGAGGTTGCCGATTTTGGCTTCAGGCTCGGTCCAGGAAGTCTTCCGGGAGGAACCAACAGCTGGGCAGGTAAGTTGAGGTCTCGGGACGTAGGTGCACCTCAGGTCCTCTTCTCCAGGGCGCAGGGCGGCCGATGCAGGGGTGCCTTCTGAGGTCTGATTTCACCGTAACGGGCTATGAGATCAATATGTGCCTGACGACTGTGTTCTCTTGGCTCAGACAGAACCAGCTAAAGTGTAATCCAGAGAAATCTGAAATTATATTCTTTGGTGCAGCACCACATGATGCTTGGCATCTATGATGGCCCCAGAACATGTCCCCTCCTAATCTACCTGTTCGCTCTGTAAAGAACCTCGGGGTCAAGTTCGACGATGCATTGTCCATGAAGGCTCAGATTCAATCGGTGGCAGGCACCTGCTTTGGTCTACTAAAAATGTTGAAAAACTTTCTCCCCTTGCTTCCGGTATCTCATAGAAAGACTGTAGTCCAGGCCCTGATTGTATCAAGATTGGACTACGTCAATGTCCTGTACCTGGGCCTTCCGGACTACCTGTTAAACCGTTTGCAGGTGGTGCAGAATGCGGCGGCCAGAGCCATTCTCCTGGTGAGACTTGGAGAGCGAATGTCCCCCCCCCCCCCCATCTGGAGTTCCTGCACTGGTTACCGGTCCGGAAAAGTATACAATTTAAGGCATTGGTCCTTGCGTTTAAAGCTCTCCAGAGCACTGGGGCCCTGTACATTAGAAAGAGGATTCAGCACTATGTCCCACGACGGACCTTAAGGTCCTCATCGCAGTTCAGGTTGACCAATCCTAAGTTTGTACGCTCCCGTCTTGGGGGCCTCTCCTATCAAGTGCTATCCCCCAGCTTATGGAACAGTCTGCCACTATCTATCAGACAGGTACAGGATCTTCTCAGTTTCAGGAAGCGATTAAAAACCTGGCTATTTCAGCAATAGGTTCTCTTCTGTCCTTTGTCTGGCGCGCTCTGTTCTATCTTGTGGTCTTTCCAGCGCCGTGACACTCTGTGGAGTAGCCGTGCGCTTTATAGGTACCGATTAACATAACATTGTCACACCTCTCCTAACTTGGTTTCCTGCCGATTTTCCCACCCAAAGTGGGAGACAGAACCGGTGGGAGCCAGTTGCTGGGGGCAGCAAAAGGCAGGGACAACTTAAAAAGGCTGCATGCCTTTGAAGCTTCCCCTTCGTGGACCCAGCCCATCCTGGGGGAGGAGGCATGACACCTCTGCCCAGGATGGGCTTTGTTTCTGGACCCAGAGAGTGGATGCCCTCTGCCCAGGGGTCCAGAAACCTGTTGTGGTGGTGGCAAATGGCATGCAGCCATTCAGGAACCAGACTAGGGCTGGTCGTTTTTCAGGGGGCATCTCTAAGATGCCCTCTGAGTGCATTTTATATTACATCCCACACTGGCATCAGTGTGGGTTTAATGTGCTGAGAAGTTCGCTACCAAACATCCTAGGTTTCAGTAAAGCCATTATGGAGCTGTGAAATTCGTAATGACCAACTCCCAGACCATATACTCTTTATGGCTTTACTACACTTACAATGACTAAGAATGGACTTATGCAAAAAGAACAATGGATGGACTGAATGCAGAACAATGTCATACATTCACCCCAGTACAGAGATCTGGTCCTAAATCCATCGTTTTTTTGCTCCCCATGCCATTCCAGTTTGAATCCAGCCATATACAAATCAGTCTTGACCCTGCGCCCAATGGGAACAGTCCAGCCCGAACTGCCAGGCCAGGTTCTCCCTGGACTGGAAACAACCATCCTAGGACCGGTTTCGGGGTTTCACCCCTCATCAGCCAGGATAGCTCATGCAACTGTACCCTCACCTGTGGGCTAGTGCACCCTGCTATAGGGGTGACTTACCTAGGCCCCAGGCAGTTGGTTACAGACATGGCAAACACAAGGATGTGTGCCATGTCCACTCTTCTCTTTTCTCTGCACCAAAACGCGCAGCCTGCAATGGCAGTGTGGGGGTTTTAAAGTGCAGGGTCTTTAAGAGTGGCACAATAGGTGCTGCATCCCTTAGATGCCTTCCCTGGTCACAATGCCTTTGGTACCCATGGTACCTTTCACAAGGGGCCTAGCTGTGACCAGAGAGGTGCCAATTGTGGGCACAAAGATACAGTTTTGGGAAAGAACACAGGCCCTGGGAACCTGATTGGCAGGAACCCAGGGCACATCAAGTCAAAATGCATCAAGTGTCAGGCAAAAAGTGTGGGGGGGAGGTTACTGCAACAGAAACCCACTTTCTTACACTAATGGATACAGGTACTTAGAGAATCTTTGGTTTTAATTTTTCGTAATTAATTTTGGTTAGCTGATTAAAATTGAATTGTGGGAGTCTTTTGTATCTTTACAGTAAGATGGCATTCTCCTAACTAGAGGTAGTAGGAGTTAAGTGAGCATCAGAATGCACAGTTTGCTGTGTTGTTGCTTCACTTGTCAAGGTGATTGTAATGGTGAATTGTGCTTGTCTCCCAGAGATATAAAATGCATAGACAATATCTTTGTTTGCATTTGTTACTGTCCTTCATTTCCACAAAATACCACAATAGGATTTTCAAACATTGCAAATAGGTTATAACTATGGCTCCCAGTTTTCTGTTTAAACCGATTTTTATACATAAATACAGATGAAGAAATATATTTTCGATTTTTCTGTGTTTATTAAAAAATTGAAAAATATTGAAAGAATAAGCAAGCCTTTTCTAATTGGCTTTCTGTAAAGACCCTTCTCTGGCTCCTCACCCTGGTCATTAAATGCCAGTAGCTGGGTTGGGGCGAGGGGCGCAAAAAAGGAGCAGAGGAGTGCTCAGAAGTATCCGAGGATGCTGCAAGGTAAAATGGTAGGTGTTTATTAATAAGAGGGCCCTTATGCATTTCTTTTCCTTGCAGCCAGCATCCATCTCTTGCTCAGTCACAGCCTGATTGGCAGAAAGGATGCAAGGCAGTTTGAGTTGTAGCATCCTCATGCCTCCCAGTTTTGAAAGTGTAGGGCCTTTTTTAAATTTGTGCAACAAACTTGGCAAGGAATCTTTGGGATGCTCTGCATCCCAACGCCTCTGGACCGTATGCAGCATGACTGAAATCAGCAAGACTAGTGCAGTTTGGAATTAATTCAGGTGATTTAAACGACCCAGAATGGCTGGTGTGACAAGCGTCTTGGCATTTATGGAAAAAATGTGTTTTATATTATTTCGTTACAATATGTATTTTCAAATGCATTTATTTTATTTTTTGTTTTTTTTGTAAATCAAAAATGGTCTTTTATTTGAGTGCACTTATTAGGTCTGGCCTAAATACAGCTTTAGTGGTCTTGCCAGCCTCATATTTTCCCCAACATATCATGCAAAAAATACATACAAATATAGGGGCTCTCAAACAAAACTCTTTAACCATTAATCTGTTAAAATGTTACTCAAATTCTGCTCCCTCCCACCACACAACATAGTGTAGATCAATGGATCAGCCCACTCCTGCCATTGAATGCTTTAACTTAGTGACTGTATTTTTCCTTTGCACTTGCATACATACACCTAAAAAATAGTTCCCCAAGAATACATTTTTTTAGACCCTTGTACTTCCCTCTGTATAGTAGTTTATCAGCTAATTCCATAACATTCAAGATATTTATTCTAACTTACAATGGTGACTCCTCGCTGGTGCGCTTCTTTATTCTACAGAAAAAGCGTTCAAGTCATTAGAGTAGCTACAGTGCATATGCAGATTTCTAGGTTGCAGTCACAGTCCCTCAGGTTTGTGATTGACATTTCAAGCACTTGTATCTGATTTGAGAGGGACCTCCAGTAACGCCTTGAGGCGCTACATTTCTGTGAAAGAATTTTGAAGATTTTGGATCCAACTCTAGAGGGACCTCTAGTAACCACTTGAACTGCAGGCTTGTTTGAAAAAAAAAAAAAAACCAACATAAAAAAAAATAAAAAAAAAAAATATATATATATCTATCTATCTATCTATCTATCTTAAATCCCGTGCGGAAGAAGGACGACGACGCCATGTCTTTCACCAACCACAAATTTATTTGTCGGCTGTTGTTGTCGGACGCGTTTCACCTGCACAGCAGGCTTGCTCACCAACAAAATAATAAGGTTTACAACCATTTTAAACACACCACATTACGTGTCACATGTGAACTACAAAAACAAATACTGAAGACAGACTGGTAGTTTTTCATACCCAGGCTTATTTATCTATATCCATTATAACCAATTAATATTGTTTTAAAACGCGACCTTTGCATTTGTATTAAAAATCAATTTTTTGAAATTTAAACTTTATGGATAACCAAAATATCACCACAATAGTGTCAATCTTATTGGTACCCAAATACGCAGTCTATCATAGACATTTGCCGCTGTTTTTGACCAAACAAAGTATCCAGCCCAAGTGGGCAATGCATAAAATTTTTTATGTTATTGTGGATTAAGCCTCATTCTGCCCAAGTGGGCGATAGTACATCATTCATTTACATCAGTTGTCAACCTAAAGTGCTCGTGCATAAAAAATGAACAAAACCAGAAAAAAAGGGTTAAAACCACAGGGAGTAGGAGGTGAGAATGGCATTACATCATTTACAAATGAGTGTGAAAATCTTCCTCCATATTGAGACCATCTGGAATTTTTGAATTTAACTCAATAATAAAACGTGATTCCAGTTGTCTCAATTTCTTTTTGCGGTTTCCTCCTCTTGAATTTGGTGGAATAGCAGCAATCACAAAATATGTCAGACCTAGTACATTCCTACCATGATGTTGATCGAAGTGGTGTGCCACTGGGTAGGTTTTATCTCCATTCTTAATGGCCCTTAAGTGTTGCAACACTTTTGTGCACTGGTAAGATTGTGCTGCCCACGTACCTCAAGGCCACAAGGGCACGGAAGGACGTAGACAGCAAAATCAGTTTTACATGAATACTGGCCTCTAATTTTCTTTTCTCTTATAGAGAGGCTCGATTTATACATTGTCGTATTTTTGCCATGAGTGCAGGCTTTGCACTTAGTGCATTTGATAAAACCATCTTTACGATTAAGCCAAGAAGTCCCCTTATCGTTTTAGATGGAGGCAACATGTTGCTGACCAGAGATTGTTTAAGAGATCTTACTTTTCTAAAAGTTATCTGTGGTCTTCGCTGTACTACTTTACCTAACACAGGGTCATTTTTGATTATATGCCAATGTTTATACAGAATAGTTCTCAAACTGCTTTCTTGATTACTAAATGTAGTAATCATTCTGCATTGATTGGTACCCTTACTCTTTTTGTCGTCTTTTCTTTTGTTACATTGCCTATCTTTGATAAGAAGTTCCTCTCTTGTTTTTTTGTTGGCTTTATATATAGCTGATTGAATACTTCCTTCTGTATACCCTCCAGCTAGAAATCGTGTTTTTAAACAACTCAATTCTTTCTTAAGCTCTATCTGGTTACTACAATTCCTCATAGTACGTAAGCATTCCCCATAAGGGATGCTTCTCCCCAGGTTTCTCGGGTGGAAACTTGTTGCGTGAAGCAACGTGTTCCCAGCTGTTGGTTTCCGAAAAAGTTTTTAGTTTCTAGCATTCCATCCTGGATATACACAGTTAAGTCTAGAAAGTCAACACTAGTAGCACTTATATTGCTAGTGAAACTTGGATTCAAATTATTGACTTGGAGTTTTTTAATAAAGTCTTTTATGCTTTCATCTGTGCCTTTCCAGACAATAAATAAATCTTCAATGTATCGGCTCCAGTGCATTACGTTCTCCTGCCATTTCTCATGATACAGCGTCTGGACCACCTGCTCCTCCCACCAGCCCATATGCAAATTAGCATAGCTGGGGATGAAGCAGGTGCCCATCGCTGTACCGGATATCTGATGGTATAGGACCTCATTAAAGAGAAAGTAATTATTCTTTAAACATGAAGCAATCATTGACAAAATCATCTGTATATGTGCCCATAATGTCAAAGGGCGATTTCTTAGGTAGTATTTAATCGCATTCAGCCCATCTTCATGCCTGATGCTGGAGTATAAAGTGGTCACATCTATAGTGACCAATAAGAAATCAGCCTCCCAAGGAAGATCATAGGCGATTTCCTAAGGAAGATCTGTGTCTTGTATGTGAGACTCTATATTTTTCACAAGGGGGCAAAGAAAGGAATCTACGTATTTTGACGTATTTTCTAATGCACTCCTGATGGCAGAAATTATAGGACGCCCGGGAGGATTCGTAGAATCCTTATGAACCTTCGGTATTGGGTATAACACTGGGGTGACTGGACTGGATATTTTCAAGAACAAATGTTCCTCATGGCTGATCAGACATTGATTATGCCACTCTTGTAGTTGACTGTTGTATAATCTGTGGCTATTGAACATTATTTCTCTCAGTTTTTACATAATTCAAACGGTTATTCAACTGTTTGTACGCTTCACATAGATACTGTTGCCTCCCCATAACACAACATTGCCTTTGTCAGCATTGCGCACAATACATTCATGATTTGATGCAATTTTATTTACTAAAGCATAATAGTCTATCTTTTTGTGAAAACGTTGTCTTCTTTGTATTGATATTCATATATAGTCATTTCACTTCATTAACCACAAGTTCACCAAATAAATCTACAGAATCTTTTGCAGTCACTGGAATAAATTTAGACGTTGGTCTAAAAGTAGTGGGTTCATCACTAAAAATGTTTATTCTTCTGCTTCACCCATCTGTATTGCTTGTTGAGTGGTTGATTGCATCTCAGTAACAGCATGTGAACTTCCCTCACCAACTTCTTGCTTCAGTTGCCTGAGATCTAACATAAGGTTCATATCATTAACCACAAGGTTTTCTTGTTCACTCACAGGAACCCTGGGTGTGGGTGCCTCTTTCAATTTCTGATTCGTCGCAAAAAACCTTTTTAATTTTAATGTTCTTGTGAATTTAAAAATATCAATTCTTGTTTTCACATAATCCAAGTCTGTTTTCGGACAAAATGACAGTCCCAATTGACTTTGCATTTGTATTAAAAATCAATTTTTTGAAATTTGAACTTTATGGATAACCAAAATATCACCACAATAGTGTCAATCTTCTTGGTACCCAAATACGCAGTCTATCATAGACATTTGCCGCTGTTTTTGACCAAACAAAGTATCCAGCCCAAGTGGGCAATGTGAGGCTTAATCCACAATAACATAAAAAATATCTGAAAGAGACACGTTAGTGATAGATTCCTTACCTTAGAATATCCCCAGGCGTCAGACTGGATCCGGAAAGTTTTTTGCTAGCAGTACCCCTGCGCGTCTGTAGGTGGCGTCGTGCGGTACCGCTGGCGTCGTAAGCGCCGAGATGACGTCACGGAGACTACTTAGGCGCCACCCATGCGCGCTGATGTCAGTTCTTTGTTTTTCCGCGCCAGTAAGCGCAGATCCGGTTAGAGGACGTACCTTAGTCACTTTTTGACTACCCTTTTTTGAAACTTTTGTCTTCTGTTAGCTTTGGTTTCCTTGGTGCACGTAGGGATGCCTGGATTTAAGTCTTGTGGGGCCTGCCGTCGCAATATGTCGGTGGCGGACCCACACGATGTCTGCCTCTACTGCTTGGAGACCGACCACGACTCCCGGTCCTGTCGGGCCATGGCCCGAAGGCCTTGAGGGAGCAGCACCGGAAGCTACTGGAGGTCCGGCACTCGTCGCAGCGCCGTTCCCGGTCCAGGGGCCATTCCAGGGAACGCTCGCGGGGCCACAGCCATCGCTCCTCGGGCTCTAAGTCTTCACCCTCGGATTCGGGTAAGAGACGACACAAAAAGAAGGTGAAGAAGCGTGTTCGCTCTCCGACGTCCCCCGCCGGTCCCCGGATGCGGACGAGGGGGACAGGGGATTTGCCCCTGCGGCTCCTTCGGAGCTCGAGAGTCCCGCGGCCTACCCACCATACCCGGGTCCGTCGGCGACTCCCGCACAGGTGCAAGAGTTTCTTGCTACCATGGACCGCCTTCTTAGGCATCGGGCTCCCGCCGGCGCGCCCTCGGGCCCCGCTGTCCCGTGTCAGGATCCTGTTGGGCCGGCGCCACATGGTCCATCGCTGCCGGCTCCGGCCCCAGCGCCACCCTCGGCTCCGGCGCCGCAGTGGGTGCCATTTGTCCCGCCCTTGCCCAGGTTCCAGGACCATTTTGCTCCTACCTGGGATCCGCATTGGGACTCTGCGCCAGTCAGGCCCCAGCCGGCGCCGTTCCCGATGCAGTTTGTCCCTTCTCCGGCTCCTGCCCTGCCGCCACGGTCGGTGCCACATGCGGCGGAGGTGGAGGACGACTGGGAGGGGTCTGAGGACCCTCTTGATCGTCAGTGTGACTCTGAGCAGGACTGGGCGGACGATTTGGGGGACGCCGGCGACCTCGACGTCTCTTCTGACCCGGGGTTTGCCTCTCCCCCGCCTACCATGGAGGAGGGCGTCTCCTACACGATGGTGCTCCGTCGGGCAGCTGAGGTTCTCATCCTTGACCTCCCTACGGTGACCCTCCAAACTAACCTCCTCACGGAGGTGCTCCAGACGGCGTCCACTTCGTCGGAGCCCCTGCTGCCATTTAATGACGCAGTCACTGACTTCTTGCTGGGCACTTGGTCGCGGCCCGCCACAGGGGCCCCTGTGGATAAGAACGTCGCCAGGCGTCATCGCCCGGCGCCCGGTGACCCTGCCTTTCTGACCACTCATCCTACGCCCGAGAGTCTGGTCATCCAAGCTTCGACGTCCCAGAGTGCCTTTCCCACGGCTCCGCCGGATAAGGACTCTAAGAAGCTGGAACAGTTCGGCAAGCGGTTGTTCTCTTCGGCCAGCTTGGGGCTGCGGTCGGTGAAAACCGCATGTCTATTGGGCCGTTATTCCCACGCGGTGTGGGATACAGTTGCACAGGTGTTGCCTCAGTATCCTGAGGAGACCCAAGCTGTGCTGTCCCTAGCTATTGCCGAGGGTAAAGATGCGGCTAAGTTCGCCATTCGGTGTGGTTTGGACACCGCGGACTCACTAGGTAGAGCAATTTCTACGACTGTGGCACTTCGTCGCCACGCCTGTTTGAGGTCTACTGGGTTCTCGCCAGATGTCCAAAGCTCACTCATGGACATGCCCTTTGATGGCACTTGCCTGTTTGGCGATAAAGCCGACAGTGCGCTGGAGCGTTTTAAGGACTTGCGGGCCACGGCCAAGTCCTTAGGTCTTTCCACGAGAAGCCCAGCCACTCCTGGTTTTCGTTCCTTTCGTGGCCCCCAGGCACGTTCCTTCAGCAAGCCTGTGCAGAACCAGCCTCAACCCGGACGCGGTTTCCGCAGGGGCGGGTCTGGGACTCAGCGTGGGGGACAGTCCACCTCCGCCCCCGCTGCTTCTACCTCCAAACCTTCCTAATCAGAGCTTTGTGGGGCACCCCACACCAGTGGGTGGCAGGGTCCGCCATCATCTCCCCCACTGGCACGCTATCACATCGTAGAAGTGGGTATTGCAGATCATCCGCAAGGGTTACGCCCTTCCCTTTCAGTCCACCCCTCCAGCCATGCCACCTCAGTTCCACCGCATGTCGGGGGACCACTTGGCACTTCTCCTGCAGGAAGTCACGGCCCTCTTGGCCAAGGGGGCCATCGAGTATGTTCCTGGGCCGGAAGTAGGGAGTGGTTGTTATTCCCACTACTTTCTGGTCCCCAAGAAGGACAAGGGGGGCTTGCGCCCCATCTTGGACCTCCGGAACGTCAATCGCTTCCTCCGGAAGGAGGTTCAAGATGCTGACTCTGGCTCAGGTCTTGGCTGCCCTCGACCCTGGAGACTTTCACGGTAGGCCAGGAGCATTTTCAGTTTGCCGTGCTCCCCTTCGGCCTTACAAGCGCCCCTCGGGTGTTCACGAAGGTGATGACGGTGGTCGCAGCTCATCTGCGCAGGTCAGGGGTGTCAGTCTTCCCCAACCTCGACGACTGGTTGTTGAAGGCGGGTTCGCCCCAGGCAGTCGTCACCCACCTTCAGACTACGGCCGACCTCCTTTATTTGCTGGGGTTCTCCATCAACGTGCCGAAGTCGCACCTGAGTCCCTCTCAGAAGCTCCCCTTCATCGGAGCGGTTCTGGATTCGACGCTGTTTCGGTTTTATCCTCCCGAGCAGCGAGTCCGGGATCTTCGGGCTATGATTCCGATCTTTCAGCGCTATCCCGGGTTTCAGTCAGGATGACCCTCCGGCTCCTGGGCCTGATGGCCTCCTGCATCCTGCTGGTGCAACATGCCAGATGGCATATGCGGGCTCTGCAGTGGGACCTGAAGTTCCAGTGGGCACAGCATCAGGGCAACCTGTCCGATCTTGTCCAGATCTCGGAGGACACTGCACGACGTTTGCAGTGGTGGCTCACGAATCGCGATTGGGTCAATGGCATATCCCTCTCCCTTCCCCAACCGGAGCACACAGTGGTGACTGATGCGTCCCTCCTGGGATGGGGTGGCCACTTGGGAGAGGCGGAGATCAGAGGTCTCTGGTCTCCGGCGGAGTCCCGGCTCCATATCAATCTTTTGGAGCTTCGGGCGATCCGGCTTGCACTGAAGGCATTCCTTCCCTCTGTCCGGGGAAGTGTAGTGCAGGTGTTCACGGACAACACCACTGCCATGTGTTATTGCAACAAACAGGGCGGGGTGGGGTCCTGGACCCTATGTCGGGAGGCTCTGCGCCTCTGGACATGGCTGGAACATCAAGGCATTACCTTGGTGGTTCAACACCTGGCAGGTTCTCTGAACGCCCGGGCCGACGAACTCAGCCGCCGGTGCTTGATGGATCACGAATGGCGTCTGAACTCTGACGTGGCGCAATGTCTCTTTCTGCAGTGGGGAGAGCCTTGGTTAGATCTATTCGCCACCAAAGAGAACGCGCAGTGTCCTCAGTTCTGCGCGTTGGAATTTCCAAGGCGGCACTCGCTCGGCGACGCTTTTCGCCGCGTGTGGAGTTGCGGTCTGTTGTACGCCTTTCTGCCTATACCACTTCTGCCCAGAGTGCTGAAGAAGATTCGGCGCGACCTGGCCCAAGTCATCCTTGTGGCTCCGGATTGGGCACGAAGATACTGGTATCCCGAGCTACTTAACATGGCGATCGATCCCCCGATCCGCCTGCCTCTTCGGGAGGATCTTCTGTCGCAGCAACAGGGGACGGTCCTCCACCCGAACCTGTCCAGCCTCCACCTCCATGCGTGGAGATTGAGCGGCGACAGCTGATTCCATTTGACTTCCTCCTGAGGTCTGTGATGTCATTCTGGCAGCCAGGCGTCCCTCCACTAAATCGGTATACGCCTGAAGGTGGAACAAATTTGTGGCATGGTGCACAGCTAAGTCTGTGGACCCCCTTTCTGCCCCTCTTTCTGAGGTCCTTCTGTTCCTACTCTCCTTGGCCCAGCAGGGCTCTGCTTTGGGCACTGTCATAGGTTATCTTTCGGCCATCTCCGCCTTTCTCAGGCTTCCAGATCAGCCTTCTCTCTTTAAGTCCCCGGTTGTTAACAGTTTCCTCAAAGGCATTACACACACGTTTCCTCCTGTGCCTTTCATAATGCCTCCATGGGAGTTAAATCTTGTCTTGACCTATCTGATGTGCGCTCCTTTTGAGCCCCTTCATACCTGTCCTTTACGTCTTCTTACTCTCAAGACGGCTTTCCTGGTAGCTATCACCTCTGCCAGAAGAGTGAGTGAGCTCCAGGCTCTTTCTTCTAAACCTCCTTTCCTTTCTGTTCATCCGGACAAGGTAGTTTTAAGGACCCGTCCTTCTTTCTTGCCAAAAGTTGTCACGCCCTTCCACATTGGGCAGACCATCACTTTGCCCACCTTCTTTCCGCATCCTTCAAAAGAGGAAGAGAGGCTCCATCGTCTGGACCCAAAACGTGCGCTCTCGTTCTATATAACGCGCACCCAACAGTTCCGGGTGGGTGATCAGCTCTTTGTTGGCTACGTGGGCGCCAAAAAAGGTCGGGCCGTGCACAAACGCACCATCTCTCGGTGGGTCGTTTTGTGCATCAAAGCATGTTACTCGTTGGCTAAGAAGGAGCCTCCTGTGGGGCTGCGTGCCCATTCTACCAGGGCAACAGCAGCCACTACTGCCTTGGGACGCGGTGTTCCCTTGCAGGATATTTGTCAGGCAGCCACGTGGGCCTCGCTGCACACATTTACCAAGCATTACTGCATTGACAGTCAAGTCCGGAGAGACGGCTTCTTTGGCCGTTCTGTTCTCCGTGACTTTCTGGTGTAATATATTCGCAGACCCACCACCGGGGTCGGTATTGCTGGGGTATCTATTCTAAGGTAAGGAATCTATCACTAACGTGTCTCTTTCAGATGCACAAGTTACTACTTTTGTAACGATATATCTGTAAGAGACATTAGTTGGTGATGGATTCCTTACCGCCCCACCCATCCTCCCCGTTCTGCGAACTGATTTCTAGGGTTAAGGTCATCCCTTTCAGGGCCCTAGTTTCATGGCACCAATGGTCAGTTTCTTGCATGGCTCTGCGTTCCTGGCGCGGAAAGTCGTGTACAGAACTGACGTCCGCGCGCATAGGTGGCGCCTAAGTAGTCTCCGTGATGTCATCTCAGCGCTTACGACGCCAGCGACGGACGCGGAACCGCACAACGCCACCTACTGATGCGCAGGGGTACTGCTAGCGAAAAACTTTCCGGATCCAGTCTGACGCTTGGGGATATTCTAAGGTAAGGAATCTATCACTAACTAATGTCTCTTACAGATATATCGTTACACAAGTAGTAACTTGTGCCTTATGCATTGCCCACTTGGGCTGGCTACCTTGTTTGGTCAAAAACAGCGGCAAATGTCTATGATAGACTGCGTATTTGGGTACCAATAAGATTGACAGTATTATGGTGATATTTTGGTTATCCATAAAGTTCAAATTTTAAAAAATTGATTTTTAATACAAATGCAAAGTCGCGTTTTAAAACAATATTAATTGGTTATAATGGATAAAGATAAATAAGCCTGGGTATGAAAAACTACCAGTCTCTTCAGTATTTGTTTTTGTAGTTCTCATGTGACACGTAATGTGGTGTGTTTAAAATGGTTGAAAACTTTATTATTTTGTTGGTGAGCAAGCCTGCTGGGCAGGCGAAATGCGTCCGACAACAACAGCCGACTGTGAGGAGGTGGCCGACCAGGCATACCGGATGTCGGAGTATACCCTCCCTCGACCCCTCCAGGGCTTACCTGTACCACCGATCTACTCTAAACAGCAACGCAGGAGGGGATCGCCAACAAACGTAACTCCTCCCCCGTATCCTTTTCCCGTGCAGCGTCCGGACTCCTACACCATCGTGGAGGGAGGGGGCGTGGCTGGCCCCGGAAGAGGATCCTCGCAGGAGGTTAAAAGGGCCGGTGTTGCCGACGGACGGGGCGACACAGCCGGAAGGAAGAAGGACTGCCAAGCGGATCAGGTCGAGAGAGGAAGAGCCGGAAGGAAGGAGGAGTGTCGAGTGGACCAAGACGAGGGAGAAGAAGACGCAGGAGAACAGGAAGAACCCGAGACGTGGTGCGAGGACTGGTGGTCCCCACTGGAGGTGGCTGAAGAGCGGCCGCAGCTCAGGAGAGTTGCGGCGGAGCCGGTGAGTGTTCCGAACCTGGGGATAGAGGGACCGGGGTGGAGGGAGGTTTAAAGGTGTGCAGAAAGGGTGGCGGGAGGTTTGATTGCATATAAGAGAAAGGGGTTTTGTTTTCATTTCTTGGTTCATTATCTCCGTATCTACGGCACTGTTGATTCTTCACCCCTTTGAGTAACGTGCGCTGTAGGAAAGCGAGAGTCCACTGGGTCCTGTGGGACCATAATAGGAGCACGTAAGAGAGCTCAAACAAACTGGGTAAGGAAAGGAGGATTTCCTTACCACCGGCACTGTTCCACACCCCTTTTTATTCGTCTATCCTCCCTGCGCACAGCTTACCTTAATTGTTCCTCACCTCCTTCCCTTGTGTCAATCCACCGCTCTTCACGTTTTACACAAGTCCCTGTGTATCCCTAGACACCGACCGGGTGTGGTGACGGAAACACTATTGTCTGAAGAACAGGATTTCAGCTATCACTGACGACTCCCTCTTTATTTCTTTCCTCTGCTGAGCCTCCTGGGGAAGGACCTTCCAGCCTAACGACGTGGAGGAAGAAAGGGCCGGCTCCAAGACCGACCAAGACTGAAGACCTGGAGCGGTGATTTCGGAAATCCCCAAAGACATTTAACTGTGGACAGATACCTCCTAGTTTCAATTTTCTTTGCCTCTCAAATAAAAAAATAGCCCAACTGGCACGCTACATACAGCCTCCACGTCTGTTTATCCGGCCCGCTCTCCCACACCGACAAATAAATTTGTGGTTGGTGAAAGACATGGCGTCGTCCTTGTTCCGCAAGGGATTTAAGATGTAAATTGGACCGTGCTTGAGAGGTCCCATGAGATGACGCGCCCTCTGATTTGGAGCAGCGGCGGGTTAAACTCTAGCAAGCAAGTGGTGAGATATATATCTATATCTCTATATATATATATCTCTATATATATATATCTCTATATATATATATCTCTATATATATATATCTCTCTATATATATATATATATATATATATATATATATATCTCTATATCTCTATCGTCGTGTCATCTGAAATGATTGAAGAAGGCAAGTTTTAAATCAATATATAAACTGGGTTTTAAATGAGAGCGGCATTTCTCTTGATGGCATACTGATGCTGAACTACTTTGGCAGACATGGAAATATATCCTTTAAAGGCATAATAAAGACATAAGCCCAGTGCATCAAAGGTGATTGAAATCATCACAAGACAATGAAGGTTGGAACCTTGCATGAGAACTGGTCCGAATGATTGGGAAGAATGCATGAATATAATTAGTGTCGGAAATCGAAAATGCAAACTTGTGCTGATTTTCAAAGGATTAACCTCTGTAGAAAGACATTAATACTCACTGTTTCCATGCAGAATAGTTCGTAAAAACTCAAACTGACCCACTGCCACTTTAAATACTGTTGGTGATGCACGGACACTCTGGTCCTTCCTCATCTGCAGCCACATTTGAAAGGAGCAAATTAGTGCTCACTCCCCATTTATCGCATATGATTAAGACTTGCATGAGTTGAAACACGTTATGCTGCATACATTGCCTTTCAAATAAAGAACTTTTTTCATTGAAGCACGTCTGGACGGCACTGGAAGTGGCACGTGTTCTCCTTTGGAAATATTTGGTGTTTGACGCAGCCTAAACAGGCCCGACCCGAGAGGCTGGCATCCCCAGTGTCAGTCATTTGAAATATGAATATATATATCGCACTATAGGGCAGTGGGCTTTAATGTGAGTGGCTGGGAATATTGACATACATGTATAGTGCCGGTTTGCTAAGTATACATTTGCAGGCACTTAAATTGACTAGTGACTGCTGGTACTTTATAGTTGAACGCTGTCAGCCTAAGCATTTCCCCAAAAACTCATTATAAAAATATAAGGGCTTTTAGTCAACCATCAATTAATTTGCTCGGTTGTTTCTCAAATGATCCTCACTCCCACCACAGCACACAGGATATGTTGATAAGTAAGCCCATTTCTACCATTGAGGCTGCAGCCTTATTAAAAACTTCGTTGTTGCTTCTGATTCGAAAATAATGGTAACTACTTGAGGTATTGTGTATATATATGAAAGGTCAAACCAATTGACTTTGCTAATGCTGGGTTCCAAAATGTAGTGAACATCATTGATAGTGCCTGAATTGTCCTGATAAGAAAAATACTAACTTATGTTTTTTAGTTTTTGAATGGTATAGCATCTTTGAAGATCTACCTGTTCAAGGAGAGGATAGGCAATGCCGCCTTATCAGATTAGTTCCAAGAAGCTTTGTGAAGATGGTCAAGAGGCGTGGGGGTGAAAGGCTGTTTGCTACAGGGTTTAATCTCTGAGATAACTCAGGAGTTTGAATATCTGTTTAGGTGATCTGTTTGACACCCATGCCACTAGTTTCAGTGTCAAGAAGAAAACTTGGTGGGTTGTTGTACCCGTTAAATGTGTGCATTTGTAAGCCTAAGAATATATTTATTTGATGTTGTACTTATGCTGTAGTACAAAGTCATAACAAGTATAACAGTGCATTATAGAGAAAAGGTTTGTCCCCGACCCCACTCAGGAAATGTATTTTGAGATTTTTTGTCTAAAAACATCCAGGTAGCCCGTTAAAAGTAAGCAGCTACAGAGTATTCACTGTAAGCAAGCACAGTTTTAGAAGGTGAACGATTTCTTTTTCTATGTGAAAGGTTTCTTCCTCAGTCTCTCTCTCTCTCTCTCTCTCGCTCTCTCTCTCTCTCTCTCTCTCTCTCTCTCTCTCTCTCTCTCTCTCTTTTCTCTCTCTCTCTTTTCTCTCTTTTCTCTCTCTCTCTCTTTTCTCTCTCTCTCTCTTTTCTCTCTCTCTTTTCTCTCTCTTTTCTCTCTCCTTTTTCTCTCTCCTTTTTCTCTATTTGACCTGACATTCTTTGGAAGTCCCCCAAACGTCTTGCCTTCACTCCTCCTGTTCTGCGGAATTTGTTTTTGTTGGCCTTAGGACTCTCCGGACTCTACCATTGCTAACCAGTGCTAAGGTGCTTGTGCTCTCTCCCTGAAACTTGGTAAAAGTGGCCCACATCTGATTGCCACATTTAATTTATTTATAGGCTCCTAGTAAATGGCAAGGGCATGCTCCCTGAGCCTGTAAATGTAATGCCACTAATTGGCTAATACAGCACTTTTAAAACCAGTCTCAGCCTGCCACTGCAGCCTGTGGTGTAGTTTTAAACTGCCATTTCAACCTGGCAGAATAAACCTTTTGCCAGACCTAAACCTTCTTTTTTTATTACATTTGTCAACCCTAAGGTTGGCCTTTAAAGGCTCATAGGACAGGGTGCATTTTATTTAAAGAGTAGGACATGTGTGCTTATGTTTTACGTGTCCGCACAGTGAAAAACTCATAAAACAGTTTTTCACTGTTGTAAGGCCCATCTTTCCCATTGACAAACGCATGGTTACCTTATTACATTTTAAAGTGATAACTTTGGATGGGGAGCAGATAGCGATATGTTGTTTCTACTTAAATCAATTGTAATATAAAACCCTCTTTAATGCCAACGAGGGACTTTAAGTCACAATTATGAAAATGCTGCTTTTAGAAAATAGGCATGTTTTTTGTCCTAACTATTTGTTCCTTCTGCCAGTGTCCTGGGTAACATGACAGTGAATGGCTTTGTTGGAGTTTTGTGCGTTCCTGCCAGACAGTGCCCCAAAAGGGGACTAGGTGTGGGCAGGTTATGTCATCCTCCCAGAATGGCTGGAGGCAGAGCTGTGGTCTGCCTCACGTATATTTTAAGGGGTTTTGCCTCCTGCACACAGAAATCAATCTGACACCAGGCTTGAATTCTCTTTTGTCAACCCAGACGACTTGGAGCCTTGACTGGGGAAGGGAAGAACTTTCCAAAACCAGATGTGGGGGTAGTGTTGGGAATCGCCGCACTTCAAAGGCTGTAACCAGGTATTAATCCTCCTGAGCCACTCTTCAGTGCGCTCCTGGACCTGTGGACATTACAGAAGGACTGTCCTGCTGCTACTAGAGGACTGCTTTGCTCTCAGAGAAGGAAGACTGCACCTGCTCCCTTCATCCCATGCTAACCTTAGTGAGTCCAAAAGTCAGTTGGCTGACCTCCTTTCTGAGCTACAAGGACACAACAAACTCAAGAGGCCTTCGTGCAAGTGCCCAGCTGACCAGCTGCACCGAACCTGCAAATGGACCTGCAAGAGCCCTGCTTGAGTGAGTCCCTAATACTTAGGAGGTGCCTTCTCAGGTCCTAGACCCTTGGCTGACATCAGAAAGAACTATTCCTTGCTTAACTGAAGATTCAATCAAATCCGACGTGAAGCCCCTCAAAGCCTCTCCGCAAAGCTGAAAGCTTCATCGGAACTGAAATTGAGCGATGCAAAGGCCTGCTGCACAGCTGAAAGCCTCATCAGAACAGATGCCAAGTGTCACAAAGCCTTGCAAAGCAGCGCTGTGCAGACCTTGCACCAAGGACAACTCCCAACTGATTAAACATTGTCCCGTGCCCGGCCAGCCTTCCATCGGAGTCAGCCTTAACGTGTCACTGTGTCCTGGTACAACGTGACCAGATACCCACAGTTGATGCTTTCTGCTTTTTGGCATTATTTGTATCTAAATCTTTAAAATTCAATATCTCCTATTGGAGTGATTGGCCTTTTGTCGTTCTGGTATAATTTCATTTATTAAAATGTACTCTATTTTTTTCAATTGGTTTGGGATTTTTATAATGTTTTGTTTTAACATTATTACTGGTCATGTGCTGCTTAAATACAGTAGGAGGCTGGCTTAGTATATGGTGCACACTTAATTAAGTGAAGCACCCTGCACTAATCCAGACAACCCATATGGGGATTTTAGTGTTCTTAGACAGCCATAGAAAGCGCTCTAAGCGGTAGCTGTGGAGAGCAGCCTTCAGGCTTAGTCCAGAAGGAGTATAAAGCAGCTCGTTTTACCAGTACTAATCATATAGTGTAGGTAAGTGAAAAAGAACCACCCAGTGTAGTTATAAAAATATGTATTTATTATAGACACTCACTAACACTTTGGGATATCTCCTACCCGGAAATATAATCACAGTACACACAATACTTCAATAATAGAACAGGTAGCACCAATACACAGTACTCTTCAGGGGGAGACTAAACCATATACTAATAAAGTGGATTGTGAACTGGGATGGAAGTTGAGACTGGACCCAGAAGACTTAGAAGAGCCGGGGACCCAAGGAACCACCCAGGAACCCCACGGAGGCTGTGTGCAGAGTGGAAACTTGACCGCGTACTCAATACAAGTCAATGGGAAAGTCGCGGTTGCAGTTTTCAAGAAGGACCCTTCTCAGAGGACCCTGAAGAAACCTCGTGGAAGATGGAAGGTTGGAGAGTCACCCCATCCGTGGATACCCCAGGAACCAGGATACCTACATCAGGGAAGTCTGGTGCATAGGTGCGAAGTGACTTCGGAAACTGCCGTAGACCACAATGGAGGACTCCAGTGAAGATGCCGCTGGCAAAGAAGGTGAAATAGTCTGGTGGAATCTAAGGGTGGATTCTTGAAGAGGAGTACCTGCAAACAGAGGAGACAGAGTCCATGCCACTCAGGAGTGACCAGGAGGCACGGAAGACCAATGACCACCGATGAACGACGATGCAGGAAAGTTGACGGTGAGCTTGTCGCTGCAGCTGTGAGGACCAGGCGACGCTGTGGAAAACCAGCAACAGACGAGGAAAACAAAGAAGGTGCAGTGTCGTGGACCAGCAAGGTCCAAGGGACTCACCAAACACAGGAGAGGCAGAGCAGGCCCGAGCAAGCAGGGGAGCCCACTGGAGCCAAAGAAGACCCTCAAGAGGACCCACAGGCCAAAGGCACAGGAGTCTCAAGAGGACCTCGAGCAGCTCACCAAGAATGCAGGTGCACGGTGCAGAGGATGTGGTGAGGATGAAGATCTTGGTAGCAGGAGATGCTGGAGGCTGGAGCTTCTTGGAGCCCGAAGATCTCTGGAGAAGAGTCAACAAGCCTTGGCAACGGCAAGTCGACATGGTGCACAGGGGTACTGCTCCAGCGGTTCCGACGAGGAATACTGGCTTCAAACTTGCTGAGAATACAGTGCAGGGCTCGAGGGAGTTGCAGAACCACCACCTGTGTTGCTGAGCCTTTCGTAGTCCATAGGACATCAGGAGCAGCAGACCGGTCAGCTTAGTTGCGGTGCCTGCCGATGCAGGGGAGTGACTCCTTCACTCCAAGGGAGATTCCTTTGGATGTCTTTGATGCCCACAGGCCTGGAGAAGAACCTGGATGGAGCACAGGCACAGACTACGCAGAAGTCTGGCAGGATAGCGAGACCAGGAGCAGCAGGAGTCTTCCAGATGCAGTCTCTGTTCCCAAAGCGAAGTCCAACGAAGTCCAACGTGCCTAGACGGTTGAAGATGAAGTGGTTTTGAATCTGAATCTTGTCCCATTATGAGTCTGAAGAGCCACCCACACGTAAGCCCTTAAGTACCCAAAGGAAAGGGTTGGGATGATTCAGGGTTCCCTCTCAGAGGAGGGGCTGGACAGAGGGGAGGATACTTCCATGTCCAGTTGTGCACCAGAGCGGAAGCCAACGGCTCCTTGAACTGGTTCCAACTGGAGTATGCAAGGAGTGCACCATATGTGCCCTTCAAAGCAGTCTGGTGGCGCTGGCAAGCTTCCCCACCCCACTTTATATCTGTTGAGTGGTGCTAGCACCAGCTCGCATATGCTGAAATGGCAAGCCTGTAGCCACAGTTTCAGTGGTCTCTCACGGGTGGCATAATGCATGCTGCAGCCCATGGGAGACCCCTTGTGTACCAATGCCCGGGGTACCTCAGTACTATTTACTAGGGACTTAGAAGGGTACACCAGTAGCCAATTAGGAAGGTACCAAAGTACTTACCATAGTCCAATTTAGAGAAAGACCACCCACAGTGACTGGGGTCCTGATTAGCAGGATCCCAGTCAACTAGTCAGAAAAACAGAATGACACAAGCAAAAAGTGGGGGTAACCATAAAAGCAGAACCTACTTTCCTACAAATACTTTACACCTTGCCTCCAAGTTAAGCCTGACTGCTTTTGTGCCAAACTACAATGGGAGTTAATCACAGGTTAATTTAGTGACTTTTGTGGTTCACTCTGACCAGAATTGTAGTTGTTGCTTGAGTGGGGCTTCCACCCCACCAATAACTCAATTTCTCTCTCTTTTAACGGGTAACTGTACAATATGGGCCTATATTGACATCAAGGGTCTCTGATGACATTTCTAAATGCACAGTGGTGTATACATGTCACCTGAACCACGATATTGCAGTGTAGGCCCATGTCGCATGTTTCTCTATGTATTTTCTTTTTGTTATCACATGAATTATTAATTGATCTTAAAATTCGTTAGATAACTGGAGCATTTGAGCGTGATCTGTTCAGTATTCATTGTCAGTGTTTTGAGAAGCAGTTGTGTTTTTGTTGAGGATAATGCACTAATATTTAAAATGTATTTAAAAGGTGTTTAATGCAACAGTGTAGTTACTATTAGAAGTCCAATTTTAATGCAAAGCCCATTATAATAATCCTGTTTCCCACACAAAGGGCTGATAACCCCCTACTGATAGTGTGGTGCCAGGGCTGGGAAGAAAGGATCTGTGTGCACTTCAAAGACCCTTCTATGATGTCACCCCCCACTTCAAAGGCACATTTGGGTTTAAGTACTGGGTCTCTGACCCCATGTATTGCTTTGCCCTCCCAAGTAATAGAAAATATGCCCTCCCACATGGAGGCACAAACACGACAAAGCAATAAAAACACCACCAGGAAAGGGATTTCACTCTCATAAAATGAAACACATCAAAGACTGTTCTCAGAATATGGCATGGGGTTTTATTTGTGCAAGACTCTTTAACAAGAACGCTTTCCCAGATGTCAAATGAACAACATTCAAATGTATATATAGAGATATATATGCAAGCAATAATATCACACTTATAAGTAGGCAAATGCAACTGTTAAATGCATGGAATAAAATACATGTAATGAATTACAAGCAGATGATGATATAATGGACGTCCACTGCAAGAAATCAGAAAGATATATATATATACACTAAATTCATCAGATGATCATAACCACGGAAGACTTGGATGTGCACATAGACACACTCACACATCACAAAGTCAATACTCAAAGAAAACACGTCACCGGCTGCAAACACTGCATCTTAGCCCACTCCAGACGGGGGGGGGGGCGGGCGGGATTCACAGCCGGGGTTAAGAGCCTCAGCAACCGGATCTGCTGAAGTAGACGCGTCCGTCCCCATTCAGTTTCTAAAATCCCGGTTTCCAAGTCAACAAACACCAGTTTTATAATCTCAAAGCACTAGAAGTTTCAGAGAGGCCCTCCTCTGTGCAATTTTCCATTATTCTCGTTGCTGTTCGACCAACTATAGAGAGGGCATGGTTCTTTCCAATTCCCACGTGTGCGGCAGAATGGTGGGCAATTATGGTGGATACTTATGAAAGGGAGAAAGCCCTGGCCTAGAGCTAGAGGAATACGCTCTATGAGGAAATTTGTTTCTATATGAAGCAGACTTGCACAAGACTCAAGTCAGGATGGGGGATTGATTATTAATTATTTTTTTCTTTTTTGGGTGTCCAGTTCCTCCCCCCCCCCTTTCCTCATTCTTTGTACTTTCTAGTCATATTTATAAACCTTTGTTAGCAGGTGTTATTACTAAACCTTGTGATTTATGTGATTCATATTTATTCTCAATGTACTGCTATAATGCTATTTTTTAATGCCAAATGCTCAATGACTGTTCCCTTTTGACAATAATACATTTATTTAAAAAAAAAGAAATTTTTAAATTAAATAATTTATTCAATCTCGACCATTGGTTGTGTTTTATTCTCTGAAAGATAAGTTCGCATAATGCATGCATAGTTATACGTTTCTGTTCATACACTGAGTGCATCCTGGTTTATCTCTGGAGTTCATCAAAGCACAGAAATCCTTGTAAATGGACTAGTGAGAGATTAATGTATCTATTCTTTCTTATTATCAGAGTATCTGCATTCTACTTATCTGCATTTCCCAAAGTCTGTGTATGTTTGGGTTCTGTGAATTAAAGTGTGCCAGTTCACACTAAAAGCGTGAGTCCTTATTACCCAGTCAGCATTGTTTTTACACACCCACACACATATGCATACACTTTCAAACACCTACACATGTACTCTCTGATTGTAGTAGAATGTGTTAGCCATGGACTTGTGGTGCTTGTGCTAGAGTGTTAGTATAGTTCATTTCCACTGTTGTGGGCAGAACAATGACCCATAGAAAAGCATGTTAAAAAACAAAATCACCCCTTCTCTGTTTTACAGGCGAGTTCCGATTACCCTCTTTCTATGACCAGTCCACCGTGGAAAAAGTTCAAAGCTAATTTCTGCGAGTTCATTGTCACTCTGGTACGGCAGTGCCAGTACAACATCCTGTATGACGAGTTCCTTATGGACACGCTCATCTCCCTGCTGACTGGCCTTTCAGACTCTCAAGTGCGCGCCTTTCGCCACACGAGCACCGTGGCAGGTAGAGAAAATACCTCTCCACTCAGTCATCTCCCAGATTCAGTTGAGTGTGGAAGCTTGCACAGCCCGTGTGGCTCCTGTTTGTGGTGGAAGCATGCATTGTTGCTGCCTGCGCTGTCTTTTTACTTTGTGAGAAAGCTTGCACTTCTTGTGCCGCACAACTTCTGTACATGCTGCTTGACATGTTTGGTCGGTCAAGATTCTTTGCTATCCCCTTTAACTTGCTGAAGTGACCATTGTATGCTTTTAAGTTTAGGACATGGCTATGGAATGTACTGATACGGTGACAGATTCTTTCCTGTGGTAGCGTAAATGGTTATATATGCCTTTCCTTGTTTTCTCTCTCATTTCCTTGCCAATGTTTCTTTTAACGTCCCATCTTTGCTGCCTGCTTCTCAATCTTGTCCTGCTTTTTCTTTTCCTGGTTATTACTTTGTTCCTTGTTTCTTCTGTCATTTTTGTTGCTTCACCGCCCTGTTTTCTCACCGTTCTTGTTTCATAATGCACTGTTTTGCTTCATTTCATGGCTTCTTACCCGTTCAACTCTTTATACCGCCTCTTTATCCTCACTCATCCCCATTTTATGTCGCTGTACGGCTTCTTGCCTTCACACTGTTTTGACTTTTGCCCTGTCTTTCCAGTTCACTGTATGCATGTTTCTCCCTTGTGAGTTTACATGCTACGCTCGCAGCCAGAGTTCCTGCTTCTTGCTACTCGTGGCTGACTGCATCTTTCTCTTTTGTATCTTTTTTAAATGTATTCTTACATTCTCACTACATTCTTTCCTTTTTCCCTTAATGTTCTCTCCACCAATTACGTCATTGTTTCTTGCATGCACTGCTCAAGCCCTGAAGTTGATGACTGCCCTTGTGGATGTGGCTCTTAATCTGACTGTGCACAAAGACAATAATCAACGACAGTATGATGCAGAGAGGAACAAAGCTATCGACAAGAGGGCCACTGAAAGGCTGGAGGCGCTGCTTCTCAAACGGAAAGAGGTTTGCAAAAAGTTGTACATGGGAGGGTGTTAGTCACAAATAGGGGTTGGTGCGTGAAAGAAATGTGTGGGGATGGAAAAGTGGCATGTCATTGAAGGAAGTCCAGGCAAAGAGTATGCTCCGTTAACTGTTATTTTCAGTTTCTTTCACCATCTCGTTTAAGCAAACAGTATCTGGTGTTGCCCTATTGTAGACGCTCTAGTAATTTGAACTATATGAATGATAAATATACATTTCTGAGATAATTAAAAAAAAAAAAAAAATTCTCTATTTTAGCTCCAGGAGAATCTGGAAGATATCGAGAACATGATGAATGCTATATTCAAGGGAGTCTTTGTGCATCGCTACAGGTGAGTATCACTATCTTCCAGTGTGAGGGAACAGCAGGGTTTTTGGAGGGTCTTTGTTTCCTGATCTTGGCACATTTCTCACAGGATAATGCTGGAATTCTTGCAAGCATATATTTTGTTCTGTGCTGCTACAGCTCTTGAATCTTTGACAGGCGGCGCATGCTTTGTCCCCACAACCTTTAATACTCATCAAAATATTTATGAGCAGTAATGCCCTGTATCACAATCTTAGCCATTTGCACAATTATTGATTGTAAATGTATATTTCTAAATTTTTCCAAATTACTGCATTTCAGCATTCCTTCTCAGTCACTGGAATCTTCATCATTGACCGCTAGAATAATTTTTCTCTGTCTAGCTTGATCTTGTATCTCTTAAAGCACAATCTAGAAATTTGCTCAAAACTTTTTTTTTTTAACCATTTAAAACTTATACACTCATGCTTTTTTTTTTGTAATTCTCATATTTGATAACTCGCCACGGAATAGAGACCAACCCCTTTGAAAAATCTCGCCCTACAACTCCAATGCCCTGATCCAAGAACAAACCTCAGTTCATTTACCTTTTTTTTAGACCTTCATTACTAGAGAACCTGTTCATTAGGTCTCGCCTTGGCAGCGCATGCATGCGCTGTCTCAGCGAGACATAAAGTAATCTGTATGTTGGCTTAAACTTAATGTAATCTGTTTTTCCGCTTGCTATTGGCTTACTTGTGGTAGTGTTGTTATCATCTCCCTTTCTGTTGGCTGTTGGTCATTTGCTAACTTCCGTGTAGTCCCGATACAGCGGTGCCTAACTACAGTGTAAGTTCGCTCTGCTTGCACTTCTTTTAATTGAAGTGCAGTGTGACATCTGTTTTTCACGTTGTAGCCTGCCTTTGTAATTGGAGACTTTTGAGCACGCTGGCTAGTTTTTGCTCTGCGATTCCTACGCTCCTCCACCCCACCGTCTCTGCTTTCACTCCCCCTCGGTCACAGAGGGGGGTTGTGCTGCTGTATGAGGCATTTTTATCAGCGCGGCTCCCTTTCATGAGCGCCGCGCTGGTTCTGCTTTCATTCTTGTATTTATTTACCCTGCTCCTCCACCCCACCGCTCTCCCTCCCCCCTCCATTTCAATCAATCACGGGCTCCAGCTTGTACTTGCATCACAGCGGAGCCACGTGGAGAGGAACGGAGGGCTGTGCAGGTAGTCTCCCATGCCCTCGCTATAAGGCTGAAGAGCTGCCAGCAGAGACCGGTGTCCCTGCCTCGCCCGTTGCTGAAATTCACCGCTCGCAGCGCTTGTTAATCAGTGTTGTCTTCCACACAAAGTAGTTTCTCAGAAGCATGCTCAATTCCCCTGACAAAACCAGCTCATTTTGCTCAGTATCCGCTCATAAAGATCTGTAATCCGATCAGCCTGAAGTACAAAGCCAGCGGGGCTGCGATCCGTCAGTATATCAGATACGGGGTGTCAGAACTTGCAGACAAACTCGTTCATTAAATATATAAAACTGTCAGTGGAGTGGTAACGCCCGCGTTTCTTTTTTTTCTCCTAAGGTACGCCTGTATTTCAGAGCAAAGGACTTAAAAAGGCGTTGACGTGGTACATGGCTTGTGGTAAATGTCTGCAAAGACGGAAGGTGTAGGCGAGTTTGTGAAGCTTTGCCCAGTGTAAACCCTCTCTAAAGCACTTTCTGCTGCACTGGCATCGGCAAATTAATCAAACTTCAGGCACTCTCGGATCCGACCAATCACGCAGAGCCTCCCCATCCAATAATCCAATCAGCAGACCATTATTTAATTCGAGTCTTTAAAGCCAGGAAGGTAATTCTTACAGATAGTTTTTTTTCTTGTTTTAAGAGGGCAAGGGAGTACCAATTTAAAACCAGCACAAAACTTGGGGAACCGGGTTGAAGTCTCGGCAATAACGCTCAAGAAACTGTGATTCTGGGCAAATCACTTAACCTCCCCGCATTACGCTATTTATCCGTGGCTTATTCAACATACTGTATTGCAGTTATTTCAATGCAAATCTTGCCTATTACACTTGGGGATTGTCTTTATTTATTACTTTGTAACTGTGCAGCGTTTGGCGTATTTCCTTCTTTGTCCATATGTTATGTGTGTTTTGTTGGGGCCCACAACAGTGTCAAAGCATTGTAGTTAGCGGGATGCAAATGTCGCATTTTACATTGGGGGATTGACTTTATTGATTAGCACAAAACTTGGGGAACCGTTGAAGTCTCGGCAATAACACTCAAGAACCTGTGATTCTGGGCAAATCACTTAATCTCCCTGTGGCTAAGAAATAATGAATGTGTCAATCTGTAACGAAACTGGTGCTGATGTAAAGCGCTCCGATACCCGATGCATGGGGTCTAGTTCACGCAAGTTAAAACTCTTTCCCAAAAACCCAAACCTAGCGCAAGTATAATACGGGAAGGCAGGGTGAATTGGCAGCATGCCGTAGTTAGGGACACGTACAGGCTATGTTTTTTTTAATCTCTATATCGCTTACTATTGTGTCCTTTTTTAGGTGGCCTAAATTGTAGCACTGCACTCGCCTTTGACATTAGGGGATTGACTTCTCAGGAATACTTCTCAGTTCAGTGCTGAGACATTTACAGGACTCGCATATTGCACCACTATTTTGAAATGGACATGCACCACTATTAAAGCCAACTGCCTATTTTAAAACGTATATAACATGCAGAGGGGTTCTTGTGCTTTGTTACCTCCTGCTCCTGTTATGTTCCTCTGTTTTTCCTGTAAGTCTTTATTCTCAATCTCTGACATCATACCAAGTGAAACCAGAAGTGTAAAATCTAGATCGTGTGATGACAGAGTGAATTTGAGTGGCGGCAAAACTCAATCAATCATTCACTTGTCTCAGTGAATTAGTCCGTGACATGTGGATTACAGACGTCTCACTGCAGCAAGTGCTTAACTGAAATACTTGCTTCAGTGATCGGTCTGTAATCTACATGCCACTGAACCCTACGCATTCTGTGCGGGATTGAAGCTTGCACTATTGTTATCAAACTACCTGTTCTGGCAGGAAAGGGCACGTGCGCTGCTGCTATCTTAGCTCTATCTGTGCTATGAAGGAGGGAAGCTTGCACTGCTGCCAGGCTCGCAACACCCATTGGGCTCAAAGGGCTTCAGCGATCCCTGTCGTGTGTGGCAGCCCGGGCTGAGACCGCTTCCCGGGCACACACACACAGCCGCACCAGAGTACCTCACAGGTCTTAAAAAGACAGTTTGCTTGTTATCGAGGCTTTGTTGTTTTTTCACCCCTTCTAAGAGCCCCTTCATCTCCACTCTGGCTATTGGTGGAAGAATTAAGCTCCCCTCCCTGAAATTTTTTCTTAGCTCCCCCCCTAAATTTGGCTCTAGTTGCACCTCTGACTGCTGCTGCTCTGCTATACCAAGGGCCTCTGGAGTTACGCGATCTGCAGAGTTTTCTGCATAATTATTGATTTTCCTCATTTGGGTATAATCTACCACCTCCTTATAATCTGCGTTTTCTGCATAATTATAGATTTGCCTCATTTGAGTATAATCTATCGCCTTCTTATAATCTACAGATTAAAAAAAATATATATATTGTTAATGGCTTAAACGCATCAAATATTACTCAAAACGCTGCAGTATGTTCCTGCACAGTAGAAGACCCTTTGCAAAAATTGACTTATCTTTCAGTTGTTTATTGCTGCTTTTGATTATTAAACGGGTACTAATCAATCAATCAATCATGTCACTTATAAAGCGCACTACATACCCGCGAGGGTCTCAAGGCGCTGGGGGAAGAGGGGGGTGGTGCTGCTACTGATCGAAGAGCCAGGTCTTGAGGAGTCTTCTGAAGGCCAGTAGGTCTTGGGTCTGTCGGAGGTTGGTGGGGAGGGTGTTCCAGGTCTTGGCGGCGAGGTGGGAGAAGGATCTGCCGCCGGCGGTCGTTTTCCGGATGCGGGGGACTGTGGCGAGGGCTTTTACTAATGAGGTGAAATCTTTGCCCAGACATTGTTACCAGCATTTGCAATGCAATAGGTCTCGCATTTGCGAGACTTTGAGCTACTGGCATTGTACATGACAAATCTTTATCTATGTGTTGGTTTTGAAAACATATAAATAAAAGGCATTGTCATTTACAATGCCAATAGCTAAAAAATTTGGTAAATGCGAGACCTATTTCATTGCAAATGCTTGTGTTTTTTTTTTTTTGTACCAGTCCTGGTACATTATTTTCATTGTATTTTTCTTCAGTAGCTCACTTTTGAAGATTATTTATTCTAACAGTTTTTCAATCACGCCTGCATTGTCAAGAGTTCTTTTTGTAAGTAATTTTTATAAAATGTTCATAGTAAAGCAATACAGAATGCAATATTTACATGTTTATTTCAGTATATCATAAAACGTATTTTAGAACATCCTTTTACTATATCGATACTTTCATTCAGAATTAAGCTCCTTTTTCCATTTTTTCCTGCTGAATACTGTAGCAGTAGAACAGCAAAGTGTGAGTGGGCAGTAGTATTATATTCAAACATTTCTAGGCCCAATGATTTAGGTTCTAAAGTTGGTGCCTCAACTTTTCCCTTCACGGCAGTAAAAGTGTTTGCAAAATGTCCTTCTTAAAGGTTCAGAAACAAAATTGTACAAAAATATAATCAGTGAAGGGTGTCAGCAATATTTTCTCAATTGGATTTGGAAGATAAAACAGTTTTCATTAATGGGGAGTAGTGGCCTTAAATTGAAAATAAAATGGACTATATGGACATAGTTAGGCTGAGTGTTTATCTAATTTTGGATATATTTGAATATTTTGTTTCCTGCTGGCAGAATAAAAATATCACTACATCCCTATAATTTATGATTGATTGAATTCCTGCTGTGGTTTCTCCTTGATGTTGTGCCAGATGTTTGCTGGCTTTTTTACCACGTTCCTCTTTCTTCCATGTAATTCTGCAGAGACTGTATTCTGCTTTATAGTTGAATCATGAATTTGGCTCATATTTGACTTTTTCAAGTTCTTAGCAAGTAGTCAAAAAGATTTGTGTTGTATTTGGATGGAAAGTATCTAATTGAAGCTAGACATTTGTCTGTGGCCTTCCACTTGGCCATTGTGAAATCACTCCTATTACCTAGTAATAATGTTTCACTTTCAGTGTTTGGCTTGAAGATAGTATTTTCTTTTGAAGTTAAGTAGTCATTCAGGTTTTAGCTGCAGGCATCACATGTTCCATATTTTTATTTTTACTTTTTATTTACTTTTTCAAAACAATCAATACAGCACATTGGGAAAGGAAGAGAAATTAATACATTACAGTTTCTCGGGTGATCCAGTGTCATAAAACAAAACATTAATACAGTCATTCCATTTCTCTCCGGACTCCTGTAAAGGGAATTGTCCACCCCTGAGCAATCTCCTGCCAGCATCGAAACCACATTCATGTGGGAACCATGTCCTCCACACAGCCGATCACTCACTTTCAGAGCCACGGTCACTCTCAATAACCTCAACATCAGTGTCAACTTTCGGATCCAAAAACCCTGCACACAAATCACACCACACAGCGATATCCTCCACTGCCTTATCATCCCTCCTAGTAAGTCTCATGTGACCTTCCTCAGCAACCGCCAATTCCATAACGTCCCTACGCTACTGATCAAAATCAGGGGCTCCCTGACCCATCTGAATGATGGCCACACTTCATCTGGCTAGGACCAATCCAACTGCAAAAATTTCTAGGACATTTTCTTACCCTTTGGTCTTACATTATTACCCAGAAGACAGCAAGCCGGAGTAAGATCAAAGGAGACATTAACTGTCCTGTCAATCTCCGGAACTACTTGTGCCTGGTACCCCTGAACTCCCCACACTTCCAGATTCCCCACACTTCCAGGTTAAGTGCATAAAATCTGCCCCATCCGCGTCACACCAAGGGCATACGCTGAGCGGGTAGGATCCCAGCGTTGGAGTCTCCGTGGTGTAATGTATGACTTGTGCAGAAAATTGTAATGAGCCAATTTAAAACGCGCATTGCACGATACCGTGTGCGTGAGATCATTAACCCTGTCCCAGTCCCTGTCGGTGAGAGGTGTATCTAGGGCCACATCTAGGCCAAGCATGCCTTTGGAGTTGGGCCTCACTACGTCTTCATGAATGGCTTTATACAAGTGTGCAATCATGAGGCACAGGGTCAGACTGATTTGCATATGGCCATGTCTGAACTGGGGTGGTGGAGTGAGCTAAAGAATGATGATGGATTAAATCCAGATCAGTTGACTGGGGGTGAGTGTTTGATTTGCTCAAGCGCTCCGTCCATCATCCCCTTTGTTATCGCTTTGTTCGCCCTAAGTTGGCAGGGTATGCCCAGACGTGGGTCCCTTGCTCACTTTGCCACTGGATTCAAGCTAGCCTGGCTGATGACGGCTGAATAGCCAGAAACCGGTCCCAGGATGCTTGTTTCCGGTCCAGGGAAGACATGGCTTGGCAGTTCGGGCTGGACTGTTCCCATGAGGCACAGGGTCAGACTGATTTGCATATGGCCATGTCTGAACTGGGGTGGTGGAGTGTGCTAAAGAATGATGATGGATTAAACCCAGATCAGTTGACTGGGGGTGAGTGTTTGATTAGCTCAAGCGCTCCGTCCATCATCCCCTTTGGTATCGCCCCTCCATATGTCAACATAATGTCCAAGGTTTGAGTAGATTTGGGGGCTGCAGGGTAAGTGGGCCATGTTTTAGCAACGTCAGCTAATCCAGCATACTGCAATAAGTGATCAGAGCCAATCAAAAAATTATCACGAGCCTCAACAAATGAAATGAACTGCTCATCCGGGTATAGATCCCCAAGTTGTTCACAATCTTACTCTCGCCACACCTGGAAAAACATATTATCCAGTAATAGTCTGACGGGCTTCAAAATCCAAACTGGGAATTCGCTATGGAACGTCACATGTTCCATATTTAGTTGTAAAATTATGCATGTGGGATCAGAGATGCCTCTCCATTATTGAGCAGGTTTGCAGATGTAGTTTGTTGGCAATTGAGATAAAATAGTCAATTCTTGTGCTTATTGCGTGGACACATGGGAGGAAAGTATATTCATATTCATTTGTGTCATGCAGCGTGGGTCAGTTAAGGCAGGCTGAAAATAACTCTGTCCTGCCCCACCACAGGGATATGTTTCACAGAAGTATCTAGAATGGGTTTTATAGTTATGGTCTAACCTCTTCCAATGATATTTGAATTGCTAAATCCAACCAGCAGTCTAAAGCGGACAGGTAATCAGATTTTCAGCCATTAGAAGCGTAGATTGATCTTCCTGCCAGGGTGGACACATAGAACTTGAACTGGGCAAAGCTAGATCTCCTATTGGGGTCTTATTTGGCTTTCAACAATCTGATATGAAACGTTTTATGAGAGATAGTGGCAACCCCACTTTTTATGGGGCTGTGACCTCTTGGTTTGATTATTTGAGAGGGGCGGACTAGGAGAATATATTGATTTACTCCGTCCCTTTTTCGTTGTGCCTCCTCTAGATGGATTAAGGTTTGTGAATTAGTTGCCAGATAAGTGTCTTTTTTTTTTTATTTTATTTTTTTTAACATATCTGCTCAATCAATTAATATTCAGTCATATATTGTTATGGGGCATTGTATCAGCAGTTTTCCTATGCTTTTCATGGCTGCTGTAACGTGGCATATGGGGAATAAACAGAAAGGGAGAAATATAGAAAGGTTCAAGTAGATAATTAGGTGTATTGGCCAGTCCTCCTCTTTATAGCTTCTTATAAGCAACTATAGAACATTTTAACTAATGGAATGTTCAAAGGCTCTGCTATACCTAGCTTTCCACAAGTTGAAAGTTGAATCAGTTAGTGTGGCGAGATGGCAGATATTTCTTTATGTACAATATAATTAGTTTTGCAGCGATCACAAAGTATTCTGGTGTACATAGTTCATCTTTTTAGTATCCGCCTGCCAATTGGCTATGTATGTATTATGCAACCTATGGGACTAATGGTAGCTATGCAGATACAGATATAGGTTTTTGAGATGCATCAAAATGTCTGAAATGTAATGGCCCCTATTTGCTCTTTGATGTTCAGTAGTCTTAGCCCTGTGAGGTTCAGGTAGTTGAAGCTATGGACCGTCTGAGGGTTTCACTGTATTCAGTCGCTATTTGCAGTGTATGTCTACTAGGCATTTAAAACCCCTTGGCGAGCCTTAAACATACCTTTTATTACATATGTCACCCCTAAGGTAGGCCCTATGTGTAGCCCACAGGGCAGGGTGATGTGTAAGTAAAAGGTAGGATATGTACTTTTAAGTTTTTCATGTCCTGGTAGTGAAAACACCTACATCCTTTTTTTTAATACTGAGAGGCCTACCCGTCATAGGTTAACATTGGGAAGTCCTTATTACACTTTTACGCTGTAATTCCTAATTGAGAAGGAGCAGCTGTCATGTTTAATATCATTGGAATAGTAATGATAAATCCGCTTTGCTGGCAAAGTTGGATTTAACTTTATTTCTTTAGAAATGCCACTTTTTGAAAGATGGCATTTCTCTGCTAATAAAGCTCAGTGTACCTGCAGCCTGTCTCCAATACACGTCTTGGGTGGGTGACTTCTGACTCCCTCTAGACAGCCACACACAAAGGAAGGGTAGGTGTGACTGTCTGCATCCTGATGGGCCATCCTCTGCAGAATGGGAGGGAGGAGCTGACACCTGAATTGGCAGTGTCCTGTCCCCACACAAAGGGTTGCATAACCCCTGCAGTTGGTCTGAAGCCAGGGCTGGTAAGGGAGGACCTCTGTGCACACCAAAGCCCCTCAGTCAAGTCATCTACACTTCAGAGGCACAGCTGGGTATAAATACTGGGTCTATGACCCCACTAAATCAGACGCTACTGGACCTGTGGAGAACTCTGCCAGCAGAAACTACTGCTGTGCTGCTACAAAGACTGCCACTCAGCTAGACTGCTGCTCTAAAAATAGCTGCTTTTCTGCTCTGCTGTGCTACCTTGCTGCCTGATGACCTCTGCCCTGCTCAGGAAGGACTGGACCCATCGCACTTGAACCCAGAGTGACTCCAAGGGCGTGTTGGCTTGCCCTCTGTTCTAAAGTCTCATGGACATCAGACTTTTTCTTTTCACTTGCAACAGAACCTGGACTTTGCTTGCTGCAAGTCCTGCCCTGCCAAGTGGTGCCAATCCAGTCTTGGGCCCTTGGAATTGGGTACAAAGTGCTGCAACTGCCAGAATCCGTGCATCGCCATCTGTGCGCCGCTCAGAACCGGCGCATCTCTCTCAGGCTGCGGGAACCAAGGACATTGTTTCGCTGTCAGCACTACACATTGTCTACTTTTCCGACACACCCCGACTTTGCGCTGCTTGAAACCGATGCATCGCCTTCAGCTGTAAGCCCAACAATGATGCATCACCCTTTTTTCTGCTCGCCGGCTCTGTCGACGACGCAGCATGGTACATTATGCGGCCAGGCTGGTCCCTGTATCTGATCTGTGCTCCATCGCGGTCGGCCTGAACGTTTGTATTTACCCCAGCCAAGTGCGACCATATAACTCCGGGTGGTACTTTGTTTTTAAGCTCTATATTTTCCTTTATTCTTTAAAAATTTATAACTTCAATTCTTACTGAATTTTTCTCATTTTGTTCTTACTTGGTTCATAAAAATATGATTTTTTTTTTTTTAACTGGTGTGGAGTCTGTGTTTTTTTCATTGTTACTGTTTGAAGTGTTGCACAAATACTTTACACATTGCCTCTTAAATTAAGCCTGCCTGCTCTGTGCCAAGCTACCAGAGGGTGAGCACAGGTTAATTTATGGTGTATATCTGACTCATACTAACTAGGATTGTGGTTCCTGCTTGGACAGTGTATACCTCTGCCACCCAGAAACCCAATTTCTAATAGCATTATTATCTAGTAAACAAAGAAAACAGCGGTGCACCACTTCCACAGTATCAATAGTTTCAAATATATCCACAATATTCCGGAGGTAGATGGATGTCTTTCTTCGTACTCCCAGATAATGTAAAATACCATTCTCCCACACGGTGGCTCAAACACGCCGAAGCAATAAACATTACACCACACCTTATCAAATGAAGTACATCAAATACTGTTTTCAGAATAAGGCTTGGGGTTTTATTTATGCAATGCTCCCTAACAAAGGCTTTCCCAGATGTCAAACGAATAGCATTCAAATGTGTATGTAAATATATATATATATATATATATATATATATATATATATATACACTTTGCTACACTTAGTCTTTTTTGTGTAAGTTTTATCTTCCCTTTATGACAGCCACAACCTTCTGGACACTCACCAATCGGGCTTCAGGAAAGGGTACAGCACCGAGACAGCGATCCGGGATAATATGGATGATGTATACAAATCAATCGATGTAGACCGATGCTGCCTACTCATACTCCTTGACCTATCGGCAGTCCTTGACACGGTTGACCACAAACTTCTCATAAACGCCCTCCGAGAGAGAATCGGAGCGGTTGAGGTTGTCGTACAATGGTTCACCTTCTTCCTACAAAACCGCTCTCAACAAATCAAAATTAACAATTCCACTTCTGACATTCTCCCTATAATCCGGGGTGTTCCACAAGGGTCAGTTCTCTCCCTCGCACTATTCAACATCTACATGGAGCCCCTCACCGTCATACTCAAAAAAGCCAACGTCCCCTTCCACCTCTATACGAACGATACCCAGATCTACCTGGAAACATCCTCAATAGGAGACATACATGGACTAAATGACACTCTAAGAGAAGTCCAGCACTGGCTATCTCACAACCACCTAAAACTCAACCAAGATGAGACGGAAATCCTTCTCATATCCAATAATGAACAGACACCCCCCCCCCAGTTAAAGAATGGCTAAAATCCATTGATGCTCTTAACTACACTCTTACCCTGGCTGACTCTGTAAAATTCCTGGGAATCACTCTGGACCCACGTTTGAACATGAGCAAACATATAAAGAGAACTGCGAAGAGCACATTCTACAACCTAAAACTCCTCAACAAAATCAAACCCTTCATCCCTCTCAATTATCTTAAACAAGTCACACAATCTTTGGTTCTGTCCAGATTGGACTGCGGGAATGCAACCCTGACAGGCACAGCAAAATCTCACTTAGCCCCCCTCCCAACAACGCTAAATGCAGCTGCTAGTATGTTCACTGGAGTAAAGAAATATGACCACATCTTACCCCCTCGAAGAGAACTAAAATGGCTCCCGATTGAAGCGCTTTCCAACTTCAGAACTGCATGTCTCACTCACAAAGCTCTTCACACCGGCAAACCTGCCTACCTGGCATCCAAACTCAAAAAGGCAGGCCAGATGAGAAATCTTAGGAGCAAAAACACACTACTTCTCATTCCTCACAAAACTCGCAAACAAAAAACCTTGTCACGCTCCTTCTCTGGACATGCTCCTAAAATTTGGAACTCCACCCTAGTCCATATCAGAACCAACCCTTCCTTCATAAACTTCAAAAGACAGCTCAAAGACGTCTTCCTCAACCGAACTCAACCAACTGGATAGCAACCACCCAGCGAGACAGAGTACAATGCTGTTTACTGAAACAATGTGTGTCCGTTAGCATCATGATAAATGTTGTAAAGCACTCTGATACCTTCGGGTCTGGCCAGCGCTATACATGACTCTTTATTTATGCAAGCAATAGTAACACACTTGACAAATGCAACTGTTAATTGCATGGATAATAAAACACAAGAATAATACACAAGCAAGTTATACTGGACGTCCTGCAAGATATCAGAAAGATATATACACTAAATGCATCAGATGATTAACTTGGATTTGCACTCACTCACACATCACGAAGTCAATACTGAAAGAAAACACCTCAAATGATTATAGCCACTGGAAACTGAATATGCACGCAAACAGCCACACATCACAATGGCAACAATCAAAAATCAAACACTTCACCTGGTGCAATCTTTATCCTGGCCCTCTCCAGACTGGGGGACTCACAGCCGAAGTCAGGAGACTCAGCAACCAGATGCCTGCACCAGGCTCGAACAATCCCTGCTAAGTCAACAAACCTTAGCTTTATAATCTCAAAACACACTAGAAGATTCCGAGAGGCCTTCCCTCTGCGCCAAGGAAACTTACTGGAATTGGCCACTTTCCGTGCAAGCATTCCAGGGCAAAGGAGTTCTCATGTTTCTCCTGCATTCTGACATGTTCCAGCCTTTATCTTAACGAAGCTTACGAAAGACTCCAACGGTACATTCAACAATCTCCAAAAGCACAGAAAACAAAGCAACCTTGAACGTGAATAACCTAAACAACGTGAGTAATCTGGGAGCCTGCCTGTGCGCGCAAAAAGCTCAAACAAGACCGAGTCAGAATTCAAGATGACATGAGGGCATGTCAAAGCCAATAGTAAGAACTTCATAATACTTCCCAATGTACAACACAATGTACATTTGTGCACCACTGCCTATAGCATCACACACTTCATCTGCCAATGTACAACATAATGCACATTTGAGCACCACTGCTCATAACACTGCACTCCGAGACCAAGAAGTACATTCCACACCTCTCTCTCTCATGCTTTCAAATGCACATCCCACACCTTCTGTTCTTGGCAAGCTGTTCCACTCTGTGACAGCTCCCACTTTAAAACTATGAGAGATACGAAAGAAATCTTCAAGGAAAACAAGCCTATGCAGGACGTACATTCAGGCTAGGGTAAAGTAAAACACCAAAAGTCAATTAAAAAGATGATAGTCAAAGGTGATCACGTGGTTTCAAAACATAGGAGTGCCTCTAGCACTACAATGGAATTCTTCTTTTTATTGTTGTATCGTCACTGTATATCAAAAAAGACAGCCAGTGCGTTTCGTCCACATACATGTGGACTTCTTCAGGACTGGAATACGATAAAAAATAATTACATATATGTAAAAATACAAACGGGTCACAAGACTAAACAACATTAACAAAATCATACAGATACATATATACATAAAATTCCTGTCAACAACGATACACACCAAAATATGGTGCTGAGGCAGCGGACCCAACAGTATAGCTACAGTACCATTATGTCAGTACAAAACTACCTCCGGCTACCCAGTAGAAGTAGGTGATTTCTTCAAAGAGTAAACTCCCAGCAAGTGATACATATAAAATAACATACGGTATTAAAAACTCCAAAAGTGGGTAAGATTTGAGTTAGAAAGCCTAAAACGTGACTCGCCCATTTTATTCTGTCGCTACTTCATTGTCCACATCCATGATATATGTAACCTGAAAGTAAAGTAATTGTAGTGGCTTTGCTTTCGGGTTACATACATCATAATGGCATACTCTTCCCCCATTTCGTTATCTTCTACTTTTCTATTTTTCTCTATGAGATGGTCATCATCTTTGCCATCTGCCCATCACCACTAACTGGTATCTCTTGGGATGTAGACCCTGAAGTAGCGACACAGAGTAAATAGTACGTCCTTATTACCTATGATATTGTAATCTCTCACCTGCCTGAACTTCGAAATAATTCCATCACATTGCATCATAGGGCATGAGCACTTGCTATATTTAGCCTTACCAAACAACTAATAACCAAATCATATCTTATTAGCATGTCCTCATCCACAACTAAGTTTTTGTCTTAAGACAGCTCTTTCGGTATTCATTCTTTGTTCATACCTCAGCACTCGCGTAAAAAGGTAGAGCATCTGCTTTGATAACCTGCTAATTTTTAATTGGGTAACCGATTAACAACTTATTACTGTTTTCATATCAAAGGACCTTTTTCTTACTAGCCCTTTAGAACCTATATCAGAAGCAACATCATGTGTTTTCAAATCACTTTCACACAGTCACTGTTTATTATTTCCACCATACTAAATGAACAATCCATGTTTGCTATGTATCACATATCTTTAACAGTGAAGCTCTTGTTGAATTGATGGTAAGACCACTGATGTGTTTATTGTCACTTGCATCGTTATGTACTAATTTCATCCTTGAGAAAGCCCCAGGGCTGCACGCCATCGGGGCTGTACACGTCTTTGTTGTATACTACAACATGATTAGAAGTCTCAGTAAGAATAAAAGTGTTATCCTCGTCCACATTGCACTTGCCTTTCCTTATTTACTCCATATATATTATGTTATAATTAATATCATGTAATGTATATTTTTGCGTGTTGGCAGTTCCAACCTTTGAAAACACATACTGATTCAGCAGTGTTACAGAAAGTACTTGCCTATTATGGTAGGCTCCTTTCGATACCAGTTCTAGTTGACATCAGCAGCTTGATTTTTCACCAAGGAGCAGGCACTGGTTGTGGCTCATCTGATAAATTTGGGGATCTCCGTATTGCAGTACCTGAATGATTGGCTGTATAAAGCCATCTTGCTGCAGATGGTTTCACATCACCTGCAGACAACCGCTTCAATGCGGTTTTATCAATGTGCCTAAACCTCATCTGAGCCCTGTTAGCGGCTCCTGCTCATGGTACGGTACTGTCCACTCTTGAGTAGGCAGAGGGCTCTGTAGTTGTACCATTGCAGGCAGGGGTCCCCTCACGTGGGAGATTTGCCGAACTCCATCATTACCTCCAGGGACAGTGCGCCCGACCTGGCCTGGTGGTTGGTGAAGGAGCACCTGTCGCAGGGGATATCGTACTACCAGCTGTAACTACATCAACATGGAGGAGTGCGTCGGTGTCCCAGTCTGTCGAAGCATTGAGGCTCTGTACTTGGGCGCATGGAATCCGGCTAGTCCATCCAACCACCGTGGCCAATTTTCTGAACACTAAAGCATACTGACATTCAGCATCATCTTGCTGATCATGAGTCACATTTGCACCTGCAGGTAGTCTAGTATGTCTTTGCCCTAGCGTCACCACTCAGGTGGACCTCTTTGGTACTCACAATAGTGCCCATTGCAAGGATTTCTGTGCCCTGCTTTGTACGTTATGGGGAGACATAGGGAATATGTTTCTGTTGAGGCAGAGTTTTCATCTTCATTGCCCTCGACTGGCCCGGAAGGGTGTGGTACGCAGACCTTCTGCACCTTTCCTTGTTCCCCCTGCTCAATCTTCCTCTCAGGACAGACCAGTCCGCTGCAGGTGTTGAATCCTAACCTCCAAACCTCATCTTTATGCCTGGAGGTTGAATGGGGACTCCTAAGCTGCTTCCAACTGCCCTCTGAGGTGGTTGACGTAATACGGTTAGCTGGTCCTCCCCCTTCCTTTATTTTGGAAGGTGGAATAAGATGGTTGCCTTCTGTGTGGAGCAGAACATGGATTCCTTAAAGACTCACCTGTCCGAGGTCCTTCGTTTCATTGCCCCACTGGTATAGCAGGGCTGTGTGTGTGTGGGGGGGGGGCGGGCACAGTTAATGGATACATTGTCTCCCTCCCTTCCAGATGAATTATCCCTATTCAAATCTTCCATCATGATCAGGTTTTTGAAAGGGTTGACTCGCCTGTGCCCTCTGACATGCCTCATTGGGATTTGAAACTTGTTTTGATTTTCCTGTTGTGTGCTCCCTTTCATCCTCTCCAGAGTTGAGAGTTGTGCCTGTTGACTTTCAAGACAGTTTTTGTTTTTTAACAAAGTGAGAAACCGTGCATATTAATAGAAACATTATAAGATGTCTGCACCATAATGTGACTAACCTAGCAATCAAATTGGTTAGCAGTTCTATTTTCAATTTTTTTTATAACACCTTTTATTGGTCTTCAGAGATATGACATAGTGTAGTCAAGTAGCAACAAGTGGAAAAAAATAGAACAATAGAAGAGAAAAACAATGACACATTCACATTTGCGGTCCCCGCAGCATAACTGCAGCACCATAAAAGAGAAGAGAGAAAATAAAGGAGGAAGCATACAGTGTCACTTTATCAAGTTCCAGGGTAGCAGCAGCATTTTTCAAAGACCATAATATCTAACAGACACGGTAGGGGGAGCCCATAGATGCAAGCAGGGGAGGGGGGGCACGGGGATTGCAGGGTTTTAGCCCATCTCCTTGGACAGGGTACTCTTTTGACTGGGAAAGCAGTTAGCTAAACCCAACAACATTGCCCTTCCAGCGTGCCTATATACAGTCATACTTGCGGGGGACCCCACAAGCTTTGTACACCAGCTTTTCGATAGCGTAATAGTCCATCCCACTCATGAAAGGGAGGGGCAGATGCATCTCTCCAATGGCGGGCCAAGTCTCTCTTGGCTATAAGGTAAGTCACTGCTAAGAGGGTGCGTGAGGGCCTTCCATATCGTCCATGATTCCCAACAGCATCACCTTGGGGTTAAGCTCCAGCCTGAGTCCCAGCACCTGTCCCATCCTATTATTTTTCCCTCCCATTAACCCATTGTCACAGAGCAATCCCACAATATGTGGTATAAGGATCCTCGGGATTGACGACAGCGCAAACACTCTGCTCCAGTAGCTCGTCCCATTCGCCAAAGCCTGTCAAGAGAATAATAAATCCTATGCAAGATTTTAATTTGGATCATGCGCAAGCACATGAAAATCACTAGCTCACACGGGCACATCTTCGCCTCCGACCTTTCATCTTCCTCCAGGATACCAACATCGTCCTCCCACCTGGCCTTAAGCGTCAGTAAGGGGTCTGGTGTGTTGGTCACCAGTATTCTATATAAGTGTTAAATGCCATGCGCACCTAAGCCATCAGTAACTAGCTTACAGTCTAGTAGGTTATATTCAGGAGGGTCTAAAAGCTGTGCCTTACATTTGTCGAGGGCGTGTTGTAGCAGGAGTTATTTGTAAAATTGGGAGATGTGCAGACCGTACTCTTCTGTCAGGTCCTGGGATGACTTCATGTGCCTGCCCAGACATCCCCCAACGTAGATATGTCAATAAGGTCCCAGGCGCCGAAGCCCGCCAATCTGACCGACTCAAACAACCAGGTACTGTGCCATAGCAGAGTTGCTCCGGTGATCTTGCCATACCACTTCATGTGCCGGAGAGCCGAATACCAGCACTGGAGAGGCACATGGCTGACAGGTGGCAATGAGTGAGGAGGGGACCGGCCATACAGCAAAGAGCGCAGTCCGTGTGGGCTGAGTAGCTCCAGTTCTAGTCTGTGGGCCGGGTTGCCTCTATCGGCCCTGAACCAATCATTGATGTTTACCAGCTGGGATGCCCAGTACTACAATTTTACGTCCGCCCATCCCTGCCTCGTACGGTAAGAAGCGGCATTTCACGAAGGATACCCTTGGGGTCTTGTCTGCCCGCAGGAAGCGAGAGACTTGGGCCTGGAGGTCTACAAGAAAATCCGGTGGCACTGAGTACAGGTAGTGCAGTAGCATGTACAAAAACCTGGGAAGGACCACCATTTTAAAAGGCGCGCCCCTGCCTGTTATTGAGAGGGGTAGTTCCGATCACTCCCCCATGTCCCTCCAGGTTCTATCCATCAGCGGGGCTATGTTAGGTGCCCGATATGGGCGCTCAGTGAGGGCCACCGTCATGCCCAAGTATCTGAAGTGGTTTGTCGCTACCTGCAACCAGGAATTGAAGTCCTCTACCTTAGTGCTTATCTCGCAGGGGCACCAGGACAGTTTTCCCTCAGTTTACTTAGACCTGAGTCATCGCCGTAGCTCTCAAATATTTCGATTAGTCTTGGGAGTGTCTCACCGGGATGCCAGAGAAAGAAAGGCATATCGTTGGCATATGACACCCTGTCCTCCGTGCCCTCTCTCCTTGAGTGTGGCATCTGTGCGCACAACTTCAGCCAGTGGCTCACAGGAAGGGGACAGAGGGGGCATCCCTGCCTCATGCCCCACTTGACAGAAAATCAGTGTGACAGAGCCCCATTAACCCTCACCCTGACCCGAGCCCAGAGATCCAGCCTCTACATAGTGGGCCAAATTGCATTTTCTCGAGCACCGCCTTGAGAAAGGGGCCAGTGTACAGAGTCAAACGCTCGGTCTAGGTCGATGAGCAGTGCAGCGCCATCCTTAAGTTCATCTAAGCGGACCAACGCCACATGGAGTTGTCTGAGTCAATGTCTGGTGCTTCTCCCTGGCATAAACCCATTTTGGTCCAAATGGACCACAGAGCGAATCGCAGCCGCCAGGTGCGTGACCAGGACCTTAGCAAGAATTTAATAAGGGAGATGGGGCGATACGAGCTGCACTCCTCCGGTGGCCTGCCAGGCTTAAATATTACAGCAGTGGTAACTCTCTGAGGTCCAGTGGGAGTGACCTCTTCTCAAAGGCATCTCCGTATAATGCCAAGAGGTGAGTGATTAGCAGGGAGGAATATCCTTTATATAGCTCCAGTGGAAAACCATTACGGCCCGGTGTTTTCCCCAATGGCATTGACGAAATGGCCTGCTGGAGCTCTTCTGCAGTAATCGGCAGGTCGAGGTCTGTGCTCTTCCTCCACGCTAAGCGTGCGGACGGGCAGGTCATGGATAAGGGAGCGTGCCTGCTCCAGAGCATTCTGCTCCCGAAAGGCATAGAGATCTTGGCAGTGGGAGGCAAACTCCACCCGCCAGAAGTCCCGCCTCTGTCAACATGCCTCCCTGCATTGACCTCAGTGCCGTTACTAGGCTAAACGGCTGAGAGGCCGCCATCAGCCAGTATAATAACTTGCCGTTCTTGTCGCCCGATTCATATATAAGACCCTGGGAGTAAAGCTGGCTCAGAGCTGCAGAGTCTAGCAATTTCAGTTTGATAGTCTTGCGGATCTCTGCCAAAGCTCTGAGGGCTGCAGGCGAGGGGTCCGTAGAGGACCTCCACTCCAGGTCTCTAATGTCGTCATCTAGTTGGGTCAATTCTGCCTCTTTGCTCCTATTGTGTGCGCCGATGAGGGCAAACACTTTGCCCCTAAGGACCGTTTCAAAGGTCTCCCACAGAATGGTGGGGGAGGAAGCCGTGCCCTTGTTAACCTCAAAGTAATCGATAGTCGCAGATATCTTCTGCAAACTCCAACAGCCACCAGGCATTCAGTCTGCTCACATCTTGTTCGTCACAATGATGCCTTCACACTGTCAGTAGGATCAGGAAATGTTCTGAGAGCGCCCTAGGTAGGACCTGTGTTCAAGCAGGGTATCCAAACTCCGAAGAAGGCTGTAGAAAATAGTTTAGTTGGGTGGATGTGCTATGGGGAGAGGAATAAAATGTGTTTTGTTGTTCAGTCCGGTGCTGCCACATGTCCACCAGTCCCAGTGCATTTACCCAGTCTCGCAAGCGCGTGGAGCAGGCCAGCCTCAAGCCAGAGGTTGTGTCCCACTCAGGGTCCATCACAGCATTAAAATCCCCCCTAGCAAAGTGAAACTAGGGGCCGTCCAGGTCAAACAGATCGCCACCGCCTCTAGTGTGTCAGCCAGCAATCTAGGGGGCACATAGATACTCCCCAAAACCCAGGGTCTACCCACCAAGGTCCCCTGCAGGACCAAACGGCCCCAGGGGGTCAGAGTTACCAAGTGGACAACCAGTGGGAAGGACTTTAAGGGGAAGAGGATCACTGTGTCCCTAGAGCCCTTCGCAAACCCCACATGGTAAACCTTGGAGTAACCGTGTCGCCCAAGGAAAGAGCAGTTCGTTCCCAGCAGATGTCTCCTGAAATAGGAGCACTGCAGGACGTTGGCGCTAGGCATACACAAGGACAGCCACTTGCTTGATTCTATCATTGAGCCCATTTACATTCAGTATTGTGTATTCCCCCAACGGGCCGCTGCTACTGGTTCACCCCTTGTACCCCAATAGTTGAGTGCTCTCAGCGGGGGCCCACACGGGATTCAGCAATGCGTGCATGTCAAGATCAATGGTGCAACCTGAAAGTATAAACCAACAACCTGCATGTTTCACAACCAGCAGAAGATGTGCACCCCACCCCCTCCCTACACTTCTCCTTTAGAAGCATCTGTCGCCCAAGTATATATCAAAATCCTAACTTCCTAATCGTAACACAACATTCAGTCACCCAGAAACCGGATAACCTTGCCTGCCCGCATTCTCAAACAGTTAGGATCTGGGCCCACAATACTTCATGGGTGATGGGATAGGAAAAAGGAGAAACTAATTAAGGGCCCATCAAAGTCTTGGATGTTCTGAAGTGGGCCGGCGTGTCTGAGAGAGTCGTATTCATCTCTGCTGATGCAGAGGGCACCCCCTTCGTAGAAGGGCTCAAGGAAGTCTGTCTCATAGTCCGGCCAGACCGGGCTCTCCGTGACCTGGTGTTTCCTCCAGGGAGCTCTGGCGAGGCGTGACAATAGAGGTCCTCCAGCCTCAAAGTTGACTTCATCCGCAGAGCCCCTCCGACGCAGCGGGTGCCATACTGTTGCCCACTCCTAGGCCTGGTTGGTAGTATCAAAAAAGTAGGTAGAGGAGTCATAGATGACCTTGAGGTGGGCTGGGAAGAGCAGGGCATATCTGATACCGCTGGACCGCTCTCATATAGTCTGGAAAAATTAGGATCTTTGTGTTGTGGTAAATCGTGGTGATTCCACTCTTCGCAAAGGTTCGTATCCCGGTTGCGGTCCCAGGTGGGAGTCTCTTCGTCAGGGCCCAGTGTGCCTCTTCTCCACCACAAAGTAACAGAACAGCTTGTCTGCTGCGATTGAAGACTTGAACCACTCCTCCAGAAGATTGCTCATTCCACTGCCCTCCTCTCCCTCCGGGAGGCCAATCAAGTGTAGAATGTTCTGCCTAGAGCGAGTCTCTGTTTCTACCATCCTTTTAATCCAGTGTGGCCACTGTGGATAACCGTTTGGAGACCTGGTGTTTAAGAGTTGCCACATCTTCAGTTGTAGAGATCAGCGCCTCAGTCACGGTCTCTGCCACTTTACACAAGTCCTAGTGCAAAAGGGGGAGGTCAATGCGGATCCCATCTACCTTCGATTCCACTGAAGGATAGCGCACAAGTCAGTGGAGGGGGTGCTGGGTGAGGGGTAGAGTCCCCTGCCTCCTCCTGGGAGCAGGACGCCGGTGTGATGAAGTGTTCCATCTTGGTCAGGGCAGCCCTTGGTTGTGTGGGCCTGTCCCGCCCCATGGCAAAGCTGAAGACAGCAGAGCGTGAGAAGTATCAAATGCCGCAGGGAGCTGACCCGCATACTCCAGGGCAGCACGAGCAGTCAGCGACAGCAGGATACACCCTCCTGAAGGAAGACTCAGGCACAGCCTAGCCAGTAGCGTTTCAGCAGGCAGTAGTAGTGAGGGGAAGGAAGACAGCCCTCTGCAGCAGCGGCAGGTGATCCCAGGTGCCCCAAATATGTGCCTCCACTCCAACGGCCAGCCAGAATGTTACGGGAGGGGGGACCTCTCCACGCTTCAATACCCCTTAATGAGACACGACTCATAGAGGTGCCCAGTAGTTCCAGGCTGCACCAGGCCCCATCTTATACTGCTGTTTCAAATGTCCGGGGTGTGAATAGGCGAATGTCCCAGCTAGATCGTAGACATGTGCATACCCACCCCCATTGAGAGAAGTCCACTTGTTAACTATGTTCCTGGCAGGGTGCTTCGGTCTGCTGAGGCCTGCCTAATGGTCTGTCCTCGTTTTAATTTGACCTCAGTTGGAGGAAGAGCCTTTTCAGCATCAATACCTCGGCTGTGGAATAGTCTTCCGGTAAACTTGCGCAAGGAACTGTACCTACTCCCTTTTAGAAAGAAGCTGAAGACAGTACTTTTCTTAGAAGCTGGGGGCATCATCTAACCCCTGCTTTCACCATTCACTAGGTTTTATGTCCCTCTGGTAGCGCTTAGAGACCTGCTGGTGATAACGCGCTTGATAAATGCACATTACAATTACAATTACTTGCGCCAGGTGCTGTTCAGGGAGGCAGGCCGGTCAGCAGTGTGGTCTGGCCCCTTCTTGCCCACAATGGCTCCCGCCGTGTCAGCAGCCCCCTGGTGAGTCCAGGAAGTCTCTGAGCCCTGGGGTACCCCTGGCCAACAGTAAGCCCAGTCTAGTCACTCCGGTCCACACAGCCCCTCCCGGGGGGGGGGGGGGAGAGGGGGTAGGCCCCATGGGCATAGGTCAGTTACAGCCTGCACTAGGACTGTCACAAGGGCCAGGAGAAATTGTTCCTTCTGTCTCAATCCCCCCCACATGCCAGGAGGGGTCCAATGGGAGGAGGGGTATGCGGTGGGGGCATCCATGGGGGAAATCCAGCAAAGTCTCCAGTCTGTCGCTTGCAAAGAGGACACGGAGACGCTGGTAAACGGGCTTTGCCTCTCTTGCCTGTTTTCCTCTCAATCAGGGACATTCCCTGGGAATCCTCCCGCCGCACCCCATCCGGGTGTGGGCTGAGGTCAAAGTCCTAACCAGGGCTGATACTCTACCCCCAGCCATGCCAGAGACACCAGGGGAACAGTCTAGCTGCCCAGCCACACAAGGATCAGCAGTTCACCTCCGAGCCCGCGCCACTCCTCCGTGGGGTTGCGGGCACCAACTCCACCGTCCCCATTTGCTACCTCTCCGCACATAGGCGCCATCTTGGAGCCAGGCTGCACGTCGGCACCCACTCCAATGGCTGTCATCAGGATCGCAGCAGCCAGAAAAATGCCCCAGCTGTATGGCCCCGGGTCTCCAGGAGCTAGGGAGTTGGGTCCTGGTGATCTGGTAGGCTGCTGTTGAGCAGGATGACAAAGGATGCATTCTGGGCGAATGGAAGAAAGCTAAGGCTCGACTGCCATCTTGACCTCGTCCCCTCTTATTACATTTTTTATGTGATATCTACTGAGTTAACCAGTTCTCTAGTGACCCCGAAATGTGCTGTCCTCTACTTTGGCTTGAATTGCCCTTCTACTTATACTTATACAGTTAATCCACTGTATAAAAACAAGGCATATACCTTAACTATCATTGCCAGACTGATCAAGTTTTAACAAAGCCATTGCATTACCAAGTGTGGTAATAGGAATGGCAACAAAAATTGATATGGTTATGTTTGAGACTTTGCTGCTTACAATCATTCCCTTGCATACAACGTTGACTAGAGAACTGAATTTGCATTGGAACTATCTTAGACAGCTTCTGAAATATACCACTCCGCTAGTCTAATAAGGCATTGCACAAACGTGTGCTTAATATTGGCACTTTCCAATTACATCGAGACCGGGCAGAGCTAGAATAGCGTCTCCATTTATGCAATTTTCAGGTGAATAATAACGATGGAATGTATTAAGATTTGCTGATAATTTAACCTGATAATTAATCGACTCTTAACTAGCAAATATTTACATCATGTAAGCTAAATCTGCCAGTGATGGATTTTTCTCCAAATCAGCTCTGTCCTCAAGAGAAAATTAGATAATACATCTGAAGTTTTAGATTCAGATTTTTAATGCTTGTATCTGAAAGAATTTTGAATTAAATTCAATTTAACTTCATCAACTTAAAAAAAAAAAAATCTGTATTCTGAAGGTAATTAGAAAAGCTAGCCTGTGTAAATTAAAATTTTCTTGTATTGGAATAGACTTTTACTGAAGATTTTCAAAGCTTTTAAATGTCTAGAAAAACAGCATACCATTAGGGGGTTATTAAGGGGTGTAATGATAATTTGATGTGACCATGACTTCCGTACATTAATAACGGAGCGCCCTGTTTTGAAGCTAACCTTTTATAAGCACTTGGCTAAAAAATCATTACACAAATCCCTCTGTTTCATCACCTAAGCTTAGCCTATAAACTTGTGAAAGCCCTGTGATGTGAGACTGCATATTAGGAGCCTTTCATAAGAAATCCAGTATGTATAATCATAGCCCAAAAATTGGGAAAGCCCCAACAACCTCCTCTCTTAAGGTAGTCTAAAAAATGTCAGCACCCTTCTGGACTCTTTATATAACCAGATAGAACTTGAAATCTCTTAGTCTATTTTATTAAACCATAATTTTGTCCACAGTAAGACTATAGATCTAAACACATATACAAATGTGGAGAATTAAAACTTTGACAACATTACACTGGCCTATAAAACAGTTGTAAATATTCCCACTTCTTGCAACCTCCCCTGATTCCACATAATAAAGAGTTATAATTTAACTTTATCACATTGTAACAGATTTCAGGAAATCTCTAGCGAGATGGCAGATTGTTCTTTACCCTGAACATTTGCAATACAATAAGAAGTTGCTGTTATTTGAGTTTTCTGATTGTTTAAAAAATATCCATAAAATTGTCCAAATCGGGTAGTTTAAGATTCAATTTCTTGAACAGCCGGAATAAACACTGCTATTTCATCTGCATATGCAAGTATTTTAGTAGAAAAGGTGTGAAAGGATGCCTTCCGAATTGCTTTTGAGTTTGAAGGTTCAATAAAAGTGGCTGAAGGTGTAAGGCAGTGGAACAGAATCTACCCTGGCGGTTGCCTCTGCTTATTTTAATCTTTGCAAAACGTTTATTATTTAGATTCTGGCTACTGGTAGATTTATCTTGTGCTTTATGGATTAAACAAAACTATCCCTCATCTAAGAACATCCAACTCATGACCTTACAGAAATAGACCCAGAAAACCCTGTTCGAATCTTATTCATTGTCCAGCAGAATCAGTTTCTCTTTCCTTCTTGAATAGCTTAGGGTAGCCCCTCAAATACAAACCTTGAAGTCATACCATACAATGTGTGGTGCTGCACTACCAATATTATGATGCATATATTCTGCTATCCACTCCTGCATTTAAAATGTATTAAAAGGGATTCCAACTGCAAAGATCTGTCAAACGTCTGTTTAGAAGGAATTTTTGCAGAGTCACAGCCTCAACTTATAACATTAGAGGGTTGTGATCCAGTATAACTTTAGGATAACTTTTGATTTAGTAACTCCTTGTCAATCCTGCACATCAATGTAATTGTATTTTTATGTGGGTGGCAAAAGAAAGTGTTGCTGGGAGAACCAGGCAACAAGGCATGTCAGTAATCTGGTAATCAATACCGATCCATAACTCTTAAAATAAAAGAACTATTCTTGCGCATCCTCAATGTACACTCTAGCCACAATTCATGTCCTGTCCAAGAACATTTGAAATCTTCGCAGATAATCAAAGGGGCTCCCCATGCCAGCAATTCCGTTGTCAAAAAATCAAATATCTGTGAATCATCCTAGTTTGGACCTCACAAAGAGCATAGGGTCAGGTGTATTTCTCCTTGTCTTAGTTGGACAATAGCCCTTAAGGCCTATCAATCCGCTAGGTTTTTATTTTATACTACACAGGTCAAGTAGGGGTTTTGGGTCACCGTAATTTGTTCAATCTGCATAAGAGGGCAGCAGCACTCAGCACCTCAAATTGTTTAGGAACATTTTGTGCCGTTTTAGCACAGACCGCATGTACCAGAACACCAGGCTGAAGGTGTTTTTGGCTTGTTAGAGGGGTGGTTGACAGTGTGGAGAATGCCAGGAAAACCATCGGCAGGTAATTATCCAAAAGGCATGTGTGCAATCAATCAATCAATCATGTCACTTATAAAGCGCACTACATACCCGCGAGGGTCTCAAGGCGCTGGGGGAAGAGGGGGGTGGTGCTGCTACTGATCGAAGAGCCAGGTCTTGAGGAGTCTTCTGAAGGCCAGTAGGTCTTGGGTCTGTCGGAGGTTGGTGGGGATGGTGTTCCAGGTCTTGGCGGCGAGGTGGGAGAAGGATCTGCCGCCGGCGGTCGTTTTCCGGATGCGGGGGACTGTGGCGAGGGCGAGGCTGGTCGAGCGGAGCTGGCGGGTGGGGGTGTAGAAGCTGAGTCATCTGTTGAGGTAGGCTGGTCCGGAGTTGTGGAGTGCTTTGTGTGCGTGGGTGAGGAGCTTGAAGGTTATCCTCTTGTTGACAGGGAGCCAGTGCAGGTCTCTCAGGTGGGGTGTGATGTGGCTGCGTCGGGGGATGTCGAGGATAAGACGTGCAGAGGCGTTCTGGATGCGTTGCAGCCGTCTCAGGAGCTTAGCCGTCGTTCCTGCATAGAGGGCGTTTCCGTAGTCCAGCCTGCTGGTGACGAGGGCCTGGGTGACTGTTTTTCTTGTTTCGGTGGGGATCCACTTGAAGATCCTGCGGAGCATTCGGAGGATGTTGAAGCAGGATGAGGAAACGGCGTTGACCTGCTTAGTCATGGAGAGGGTGGGGTCGAGGATGACCCCTAGGTTGCGTACGTGGTCGGTGGGTGGCGGGGCTGTTCCCAGTGATGTTGGCCACCAGGAGTCGTCCCAGGCTGAAGGGTTGGAACCAAGGATGAGGACCTCCGTCTTGTCCGAGCTCAGCTTCAGGCGGCTGGTCCTCATCCATTCGGCGACGGCCTTCATTCCTTCGTGGAGGTGGGCTTTGGCGGTGTGAGGGTCTTTGGTGAGGGAGAGGATCAGCTGGGTGTCGTCGGCGTAGGAGATGATGTTGAGGTTGTGCTGTCGGGCGACGTGGGCGAGGGGTGCCATGTAGATGTTGAACAGCGTTGGGCTGAGGGAGGAGCCTTGGGGTACGCCGCAGATGATCTTGGTGGCCTTGGATCGGAAGGGGCGAGGCGGACGCTTTGTGTTCTGCCGGAAAGGAAGGATGTGGTCCAGTCCAGGGCCTTCTCTTGGATCCCGGCGTCGTGAAGGCGTGTTCGTAGTGTGTGGTGGCAGACCGTGTCGAAGGCGGCTGATAGGTCCAGGAGGATGAGGGCTGCTGTTTCTCCGTTGTCTAGCAGGGTCCTGATGTCATCGGTGGCGGCGATGAGGGCGGTTTCGGTGCTGTGGTTGCTGCGGAAGCCGGACTGGGAAGGGTCCAGGATGTTGTTCTCCTCGAGGTAGCGGGTCAGTTGTTTGTTGACGATTTTCTCGGTGACCTTCGCGGGGAACGGGAGCAGAGAGATGGGTCGGAAGTTCTTGAGGTCCTTGGGGTCTGCCTTGGGTTTCTTGAGTAAGGCGGTGATCTCGGCGTGCTTCCAGCTTTCCGGGAAGGTTGCTGTCTCGAAGGAGATGTTGATTATTTTCCGGAGATGGGGCGCGATGGCTGTACTGGCTTTGTTGAAGATGTGGTGAGGGCACGGGTCTAGCGGTGAACCGGAGTGGATGGTGTTCATGATCTCGCTGGTGTCCTCGTCGTTGATGTTGGTCCAGGAGAGCAGGCGGTTGGTGGTTGTGGGGGCAGTGGTCTCGGTGGTTGCCGGGGCGGTCGTGGTGTTGAAGCTGTTGTGGATGTCGGCAATTTGTCGGCGATTTGTGCACAGATTAACTCCAAAGGGACACCACATTCAGAAATGTCCCTATTGTAGTTATTTTGCCCGCTGAGGAAAAAACCTTAAATCAGCCAGATAGAGGGTGATCGAGTTCAGTGCTACAGGGCAGAGCTAGCCGACTTCCATCTTTCTCCCACACCTTCCCCTGTCTTCAAGGCAGTTTTTCTGCTGGCCATTACTTAAATGAGGTGTACCAAGTGAGTTGCATCCACTGAACAAAAGCCGGCCCTTCACATGCTTCTCCTCAGACTAATTGGTCCTCAAAACAAAAGCGGCTTACCTTCCCACGGTGGTTACCCTTTTTCATCCGGGATAATGCAGTACCCTTCTTACATTCCACTCTCTACCTCCTACCAAGGAGGTGTGATTACACTAGCTGGACCCCAGAAGGAGGGTGGTTAGTTTTTACATCGACCGCACTAAATAGATCAGGTCTGACTAGCTCTTTGTGAAGTATGCAGGCTATAAATGAGGCAAGGAAGTCCAGTAGTGTTCTGCTGCATAATACTCTTTAAAGATGTGCTATGCCCTTGAAAGGAAAGAATCGCTGCAGGGGCTGTAGGCTCGCTCCACCTGCAGAAAATCTTCCATTGCGTACTCTTCCTTTGAGAGTTTGAGTAAACTGCACTTCCCTATTAATCCCACCCTTACCATTTACATACATATGATCTTCAAAACCCCTTAAATTCTCACACAACTTTCCGGAGCGTCTTGCAGAATATATCTCAAATGTGAAGCTGCTCTCCCCATTCCTCCACAACATCTACATGGGAGACTTCAACATAGATTGGGGCAGTGTGAACTTAATGTTCAAAGAAGTTGACAAAATTTAGCACAACTCTACTCACCTCAGAAGCAAAACTTTAAACTTGACTGTTGCATCATTAAATGGAATCCAGTGCCTCCAGCCCTCAGGGTTAGACTTGTCTTGTTGTTCAACATCCTGGGCAAAAATTACCAAACCAGAACAAGGTTTCTCAAACAAAGCTGTGGCTATAAACAATTTAGGGGATCCATGATGATTTGAAAAACTATAGTTCACAGTAGTCAATGTAGTCCAAAGAAAATATAAATTGTCCAAACTCGCATCCACCTAACTATAGTACACCAACGAGCTTCACAATATCTCAAGAGTTAAATCGGACCATTAGAAAGACAGCGGCAAAATAGACAGTCAGAACCAAATCCAAACTAAAGAAAACACCATGTTTACAATCATGAAATCAAGAAGGCGAAAACATCCTTTATCAAGGAACAAATAATCCCATCTCCGAATCCATACAATGCTCTATTTAGTTACATTAAAAAAAAATACCAAATCGCCCACTACATAATCATCCACCTGATCAACTGAAAAATGCAAAAATTCTTATTTCTCTCCAACAAAGTACTTAAAATAAAAGCTGACTTTCACATGGAACTAGCACTTTCTCTAGTCCCCATGCAAAACACATGAAACACATAAGGCAATTTCCTAGAAATTAGGCCTTCTCACCTCAAAAAAATAATCCGCGTAATGCAAGCCTCCAAGACCTCATGTATGCAAAAATAATCAAAGAAAACTACCAATTATTTGCTCCTTATTCATTGTCTTAAGCGTCCTTTCCTGACCAGCTATACATAGCCATATCTGATAGAGACATCTAGCCGCAGATTCCTTACCTTTGAACTTCCAGGCGTCAGGCTGGATCCAGAAGATTTTTGATAGCAGTACCCCTGTGCACCAGTAGGTGGCATCGGTCGACTCCGCGTGACGTCGTAGGCATCATGTTGGTCCTCATGACGTCCGCGTTGTCAATATAACCGCCACTCTGGCGCGCTGACGTCAGTTTTTTTTTTTTTTACCTTTTGTCGACTCCTTTTGGTGTGTTTGGATGTCCAGTAGGAAGACTTCGGGGTTCAAGCCGTGCGGTGCCTGCCACCGTGCCATGTCGGTAACGGACCCCCACCTTGTGTGTCTCTGGTTCCTGGAGCACGACCAAGACACAGTCGTGCTCCGAACGTCGGGCCATGGCGCCGAAGGCTTTTAGGGAGCGGTCCCTGAAGCTGCTCGCGCCCCGGAACGCACGGTGGAGGTCACCTCGTCGATCTCGCTCCTAGTCTTGGTTGAGAGGAAGGTCCAAGCATCGCTCCGGGGGTTCGAAGTCCTCTTTGTCGAAGTCGTGAGGTAAGAGGCACCACAAGAAGTCAAAGCGTGCTTCGACTTCGCCCCATCAGCCACGCGGTCAGACGGAGGAGCCTCCGCGTTCTAGGCCCTGTTTCGCAGAGCGGGCACCTGGGTCGACTCTGCGTCTCCCTCCTTTTCTCGGGACAGGAGCGACCTCCTCCCAACTTAAGGAATTTTACGATGCCATGTGTGCCGTGTTTGGGCAGCCTGACCCTGCCGGCGCGCCTTCGGACCCCGGAGGCCCAGGTGAAGGAGATCCCGTGGGTCCCGCGCCTTCGGCTCCAGTCGCGGCCTCCTGTCGGACCCGTTCCTGTGTCTGGACCGGCGCCGATTGCACCTCCACAGCGACCTTCTCCGGCGCCACGTCTGACGTCTAGGTATCTAGCGATTTCCCCCATCCTCATACCAGACGATACGGAGCCAGTCTGGCGTCCGCCGAGGCCGGCGCCAATGGAGCTGTACGGCTTCATACTGTCTAATCAGCTCCTTTCTGAAGGTTTAGAGTTGGATGAAGAGGATTGGGAGGGGGAGTAGGATCCCTTAGAAATTCCTGCAGCCCCAGGACATGGACTGGTATGAGGAACTGGGTGATGCCAGTGGCCTCGACACCTCCCCAGATTCTGGCATGCCGTCTCACCGAACCGGGCTACGGAGGAGGGGGCTATGGTGGTGCGTAGGGCTGCGGAGGTCGTGGGCCTGCAACTTCCTACAGTGGCGGTCAAGACGTATGTCTTGACGGAGGTCTTCCAGCCTGGGGTCTCCTCATTGGAACCCCTGCTGCCTTATTACGAGGCCTTAACAGACGTTCTTCTGGGCACCTGGTCCAAACCCAGCACAGGGGCTCCTGTGAATAGAACGATTGCCCGCCATCGCCCTGCACCAGGTGACCCAGTTTTCCTCACTGCCCACCCCACCCCCCATAGCTTGGTTGTCCAGGCTTCCACTTCCCGTGGCGCGCTCCCTTCTGCCCCTCCGGACAGGGAATCCAAACGGCTGGAGACCTTTGGGAAGAAAATGTTCTCTTCCGCCAGCCTCGCATTGCGGTCGGCGAACACCGCATGCCTTTTGGGTCGTTACTCCCATTCTATATGGGATACGGTTGTGCAGGTGCTGCCTAGGGTCTTGGAAGAGGACCGGATCCTGCTCTCCCAAGCAATATCAGACAGGTGAGATGCAGCGAAGTTCGCCATTCGCTGTGGCTTGGACATGACAGACTCGCTGGGCAGAGCAATTTCTTCGGTGGTCATCAGGCGCAAACGCCTGGCTGAGGACATCTGGCTTTTCCGGGGATGTCCATGCAAACCTCATGGATATGCCTTTTGATGGCTCGCGTCTCTTCTGAGACCATGCTCATGCAGCGCTTGAACGCTTAAAGGATTCGCGGGCTACGGCCAGATCCTTGGACCTCAGTATTACACCCCAGCCTGCGCCTGCTTTTCGCTACTTTCGTGGCTACGGAAGGGGCTTCCAACTGCGCCAACCCTATTCCAGCCCGCGGGTTCCGCAAGTTGAGCAACCTCTGCGGGGCCGTGGCGCTGTTCATCCCGCCCCTGAGGGTCGAGAGGCCAGAAGTCGAGCCAAGCCACCATCCCCTCCTCCACCGCAAAATCTTCCTATTCGGGTCCTTCGAGGTCACGAGTGTCCAGTGGGTGGCAGAATACGCCATCACCTCCACCACTGGCACAATATCACCTTGGACAGGTGAGTGTTGCAGATAGTCTGAAGGGTATACTCCCTCCCCTTTGAGACTACCCCTCCCTCTATACCTCCAACTCACGATCAGCTGACTGAGGATCATCTTGCGCTACTCCTTGAAGTCAAGGCTCTCTTGGCCAAGGGAGCTATAGAGAGGGTTCCCGGGCCAGAAATAGGCTGTGGTTGCTATTCGCGCTTTGGTTCCAAAGAAGGATGGATGCCTCTGTCATATCCTTCGAGGAGAAATTCAAGAAGCTCACTCTGGCTCAGGTACTGTCTGCCCTAGACCCAGGAAACTGGATGGTAGCGTTAGACTTGCAGGACGCCTATTTCCACATTCCTGTCCTGCCGGCCCATCCTCGCTACCTGCGGTTTACAGTGGGCCAATAGCACTTTCAGTTTTCTGTGCTCCCCTTTGGCCTCACCAGTGCCCCGCGGGTGTTCACCAAGATGATGGTTGTCGTCGCAGCTCATCTGTGGAGATCAGGGGTTCCAGTCTTCCCCCATCTCGACGACTGTTTGTTGAAGGTGAGCTCTTCCAAGCAGTCGTCTCCCATCTCCAGACTACGACGAACCTCTTGCATTCCCTGGGGTTCACTATCAACGTGCCGAAGTCACATCTGACTCCCTCTCAGACGCTCCCCTTCATCGGAGCAGTTCTGAACATGGTGCAGTTTCGGGCTTATCCTCCCGAGCAGCGAGTCCAGGATATTCGGGCTATGATAACGATATTTCAGCCTCTTGCCTGGATTTTGGCGATAACGACTCTAAACTGTTGGGCCTCATGGCTTCTTGCATCCTTCTTGTGGACCATGCCAGATGGCACATGCGGGCTCTGCAGTGGGACCTGAAGTTCCAGTGGGCGCAGCATCAGGGAAATCTCACTGACCTGCTCCATAACCCTGAGGGCACTGCGAAAGACCTGCAGTGGTGACTATCAAACCACGATTGGGTCAGAGGCAGACCCCTCTCCCATCCAGACCTCACAGTAGTGACGGATGCCTCCCTTCTGGGATGGGGCGGCCATCTAGGAGAGGTGGAGATCAGAGGTCTCTGGTCTCCGGCGGCAGCGTGGCTCCATATAAACCTGTTGGAGCTTGAGGCGATCCGACTGGCACTAAAAGCCTTCTTGCCATCCATCAAGGGGAGGCTATTTCAGGTGTTCACGGACAACATGACTGCCATGTGGTACTGCAACAAGCAAGGCGGAGTGGGGTCATGGACCCTGTGTCAAGAGGCTTTGCGTCTCTGGACTTTGCAGGAACAGCAGGGCATTACCCTGGTGGTTCAGCATCTGACCGGTTCTCTGAACGCCAGAGCGGACAAACTCAGCCAAAGGTGCCTAGTGGATCACATGTGGCGTCTCCATCCGGAGGTGGCGCAAGGACTTTAAGAGGTCGGGAGAGCCTTGGTTAGATCTGTTTGCCACTGTAGAGAACGCGCAATGTCAGCAGTTTTGAGTGCTGGAGTTTTCATGGCGGCTCTCGCTCAGCGACCCTTTTCGTCACGAGTGGAGCTCTGTCCTCTTGTATGCCTTTCCGCCCATACCACTCCTACCCAGAGTACTCAAGAAGATCAGGAGCAACCGGGCACAGGTCATTCTTGTTGCTCCGGCCTGGGCAGAGAGAGTCTGGTATCCTGAGCTTCTGGCAATGAGCATCGGTCCTCCGATCAGGCTGCCCCTTCGGGAAGATCTCTCGTCACAGCAGCAGGGGAGGGTTCTCCACCCAAACCTGTCCACTCTCCGCCTCCTTGCATGGAGATTGAACGGGCGACAGCTGACTACTTTCGACCTTCCTCGCGAAGTCTGTGAGATTATTCTGGCGGCCAGGCGGCCTTCCACGAAGTCTTTATATGCCTGCAGATGGCCTAAAATGTGTAAATCTTGTACAGAACTGTCTATTGACCCTCTATCTGCATCTTTACCTGATATCCTCTTGTTCATACTTTCCTTGGCCCAGCAGGGCTCTGCTCGGGGCACCTTGAAGGGCCATCTTTCGGCCCTTTCCTCTTTTCTTCTGCTGCCTGTTCAGCCTTCTCTTTTCAAATCCCCTCTGGTGCAGAGATTCTTGAAGGGGTTAACCCACGTGTTCCCCCATTCACCCTTTATTATGCCACAGTGGGACCTTAATTTGGTTCTCACCTTTCTGATGTGTGCACCGTTTGAGCTGCTGCACAGTCCTCTACGGCTACTCCCCATCAAAACAGCCTTCTTAGTGGCAGTAACCTCTACCAGGAGGGTAAGCGAACTGCAGGCACTGTCATCACAGCCTCCTTACCTGACGGTCTTTCCGGATAAAGTGGTGCTCCGCACCTAAGGTGATAACACCCTTTCATACGGGGCAGTCGGTTACTCTACCCACTTTCTAGGCACCTCTGCACCCTTACAAGGAAGAGGAGCGTCTCCATCGTCTGGACCCAAAAAGAGCATTATCATTCTACCTCGTTCGAACCAAAGAGTTCTGGGTGAATGACCAACTCGTTATAGGGCATGTCGGTGCAAAGTAAGGGCGTGCTATCCAAAAGAGGACTATATCCCGCTGCGTGGTTATCCTCTGTGTCAAAATCTGTTACGCCTTAGCGAAGAAGGATCCCCCTGAAGGGTTTAGAGCCCATTCCACCAGGCCAAAAGCGGCCTCAACGGCTCTCCAGCTTGGTGTTTCCGTTTCAGATAACTGCCAAGCGGCCACTTGGGCCACTGCGAACCTGCATTCCGAGGTTCGTAGAGAAGGCCCGTTTGGTCGCTCTGTCTTGCTGGACTTCCTGGTCTAAACCTTTCCGCAATCCCTTCTCCAGGCATTGCATTGCTTGGGTATCTGTTCAAAGGTAAGGAATATGCGGCTAGATGTCTCTATCAGATGGACAAGTTACTTACCTTCGGTATTGCCTTATCTGGTAGAGACATGATCTACCCCCAGATTCCTTACCGACCTACCCATCCTCGCCGCACTGCGGATTGGTTCTAGTGTCTAATGGCTTTTCCCTTCATGGCCCTAGTTGCCTTTTTTTCAACACACCACAGTCATCACTTCATGGCTCTATGCTTCTGGCGTGGAAAGTCGGGAAAAGTGCTGACGTCAGTGCGCCGAAGTGGCGTTTAAATTGACAACGCGGACGTCACAACACCTACGAACATGACGCCTAGGACGTCACGTGGAGTCGACTGCTGCGCGTAGGGTTACTGCTATCAAAAATCTACCGGATCCAGCCTTACGCCTGGAAGTTCAAAGGTAAGGAATCTGCGGTTAGATCATGTCTCTACCAGATAAGGCGTTACTCTTCCATTCTGAAAACCACTATTGTTGACGACTAAGTAATGGAGAATTTTTGCCTTTTAACCAACCTCTTTTGCTGGAAAGAAACATTGTGAAATATATATATACATTCAACTAAAAAACTAAATTAATTCAGATGTCCTACTTCAGTTTCAGAGAAGGGTATAGCACCGAAACTGCAACACTGTTTAATGGACATTCACCACATCCTGGATAATGAAGCATGCCGCCTACTTTTCATAGACCTGTCTGCTGCCTTTTGACACCGTGGACCATATATTACTACTAAAGACTCTAGAACGTAGAAAGATTTTCAAAGGCACTGTACTAAACTGGTTAAAATCTTTTCTGAAAGGCAGATTCCAACTAATAAAGCTGGGATCATATATATTTCAACCAGGGAAGGTAGCACAAGTTATGCCTCTAGATTCCACATTATTTTCAACTTGTGCATGGAACCACTAGGCCTGCTACTAGAGAACTGTGGCTTAAAACTACACTATCATGCAGATTAGACATCTGTGCTTAAAGCAATCATCTGTCCGTGATATCCACACTCTACCATTTGATCTAAAGGCAATACACAACTGGATAAGCATTCACCACTTGACACTGATCCCCCGAAAATCTGAGTTTCTGCTTCCCTTTAGAAAATCCAATTACATAATTGACCTCTCCTTGTTCCTGCTACTAGGTTTATTTGGATTTTTTCCAGCACAGAGTGTAAGAATCAAATTCCTTTGACTCCTCTCTCTCTCTTTCTCACCACCTAAACAAGTTAGCACAGTCTGCTAACTCCCACCTACATTAGCTAAGGAAAATGAAACTGCTGATTCCCTACATCAGCTAAGGAAAATAAAACACCAGGTTTCCTCCAATCAACTCAAAACTGCCCATGCACTCTTAATATCCAGAATAGATTCAGGAAATGCCAACGGACTTCACACTATCCACTTTAAAAGCAGTTTAACATAGGACCTTTTGCACTACTATACTTGTATACGTGTCTCTCAGGGTTCACTGTAAAGCACCTTAATGCCAGTTTGGTGGAAATAGCGCTATATAAAACCACTAAATGAAATAAATCTATTAAAGTTCACCTGGAAGCCAAACTGGGATGTAGATGGTCTCTGAACCCGCCTCCAGTATAGCCTCAGAGTCCTCAATTAAATTGCTAAAGATTTATTTTGTTTCCCTCTGTCTAGGAAATCACCAGTGGAATGGGAACTTCATATAGTTTTAGCCCAACTAATGAGGAATCTTTTTGAACCTATCCACAAAGCCCATATATAATAACTCATGGAAAACAGCTTTCCTCCTAGCTATCCCCTCTGCAAGAGTAGTAAGTGAGATGCAGGCATTTGTATAAATTTTTTTTTTTTTTTTTAAAGCGCCCTGCCTCCACTTCACCAAGGATAGTCATACTGTGCTAATCCTCAATTCATCCCAAAAGTACCACCAGATTTCCATATGTGTGCCAGTAGTTCTCAGAACTTTCAGTATCCAATGGATGCTGAGAACAGAGCACTGCACTAACTAAATTAAAATAATCTTACATTTTATCTGGCAAGACTTTAGAAAATTGAATTAGTTGTTTCTATTTCCAGTCAACTTTCATAATCAAAGGAAAGTGAGCGCTGTCAGTTTTGTGGGGTCTGGATTTCTCCAGTGTTGACCTGAAACCCTCAACCAATCTTAACCGCTGGTGGTGTAAAGTATCACCACTATGGTTGTCGTTGGGCGGCTTTTTCATTGGGTTTCGCACATAGGTACTCGCTTCCCTAGGTGAGTACTGCCTCCTTCTGAAGGGAAATACTGGTGGGATCCGCCTGGTGATGTGTAAAATTACGATCTGTATCTCAAAACAATTACTTTAATACGGGTGAAGTATACAGGGGTAAGATTAAAAGGTGCAATGGTGACGTTCTGCGGACGTGTAAATTGTCCTAAACATCAGCAATGAGCGGTCAACATGTTTCAGCTTGTAATGCCCGTCAGGATCTGGGCTTTTGTCCGGACCGATTTCTAAATTCAACGGGTCCCTTGTTAGTTTTCTATAGACTCATAAGTCTATTACTCACGTGTCTTCATACCGATACACTCTATCTGAAAGATATCTGGGCTTCCATTGAGCCTATGACTTTGTATAGAGAAGAAGAGAGAATTTTGGTTAATGACCGAAGCGCCCAATTGGTGTGCCTTACACAAAGATATCATTCTTATTGCCATATCTCTGAAACCCAAATGTAAACATACCTGCCCTAGTGCCTTGTATTAGGCAGCATATTTATATAGATCCATTTAATATAATCAATCAACTTTCATAGTGGTTCTGTGGAAGCTACTGTCCTTCTGTATGGGGAAATTGCGGAGAAATTTAAAGACAGTAATATCTTAACTATGGCAATATTGTGTAAAGAATAAAGGGGGGGGTTAAAAGGGTGGGGTGAAAGCAGGGGGGCATATTTTGGTACCGTTTGGAAGATATATAAAAATTCTAGCACTCCTTATGCTCAAATACAATTTAAAAGTGAGTACAATTCAACAAGCACAATGTGTAGGAATATCCATAAAATACCTTTAATGGACTCTTATTCTGCCTCCTAGGTACGGGTGAGGAGGGGCGTTATGCAACCTGTGTGATGGGTATCACAAATGACTAATTTTTATCACAAGAAGAAATTAAATTAAGGGGTTCTAATGTGTCTGTGAAAGACCATGTGCTCTACATTTAGTAACTGCGGTTGTACGCTGTTCAAAAGACAAACGGGGGCGTATGTTGCATTTTCCTTCACACCCTCCGTGTTCATGGTTGTGTGATCGTAAGAACTTTAATAATGAACAAGTCCAACTGACTTCATAAAGTCTGTAGCACGGGGGGGTGTGCTATTTACCTCGTAACGCTTGCCGTTTTCAAAAGGAAAAGGGGTCTTTTCTGTGTTAATAATTATGCAAGGTCGCCAAAAACTGTTTGCTTAACAAGTCCAAGAGATACAGGTAATGAGGACTGTGGCCCAAGGAGAGTCTCACAGACGTAACGTCCTGTGTAGTTAAACTGTATATGTGGCCACAGAATAAATGTCCCGTAGGGGTGGGAGTAGATGTATAGCCCTGGTGCTGTTAAAAACCAGGAAAACTTTGTCACATGTAATTAAGACGTGCATGTGGTGCATTTAAAGTGTATAACGTGGTGAAGGAGACCCAAAGTCCCCTTGGGTTATTTTACTCACTTGTCAGCGGCAGGCCCCAGCGTTATGATCTACGTGTTCTGGCGGGAGGATAATCCAGTGTGCGAGAGTGGTTTTTAAACCCCTACACGATGTTGCCTGGTTCCTAAATTGGTATCAAGTTGGGAAGGGGTTTGGCCTCGCGTTTAAAAAAAAAAAGGGCCAAAAGTTCCCCCTCTGTTCAGCGATGGTTTGCTAAACATCATACCTTGTACAGGAATAGACCTAGAAGTTCCTGATATTTTGTGATTCTAGATGTAAAAATGTAAATGTGGCTGTTATAATAATTCTAAACATGTGGATGATTTAGTTATTGAATTTATATGCATGTACCGTCATACAGAAATAGTTTTGCCTATGATTCATCCTATACTAATGGAGTTTGATATAAAGGATGTCTCCTGTGTTATCAGCTTCTGAATGGACTTGGTATATTTGGGGTCAGGGCTTATGGTGGTCTCAAAAATGCGTCATAAACTCTGTTGATAGAAAATTATTTGCTGAACATCAACCAGGGTATATTATCATTAAGACCCCTGTCAAAAGTTCTGAGTCTCTACACCCACCGCTGCTGTTTTTGGAACAGTGTTTTCTCAGCATTCCTGTCAATTTTGTCCAGCATTTCCAAAATCTCCTTCAGGTCATTTTCTGTATGTTTTTCTGTACGGAACTGGTTGCTCATTCATGTAGTTAACTTGCTGCATCGGGTATTACTGCAATTTTCTCCTATTCATACTTTCACCTTCCTGCAGGTCATTCCGATGTACCCGAGTTGGCACGGTTGCGTAATCATATAAATGGTGTGGGTGGTGTTGCAATTGGTGTGTTTCCTTATCTTCCAGGTCAGGTTTTTGTCTAAATTAATGGTATCTGTTCTTTTTGTGAGATGGCATACTGAGCATGTTTCTCGCGGGAAATGCCCTGCTATGGGTTGCAAACCCCAAGCCATGGACTTCATTTCTCTTTGTTGAAGGCATGATATGGGTATTGTGTGGACCAAGTAGTCCCTTATGTTTTTTCCTCGTTTATTCGCAAATCTAGGATTGGGCCAATCGAGAGCGCTGGAGGTGATTTCCAATCAACGCCAAGGTTAGCCAGTGTCAAAGCAAGCTATCTCAAGATGGGCAGCAGCGACCATTGCTTTCTTCAACACAAAAGCTGGCAGACCTCTATCACCATCAGTTAAGTGCTATTCTACAAAGACTATGGCAACACAACAGCACTCTTCGCTGGGGTGCCCCTGGTGGGGATTTCCAGAGCAGCCACATGGAGGAATAAACACACCTTCACAAAACATACTACCTGGAAGCTGTAGCAGACCGAGATGCAGCAGTGGGACAAGCAGTTCTACGCCATCTTTTCAGATGAGCTGTGACTTTATTTCCCACCGTCTGCATTAAAGTGTAGATCTGAAAGAAACACGTAGTGATAGATTCCTTACCTTAGAATATCCCCAGGCGTCAGACTGGATCCGGAAACTTTTCGTCAGCAGTACCCCTGCGCGTCGGAAGGTGGCGTCGTGCGGCTCCGCATCCGTCGTGGTCGCTGAGATGACGTCGCGGCAGCTGCTTAGACGCCGCCCTCGCGCGCCGACGTCAGTTCTTTCTTTTTGCGTGCCAGCAAGCGCAGATCCGGAGAGAGCGGTACCCCCAGTCATTTTTTGACTGAGTTTTTTGAGGCTTTTGTCAGTTTTTTTCGAGTCGTTCGACTCCTAAGGTGCCATAGGGATGCCCGGTTGCAAGTCGTGCAGGGACTGTCATCGTATGATGTCTGTGACGGACCCGCACCGCGTTTGTCTCTACTGCCTGGGGCTTGACCACGACCCCAAGTCGTGCTCCGACTGCCCAGCCATTGTGCCGAAGACTTTGCGGGAGCGGTCCCGAAAGTTGCTGGAAGTCCGGCAGTCGGCTCCACGCCGCTCGAGGTCCCGGTCCCGTGGGAGGTCGAGGGACCGGTCGCGGAGTCATCAACATCATTCCTTGTCGAAGTCTTCGCACTCGGGGTCAGGTAAGGCGAAGCACAAGAAGTCGAAGAAGCTCCATCGCTCTCCGACTTCCCCTCGCCCGTCGCGGCTCAGGGTGTGGGTGGTGCCACCCCCGCGGCTCCGGCGGAGCCTACGCAGCCGCCCCCGGCCTACCCGCTCTTCCCGGGTCCGGGGGCGACTCCGGCCCAGCTGCAGGACTTTGTCAGCCATGGCCCGCCTCTTTGGGCAGTCTGGCCCCGCCGGGGCGCCTTCGGGCCCCGCAGACCCGACTGGGGGCCCTCGCCCTTCACTGTTGGCAGCTCCGGCCCCGACATCGCCGTCGGTTCCGGCGCCGCAGGGCCCCCATGGATCCAGGTCTAGATCCCGGTCGACGCCGGTCGACGCCGGTTGACCTTGTAATACCTCCACCGACGTCGAACCCACCGGCACCACTTCCGACGTTGCCCGTGGCACCGGACGACGACGTCCCCGGTTTCAGCCCTGATGTGGACACGGAGCCGGAACGGCGTCGCCCGACGCTGATGAGACCCTTCTTTCCCTATGCCCAGCCTCCGTATTTTCGGCCTGTACCACAGCCATCGGAGGAAGGGGACGACTGGGAGGGGTCTGAGGACCCTCTCGCAGCTCAGTGCGAGTATGACCCGGACTGGGCAGAGGAGCTGGGGGATGCCAGTGGTCTTGACACCTCTCCTGACCGTGGCATGCTAACTCCTCCTACCGTGGCTACGGAGGAGGGTGCTAGTTACGCAGTGGTGTTGCATAGGGCGGCCGAGGCTCTACACCTCCAACTCCCTACAGTGGCCATCAGGACTAACCTCCTGACAGAAGTGCTTCAGCCGGACGCTACCTTTGCGGAGCCACTGCTGCCCTTCAACGAGGCACTTTCTGACGTTCTTTTGGGCACCTGGTCCAGGCCCAACACAGGGGCTCCTGTGGATAGAAACTTGGCCCGACGCCATCGCCTGGCCCCGGGCGACCCCCTTTTTCTCTCCCAACACCCCACCCCTGAGAGCTTGGTTGTCCAAGCCTCCACGTCCCAAAGCGCATTCCCTACCGCACCCCCAGATAGGGAATCCAAGAGACTGGAACAGTTTGGGAAGAAGATCTTTTCTTCTGCCAGTTCAGGGCTGCGGTCGGTGAACACCGCATGCCTCTTGGGCCGTTATTCCCACTCTCTGTGGGATACGGTGGCGCAGGTGCTGCCTCAGTGTCCGGAAGAGGCCCGGACAGTGCTCTCTCAGGCAATTGCTGAAGGGAGAGATGCAGCCAAGTTCACGATCCGATGTGGCATTGACACCGCCGACTCGCTGGGCAGAGCGCTTTCCACGACAGTGGCGCTCCGTCGCCACACCTGGCTGAGGAATACTGGCTTCTCTGGGGATGTCCAGAACACTCTCATGGACATGCCCTTTGATGGCATTCGCCTTTTTGGTAACAAGGCGGATAGTGCGCTGGAGCGTTTTAAGGACTCACGGGCTACGGCCAAGTCCTTGGGCCTTTCGGCCTCTCGCCCTCCTCCGCCTTCTGCCTTTCGCTCCTTTCGTGGCCACGGAAGGGGCGCCCTGTCACGTTTGCTACAGAACCACAGGCCCGCGCAGCAACAGTCTCAGCGTGGACGTGGGGCCCGCCGAGGCGGGTCAGGGGGCCAGCGGGCGGGTCAGTCCACCTCCACCCCGGCCACCACTGCCTCCAAACCTTCCTAGTCTGGTCTTTCAGGCCCATCAAACGCCAGTGGGAGGCAGGATTCGCCATCACCTCCCCCACTGGCGCACCATCACTTCGGACAGGTAGGTTTTAGAAATAGTCCGAAGGGGCTACTCCCTCCCCTTCGAGACTACCCCTCCAGCCATGCCACCTCTGTACCACCGCATGTCGGGGGACCACTTGGCACTTCTCCACCAGGAAGTCGCGGCCCTCTTGGCCAAGGGGGCCATCGAGCGCGTTCCTGCGCCAGAAGTAGGACGTGGTTGTTATTCCCACTACTTTCTGGTGCCCAAGAAGGACAAGGGCCTGCGTCCTATCTTTGACCTCAGGGACGTCAATCGCTTCCTCCGGAAGGAGAAGTTCAAGATGTTGACTCTGGCTCAGGTCTTGTCTGCCCTCGACCCTGGAGACTGGATGGTAGCGTTGGACTTGCAGGACGCATATTTCCACATCCCCGTCCTGCCGGCCCACCGGCGTTACCTGCGGTTTACGGTAGGCCATGAGCACTTTCAGTTTACCGTGCTCCCATTTGGCCTTACCAGCGCCCCTTGGGTGTTCACGAAAGTGATGGCTGTGGTCGCAGCTCATCTGCGCAGATCAGGGGTTTCAGTCTTCCCCTATCTCGACGACTGGCTGTTGAAGGCGGTCTCGCCCCAGGCTGTCGTCTCCCACCTCCAGACTACGGCCGACCTCCTGCATTCGCTGGGCTTCTCCATCAACGTGCCGAAGTCGCACCTGATTCCCTCTCAGAAGCTCCTCTTCATCGGAGCGGTTTTGGACACGACGCTCTTTCGGGTCTATCCTCCCGAACGACGAGTCCAGGATATTCAGGCTATGATTCCGATCTTTCAGCCTCTATCCTGGGTTTCGGTCAGGATGACCCTGAGGCTGCTGGGCCTCATGGCCTCCTGCATCCTGCTGGTCGATCATGCCAGGTGGCATATGTGGGCTCTGCAGTGGGACCTGAAGTTCCAGTGGGCGCAGCATCAGCGGGACCTGTCCGAGTCCGTCCAGATCTCGGAGGGCACTGCAAGACAGTTGCAGTGGTGGCTCACAAACCGGCATTGGGTCAATGGCAGATCCCTCTCCCTTCTCCAACCGGAGCACACAGTGGTGACAGATGAGTCCCTCCTGGGATGGGGCGGCCAAATGGGAGAGGCGGAGATCAGAGGCCTCTGGTCTCCGGCGGAGTCCAGGCTCCATATCAACCTTCTGGAGCTTCGGGCGATCCGACTTGCACTGAAGGCATTCCTTCCCTCTGTCAAGGGGAGAGTAGTGCAGGTGTTCAGACTACACCACCGCCATGTGGTACTGCAACAAACAAGGCGGGGTGGGGTCGTGGACCGTCTGTCAGGCAGCTCTGCGTCTCTGGACATGGCTGGAACATCAGGGCATGTCCCTGGTGGTTCAACACCTGGCAGGTTCACTGAACGCCAGGGCGGACGAACTCAGCCGCAGGTGCATGATGGATCACGAATGGTGTCTTCACTCGGACGTGGCGCAAGGTCTCTTTCAACAGTTGGAAGAGCCTTGGTTAGATCTATTCGCCACTGAAGAAAACGCGCAATGTCAGCAATTCTGCGCGTTGGAATTTCCAAGGCGGCTCTCGCTTGGCGACGCATTTCGTCGCGAGTGGAGTTGCGGTCTGTTGTATGCCTTTCCGCCTATACCACTTCTGCCCAGAGTGCTGAAGATGATCAGGCGCGACTTCCTCTTCGGGAGGATCTTCTGTCGCAGCAGCAGGGGACGGTCCTCCACCCGAACCTGTCCAGTCTCCACCTCCTTGCGTGGAAATTGAGCGGTGGCAGTTGATTCCTTTTGACTTGCCTCCTGAGGTTTGTAATGTCATTCTGGCAGCTAGGCGTCCCTCCACTAAGTTGGTATACGCCTGCAGGTGGAACAAATTTGTGGCATGGTGCACAGCAAAGGCTGTGGATCCCCTTTCCGCCCCTCTTTCTGAAGTCCTACTATTCCTCCTTTCTTTGGCCCAGCAGGGCTCTGCTCTGGGCACTATCAAGGGCTACCTTTCTGCTATCTCAGCCTTTCTCAGGCTCCCTGATCAGCCCTCTCTTTTCAAGTCCCCAGTTGTAAATAGATTCCTCAAAGGCATTACTCACCTTTTCCCTCCTATTCCTTTTGTGATGCCACAGTGGGACTTGAATCTGGTTCTCACTTACTTAATGTGCGCTCCCTTTGAGCCTCTTCACAACTGTCCTCTACGTCTCTTAACTCTAAAGACTGCCTTCCTGGTTGCCATCACCTCCGCTAGGAGAGTGAGTGAGCTCCAGGCTCTTTCTTGTAAACCTCCTTTTCTGTCTGTCCATCCGGACAAGGTTGTGCTCAGAACCCGTCCATCCTTTCTGCCAAAAGTTGTAACTGCTTTTCACATCAGGCAAACCATCACTTTGCCCACCTTCTTTCCTCCTCCGCATCCTTCCAGAGAGGAAGAGAGGCTCCACCGTCTGGACCCAAAACGTGCGCTCTCATTCTACCTGAACCGCACATAACAGTTCCGGGTGGATGACCAACTCTTTGTTGGCTACGTTGGCGCCAAGAAAGGTCGGGCCGTACACAAGTGGACTATCTCTCGATGGGTCGTCTTGTGTATAAAAGCATGCTATTCTCTGGCTAAAAAGGAGCCTCCATTGGGGCTGCGCGCCCATTCCACCAGGGCGACGGCGGCCACTACGGCATTGGGGCGTGGTGTCCCCTTACAAGACATCTGTCAGGCAGCTACGTGGGCCTCGCTGCACACTTTTACTAAGCATTACTGCCTGGACAGCCAAGTCCGGAGAGACGGCTTCTTTGGCCGTTCTGTTCTCCGAGACTTTCTGGTGTGATCTTGGTTCGCAGACCCACCACCGGGGTTGGCATTGCTGGGGTATCTATTCTAAGGTAAGGAATCTATCACTACGTGTTTCTTTCAGATGAACAAGTTACTTACCTTCGGTAACGATATATCTGTAAGAAACAGTAGTGATAGATTCCTTACTGCCCCACCCATCCTCCCCGTTCTGCGAACTGATTTCTAGGGTTAAGGTCATCCCTTTCAGGGCCCTAGTTTCAATGCATCAGTGGTCAGTATCTTGCATGGCGCTGCGTTCCTGGCGGGGAAAGTCGTGTACAGAACTGACGTCAGCGCGCGAGGGCGGCGTCTAAGTAGCTGCCGCGACTTCATCTCGGCGACCACGACGCCAACGACTGACGCGGAGCCGCATGATGCCACCTTCCGACGCGCAGGGGTACTGCTGATAAACATTCCGGATCCAGTCTGACGCCTGGGGATATTCTAAGGTAAGGAATCTATCACTACTAATGTTTCTTACAGATATATCGTTACCGAAGGTAAGTAACTTGTTCATTCTGCATTGTGTATTTTGCTTGCAATTCTAATTCAAGCGTGTACATGTACGAAGGATCCGATACTGCAGAAGTAAAATGTTCCTTAGCTGTAACTATAATTTTCCGTTGTTGGTATCTTTCATAGATTCACATGCAACCTGGTCTCCTCCTTTAAAAGAGGGTCACTAAAGATTACCATGCTGATATCTGTATATCTGCCAGACTTGTGCTAACAAATCTGAGGCAAGGTGGCCTCTGGGAGGAGTTGTATAGCGCCATTCTCGCGCCATTGGTTGAAGTTTGGGTCTTTTCCAGTGATGTATGTTGCTAAATTATTACCGTTGTAGGGCCTTTGAAGCAGGCTGTGCCTTTTTACTGTTTCTATAAAGTTAACCTGAGACTTTCACCTTAACAACGGGGAACGATTAAGCATGAGAATCTGTGAAATCTACCAACACTGAAGAGCTATAGTTCTCCAGTATTTGATCTTTCATAGTTTGACATGCTTGAATCTTTCCCCCTCGTCGAAGTGGGAGTCCTACGGTACAGCTAGAAAAGCAGTGTAATGTTAAACATAGCTTGGGACGGACATAAGGCCTTGACTTAAGTGACATCTCTATCATTTAAAAGAGACCAAACTTCAACCATTCAGGTTGCAGCACCCTCTAGAACACACCTCAGATTTTCTACTGCACGTCGTGTGAGGGAGTCTCCCCTGAGCCATGCTCAGTTAAACCTGCAAGTGATTCTTTTTGAGAGTTTATATATCGTTCTACTATTACCAGTCACCAACTGGTTCAGATCTGACTCTACAATGTCGGAACTGACTAAAAAAGGTATTTTCAAACCATGTGGAACGTGTGGGAAGATGCTGCATTCTGAGGACCAACACAAGGACTGCATATGCGGCCTCTACCCATCTCACAAGGCAAAGGACTGTAAGATCTGCCGTACTTTTTCCTCAAACACCCTAAAAGACAGAGAGGGGAGGTTATTGTTGTGGTTCCAAAAGCTTAAAGTCCAGGAAGATCCTGTTTCTTGTGAAGACAGTGAGGACTCTTCCTCATCTACCAAGATGGTTCAGAATAGGGAGAGGTCAGAAGTTTGGTCACCTCACAAACCTCCCAAAAAGTCTTCAAAAAAGGCTCAGCATGGGTCTTGTAAGGAGCACCGTTCCTCTGAAAGGCGCTTTCACAAGCATAAGGGGCATGATATTTCCTTAGTAAAACTTGGAAAATCAAAATCTGCACCTTGTGCGCCGTCCCCCTCCGGTTTCTCACACGTTCATGAAAACGTCAGCGCTGTTGATGGAGAAATCTTCGAGCACACTATCGACGAAGAAATAATCTACTACTCTGATGGCATCAACCACGACTACCGTAACAGTGATCGTGGTCAGTTCATCGACGACCACTACATCGACGACTGTCGTCTGCGCCTATTTCGTCGACAGTAAAGTTGTTCTCTGCCTCATCGATGACAACACAGTCGACGGTCAAGCCAATTTCATCTATAGTGCCGGTCAGACCGCTGCCAACTACCTTTTCGACGAAAGACAAAACAAGAGAAAAAACAAAGGAACTGGAAAAAAATGCATTTTTGATGCCGGAGCATACATCTCCGAGCAAAGTAGCACCCTTGCTACCCAGTCATGTGCTGGATGAGGATGACTGATGGTCCTTTTGGTGTAGCACATAGTCCATTGGAGCTGTATGTAAAGTTTCAGCAAGATGATGACTAGGAGTATTATGGCCAGGAGTATTACACATCTCAGCAAGAGAGCCTACATTATTTAGAACAGTACCAGCCATATCCGCAGCAACAATACCAGGAGGATGTGGTATGCATCCCTAAGGCATTAGTGTTGGACATCCAGATGATGCTTGCTGATTACCACAAGTGATTCCCAACTACAACTGCCTCACCTAGGCAGGTAACAGCACCTCCTCAAACTTTACAAGTGCAGCCTTCCGCTCTGCACATGCCACAATATATCCTAACTTGCAAACAAAAACAAGGGACACCCTACTCACTAGGAACCAGGGTAAAGTGTATGTAACAGAAACAATGGTTCCTGCGGAAAGGTACTTTTCTATATTGATAATACTATGCACAATCGCAATGATTACGGGTTACCAGGATGTCAGAAAGAAAGGAGACCAAGAACACATCCGTATAGGTTTCCGATAGTTTTTTTTTATATCTTTTAAAGGGTATATAAACATTTACAGAAAGCATGAGAAATGCAATAGTGCTTAGTGTCCCCAGTGTAAATGGAACCAAAAAAACTAAAAGTAGTGAATTTGTGACATATAAACTTGGTTTCCACAATTTTCAAAGACGACCATCAATCATTTTACAATAGTCACAGCCACTGTGTACAGTAATCAGAGCTGGTCAGATGGTTCGCTTTAGATAGTTGATGACGTTTCGACCCTTCAAAAGATATAGGGTCTCTTCAGGACCTATGGATGTAGGGACATCTAAGATTCAAAGAAAGATAATGGTACCAAAGAGGTTGGGAGTGACTACATTACTTGTAAGGACTTGGAAGGGCCATAAAGTACCTGAAACAATGATTGCGCAGCCACTTTTTGTTTTTTTGGTTCCATTTACACTGGGGACACTAAGCACTATTGCATTTCTCATGCTTTTTGTAAATATTTATATACCCTTTAAAAGATATATAAAAAACTATCGGAAACATATACGGATGTGTTCTTGGTCTCCTTTCTTTCTGACATCCTGGTAACCCGTAATCATTGCGATTGTGCATAGTATTATCAATATAGAAAAGTACCTTTCCGCAGGAACCATTGTTTCTGTTACATACAATATATCCTGATAGCCTCCTCCAAAAGGCATACACCACAATCCAAAACCATGCCAGTGGATGATAGCTTGTCCTCAGATGAAGACAGGTAAGAATAGAAACTTGGATATATCCACACTGGGTGAGATGATTCTCATTCAGACTCCGTCATCCCCAACACCACTACCTACGGGTTCCCTTCCTCAGGATTGAGGAGGTTTCCATTATCTCCTAGAGAGAGCGGCAAAGAAAAGAAGTTTGACCCTCCAATGACAACAAAGCAATCTGACTGTTTCTTATACGATTTTAAAGAAACCTTTCGTAAAGGCATCAGTTTTTTTCCCCTTTGTGGACTACATATGGGAGGAAGGTATCAAGACATTGAAAAATCTAGCCACAGTGGCTACAGTGTTGCCATGCCTAGACAAGAAGTATAGGGCCCTGGAAAATTCTCCAGTTTGCCTGACTGGACACCCCAAATATGACTCGGTGCTCACCCAAGCTGCTCAGCGCTTTTCAAAAAAGCCATCGGCGCCTATAGTCGCACCACCTGATGGGGAGGGAAGGCGTCTGGACAGCATGGGAAAGCGCTTCTCCTCGATGTTTGTTAACGGTTGAGCAGCAAATTCATTGGCAGTGCTTGGAAGCTATGACCGACAGATGTGGTCAGACATGGCACTATATATAGATTGTCTGCCAGATTATGTCAACACCGAACCAAAAAAGATCCTGCAAGGAGGAGAGCGTGCCTCCTCAGAAATCATTGACTGCTCCGTGGACATTGCAGACACAGGTTTCATACAGCTAGCAGGAGCGGCAGTTTTACGGGGGCAGGGGTGGTTGAAAGCCAAGACCAGAGGTGCAGAGCAAAGTTTTAGACCTGCCATATAATGGTAAAGCCCTCTTCGGTAAACACATTGAGGCCCTCTAGTACATAAAAACAGATACGGATACCGCATAGTCTTTTTGTGATAAACGGCTTAAGCCTGCTATGCCACAAAGCCTGCAAAAAAAAAGGAAAATGGCTAAAGATGGTGCCTATGCTCATGAATGCAATCTGTCATACAGTACAGAGGCATCGCTGGCAAAACTGCTGCTCTCACCTGCCCGTCCAAACTTGTATGTAGTACTGTCCGTACAGCCTGCAATAGAAGTAAAGATTGTTACAGCACATTGTTATATAACAATATACCATCTGCACCACAAGGGAACTCTACCAAACAATTACCTGTTTTTTCTGTTTGTACTCGCGTATGCCCGTTTAAATGTGTGTGTGGGGTACTGTCTGCAAACCTGCAACAGAAGAAAACATGGGTAAAGTATGTTCTTATATTAAAATGTACAAGGTGCAACACAGTTTAACTCTAACAAACAATTACCTGTTGTCCTTGTACTCACGTATGCCAGTTCAAATGTGTGTGTGCACTGTCTGCGAAACCTACAACGGGAGAGAAGATGGCTAAAGCATGTGTTTATATTACTGCTGCTGGAATATGAATTTACTTTGAAAAGACGAGGCGTTTGGCAAAACAGGAACTGTTGGTTTAACAACCACAGAAACAGGTCTGAGGACTGTCTCAACTTACATTTGTTCTGAGTGGCATTATATACAGTCTTCGGAGCATCATAAAGCAATTTAGATCTTATTTTAGAGAAAGGAATGCAGGCCTAGTCATGGAGTGTAAAGCAGTCCACCTGATTGTGAATGCAGGTATGTCTCGACCTTGTATGGACACAATGAGGGCTAGCGGGTGAAGTGTCCAGATGTCTGGTATGGGGAGCATGTGATCGCTGTGCTCCGATTGGCTGTGTTTCTAACTTCATGTGGCATCTAACTTTATGGTGTTTTGGGAACACATGCACCCCTCTGGCCATATGTGCTTTATTGGGGTCAGTCTTCTGAGTCCATTGTAGTGTTGCTTCTTATCTGTGGGAGTAATCTGGATTTTTCCTGTTCGCGTGTTGTCTGGCTCGTTACGTTCCCCCCATCCCCCCCAACCTGTGATCTGCCAATCAGTAGCCTCAGGCCTCAGTCAAGGGCCTGCCTGACCACTCGGGATTGATGGAGAGGTCATCTTGGGAGATTTTGACAACAGTGACGTGATCTTGTTTTGAATACACCTGTATTGTTGCGCAGATTGACATCAATATTAACATTCCCCCCTCTAGTTGAATTTTCAACTACATCATTGACTCGACAGTTCATGACAGTCACATTGTTGGGGCTTGTTATGTTTCAGTTTTTATTACTACTTCTCTATTTATTTGCATTCTACCCACTTTGAGAACTGTGTTTTTACAGCAGGAAACCCCCAATTGTAGGAAACTACACAAACAGGACAAGAATGAGAACCGGCAGCAATGACGTACACAGTCCCGCAAACCTCCGGGGAAGACCGGCAAACCAGCCTTCATACCATTCCTGCTTTGAGGCACCTCCCTCCTTATGCATGTCCGTTTTGCAGTCAGTGCAGTGTTTGAATGGCAAGAGTGAGCGTCACGTTATCAATCTCATCGCCTGGGATGAAGTACAGCAGGACGCACCAGTCTTGGCACACACTCCTCTCTCCATTGCGATCATCAAATCCAATGCATATCGGTTTTGCATCAGCATGAGGTTGATGCCTCTAAGTTCTTCCTTGATTACGTTAAGGCTGAGCTCAGTACTGTTCATCATTTTCAGCAGCTCTCACCTGGTTATTTGTAACCAGTGGGCGTTTGCTTTCATCTGCAAGGTGAAAAAGGGTACAGACCCTCCTGCGTTTACTTGTGTATCAGAAAACAGTCTGAATTCTTCCTGGAATGTCCTTGTACTGACCAAAATAATCGGCAGTTCTTTTTTCTCGAGCCTGATGCGATAGAGTTGTTTTTTTATGTAGCAGATGTTGGTACAACTGACAGATCTTCTGGGATGACCAGGGTGGGTTGGGGTGTGTATGGTGATGCGGGAGCAAAGGCCATGCCATCCGGGAATGAGCGGAGCGTATGCAAATTCCCCATACAGCCAGTACAGATCCATCAGTATGGATGTGCCCATTGCATGCCCGGTATATACAGTATTGATCCACAGTTCTCATTCGTGCCTAGTGGAATAATTCATTTGCCTCTGAAGCACAAGGAATACAGTGCAAGTTTCCATACAGTTAGGGGCTGCCCCTTCACCTCTAACCACGTGTACCGGTCTATCTCAGTATCCCATATTTCCTGATGGGTTATCTATGCTGGAATTTAACCCTCCCCTTTATAACTCATTTCCCTTCGTATCATCCAGGTGGATGGCCCTACACTGGAACTCTATCTCTTGCGTCCATTTGTTATTGACGAAGACTGCCTCAGACACGCTAAGGGCCACCCTGGGACTACAGACAGAAGCGGGAATGAATGTGTTTGTTCACTGGTGCTGTGGTTTTGCGCCCTCCAAGAATCTCTTTTCTTGTGGCCAAACAGTATCTTCTCCTATGGTGCCCCGCCTGTGCATCCTATCTAGCTCTGTTTGAACCTCGCTAGGCTTGGTTTAAAGGTATAGTGCTGTGGGACTGGCCTCATATCGAGTTACGTTTCTACTGCTCTGAATTTCTACTCTGTTGGATTGTATCTTGGCCGCAGTCCTACATTGGTACAGGTGGAGGAGGCATTTTACTCTTTCTGGGGCTACCGCTTGATAAAAATAAAGCCTGTCTGCACCTGCTGTGTGTGGTATCAGTGAACATATATAGCATGACCTGGCTGATGTCTGGGCGCCCACGGCGGTCATGTGCTGATACCAGGTGTTGTGTTAGAGCGCGCTGTGTAGTGTGCGTGGAATACTAGTGTTGTGTTCAGTGTAATTGTAAGTGGTATGGGAGAGACCCCTGTGCATGGGCTGTGGAAATGTCTGGATAGGCTCCATTTGCCTAAGTAGATTTCTGGCTACAGACGGATTCAGCCACACCCATACTAAACAGAGGGTATATAAAGGTACAATAATGCATAACTTTTGAAACATTGCAGGTCTTGGGATGACTTCTGGAGGAGACATCTGTAGTCTTCTGGCAATCTGGGATTTCTTTTGCTTTGGTGAAATTACTAAAAAGAGTTTGTTAGCAAATGTCCACAAAAAACACAGTATGTGTACTTGCACACTTGGGCCTGGTTAGGGTTCTGAAAGTAGTCTCTGCAGAGGTGGTGGGTCGCTGTAAAGGTGGTGCACTTGTGGCTTGACTGCAGACCTGTTGAATAAGAGCTGTTTTTTGTAGGTTAGTTTAGAAAAGCGTACATCCTTTTGTATCATCCTAAATCAACCTTTGGGTTTCGTATGTCATTCCTTTTTGGGATTTTGTCCCCCTTTTTTTTTATTTGTGCAATTTTTTTTATTTGTGCAATTTTAGTTGGGTACAAGAAGGTGGCCCCAATTTTGGTAATTATTTAGAAATTCAGTGGTGAATGGTTATTCATGGGTCGCTTGCATCTTTTACTCATGAGTCGTCGTCTCTTCTCCCTCACCACAGTGGGAAGGGACATTTCAGTAAGCGGGTGATCACATCTATTTTGCTGCTTGTTCTGGGCGTCGTTAGTCTTCTTGCCTCCTACCTTCCTTAATGTGCGGGCAGGTAATTTTATTGATGTGGGCGGTGTCTTTTGGCCTATGCACCCTCAGAGCAATTTAGAAGATGGGTGGATCTCAATTGGGTGTTTAATGCTCTTCGCGTTGTAGTGTGGATTGTGGCCTCATTGTCGACATTGCTAAGTTAGCTTAGGCCTAGCTGCCATGATGCCTCTTTTGCACACGTTACTTCGTGACTTTGTTTTTCCAGACTCTGCTTGTGCCTATGTTCATGAGAACTGTCTACATTTCTGCCTTTCACATTTTCTGCTGTTCTCTGTGGTTTTCGTCTGCATATGATGTACAAGGTCGAAAAACAACGTCCCTTGTTATTCTGTTCTGCCCACGCACTTAGACATAACACGAAGCACAGCTGTACTGCTGAAATTAGAGTGCTTTTAATATTGCAATATACCTGTTAGAGGCACTTGGAGAAAAACCTTTCCAGGGAGAAGAGCTGTGCTTGTCCGATGATGTAAACCTTGCATCTAGTTCTTGAGGTATGGGGGTCCCCCTGACAAAGCCCAGAGGTCTTCTATTTTTATAATAAACTAGTTACTAGCACGGGGAGGGTGGCAAGGCATTATAGTCCTTTATCCACTGTCTTTATAAAATGCTGTCCCCGTTTGTATTCTATGGAATTGTAACAATGCTTACTGTATCTGAAAGAGACACGTTAGTGACAGATTCCTTACCTTAGAATAACCCCAGGCGTCAGGCTGGATCCGGAAAGGTTTTTGCATAGCAGTACCCTTGCGCGTTGGTAGGCGGCGTCGTGATCGCCGGGATGACGTCGCGGGCAGTACATAGACGCCGCCCCTGCGCGCTGACGTCAGTTCTTCTTTTTCCGCGCCAGTAAGCGCAGATCCGGGAAGAGCAGTGCCCTAGTCAATTTTTGACTAACTTTTTTGTGAATTTTTTCACTGTTTCTTTTTCGAGTCTTCACGACTCCTAGGTGTCGTAGTGATGCCCGGCTTCAAGCCATGCGGCGCCTGTGGTCGCATGATGTCGATCACAGACCCGCATCTGGAGTGTCTCTTCTGTCTCGGCCGAGACCACGACACGAAGTCGTGCCCTGACTGCCGGAAACTTCACCCGAAGGCTTTGCGAGAGCGGTCTCGAAAGCTACTCTAGATCCGGCAGTCGGCTCCGCGCCGCACCAAGCCCCGGTCCCGGGAGAGGTCGAGGGGCCGGTCGCGGAGTCCCCGCCAGTCGTCGGAGTCCAAGTCTTCGCGCTCCTGGGGTAAGTCGAAGCACAAAAAGTCTAAGAAGCATCATCGCTCTAAGACTTCGCCTCGCCGGTCTCGCGACTCGGCTGAGGCCCCAGTCGGCACCGTCCCCGCGGCCCCGGTCATGCCTGTAGAGCCGCCCCCGCATTACCCGTCCTTTCCGGGTTCGGGGGCGACTCCGGCCGAAATACAGGAATTCCTGTCGGCCATGGCCCGCCTCTTCGGGCCTTCAGGTCCCTCCGGTGCGCCTTCGGGCCCCACGGGCCCTGATGGGGTTGCCCCGGCGCCACCGTCGACTCCGGTCCCGGCGCCGCCTGTCCCACCAGCCTTCATCCCGGCCTCGGGCTCCGGCCCCGGCCTCGATCCCGGCTCCGGTGGTACCGCAACCCCCATCGACGCCGGTTGACCTAACCACGCCTCCGCCGACGCCGATGTCCCCGGTGCCGTTCCTGACGCCGTCCGGGGCTCCGGACGGCGTCGGTCCCGGCTCTCTCCGGCTCCGGACATGGAGCCGGACCGGCGTCGCTCGACGCCGGCTCCGGCGCCGATGAGACCATGGGTCCCAAATGTCCCTCCTCCTCCATATTTTGAACAAGAGGAGGACCAGGAGAGCTGGGAGGGGTCTGAGGACCCTCTCACACAACTGAGTATGATCCGGACTGGGCTGAGGAACTTGGGGATGCCAGTGGTCTAGACACCTCCCCTGACACTGGCATGCTGTCTCCTCCCGTGGCTACGGAGAAGGGAGCTAATTTTGCAACGGTGTTGCGTAGAGCAGCTGGAGCCTTACATCTCCAATTGCCTACTGTGGCCGTCAGGACTAACCTCCTGACGGAAGTGCTTCAGCCGGCGGCTTCCTCCTCGGAGACTGTGCTGCCGTTTAATGATGCACTCACTGACGTTCTTTTGGGTGCCTGGTCCAAACCCACCACAGGGGCTCCTGTGGATAGGAACGTGGCCCGACGCCATCGCCCTTCTCCGGGCGACCCCTTGTTTCTCTCCCAACATCCCACCCCCGAGAGCTTGGTTGTCCAAGCCTCTGCCTCCCAAACCGCCTTCCCTACCGCCCCTCCGGATAGGGAATCCAAACGCCTGGACCAATTTGGGAAGAAGGCTTTTTCTTCCTCCAGTGCTGGCTTGCGGTCCGTAAACACCGCTTGCCTTTTGGGCCGATATACCCACTCCCTGTGGGATTCGGTGGCGGCTGTTTTGCCGCAGTGTTCTGAGGAGGTCCAGACACTGCTTACCCGCGCCATTTCGGAAGGGCGAGATGCGGCTAAATACACCATACGTTGTGGCCTTGATACCGCCGACTCGCTGGGCAGATCGCTTGCGACGACGGTGGCGCTATGTCGCCACGCCTGGCTGAGAACAACTGGTTTCTCGGGTGATGTCCAGAATACACTCATGGACATGCCCTTTGATGGAGTCGGTCTTTTTGGTTCAAAGGCAGACCATGCGCTGGAGTGTTTTAAGGACTCACGGGCTACTGCCAAGTCCCTGGGCCTTTCTGTTGTATGCCCTCAGCTCACCTCTGCTTTTCGCCCCTTTCGTGGCCACGGAAGGGGCGCCCAGTCACGTCAGCTGCCCAGCCACCGGCCAGCGCAGCAAGCGTCTTCGCGTGGCCGAGGACGTGGATACCGCCGTGGCGGTTCGGGCAACCAGCGTGCGGGTCAGGCCACCACCTCCAACCCGTCCGCGGCCTCCAAGCCCTCCTAGTCCCTCCTTTCCGGTGCACAGCACACCAGTAGGGGGCAGGGTCCGCCATCACCTTCACCACTGGCGTCCCATCACCTCGGACAGGTGGGTCTTGGACATTGTCCGAAGGGGCTACTCCCTCCCCTTCGAGACCACCCCCCCAGCCATGCCACCTCAATTCCACCGCATGTCAGGGGATCACTTGGTACTTCTGCAGAAGGAAGTCAGCATGTTCCGACCCCAGAAGTAGGACGTGGTTGCTACTCCCACTACTTCCTGGTGCCCAAAAAGAACAAGGAGGACATGCGTCCTATCTTGGACCTCCGGAACGTCAATCGCTTCCTCCGGAAGGAGAAGTTCAAGATGCTCACCCTAGCTCAGGTCTTGACTGCCCTCGACCCTGGAGACTGGTTGGTAGCGTTGGACTTGCAGGACGCTTATTTTCACATCCCCGTCCTGCCGGCCCACTGGCGTTACCTGCGGTTCACGGTAGGCCTCGAGCATTTTCAGTTCACCGTGCTCCCGTTTGGCCTTACAAGTGCCCCTCGGGTGTTCACGAAAGTGATGGCGGTGGTCGCAGTTCATCTGCGCCGGGCAGGGGTTCCAGTCTTCCCCTACCTCGACGACTGGCTGCTGAAGGCGGGCTCGTCCCAGGCAGTCGTCTCCCACCTCCAGACTACGGCCGAACTCCTGCACTCGCTGGGGTTCTCCATCAATGTGCCGAAGTCGCATCTGATTCCTTCTCCACAGCTCCTTTTCATCGGAGCAGTTCTGGACACGACGCAGTTTCGGGCCTATCCTCCCGAACGGCGAGTCCGGGATATTCAGGCTATGATTCCGATCTTTCAGCCTTTATCCTGGGTTTCGGTACGGATGACCCTGAGGCTGCTGGGCCTCATGGCCTCCTGCATCCTGCTGGTCAATCATGCCAGATGGCATATGCGGGCTCTGCAGTGGGACCTGAAGTTCCAGTGGGCGCAGCACCAGGGCAACCTGTCCGATCACGTCCAGATCTCGGAGGGGACTGCAAAACAGTTGCAGTGGTGGCTCTCGAACCGGCAATGGGTCATGGGCAGAACCCTCTCCCTTCCCCAGCCAGAGCACACAGTTGTGACGGACGCGTCCCTTCTGGGATGGGGCGGTCACATGGGAGAGGCGGAGATCAGAGGCCTCTGGTCTCCGGCGGAGTCCCGGCTCCATATCAGCCTTCTGGATCTCCGGGCGATCCGACTTGCACTCAAGGCATTCCTTCCCTCTGTCAAAGGGAAGGTAGTGCAGGTGTTCACAGACAACACCACCGCCATGTGGTATTGCAACAAGGCGGGGTGGGGTCGTGGACCCGTTGTCAGGAGGCTCTGCGCCTCTGGACATGGCTGGAACATCAGGGCATGTTCCTGATGGTTCAACACCTGGCAGGTTCCCTGAACGCCAGGGCGGACGAACTCAGCCGCAGGTGCATGATGGATCACGAATGGCGTCTTCACTCGGAAGTGGCGCAAGGACTCTTTCTACAGTGGGGAGAGCCTTGGTTAGATCTATTCGCCATCGAAGAGAACGCGCAATGTCATCAGTTCTGCGCGTTGGAATTTCCAAGGCGGCACTCGCTCGGCGACGCTTTTCGTCGCGAGTGGAGTTGCGGTACGCCTTTCCGCCTATACCACTTCTACCCAGAGTGTTGAAGAAGATTCGGCACGACCGGGCCCAAGTTATTCTTGTGGCTCCGGACTGGGCTCGAAGAGTTTGGTATCCCGAGCTACTCAGTATGAGCGTAGATCCCCGATCCGTCTGCCTCTTCGGGAGGATCTTCTGTCGCAGCAGCAGTGGACGGTCCTCCACCCGAACCTGTCCAGCCTCCACCTGCTTGCGTGGAGATTGAGCGGCGGCAGTTGATTCCTTTCGACTTGCCTCCCGAAGTTTGTGATGTGATTCTGGCAGCCAGGCGTCCCTCCACTAAGGTGGTATACGCCTGCAGGTGGAACAAGTTTGTGGCATGGTGCACAGCAAAGGCTGTGAATCCCCTTTCTGCCCCTCTTTCTGAGGTTCTTCTGTTCCTTCTTTCCCTGGCCCAACAGGGTTCTGCCCTGGGTACCATCAAGGGCTATCTTTGTGCCATCTCAGCCTTCCTCAGGCTTCCTGATCAGCCCTCCCTTTTCAAGTCCCCTGTTAACAGGTTTCTAAAAGGCATTACACACCTCTTCCCTCCTGTTCCGTTTGTAATGCCTCAGTGGGACTTGAACTTGGTTCTTACCTTTCTTATGTGCGCTCCCTTTGAGCCTCTACATAACTGTCCGCTTCGTCTTCTCACTCTGAAGACAGCCTTTCTGGTGGCCATCACCTCCGCTCGGCGGGTGAGTGAGCTCCAGGCTCTTTCATGCAAACCTCCCTTTCTGTCTGTCCATCCAGACAAGGTTGTTCTTAGGACGCGTCCGTCCTTCTTGCCAAAGGTGGTTACTGCCTTCCACATTGGGCAGACCATCACTTTGCCCACCTTCTTTCCGCCTCCGCATCCTTCCAGATAGGAAGAGAGGCTCCGTCTGGACCCAAAACGTGCGCTTTCTTTTTATATCAACCGCACACAACACTTCCGGGTGGATGACCAGCTCTTTGTTGGCTACGTGGGCGCCAAAAAAGGTCGGGCGGTGCACAAGAGAACCATCTCCCGCTGGGTAACCTTGTGTATCAAAGCCTGCTATTCTTTGGCTAAGAAGGAGCCTCCTGTTGGGCTGCGTGCCCATTCCACCAGGGCAACGGCTGCTACCACTGCTTTAGGCCGCGGTGTTCCGCTGCAGGATATCTGTCAGGCAGCTACGTGGGCCTCGCTGCACACGTTTACCAAGCATTACTGCCTTGACAGTCGGGTCCGGAGGGACGGCTTCTTTGGCCGTTCTGTCCTCCGGGACTTCCTTGTCTGATCTTTGTTCGCAGACCCACCACCGGGGTTGGTATTGCTGGGGTATCTATTCTAAGGTAAGGAATCTGTCACTAACGTGTCTCTTTCAGATGCACAAGTTACTAACTTGTGTAACGATATATCTGTAAGAGACAGTAGTTAGTGACAGATTCCTTACAGCCCCACCCATCCTCCCCGTTCTGCGAACTGATTTCTAGGGTTAAGGACATCCCTTTCAGGGCCCTAGTATTTTTCAGACACCTATGTCAGCTTCTTGCATGGCTCTGCGTTCCTGGCGCGGAAAGTCGTGTACAGAACTGACGTCAGCGCGCAGGGGCGGCGTCTAAGTACTGCCCGCGACGTCATCCCGGCGATCACGACGCCGACGACGGACGCGGAGCCGCACAACGCCGCCTACCGACGCGCAAGGGTACTGCTACGCAAAAACTTTCCGGATCCAGCCTGACGCCTGGGGATATTCTAAGGTAAGGAATCTGTCACTAACTACTGTCTCTTACAGATATATCGTTACACAAGTTAGTAACTTGTGCTTTGTCTTTATGCATTATGCTGCTAGTACTGGCACGTGTACTGTGTCTTAGAGCACGTTAGTTGAAATAAACATTTTAAACTATACTGTATCTCTTAATAAGCACGTTGTGGACAAGTATGAGTGAGTAATGAAAGAGTGTTCTTGCTCCCGCGATTCCTGAAAGAGTCCGTGTTCTGGGATTGATAGCTTCGCTGTAGTACGGAGAACGAATGAGACACTATAGCTAGTCAGATTGGGATTTTGGGCACTGAGGTGGATGGTTGGTACACCACTATACACCGAGGTCCTGTTTTCCTGCGCATAGTTCTGTATATGTGCAGAATCCCCGCAACATGGCGCCCAACATGTGGTCTGCTTCTGATCTGCGAGACGCTTGAGTAGTGCTTGTGCTTGTCCAAAATTCCCCTCACTTCTGTTTCCGGAAACGGATGTGAGGGTGTTACCTCCTATATTGATGTTTTTATAGGTTCTTTCAAGCTTGAAGTTATTCTCTTTAATGTTAACCCTATATTACGCTGCCACGCACTAGGTTGTTCTTCATTCTTAGTCTTAATGGCTGTGAATATAAATATCCCGGCACATAGCCGCGCTGCGAGCTCATTTGACAGAGCATGGAGTGCCTGACACGGTGTCGCTCATCTTTGTGGTACAAGCTGATCCGGCTTACCACTTTGAGGTGTTTTATTCATGGGTCACTTTTCCGCCGGTGGATGGAGCTGATAATTTGTTCCATGTGTACACTGCCACCGCCCTTCCTAATGCTTATCGGCCTTATCAGGCTCTTGAAGTTCCGCTCACGGCATGGCAACACCGAATTTGGTTTAATGGCGCCCTCCCACACCCGGTCACCCCGATTCGTTCAGGCCCTTTATTGATAGATGGGGCCGCTTGGCCTGTTTTGGCAGAGTATACCCCGCATCCACGTTATTTAGCGGTTCCGGTAGATGAACTGCGCATGCTGCATACGTCTTTGGTCCGTGTGCACAGAGCTTTAGTACAATATGTCACAGGCAACGTCCAGATGGCCTCTCCTGGAGTTGCAGTGCACCCAGCTGGGCCTGGCGGTGTAACTATAAGTCCCGTCATGGTTAATTCGGTGATGGGCAAGCGCCCACAGAATAAGGATGATTTGCCTTATTGGCTTGCTGAAAAATTTGACCAGCTGTAGGCGGTGTTTCCGAATACCTCTCCTGTGGAAAAACACAGGATTTTGACTGTGTGCCAAAAGACTTCATTCCCGAGTTGACAGAATGCAACAACTGGGATAAGGAATTTGTGGCAGTATATGCGAAGTGTTTCGGCACTCCCTCAATGACGGTCCTCCCCGCCGTGATCAAGCGTGTTCAAGACAAACATGGCCCTGAGGCGGCTGTAGAATTGGGGATGAGACTAGTGGGAGTGTTCGATGTAGTGGCTGATCTAATCCTTGCAAATGTCAAGGGTGATGCAGTTAACTTTCAAGTAGCTAACGCTTTGGCTTTAGTCCCAGAACTGGACAAGCCTCGCGAATTACCGAAAATTATTGCACAGGCTTATAAAACCATTGGCCGCAATAGTTTGGGAGTTGAGCCTTTTGCTAAAACGCAAACTCAAACACAACCACAACCAAAATCTCAGTCTGATAAAGACGAGAAACCGTTCTTTTCTAAAAAGAACTGGAAACTCTAGAGGCAGGGGAAGCAACAACAGAAACAGGGGTCGCATGGAGCGTCACCGGCTTCCGAGTCTTCTGAACGCACTTATGATTTGCGCGACCGAGCGAAAATTAAGTCTCCCGACAGGTTTCAGGTCCCTGAACAGAGTTCTCCTCGTTCTTCACAGCACCATCGAGCTCACAGGCTGGTGGAGGAGATCGCCAGGATCGAGGCAAGGGTTTTGACGCCCCACAAGGACAGGACCAACCTAGTCAGCCTGGAGGCAAGGGGAAGCAAGAAGAACTTCCATGTTCTCGCCCTCCGTTTCAGAAGAAAAAAGTTGCGACTTTAACAGCGAGATATGCCACAGACGGTGAGAACGAGACTCCTGAATTGGACGTGGGCAGTGACGCTGCTAGACAGCGCAGCAGAAGTTACCATAGTGCGGGAGGCACTACGTCCTCATGTGGAGGCGACAGCAACTGACACTTCCATTACTGTCGAGACAGCTGACACCCGAGTGGCACCCCCTGACAGACTATTTAATATAGTCCTTCAAATTGAAGGTGACATTGAGCGTGTTATTAAAGGGATCTTTTGGGAAAATCTGACCTTCTTACGACATATTATTGGCGGAGGCGGATTGGCCACCACCATTTGTTCTCACTGCTCCGAGAGGGGAGGAAGTAATCCTTCCGAGTTTTTCTCGTCATGTCCCAAAGGAGCATGCGGAGGCTTTTGCAGCTGAATGGGCTGTGGCCCCGGCACTGTACCGTAATCACGTGGGCTGGGATGAGGATTCTCCCCCCCCATGATATACCATTGCGGTCTATGCCACAGGCTCAACCCCAATATCCCCTCCGGCAGGAAGCTAAAGGCCCAGTTTCAGACATTCTGACACAGTTAGAATATCAAGGAGTGATTGAGACATGCGTGTCACCAATGAATAACCCCCTTTTTGCGGTTTCTAAACCCGATGGGTCGTACCGCTTAGTTTTAGATTACCGGCATTTGAACTCTTTGTCGAACCTTTGCGGTACAGAATGCCCATAGTTCTGCGCTAGTAGACAGTCTTGTTCGTAAAAAATATAAAACGGCACTTGACCTTTCCAATGGATTTTACTCACACAATTTGTCCCCTGAATGCAGTCAATGGACCGCGTTCACTTACGGTGGAAAATAAATAAAATTCCGGCGTTTGCCAATGGGCTACAAGAACAGCCCGGGGGTCTTCGCCGCCCGTGTTGTCTTTGTTGGACAGCATAGACCCAGATGCGTATTCGTACGTGGATGATATATATCCGACAGATGACGAACTATGGCCGCATCTTTCCTGAGTAGACCGCATTATTCTTGAATTTGCGGACTTCGGTTACAAATCAAATTTTGCCAAATCACACATCGCAGAGTACGCTGTGTTGTTTTTGGGCTACGATCTCAACAATGAAGGTAGGGGCTTAGCTCCCCACTTCCTGGAGAAGTGCGCACTTCTGCGCCCTCCAACGACCCTGAAAAAACTTCAGTCTTTGCTGGGATTTTTGAACTTTGGGCGTTCTTACATTCCCGAGTATCCCCAGCGTATCAAGCCTCTTTATGCCTTGATACAACCAACCTTTTCGAAGTTATGCTGGCTTCCGGAACACTCAGCTATTCTACAATCTTTGCAGTCTGATCTACTTGAATCTAAGTTCTTGTTGACTTGTGATAACCACACGAACCTGGTGATCAGAATCGTGCCAGGCGCAGTGGGTTTCACTTACTTGGCTTTTAACGAAGGTGACACAGTACCTATTGCCTACAAGTCGCATCTTTACACTTCTGCCGAGTTGCGCTTTTCAACTGTGGAGAAAGTTTTGACTGCAGTGCAAATGGCGATTCTTAAAGAACGCGCACTGGCACAGGGAAAACGCATTTTGGTGGTAACACCATATCCTGCCCTTGAGGCAGTGACAAAGGCAAGTGTACCAAACTCTAAGGCTTTGCACCCCCGTTGGATACAATGGGCTACTTCTTTGACGTCTCCTGATGTCACCTTTTGCTTTGATTCCTCTCTTCAGACACAGGAGTTCTTACAGTATGAATTTGTTCATCCTCCTCCTCTGTCTTTACTGCCGCTTGAGGAGTACAAATGTATCATTTACACCGATGGTTCGGCGCAACCGGCCACGGGTTCTAAGCATGCTTATTCAGCAGCATGTCTATTGTGGCAGGTACTATGGTGAACGGTGAGTTCAAATTGAGTGTTGTGCACACGCAGGCACTGGGAGACAGTACCGCCCAATTGGCCGAGCTGCGTGCTTTGGTGCTCGCACTTGCGTTTGCAGACCCGGATGTGACTACACTTATTGTGTGCGATTCTTACTACTGTGTTCAGTCTTTTAATGACAACTTATTCTTTTGGTCTCAGAACGACTATAGAGATTCTAAAGGCAGCACAATTAAGCATAAAATGCTTTGGGTTCGAGTAGCAGATCTTAAACGACGTCTGCCTCTCACACAGGTGATTCACACTCTTGGCCACCAGCGTGTGGGCGCACACGCGGTCGGTAACAGTTTGGCGGACGAAGCTGCCAAATCAGCAGTAGCCACGTGCTCAGTAGCAGCAGTTACAAGATCCATGACAAATATAGATAATGAGATTTTGGCAGCTATTGCTGCTACAAAGGAAGGTTCTAATTACCCACAGGGTTTCCCTTCCAAGTACTCTTATCACTTAAGTCCCGACCAGGTTCCTTATGTAAGAATTCCAGACGTTGGTGATCGGCTGATTCCCAACGCGGACCGCAGAAATTCTTTGATAACAGCCTCACACGAAGGCTTGGCTTCGGCCCATGCTGGCGTGTCTGCAACTGTTTCACTCTTGCAGCAGCATTATTGGTGGCGTGGTTTATACAAACAGAACCGTAATTATGTCCTTTCTTGTGACATCTGTCAGCAAATTAAGCCCTCTACGGTTACACGTCCGCCACAAACACAGCTCTGCATTTCTAATAAACCTTTTGGTTGTGTATATCTTGATCACTGCGGTCCATTTTCTTCTGATACTGCATATAAATACATCTTAGTTTCAGTTGATTCGAGCACACGTTTCATCTGGGTTTGGCCACAACGCAGTGCTGACGCTCGAAATGTCATCAGGGATTTGCGTGTCTTTGTGGGAATTTTTGCCTGTGGCACCTTCCATTCCGACCAAGGTCCAGCGTTCGCCTCTAAGACGTACAAGGACGCGATGAAGTCTCTGGGGGTGCTGGTGCAATTTTCGTCTCCATACAGGCCTGAGGGCAACTCAATTGTGGAGCAAATGAACCGTGACTTAAAGCAATCCTTGACAGCTAGAGTCTTAGGTACTGGCAGGAACTGGCTGGCCCACTTGTATGGCATCCAACGTGCACTTAATAATCTCCCTAGAAGATCTCTGGGTGGGCGGACCCCATACGAAATACTCTTTGGCATACAGATGTTTATACATGAAAAGATCAAGCACTTCAATTGCTTGAAACACTGCGTGCACTACAAAATAATGTTCGCGAATAATTTAACACTTTTACACTGAGGCTCTGCGGTGAACTCTGTTGCTGGAACTTTAGCTCTGCACTCTTCTTCACACATCATGAAGCGTGACCAGACATTTGTGAACATTTCCGCCTTTTGAGTCGCAGATGGCATCGTATGGGATGTAGTGAATTTCCATATTCATGGACCAACAGAAATTATCAATGTTCCAAATGTACTTCGTGTTTCCATGGGTGATGTGGTAAAAAGAAACATACGTTCAGATGATTGGGATGTCCATGCAATTAAATCCTTGTTTTCCGATTTGAAATATTATGCTGCTTTTAATGCTGAGGATTTGTATTTAAATTCTGCTAATTATGCCGATTTGTATTGTTACCAACATTATGGTAACCATTTCCTGCATAAATCTAGTACACTTAGAGGTAGTTTTAATTATACCCAGTGGGAACATTGCCCCACCCCTCTGCAAGGGAGCTCCCAAACTCGAATAAATAAATTTACTTATTTTCCAGACTTTGATAGGTCAAACCCAGGGTCCTATTATTTTAAATTAAACATTTCTTCGAATCCGAAGGTGATGTTAACACACACAATTGTTGTATTCCAGTTCCTTTATGGACGCATTAGCTGTTGGTGGCTATGAGCACTGGAAAGCCACCATTGATTTAAAATCTATTTGGGGCACAAAATCCTGGCAGGTACGCGGTACGGGGGCCTTACATCGCGCTTGCCTCATCCCGACCCAAATATTATTTTTAAATAGTACTATATACCAAACAACTTGTTTTGGTTTGGCAACTTCCAAACGATTGAATGCACCTTCCATTCCTGCACTGTCTTCATGGCCTAACTGGAGCTTGCATTTAAATTATTCCCTTGATGAGTTGCAAGCTTTGTTTCAAAATAATTCATTTAATGTCTCTGCATTAGATCACTCAGATTGGTTAGTGTGGCCGATAGCTTCTAATGCCTGCCAACTGCGTTTTCATAACTCTGCTCCTGGTTACAAACAGGGTAAACCTGATCCACGTTTTTCTCTCTCACGTTCGGTTACAACATATTCAGTTGGTAAATTATGTAAGCAGTGGTTGCAGCACCTAGAGGTCCGAGACCAAAAAGATTTATTTATGCGACTTACAATGAAATCTGGAAGCTTTCACAAATAGAAGCTGCTTCCCGTTTACAGGAAATATAGACCAAGCAAATCTAGAAAAAGTACTTGCTGTTGTTGACAATAGTATTAACACGCTGTCTTCCCGCATTTACACATTAGATAATGTTTCTTCTGTTGATATTGTTTAAGATGAAGTGTCTGTGTTATATCATGGTCAGAATCAGTGATGCAGTTTGCATGGACTTTGCAAACTCTGAAAATGGGGAATGTACCATGGGATTACTTAAACCCTACTGCATTGTTCTTGCCGTTTAATTTGACTGAGAAACAGCAGTTCATGTCCATGAAAGATGAACATACACTCTTCTACATATCGAAAAAATAGATACTTTACCTTTCTCTGTGGCGGAAACTGACTCTGCAGTTTGGCTCATACACGGTGTTCTCTTTGCCTTTCTCTTTATTTGAATTCAGTTCCTGCATGAAACATTACCCGATAGGCCGTTTTGAGCCTTTGGGCAGTACCTTTCTGCATGAAGTGTGGTCCTTGCCTTTCACATACAGATGCCTTAGGAACGAAAAAGAGGTGTACCTCACAGGGGAGTCTTGCGATTCTACAGTGGGTCGTTCCCTTGTTTGTAAAAACATTAAATTGCACGGGGCTTGTAATGTTTCCGCCCCGAATCTTGCATGTATTTTAAAGGGTATTCCTGTTCCAGCTATATCACCTACTTTCACTATGCTTGCTAACGGTAGCTATCTGCTTTTAAATAATCAAGATTGCTGTGGGTTGCAAGCTGGCATACCCTACATTGTAACAGTTTCGCAACGCGTAGTATGCTGCAAAAATGTGCTTTTTCCACCCCCACGTGGGAAGTTAGATAGTTCCATTTGGCCTTACATACCGACTTTGAAGGCAGATTTCAATAAATTGAGCAGAATAAAGGCGCTATTATTAAACCAGGAGGTTATGCTAACTTCCGCACGGGAGACCTTCGTCCTCCAGGTGGCCAGCTCCCACAGTGAAATACAGGCCCTTTTAAATACTAACCTCCCCCAACATTTCGGTGAACTGATTCACCGTATATTTAATGCATCTAATACCAACGGCCTTGTCCGCTTTTTTAAAGTTGTGGGCTCTGGCCTTCTGACGTCCTTTCAGACAATATTTGGTGTAATAACTGCTTTTATTCATTCCATTTTTTCCAGCGTATCTGGTGATTTCCCATTGATCCTAGCCTTAGCTGCTGGAATATTGCTTTTGCTTTGCCTGTTGCGCAATGGCTGCACCTCGTGTGGGCCTACACAGCCCAGGGCGACTGCGGATGCTCCGTGACCGCATGATTGACAGCTTCGGTACACTGCCACTGGCAACACTCAGCGTGGCTTATGGATTATCTTTTCGCTTTGCGTATTTCACTTGCGGGCAACCTGTGCTGTCCTGTTTACGATGTCCGTTCTCATGGTCCTTGGATGTATGCCTCTCCAATACGTCTTGTTCGGACCCGGTTTTCGACCAGTTAATGGGCCCCTTAATGGCCCATGAACGGGAATGTTCCGGTGAAGGATTAATGGCGCGTGCGGCTGCACTTGGAGTCTTGGCACAATGGGATATCTGTGCTGCTGCTCAGAATCTCCTACAACAAAGTTATATTGAATATCACGCAAGTTGTCCCGCAATGCTGATCGCTGCTCCCTATTGTGAGGAACATGAATGCAGTTTTGATTTGTTGAACTGGATGGCATCTCTTTTTTCAAACGATGACAATGACCTCTTTTTGGAAGGTGTTGCTGTCTTCTGCGCATACACTCTGATGGATTAGTTGTGTTGGCTCTCAATAAACTGCATATCCGGATTTTTTTATCCTCTTTGAGTGTCCGTTTTTTTTTTTTTTGGCCCTATTTCGACCTTTTTTTCCCATTTTTTCCAAAACCTTTTCCCACCGTTAGACGTTTGCATTCTGCTCCATCTATTTGAACTCTGTTTTCGTCCTATTTCTTGACCTATGGACTGACCAGGGGAGGGTGTAGTATGGATTGTGGCCTCATTGTCGACATTGCTAAGTTAGCTTAGGCCTAGCTGCCATGATGCCTCTTTTGCACACGTTACTTCGTGACTTTGTTTTTCCAGACTCTGCTTGTGCCTATGTTCATGAGAACTGTCTACATTTCTGCCTTTCACAATTTCTGCTGTTCTCTGTGGTTTTCGTCTGCACACGATGTACAAGGTCGAAAAACAACGTCCCTTGTTATTCTGTTCTGGTCAGCCCCATGCACTTAGACATAACACGAAGCACAGCTGTACTGCTGAAATTCGAGTGCTTTTAATATTGCAATATACCTGTTGGAGGCACTTGGGGACAAACCTTTCCAGGGAGAAGAGCTGTGCTTGTCCGATGTAAACCTTGCATCTAGTTCTTGAGGTATGGGGGTCCCCCTGACAAAGCCCAGAGGTCTTCTATTTTTATAATAAACTAGTTACTAGCACGGGGAGGGTGGCAAGGCATTATAGTCTTTATCCACTGTCTTTATAAAATGCTGTCCCCGTTTGTATTCTATGGAATTGTAACAATGCTTACTGTTTTGTTTTTATGCATTATGCTGCTAGTACTGGCACGTGTACTGTGTCTTAGAGCACGTTAGTTGAAATAAACATTTTAAACTATACTGTCTCTTAATACGCACGTTGTGGACAAGTATGAGTGAGTAATGAAAGTGTTCTTGCTCCCGCGATTCCTGAAAGAGTCGGTGTTCTGCGATGTCTAATCATTGGTAGCTTCGTTGTAGTACGGAGAACGAATGAGACTCTATAGCTAGTCTGATTGGGATTTTGGGCACTAAGGTGGATGGTTGGTACACCACTATACACCGAGGTCCTGTTTTCCTGCGCATAGTTCTGTATATGTGCAGAATCCCCGCAACAACGTGTCTGTCCCTCTAGCTCCAGCACGTGGCATGCAGTGGGATTCTCCCTAGTGCCAGAAGGTGTCCTGGTCACATTCTTTTTTCTAGAGACTTCTTTTGGGCTGGTTTTGGGCTTCTCTTTTGCAGGTCTTTTTGGCGCTTCCCTAGGTTCTCTTGTGATTTGGTTATTTCCATTGTTGTTTACCGGAAAGTGTCTGGGAGCTGTCCCACGGCCCCCATGTGTTTCTGCTGTGGCGGTGTCCGAGATTGGGCTTAATTGCTCACATAGACTGACTGCAAGGCCTGGTGTGCTAGGCCGGGTCAGTGGTGGGCCTACTTATGAGTACCTCGCATGGAGCTGTGATGGTTTTTTGCGGACCTTCCGGCACCCCCTTTCCCTTCGACTACGCCCCACCTGTGGCCAGAGACCTCCAATCCTGGAACACGCTGCTGTCGATATTGTGGAGGAACATGACCCGTCGAGCAGACTTTGGGTGTTTTGGAGAACTTTGAAGGAAAGGAGGAGGCAGGATGTTGATCATTGGAGAGTCCGATGCAAGGCCCGAACTTCTTGGGATTTCGTCTGATGCGGGTAGCGGACTGGGATGATAATTTGTTCTGAGAAGCTCCCTACTGATTCAACGCCAGGCAGTGGTTTGTTAATGGTCAGAGTTTTATGGGGGGGGGGTACCATTATCCCAAGCACATTGGAAATCTGGGTCCCGATACTGGAACATCATCTCTTTTTGGAACCAAAGAAGGCCCTCCATTGGCCTGGAGGCAGTTGAAGGTGGTCGGGACTCCATGCCATGAGGGAATTTTTTTCCTGGACCAGAGTCCGGAGAATGGGTTCCCTTTGATCTCGTAATAGGAACCCATTCCATCTGGACTTGGATGAGGGGACCTGGGTGCCTGTTTCCATGCACTGGTTGGGGGAGTTCGCCCCCTCCACCCCATCCCCCTCGCCAGACTGCCCTTCCCCCGGGGTGTGGCCAGTCAACCCCGTCCAAGGGGATCAGCAGCAGAGTGGGGCCTAGGCCCTCACAGGCACCCGAATGGTGGACTCTAGTGCAGATTCCTGATCGACACAACGTACGACAGCCCAGAGTTTCCCGAACGCAAGTAAAAACTTGAAATTCTTAATGTTGTCTCACTATTCTTTATTCTGAAACGTGTTTTGAGGTGTGCGTAAAGTGTATGTTCAGCATTGGGGTTTGAATCTACTGCGTATTTGAGTTTTGTCTTGGTGCGAAGGTATTGTCTTCCCAGACTGCTACCCCACCCTGCCATGGTTGTGCCCCCCCTGTGCGTTCTGTGTTGGGGGATTAAGTCCCCTTGAATCCTGAGGGTCCCTGGGGGCCAACTAGCCCACCAAGTACCTCCAGTAAGCCCCACACAGCTGGATTGCTGAGTGGTCCGAGGCCACGCCCCCTTTTTACACCACTCTGCAAACGCGCCTCCTGGTGCACTGCTGCCCGGGGGATGAAGTCCACTTTAGTCCTGAGTTCCTGAGAACACAAGAGGACCTCTTCACCCCACCAGCAATGCGCCAAGAGGCCCGTTTGGAGAGTGGTGTAAAAAGGGGCATGGCCTCGGACCACCTTTCAGCAATCCCACTGTGTGGGGCTTACTGGAGGTACCTAGTGGGGTAGTTGGCCCCCAGGGACCCTCAGGATTCAAGGGGACTTGATTCCCCAATGTAGAACGCGCCAGGAGGCACATTTGCAGAGTGGTGCAGGGAGGGGCAGGGCCTCCTGCGAGATGCCGGCTTTTCATTTCTGTTTTTGTAAGAAGGGGGGCTGTGTGGCCCCCCTTCTCAAAATTTTGTGGGCCCTGGGGACCCCATCCCAAGGGCCTGACCCATTTTTAAAAAAACGGGAAGGTGGCCGCGCGGCCCCGTTCCCGATTTCAGCCCCGGGGACCCCATCCCTCGGGGCATGGCCTCGTTTTTTAATTTTTAATTTATACGGGAGGGGGGCCGCGTGGCCCTCCCTTCCCTGGGCCAGTTTTGGCCCCGGGGACCCCATCCCCCGGGGCCTGGCCTTGTTTAAAAAAAATATATATATTTAATTACGGGAGGGGGGCCGCGTGGCCCCCCTCCTGAGGCCAATTATGGCCCCGGGGACCCCATCACCTGGGGCCGGCCTTCCGTTTAAAAAAAATAATAATAATAATTAAAAGGGAGGGGGCCTCCTACGGGAGCCGGCATTCCTTTTGGACAAGGGGAGCTGCTGACATGCAGCTCCCCTTGTCCAAAAGCAATCTGCTTTGCTTTGTGGAAGCGAGAGCAGGTTTCCTGTCATTGCAAACTGCAATGTCCCAGGGGTAGGCACCCCGGGACATTGCTGGAGCCGTCCCTGGGGGGTGACGGTCCCCAGGCCCATCTAGGGCTCCAGGAGGGGGCCCACGCGGCCCCTCCATCTTATTTAAAGCCCTTGGGAGGTGGTGGTGGTCCCCCGCATTTAAATAATTAGTGGCCCGGGGAGGTGGTGGTCCCCGGGGCAGTGTGGAGGGGCTCGAGCCCCCCCACACTATAATTTTAAAACAAACCCTGGGGAAGTGGCGGTTCCCGGGGCTGCAGGGGGGCCGCGTGACCCCCGCATTTAATAATTATTGCCCCGGGTAGGTGGCGGTCCCCTGGGCTGCGTGGGGGAGGGTCCAATTTTTTTATTTAAAAATGAAGCCCCGGGGAGGTGGCGGTCCCCGGGGCTGCGGGGGGCCGCATGCCCCCCGCATATATTATGCGCATTGCCCCTGGCCCACCCGGGGGCTCATTAAAACGAAGCGCGGGAGTCCGTGCTTCGTTTTTTTTCCGGCGGGATTTTTTTTTTAATGCTTTTTTTGGCCCTAGGGGTCCCTCTGGGACCCCCTGACCAGGCCTAGGGGGTCAGGGGGTTTCTACCCTGCCCCCTTTTCTTTTTTTTCACCTTATTTTTTGTGCCTCGCTTTAACAGAGTCACAAGATGGCTGCCAACATTTCCTGGTTTGAAGTGTTGGCAGCCAATCGGAATCAAGCTCGTGCTCGGGAGGGTTCGCTGATCCACCGCGGTCACCAGATATCGATATTTTTTATTTTATAAATTTCTCGGGAACTGCTGAACGGATTTACACCATTTAAAGCAAATGGTGCACTCTGGACCAAGAGCTACCTCTCTGCCAAATTTGGTGTAATTCCATTCAGTAGTTCGGGCTGTAGCCGCGACACAAGTTTCCTATGAAAATTAACACGGAGAAAACCTGTTTGGGGACCAGTCTTTTTTCTCGGCCCCATCTTGACTAATCACACCGAAACTTTAAAGACCGGAGCTGACCGGAGCGCCTCATTAGTTTTAAAAATTTTGCGAAGATTCGTCAAACGCCGCCAAAGATACTGGCAAATCAAAAAACGCTTTTCCTATGGAAACTAGGTTCTAACTATAACTACCTACTGGCTACCGCCAGTAGGAGAGAGAGAGATAGATATATATAGATATATAGATATATAGATATATATAGATATATATAGATATATATAGATATATAGATTTAGATATGAACAAGGCAGGGGATCCTGCCGAAACGCGTCATAGCCCGATAAAAATAATGGAATAAATTTTGGACTTAACTCTGCTGGTGTCACCGTGTCTCTGTTCGGTGCGACGTAAGGAGGTGCCGATTTGTGTGGATATATATATATATATATATATATATATATATATATATATATATATATATATATATATATATATATATATATATATATATATATAGATGTAGATGTAGATGTAGATGTACACATATATATAGATATACACATATATATAGATATACACATATATATAGATATACACATATATATAGATATACACATATATATAGATATACACATATATATAGATATACACATATATATAGATATACACATATATATAGATATACACATATATATAGATATACACATATATATAGATATACACATAGATATACACATAGATATACACATAGATATACACATATAGATATACACATATAGATATACACATATAGATATACACATATAGATATTCACATATAGATATTCACATATAGATATTCACATATAGATATTCACATATATATATATATATATATATATATATATTAGATATATATATAGATACACATATATATATAGATAGATAGATAGAGAGATATATATACATATGTGTGTATATATATATATATGTGGATATATATATATATATATACACATACATACTGAGAGAGACTGCGAGAGAGAGACTCTATCCAAAGCATCCTTCCCACGAACTGCACAGATGGGAGATGCACCCCTGGAGTATTTGTCAGATTTTGTGTCCTACTGCTTGCTGCATAATTGCTCAAGCAATTGAGGAAATATGTTCACCGAGGCAGCGGAATCAAAGCGATACCTGGAGGTCAATAGAATTTTAAGGGGATTGAGAATATACATGATCCCATCCTATGAGAAACCAGACCCAAATCTACTCCCAAATGGGTGGAATAGACCACATTCTCAGCCATAGGCATGGTGGAGATCCTAATTAAATACGCCAAAAGTGACAGTAGCAAACCTTTGGAAGAGATTAAGAAATTGGAGGAACATGTAGCGCAAGAGAAAGTGCTGAGAATCTGAAATGGGATATGAAAGTGAGTCTGCTTACGTATGGAAACAGCATAAACCAACATAAACAGAATAAGTTCGCAAGGGATCAAAGAGACTGAGTCAGGTACTGTTTTGACATTTGCCAAAAAGTTCGACATTCCGAGAAAGGTACTGCAAGAAACTAGAAATCAGAATCTGCCAAGCGCAAGGGATACCTCGGAATCTGAGGTGGAAACTGACCATTCAGAAACCGTATCTTCAAGGTGAATTTCTAAGACACCGTACCACTGGAGGGGTACATTTTCCACAGGAATATCAAGTCATCAAGGAGGCAAGGAGGAAACTCCCGCGAAGATCACAGCCGCCAGACCAAGCAGGAGAAAAGTCAGAAGCGGGGCAAAAAGGACCAAAACACCCAGCCCCACAAACAATAACCAGAAGCAAGAGAGGAGGCTATTGTAAATAAATCAAGATAATCTGTCTATCATAAATCTATCAGATAGAACGCTATTATCAATTGAATCTGAAGTGCTACAAATGGGGCTCACTTTCTGTCCAACTTCAGGATGACATTACACACAGACACATTTAGATTTATACCAGTTTATTAGGAAATTAAAAGTGCGGAAAATCCACATGTCAAATCCCAAACGAAGGGAAATGGAGCCCACTGACACAATGGAATCCACTGACATTTTAACAGGCCGTGATTTGGAATCACTACAAGCATTGCATGAATTGCAGGGCATGGCTCAGATTGTAGTGGAATAAAGCAATGAGAAGGCCCTGCAGCTTTTGGACCAAGTAGGAATAGCGCAAAGAATAGGCAGAAGTCCATTTAAAGTAAAATCAAGATTTAGATCTCAAACTCCATTTGATTCGATTGATAGTTTCCGTGAGACAATCAATAGGGAATTGGATAAATTGCTACCAGACCTAGATCTTCCAAAAGAGAATACAATTTAACCAAGGAGCAGTGGCAGGCAGTGCTATCTCTGAAAATGATACATCTCTGGTTCTAAAACCTTCGGATCAAAGAGAAAATCTTGTGTTGGGAAACAAGTCCAGGTACCACGAATAAGCTTATTTATTCATCTGCTGGTGGGAGAAACACATGGCCCTGGGCAGAGCCCAATGACCAGTGGATGGAGAAGGTGATCCTTTGAGCCAGGTATATTGATGATTTATTCATCGTATGTAGGGGATCTCAGGAAGAAGCTGAAATGTACATTGCAGTTTTGAATTATAATACACTTAGTCTGCAGTTTACAAGCTGTATCAGCAGCACAGAAGTAGCCTTCATAGATCTGCTAGTGTATGTGGAAATTCATCATCTCAAAAGGTTATTTAGAAAACCCGCAGCTGGCAATTCAACACTACATGCAAAAAGTTAACACCCACGTAGCCAGGTAAACAGCATTTCATATGGGGAGCTGCTGCGTTTGAAACACAACTGCTCCACATTACATAGTTACGAGCAGGCAGAAGAAGAGGTCTTTAACAGATTTGTAAAGAGAAAGTACTCAAATGTCTTAAGGGAAGCAACCTGGAAGGTCCAGGTAGTGGATAGACAGAAATTACTGATCCCTAAACTTGAAGAAAAAAAAAGGCGAGTCAGTAACTAGATTAATTTTGAATTGTTCAGCAGAATCCAAAGAGGTTTGTAAAGTAGTGTAAAAACATTGGGGTATTTTACAGGCAGATCCCACCATTGGTCCCACTTTTCCCCCTACACAGACTATTATTCATAGGAAAAGCACCTTATTGAAAAACCTATTGGTGCACAGCCACTACACTGAAAAAACTGTAGAGAAATCAAAGATAGTTGGCTTCTTTCCTTGCACGAGATGCAAAGCATGTAGGAGCAGTAAGTGACTAAGGAGTATGAAGTCCCAGGCACTAAAGAAGCGAAGATGATTACCTAGCTCTTGAATTGTAACTCGAGCTTTGTGGTCTAATGCATGTTATGCCCATGTGACAAAAAATATATTGGAAGCACGGTGTATTCAGCGAAGAAGAGGGTGTTTGAGCATACCCGGGCAATAACCAACAAGGACGAGTCATACTCTGTGGCAAGGTTTTTTTCTGCAGAACACGAGTGATAGTAGCCTCTTACATTTCTTCTTTGTAGATCAGGTACTAGCAAAAAAAGGGGAGGAGACGGAGTTGGGGCTCTCAGACGACTGGAATCAAGATACATCATTGAAATGAGAACTCGAGCCCGGTGCGGTTTGAATAGCGATGAAGAGCTGTGACCACACATAGGCTGGGACTGTTTTTATAGGCACTGTCAACCTCTTTTACGCTTTGGGATTTTTAAGTAGTAAGAACTTTTATTACACAAGTTTGCACGTAGTCACTTTTTAATTTTTTTATTTATTTTATTTGAAAAGTTTTATATAGCGCTGGCTAGACCCGGAGGTATCAGAGCGCTTTACATGAGGACGAGCAATTGTTTCAGATCATAGTTACCAGTTACATAGTTACAAGTTACACAGTTGTAGAGCATAGTTACAAGTTTGTGGAGCGTAGTTACAAGTGTTAAAAACATATACGTAAGGGAAAAAGCAGGCAAGGGGAGAGATTCAGGGGAGAGAGGATAGGAGCATGGGCGGTAGACAAAGAATGAAAAGGGGGAAAGAGGTGGGGGGGTGAAGGAAACACAACCGGGAGACGAGGAAAAACAGTGTCCAACGTCCGGAGTGCTGTGATCCCAGTGGAAATGGTGTCATTCCCACACCTCCGCTGTGTGTTGCTCCCTTTACGCTGTGGACTCTCTGAGGGGTCTCTGAGACTCCAGGGCATAAATACTGGATCCTTCCCCAACAAGGGGAGAGGGAGTGCTTTGGCAAGGGGCGCCATTCCCACACCACCGCTGTGTGTGGCTCCCTTGACGCTGTGGACTCTCTCAGGGGGGTCTCTGAGACTCCAGGGAATAAATGCTGGATCCCTCCCCAACAAGGGGAGAAAGGAGTGCTTTGGTAAAGGGCACACACCATGGTGGTAACTTTAGGGATAATGGTGTATTGCGTGGTAAAACAGTTTTAGAATGGAGGGGACAGTTCCAAAGTCTGCAGAATTGTGGGGCAACCCCTCGTTCCTGCCATCAGCCCTCTTGGCTGGAGTGAATCTGAAAAGGAGTCCGTGGATAGTCGCCATCTTAAGGTCAGGCAGGTCAGAAATAGTGGATTAAGGCATTGGGCGTCTTTTTGGTGGCCATTTTGAAGTCAGGCTGTTCCCTAGTAAAACTAATGAATCATAAGAAATAAGAAAATACCTGAAGGGTTCCGTAAAATCAACAACCCCCAGTGTAGTCAGGATTCACATAGAAGGTACCGCCACCACCTGGTACTTAGGTCTCACCGCTGCTGTAAGCGGAGTCCAGACAGCATGCAGTAGTCCAGTGCCTGGATAGCTGGAATGACTCATCTCAGGCCACAACTGCCCACCGATCGTCCGGGTCTGTGCACAGCAGGGTCTGAACTTGTTGATCCGTCGCGCTGCTGCTGCACCTCCTGTGCTCACTGGACGCCCTCAGGTCTCGGGCAGTGGAGGGCCGAACCATCGTCAGGGAGCCCGGGTCCGCTTTACCGCAGCCATTATAAGGTCAGGCAAAGATTGAGTTGGACTTTGGCAGCTCTGAGTGAGCCCCTTAAGAATGTCACCCCCCCCTTATTGTTGGGCACAGACACTTTATATGGCGGCCTTGGCTGGTATTCCAAGTCCATTCAGGGCGCAATAAAAATAAAAGATTTCTTAGATTTCCACATAAAAATATAGCCTTTGCAGGACAATAATGACATATTGGTAATTTCTCTGCAGCTTGGCCGTCGTGGGTTGTACTGTGTACATCTGGTACAATCTTGTTAAACATAGGAATGGATTGATTAGTATCATGGGAACAATTGAATCAATTGTTTAAACTGGGTAAGTGCAATCATAAGCCGGTACAGAATGTATTTAAGAAAGGAATTGCTTTTAGCCGGCACAAAGTTTTATATGTGATATTTATGAAATATTTATAGAAACGAGTATTTATATGTATTTGATGACCCTTTTCGAATCAACAACATAAGACTCAGTAATGATGTAAGATGATTTAAGGCAAGGATACACTATGTATTTTGATATATTCTAAGATGGGCCCCCCCAGGGACATATATTATGTTCAGAGATGTTTAAGGCCCATTGTCTGTTTCTACAGCACTTCTGCCGTCCAATAGTGGTGGTGTTAGCATTCATTACCCATTTTCGGCCTTAAATCTAACATTGACAAAGGCCAGGGGGCCGAAACGCGTCTGTCAGTTTGTCGTGGTTTTAATAAAATAAGTTACTTGTAATCACTCTGGAGTGCGCAATGTTCCTTTGGGGAGAGAAACGAGCCGAACGCGAGACAGCCCTCACGAGCTGCAGCAACCACCACACTTGAGAGCGGCGGCTTTAAGGCAAGAAGTGGGAAACTATATATATAGATAGCAGTGGCGGCTGGTGACATTTGAAAGTGGTGAGGCGTATAAGTTGCGGTGAGTGCACTGTGGCGAGCCCGACCGCCATAAGGGATATTGGGGAGGGGGTTCTCCCCCTGAGAACTTTTTTTAAAAGAGTGTGCAAATGTTGCATTTTCAAGCAAATTTTACCCTGGTGCAATGTTGTCCACTGTGCTGTCACTACCGCGCAGTGTAACCGGCATGCAGTGCAATCCCTGTTCTGTCACTACTGTGCAGTGTCACCGTCGTGCAATGTACCAACCTGTTGTCACCACCACAGTCTATCCCTCCCAATGTATCACCATAGTGTAGTGGAACCAATGCTTAGTGTCACCCTAGTGCTATCATTAATATGCCATTCCCGTGCAGTGTCAAGACAGCTATCCACACAAGGATGGTGTGACAGTGCAGACAAGTGCTGACAAGGATGGTGTGACAGAGAGCGTTGTAACACCGTGGTGCAGGGCTCGGTGTTTGTGCAGGACTCTGCAGTAGGAGGTGGTACACAGATCGGATGATGGCGTTGCTGGGCCTGGGATACCCAGGAAAGATGCTTAGCTCCTGAGTCAGAAGGTGAACGACACGATGATGGAGTTCTAGGCTTGGAGCCTGCTCATTGCAGGTAATGCGACCCCTATTGTTGGCATGTGTGCGGGGGGCAGCGATCATGTCATTAAACCCCCCTTCCTTCTGACAGGAGCTGCTCAACAAAATCACCACAATCCCCCATAGCCCCCCTCCTACCCAACTTTTCTCAACACAGGCTGTAGCAGCATGCCCTACACCAGCAAACCGCTTGTTTGTAAGAGGCCCATGCATCTATAGGAGAGAGTGATGGGAGGAATACGTCATAACAAATACAATCTATGAATGAAACCTGCATGCATGCCACGGGTGTAGGTGCCAGGCACAGGCGAATATTATTAAAACATATAAGTATTGGAATAACTTAAGTACTGCACAAAGGACAGGCGTATATATACACATTACAAACTCGCAAAGATGCAAAATGACACGAATATGCAGGAATCCCAAAACCTGCCCTGAAATAAAGAGCAAAATAAACAATAGAGAAATAGGCAAAAATACACCACACGCACACATCGATAGCAACCACACAAACCCTTTGTGCATCAACACCAACTACATACACACACAATATGCACACTACTTCACATACACAGGTGCACAACACACTCAAGTATTCACACACTAACCGAAACACACACAAACAATATTTCATGTTCATCTGTTTGTCTTTTGTCGTGATAATGTTGTTTCCCCCTTACTTGCCACTACAATTCGGGTTGATTTGACCCAGTGTTTTTTATGTGATCCGATGCTTTGCTCCTCATTGCACTTTTCTTCGAATTGCACCCATATTCACGTAGAACAACAACTCAGAGGGCACCTGGCAGACTGTCGTGTGTCCGTGACCCCTGGAAGCAGAAAAGAGCCCCCTCCCACCTTTGTCCGCCTTAAAGCTGGTTTCGAAGCGGTGCGAGCCAGGCAACAGCCTCATAATCTGTACATTTTAATACCTCGACCTCTGTGATACAAAATACATTAATAAAGCTCCGAGTCCGCACGCGCCACGGAAGCCCATGGATGGACCTAATTAGAGGGCTGCAGATGGTGGATAGAGAGAGGCCTAAAATGTTTAAAACAAAGAGCAAATTCTCCGAGCAGGACAAACCCAAAAAAACAAAGCCAAAATATAACTTTAAAAAATGCCCGCCTGGGCCTTACCTGCGCTGGTGAACTGCTGACTCCTGAGTTCACTTTAGTCCAGCAACCTGCAGTCCAGTCAGTGCTGTGGCAGCAGCAAGCAGCAACCATTGGGACTAGCTGCTGCCAGCGGTGCACTGCAGTAATGATGGACTGTCTTGGGCCTCTCAGAGTCAGCTCTAAATGCAGTCTGTGTCCCGTCTCGCTGGAGTCGAACTATGACACAGTTAATCAAATGGCTTCCAATCCTTCCAGTGAGTTCCACCACAGTGGAGAGTGCAGACTCACGTGTGCGAAGCAGTCTGAGGTCGAGTCTGCGCAGACTCGATTCCTCAGCTTCCCGCCTGCCACACCCCTTTCCCAACTCATCACAGGGTGGGTCCCAGCACGCCCTGTAATGAGTTGGGAAAGGAGTGTGTGACAAGCTCTCCACTCCCTGATTGACGTGGAGGGTTAGCGATATCGGGCTTGGTATTAAAACGCCCGTGGCTAACTTAACCTCCACGCCATTAGGGGGTGGAGACTGGGCCCTGAAGCTAGGTCTTTGCCGATCTGATGACATCACAGCCTTCAGGGCTGTGAGGTTGTCAGCCGGCAAACACTTAGGCTTCTTTAGGCCCGCCCAGGGAGCATGCAAGGAGAGTGTCACGTGGCATACATCCAGACTTCAAAACAGCCACTGTCACGGGCCACGGCAGCAGTATCGATGAGTGGGGCAGACAGTGCCCTGTGTTCACTACTGGCAGAGTATAATTTAGAAGACTACAAAAAACGGGTATTTTTTTATTTAATAAAATATGAGCATTGTGCACTTCTTTTGTTGAATGTAACGGGGGCGGAGCCCCGACGCCCTCGGGGAGAAACCGCCACTGATAGATAGATATATATTTTTTAATTTTACTCTATGATGTGTTAGATAACTGCTATTTAATCTGATTCAAGCATGGGAATCTATGAAAGATTCAGTACTGGAGAAAAAAATAAGTTAATTTCCTGTAACTGTAGTTCTCCAGTATTGGTAACTTTCATAAATTCACATGCGACTCACCCTTCTCCGCTGATAGGCTCACCTGCTCTTTAGTAGTAATACTTATTCACACTTGTGTTCTAAAAATCTGAGAGACAGAAGTCTGAGGGGAGTGTCCTAGAGGGTGCTGCAAACTGATTGGTCGAAGTTTAGTCTCTTATAAAGGATAGAGATGTTACTAAAGTGGAGGCTTTATGGCCGTCCCAAGCTATGTTTAACATTACACTGCTTTTCAAGTTGGACCGTGGGACACCCACTTCGGGGAATGATCAAGCTTGTGAATCTATAAAAGATACCAATGCTGGAGAACTACAGTTATAGGTAAGTACCTTATTTTCTTACAGGTAAGTAACTTTTTTCTTTGCTGCATAGGCCCTTGAAATGTCTTTCACTGGCATAGTGCCAGTGAAACACAACACACAAACTTAATATATATGCTTACTAATATTTCAAGGTGGAATCTTCCTTGTGATTGGTCTGTGAAATCGTGGAACAATGTGCTTTTACATGTTTGTGCCACACCTGTCTCACCTTTAGGTCTTCATTTGAACCAGATTATTTTAGCTATAACTCTGATATCACCCTAGTACAGAGATCTGACATGTTTGTTCAGTTTACTTTGGCTGTGATTTTTGCAGGGACTCCATCCCAGAAATTCGTACAGTGTGCATGGAAGAGATGGGTGTCTGGATGAAGAGTTACAGCTACTCCTTCTTAAATGATGGTTACTTGAAGTATATCGGCTGGACTCTAAATGACAAGGTATATCTCTCTGATGTCAAGCAGAATAAACAAACATAGTTGTGGGGTGAGGAGACTGAAAACAGCTAGAGTTTGGGTGGATTAATTGAGGGAGTTCTGTATTTGTAAATAGAAAATGTAACTTCCCTTTGTTTGATCCTGGTGTCTAAGGGTGCCTTTACCTTTGTCTGTTATGGAGATGAAGACTCTACTCTTCTAGTCTTTTACTTCCCAGGTTTACCTCTTGCTCTGTACCAGAAGGCACTGAACACATGGTTCTGTAGTGTGTCCTGTAGTTTTTCTTTTTTTATACTTTTTTTTCCCTTTAGGTTACACGACCAAAGTTGTGCACCTCTCTGCTGCTTTGCCCTCCTTTCTGTAGGAACAAATGTATCATGATTTCCTTTTGAGTAATTTAACTGCCTACTACTAAGTTGGGATCTCTCTGTGTGCACTGGGGTCGCACAAGGTAGTGAAACAGTAATGCGGCTGCGACCTCCCATTATGCATAGCATGAACAAAAGTTGTATGGAGCACAGCACCGAGACCGCCCTACTCGCTGCCACAGACGACATCCGCACCCTCCTGGACCAAGGCCACTCCGCAGCCCACATCCTACTCGACCTATCAGCGGCCTTCGACACCGTCTCCCACCGCGCACTAGTCGCCAGACTACACGACGCCGGCATACAAGGAACAGCCCTGGATTGGATCCGATCTTTCCTCACCGGAAAAAGCCAGAGGATCAGACTACCACCCTTCCTCTACCACCCTGCGAAAATCACCTGCGGAGTCCCACAGGGGTCATCACTGAGCCCGACCCTTTTCAACATCTACATGGCCCCCTCGCAGCCGTCGTTCGACAACACAGCCTCAACATCGTATCCTACGCCGACGACACTCAGCTCATCCTCTCCCACCACCGCCAAACTCAACTTCCAGAAAGGCATGCAAGACGTCACAATCTGGATGACCAACAGCTGCCTGAAGCTCAACGCCGAGAAGACGGAGGTCCTCGTCCTCGGAACCACTCCTTCAGCATGGGACAGCACCTGGTGGCCGACCGCCCTCGGAAGTCCACCTACCCCCTCAGACCACGCCAAAAACCTCAGCATCGTACTCGACTCGTCACTCACCATGAACCGACAGGTCAACGCCGTCACCTCCAGCTGCTTCAACACCCTCCGCATCCTCCACAAGACCTTCAAATGGAGCCCCCCCCCGAGACAAGGAAGACAGTCACCCACGCACTCATCACCAGCAGACTGGACTATGGAAACGCACTCTACGCCGGCATCAACAAGTCCTTACTCCGCAAACTCCAGACAATACAGAACACCGCCGCCAGACTCGTCCTCAGCGCCCCCAGCCACGAACACATCAGCTGACACCTACGTAGTCTCCACTGGCTCCCCGTGGAGAAAAGAGTCCCCTTCAAAATTCTCACTCACGCCTTCAAATGCCTACACAACATCAGACCCAAATACCTCAACGACAGAATCAACTTCCACGTACCCAAAAGAAACCTCCGATCTTCCATCCTCGCACTGGCCGAAACCCCGCTCCACAGAGCCAGAGCAGGCGGAAGATCCTTCTCCCACATCGCTGCCAAGACTTGGAACGAGCTACCGGCAGACATCAGACGTGCCCCCTCCCCGAACACCTTCAGGAAGGCCCTCAAGACCTGGCTTTTCGGCTAAACAGATCTGCGGATCCCGTCCTCCCTCAGCGCCTTGAAACCCTTACGGGTGAGTAACGCGCTTAAAATACCCTGATTGATTAATTGATTGACGTTTTTGCAGGAAGACCGCATCATCTTAAGGAGTCTCAATCCCGCAGCTCTTGCACCTCTTTTCCTCACTGAACCAGCCTGCAGGCAAATCCAAGTAGATGGTAGAAACTGATGATTCTGCTGAGATCCTAAGCAGAAATTGGGAACAGGTGATCAGACTGGCTCTGAATTTTTTCTTTATCTGCCTGCTGCCTGCAGCCTCTGTTTCTAGAAACCTAACCATTCGTAAAGGTTCTGGACTGAAGCAGTTAAAGTATCGCATCACTGCCATGCATAGTGTTGTCATAAATGCTGTCATTTCAGATGTTGTCAATGTCTTGGAACATGTCATGGAGGATGGAATATGTGAGGTTATTAGCAGTGCATGCTGAGGACGCAACTCCAGTTAATTCACTAATCCACTTCGCCATCTTCAAATCTACAATTTGAAAACAAAAGAAAAAACTTAAACTGTTGGTATGAACACTGCCAGTGCCATAGTATGATAAGTACCTGGGGAAGATACTCCAGGATTTTCAGTAGATACTATCAAGTTATTAGTGCTGCCGCTTATTCAACTGATTTCGCAGCCCATAGCTACTCTCATGGGCTGGCCCTTCATTGATCTCATGGCTCCTCTTTACCAGCTTGCAACCAGAGGCTCAGCAGGGGAATTTAAATCATTCTTTGGAAGCCCTCTGTTTGGGGCTCATACAGATGACTAAATGCTGCACATGGGGGCTGAATTAGAGACCCTCATGGCTGTGAATATTTGAAACGTGAGGAGGACAAGAAACATCCATACAAACCTGGTGATTGCCGTTCCCATAAACAGAAGTTTCAAGCCCCTCAATGGCTGCAGAAATACCACAAACTAGCAACATCCAAAGTCCTTATGCAAAACTTGATTGCACAGTGTTACTTTATGCATCAATTTGGATTATCTTTGAAATAAAAAATAACTTTAAAAAAAGGAAAAAAAAACATCAAAAGTCCTTCCAGCCCCGTTACTCAAAAGGATGAGTCTGCCACCAAACACCATCTGCCGTAGGAAAACCATCTAAGCAGTGAGTCTTCACTGACCCACCCTATTATGTTCACTCTGGTAGGGGGAAGCATCAGCAATCATCTATAAGAGTGCAAGGAAAGAAAAGTGATGGGTGCTGAACATTGTGGAAAATGGTTGTTCTGTGAGATTTTGATCATTAATATAACCTTCCAAAGACATATTAACCATTAAGAGTTACTCTAGAGTTCATCACACTTCTGATAGTCTGGTATCTGTATGTGTAGTGCCGCAGGGATCGTCATTCAGCCCCACCCTGTTTAATGTCTACATTTGTCAGTTGTCAACAGTTGTTCAGGAGTTTGGTATATCGGCTGTCTCGTATGCAGACGACATGCAGTTGGTGGTTTCCTTTGCAAACGGCCCAAATCTTGAACACCAGCAATTGGTGCCTTGCTTGGAAAGAGTAGCCAATTGGATGACCAATTGCTGCTTGAAACTAAACGGCTAAAAGACAGAACTGATGATCCTAGGTAATAATGCCATACCCAAACCTTTGACCAGCTGGCCGAGCTGTATGGGTAACACCCCGGGTCCAAAATCCCCCATTAAGAATCTGGGAATGTGGTTGGACAGAGGCCTGACAAAGGACTACCAAACAAAAAAACTGGCTGACACTTGCTTTGGGCTACTTAGAATGATCAGGAAGAGTCTAGAACTGATCCCAGAGCATTTAAGAAACAGTGATTCAAGCCCTGATAGTTTCCTGCCTGGATTATGGTAACTCTCTCTATGTGGGTTCTCCAAAATATGTTATAAAAAGACTCCAGGTCTGCAAAACACTGCAGCTAGGCTTCTCCTCAAAATCCCAAATCACGAACCAGTAAGGGAATCTTTGAAACTGCTCCACTGGCTACCTGTTGATGCAAGGATTAAATTTAAATCACTTTGCATTGACACAAAGTAAAAAAGAACAAAGGCCAAGCTAAACTTAGAGGACTGGTCCTCTCATATGTCCCTACCAGACGCATAAGAACGTCCCCCAAGAACACCTCCTTAGAACCACCAGAATTAAAACGGCGAGATGGGGTAGAAGATCATTTGCACATGTGGTTCCAAAGTTATGGAATGGTTTCCCCCTCTGAATACGACTAATAGAAGAGGAACTCACCTTTAGGAAAGCACTCAAGACTTGGTTATTCCCCCAGTAATCTCTTATTTGGCATAGTCACCCTGTCCAGTACTCTTACCAGCGCGGGGAAGCCCTTGGGTAGCCATGCGCTTTACAAATCTCAAATATAAACATAAACTTCTGATCAAAAACAGTTAAAATAGTACCCCAGTCCCAAAAAGGAAAGGGAATGTAACTGTCCCTTTCCGGTTCGAAAGAAGGGACCAAAGCAAGAGTATTGTCCAATTCTAGACCTCATTACAACAAAGAAGTTTTGTGTGCTGCCACTTCACCAGATAAACCAATTCCATCAAGGGGATTGGATGTGTGCCATAGATCCTCACGATGCACATCCTCATCTTTCCGGATCACCACAAATTCCTGAGATTTCTGGTGGGCAATGTACTCTTACAATACAGAGTACTACCTTTGCACTTCAAATCAGCATGACCGTGGTGGTGGAATATTTCAAAAAGATGGGAATTTTCATCTGTCACTACATGGACGATTGTTTTTTTTAAAGGCATGGATAAAGCATGCCACTTTCTGTGTTTTATGATTGTTAATCAAAGTAAATCACACACACTGTACAGCAAATCCAGTCCAAGGTATTCATTGCCTGGGAGCAGTCTTCAAGCCTGCAATCAGCAACACTGATTGGAGACTCTGTTCTATTTGTTAGAAGTGTTGGACACATCTAAAGATGAAACGCGCATGGACTGTCAAATGTCTTAATTTCTGGGCTCACTAGCATGGTTCTTGTAACAGTTTCATGTGCAGATGGACATTTGCTACAACTGTGCTTAAAACATCAGATGTTTGAACTCTTGGGCAGTTGGAGTGCGAGTTGAACTCTTTCTCACTATACAGTTGACTACCTCCATTGGCGGTGCTTATCAACCAATCACCTGATGGGTGTTCTATCATCACTGCATCCAAGACCATAGTGACTGATACCTTCGTTAGATTGAGCCGTCCACTTTGATGAAATTCAGGTTTGGGAATGTGGTCGAGAGACTTAACTCTTCAAACCGCTGGAGTTGAGGGCAGTTCATCTTGCTCTCTATAGTCTTTCCAACAGACCCTGTTCTATAGACAATATGATTATGAATCATTATATCAACAAGGACTACTTAATCCATATCTCTGTTTCTAAAAGCCTAGATGATTTCAACTGATCCCGTCAGTGCTCGCCAAGATAATGAGACCAGATCAGGATGATCGTCCCTCCATAGTGGCCATGCCAGTCGTGGTATGTTGATCTTCTACACCCATCAGGACAACTACACAAAAGACTGCTGTACAGACCGGATCTCCTATTCAAGTTCGAGGGTCAGATCCTGCATCTCTACCTTCCATTGTTGATTTTGGCAGCTTGGCTTCCGAACTCCTGCATTATGGACATTAAAATCTTCCACATATTGCGTGAAAATTTTGAAACAAGTGAGGAGTCCATCCTCGAACATTTCTTCTTGAAATGATAAAGGTTCGGCAGAAAATCTATCCAGAAAAACATTGATCCCACCAAATGTCTAGAGCAAGTTGCTACCTTACCTTCTTGATTTTTGCAAAGCCTGGTCTGCAATTTTGTTAAATAAGGGTACAGATATGTAGTCATTGCCACCTACAGAAAAATATTCTTTATTAACCTGTTTTTTTTTTTCTCAAAATCCCTGTTGTGGAGCAGGGATTCAGGTTTACCATTCCTTAAGGAGACCATCACCTCCTTGGATGCTTAATGTAGTCCTTTCTAAACTAATATGTCCCCCATTTGAGCCTATCCATAAGGATGGAAGGCAATCTTTCCAGTGTCCATAATATCTGCCCCCTGTACTGTAAAGAACCATGTACAATTTTCCACAAAGAGAAAACAGTGAAGAAAAACACATCCCAGCTTCTTCCCAGGAGTTGTATTATATCAACTAGAATTGTACTCTTAACTTTATTCCAAAAACCACCTTCTCGAAAGTGCTTTACATTTGCTTGACATAAATTTGTCTCATTCAGGAACATTTCTATTTCTGGTTTAGGTAGGGCTCCCCACGTTGGATGTCCTTGCATTCTTTCACAAGAAGTTGTTGACCCAGATCTGATTCCAAAGTGAATGCACAAGTGGGCCTACTTTTATTGCAGAATCTTTTCAGTTGGTTTTGTACTGATTTACTTTCTGTCCTTTGGCTTTGTTCTCTGGTTCTGTTAGTGATTGGTGTGCTGTTATTGCTTATGGCTAGTAATGAAGATCCCTTCGAGATGGAGGAATTGTTACTTGCATGTAATCACAGTTATCCTCCAGGGGAATCTTCATTGTAGTCCTAAGCAGCCCTCTCTCCTGCCACCCCCCCACCCACCTCCACGAAGAAAGTGCAAAGGAAATTGACCTCCGTCCTTCCATGATAACCCATTTCTGTCAAAAGAGAACTGGCTCAGTTGCCACCTATAGAGCATGATGGGATACGGGTGGTATGCTGCTCCTTAGGAGTAGCAGCAGTTTTCCTAGCCTTTCAGCCCACATTGGCCCTGTTTTCTGGGTTGTGAAGGTTTGCTTGTCACTGACATTTGTCTTTTGTAGTGACTACTTTTCTGCTTTTAAACTTGAGCTAAAATATGCTGATATCTTTTTGTTAGCTGTAAAATATGTGCATGTGTATATATGTATATGGGTATATATATATATATATATGTATGTATATGTGTGTGTAAATGATTTACAAATTGAGACAGACATTCCAAACTCGCCTATCACTTAGAGTGGATACAATATCAAGAGGTGGTGCTTGGATCTGGAGGATCAGCCTCCTAATCCTCCCTTTAGGGACCTAAATCCCCAAATGATTTTTAGCACAAATGATCAGCACTCATTATACATTCCTTAAAACTTGATTGTACATTCCATATACTTTAAATTAAGTAATGCACAGACAATTCAAGTTTCTTTAAAAAGGTTTCTTCATAATCCTTTATTAATCTTCTTCTTTTTCACAAATCCATCAATACAGCCAATGTAGCCAACGCGTTTCGTCTCTTCCCAGAGACTTCTTCAGGGCTTTTCAATGTTCTTACAACCTTACTTATTATGTATGGATAAAGACTTTCATATAAGATGTGAGCTCGCTTTTGTTCAATTTCGGCCTTAGTTTGTATATGTCATGTTCCTATTGTCCATTCAGGGAAAGTTATCATTAGATCTTGTTTTTGCCCATGTTGGCATAGGAATCTGCACAAGCTCTTTATAGTGAATTGAGTTTGTGCATTACTTAATTTAGAGTATGTGGAATCTATAATCATGTTTTAAGGAATGTATAGTGAGTGCGGATCATTTGTGCTAAAAATATGTGTGTGTGTGTGTGTATATGTGTATGTGTGTATGTATATATATATATATATATATGTAATTTTTTTTTTTAAAGTGCTCTGTGTTCTTGGATGGGACGGTTCAGTGCTTATGCCTATAATGAAGATTCCCCCTCGAGGAAAAATAAGATAACAGATAAGTACCTATTCTTTTTTTTTTTTTTCCCCCCCCCCCTCCATCTCACTGGCCACAGTGAGCACATATACCAGACAGAACATGAGAGCCAGTTGTAGAACAAAGGAAAGGGGAACAGGTTAGAGAGAGCATAGACCCAGGACTACATCCTCTACCTCATAATGTCTGGTGTCCGGATAGGCTGCAGGTGGTAGACTCTAAAAGCAAAGACATCTTAAGTAACTTTCCATGGACAACTTGAACAATTCTTGCATTGGTGAAATGATATGCCTTAGCAACATATCTATCATTCTTAGCAACTCAGGCTACTGGGATTTCCAGTAACCTAAGCCTAAAGTAACTTGAAAATCTCGTTAGATCTATCATTTTATCTATTTACACACCCATTTCAGTGTTAGAATAACTACCTTTAGCTGTTTCAATATACGTTGTGGATGTAATCTGACAACATACAGCATTTAGCGTAAAAAAACTGGTTTAGTGATTGTATGAGGAAGCTAGCTCTCTTGATGTCGAACTGCTTACAACTTAACAGTGATAATACCACGATTCTGCTTTACAGTAAGGCCCATGCTCGCTGGTCAGATGACTGATGGCTCCCAGAACTAGGCACAGCCCCCTCCCTAAAAAGGTAGTGAAAAATCTGGTCATCCCGATAGATGAGAATCTTTCCCTGAGAGAGAAGGCTAGCTCCACCTATGGTGCCTGCTTTGGGATGATTTATCTGCTCAGGAAGGCATTCCAATGGTTGCCCTCCAAACCAGGAAAACCCACAATCGGGCACTGATTGTAAGCCGCCTAGACTACGGAAACTCCCTTATGGTTGCAGCACATGACTCTTTTGTCCAGACTTTAGGTGGTTCAGAAAACTGCTACCCACCTGGTCTTTAAACTCTTTCCTCGCACCCCTCCCGAACCCACTCTGAAATACCTGCACTGGCTGCCGGTGTGAAAACGTTCTCTATTTAAGCCCCTTTGCCTAGTTCACAAATCTCTGTATGGTAACATCTCTCTGTATCTGCAAAAGAAACTGCAGCCCTACCTGCCCACTATTATCCTCGGGTCAAGAGGGCAAGCTGTTATGCCCATGCCGTATACGTAAGGGCAGATATGGTGGGAGATCTTTCTCCTATCTCGCTCCCCAACACTTGAACAGATTGCCTTTACATATTTGGTCCTGCCCAGATATTGGCGGCTTTAAGAAAAACTGTTCAAAACTTCTGACTCTTTCTCTAACTTGGTCTTCCTGTTTATTTGCCGCAGTGCAGAGGTACCCCTTCCGGGGTGATTCGTACTGTGCTTAACAAATCCAATTAACATAACATTATGAACTTCTTCTAATTCCCTGCACTTGTATGCGCATTCAGGAATTGAAATGACTCTCACAATATACAATTTTCTGATGGATATTTCGAGCCTGCCATTCCTTGCCTATAGAATATTCCCCAGGCGCCAGACTGGATCTGCAAGTTTTTACAGCAGTGTCCTGCATGTTTCTAGGTGGCACCATAAGGCTCCACACTTGCCTTGTTCCACCCCAGAAGCAATAAAACAGGGCTGCATATAAGCACCACCCCTGCACATCATTAGTTTCTTACTATCCGTGCCTTGTATCCTGGATCCGGTATTCTGCTCCCTTTTTCATCAGTTGACAAATTCTTTCCAATTATTTTTCCAGTGAGCAAGGGAATGATGTCCCCACTGAAGTCTACTGGGTTCACATGCATCATGCCTTGTCTATCAGTAACAGATGTTAGTGACTGACCTGCACGCAGTGTGTCTTTCATGGTTGGGCTCTGGGCACCCCTCCTCTACAGCGGAGGCACACAGGAGAGTATATCGCCCCCATCCGCCAAAGGCGGTTCCTAGTGTAGTAGGCTCGATGTAGATATTTAAATTGAATCAGGTGGTGGTGCGAGGAGACAGAGGCATTTCGGGGTCCCGCTAGGGCCTTAGTCCAATCATAGTCCTTTAAGTCTTCAGTGTCTCACTCCCAGGCAGTCCGTAGTGCCCCCAGGGTGGTGTGGCTGTGTGTAATCAGGGTTTGATATATTTGTCAGATCCTATGAGCGCCCAGATCTCCCATCAACAGCCTACCTTCTAATGGGCTGAACTCCGGCAAATCTGCCATGCCCCTTATATAAGGGTTTAGAGCATGTCTGAATTGTAGATACTTGGAGAATTGGCTATGGTAAAGCTGGTACTCCTCCTGCAATTGTTGGAAGGATTTAAGCACTGCCCCCTTCATAACGTCACCCAGCGTGGACAAGCCGATAAGGTCCCAGGCTCGAAACCCAGGCAGCACTGCCACTTGACGTATAAAGATTCCATGCCATAGTGGGGTCTCCCGGGTTAGCCTCCCCCACCAGCCCAGCCGCCGGACAATCTGTCGCCATAATTAAACGACCACCCTGGCCTCTGGGGGTAAGTGTTCTATGCCCGCATGACTATAAAGGAAGTCCAGTACTGACTGACTGCCCATTGCCCATCTCTCCACAGCATATGCCGGGTCGGCCTGCTCACTGTCCCACCATTGGTTGATGTTAAGTAGGTGAGAGGCGGCATAGTAGGAATACACATCCACTGCGGCTATACCCCCATAGAAAATAGACTGAACACAAGTGCAGAGAGCTACTCAAACCACATCGCCTCCCCACAGAAAGTGGTTAAGTACTGCATTTATTTGCCGGAACCACAATTGTGAAATGCCATATGGGAAATTCTGGAGCCGATACAAGAATCTCGGCAGAGACACCGTCTTGAAGATGGCGGACCGACTCAGTAGTGACAAAGGCAAGGGAGACCATGCCCTCACCTCTTCCTGGACTCGCAGCAATAGAGGACTAATGTTATGTGACCAGGAGATAATCGGGTCTGGGGAAATAAAAAACCCTAAATACAGAAAGCCGTCGACTGCCTGAGTCAACTGAGCGGCCCATGTCCCCCTGCCTTGATCGCCGCAAACAGGAAACAGTACAGATTTCGACGGATTATTATACAACCCTGAAGTCTCCCTGAACACCTGTAGTATCTGCAATATTCTAGGACCAGAGAACGCCGGATCAGTTCGATAAAACAGCACGTCATACGCATACAGTGGGATTCTATCGGATCTCTCGATGGACCGTTCAAACCCGCTCACCAGTGGGTCACGCCTCACGCAGGCCGTCTGTGGCTCTACTGCGAGCGCAAACAGCAGGGGGGGTAGCGGACACCCCTGCCTAGTGGCTCTGAGTATGGGGAACGGGTCGGCTAGCACCCAGGTTTGTGGAATACTACTATTACTGCGTAACGCCAGTCGGATGGAAGGATCCGCATATCGGAGGCCTCCTGCAACGCCCTTAGCAGGGGTGTCCCCAGCTAGGGCATATATGCTCTTAGGAACTCGTCTGGGAACCCATTAGGTACCGCCGCACGGCCTGGGTGCAGACTCGCCAGTGCTCTAGCTAGTCCCTCGTTGGTGAATGGCTCGTCAAGTTGCATACTCGCCATACCTGAGACCGATTTTGGAGGCATGTTGCTTTAAAAAATCCACTATCTGATCGCGGGTTAGGACCTCTTGCTGATCATATAAGGCAGCATAATATTCTCAGAAGGCCTGGGCAACCTCGCGGGAGTCAGATCGGAGCCTGCCACTAACATCACGTAGCACAGGCATCGGTGCCTACGCCTTCGCCACCTGACACAGTTGATGCAGCATTTTGCTCGATTTGTCGCCCCATTGATATATCCTACTCTGCGCCGCTTGCCTCGCCATCTGGGCCTTGTCCAAGAGTAATTGTTGCAGTTGTTGTTGTGAGAAGATCAGTCTGCGTCGAGCCTGTGCCCTGCCCCTAATCTCGAGCTCGAGAGCAGGCCGCTGGGCTTCTAACTCCACCGCTTTTTCGGTCGGCGACGCAGTTCCCCAGCCCAAAAGCGAATATCGACTCCCCGTTTCATAGGCTTCAGAGCCTCCCACAAACCACACCGGAGGAAGCAGTGTTGGTATTAAATGATAGGTATTCCGTGATTGATCGGTGAAGCATGGATCTGTACGATGGATTACGCAGGTGCCAGGGCGACATTCGCCACCGAAATGGAGATCTGTGGGGTCCGATATGTAGCGTGCGAGCCACTGGAGAATGATGTGACAACCCCCTAGCTGGTCTGCAATCGAGGGGGGAATATGCAGGATGATGCCGGATGATTAGGCCTGACGGTCTGGAGTCCTCTCAGATGGGGTCCGCCATGATGGCTCGTCGGGCCGCGCCCCTGAAATGTTGGTTTTTGGTATCTTTGCAGGCATCTATTTTAAGTACTTGACACAAAATGGAGTAGGAAGCCTAATTCACAAATAAAGTGGACTACACACAAAATCACCTTCTCTTTCACTTACTGTTAAACTCGCTGTCACTCTGTAACAGGGTTTAACCTGACACTTTCACTACACTGTTTTGCACTATAGTCTGCTCCCAAAGCTAATCAGAAAAGAAATGGCTGCTTTCCATTCCAGACCTATTTTATAGAATCTTCTGATGTATCCATTTAGGAATGTTCCAAATATGTACCTCTCCCCACCATTCATCTCCCAGATTGTGAATGACTGTGTAATAAATTTGATACATGGAGCACAAATTCCACATGGAATCATTTATCTACTTAAACTCTAGGAAGACCGGGTTCTTCAGCAGTATTTAATAGAGAATTTAACCAACGGCATCATCTGGCATGTGTTCTCGCACACAAGGGCTCCACTCCTCCTTTTGTGTCTAATCCTCATGGGGAACCCTGTCTTTGCATCAATTACTGATAACTCAATAACAGTACTGTTTGATAGCAATAGGCGCTTCCTCTAAAGACAGCCAGTCTTTACTAATTTCCGAAGTTAGATCTGAGGGGAGCCTACAATATTGTTGGAATCAACAAAGGTGATAAATGGAAGATGGTGTATCTGTATGAACATGTCGAGAAAAGACATTCGGACTATGTAACTCTCCAGCTTCTTTTCAACTTAGACTTGCTCAATACATTTGTAATTATATATCTTGATGACATTCTGGTGTTTTCTCTTGAGATCCTTTAACATGGACAACTCATCCAGGAATTACTGGGGCAATTAAGACTCTATTCTTTTACACGCCAAGTTAGATAAATGTATTTTTGTCGTGTCTCAGATTACATTTCTAGGATTTTAAGATTTCTAGTGATGTAGACTGTATGGAGAGGACTAAAGCCCATGCAGTTATACAATGGCCATAACCAAGCAAGTTAAGATATCCAAAAATTCATGGGTTCTTCTCACTTTTGTCTACAGTTTATACTCCTCTTTTATACAATTGTTAGTCACCGTTTTTTTTGCCACGCTCATGAGAAAGAATTAAGCCTTCACCTTGACTAAAGATCAAGAAGATGTCTTCCACACTCTGAAAAATGCATTAACCTCTGCCCCCGTTTTTTAAACATCTTGACCCCCAAACAGCGTTTTCTTTGGGCATACAAATGCTTTGTTCACACAGCCATAGGAGCATTTTCCCAAAGAGACTCCTACACTGAAGCTTTGCATCTGACTGCCTGCTACTCCTGAACCGTATCAGCCTCCGGATGTCATATCATCTATAACTTGAAATGCTACCTATAAAATAATTCTTTTCTCACTGGTGTTATAATTTGAAAGGTGCCTCGCGTGTCATCACAGTTTGGATTGTACATAAACTCCTGGCATACTTGAATCTGTGAAGTGTGCTAATGCCAGTCAGGCTATATTTTTTGCATATTTAACTATGATAACTCATATGCCTGGGGATATACTTGGAAAGCCTGATGCCCTGTCATGGTAATACACAATTGAGCCTTCTAATTATCCATCTCATCCAACTTTGTCTAACCTCAGCACGTTTTCTTTCCGTCTCTCCTTTCCTGGAGCAAGTTTGTCGAGCCCAAGAACAAATTGATATTACTGTCTGGCTACAAGACAGCATATGGTAGAGCAAGGTAGTTAAGTGGAACATTTATATGGTGCAATCCGACTTGGATATATACAAAGAAAGCCTGTTTGTACCCCACTGCATTTTTATATATCGGGGATCATATTCCCCTTAAGGGACGCTGTACTCTCAACAACATTTATGTGGCATGATTCATCATTCTGTCCACTTCCAGCCTTGGAATGCAGTCTGTGATGAGCTTCGGAGTTATAGTGAAGCTGTGCTGTGTGGTCAGAAAGTAACCACGCTAATTGGTGTCAAATAGAATTAAAATTGTGTATTGAGGCTAAAAATATATTTTATTACAAATGTTCTATCTCAGGATGAAAAAGCTGCGATGAGACCTGAAGTAGATGGTGGAGGCACTTCATGGTTATGAATAAAGTTGACCTATTTCTGCCCTTGAAAAAATAGCTCTATAAATAGGGTTTCTGGTTTTCAGTTAAAACAGATTATAACTGAAAGGAATATCCGTTTGTAAGTATAAAACTAAAAACACTGGATTTTACTGCCCCTTTCCAGCTTTGGTACTTTCTGGAGTTAACCAGCACAAATGCAGAACCTGTCTCCGAGGACTTTCCTGTGATGAATTCTCCTGCTGTGACCCACTCAGGCCATACACCCTAAGTCTCTTAATTTGCCACTGTGGACATCCAGAAGACCCAATGACCTCTAGGACCTACTTCCACTCCTTTTTTGGGAGTATGGCATACATCATATGGCTTCAGCTCACTGTTAACTAAATGTTGCTCTACAGTGGCCAGCAGGTTTGTAGCAGAACTGAGTGTCTCAGTGAGGACAAATGCCACACCCATGATTTCATCCTCCTTCATTGAGTGTGAGACAGAGCTTTGCTTTCTGAAAGCCAAAGTATCATTATTTTGGCAAAAAAGAATACTAGGCATAGTCGTCAGGAATCCATATCCTACCATAAGACACTGCACCAAGCAATCCTGTTAGTTTTACATTGTGATGGTCTAAAAAGCATGGTTACACAAGAGGCATTCCAGCAAGAACTGGGGCCATATCATGAAAATGTTCAGTACTCATACTCCATGCCTGAGAAGAGGTCCAGGTGCTAATTTAGGTGAAACTGCGTGCGTTTAGCACATATATTAACTCAGAAAATGCTTGTTAGATTATAAGCTGTAGATAGCACAGCTCAGACACATGAGGCGGTAACCAGCACTTGGTGTTTCCTAGTATGGGCTGCAGATGGTGCAATTTCAGCAAAAACAAGTGCATGGACTTGTTCCGAGCCTGCACACAGAGAGATATACAGCTACACCATCACCAAGTTCAACTGTCATTCCTACAGCCTCCATGTCAAAATGTAACTTGGAACTTATGGTGCTGTAACCTGGCCTGATAATTTGCAGCCTCACTTGTACAGAATACAATGACGCATTTAATGGAAATATATTGAAATGGCCCTCGTTCCCCCAAGATGGAAAATGCACTATAAAACGGCCACTAAACAGATTACAAATGTAAAGTGCCTTAAGCAACTGTCACAAATACCCAGAAGGAACACGATGCACACACTGCATTAAAAAAACAAAGACACACCCACGTGCTTAATCAGAGCCAATATTTTGAAGTCCTTGTGCTGTCTTTCAAATAAATGCAAAATCTGGCAGACATGGCCCAACAATGTAGAATAAACTTCATTCCCATTGTGAACTGCACAGACAAATGATGTAGGTGATGAAACTTTTTTCTACCTCAGATACTACTTCCTAGATAAGCACAGTTTGCTGTCACCAATATCCCTAAACCTGTCTATAGGCATATTAATTTCTTAGATATCTTCTTGCCATGATCAAATATAGCATCTGAAAGAGACACGTTAGTGATAGATTACTTACCTTAGAATATCCCCAGGCGTCAGACTGGATCCGGAAAGTTTTTCGTCAGCAGTACCCCTGCGCGTCGGTAGGCGTCGTACGGCTCCGCGTACGTCGCTGGCGTCGTAGCCGCCGAGATGACGTCGTCGGAGCTACTTAGATGCGACCGCGCGCTGACATCAGTTCTTTATTTTTTCGCGCTAGCAGCGCAGATCCGAGAGAGAGCGGTACCCCTAGTTAAAAGTTTTAACTTGGTTTTCTGAAGAAAGGATGCCCGGGTTTAAGTCCTGTAGGGCCTGCCGTCGGAACATGTCGGTAGCGGACCCGCCCGACGTGTCTCCTCTGCTTGGGGCACGCCCATGACCCCGAGGCGTGCCCAGATTGTCGGGCCATGGCGCCGAAAGCTTTGCGGGAGCGTTCCCGAAAGTTGTTGGAGGCCCGGCAATCGGTTCCGCGCCGCTCGAGGTCCCGCTCCCGTGGGAGGTCGAAGGACCGGTCGCGGAGCCGTCACCATCGCTCGTCGGACTCGGGGACAGGTAAGTCACGGCGCCATAAAAAGTCAAAGAAGCGACGTCGTTCGTCTTCTACCCCTCACCGGTCGCGGGATGCGGTGGAGGGGGCGGGCAATCACTCCCCGCGGCTCCGCTGGAGCCCCCGTTGTTGCCTGCGGCCTACACGCCCTTTCCGGACCCGCACGCGACTTCGGACGAGAAGCAGGCCTTCCTGTCGGCCATGGGCCGTTTGTTTGGCCCATCGGGTCACTCCGGAGCGCCTTCGGGCCCCGCGGACCCGTTGGGTTGGTCTGCCCCCGTGCCGCCGCCTTTGGCCTCGGCTACGCCGGCAAAATACCCTGCGCTGGCGCCGGATCCGCCCCCGGCGCCGCCCCCGGTGCCGGGCGCGGCGCCGCTACTGACGCCGTACGGCGCCGAACCAGAATTGGTCTCTTACCCCCCGATTCCATTTCTTGGTGGGGAGTTTATCCCATTTCCCCGGGCACCTCGTCCTTACCGGCCTCTTCCAAAACCGGTGGATGAAGGGGAGTACTGGGAGGGGTCTGAGGACCCTCTTGCAGCTCAATGCGAGAACGAGCCTGAATGGGAGGAAGACCTGGAGGGTCCGGTGGATCTGGATTTCTCTCCACACCCTGGCACGCTGTCCCCTTCTTCCGTGGCTACGGAGGAGGTTGGGATTTTTTCAGTGGCGCTGCGTAGGGCGGCTGAGGCTCTTAACCTCGAGCTCCCTTCCGTGCCTATCAGGACCAATCTTCTGACCGAAGTGCTGCAGCCAGCGTCGTCCTCCGCGGAGCCGCTGCTGCCCTTCAACGATGCACTCACTGATATCCTATTGAGCACCTGGAGCAAGCCTAACACAGGGGTTCCTGTGGATAAGGGTGTGGCACGCCGTCATCGCCTGGCGCCGGGCGACCCCAGCTTTCTCACACAACACCCGACACCTGAGAGTCTGGTTGTCCAGGCCTCTGCCTCTCCGAGCGCATTCCCTTCTGCTCCTCCAGACAAGTAATCTAAGAAACTGGAGCAGTTTGGGGAAAAAGATTTTCACTAATGCCAGTTCTGGGTTGCGGGCAGTGAATACTGCGTGCCTCTTAGGCTGCTATTCCCACTCTGTGTGGGACACCGTGGCACAGGTGCTGCCTCAGTGTCCTGTGGAAGCTCGGGCGGTACTCTCCCAGGCCATTACTGAAGGGAGGGATGCTGCTAAATTTACTATCCGTTGTGGGTTTGACACGGCCGATTCCCTCGGCAGGGCACTTTCCACAACGGTGGCGCTCCGCCGCTACGCTTGGCTCAGAACTACTGGCTTCTCTGGGGGATGTCCAGAACACTTTGTTGGACATGCCCTTTGATGGCACACGCCTCTTTGGTGACGAGGCGGATAGCACCCTGGAACGTTTTAAGGACTCTCGGGCTACGGCCCAGTCCTTAGGTCTCGCCACCACACGTACTTCCTCGGGGCCCGCTTTTCGCTCCTTTCGAGGTCAGGGTTGAGGCGCCCAAGGACGTTCCTTTCAGACCCGCAGGCCTGCGCAGCCGCAGTCTCAGCGCAGCCGCGGTCGTGGGGCCCGCCGTGGTGGATCCCGAGGGCAGCGGGCGAGTCAATCCACCACCGCCCCTGCCGCCGCTGCCTCAAAACCTTCCTAGTCCGGTGTTTCAGGCCCACCAGACGCCAGTGGGTGGCAGGATTCGCCATCAACCTTCCCCACTGGCGCACCATCACCTCGGACAGGTGGGTTCTACAGATAGTCCGGAGGGGCTACTCCCTCCCCTTCGAGTCTACCCCTACAGCCATGCCGCCTCAGTACCACCGCATGTCGGGGGATCACTTGTCACTTCTCCAGCAGGAAGTTGCGGACCTCTTGGCCAAGGGGGCCATCGAGCGCGTTCCAACGCCAGAAGTAGGTCGTGGTTGTTATTCCCACTACTTCTTGGTTCCAAAGAAGGACAAGGGCCTGCGTCCTATCTGAGACCTCCGGAATGTCAATCGCTTCCTCCGGAAGGAGAAGTTCAAGATGCTCACGCTTGCTCAGGTCTTGTCTGCCCTAGAACCGCAAGACTGGCTGGTAGCGTTGGACTTGCAGGATGCTTATTTTCATATTCCCATCCTGCCGGCCCACCGGCGTTACCTACGGTTCACGGTAGGCCACGAGCACTTTCAGTTCACCGTGCTCCCTTTCGGCCTTACCAGCGCCCCTCGGGTGTTCATGAAAGTGATGGCGGTGGTCGCAGCTCATCTGCGCAGATCAGAGGTTTCAGTCTTCCCCTATCTCGACGACTGGCTGTTGAAGGCGGGATCGCCCCAGGCAGTCGTCTCCCACCTCCAGCCTACGGCCGACCTCCTGCATTTGCTGGGGTTTTCCATCAACGTGCCAAAGTCACACCTGATTCCCTCTCAGAAGCTCCTCTTCATCGGAGCGGTTCTGGATACGGCGCAGTTCCGGGTTTATCCTCCCGAACAGCGAGTCCGGGACATTCGGGCTATGATTCAGATCTTTCGGCCCTGGTCCTGGGTTTCGGTCAGGAAGACCCTGAGGATGCTGGGCCTCATGGCCTCCTGCATCCTGCTTATCAATCATGCCAGATGGCATATGCGGGCTCTGCAGTGGGACCTGAAGTTCCAGTGGACGCAGCATCGGGGAAATCTGTCCGATTACGTCCAGATCTCGGAGGGCACTGCACAGGACTTGCAGTGGTGGCTCACGGGCCAGCGTTGGGTCAGCGGCAAATCCCTCTCCCTTCCCCAACCGGAGCACACAGTGGTGACGGACGCGTCCCTCCTGGGATGGGGCGGCCACATGAGAGAGGCGGAGATCAGAGGCCTCTGGTCTCCGGCGGAGTCCAAGCTCCATATCAACCTTTTGGAGCTCAGGGCGATCCTACTTGCACTGAAAGCATTCCATCCCTCTGTCAAGGGGAGAGTAGTGCAGGTGTTCACGGACAACACCACCGCCATGAGGTACTGCAACAAGCAGGGCGGGGTGGGGTCGTGGACCCTATGTCAGGAGGCTCTACGTCTCTGGACGTGGCTGGAACGTCAAGGCATTTCCTTGGCAATTCAACACCTGGCAGGTACCCTAAACGCCAGGGCGGACAAACTCAGCCCCAGGTGCATGTTGGATCACGCATGGCGTCTTCACTCAGAGGTGGCACAAGGTCTCTTTCAACAGTGGGGAGGGCCTTGGTTAGATCTATTCGCCACCGAAGAGAACGCGCAATGTCAGCAGTTCTGCACGTTGGAGTTTCCAAGGCGGCACTCGCTCGGCGACGCTTTTCGTCGCGAGTGGAGTTCCCGTCTGTTGTACGCCTTTCCGCCTATACCACTTCTACCCAGAGTGCTGAAGAAGGTCAGACGCGACCGGGCCCAAGTCATTCTTGTGGCGCCGGACTGGGCTCGAAGAGTTTGGTATCCCGAGCTACTCAGTATGAGCGTGGATCCCCCGATCCGACTGCCTCTTCAGGAGGATCTCCTGTCGCAGCACCAGGGGACGGTCCTCCACCCGAACCTGTCCAGCCTCCACCTCCTTGCGTGGAGATTGAGCGGCGACAGCTGATTCCATTTGACTTGCCTCCTGAAGTCTGTAATGTGATTCTGGCAGCCAGGCGTCCCTCCACTAAAACGGTATACGCCTGTCGGTGGAACACATTTGTGCCATGGTGCACAGCGAAAGCTGTAGATCCTCTTGCTGCCCCGCTTTCTGAGGTCCTATTGCTCCTTCTCTCTTTGGCCCAGCAGGGCTCTGCTCTGGGCACTATCAAGGGCTACCTTTCTGCTCTTTCAGCCTTAGGCTGCCTGATCAGCCCTCTCTTTTCAAGTCCCCTGTTAACAGATTTCTCAAAGGCATTACTCACCTTTTCCCTCCTGTTCCTTTTGTCATGCCTCAGTGGGACTTGAACCTGGTTCTCACATACTTAATGTGCGCTCCCTTTGAGCCTCTTCATAACTGTCCTTTGCGGTTATTGACTTTGAAAACTGTCTTCCTGGTGGCCATCACTTCCGCTTGGCGGGTGAGTGAGCTCCAAGCTCTTTCCTGTAAACCTCCTTTCCTGGCGATTCATCCGGACAAGGTTGTGCTTCGACCGCGTCTCTCCTTTCTACCAAAAGTAGTCTCTGCCTTTCATCTCGGGCAAACTGTGACTCTGCCCACTTTCTTTCCGCCTCCGCACCCTTCAAGAGAAGAGGAGAGGCTCCACCGTCTGGACCCAAAACGTGCGCTTTCGTTCTATCTCAACCGCACACAGCAGTTCCGGGTGGATGACCAGCTCTTTGTTGGCTACGTGGGCGTCAAGAAAGGCCGGGCTGTGCACAAGAAAACTATCTCACAATGGGTTGTCTTGTGCATTAAAGCCTGTTACTCTCTGGCTAAAAAGGAACCTCCGGTTGGGCTGCGCGCCCATTCTACCAGGGCGACAGCAGCTACTACAGCATTGGGACGCGGTGTCCCCCTGAAAGACATCTGTCAGGCGGCCACTTGGGCCTTGTTGCATACTTTCACTAAGCACTATTGCCTTGACAGTCCGGTCCGGAGAGACGGCTTCTTTGGCCGTTCAGTTCTCTGTGACTTTCTGTTGCAATCTCACTTCGCAGACCCACCTCCGGGGTTGGTTTTGCTTGGGTATGTATTCTAAGGTAAGGAATCTATCACTAACGTGTCTATTTCAGATGCACAAGTTAGTTGTGGAACGATATATCTGTAAGAGACGTTAGTTAGTGATAGATTCCTTACCGCCCGCCCATCCTCCCCGTTCTGCGAACTGTTCTCTAGGGTTCAGGTCATCCTTTTCAGGGCCCTAGTTCTATTGCACCTGTAGTCTGTCTCCGGCATGGCTCTGCGCTCCTGGCGCGGAAATGTTGTGTACAGAACTGACGTCAGCGCGCGTGGGCGCGTCTAAGTAGCTCCGACGACGTCATCTCGGCGGCTACGACGCCAGCGACGTACGCGGAGCCATACGACGACGCCTACCGATGCGCAGGGGTACTGCTGACGAAAAACTTAACGGATCCAGTCTGACGCCTGGAGATATTCTAAGGTAAGGAATCTATCACTAACTAATGTCTCTTACAGATATATCGTTACACAAGTAAGTAACTTGTGCAACAATACACCCAGATTAGACAGAAAAATACTTTTAATGCCTGGAATCTCATGAAAGGAACAGGACAGTGACACACTTGTAACAACGCACTGAGCACCCACCATAGACATGTGTCCTAAGTTGAAAATCTTCATTCTGCAAATGTTTCTCATTTGCCTAAAGGGCAGAGCAGCAGGAAGGTGTGTTAAATGTCCGACATTCAACTTTTATCTGCTACAATCAATTCTTAATGGCGTGCAAACATATTTCCATTCATATCCTTGAAATGGGGTGGGACAAGACTGCTGGGAAAGGGAACTCTGCACTGAGAAATTAAACAGGTAGGAATTGAAAGAAACAACTAAGTGTTACATGAAATAGCAAATGTAATGAAAGGAATTAAAAGCAGGACAGATTGTAGGAATAATTGGCAATCGGAAGGAATGAGGGAAAGAAGAAAATAAAGAAAATTTATTTATAAACAATGTAAAAGCACTCCTCCCATGATTATGCACAGAGCAAGAAAGAACACTGACAATCACCTATTTTTACAATCTTTGAAAACCTTGGAAAACAGTCAAAAAATCCCAACGGAATTCACAACAAATAACTAAAAAAAGGATAGCCTATTTATAATCACGGTCTGGGGAATTGGTCAGGACTATTGACCCCTAGGCCATGTGGGACTACTGTCCAATGTCAGTCACTGTCTAAAAGAGCATACTGGTTTAGAAATGTGCTGTAGTGTAATGGCCTGTTATGAAAGCAAGAGAAACGACATTGCATTTAGAAAAATAGGGCACTGCAAACATGAACAAATATTATTTGCTTTGTGATGAAGCCCTTTTGATAGCATTTATCTATCTCACACAAACCCTTGCATGTGTTAAAGAAGCAAAGCATGTGGCTATGCTAAATTGTCAATCTATTTGGAGGCAAGGAAAGTGTATCTTGGGTGCATCTCAGATATTTACACACACACTCTTACACACACACACACACACACACTTATCTGGAGTAACACTACTATGTATTCCACAGGTTCTTTATCCTATGAACAGTATCTTTGTTGGTTTTTATTGAATCTTCAGGAGCGATTTGAAGGATTGGCTGCTTTGAATGAATTTACTTGCAGTCATTTTTAACACTTTTTATTACGTGTCCTTTTTATTGGATTTTTGGCAACCATCCCTGTTTCCTACCTGCTGATCTTAAACTTTCCACTGTATATTCGCTCTGCCCATATCACATCTGATCCATTCAGAAGGTAATACATTTAGTAAAGGTAAAAACAGATGGCGAGGTTTGCTAAGAGGCATGGATCACCTGTTTCTAAGTATTAAGTGGGGGGATAAGGTCTACCCGAAATTTGTAGACCCATTTCAAGTGGTGGGGTTGGCAGCATAACACTTTAAGCTACTGATTAAATGGAAGATTCATCCAGTAGTTCGTTTCACGTTTCGCTTGCTACTGATTCACCACAGCACTTCCTTCCATACTTGTAGAGCGGGCCCCAGAGTGTGAGATCGAATCCATCTTAGATTTCTAAGGGCATCAATCTGGTAGCATGGAAGGGATGCATTGTGCCAGAGGCCTAGAATGAAGTAGCTTCCTTTGTTTATTTTGTCAGTTAGTATTGTTGTCATTTTCCTGACAGTTCAGAAGGGATATGTTCTGGGAATTGAAGAATACTGTCCGGCATAAGATTGGCCAGTCACAGTTGCTCAGGAGGGGAGACATTCTGGGAGGAGGGGAATGCGGTCAGGCCTATTTACCAATCACAATTCCATCAGGGAGTACATCGTGCGAAGTACAAATGTTTACCCTGTATTCAACCTTTTCAAATAGTCATAGGCTATAGAAAATGTGGAACACTGCAGGTGTTGATTGTGGGTGTTTTAATAGCTTGGTTGACGTGGAGCTAGGTTTTAGCATTACTCTTTTGGGTGCCGAGTGGTCACTTTTGAGTAAAGGCACATAGAGAAAATATAAGCAGCAATCAGTACAGAGAATCTGTGCCTGGCATAGTTTCAGTTGTTGTTGCTTGTTCGCATTCCACTCTAGGTCGCACCCAGCCTCTTTCCTGAACCTTTTTTTTTTTTTTTCTTTTCTTACAGTTCCCTTGGGTCCTCCTTTTGCCATAGAGTAAGGTACTTACCTTTTGCTCCTGTTCATCTTCGTTGTCTAGTCTTCATGGATGTTGCGTTGGATTCCTGGTCATCTCAAACGTTTGACTACATTTGCAACTGTGAAGGCTTGGAAGAGCAGTTGAAAATGTACTCAACTCATTGCCCCATTATTGCCTACTTGTCCACTGATGGCTATTGTTCTAATGAAGTTAATTTAATTGAAACACATTTCACCTTAGCCTCTCAATCAGTTACGTGATGATTACAGTAATGATTGTCCTAACAGCGGAGAGGAGAAACAAGGTATTTAGGAGATTTATTCTGCTGAAGACCACAAGAGGTTAGCACAAACCCAGTACTTTCAAAGTTGCATCAGATACCAGGCAAAAAGTGGGGGTAACCATGTCAAAAAGGCCACTTTCCTACCCCATATAGGATGTTTTTTGCAATACAGAACAAAATGTAAATATCTGTAAACGAACTACATGCACCGAGCAGTTAGGAAAGCAAACATGAAACTTTTTTTGTAATTCTGATGTGTGCTGGAAACCGGTTTTAATAGGATCAAAACAAACCAAGGCACTAGGGGTGGGCGGAATTTGCGTAGTCGCGCTACGCAAAGCTCCGCGAAACGGTAAAAAATCTCCGCGAGCACGCAAAAGTTCAGCGAACACGCGGAATTGCTTGTTCCGCCCGTTTGCGATGCTTTTTTCCTGTTCGCGAACGCTGTTTGCGTGCTCGGGGAGAAATATCTCGCAAACACGCATTTTGAAAGCGCGAACAAATAAAAAATTCCGCGAAGTCGCGGATTGCGGAATTTTCGGCAATTTCGCGTTCTCGGCCGAACGCGAAATTACCCAAATTCCGCAAATTCCGCGAGCGGAACGGAATTTACCGCCCAGGCCTACAAGGCACTCACTTGATGCACAAATGATAAATATTCACAGAAACCCAATTTCCACACTTTATAATTTGTGCTATATAGTTTAATCAGTAAAACTGTATGTCTGCAAGTTTAGTGGCCATTTCAATGGGAAATGTGTTTTCTGTAAATGACAATGCGCTACCACATGATGCTTTAGTTCCACTCATAAATCGCCTATTAAAGGTAAGTTGGTGGCGAAAGTATGTTCTGAAAAGTGGGTCATGGTTCTATAACGTTTAGGAACCACTGTTTTAGGTCATTACCTGGTTTTCTTAGTAGGCATGGTGTTAATGGAGCTTCTGAATCGTTTGCATCTAGTGTGTCGGGTTCCACACTACAGAAGTATGCAGAATGATCCCAGCACAACACAAAGGTATCCTAAACGTATGCTCTATAGGCCTGGTGGAGAGTGTTAGATGGTGTGGTCAAACGCACTTTTTGTGTAAAAAGGGGCCTCACCCACTCTTAGGGCATTCTTCAACATGTCTCATCGTAGTGTACAAAATAACAGGATGAACTTGACCTTGGTGGAGATGCTTCTTTTGTAGTGACTACCCTGATAAACCGTTATTTTGAGTGTCACTGGTGAGAATAAAAGTGAGATAAAATGGATGTCTATGGATTTAACTAATCAAGCATCCTGCGTCTTAACATGTTTCAACCATCAGATTCAAGGCCACCAAGCATCCACGACTTTTAGCAGGACTCATTAATGATCCAGATCATTGTATGATATATGCCTTTTCTGTAACAGTTTATTATGTGAATAGTATAAAGCTTCCGCGGCTGGTCCATTGGGGCTGAGGGGCCACGTCCCCTTGCGTTTTGCCCCTCACGAACTTTGTCTTTCAGTCTGAACAAAGGTCAGCCTGACAAACACTGTTCATTTTCAGGTTAGGCAGCTAGGAGCTAGACATGCTCTAAATGCGCAGGCTCCTGACTGCCTGAGCTGACCTTTGCTGGGCTGAGAATGTCACAGCTCCTGTGGGCGTGACCTCCTCAGCTCAGCAAAGATCCTTGAGGCCCTCCCCCTCAGTGACGAGGTGTTGCGTCACTCATTGCCTCGCACCTGGGCGCTTCAGTTTTAAGCTCTGAAGCGCCCAGGTTCGAGTGTCAACCAGTGACCCTTAGTCAGAGTGGTGTGGGGTCAGCAGTCTCACTGACCCCATCCCACTCTGTGACGACGTGAGACCTCCGAGGCAGAGCTGCAGGTAAGTGTGATTTTAAAAAACACTTTTTTATTAATGTTTGGTGCGTGTATGTTTGAATATTTAGTAATTAGGTTTGTTAATGGGTGTGTGTGTGGGGATGTATGGTTGTCAGTATGTATGTGTGCGTGTGTCCCGCCCGCCACTGGTATAAAGGTAAATTCATAACATGCTGGCTTACTTAGCCTGAATGAATTACATATATATTCATGCCTATTGGGTAAAAACAAAGAGAAGACTTGTATTAAAGCAAACACACTGTGTTTGTGTTTCTGTCCAATAGGAACTAGGAAAACGGTATTTAACTTGCAGCATATAGCATATCGAGACACTACACGCAGAATTCACTACTCTGCTGCCAGAATTCCTCCTACATGTAAGGCCGCAACCCCATATCTCCCCTGCCTTGAAGGTGGTCCGCTGGTTCTGCAGTATTGGATATTTCGTAGATTCACATGCTTTAATCATTCCCCGTCATCAAAGTGTGAGACTTACCGTACTATAATAATAAAGCAGTATGAATCATTATCATAGGTTATAATGGCAATGAACAATCACTTTAATAGCCTATCTGTCTTAAAAGAAAAAGAACCAAACTTCAGACAATCAAGCGATGGCACCCTCTAGAATTCTCCCAGGAGATGCTGAGTCCCTCCGATTTTCTACCGCCTGTCGTGTGAAAGAGTCTCCCTGAGCTCTGCTCGGTTTCTTCAGCCATTACTTGTTTTGGATCATCCAAAATTATATTTCCTATTTCTTTTCTCTCACCCTAGCACTAACGTTTCAGAACAGAAAAAATGAGGGTACACTTTGAAGACACTATGAGTATACCTACTACCTTCAACTTGTCCACAAGACTGGAAAATATGTCTAACCTTTTCCTCTAAAACTCTTATGGATTGATAGGTGAGGCTATTAATGTGGCTACAGAAACTTAAATCTAACACAACTGTCATTTCGGAGGAGGACAGTGAGGATTTCATCATCTCACAGGAGGTCAAAAGGGAGAGGTTGCGCCAAGGGTGTACAGAGGCGCACAGAAAAGGCATAAAAAAGACTCCATGAGTCATCAAAAGGCATTTCTCAGAGAGAGAAAAAGGAAAACCTCTCCTCAGAGGCAAGATCAGACCCCACAGGTCCCTCTTCAGCCCTGGCATTACATCAGGGAAATCTTCTTCAGAACCAGTCGTGGTGAAACATAAACTGACAATGAGGCGTTGACTGCAAAACCGCCCTCAAAATCAGTGACAACCATGATAATGACTGTCGACCACAACCACGTCGACTATAACTTCCTCATCGATGACTGCCTCGACGACTGCCTCATCTATGGCAGCCTCATCAACGACACCCTCGTTAACTACGTCACCCTTGTCGACTACGACTTCGTTGACGTCTGCATTGACGATGACCTCGTTGAAAACACAAATGACGGCGTAAACATCATAGCAGTACACAAACTAAAGAAACCACATAATCCATCAGAACTTAATTTTAAGGATGAAGAAGGGGACTAATATGAGCATGTCTAGAACAGGCAGCAATATGGACTGTATGTGGAGCAATTTCACCACTTATCGCCGCCTCCAACTCTACAGGGCATGGTTCAGGTCCCTGTGACTCTAGTACAAGACCTACAGGGCATGTTATAGGATTACTGCAAACGCTTTCCTGAGTCTGCAAGGTCAACATCATCTCCGAAATGTCATCAACCTCCAATGTTCCTGACACTCCAAGAATGACCCCGGTGTCATATATTGTCATGCTTCCTCTGAACGACCCATCCTCCTCGGATGATGATACTGAGAAGTTAACATTCACAATATTCAATCTGTACCCAATAAATAGGACAATTATGTAATACCAACACCTTCACCTCCGACACCGCATCCGGTGGATTCCCCACCAGATGATATTGGTGGTTTACATACCCTTATGGAGCGAGTGGCCAAACAACTCCAACTTCCAATAACAATCAAGCAATCGGATTGTTTCTTTTTGATTTTAAAGAGAGGGGCTGTGAGAGCTATTCCAATTGTTGATTATATCTGGGAGGAAGGAATTGCAATCATGAGAAACCCTGCCATGGTCACAGCAGTTGTACCAAGGATCGTTAAGTGCAAAGCAACTGAAGTCTCGCCACCATCTCTGTTGAACACCTGAAACCAGACTGTCAACACACAGGCGGCTCACCGTCATTCAAAGAACCCTTCCACACCAATCAAAACCCCGCCTGACAAGCAAAGCAGACACCTTGATAACAGTGGGAAGAGTTTCTCAACTATGTCCAGTACAGACAGCCAATTCACTGGCAATACTGGGCAGGTAGGACCTCCAAATGTGGTCAGACATCGCCACATACATGAAATTTCTGCCGGAAGACAAAAGGACAGAAGCAAAAAAAAAGATCCTTCAGGATAGAGAAAGGTCCTCATCGGAAATCATAGATTGCGGTATGGATATAGCTTCAATAGGAATCCGGCAACTGGCAGGATCAGCGGTCCATGCGATGGTGACACTCTGGCAAGCATGTGGACTTCATCTTCCAAGCAATCAAGGCAGACACTGACACCGCATTATCTCTGGGCACATTACAATTTCGAAAAACACCCTTTAGAAGGGCCCACGGAAGAGGCACTTATTGGTATTGAGTAGGATACCAGAGGTTTAAGACTGATCAGTCCTCTCTGCAGCCCTTTAGGCCAGCTTACCAGAAACACCAACCATATAGGACATCGCCAGCGGCAGGCTACTCCAAGCAACCACCAATGAGAAGGCTGGCAGCGCAGGCAAGAGACACTGGCAGAAAGCAATGACAATTTTGGAGTGCCTCTTATGCCCCTTGCAACACAACATCCTGTGGGAGCAAACCATTTCAAAATGTTCTCATCAATGCCAGAAAATACCATCAGACAAATGGGTCCAGGATCTCGGCACATATGGTCACTTGCCTTAGAGAGAGCCCCACATTCTCAGCAAGGGCTTCTATTCTTGTTTTTTCCTCATAAAGAAGGTAGGGCAATGGCGACCCATCCTAGACCTCTGGACATTAAACCAGTGTTTCCAGAAACTATCCTTTCGCATGGTAACCCTCTTGGACATCCTGCATCTCCTAAACCACAAAGACCACATCACAACTTTGGATTTGCAGGATGCATACTTCCACATCCCTATCCAGCTCAAACATTGTAAATACCTGTTTCACTGCAGTCAGCGCCCATTACCAATTCAAAGTCCTCCCATTTGGCCTCAAATCAGCTCCCTTTGTTCTTACCAAATGCTTAGCCCCTGTGGCAGCTTCTCTCTGGAATCCGGTATTCCCCAACCTTGACGACTGGTTGATAAAAGCAACAACAGCATCTCAAGCGTCCAAAGCCGCAGAGGCTTGCCTGAAGTTGTTCCACAAACTAGGTCTCACGGTAAATTATCAAAAATCTTCAACTACTCCATCCAAGAAGATAATGTTCCTGGGCGCAACCTTCGATACTGTCCAAGACAACGCCTTTCTATCCCAGGACAGGCAACAAAGGCTCAAGAAACTGCTGTCAAACTATCCAGAAAAAAAGTCTGTTTCAGTACGTCTGTTCAAATCGCCTCTGGGCAGGATGTCATCCGCAATCAATCCGATCCCTCTCACACTCCTGAAAATGGGACCCTTGCAGGAACAGCTACAAAAACAATGGATTCAAACAGAAGGATTGTTTGAAGACCTGGTGATGGTCACACTAGGTATGATGGAAGCACTAGCCTGGTGGACCCAGACCTCTCACCTGTCAGAGGGCCTCAAGTTCTTGCCTCAAATACCTATCTTCATAATAACTACGAATGCCTCCCTGGAGGGCTGGGGCGATCAGCTGCAGGACCAGCAAATTCAAGGAAAGTTGTCACTGCTCCAGAAGAGCATAGGTATTAATCGCCAGGAGTTCAAAGCTATCTATCGTCTCCAAGCTTTCCTGCCAAGGATAGCAGGGTCTTCGCTGTTAGTTTGCACAGACAATACCACCAGCATGCAGTACGTGAACAAACGAGGGGGCACAAGATCACTGGCACTGTCCAAGGAAGCTCAGGAAATCTGGAACTGGCTAACAACACACAGGATAACTCTTTGGGCTGAACATATTCCCGGGACAAGAAATCACTTAGCAGACATGCTAAGCAGAATCAGAAACAGCTGCCACGAATGGAAACTTGATCAGTCTCTCTCTCTTCCTCTTCCTCTCTTCCTCTCTTCTCTCTTCCACATCTAGGATCGTGGAGTAATGCCTTTTCTATTAGATGGTCCAGGATGTATGCCTAAGTTTTTCCCCCCCGATACCTCTAATGCCAAAGGTTCTCAGCAAGATGAAAGCAGACTGGTGTCGCCTCATCCTGATAGCCTCCAGGTGGCCCAGGCAGCATTGGTTTATAGAGCTTCTCCTACTATCGAAATCCAACCACATATATCCTGAACACTTTTGACTATGATTCCGAGGCCAGCCAAGTTCTTCATCCAGATCCAACTTCTCTCCACTTATGCGCATGGCTCCTGAATTCCATGAATTCAAACATCTGAATATTCCTCAGGACTGCTGAAATATTCACTCAAAGGAAAAGGTAGAAGCCACAATAAAAACATATAAGCTGAAATGGAAACATTTCTGCCTATGGTGCCAGAAATTAAACCTACATCCTCTACAAGCATCACCTGAGTAGATATTACCCGATCTCCTCTCGCTAGCTGAATCAGGGTTGGTGCATACATCTGTTAAGGGGCATCTTGTAGCAATATCAGGATATAGACGCTATTCACATTCTCCAGTATTGTAACTTTTTTAGATAGATATGCCTGAATCTTCCCCGTCGCCATGGTGGGAGTCCCACAGTAACAGTAAAAATAGCAGTGCTAAAGAATTGGCTTTAATCTCCATTGAAAAACAATAGTATTTAGTAACCTATTGTTTTAAAACATACAAACTTCAGCCAATCGGAGCGGAGACCCTGGAGTGTCCATCCCCTAAAAAGCCGCCATACCTCAGATTTCTTACCACGCGTCATGTTGGGGAGTGTCTTTGAGCTCTGCTCAGTCAGTGTTTCTTTATTACCCTTTTTACCTACAGCTTCAAGCTATCATTTCTTCACCTATCAACATGGAAGGTACTGTTGAAGTGTGTATTTTCCTTTCACACAATGCCAGAGTCTAAAAAAGAACTTTTTAGGCCCTGCAAGACCTGTGGACAAAGCAGACTTTTCTCTGAGGACCCTCATAAAGAGTGTCTATATTGCTTTTATCCTCACCACAAACCCAAGAACTGTATGTACTGCCATACGTTTTCTGGTGAAACCCTCAAGGACAGAGGGTACACTATTGCTATGGCTCCAGAGAAAAAAGTAAGCCTCTGACTTACTCTGACCATGAGGACAAAGCCCATTCCACATCAAGGAGGAGGAAAGGAGAATCCTCTTCTGCTCACAAGGACTAGAAAAGATCAAAGTCTCATAATAATGAGGTTTCTGAGGAGAAAAAAGCCAAAAAAGGCCAGGCTGGCTCTTCCACTTCTCATCAGAGGTCAAACTCCTTTCAAAGAGCCTTCTTCACTATCGGACCGATCGTCGACGGCTCCATTGTCCAGGATTCTGCCGTCTACAGCGACAACAGCAGTTTCCACACCGTCGACGGTCTCGTCAGCGACATCCACCACATAGACGGTCAAGACATCAATGGTAGCAAAATCGTCGAGCAAGGAGACCACTGTTACTCAGTCATTGACTACTACGAGACCGCCCCCGTCAGGGAGGCCTTCATCGTCCGCCACATCACCGTTGACTGTGTTGCTGTCAGCTATGTCGACTACGTCGTTGACGGTTCCGTCAGTGGAGGGAAAAAAGATTCCATCAAAGCCAACATTTCAAGATTTTTCTAAAATCTCACCATTGCTCTCAACTCACCTCCTGGATTTCCAAGAATCTGAAGTTAAGGCTTATTTGGCCCTGCCTGCAGCCCTTCCCAGTTGAAGGTTAAATGCCAGGGATCTGATGAGGAGGATGAGAAGGATGACAATCCATCCAACTACCTTCAGGGTGACTACTCCTTCACTGATAGGGGTCCTCCCTCAGCCCAACGTCTAGACTGCTTTCAGGAACATTATCCTTATGAGGAGCAAAAGGAGGAGCACCAACACCTCCAGGAACCCTCTGTCAATGTCACTGTTTCTCTGGTTACAGATTGGAGTTTCATGATTAATGACTATTACAGACGCTTTCCTAACGCAAACTCTGCTCCTCGGCCTCCACAGAATGCCCCTGTTACCAGCCCTGCTCCTCAAAGTACTCTTAAATGCCTAAAAGAAAAAGTAGCACAGATGTCCTGTGGATCATCCCAGTTGATCCAGAGGACAGCGATGACCAGCAAATGGAGGAGGGTGAGCTCCACACAGATATGGATGCTCCCGACGAATGTGATGATTGTTGCCCCAATGTCATCTCCTACCCAGCCAGTAGCTGATTGGCTGCCTGCGGATAGTGATGGTTTTCGTGATCTTTTGGAGCTGGCCTCCAACCGCTTTGAAATGAAATTTGTACTTGTAAAGCGCACCCATACCCCCAAAGGGGTGTCCAGGCGCTGTACGCATACCGCTGTGGAACCCTTCCTGGCTTTTCCCTGTGAAATGTCCACTCCTGGGCACCCCCAGGGTGAAGCCAGGCATCCCAGCGCTGTTGGGGCCGTTGTGGAGATTAAGCAAGCTATTGCCCAGAGTTGCAGAGTGGGACCCATGATTAGAATAGGCACCGAGGCGAGAATTATCAGGTCCGAGGAAATTGAGCCCAAGACCCGCCGAGGCGGGAATTGAACCCTGGTCCCGGGCCAGATCTCTGCATCAGGGTCTGCCGCTCTAACCATTGAGCCACACTTCCACTTTGACCTCCCTATGCCAGCCACACAAGCGGAGTGCTTTCTTTATGACTTTAAACCTGGCACACAGCTCACCATTCGTGCTATTCCCATTGTGGATTTCTTGTGGCAAGAGGGCCTCAAATTGATAAACACCAGCTTCCATTCCAGCTGTCGTGTCGAAGCTTGACAAATATAAGGCCCCTGAAAACTCCCCCACGTATCTCATTGGGCATAGATTGTCATGCAGGCCGCACAACGGAGGACCAAGAATCCCTCTTCTCCATGCATGGCTCCACTGGACAAGGAAGGGCGCCGCCTAGATAATCTAGTCAAAACATTTTCTGCACTAGCGGCCACTTTCATTAGAGCTTCCACTGCCATGACCATCTTCGGGAGATAAGACCGACAGATGAGTCAGACATCTCGTCTCTGTTGGAGTATCTCCCGGAAGACTGGAAAAAAAGAGGCGAGAGACGTTCTTTCTGAAGGAGTAAAGACCTCTTCCGAGCTGATTGACATCGCCATGGACATCTCCTCCACCGCCTTTCGACAGATGACTTGAGCGGTGGTTTAGCGCCACCAGGGATGGTTTAAGGCCACTATCTTACACCCGTAAATGCAGGCCAGGGTGATATGCCATTCGATGGGGAATGTCTTTTGGGAAGCACATTGACGATGCGCTCCAGTCCATCAAATCAGACCGACACGGCCAAATCCCTCTGCAGTTTACAGCAGCGGAGATCTCAGTCCTTTTGAGGTAGAGGTCAGTACCTATCTAGGCCACAATTTCAGCAGCGGGTCCAACCTTATTCACAGCAGACCTTTCACCTGTCTTATTCCAGCCAAACCTACAGCTCGAATACCACACCAGCACATTCGAGGGCATCAGGGTGCAGACGTCAACCATGAGACGGGAAGTCTCAAAATTCCAACAGGAGGCAATGAGAAGCAGCAGGTCCCTGTCACTTTTCTCCCACTTCGACTCAGTCCCACCTCGTCAAAATTCTTAAGTCAGTGGAAGTCCTTCTCGTCAGACAAATGGGTGTTGGGCGTTTTCCAGCATGGTCACACCCTGACATTTGTTCTGCAGCCTCCAAATTTTCCTCCAAGGATGACATCTCATCGTCCTCTTCCATTTCTCAGAAAATAAATAGGATCGCTTCTTTCCAAGCACGCAATAGAGGAGTTTCCACGCAACCAGCACAATCTGTGGTTTTACACCCACTTCTTCCTCATCAAGAAGACAGAAAAATGGAAGCAGGTAATGGACTTCAGGCTACTAAACAAGTTCATCAAAACCAACCATTCAGGATGCTCTCTAAGAGATCCTGCTCCTTATGGAGGAGAGAGAGATTACCTCACTTCCTTGATCATCTTAATGCTTATTTTCACATCCCCATACATACCAAGTATTGCAGATTTCTCAGGTTTTGGTGGCAGGGTGCCATTATCAACTGAAAGTGCTACCCTACGGTTTGAAGCCAGCACCCAGTGTTCACTCATTGTATAGCCCTGGTGGCAACTTTTCTCCGTTCCGGTCACCAGGTATTTCCCTACCTACGATTGGTTAATCAAAGCTCCATCCTTCCGAATGGCCAAGAAATCCATTTGAGGCTGCCGGCAACTCTTTCAGTCGCCAAGTTTCTACCACAATGAAGAAAAATGATCTCTCATCCTCCTCCAGGTTGCTAGTTTTTCTAGGGGCTTTTCTTGACACTGAGCTTTCAAAAGCTTTTCCCACGAAAGAAAGGATTTCACGTCTGCAAAGGATAACATGTCTCTGGTCTACAAGAAAGTCAGTTTCTGTAAGAACATACAAATCCATGCTGGGGATATTGTTATCCTGCTTCACCTTGATCCCCAATTGCCGTCTCCGCATGAGACCACTGCAAGAGCAGCTAAATGCACAGTGGTCTCAATCTCTGGGTTTGTTCGACATAATTTCCATTACCTCAGAAATGACCTCAGCAATGTCCTGGTAGATGGTCATACAACATCTCTCCGGGTCTCTCCTGCCTACAAACAACACCACAAATGGCGGATGTCTCCATGGAAGGATGGGGAGCCCACCTCCACGACCTTCAGGTTCACAGTAAGTGGTCCGCCCAAGAAGAATCATGCCACATAAATCTTTTGGAACTCTAGGCAGTATTTCTCGGCCTTCAAGCCTTCCTCCCAAGAATCTGGGGCTCTTCAGTACTTGTCAAGACAGACACCACCACCGTGTTTTATCTCCTCAAACTGGGTGGCACGAGGTCTCAAATATTCTCAGCTCAAGCACAACAGATATGGGAGTGTCTGATCACCAATGTCATCTCATTAAAGGTGGAACATGTACCGGGAGTGCAGAACGAGTGGGCCGGCTCCCTCAGCAGGGACACAAGGCTCAGCGACAATCAACTGCAAAGAGACTTCGAGTCATGAGGTTATCCAACCTTAGGTCTGTTCGCTACTTCCCTCAACAAAAAAATGCACTTTATTTGCCAGCAGGGTTCCTCAGCCAAGATCTTGGTTAAACACCTTTCCCTTCTCAAGGCAGGGATGTTTGCTTACAGATTTCCTCCATTCTCTCTCATCCCAAGGATTATGCAAAAAATGAAATTGAAACCGTGCCGACTCATTCTCATCACCCTGGCGTGGGCAAGACAATACTGTTACACAGAGCTGCGTCGCCTATCAGAGTGCACTCCCATTCAGTTTCCACTGGTGGAGGATCTCCTCTCTATGAACCAGGGCCAAGTGTTTCATCTGCAGATTCCCACTCTTTGCTTATCGGCTTGGCTCCTCACCACGCTGAATTTGTAAACTTGAGGGGGGGCGTGGCTTGCCGCGAGAGGAAATGCCTGCAAGTTAGTTGAGCTCCGCTGAGCCAACCCAGTAATCCCCCAAAAATCCTGTCACAATCCGTCCAAATAGGGCTGTATCAACGAGTAGGAGAGCGGAAGACCCCTAGAATCGGAAACGGCAAAAGAGGCTGATTCAGGAATACGAAGCCAAATCGAGAAATCCAGTAAAGACCGGCCGGAAGCCCCGGGCTCGAGTAGCGCTGCTGGCCGGCTGTAACGAAGTGGAGGTAAGGGGCGTGCAGCAACAGAACCTGCGCTCGAGTTGGGGACCTTCCCACCCCCCCCTCCTGAACTGCATCCTCTGAGCACACACCGCGAGGGGCCCGGGTAATCCCCAAACGGGCGGATGAGGCATTGGCGTACTGCCTGCAACGGAGAACCGCGACACGTAGCCGGGAGCTGGGCCATGAAGTCACACGTGGTGGCAGTGTGCGATGAGGGAAATACGATAAACGCTGACAGGAGAGGCCCAAAAGTTTGCAGAGGAGGGATAATAACTCGTGAGGGCTGAGGTGAAGTGTCCCGGTGACCGCAGCAAAATTTTGAGAGGATATCTGGGCAGTAAAGGCCTGAGCATGCCGAGCTAGAAGAAGAGGAGAGGTGCTAATGGTGGAGGCCTCCCAAGCAATATACTATATACCCCCCACCAGCGGGTAATAGGTGACCCTGATACCGCAGCGCTCGGACTCGACGGTGGACCGGACCGCAAGGGACCGGAAAAGCTGAACTGGGAGGCAAGCTATCCTACGGTGCAACAGTGGAAGCACTGGGAACCTGTGCAACAGAAGGGGGGTGACCTCCTATCCAGGAGAAGACAATTGTGAACAAGACCTCGTAGGTGCGGACCAGGGAAGGCCTGGTCGCTGGACAGTGCAGAGGCCAGAGTAGAGGGCGGGATACAAGGGCCCTGGGCAGGAAAACCAACAGGCCGTCAGGGGCTGAGGTCCTGGGCAGGCAGTGGTGACTACTGCGGGGGCTCAAGACACCTCCAAAATTGAACAGCTTCTGCGCACTATCCACAGAACCAAGAGACGTATCTGGAAGGATAGCGAAAGGGCCCAAGAGCCATGACGGACGGAAGGGGCCCAAAGGGAGTCCACCAAACGAAGCTTGACATGTACACAGTGACTAAAGATCGCACTGTTATGAACATGAGCGAGGCAGAGCCAGACATCAGGGCACAGTCCGGTGCGGAGATGGAGGGACCAACGCTGCAAGACATGACAGCGCTGCAGGGTGTGAGAACACACCTAGCAGGCAAGATAGATACAGTGACCACGGAAGTGTCACTGATGAGAGCGGATCTGAGAAATATGGGAACTAAGGTGAAGGAAATTGAAAAGGTCACAGCCACCTTGGTGGAGGATACAAAAGCGCTGCAGAAGCTAGTGCAGGAACTCTCCAACTCGATGAAGATACTGGAGGCAAAGCTTGAAGACCAGGAAGGCAGGTCCCGTCGTAATAACGTGCGAATAATCGGGGTGCCGGAACGGGCGGAGGGACCCTCAGTCGAACTCTACGTTGAGGATTTGATCATTAAGAAACTCCAACCGAGAGGCCTATCCAAATATTTTTCGGTAGAGAGGGTGCATAGAATACCCGGAACCAAGCCGAGACCGGGGGCACCACCACGCCCAATAATAGCACATATTTTCAACTACAGGGACCGGGATAGGATTTTGCAAACGGCACGGAGTGCCCCGCCGCTCAAGCTAGACAATGCAACAATAACTTTCTACCCCGACTTTACGGCAAAAGTACAACGAGCCCAGAGGACATTCCTGGAAGTAAAAAAGGCACTAAGAGCGAAGGACGTCAAGTACTCCATGCTATTCCCATCTACACTCAGGGTGATAGCAGAAGGCAAGATTTGGAGGTTTACCACTCCGGAAGAAGTATGTGAATGGCTAGATGGGTGGCGGAGAGTTGGGAAACCTGCGCCAATTGACCAGCAATTAAGATAACACTACAGAACATGAGACGGAGGCAACTGATGTAGCTACACAAGGACTAAGGAAAAACAGACAGTCAACCCCAGCCGGAAGACTGAGATGATACGAACACTAACCTGTGAACGGGGTGGCGATGGACTGGAGGGCAATATAAAGGAACGGACAGTGGCTGGGACATCGAGAAAGAGGGCGCCGGCAAGAGACTGGAAAAGCAGATAATGCACTACACTTGAGTTTAAATCTGATCTTACTCAAGCGATTGTATAGTCAATTGGGGGTTGATATGTCCATAAATAGTATGGGGGACACAGCAGGCGTGAGGAGGGAGGAGGGAAGGGACTCGGGCGAAGGTATGGCCTAGGCCCACCCAAAGCACCAATGTTGAGTTATGGGGCGACAGGCGCTCTGCAAGTTTGGGGGGGTGGGACGTTGTTTGCCCACTGTGCAGGGTAGCAGGGAGGGGGGAGTTTTACAGTTCGGGGTTACGATAATGCGTGTTATTTGTTATCAACATTCAATGCATAGACACTATAAATGATGGTAGTATGAGAAGGGTTAGGGTGGAACAGAACAAAGATCCCCTGGGTAAACGGGAGAAAAAGACATACAAGTTGCACAAATCTACATCTAGAAGCACAAATGGTTTTGAAGGACACTGAGACAAAGCCAAACTTCGCCTAAAGTACAGATCCCTCCTGGGCGCAACCTGACACACATGACCTGGAATGTTAATGGACTGGGCAACAAAATTAAGCGTACAATGGTTATGCAATACATTGGTAGACATGCTCCTGATGTTCTGTTACAAGAAACGCATCTAAAGGGTAATACATGTAGAGCCCTAGATAGATTTGGATATAAACTGTTGGCACATTCAGGGATTACCTCAGGGTCCAGGGGGGTGAGAATATTAGTAAAAACGACACTCATTAATTCCCCAAAAGATTTGGCATGACCAACTAGGCAGATACGTAGCCCTCAAGGGGTGTGGGATGGCAAGAAAGTTATTATATGTTCGGTATACGTACCGCCCAAAATGTACTCTGTCACATTGCCAGAGCTAAGTGCACTGCTCCTTAAATTTCCACCAAATGAAGCATTGGTAATGGGGGGGGGGGGGGGACTCGAACGCGGTGATAGATCCAAGCATAGATAGACTATCAAACGCCAATAGGGAAGCTGGTGAGAACATATTAAAATAGTTTGTGGAAGCAATGGGACTGGTGGATCTCTGGCGGGCTCACAACACACTGAGCAGACAATATACATACTCGTCAGCTGCACACCAAGGCCATTCTAGACTGGACTACTTTTTGACCCACGCCCACGGGGCAGACGGTTTCAGAGGGGCAGTCCATAGGGCGAGAGGCCTCTCTGACCAGTCACCAGTGGAGGTCACACTTCAGGGGCTCACTAGGAACTACACTCTGCCACGTATCGACCCCTGGTTGGTTAAAAACAGGCAGACACAAGATAAAATCCAGGAGCATATGAAGCAGTACTTTCAGGATAACCAGGTGTCAGTCGACTCACAGGTCGTACCATGGGAAACATACAAAACAGTTATACGAGGCTATACACAAGCATTGTCGGGGGGGGGGGGGAGAAGAAGGAAAGGCAATCACAATATGAAGTGCTAGAGAAGGAACTACTGCAATTAGAAAGTAAAAAAACTAATTTGACTGACCCAGATACGCAGCTTAGTCACCAAATACGCCTTAAGGAGAAGGAGATGAGAGACCTGGCGGAAGGGGCAGCTAGGGAATACAATGGGGCCACCCAGCGGAGGGTATATGAGGTAGGTGACAATGCGACAAAGCTTTTGGCATGGCTGGAAAAAAGAGACTGAGAAAGAAACTGGGTATTAGAGGTTAAAAATGAGAAGGGTGAACCCTGTGCAACAGGAGGAAGTATAGCAGAGGCCTTCGCGGTTTACTACGAACAGATGTATCAATCTACCACAACTCGCACAAGGGAGGATTGTGCTGAGCTACTGAGGGAGATGACTCCCCACGATTGCGCAAGAGGATGGGGAAGAACTAGATAAAGACATAGACGTATATGATCCCTCCGCAGATCTCCCAGCATTGCCCTCCAAGCCTGTAGGTCATCTTCCACTTTTTCATCACGTCTGGTCTGCTGCATTCGGACCATCTCTGCTGTAGCCCATTCATTTACATCCCGCACCCACCCCATCACCTTTTGCGGGTCACGGCTTAGCCACGAAATGGCTACCCTTCGTTTTGCCAGCACAAGCCCCAAGAGCTCGAACCTCCTACTGAGCTTCTTGTTTTTATGCCTAGGCAGTAAACCTAGCAGTACCGTACGTATCTCCCAGGGTATCACCCACCCTGTCGCTTCCCTCAGCCTAGTCAGAACCTCGGTCCAATAAGGACCCATGATTGGGCATGCCCAGGACATGTGTATGAAATCCACTTCCTCTGCCCCACATCTGGGACACTGCCCGAGCAGTACGGATACATCCTGTTCAGTCTTTTGGGTGTGAGATATATTTGATGAACAAAATTATATTGTGTCAATTTGAACCGTGTGTTCGAGCTCACCTGCTTTACCCCCTCATGGATTTTAATCCAGTCCTTGGACATTATGGGTTCTTCCACTTTCGCTGCCCACCTTTCCTGTACCGGGAGCGTTGGGACCATTTTGTCCTCCCGTATTGCCCTATATAGGTGTGATAAAGTTCTCTGTCCTTGGGCCATATACAACATGACCTGTAGCACATTCGCCACGGGGGGTTCCTCGGGGAACGAAGGCCATAGCTCCCTGGCCACCTGAGCTATTTTCTCATAGTGTTGAAATTGCTCATTACCTAGATCGAAGGTATCCACCGCCTGTTCTCGTGAAATATATTGTTTATTATCATACTAGTCTCCCATCATTAGGCATCCCCTGTCTTGCCATCTACGTACAGACATAGAGGCCGAGATTTTGGCGAATGGTTGTACAACCCACAGGGGCATGTCTGGGGCGTATGGCGCTCGCTGCAACACCCTTCTGGCCTTAAGCTCCCATATTCCTGTGACGTATTATGTAGGGGCATGTCTGGGGTACTCTCCTCCCAATCATCAATAGTTCCGGTAGCGACCGCTCTCCAAAGGTCCCCTCAAGCAGGCTCTTCTCCCAATTCCCGGTCTCGTCAAGCCAGTGCACTGCATGTTGCAGCTGCGAAGCCATATAATAAAACTCCAGGCAGGGAACCTCCAACCCTCCAGCTTGCCATGTTCTCTGTAATGTGGCTAAACTGGCTCTTCCGTTTAGCACCCCATAACAATTCTACCAGTAGGCTGTCTAGTTATAAAAAAGTGTCGGGGTATTCTGTAAAGGGAATGTTGCATCGCATAGAGACAGCGCGGGAGAATGATCATATTTATTATGGTTATCTTCCCCATTAGGGATAGAGGCAGTCCCTGCCAGAAGCGCACCAAGCTTCGTAAGCCCTAGATCTGAAAGAAACACGTTAGTTATAGATTCCTTACCTTAGAATATCCCCAGGCTTCCGACTGGATCCGGAAAGTTTTCGTCAGCAGTACCCCTGCGCGCGTCGGAAGGTGGCGTCGTGCGGCTCCGCGTCCGTCGTTGGCGTCGTGGTCGCCGAGATGATGTCGCGGCAGCTACTTAGACGCCGCCCTCGCGCGCTGACGTCAGTTTTTTTTCCGCGCCAGCAAGCGCAGATCCGGAGAGAGCGGTACCCCAAGTCATTTTTTTGGTCTCTATTTTTTGAGTCGATCGACTCCTGGTGCCTTCGGGATGCCCGGCTTCAAGTCCTGCGGGGAATGTCATCGCATGATGTCGGTGACTGACCCGCACCGCGTGTGTCTCTACTGCCTGGGGTGCGACCACGACTTCAAGTCGTGCCCCGACTGCCGGGCCATGGCGCCGAAGACTTTGCGGGAGCGGTCCCGTAAGTTGCTTGAATTCCGGCAGTCGGCTCCGTGCCGCTCAAGGTCCCGGTCCTGTGGGAGGTCGAGGGACCGGTCGCGGAGCCACCACCACCATCGTTCGTCGGGATCGAAGTCTTCGCACTCGGGGTCAGGTAAGACGAAGCACTCTAAGAAGTCGAAGAAGCGCCGTCGCTCTCAGACTTCCCCTCGCCCGTCGCGGCTGAGGGTGCGGGTGGTGCCACCCCCGCGGCTCCGGCGGAGCCTACGCAGTCGCCGTCGGCCTACCCGCCCTTCCCGGGTCCATCTGCGACTCAGGCCCAGCTGCAGGACTTTGTCAGCCATGGCCCGCCTCTTTGGGCCGTCTGGTCCCGCCGGTGCGCCTTCGGTCCCCACGGGCCCGACTGGGGGTCCTTGCCTTCCACTGCCGACGGTTCCGGCATCGCTGTCGGCTGCGGCCCTGGCACCGCAGGACCCCCATGGATCCAGGCCTGGATCCCGGTCGACGCCAGTTGACCTCGTAACACCTCCACCGACGTCCACCCCTCCGGCACCACCTGTCCCGACGGACGACGTCGTCCCCGGTTTCAGCCCCGAAGTGGACACGGCGCCGGAACGGTGTCACACGACGCCGATTCCGACGCCGATGGGACCCTTCTTTCCCTATGTCCTTCCTCCTTATTTTCAGCCTGTTCATCAGCCTTCGGAGGAAGGGGAGGACTGGGAGGGGTCTGAGGACCCTCTCACTGCACAGTGTGAGTTAGACCCGGACTGGGCAGAGGAACTGGGGGATGCCAGTTGTCTTGACATCTCTCCTGACCTTGGCATGCTCACTCCTACCATGGCCACGGAGGAGGGTGCATCCTTCTACCGTGGCCACGGAGGAGGGTGCAAGTTACGCCGTGGTGTTGCGTCGGGCGGCCGAGGCCCTCCACCTCGCGCTCCCTACAGTGGCCGTCAGGACTAACCTCCTGACAGAAGTGCTTCAGCCGGCAGCTACCTCTGCGGAGCCATTGCTGCCTTTTAATGATGCACTTTATGACGTTCTTTTGGGCACCTGGTCCAGGCCCACCACAGGGGCTCCTGTGGATAGGAACGTGGCCCAATGCCATCGCCCGGCCCCGGGCGACCCCCTTTTCCTCTCCCAACACCCCACCCATGAGAGCTTGGTTATCTAAGCCTCTGCGTCCCCGAGCGCCTTCCCTACCGCACCTCTGGATAGGGAATGCAAGAAACTGGAAAAATTTGGGAAGAAGATTTTCTCTTCTGCCAGTTCAGGGCTGCGGTCTGTGAACAGCGCATGCATCTTGGGCCGTTATTCCCACTCTCTGTGGGATACGGTGGCGCAAGTGAAGCCTCAGTGTCCGGAGGAGGCCCGGACAGTGCTCTCTCAGGCTATTGCTGAAGGGAGAGATGCGGCAAAGTTCACAATTCGATGTGGCCTTGACACCGCCGACTCGCTGGGCAGGGCGATTTCCACAACCGTGGCGCTCCGTCGCCACGCCTGGCTGAGGACTACTGGTTTCTCGGGGGATGTCCAGAACACCCTGATGTACATGCCCTTTGATGGCATTCGCCTTTTTGGCAACAAGGCAGATAGTGCATTGGATCGCTTTAAGGACTCGCGGGCTACGGCCAAGTCCCTGGGCCTTTCCGCCACGCGCCCTCCTCCGCCTTATGCTTTTCGCTCCTTTCGTGGCCACGGAAGGGGCACCCCGACACGTTCGCTTCAGAGCCACAGGCCTGCGCAGCAACAGTCTCAGCCCGGCCGCGGACGTGGGACCCGCCGAGGCGGGTCAGGGGGCCAGCGGGCGGGTCAGTCCACCTCCACCCCGGCCACCACTGCCTCCAAACCTTCCTAGTCCGGTCTTTCAGGCCCATCAAACGGCAGTGGGCGGCAGGATTCGCCATCACCTCCCCCACTGGCGCACCATCACTTCAGACAGGTGAGTTTTACAAATAGTCCGAAGGGGCTACTCCCTCCCCTTCGAGACTACCCCTCCAGCCATGCCACCCCAGTACCACCGCATGTCGGGGGATCACTTGGCACATCAACAGGAAGTCGCGGCCCTCTTGGCCAAGGGGGCCATCGAGTGCGTTCCTGCGCCAGAAGTAGGACGTGGTTGTTATTCCCACTACTTTCTGGTGCCCAAGAAGGACAAGGGCCTGCGTCCTATCTTGGACCTCAGGGACGTCAATCGCTTCCTCCGGAAGGAGAAGTTCAAGATGTTAACTCTGGCTCAGGTCTTGTCTGCCCTCGACCCTGGAGACTGGATGGTAGCGTTGGACCTTCAGGACTCATATTTCCACATTCCCGTCCTGCCGGCCCACCGGCGTTACCTGCGGTTTACGGTAGGCCACAAGCACTTTCAGTTTACCCTGCTCCACTTTGGCCTTACCAGCGCCCCTCGGGTGTTCACGTAAGTGATGGCGGTGGTCGCAGCTCATCTGCGCAGATCAGGGGTTCCAGTCTTCCCCTATCTCGACGACTGGCTGTTGAAGGCGGGCTCGCCCCAGGTTGTCGCCTCCCACCTCCAGACTACGGTCGACCTCTTGCATTCGCTGGGGTTCTCCATCAACGTGCCGAAGTCGCACCGGATTCCCTCTCAGAAGCTCCTCTTCATCGGAGCGGTTCTGGATACGACGCACTTTCGGGTCTATCCTCCCGAACGGCGAGTCCAAGATATTCAGGCTATGATTCTGATCTTTCAGCCTCTATCCTGGGTTTCGGTCAGGATGACCCTGAGGCTGCTGGGCCTCATGGCCTCCTGCATCCTGCTGGTCGATCATGCCAAATGGCATATGTGGGCTCTGCAGTGGGACCTGAAGTTCCAATGGGCGCAGCATCAGGGGAACCTGTCCGATTTACGTCCAGATCTCGGAGGGCACTGCTCAACAGCTGCAGTGGTGGCTCACAAACCGGCATTGGGTCAATGGCAGATCCCTCTCCCTTCCCCAACCGGAGCACACAGTGGTGACGGACGCGTCCCTCCTAGGATGGGGCGGCCGCATGGGAGAGGTGGAGATCAGAGGCCTCTGGTCTCCGGCGGAGTCCAGGCTCCATATCAACCTTTTGGAGCTTCGGGCGATCCGACTTGCACTGAAGGCATTCCTTCCCTCTGTCAAGGGGAGAGTAGTGCAGGTGTTCACAGACAACACCACCGCCATGTGGTACTGCAACAAACAGGGCGGGGTGGGCTCGTGGACCCTATGTCAGGAGGCTCTGCGCCTCTGGATATGGCTGGAACATCAGGGCATTTCCCTGGTGGTTCAACACCTGGCAGGTTCACTGAACGCCAGGGCGGACGAACTCAGCCGCAGGTGCATGATGGATCACGAATGGTGTCTTCACTCGGATGTGGCGCAAGATCTCTTTCAACAGTGGGGAGAGCCTTGGTTAGATCTATTCGCCACCGAAGAGAACGCGCAATGTCAGCAGTTCTGCGCATTGGAATTTCCAAGGCGGCACTCGCTCGGCAAAGCTTTTCAGCGCGAGTGGAGTTGCGGTCTTTTGTACGCCTTTATACCACTTCTGCCCAGAGTGCTGAAGAAGATCAGGCGCGACTGGGCCCAAGTCATTCTTGTGGCCCCGGACTGGGCTCGAAGAGTTTGGTATCCCGAGCTACTCAGTATGACCATCGATCCCCCGATCCGACTTCCTCTTCGGGAGGATCTCCTGTCGCAGCAGCAGGGGACGGTCCTCCACCCGAACCTGTCCAGTCTCCCCCTCCTTGCGTGGAGATTGAGCGGCGGCAGTTGATTCCTTTCGACTTGCCTCCTGAAGTCTGTGATGTCATTCTGGCAGCCAGGCGTCCCTCCATTAAGTTGGTATACGCCTGTAGGTGGAACAAGTTTGTGGCATGGTGCACAGCAAAAGCTGTGGATCCCCCTTTCTGCCCCTCTTTCTGAGGTCCTACTGTTCCTTCTTTCTTTGGCCCAGCAGTGCTCTGGGCACTATCAAGGGCTACCTTTCTGCTATTTCGGCCTTTCTCAGGCTCCCTGATCAGCCCTCTCTTTTCAAGTCCCCTGTTAACAGATTCCTTAAAGGCATTACCCACCTTTTTCCTCCTGTTCCCTTTGTGATGCCACAGTGGGACTTGAACCTGGTTCTCACATACTTAATGTGCGCTCCCTTTGAGCCTCTTCAGAACTGTCCTCTTCGTTTATTAACTCTGAAGACTGCTTTCCTGGTTGCCATCACCTCTGCTAGGAGAGTGAGTGAGTGAGCTCCAGGCTCTTTCTTGTAAACCTCCTTTTCTGTCCGTCCATCCGGACAAAGTTGTCCTCAGGACACGTCCATCCTTTCTACCAAAGGTTGTTACTGCCTTTCACATCGGGCAGACCATCACTTTGCCCACCTTCTTTCCGCCTCCGCATCCTTCCAGAGAGGAAGAGAGGCTCCACCGTCTGGACCCAAAACGTGCACTCTCTTTTTACCTGAGTCGCACACAACAGTTCCGGGTGGATGACCAGCTCTTGTTGGCTACGTTGGCGCAAAGAAAGGTCGGACCGTACACAAGCGGACTATCTCCCGATGGGTCGTCTTGTGTATTAAAGCCTGTTATTCTCTGGCAAAGAAGGAGCCTCCATTAGGGCTGCGCACCCATTCTACCACGGCGACGGCTGCCACTACGGCGTTGGGACGTGGTGTCCCCTTACAAGACATCTGTCAGGCAGCTACGTGGGCCTCGCTGCACACTTTTACTAAGCACTATTGCCTGGACAGCCAAGTCCTGAGAGACAGCTTCTTTGGCCGTTCTGTTCTCCGGGACTTTCTGGTGTGATCTTGGTTCGCAGACCCACCACCGGGGTTGGTATTGCTGGGGTATCTATTCTAAGGTAAGGAATCTATCACTAACGTGTTTCTTTCAGATGAACAAGTTACTTACCTTCGGTAACGATATATCTGTAAGAAACAGTTGGTGATGGATTCCTTACCGCCCCACCCATCCTCCCCGTTCTGCAAACTGATTTCTAGGGTTAAGGTCATCCCTTTCAGGGCCCTAGCTTCAATGCACCAGTGGTCAGTATCTTGCATGGCTCTGCGATCCTGGTGCGGAAAATCGTGTACAGAACTGACGTCAGTGCGCGAGGGCGGCGTCTAAGTAGCTGCCGCGACGTCATCTTGGCGACCACGACGCCAACGACGGACACGGAGCCGCACGACCCCACCTTCCGACGCGCAGGGGTACTGCTGACAAACTTTCCGGATCCATTCTGATGCCTGGGGATATTCTAAGGTAAGGAATCTATCACTAACTAATGTTTCTAACAGATATATCGTTACCGAAGGTAAGTAACTTGTTCATTACTTTCCCTATATTCAATGTTAGATATTGCTCAGCCGATCTAGCCAGCTTAATCCCCAGATTTCTGGGCTCGTTCCCAGCCCATGGAAACCCCCCCCACTTCCGGGAGTGTCCCGCCTGATTGTAGAGCCAACCGTTCCATCGTATCAGTTTTGATTTCCCGGAATTTATCTGTAATCCGGAGACCCTCCTGAACCTTTGTAAGACATCCGATAATATCGGGATCGCCTCAACGGGCTGTCGGAGGTACACAAGCGTGTCATCTGCATACATGGACACCACGTGGTTGTTCGTTCCCAGTGGGATCCCGAATGCAGTCAACTCCCTCCTCAGAGCCGCCGCCAATGGCTCCATCGCTGTTGCAAAAAGTAGTGGCGATAACGGGCAGCCATGTCTGGTACAGCGTTGTAACGTTAAAGCCCTTGAGACTAGCCTCCCCATACGTATCCTAGCATGAGGGGCGGAGTAAAGCAGCTGTATCAATTTGTGAAACTCTACCCCCATCCCCATTGTGCGTAAGACCTCCCACATGTAAGCCCAGCCCACCAAATCAAACGCCTGTTCAATATCCAGTAACGCCAGGGCGTAATCTTCCTGGTCTATGGAGGGGGAGTGCCATATATGGGCTAACCTTTGTAGATTATGGGCAGTGCTACGTTTAGGGATGAAGCCCGCTTGGTCAGAATGAATTAAGTGGTGCATATGTGGCTGTAATCTGGCTGCCAGGATCCCACTCAGGATTTACACATCTATATTCAGGAGGGATATTGGTCTGTACGAGCCCAGCTGTTGGGGATCCCGGTCTGTCTTGGGTATCATGACTACCAACGCTTCCCTCATGGAGGTTGGCAGCATTTGTTTCTGAAACGCTTCATTGTAGACTTCCAGCAGATGGTCTACCAGAATAGGTGCATATTTTTTATAAAATTCGGATGGTAAACCGTCACTCCCGGGACTTTTGGACTGTTTTAGGGTGTGTATAGCCTCCAACACCTCCTCTTTAGATATCGCCTCGTCTAACAACTGACTAGCCTCTCCCTCGAGGCGGGGCAGATCCAGGGCGGCCATGAACCCATTCATCATTTCCGAAGCCAGTGGGGGGCGCCCTGCGTACACCCCGGCTAGATGATCTGACAGAATATCTAGGATTTGGTGTTGACTGTATACTGTGTTCCCTTCCCTAGACTGCATCTGCACTATGGGGGAACCAGATGTTTCTCCCCGGATCAACCTGGCAAGCAAGGCCCCGGATCGGTCCCCCTCGACATGCAAACGTGGCAGTACGCGGTATAATGGAACTTTTCTAGTCTGCATAATGCTTTCAACAGTTGCTCTCGGACCTCCCGCCACTCGTCCAGGCACCGGGGGGCCGCCGGGAGCGACGTCTCTATCTCTGCCAGTTTTCCTTCCTGTACTTTAGTGTCACTTTCAAGCTGCTGGCGGACTCCGTAGGTCGTATTTATACAGATCCCTCTTATCACTACCTTCATAGCCTCCCACTATATTGCTCTTGAGGACGCCAAACCCCAATTCGTTTCGAAATATTTAGAAAGTTCCTCTTCCACCTTAGCAGCAAAGGGTGGGTCAGTGAGCGCTTCTGTTTGGAGTCTCAATGTCGGGATTGCAGACCTGGGCCTCCCGTTGCCTAAGGATAACATCATGGGGGAATGATCTGAGATGTATCTCGGAAGATACGCAACTTCGCCTACCCTGGGGACCAGATCTTCATTGACAAAGAATTGGTCTAGCCTGCTAAATGTATGACAGGAGGTATGCAGGGTATGACAGGAGAAGACCCTACTATCTGGGTGCCTCAGTCTCCACACATCTAACAGTCCCAACCCTTTCAGGGCGTCCTCCAGGGCTCCAGTCATGCCTGGTTTGGTGTTTGCCCGGGGGGGCTCCCGGTCCAATGTCCCATCCAACACACAGTTAACGTCCCCTAGCAGTATGGCCCTCCCCCCCCCCCCACCCCTCTCACATATGGAGCCGCTCGGCCATCACCTCGGGGGGGGGGGGAAGACTCGGGGCGTCTGTATTAGGAGCATATACATTGATAAAACAGATCTCCTGACCATCAAGCCTGCCATACAATATTACGTAGCGCCCATCGGGGTCAATCACATGCTGCACGTATTGGAAAGGGGTCCCAGGGGCCACCCAGATAAGAGCCCCCCGGGCAAATCCTGAGTAGGAAGTGGCATGCAGTTGCCCTCTCCACCTACGTCTTATGTAAGGTATTGTCACCCCAAATATGTGTTTCCTGAAGGCCCACTACAGAGATTTTATATTGCCTTAAGTAGGTGTACACCTCCCTTAGTTTTTCAAGCATTGCCATACCCCGTTTATTCCAGGTAAGCATTTTCATCATGGAGGGAGCCATGGCCATTCGTGATTGTTCTTGTACTTGATTCCCCAGTTATCCATCTCATCTCCAGACTGGTGTAGTGTCAACATACTACATCCCAGACATGGATCCCTTGAACCTTCTCAAAAGCAACAAACAAAACTGAATGGTACCCCCACCCACTGGGCAGTGAAACGGGTCCGTCCCTCCCCACATCGTAGAGAGCGAGCATCCCCCTCCCCAAACCACCCCCTCCAAGTTTCTCAGACAAGATATTTATCCACTGCAACTCAACCCCCAATTGTACGTTATTTGTAACTAAATCGCTAGACAGGTTGCGAGGGTAGACCCTCCAGCCCCCCTATCAAGCCCCAGTCTCTCCTGAGGGACGTGGTCCTCCCCCGTCACAGGGACTACGAATGTCTGTTCCCCACAAAAAATCATTTAAGCAATAGATCATTAGAGTGCGCCCCCCCTGTTTCACTTTTCTGGGTATGTAGGCCAGCGAGCCCGCGCCTTCTCCATGTGCCATGAGCTCAGGAAACATTCGTATGAGGCACAATGTCCGAAGATGTCATTTCTGAGTCCGATGGTCCCTCCACCACCTGCAATGTGCCATCAGCGCACACCAGGACCCTTCCTGGGCCTGCCGAATCCGTTCCCTTCCTCGAATTGTTCTGTAAGTTCCAATGGTCGCAGCTTCCTCCTGTCGCATCCATCCACTCCGAGGCTTCTGCTGCTGAAAAGAAAAACAAGGCTTTTCCTTTGTGTTCGAGCCGGAGTTTGGCCGGGAAGTGCAGGCTGTACTTCATCCCGGCTTCTCTCATTCGCCTTTTCACCATCAGGAAGGTGCGTCTCTGATCCTGCACCCGTTGTGTATAGTCTGGATATATAGCTATCGGGTGACTCTTGAATAGTAGGATGTCGTTTTTGCGAGTAAACTGCAGGATTATACCCCGGTCACGATAATTAAAGAACCGGGCTATGATGCCCTCCGCGGAGCTCCAGGTTTCGGCGGGGGAACCAACGCCCTGTGGGCCCTTTCAGTGTTAAAGAACTTGGATGTTTTCCTGGGAGCAAGTAGTATACAAAGGAGGGACTACAGGGCTTTTTCCTCTATCAGTGTCGAGGGAGGTCCAGCATAGGTGCCCTAATTGAAGTATTAGAAGAAGAAGGTTATGCTGTTCCTCAAGAGTGTACGATCAAGGGAAATTGACACCACCCTGAACGTTAGGGTTCAGAGTTGGGAGTCCATTTATTGGATTGTAATGCCCTCACACCCCCAATCGGGTGTCATGCCTCATCATCTGGGCTGCTCCTCGTCGGGTCGGCGGTGCAATACCCAACGGGCTCCCTGTAGTAGTGGCACTTTGGCGGAGATCTTTTTCTAATAGCCGTATGGTGAAGTGGGGGTGAGGGGCCAGAACTGTGTAGATGTATGTGTGTGATTTAAAATAAGGTTCGGAGTATCCGTGAAGACAATTTTTAATCAGTGGGTCTCCTACCTTGTTAAAAATATAAACAATGCGGTGCTTGGCTAAGTATTTTGTCTTAGGTCTAATCGTCGCAATTGGTGCAAATGAGGTCAACATGTTTCTCGCTCACTGTAATAGTCTACATGCGATTCATCAGGACCTATATTGTGGAAACTATCTACACTTAAAATTGGCGACGTGGCAACGTACTCACATCAACCAGGTAACTACCTAAATCGTGTACCTGTCAGACCTGGTCCTACCCATTGTTGTAAGCTAACCAGGCGGCATCAGTACCCGGTAGGTCAAACTAGAGGAGTTCCTCACGAGTTTTGTGCTGTTAAGTATCGAGTCGACCTACCCACATCTACCGGGGCCCTCCGCGGAGCTCCAGGTTTCGGCGGGGGAACCAACGCCCTGTGGGCCCTTTCAATGTTAAAGAACTTGGATGTTTTCCCGGGAGCAAGTAACTTGGTGATCCAGTCCTCCAAGAATAACTCTGCCGAGGGTCCCTCCGCTCACCCCAGGAATCCCACAAAGCATAAATTATTCCTTCTCGAGCATCCCTCCTGGTCCTCGGCCCGATCATCCAGTTTGATTGTTTTCCTTTGTAGCTCCATGACCGTCTCCCTGAGTGATTTCACCTCCGTCTAGAGTGTCTCAACGTGTTTTTCAGTCGTGGTGACTGTCTGATACCTTGCGCAGGTCACACCGAAGAAGACTGACATCAATCCCCACTGCATCAATCCATGACACCATCTCATCTCTTGTATTCTGTATGGCCGCCAGGATGTCAATTAGAGAAGGGTCTCGCCGTTCTTCCGCTGGGGCCCCTCCCGCGGTCATCCTCCCTTTGGTCGTGTTGGTGTGTCCCCTGCTGTAGGGGCTGTGCGTAATTAAGGATTTTGTTGGCCTGGGTCCGGTTGGCTTTTTCTTTTACCATCTTACTTCGTTCTTCCTGATGACCTCCGGGGCCCGCACCGCGTGAGTGGCACTCCGTGTCCCCCCTCACTCCTCACCTCTGCTGCTATCTTCGACTGTGTGCCACCGCCAGAGTCCCCAGGTCTCGGTGCAAACAGGCTCCGCCGGCTAAGCCGCTTCTCCGCAAACGTATATGATAAAGCCCAGGGGGGTCTGCAGTCCCAGTCCCCGGAGGCAACGGGTCGGTCTCGCTCCCAGCCGCAAGTGCCTAACTGGGCCCAGAATTCCCACCAACAACACAGAGGGCAGCTCGGTTCTAGCGTCCCTCCAATCCCCGGTGTGGGCGCCCTCAACTAGGCCACTCGTATCAATCGGCCCCTTGGCCCGGAGTCCCAGTATTAGCAAAGTTCTGGGCCAAGTGTTCATCACTCGGGGTCGGCCCTCCAATAATTATGCTGGCCTCATTCACTTGGAATCGGCCTCGGAACCCCGGCATGCCACGATCTGCACTTGGCCCGTCCCGGGCCCGGCACGGCCTCCGTCGGCCCACTCTTCTCACCCGTGCCACAGCCTGGCTCTAGCTCTGTGCCGGTCTACTGCGGCGGGGGGACCCGCCTCTGTCAGCGACTCACCTCCTCATGTCGCGGGCGGGCCCCGACACCCCAGACGCCGCAGGGAGGTCCGGTCAGTCTCTCGCGGTGATCCACTTGGCCAGCGCCGCCCACGTCTTCCATGCGGGTCGCTGCCGTCCCGGAATCCGCTCTCTTCGTGTCGGGTCGCGTGCGGGCCCATCGCGGATTCCCCAGCGTCCGATGGGGTCTCTTGTCGCTGGCACTTCGCCTCCTACGTCCGCTGCGGAGGCGTCCACGGCAATCAAGATGGCGGGCCCGTTTTCACAGCATCCGTTTTTCGGTGTCGTTTGGTTTCTCCGGTGGTTCAGAACAGGATTCCGCGTGCCAGTTAATGGCTCCGGGCCGGCGTTTATGGGGTTGATGCGATATCACATCGCAGGATTTTAGCGGATTCTCCTGTGATCCAGCGGGAGCACCGCACAGGCACGTCCTATGAGGCCATTTTGATGGCCACGTCCCCAGGGGTACAAGGCAGGGATGTCCGCTCTCTCCTATGCTGTTTGCAATTGCAATAGAGCCACTGACGGTGTGGGTTAGAGGTGACCCGAGAGCAGTGGGAGGAGAGGATTTTGCACCATGTGGATGACATACTTATATATGCTACTAGGCCTTACTCGACGGTGCACAGAATACTACACATATTTCAACTGTTTGGGGGCTATTCAGGCTACCGAATAAACTGGAGTAAGTCCCTAATATTTGTATTGGCAGGAGGGATGCAGGCCTTATCAACCGCAGGAAGTGCACTTCCGACTAAGAACAAATTTAAATATCTGGGAATAATGATTTCAAATACAGAAAACGAGTTCAGAGATGACAATCTGACTCCCCAACTGCTTAAGTTGCGAAGAGATGTGGTACATTGGAGGAAACTGCCACTCATTGATGGGCCGGGCAGCTATTTTTAAGATGACTCTGCCGTGGCTACTATATGTTTTATCAAATACTCCGTATAGAATACCTGTGAAGTTCTTTCAAACCGTAGATGCTGAGCTGCTGCAATTGCTATGGGACGGGGGGAACCCCAGAATAGTGTTAAGCAAACTACAGAGAGGCCGATACGATGGGGCGATAGCAGTCCCATACATACGCAAATACTACTGGGCGGCACAGCTAGTTACGGTAAATGACTGGGTCTTTGCAGGCAGAGAGGAGCCGGCTATTCGAGTAGACCACTGGGCAATGGGGCAGAGGGGATACCTGGAGGCTATATACAGTAAAGGACCCATGGGAAGACTGCCGACCCACACGCAAACAGTCAGGATATGGAGAGAGGCGACCAAATTCCTGGGGTGGAAGGGCAGGCTGATGGAGCGAACACCCTTGTGGGCTGGTGACCTCCTAAAAGAAGTGCAAGAGTTAAAAGGTTTCCGCGTATGGGAAATCCTGGGCATAGAATCTCTGGGAGATGTATAGAAAGGCCAGGAAGTAGTGGACTTCCAGAGTCTGCAGGAGGAATACCAAATGTCAGACACTGAAAGATTTAGATATATTCAGTTGAAACAAGCCCTAACAGTACATATAAAAAAGGGCGAAAGTATACCTGAACACTCGCCGCTGGAGGATAGACTCATAGCGGATCCAATAACGGAAAAGGCAACCTCCCTAATATATAAGAAAATAATGAACAACACCCCAGATCTATTGGTAACCCTCAGGGAACAATGGGAGGGAGACATAGGGATCTTAGAGGAGGATGACTGGCTGGAGGTCATACAGAGCCCAACGGAAGTAGCCATTAGGGCCCGCTTTAGATTAATACAACTTAAAATAGTGCATAGTGCATACACAACCAGATTGAGACTTTGTCAGATGTGTCACATTTGCCCATCCAAGTGCCTGAGAGGCTGTGGTGGGGAGGGCACTTTTCTCCACTCGTTATGTAGTTGTCCGGTGCTGCAGAGATTTTGGAAAGGGACGGCAAAAGTGATGTCCAGGGTGGTGGAACAGGCAGTCCAGATGGAGGCCAAATGGCGCATATTAACAGTAACAGCTGGATTGGAAGGGTCACGATACAATAAAATTGGGCTAATGCTAACTGATATGGTGGCAAAGAGAAACATAGCCAGGCTATGGGGGACGCCGCAGATGCAAACAGTAAGGGAATGGGAGCAGGATCTGGATTGGTGCTGTGATGCAGAGAAGGTAATTTACCAGGGGCGGAGGTGCCCTGGCAAATGGGATAAAGTGTGGGGGAACTGGGCGAAGTACAGAGAGCTGTCAATATAAGGGGGGGAAAGAAGTTCATGGAGGTCGAAGGTGGAATTTGGCCTTAAGCTACAAAAAGTGCTTGGAATGCTAATTGGATATTCCTGAGAAATGTGCAACCAACAGAGGGATTAGACCAGATACAAGGGGGATGAGGGATCATACTGACCTGTATTGTAATGTACTGCTATGCATTGTTCATTTGACAAATAAAAAGATTTTAAAAAAAGAATTTGGAAACTTGAAGATATCTGACAATGCAAATCCATACTTCACAAAGTTCGAGCTTCTTCTACCCTGAAGTCCTACATAGTGAAATGGACGCAATTCTGTGTGTGGTATACTTAGTCGCATCATCCATTTTCTTCCACACCTGAGCAGATATTACCATATCTCCTGCATCTTGTCAAATCAGGCGCCTCTCATTCATCCATAAAGGTTCGGTTGGCATCCATTTCCAGATACAGAAAGAGTTCTGGCCAACCCTCCATGTGGTCCAATAGGCTTGTCAAGGAGTTTATGAAGGGTCTCTTCAGGGCTTACCTACCTGTAAAGCCTCCTCCATTGCTTTGGCAGCTGAACACTGTCTTATCACCACTCATGAGGCCTCCAGTCGAGCTTATTCACAAGTGTCATCTCAGAATCCTTTCTTGGAAAGGGCCTTTCCTCTTAGCCATCACGTACGTAAGACACATTAGCGAAATCCAGGCTTTCACCATAGAAGAACCTTACCTTCAGTTCCTACAGGATAGAGTAGTCCTGCGCACTAATGCTTCATTTATTCCCAAGATCCCTTTGTCGTATCACCTCAATGAACCAGCTGTTCTGCCTACATTCATTCGGAATCCTTCTTCAATGGCAGAGAAGGTGAAAGCTCACAACTCGAAAGATTGCAGCCTTTTCAGCCCTGTTCGCAGGTGTTTCTCTGCCTAACTTTTAATGTTGTGTATCTGCTCTTTTTAGGTTTGGTAAAAGATATTTCTACATATCTTCAAATTTTGTGCACTATTTAAAGTCTTATCCTTGGCTTGTTGTATTTTGGTGCAGTGTCATGGTGGGATTGTTCGCCTTCCTACCGCCATTAGTCTTTGGATACTGCCATCTAGTCTGATTCAAGCATGTGAATCTATAAAAGATACAATACTGGAGGAAAAATAAGTTACTTACCTGTACACTATGGTTCTCCCGTTTTGAAACATCTTTTATAGATTTGCATGCGACCCTCCCTCCTCCCCATTCAGGCATACCATTCCATACCTCGGTTGTTTTTATTTACACTTGTGCACGAAATCTGAGGTATGGTGTCTCTACAGAGGATTTATACTCCAGAGCCTCTGCTCTGATTGGCTGAAGTTTGGATGTTTTAAAATAATGTAAATAGGTTACTAATACTATTGTTTTTCAATGGAGATTAACGCTAATGCTTTAGCACTGCTATTTTTACTGTTACCGTGGGACTCCCACCATGACGACGGGGAAGATTCAAGCACGTGACTCTATAAAAGATCAATACTAGAGGACCACAGTGTACAGGTAAGTAACTTGTTTTTTCTCTCTTTGTGCTGAAGCAGAATCATCAAACAGTCCATGAAAGGATTGTTCAGTGTCTTTCCTCCAGTAAGGGCTCCTCCCCTGCACTGGCACCTGAACATAGTTCTATGTCAACTCATGAAGAGTCCATTCAAACCCACATACAGAGCAGACCACAAATTTGTTGCATGGAAGGTCTCATTGTTACGAGCACTCACTTCGACCAGGAGGGTAACCGAGATACAGGCTTTCACAACTTAAGAACCCTTCTTGCGCTTCAGGCAATTTGGCAATTCTCAGAACCAATCCAAAATGAATTCCTAAGGTCCCTTTGGATTTTCACCTCAATGAACCTATAATATTGTGGACTTGCTTCCTGAATCCAACATCCCCAACTGAAAGGTCTCTTAATATGCTAGATATCAAAAGATGTCTAAAATTCTACTTGCATCGCACTAAACAACTCAGGAGAGCTGACCAATTGTTGGTCTCTTATGGACACACTTGTAAGGGTGCTCCAGTCACAAAACCAACCATCGCTCAATGAATCTCTGCCACAATCCAGTTCTGCCACTCAAAGGCTGGAAAGTCACTGACAGTGAAAGCCAGGGAGCACTCACCTAGGGCAGTTTCCACATCAACTGCTTTGTTTCTGGGAGAGCCTCTGGAGAAAATGTCATGCTGCGACTAGGACGAGTGTGCATACATTTTTGCAGCTTTATTGCCTGGAATTGGCGCAGTGATGCAGCGGTAGGACCGGCTGTAATTCGCCACTTATTTCAATAAGGCGAGTCTCTTTTGGTTCCATGTGTTTGCTTATGTCTTTATACAAATTTTAATATATGATGTATATATGTGTGTGTATTACTGTTATAAATGTTTTTTTTTTAAGGAAAGTTTTAAGTATGCTTAAAAACTTTGCTAGAAAAACAGACATTTGAGGTGAGCATATTCAGAGTGTCGCCTCATGCAGCCAACCCCATGCTGTGCGCAGCCTTTGGTCGTGCGCATTTGAAGATTGGCCACAAGGCCTGGCGTTTGGCCAGGCGCTGTGGCCAACCCCTCAAAGGCAGCCAACTCATAGGCCCCCTCCCCGGGCCGCTTTTGGCCCCAGGGACCCTATCCACTGGACCTGGCGCATTTTGTAGGGGTAGGGGGCACAGGCTCTCCTCCATGGGCTGCTTTTTAGCCCCGGGGACTGGCAACATATTTCAGGGGGAGGGGGCAAGTGGCCCCCCTCCCCAGGCTGATTTCGGCCCCGAGACACCCATCCCGTGGGGCCCGGCATCATGTTTAATGGAGAGGGGCCACGCGGCCCTGCTCAGGCTGATTTCTATACTGGGGACCCTATCCCCTGGGACCCAGCACATTTTGTATGGGAGGGGGTATGTGTGGAAGTGCCCAGGTGGGTCTGTGAGCGTGTATGAGTGGTTTTGGGGGCCTTTGAGTATCTGTATGGCTCTGTGGGTGTGTGAGTGGGTGTGTGAATGACTGTATAGGTGGGTGAGTGGCTGTGTGGGTCTGTGGGTGGCTGTGTGGGTGTGTGAGTGGCTGTGTGGGTCTGTGATTGGCTGTGTGAGTTGGTGTGTGAGTCTGTGAGTGCGTGTGTGAATAGCTGTATGGGTGTGTGAGTGTGGTTGTGTAAGTGGGTGTGAATGTATGGGTGAGTGGCTGTGAGTCAGTGTGTGACTGGCAATATAAGTGTGTACGTGGGTGTGTAAGTAGATGGTTGAGTCCCTGTGTGGTTCTGCGAGTGGATGTGCGAGTGGTTCTCTGGGTCTGTAAGTGGGTGTGTGATTGGCTGTATGGGTGTGTGAATGGGTGTACAAGTGGTTTTCTTGGTCTCTGAATTGTTGTGTGAGTGTGTGTGTAAGTGGCTGAGTGAGTGGTTCTCTAGATCTAGGTGAGTGGATGTATCCGTGACTGTATGGGTGTGCGAGTGGTTGTGTGTGTGAGTATGTGTTTTTTTAATTGGGGGTCTGGATCTGTGGATTCACACGGGCTGGGCGAGCCTTGTGGTAGATTCATGGATCCTTGCATGCCCAATTTCTTGCCCATAAGCGGTCCCTCACAGACCCCTCCATCAGTCCCCTGGGGTCAGGATACCTTTTTCCTGACCCCTTATAGCCTATTTTTACTTTATTCCACCCCCCCCCCCCCACCCCCACCGCGGTGGATCTACTTTTCTAGCTTTACAGAAATCTTTTTTCTTTAATAACTCAAAAACTACTTAACAGATTTACACCAAATTGCAACAGGCATTGGAAATGCAATAGGTCTCACATTTGTTGGAGTTGGAGCTATTAGCATTATAAAAGCCAGTGTTTTTACGTATGCAATAGGTATGCCCTCCCCACCTTAATAAAATAAAGAACTCGGTTGTGTTTTTTTTTATGTAATAAACCTGCAATGGTGCCCTAGCGTTGGGAGTAAAAATGTCAATTCCGACTCCACGTTAAAACAAGCAGTGTTGTCAAGGTGCAGTACCACAGGCTGTCACTAGGTTTCCCATGGGGCCTCTTTTGGCCACATATGGTACTGCACCCTGCTTCATGACTAGGTAAAGGATATGGCACATCAGTGAGAGCTGTTGACTTGTGAGCTGGGGATCCCGGTTCGAGTCTACTGTCACGGTTAACATCCTGTGAGAATGGTATGACTGTTTAGTTTCACTGAGCTCATGGCTAGGTGCCCTATATAAATAAAAGTGTTTGTAAAGTCACAAAGAAAAGAACAGTAGCCTCCGAGGGGCCTGTAGAGCAGTGTTGTGGAAGGGGTGAGGCTGAGTCACAGGGAGATTAAGGGATATGAAGCAACAACGCAGTGTTATGGAGGGGGAGAAGGTGAGGCACGGGAGATAAAGCGATGGCAAGTGACAGAAGTTTCACTGCACAAGTAAACAGAACAATTAATGAGCAAAGAGGCAGGCCAGCTAAAAAAGCGTCATCTACAAATATAAATTACCTGAACAGTAAGTACACATATAAGAGGGCCAGTCCTCATGGGAGGATACAAAATTTCAAAAGGAGGGACTACTGAGTGTTCACCAATAAAAAGCCAGCATTTCTAAAGGACAGCGACAGGTACTAATGAAAAAGATGGGTGTTTTATCTGAGAGAGACTATTAGTTATAGATTCCTTACCTTAAAATTACCCCCAGGCATCAGACTGGATCCGGAGAATTTTTTTCTCAGCAGTACCCCTGCGCGTCGGTAGGTGGCGTCGGTCGACTCCACGTTCGTCTGCGTCATGATCGCCGGGATGATGTCGCGGTATTTACTTAGACGCCGCCCCTGTGCGCTGACGTCCGTTCTTTCTTTTGTGCCAGCAAGTGCAGATCCGGAGAGAGCGGTACCCCCAGTCACTTTTTGACTAACCTTTTTCGACTTTGTCGACCTCGTTTTTGAAGTCGTTTCGACTCCTGGTGCACGAGGAATGTCCAGTCGTCGGTCCGGTTTCAAACCTTGTGACTCCTGTCACAAGCTGTCTGTCACCGATCTACACCTCGTGTGCCTTTGGTGCCTGGAGCGCGACCACAACCCATAAGTCGTGCTCCGACTGCCAGGCTCTGAATCCTAAGTCTTTGCGGGAGCGGTCCCGAAAGCTTTTGGAGGCCCGGCAGCCGGCTCTGCGCCGTTCGAGGTCCCGGTCGAGGGGAAGGTTGCGGGACCGGTCGCGGAGCCACCACCACCATTCGTCATACAAGTCTTCCTCTTCGGGTAAGTCGAAGCACAAGAAGAAGGCGAAGAAGCATCATCGCTCTTCGCCTTCTCCCCGTCCGTCGGCCGACATGACGCGGGACACGGAGGGTCGTCTTCCCCGGCTCCGCCCTCGGAGCCTGCTGGGACGACTCCGCACTTCCGTCCCTTTCCGGGAGCCGGTGCGTCCCCTGCCCAGCTTCGTGCATTTTACGAAGCCCTCTATTCCATCTTGGGCAGCCTGACTCCGCCGGCGTGCCTTCGGGCCCTGCGGACTCGGCTGGGGGCCTTAGGCCTTCGATGCTGGCTGCTCCTGCCTCAGCTCCGCAGGGCCCCCAAGGATCCAGGCCTGGATCCCGGTCGGTGCCGGTCGACCTCACGGTACCTTCCCCGACGCCAATCCTTCTGACGCCGCCTCCGACGCCGGTTGCGCCCCCGGCTGGCGTCGACCCCGGCCTCCTTCCGGACTTGGACATGGAGCCAGACCGGCGTCGACCGGTACTTTTGTACCACTGTTCTTCCCTGGCGTTCCTTATCGCCCTGAGTGGCAGCCAGAGGAGGACTGTGAGGGGTCTGTTGACCCTCTGGCAGACCAGCTTGAAGAGCCAGGCTGGAGAGAGGAGTTGGGTGATGCCAGTGGTCTGGATACCTCCCCAGACCTTGGTATGCTTTCTCCCCCTACCGTAGCCACAGAGGAGGGAGCCTCCTATGCTGTGGTGTTGCGTAGGGTGGCTGAGGCCTTGAGCTTCTTACGGTGGCAGTCGGGACTAACCTCCTGACTGAGGTGCTTCAGCCGGCAGCGGCCTCTTTGGAGCCCCTGCTACCTTTTAATGAGGCCCTCACGGACATCCTTCTGGGCACTTGGTCCAAGCCCAGCACAGGGGCTCCTGTGGATAGGATGATTGCCCGATGCCACCGCCCGGCCCCGGGCGACCCAATTTTCCTCTCCCATCACCCTAGCCCCGAGAGCTTGGTGGCCCAAGCCTCAACATCCAAAGGCGCGTTCCCTTCTGCTCCCCAGATAGGGAATCCAAGAAGCTGGACCATCTTGGGAATAAGAGGTTTTCTTCCGCCAGCTTAGGATTGGTGTTGGTGAACACTGCATGTCTCTTAGGACGTTACCCCCACTCTGTGTGGGACACGGTTGCGCAAGTGCTGCCACAGTGCCCGGAGGAGGCCCGGGTCGTACTCTCCCGTGCTGTCGCAGAGGGTAGAGACGCAGCAAAGTGCGCCATTCGATGTGGGCTGGATACCGCCGACTTGCTGGGTAGAACGATTTCTTCGTCAGTAGCCTTGAGGCGCTACGCCTGGCTGAGGTCCACTGGCTTCTCTGGGGATGTCCAATCGACCCTTTTGGACATGCCTTTTGATGGCCGTCGCCTGTTTGGCGACAAGGCGGACAATGCGCTCTAGCGCTTCAAGGACTCTAGAGCTACGGCCAGATCCTTGGGCCTCGCTGCCACCTCTGGCCCCTTCGTCTGCCTTTCACCCCTTACGGAAGGGGTGCCGCACCACGTTCCACCCAGGGCCACAGGCCAGCGCAAGCTACCCAGCCTCTGTGCGGCCGGGGACATAGGTCCCAGCGCTGTGGGTCTGGGGGCCGGCGGGCGGGCCAGTCCAACTATGCCCCCTCTGCAGCAGCCTCCAAACCTTCCAAGTCCGGCCTTTCAGGGCCACCATTTGCCAGTGGGCGGCAGGATCCGCCATCACCTCCCCCACTGGCACAACATCACGTCGGACAGGTGGGTTTTGCAGATAGTCCGAAGGGGCTACTCCCTCCCCTTTGAGACTAACCCTCCCTCCATGCCACCAACACTCCATCGCATGTCGGAGGATCACTTGGCCTTTCTCCGTCAGGAAGTTACGGCTCTCTTGGCCAAGGGAGCTATCGAGTGAGTCCCTGTGCCAGAAGTAGGTCGTGGTTGTTACTCCCACTACTTCCTGGTACCCAAGAAGGACAAAGGCCTGCGTCCTATCTTGGATCTCAGGGACGTCAACCGCTTCCTCCGGAAGGAGAAGTTCAAAATGTTGACATTAGCCCAGGTCCTGTCTGCCCTCGACCCTGGAGACGGGATGGTAGCGTTGGACTTGCAGGACGCTTACTTCCACATCCCTGTCCTGCCAGCCCACAGGCGTTACCTGCGGTTCATGGTAGACCACAAGTATTTTCAGTTTACAGTTCTCCCCTTTGGCCTTAGCAGCGCCCCTCGGGTGTTCACGAAAGTGATGGCGGTGGTCGCAGCTCATCTGCGCAGATCAGGGGTTCCAGTCTTCCCCTATCTCGATGACTGGCTGTTAAAGGCGGGCTCGCCCCAGGCTGTCGTCTCCCACCTCCAGACTAAGGCAGACCTCTTGCACTCGCTGGGGTTCACTATCAACGTGCCGAAGTCACACCTGATTCCCTCTCAGAAGCTCCTTTTCATCGGAGCAGTTCTGGATACAGCGCGGTTTAGGGCTTATCCTCCCGAGCAGCGAGTCCGGAATATTTGGGCTATGATACCGATGTTTCAGCCTCTATCCTGGATTTCGGTGAGAATGACCCTGAGGCTGCTGGGCCTCATGGCATCCTGCTGGTGGATCATGCCAGGTGGCATATGCGGGCTCTGCAGTGGGACCTGAAGTTCCAGTGAGCGCAGCATCAGGGGAATCTTTCCGATTGTGTCCAGATCTCGGAGGGCACTGCACACCAATTGCAGTGATGGCTAACAGACCAGGATTGGGTCAACAGCAGATCCCTCTCCCTTCCCCAACCAGAGTTCACAGTGGTGACGGATCCGTCACTCCTGGGATGGGGCGGCCACATGGGAGAGGCCGAGATCAGAGGTCTCTGGTCTCCGGCGGAGTCCGGGCTCCACATCAATCTTCTGGAGCTCTGGGCAATTCGTCTGGCACTGAAGGCATTCCTTCCTTCTGTCAAAGGAAGGGTAGTGCAGGTGTTCACGGACACCACCACCGCTATGTGGTACTACAACGGGCGGGGTGGGGTCATGGACCCTGTGTCAAGAGGCTCTTCGCCTTTGGACGTGGCTGGAACATCAGAGCATGTCCCTGGTGGTTCAACACCTGGCAGGTTCTCTGAACGCCAAGACGGACGAACTCGACCGCCGGTGCATGATGGATCACGAATGGCGTCTTCACTTGGAGGTGGTGCAAGGTCTCTTTCAGCAGTGGGGAGAGCCTTGGTTAGATCTGTTCGCCACCGAAGAGAACGTGCAATGTCAGCAGTTCTGCGCGTTGGAATTTTCAAGGCGGCACTCGCTCGGCGACGCTTTTCGCCACTAGTGGAATTGTGGTCTTCTATACGCCTTTCCGCCTATACCACTTCAGCCTAGAGTGCTGAACAAGATAAAGCGCGACTGGGCCCAAGTCATTCTTGTGGCTCCGGACTGGGCACGAGGAGTCTGGTATCCCGAGCTCTTGAACATGGCCATAGATCCACCGAACAGACTGCCTCTTCGGGAGGATCTTCTGCCGCTGCAGCAGGGGACGGTCCTCCACCCGAACCTGTCCAGCCTCCACCTCCTTGTGTCGAGATTGAGCAGCGACAGTTGACAGCTTTCAAACTTCGTCTCAAAGTCTGTAATGTCATCTTGGCAGCCAGGCGTACCTCTACTAACACAGTATACTCCTGTAGATGGAACACATTTGTGGCATGGTGCGCAGCAAAGACTGTGGATCCCCTTTCTGCCCCTCTTTCTGAGGATCTCCTATTCATCCTTTCTTTGGCCCAGCAGGGCTCTGCTTTGGGCACCCTTAAAGGCTATCTTTTGGCCATTTCGGCCTTTCTTCACCTTCCTGATCAGCCTTCTCTTTTCAAGTCCACTATAGTAAATAGATTTCTTAAGGGCATTACTCACCTCTTTCCTCCTATTCCTTTCGTAATGCCCCAGTGGGACTTGAATCTGGTCTTAACTTACCTTATGTGCGCTCCCTTCGAGCCCATGCGTAATTGTCCCCTCAGACTCTTGATTTTAAAAACTGCTTTTCTGGTTGCCTTCACCTCTGCTCGCAGGGTGAGTGAGCTGCAGGCTCTATCTTCGAGACCTCCTTTCCTTGCTGTCCATCCGGAGAAGGTTGTCCTTCGAACTAGTCCTTCTTTTCTACCCAAAGTGGTTACCTCTTTCCACATAGGACAGACCATCACTTTGCCCACCTTCTTCCCGCCCCGCATCCTTCCAAGAAGGAGGAAAGACTCCCCCGTCTGGATCCAAAATGTGCATTATCATTTTATCTGGAATGCACAAAACAATTCCGGGTGGACGATCAACTTTGTGGGCGCCAAGAAAGGTCGGGATGTGCAAAAACAGATCATCTCTCAATGGGTCGTCCTTTGCATTAAGATCTATTATTCCTTTGCGAAACAGGAGCCTCCGGTTGGACTGTGCGCCCATTCCACCAGTGCGACCGCAGCCACTACTGCTTTGGGACGTGGAGTCCCCCTCAGTGACATCTGCCAGGCAGCGATGTGGGCATCGCTTCACAAGTACACTAAACATTATTGCCTGGATAGTCCAGTCCGGAGAGACAGCTTCTTTGGCCGTTCAGTTCTCCAGGACTTTCTGGTGTGAACTTAGTTCGCAGACCCACCTCAGGGGTTGGTATTACTGGGGTATCTGTTCTAAGGTAAGGAATTTATAACTAATAGTCTCTTTCAGATGAACAAGTTACTTACCTTCGGTAACGATATATCTGTAAGAGACATATTAGTTATAGATTCCATACCGCCCCACCCATCCTCCCCGTTCTGTGAACTGACTTCTAGAGTAAGGGACTCCCTTTCAGGGCCCCAGTTTTGGGCACCAGTGGTCAGTGTTTTGCATGGCTCTGCGCTTCTGGCGTGGAATGTCGTGTAGTGAACTGACGTCAGGGTGCAGGGGCGGCGTCTAAGTAGATACCGCGACGTCATCCCGGCGATCACGACGCTGAATACGAATGCGGAGTCGACTGACGCCACCTACCGACGCGCAGGGGTACTGCTGAGAAACAATTCTCTGGATTCAGTCTGACGCCTGGGGGTAATTCTAAGGTAAGGAATCTATAACGAATATGTCTCTTACAGATATCGTTGCCGAAGGTAAGTAACTTGTTCTTCAAGCCCATATCCTAGATACAGCATGTGTCAAAGACAGCGCAAGTATTGCCTTTTCGAGACCTAAAAAGCACTCTTTCTGGACCAAGATCTAGCTTTCTGCCAAATTTTGGTGGTGTTCTGTTCAGCGGTTCAGTCTGTAGTAATGTCTAAAATCTCTCTGGAAAATTCCATGGGGGAAAAGCGTTTTTGGACCCCCTGTTTCTCGGCCCCCGCTTGATGCACCACCCCAAAACTTTCCAGGCAGCAGCTTACATGAGCGGCAAACTAGTTGTTAAATATTTGTGAAGGTTAGTGAAACGGCGCCTTAGTTATTAGCAAAATAAAGCTGTTCCTATGGACATTAGGTCCTAACTATAACTACCTACTGGGGACCGCCAGTATATTTTTCACTCACACTCACACACACACACTCACACTCACACTCACACACACACACACACACACACACTCTGAAGTATAAGTACAGAAATGCTTCTTTTATGGGGGTTGTGAAGGTATTGGCACAAAACCGGTTCTGTTATGACGTTAATATACTCATAAATACGAGTGATATTTGAGCATATTCCAGGCATTCGTGCAGTAAGTGTGGCAGCATACCTACTCTGTACTAGGTATCCAATTTATAATGCATGGAATTAAGTTGATTCCAAGGAATGTCTGTTCAGTCCAATCCATGTTAGTTTTGTGTCGGTATACCCATTGTTGTTCCTGTGTGATTTTTGTTGGAATTCAACTGCTCAAATGTCACCCATTTCGAGTAGTCTTGAGAATGGTTGTGGTCTAGAAAATGGTTGGTCATTTTAGTAGTTACGACACCATCTAATGTTGCTACGATGTTCACAGATGTGGACGTGAATCTTTCTAGAGATCATGCCAATGTACAAGGTGTTAATGTAGCTTTTGATCCCTTAGTGATTAGTGTAAAGTGTTTGGAAATAAAGAAGTATGCAGAATCATCACAGCAATCATTGTGCTAAATATAATCACAAAATTGAAGTAACACTTAATTTCTTGTTCACCAGCAAGGACATGTGCGTCTCACTTGCCTGAAAGCGTTGCAGGGCCTGTACAGCCAAAAGGATATGGCAGGGAAACTAGAGCTGTTTACCAGTCGCTTTAAGGTGAGAATTTAATATTCATGCAAAGATGAAATTAAGATCAAGCTTCAGATTGTGAATGTTTATCGTTAAAGTTGGCTATTGATGATGATAGTCTTAATCAGTACTTTAATGTATGGGAATAAATCGGCGCATGCTTGGAATGTCTATGGCAAATTGTTTGGATTATATCATTTGTTAAATTAAATCTCCTGCTTGTAGGAAAGTCTTACATTCTGCCAGTTGATGCACTGAAATGATCCTTTCTAGGTGAGGTGTAGGCTTATGGGCAAATTACTAATTCCGAGTGGAAATCCATGTTTCTATATGTATATGGTGCACAGTTGCCTGGAAGTAAAAAATTCACTGTGGCATAATTGGTGAATGTGGAGAATATGTGGTAAGCTTTCTGTAGTTGAGGTTTAAACTCCTGCTTCTGGGTGAGTGTGGCATGATTCCCAGGAAAGGAGTAGATCCGGCGCTCTTGCTTCCTGGATGGAGAGCATTTCAAGGCCAGATAAAGGATTTCCATAGACTGCAGCGCATCATTACTTCAACAAAAAGGTGTTTTAAACAAAAAGGTAAGAATACTAGAGCTTATCATGCTTCCACCTGATTGATTGACTGATGCGTTGCTGCCAGCCTGGAGCTCATGTTTTTGGTTTAGTGCAGTATTGTTCTTTGGGAGAAAACACTTGTGGAATTTTTCAAATGCTACTGTTGATGCACAGTAACAGCACCTAAAAAGTCAGTGCGAAAATCGGAACATTTGTTCTTAAAGTTCATCTCGCCCATCGTATTTAGTTCAGCACTGAAATCCCCTCCATGTTGTGAATTGGAATCAGATATATTTGATGGAGGCATTTGTGCAGGCTGCCATTTTATTTTTGTATTCATCTTTGTTCATTGTGTTTGAAAAAGAAAAATGACAATACATTTTTCACGTCGTCACTGTCTCAGGGCTGTGACTTAAACTACAGGAAAGAGAACTAAGAAAGACAACCCAAAAGATTTATACAAAGGCATACTGATTAATAAACTTCAGGCATATTAGGTCATGTACCTATTGGATTCAAGGCTGTTCTAATCTGTGAGATACACAAACAATCCTACCTTGACTGGCCAAAAGAATTGCATCTGGGATGAGAATTTGTCTGAATCATAAATCATATTTTGTTCCATTAATTCCCTAACATTAAACTGGTAGAAAATGATACTGTGTGATTTGGAAAAGTTAAGATTATCGTGCCTTCTGGGATATATTGAGGCAAAGATATATATGTTGTCAGACAGGAGGCAGATTGGGGATTGCAAGTAGTGGTTGCACAGTAATCTAGATTGCTCACTTTTCGCAAGGATTGACTTATTTCCGGTACGATATAGTGCTAATATAAAATGCATAGGGAAAAACTGGTTTATAACAAATCATAATCTCTAAAAAAAATTGTGATGAAGCTTACATGGAGCTAGAGTTTAGAACATTGATGTATTCACATATCTCCTGTTATTTTCCTTGTCTCAGTAAGGGTCTGTGGTTTGACCATCAATTTTATACACCATGGTCTGTTTGGAAATCAAATATTAAGAATACCAAAAATTATGTAATGTGGATAAAAATGTGCATTGTGTCCATCTTGATTCAAATCCTGAATTAATTTGATTTTCAATGCATGTTGTTCAGGATTTCTCAATGTGAACTAATTTAAAGTGACAGGTCTGCTTGACAGTATAATAAACTTTTACTGCCAGTGCTCTACAGCTAGTTATCTCTGCAGCATGGAAATTTGAAATATTTCAAGGCTCTACAGGGATCAAATGCAATTGAAAACCCATTTCTTTAGACTGGAGTTATGTCCTTAAACTGTAAAAAGGAGTCTGATTCAAAAAATGAAAAGACATTTCTGAAATTCATTCCATTCTTAATCTATTTGCAAGTGTTAGGAGGAGAATGTCTGCTACCTGATGTACAGTTTAGTTCCCCTGCCCTCACTGCCCAACTGCGAGTACCTGGTATCCTGGTTTTTGATTTTGGTCACAGCATACGGTTTTGTGAATCTTTAGTTGTGACCGGACATTTTCTTTCTGTCTCACTGGAGTGGAGGCCTCGTAGAAAGTTCTGCTGCTACACTCTAACCCAGGTCCTAGGGCTAACTTCCATGTTCATATTTGTATGCATGTCAATGTGTGACCTGCACATGTGTATGAGTGAACGAGGGGAATGGATGCCTGTGGATTCATTTTGGAAGCCTCTGGCCTGTTCATGTGCACAAGATGGAGGTGAGGTTTATTTTCCATAGACAGTGTAAGTGTATTGCTTACATTCTTGAATCTGGTGGGAGGTTATTTAGACTCTAAAGTGGGGAAAGAGGAGGCTGCTTCTGTTTAGAAATTCAATTAGATACTTTTGCTGGAGGAGCTACTGATGTGTCGTTCTGAGCACAGTCATGTCGGTGGGGTTGAAGGGTGGGACTGCAGTTTTTGTAGTAAAGTGTGCTAAGGGTCTTTTAGGTGACCCCAGACTGTGTTCTCCTACTGGTGACTTTTAAGGATGGCTGTTGATACTCAGGCACAGAATGCTTGCACCTCTTTGTGCCTCTGTTGTGGGTTCTCCAACTTATAAATGGCCCTGCTGTGAGCAAACTCATTCTACACAAAGGTGGAGTTTGGAAGACAGCCTTGAAAGGGCACCGAAAAGGAGAACCAATTAAAACTGGTTCTGAAAGAGCAGACTGAGAATACACATCCACTAACTGCTTCGCCTGGATGAAAGTGGGTGCTGCCAACCCACTTGTTACTCCATTTCCAGTTTCTTTTTGGTTACACTGAGGAGCTTTCCCTTTCTTGGTCAGAGGACAGCTTTGCAACATGAGCTAATATGTTGAACAGCTTGTTTCCCTATGGATGAGGGTAAATCATCTGAAGTCTGGAAGCTGACCTGTATGAGAAGAAAGCGGGAAGGAGTTAGCCAACCCTGCAAGAGCTGCTGACTACCCAGGAGTTTGTGAAGCAGCTGTCCTTGGAGCTCTAGGTCTGTTCCTGAGACTTGAGAAAGTGACTGGCATACTGCTGAACAGGAGCATTGTCCTGCCTGCAATAGTCTGTGCCGTGGCACAGCCCTAGGGTGCCCAAAGCTGGCTGCACTGCTGTGGCCCTGAACATGACCGGTTCTGAGAAGTGTGCCTGAATGAACTGCGCCACTGTTATTATGAATATTGTGCCCCAAAGCGTACCAAGCCACTGTGTCCACCGTAGAGAGTGGAGTCGGGGCCAACTTGCTGCCTGAGTAATTCCTACAGTGACCCTGTGACCTCTAACCACACCCAACTCACCCTGTAAGCTGTAACCATTGAGGACCAGCAGCAAAGGTGGACCTTTCTGGCTGCCAGTCACCAGGTAGGGGGTGCCATAGCTGCTACTCCTAAGACTGGAGCAAGAGTACCGCTACACTTCCAGCCAGTGTGTGGTTCTCCCAGAAGATCAAAGACTGGATGGGGGATGCGTGCTCGATCAAGGCCGGCAGAGGACTAAATGATTCACATTGGTGAAATTAACATTGGAACTAGAAACTTAAAAACTGAGAACACACTCTAAAACCCAGAACAAAGTAAAGTGGCCTCCCGCCAATGAATTACTGTGTGTATATTGTAGTGTATGGCATCTTGTTTTCGAGTGTATAAAAAACACTCTTTTCTAAAAGGATAAGCACTGGGTTGGTCAGTCCATTATTGCACCTATGGATGAGTGAGTTCTGAGCTTGATGCACCCTCACGCTACCTCTCTGAGAAGCTTGTAATTCCCCACTCATCTGTCTGATTCTGTATGATGAATACCAAGTAATTTAATTTTCTCAGTAACATTTTTTGAATGTTTCTGAAAAATGGTTCGCTATCGGGTATTTGTGTTTGTTACTTTTATTCGCTCTATTGTTCTTTCCATCTGACCGTCAGCCACCATTTTATTGAGCGCACATATTGCTTTGGGAAAACGCAATTAAATAAATGGAATGCGTAGTAGTATATGCAGTACTCTCATTTGTAGAAAATTGTTTGGATATTGAGAGGATGATGAGAGTAACTAGGTATTATGATCAACATTACTGACAGGACTGGCATTTTAAATCAATTGTGGCATGTCCATAATGCTAGGCTAAATAGCCTTGCCTGTGGCCATGTAGCAATAGCTAAGCTCCATTGGCAAATAAAATCTGGAGCTCTGGAAGGGCTAATATTGGCGATAAGGATCCTTTGAACGCAGATTGTTGTAATTGGTCTCTTAGGCCAGGCCACACTTCCAGTGCACATGAGGAGCAGGATGGTACTAGAGTAGCCCTGACACCTACGACCAGAACAGAATCTGAGGCTGTTGCACTTCCTGGTTTTTACTGCTTGCCCCCGGCCAGGGCTGATGAAGTAAAAGACTTGAGTGGAGAGTTTCCTGTTTGTCCCAATGCTACTCCATTTGGCAGTCTGCACTGTTGCATGGAGACAAGTGAATGCCTGGAGCAGACTGCAACACTCACACCCTAAATTGTTGGGTGATCAGCACATTGAAGGGAGGATATGCCAGTGGAAGAATTGGTGGCGCCATGGTGAGAGCAGAGGAGCCGTCATGCTGTACAGTAGCTGACATGGAGGTGTTCTTCCCTACTTCGCTAATTATACTGTTTGCATTGACCATCACACCCTGATCATGTGCCTGGGATGATAGACCTGGAGAAGGTGTTATCCTTATGTGGTTTATCCCAACATCTAAACTGGGGGTCGGGGTTAGAGGTGTCCTGGTGGTGGTATACTGGTCTAGTTAACTAATATGAGCATTCACACATGAGATTTACATGGAAGACTCTGTCCTCCACAAGTTCAAGGGCCAGATTATTTACTCCAGCTTACCATTCTTGAATTTTATACGGCCATTAGAAAAGATGCAATACTCCTATCCATTGGACCCCTCCTATGCTTTCAAGTGGATGAGGTTCTGCATTAGGTGCATATAGAAAAACATCAGTCCTCTGAACTGTCAGGAAGATGCAGTGCTTCCTTAAACTTTGGCAATTCAGTTTGGTTCTTTCAAAGCTCATCGGTCCCCAATGAGTTATATACATAAGCCTCTCTACAACACTTCATGGAAAGTTGCTTCCTTATTTGTGACTGTGCACAATTTCTTCCCAAAGTGTTTTTTGATTTTCATGTTAATCAGGCTGGTTTTCTTCTCACATTTTTTAAGATTACTTCCTTACGCTACAGAGAAATGACGTCACACTCAACTTGATTTGAGGAAGATTATCATTCTGTCCTTGTAAAACAAAACACATCCATAGATCAATGTCTTGAGATGTGAACTTTGGGCCTGTTCATACAATTTAAGCCTCTTTAAAAAAAAAAAAAAAAATCTCCGAAGGAATTGTTTCTTACATAGTATGTTGTTACCTGTTAGCAAATAAAACCTTATTTGGTACACCCAAAGTCCATTCTACTAAAGGTAAGGTAGCTGTAATTGCCCTTTTGAGGATCTTTACCTTATCCGAAATCTGTAAGACAGACCCTTGGAAATCAGTTCACAAGATACTACATTCTTGATTTGAATTCTGTTAGTGCATAATTGTATTTTCTCCAATATTGAGTCTTTCATATACTTCCATGCTCGAATCAATCTGTCATCAAGCTGGGAGTCGCACAGTAACCCTATGATAGCAGTCCATGTTAAACATAGCTTGGTGGTTTTAACCATAGCTGTTCAGTAGCATAGTCACATTTGAAAAAGAGCTAAGCATCAGCCAATCAGAGACAACAAACTGAAGACCACCATCCTTAAGATTTCTACCGCACGTTGTGTATAAAGGGTGCCCTGTGGAGCTCTGTTCACATCCCCTCAGATAAGTTATCTTACAAAATTCTTTAAAGGCGTAAAATATATATTTTGTAATAAGGCAATTCAGAATCCTTTAATTATAAAGTACTTGAGGATGCCCGATTCTGCTAAATAGAGCTTTTTTAATACTCTGACTTTTGTGGGAAAAGGTTGCACACTAATGACCCTCACATTTAGTACCTTCATCTATCCCACAAGCCTAAAGACGGCAAGAAAACACAGAAACTTGTCATTTAAGATTTTAAAGGGTAGAGAGGCAAGACTTATTTTTTGGTTGCAAAAATCATAAACTAATTAAAAAGATAGTGGTTCACACCAAACTCATTCATAGTTTAATGATATATATAACAAGACAAAATTACTGTACATAATGATTTGCAAAGAAAGCATTATGCAGGTTCAAGTTAAAAGAAGTGGTTTATTTCCAGCATAAACCACATAACCAAGTGGATATCTCACCGGAATAAGTGTGAAGTAACCCCCGTGCAAAAACACACCGCCAAGTAGCAGTGCACAAAAAATACAGGGGTATGTTGGTATACAGACAACTGCACAATAGTCAATTAAAGCTGGTCCATGGTGGTTTGTATACATCTAAATCATGGAATGCCAATCAGTTTGTTTGTAATATATGTTGACGATGTTTCAACCCTTAAAACAATCTAAGGGTCTCAACAGGACATGGGTATAACTATAGTTGCCTGTAGGAAAGTAGGATCTGCTTTCATGGTTGCCCCCACTTTTTGTCTGATGTCAGCATGTTTTTGACTTAGTTTGCTGGACTCCTGCTAATCAGGACCCCAGCATCTGTGCTCTCTCCCCTAAATTGGCTCTGGCAAGTACTTTGATACCTCCACAATTGGCTACTGGTGTACCCATATAAGTTCCTAGTATATGGTACTGAGGTACCCGGGGCATGGGTTCACCAGGGTCTCCCATGGGCTGCCTCATGTATTGTGCCACCCATGGGAGTCCACTTAAACTGTGACTACAAGCCTGCCATTGCAGCCTGTGTGAGTTGGTGCTTGCACCCCTCACAACAGATATACGTTTCCTTCCATCTTAGGTCACATCACTTAAAACCTATAAGTCACCCCTACGGTAGGCTCTTAAGTCCTAAGGACAGGGTGCTTGGTTACAAGTGTGAGGGAGCCCCTGCATGAGCAGGACACCCATACAAACCCCGAAGTCAATTCTCCAGGCTTTGTAAGTGTAGTCAGCCATTTTAAGGTATACAGTGGACATCAGTCATTGCAAGATGTCCAAATATGTAATGGCTGCACCGAACCTGGTCATGTTTGGTATCAAACAAGTTGAAATCATACCCCAATACCGATTCCGTTGTTGGAAGTAGGATCCCATGTACTGGGGGTTCCCTAGGGGACCCCCCTGTACTCCCGTTAACAGCCTTTCAGGGTCGGCCAACAAGCTAGTGCTGCTGCCGACCGCAAACCCGATTCTGCCCTCCTCCTGCTGCTAAGCTGAGCTTGAGCAGGAGAAGGTAGAACAATAGGTTTCCTATCACAGGGAGGTATGACCACCTCCCAGACAGGACTTAATGTATTGAGCTGGGGTGGAGGCTCTTTCCAGCGCCACCAGACTGCTTTGAAGGGCAGATTTGGCGTCCTTCTTGCATACTCTGGTTTGAGCCAGTTCAGGAACCCTTGCTTCCCGCTCTGGTGCGAAACTGGACAAAGGACAGGGAAGTATCCTCCCCTCTGTCCAGCTCCTCCTCTGGGAGGGACCCCAGAGTTGTTCCAACCCTTTCCCTTGGGTACTTAAGGGCTCCCCTGTGGGTGGGTCCTCAGATTCGTCATGGAACAAGACTCACCTCTGAAACCAAGACACTTTTCGACCTTCTGGACACTTGGACTTCGTTGGACTTCGACTTGAACCGAGACTGCATCAAGGAAGACTCCTGCTCCTCCTCATCTCTCTGTTCTTCAAGTCTTCTGAGTCGTCTGTGTCTGTGCTTCATCTAGGTTCTCCAGAAGGCTTGTGGGCATCAAAGACATCCAAAGTAATCTCCCTTGGAGTAAATGAGCCACTTCCCTGCATCTGCAGGCACTGCAATGAAGCTAACTGGTCTGCCGTCCCTGTCGTCCTACGGACTTCGTGAGGCCCAGCAACACAGTTGGTGGTTCTGCAGCTACCTAGAGGACTGACCCAGCGATTTTGAGGGTAGTATACCTTGTCAGAGCGGCTGGGGTCAAACCTATGTGCACCGCGTCGATTTGCTGTTGCCAGGGCTTGTTGGCTCTGCACTCCAGAGATCTTCAGGCTACAAGAAGCTCCAGCCTCCAGCACCTCATCCCTTGAAGATCAGTGTCCTAACTGCATGATCTGCTCCGTGGACCTCCATCTTTTGTGAGCTGCTGGAGGTCCTCTTGCGACTCCTGTGCCTTTGGGTCCTCTAGAGGGTCTTCCTTTGCTTCAGTGGGCTCCCCTGCTTACTCTTGGCCTGCTCTGACTCTCCCTTGGACCTTGCAGTTCCTTGGACCTGCAGTTCCCAACGTTTGGATCTTTTCACTTTCCATACCATTTGCGACTACCAAGGCTTGTTGGTGCTCCCTCTGGACACCGACCACCTAGACACAAACATCCAACAGCTCATGCAGGGCTCCTGGTCTTCCTCAGCGTCGCCCGGTCCTCACAGCTGCAGTGACAAGGGCACCGTCTTCAATCCTAAACCTCTCGACATCAGTGGGCATTGTGCTTCCGTGCCTTCTGGTTACCTCAGAGTGGCATAGACTGTCTCCTCTGCTTGCAGGTTCTTCTCTTCAAGAATCCACCCTTGGATTCCACCAGACTCCTTCATAGGCTTCTCCAGAGACATCTTCAAACTCTTCCATTGTCTTCTACGGCAGGTTTCGACGTCCCTTCACCCCTATGCATCCGACTTCCCTGGTGCAGGGAACCTGGTTCCTGGGGCATCCACGGGTGGGGTGTCTCTCTAACCTTCCGTCCTTCAAAGGGGTCCTCTGGGTCGGGTCCTTCTTCTTTAAAACTGCAACTTCTCCATTGACTTCCATTGGGTACGCAGCTGTGTTTCCACTCTGCACACATCCTCTCTAGGGTTCCTGGGTACTTTCCTTGGGTGGTTCCTTGTTTCTCCAGCTCCTGAGTCTTCTGGTCCAAGTCTTGTTCTCCTTTGCAGTTCGCATTCCACTTTCTTAGTATATGGTTTGGTCTCCCCCTGGAGACCAGAGTATATTTGTGCTACTTACCTGATTATTTTGAAGTATTCTTGTGTGTATTGTTGATATCTCCGGGTAGGAGATATACCAGTGTGTTAGCGATTGTGTTATGTAGTAAATAGTTTATTTTATGAAAGTGTGGTTCTATTTCATCTAATCTACACTGTCGAGTAAATGTGGCTAAACAAGCTGCTTTACACTCCAAGATAAGCCTGAAGGCTGCTCTCCACAGCTACCACTTTGAGAGTTTTCTTTGGTTATCGAAGACCACTAAAATCACCATAAGGGTTGCCACTGCCGCACTTTAGACTTTTGATCTGGTGACTTGGCAACTCCTACCTCTGTCTCATAACACCAAATCATGTTATAAAGCCAACAGTACTCCTCAGGACGGTCTTTACCTCAGTCAAGCACCACTCTATGTGCAACGCAGAATCACCTGTTTTAAATCAAAACATCAATGTCCTGTTATAGATCGTAACTCTGATCCCCATGCTAAAACTGCGGCAGCACAGCACGGAACAAGCTAGTTCGTCCTAGAGCTTTTACTTAACCATTTACTACCTTATTGATGAACTGTTGGACAATATGGTATTGGCACCCCAGTAACTTAACACTCTGGATTTGCACTGGACTACGAACACATATGCACTTTAGTGCTTCTTTGCACCTGTTCTTACAAGATGGCTACCTCATTTTTAGAAGGGAATTTTTATCTAAATGTATATATTAATATAGAACTGTTATATTTTCATGATTGAGGCGGGAGCAGCGCCAGCAAAATGCCCAATTAATGTTTTTATACATATTGTAATGATTTTAATTATCAAACAATCAACTAAACCACAACGGTTGCCTGGATGAGTGCAAGGTGCGTCACTCAGAGTGTGCACCATATACTAAGCCAGCCTTCTACATAGCCCGTGAAAGAAATGATTAATTGCCCAAACTGCTCAGTTATTTCTTATTTCATTGAAGCGGGGCCACAAGGACCAAAAATAAGGTCCAAATCGAAGTCTCTACGATGAGACAGTGGAGCCCTGCAGTGATGCACCGTCACTGTTAGGCCTTGGGCAGTTACCCATTTCTTTCACGGGTTTCTATACCTGTGAGTATATGTAACTTACCTTTTACACTGAGGTGATTATTCTAAATCACACTCTGCCTGTTGTACCTCACAGGTTGCCTAAGGGCTTCATTTCAATCTGCACAGCAACAGCTCCCCCCAGGTATCCCTATTTCCTGATAAGACCCTTGGATTTGTGTTGGGGGTTGAAACGTCAACATATATTACATAATAATTGCCATTTCCTGATTTATCCTATCACTTTGCACTTATTCTTGTGAGATCTCCACTTGGTTATGTGGTTTGTGCTAGAAATGAACAATTTCTTGTAACTGGAACCTGCATAATGCTCTATTTGCCAATCTGATTATGTACAGTAATTTTGCTGTGTTGTATTCATAATCAAATTTTGAATGAGTTCTGTGTGAACAACTGTCTGTTTAGTTATGTTAATCACCCAGGTTCACACAGACATTTGGGTTGCTCTAGTTTGTAAAGCATATTCAGAAATCAGAAGGGGCAACTGCTTCAGATGAAGCCTCAGACTCATCAATCAATCAGGATTTATAAAGCGTGGCATATCACCAGCAAGGGTCTCAAGGCGCCGGAGTTGCTAGCTGCTTCTCGGAGAAAGAGTTAAAAACGGGGCAAAAGCAGGAGAAACAACTCCGAAAAATAGTGAGGAAGAAGAGCGGTGCAGCAGCACGGGAGAGCTGGGCCTAGGGCTGGTTCAATGGGGTCGCGCTGCAGCCTCCATTAAGTATGTCCTGGGAGGGGTGCTGGAAGGTGTTGGGCGGGGCTAGGCAGGAGGTGGGAAAACTAGGGCAGGCGGGAGTGGCGAATGAGGGAAAAAAAACTGAGAAGAAGCGGTGATAAAGGAGGGAAAAGCAGGAAAAGGCACTCAGAAAAGCAGGGGATGTGAAGGAAAAATTAGTAAAAAATAAAAACAGGCAAAAGCAGGAATGGCACTTAGAAAAATGGAGGGAAAGCAGTAAAAAACAAGGGAAAAGCTGGAGAAAGAACTCAGAAAAACTGGGGGAAGGAAGGAGAAACCAGTAAAAATGAGGGAAAAGCAGGAGAAAGCGCTCAGAAGAAAAAGGGAAAGGAAAGGGAGAGTAACAAGTGAGGCAAAAGCAGCAGAAAGCACTCTGAAAAACAGTGAGGAAGAAGAGCTGTGCAGCAGCACGGGAGAGCTGTGCCTAGGGCCTGCTCAGTGGGGTTGTGCTGCAGCTTCCATTAAGTAGGTCCTGGGAGGGGAGCTGGAAGGCGTTGGGCGGGGCTAGGCAGGAGGTGGGAAAACGGGGCAGGCGGGAGCGGCAAATGAGGAAAAAGAACTGAGAAGAAGCAGTGATAAGAGGAAAAAGCAGGAAAAGGCACTCGGAAAAGCAGGGGATGTGAAGGAGAAATCAGTAAAAAAAAACAAAAAAAAACAGGCAAAAGCAGGAAATGCACTTAGAAAAATGGAGGGAAAGCAGTAAAAAAAGAGTTAAAAGCTGGAGAAAGCACTCAGAAACTGGGGGAAGGAATGAGAAAGCAGTAAAAATTAGGGAAAAGCAGGAGAAAGCGCTCAGAAGAACCAGGGAAAGGAATGAGAAAGCACTAAAAAACAAGGGAAAAGCAGGAGAACCACTCAGAAAAATTGGGGGAAGGAAGGAGAAAGCAGTAAAAATGAGGGGAAAGCAGGAGAAAGCGCTCAGAAGAACAAAGGAAAGAGAAATCACTAAAAAGAAGAGGGAAAAGCCGGAGAAAGCACTCAGAAAAACGGGGGGGAAGGACAGAGAAAGCAGTAAAAAAGCGAGGCAAAGGCAGTAGAAAGCACTCAGAAAAACAGGGGAGAGGAATGAGAAAGTAGTAAAAGAAACGAGGCAGAAGCAGGACTGAGCACTCAAAAATGGGGGAAGGAGAAAGCAGTAAAAAACAAGGCAAAAGCAGGAGAAAAACGGGGGGGAGAGAAAGCAACAAGTCTAAAGCAGGAGATTGCACTCAAAATCGGTGGGGGGGGGGTAGGAATGAGAAAGCAGTAGAAACGAGGTAGAAAGCAAGTTGAAAGCCCTCAGGAAAAATGGGGAGGAAGAAGAATGGTGCAGCAGCACTGGAGAGCTGGGCCTTCAATAAAGAGACACAAGAGATCTCAATCTAAGGCAAAACTGAAAAGTTCACAAGTGAAGAGATCCAACTATTTCTAAACAGGTGGTTAAAAAAATATAACCATCTCAGCAGGTCTCCTAAGTTTTATACTCCATAATGTAGCTTCAGCTGGAACCACCCTCTTCAAAAGAAAACTCATACTCCGTCAACAGCGCCTTCTCTAGAGCCTGAAAGGGTGCTTTTTTCACCATCGGCCTTCCTCTCACCTTCATTGAAAATCTCATCACCCACGAAAGTTCACACATCAGTGACACAGTTGACAAGCCCAAAAACTTCTGCAATATCCTCCACAGAAAAATCCAAATCAAGACCTCCATCAATGACACTGTCCTAATGTACGACGCTGGTGTCAATGAGCAGAAGAGCTCAAAGGCTGGTAAACAACAGTCTACAAAGCATGTTGGTGGTGTCTTATTCAACAAGACATACAACTGCACCATTGACCATGTACCCATCAACAACGTCACCATCGATGAGGCATCTTTCACTGCAAACTCCATCTGCAACTGTTGAACCCAACTCAGCTCAATTACCATATATTTCAGAGTGCCATAAAAATATTGGAAGAACCACCTGCAAGGCTTTTGAGCACTGTAGGAGTGGACGATAAATGTCCATTTGGCCCTGTGTACAGACCTGGCTAGTTAAGAGTAAAATTCAAGGAATAAGATGATGACTGAGAAGATACTATATCCAAACCACAACAGCCACATCACTCTGTCATATTAACCTTGTCAGTAAATTACTTCCCTCGCCGCACAGCTTCGCATGGTAGCGGTTTCCCCCGACCCTTCCAGGTCCGGAGTTCGAGGCCCATATCCCTGGTGGTCCAGTGGGAAGCATCTCTGCTCTGCTGCTGCTCTCTGCCCTCTGTCTTTCTGCGTATTGCTCCTCTTCTCTTTTTTTTCACCTTCCTTTTTATCCATCTTTTACATTCCTTTGTTTTTTCACTTTCTCTTGTTTCTCCTCTTTTTGTACCTTTTTCCTTTCCGTTCCCTTGCCCCTGCTCGTCCTCCACAGCCCGCTCCTCTCCAGCGCCATTTTCCCGCTTTTTGCTCCTCTGCTCTTTGCACCTTCTTTTTTTATCCATATATTGCTTTTTTTTTAATCTATTATTGCTTTTCACCTTTCTAATTTCTCCTCTTTTTTTGTGTGCCTTTTTTCCCCTTCCGTGCCCTTGCCACTGCTCGTCCCCCACGGCCCAACCCCCTCCAGCGCCGTTTTCTCACTTCCCATCTGTCCAGACCTCCCCAACACTACTTAATGACGGCCACAGTGCGGTGAAGGAGCGATCTTACTGACCTTGCCAGTAAATTGCTTCAATCGCTGCACAGCTCCGCCTGATAGCTGTTGCCCCCTGACCCTTCCAGGTCGAGAGTTCAAGGCCCGAATCCCTGGTGGTCCAGTGGGGAGCATCTCTGCTCTTTTTTTTCACCTTTTTATCTATCTTTTACTTTCCTTTCTGTTTTTTCACTTTTTCATATTTCTCCTCTTTTTGCTCTTTTTTCCCTTCTGTGCCCTTGCCGCTGCTCATCCCCCATAGCCCCGCCCCCCTCAGCGCCATTTATCCGCTTTTTGCACCTCTGCTCTTTTCAACTTTTTTTATCCATATATATTTTTTTGATCTATTATTGCTTTTTCACTTTACTAATTTCTCCTCTTTTTTGCGCCTTTTTTCCCCTTCCCCTTCCATGCCCTTGCCCCTGCTCGTCCCCCACGGCCGCCTCCCTTCAGTGCCATTTTCCCGCTTCCCAGCTGTCTAGCCCTTCCCAACACTACTTAATGGCGGCGAAGGCACGCCAAAAGCAAGCCCGTCTGAGGCAGTCTGCGCCCGGCGCCTCGGACCATCCACCCCTACAACTCCAGCACCCTCCACGCCCTCAACACAGGACGTTCCACTGCCTGCCACCTCGCATCACCGAAGAATACCCAAGGCCTGTTCACCAACTGCACCTTCGCCTGCGTCTGCACACCAGAACCACCAACTGAACAACCCTCAAGAACCGGACCCGACCACCTTAGATGCATCCTACTCAACACCCGCTCCCTCAAAAGATAGACCATAGAGATCTTGGACCTGCTCAACTCCATCTCCTCCGACGCCGCCTTCTTTACGGAAACATGGATGAACCCCACCTCGGCCCCTGACATCACTGCCGCCATCCCCGATGGCTACAAAATCATCCACAAGGACAGCGTCAACCGACCGGGAGGAGGCATTGCCATCGTACACAAAAAATAACTTTGTCTTACAACCAGCTCCGACATATGGAGCGCATCCACTTCCAGAGTAACCCAAACGCCATCTTCCGCGGCACCCTTGTCTACAGACCGCCTGAAACCCACCCCCCCCTTCAGTGAAGCCATAGCCGACTACATCGCTCACCACGTTCTCGCCTCAACGGACTACATACTCCTCAGTGACCTCAATTTCCACCTGGACAACTTCCGCGACCACAACCTCATTCCTACTTGAGAACCTCACCACCATTGGACTCAAACAACTGGTCACAATGCCAACCCATGCAGCAGGACACACGCTTGGCCCCATCTTCTCCACAAGCACAACCTCTACGTCAGCCACACCTCCGAGCCACACTCGACCGACCAACCCTGCTTTCACTTCTTCACCAAACCCACCGTACACCACCACGCTCACAGCGATCCTTGCAGAAACTGGAACATGGTCACCGAAGACCAGCTCACCACCTCCCTCAGCAAAACCCCACCACCGACGTCCACGTACATCAACACCTCAACATGCAATATCCACCGCTGAATCTCCGACTGCGCCAACACACTGGCTCCCCTCAGGAAACCAGCCCTCCAGGAAAGCAAGCTGGTTCTCCCCCGCCCTCCAAGAGTCCAGGCGCACCTGTAGACGGCTCGAAAAAAGATAGTTGCAGCAAGATCATGGCACACCACGCAGCCTTCAAAACAGCCATCACTACACACCACCACCTCATCAGAGCAACAAAGAAAGCAGCCATCCAGGAATGCATCAATGCCAACGCACACAACAGCAACGAACTCTTCGTCGTGGTCAAAGAATTTGCCAAACCCAGCACTGTGACAGCAGACAATCCCCCCTCTCAAGACCTCTGCGACAACCTCACCACCTTCTTCCACCACAAGATCAAGGAGATCTAAGACTGCTTTGCTACCCAAGACCCACCACCCACCCCACCCAATTGCTCCAGACCCCATCGGACCTTGCCGAACTGGACCACCCTCTCCCCTTACGACACCCAGGATCATGAGCCTTCACTCTGGAGCCCCCTCAGATCCATGCCCTCACCACATCTTCAACAGAGAAGACATTCATCTGAAAGACACGTTAGTGATAGATTCCTTACCTTAGAATATCCCCAGGCGTCAGACTGGATCTGGCAAGTTTTGCTAGCAGTACCCCTGCGCGCCAGTAGGTGGCGTCGTGCGGCTCCGCGTCCATCGCTGGCGTCAGCGCCGAGATGACGTCACGGAGACTACTTAGGCGCCACCCATACGCGCTGACGTCAGTTCTTTCTTTTTCCGCGCCAGAAAGCGCAGATCCGGGTAGAGCACGTACCCTAGTCACTTTTTGACTATCTCTTTTGAGACCTTTGTCTCCCTTTTTCCAGTTGGTTTCCTGGTGCACATAGGGATGCCTGGATTTAAGTCTTGTGGGGCCTGCCGTCGCAACATGTCGGTGGCGGACCCCCACGATGTCTGCCTCTACTGCCTGGAGACCGACCACGACTCTCGGTCTTGTCCGGATTGTCGGGCCATGGCCCCGAAGGCCTTGCGGGAGCGGCACCGGAAACTGCCGGAGGTCCGGCACTCGTCCCCGCGCTGTTCCCGGTCCAGAGGCCGTTCCAGAGAACGCTTGCGGGGCCACAGCCATCGCTCCTCGGGCTCCAGGTCTTCACCCTCTGATTCGGGTAAGAGACGACACAAAAAGAAGTCGAAGAAGCGTGTTCGCTCTCCGACGTCCCCCCGCCGGTCCTCGGATGCGGATGAGGGGGACAGGGGCCTTGCCCCTGCGGCTCCTTTGGAGCTCGAGAGTCCCGCGGCATACCCACCTTACCCGGGTCAGTCGGCGACTCCCGCACAGGTGCAAGAATTTCTTGCTACCATGGACCGCCTTTTTAGGCCTCTGGCTCCCGCCGGCGTGCCCTCGGGCCCCGCGGTCCCATGTCTGGATCCTTTTGGACCGCCGGCGAATCCAGCTTCGGCGCCACAGGATCCTGCGCCGCTGGCTCCGGCCACGGCGCCACAAGGTCCAACGCTGCCGGCTCCGGCCCCAGCGCCGCCCTCGGCTCCGCCTCCGGCGCCGCAGTGGGTGCCTTTCGTCCCGCCATTACCCAGGTTTCAGGACCATTTTGTTCCCACCTGGGATCCGCATTGGGGCACGGCGCCGGTTCGGCCCCGACCGGCGCCGTTCTCGACGCCGTTTCCGACGCCGTTCCCGATGCCGTATGTTCCCTCTCCGGCTCCTGCCCCGCCGCCGTGGTCGGTACCACCACCGGCGGCGGAGGTGGAGGACGACTGGGAGGGGTCCGAGGACCCTCTCGGCCCGTCAGTGTGACTCCGAGCAGGACTGGGCGGACGACTTGGAGGACGCCGGCGACCTCGACGTCTCTTCTGACCCGGGGTTTGCCTCTTCCCCGCCTACTATGGAGGAGGGCGCCTCCTACAAGATGGTGCTCCGTCGGGCAGCTGAGGTCCTCAACCTTGATCTCCCTATGGTGGCCCTCAAAACTAACCTCCTTACTGAGGTGCTCCAGACGGCGACCACCTCGTCGGAGCCCCTGCTCCCGTTTAACGACGCCCTTACCGACGTCTTGCTGGGCACTTGGTCGCGCCCATCCACTGGGGCCCCTGTGGATAAGAATGTAGCCAGGCGTCATCGCCCGGCGCCGGGTGACCCTGCTTTTTTGACCACTCATCCTACGCCTGAGAGTCTGGTCATCCAAGCTTCGATGTTGCAGAGTGCCTTTCCCACGGCTCCGCCGGACATATCAATCAATCAGGGGTTTGTTAAAGCGTGACTACTCACCCGTAAGGGTCTCAAGGCGCTAGGGGTGGGGGGGGTGCAGGCTCCATTCATCAAGGAGGGGGTCTGTCGAAGAGCCAGGTTTTGAGGTTTCTTGCGAAGATGGGGAGCGATGTCTGTCTGAGGTGGAGAGGAAGGGCGTTCCATGCTTTGGCCGCGAGGAAGGAGAAGGAGCGGCCTCCCGATCTGGTCTTTCTGGTGCGGGGGACCACAGCGTAGGAGAGCTGGGCTGATCGTAGGGTCCTTTGGGGTGCGTGGAATTTGAGTCGGCTGTTCAGGTATGCTGGTCCGGTGCCGTGGAGGGCCTTGTGTGCGTGGGTGAGCATCTTGAAGGTGATTCTCGCCTCGACAGGGAGCCAGTGGAGTGTGCGCAGGTGCTGGGAGATGTGGCAGTGTTGAGGACCAGTCTTGCGGCGGCGTTCTGGATGTTCTGTAGCTTGCGGGTGAGGTTTTTGTTTATTCAGGCGGAGGGTGTGGAAGCAGGAAGACGAGACAGAGTTGATCTGGCGGTCCATTTTGAGCTCGGAGTCCAGGATGATTCCCAGGTTGCGTGCGTGGTCCGTGGGGGTTGGCGGGTTTCCGAGGGCGGGGGGCCACCAGGTGTCGCTCCAGGCATTGGGGTTTGGGCCCATGATGAGTACTTCTGTTTTGTTGGTGTTTAGTTGTAGGCAGCTGTTTTTCATCCATTTGGCGACGGCTTCCATGCCTTCTCGAAAGTTGCGTCGGCGGTGTTGGGCTCGTTGGATAGGGAGAGGATGAGCTGGGTGTCGTCTGCGTATGACACGATGTTGAGACCGTAGATTCTGACAATGGGGGCGAGTGGAGCCATGTAGACGTTGAAGAGCGTCGGGCTGAGGGAGGAGCCCTGGGGGACTCCGCAGGTGGTAGGTGTGGGGTCCGAGAGGAAAGGGGGGAGTCTGACCCGCTGCGTCCTGCCGGAGAGGAAGGAGCGGATCCAGTCGAGGGCCTTGTCCTGGATTCCTGCGTCGTAGAGTCTGCTTATTAGGGTGTGGTGGGAGACTGTGTTGAACGCCGCTGATAGGTCGAGGAGGATGAGGGCTACTGTTTCTCCTTTGTCCAGTAGGGTGCGGATGTCGTCTGTTGCGGCGAGGAGGGCGGTTTCCGTACTGTGGTTTTTTCTGAAGCCGGATTGGGAGGAGTCGAGGATGTTGTGTTCTTCAATGAATGTGGCGAGTTGGCTGTTGATGGCTTTCTCGATGACTTTCGCTGGGAACGGGAGCAGGGAGATGGGTCTGTAGTTTTTGAGGTCGGTGGGGTCCGTTGAGGGTTTCTTTAGGAGGGGGTTGACCTCGGCGTGTTTCCAGTCGTCGGGGAACGAGGCGGTCGCCAGGGAGCGGTTGATGGTGTGGCGGAGCATGGGTGCGATGGTGTCGGCGGCTCTGTTGAAGATGTGGTGGGGGCAGGGGTCCGTGGGGGCCCCTGAGTGGATTGACTTCATTGTCTTCAGTGTGTTTTCGGTGGTGAGGGCTGTCCAGTCGTCAATCGCTGGTTTCCGGGTGTCGGGGGTGGTTGGTGAGGGTTCAGTGTGTTGGTTGTCTTCGTCGAAGTTGTCGTAGATGCTCTTGATTTTGTGGTGGAAAAAGGTGCTGAGTTTGTCGCAGAGGTCTTGTGAGGGAGGGATGTCGGTAGACTTGCTAGTGGGTTGGGCGAACTCCTTGATGATGCTGAAGAGTTCCTTGCTGTTGTGCGCGTGGTTGGAGATTCTGTCTTCAATCGCTTTTTCCTCGTTTCTCTGATGAGTTGATGGTGGGCGTTGGTGGCGGCTCTGAAGTTGTCGTGGGCTTCTGTTGATTTGGTGTTCCTCCAGGCCTTTTCGAGGCGGCGGCATGTGCTTCTGGACTCTCGAAGTTCGGTGGAAAACCATCTGGCTTTCTTGGCGCGGGTATTGTTGTTTTTCTTGAGGGGGCTATGGTGTTGGTGCTGTCCGAGATCCATCTATGCAGGGTTCGGGCTGCGGTGTTGGGGTCGTCGTTTTCCGCGATGGTTGGGGTGGAGTTGTTGAGTGAGGAGGTGAGCTGGTCGTCGGTGATTTTGGTCCAGTTTCTTCGTGGAAGCAGGTGCTGGTGTCTGTGGATGGTGGGTGTTCTGAAGGTGAAGTGGACGCAACGATGGTCGGTCTATGGGAGTTCGGTGGTGTGGCTGAAGGTGATGGAGTTTCCTGTAGTGAAGAGGGGGTCGAGGGTGTGTCCTGCTGAGTGCGTGGGCTCGGTCACGATCTGGCGCAGTCCAATGTTGTGGAGGTTGTCCAGGAGGGATGTGGTGTTGGGGTCCAGTTGGTTGTCGAGGTGGAAGTTGAGGTCTCCCAGCAGGGTGTAGTTGGTGGATGCGATGGCCTGCGGGGAGATAATGTCCGTGATGGAGTTGGCGAAGGGTCCACGGGGTCCAGGGGGTCGGTAGATGAGGGTTCCTCGGAGGGTGGCGGTGGGGCTGGCCAGTATCTTGAAGTGAAGGTGTTCCATCAGTTCTGTGTGCTCGTCAGGGAGTGTGCTCAGGCGGATAAGGACTCTAAGAAGCTGGAACAGTTCGGTAAACGTTTGTTCTCTTCGGCCAGCTTGGGGCTGCGGTCAGTGAATACCGCCTGCCTATTGGGCCGCTATTCCCACTCGTGGACATGCCCTTTGATGGCACTCGCCTGTTTGGCGATAAGGCCGACAGTGCGCTGGAGCGTTTTAAGGACTCGTGGGCCACGGCCAAGTCCTTAGGTCTTTCAACGAAAAGCCCTGCCACTCCTGGGTTTCGTTCCTTTCGTGGCAACGGGAGGGGCGCCCAAGCACGTTCTTTCAGCAAGCCTGTGCAGAACCAGCCTCAGCGGGGCGGCGGTCGCGGCTTCCGCAGGGGCGGATCTGGGAATCAGCGTGGGGGTCAGTCCACCTCTGCCCCCGCCGCTTCGGCCTCCAAACCTTCCTAATCCGAGCCTTGTGGGGCATTCCACGCCAGTGGGTGGCAGGGTCCGCCTTCATCTCTCCCACTGGCACGCTATCACTTCGGACAAGTCGGGGTTGCAGACCATCCGCAAGGGTTACGCCCTTCCCTTCCAGTCCACCCCTCCAGCCTTGCCGCCTCAGTTCCACTGCCTGTCGGGGGAACACTTGGCACTTCTCCGACAGGAAGTCACGGCCCTCTTGGCCAAGGGGGCCATCGAACGTGTTCCTGGGCCAGAAGTAGGGAGTGGTTGTTATTCCCACTACTTTCTGGTCCCCAAGAAGGACAAGAGGGGCTTGCGCCCCATCCTGGACCTCAGGAACGTCAATCGCTTCCTTCGGAAGGAGAAGTTCAAGATGTTGACTCTGGCTCAGGTCCTGGCTGCCCTCGACCCTGGAGACTGGATGGTAGCGTTGGACTTGCAGGACGCATATTTTCACATCCCCGCCCTGCAGGGCCACCGGCGTTACCTGCGGTTCACGGTAGGCCAGGAGCATTTTCAGTTTGCAGTGCTCCCCTTCGGCCTTACCAGCGCCCCTCGGGTGTTCACGAAGGTGATGACGGTGGTCGCAGCTCATCTGCGCAGGTCAGGGGTGTCAGTCTTCCCCTGCCTCGACAACTGGTTGTTGAAGGCGGCTTGCCCCAGGCAGTCGTCCACCATCTTCAGACTACGGGCGACCTCTTGCATTTGCTGGGGTTCTCCATCAACGTGCTGAAGTCGCACCTGTGTCCCTCTCAGCAGCTCCCCTTCATCGGAGCGGTTCTGGATTCGACGCTGTTTCGGGTTTATCCTCCCGAGCAGCGAGTCCGGGATATTCAGGCTATGATTCCGATCTTTCAGCCTCTATTCCGGGTTTCAGTCAGGATGACCCTCCGGCTCCTGGGCCTGATGGCCTCCTGCATCCTGCTGGTGCAACATGCCAGATGGCACATGCTGGCTCTGCAGTGGGACCTGAAGTTCCAGTGGGCACAGCATCAGGGCAACCTGTCCGATCATGTCCAGATCTCGGAGGGCACTGCACGACAATTGCAGTGGTGGCTCCCGAATCGCGATTGGGTCAATGGCAGATCCCTCTCCCTTCCCCAACCGGAGCACACAGTGGTGATGGATGCGACCCTCCTGGGATGGGGCGGCCACTTGGGAGAGGCGGAGATCAGAGGCCTCTGGTCTCCGGCGGAGTCCCGGCTCCATATCAATCTTTTGGAGCTTCGGGCGATCCGACTTGCACTGAACGCATTCCTTCCCTCTGTCCGGGGAAGTGTAGTGCAGGTGTTCACGGACAACACCACCGCCATGTGGTATTGCAACAAGCAGGGCGGGGTGGGGTCGTGGACCCTATGTCAGGAGGCTCTGCGCCTCTGGACATGGCTGGAACATCAAGGCATTACCTTGGTGGTTCAACACCTGGCAGGTTCTCTGAACGCCAGGGCGGACTAACGTAGCCGCCGGTGCTTGATGGATCACGAATGGCGTCTGAACTCGGACGTGGCGCAAGGTCTCTTTCTGCAGTGGGGAGAGCCTTGGTTCGATCTATTCGCCACCGAAGAGAACGCGCAATGTCATCAGTTCTGCGCGTTGGAATTTCCAAGGCGGCACTCGCTTGGCGACGCTTTTCGTCGCGAGTGGAGTTGCGGTCTGTTGTACGCCTTTCCGCCTATACCACTTCTGCCCAGAGTGCTGAAGAAGATTCGGCGCGAACGGGCCCAAGTCATCCTTGTGGCTCCGGATTGGGCACGAAGATACTGGTATCCCGAGCTACTCAACATGGCGATCGATCCCCCGATCCGACTGCCTCTTCGGGAGGATCTTCTGTCGCAGCAGCAGGGGACGGTCCTCCACCTGAACCTGTCCATCCTCCACCTCCATGCGTGGAGATTGAGCGGCGGCAGTTGACAGCCTTCGATCTTCCTCCCGAAGTCTGTGATGTCATTCTGGCAGCCAGGCGTTCCTCCACTAAAACGGTATACGACCGCAAGTGGAACAAGTTTGTGGCATGGTGCACAGCTAAGACTGTGGATCCCCTTTCTGCCCCTCTTTCCGAGGTCCTTCTGTTCCTTCTTTCTTTGGCCCAGCAGGGCTCTGCTCTGGGCACTATCAAAGGTTACCTTTCGGCCATCTCCGCCTTTCTCCGGCTTCCAGATCAGCCTTCTCTTTTTAAGTCCTCGGTTGTTAACCGTTTCCTGAGAGGCATTACGCACACGTTTCCCCCCGCGCCGTTCATTATGCCTCACTGGGACTTTATCCTTGTCTTGACATATCTGATGTGCGCTCCCTTCGAGCCCCTTCATACCTGTCCTTTGCGTCTTCTCACTCTCAAGATGGCTTTCCTGGTAGCTATCACCTCTGCCAGGAGAGTGAGTGAGCTCCAGGCTCTTTCTTCCAAACCTCCTTTCCTTTCTGTTCATCCGGACAAGGTGGTTTTAAGGACCCGTCCTTCTTTCTTGCCAAAGGTTGTCACGCCCTTCCACATCGGGCAGACCATCACTTTGCCCACCTTCTTTCCGCATCCTTCAAAAGAGGAACAGAGGCTCCATCGTCTGGACCCAAAACGTGCGCTCTCGTTATATCTAAAGCGCACACAACAGTTCCGGGTGGATGACCAGCTTTTTGTTGGCTACGTGGGCGCCAAAAAAGGTCGGGCCGTGCACAAACGCACCATCTCTCGGTGGGTCGTTTGGTGCATCAAAGCATGTTACTCCTTGGCTAAAAAGGAGCCTCCTGTGGGGCTGCATGCCCATTCTACCAGGGCAACAGCAGCCGCTACTGCCTTGGGACGCGGCGTTCCCTTGCAGGATATTTGTCAGGCAGCCACGTGGGCCTCGCTGCACACATTTACCAAGCATTACTTGACAGTCCAGTCCGGAGAGACGGCTTCTTTGGCCATTCTGTTCTCCGTGACTTTCTGGTGTAATATATTCGCAGACCCACCACCGGGGTTGGTATTGCTGGGGTATCTATTCTAAGGTAAGGAATCTATCACTAACGTCTCTTTCAGATGCACAAGTTACTACTTGTGTAACGATATATCTGTAAGAGACATTAGTTAGTGATAGATTCCTTACCGCCCCACCCATCCTCCCCGTTCTGCGAACTGATTTCTAGGGTTAAGGTCATCCCTTTTAGGGCCCTAGTTTCGTGGCACCAGTGGTCAGTTTCTTGCATGGCTCTGCGTTCCTGGCGCGGAAAGTCATGTACAGAACTGACGTCAGCGCGCATGGGTGGCGCCTAAGTAGTCTCCGTGACGTCATCTCGGCGCTAACGACGCCAGCGACGGACTCGGAGCCGCACGACGCCACCTACTGGCGCGCAGGGGTACTGCTAGCAAAACTTTCCGGATCCAGTCTGACGCCTGGGGATATTCTAAGGTAAGGAATCTATCACTAACTAATGTCTCTTACAGATATATCGTTACACAAGTAGTAACTTGTGCATCGCACCCAAACTCTGCCGCACCATACTCCATCAAGTCTGCCACTTACCCGGAAGACTGGAAGCACGCACAGATCAACCCCTTGCTGGAGACACCCTCTGCCGACCCGACGGACCTAAAAAACTACAGACCCATCTCTCTGCTCCCCTTCCCAGCCAAAGTCATTGAGAAAGCTATCAACGCCCAACTCTCAGAGTTCATCGAAACAAACCACATCCTGGACCTCTCCCAATCGGGCTTCAGAAGCAACCACAGCACAGAGACCGCTCTCCTCGCCGCTACAAAAGACATTCGCACCCTCCTCGACCGAGGCAAAACTGCCGCCCTCATCCTCCTGGACCTCTCTGCCACCTTCGACACTGTCTCCCACCACACCCTCTGTGCAAGACTCCACGTCACCAGCATCCGCGACAAAGCACTAGAATGGATGCGCTCCTTAGTCACCCGTCGAACACAGTCAGACTTCCACCGTTAAACTCCGAAACCACAGAGGTCAGCTGCGGGCTGTCTCAGGGATCCTCCCTGAGCCCCCACCCTCTTCAGCATCTACATGGCTTTGCTTGCAGCCATAGTCAGCAGCCACGGACTCAACATCGCCTCCTACGCCGATGACACCCACCTGATTCTCTCTCACAGAAAAATCCACAATCGCCAAGAGCAACTTTCACAACGGGATGAAGGCAGTGGCCACCTGGATGAAATATAGCTGCATCATTCTTAATTCTGACAAGACCGAAGTCCTCATCCTGGGCTCTAACCCCTGCTGGTGGCCCGCAGTGCTCGGAACCCCCCCCCTCCCTCCACACCCACGGACCACGCACGTAACCTCAGCATCATCCTGGACTCCTCTCAATGAACCGCCAAATCAACTCTGTGTCGTCCTTCTGCTTCCACACGCTCCGCCTGCTTCGTAAGTTGAAGTGGATCCCCACAGAGTCCAGGAAAACGGTCACCCATGCGCTCGTCAGCAGCAGCCTAGACTATGACAATGCACTCTACGCTGACACCACCCAGAAACTCCATAAGAAACTCCAGGACATCCAGAACGCCTCTGCTAAATTCACCCTGAACATCGTATGCTGCAGCCTCCTCACCGGCCACCTGAGAGATCTTCACTGCTACCTATCAACAAAAGAATTACCTTCAAGCTCCTCACGCCATCTACAAAGCTCTCTACAGTGCCGGACCTGCATACCTCAAGCACCGTCTCTCCTTCTACACCTCCTCCAGACATCTCCGCTTCACCCAACTGGACCTGGCTACCATCCCACGGATCCGCAAGACCTCGGCTCGAGGAAGATCCTTCTACCTTGCTGTGAAGACTTGGAACTCCCTGTCGCTGTGCCTCAGGCAATCGCCATCGCTACCGCAATTCAGGAAGGACCTCAAGACCTGGCTCTTCCACTGAACTGCAGATTTCTCCACCCCACCCCCCTCCAGCGCCTTGAGACCATCACGGGTGAGTGTATATGTGTGTGTGTGTGTGTGTGTGTGTGTGTATATATATAGATATAGATATAGATAGATATATATTATCTACTGGCGGTCGCCAGTAGATAGTTAAAGTTAGGACCTATTTTCCATAGGAAATTCACAACATTCTATTTCCAATAACTTTGGCGCCGGTCGACGAATCTTCGCGAAATTTTCAAAACTTATGGCCCGCTCCGGTCCGCTCCTATCCTGAAAGTCTCGGGGTGATTCGTCAAGTGGGGGCAGAGAAAAAAGGGGGGTCCCAAAACGTGTTTTCCCCATGCAATTTTCCATAGGAACCTTTAGTCGCAGCTACAGCCCGAACTGCTGAACGGAATTGCACCAAATTTCGCAAAAAGGTAGCCCTTGGTTCAGAGTTGTGCCTTTTGGTTAAATGGTGTAAATCCGTTCAGTAGTTCCTGAGAAAATCAAAAGTAAAATCACATGTATATCTGGGCGGAGCCTAACCACACATGTCATTGTGAGATCTGATTGGCAGTCAGCACTTCATCCTGGAATTGCTGGCAGCCATCTTATGACCAATATACATGATAGTACCCCATTGAAATGCATTGTAGTGAATCAAAGATTTTGAGGGTTACCAAAAGGAGAACTATAAAGGGTGATAACAGACGTTAGTTACATTAGAATTCATTTGTTGATGGTACCATACTAATTTCAGGAATTGTGGTGTGTTCTAAGGTGATTTTACCCTGTGAAAAACCTTCTGCTGGGATATCATGAATCATGTTTGAATGAAAACTATTTTCACATGCTTGTCCCATAGAGTTTTGGAAGGTGCTCCAGAAGCTAAAATGAGAGCATATTTTCTGTAAATTCACATTATCTTTCTCACTCATGTGAGAATGAAGTCTGACATTCTCAGTAAAACATGTACATCCAACAAGGGCAGAGACTGTCAGTTGATATCTTTGTGTTCTACTGCAGCTTCCCAGAGTGTTCTAAAGAACAACTAGAGTGCTAACAGCCTTACTTATGACAAAATTATGGCACACCTGAAGCCATCTTGATTGGAATAAACTGGTAACTCTTAAAACATTTAATTTAAAAAGGAACAAAATGAGGGGGTTCATTTTGTCATAGAAATTATGGTTAGTGCTGTAGAAAGAAAAATTAGGACATGTTTGTGAGAAAGTGCCATCTTTCTTGCATGGTATGCCCCCACTTTTTGCTGAATTGCTGATGTGCTTTGACTGAGTGTGCCCTGGGCTCCTGCCAACCAGGTACCCAGGGCCTGTGTTCCTTCCCTAAAACTGCATTGATGCCTACACCCAATTGGCATCCCTGGCCACAGGTCAGCCCCTGGTAAATGGTACCATGGGTACCCAGGGCACTGTGACCAGGGAAGGCCCCTAAGGGCTGCAGCACTTGTTGTGCCAGCCTTAGGGATCCTGTACCTTTACACACACACACTGCCCTTGCAGGCTGCGTGTCTTGGTGCAGAACAAAAGTGAAGAGTCGACATGGCACACATCCCTGTGTGCCATGCCTACAAACCACTGCCCTGGCCTAGGTCAGCCACCCCTCTAGCTGGGTGCACTATGCCAGTGGTGAGGGCACAGAGGCATGAGCCATGTGCCCCTACAGTGCCCAAGTCCATTCTCGGGCATTGTAAGTGCAGTGCTGCCATTAAGAGTATATGGTGCTGGGAGTCTGTCATTACGAACGCCACAGCACCATAATGGCCCCACTGAAAACTGAGAAGTTTGGTATCAAACTTCTCAGCACATTAAACCCACACTGATGCCAGTGTGGGATTTAATGTAAAACGCACTCCAGAGGGCATCTTAGAGATGCCCCATGAAACCAACCCGACCTCCAGTGTCCGGACTGAGTTTCTGCTCAGGCTGCCACCACCAGACATGTTTCTGGACCCCTGGGTCGAGAGCCTCTGCTCTCAGGGGCCTGAAACAATGCGCATCCTGGGGCGAGGTGCCAAAGCCTCCTCCCCCGGGATGGGCAGGGGAAGCTTCAAACGCCTGCCGTCTTTTGAGCTTCCCCAGACCATTTGCTGCTGCCAGCAAACTGGTCCCCACTGGTTCTACCCCCACTTCTGGCGGGAGAACCGGCGGGAAAACCAGAGGCAGGAAATGGGTTGTGCCCACCTGTGCCAACTCCACCCCTAAGGTGGGGGAGGCGAGGTGAAGCACAAACTCTAGTCCCCACCATCTTGAGGATGGGGGGACCCAGCCAACCAGGGACAGGCTCCTGCCCCCCTCCCACTGGAGAGTGGCAGAATAGCGGGTGTACCCACCCCAGGGAAGGGACCCATTGGTCCCTGCCCTTACCTACCTGTAACCACCCCTAAATTCAGTATTTAGGGGCTCCCTGAACCTTCCTTCCTCAGTTCCAGATTCCGAAAAAAGAAAGAACAAGAAACAAGAAGACCTGCCGTGCAGCTGCTCACAAGAGGAAGACACCAACTGATTTGGCCCCAGCCCTACCGGCCTGTCGACCCTCGAACCTGCTCCTGCTAAACCCCAGCGTCTCCAGTGGTCCGCAACCTCACAAACCCCGGAGGACCTGACTGCCTTGTGACTCTAACTACCTGGGACTCCCAAGAGCAGTGGTACTGCTCAAAGCAAGCAACAACCCCTGGTGCCAACCGGGAACCGCGAATCCTGCACCCTCTGCACCCGCCCGGCCTGTGCCTGAGTGGACAAATACCAAGAGGACACCCCCCCGGCGACTGTGACCCAGAATCCAGCACCCAAGGACCCTCCTTGACGCTCCTGATGACGCCTGCAGCCTCAGAACCAGGGACCACTCCAACCGCGACCAGCCGAGGGTAAGATTTCCGACGCCTAAAGACACCCCTGCACCCGACGCCCCACGGCCTCCTGTGCCCAACTCCTGGGTGCCTACCCTTCCCACAGCTTCCCAACTTACCTCTCGAAGTGGTGGTCGCACCTGAAGAATCACCGCCCCGAGCTTGCAGTCTTTGTTCGTCACGCCGCTTTCCCATTGAAAACCATTGGGCGCCCGACGGCCCAAAAGCCAACTGCACCCGGCCGCCCCAGGGCCGCTGAGGATGCACCAACTACCCTGTTCGACTTCCCCACTTGCCCTGAGTAAGTGACCAGGAGCTTTGCTCCCCCAGCCGAGTGGCCTGCTAGCAGCAGCCACCAACCAAAGGCCCCCTGCCGTCCATAGGATAACATTGGGCCTACTCCCTCTGCACCCGGCCGCCCCTGTGCCGCTGAGGGTGTAACAACTGTGCTAAAGAACAACTAGAGAGCTAACAGTCTTACTTATGACAAATTATGGCACACCTGAAGCCATCTTGATTGGAATAAACTGGTAACACTTAAAACATTTAATTTAAAAAGGAACAAAATGAGGGGGTTCATTTTGCCATAGAAATGAACAACATTCCCAGCACGACCCCTACACTACACAAGCACCACTGCACTACCCTAAACCCTAAAACACTACCCCCAGCACGACCCCCTACACTACCCAAACACCACTGCACTACCCTAAACCATAAAACACTACCCCCAGCACGACCCCCTACACTACCCAAACACCACTGCTCCACCCTAAACCCTAAAACACTACCCCCAGCACTACACCCTACACTACACAAACACCACTGCACTACCCTAAACCCTAAAACACTACCCCAGCACTACCCCCTACACTACCCAAACACCACTGCACTAACATAAACCCAAAACACTACCCCCAGCACGACTCCCTAAACCCTAAATCTTCCCTCAGCACGACCCCTTACACTACCCAAACACCACTGCACTACCCTAAACCCTAAAACGTGACCCCCTACACTACACAAACACCACTGCACTACCCTAAACCCTAAAACACTAGAACCCAGCACGACCCCCTACAGTACACCAACACCACTGCACTACCCTAAACCCTAAAACACTACCCCCAGCATGACCCCATACACTACACAAACACCACTGCACTACCCTAAACCACTACCCCCAGCACGACCCCCTACACTACCCAAACACCACTGCACTACCCTAAACCACTACCCCCAGCACGACTCCGTACACTACACAAACACCACTGGACTACCCTAAACCCTAAAACACTACCCCCAGCACGACCCCCTACTCTACCCAAACACCACTGCACTACCCTAACCCCTAAAACACTACCCCCAGCATGACCCCCTACACTACCCAAACACCACTGCACTACCCTAAACCCTAAAACACGACCCCCTACACTACACAAACACGACTGCACTACCCTAAACCCTAAAACACTACCCACAGCATGACCCCCTACACTACACAAACCACTGCACTACCCTAAACCCTAAAACACTACCCCCAGCATGACCCCCTACACTACACAAACACCACTGCACTACCCTACACCCCCTACACTATACAAACACCACTGCACTACTTTAAACCCTAAAACACTACCCCCAGCACGACCCCCTCACAACACAAACACCACTGCACTACCCTAAACCCTAAATCTACGCCCAGCACAACCCCTTACACTACCCAAACACCACTGCCATACCCTAAAACACTACCCCCAGCATGAACCCCTACACTACCCAAACACCACTGCACTACCCTAAACCCTAAAACACTACCCCAGCACTAACCCCTACACTACACAAACACCACTGCACTACCCTAAAACACTACCCCAGCACTACCCCCTACACTACCCAAACACCACTGCACTACCCTAAACCCTAAAACACTACCCCCAGCATGACTCCCTATACTACCTAAACACCACTGCACTACCCTGAACCCTAAATCTACCCCAGCACGACCCCCTACACCACTGCACTACCCTGAACCATAAAACACTACCCCAGCACGACCCCTACACTACCCATACACCACTGCACTACCCTAAACCCTAAAACACTACCCCCAGCACGACTCCCTATACTACCCAAACACCACTGCACTACCCTGAGCCCTAAATCTACCCCCAGCACGACCCCCTACACCACTGTACTACCCTGAACCATAAAACACTACCCCAGCACGACCCCCTACACTACCCATACACCACTGCTCTACACTAAACCCTAAAACACTACCCCCAGCACGACCCCCTACACTACTGCACTACCCTAAACCCTAAAACACTACCCCCAGCACGACTCCCTATACTACCCAAACACCACTGCACTACCCTGAACCCTAAATCTACCCCCAGCACGACCCCCTACACCACTGCACTACCCTGAACCATAAAACACTACCCCAGCACGACCCCCTACACTACCCATACACCACTGCACTACCCTAAACCCTAAAACACTACCCCAGCACGACCCCCTACACTACTGCACTACCCTAAACCCTAAAACACTACCCCCAGCATGACCCCCTACTCTACCCAAACACCACTGCACTACCCTAAACCCTAAAACACTACTCCCAGCACGACCCCCTACACCACCCAAACACCACTGCACTACCCTAAACCCTAGAAAAGAAACCCCCCACCCCATGCCCAATCCCCCTTACCTCTCACTCCTCGTGGTTCCTCGCGGTTCCTGCTTCACGTCGTCTCTGAGGGGCGGTGCACGTCGTTGTGAGGAAACGGAAAAGCCTCTGTTTCCTTACAACGACGTGGATCATCTACATGTTTTTTAGAACGCATGGTCATTTACCATACATACCTTTACAACAAAATTTGTTGTAAAGGCATGCTTGGTAAATGACCATGCGTTCTAAAAAAATGCGTAGTAATGACTTTGCGATGTACAACGCATGCGTGGTAATGCATGCGTTGTAATGGTATCGCGAAGTAAAAAAGTCGTAACGGCTGCTTACCGATTGAAGCTGGCCCCTGTTCTTCAGTGAGACGTTTATTTGATTAATTAGGAGGAAGGAATGTGTTTTTTTTACCGAAAAGTCCATTCCCGGCTGTTGTATTGTGAAAGTGTCCGCGTGGCCTGGTTTCACTTCCGGTGAGAGAGTGGAAGAGTCTGTTTGGATCTAAAGGAGTTCTGTTGTTGGACGGGGCCAGCGCGAAACGTCATCAGAAAACATAGCTAATGGAAAGCGTCCTCCCTGAAGTGTGGAGCAGTGCCATGAGAGGTCAACGAGTGTGCGTGCCACCGCAGTATGACCGTACCGCGTGACCCATGTTACGCCTCCAGGGTACGGGAGGCAGAAGCGGCATCGTAGGTACTCTTGAAGACCGTTGTAGCACTAATTCTACATTTTGGTACTAGGGCATTTTAACTTAGTTGTTCCTGCCAGATACAAAGAGAAGATCCTGTGTTATTCAGTGCCCTCGTTACCTTTTTTGTGGGTTGTGGTGCTTGTCACTTCGCTGCCCCGCCGGTGCACACGACTGGGCACCCCACCTCGTGTGCCATCTGCAGGGCCTCTGCCCACTGGTTTTGGTTTCTGGAGTGGCAACATAAACAGTTGCTCCCAAAGGACTAGCCTGAACACTTAGGTGACTATCCCCTGCACCAGCATTCCACGGAAATTCTTTCCTAGCTCTCCCACGTCAACGAGGACGTCATAATAGCACGGCTCTGCTCGCGACACCGAATGACGTCATCGGAGCCATAAGAGGACCTCGTCGGCGTGCTGACGTCAGTTCCACCCATTTTTTCCGTGCCACCGAGGCAAACAGGCGGACCGAGACATTTTCACATGTATACATAGTATAATAAATATATATATATTCACTGAAAAAAACCATAGGTTTCAGGCACGTTATAGTTAGAAATTAGCATTTAAAAAACCTTAGAAATTCACTGAAAAAACCATAGGTTTCAGGGGCGTTATAGTTAGTTGGACATTTCACTCGAACAAAACCATAGAAATTCCCCCGTTATAGTTAGTTCAGCTAACTATAACTCGCGCGCCCGCAATGCACTGCTGATGACGTCACATATTACATCACTCATGACATGGTCGGTGACATCACTCATGACATCACTGATGACATCTCAAATGACATCACTGATGACATCACTGATGACATCATCCTTGTTATAGAGTGGCAGACCTCCTCTCACCCTAATATAACCTTTGATACACACACTCAAAAATACAAACTGATATTTTCAAAACAATGGACATACCAATACCAGTTACAACACACCTATTCAGTAATTCCAAGATCTACACACCCACATCCACTCATTCACCAACAGTCACTCATACATGTACTCACTCATCATATGTACTCATACACCTATACATCCTGTTACACACCGCCACTCATCCTTAGTTACTCACACACAGTCACACATGCAAACAAAGTATCAAACATCCATTTACTTGCATATACAGTTATACACACACTACCACACTTACTTCTACAGAAACTTACACATACTTACTCTCTTAAACAATCACTTATAGAAACACCTACTTATTTGTACAGGAACTCTTCCAATCTCTCACTCATACTCACTTATATACACCAATACTCACATATACTAGTTTAAAACATATGTAGTTACTCATAAAGACACTATTGAGACAGTCATTCACTCACTAACACACCCATACACACTCATCCACCTATACAGTTCTGCACACATGCTATCTTCAACACATACAGTGAGTCACTCATTCATGCATCTATGCACTAAGTAATACCCCCCACCGAACCATACAGACACTCAGACACTCATACTGATACTCAAAAAACCAACTAATAACCCATATAGACACTCATGTAGCTACTCACCAACCCATGCAGCCACTTATACACAGAGAGACTGATACAGATATTTTCATATTTAAACATTACTCACTAACCCATGTATTCACTAAGATACACTTAATCAGTCAGTTATACAATCAATTTTACAAAAAAATCATCCATTTAGACACTTATATACCCATTTATTCTTCCATCGACCTTGAGATATACATATATAAAACATATTTAATTTTCAGAAAAACACATTCACTGAGTGATGTCATGAGTGATGTCATGAGTGACGTCATCAGCAGTGCATTGCGGGCGCGCGAGTTATAGTTAGCTGAACTAACTATAACGGGGGAATTTCTATGGTTTTGTACGAGTGAAATGTCCAACTAACTATAACGCCCCTGAAACCTATGGTTTTTTCAGTGAATATATAGATGTATATATTTGATTGAAGAAGATTCTTCTCTTTATATTGGCAATCTCACCGAGTATGAGAGTCATAATGACAACCAGCGATATTGTGACCCGGACTCAGTAAAATATCTTAATAGCCTGCTTGCAGGATCCCAGGATGAGGCCAGACTATTTCCTCATATGGCGCAAAACTAAATTGTGCCAGATCATCAAACACTACAAAGGTGTTTTGGGCTGCACAGTGTGCTTTCCCAAACTCCTCAGCTCTTTGTCCCTTCTCTGCTGCTCCCTTTGCTGACACCCTGAACCTCCCTCCTCCCCTTCACTAGTCCCAGAGTGTGCTTGATCCTTCAGTAATGGTGCCCCTCTTAGGCCCTCCCTTTCTACCTACATCACCAGGGTCCTTATTTTTGCCTTTAATAGGCTGTCGCCCTGCCCTCTATCCTTGTTGCCCAGGTGTTTAGTGCGCTTGGTATTCTCATCTGAAATCTCACAAAAATTCTTCTTTCCGCAAGATCTTGCCGCCGTTTTAGGTGTCATTACTCAGCACGGCCTATAGATATTACGCCCAGTCCTCAAACAATTGTTTGCTTCAAGGTCCCACGAACCATGAGAGACTTACCTGAATTAAAGTTTGCCCTGCCTTCCCGCTGGTGATCTTCCTTCAACTCTCCTGGAGACTTCACTAGGCAATACCTCCTGTTGACACACAAAAGAAAAGAGGAAGAACATTATCACCCAAGCTTCACGTTGGTCTACAAAAAGAGAAAAGGTCAGTGCACTGAACCAAACATAGAACAAGGGCTAACTTTTTAGTTTTTTTTGGATTATTAGGAAAGAACTTATGCAAAACACTTGCTGTCAAAATATGAAATGTGACTTCATGAAAAACTTAAGATACTTCTTCCCTGGATCACTATGAAGCAGTAGAGTTGGAAGAGCTAGTACCAAGACCAAAATCTGCATGCCTTGGTGAGTGCAGTATACAATTTAAAAGTAATTCTGTTAAGACTGGATGAAATCTGGACTGGACTCTGTTGGTGTTTAGTGCAGGGCGTGATGCTGCGTGCCTCCGGTTCGTTTGTGTCTTCACACTCTGTGGGGAGACAGATCTGACCTTCCAGAGCATGAGTACCTTCTCATGGTCATCTGCGGCATTGGTCGGTCCGGGGAGTTGAAAGGGGGTGGGTCACACTGCTTGTCGGTACCTGTGCCTGCAGGGGAGCAGCGCTTCTACTCCAAGGGAGAATGTAGGCAATTTTCAAAGTGCTGGCAGGCTACCCAAGGCTGTGGTAGTTCTCCAGCTTGCAGGACGAGTCACTCGGTCATGATTGTCGAGAGGTGCGAGCAGGCAGGGTTTTGTGCCAAAAGTTCTCAGTTCTTCTGCAGTTCTTGCCAGGATGTGGGTTCGTCTGTGAGAGAGAATCAGGTGAGTTCTTGGGTTCAGGGGTGCAACCTAAATACTCTATTTAGGGGCGTTAAGGGTAGTGACAAGTAGTGGCCAATGGGTTACCTACCTTTAGGGTGTCTACACTTTCTATATGACCACTTACTATAGGGAGTGGGCATAACTGACCTTAGAACGTTAATTCTGTCCAAAACAAAGATGGAGGAATTTGAAATGGTGGTGTCCACATAATCTAGTCTACCTAAGGGGTGGTGCTGGCCTCTGTGGGGGACACCTCCTAATATTACTAATTCTCCTGTATTAGATCTTTGAGACATTCACATGCTTCAATCATTCCCCGTCCCACTGTACCATAACAAAGCAGTATGTCAAACTATCATAGGCTATAATGGCAGGAAGCCATCAGTTTACTAGTCTATCTGTCCTTTTAAAAAAGGACCAAACTTTCACTATAACATTACATCGGAGGCTTTGGAGAGGTCCCTCTCAGAATTTTTCACTGTTTAATAATGACTTAAACTAGGCTGCAATCTCCTTTAACCATTGGATTAATGCATCTGTGAATAGTATAGCACCAGTCAAAAAATCTAATCACCGGAGATCTAAGCCCTCAGAACCTTGGTTCTCAGAAGGTATTAGGCTTCAAAAGCAAACTTGCCGCCGGCTGGAAAGGAAATGGAGACTCCACTATGGCTCCATTGAAAGAGAATCCTTTAAACAGTCATTGGCAAAAAACATTAATTATCACTGAAAAAACCCTTTTCTTCATAACGTCAATTGAAGCCTCAGGAAACTCATACAAGGAACTGTTTGCCACAGTGAAAAAACTCACCAAACCTCCATAAACATAAATGTCAGCCAAGAGTTCTGTAACTCTCTGGCAACTTTCTTTCAGGATAAAATCAAGGCAGTTTATAGTAATTTCTCAAACAATCATCTTTCTGGGCAATCTTTGTCTCTGAGTCAGAATTCTAAAAATACCACTTTAGAGGTTATGTCTGATACGGCAGGAGACTGTATTGACACCCCCCACTCTATTATCCTTCTCACATCTTATCATAGCTCAAGTCAAAAACCTGCTTCATCAAACAGTCAGGTTCACCACTTGATCCCTGTCCTCCCAAGATATTTCATCTAGTGCCCGGTACCATTGCAGAGCATCTCCTAACCATTTTTAACCAAATGATTTCCTCTGTTATTTTTCCTACCAAATGGAAGTTAGCATCAGTTCTTCCACTTTAAAAAACTTAATGTGGACAACACAGATCCAGATAGCTACCGACCCATTTCCAGACTCCCTTTCCCTGCCAAAATGGTGGCAAAGGCTATGAACACAGAAATCTCAGCCTTTATTGAGACTCATGGACATCTTGACCCCACCCAGTATGGGTACAGAAGCCATCACAGTACCAAACTTGCTCTAATTACAGCATCTGAGCAGGTTAGGCAGACTGTAGACGCTGGTGGCAATGTAGCACTGGTGCTGTTGGATCTCTCCGCGGCATTCAATACTGTCAATCACAATGCACTACTAGATCGTCTTGCCACATTCGGCATTAAGGGACGTGCACTTTCACTGCTTAAATCTTTTCTTGCTGGTTGTGAACAGTTTGTCGCCTTGGTAGATTTTAATTGACCTACCTTCAGTTCCCTGCGGTGTCCCCCAGGGCTCTTCGTTGAGCCGGACTCTCTTTAATATCTACGTTGCTCCATTGGGAAAACTGATCCAGTCCTTTGGGTTATCGGTGGTATCCGACGCCGATGACACCCAAGTCGTAGTATCAGTGGCCAGTAACCCCACGGACACTACTACACGTTTTCATAACTCTCTGCTTGAAGTCGGGAATTAGATGGCCTCAAATTGTCTGAAGCTCAACTTCAATAAAATGGAGGTCCTACTTTTCAGGAACAATGTGTCCTTTTGGTCGCCAACTCTATGGCCGCACGAACTTAGCTCTCTCCCTACACCAGTAAGCAAGGTGAAGAACCTGGGAGTGACCTTTGACAGGAAACTTGCTTTCAAGGGCCACGTCAATACCGATACTTCAGCTGCATTCTTCACATTAAAACTTCGTAGATTTTCCCTTTCATTCCCCAGAATCTACAAAAAATGGTGACCTCAGCCCTTGTAGTATCAAAGGTTGACTACTGCAATGGCCTATTTGTCAACATCAGGAAAAAGTGCCTGACTAAGATTCAGATTGTGCAAAATGCAGCCGCCCGATTGCTTCTGGGTATTCCCAAGCACGAATCTGCTTCTCCTGCGCTTGGATGTTTACATTGGCTCCCGGTGAGGAAACGCATTGACTTTAAGGCTGTGTATGAGGTCGAGTTTTTTTTTTTATAGAGCGCACAGCTGCCCCAGCAATGGGGCGTCCCAGCGCTAAAATGCAGTTGTCATATGCAGACCGGGTGACGCACAGAGAAACCGATTATGCAGAAAAAAGATAGTTTTTTTAATGGCTTTACGGAATAGCGCGTGGGTTTGGATACTTCTGATACTCGCAGGGAGGGAGTTCCAGAGCTTTGGAGCAAGAGCACGAAAGGAACGACCTCCTGCACGTACTCTCTTAACCCGAGGAACAACCGCCAGGTGCTGACCCTTGGAGCGCAGCTGGCGGGTGGGTATGTAGGGCAAAAGGAGATTAGCCAGAATATCGGGGCATTGGAAATTCATGATTTTATGGGCGATACAGAGAGTTTTAAACTGGGTACGTTTCTCCACCGGGATCCAATGTAGTCTGCGGATAGAGTCGGTGGTGGAACGGGTTCTCGGCAAGCCAAGAAGTGTTTGGACCGCAGCATTTGGTGCCCTTTGAAGGCGAAGTATCTCAGCTCTATTAGCCCCTAGGTATAGGGAGCTAGCATAATCCAGCCTGGATAGTATTGTGGCCTGGATGATCACCTGACGGATGGTGGGATCGAAGAATCCCAGCAATGGTTTAAGCCCACGTAGGAGCCCAAAGCAGACCCCGGCTACCACTTTTGTTTGAGCCTGAAAAGTAAGAGCGGAGTCCACCCATACTCCCAGATTTTTGACTGTCTGTTTTTTTCGGCAGGCGGGAGGTCCAGAGTGGATGGCCACCAATGCTCGCTCCACAGATGGGTATCTTTACTCACCAACAAGATCTCCGATTTGCTGGCATTAAGTTGGAGGCAGTTGGCGGTCATCCTGTCTGCGATAGCTGTTAGATCTTCCTTAAACTTGAGCACGTCCTGCGCAGAATCATTTGATAGTGCTACCACCAACTGTGTATCATCCATATAGGATACCACAGTTAAACCTCTGCTCCTGGCTACTGCTGCTAGGGGTTGAATGTAGATGTTAAATAGGGTAGGGCTCAGAGCCGAGCCCTGCGGAACCCCTTGGTGGACAGCATGCACTTAAGAGCAGAAGGGGGGGACTGACACTTGGAAGTTTCTTTCTGATAGAAAGGAGGTGAACCAGCCCAGGGCAGAGCCGCAGATATCCTCCAAGCACTGCAGGAGGATCTGGTGGGACACTGTGTTGAACGCAGCGCTTAGATCCAGTAGGATCAAAGCTGAAGTACGTCCGACATCGAACAAGCCCCTTGGATGTTCTGTTACAGCCAGAAGGGCGGTTTCAGTGCAGTGACGTGGGCAGAAGCCATTTTGGGAAGGGTCCAACAGATTGTTGTCTTCGATAAACATAGTAAGAATAGAATTGATGTAGGCTTCAGTGATCTTGGATGCCGGTGAGAGGGCGAAAATTCTCTGGTTTAGAGGCATCCAGCGTAGGTTTTTTAAGTAAAGGGACCACCGTGGCATGTTTCCAGGCCATGGGGACTACCGCAGAGGACATTGATAAATTGATAAGTTTGCAGAAAGGAGCAAGAATCTGAGGTAAAAAATGTCTGAAATTGATCCGGTTTGAGAGGATCTGCTGGGGATCCTGGTTTAAGTTTATTGCAGATCGTGCGCATCACTTCTTGAGAGAGAGCCGGTAGGACAAAGTGTAGGAATATCGCTGGGCCGCGGGGAGGGGCCTGTTCTGATCTCAGTGTGGGGGAAAGTCCTGTAGATGTTCTCGACCTTCTTGATAAAGAAGGCGACAAGGGCCTCGCATTGCTGATTAGAGGAAAGAGGGGAAGCTTTGGGTTGCCCTGAAGATTTAAGATCTTTAAGCAGGGAGAAGATACATTTAGCAGGGTTACTGCTGTTTCTGATCTCATCAGCAAAATAGGCAGCTCTTTCCTTCTGAATGGCCCTATGATAGTTCTTAATGGCTACACGGTATTGTATTTTCAAAACTGGATCATAGTCCCGCCTCCACGCCAGTTACAGGATTTTACAAATTTTCCGGACTGGTTGCCATTGTACCACGGGCTAGACTGGGTACTGTGACTCTGGGACCACCTGGCGGGAATGAGGGTGTCAAGGGAGTGCGTGAGCCAGTCAGATAGAGTGCTCTCCGCCCCATCAGGGTTGTCAGGAAGGCTAGGTGTGTGGCTCAGGAGGAGGGCACGAAACTGCTCGGTATTAAGTTTATGCCAAGGGCACTCTAAAACCGATTTACGAGCTGCGCCCTGGAGGGGCCCAACTCACTGTAATGCCATGGATACCAGGTAGTGGTTGGACCAGCTCATAGGGATGGGTGTATTGACTGTAAGAGCGGGTAGGTTGGAGAAAACAGGATAAAAACAAATGTCCAGCTGAGTGTGTGCAGCCTGGGACGCGCTGGGTAAGTTGTAAGGCTGCGAGTTCAGCAAAAAAATTGCCGCTCTCAGTCTCGACTAGCATCTAAATGCAGGTTAAGATCTCCAATGATGCTGAAATTAGCCGATCTGATGGCTAATATGCCAGCAGCCGCAGTAAGGGCATCCCTGAACTCTCTGGAAGGCCCTGGAGGGTGATAGATCAGGAGCCCAGACAGTGTAAAATTGGCATTGAAAGAGATCCTGAAACGTGCACACTCCCAGCCCACCAGGGCCTCTTTGATCAGGGTGCAAGTGTAGCCAGCTTTAAAAATGATTGTGATGCCACCACCCCGGGCCCCTCTATTGAGTCTCGCAATATTATAACCCTGAGGCAGAGCCAGACCAGGCTCCGCCTCCGTATTGGCAGTGAGCCATGTCTCTGTAAGAGAGAGTATCCGGGGTCTCATCATAGATTAGGTCGAATACTTCGGCAAAATGTTTCACCAAGGAACTGCAATTCAAGCTGAGGAGTTTGACCGTATTTGATGGGGGAGGCAAGAGAGTTGCGGCTGCCAAAGAGTTGAAACTGCACCGTATACACAGGAGGGACCCTCCAGCGAGACCGAGTTGGTGAGCACATGGACCTACCCCCTTGCTGATGGTGAATAGGTTGGCCCAAGAGTATGCATGCTTAGTGCAGACCGAACCAGTAGCATGTCTGGCGTCGTCCAGGCGCGGATGGGCGCAGACGGGCTTGCCTTAGGCACGCCTTTGGCGCGAGTCCACTGCGCGTCAGCGGCGGCATGCTGTTTAAATAGGGGATCCGGCGAACAACTAGATAGTGTCCTCCCGCTTGCTCCCACCAGACCGGAAGAGGATGAATGCCTGCTCACGCTCGCTCCCTCCACTCAAACGGTAGCACTGCGGTGGACCGGAGAGCGGGTGGAAGCAGAGCAAATAGTGGAAAGAAGCTGGGCAGGCAGAAGGTAGGATTAAAAGCACTAGGAGTGTAAGCGCTAAAATACCCTTAAACTTAATAAGAATGACTGAAATTGACTAAAAGCAGAGTTAAAACAGGAACAGAACAAGCACCACATCGATTAAATAAAACCAACCAGTCGCTACTGGCCTGGACTTTACACTTTACAAATGCTGCAATGCAATACAAAACCATACAGTACATACACAAAACTCCCTGACAAACACACTTGTAGAGCATGGGAAGCAGCAGTTCAAGCGTATCTCACTCACCTTTAACGCAGTGCATGGCATTGGCCCTAGATACTGAAGCACAACTTTCAGTGGTACATTCCAAATAGGACGCCGAGGTATGCTCTAGCTCACAATTTTGTAGTGCCCTAATTCAAAATGTCTGACTGTGGCAACAGAAGTTCCCTGGTGGGAACCACCAGACTTTGGAATTCCCTGCCCCTGGAACTGTAAAAGGAAACTCAGTTGTTAGCGTTCAGGAAAGCACTCAAAACCTGGCTTTTTAACCAATAACTTCACCTTCTTAGCTATTGTGGTCTCATCCCTGAGTTAGTGCCTAGACCCACAGGGGTATAAGACACGCTTTATAAATTGCCTTTTCATTTCAACTGATGTCAGTGCGTAAGGGGAGGGTTGATATGGACTCTGACATCACATCCGGTGGACGACGTTGTATGGAGTCACCAGGCACCATCTACAGATGCGCAGAGCTACTGCTGTAGAAACATATCTGAAAGAGACACGTTAGTGACAGATTCCTTACCTTAGAATATCCCCAGGCGTCAGGCTGGATCCGGAACGTTTTGCGTAGCAGTACCCCTGCGCGTCGGTAGGCGGCGTCGTGCGGCTCCGCGTCCGTCGTCTGCGTCGTGATCGCCGGGATGACGTCGCGGCCAGTACTTAGACGTCGCCCATGCGCGCTGGCGTCAGTGCTTTCTTTTTCCGCGCCAGTAAGCGCAGATCCGGATTGAGCAGTGCCCCCAGTCATTTTTTGACTGAGTATTTTTTGAGACTTTTTTGTCCAAGTTTTCGAGTCGCTTCGACTCCAAGGTGTCAGTAGGGATGCCCGGCTTCAAGCCATGCGAGATCTGTAATCACATGATGTCGATTACGGATCCGCACCGAGAGTGTCTCTTCTGCCTGGGGCGCGGCCACGACCCCAAGTCGTGCCCCGAGTGTCGGTCCCTCGCCCCGAAGGCTTTGCGAGAGCGGTATCGAAAGCTCCTCGAGGCCCGGCACTTGGCTCCACGCCGCTCAAGGTCCCGGGAGAGGTCGAGGGGCCGGTCGCGGAGCCGTCGTCATTCGTCGAGGTAGAAGTCTTCGTCTTCAGGTAAGGCGAAGCACAAGAGGTCTAAGAAGCGTCGCTCTAAGACCTCCCCTCGCCGGTCTCACGACCCCGCCGAGGGTCCAGATGGTACCGCCCCCGCGGCTCCGGGGGTACCCGAACAGCCGACGCCGGCCTACCCGCCTGTCCCGGGTCCGACGTCGACTCCGGCCGAGATACAGGACTTCCTGTCGGCCATGGCTTGCATCTTCGGGCCTAAGGGTTACCCCGGTGCGCCTTCGGGCCCCGCGGGCCCTAGTGGGAGTCCTCCTTCGGCACCACCGGCGGCTCCGGTCCCGGCGCCGCAGGACCTCCTCGGATCCAGGCCTGGATCCCGGTCGACGCCGGTTGACCTAATAACACCTCCACCGGCGCCGACCTCACCGGTACCGTTCACGGCGCCGTCCGAGGGCCCGGGCGGCGCCGTCCCCAGGTTCTCCCCGGAACCGGACACGGAGCCGGATCGACGTCTCTCGACTCCGACGCCGATGGGACCTTTCTTCCCTCATGTCCCTCCTCCATACTTTTCACCTGTTTTGGAGGACGAGGAGGACTGGGAGGGGTCGGAAGACCCTCTCACAGCTCAATGTGAGCCTTATCAGGACTGGGCTGAGGAACTGGGTGATGCCAGTGGTCTGGACACCTCTCCTGACCTTGGCATGCTGTCTCCTCCTTCCGTGGCTACGGAGGAGGGAGCAAGTTATGCAACGGTGTTGCGTAGGGCGGCCGCGGCCTTGCGCCTCGAGCTCCCTACAGTGGCTGTCAGGACTAACCTCCTGACGGAAGTGCTTCAGCCGGCGGCTACCTCTTCGGAGCCACTGCTGCCGTTCAACGACGCACTTTCTGACGTTCTTTTGGGCACCTGGTCCAGGCCCACCACAGGGGCTCCTGTGGACAGGAACGTAGCCCGACGCCATCGCCTGGCCCGGGGCGACCCTCTGTTCCTCTCCCAACACCCCACCCCGAGAGCTTGGTTGTCCAAGCCTCTACCTCTCAAACCGCCTTCCCTACGGCTCCGCCGGATAGGGAATCCAAAAAACTGGAACAATTTTTCTTCCTCCAGTGCTGGCTTGCGGTCCGTGAACACCGCTTGCCTTTTGGGCCGTTACTCCCACTCTCTGTGGGATTCGGTGGCGCAGGTGCTGCCCAAGTGTCCTGAGGAGGCACTTCTCTCCCATGCTATTGCGGACGGGAGAGACGCAGCGAAGTTCACTATCCGATGTGGCCTAGATACCGCTGACTCGCTAGGCAGATCGCTTGCTACGACAGTGGCGCTGCACCGTCACGCCTGGCTGAGGACCACTGGTTTTTCGGGCGATGTCCAAAACACCCTTATGGACATGCCCTTTGATGGTATCCGCCTTTTTGGCAATAAGGCAGACAGCGCGCTGGAGCGCTTTAAGGACTCGTGGGCTCCGGCCAAGTCCTTGGGCCTCTCCGCCCGCGCCCTCCGCAGCAGTCTACTTTTCGCCCCTTTCGTGGCCACGGAAGGGGCGCCCTGTCACGTCCACTGCCCAGCCACCGGCCCGCGCAGCAGGCGCCTTCGCGCGGCCGAGGACGTGGCTCCAGCCGAGGCGGGTCAGGTAACCAGCGTGCGGGTCAGGCCACCACCTCCGCCCCGTCCGCGGCCTCCAAACCCTCCTAGTCCTTCCTTTCCAGTCCACAGCACGCCAGTGGGGGGCAGGGTCCGCCATCACCTTCCCCACTGGCGCACCATCACATCGGACAGGTGGGTGTTGGACATTGTCCGAAGGGGCTACTCCCTCCCCTTCGAGACTACCCCCCCAGCCATGCCACCTCAGCACCACCGCATGTCGGGGGACCATTTGGTTCTTCTTCGTCAGGAAGTTGCGGCCCTCTTGGCCAAGGGGGCCATCGAGCGCGTTCCGACCCCAGAAGTAGGGCGTGGTTGCTATTCCCACTACTTTCTGGTGCCCAAAAAGGACAAGGAGGACATGCGTCCTATCTTGGACCTCCGGAACGTCAATCGCTTCCTCCGGAAGGAGAAGTTCAAGATGCTCACCCTAGCTCAGGTCTTGACTGCCCTCGACCCCGGAGACTGGATGGTAGCGTTGGACTTGCAGGACGCATATTTTCACATCCCCGTCCTGCGGCCCACCGGCGTTACCTGCGGTTCACGGTAGGCCTCAAGCACTTTCAGTTCACCGTGCTTCCCTTTGGCCTTACCAGCGCCCCTCGGGTGTTCACGAAAGTGATGGCGGTGGTCGCAGCTCATCTGCGCCGGGCAGGGGTTCCAGTGTTCCCCTACCTCGACGACTAGCTGCTGAAGGCGGGCTCGTCCCAGGCAGTCGTCTCCCACCTCCAGACTACGGCCGGACTCCTGCACTCACTGGGGTTCTCCATCAACGTGCCGAAGTCGCACCTAATTCCTTCTCCACAGCTCCTTTTCATCGGAGCAGTTCTGGACACGACGCAGTTTCGGGCCTATCCTCCCGAACGGCGAGTCCAGGATATTCAGGCTATGATTCCCATCTTTCAGCCTTTATCCTGGGTTTCGGTACGGATGACCCTGAGGCTGCTGGGCCTCATGGCCTCCTGCATCCTGCTGATCGATCATGCCAGATGGCATATGCGGGCTCTGCAGTGGGACCTGAAGTTCCAGTGGGCGCAGCATCAGGGGAACCTGTCCGATTACGTCCAGATCTCGGAGGGGACTGCACGACAGTTGCAGTGGTGGCTTTCGAACCGGCAATGGGTCACGGGCAGATCCCTCTCCCTTCCCCAGCCAGAGCACACAGTTGTGACGAATGCGTCCCTTCTGGGATGGGGCGGTCACATGGGAGAGGCGGAGATCAGAGGCCTCTGGTCTCCAGCGGAGTCCCGGCTCCATATCAACCTTCTGGAGCTCCGGGTGATCCGACTTGCACTAAAGGCATTCCTTCCCTCTGTCAAGGGGAAGGTAGTGCAGGTGTTCACAGACAACACCACCGCCATGTGGTACTGCAACAAACAAGGCGCGGTGGGGTCGTGGACCCTAAGTCAGGAGGCTCTGCGTCTCTGGACATGGCTGGAACATCAGGGCATTTTCCTGATGGTTCAACACCTGGCAGGTTCCCTGAACGCCAGGGCAGTTGATTCCTTTCGACTTGCCTCCCGAAGTTTGTGATGTGATTCTGGCAGCCAGGCTTCCCTCCACTAAGGTGGTATACGCCTGCAGGTGGAACAAGTTTGTGGCATGGTGCACAGCAAAGGCTGTGGATCCCCTTTCTGAGGTTCTACTGTTCCTTCTTTCTCTGGCCCAACAGGGTTCTGCCCTGGGTACCATCAAGGGCTACCTTTGTGCAATCTCGGCCTTCCTCAGGCTTCCTGATCAGCCCTCCCTCTTCAAGTCCCCTGTTGTTAACAGGTTTCTTAAAGGCATTACACACATTTTCCCTCCTGTTCCGTTTGTGATGCCTCAGTGGGACTTGAACTTGGTTCTTACCTTTTTAATGTGCGCTCCCTTTGAGCCTCTCCATAACTGTCCTCTTCGTCTTCTCACTCTGAAGACAGCCTTTCTGGTGGCTATCACCTCCGCTCGGCGGGTGAGTGAGCTCCAGGCTCTTTCTTGCAAGCCCCCCTTTCTGTCTGTTCATCCAGACAAGGTTGTTCTTAGGACGTGTCCGTCCTTCTTGCCAAAGGTGGTTACTGCCTTCCGCATTGGGCAGACCATCACTTTGCCCACCTTCTTTCCGCCTCCGCATCCTTCCAGAGAGGAAGAAGGGCTCCACCGTCTGGACCCAAAACGTGCGATTTCTTTCTATCTGAACCGCACACAACAGTTCCGGTGTGGACGACCAGCTCTTTGTTGGCTATGTGGGCGCCAAAAAAGGTCGGGCGGTACACAAGCGGATCATCTCCCGCTGGGTCTTCTTGTGTATCAAAGCCTGCTATTCTTAGACTAAGAAGGAGCCCCCTGTTGGGCTACCTGCCCATTCCACCAGGGCGACAGCGGCCACCATGGCTTTGGGACGTGGTGTCCCATTGCAGGACATTTGTCAGGCAGCTACGTGGGCCTCGCTGCACACGTTTACCAAGCATTACTGCCTTGACAGCCAAGTCCGGAGAGACGGCTTCTTTGGCCGTTCTGTTCTCCGAGACTTCCTCGCCTGATCTTTATTCGCAGCCCCACCACCGGGGTTGGTATTGCTGGGGTATCTATTCTAAGGTAAGGAATCTGTCACTAACGTGTCTCTTTCAGATGCACAAGTTACTAACTTGTGTAACGATATATATGTAAGAGACAGTAGTTAGTGACAGATTCCTTACCGCCCCACCCATCCTCCCCGTTCTGCGAACTGATTTCTAGTGTTAAGGTCATCCCTTTCAGGGCCCTAGTTTTCAGACACCAGTGTCAGTTTCTTGCATGGCTCTGCGTTTCTGGCGCGGAAAGTCGCGTACAGAACTGACGCCAGCGCGCATGGGCGGCGTCTAAGTACTGCCCGCGACGTCATCCCGGCGATCACGACGCCGACGACGGACGCGGAGCCGCCTACCGACGCGCAGGGGTACTGCTACGCAAAACTTTCCGGATCCAGCCTGACGCCTGGGGATATTCTAAGGTAAGGAATCTGTCACTAACTACCGTCTCTTACAGATATTTCGTTACACAAGTTAGTAACTTGTGCTTCCAGATCCAGTCTGGCACCAGGGGATAATTCTAAGGTAAGAAATCTGCAGCTAGATCGAGTCTCTACCAAATAACTTATTAAGACGAGATGTTTGGTACCAAACATCTTAGGGTACAGTGAAGCCATCATGGAGCTGGGGAACTCGTAATGACTGGTGTCCAGTCCATGTACTCTCAATGACTTCCCTGCCCACTTACAATATCCAAAAATGGACTTGGATATTGTAGGGTCATATATGCTTGAGTAGATATGACCACTCATGTGATATAGTGCACGCTGCCTTAGGACAATATGGTCTGCAGTAGGGGTAACTTACCTTTACCTCGTGCAGTGTCTTTGGACATGGCACACAGGGACATGTGCCATGTCGACACTTCAGTTTTCTCTGCACCAAGACACGTAGCCTGCAATGGCAGTTTGCATGGTCTTGGTAAGGAGTCCCTAGGGTGGCATAATTTGTGCTGCATCCCTAGTGGACCCTCTTCAGTCCCAATCGTCTAGGTACCATTTACTTGGGACTAACAGGGGTGGCTGAAGTTGTGCCAGTTATGATGCAGTTTCAGGAAAGAGCTATGGCACTGGGAACCTCGTTAGCAGGGACCCAATGCACATTAATTCAAAATCACATGTTCCAGACAAAAAGTGGGGGCTAACCATGTCAAGAGGCCCTTTCCTACAAACCCCTTCTCTCCTGCCTCCCACTCTCTGCTGAAGAATTCCTCCTTTGAATATCTGATGGCAAAAGAAGCAGCTTTGCATCATGTACAAACAAACTAGTCCCTGTCAATCATACCTTGTAACATGCCTGGGTTTCTCTGCATGCAGAGATAGGCGTGAGTGCACACCTTACTTTAACTCAGAAAATCATGCATTTGACATTTAATAGTAACATATTGCATCTGTGAATGAAATAACCATACCATCTCAAAAACAGATTTTTTAAAACTTTGTGACACAAGCTTAAACTGGCCACTTTACCATCAGCATCAGACCTAAGACCCTGCAAGGAGCAATCTTGAAAGTACCTCTTTTATGAGCTTGATAGCTGCGTCTGAGTATGAATATCCTTTAATCATCCGTGGGCACAACTCGCACCAGACCAATGGATTACTTTGCATTATTAAGGGATTCAGTGTATTGTAGCTTCTGTTTCCGGTACAGGTCACCTTTACAATTTCAGGAAGAAGTGAAAATGAAATACAATTTTTGGGTTGGGAGGGGCAGACAAAATGGTTTATGATGAAGAAAAGATGCAGAATTTTACTCTAGGTCATTGTACTCACAGTAAACGGGGATATCAAAGTGATATTGAACTTTTTAGGCCCTCAAATTGGTTTCATATTATTGAAGTACTTGCATACGATTACAGTAGCTTAGAACTGGAGGACCATGCAAATTGGGAACTAGATGACAATTGTACATCTCTAAAATGCATGCAGTCATATTACTGGAATTTGTAATCTCAAATTAGCATTTTTTGTCTCTGCTTGGATCTGAACTTCAGTCTCGGTGCTGGCAAAAGGCTCCGTCAGTGGTAGCAACCCACTTTTGTTTTTAGGAGGTTCCATTTGTTCCCATTCTTAGCAGACTAGCTTATAAAGGCTCAATCATTTTATGTTGGTTAGGAGCAATCTCGTCTGATTTATTACGCTCTCCAATCACGTTTTTTTCTATTAACAAGAAAGTTTAATCTGATTCAGACCTAGGCACTTCGGCTTGTCACGATGGTGACCAAATGTGGATGTTACCTTGCTGAATTGCAGAGATGTATCTCCTTGAATTGGATAGTAGACTATTTTTTCAACCTTCACATGATTCAGAAACTCTGTCTGATGGCCTCTTACGTTCAAATAGTATCATTGTATCAATTTGAAATGCAGCTGTAACAGCACTTTCTAGCTCATAAGTAGACACCATCATTTCAATATCTGAGCTACTAGCCAAGTGTTTAGAGTTGCTTTGTTGATGGGCAAAGCGGTGTGGTTGAAGAGTTCCTTTCAGGTTCTAACTTCCTGGTTCATTATGGCTACAGATTCCTCGAAGTACTGCTGCGGGGAGGGAGAAACGGTTCACTGAAGGACTCTCCGAGCACGGGCTTTGGCTGCTCCAGGGTTTCTCTATTCCGACCACGTGCAGGTCATGACATTTTACCTAGGCCTTAAATCCTCCTTTCTTTGTCCACAAGCCAATTTTATTCAGGTGCTCAAGGACAAGTGCTGTAATGCTTTATCTAAACAAGCAAATTGTGCAACTAGCTATACATCTGCGAGGATGGGCCCTCACCAACAACATTCCTCTGACAGTGTTTGATGTTTAGGGTAATAAGTGTTGGAGGTCGATGCAACATGCTTCACATGAGTGGTTGATCTGTCTGAAAGGTGATTAACTGTCTTCAAGGCCTGGGGCTCTCAGCAGATAGAGCTTCTTTTTCCAAAGTTAGTTGCTTGGTACCTGGAGCTGAAATTCCAACTGGGGATGGAAATAAGTCACTGGGCGCTGATTGGTGGAATTTCTTTGACATTCTCCAGTTTACCCTCATTTTGAGACTTTGAGGCATTAAAGAGGTTCCTCAACTCCAGTTGAATACCAAGTCTATTTTCGGTCTTGGCAGATATGCCGTATGGTATTTCTGTTCTTTTCATAGAACACATTAATTGTGCGTATCCTTCTTGCCATTACTGAACTTGAGGGACTGATTTTTGGAAAATTAGCTTACACATAGTTGTCATAAATGAAGAAAATCACCTCCTTGAGCAGAGCTATACAGGATTCAAGTTACAGACACTTTAAAAATAAATTGTCTACATTTTTCCAAAGGGCACCGAAAAAGGATCCTAAATTCTGTCAAGCATCGCTTAAAGATGTCTTTTGTTTCATTTTTGCCCAGTACATGAATTAAGATTGATGTATGTGTACACAGGCTTTTCCCCATTGTTGCTCATCTAACTGCACTTTGTGAATTAAGTACTTAATGAAGCTCCTTTTTGATCTTTTTTTCCCCTAACTTTATCCTGCCCCTCACTGGTGTACAAATCATAGGCTTTCTGACCTAGAAGGCTCATCTCTGCTAGATGTCACTTTGGTCATCTCTGCGTAAAAAAACTTTTCAGACCCTTCTGCCCGCCTCCCCCCAAACCCCCCACTCTCCTCTGATGTCAGAATCTGACATTTATCGTCCAACACTGTGCTTGTCCCTAAAAGCCTATACCTGAGGTTGTTACTGCCGCGATCAAGATCCAAGGTGCATGGTCCTGCAGACTCCTTTCTATGGACACCGTTCTACAGACGCCTTTCTCCTCACCTGTGTGGCTTGGGTCCTCCCTATCTGCTGTGTGGCATGGGGGGAGCGTGAGGTGTTTATTTCCCATCCATACCACAATATAGTCACCCAGGAGGCTCTGCCGTGTGGGCTTTCTGCTATGCAGCAGCGGGATAGGCCCCGATAAACCCTAGCCCTCTTAGTGAGGAGCGGCATCACCACATAGGCAGCCCGCAGATTATCACCTTGATGTGTAAGCTGGTTGAAGGGCAAACAGGGTGACCTGGTAGTCGCACGGTGGCCGGCTGCACATAAGCGCTGAGAGACCCTGGCAGGCCCCAGCCTCAAAGCCCCGTCCCCACGGCACCTTAATCAGCTTACCATCACTGGTGCCAGCATCCCACCAACAGCCTCCCGGGCGATAGCAAGCAGCACAAGCGCCTCACCCACTCGGCCGTATCACCAGTGGGCCCCTGGTCCAGCTCAGTCAGCGCTATCTCAGCCGACTAGAGGAACAGGCCGCACCTTCATTGCTGAAACAACCCCCAGCTCGCATGGCTCAAATTCCCCGCCGAGCCAGTCGATGCGAGTGGCAGGCGACATGCCAGTCATTTTGCCGCTTGCCTATGAATGCCCTGAGTTGCGTCGTTTTAAGAGGCGTCGATGCAGCGGTTTTTCACTCAGGCCACCGGAGTTCTCCAATCAGGTGGCCATTTTGGTTGTCCGTTCTCTGGCGACTTCGACCCTTGTTTCTAAAATGGTAATGGTATGCCTATCGGACTCCTTTTACCCTAATTAAATATGCCTAATAGCAGCAGTATACGATTAGGGTGCTACACTGTAGTTCTGTAATTGTATTTTTTAGTGGAGGATTTTAAATTTGGGAAACATTTGGCCTTAGTAGACTATTTATTTTTTGCTTTTTTACATTGGACATGTTCATTTTGTAGATCCTCTTTTTAGTGGTTGCTGCCGACTGTGGGGATTTATCCTAACGTTTGTGATTATCAATAATGGCTCTGATATAGAACCAACATCATAAGTAACCAACTCTTCCTAAAATTGAACAACATAGTTATTCTAGAATGATAGTGGGCTCAAGAAACATTTGTGAATTGAGGCTTCTATGACTTTTGTTTTACTAAACTGTTTGAGATATACTGTGTAACTAGGATCCTGTTGAATGAAGCTTCATTATTTCAGAACTATTCAACCTATTGCTCACGATATACTTACAGTGGGATTTTGATCCGCCCCTTTCAACCATTGATTTGAACTGCATGAGGGACTACTTTATGGTAATCAACCTTTCTATCCTGTCCTGCTGGCTTTAATGTGCTTACATTGCATGTCAGCAAATTCAACCCAGACCTATTGACTTTGCCAATGCTTGCTTGTAAGTGTTGCAGTTGGGCTCTGCGTTTCATGATATCCAATTTAAATGGACTTATAGTTCTCTTGAAACTTGATAATAAGCAGCAAGTATGGAGTAGTTGAGTCAATTAAAATTGTTTAATATTTCTTTACTTCGATTAACTATGTGGATGCCTGAGAAACGGTCCAAAAATTTTATTGAACTACGAATACAATTGCTGAATTTGGCATTTTTATTTAAAATCAGAATGGGGGGGAAAAGTGTTTCTATTTTAGTTCCATACTCTCAGTGGGAGATTTGTGATGGGTAGTCCTAAGATAACAATTGGTGATGGATTGCATGCTACTGCTGGTGGGAGACTTTGAGAAATCTAAATCCTTGAGGGGCTTATAGCACACAGAAAGCGACCATTTATCAGTACATGACCCATTTATTGGTAGTTAGGTGCACTGTGGAGAAGAGGTATCTAGTCCTCCATTCGAATTTGGAAACGTTAAGGCCAGATAAGGGAATGTATTCTGAATTGCTTTTTTCCATTCTGTTTATTTAAATAACTTTACAGATCAGAGTGATTCCTACTTACTATTGTCCCATTAGAATAAACCAGTGAGGAAAAAGTAGCTGGTGTAATACAGTTTGGATTGCAAGGGATATTCATCTCTTCAGAGTCCTAAGGTATATTGACTAAAATTATTTGCAAACGTAGAGAACATTACAAAACACTTCTCTAGATTATATTTGTAAAGTGGTTTGTTTCATTTGAGTCTCTTCTGACACAGGCTTGCCAGGGTATTGACCACCCTAATTTATTTCTAGTGCTTAATTTTCTACAGTACCTTGTCTAGATATGTTGTTGAATTCAGTCATTAAAAAAGCTTAGTCTCCGGTTTTCTTCCCTGCATTTTTAGAACCAATGCCAGAGATGTGCATATTCTTTATTCTTTGAGAGGGAGACCACTTTTTGTTAGATTTAAAAAATGTAAATGACCATTCAACTAGTTTATGAAAGCACTGCTTGATGTGTACTCCAAAACATTTGCTGAAAATCTTGCATTTAGAGAATTGGACTAATTTAACTGATCTCTTCCCCTTAACTAAATTTGGTTTCAGAGCAGTAATGCCCACTTTTAAGAATGGTAGAATCTTGTGTTTTTTTGCATTGTGGCTGTCATGGCTTAATAGAAACCTGCTCTGTTGCTGTTAGTTTACCACACACCATTTGATAGGGTAAACTGCAGCATCCCTTCGGCAGAATTGAAATCCGGGAATTCACTAAGAATCTATCTTTAGTCAGACTTCAGTGCTTTACAGACAAGAGAATGAAAAGTGAAAATACTGGGGCCTGATAGACCTTTCCAACCCACTTTGTGCAGGCAAGAGAATTCAGCAAGTTAAGAATTCAAGATGGCAGAACTAACATGTACACAATTAGGTTAGGTGTACTTAACTGCCGAGGGAACTGGTGTCTTTAATTCGTTGCATATAATACTGGTGTACCCTTATTGAATTTAGCTAAAGAACTAATGAACAGGAACTAGGCATTAGTGGATAACCAATAGGTGAAACAAAGAAATCTGGTAGACAGCTTGTAAGCATGTGTTGAACTTTAATATTAAGCTTTTAGACACATTTTTAAATATTCAGGTGATTTCCCAGGCTGATCTTGAATCCTAAAGGTTTCCAGGGAGCGTTTGGGTTTCTTTCATATCAGAGCGCTATTGGACGAGAAAAGTGACTTGTTGCTTGTGACTGGTGTTTCTCCCTTTCCAACGTGCTTTGTTGCTATTTTTACCTTCTGCTCCCATTTGCAGAACAGAATGGTATCCATGGTACTGGATAAGGAGGATGATGTTTCTGTGGAAGCTGTCAAACTGCTGACTCTCATCTTGCAGTGAGTAAAACATGCACTTTTGTCTTGCTGATCAACACAATTCCTTGACTGGTGAAGTGCCTGTGGTGCTGTTAACTTGCCACTCTTGACAATTCGGTCATGTTGAAATAGTAAAACATAATGGTTCAGCTAACCAAATTGGTATCTGTAGTCTAAAATGTAGAATGTTTGCTGACAATTATAATCTGCTTATCATTGACCATTTCTCTCAACCCTCCTGCCTAGGCTCACTCTGGTCATTTCTCCAAATTCTCGTTGCCTGTGGGTATTGCATAGATTGGGCAAAACACATTCTCCACACACCTTGGAGTTATTTTTAGCTGTTTGTCTCTCCTCAAACCTAAACTCGGACGAACCCCAATGACCAAGTTCTAAAATGACTCTTCATGCCACCTAGTCATTGACTCCTATTTTCTGACTGTCACAATACCATAGGCTGAACAGTCGGTGGTGCAATAGCGCCATTTTGTTCTATCCAGAAACTCACCCAATGCCATACTCTGCCTTCTAGGCGCCACTGCTATATATACATGTTTGCAGCAGGCATGATGCCAGCCAGTGCTAAATTGTTTTTGATCATGAGGTTTCACTGCTATAGCTTTATATTCCCTTAAGGATTTTCTCCAGTGACTTGCTAATAATGTCCACCAGGGGATCCACTGCTTCCCCTCCGTCTATCACCTCCAGAATGTTATATGATACCAGTAGACTTAATCCTTGCTTGGAAGGCTACCTATCCATATTTGTTTGTCTTGCAGGAATATGGAGGATGTACTCACCAGTGAGGACTGTGAGAATGTATACCCTCTTGTTTTTGCATCAAGTCGGTCAGTGGCATCAGCAGCCGGGGAATTTCTTTTTAAAAAGTAAGTGCACGACAAAGCCATAGTCTAGATGTAATAGGTTGTTGAGGGTGTGTATGAGGCCACTCAAGTGCTCCACTTACTGGAGGGCATTTTTATTATTTATTTACTCAGATAGGTTTTCAGGAAAGAAGCAGCACTCCTGCAAGAAAGACTGTTTGTTATTAGTAAACACTGGCTATCCCTACCAACGTGTGGGATCCTGAAAACCTTTTACTAAGAAAATAAATCTTTATAAAATGGCTTCTAGCGGGTTATTTTTTAAAATACTCTTGAAAGAGAGAAAAAACTCAACCACTTGGCTTACTGAAAGCAATGATTTCCCTCTTTAAGGGAAAGTATATCATACCATCTTCCATAGTAATGACAAATAGCAAGAGGTATGTTGGTTCTGTGTACTATGCACATTGTTTCATTTTAAGGTGCATGTTTCTGACTCTCAGGAAGAAGTTAACATACTACTTAAAAAAAAAAACAGACTGTCCCCTCCTTCAAAAAGGAACAACTTATTCTGTTAATTTCTGGTTGTAAAGAAGATAATGAACTAAGTACCAGCATCAATCTCAAGACAGTACATCAGTGGCTAACAAAAGAAGAAATCAGGATGTTTGCTATCCACTGTATTTGCTGCCAGCTCCATTAGTGGCGGAGGGGGGGGGTTGGTTGGTTGGTTGGTTTGTTTGTCGTTGATCTTCCGGGCTCTCATTTCTTTATTCAGTCATTCAAAAACTGTGCAAGTTTTTAAGTTTCACCATAGACCAATCACAGTTCCAGTGCAAGGCTTTACCATTTGGCCTGCTGGTAGCCCCCACAGCATACACCAAATACAAGGTGGCCCACTTGAGGAAAAGTAACATCATTGTTCCTTGTTAGGAAGACAGTATGAACAATGTTTATTCATACTAAATAGCGCCTCCAATATTTCTGAAAATGTCTTCTTTCCTCCAACAGATGGGGTTCCATTTAATTCAGAATAAGTTAACATCCACTCCCATTAAGGTCTTTGGTTCCCTGGAAGCATCCTGAAAAAATCAGAAGTCAAAACAGTTTCCTTTAAAGGGGGGGGGGAGTAATTTTAATAAAAGCAAAATGTTGACATCTCCGGTAAATCACTTGCCCAAAAGCAAGAAAGGTTTCATCTCTTCTGGGCTCTCTGGCATTGTGCATTTTTCTGTGGTTGATTATATGTCTCAAAATATGCCTGTTTTAGAAGTTCCTGAAGGAACGGTGGAACCAGTTCGGCATGAATTGTCGCTTAACTGCCACTAGCAGCTTTGCGATTGTTCCATTGGTGGTGCCATCTGTCTGCTGAAAAGATTTGTTTAGAGGACTTTCGGTAATAGTCTTTGTTCTCATATTTTCTTTCATTGTATTGGTAGCTAACATGGATCATCTCAAAATGTAAGGCTCCTAGTTTCATATAATTCCCCATACCATATAATCCTTTAATTTGTGGTGTTAAACTTACTCCAGTATTGGAGCTTTCATAGATTCCCATGCTTGGAATCATTCCCCGTCGTCGAGATGGGAGCCTCGGTAATTATATATATATATATATATATATATATATATATATATATATATATATATATATATATATATATATATATATATACATACAACAGTAGTAAATAACATTACAAAAGAGAAACAGGCCTAGGCCTAATCCCATTTTGTAGTCCGACCATGTCTTTTTGTAAAAGAGACCAAAAAGAATCATTAGCCAATCAGAGCAGCCTCACCCTCTAGAACCTTGGTGAAAGAACCTCAGCTCCTCAGATTTTCTACCGCACGTTGTGCAGAAGGGAGTCTCCTTGAGCTCTGCTCTATTTCGACTATTTCTCATATTTTTCAGCTGTTTTCTTCAGTTTTTTCTTGGGGAGATGTCTGAAAAAGAAAAGAAAGCATTATTCAAGGCCTGTGCCACTTGTGGAAAAAAGAGGCTTTATGTGGAGGACAGGCATAAGGACTGTATATATTGCCTGTACCCGGACCACAAGGCTGCGGAGTGCAAGATTTGCCGCACCTTCTCGACTAAGACTCTCCGGGATCGTGAGGGTCGTTTACTTACCTGGCTTCACAAGTTAAAGTCAAGGAAAGAGTCGGTGTCCAGTGACAGTGAGGACGCTTCTTCCGCTGTCTCATCAAGAAGGTCAGTCAAGAGGGGTAGGGGTTCCCCTTCATCATCTCTGGGTCACCCCTCTAAGGCCTCAAAAAAGACCCCAAAGGAGTCAGAGGACCAAGGTTCTATCAAATCTCCTCACTGCGGTGTAAAGGAGAGGGAAGAACCATTATCTTCATCTACCACTATCCCAGGCAAGGAGAAGTCATTGAAGAAGCTTTCTTCACAATCTTCGGATAAGAGTTCTCATTCGTCGTCGATGCGTAAACCCTCGTCGACGAAAACGTCAAAATCACAGGCTAAAGATGCTCCTGTGTCGACGCCGTCTCTTTTCCCAGTGTCGACGGGCTCGTCGACGAGCACTTCTACAACAACGTCGACGACGGTGTCGACGAAGATTGCGACTACAGTTCCGTCTACCACTGTGGCGTCGACGACGAGAGTGTCGACGATGACGGCCACGACAGTGACGACGACGTCAGCAGGGGTACTGCTTATTTCGTCGACGACAGTTTCGACGACGCCCATCGTCTCGTCGACGATCAGCTCGTCGTCAAGGGTTTCGTCGCTGGTTCCATCTACTTTCTCGTCGATGGTGCCCCCGTCGACGATGACTGCTTCGACGATTTTCACCTCCACGTCGACGAGACCGTCGACGACGTCGTCGACGGGGAAAATTTCGATTTCCTTTAAAAGAAAAGGGGTTGCGCCGGAGAGGCTTTCACCCAAGATAGTGGATCCCTTACCACCTGCATTATTATTGGAGGAGGAAGAGGGCTCTGATGGTGAGGACAGCCAATTTGGCTATGCTAACAGTCCCTCTCAGCTTCTGGTAAAATGTCAAGAAACTGATTCTGAGGGTGATTACCATCAGGAACAGGCTACTCAACATGAACAATATCCACAACAGGGGAACGGTCAGCAACAGATGGTATCTGTCCCCACCTCTCTGTTATCGAACTTACAAGGGATGCTTCTAGACTATCGTCAGAGGTTGTCTTCGCATCCTCCGCAACCTATTCTCCTACCACAGACTGTGCATACTCCTCAACCCATGGTGATAGTGTCACCACCTCCATTGGCTAGCCCACAAATTCCAACGGAGGCAGTTCCTCAACTTCAGGATGTTTCCTCTGATGAGGAGGAAGGTGAACTTGTGCAGACGGATCAGGGAGAGGAGTGGGATGATTACGTCATTCCTGATCCCGCTTCTCCAACTCCTGCCCCTGTGGATTCCCCTCCTGCTGACATAGGGGGTTTTCACAAGCTGATGGAAAGGGCTTCACTACGTTTTGAACTTCCTATGCCATCTGTTCAAACGGAGTGTTTTCTATATGATTTTAAGGAGCCGAGTAAGAGGATGATACGTTCCATTCCCATAGTATCTCATGTATGGGAAGAAGGGATAAGGGCCATGAAGAATCCAGCTACAGTGGTCCCAGTCTTACCACGGCTAGACAAAAAATATAAAGCCTCTGAGGACAGCCCAGCCTCTTTGACTGGTCAACCAAAGCCAGATTCAGTCATTTCCCAGGCAGCGCAGAGGAAATCTAAGAATCCTTCAGCACCTCTGACCACACCACCGGACAAAGAAGGCAGGCGCCTAGACAATGCAGGGAAACGATTTTCCTCTATGGCAAGTCTGGTGATTAGGGCTGCTAATGCATTAGCGATACTTGGCCGATACGACCGCCAATTGTGGTGCGACCTTTCGCCTTACCTTAATCAGTTGCCTGATACAGCTAAGTCTGAAGCAAAAAGATCCTACTTGAAGGAGAACTAACTTCAGCAGAGATCATCGATTGTGCGATGGACATCGCTACGACATCTTTCCGCTCCTTGGCAGGGGCAGCGGTGCTTCGTTGACAGGGTTGGCTCAAAGCAACGTGGTTCCGGCCAGAGGTTCAGAATAAGATCCTGGACCTCCCATTTGACGGTGAAGCTTTGTTCGGCAAGCACATAGATGATGTTCTCCAAGACATTAAAAAAGACACTGAGACGGCTAGATCATTGGGGACCCTTCAGTACCAGAAAGTCCCCTTTCGGGGTGCTAGGGGCAGGGGTGCTCCTTCATACAGAGGATCCTATCAACAACAGCGATATTCCTCTTATACTCCCGCATCCCAATCTTACCGGCCTTCTTACAACCAGAAACAAGGCCAGACGTCATCTTTCTCCAGATCCAATTTTAGGGAAAACAGAATCGTCAGGGACGAGACGCCGCTAAGAGGCAATAGCGGCGAACTGGCTCTTTGCGCTGTGCCCTCCTCCTCCTCCAAGACATCTGTAGGAGGCAGGGTATCTCTTTACCTTCAAAACTGGCAACGGATTACATCAGACCGTTGGGTTCTAAACATCATTCAGAGTGGCCACACCCTGGAGTTCATTCATCTACCACCATCCAGAGCCCCTTCCGCCATCTCCGTGAAACATCTGCGTCTTCTTCGGCTCGAAGTTCATCAACTGCTGATCAAGGGGGCAGTAGAACCAGTTCCTTTATCCCAGAGGAACGAGGGTTTCTATTCCAGGTTCTTCCTGGTAAAAAGACGTTGGACAAATGGCGGCCTATTCTCGACCTCAGGGAGCTCAACACTTATCTCACAAAACAATCCTTTCGGATGGTGTCTCTCCAGGACATTCTGCGTCTTCTCAACACTGGGGATTTTATGGCCACTCTCGATCTCGAGGATGCGTATTTCCACATACCCATTCATCCGGCCCACAGGAGGTTTCTTCGGTTTACAGTCGCCAAGAGCCATTTCCAGTTCAAAGTGCTTCCATTTGGCCTTCGCTCAGCTCCGAGAGTCTTCTCCAAGGTGCTGGCACCGGTAGCGGCATTTCTCAGGAAGCATCATTTCCAAGTGTTTCCCTACCTGGACGACTGGTTGCTAAAGGCCCCGTCCAGGGGGCAGCAGCGGAGGCGGTCACCTCTTGCACCTGCCTCTTCTCCAATCTGGGCTTGACTCTCAACACCACCAAGTCTTCTCTTCGCCCTTCCAGAAGGGTTCAGTTTCTTGGAGCGATTTTAAACACATCTCTCAGCAAGGTTTTTCCCTCTCTAGAGCGACAAAGAAATCTAATCTCAATGGCCCACCTAGTGCGAAGAAAAAGTATCTTTCTGTTCGCCTCTACAAATCCCTGCTGGGGATGATGTCCTCCTGCATTCCCTTGATACCTCACTGCAGATTGCGAATGCGTCCCCTGCAAGAGCTCCTGGATTTGCAGTGGAGGCAAGTGAGCGGATCCTTTTACGACAAGCTTCTGATCACTCAGGACATGCGCAAGGCCATTCTATGGTGGACAAAACAAGAGCATTTGTCCCGAGGTCTATCCTTCGTAACCGCTCCAACACCTCAAGTGGTAACTACGGATGCGTCACTGGAGGGCTGGGGCGCAGTCTTGCAGGATCTGCAAGTCAGTGGGCACTGGCTTCCAGAACATCGCCTCCTTCACATCAACCTCTTGGAGTTGACAGCGATTCGTCTAGCTCTTCAAGCTTTCCTTCCAAGGTTGCAGGGTCTGTCGGTTCTTGTCCGGACGGACAACACCACAGCCATGCACTACATCAACAAGGAGGGCGGCACCAGGTCACTGCCCTTGTCACTAGAAGCCCAAATGATCTGGGAGTGGGCTATCTTTCATGGAATTTCTCTGAAAGCAGAACATTTGCCAGGAGTGCTAAACGACAAGGCGGACAGGCTCAGCAGGCTGAAGTCTGTTACACACGAGTGGGAACTGGATCAGACAACGCTGGAGAGGGTGTTTCGCCGGTGGGGCAGACCTTCCATAGACCTGTTTGCCACACCAGAGAACAGGAAATGTCAGTGTTATGCCAGCAAGCTACACCATCGAGGGTCACTGGGGAATGCGCTTTCGATAGCCTGGTCAGGCGCATTTGTCTACGCCTTTCCCCCCATTCCGCTAATTCCCAGATTACTCAAGAAGATGAAAGCGGAGCGGTGCAAGATGATCCTGATAGCTCCTGCCTGGCCGAGGCAGTTTTGGTTCACCGAACTTCACCTTCTCTCCTTGGACCATCCTCTTCGACTGCGACCAATTCCGCATCTTCTTACAATGTCTCAGGGTCAGATACTGCACCCAGATCCTCGCTCGTTACAGCTCTCAGCATGGCTCCTGAGCAGCGGGAATTTCTTCACCTAAATCTTCCAGAAGAAATTAAGGATGTCCTTTCGCAGGCGAGAGCTCCTTCCACGAACAGGACCTACCGCTTGAAATGGAAGCGTTTTAGTATATGGTGTCTAAGCAATAGTTTGGATCCTTTCTTATCAGAACCACACCAGGTCCTTCCTTATTTCCTGTCCTTGGCTAAGGCAGGTTTGGCTCTTTATCCATTAAGGTGCACTTAGCAGCAGTTTCTCGTTTTCGACGCACGTCCTCTGGGCCTTCTCTTTGGTCAAGCAGAATTGTCAAACAGTTTCTTAAGGGCCTCTTCAGGGTGTTTCCGCCAGTGAAGCCTCCACCGCCTTCGTGGCAATTAAATTTGGTTCTTTCTCAACTTATGAGACATCCATTCGAACCGATTCATCGGACGGATCTCAAGTTCCTCTCCTGGAAGGTGGCTCTGTTGTTGGCCCTCACTTCAGCCAGGAGAATAGGAGAATTACAAGCTCTTACAATTCAGGAACCCTTCCTTCAGTTCAAGGGAAATACTGTCATCTTGAGAACTAATCCTAAGTTTATTCCTAAAGTACCTTCTTATTTTCATCTCAACGAACCAGTGATCCTTAAAGCTTTTTTTCCTCAGCCTACGTCGCCGGCTGAGAGAGCTCTTCACTCTCTGGATCTAAAAAGATGTTTGAAATTTTACCTGGACCGAACTAAGTCTTTCCGCAAGTCTTCACAACTTTTGTATCATATAGCGCTCCCCGCAAGGGATTTCCCATTTCCAAACAGGGGATATCTCGCTGGGTTGTGAGCGCTATTCGATACTGTCACACAGCAGCGGGCAAACCCCTGGAGGGTATTGTCCGAGCACATTCGACAAGATCTATGGCATCTTCAGCTGCCTTGTTTGCTGGGGTCCAGATCAAGGACATTTGTAGGGCTGCAACTTGGAGCAGCACTCACACCTTTACGAAGCATTACTGCCTGGAGTCATCACTCCAAGACGACGCAGCGGTGGGACAGGCAGTTCTGAGGAACCTCTTCCAATGAGTGGTGAGCTTTCCCTTGCTACCCTCCTTCCTTCTTTTATCTGCTTTATACACATTTTCTCTTGTTTATAAATGCACTAACTTATCTATGCCTTCGGCTAGTTGTAAAGCATGTATTTAGATAATGTGTTTCCGGACAAACAATGTCTTATGGAAAATGTGTATCCTTACTGCTAGCTACTCTGATTCCAAGCATGGGAATCTATGAAAGCTCCAATACTGGAGTAAGAAAACAAGTTACTTACCTGTAACTTTGGTTCTCCAGTATTGGAAGCTTTCATAGATTCCCATGCGACCCACCCTCCTCCCCTGGGAAAGCTCAGCCTCTATCTGTGTATGTTTTCACAACGTATACGAAAATCTGAGGAGCTGAGGTTCTTTCACCAAGGTTCTAGAGGGTGAGGCTGCTCTGATTGGCTAATGATTCTTTTTGGTCTCTTTTACAAAAAGACATGGTCTGACTACAAAATGGGATTAGGCCTAGGCCTGTTTCTCTTTTGTAATGTTATTTACTACTGTTGTGTGTGTGTATATATATATAATTACCGAGGCTCCCATCTCGACGACGGGGAATGATTCCAAGCATGGGAATCTATGAAAGCTTCCAATACTGGAGAACCAAAGTTACAGATAAGTAACTTGTTTTCTTCTTTCTTCTATCAATTAAAACTGATTCTGTTCAGATTGAAGCAGTCAGTACAATGCATTAGGTAAACAATGATAAAGTAAATTGAGGATGGTCTATATAAAAGCCCAAGCAATATTTAAGTGGCTGATACCTCCAGGTAACAGCAATCCATCTACCTGGTGTGGACATGGTGAAAGCAGATGCCCTGAGATGGCTGATTCATAAAATCACAAATGGATAATAAACAACAAAGTGCTTTAAGATGGTTTCTCAGATTAGCTTTGGACCTGTGTGCCAAACAGACCACTGCAAATGCTAAAACTTACATCTCCAGATTCTACCAACTAGGAAGAATGTGACTTTTTGACTAGTTAGTCTGGGAAATTTCTCGACGCCTGTCCACACATTCTGCTTATCCTGATAGTTCTCATCACACTAGCTTATTTTGAAGCCACAATGAGCGTATTTGCCCTTGAATGCCCACAGCAATAATGGTACAAGGACCAGTTCCCCATGTTAAAAATACCACATCCAACACTGCTGTGAATACTTGATTTTTTTTTAATCCAGATTTCAGAACCAGTTCGTACTTCAAAGCCTACAGTCCCTGAGCTTGTCATCCTGGCTCCTGAATACATCTGCCAGAGGCCATCCTCCAGTGCTCTTATACTCTGCATCTGGTACGCATTAAGGATCTTCAGTCTGACTGAATTCCAGGAAGAGTGGTCATGCCGTATCTGCTGTACCCATCTATCGGATCTGTCTGTTTTTTTTAATTATGATACATATTGCACTCCTGAAGTCATTTCTGCTGTTAGAAAAAAGTCCTCAGGCCCTTTATTTCCCCTCCAGATTCCCTTTTCACAAGCTATAGTGGGTCTAGTCTGGAATTAACGTGATGAGAGTATTACCTTGCCACTGCACTGAAACCAGCACACTTGGTGACAACGGGTAATATCTGAAAGAGACACGTTAGTGACAGATTCCTTACCTTAGAATATCCCCAGGCGTCAGGCTGGATCCGGAAAGTTTTTGCGTAGCAGTACATTTGCGCGTCGGTAGGCGGCGTCGTGCGGCTCCCGTCCGTCGTCGGCGTCGTGATCGCCGGGATGACGTCGCGGGCAGTACTTAGGCGCCGCCCCTGCGCGCTGACGTCAGTTCTTCTTTTTCCGCGCCAGCAAGCGCAGATCCGGGAAGAGCAGTGCCCTGGTCATTTTTTGACCAAGCTTTTTGGTGATTTTTTCACTGTTTTTTCTCCATCGACTTCAAGGTGTCGTAGGGATGCCCGGGTTTAAACGTTGCGGCGCCTGTGCTCGGATGATGTCCGTCACAGACCCGCATTGGGAGTGTCTCTTCTGCCTCGGCCGAGGCCACGACACGGAGTCTTGTTCCGACTGCCAGGCCCACCACCCGAAAGCTTTGCGAGAGCGGTCTCGAAAGCTCCTCGAGGCCCGGCATTCGGCTCCGCGGAAGCCCCGGTCGCGTGAGAGGTCCAGGGGTCGATCGCGGAGTCCACACCGGTCGTCGGCATCGAAGTCTTCTTCGTCCGGTAAGTCAAAACACAAGAAGTCCAAAAAGCATCGTCGCTCTAGGACTTCGCCTCGCCGGTCTCGCGACTCGGCTGAGGCCCCTCCCGGCACCGTCCCCGGACATGCCTGTGGAGTCGCCCCCGCAATACCCGTCCTTCCCGGGTTCGGGGGCGGATCCGGCCCAAGTGCAGGAATTCCTATCGGCCATGGCCCGCCTCTTCGGGCCTCAAGGTCCCTCCGGTGCGCCTTCGGGCCCCGCGGGCCCTGATGGGGTTGCTCCGGCGTCGCCGACGGCTCCGGCCCCGGCGTCGCCCGTGCCTCAAGCCTCGATCCCGGCTCCGGCCCCGGCCTCGATCCCGGCTCCACAACCCCCATCGACGCCGGTCGACCTAACGACACCTCCGCCGGCGCCGATGTCTCCGGTGCCGTTCTCGACGCCGCCTGGGGCTCCGGGCGGCGTCGTCCCCAGTTCCTTCCGGCTCCGGACATGGACCCGGACCGACGTCGCTCGACGCCGGTTCCGGCGCCGATGAGACCTTGGGTCCCAAATGTCCCTCCTCCCCCTTATTTTGAACCCGAGGAGGACCAGGAGGACTGGGAGGGGTCTGATGACCCTCTGACACAACAGTGTCAGTACGATGAGGACTGGACAGAGGGTCTAGGGGATGCCAGTGGTCTAGCTACTTCCCCTGACACTGGCATGCTGTCTCCTCCCGTGGCTACGGAGGAGGGAGCCAATTTTGCAACGGTGTTGCGTAGGGCGGCTGGAGCCTTACATCTCCAACTCCCTACTGTGGCGGTCAAGACTAATCTCTTGACAGAGGTGCTTCAGCCGGCAGCCTCCTCTACGGAGACTGTGCTACCGTTTAACGACGCCCTCACTGACGTTCTTTTGGGTGCCTGGTCCAAGCCCAACACAGGGGCTCCTGTGGATAGGAACGTGTCCCGACGCCATCGCCCAGCTCCGGGCGACCCCCTGTTTCTCTCTGTCCACCCCACCCCTGAGAGCTTGGTTGTCCAAGCCTCTGCTTCCCAAACCGCCTTCCCTACCGCCCCTCCGGATAGGGAATCCAAACGCCTGGATCAATTTGGGAAGAAGGGTTTTTCTTCCTCCAGTGCTGGCTTGCGGTCATCAACACCGCTTGCCTTTTGGGCCGATATACCCACTCCTTGTGGGATTCGGTGGCGAATGTTTTGCCCCAGTGTTCTGAGGAGGTCCAGACACTGCTTTCCCGCGCCATTGCGGAAGGAAGGGATGCGGCCAAATACACAATAAGATGTGGCCTTGATACCGCCGACTCGCTGGGCAGGTCTATTGCAACGACGGTAGCGCTACAACGCCACGCCTGGCTGAGAACCACTGGTTTTTCAGGGGATGTCCAGAATACTCTCATGGACATGCCCTTTGATGGAGTCGGTCTTTTGGGTCCAAAGCAGACCATGCGTTGGAGCGCTTTAAGGACTCACGGGCTACTGCAAAGTCCCTGGGCCTTTCTGCTACACGCCCTCCGCTGACTTCTGCTTTTCGCCCCTGTCGTGGCCACGGTAGGGGCGCCCTTCACGTCAGCAGCCCAGCCACCGGCCCGCGCAGCAGGCGTCTTCGCGTGGCCGAGGACGTGGATTCCGCCGTGGCGGATCGGGCAACCAGCGTGCGGGTCAGGCCACCACCTCCAACCCGTCCGCGGCCTCCAAACCCTCCTAGTCCCTCCTTTCAGGTGCACAGCACGCCGGTAGGGGGCAGGGTCCGCCATCACCTTCCCCACTGGCGTACCATCACCTCGGACAGGTGGGTCTTGGACATTGTCCGAAGGGGCTACTCCCTCCCCTTCGAGTCCACCCCCCAGCCATGCCACCTCAATTCCACCGCATGTCAGGGGATCACTTGGTACTTCTGCAGAAGGAAGTCACGGCCCTCTTGGCCAAGAGGGCCATCGAGCATGTTCCGACCCCAGAAGTAGGGCGTGGTTGCTACTCCCACTACTTCCTGGTGCCCAAAAGGACAAGGAGGACATGCGTCCTATCTTGGACCTCCGGAACGTCAATCGCTTCCTCCGGAAGGAGAAGTTCAAGATGCTCACCCTAGCTCAGGTCTTGACTGCCCTCGACCCTGGAGACTGGTTGGTAGCGTTGGACTTGCAGGACGCATATTTCCACATCCCCGTCCTGCCGGCCCACCGGCGTTACCTGCGGTTCACGGTAGGCCCCGAGCACTTTCAGTTCACCGTGCTCCCCTTTGGCCTTACCAGTGCCCCTCGGATGTTCACGAAAGTGTTGGCGGTGGTCGCAGCTCATCTGCGCCGGGCAGGGGTTTCAGTCTTCCCCTACCTCGACGACTGGCTGCTGAAGGCGGGCTCGCCCCAGGCAGTCGTCTCCCACCTCCAGACTACGGCCGAACTCCTGCACTCGCTGGGGTTCTCCATCAATGTGCCGAAGTCGCATCTGATTCCTTCTCCACAGCTCCTTTTCATCGGAGCAGTTCTGGACACGACGCAGTTTCGGGCCTATCCTCCCGAATGGCGAGTCCGGGATATTCAGGCTATGATTCCCATCTTTCAGCCTTTATCCTGGGTTTCGGTACGGATGACCCTGAGGCTGCTGGGCCTCATGGCCTCCTGCTGGTCAATCATGCCAGATGGCATATGCGGGCTCTGCAGTGGGACCTGAAGTTCCAGTGGGCGCAGCACCAGGGCAACCTGTCCGATCACGTCCAGATCTCGGAGGGGACTGCAAAACAGTTGCAGTGGTGGCTCTCGAACCGGCAATGGGTCATGGGCAGATCCCTCTCCCTTCCCCAGCCAGAGCACACAGTTGTGACGGACGCGTCCCTTCTGGGATGGGGCGGTCACATGGGAGAGGCGGAGATCAGAGGCCTCTGGTCTCCGGCGGAGTCCCGGCTCCATATCAGCCTTCTGGATCTCCGGGCGATCCGACTTGCACTCAAGGCATTCCTTCCCTCTGTCAAAGGGAAGGTAGTGCAGGTGTTCACAGACCACACCACCGCCATGTGGTACTGCAACAAACAGGGCGGGGTGGGGTCGTGGACCCTTTGTCAGGAGGTTCTGCGCCTCTGAACATGGCTGGAACATCAGGGCATGTTCCTGATGGTTCAACACCTGGCAGGTTCCCTGAACGCCAGGGCAGACGAACTCAGCCGCAGGTGCATGATGGATCACGAATGGCGTCTTCACTCGGAAGTGGCGCAAGGACTCTTTCTACAGTGGGGAGAGCCTTGGTTAGATCTATTCACCACCGAAGAGAACGCGCAATTTCATCAGTTCTGCGCGTTGGAATTTCCAATGCGGCACTCGCTCGGCGACGCTTTTCGTCACGAGTGGAGTTGCGGTCTGTTGTACGCCTTTCCGCCTATACCACTTCTACCCAGAGTGTTGAAGAAGATTCGGCACGACCGGGCCCAAGTTATTCTTGTGGCTCCGGACTGGGCTCGAAGAGTTTGGTATCCCGAGCTACTCAATATGAGCGTAGATCCCCCGATCCGTCTGCCTCTTCGGGAGGATCTTCTGTCGCAGCAGCAGGGGACGGTCCTCCACCCGAACCTGTCCAGTCTACACCTGCTTGCGTGGAGATTGAGCGGCGGCAGTTGATTCCTTTCGACTTGCCTCCCGAAGTTTGTGATGTGATTCTGGCAGCCAGGCGTCCCTCCACTAAGGTGGTATACGCCTGCAGGTGGAACAAATTTGTGGCATGGTGCACAGCAAAGGCTGTGAATCCCCTTTCTGCCCCTCTTTCTGAGGTCCTTCTGTTCCTTCTCTCTCTGGCCCAACAGGGTTCTGCCCTGGGTACCATCAATGGTTATCTTTGTGCTATCTCGGCCTTCCTCAGGCTCCCTGATCAGCCCTCCCTTTTCAAGTCCCCTGTTAACAGGTTCTTAAAAGGCATTACTCACCTCTTCCCTCCTGTTCCGTTTGTGATGCCTCAGTGGGACTTGAACTTGGTTCTTACCTTTTTAATGTGCGCTCCCTTTGAGCCTCTACATAACTGTCCTTTTCGTCTTCTGACTCTGAAGACAGCCTTTCTGGTGGCCATCACCTCCGCTCGGCGGGTGAGTGAGCTCCAGGCTCTGTCTTGCAAACCTCCCTTTCTGTCTGTTCATCCAGACAAGGTTGTTCTTCGGACGCGTCCGTCCTTCTTGCCAAAGGTGGTTACTGCTTTCCATATTGGGCAGACCATCACTTTGCCCACCTTCTTTCCGCCTCCGCATCCTTCCAGAGAGGAAGAGAGGCTCCACCGTCTGGACCCAAAACGTGCGCTCTCTTTCTATATTGACCGCACAAAACACTTCCGGGTGGATGACCAGCTCTTTGTTGGCTACGTGGGCGCCAAAAAGGTCGGGCGGTGCACAAGAGGACCATCTCCCGCTGGGTTACCTTGTGCATCAAGACCTGCTATTCTTTGGCTAAGAAGGAGCCTCCTGTTGGGCTGCGTGCCCATTCCACCAGGGCAACGGCTGCTACCACGGCCTTGGGCCGCGGTGTTCCGCTGCCGGTTATCTGTCAGGCAGCTACGTGGGCCTCGCTGCACACGTTTACAAAGCATTACTGCCTTGACAGTCAGGTCCGGAGGGACGGCTTCTTTGGCCGTTCTGTCCTCCAGGACTTCCTTGTCTGATCTTTGTTCGCAGACCCACCACCGGGGTTGGTATTGCTGGGGTATCTATTCTAAGGTAAGGAATCTGTCACTAACGTGTCTCTTTCAGATGCACAAGTTACTAACTTGTGTAACGATATATCTGTAAGAGACAGTAGTTAGTGACAGATTCCTACCGCCCCACCCATCCTCCCCGTTCTGCGAACTGATTTCTAGGGTTAAGGACATCCCTTTCAGGGCCCTAGTATTTTTTCAGACACCTATGTCAGCTTCTTGCATGGCTCTGCGTTCCTGGCGCGGAAAGTCGTGTACAGAACTGACGTCAGCGCGCAGGGGCGGCGCCTAAGTACTGCCCGCGACGTCATCCCGGCGATCACGACGACGGACGCGGAGCTGCACGACGCCGCCTACCGACGCGCAAGGGTACTGCTACGCAAAAACTTTTCCGGATCCAGCCTGACGCCTGGGGATATTCTAAGGTAAGGAATCTGTCACTAACTACTGTCTCTTACAGATATATCGTTACACAAGTTAGTAACTTGTGCATTAACCATGGGACCAGAAGGAAGCAAGAATCCTGGGGGGGTAGAGGGTAGAATAGGATTAGATATTAGAATCTGTGTTACAATGGGAAATGTGTGGTGGACCCTAAAACAAGAACGCAACCTGGAATTAGTCCTGGGATGCAAAGCCAGTGCTTGCTCTCTACATAGGCCCTCCCTTAGAATCTGTCTTACCCAAAAGTTGGTGAAAGATGACCCTCGTTGAACAGGTCACAAGAGTGGATGTGATTTGCTTGTCTGAGAGATGGTGGATAAGATAGAATTGAAAATTCAGTACTAGATGATTGTTCAGGTATTGCGAATATGAGTGAGTACTAGACAGGAGAAAGGAATGGGGACACAAATAAAGGACAACGGGGACAGACGTGCAATAGGGTGATAAAGGAATCTGTTTAAGTCTTCATCGGGAAGGGACCAAAAGTAATCCAAAGTTTGTGGCACTCCTATAAAATAAGTGGTAAGCTAAGACCGGTCTAGAGGGGGGAGCTCAATCCACAAGTCAAGAAAAGGGCCATACAAACACATGGACCCAGGAGCGATAACCGGTAGGGTCACAGAAGTAAGGAGTACACAGGAGTAAGGACAGTGGTTAGAAAGTGAACATGAACTAGTGTCCATAACCTAGAAAAAAGTAGAGGCCACTTAATTGGAACAGTATCAAAGCAAGCAGAGAAGCAGGAAACGATGGACGATGGATTTAACCCAGATCTTTTGACTGGGGGAGAATGTTTGCATTGTCAGCATTCCGTCCATCATTTGTTTGCTGTAACACTTTTCACCCTAAGTGGGATGGGTATGCCCAGACGTGGGTCCCTTGCTCACTGTGCCACTGGATTCAAGCTAGCCTGGCTGAAGAAGGGTGACATACCCTGAAACCGGTCCTAGGATGCTTGTTTCCGGTCCAGGGAGGACCTGGCCTGGCAGTTCGGTCTAGACTGTTCCCATGGGGCACAGGGTCAAGACTGATTTGCATATGGCTGGGTCCAAACTGGGGTGGCGTAGTGGGCAAAAGAACGATGGATTTAACCCAGATCTTTTGACTGGGGGAGAATGTTTGCATTGTCAGCATTCCGTCCATCATTTGTTTGCTGTACACAGGAGTAAGGACAGTGGTTAGAAAGTGAACATGAACTAGTGTCCATAACCTAGAAAAAAGTAGAGGCAACTTAATTGGAACAGTATCAAAGCAAGCAGAGAAGCAGGAAACCGGTTACAAAAGTTGATGAAACACAAAAGTACAGAAGAGATTGAGCAGTTGAACGCACCTGTTTACCGATTCCTTTTTTTTCTAAGTGTCACACTGGATGTTGTAAAATGACCTCCACATACATGAGAAGCAACTTTACATTTCTATTCCAAGTTGGCCACTACGCATGTGTGAAAGTGTCCTGACCCTTTCTGTGGGTTGTTGCAAATGGAGGGCAGTGATGTGGCTGGAGAGGATATCTGGGAGGTCATGGAGCTGAGATGGGCAGGCCAGCCTCTAGCACTTAAACCAGTAAGAAGCTGATGTGCCACTGCTGTGTGCTCAGTTGTTCAGAGTTCCCACTCCAGTTTCCTGGATTGCATATCTGCCAACACTTAGATGCGGAGGTGTTGTAGGGTCTAGGTTCAGCACCCCCCTGCGTCTTGTGTTAACACTTACCAGCAGACCGTTGTCTTTAGGGAAAGTCAGTATAGCTCCTTTGAAGCACTTCAGACTCCTCTTCTCGACAGTTCATTAATGTTCCTTACAGCATCTCTTGGAAGTAAGCTTTCCTCATAGCTGTCATTTCAGCAACTTTCCTGCACTGGGGTTGTATGAACCTTACACTGTTTTCTATAAGCAGAGAGTAGTTATGAGGACATTCATCTTTTTAAATCAAACTTACATATTAAACAATCAATTGCTTTACCTACTTTTTCCAAGAGTTTTTAGTTGCAGTAGCGATCCTGTTGCACATAGTTGACATGAGGAGTTTTTTTCCTCGATGGAACAAATGAGCTAAGAAAATCTAGGCAGCTTTTCATCCGCTATGGGCCTGTTCAGACTAGTTTATCTTCCACACAATTATTTTCCAGAGGTATTCTCCAGTGCATTACTCTATCTTACCAGATTACTAATAGATCCCTTCTTAGGGTAGCATAAACTCTCTACAAATAAAGGAAAAGCGGCTACTACTGCCTTTTGTAGAAATGTCCCAATTTTGGAAAGTTGCTTTTGAAGATATGTGCATACATTTTCAAGAAATTCCTGTCTCGATTCAGAGTCCACGGAGGATATTCAATTGGGTCAAGCCCCCTAACTGAATCTTTTTCAACTCTCTCTCCTGTGGTCGATCATCCTGATGATTTTCTCACTCCCATTTGTAAGGAAGGGTGTGCATTTCTATTGTGTTTATGACTATCAAAGAAGATCTCATAAAGCATAAGGAAAAATTACTTGCTTGTAATCCTAGTTCTCCAGTTTTGTATCATAGATTCACATGCTTGAATCTTGGTGGGAGTCCCATGGTAAAAGTAATTTAAGTAGTGCTAATACAATAGCATTAAGAATCACATTGAAAAACAATAGACCTCTATAGCCAATTCACATTGTTTTAATACATCCAAACTTCAACCAATCATATCAGAGACGCTGAAGCACTCATCCCCTGCAGAGCCATCATACCTCAGATTTCTTAGCGCACGTCATGTTAGGGAGTATCCCTGAGCTCTGCTCAGTCAGTGTTACTACTGTCAACTTTTGACCTGTTAGCTCTTCAAATTACCTCTGAACCTCAAAGCAACATCTGAGGTACAGTTGTTTCTGTGAGATTATTTCCCTTTTATGACCATGTCGGAGGGATCCAAAAAGAGGCTTTTCAGGTCTTGTAAATCCTGTGGAAAATCTAGACTCTTCTCTGATAATCCTCACAAGGAATGTTTGTACTGCCATTACCCTTCGCGCAAAGCCTAAGAGTACTGTTGCACTTTTTCAGCCAAATCCCTCAAGGGCAGGGAGGCCAGGTTTCTTCTCTGGCTCCAGAAGAAGAAAGCTCAGTCCTAGTCTGGGTCTGAATGCGAAGAAAGGAGACACTTCCACCAAAAAGGTGTAAAAATGAGGGCTCCTCATCTGACAGGGATGCAAAGAGTGCAAAATCACATAGCAGGGATGCCAGTGTTGAGAGATTGAAAAACAAGGAGTCTGCAGAGTCTTCCTCTCACAGAAGATCTCCCTCTCTACCTGCATCTGTTCCTGTTACACCTTCCAAGGAACTGTCTGAGAAGAAAATCCATTCGTCGACGACGACCATCCTGTCCTCGGTCGCTTAGTTGGCGAGGGCGACAGACGCATGTCTCTCCTTCAATTCCAGTGACTACAGCGGCGTCCAAAACGCCGATGACCAGGACGACGACGACCGCATCTTCGTCGGCGAAGACACTGACTTCGTCGTTGACAGCAACTTAATCTGGGATGCCTCCACTGGCGAAGATTCTATCCTGGGTAATGTCGACAACGCTCCTATCTGCGGTACCGTAAACTGCCTCATCGACAGTCTTAAAAGACAGGACAGTTTTTATAACGGAAAAGGGCATTCCAACACCTGCTCACCATGACATTTCAAAAGTTTCTCCTTTTACCCCAGTGCGCCTGCTGTAGATGCAGGAATTTGGATGAGAGCCTCTTTTTCCCTGCATACAGCCCATCACAACTTAATGCCAAGTGTCAAGAAACAGAGGATGAAGATGCTGAACAAGGCTGTAGGAGGCTGGCTTAGTATATGGTGCACACTTATTTACTTGAAGCACCTTGCACTAATCTAGACAACCCTTATGTTGATTTTAGTGGTCTTAGAGAGCTTTCAATGGTTGTCTAAGTGTTAGCAGTGGAGAGCAGCCTTCAGGCTTAATCCAGAAGCAGTGTTAAGCAGCTTGTTTTACCAGGACTAATCATGTAGTGTAGGTTCAACGAAAAAGAACCACACAGTGTAGTTATAAAAAAATAGTTGGATCTATTATGCACACTAACACATTGGTGTATCTCCTACCCGGAGATATAAACACAATACACAAAATTTTAAAAGGAGAACTGGTAAGTAGCGCAAATACACAGGGGTCTCTAGAGGGAGACCAAATCATATACTAATAAAGTGGAATGCGAACTGCGACCAACGTCAAGACTTGGCCCAGAAGACTTAGAAGAGCTGGGGACCCAAGGAACGACCCAAGGTAAGTACCCAGGAACCCCACAGAGGCCGTGTGCAGAGGGGAAATCCGACCGCATACTCAATGCAAGGTAATGGGGAAGTCGCGGTTGCAGTTTTCAAGAAGGACCCTTCCCAGAGGACCCTGAAGAAACCCCTTGGAAGATAGAAGTTTGGAGAGTCACCCCACCCGTGGATATCCCAGGAATAAGGATACCTACACCAGGGAAGCCAGGTGCATAGGTGCGAAGTGACGTCAGAAACCGCCGTAGACCACAATTGAGGACTTCAGTGAAGATGCCGCTGGCGAAGAAGGTGAAAGAGTGGAATCCAAGGGTAGATTCTTGAAGAGGAGTACCTGCAAGCAGAGGGAATCGATCTATACCACTCTGGAGTGACCAGGAGGCACGGAAGACCAGTGGCAACCGATGACACAAAATGCAGGAGAGTTGACGGCGACATTGTCGCTGCGGCTGTGGGGACCAAGCAACGCTGTGGAAGACCGGAGCTGTTCACAAGCTGTCCCATGTCGGAAGTTGAGAACCAGGGGGTCGGTGTGTGGCGGTAACACCAACAAACCTTTGCAGCAGCACCTGATGTGGAAAACGGAAAAGGTGCAGTGTCGTGACCAGCAAGGTCCAAGGGACTCGCCAAGTGCAGGAGAGTCGGAGCAGGCCCTGGAGCCAAAGAAGACCCACAGGCCTAAAGCACAGGAGTCGCAAGAGGACCTCGAGCAGCTCACCAAAGATGCAGGTACACGGTGCAGAGGATACGGTGAGGATGAAGATCTTGGCAGGAAGAGATGCTGGAGGTTGGAGCTTCTTGGAGCCCGAAGATCTCTAGAGAAGAGCGTCAACAAACCTTGGCAACAGCAAGTCAACACTGTGCACAGGGGTGCTGTTCCACCGGTTCTGACAAGGGTTACTGGCCTCAAACTTGGTGAGAAGACGGTGCAGGCCTCGAGGGAGTTGCAGAACCACCACCTGTGTTGCTTGGCCTTTCGAAGTCCGGAGGACATCAGGAGCAGCAGACCGGTCATCTTAGTTGCGGTGCCTGCAGATGCAGGGGAGTGACTCCTTCACTCCAAGAGAGATTCCTTTGGGTGTCTTAGATACCCACAGGCCTGGAGAAGAATCTGGAAGAAGCGCAGGCAAAGACAACGCAGAAGACTGGCAGGACGACGAGACCAGGAGCAACAGGAGTCTTCCCAGATGCAGTCTCTGTTCCCAAAGCAAAGTTGACGAAGTCTAGAGTGCCCAGACGGTAGAAGTAGAAATGTTTACGGATCTGAATCTTGTGCCACGACGAATCTGAAGAGCCACCCACAGGTAAGCCTTTAAGTACCCAAAGGAAAGGGTTGGGACGATTCAGTGGTCCCTCCCAGATGAGGGGCTGGACAGAGGGGAGGATACTCCCATGTCCTTTGTCCAGTTTCCCACCAGAGCATCAGCCAACGGCTCCCAGAACTGGTTCCAACAGGAGTATGCAAGGATGGCACCAAATGTGCCCTTCAAAGCAGTCTAGTGGCGCTGGTAATTGCCCACCAGCCCAATACACCAAGTCCTGTCTGGGAGGTGGTCACAACTCCCTGTGACAGGATACCTTCCCCTGCTCAAGCTTGGCTCTGCATCAGGAGGGCAGAATTGTGTTTGTGGTTGGCAGCAGCACTAGCTTGCTGTTAGACCCTGAAAGGCTGGTACCAGGACTACAGGAGGGGCTCTCTAGAGGAGCCCCGCAGTACATGGGATCCTACTTCCAATGCTGGAATTGGCGTTGGGGTAGGATTCCAACATGTTTGATACCAAGCATTACCTGTTTCCGTGCAGCCAATACATAGTTAGACATCTCTTAATTGACTTGATGTCCACTATATGTAATGTATAAAATGGCTGACCGCACTTACAAAACCTGGAGAATTGACTCCTAGGTTTTTAGGGGATGTCCTGCTAATGCAGGGCACCCTCACACTTATAACCTAGCACACTGGCTTCAGGATTGAAAGGCCTACCTTAGGGGTGACTTATAGGTTTTAAGTGCAGTGACCTCAGATATAAGGAAACTTACAACTGCTGTGAGTGGTGCTAGCACCAGCTCACAGAGTCTGTAATGGCAGGCCTGTAGTCACAGTTTGAGTGGTCTCTCACGGGTGGCATAATACATGCTGCAGCCCATGGAAGACTCCTGGGGTACCTATGCCCCGAGTACCTTGGTACCATATACTAGGAAGTTAGAAGGGTACACCAGTAGCCAATTAGGAAGGTACAAAAGTGCTTACCATAGTTCAAGTTAGGGAGAGAGCACAGTGATTGGGGTCCTGATTAGCAGGATCCCAGTCAGACTAGTCGGAAAACAGAATGACACCAACAAAAAGGTGGGGTAACCATGAAAGCAGATCCTTCTTTCCTACATAGGCCCTTCTGCCTATCTAAAGGGTGATTTCTCTCTTCAGAACAAACACCAGGAGCTGGCTTAAGAATGATACCTTCCAGGAGCACTACCCCTACGATGAGCCAGAGGAGGAACAGCACTATGGCCAGGGGGTCTCTGTTTAGGTTCCTATATCATTAGTCACTGATTTGCGCATGATGATTATGGACTACTATAAAAGGATTCCTGAGGCCACGTTCAAACGCAACATACTTCAATACGGATGCTTCTGTGGCAGTATCTCTGCGAAAGAGCCCTGTTAGGACGCAGTGGAATGATAGGCCTGTGTTACCATCCATTACCATTTGAGATACTTTTGCCGATAGTGATCGAGACCAGCAGTCTAAAGAAAGTTAAATTACTGTTGACTCAGTAGATCACCCAGAATGGGACTATGTGGTGCCATTATCTGCGTCTCCTGCCTCAACCCCAACGCAGTCACCTCCAGCTGATATTGGAGACTTTAATGAGCTCCTTGAAAGTGTCCAAGCACTTCTACTTACCACTCCCGGCCAAGCAAACTGAATGTTTTCTTTTTGATTTTCAAGGGTTTCGGCTCAGCGCACTGTGCGATCTGTCCCCAACGTGGAACATATGGAAGGGTTGAAGTTAATTAAGACGTCTGCTTCAGTGGCTGCTGTTTCCAAAACTGTATAAAAAATATAAAGCCGCCTGACAACTCGCCAACTGGTCTTATAGGCCAGCCTCACCTGAACTCTGTTATGCAGGCAGCCCAATGACGATCAAAATATCCATCTTCCCCTTGCTCACCCCCTCCAGACATAGAAGGTGGAAGGTTGGATAATATAGGCAAGCTCTTCTCTCCGATGGCGGCAACATCGATTAGGGCCTCCAATGCGCTGCCCATTGTGGGGAGATATGACCGTCAGATATGGTCTGACATGTCGGCATTTATGGCTTTTCTCCCAGAGGACAAGAAAAAGGAAGCAAAGTAGATACTACTAGAAGGGGAGAAGGCCTCATCAAAGATCATCGATGTGGCCATGGATATTTCCTCTACTGCCTTTCACCAGATGGCAGGAGCTGTTGTCATACATCACCGGGGTTGGCTAAAAACATCTTTCCACCCAGAAGTGCAGTCTAAGATCATTGAAATGCCATTCGATGGAGATAATCTTTTTGGGAAGCTTGTGGATGATGCCTTGCAGTCCATAAATTGCACACAGAAACTGCTCACTCCTTGGGCACCTTACAGCAGCGGCGTTTCCAGACTTTTCGAGGGGGCAGAGTAAGACCATTTACCTCTTGAGTACCTTACCTTCAAAACAGGTACCAGCCTTACACCTATGAGGGGTTTCGCTTGACATTTCCTTCCCAGCAAACATTCAGAATTACCGCAGCATCCTCTTATGCTAAGCAGCCAGTACGAAGACGTCATCCGGCGGGAGGAAAGTCACAGGACCGTTCCAGACGGCAGTTATGATCTCTCAGGCACCAGTCACCTCAGTCCCACCTCAACAATTCGGAAATCCCCTATCCAAATTTTATAATCGATGGAACAGTATATCTTCTAACAAATGGTTGTTGGACGTAATCTAGCACGGTCACACCCTGGAGTTTGTACAAAAGCCTCCCAATTTCCCACCATGCAAGCATTGCATTGCATCGTCCTCTGTTTCTGCTGAAGCAGGAAATCAATTTACTTCTCTCCAAGGATGCAATAGAGGAAGTCCCGTGGTATCAACACAACACGGGGTTCTACTCCAACTTCTTGCTCATCCAGAGGAAGTCAGGAAAATGAAAGCAAGAAATATGTTTGAGGCTCTTGAACAAATTCATCAAAAAACAATCTTTCCATATGCTGTCCTTTCAGGAGATTCTGCATCTCGTAGATACAGGAGATTACATGACATCCCTGGACCTTCTAGATGCGTATTTCCATATCCCCATCCATGTGAAGCATTGAAAATTCCTGCAGTTTGAGGTTGTAGGGTGCCATTACCAATTCAAAGTGCTTCCTTTTGGGCTACGTTCGGCCTTCTTGAGGAGAACAGGCCACCAGGTCTTCCCGTACCTGAATGACTGCCTAATAAAATGACCCACTTCTCACTCTGAAAGACAATCGACTGCAGCATGTCTGAAGCTATTCAGAACTCTAGGCCTCAAACTGAACAAGGAAAAGTCCTCTCTAATCTCATCCAGGTCAGCTGTTTTCTTGGGGGCAATTCTGGATACAAAAGTTGCCAAGGCTTTTCCTACAGCAGAGTATTTATAGTCTCAAGTCAATAACTGCGTTCCTCTCCGCAAGATGGTTCACTTCTGTCTGGAAGTACAAGTCAATATTAGGAATGATGTCATCCTGCATCCTGTTTATTCCAAACTGTCAACTTTGCATGCGCCCTTTGCATAAAACTGGACGAACAATGGTTTCAGTATCAGGACACCTTCAAGGACACAATTTCAATTACCTCAACAGTGAAGCTGGCAATCTCTTGGTGGATGAATGCAGACAATAGGCCAGATGTACGACAATTTTATTTTGCGCCTCGCAATTTGCGACTAATTGCGAGTCGCAAATTGCGAGGCGCAAAATAAAGTGTACAACAGTGTGTTTAACACGGTTTGCGATTCCCAATGGGGTCGCAAATTGCGAGGCTCATTAATATTGAGCCTCTCGCAAATTGCGAGCCTATTGGGAATGACCGGCCCTCCCAGGGATGGTGTCCTGCTGGGCTCAGCAGACCACCATGTCTGGGACTGCTTTTAAATAAAGCAGTTTTTTTTTTTTTTTTTTCAAATGCCGCCCGTTTTCCTTAAAGGAAAACGGGATGCATTATAAAAAATAAAAAGAATGAAACATTTTCGTTTCATTTTTTAAGGGCAGTCAGTGGTCCCTGGGACCACTGCCTGCCCTTAAAAAATATTTTCACATGCATTTGCAAAGGGCAAGGGTTCCCATGGGGACCCCTTCCCATTTGCGAATGCATTACCACCTACTTGAAGTAGGTGGTAATTGCGAGTGTTTTGCGACCGCAATTGCGGTTTGAAAACATTAGTACATGGTTTTGAGACTCGCTATTTGGAAGGAATGCCCCTTCCAAATAGCGAGTCGCAAAACCTATTTAGCGAGTCGCAAATAAATTGCAACTCGCTAAATAGGCTTTATACATGGCAAATGATGTTTTTGCATGCGCAAACGGGTTCGCAAACTCGTTTGTGCATGCAAAAACGAGTCGTACATCTGACTCAATAGCTCTTAAGGTCTTTCATTCTTTCCTGTTCAGCCCCATCTAGTTATGACAACTGACACATCCTTGGACAGGCGTGGGGGCTCACCTACAGAATTTGGAGATTCATGGAAAATTGAGAGCTGAGGAGGCTTTATCACACATACTGCTTCTTGGTCTGAAAGCAGTTTTCCTGGGCCTCCAGACTTTTCTTCAGGCTTTGCAAATCTTCAGTCTTGGTGAGAAAAGACAACACTACACCCATTTGTTTCTCTCACCAAATGGGGGAACACGATCGCAGATTCTGTTATCTCAAGCCCATCAAATCTGAGAGAGGTTGCTCGCCAACATCACTGTGGCGATAGAGCATGTCCCAGGATTGGAGAACGGATGGGCGTATTCCCTGAGCAGGACAAACTGTGCCATGAGTGGGAACTCAATCTGCAGCATTTAATGCAGGTGTTTGCGTTGGGGTTTGACAAATCTGGATCTCTTTGCTACTGTTCTCAACCAGAAATGCAGGCTTTACGCCAGCAGATACCCGTAACCTGAGTCCTGGGGGAATGCATTACACCTACCATGGCCAGGGATGTTAGAGTATACTTTTCCTCCTTTCCTGCTCATCTCCAAGGTCATTCGCAAAATGAAGCAGGAACCTTGTCATCTCATACTCATAGCTGCAGTGTGGCCAAGGCAATACTGGTTTACCGAGCTTCTCCGCCTATCAGAGTGCACACAGATTCCACTCCAACCATTGGAGGATCTTCTGTCAGTGAACCAGGGACAGGTTGTCCATCCACAGGTACGTTCTCTCAACTTGTCAGTTTGGCTCCTCACAACAATCAGTTTGGGATACTGAATATGACTGGGATTTGCAGTTGGATTCTCCGGCACCCTCGTGCAGATTCCAAGAGGAAATGTTATTCTGCAAAATGTAAGAGTTTTTGCTCCTGGTGAAGTTCTCAGTCTCTGCATCCTTTCTTATCTTCTTCAGAGCAGATTCTCCCTTATCTGCTGCATCTAGCGAAATCAGGACTGACTCACTACTCTATTAAGGTCCATCTGGCAGTCGTCTCTAGGTTTAGGAAGCAGACAGGAGTACTTTATTTATGGTCCAACAGGCTCTTTAAGGCGTTCAGGAAAGGACTGTTTCGAGACTCCCCTCCTGTGATGTGGCAGCTCCCTCCTGTGATATCGCAGCTCAACACAGTCTTATCTAAGCTCATGAGAGTTCCTTTTGAACCAATTCATAAGGCTGATTTGAGATTTTGTTTCCTGGAAGTAAGCTTTTCTTTTGACGCTCACCTCCACAAGAAGAATAAGTGAGATTCAATCCTTGAAGATTCACAAACCATATCTACAGTTTTAGAACTTTTGGGTCATTTTGCAAACTAACCGTAGATTAATCCAGAAAGTGCCAACATCTTTTCACCTCAATGAACACATAATCTTGCAAATGTTCTTCAGTAAGTCATCTTTGGCAGGGGAGAGAGCCCTACATTCTCTCGACATCAGACTTTGTCTCAAGTTCTATCTCGAAAGAACAAAGACTTTCAGGAAATCTGATCAACTCCTGGTTTTATTTTTTGCTTCGCCAAGAAAAGGACAGGCTGTGTCACGGGCAAGTATTGCTCATTGGGGGTTTGCAACCATCACCTTCTCTCACAAGAAATCAGGACGGGCATGTCTGCAAAGGTGAAGGCGCATTCTACGTGACATGTGGTGGCTTCTTCAGCCTTGTTTGCAGGTGTATCGTAAATACATCTGCAGGGCAGTAATGTGTGGTAAGGCCCACACCTTCACAAAGCACTACTGCCTGTTTTCCCTGAGAAAGGTGGATGTGGCAGTTGGACAGGCTGCGTTACAGCGCCTATTTTCCTAAGGTATGCCACTTTGGTTTGTTTCATATTTTTTATTGTTTATTCATCTTTGTCTTTTAACTTTACTGTGGCTTTGTTAAGCAGTTTTTTTCAGGTCTTTGTTTTAAATTTATGCTAATTCTTTTAAATCTTGCAGTATTATTTTTATCATGGTGGGATGGTTTGCCGTACCCACCTCCGTTATTTTCTTGGTACTGCTTATTGATCCGATTCAAGCATGTGAATCTATGAAAGATACAATACTGGAGAAAAAAACTATTTACTTGTACACTGTAGTTCTCCAGTGTTGATATCTTACATAAATTCACATGCGACCCTCCCTCCACCCCCATTAAGGCTCACCATTTTCATACCTCTCTTTTCCTTTATGTACACTCTTGTTCGAAATTTGAGGTATGGTGGCTCTGTAGGGGATGAGTGCTTCAGGGTCTCTACTCTGCGTGGTTGAAGTTTGGATGTATTAAAACAATGTGAATTGGCTATAGACGTGTATTGTTTTTCAGTGTAATTCTTAATGCTATTGTATTAGCACTGCTTATATTACTGTTACTGTGGGACTCCCACCATGACGACTGGGAAGATTCAAGCGTGTGAATCTATGAAATATATCAATTCTGGAGAACCACAGTGTACAGGTAAGTAACTAGTTTTTCTTTTTCATGGAAATGTTGTTTGAAGTCATAAGCACATCTCACTTCACATTATCATCAGGATGATTGTGTCATTTGAATGAGGTACTTTAAAATCCCACTGAAGAAATCACCATTGGACAGCATAAGGGCATACTTGTGGACTTTGATTCTACAAAGGAACAGTGTCAGCTGTTCAGCATCAAGCATCTGGTACCCATCTATTTCCATTGCACTTGCGTTCTTTCTCTGTTGTCTTTTAAAAAATCTTTGTGAAAAATGATATTCATCCATCTCTTGTCGCTTCACTCTTTCGTATTGAATTGACACTTTTATTAAAGGATTTTTTTTTTTTTTTTTTAAAGAGGCCAATATAACCTAATTAGGTACTGGTTCCTTCTCCCTGATGGCAGACTGGTTCCATAATATTTTTTTAGCTCATTCAATCCCCAGGCACAAAGTGTCACTGATGAGTGCTGAGAGTGGCATCTTTCATTCCACCCAAAATAGCATGCCATTTTAAATCCCAAGTGTTTTCAGTTCCTTTTATGCCTGTACCTCCACAGACCAGGGTATCTGAGCTGTTGCAATATCCTAGTGTTTTTCATTCAATGCATTTCATCTTTTTCCCCTAAAAACATTTGTTGCAAAGTCATCCTGTGCACCCCCCATTTTTTGCTGAAAGATACTGTTTATAACTGACTGACTGCTCTGGGCTCTGTTGACATTTCCAGGCCAGTGCTATGTTGAAAATACAAGTGAGAAAACACACATGCATTAGGATACACTGTGTGTTAGGGTACACCTATAATTGGCATGACCTACCCTATAAGTCCCTAGTATTTAATAGGACTGGGGGATTAAAACTACCTTTAAGAGTAGTATATAATAGAGCATGTCAGTTTAGAGGCCAGGACCTCTGTTGCACTTGCATGTGTGCACTGCTGAGTGCCTGAGGTCATTTTAAAAGCAGTCCTGCTCTACAGCACTGATTTTAGGTGTAAATTGTGCCCACACTCTACTTTGGTGTTAGGGGCACTTAAAAAGTGATAATCTACATTGTTTGCACATTTTGTGTACCCCCAGGATCTCCCCATGGTTTCTCAGGGGTGGGGGTGGGGTGATGTCATGTAATTATAAGCAGAGTCATTATAAAAGATGTTTTCTTTGCCATGGGGATAGAGAAATTGCACATTTCTGATGGATACATCTGCCTGTGGATTCCTCACCTTTTGAATTGAATTCTCCCAATGCGCAGCATTCCAAGGAAACTTTTCTCCTCCGCTCTCCCACGTCGACAAGGACGTCACAATGGAACGGCTCCGCATGCAACTCCATGTGACGTCATTGGAGCCATAAGAACTCGTCGGTGTGCTGATGTCGTTCCCTTTTTTCCACACCATCGAAACATAACATTTTGCCCCCAGGCTCTCCATTTTTGGGAGTTTTTGTTGCTGTTGTCGTGACTTTGTAGCCGTCGAAGATGATTATTCAGAGGAAGTCTAGTTTCAAGCCATGCAGAGAATGTGGGGGCCAGATGTCCATCACCGACCCCCATGAAGATGGTTTATGGTGTCTCTCGTCGTACCATGACGTCGGGACATGCACTTTGTGCAAGCACATGAATCCAAAGGCGCTGAAGAAGAGGGAGGACATATTATTCATGGCCAAGGTAAAAAAGCAGAAGAGAGGTCGTAGGAGGTCACAGACCTGCTCAAAATCGCCGACTCCACACACAAGGTCTTCTAAGAAGCAGAAGAATAAGCGGCGTCCTGTTTATCGGCTTCGCTCTTCGAAGGATGCAACTTCGAAGTTGGTGTCTCCAAGTCCCAGACGTCATCGCAGGAATGAGATCTCTCCAACTTCTTCACTGGGGGTGTCTCAAACCCCGTCTCCGGCTCTGAGAGCAGTGACTCCACCAGCTTCTGAGAGAAGTACCGCCTCCAGCGTTGCCGAAGTCAACCACTCCACCTCTGGCTCCGGGCTCTCCGGCATCGCAACTCGAGCTGAATTTGGTGCCTCCTCAAACGGCTCCAGAGCCTGTGGTACCTTAGTCGGCATATCCTGCTTTCCCGGCTCCGGATCCGTTGCATTTTTTAAATACGATGTTTGGCTTGTTCGCCAAAGCTGCAAACCCTACTGGTGCGCCTGTTGGCCCCATGGGTCTGTTGGCATATTCCCTGGTAGGTTTGCCACCTCACTTTCCCGAGGCACCGTTCATGCCTATGGCTCCGGGTAGTTGGCCTCTTCCGACGCCGAGATTTTTGACGCCTTTACAGTTCCTCTAGATGGTTCAGCACCAACAGGTTCCAAACCGGCGCTGACTCGACGTCGACCGGCTTCAACTCCTGTTCCAGTGGACCTCTTTTCCACGATCCCGAAGCCACTGGCGCCGTGTCAGGCACTGCTGGCGCTGATTCCGATGATGAGATCTCTGAGAGAGGCTCAAAGGCTGTTGGAAGAAGAGTACCAGGAGGAACATGGAGGGGCTGAGGAAGGAGAGATTGTAGATCCTGACCCGGATTTTGAGGGTTTGCAGGAGGCTAGTGACCTGGACACCTCTCCTGAGTGGAAGCTTTCGTAATCAAAGGGCTTGCCAATGCAGGAGGTGACCACATATCATGCTGTGATCAGAAAGGCCGCAGACCTCTTGGAGTTGCCTCTTCCTATAGCGGAGTTAAGATCTAATATTCTTACGGAGGTGCTTCATTACCCTTCCTCTGATTCAGAACATTTGCTTCCCTTCAATGAGGTGTTGACGGAACCCATTCTGCATATCTGGCAGAAGCCCATGTCCAGTTAGGCGCTTTCCAGAACCATGGCAGGGAGGTACAGAGTGGCTCCTGGGAGATCCTGCATTTCTGTCCACCCATCCTTCGCAGGAAAGCTTGGTGTGGTCCAGGCTTCGTGCTCTTCAAGGCTGTCTGCAGGTTCCTTCCCGCCTGCGGATAAGGAGTCAAAGTGCATGGAGCAATCGGCAAAGAAGGCAACTAGTAGGCACGCATGGCTGCGTGGTTTGGGATCCTCGCCTGATGTGCAGGCTACATTGCTGGATTTGCCCTACAATGGATCTTGCCTATTCAGGGCTAAAGCGGATTCGGTGCTGCAGCGCTTTGACCGCAAAGCCACAGCAAGGTCTTTAGGGCTTCAATCTCAACCGAGGAGCTTTGGACAGTTCTGCAAGTTTTGTGGCTTTAGAAGAAACTTGTCCTTTCGTGCCAGGCAACTGCCACAGCAGCAGTAGGCAAATCCCTTGTGCAGGTTCTACATGGGAAAGGGCAGAGGTAGTCTGCGGGGTGCTGCACGACAGCAAGTCTACTCCCCTTCTGCCCCTCCAGCTGGTGTGGCAGGGAATCTGCTCTAGTCCGCCATCTTAGAGCATGCTTGTCCCGTGGGAGGACGGGTATCCCATTTTCCACAGCATTGGAGGTCTGTTACTACAGATCTCTGGGTTTTGAACATCGTAGAGAATGGGCATGCCCTTCCCTTCTGGGAGTTCCCCCCCCCCCTCTCCTTTCCCTCCCCGTCAGGCCTTTTGCTCAAAAGTGAATCTTCTGCTTCTCCAGCTGGAGGTCCTGTCATTGCTGCAAAAGGGTGCAATCGAGGTGGTTCCGGAGCAGGAACGGGGTCAGGTATGCTACTCTCAGTACTTACTGATACCCAAAAAGGACGGTCGTTTACGGCCGATCCTCGACTTCAGGGTTTGGAATTTTTACTTCAAACAAGAGAAATTCAAAATGTTGAACCTGGCTGAGGTTCTTCTTGTGCTGGAGAAGGAAGACTAGATGGTATCAATCGATTTACAGGATGCGTATTTTCACATTCCCTTCCTGAAGTCGCACCGAAGTATCTCTGTTGTACAGTGGTGTCTCAACATTACCAGTTTGCGGTCCTTCCGTTCGGCCTTACTTCCGCATTTCAGGCCTTCACAAAGGTGATGACGGTGGTGGCAGCTCATCTCAGGAGGTCGAGATTCCTGTTTTTCTTTATCTTGACAACTGACTGCTCAAAGCAAAGTCACCAGAGATGGTGCTGCATCATTTGCAGGTAGCAACACAGCTGTTGTTCGAGTTGGGGTTTTTGATAAATGTACCCAAATCTCACCTGGTGCCCTCTCAGCACAACCTGTTCATAGGGGCAGTAGTGGACACTACTGTAACTCGTTCCTTCCCGCCTCTACAGAGGATTCAAGACATCCAGGCTATGATTCCACTTTTTCAGATTGGAGCGGCTGTTCCAGTCCTGAAGGTCTTGCGGCTGCTCGGTCTGTTTGCCTCCTGCATACTGTTGGTCAACCACGTACGCTGGCATATGAGGGCCCTCCAGTGGCGTCTCCGCAGGCAGTGGTTTAAACACAAATGAGATCTCAAAGAGTTGGTCAGAATCTCCATAGACACTGCAAGGGATCTGCTATGGTGGAGTGTTCCGGGCAACCTGTCTCGTGGGAAGCCGTTTCAACCTTCTTCTCCAGTGGCCACAGTGATAATGGATGCTCCACTCTAGTGTGGAGAGCCCATCTGGGGGATCTGGAGGTCAGAAGTCTTTGGTCTCCAGAGGAAAGATTGTTTCACATCAATCTTCTAAAATTGCGGGTGATATGTTTGCCTCTCAAGGCCTTCCTCCCTTCCTGGTCAGTTGTTTCAGGTCCTAACGGGCTACACTACCGCAATGTGGTATATCAACAAACTGGGAGGAGTAGGGTCGTATCTTCTTTGCAGAGAGGCTCTGCGACTCTGGTCTTGGGCTCAGGACCATCGGATTTGCAAATCATCTGGCCGGAGAGCTGAATGTGCATGCAGACAGTCTCAGTCGGCATTATTTGGCCGAACACGAGTGGAGCCTCCATCCGGAGGTGGTCCTTCACATTTTCAGGATGTGGGGGTTTCCTCAGTTGGACCTGTTTGCCACTCACGAGAACGCGCACTGCCCGGCATTCTGCAGTCTCCAGTATCTGACGCGGGGAGCGTTTGGGGACGCGTTTCAGTTAGATTGAGGCTCACAGCTTCCTTATGCGAGCCCCCCCCTCCCCCCATGCCCTTGATTCCTCGAATTCTGAGGAAGATTCGCCAATACCGGGCCCAAGTTATATTGATCGCCCTGGATTGGCCGTGTAGATTATGGTGCTCAGACCTCCTTTGCCTCTCATTGCACCCTCCACTCTGTCTCCCTCTCTGGGTAGACCTCCTCTCGCAGGGGCAGGTTCTACACCCCTACCTCCAGAGCCTGCACCTTCATGCCTGGAGATTGAACGGGGCAACCTGAGTTGCTTCACATATCCCACCGGATGTGGTAGACGTTATATTATCAGCCAGAAGACACTCCACCAAATCTGTATATTCTGGTTGGTGAGCCAAGTTTGTTAAATGGTGTGGAGAGAGATAGATTGATCCTATACAGGCCCATTTGTCTGATGTTCTGAGTTTCTCTTTCTCTAAGGCAACAGGGTTGTGCAGTAGGTACTGTTAAGGGCTACTTGTCTGCCTTGTTGGCTTTTCTGTTTTCCAGATCAACCCTCCCTATTTAAATCTCGTATAGTTATGAGATTCATTAAGGCCCTCATAGGTTTCCTCCCACTCCTTTTATCATTCCTCAGTGGGATTTAAATTTGGTTCACATTCTTGTTGGATTCACCCTTTGAACCATTGCATAGTTGTCCCTTAAGGTTTCTAGCGTTTAAAATTATATTTTTAGTTGCAATCACTTCCTCTAGGAGGGTGAGTGAATTGTAGGCGCTTAGTTCCAAGCCTCCCTTTACGTCTTTCCATGCCGATGAGATGTTTCTTAGGACCAGAGCTGCTGTCTTGCCTAAGGTGGTCCCTCCTTTCCACTTGTGGCAGTCCATCACCTTACCCACTTTCTACCCTCCCCCCTCACCCTTCTAATGAGGAGAGACCTCATCGCCTAGAAGAGGGCAGTCAGCTTCTACTTGGACAGAATCGAGGACTTCAGGTTTGACGATCAACTCTTCATTGGTTATGTGGGCAAGGCTGTCCACGAAAGAACGCTGTCCAGGTGGATCATCCTGTGTATCAAGATCTGCTACGCCTTGGCCAAGAAGGAGCCTGCTGAAGGTATTCATGCTCATTCTACCAGAGCAAAGTAGTCTTCTTCGGCTTTGGCTAGAGGTGTCCCTCTGGTAGACATCTGCAAGGCAGCAACTTGGGCCTCCCTCCACACTTTTGCAAAGCATTATTGTTTGGATTTGGAAGTGAGAAGGGACAGCCATTTTGCTTGTTTTGTGCTGTAAGATTTTTTGGTATAGGCAGAAGTCACCCTCATCCGGGAGCGGGACTGCTTGGGGATTCATTTCAAAAGGTGAGGAATCCACAGGCAGATGTATCCATCAGAAGAACAAGTTACTTGCCTTCGGTAACGCTTTTTCTGGTGGCTACAGCATCTGCCTGTGGATTCCTCACTGACCCACCTGCCTCCCCGTTGCCTGTCTGTTTATACCGAAAAATAGTCAATGTATATCTTATGATTTATTATGTGATACTTGGCACTGGGAAATGTCTATGATGAAGAATTTCCAGGTTTGACTGTATACTGTGTATACTTGTTAAAATGTTGTCTAGTCACCCGTTTGCCTCGAAGGCAAGGAAAAAATAGGTGGAACTGACGCCAGCACGCCGACGAGGTCATCTTATGGCTTCAATGACGTCACGCGGAGTCGTTCCATTGTGACATCCTCGTGTACGTGGGAGAGCTGAGGAAAAAAGTTTCTGTGGAATACTACACATTGGGGTAATTCAATTCAAAAGGTGAGGAATCCACAGGCATATACTGTATCCACCGGAAAAACCGTTACCGAATGTGAGTAACTTGTTCTTCACTTACCCCATTGTAGTAAAGTCCCTCCAAAAACCGACTTTGGTGCTGTAAGTACTGTGGGATAAGGATCCACATTATTTTTACATATTCAGGACCCCCAAGGTCTCCCCTAGGTGTCCCAGGGGTGAGTGATACCTAGCCACATAGGATTACATTGCACTAGTTTATGGACGCATAAATATTGGTAGTAATTTAAAAAAATATAATTACAAAACTTAGAAGAATGATGTTGATAAATCCAGCAATATGCCATTGCCGAATTTATCCTAAATTGTACGGAAAATAAGTTATAAGACTTTCTTGTCTGTAAGCCTTCCTGCAGTCTTCCCTGATTGGTCAGACTTAACTGGATTAGCCAAGCTGTGTTGATAAAGTGATAAGTGGCTCACCAGGGGAAAGACTATCTGCTGGAGAGGGCTCTGCTACACAGGAATGCTAGAGCAGGGGGAAGGGGTCATAAAGGATGAGGCTTCAAAGGAGAAACAGGATAGGCAGGAAATGCCAGGCTTACCTACCCCCATTCCATCTGACCCAACTAGATAGCAGGCTTAAGGAAAGAATCTGCAGATGTTATGGAAATGAGCAACACTGGAATGTTGGTTCAGCTAGTTCTTGCTCCTCTGCTGAGATTTCAGTCATCATGAATTTTGGAGGAATAGTGCTCTCTGGGACAAGAATATGCCACACTTTGAAGGAAGTTGTCATGCTCTGGGGTGTTGCCGTGCACGTCATTGGACAGGAGTGCTCTCCTGCTTGACCCCCAGAGAACACTGAATAAATGTGTGAGGTGCAGAGCTTTTCATATCTGCTCCTTGAAAATAAGAGAAGGATTGCCATGCTGGAAACTTGATTTGCACCACTATGCCCTGCTTTCTGACTGCGCCTGCTGCACTATCTGGAACTACAGCCATGTGAATATACCTTGCTTCAAAAGGATGAAAGAGTGGACTCCCTGCAATCTACAGGTTAACAGAGCTCACCTGCACCATCACCACCAGGAGTCCCCTGCCTTGAGTGTGTCCACTGAACCTTTGAGGGTTTTGTCCAGGTGCATTGTGGGAATTGTGGTTCTAACCTTTCAAGGGCCATATTGGAGCTTCCAGACCATTGAATTGTGTTTTGGACCCTCAAGAGGAACTTCAGGAAGAAGTTCCAGGAGTTTGGAGCAACTTTGGAGTAAAGCTCCATAAGGTGACCGACTCAAATGTGAGACCCAAGCTGGCCACCTTCAACCGCGTCGACCTGGCCCGGATTCCGGGTTCGTCCTGCTGAAGAGCTCTGGAGGTCTGACTTCCAGAGTTTGACCGAGAGCTCCCTGAAAATCAAGCCGGCGAACCCTCTCCGAATTCGGACTGGTGAAGGGCATCGAGGGACCTCGGAAGAAAAGGCTCTAGAAAAGTTTCTAAGCCCAAAGGTAACATTTTTACCAGGGCCTCCCGCTTGGTGTAGCAGAGCAGGGCTTCATCGCGGTCGGCCTCAAACTTTGACTTGGGCCCAGTCAAGCGCGACCAGATGTCCCAGAGTGGCACGATAGGCTTTTAAGCACTATAAAGTGGTAATTCTTTAAAAAGTCATATCTCCGGTTCCCTACATTGGAGCTTTGTCATTTTGGTGTCATTTTAAAGATAAAAATATTTCCTAGCATTATAAACTGGTGTGGGATTTTTATTGTGTTGTCTTAATTATTTACTATATATGTGTTTTTAAATGCTTAATATGCCTGTCTCCAAAGTTAAGCCTACCTGCTCGTAGCCAATCTACCAGGGGTTGAGCATGGGAATAATTTATTGAGACCTATACTGAGCCCTAGACTATGTTAGTGGCCTTATTGCCAGTGGTAGATGCATATTTACCACTGCTAATAGCCCAATTTCCACACCATTTTTGAAATGTCCCCTAAATTACCTGACTTTAAGCCATTTAAATAGTTCACACACTTTGTGGGTTACAGACCCTCCTGTGTTTGGTGCCTGGAAAAAGACTCATGACCCTCCATCATGTGACCTCTGCCCGCTAATACATACCCAAAGCCTTGAGGGAAAAAGAAGCCCAACTTTTATGACCTCAATAAGGAGACGCTAACGCACATCACTTGCAAAACTGGTTAGCTTTTCTGGTGCTGGTAACATCTTGAATACCAAATCGTTCAAAAGAAAGTCTTTTTTTCTTCTTCAGTTGCACAGATCCCATATGAACTATGATCAAATACCGGTATGCAACACGCTGCAAATAAATATTTTTCAGACCTCTCTTATAACTGTCTATGCCTCTTCACTGATGTGGTCTCATTTTCTGTTATATACAAAATACCATGTCAATGATGTATGCGGCTCCTTGGTCTTGATAAAGACTTCAGTGAGGTCTACCCCTTATCGAAGGTTAAAACGCATAGTAAATGCAAAACTGTGAAGTGGAAGATTTTAGGACTTTAATACAAAACTTAGGTGCCAAAACTCCCGTATAGGAAAACTTTGCAGCATGAATTAATGAACTGGGCACCTTTTGTCCTCGGGCGCTAAATGAATTGTATATGTACAGTGTAGGAAAGTAGGATCTGATTTCAGGGTCACCTCCACTTTTCTTGCTGTCATTATGTTTTACTGACTAGTCTGACTGGGATCCTGCTAATCAGGACCCCAGTCTTTGTGCTTCTCCCCTAAATTGGACATGGTGCGTACTTAGGTACACTCCAGATTGACTACTGGTGTACACTTGTAAGTCCCTAGTATATGGTATTAAGGTACCCAGGGCATAGGTACACCAGGGGTCTCCTATGGGCTGCAGCATGTATTATGCCACCCCTGAGAGACCACTCAAATTGTGACTACAGAACTGCCACTGCAACCTGTGTAAGCTGGTGCTAGCACCACTTACGACCGATATAAGTTTACTTATATCTGAGGTCACTGCACTTAAAACCAATAAGTCACCCCTAAGGCAGGCCTTTCAATCCTGAAGACAGGGTGATCGGTTCTAGGGGTGAGGGTGCCCATGCATGAGCAGGACACTCCTACAATCCACAGAGTCCATTCTCCCGGGTTGTAAGTGCTTCTGCCATTATGACATATACAGTGGCCAAACGTCATTACGCAATGATCATCTCTAAACTGGCTGTAACGAACCCTGTCATGTTTGGTATCAAACATGTTGGAATCATACCCCCACACCATAAACGGTGTTGGAGGTAGGATTCCATGCACTGTAAAGCTCCTCTGGGAGGCCCTCATTTTTCCCGGTACCAATCTTCTAGACCCGGACAGCAAACTATGGCTGCTGCCGACCAGAGACATGATTCTGCCCTTCAGCTGCTGAGCCAAGCTCGAGCAGAGGAAGGCAGGGCAATAGGTATCCTGTCACAGGGAGGTGTGACCACCTCCCAGACAGGACTTAGTGTATTGGGACAGGGTGGTGGCTCTTGCCAGCGCCACTCACTGCTTGAAGGGCACATTTGGTGCCCTCCTTGCATACTCCAGTTCAGGGAGCCGCTGGCTCCCGCTCTGGTGCGAAACTGGACAGAGGACATGGGAGTATCCTCCCCACTGTCCAGCCCCTCCTCTGGGAGGGACCCCAGAATCATTCCAACCCTTTCCTTAGGGTACTTAAGGGCTTACCTGTGGGTGGGTCCCTAGATTCGTTGTGGGACAAGATTCAGATCCAGCACCACTTCAACTTCGACCATCTGGGCACTCTGGACATCACTTTTGGGAACCGAGACTGCAACTGCTGTTCCTGGTCTCGTCATCCTGCAAGTCTGCTGCCACGTCTGTGCCTGTGCTCCATACAGGTTCTTCACAAGGCCTGTGGACATCCAAGACACCAAGAGGAATCCCCCTTGGAGTGAAGGAGTCACTTCCCTGCATCTGCAGGCACCGCAACAAAGCTTACCGGTCTGCTGTTCCTGAGTTCCTACGGACTCTGAAAGGTCCAGCACCACAGGTGGTGGTTCTGCAACTCCCTCGAGGCCAGCACTGTCTTCTTAGCAAGTTGGAGGCCTGTATCCCAGGTCGGAACCACTGGAGCAGTACCCATGTGCACTGCCTCAACTTGCCGTTGCCAAGGCTTGCTGACTCTCCTCCAGAGTTCTTCGGGCTCCAAACAGCACCAGCCTTAAGCATTTACTGCAGCCAAGATCTTCGCCTGCACCGCATCCTTTGCACCGTGGGTCTTCATCCTTTGGTGAGCTGCTCGAGGTCCTCTTGCGACTCCTGTGCCTCCGGCCTGTGGGTCTTCTTGAGGCTCTTCGACTCCAGTGGGCTCCCCTGCTTGCTCGGGACCTGCTCTGACTTACCTGCTCATTGTTAGTCACTTGGACCTTGCTGGTCCTGACACTGCATCCTTTTCAACAACTGCGTCTCTTGCCGCTGCCAAGGCTTGTTTGTGCCCCTACTGGACACTGACCCTTTGGCTCTCCACATCCGACATGGGACAGCTCGTGAACCGCTCCTGGTCTTCCTCAGCGTCACCTGGTACGTACAGCTGCAACTACAAGGACACGGTCAACTCTCCTGCACTTCCGAAATCGCTGGGCATTCGTCTTCTGTGCCTCCTGGTCAGTCCTGAGTGGCATAGACTCTGTCCCCTCTGCTTGCAGGTACTTCTCATCTCGAATCCACCTTTGGGTTCCACCGGACACTTTCACCTTCTTTACCAGCGGCATCTTCCTGAAATCCTCCATTGTGATCTACGGCAGTTTCCGACGTCACTTCACATCTATGCACCCAGCTTCCCTGGGGTAGTTATCCTGGTTCCTGGGGTATCCACGGGTGGGGTGACTCTCCAACCTTCCATCTATCACGGGGTTCCTTCAGGGTCCGCTGGGAACGTTCCTTTTTCTTTAAAATTGCAACTGCGACTTACCCATAGACTTCTATTGAGTACGCGGCCGTGTTCCCACTCTACACACGGCCTCCGTGGGGTTCCTAGATACTCACCTTGGGTGGTTCCTTGGGTTCCCGACTCTCCTACGTCTTCTGGGTCCACTCTTGACTTAAGTCGTGGTTCGCATTCCACTATTTTAGTATATAGTGGAGAGGTGTGGTGCAGCTGACTTCGGAGCACAGGGTTCACGGTTCGATCCCCGCCTCCGGGGGCAGCTCAGCACCATGTGACTCTGGGCAATAGCTCACTTAATTTCCACGACGGCCCCCAGCGCCTTGAGACCCGTAAGGGTGAGTAGCTGCGCTATATGAAAACGGACTTACATTTTTTTTTTTTTTCTCCCCCTACAGACCACTGTGTATTCTGTGCTATTTACGTATTATATTGACAAAGTATTGTGTGTATCTCCGGGTATGAGATACTGCAATGTGTTAGTGGGTGTTAATAATAGATATTTTTTATAACTACACTGTGTGGTTCTTTTTCACTTAACTCATACCATAAGATTAAGTACTGGTTAAACAAACTGCTTTACACTCCTTCTGGACTAAGCCTGAAGGCTGCTTTCCACAGCTACCACTTGGAGAGCTTTCTAAGGTTGTCTAAGACCACTAAAATCACCATAAGGGTTGTCTGGATTAGTGCAGGGTGCTACACTTAAGTGAGCACCATATACTAAGCCAGCCTCCTACATGCAGTGTCCAATTAAACTGGGTCCGTAGGTCCTTCTAATTTTCTATTCATTTTGGTCGATTCTTGCTAGTTACTGGAGTTGACTTTTCATTCGATGATGGGCTTTGGATCACAATTTGAAACATCTTACACAGATGAAAGCAGGTAAAAAGAACAGTAACAAATTAAGTTCTGTTTTGGCAATATCAGTTGGTTTTAAGAAATCACCTGCATTAATTTATGTTAAATAAAAATTACATTTTATAAGCTTTATTAGACAGTCATGAAGCACATAAAATATAGATGCATACACAAATAATCGGTAATTAAGAAACAATTACAATCTGGTATGAGAGCCAAGGCATCACAGTATACAAGAGTAAAATGTCTTAAAACATAAAAATCATCGGATTTAATCCCTCAGATTAATGGAAAGTAATTGAATATATGCAGGTGTTTAAAAGAGCCCACATGGCAGGTGATAAACAAGTGCCTTGGCTTTCATACCAGATTGTAAGTCTATATTTTATGTGCTTTTATGACCAATTGTCAAATAAAACATATCCAATGAAATGTTAAATAAAAATGGCTTAAATCAAATGGGTTGGAGTGTTAAAAGAACACAAAACACTAACATTCAAACTTCAATATGATGCTCTGACATTAGAAACCAGTACTAACTTCAACTTCAAAGAAGTCAAATTTCTGCCTGATTGGGGACCTTGGTTCATTATTATTTCAGGTCCACCCTCCACCCCTCAATGCATAATGGGTATACCCCTTGTCAAGCTTACTATCTTTTGAATGAGGACTTTCCATTAGGTGACAATTTCTAAAGTTATTTACAGTATAGTTCAGCATTAAAGGCTCCTTTTGAGTGGCCTCTAGACTGACAAGTGATGTGCATTCTTGGTTGCCAGTTGGTTCTGGACTGCAAGGTAGACATTTCAAGTTGTAGTCATTTTTCAACTGTTTTTGTATACTCCTGCTGTTTTATTAAGCGCTGTATTTCCTAGAGTAGACATGTTCTTCAGTACAGACTCTTTAATCTTAAAGATGTTTTAGCTTAATTTATTATGTGGTTTTATATAGTGGAGACTTGGTCCGAGGGCATTAGAATGTTTTACCTTAGAACCTTGATATGACAGTTGTGTGAATTGTCAGAATAAACAGAGAGGGCACATGGTAGTGACAGATAGCATAGGTATTTGCTGGTTTCTTGGTAAGCCTCTACATCGCACGTAGGGACAGTAGACAGGAGTGGGGCCTATATAGCTTCCTTAATGACCTCCCAATACCAAAACTGGGGTGTGGGACGACAAAGCTTCTATAAGGTGAGATACATAAGAGTCGGATTGCAGCAGCCCTAACGCAATTAAAGAGTGGGAAATTAACCGGCCCCAATTGTTTGCCCCCAGAATTCCTTAATGTGTGAGAAGGCAGGTGGTGAAGCCAATTTGAGCAATGCTCCATGACTTCAAAAATAATAGTCCTTCTCCGTAAACTGGGAAATCACCCAGAGCTGTTCTTTGTATCGACTAATATACCTTCTCAGTATCGAAAAATATTTGCAAAGGTGTTGGCGAACCGCCTGATGTAAGTAATAAATAGCATAATAGCCCGGACCAATCGGGCTTCATGCTTTACAGGTCTATCAGGCGTAACCTCCGGCTAGTCAGTGTCTGTTGCATGAAATGCGAATGCGGAAACTGGCAGTGCTCAGTACTGGATGCCGAAAAGGCTTTAGTTTATCTGGAATGGCCCTGCATGATGACATGGAATGGATGGGCTTTGTCCCCTCCTCCTAGGCGTGGTTATTGATCCTGGATACACACCGCATGGCCGGGGGCTGGGTAATTGTCACACAGTCAGTGGAGTTCTAACTGAGGAGGGGGATAAGGTAGGGCTGTCCCTCCCTTCTATTTGCAGTATCGATGGAGCCAGTAGCCAACTTGATACGCTGTGATGCTCTCATCTGTGGACTATGCTGGGACTATGAATGGAATATGTTGTCTCGCTATATGCGGATGATGTCCTGTTCTACTTAATGGAGCCTGAAGAGTCTATTGTCAGAACACAGGAGATCTTTGCGGTGTTTGGGACTTGTTCAGACTCCTCAATAACTCGAACAAGTCTTGTCTATACCCACTGGTGGGGTGGAGGCCAGGGTGAATTGGCAGTGTCCAATAGCCAGAGAAAAGAGGGGGTAAGATTCCTGGGACTCCACATAACTAGAGAATGGTAGCTCTTTTATGATAGGAACCTATGCAGGCTTCCCAAGGAGGGACATGGGCCACTGGCATCTGCTTCTCCTGTCTTTAATGGGCCGAGCGCCCTTACACAAAATGATATACTTACCTAAAATCCTACATGGTCTCCAGAACTCCCTGAGCAGTTCTTCGCAACGGTGGATTCTGAAGCTAGTCTACTGTTTTGGGATGGTGATGTACCACAAATATAATTGGCAACACTGACCACAAATCCCAATGACCGGGAAATAGCCCTACCGAACCTGTGCCTCTACGATTTAGCAACACAACTAGTGGTACTTAATGACAGGTTGTTTGGGGAACAAAAAGAACCATCGCTGATGGTGGGACTGAAGAGCCATAGACCCGCTTGGCTATGTTAGACAGATCTACGGTAGTGGAAAGTTGACTTCACAACCATCCCCGTGGCGATGATAATCAAGGCGTGGACATGGGCATCAAAAAAGGATTGGATGGCATGAGGCATTAACTCTGGAGACTCAGTTATCGGATGCAGCAGCCTTGGCGCCACTACGGAGGGTGGAAGGGTATAGGAAATGGGATATGCTGGGCATATTAAAGCGGAGGACATTTGGACCTATAAGGACATAATGACTTTTGGAGACCACCAGGCACAATACGAACTGACCCAGGAGCCAATACCTGCGTAACATACAAGTCAGGCACATCCTACTGGTCTGTATGGACCATAGTTTCACAAAAATAGAGTATATCGAAAAAAAACTAACCTATGGGGGAAACAGGATTCAACGAAAGTTCGTTGCAATCACTTTCCTAGAAAAAAGACTCTTTTTCTAGAGACCCCTCACCCACCAGGGTTTCCCTTAGGTGGCATGCTTCATCATTGGGGTTCCTCTCGATCCTCTACGGATTGAGGCGTGCTGCGACTTGCGAACTACGTAGGAGGACTTATTTATGGAATATGTGAGGTGCAGTGATGTGGAGTGGAAGGGAAACATTTTTAATATAAATACCGAACTAGTGAGCTACTATTTTATTCCCGCCCCTAGCTGGTATGGTTAAAATCAGGGGGTGATACCAGGAAGAAACCTGACCCTAATGAGTCTGGTTCCACTAGTATTGCGTCTGTGTCAACATGTTTCGAGCTGTCCCCTAAAAGCTCTTCATCAGGACTACACGGGGTCCAGCCCCGTGCGTACCACTCCTAATAAATCCTATATTGAGGATGCAGTGAAGTGCACACCTAATGTGTATACACAAAATACATACGGTTTTTAATGATACTCCTTTCTGTAAAAAGAAGCAAAGAGATACATTAAAAACAACTGCAGCCTGTCAGACAAGCTGGCAGGCCATATAAGCTTGTAAATACATGCAGCTCCTTACATAGATCAATGCACTCGATATAGTGGGTGCAATCTGAAAGAGACACGTTAGTGACAGATTCCTTACCTTAGAATATCCCCAGGCGTCAGGCTGGATCCGGAAAGTTTTGCGTAGCAGTACCCTTGCGCGTCGGTAGGCGGCGTCGTGCGGCTCCGCGTCCGTCGTCGGCGTCGTGATCGCCGGGATGACGTCGCGGGCAGTACTTAGGCGCCGCCCCTGCGCGCTGACGTCAGTTCTTCTTTTTCCGCGCCAGCAAGCGCAGATCCGGGAAGAGCAGTGCCCTGGTCATTTTTTGACCATACTTTTTGGTGAATTTTTCACTGTTTTTTCCATACTTAAAGGTGTCGTAGGGATGCCCGGCTTCAAGCGATGCGGCGCCTGTGCGCGGATGATGTCCGTCACCGACCCGCATTGGGAGTGTCTCTTCTGCCTCGGCCGAGGCCACGACACGGAGTCTTGTCCCGAATGCCAGGCCCTCAACCCGAAAGCTTTGCGAGAGCGGTCTCGAAAGCTCCTCGAGGCCCGGCATTCGGCTCCACGGAGGCCCCGGTCGCGTGAGAGGTCCAGGGGTCGCTCGCGGAGTGCACACCGGTCGTCGGCGTCGAAGTCTTCTTCGTCCGGTAAGTCGAAGCACAAGAAGTCCAAGAAGCATCGTCGCTCTCGGACTTCGCCTCGCCGGTCTCGCGACTCGGCTGAGGCCCCTCCCGGCACCGTCCCCGCGGCCCCGGACTTGCCTGTGGAGTCGCCCCCGCCATACCCGCACTTCCCGGGTTCGGGGGCGGATCCGGCCAAGGTACAGGAATTCCTGTCGGCCATGGCCCGCCTCTTCGGGCCTTCAGGCCCCTCCGGTGCGCCTTCGGGCCCCGCGGGCTCTGATGGGGTTGCTCCGGCGTCGCCGACGGCTCCGGCCCCGGCGTCGCCCGTGCCTCCAGCCTCGATTCCGGCTTCGGCCCCGGCCTCGATCCCGGCTCCACAACCCCCATCGACGCCGGTCGACCTCACGACACCTCCGCCGGCGCCGATGTCTCCGGTGCCGTTCTCGACGCCGCCCTGGGCTCCGGGCGGCGTCGTCCCCCAGTTCCTTCCGGCTCCGGACATGGACCCGGAGCGACGTCGCTCGACGCCGGCTCCGGCGCTGATGGGACCTTGGGTCCCAACTGTCCCTCCTCCTCCTTATTTTGAACCTGAGGAGGACCAGTTGGACTGGGAGGGGTCTGATGACCCTCTGACGCGACACTGTCAGTATGATGAGGACTGGACAGAGAGTCTAGGGGAGGCCAGTGGTCTGGATACTTCCCCTGACACTGGCATGCTGTCTCCTCCCGTGGCTACGGAGGAGGGGGCCAATTTTGGTACGGTGTTGCGTAGGGCAGCTGGGGCCTTACGTCTCCAGCTCCCTACTTTGACGGTCAAGCCTAACATCTTGACAGAGGTGCTTCAGCCGGCAGCCTCCTCTGCGGAGACTGTGCTGCCGTTTAACGACGCCCTCACTGACGTTCTTTTGGGCGCCTGGTCCAAGCCCAACACAGGGGCTCCTGTGGATCGGAACGTGTCACGACGCCATCGCCCAGCTCCGGGCGACCCCCTGTTTCTTTCTGTCCACCCCACTCCTGAGAGCTTGGTTGTCCAAGCCTCCGCTTCCCAAACCGCCTTCCCTACCGCTCCTCCGGATAGGGAATCCAAACGCCTGGATCAGTTTGGGAAGAAAGGTTTTTCTTCCTCCAGTGCTGGCTTGCGGTCCGTTAACACCGCTTGTCTTTTGGGCCGATATACCCACTCCCTGTGGGATTTGGTGGCGGATGTTTTGCCCCAGTGCCCTGAGGAGGTCCAGGCACTGCTTTCCCGCGCCATTGCGGAAGGAAGGGATGCGGCCAAATACACTATCCGTTGTGGCCTTGACACCGCCGACTCGCTGGGCAGGTCTATTGCAACGACGGTGGCGCTCCGACGCCACGCCTGGCTGAGAACCACTGGTTTTTCAGGGGATGTCCAGAATACTCTCATGGACATGCCCTTTGATGGAGTCGGTCTTTTGGGTCCAAAGCAGACCATGCGTTGGAGCGCTTTAAGGACTCACGGGCTACTGCCAAGTCCCTGGGCCTTACTGCTACACGCCCTCCGCTGCCTTCTGCTTTTCGCCCCTATCGTGGCCACGGTAGGGGCGCCCTTCACGTCAGCAGCCCAGCCACCGGCCCGCGCAGCAGGCGTCTACGCGTGGCCGAGGACGTGGATTCCGCCGTGGCGGATCGGGCAACCAGCGTGCGGGTCAGGCCACCACCTCCAACCCGTCCGCGGCCTCCAAGCCCTCCTAGTCCCTCCTTTCAGGTGCACGGCACGCCAGTAGGGGGCAGGGTCCGCCATCACCTTCCCCACTGGCGCACCATCACCTCGGACAGGTGGGTCTTGGACATTGCCGAAGGGGCTACTCCCTCCCCTTCGAGACCACCCCCCCAGCCATGCCACCTCAATTCCGCCGCATGTCAGGGGATCACTTGGTGCTTCTACAGAAGGAAGTCACGGCCCTCTTGACCAAGAGGGCCATCGAGCATGTTCCGACCCCAGAAGTAGGGCGTGGTTGCTACTCCCACTACTTTCTGGTGCCCAAAAGGACAAGGAGGACATGCGTCCTATCTTGGACCTCCGGAACGTCAATCGCTTCCTCCGGAAGGAGAAGTTCAAGATGCTCACCCTAGCTCAGGTCTTGACTGCCCTCGACCCTGGAGACTGGTTGGTAGCGTTGGACTTGCAGGACGCGTATTTCCACATCCCCGTCCTGCCGGCCCACCGGCGTTACCTTCGGTTCACGGTAGGCCCGAGCATTTTCAGTTCACCGTGCTCCCCTTTGGCCTTACCAGTGCCCCTCGGGTGTTCACGAAAGTGATGGCGGTGGTCGCAGCTCATCTGCGCCGGGCAGGGGTTTCAGTCTTCCCCTACCTCGACGACTGGCTGCTGAAGGCGGGCTCGTCCCAGGCAGTCGTCTCCCACCTCCAGACTACGGCCGAACTCCTGCACTCGCTGGGGTTCTCCATCAATGTGCCGAAGTCGCATCTGATTCCTTCTCCACAGCTCCTTTTCATCGGAGCAGTTCTGGACACGACGCAGTTTCGGGCCTATCCTCCCGAACGGCGAGTCCGGGATATTCAGGCTATGATTCCGATCTTTCGGCCTTTATCCTGGGTTTCGGTACGGATGACCCTGAGGCTGCTGGGCCTCATGGCCTCCTGCATCCTGCTGGTCAATCATGCCAGATGGCATATGCGGGCTCTGCAGTGGGACCTGAAGTTCCAGTGGGTGCAGCACCAGGGGAACCTGTCCGATCACGTCCAGATCTCGGAGGGGACTGCAAGACAGTTGCAGTGGTGGCTCTCGAACCGGCAATGGGTCATGGGCAGATCCCTCTCCCTTCCCCAGCCAGAGCATACAGTTGTGACGGACGCGTCCCTTCTGAGATGGGGCGGTCACATGGGAGAGGCGGAGATCAGAGGCCTCTGGTCTCCGGCGGAGTCCCGGCTCCATATCAACCTTCTGGAGCTCCGGGCGATCCGACTTGCACTCAAGGCATTCCTTCCCTCTGTCAAAGGGAAGGTAGTGCAGGTGTTCACAGACAACACCACCGCCATGTGGTACTGCAACAAACAGGGCGGGGTGGGGTCTTGGACCCTTTGTCAGGAGGCTCTGCGCCTCTGGACATGGCTGGAACATCAGGGCATGTTCCTGATGGTTCAACACCTGGCAGGTTCCCTGAACGCCAGGGCGGACGAACCTCAGCCGCAGGTGCATGATGGATCACGAATGGCGTCTTCACTCGGAAGTGGGGCAAGGACTCTTTCTACAATGGGGAGAGCCTTGGTTAGATCTATTCGCCACCGAAGAGAACGCGCAATGTCATCAGTTCTGCGCGTTGGAATTTCCAAGGCGGCACTCGCTCGGCGACGCTTTTCGTCGCGAGTGGAGTTGCGGTCTGTTGTACGCCTTTCCGCCTATACCACTTCTACCCAGAGTGTTGAAGAAGATTCGGCACGACCGGGCCCAAGTTATTCTTGTGGCTCCGGACTGGGCTCGAAGAGTTTGGTATCCCGAGCTACTCAATATGAGCGTAGATCCCCCGATCCGTCTGCCTCTTCGGGAGGATCTTCTGTCGCAGCAGCAGGGGACGGTCCTCCACCCGAACCTGTCCAGTCTACACCTGCTTGCGTGGAGATTGAGCGGCGGCAGTTGATTCCTTTCGACTTGCCTCCCGAAGTTTGTGATGTGATTCTGGCAGCCAGGCGTCCCTCCACTAAGGTGGTATACGCCTGCAGGTGGAACAAATTTGTGGCATGGTGCACAGCAAAGGCTGTGAATCCCCTTTCTGCCCCTCTTTCTGAGGTCCTTCTGTTCCTTCTCTCCCTGGCCCAACAGGGTTCTGCCCTGGGTACCATCAAGGGTTATCTTTGTGCTATCTCGGCCTTCCTCAGGCTCCCTGATCAGCCCTCCCTTTTCAAGTCCCCTGTTGTTAACAGGTTCTTAAAAGGCATTACTCACCTCTTCCCTCCTGTTCCGTTTGTGATGCCTCAGTGGGACTTGAACTTGGTTCTTACCTTTTTAATGTGCGCTCCCTTTGAGCCTCTGCATAACTGTCCTCTTCGTCTTCTGACTCTGAAGACAGCCTTTCTGGTGGCCATCACCTCCGCTCGGCGGGTGAGTGAGCTCCAGGCTCTATCTTGCAAACCTCCCTTTCTGTCTGTTCATCCAGACAAGGTTGTTCTTCGGACGCGTCCGTCCTTCTTGCCAAAGGTGGTTACTGCTTTCCACATTGGGCAGACCATCACTTTGCCCACCTTCTTTCCGCCTCCGCATCCTTCCAGGGAGGAAGAGAGGCTCCACCGTCTGGACCCAAAACGTGCGCTCTCCTTCTATATCGACCGCACAAAACACTTCCGGGTGGATGACCAGCTCTTTGTTGGCTACGTGGGCGCCAAAAGGTCGGGCGGTGCACAAGAGGACCATCTCCCGCTGGGTTACCTTGTGCATCAAGACCTGCTATTCTTTGGCCAAGAAGGAGCCTCCTGTTGGGCTGCGTGCCCATTCCACCAGGGCAACGGCTGCTACCACGGCCTTGGGCCGCGGTGTTCCGCTGCCGGTTATCTGTCAGGCAGCTACGTGGGCCTCGCTGCACACGTTTACAAAGCATTACTGCCTTGACAGTCAGGTCCGGAGGGACGGCTTCTTTGGCCGTTCTGTCCTCCAGGACTTCCTTGTCTGATCTTTGTTCGCAGACCCACCACCGGGGTTGGTATTGCTGGGGTATCTATTCTAAGGTAAGGAATCTGTCACTAACGTGTCTCTTTCAGATGCACAAGTTACTAACTTGTGTAACGATATATCTGTAAGAGACAGTAGTTAGTGACAGATTCCTTACCGCCCCACCCATCCTCCCCGTTCTGCGAACTGATTTCTAGGGTTAAGGACATCCCTTTCAGGGCCCTAGTATTTTTCAGACACCTGTGTCAGCTTCTTGCATGGCTCTGCGTTCCTGGCGCGGAAAGTCGTGTACAGAACTGACGTCAGCGCGCAGGGGCGGCGCCTAAGTACTGCCCGCGACGTCATCCCGGCGATCACGACGCCGACGACTGACGCGGAGCCGCACGACGCCGCCTACCGACGCGCAAGGGTACTGCTACGCAAAACTTTCCGGATCCAGCCTGACGCCTGGGGATATTCTAAGGTAAGGAATCTGTCACTAACTACTGTCTCTTACAGATATATCGTTACACAAGTTAGTAACTTGTGCCTTAAGGTCTATGTTGTGTGCTCATCTCGTGTGAGGTGAATGTGCCACACTTGATGACTGTGAAAAACACTCGTAAAGGAAACTCGTGGGAAAATACACCACGTGACAAACATAAAAACATACATGAAGTATATGATGACACGTACTTCTATTGAAGCAATACTATTGCCTCATGGGGGCTTGTAGTCACACCCTAGAAATGGAGATAAAATACTTAATTAGCCGCTTCTTCTAAAGAGAAAGAACCGGAGGATGGCAATTCCTCACCTGAGTCGAGCAAGCCCCCCTTTTTTTTGTACTTACTTCATCAAAGCACGCCTCTCGGTCAGTTACCTACTTCTGTCTCTGGAGACCGCATATTGATGCGTGTGTCTGCCGGGCTTCTATTTGAAGCAGTCGGCGTAGAAGTGCCTTGTCATCCATCTCAACTGCTAGAACGTGTACTCCCAAACAAAAAGGCCGCCGCTATTGGGACACCGGCGGGGCCATTTTGGGAGTATTCCGATCCGTGGTGCCTGTTTAAAACTAGACTTAGAGACCCCAGTGGTGAAAAAGGGGGGGGGAGGAGGTGTTGATAGGAGGCCCATGAAGAGAAAATATACATATATAATATATATGCTGTATGTGACTGCGTGGCGCCGATGTCGCTTATGTAGTAGACGGGTGCGCAATCGGGAGCGAAAAGGTGCCTCGTCATAATGTTCGGCTCCAAAACGGCACTGACCTAAAAAACTGCTACTGTCTGGAAAAATGGTGGCGCCATGTTGGGGTAATTCCCTGCCCATAGGTGCTAGTGTCAACTGGGATCAAAGAGATGATATCTTCAAGACTAGACATCAGGACCCTTTCTTTACTTGTTCAAGTGTCAGCGGGGTTCCAATGTATTGGCCGATTTTAACTGTGATCCGTGTAGGTTCTGGTACGGGCTCTGCTCATGTGGTGCAAGACCGGAGTCTGGGGGTGTCCTTTAGAGATGTCCTTTAGGGGCATATCAGTGATGACTCTGATGCTCTGTGTAGCATCTGGTTACCAGAGTAAGAGATGTAACACTGTGTCCCCAGGCGAGGGATATAACCAGTCAGAGCTGGATCATCAGTAGTTTGAGAATATGAATTATGCAGATTATACCACTACACCGATGGTACTTATATGTGTAGTACATCCTCACAGAATGTGATCTGTAAGACTAAGTGAAAAACGGGATCAGTGTTGCAAAACCGGGCTATTCCTAGTAGATTGACCAACAAAGAGCCCCCATGGGATATTGCCATTTAATCCCTCTGTGTCCGTGTGGAGTTTGTACACCAGTCGCTGCTCCTTTTCCAATAGTCTGTGTTCCAAATTGTCAGTGTAACTCGGGTGTTCTAGAACAACCCATTTCAGATCGTTGGGTGTGTTTCTGTTCCATGAAATGTGATGACATTTTTGTGGTAATGCGGTGACACCTGATGTTACTGCGGTGTTCTCATATCCTGATGCTTACTTTTCTTGTAGTCATGCCTACATAATGTAGGTTGCAGGTGCAAGTTATCATGTATTGTTTCATGTAGTTTCTAATCTGGCAGGGCCAGTGGTTAATACCACCAAAGAGACATCTCAGTCACTTTGTGACTCCTTAGCTAGTTTTTTTCAAGACAAGGTAAGGCAAATGTATTCTAATTTTATTACGCCTACGCGTGACTTGAACCAACTAGATGACAATAACAGGAATAGTGATTCCCCCAGCTTCATGGAATTCAGGCCAGTGCCGGTGGAACAAGTCATTGACCTGGTTAAGACAGTCAAATCAGGATCCCCGTCTGACCCATGCCCTCCATCAGTCTTAAAAATGATTCCTGACCTGATAGGTACTAATTTAACGAGCATTTGTAATGCTATGTTTTGCTCTGGCTCCTACCCTTCTATATGGAAAAAGGCTATTATTCAGCCATTGTTAAAGAAAAACAATCTTGACCCTCGAGATACCAAAAACTACAGACCAATCGCGCATCTACCTTTTCCAGCAAAGATCTTTGAAAAGGTCATGAACATTCAGCTAGCGCAGTTTATAGAACAGAATAAGCTGTTAGATGACACCCAATTTGGCTTTAGGAAAGGACATGGCACGGAGACTGCACTGATCAAAGCATCAGATGAAATAAGAATGGTGCTGGATAGAGGAGGTGCCGCAGTCCTGGTGCTTTTAGATCTATCAGCAGCTTTTGACACGGTTGATCACGTCACCTTGATCAACCGTGTCTCAGCGATAGGTGTCGGACGAAAGGCCAAGGCCCTGCTGTCCTCTTTTCTTTTCAAACGGACTCAGTCAGTCAGTATGGGTGATTATAACTCATCCGTTTTCTCTCTCCCCTGTGGTGTTCCACAGGGATCGTCGCTAAGCCCAACGTTGTTTAATATATATGTGGCGGACTTAGCACGAGTAATTAAAAGCTTTGGAATGGGCCTCACGTCTTATGCCGACGACACACAACTGGTGCTAGCGGTGCATAAAGACGGAGAGGCAGTGGCGGCTAGCTTTCATGACGTCATGCTGGCTATTAGTTCATGGATGGCTAACAATTGCCTTAAATTAAATTCAGACAAGACCGAGGTAATGGTCTTCGGTAACCTTACCCCTGGTTGGTCTCCAACATGGTGGCCAGTTGAACTGGTATTACTCCCCACCCCTGTCAAGAAGGCCAGAAACTTAGGCGTCATATTTGATGAGAGCCTCACTTTCAAACAGCATGTTAACGCAGTGGCCTCTTCTTCCTTCTATGTTTTAAGGATAATAAAAAAATTGCTACCTCTCCTTCCGATGAGCACTGGAAAACACTCATCAGTGCCCTAGTTATGTCAAGAGTTGACTACTGTAACGGCCATTTAATCAATGCTCAAGAAAATGTTTTGAATAAGCTGCAACGGATACAGAATACAGCCGCCAGGAACTCCGAAGTTTAAGTCAATTTCCAATGTAAGGCACCAGTTACATTGGCTGCCCATAAAAAAGTAGAACTAAATTTAAAGCGCTATGCATTGCTTATAAGGCAGTTCATGGTTTAGGACCTGAATACCTGAAAAAAGCTTTTCAGGCATATGCACCCAGCAGAGCCCTACGCTCCGCAGAAGCTAACCTTCTGATCGTTCCCAGAACAAATAAAGTTAACTGGGGCGACAGAAGATTTGTAGTGGCAACGGCTAAACTTTGGAATCTGTTCCCCCTACAAATTAAGTCCAGCCCAACGTTACTATCCTTTAGGAAACAAGTAAAAACCTGGCTATTTGAGCAATAAAGGGCCTCCGCTTTTCTTTACAGTCCATAGCGCAGAGACACCCATGGGTATTTGTGCGCTCTAGAAATTGTTAACATAACATAACATATACTACTCCTGTAGTGTTAACAATTCGTTAACTTGCGTAATTCCCAGCTCATCGCGTTATTGAAGGACACTTTTTTTTAGTAACGGTAGTCAGGTGGCATACGCTACAATTACCACATTGGTAATGACCCCTGGGTGGTGTCCCCAAAACAGATTGATTCCTATCTCGGTTTGTTACTGATTTTGGGCGGGTATGCACCAAAATGTCTTTCAAATTCCTCCCCCTCTTGTGGGAGAATATCGGTTTAGGGCTAAGTTGTCCGCTGTTTAGAATGCGCCCATGTTTTTTAACTATCTTGGTAACACGATCAGAGGCAATGTTAAAGGTCGTGATGCAGATAGGTCTTCTGTCTTTTTTCAGTGTCCTGGCTTGGATGTGTCTCAAGTAGGGCATCCCTGTGGTTATTGGCTGCTCTCTTTTTTGCTTTTGATACCAGACTTGCTGGGTATTTTCTTGTTAGGAGTTTATCTGATAACTTTTCGGCTTGTGTTTTGAAGTCTCTGGTCTCAGTGCAGTTCCTCCTTAGCCTGATGAACTGGCCAAAGGGGAGATTCTCCTTCAAATGCCTTGGGTGGAAGCTATCGTAAAGGAGTAAGCAGTTTTTTGCAGTGGGTTTCTCGTGTGTCGTCTTTAGGAACCCCTCCACTGCAAAAATATTGAGGTCCAGGAATACCAACTGAGATCTGCTGATGGTGTGAGTGAATCTGAGAAAAATGTCTTGAAGATTCAGCCAGGCGATGAATTCATCCGCTCTGGACTCTTCGCCCTCCCAAATCAGCAGAATATCATCAATGTACCTTTTCCAAAGTGTAATGTATTGGCGATAAGGGTTGGTCTCTCTCAGGATCTTGTGCGTCTCAAGGTGGTGCACGTATAATCCGGCCACACTAGGGGCGAATGTGCTGCCCATACTGGTCCCGTGTTGTTGACGGAATAGGGTGTTCTCGAAGCGGAAAAAGTTCTCAGTCAGGGCCCACTTGCAGCACTCCAGCACCAGATGTCTCGGTGTGTGGTAGGTCCAGTTCTCTTCATACTGGACCTCTTGAATCTTGTCTAGGGTCTCCTTATGTGGTAGGCTTGTATACAGGCTTTCGACATCCAACTCTATGAGGATGCTAGTACCTGGGTTGAACTGTAAGTCTTTAAGAAGACATAGTACCGCCTTAGTGTCCTGTAGGTATGTGTTCGTTCCTTGTATAAGAGGATGTAAAAAGGCATCAGCGAATTTTGAAAGGGGTTCCAGTATGGATCCTATGCCGGAAACAATGGGTCGTCCGGGCGGGTCCTCCAGTGACTTGTGTATCTTGGGTATGGTGTAGAAATAAGGGGTTATCGGGTGGGTGTTGATCAGGAAATCCCCTTCTTTCTTGGTAATCCAATCATGCAAGATGGCCTCCTCCACCATGCTCGTGATCCCTATCCGTAGCCGTTCTGTAGGATCGTCTCTGATGCGTAGGTAGTTCCTCTCGTCCAAGTAGTCGCATGCACTCTCGGCGGTATGCCTCAGAGGTCTGTAGGACAATGGCGCCCCCTTTGTCTGCCGGTTTCACCACTCTGCTGGTGTCGTTGGCCAGTTGTTGGATGGCTTCATGCTCAACTTTGCTTGTGTTGTGGCAGATTCTGATGGACCTTGGATCAATCTCCCCTATTTCTTTCAAAATAGCTTTTTCAAAAGCTAGGAGTCCCACAGGCAATGTGGCGGATGGGGGGGGGGGGGGGGGAGGTTGTTGAAGTTAGATTTCAGATGCAGTCCTGTGTCTCTGTTTCTGGTGTTGGTTGCTGGTTTGTTGGCAAAATAGACCTGTAGTTTGATCTTGCGAATAAATTCGTTCATCTCACAGCTCAGCTTGAATTTGTCTGGGCTCGGTGTAGGGACGAATCCTAAGCCTTTTTCCAGTACTTCCAGTTGGGTGGACGATAGAATTTTGTCCGTCAGATTGACTACTAGACTGGGCGGTTGCTGGTTGTAGGGTTGTTCGGGGGGTCCATGCTCCTTGTTGTCATCCTCGTGACTTCTAATGGGTACGACCACTGTACTTGCTGTCCTTTTTTCGTTCTTCCTCTCTGTGTCCCTTTGCCTCACCCTAAAAAAGGAGTCGATGGTCCTGAGTATTTGGGTTGTTGAGCCGAGTTCCAGTATGTGTAGGGCTGCTGTTGTAATTGCGGTGTATAGACCATATACACCAGAAGGAGGACATACCAGATGAAAGCTCTTTCATAGATTCACATGCTTGAATCATTACCAGTCGAACTGGGAGTCCCACAGCACCATTAGAAAGCAGTGTAATGTTAAACATAGTTTTGGAAGACCCTAAAGCCTTCACTTTAGTAACATCCAGTAAGGTTGTAGCACCCTCTAGAACACTCGCCTCAGGCTTTCATCTCTCAGATTTTCTTCTGCATGTCGTGTGAGAGTCTCTGCCCTGAGCTCTGCGCAGTTCAACCCCTTTTCAGTCTTCAGAGAGAGATAAATCTATCTACTACAACCAGTTACCATCTTACTCTACAATGTCAGAACAGGTTAAAAAAGGCATTTTGAGACCATGCAGAACGTGTGGGAAGGCAGGCTGCATTCAGAAGACGAGCACAAGGACTGCATACACTGTCTCCGTCCCACAAGGTGAAGGATTGTAAGATATGTCATACCTTTTTTTCTGGGAGGGTACCGCTATGGCTCCAAAAGCTTAAAGCCAAGAAAGACACTTTCTGGTGATGACAGTGAGAATTCTTCCTCATCTTCCAAGAGAGTTCATAAAAGGGAGAGGGAGAGGTCAGAAGTTCGGTCACCTCATGAGCGTCCCAAGAAATCTTCTAAAAACACTCCCTCTGGGTCTCCCATGGAGTACAGTCCCTCTGAAATGCACTCACAAACATAAAGGACATGACTCCCTCAGAGAACCAGGGAAATCAAAATCTGATCCTATTAGACCTTCCCCTCAGATTTCCCACAAGTTTAAGAAACCATCGTCTGAACTGCAGATGGAGAAATTGACTAGCACACCATCGACAAAGAAATCGTCTACTACGCCGAGGACGAGACAGGTGGCGACTACGAAGTCCACGACGACGACGGTGACAACAGTGTTCGTGATTGGCTCACTAACAACTACAGCGCCGACGATACAATCTACGGCGCCCATTCCGTTGACGATCAAACTGGTTTCTGCCTCGTCGACAATGAAATCATTTCCATCGACTTTGCAGGTCAGACCGCCATTGACCGCATTGATGACGAGAGGAAAAATCAAAGGGAAAACTAAGAAGTGGGGAAAACCGCATCTCAGATTCCTGAACATACATCCCTGAGCAAGGTTTCACTCTTACCACCCACTCATCTCATGGATGAGGTTGACTCAGATGATGATGGTCTTTTTGAAGTAGCATGCAGCGCATCAGAGCTGCATTTAAAGTATCAGTAGGAGGATGACTAGGAGGAGGAAGAGTATTATGGACAACAGTATTATCCTCCTCAGCAACATGGGCTACATTATGAGGAACAATTCCAGCCATATCCGCAACAACAGTACCAAGAGCATGTGGTATGGGTACCAAGGGCATTGATCTCTGACCTGCAAATGGTGTTGGCGGATTACCACAAGTGCTTCCCACCTACAACTACCTCGCCTATGCAGGTTACAGCGCCTTCAAAAACTTCTTCACTACAATCTTTCACTCAGCGGAATATTCCAACAGCAGCCTCCGCAAGGCACACTCCACAGTCCTGAACCGTACCTGTGCATGATACTTTGTCTTCAGATGATGACAGGGAAGAGGTGGAACTTCAAGATATCCACACTGAGTGGAATAATTACCTCATTCCGACCCTATCATCCCCAATGCCACCACCCACGATTCACCTCCCGAAGATATAGGCGGTTTTTGAAATCTCCTAGAGCGCCAAAAAGGTTTGACCTTCTGATGACAACTAAGCTATCTGAGTGGTTCTTATCATTTTAAAGAAACCTTCCGTAAGGGCGTCTGAGTTATTCCTATCGTAGACTACATTTGGGAGGAAGGGATAGGACAATGAAAAACCCGCCCACAGTGGCTGCAGTGTTGCCACGCCTAGACAAAAAATAAGGCCCTGGAAGATCCTCCAGCTTGCCTTATCAGACATTCAAAACCTGACTCTATAATCGCCCAAGCGGCTCAGTGCCGTTCCAAAAATCCGTCGGCCCCAATTTTAGCACCTCTTGATAAGGAAGGTAGGCACTTAGACAGTATTGGAAAGTGCTTCTCGATGTCGGCACTCACGGTGCAAGCACCAAACTCATTGGCAGCGCTAGAAAGATATGCCCGCCAAATGTGGTCAGACATCGCACCATATCTTGATTGTCTACCTGAGGATGCAAAAACCGAAGCCAAGAGAGCGTGCCTCTTCTGAAATATTTGAGTGCGCTATGGACATTGCGTCCCCAGGTTTTAGACAGCTTGCAGGAGCAGTAGTCTACAAAGACAGGGGTTATTGAAAGCCACTTCTTTCAGACCAGCGGTCCAGAGCAAACTTCTGGACCTCTCATATGACGGTGAAGCCCTCTTTGGGAAGCACATTGACGACGCCCTCCAATCCATTAAAACTGATACGGATACCGTCAAGTCTCTGAGTACTCTGCAATTTCGAAAAATTCTTTTTTGTGGTGCAAGATGTAGAGGGGAATTCTCTTAGAGGAAGCTATCAAAAATACAGGTACCCAACATACCAATGTGGGTCGCAGCAGTTTTGCTGCAATATCAGCAGCGACAACCTCCTCATGCAGCCTACACAAGACAAACCCAGAAAGGAAACTGGGTTGACAGGGCAAGGACACAAGACGTCGACCGTGATTAATTAGGCTCTCGTTACTCCTCCATGTCCGCCGACAATTCTCAGAGGCAATATCTCCAGTCACCTCCCCGAATGGAAGAAAATAACGACAGACCAGTAGGTATTGGATCTACTAACATTCGGTCATTCAAAAACTGCATTCGACCCCACCCTAGAAGTCCCTGCCAAAACATCTGCATCTTCTCAGGGTAGAAGCACAAAGCATGCTCAGCAGAGGGGCCATAGGACAAGTCCCTGGCAACCAGAAGGGAAAAGGTTTCTACTTCCATTTCTTCTTAGTCCGAAAGAAGGCAGGGGAATGGAGACCTATCCTGGATCTAAGAAAACTGAACAAATATCTCAGGATACAGACATTTTGCATGGTCACGCTCCATGATATCCTACAACTTCTAAACCAGGGAGATTATATGACAACATTTGATCTCCAAGGTGCATATTTTCATGTCCTGATACATCCACACCATTTACAAGTTTTAAGATTCACAGTAGCCAGCAGCCATTTTCAGTTCAAAGTCCTCCCATTGTGCCTGAAATCTGCCCCTCACATTTTCCCAAAGTGTCTGGATCCAGTAGCGGCTTTCTTAATACAGGAAAATAACCACGTTTTTCCTTATCTCTGCGACTGGTTGGTCAAGGCACTGGTTGGTCAAGGCTTGTTCCCATCAATCCGCACATAGATTAGCCAGCGCATGTTTACGCCTTTTCAGCAAACTAGACCTTATGCTGAACTCACAAAAATCAGCCCTTCGCCATCCATGAGGATGACGTTCCTGGGGGCTGCACTGGATACAGTGCAGAACATAGCATATCCAACTCAAGAAAGATGGGCAAGATTACTGCACTTAGCCCATTGGGTGCAAGAAAAAAGTCACTGCCTGTTCAAATCCCTGCTGGAAATTATGTTCTCATGCATTCCTTTGGTACCGTTTTGCCACCTTCAGATGCGTCAATTGCAGGAGGAACTGGACATGCATTGAATCCAAACACAAGGTTTTTTTGACTGTATAATTTGTTTCACTTCTGGAATACGCACTGCTATTTCCTGGTGGATTAGAGAGCAAACTTCTCCACAAGCCTAACAGTCATACCCCAAGTTGTGCGGTTGGTCATCACAACAGATGCTTCCTTAGAGGGCTGGGGAGCTCCTCTTCAAGATTTGCAAGTCAGCGGCAAATGGGAACCGTATAAGTTACATCTACATATCAACCTTCTGGAACTCAGGGCAGTACATGTAGCCTTGCAAGCCTTCCTGCCCAGAATAAAGAAGTCTGCAGTGCTCCTCCACACAGACAACACTACAACCATGCATTAGATCAGGAAGCAAGGGGGCTCAGGATCCCAAATGCTCTCCCAAGAGGTGAAAAGGATTTGAGAGTGGTCGATCAGTCACCAGGTGGATCTGAAAGCAGAGCATGTGCCTGGGAAGCAAAATGTAATAGCAGACACGCTGAGCAGAATGATAATTACCTGCCACAAATGGGAAATCTAGTAGTCCTGGAGGAAATTTTCAACCAATGAGGCAAGCCAAATCTGGACCCGTTCGCAACCTCCCAGAACGGGAAATTCCAATTCTATGCAAGCTGGCATCCACAACGAGGGATGTGGGGAAATGCATTTTCAATCGCATTGTGAGAAATCTTTGCCTAAGCATTTCCCCCGACTCCTCTCCTCTCAACGATTCTCAGGAAGATGAAGGCGGAGCCCTGCAGGATGATTCTTATTGCTCCAAGATGGCCTAGACAACATTGGTTCACAGAGCTACTGCTCCTATCAGAGAGACAACATATCTAACTGCAACCACTTTGTCTCTTCTGACAATGAACTAAGGCCTAGTACTTCATCCGGATCCGAGATCCTTACACTTGTTAACTTGGCTCCTGAATTCAACGAATTTGCGCATCTGACTATCCCAGGAGAAAGCTTAGATATTAGAGCCAGAGCAGCTAGTACAAACAAGACTGACAATCTCAAATGGAAGCGGTTCTGCATCTGGTGTCAACGGTCAAGCGTGCACCCAGTGTCATCTACACCAGAAGAAATTCTGCCTTATTTGCTACGTTTGGCAGAGTCCGGTCTCGCTCATGCCTCCACCAAGGTTCACTTAGCTGCCGTATCTGGATATAGAAGATCATTTACATTACCATCGTTATTGTCTAGTAGGCTCATCAAACAATTTCTTAAAGGCTTATTTAGAGTTTAACCGCCTTTGAGACTTCCTTCCCCACGCTGACAACTAAATACTGTGCTGTCTCAACTAATGAAAAGCCCATTCGAGCCCATACACTCAGCGAACATTGTTTTTTTCCTGGAAAGTGGCAATCCTGCTGGCACTAACATCCGCAAGATGGGTGGTTGAAATACAGGAATTCACCATTCAGGAACCCTTTTTACAGTTCAGGAACGATGGTGATTCTATGAACAAATCCAAAATTATTTCCAAAAGTGCCATCAGACTTAATTTAAATGGACCAATCGTTCTATAGATATAATAGACTTCTAGCTGCAGATTCCTTACCTTTGAATTCCCCAGGCGTCAGGCTGGATTCGGCAACTTTTGCGTGAGCAGTACTCCTTGCACGTGCTGTCAGGTGGCTCCATTCGGCTCCGCGTGAAGTCGGCGGCAACATTGGCGTAGGTTATGAGGTCGCAGTCACCTATATAGGTGCCACCCAGATGTGCGGATGTCAGTTCTTTTCTTTTCGCACCAGTTAAGCGCCGATCCGGGAGAGCTACCCTTCTGTCGCTTTTTGGCCACTTTAGAGAATGTGCTTTGGTGATAGTGTGACTTTGTTTTGTAGAATAGTGAGCAGTATTTTGTGGGTTTGTAGCACTTGTTTACTTTGCGCTGGTATTAGTTGTATGAGGATAGCAAATACTGTAGCTATTCTTTATCATGTTCCTCGTCCAGCAGGCTAAGAAGTCATTTTGATGGGTCTGCGTGTGTAGGTGTTGGAGATGGTGTTTGAGAGTGAGTTTGTTTGCGTCTGTTTAGGGTGGGATGTATATGAGTTGGGGGTGGTTGTGCAGCATGTGGGTCATGTAGTAAGGTTCTAAATTGTCCAATGGATGAGAGGCGCTTACAAAGATTTGCTATATTGCTGTATATGTGTTAGGTGTGGGGGATGAGAGAAAGCTGGGCATTAAAGTGGGTCATTAAAGTGAGTTCATGGTGTGAATCATTTGTCGTCTGGAAGGTTGAAGTCTGTGTACGTTTGTAGTTTGTGAAGGAAAGTATTATGAGTTGTGCGTGAGATTTTGTGCTGGTGTGTGTTATGTTTTGTTTTTGAAGAGTAGTGAAAGGAAGTGCTGATGTATTTGCTTTCTGAGAAGGATTTGTATGTTAAGTATTGGTGAGTGGAAGTTGTAAGGTAAAGGGAGTGGTTGTGTTTGTGAATGGAGTGTATGTGGTGTGTGAGAGGGGATGAACTAGAGCTAAGAGTGTTTGTGTTAGATTTATTTGCTTTAAGAGGTTATGTGTGGCACAGAGGAGTGTAAGTGTTGTGTGGTTGTTTTATTGTGGTAGTAAGATGAGGAGGGTGTTGGGTGAAAAGATGGCAGGCTGAGTATAGGTTTGTTAGTGACAAAAAGGGGTGTGTTTGGAGTAATTAGAGCAGGGAGTGTGTTAAATATGGGATATAGTTAAATATGGTGTGAATTTGGGTTGTTTGTGATGAGTGAGCTAGTTAATGGTATAGGCTAGAGTGGTGTATTATTTGTAAGTGATGATGCAAATATGTGGTAGCTGGGGTAGATAGGTGTGGTTTTGTAATGGGTCCTGAGACATTGAACATTGTGTTGGGTTGTGTTTGTAGTAAATGAGTGGAGTACATATGCTGTGTGTGTGCTAATCTGGTTGTGCATGTGGATGGGGTAGGGTAGGTGTTGGTGGTTGTAATTTTGGGGAGCATTTCTAGCCCTAGTCCCGATCAGTCTCGAACAGGCTCAAACAGGCAGCTGCCCTTGTCCTCTCCACCCTTAGCCTCTAAGCCCTGGCTGAGACGCCCTGAACCCTGACCTTAAACAGCCAGAGTGATCAGGTGACCCCTTCGGCCATTGGGAACCCTAGCCCTAACCCTAATCAATCAGAACACTAGCCATAAGACCAATAGAAGACCAGCCCCTTACAGCCAATCACAGCCTAGTCCCAGCAGTCAATCAGACACGAAACCCTAAGCCCTACGTCCAATAGAAACCCTAGCCTCCGTATCCAATCAGAAACCCTATCCCAACCCACCAATCAAAACCGTAACCCTGAGCCCTACGTCCAATTAAAAGACTGACCCAGGAACCAGTTAGAACCCTAGACCTATCAGCCAATCAGAACACTAACCCTAACTCCAATAGAAACACCAGATACAGCCATCAATCAGTGCACACATCCAACCAATAGCAGCTGATATAAGGGGCATGTGACCTCAAGCACAGGCTGCTGGGCGGGGGGCTGGGAACTGCTACTCTATTTAGAATCTTCTTGGACACACTCAGGCTCAATCCACACTCTGGAGTGCTGTAGGTAAGGGCCTAAACCAGGCATCTAACAATACTGCTTTCGCACCCACACTTAAACAACTCTCTCTCCTAGCCATAAAACGAGTGCTACGTGCACTTTCTAACCACAATCTCTCCCCCTTCCACTCAACGCCGGTTTTAGACGTAGACTGCGCTCCAACATGGTCTCGTTGGCTTGGGCTGGGAGACAGCCCAGAATCTCCTGGGAAACTCTGACGCTCGCTCCGACTAGAATGGAATATGAGACTCTTATATGCCTTTTTTCCAATACCTCTTCTTCCTCGAGTTCTGAATAAGATCAGAACTGAATAGGCCCAAGTCATCCTAGTGGCTCCGGTTTGGGCGAGGAGAGTATGATACCCAGAACTCCTGAGCATGAGCATCTGTCCTCCGATCAGACTGCCCTTTCCGGAGGATCTACTGTCGCAACAGGGCAGGCTCCTACACCTGAACCTGCGCATGCTCCACATTCATGCATGGAGATTGAGCTGCAGCAGTTGTCTTGTACCTTCCTCTCAAAGTCTGACACATCAGATTGGCAGACAAGCGTCCAACAAAAACTGTATGCGCCTGCTGTTAGAACAGGTTTGTGGCATGTGCACTAAGAAACCTGTTGACCCACTTTCTGTGCCCCTATTTGAAGTACAGTTCATTTTTCGGCTATCTCTGCATCTTTGTGGTTATGGGATCAACCCTCCCTGTTTAAGTCACCAGTTGTGACATGTTTTCTGAAAAGTCTTTAGCATATGGTTCCTCCCAAACCTCTTGTTATGCCCCAAAGGGATCTAAATTTGGTTGTGTTCCCCCTTTGAACCCATGAACATCTGCCCTCTGACTCTTGACAATAAAGACAGTCTTCCGTGTGGCCATTACATCGGCCAGGAGAGGTGGTGAGCTGCGGGCTCTTTTTGTCCAACCTGCATACACCAGCTTCTTCCTGGGCGAACTGCTTCTCCAAACCCTTGCCTCTATTCTGCGGAAGATTGTGACTCCCTTTCACGTCTTCCAAAGCATTACTTTCTCAACTTTCTTTCCTCCACCTCATCCCTCACTGGAACAAAGAAGGGGAAGGTAGAGCAGAAACGGACCATCTCCAGATGGATAGTACTCTACATGAAGACCTGTTAGACATTGGCCAGAAAGCAACCCCCTGAGGGCTTGTGGGCTCATTCCACCTGATCCAAAGCTGAGTCCAGTGTGTTAAATTTTGGAGGCCCTATTCTAGATATCTGTCCGGTTGCTACGTGGGCATAGTTTCACATTTTTTAAAAACACTACGGCCTGAACAGTCAGGTCAGTCGTAATGGCCACTTCATCCGTTCACTCCTACAGGACTTTTTTGGTCTGAGCCAGTTCGCAGATCCGCCTCTGGAGAGGCTTGCTTCAGCATTAATTCTAAGGTAAGGAATCTGCTGCTAGAAGTCTCTAGCGGATGACCTAGTAATGTACCTTCAGCTTTCGCAACCTTCCCATCCTCCACTTTCTGCAAACAGTTTTTTCTAGCTAAAAAACATCCTTGTAAGCTGTTAGTATCTGCACACTGGTCGCTCAGCCTTCTGACATGGCTTCTTGCTTATGGCATGGAAATAGTCACGAAAATAAACTGATGTCCGCATGGTGCCTACATAGGCACTGCTAGCATCACATCTGGCTTGAGCAACGCAGATGCAGAACAATGTGATGCGATCTACCCTCCCACCGGGGTATTGCTCAAGATTTTCTGGATTCAGTCTGACTCCTGGGGAATATTCTAAGGTAAGGAATCTGCAGCTAGATAATCTCTACCAGATAAGGTGTTACCGAAGATAAGCAAATTGTTCTTCAATAGCCACTACTGTATCAATTTTGATATCTAAAGATAAGTTCGGTAGTAGTGGTCCAAATGGGAAAATGACCGTACCTCGTACCAATATTTATGTCCAGATCAGTTTGTCAGTGAGAGTACTTCTAGTAAGACTGTACATAAGCAGAGGTGCCCTCGCAGTTCCGGCACCCTACTACCACAGGAAGCCCCTGTACATTAGAAAAGCTAATGTAAACCATATAAGCATTTAATCGAACTGCACCCAGCACCGTCTTGAACAGTTATTTTAACCAAAGCAGTAATGGATATTGATAAACACAAACATATATCCAATATAGATCATGTGTCCTTGTAAAGGATTCTTCACAAATATCAGTAATAGAGTCCAGATACTATTCCAAATTTCCAATGTTGATTTATTCTGTGCCACAACACTTCCAGCAAGACGTCAGTCAACACGTGTTTCGTCTCTTTAGACTTTTTCAAGGCAGGTAATTATTCCTGGTCCTTGTGTAATATATTCCTTTACAGAAATTGTCGCACACTGGTTTTATATGTAAATTTCCAAAGGTCGCAAATGTCCAAAGTTGAAATTCAGTCTGCTCCGAACGGACTGGCGTGTTGGACACCTTTGCGTGTTACCGGGAAACAGCTCTTTGAATTGAATACATATTCCTGGACTTTATCATTCATTGAAATCCGGAATCTCATCTCAAATCTGAAATACGTTGGAGAGCAGTTCAGGTCTGAATTTTAACTTTGGACAATGATTGTGTTTATCAATATCCATTACTGCTTTGGTTAAAATAACTGTTCAAGAGGGTGCTGGGTGCAGTTCGATTAAATGCAATTTTGATTATCTGTTGGGAATGTGATTTTTCTTGCTACTTCAGGATATTTTCTGTAAAATCCATTCCTCAGATCTGCCACTTTTGAGGTTGCTATCTATTGAAACGGTGAGGAATCTGCAGTTAGAAGTATCCTTCTGAAGAACAACCTACTTACATGTGTATACTCTAGCAGCAGATTTCTTACCACCTTCCCTCTTCCTCGGTCTGTGTAGTGATCTTTTAGGTAATAATAAGGTTCCATGTTAGCTTCTGCACACTGTCATTGTCATCATTTTGTTACTGATAATACGGTGCACAGGATGTGTAATTCTTTGTTGTTAACTGACAGCATGCAGGGTTGGTGCCTTCATAGAGCTCTGGCTCCGTGTCTGATGGTGCTTTCCTGTCAGGCATGGTAGCAATTATTGTAACATTTCTGGATTCAGTCTGGCATCTGAGGGATTTCAAATGGTGAGTAATCTGTGGTTAGCTAGACTATTAGAAAGAGTGTTATTGAAGGTAAGCAACTTTTTGTTTTATGCACAAGGCTCGGGTGTAGCACCTAGTGATGTAGTGGGGTGGAGGTGCCTGCTGGGGTAGAACGGTGAAGGAGGGCCCAGCACTAGCCACTCTCCTCTCCTTTCCCTTCCTCAGCTGGAGGCCTGAAACTATCCGATTCATGTGCATTTGACACCTGGAATTGAGTAAGAAACCTCTCTCCTCTCTCCTCTTGAATGTTTATGTTTAGGTCTAACATCTACCTCTTCTGTGGCAAAGCCTTGCTGCCCATTGGGTGTTCCTTTAATTGTAATTAACTGCACTTTCCTAATGCTTATTTGTTTTTTTAAACCAAAAAAAAGATGGTCGCTTTTATTTTTCCATAGATTGCACCACTTATTACAGAGACGGTGCGGTGTATGGGGGCTTAACTATGCAGCTCCTGCGACCGTGGTCAGCAATGACTGCCTAATGCGATCTGCTGCCTCACCCACACAAAAGGAACAGTAGAAATTGGCATCCGAACACCACAGTCACGCATGAAGCACAGCTTCGGCTAAATTACCAATGCTTTCTGGAATTTTGTATTCCTTGAAGGCCGGTCTCCGTGTGCTGAGCGCGCAATGACTGGCAAAATAACCGCTGTCCCGGGTTAGACCAGGCGCAAACGTGGGGACAATCTGTGCCGAATCACTCAAGTAAGCGTCTCTGAACATTCCCTTCGCTCCTCAAGTGATTGCCTAATGCCCTGCATCTACACATGGGTGTCTGGTCGGGGGTCTGACCGATTCAATGATTCCTCTGAGGCCCTCGTCTTCCTGACCTTAAGATGTCGGCCAACCACGAGGCACACTGAAAATATTGAGAAAACTTAGCTTGTTCCCCTCTTTTGGATCACACAGTGCTACAGCCACTTCAGTCATCCATCTTTTTGGCACAGCAATAAATACACTTTAGTCTGCAAAAAGTACAGCTCAAATAATTAAAGTGTACGCGAAATATAGCGAAATATGGCAAGTACTGCAGTGAGGTGCAACTCCAGTGTAAAACACCACCTCTGAGGGATAACTCAGTGCTATCTTAATGAGCCCTGACTGATCTGGCTGATCGCCTGGGCACTTAGGAATCCTGAAGCAGTGAGACTGTCACTCAATGAGCACCCCTATCGAGTTCTTTGCTGCCTCTTCCGTCTCTACTTTGCCAGCTCTGATTAGTCTTGTGGAGGCCCCCTCCGGATCTGGTCCTGTTTGGCTGGGAGTAGCACCACCTCCACATCTGGAGCGCTCACCCACGGCACCTCGTGCTCTGCATCTCTGTGGTGTACCCTTTCCTGCTTTGAGGGGCAACATTTCAAGAATTCTCCCACCCAGCGTCACTTGTACACCTCTTGAGCCTTTACCTCTGCTCTACCCTGCATTCTATGTACATGCTACCCTCACTTACAATAGAGCTGCAACCGGATTATCAATGACCCTAAGCTCCACAGTGTGCAAATCTGGCATGCAACTTGAATCGACTCTCACCTGGCAAAACCATGGCTGACAAAGAGCCCAAACCAGGCAGTAAGCGCACCAAGGTGGAACCACTGCTCCCTGATTCACCCATCAAAGGGAAGACAAAAATGAACTGCACCATGGACATAATATTTAAAAAAAAAAAAACTAACAGAGGTGCACGGTCTGGCTAAATTTACCAAACTCAACATAGATATGATGCAGCAGGAACTGTGTGCTATCAGGTCTGACATCAATTCTATCAAAGCCAGAGTGTCGGAGGCAAAGGCATGAATTAGCTCTCTAGAGGACAAGACGGTCCTCTCAACCAGGGATATCCAGAATTGCAAATCCCTACCAAGACCTTGCAAAAGGATGTAACAGAGTTGGGAGATAAAAACAGCAGGGGGAGCCTGCACGTTTTTAGTTTGCCCGAGGGGTCGGAGGATTCATCAGACTCTTCCATCACCTTTCTAGAAAAGTAGATTGCTCAAATGACAGGCCTGTCGTTCAAGAAAGACTTTGAGCTGGAGAGAGCACATTGGGTGGCTTTGTTCAAACCGGATAATAAGAACACTACATGCCAGATTGTCTACCACCCTTTGAGATACTGACATACAGAGCTAATCCTCAGCCATGTTCGTAAAAACAACCATATATTATGGAAAGGCCACAAAACTTTATTTTTGCAAGATTACTCCAGACCTACGGTTGAGACCAGGAAGGGCTTCCTTGCCCTCAGCCCCAGACTTAAAAGTTCATACCTGCAGTTCTTTTATTGGCCCAGCGAAATTTAAAGTTCATGCGAATGGGAGACATCACATATTCAACGAACTCGGAGACCTCCAAACTTTCCTGGATGAAAGGGAGGGTATCTCGATGGACACCCGTCCTACGCCTTTCACCAAGCTCAAGTCTTGAATCCTGACAGCGGCTATCATCCAAGGCTGTATCCTTTACTACTTGCTCGCCTAGGTGTATGGAGTTTACCTTTGCTCCTTTGTTGGACATAGTGGAATTGCTCTTAGTCATTCTGTTCATTTTGAGACCCTCATAAGGGCTGTCATTGTATTATTAAAAGTACACAGGTTGTTCACTGTTTTCCTTGTTTTAGTTTGCTTCATCACCTATTCTGACACTCACTGTCGTTGCCCTAGACCACAGCCACGGTTCTGCCTTCCTCCTGCTGCTGAGCTGAGCTAGAGTAGGGGAAGGTAGAAAAATAAGTTTCCTGTCACAGGGAGGTGTAACCACCTCCCAGACAGGACTTGGTATATTGGGCTGGGGTGGGGGTTCTTTAAAACGCCATCAGACTGCATTGAAGGGCATATTTGGTGCCCTCTTTGCATACACTGGTTTGAGCCAGTTCCGGAACCGTTGGTTCCTGCTCTGGTGCAAAACTGGGCAAAGGACAGTGGCGTAGCGGCTCCTCTGTCCAGCTCCTCACCTGGGTGGGATCCCGGAGTTGTTCCAAACCTTTCCTTGGGTATTTAGGGCTCCCCTGTGGGTGGGTCCTCAGATTTGTCGTGGAACAAGACTCATCTCTGAAACCAAGACACTCTTTAACTGTCTGGACGCTTGGACTTCACTGGACTTTGCCTGGAACAGAGACTGCGTCAAGGAAGACTCCTGCTGCTCCTGGTCTCGCTGTTCTGCAAGTAATCGGTCTCATCTGTGCTTCTCTCAGGCTCTCCAGGGTCCAGTGGACATAAAGGACATCCGAAGTAATCTCCCTTGGAGTGAAGGAGTCACTCCCCTGCATCTGCAGGCACCGCATCTAAGCTGACCGGTCTGCTGCTCCTGTTGTCCTACGGACTTCCCGAGGCTCAGCAACACGGGTGGATCTGTGGCTCCCAAGAGACCTGACGTGCCTTCCCTGCAATTTGGGGAGACAGTATCCCACGATGGAGTCACTCGGTCCAAAACCCTGTGCACTGTCTCGACTTGTCGTTGCAAAGTCTTGTTGGCTGTGCACTCCAGAGATCTTCGGGCTACAAAAAGCTCCAGCACCTCATCCCTCAACGAACCTCATCCTCCCTGCATCTCCTGCATTGTAGGCCTCCATCTTTGGTGAGCTGCCTGACGTCCTGTTGTGACTCCTATGTCTTCGGCCTGTGGGTCCTTTCAAAGGTTTTGTTTGTGTTTGTGGGCCCCCCCTACTTGCTTGGGGCCTGCTCTGACTCTCCTGCACGTGGTGAGTCCCTTGGACCTTGCTGATCCCAACTATTGCATCTTTTTGTCTTCCTCTCCAGTTGCGGCTTCCAAGGCTTGTTGGTGCCCCCGCTGAACACGGACCACCTGGACAGCTCGTGTGCGACTCCTTGTCTTCCACAGCGTCACCGGGTCCTTGTGAACTCTTCTGAACGTCCTGCCAAGGGTGGGCTTTGTGCTTCTGTGCCTCCTGGTCATTTCCGAGTGGCATAGACTCTGTCCCCCTGCTTGCAGGTTCACCTCTTCAAGAATCCACCCTTGGATTCCACCGGACTTCAGTCTTCTCCTGGAGACTTTCTTCCCAAGTCTCCCATTGTCTACAAGAGGTTCCGACGTAATTTCATCCCTATGCACCTGGCTTCCCTCGTGCAGGTAATCTGGTTCCTGGGGCACCCACGGGTGGGGTGGCTCTCCAACTTTCCGTCCTCCAAAGGGTTTATTGGGGTCCTCTGGGAAGGGTCCTTTTTCTTTAAAATTGCAACCGCGTCTTCCCCATTGTCTTCTATTGAACACATGGCTGTGTTTCCACTCTGTTCACAGCCTATTTGTGGTTTCTGGGTACTTACCTTGGGTGGTTCCTAGTTCACCAAGCTCTTCTAAGTCCTTTGGTCCAAGTCCCATTCTCCATTGCAGTTCACATTCCATTTATGTAGTATATGTTTTGGTCTCCCCTGGAGACCAGTTATTTGATTTCTTTGAAGTATTCTTATGTGTATTATTGATATGTCCGGATAGGTGATCTACCAAGTGATAGTGATTGTGTTGTGTTAATAAATGTACTTATTTTTCATAAACACTATGTGGTTCTTTCTGATCTAATCTACACTCTTGATTAAGTGTGGCAAAACAAGCTGCTTTACACTCCTTGAAGATAAGCCTGAAGGCTGCTCTCCACAGCTACCCCTTTGAGAGCTTCAAGGTTATCAAAGACCACTAAAATCACCATAAGGGTTGCCTGGATTAGTGCAAGGTGCATCATTCCTTTAAGTGTGCACTATATACTAAGCCAGCCTCCTACAGCTCTTTATACTGGTCCTTCCGCCAAGGTGCGAACTGGTGGTCTACTGTCCTCTGCTTTCAATCTAGAAAGAGGCACTAGGCTTAGTTGTCCCCTATCCCCTTCCCTATTCATCCTGAGCTTGGAGCCTTTACTTCATAAAATACGAACTAACCCCTCCATCGCCAGCGTTTCCTTTAATAAAACCACTGTGAAGGTAGCTGCCTACGCCAACGATATTTTAATTATGCAGCACAGTCTATCTCCCCGTCCCCCAAGCCCACACCACCCCCTTACTGCAGTCACTAGACCAATACGCCCAGGTTGCAGGCTATGAACTTAATAGGGAGAAATCTGAAATCATGGGCCAGAATAATCTCTGAACCAGTAATCTTTTCAAAGCTACAGGGCTGTCCTGGCAACCCGACCCGTATTTGGGTCTTGAGTTTAACTCAGACTTATAAGAGTCACCCCGCCACAACGAAAGTCTAACTCTGGAAAAAAATTAGAACCTATTAGATGGATGGAACCTCAAATTCCTCAGTTGGTGGGGCTGCATCAAGACTATCAAGATGGTCACCCCAATAATCAATTACCTCAAAAATATGTTACCCCTGGTGGTATTCGGTGAATTTCACCAGAAACTAGACAGGCTGCTAAACAAGTTAATTTGGAAAAATAAACTCCCTAGAATTTCCATCAAAAAACTACGCCTGCATGTGCGGCTGGGAAGAGTTAATCTAGCAGACTTGAAAAACTACCAGACTGCTTTTTAGGTCTCGCCTACGCAGCGCGCATGCGATGCGTAGGAGGAGACCTCTTGAAATCGATTCGCTTTTTCGCCCAAAAACGTGCACGCTTTGCATTGCTTTCAATGGCAACGCGTGCACGTTTATGCATTCTTGCGGGAGCGAGCTTTGGCGACATCTGTTTGTAATTATCTTGCAAACAGATGGTGCCCCTGCTCGCTCCCGCAAGGGAAACACTGTCTGTTTTTTTTTTTTTGCTTTTCGCTCGTGCCGTGAAGCAGTCCTGCTGACTTCCGCCTGTGCAGTCCATTTGCTGCCCGCCGTCGCCGCTGCTGGTTCTCTCCTACTTAAAGCCCCGGTCGGATAAAGGTTACATTGGCACCTCTCCGTGCGAAGTCAATTTGGCACATCAGACTTTACATCGGCTTACATATAAATGATTATTTTAACATATGCTTTCTTGGGTTTGGTAAATGGTTCAAAGCCTTTGCAAGCTCACCAGTTATACAGCTTCACATTTTCAATCAACTTTCCCAATTTGGTAATTCGCTCTGACAGATGAGAGACTAACGACAGGAATTGTAAAGCAGTTTTGTTCAGCAGCATGGCGTCTTATACGTTACTCTTTTATATTAAATAAGTTAGCGCTCTAGCTTTTTTGTTAGTACACTAGTTACAATTAATCTTTTTGTGATAGGAAGCAGTGGAAGCACAGAGAGGAGGTGGAAGCTACAAATGTTAAACGCTCGCCTCTGCAAAGTCGTTCTTTTAAGTCTAATTAGCGCTAAGGAAGCAAGGTGGCGACAATACGAAGTCTGCCTAACAATTGCCTAAGGCCACACTAAAAATGGCGCCTGCGTGCTCCCGTGGCGTCGCTTCGTGGCGTCATTGCGCCACTTGCAGGGCATGGCCGTGGAGAGGCAAAGTTTCAGTGAGAGTGAGGGAAGTGAGGGCGCTGGAGCCGTACGTGTCGCCTTCTTGGTCTTTTGGGAGCGGCTGGCTGAGGCGCCACAGGCCCCGGGCCGGGCTCTGGAAAGGCGCCTGCTTCTGTTTTTAATTTATACACGTATCTACATTTTTAAAATTCGGGACCGGTGAGGGCAGCGCCTTCTGGGTCTCTAACCCTTCAGACATCTCCTGAGACACAGAATCGGCAGCAGTGATGACGAAAGAGTCCAGCATTAGTGCCCTGCCCTGGTCCATCAACAGGGATGATTATGAACTTCAGGAGGTGATCGGTGAGTGCAGGCCCTGACCCCTCCTTCACCCTTTAATACCTCACAAAATGTGTGACAGGTCCCACAGCTCTGTTAGTTGCCAGGGCCCCTCTACACTCTTAAACATGGGCTTGTGACAGCCCATGCTAATCCACTGTAGACTGCCAAGGTTTGCCACGCACACCTACAGACATGGGCTGGTTGTTCTCAGATTTACATCCGTGCTATCCGGCACACATACAGTTAATGACAGTTCAGAGTGCCCCCCCCTTTTCTGGCCTGCCATGCTCTGTGACCTCAGTAGACACAGCCCGTGCTGATAAGCGTTTGTTATAATAGTTCTAATTCACAGGTCTGGTGGCAGGCTCCAAAGCCAGTCTGTGACCATGAATTTCTGTGTCTCACCCCTACACACACATGAGTTGGTGATGGGTTAAATAGCTTTCTCGGTGCTGGCAGGCCCTCCCCCATACACACACAAGTTGGTGACAGTCCACATTGCCTTCATCTTTGCTCTTAAGGCCCTATCCCTGCACACAGACCCATGGTATGATGACTAGTCATGTTGCCCCCAGTCGTTTTGTAAGACCCAATCCCCCCTCAACATTAAAACATGATTGAGCTCTTCCAGTTCTACACACTACTGTTAGGGCACTTAGACGCCGCCCCCCCCCCCTCTGTTTTAGTAGGTCCTAACCTCATAGGTCTCAATCCTGGAAAAATTAGTGTCATAGCATAACATTTCAGAATACATCTTTGCAATCATGCAATGAAACTGTTGGTCGTGACAGGTCTGGTGTCAGTTTTTCCTGACATACACAAGCCACTGAAAGACTCGGAGGCCTGCTCTGTTCTAAAAGTCCCTTAGCCCCAGAACACTCAACCAAGATACTATAACAAAACATGCCTGTTCTGGCAAGGTTTAATCCTCAGCTCATGCACACACATGCGCTTGTGACAGACTCCAGTATTCATTTCTGCTATAGAAAATAGCCCCCCCATAGCCCTCTAAATGGCCTTTAACAGGGCAAAGTCGCTGACGTGCTACCCACCCCTCCCCTCCAAATGCAGAAGCCACAGAGGAAAGAAAACATTTTAAATTCTTGGCTACTGCCAGCATTTCTCCCAAGCACTTCTTGGACAGTTATAGGTTCCAGATCCTGTACTTGTGCTATTAGGACCTGATCACACACCCCTAAAATATATTGATGACCGAGCCTCTTTCTGTGCTGCCTGGTTGTGCTCTTTTTGGACCCATAAACGGGCAGAAGCAAGCCCCAAAGCTCCTTTGTTTTGTTGATGTCTACTCTATACCCACACTTCTCTAAACAGGTGCAGCTTATCTTATTTCTGTAAAGAAAGGATTGCCGCAGACTCTTGCTGTCCAGTCATAGTTTGCCCATCGCAGTTGAAGAACTAAGAGGCAGCTGAAGAACCCCTTTCTATCCTTAAGTGTTTATTCTCTACCAACAACACACACAGGATCTAGTGACATGCCCCAGAGACCTTCTGTGCTGTTAGTGTCGACTGCCCTACTTAAACATAGACTAGTGATAGTCCTCACTTCATTTCTGATTACATCTTCACACTGGCTTGTGATTTGTTCCGTAGGTATGGGATGACAAGGCCTCCTTTATTCCCCTCTCTATACTACAAGAGTTTAATAGCTCACCTCATCTCCAAAGAGATTTGGTGGTAGGCGTCAGTCCTGTCATTCAGTCTGTCTCTCGCTGCTTTTGAGTCTGCTCAGTACTGACACACCTAAATAGGCACAATGTCTGGCGCCCAACGCTCTATTGACTTAGGTTCGCCTCTATTAGAGTACATACGTATTAGTCATATCCTCAATACCCCACATTCCCTTAGTTTCCCTAGTCTTTTGCTATCCCCTCGTCAAAGAGGGGCTGCTTAAAATTTCTGCAGTGTCTGCATATTCCCCAAAGTTCTAGAAGAATCGGTTACCCTTTGAACTGGGAAAAGTCCTGTGTAACCTGTCAAATACTATATGCCATGGCAGTCTGCCAGCTTCACCTTCAAGTGCTCCGTGACAAATCTGGGAAAAGCCCTAAGAATTAACGCTTAGTCCTAGCATAGCCTTCCTCCACCTCACACAGGACCCGTGATGAGCCCACACGCCCCTCCTTCGCTAACAAAGTTTGTGTGCTGTCAACCCTTGGTGCGCACAGAAATAAAACAAGCATTGGTATAGCCAATAGGTCTCGCATTTGGGACTTTATAAGTGTTTAGCCATGCAACAGGTGATGTTGTTGCACCAAGGATATTGTGCTGGATAACTAAACACTTATAAGGTCCCAAAGGCGAGACCTATTTGCTATGCCAATGCTTGTTTAGCTAGACAAGGTTCACTTTGGTTCTCCCAACCTTTGGACTATACTCCCAAATGGCTACTAATTGAAAAAGAAATCCTAGTAGATCTGCACCCCATAACACTAACTAGCAAGACAAAACCCTCCTCTTCGACCAAAAATATCCCCAACAATGCAAAAAGGTCCCTCCTGAAGATTGATAGACTCCTAGAGACCCCAATCGCCCACTCTAACACAATCGAACTCTGGAACTACCCTAAAATTAAAATTCATGAGGAACCCATATTTTGGTGCTTCTGGGGGTCTAAAGGCATTCACTTCCTGAAACAACTTGGCTCCTGTCAAGTGACTGTCTCCTTCAGAGAATTGCAACAGCAGTTCAGTCTGGTAAATTGAGATCGCTTCCTTAAACTCAGTCAGTTTATCTAAAATTAAGATCCCCAAAAGAGATCCCCTTTTAAAGCCAAAGTCTACATACTTGACCTCCAAAGCTTCAAAAGAATTGGGATACCCTGAGGATTCTCTCTCCAGAATCTCAGCATCTAATCTGGAAATCAGTGGTATCTCATAAAATCACTCCCCCTCTCTCCCAAACAAAATACTGGCTCCTTCATAGAACTTTCAGGACCCCAGCACAACTCCAAAAGCTGTCCCTTGGAGGGAATCCAACATGTTGGAACTGTAACAAAGCCACGGGGGACCTCCCCCACTTACTTTTCCACTGCAGCTTGGTCTCCCCATTCTGGTATTGCACATTCAACTTCATTCACGCTCTACTCTGAGATCATCTGAAAAGGCACTTTATTTCCCTAATACAGGGATTCCTAGACCTGCAACACAAGTCACATAATGACAGCCTCATGGTAGACATTCTATTATCTGCGGCCTGCAAGTCCGTGCTGGCTAACAGGAAAAATACTGCTGCTACCTTGTTTCGATCCTGGCTGAATTGGGTTGCTTACTTGAGGGAAGCCGACAACGTCACTCTTCAAAACTCTCCCTAGAGATCACAAAACAGCTCTGTTTGGTGAACGCTCGACAACTATTTTGCCACTACCAAACCTCCGTAAGTCCACTAACTGATCACAATATGATCTCTTCTTCACTACTTATACTGCACCCCTTTCTTACCCATCGCCAGACTGTTGCCCTCCTAAACGTGTGTGCTTTAAAAGTATGTATTTTATGAGATGTTTCTCGACAGTTTGAAATTATGTATTTTAAAGGATATGTACTTGCAATATGTGCGGAATTGCAGGTTTGTCATGCCCACTGCTGGAAACTTCTTCAGCCCATTTCTCCTCAACTATTATTCCACACTAGGATTTGTCTTTATTTCTACTATGATTTTCTTCTTTCTCCCCTTTTGTTTCCCCTACTGCTCATTACCCATCAACTAATCTTGTACAAGAGAACTGTTCATAGTACCTGCATATCAGCCATTTATTAGCATTGTTTCTCTTTTGTATTTCTTGTAAAAAAACAATACAAAATTCTTTGAAATAAAAAAGAAAAAAGGCTGTATGCAGTCTGAGTGGTATTGAAATGCGAGCATGGGCCTGTTCCTGATGCTCTAGAGGTCATCGTGGGCTGTGGTTTGGTAGCCTGGGCGTGCTTCTAGTTGTTCATGTTCTTCTGTAGCTTCATGTAGAATGAATGAAAGGCTACTTGCTCTATGTAACCTTTGTATAATCACATTACACATTTCCCGCTCCGACTTTGTCTTTTTTTTCTCCCAGATTGCTCCTTCCAGAAGTTGAGGTGGGAGCAAAAGAACAAGGCCGTCGTGTTATGAGCAGGCCCTTCTTCCTGCTGCTTGTGGCATTCTTTTTGGAGAGTGAGGTAAGACATGATTGAGGCACCACTCTCAACCCTAGTCTGGTAGCCAGATGGTTTCATGTTTCATCTTAGGCACGCGTTCCTTTCCCTCTCCTAGACATGGAAATAAATAGCAAATTACTTGATGTTGGCCTGCATATTTGGTGTATTCCATTTTTATTCGTTTTTTTTTTTGTTAAAGTATATAAACCAGGATTAAAGTGGTTAAATGAAATAATACTGGAGAAACCTTATGACTTTAGTCAAGTTCTTTTCCTATGTATATGTTTACAGGTTCTGAGGCATTAAGCAGTTATTTCCTTAGGGTAATTTTTCTGTACTCTGGCAGTGCCCTGGAATTTGATCGTTGCACAGTAGTAATGCATCTGGGAATATGCCCCTGTAATAAAGTCTTATTGGGACATATTTATTTTACATAATTTTAACTTGCTTCCCTTTAATGACTATGAAAAACATTTAGGAAGTGAAGTGCAACCAGAGAGGCAGCAGCCCTGTAGAACTAAAGGGAGACTCTTCCTTTTTGAAGTCTTAATCCTCTCTTCCCCATCATGACTCTTCCTGGCACTTCCTGTACAAGTCCAGTTCTCCCTCCAGCATTGGATATTTAATAGGTTTCCATGCTTGAAATATTCCCCATCGTTGGACTGGAAAGCATCGGTAGCAATGTTAATACAGCAGTGTAACTTTACAGAGAATAACTTTCAATTTTCCCAAGCCATCCTCATCATTGTAAATGACCCAAACTTAAGCCATTCATCACCAGCGCCCTATGTTTCTCTCCAACTCCCTCACCACCCTTTCCCCCCTCCCCCTAGCTAGGGTTTCTACACACATTCAGTACACTTTGAGTGCGAGGAACCCTCCAGAGAGCACTCTCCAAAAGACAACTTTCCTTAGTTATTGCTCCAGCAAATCCTCTTTCTTCAATATGGTAGCAATGGGACAAAGGAAGTCTTTCTTCAAGGCATGCAAGGCTTGTGGAAAAAAGAAACTACACATGCAAGATCATATTTGATCAACAAACTGTATGGACTGTTCATTCCAGCTACAATCTATAAAAGTGAGCGACCTGCAATACTTTTTCACCCAAGACTTTAAAGGATGGAAAAAGACTAGCACTGGCAATTTTAGAGGAAAAGTTTTCAAAAGTCTCCAAACTAAGACTTCAAAGCAAGCTTCAGAACCCTCTGACACTGTCGCTAAGCATCAGACTCTTGGTCAGCTGCTGCCTCGATGCAGAAAGAAGATGAGATGCCAAAAATCACACTCGCAAATCAGAGGAAAGCACTGTCCACAGAGGGGGAAAGGTCAGTCTCTCCAGTACCCTCTTAATGATTAAATCAGTGGAAACACTGCAGGTGTAATCCGCCTCAGCGATTGCACCACTACTCTCAGTAATGCTCTTGCAATTATTAATGGTGTCACCTGTACCTTTACAGCCACCAACCATACTGTTACACAATGCTTTTCCAAGTCAGGATGGAGAAGAAAGACTGGATGATTTAAATCTTGACGAGATTGAAGCCTTTATCAACAAGTACCAAAAAGATGAACAAATGGCTACTACTCCTGCAGATCTCAATGTGATGGAAACCCATAACCAGAAATCTGAAAGAGACACGTTAGTGATAGATTCCTTACCTTAGAATATCCCCAGGCGTCAGGCTGGATCCGGAAAGTTTTGCGTAGCAGTACCCTTGCGCGTCGGTAGGCGGCGTCGTGCGGCTCCGCGTCCGTCGTCGGGCGTCGTGATCGCCGGGATGACGTCGCGGGCAGCACTTAGGCGCCGCCCCTGCGCGCTGACGTCAGTTCTTCTTTTTCCGCGCCAGCAAGCGCAGATCCGGGAAGAGCAGTGCCCTGGTCAATTTTTGACCATTATTTTTGGTGATTTTTTCACTGTTTTTTCCATCTTTAAGGTGTCGTAGGGATGCCCGGCTTCAAGCGATGCGGCGCCTGTGCGCGGATGATGTCCGTCACCGACCCGCATTGGGAGTGTCTCTTCTGCCTCGGCCGAGGCCACGACACCGAGTCTTGTCCCGAATGCCAGGCCCTCAACCCGAAAGCTTTGCGAGAGCGGTCTCGAAAGCTCCTCGAGGCCCGGCATTCGGCTCCACGGAGGCCCCGGTCGCGTGAGAGGTCCAGGGGTCGCTCGCGGAGTGCACACCGGTCGTCGGCGTCGAAGTCTTCTTCGTCCGGTAAGTCTAAGCACAAGAAGTCCAAGAAGCATCGTCGCTCTCGGACTTCGCCTCGCCGGTCTCGCGACTCGGCTGAGGCCCCTCCCGGCACCGTCCCCGCCCCGCGGCCCCGGACTTGCCTGTGGAGTCGCCCCCGTCATACCCGCCTCTTCCCGGGTTCGGGGGCGGATCCGGCCAAGGTACAGGAGTTCCTGTCGGCCATGGCCCGCCTCTTCGGGCCTTCAGGCCCCTCCGGTGCGCCTTCGGGCCCCGCGGGCCCTGATGGGGTTGCTCCGGCGCCGCCGGCGGCTCCGGCCCGGCGTCGCCCGGGCCTCCAGCCTCGATCCCGGCTCCGGCTTCGGCCCGGCCTCGATCCCGGCTCCACAACCCCCATCGACGCCGGTCGACCTCACGACACCTCCGCCGGCGCCGATGTCTCCGGTGCCGCTCTCGACGCCGCCCTGGGCTCCGGGCGGCGTCGTCCCCAGTTCCTTCCGGCTCCGGACATGGACCCGGAGCGACGCCGCTCGACGCCGGCTCCGGCGCCGATGGGACCTTGGGTCCCAAATGTTCCTCCTCCTCCTTATTTTGAACCAGAGGAGGACCAGGAGGACTGGGAGGGGTCTGATGACCCTCTGACTCGCAACTGTCAGTATGATGAGGACTGGACAGAGAGTCTAGGGGAGGCCAGTGGTCTGGATACTTCTCCTGACACTGGCATGCTGTCTCCTCCCGTGGCTACGGAGGAGGGGGCCAATTTTGGTACGGTGTTGCGTAGGGCTGCTGGGGCCTTACGTCTCCAGCTCCCTACTTTGACGGTCAAGCCTAACATCTTGACAGAGGTGCTTCAGCCGGCAGCCTCCTCTGCGGAGACTGTGCTGCCGTTTAACGACGCCTCACAGACGTTCTTTGGGCGCCTGGTCCAAGCCCAACACAGGGGCTCCTGTGGATCGGAACGTGTCACGACGCCATCGCCCCGCTCCGGGCGACCCCTGTTTCTTTCTGTCCACCCCACTCCTGAGAGCTTGGTTGTCCAAGCCTCCGCTTCCCAAACCGCCTTCCCTACCGCTCCTCCGGATAGGGAATCCAAACGCCTGGATCAGTTTGGGAAGAAAGGTTTTTCTTCCTCCAGTGCTGGCTTGCGGTCCGTTAACACCGCTTGTCTTTTGGGCCGATATACCCACTCTCTGTGGGATTCGGTGGCGGATGTTTTGCCCCAGTGCCCTGAGGAGGTCCAGGCACTGCTTTCCCGCGCCATTGCGGAAGGAAGGGATGCGGCCAAATACACTATCCGTTGTGGCCTTGACACCGCCGACTCGCTGGGCAGGTCCATTGCAACGACGGTGGCGCTCCGCCGCCACGCCTGGCTGAGAACCACTGGTTTTCAGGGGATGTCCAGAATACTCTCATGGACATGCCCTTTGATGGAGTCGGTCTTTGGGTCCAAAGCAGACCATGCGTTGGAGCGCTTTAAGGACTCACGGGCTACTGCCAAGTCCCTGGGCCTTTCTGCTACACGCCCTCCGCTGCCTTCTGCTTTTCGCCCCTATCGTGGCCACGGTAGGGCGCCCTTCACGTCAGCAGCCCAGCCACCGGCCCGCGCAGCAGGCGTCTTCGCGTGGCCGAGGACGTGGATTCCGCCGTGGCGGATCGGGCAACCAGCGTGCGGGTCAGGCCACCACCTCCAACCCGTCCGCGGCCTCCAAGCCCTCCTAGTCCCTCCTTTCAGGTGCACGGCACGCCAGTAGGGGCAGGGTCCGCCATCACCTTCCCCACTGGCGCACCATCACCTCGGACAGGTGGGTCTTGGACATTGTCCGAAGGGGCTACTCCCTCCCCTTCGAGACCACCCCCAGCCATGCCACCTCAATTCCACCGCATGTCAGGGGATCACTTGGTGCTTCTACAGAAGGAAGTCACGGCCCTCTTGACCAAGAGGGCCATCGAGCATGTTCCGACTCCCAGAAGTAGGGCGTGGTTGCTACTCCCACTACTTTCTGGTGCCCAAAAGGACAAGGAGGACATGCGTCCTATCTTGGACCTCCGGAACGCCAATCGCTTCCTCCGGAAGGAGAAGTTCAAGATGCTCACCCTAGCTCAGGTCTTGACTGCCCTCGACCCAGGAGACTGGTTGGTAGCGTTGGACTTGCAGGACGCGTATTTCCACATCCTCGTCCTGCCGGCCCACCGGCGTTACCTTCGGTTCACGGTAGGCCCCGAGCATTTTCAGTTCACCGTGCTCCCCTTTGGCCTTACCAGTGCCCCTCGGGTGTTCACGAAAGTGATGGCGGTGGTCGCAGCTCATCTGCGCCGGGCAGGGGTTTCAGTCTTCCCCTACCTCGACGACTGGCTGCTGAAGGCGGGCTCGCCCCAGGCAGTCGCTCTCCCACCTCCAGACTACGGCCGAACTCCTGCACTCGCTGGGGTTCTCCATCAATGTGCCGAAGTCGCATCTGATTCCTTCTCCACAGCTCCTTTTCATCGGAGCAGTTCTGGACACGACGCAGTTTCGGGCCTATCCTCCCGAACGGCGAGTCCGGGGATATTCAGGCTATGATTCCGATCTTTCGGCCTTTATCCTGGGTTTCGGTAAGGATGACCCTGAGGCTGCTGGGCCTCATGGCCTCCTGCATCCTGCTGGTCAATCATGCCAGATGGCATATGCGGGCTCTGCAGTGGGACCTGAAGTTCCAGTGGGCGCAGCACCAGGGCGACCTGTCCGATCACGTCCAGATCTCGGAGGGGACTGCAAAACAGTTGCAGTGGTGGCTCTCGAACCGGCAATGGGTCATGGGCAGATCCCTCTCCCTTCCCCAGCCAGAGCATACAGTTGTGACGGACGCGTCCCTTCTGGGATGGGGCGGTCACATGGGAGAGGCGGAGATCAGAGGCCTCTGGTCTCCGGCGGAGTCCCGGCTCCATATCAACCTTCTGGAGCTCCGGGCGATCCGGCTTGCACTCAAGGCATTCCTTCCCTCTGTCAAAGGGAAGGTAGTGCAGGTGTTCACAGACAACACCACCGCCATGTGGTACTGCAACAAACAGGGCGGGGTGGGGTCTTGGACCCTTTGTCAGGAGGCTCTGCGCTCTGGACATGGCTGGAACATCAGGGCATGTTCCTGATGGTTCAACACCTGGCAGGTTCTCTGAACGCCAGGGCGGACGAACTCCAGCCGCAGGTGCATGATGGATCACGAATGGCGTCTTCACTCGGAAGTGGCGCAAGGACTCTTTCTACAGTGGGGAGAACCTTGGTTAGATCTATTCGCCACCGAAGAGAACGCGCAATGTCATCAGTTCTCCGCGTTGGAATTTCCAAGGCGGCACTCGCTCGGCGACGCTTTTCGTCGCGAGTGGAGTTGCGTGTCTGTTGTACGCCTTTCCGCCTATACCACTTCTACCCAGAGTGTTGAAGAAGATTCGGCACGACGGGCCCAAGTCATTCTTGTGGCTCCGGACTGGGCTCGAAGAGTTTGGTATCCCGAGCTACTCAATATGAGCATAGATCCCCCGATCCGTCTGCCTCTTCGGGAGGATCTTCTGTCGCAGCAGCAGGGGACGGTCCTCCACCCGAACCTGTCCAGTCTACACCTGCTTGCGTGGAGATTGAGCGGCGGCAGCTGATTCCTTTCGACTTGCCTCCCGGAGTTTGTGATGTGATTCTGGCAGCCAGGCGTCCCTCCACTAAGGTGGTATACGCCTGCAGGTGGAACAAATTTGTGGCATGGTGCACAGCAAAGGCTGTGGATCCCCTTTCTGCCCCTCTTTCTGAGGTCCTTCTGTTCCTTCTCTCTCTGGCCCAACAGGGTTCTGCCCTGGGTACCATCAAGGGTTATCTTTGTGCTATCTCGGCCTTCCTCAGGCTCCTGATCAGCCCTCCCTGTTCAAGTCCCCTGTTGTTAACAGGTTCTTAAAAGGCATTACTCACCTCTTCCCTCCTGTTCCGTTTGTAATGCCTCAGTGGGACTTGAACTTGGTTCTTACCTTTTAATGTGCGCTCCCTTTGAGCCTCTGCATAACTGTCCTCTTCGCCTTCTGGACTCTGAAGACAGCCTTTCTGGTGGCCATCACCTCCGCTCGGGCGGGTGAGTGAGCTCCAGGCTCTATCTTGCAAACCTCCCTTTCTGTCTGTTCATCCAGACAAGGTTGTTCTTCGGACGCAGTCCGTCCTTCTTGCCAAAGGTGGTTACTGCTTTCCACATTGGGCAGACCATCACTTTGCCCACCTTCTTTCCGCCTCCGCATCCTTCCAGAGAGGAAGAGAGGCTCCACCGTCTGGACCCAAAACGTGCGCTCTCTTTTTATATTGACCGCACCAAACACTTCCGGGTGGATGACCAGCTCTTTGTTGGCTACGTGGGCGCCAAAAAGGTCGGGCGGTGCACAAGAGGACCATCTCCCGCTGGGTTACCTTGTGCATCAAGGCCTGCTATTCTTTGGCTAAAAGGAACCTCCTGTTGGGCTGCGTGCCCATTCCACCAGGGCAACGGCTGCTACCACGGCCTTGGGCCGCGGTGTTCCGCTGCCGGTTATCTGTCAGGCGGCTACGTGGGCCTCGCTGCACACGTTTACTAAGCATTACTGCCTTGACAGTCAGGTCCGGAGGGACGGCTTCTTTGGCCGTTCTGTCCTCCAGGACTTCCTTGTCTGATCTTTGTTCGCAGACCCACCACCGGGGTTGGTATTGCTGGGGTATCTATTCTAAGGTAAGGAATCTATCACTAACGTGTCTCTTTCAGATGCACAAGTTACTAACTTGTGTAACGATATATCTGTAAGAGACAGTAGTTAGTGATAGATTCCCTACCGCCCACCCATCCTCCCTGTTCTGCGAACTGATTTCTAGGGTTAAGGACATCCCTTTCAGGGCCCTAGTATTTTTCAGACACCTGTGTCAGCTTCTTGCATGGCTCTGCGTTCCTGGCGCGGAAAGTCGTGGTACAGAACTGACGCTCAGCGCGCAGGGGCGGCGCCTAAGTGCTGCCCGCGACGTCATCCCGGCGATCACGACGCCGACGACGGACGCGGAGCCGCACGACGCCGCCTACCGACAGCGCAAGGGTACTGCTACGCAAAACTTTTCCGGATCCAGCCTGACGCCTGGGGATATTCTAAGGTAAGGAATCTATCACTAACTACTGTCTCTTACAGATATATCGTTACACAAGTTAGTAACTTGTGCGACTGGTCTAGACACTGAGTAAAACAGGTTCCATTCTGAGTCTTCTATTTCCCCATGATGTACGCCCTCAGCCCGCGCCAAGGTGTTGGCCACCAGACAATCTCTAAGGAACAGTCCCAGAAAAGTGTTAGGTCTATACCTTGTTTTGGAGCATATGTGGGCAAAAGGTCTGCGAACCATTCAAAAACCAACCACAGCTACTCTGAATATTTCACAAATCGAAAAGAAATGCATGGTCACAAATATATCCCTGGCATGTATTTTGAATCAAGTGAAAACTGATTCATTGGTTTTAACTGCAGTACAGTGCATGTCCATTAACCCTTCCATGCCATTCACGACACCCACAAATGAGGGGTGCAAGTGGGATTTCATGGGCAAAAAGCTTTACCTTGTACCTGCAGGTGCATTTAAAATAGAAATCTCATAGAATATAGTTGCTAGGTTTAACTGGCAACTTTATAGCAACATAATTCTCTGCTAGAAAAAATGTCTTATGAAGACAAAGAAAAAGCCAGGACAATATTAATGGATGAGAGAACAAGCATTAGCTATGGTGATGGGGGTTTGAATGCCTCATACTGTGCTTTCTGATGGATACATCTTACCACGGATTCTTTTCTATGTGAATATTCCTCAGGCATCAGAATGGGTCCAGAAACTTTATAGCAGTTTAAAACAATACTCCTGCATGCCGTTAGGTGGCATTGTGCGGTTCCACTTCAACATCTTTCTATTCTGGAAGTGACGATCAACGCCGTATGTAAGTGCGACCCATGAGCGCCAGCATCACTTCCTTTCTTTATGCTCCTCCAGACATGGATATGGAGCTTCTCCTTGGTCTTCTCACCACAAATATTAACATTTACCAGTTTACAAATGAGAATGTCACCCCTTAAGACGACGTGGTTTAAACCGTACAGGGACTGTCACAAATAGTGGTCTATGACGGACCCTCAAGAAGCATTCCTATGGTGCCTGAGGTCACAGTGTGACTTCATCTGACCGCAGTCGTTGCAGGCACTGAAGGTATAGGCCATACTAGACTGTGAGGCTAAACTTCAAATCTCCAAGCACAAGAATAGTCCACATCTCGACTGGTAGAGGTCAATAGGAATCTCCAATTCCCGAAGTATTTCACGCAGCAGATTATTGTTGTAGTCAAAGTCTTCAGGCTAGTCTAAAAAGGAGCACGTTAAGGCACAGAAGAGATCGGGAGCAAAACTGGAAGGTATATTGACACCCTTTCTGAAGTAAGTGTGTGTGGGTGATTCCCGCTTCAGCTCTTTTTTTTCTTAGATGTACCCAAATTCAAAGGTGGACACAACCCCATCCCATCACTCTTGAACTCAAGAGAGGGTGTTGTCATGCCTCCCGGTCGCTCTCTCGATTTCCATTGGTGTCAGTTCAGAGTCTGGTCCCAGCGCACCCGAATTTCCGGGTCTCAGTGACTTCGCAGCAAGTAGAGGCCGTCAAAGAAGCCTGTGCTGTGCATTTTCAGCTGTATACTGGCTCCCTCTTGTTCGTCTTTGGGCCCCAAGGATTCGGAGGGGCCTCCAGTGAGAGTTCTGCTAGCAGGTCTGCCCTTGGCTGAGCCTGTGTTTCTTGAACCTGTATCGGATCCAGCACCGACTCCGACGTAGTCTTGGGTCCTGGCACCATCCCCTGCACTCGTCCTCTTTGTGCGGACACTGGAGGAGGATGTACAGCCCATTATGCTGCCTGACCCAGAGCATGACTTTGACGAAGTAGGAGTATGGAATGAAAACTTCAAGCTGCCAGTGGTTTGGATACTTTGCCAGATACAGGCTGTCAGAACCCTTATCATAGGGCCATGGGGCAAACAGGAGCTAATGGGCCCAATCATAGGATTGAGGCCTTTTTACACTTGATGTGACCAGACCTATTGTCCATTCTGAGCAATTTGGACAAGTACCCCTTCCGCACTTGACACTCAGTGATAGCGCAGGTCAAGCAGTCCAAGGCTTATCGACACCGGGAGGTGAACACCGACTCACAACTCAAAATAGGTGCAGCAGCAGTAATTAATGATTGTCTAGTCAAATACTTTTATGAAAAAAGTATTTATATACAAATACAAAGAAAAATACGACATTCATAAACAATACACACAGTCCCCCTGAGGTCAGAGCTCTAGTCTTTCATAGGCTGCTCCCTGAGTCCTACTCCCCTCTTGCTAGCGGTAGTAGTTATACCCCATCACTATAGGCAACATTCATTTTAAGTCCCACTAGAAGTGTGAGTTTCAGGAGTCCCACTTCCAACTGTTTACTAAAGTCAAGTGTTCTTGCCCTGAAGTGCTATCTGGCAGGCAAGTTGCACCAGGATTGTCTGGCCCGAACATCTGTCTTATCCGCACTGGCAGGATATGACCGACCAGAGTCTGAACGCTCGTCCTTCGTGGGCGCTGAAGGCGCAGCGGCTGCCTCCAGTAAGTCTTTCACACTCAGCCCTGGAAGGTGCAGTTGGTCGTCCTTGTGTTCCTCATGTGATTCTGCAGTATAGCCAGAGAGGTTCTTGATTATCCTCCAATGCTTGGTAAGTTTCTTGTGATCCTCCCCACAGATGGGAAGGTGGTGGGGGCGATGTGCATAGTGCTGGTCCGCAGTACCTGCTTATGGGTTTAGTCCAGCAACGGTCATAGCTTACTTCATGGCAGCCCTACTCTTGCATAAGGGGTTCGCCAACTTTTATCTGCACATGGGCAATGACCTGATCGGTGCAGAAGCTTTCTCTTCACACCTTACTATAGGGATCCAATAGCCAGGATCCCCTCTCTGGTCCTTGGTGGGCACACTGGTCTTGGCAAGCAGGCAGGCGCTTTTGCTCCCACTCCAAGGTCCGGTGGTCTTGGTTTCCCTTTGTGATGTTCCCTCACCCAGCTGGGAGAAAAGCAGGCCTTGGCCTCTAGTCTTGGTCACAGACAGAAGTCTTTTAGAGCTTCTCCTCCTCGCATAGCCTGGCTGGCTGCTTAACAGTTGACGATTTTTGGGGTCTCAAGCTCCTCTTCTTTTAGTCCATTTCCAGACACTAAATGTGATTGAGTCTGAGTCTTCAAAGCTTATTTTGGGGTCTGCTTCCTCTTGAAGTGCCCTTTCCTCTTGCTTCTCCAGAAGGCCATCTGTCTCAGCAGGTGCGACTCCAAATCTGATAGCCCCACAACACAGGCCATGGGAGTGACTAGAGGTTCACACCTCGATGTCAGCCACAGTGATATATGTATCAAAAGTTTACCCCAGGGCCTCAGCCCTACTCTTTATGAATCTCTTAGTAGCCCCATCTCCTTCCTGAGATGTGCCAAGGGCACTTACTAGTAATACCTCCCTAAATCAAAGAGCACCCTTTGAAGAGTACTAAAGAGCCTGACTCTCCGTTCCTCCTGTGTGACCCATCCAGCTTACAGGAAAGCAGCAATGCACAAATGTGTCTGGGGGGAATTATGTCCTTCTGTTCCGCCAGTCAGCTCTGGGCCTCCCAAAATGGAACTCAGACTTCCATCTATTGTACCATTCATAGGCGCACATACCCCCTCGCATGCATATAGCATACATATGCTGCACAGCACTATATCCTTTATGTATTGTACCATTCACTAACACATACACCCAGCACATGTATATCCTATAGATGCATTTCACAGCACTGCATTATCCCTGTATTGTACTACTCACAGGCACACATGCACCCAGCACCTGTTTCCCACACATGCACAGCACAGAGCAACGCACCAAACTGATGTATGTTAAGGTGAGTTAAGCACACAGAAGTGGGTCTTTAGATGAGTTGGCCTCAAATGACACCGTATCATAGTGATCACTACAAAGTGTGCTGCCACATTGCGTTCATGCTGCTCTACTCCTGGCAAAGGCAGAAGCCTTTCACCACTCAGGGTAGCGCTGTGGGCACCCCTCCTGGTCTGCAAAGACCACAATCAGTGAGACAGTCGTATATCATGGCGCACACGCATGGTCTGTGTCCGCCCATGACAGCAAAAACCAGCATTAGAGATCTAGACATCATTGCAGTTGTGACACTGGGCAGGGGTGCACGTTCATCCCCATGCGAGGGACTTCGCCCTCCCAATACAGGCCTTGTGTCTACCCCTGCCATGTAGAAAAGCGCCTCCTTTGCAGTTGTTATGCAACGGGCAGCAGAAGTGCTAGAATTATTGCTCCCCGCTATGGAAGCGAAGACTATTGTGCTAACTGATGTAATTCACCCAGGACAGGCTCCTACATAGCTTCTGTTACCATTTAATGATTCCCTTATGGATACCCTTTGGGCATGTTTTCTAAGCCATGTTCAGGTCTGCCTTTTATTAGGCAAGTCTCATTTCCATTGTCCTGCAGCAGGCAACCCAACCTTTTTTACCCTAAACCAGACGCCAGAGAGCTTGGTGATACAGGTGTTCAAAGCAAGATTAAGCCCAACGCTTTTCCTTCCACTCCGTCCGATCGTAAATCTAAAAGTAGACATTTGGAAAACTGATTTTCTCCTTTACGAACCTTTTTCGGAGGTCAGAGAGATCAATGAATACTATCTGCCTGCTTGACTGATACTCTTATGCCCTTTGGGATACAGTGGCACAGGTTTTACTGGCTGTTTCGGAAGACCTTCAGGTGTCGCTTACCCAGCTGGGTAAGGGACACCTGAAGGTTACCGATGACCGATGCTGCAGTGTTTATCACAGGGGTCTCCAACCTTTACTGCAGCGAGAGGTACTTCTGATCAGTGAAAATCATTGAGAGCTACTGAAGGCCATGCAACTCGAGCATTGTTACCAGACACCCCCACACCCATCTTCATTGACTTTAAGCCTAATATCCATAGAGCCAGATACTATGGTTTGAACAAAAAACTTTGACTAGGGACACTATGACAGTGCTGCCATGTGTCAGTGAGAGTGTGGTATGAACATGTGTGCGTATGAATAGGATATATGTGTATGGGTGACTGAGAGCCTGTGTGGTATGTACTTGTGGCACAGGACATACCCTTTGCCATATGTGGCATTGTTACATATATAACAAAAACATACAACTATTTGTTTTTTAAATGGGAGAAATTTAAAGTGCAGAAAAATGTTCTGCAAAAATGTTTAGACTATGGATAATTTTTCTACACTTAAAATTTTTGCCACTTAAAATGAAGGCTGTAATTATTAGTTCTAAATATGGCACAGTGTCTACCAGCCACTGGGAGCAAGATGTTTGCTGTATGTAAAGGAGACACTTGGAAATGGGCGAACATTTAACTGAAGAGTTAATTTTGTTTATATGGATTCCATAAAACTCATCATTTAAATTTTCTCCTGTTTCCAAGTGTCACATTTGCAAACAGCAGGCATCTTGCTCCCAGTGGCCTGCAGACACTGTGCCATATTTATAGCAGAAAAATACAATCATTTGTTTAATTGGAGTAATTTAAAGTGAAGAAACATGCTTCATAAAACCACTAAAATATAATTGGCTTAATTGAAAGTGGAGAAAAACATTAAGACTTATGGTTTCAGAGAAATATTTTCCTTCTCTTTAAATATCTCCCATTTAAAAAAATAAATTAAAAAAAATGGACTAATTTTTAGTTCTAAATATGGCAGTGTCCACTGGGAGCAAGAGGCCTTCTGTTTGTAAATGTGACACTTTGAAATGGGAGAAGATTAAAATGAGGAGTCTTTAAGGTAACTTTCCATTGTTATATTTTCCCATTTAAAAGCATTCGAAAACAAAATGTTCGAGGCATGTGAGCTGTAGATCACATGCTTTGCATAGCTTGCCATCTAGTGTTGGGTCCGGATGTTTGCACTTTGTTTTTCTTCGAAGTCTTTCTTAGTCACGAGGTAAGTGACTCCTCCTTTCGGTGACAGTGCGCATGGGCATCGACTCCATTGTTAGATTGTTCTTTTCCGCCATAGGGTTCGGATGTGAATTGCGGCGCTCCGGTTTGACAGTTTCTCGGTTACCTTCGACGCGCAATCCACTACCCTCGACGGTATTGTTTCTCGATCGCGTTTCCATTCTCCGCGTATCGTTTCGACTCAGTCTCCGATCGGAAAATTTGTGGAGGGCCGTCGGGCTTACCCGCGTCCGGCTCGCTAGCAGTCGATGGAACGGACTCCATTCAAATTCTGTCCCGGGTGTCGTGCTAAGTTTCCGCGCACCGACTTGCACAAAGTGTGCAATCTGTGCCTATCCCCGGAACACGACTAACAAGACTGCGACGCGTGCCGATCGTTTCGATCCAAAAAGATGGTCCGTGATCGTCGGGCTCGACGTCACGAAATACACCAACAAAGCGGTTCCACACCGGACATCGTCGGTGAAGATTCCGATCAAAAAGAGTTCCACGCTCAAGGAGCCGAAGAAGAGGAGGAACACATCTCCGTGTCCGATGCCGACTCCGACATGGAAGAACAAGACCAAGTGACACCGGGTCAGCGTACCATGAGTACGGATACCCCCCTGCCCCAACACTTGCCAAAGAAAAAGGCTCCGGTCCTTCCTCTGCCCTCGGGCCAAGGTCGGCACCGAGGAAAAGTTTCGGATGCCCCGCCCTCGGGCCCGGCACCGAAACACAAGTCAAAGCCTTCCAGCTTGGGCTCGAGTCAGCCCCATGCCAGTGCCGAACCGAAATCTTCGGCGTCGAAGCACGTAGTCGTTACCATCCCCTCGCTACCGAAGAGTAAATCTGTCAGAGCCGAAAGCTTCGGAGCCGAAACATTTGATGCCGAAAACGACGGCGCCCAAAGAAAAAATGGTTTTGCCATCCAAAGAGCCTCGTTTCGACTTTCCGCCTGCAAACACGGATCCGAAACAAAAAGAACTGGTCATCCATCCAGATACTGACCATATTCATGCTAAACTACCAGAAAAGAGGAAAATGGGCCTACTGGAGGACTACCACATTCCTTTAAAACGCAAGAATGTGGGTACTAACCCTTCTTCTCCTTACATTGCACCTCCTTCACCTTCTGACCCAATTTTGCTCATCACAACCACAAATTCTCCACAACCACTATCACCTGATCCGCAAGATGAGGGGGATAGGGATGAAGATAGGCCACAGGACTTTAATGACACATGGGAGGACTATGACACAGATCCGATCACTGACAATGATCCGGATCTATACCCTTCCAAACCTTCACCACCTGACGACAACTTAGGGTATATAGAGCTACTTAATAGGGCTGCTCATTACCATTGGGTGGAATTACACAAGGAGGCTCTTGAGGAGGATTTCTTGTTCGAAACCTTAAGTTCCTCTCAGAGATCTACTCTAACATTACCTATGCTCAAGGGAATGCTTAACTAAAGCATATGGACAAGATTGTTAAAGACCTTGTACAGGGAAAGAATTATTACGCCCAGAGTAGAGAAAAAGTACAAGTTAGCACCTACTGACCCCACATACATCAAGGGTCAGCTTCCATTAGACTCCCTTGTAGTTTCCAGCGCTCGCAAGAGAGCAAATTCACAAACCACAGGTGAGGCCCCTCCTCCGGACAAGGAGTCAAAATTAATCGATGCCTCGGGCAAAAGGGTAGCATCGCAAGCAGCCAATCATTGGCGAATTGTAATTGCGCAAGCTCTATTAGCTCGCTACGACAGAGCTCATTACGGTGAGCTAGAAAAATTAATGCAGTTTCTGCCCGACGAGCACAAAACAAAGGCCAATGACCTCATTCAGAAGGGTAAATTAATTACTAATACCTCTATTAGGTGCGCCTTAGACGCAGCAGACACAGCAGCCCGCACAGTTAACACCAGCATACTGCTACACAGGTATGCTTTGCTGGGAATCTCAGGGTTCAAACCCGAGGTCCAAGCCTCTATTCTCAACCAACCGTTCGATAAAGAACACCTCTTCGGCCCAACAGTGGACACCTCCTTAGAGAAAATGAAGAAATATACTGAGGTCGCCAAGTCCATGGGGACTTTGCAATTACCTTCCAATAGGGGATCCTTTAGTCGCTCCTTTTACAGGGGTGGCTCCAAAAACATTTCACCAGAAAATCCCTCCTCCTCTTACAAGGGCAATTATCAATCACCCTCATCAAGAGGTTACTTTAGAGGTGGATTTAGAGGTAACCACGGTAAGGGAAGAGTCGGAGGCAACTCAACACGCACTTCCCCTGCAAACACAAAACAGTGACTTCCTTCCGCTTCCCCCGATAATTCCACTCCTGTCGAGGGACGTCTCTCCCAATTTCTACCTGTCTGGAATACAATCACATCAGACAGATGGGTTCTACAAATTATCCAAGATGGTTACTGCCTGGAACTTACAGACACTCCCCCAAACATTCCTCCAAGGTCACACGCAATGTCACAACATCTCAACCTCCTCAAGCTCCTCAAGCAAGAAGTTCTCTCTCTGCTAGAAAAAGAAGCTATAGAACCAGTCCCATTACAATATCAAGAGGCCGGTGTATACTCCCTGTACTTCTTAATTCCCAAGATAGACGGCTCTCAGGCCTATACTAGACCTCCGAGATCTGAATCTATACATTGAATCGGATCACTTTCATATGGTGACACTCCAACAAGTGCTCCCGCTTGTTCAGCAAGGCGACTTTCTGTCCACTCTGGGCTTAAAGGACGCCTACTTCCACATCCCAATACACCCCGCTCACCGCAAATACCTCAGGTTTGTGATAGCGGGCCAACATTATCAATTCAAAGTGCTCCCATTCGGAGTCACTACCGCACCCAGGGTTTTCACCAAATGCCTGGCAGTAGTCACAGCTCATCTACGAAGAAAAAACATTCACGTCTTCCCATACTTAGACGACTGGCTCATAAAAGCCAGCTCGCAACAAACCTGTCTACAACACACTCACAAAACAGTGCAGCTGCTCCACGTTCTTGGATTCACAGTAAATCTGTCCAAGTCCCATCTCCAACCCTCCAACACATAAGCGTACTTGGGAGCCACTCTAAATACACAAAAGGCTCTGGCCTACCCCAATCCGGCCAGAATCCGCAACATGCAGACTCTACTCTGTCAGTTCCAGCCTCAACACTCATTGCCAGCTCGAGTGTTCATGCAGTTACTAGGGATGATGGCGTCTTGCATTCTAATAGTCCCTTACGCAAGACTTCAAATGCGTCCCCTTCAAGAATGCTTAGCACGTCAGTGGAACCAGTCTCAGGGTCAGTTATCAGATCTAGTGTTGGTGGACGGCCGCACTCATCGCTCTCTGCAGTGGTGGAATCCACAAAACCTTTCCAAAGGGCGGCCCTTTATCGACCCGGTTCCACACACAGTGCTAACAGCATACGCATCGCTCACTGGTTGGGGAGCTCATCTCCAAACTCTCACAATTCAGGGCATGTGGAGCCTGCAGCAAAAGCAACTTCACATAAAGCATCTAGAGCTTCTAGCGATTTTTCTAGCGCTCAAAGCCTTTCAAGTTCATCTAGTAGGCAAAGCTGTCCTGATAGGTACTGACAACATGACAGCAATGTACTACATACAGAAACGGGGGGACACATTCTCTCCAGCTGTCACAACTAGCACAGACCATCTGGAGGTGGGCCATATGTCACAAAATGTATCTCCTCGCAGAACACCTTCCAGGAGTAGACAATCAAATAGCCGATCTGCTCAGTCGTCAAAGACAACAGATCCACGAGTGGGAACTCCACCCTCAAGTTCTCCTCCCGTTCTTTCAGATGTGGGGCTTCCCAGACATAGATCTGTTCGCCACACACCTAAACGAAAAATGCCCAAGCTTCGCATCCAGGTATTCACACCCATTGTCCAGAGGCAATGCACCGTGGATGAATTGGTCAGGGATATTTGTCTACGCTTTTCCGCCTCTCCATCTCATTCCATTAGTGGTTCGAAAGCTCAGACAGGCGTCCCTGACACTAATCCTAGTTGCTCCCACATGGGCCCGTCAACCCTGGTTCACCACCCTGTTGCAGCTCTCAGTAGTTCCTCACCAAAAACTACATCTTACACCCAATCTTCTCACGCAGAGCCGTGGAGAAATAAGACATCCAGATCCCACTTATCTCAACCTTGCGATCTGGCACCTGAAGTCCTAGAGTTTGGCTACCTCAATCTTCCGCCAGACTGCATGAACATTATCGGAGGCTAGACGTCCTACCACAAGGGCTTGTTATGCAGCAAAGTGGAAGCGATTTGTGATTTATTGTAATAATAATCAAATCAGCCCGCTTGATGTTTCAGTTCAAAACATTATATCCTATTTACTGCATCTACAGCGTTCAAATTTAGCGTACACATCCATACGCTTACATCTGGTTGCAATAGCTGCATACCTGCTAAATAGACATCTGTCTCTCTTCAGAGTGCCTGTCATTAAGGCATTTATGGAAGGACTTAAGAGTCATTCCCCCAAGACTTCCACCTGCCTCAGTGTGGAATCTCAATATTGTCCTCACCAGACTCATGGGTCCATCCTTTGAGCCATTGCACAGATTTGAACTGCAATTTCTCACTTGGAAGGTAGCTTTCCTCATAGCTATCACATCATTGAGGAGAGTAGGTGAGCTTCAGGCATTAACCATAGAGGAACCATTTTTACAAGTACACCAAAACAAAGTGGTTCGTCAGACTAACCCTAAATTTCTACCCAAGGTGATTTCTGCCTTTCATATCAACTAATCTGTTGAGTTGCCTGTGTTCTTCCCTCAACCAGATTCTGTGGCAGAACGTGCTCTACACACCTTAGACGTTAAAAGAGCATTACTCTATTACATAGAAAAGACAAAACCTTTCCTTAAGACTAAACAACTCTTTGTGGCTTTTGCTCCACCTCATAAAGGCAATCCCATATCAAAATCAGGTATTGCACTGTGGATAGTCAAATGCATTCAGACATGTTATGCAAAAGCAAAACGAACATTAACAATTCCCCCTAAGGCGCACTCCACCCGCAAACTAGGGGCTTCTATGGCTTTCTTAGGAAATATCCCCATAGACGACATCTGCAAAGCTGCAACATGGTCTACACCTCAACCATTCACAAAACACTATTGTGTAGATGTGTTAGCAAGACAGCAAGCTAGTGTGGGCCAAGCAGTTTTACGTACACTATTTCAAACCACTGCAACAGCTACAGGTTAGCCACCGTTTTGGGAGATTACTGCTATATAGTCTATGCAAAGCATGTGATCTACAGCTCACATGCCTCAAACGGAAAATGCTACTTACCCAGTATGCATCTGTTCTTGGCATGTAGAGCTGTAGATTCACATGCGCCCACCTGCCTCCCCGGGTACCTATACCTGTTGCAGTGATATCTTACTTAGATACACATGGACATCTCTATTCTACTACTCTTACTAACTCCATTATCACCCTCTGCGGGGAAAACAATCTAACAATGGAGTCGATGCCCATGCGCCCCATCACCGAAAGGAGGAGTCACCTACCTCGTGACTGGAAAGACTTCTTCGAAGAAAAACAACTTGCAAACATCCGGACCCAACACTAGACGGCAGGCTATGCAAAGTATGTGAATCTACAGCGCTACATGCCAAGAACAGATGCATACCGGGTAAGTGGCATTTTCCTTTATTCTCATGCTCCAATATGGAGTTGACAAGAAATTTTATGTAAGGGTTAAATACCTCTGTGCGTCAGTTCTTCACCTCTGTGCCTTGTACTGGGTCATAAATCTGATTGAGCACTGCTCATTATGAAGCCCTGCTATCTGCAGACTGATGATAATGTAAAATGAACACAGCCTTCCCTTAACTTTAATACAAAAATGTGACCCTGTGCTTATTTAAAAATGAACTCAAGGCTGTGAGCTACTCTGAAGGTGTCTGAGAGCTACTGGTAGCTCTAGATCGACTGGTCGGAAACACCAGGTTTTTTCATCTGTTTTGGCTTGGAAATCACAGACTGCTTTGGATCAGGCAGTGGTGATTATTGTGGATATTTGTGGTGGATACTCTCACCACAGATTCCTCACCAATCCTCACCTCTCCACTTTGTGAATTGGAATCTTTTTCCATCCAGGGCATGGACCGCCTAGAAAGCAAATTATGTCAGTGCGCATGGGTGACATTTATGCTTGTCACTGCCGAAGCAGAGCTACATTAGTGCAGAGCCTCATGACTCCACAGTACCTCCTCCTTGGTAAATCAGCCAGTAGGGGCCCACCCCTCAGATGCCCACGAAGAGAACGATGAGCTTGGGCCGAATCACGGTCCGACACGATGGCACGCTTCAGGCCTCCGATTCGGAGGTTGTCCCGGCCTCGGTGGAGGCGACGCCGGAACTTGGTCATGGAACTGAAGGGCCAGACAGAGGGCATGACTGAGTCCAAAACAAAGCGATGCACTGACTCAGGAACTGTACAGATAAGTTGCTGTTGGGTTTGAATCTGGCGGGGGCTGAGATAGCCTGGTCTGAAATTTTCAGTCGGGGATTCCTGGGGGTTGTGCTTTCTATGAATGAGGGAACGGTCGCTTGACCCTTGTAATACTGTGTTTTATTTTTCTCCCTTCAAACAGATCATAAAATTGGTCAAAGGTTGTACTAATAACTGCATATGGTAGAGAGATGGGCTGCTGCCGGAGTAGCGACGCCCGCACCAGAGACAAGGACTGCCGGGGTAGCTTGAGAGCAATCTCGCGCCCCGGTGTAACCAACTCTCTTGCACAGCGTTTGAACGACACTTGTTGGGTGAGGGGGGAGGTATGGGGCGGTATGTATGGTTGTTTATATGGCAATGTATAATCACATTTACACTACTGCCCGTTGGAGGGGTGGGGGTTGGGTATTTACAGTTTTTGAATGTTCATTGGTTTGTTGGGGGATTGTTGGGGTTACCAGTGATAGCACCATGCAGCACGGGCATCGGGGAAGATGAAAGGACCGCCCTAGGCAGGGAGGACTGCAAGTTTCGCACCTTTTTAACACACTCATGACAGTCCAAACGCTGAAATTCCTTAATTGGAATGTTCGGGGGATGGCTGCTTTTGATAAACGCCGCAGAGTGCACGCATTCCTGAAGAGATACGTGGTAGCGATTGCGGGACTGCAGGAGACTCACATATGGGGTAATACTATAAAGTGTATACGGAAAAGATGGAGGGGACAGATCTATGCCACATCCTACTCTGGCTTTGCACGGGGGGCAATGGTGTGGGTGGCACCTGGGGTCCTGTTTCAACACCTTCAGCATGTTTTAGACCCTGAGGGGAGGTACGTTAATCTGTTCGGGCGATGGGAAGGGAGGGAGCTGTGCATTATTAATGTGTATGCGCCCAACTTAGATTGCCCCGATTTTTACCCGGCGGTACTGAAGGCTGCGACACCGTATATAGGGGCTGAAATACTTCTCTTTGGAGACTTTAACTGTGTGCTGGACGGGTCGCTAGATAGGGAACCTCCCCGAGACAATACTAAGCCTTGCATGATGAGATCCCTTCTGGGTGTCTTACAGGGGATGCAAATAAGGGATGAGTGGAGGGCGCGCAACCCTGCTAAGAGAGAGTTCTCCTGTTATACTCCTGCAGCCAACACCTTCTCACGGATTGATTATTGTTGTCTTACTGCAGGCCTGTCAGCCACGACAGAGGCTGTCTCCTACTTACCAAGATATTTGTCGGACCATGCGCCACTGCTGCTAACTCTGACCTCGGGACCGGGACGACCTCCCATTCCTTTGTGGCGACTCCGCGCGGCGGCCCTTACCGATCCCCCATACGTACAGACTGTGACAGACACCCTCCGACTTTGGGGAAAACTGGGGGTCCACTGCTGCTAGATCTACGGAATGGGAGGCCATGAAGGTTGTTATTAGGGGGGTCTGTATGAAGACCACATATGGGGTCTTTCATCAGCTTAATGCTGATATCGAATCTCTAGAGAAGCGATTACAAGCCCTGGAAGTCGCATCATATCAGTCCCCCACAGATAGAACTGAGTGGTCAAGGGGGAATTGTTGGAAGCTTGGTGGTGTTTGGAGAAACGTAACTACACCACGTATAGGCAGAGGCTTTATATGGAGGGCGACAGGTCCGGAGCATTGTTGGCTCGTCTTATTAGGACGGAGACAGAACACACACCGGTGTTGCAGCTACGTAACAGCAAAGGGCACATAATAAATACACAAGATGCGATTATAGAAGAATTTGCGACCTACCTGCGTCGGACCTGCTCGACTGCCACCCAGACTCGACCTCTCGCATTTTTGGAATTTTTTAAGGACATGGTACTTCCCACTTTGGGGGAGGACGAGTCTTGAGCCCTCGGAGTGCCGCTTACTAGGGAGGAGCTATTGACCTCTATTCAACGGCTGAGGACTGGCAGGTGCCCCGGGAGTGATGGTCTCCCGGCTGAGTTTTACAAGGCGTTTGCCCCGCAGTTGGTGGCTCACCTCCTCGAGGTGTATAACGAGGTGCTAGACAAGGGGACCCTCCCTAACACTATGATGGAGGCACTAGTCTCCATGATTCTTAAGCCTGATGGAGATGCTCTCTCCCTGAGCTCTTATAGGCCTATTTCTCTCCTAAATATCGATGAGAAAATATTAAGTGGTGTTAGCAGCACTTCTTCTGCCATATATGACTAGACTGGTCCACCCTGACTAGTCCGGGTTCGTCCTGGGCCAGAATACCACACACAATTTGCAAAGGCTCGCACATTTATTGCATGCGCCGGATCTTCAGAATTCTGAATAGGCCCTATGCCTATTGGACATTCGACAGGCCTTTGACTCTGTTGAGTGGGATTATTTGTGGACGGTGCTCACCCAGATGGGATTGGGAGACAACTTTATCAGGTGGCTGAAATTGCTTTACTGCAAGCCAATGGCTTGGATCCGCCTCCGGAATCAGGTATCAGATGGTCTAGAGCTCCAGCGGGGTACTCGTCAGGGTTGCCCCTTGTCGCCACTCCTTTTCGCCCTTGGGATGGAGCCTCTGGCGATTGTTCTTAGACACCGGATGGAGCAATGGGGTATCCGGTTGGGGACAATGGTTCACGTGGTGTCCATGTATGCAGATGACACTATGGTATACCTCCGACACCCTGAGACTGCAGTTCCAGAGCTCCTTCGGGAGCTAAACACCTTCGGGGAAATCTCGGGACTGTCTCAACCCCGGGAAATCAAAACTTTTCCCCATGAGAAGCCTGCGTGACACCGCGGAGAGTGACCTACCTGTGGTGGGAATGAGCTGGGTCGTAGATACGGTCTGCTATCTAGGGGTGAGGCTGACTCACACATCGGAAGACTATCTAGAACGCAATATGGGGAGATGTGTGATGGGGGTTCAAAACTCCATTGAGTTCTGGCGTGACCTCCCTCTGTTGTTGATGGGACGGGTCGCCTTAATAAAAATGGTGGTTCTTCCACGCTACTTATACACTATACAAAATTCTCTCTATCGTATCCCTTGGAAGTATTTTCGTAGACTGGATCGCTTGCTGGTTGACCTCTTATGGGGCTCTAAACGTAAAAGGGTGAAATTGGATACATTAGAGGACTTGGGAACGAGGGGGGCTGGAGGTTCCTAGATTGAGCCTTTACTATATGGCGACACAGTTACAACACGCAATACAGTGGCTAGATGACAATGATAATTGGGAGAAGCGGCTGCTGGATGGAACCCATGGTAGGACTCCTTTACCGGATCTCCTTATGATGGGATCAAGGGTACCCGCGCAACTTCCCTATCTTATTCGATACGTGGCTCCGATCTGGGAGACAGCGGTGAAGACAGTAATAAAACGAGCGCCATATGCTCCGGAGGCCCCGTTATGGGCAGTGGTACCGTTCAAACGAATAAGTCAAACTATTACTAAATGGACGGAGGGAGGTTGCTGTAAGATGGGAGATTTGTACTCGGGGCAGCGGTTCCTTACCAGGGAAGAAGCAGAATCCATGTTTGAACTGGGCAGGGGCCAGTATCTCCAATACGCAAAGATTTCTGCGGAGGCACTTGAGCTTTGGCCAAAGTTTCCGGAGGAACCGCCCGTGACTGCCACACTTCAGGTTCTTAAGTCTCTGGCAGGCGGCCGCAGACTGGTGATGTGTGTGTGTGTGTGTGTGTCTTTGTGTGTGTGTCTTTGTGTGTGTGTCTTTGTGTGTGTGTCTTTGTGTGTGTGTCTTTGTGTGTGTGTCTTTGTGTGTGTGTCTTTGTGTGTGTGTCTTTGTGTGTGTGTCTTTGTGTGTGTCTTTGTGTGTGTCTTTGTGTGTGTCTTTGTGTGTGTGTGTGTGTGTGTGTCTTTGTGTGTGTGTGTCTTTGTGTGTGTGTGTGTGTGTGTGTGTGTGTCTTTGTGTGTGTGTGTGTGTGTCTTTGTGTGTGTGTGTGTGTCTTTGTGTGTGTGTGTGTCTTTGTGTGTGTGTGTGTGTGTGTGTGTGTCTTTGTGTGTGTGTCTTTGTGTGTGTGTCTTTGTGTGTGTGTCTTTGTGTGTGTGTGTCTTTGTGTGTGTGTGTCTTTGTGTGTGTCTTTGTGTGTGTGTCTTTGTGTGTGTCTTTGTGTGTGTCTGTGTGTGTCTTTGTGTGTGTGTGTGTGTGTGTCTTTGTGTGTGTGTGTGTCTTTGTGTGTGTGTGCGTCTTTGTGTGTGTGTGCGTCTTTGTGTGTCTTTAGCGGCAGAACCACTTCCAGTTCAGGCCAAATGGGATAGGTTACTAGAGGAGCCCTTGATGGAAACGGGTACATGAAGGGGTCAAACAAATTAGTTCCAATGTTAGATTCAAGCTTACCTAATTTAATATCGTTCATCAAACATACCCGACTCCATATATCCTCCATAAAGTATACCCAGATCGCTCTGCTCAATGTCCCAGGTGCGGTCAGGGCGATGCCCAGTTCCTACTTATGACTTGGGAATGTACCGAATTGAAATTATACTGAGGATCGATACTAGAAAACTTGCGGTTGGTGACTGGGTGGACGCTGCCCTGTTCTATTAAGGAGGTACTCCTGGGACTTCTTCCCAGACCTAAAGGGAGGAAGCTTACACGAAGATTCCTACAGTTGGGGCTGGTGCTAGCTAAAAGGAGGATTGCAATTAAGTGGATGAGCCCGCAACCCCCCAAAATAGAAAACTGGGTTAAAGATCTCAGGGAGTGGGCCACAGCAGAATTGATTCGTATGCAACGTCTTCGCAGAGACGACAAGTTAGAGGATGATGCGAGATCGTGGTGTGTTATGATCTCGGAGATACCCGGGGGTAGATCACCCCTCTCCCAAGCTGGGGAGGAAACGCAAACAGGTGAAGGGAGTCCAGAAGCAGGGACTCTGCCTGAGGGTAGTCCTGAGAATGAGGGTACAGCAGTTAGTCTAGGGCGAGACATAGATTAGTTCATGCTGTAATATGCGGAGAAGTGATTCCTATGGTGACCCAGGGGGTGGGGGAGGGTTGTTTTTTCCAAGTAAGTTGTTGCAAATTGTTTATTGAATGATTCACGTGTATATATTCCGATGTTATGCCAAAGGTTTCATAGTCGGACTATAGATGGTAAATGTCCGTACCGGCAAATATGTAACATCTTTTCTCCTTTTATGTGTATACGATTTCTACAAACTATTGTAGGTGGCATATTAATGCTGGTATCTTGTAACGTTGTTTGTGTATGACTGGACATTCAATAAAAACATTTACAAAAAAAATAAATCAGCCAGTAGGGGAAAAGGATGGCATATTGTCAAAAAAACCAGCAGCGGGTTACAAATCTGTTTGACATTGTCCAAAGTGATTACGTCTGGGAAACAAATAATCATCCTTTCCAAGACAAAAAGACATTTACAAACACTTGCACGAATTCCAGGTGCGCAGATTATTAAAAAAAGAAGTCCCACCTGAGGAGTGGTATCACGACTTATACTTGAGATTTTCATATAAAAAATATCTGGATAATATGACCACTGTTAGACCGGAGGAATCTCAACAAACCCTGAAAAGCACTTTTCTCACTGGTAACTTGCAGGCAATCTTACCGTTTATACAGAAAAGGCAAATGTATAACATCCATTGTTCTAGATGGTGCTTACTTCAACATCCCATTCACACAGGAGATTCCTTGGTTTCATGATTGCTATTCATCAGCCCTACCATCTGGCCTAAAATCAGCACCTCGACTTGTCACTAAATATTTGACACCAGCAGATTTTCTAAGGAGAAGTGGTGGCCTGGTTTATCCATACTTATACGACCGACTGATCATGCGAAAGACTTGAGCACACGCTCGAGATGATGAACTGAACTATGAATGTTCTATCAAATTTAGGCTTGACTATCAACAAGCTCGAATTGCATCTAACCCCAAGCAGAGAATTAATATTTTTGTCAGACAAAATTTGCACAGAAGAGGTAATAGTGTATCCATCTCAGGAGTGAGGCGACAAATGTATACATCCGGCAGTATTTCTGAGAGCAAGAGAAGTGACCTCAGTATGAATGATCAAAGCAGTACCAGGAACAATGTCCTTATGTATTCAGCTCTTGCTTTGTTGTCGACTGTGATTGAGGATAATTCAGGAGCAATTGAACATTCAGTGTCAACAAATATTAGGAGAATGAAGCAATTTGTAATCATAACACCATGCAAGAAACAAACCCTTCAGTGTCTGACTCCCAAAAACTTTTTGAAAGGCAAGTTGCTGAATCCTGTGAAGCCTCAGCTTTATTTGACAGCGAATGCAGACCTCACAGGATGGCGATTGCACTTGCAGGGTATGAAGGCAAATGGGTTATTGTCCATAGAAGTGTACTGATTGCACTTCATGATTCTTAAAAGCAGAGCAGTCCGGTTTGCATTGTAAGCATTTATCCTTACAATTTGCAACACACTTTTCATTGTGTGTACAGACACCACTACTGCCATGTTTAACAAATTAAAGGGAGGAACCAGATCAGTCTCTGTCACAGGAGGCCCAGAGGTTGAGATAGTCAACCCACCATAATGTGGAGCGGTCTGCAGAGCATGTTCTTGGGATGCACAACAAATGTGGCAGGTTTTTGAGCAGATTATTTGATTGGATTGCGCACACGATTTTCAATCAGTATAGGAAGTGTAATCGTAAGTGTGCCACATTGGATATATGCCTGCCTGACATATAAAGTAATAACTGAATGAAGTGGCCAGGTCCTAAGCGAGACTTGGACTCCAACGTGCACAACAAATTGTGTGATACTCAAAGTTTAAACACAAAATTTTACTTTGTAAAACAAAAGGATTTTCACTATCAAATAGTATTTACATGTTGTAGGAGAGTAGGATCTGCTTCACAGGGGTACCCCCACTTTTTGCTGATACTTCACTGGTTTTCGACATTAGTCTGGCTGGGGCCCTGCTATTCAGAACCCCAGCCTAGCTGTTTCCTCTTTAAAAGGGTCTCCATGTGCCTTAGGCACATCACTGATTGGGATCTGGAGTGCCCTTGTAAGTCCCTAGTATATGGTATACTATGTACCAAGGGCATAGGTACCTCAGAGGCCTGCCAGGGGCTGCAGCATGTATTATGCCACCCCTGGTAGGCCATCCAAACTGACACCACAGGTCTGCTACTGCAGCCTGGGTAAGGTGGTGCATGCACCCCTTGCTGTGGTATAGGTTACCTATATCACTAAAAGCATACACACATATAAACCTATAAGTCACTCCTAAGGCAGGCCTTATCAATCCTAAAGGCAGAGTGCGTGGTTCTTATGTGAGAGGGTGCCCCTGCATGAGCAGGGCCCCTCTGCAGCGTTCGGAGACCATCTCTGATGCTGTTTGTAGTGCAGCCTGACCATATACTCTTAAGCGCATTATAACCCCGCGTTAAATGCTAACTTTGGGATGGCTGCACGGAAACATGTCGTGTTTGGTGTCAAACCTCTTGGAATACTACCCCCCCGCCAATCCTGGCGGCGGGGGTAGCATTCCACCCTTCTAGAGGGAAAGGCATGTTAACTCTGACGAGTCCGGTAACTTCTTTCCAGAGCCCTGGCATCACAAAATGGATGCTGCTGCCACAGACACGAGTCTGGCCTCCTGCTGCTGGACGAAACTCCGGCAGGGGAGGCCTGGACAATAGGTTTCCTGTCCCAGGGAGGTGTGACCACCTCCCCAGACAGGACAATGTGTATTGGGGCTGGGCGGGAGCACTTTCGGGTGCTTTGAAGTCCTGCACTGGGGGCACATTTGGTGTCCCTGTGCATACCCCAGTTCAAACCGGATCAGGGGCTTGCAGCCCCTGCTTTAGCGCGAACTGGACAAAGGAAAGGGGTGTAGCCACCCCTCTGCCCTGACCCACCCATAGGTGGGGCCACAGAGTAGTCCATCCCCTATTTTTGGAATAAAGGTAGGAACCCAGTCCTTAGGACTTTAGATATACCTGGACGAAACTCTGAAACAGAATCCTGAACCTTCGACGCTCTACTCACGATTAGAGGACTGAAGAATCTCCCTTGGGGTCAAGGAGTGACTCCCCTGCTTGGCAGGCACCAAAGAAGCATCTGTCCGGTTCGCATCACTGAAGCTCCCGTCGGACGCCGAAGTCATCGCATCACCAGAGGTGGATTCTCAGACTTCCCGAGGCTACCCTGAGTCCCCAGCAAAGCTGAGGCCCGTGGCTATCGTGGGTGACTTGAGACCGTGACCCCTGGACACCGAGCACACTTGCAAGTGCACCATCTTCTGGGTCTCCCAAGAAGTCGTGCTTTGGGCTCCGAGTAGCCCTAGCCTCCAGCACCACCTGCACCGAAGATCACTGGCCCCCACTCCACGAGTGTCCTGTAAGCCAGCTCCACGTGCGGCGTCACGAGGCTCCTTCGCGGTCGCTAGCCCGTTGGCTAGTAGCCCTTACCGAAGGCCAATCTTTTCTTTACTTGGCAGTCTGGTTGCTCCAGGCCTGCCCTCACTTACCCTTGCTGGGTGAGTTCCCCAGACCTTGCTGGTCTGCATCATCGACGATCTACATCTTACTCGAGACTTGCCGTTGCCAAGGCCTGTTGGGTCCAATCTGGTCGCCGACACCTCTGCACTCGACAGACATCGAGCAACAGCCCGAATCCTGCTCCTGGTCGCCGACAACGCCTCCCGGACCTCGTGGCTGAAGAGTCAAGACGACCGTCAACGAACTTGAAGCACTCGACATCGGTGGGCATCTGTCCATCGCCCTCCTGGTCACTGGCTAGTGACCCAGACTCTGTCCCCTCTGCTTTCAGGTTCTTCAGAACTCCGATCCACTCTTGGATCCACCCGGACACTTTTCTCCTGGTCGCCAGCAGCACTTTGCAGCAGATCGCCATAAGAAACGACGACGAAACCCGACCCCGAAAGGCACCTATGCACCCGGCTTCCCTGGGTGAGGTAACACGAGTACTCCGGTGCTCCCGTGGGTAGAGACTCTTCAAAGTCCTAGATCTCAAAGGGTTTTGTCCTAGTCCTCTTTAAAGTGTCCCTTTCCTCTATTTTCCCGATCCCGACTTTCTCCATAGAAGTTAACGGCGTATCGCGGTTGTGTATTTACACTGCACGCGTCTCCCGTGGGTCCCCTGTGTCACTACCTTGGGTGGTTCCTTGTGGTCCAAGCACTTCTAGAGGCTCTAGGCCTAGTGTCTAGTTCAGTCGTGGTTCGGATACCATTTTATTGGTATATGGTTTGGTACGCCCCTAGGGCTCAAACGTGTATTTGTGCTATTACTGTGATTTAAGATCTTATAACCTATGTACTTCGAACTCTAGCCTCATAAAGAGACTAGAGGGGTGTGTTTAGTAATAAATACATATATTTTGAATATATACCTGGTGTGGTGCTCTTTCATTTGGTCACTCAAGAGATTATAGACTGGTAAAACAAGCTGCTTTACATTCCTTCAAGACTTAGCCTGAAGGCTGCTCTCCATAGCTACCACTAGGATAGCTTTCAATAAGGTTGTCTTTAACCTACCTACCATAAGAGTCGATTTGGACTGGTGCACGGTGCCCACTATAATTAGTGGACAGCATATGCCAGGCCAACTTCTCACACATGTCATAAACTATGATCAAAAAATTAAAGCATGAACATTCAGTACATTTCTTTTATACGAGTTACATGATGACTTTCATGATTTAACATAAGAAAAAAAGCCCAATGCATTTCGGGATATGATGTCCCTTCGTCAGGGGCAACCTGAAATGGTAAAAAGATGGGAGAACAATTCAGATGATGTTTTAAAAAGCTGCAATGAAGGTGGTTGTAGGGATTGTGATGTCATGCACCCTTCACCAATTACTTATGTGCTCAAAGTGATACGTGAACCAAAAATCCATCACTTACTCATTGGCGAACAGACGCTGACAACACTTGAAAAGAAGTAGCCTAATGAATGAAGAAACAGGACGTATCTAAGAATACCGTTTATCTAAACAGAACACATGATGTGTTATAACATAATGTAGAGTTCATCAATATGCTCTCTGTAGTCAATAAAACCAACTGAATCACCGTATACCAAGAAGTAACCCAAACGTATCATACCTCAAAAGTGTGTATCGCTAATCTGATTCGCTCTTAGGCCGGTGCACCGCCAGCGTTGACCCAAGCATAATAACGATTGGAAAAATTCTCCGTAACCTCCTGTACACAAAGAGAAAATATCCTCAATACTGCAAGTAAATAACGTCCTAATGAAAATAACTTCCCCCATCACCTCAAACGCTTACCGAAAGAATCCAACTGGCTACTTGAGAAGGCGCGAAAAAATGGAGTAGTTCCCCTGCTGGAGGCGGCCACTTAAAAACTATTGTGCTTCCGGGTAATCATGCGGTCACGTGTCCGTACACTCGAATAGAGATGGAAGAAATACTCTCCCTCAATATACTCGAGCTCAACAGCATTGTTAACGACTGTATTATACACAAAGTAATGTGCCACGAATTTAGGTCAACTATTCGAACCATGCTCGTAAACATACGATAAACGTGATGGATATTCGTGTGATAAAAGATGTGTATGCCGCTTTGTGTGAGGGTACTCCCGTGTGAACTAGGTGGAAATTAGATGAGCTCAAAATTCACACTCATGTTAAACATTTAACCAATGATATACAGTCTGATAATCCAAAATAACATAGCGTAATTCTTGAACCGCTCCATGCATGTCTAACATAATTATTACTGACAATGAAGTGTATTCTAAGGAAACTGATATCGTTAGTGGAATGAAAAAGAAGTGAATGTCGTCAGATGCTGTTTTAGAATGATATGACTGATAGTTGGTGAAGACACGTGCTTTATACAAATTGTGGTTTGTTAAAGAAAGCATGCCATTTCAAATTTATCATCGAGTCCAAATGGCTGTAAGGTGTTAAGTCTGTTTATCCAAAATGCCTCACGTTGCAATATCCTTTTGGAATTGTCTAATCCTTGTATGATAGGTTTTTGTTCAATAATTTGGAATTTGAGTTGCGCGATGGTATGTCGAAATTCCTCCCAATGTACTGCTAGACTAGAATTGATATTCTTAGTCCTAATCTTACTCTTGTGTTCAGTAAGACGCACTTTCATTTTTCTCTCTGTCTTTCCTATATACAAAAGTCCACATGGACATTTGATGGCGTATACAACGTTTTGCGAGTTGCAGTTGGTGCTTACATTAAGTCTGATTTTTTTTCACCTGTTCTGGGATGTACCAATATCCCACCGAGTATGACATTATTACAATGATTGCAATTCCAACATTTGGTTGTTCCACTTTTCCCTATCACTGATTGTTGTTTTTTTCTGGATAGTGTTTCTTTGAGATTATGCGCCCTTGTATAAGCAAAAAGTGGTTTTTCATTGAATAGATCTTTAAAATCTATTTCTGATTGGAGTAATTCCCAGCGTTTGTGAATAATAATCTTAATTTCTCTAGAAGCTGTGGAAAATTTAGAAACAAAGACCGGTCTGTTTGTGATTTTCTTGTTTTGTTTTTGGAGTAATTGTTCTCGTGGTGTTTCTAAGAATGCTAGCGCTTTCCGTTGGATGCTATAAGTGAATTGTCTATCAATAAAAGAATCAAATCAAGAGATGTCTTTTGAATCAATTGCTAATATCACAGAAAATCGAGCATTGACTAAAGCCTATACTTCGGATGAAGCAAATGAAATTTACAAATTAATACGGGAGACTAAATCATTTGATGCACAGAGTGGATCCACTTCACAGCAGTTACGTCAGTTGGAATACTTGACACGGAGAGAGCTTAATCAGCGTCTACATGCGTCAACGTTAATACAATATCGGGTCAAAAGGATCCCAAGAGGCCTTAGACTGGCCATTAAACCTATGTTATTTAGGTTACAACATAACCACCAATTCATGGAGAAATGGTACTCCATTCTAAACAAATGTTCTCTTGATTTGATTCTTTTATTGATAGAGGAATTATCCAAAATCATACATGATTTAGAGGAAGAAATCGACACAGTTAAAAGCGATTTATCAAAAAGAATGGAGGCAGAACCATGGGAATTTTTTTTAGAAGATCTCAATGTTAAACTTGATAAATATGGAAAGGAGTTACAAGAGACAAAACTCCGCAAATTCAAGAGAGACACTATTGACTACAAGTTGAACGAAGCCTATACATGGGCTGAAGTATACGCCCAGAAAAGATTTACTAAAAAAACAGCACAAACATCTTCAGACGAAAGTGTCATTTCTGATAAAGATATGGACGTATCCAGAGTACCATTGAAAATAACACAGATGAGAAGAGACGTGAGTGACATAAGCATTGGAGAGAGAATAGAAGAAAACGTACCTAGCACACCTTTTTTAGAGGTAGTAGAGGCATCTGTCCGACCCCCAGATCCAACACAGGGGAAAGCAATCGCAGTCCAGTCAAAATCAGGAGAGGACAAAGAACGAGACAAAGGCAAAAAAGGCCTCAGGAGTCAAACAAAAGCCTCATAATCAATATTCCTAAAGTCCAACTTACGACGTTTGAAGAAAAAGTCTTAAAGGAACATCATTTGTAGCCACTTACAACAGCACGGACCTAGAAACAGAAGTATCTTTTTATAAATTTATGAGAGTATTGAGATTGCGCCACTACTTTACTAATATCATCCCAGTTCATCTCACAAGTGATACACAAGGCAGACAATTCAAACCAAAAAGCACGTTTATGGCTCCGGTATCACATAAAACCTTGGATACTTTTGAACTTCTTGTTAAAAAAGATTTCAAGAAAATCAAGTTCAACAAAACCAACAGAAACTTAAGCCGGACAAAATACAGCACATTATCTCGATTGGCTAATAATTCTAACATTGTTTTTCAGAAAGCCGATAAAGGAGGGGGACTGGTAATGATGGACTCGGATTACTATGATATGAAAGTTGAGGAACATGTTAAGAATGGTAACATCTATGCAAACATAGATCACGATCCGACAATGGAGGTATCAGCTATCCTGACTCAGATTCTTACCCAAGCAGAAGAATTAAAGTGGATTGATACAACAACTAAAAAGTTTTTGATGAATGTATTTCCACGAAGACCCAAAATTTATATGCTACCCAAAATACATAAAAGTTCAACACATCCTCCGTTCAGACCTATTGTTTCTGGTTGTGAATCTATATTTTAAGGTCCAGGACGTTTCATAGATGCTCATCTACAACCTTTTGTGAAAAGTTGGTCAACTTATGTTGAAGACACCACAGACTTTCTACGAAGCTTGAATACAATCAGCAAAGCAACCACAGATGATTGGCTTTTGTGCACCATAGACGTGGTGGCCTTATACACCTCCATACCTCACTCAAGCGGACTTGAGGCAACAGAATGGGCCTTACTTCAATTAGATAACTCAGAAGCCCCAAACAGCTTTATATTACAATTGCTTGAGTTCTGCCTTCAGAACAGTTATTTTGTTTGGCAAGACAAATTTTACATCCAGTTGAACGGAACTTCAATGGGTTTTCCAAGGGCGCCTGTTTACGCCAATTCGTTCATGGCTAAATTTGAACAAGATTTCATCTTAACTGACATCACCTGGCAGGAAGGTCTTGTTTTTTTCCGACGATACATTGATGACATTTTCCTGATTTGGAATAAATCTGAAGAAGCACTTAAAAATAACTTACGCACATTAAATGCAATTGACCCCAGGATTCAATTCACTTATAGCATCCATCGGAAAGCGCTAGCATTCTTAGATGAATGGATCGAATTAGAGTCTGATCATATCAGCACACGGTTATACAAAAAACCTACAGACAGAAACAATTCATTACTGTTTAAAAGTTTCCATCCACCGTCAATGATTAAAAACTTGCCGGTTTCCCAGTTTATGAGAACTCGAAGAATCTCATCAGAAGTTGAAACTTGTGAAGAAACCTTACAAACACAAAAATACAATTACATTGCTAGAGGCTATCCTGAGGAATTACTTGACAAACACATAAAGAAAGTGTTAGAAACACCACGAGAACAATTACTCCAAAAACAAAACAAGAAAATCACAAACAGACCGGTCTTTGTTTCTAAATTTTCCACAGCTTCTAGAGAAATTACGAATATTATTCACAAACGCTGGGAATTACTCCAATCAGAAATAGATTTTAAAGATCTATTCAATGAAAAACCACTTTTTGCTTATACAAGGGCGCATAATCTCAAAGAAACACTATCCAGAAAAAAACAACAATCAGTGATAGGGAAAAGTGGAACAACCAAATGTTGGAATTGCAATCATTGTAATAATGTCATACTCGGTGGGATATTGGTACATCCCTGAACAGGTGAAAAAATCAGACTTAATGTAAGCACCAACTGCAACTCGCAAAACGTTGTATACTCCATCAAATGTCCATGTGGACTTTTGTATATAGGAAAGACAGGGAGAAAAATGAAAGTGCGTCTTACTGAACACAAGAGTAAGATTAGGACTAAGAATATTAATTCTAGTCTAGCAGTACATTGGGAGGAATTTCGACATACCATCGCGCAACTCAAATTCCAAATTATTGAACAAATACCTATCATACAAGGATTAGACCATTCCAAAAGGATATTGCAACGTGAGGCATTTTGGATAAACAGACTTAACACCTTACAGCCATTTGGACTCGATGATAAATTTGAAATGGCATGCTTTCTTTAACAAACCACAATTTGTATAAAGCACGTGTCTTCACCAACTATCAGTCATATCATTCTAAAACAGCATCTGACGACATTCACTTCTTTTTCATTCCACTAACGATATCAGTTTCCTTAGAATACACTTCATTGTCAGTAATAATTATGTTAGACATGCATGGAGCGGTTCAAGAATTACGCTATGTTATTTTTGATTATCAGACTGTATATCATTGGTTAAATGTTTAACATGTGTGAATTTTGAGCTCATCTAATTTCCACCTAGTTCACACGGGAGTACCCTCACACAAAGCGGCATACACAACATCTTTTATCACACGAATATCCATCACGTTTATCGTATGTTTACGAGTATCATTCGAATAGTTGACCTAAATTCGTGGCACATTACTTTGTGTATAATACGGTCGTTAACAGTGATGTTGAGCTCGAGTATATTGAGGGAGAGTATTTCTTCCATCTCTATTCGAGTGTACGGACACGTGACCGCATGATTACCCGGAAGCACAATCGTTTTTAAGTGGCCGCCTCCAGCAGGGGAACTACTCCATTTTTTCGCGCCGTCTCAAGTAGCCAGTTGGATTCTTTCGGTAAGGGTTTGAGGTGATGGGGGAAGTTATTTTCATTAGGAAGTTATTTACTTGCAGTATTGAGGATATTTTCTGTTTGTGTACAGGAGGTTACGGAGAATTTTTCCAATCGTTATTATGCTTGGGTCCACGCTGGCGGTGCACCGGCCTAAGAGCGAATCAGAGTAGCGATACACACTTTTGAGGTATGATACGTTTGGGTTACTTCTTGGTATACGGTGATTCAGTTGGTTTTATTGACTACAGAGAGCATATTGATGAACTCTACATTGTTATAACACATCATGTGTTCTGTTTAGATAAACGGTATTCTTAGATACGTCCTGTTGTTTCTTCATTCATTAGGCTACTTCTTTTCAAGTGTTGTCAGCGTCTGTTCGCCAATGAGTAAGTGATGGATTTTTGGTTCACGTATCACTTTGAGCACATAAGTAATTGGTGAAGGGTGCATGACATCACAATCCCTACAACCACCTTCATTGCAGCTTTTTAAAAACATCTGAATTGTTCTCCCATCTTTTTACCATTTCAGGTTGCCCCTGACGAAGGGACATCATATCCCGAAATGCATTGGGCTTTTTTTCTTATGTTAAATCATGAAAGTCATCATGTAACTCATATATAAGAAATGTACTGAATGTTCATGCTTTAATGTTTTTTTTTTTTTTATAATCTTTTTATTAGTTCGATTCGCAGTTATGCATACAGTTGTAATCAACATTTCAGCAAGCATTTAATACAGCAATACATTAGCATGGGGAGAAGGTCACTTCTACATCTTATCCATTGCTCGATTTCTATTTCGCCTCATCTCAAGCTCTAACATTGGGGAAATACAGTTAGTCCCTCGATAGACGTTCCACTTGCCCCATTTTTTATCCCACTTCTTTGGGCATCCCCGGGTTATAAAGACTTCCTTTTCTGCAATCATACATTTATCAACTTCCTTCAACCATGCCTGCGTGGTCGGAGGACTTGCCACCCCCCATCCTCTAGCTATTTCTCTTTTGACTAGGGTGTTCCCAAGCGTGGCTAGTTGTTGTTCCACCTCTGTGAGATCTGTTGCCGCCCACACATTGAGTAGACCCAGCCCTGGTGTAAGAGTCAGTGTCTTTCCCAAAGCGGTTTGGATACGAGTCGTGGCCCCCTCCCATATGTGTAGAAGCCGCGGGCAATCCCATATCGTATGATAAAAGGTAGCAGTGTGGCCGCAGCCTCTAAGACAAAGTGGATCAGCTCTGGCCCCTATCTTTGCCAATGTCACTCCCGTTAAATATGACCTATGGAGGATTTTGAATTGTATCAGCCTGAAACGGAGGGTGATGGCCGCCTCCCTGGGAGACATCAGGGCAGCCTGCCAGTCCTCATCGTCAAGAGATCCCAGGTCTTTTTCCCACTGCTCCTTAAGCTTATGTAGCGTGTCAGGTATGTTATTGCACAATTTTTATAGGTCAATGAAATGGCTTTAGAATATAGTGGTCCATCTAGTAATCGATCCTCTAATGGTGATGACTCTGGTATCTCTGTGGGGTCTGGAAGAGCTGTTGTGAGGGCATGCCGGATTTGCATATATCTAAATTGTTCCCCCTGCGCCATCTTGTATTGGTCCTGAAGCTCCTTAAAGCTGAGGATCGACCCTTTTTAACCATGTCTCCGACCACAGATATCCCGATGGTGTCCCACTTATCAAAGCCAGGTTGCTGGCAGAGAGAACCCAACTTTTGGGCATACCAAAGTGGCGTTGCTTTTGTGAGGACTTTTGACCATCCTAGCCGGGAGTTAGCCTGATGCCAGATAGCTACAGTATGGGAGAGAGGCCCAAAATATCGCCCTCTCTTCACTTTAGAGTAAAGCGCTCCCAAGTAGCCAGATCGTCCGGTCTGATATCTGTCAAGCATGTATGCAGGATCATTGGGAGAGCGGTATATCCACTGGTTTATCACCACTAGTTGCGAGGCCCAGTAATAAAGTTTAAGGTCTGGGAGAGCTATTCCTCCATCGAACCAGCCTTTCGTCAGCTTTTTGGTGGCAATGCGGGGGGCCCTTCCATCCCAGAGCAGAGTCCTGACCTCACCCTCTACCGCTGAGAGATACTTGTCTGGAACCTGATATGGACAATTCTGGAGGATATATAGAAAGCGGGGAAGTGCCAGCATCTTGAACAAGGCAGCACGGCCCACCAGCGACAGGGGAAAGGATCTCCAATGTTTAACGTCTGTTTTGAGCCGGGCCAGTGGGGGGGCCAGGTTGCGATCATAAAAAAGGGTAGGGTCCGACGTAGCAAAGATTCCTAAGTATCGAAATCCCTCGACGGCCACCTCGATTGTACAATTTGGCGGGAGACAGGGGACCTGCCCCGGAGCATAAACAATACAGATTTGCTCCAGTTTATTTGGTAGCCGAGTATTTCCCAAAGTTCGTGAAGATGTTCAGAACACCATGGATGGATTTATATGGAGAGGCTAGGTACAGCAAGATGTCATCTGCGTACAGGGATATTCGATCTTCCTGACCCTCTGCCCATTTCAGGCCCCTCACCATCACCGCCTGGCGAATCCAGTCCGCCAATGGTTCTAATATCAGTGAGAAGATCATCGGGGACAGAGGACAGCCTTGCCTGGTTCCCCTTCGCAGTGTGAATATTCGTGAGGTATAGTTATTGACCCTCACTTGGCCCTGTATATCTGTGTACAGTAGTTTAATCCATCCTAGAAAGTTTGGGCCAAATCCCATCCTCACCAGGACTTCGAAGAGGTATGGCCATTCTATGGAATCAAACGCCATGGAGGCATCTAGAGATAGCACCACAGCGTCTTCCTCCAGGAACGCCCTCCGCGCCAGCACGTTAAGTCTGCGGATGTTTAATGCAGTATTTCTCCCCGGCATAAACCCAGACTGGTCAGGATGTACCAGTGATGAGATAACCGGTGCCAGTCGGGTGGCGAGAACTTTGGCTAGGATCTTAGCTTCCGCGTTGATCAGCGAAATCGGTCGGTAGGAACCGCACTGGTCACCAGGCTTCCCTGGCTTACGGATTACAACTATTGATGCTATTCGCTGATCACTAGGCAGCTTCCCTTGCTTATAGCTTTCATTATACATGGCGCGTAAATGAGGGGCAACATGGGAGGCTGCGACTTTTAAGAATTCAATGGGGATCCCGTTGGGCCCCATGGCCTTCCCAGATTGGATTTGGCTTATAGCCTTTTGAATCTCTACATCCGTCAATTCCCCCTCCAGAGTTTCTTTGTCCGTTTCGGAGAGAGTCATCACATTGCTATCAGCAAGGAGTTGGCGAGAGTCCTCCGCAGTATATGTAGTGGAGGGAGAGTAGATCTGCTCTAAGTGACTAGCAAAAGCCTCCGCTATATCCTTAGGGCGTGTAATGGTATTACCGTCGGGCATGCTCAGGCCGGCCACCCACCTCTCCCCTTGTTCTCTCCTCTCTAACCAGGCCAGCGTCTTTCCAGCCCTGTCTCCGAGTTCATATAGACGGTGTTGCATATGGAGGTATCTGGTCAACATTTGTTCCCGTGCCTTGATCTTATACTCCTCTTGTTTCATTGCCAGGCGATGCAACGTGTCGTCCGAGGGCTTATTGGTATTGTCGAGCTTAAGTTGGCGAAGCTAGTCTTCCAATTGGGCAAACTGGCTATGTTTTTTTTGGATGTAACCCACCTTTAGAGACAGTGCATGCCCCTTTAAGACCACTTTAAAGGCCTCCCACAGAGTTTGTGCTGATATTACCGAGCCGACATTTTCGGTGAAATAGTTACAGGTTTGCTGACAGAGTTCTGTTTTTATATCCGGAATTTTCAACAACCATGGGTTTAGAACTATAGTGGATCGTGGCTGCCTCTCCCATTGTGTAAGTTCAATTATAACCGGTGAATGATCCGAGATGCCTCTCGGCAGGACATGGGGATTTTGAAAATTGCTAATGGAGGCTGCGTATGTTAAAAAGTAGTCCATACGAGATGAGCTCCTATGTGCATTTGAGTAGTAGGTGTATTGGATATCTCTGGGTTTCAAGGTGCGCCATACATCTGTTAGACCCATGGCTGTAGTGAATTCTTTCATTTGCACATTGGGACGTGTCCCCGCCCGCCGGGGGTATCTATCTGTATCGTCATCCATGGTCATGTTGTAATCCCCTCCCAGGACCTGAGTGCCCACCGGAAGGTCGGTCAGTATTTTGCCAAGAGCTGTCAGTGCTTCCTTACCCAGCGCAGGAGGTAGGTATACTGAAACTATATTAAGTGCTCTCCCTTCCCATTGGGCCTCTAGGACAGCAAATCTACCCCCTGGATCTGCCCAGGTACTCTTTACAATAATGGCTAGTTTTTTCTTGACAAGAATCCCAGTTCCCCTGGATCCCGTGGTGAAGTCAGCGTGCACCAGGAGTTTGTAACCCCATCGTGTGAGGGCTTTACTTTTGTTTCCAGTCATGTGGGTCTCCTGCAACAGCACTATGTCCGGGGCCTGTCTCTTCAGGTATTGTTGGACAATACCTCTTTTAATTTTATCACCCAGTCCGTTTACGTTCCAGGTGAGTATTGAAATCGATGAGTCCATTCTACCCCCATCATCCGACACATTGACAGTAACAGTGCGACAGTTTAACAGAAGTGTATGATTGACAATTCCCCTTTCTAGTATAAGCAAGGCGTGACCTGATTCTTCCTCCCAACAATTAAGAGCAAGTGTAAGCGCTGTATATGGCAGTATGCATAGATTACTTTGTAAGTCAAACTTTCCTAAAAACAATAATCCCCCATCCCGCCACCCCCTCACCACCCCCCTCCCTGCCCATGGATTTCGAACTACCCACTCCCCAACTAGGCAGAGTGCCTCTACCCCGTTCAAAAATACCAAAAGGTGTGGGTTTGCGGTCCCCCCATCCTCCCCTACAGCTATTGGCGGTATACCTCCGTTCTCTTAGCTCCCAGCCTGATCTTGTGATAACAAACTAATACATTACATAAGTGAGTCATTACAAACGGTAATAGTGCTGCGGCAAGTGTCCTCCGGACCAGTAAGTCACTATTATAATAGGAACGTTCTCACCAATGTCCTGCATGGAGGTAGAGTTCTCTGCAGTTCTCATCGCCTAGACGGCTGTACCCCCGAAGTTGCAGCTAATTGTTCTTGGCACCAGCGGGGTCCTCATCTGAAAGAGCCCCACCGTTCTCTTTGTACTTCCTTGGCCCTGCGTTTCGGTCTCGGCGATGGCCATCGACTCTTCGCCACCCCTCCAACCACTCCCACGTGGCCTCCGGCGAGGCAAAGAACCACGTTTTCCCGTCTGATTCCACCCTGAGTTTCGCCGGAAACAACATGGCGTATTTTACTTCTCGGTCCCGAAGCTCCTTCTTCACTGCTTAAACTTCGCCGCTGGGCCTGGACCTTAGCCGTGAAATCCGGGAAGAACGTTATTTCGCTGTTTTCCACCTTGAGTGGGGGCCCTGCCCGTGCCGTTTGCAGAATGATGTCTCTGTCTCTATAGTTAAATACGCGGGCTATTAGTGGTCTTGGTGGGGCGCCGGGCTTCGGCCTCCCTCCCGGGACTCTATGTGCTCTTTCAATGGAGAAGTATTTGGAGAGACTTTTGGGCTGTAGATGTTTCACTATGATGTCCTCCACGAAGAGATCCGCTGCTGGCCCCTCAGCCCGTTCCGGCACACCTAAAATGCGGATGTTATTTCTGCGGGCCCTTCCTTCATAGTCATCCAGCTGTTGCGCCATCCTCACATGTTGGCTCTGGAGCTCGGCAACCTGGGTTTGGAGTTGCGCCGTGTCGTCCTGCAGTGATGATGTGACTATTTTGAGGTCATTGACTTTATCGTCCATTTTACGAAAGTCCGCTCGCAGTAGGGATACTTCGGTGGTAACGGAGTCGAGGGAGGACCGCACTCCGCCAATTGCTTCTAGCACGTCTCGTATGGTAGGCTCTGACTGCGGTCCCGGCTCTTTTTGTGACCCCTGCTCTTCCGTTCGCTGCATCTCTCGGTCGTCTCCCGCCTTATTCCATGCGAACTTTGTGAGTTTGCCCTGTACACTCGCTTTTGGTCCCCTTCCCGTCGCCATGGCGGGTTCTACCACAAATTAGGATGTGGGAGGCAAGGGGCGCCGGCCGGAGGTCGCCAGTCACCCGGGCGATCAAGGCAGCACTGCCGCAGGCCCCTCGTCCGTTGTTGCTAGGGCTATCTTGCAGGAACCCTGCTATCACTTCAATAGTGGGGTCTGTTAGGCAGGTGGCAGGTGCGTGTCCACAGTGTGGCTGGGCTCAATCAGTAAGCAGCGCCTCCCACGGACCGCCGGGCGTGGATCTCTCCGGTTTCGGCATTTCGTAACAGGAGGGTCTACCAGTCTATTGTAAACACTACCGCAACGTCAGGTTGCCTAAGGGCATCAGTTCTGGTACCAGCAGCGCAGTCCCGGACCTCAAAGGGACAGTAGCACCCTAATCGTTCGCATTGCCGAGGTATAGCTTCTTCCGCTGAGGTTACTCCCGATGCCCCCAGGGACCAGAGGGGTGTAGGCTGGTTATCTCCGTCCTGCTATTCTGGAGGGTGCAGTGTTCGTAGTTTCACTCGCAGGAATGGGTGGGGGACCCAGATCATAGTCTGCCAGTGGGTCCTGGACTCACTGTATCTCTCCTGCGGCCCACCGTCTACGGACCCCCACCAAAGGCACCAGCGAGGCCAAGTCACACCGGGGCCCAGGTCTCCGGCCGCAGCGCGGGAGGCTCCACTCCTCCCCCGCCCACAGTGGATTGCGGCCCGCCAAGCCACCGGCAGTCCCCCCGGGGCACCCGGGGATACACGGCCGCCCCTGCCACCGGCAACGTCCGTCCAGGCTTCGCTCCCTGGCCGCCGCGCTGGCCGTATCCTACCTTCGCTTCAGCCCGCGAAGAGCCGCTCACACCTGCGTCTACGCCTGGGTCCAAGGCAGAGTCCTTCGCTGCAGGCCTTCCAGGCCCCAAGACCGGGGCCTCGAGTATCAGCTCCCCTCGGCGAGACAGGCACCGCTTCACCTGCACGTCGCCCCCGCCACCTCTCAGGCTCCGGTTTCCACTGCCGCAAGACGCCCAGTCGCCCAGGGGAGTCCCCGCCGGCCAGCGGGCGGCAAACCTCTCCGGCCGTGCAAGTATTACACCCCGGCGTCACCAGGCCGCCATTGTCGTCGTCTGCCGCACCGCCACCCCGGATTATAGACTCCCAGGGGGGGCCAGGGCAGCTCTCGGGGCTGGAGAGCGTCTTCTCGCCTGTTTTGCTGCCGATTTGAGGTCAGGATGATGTCGGATATGTTACGAGGGATGCAGAGCTCTTCTAGCCAGCCGCCATTCCCTTCGGCTGCTAGCCACGCCCCCATGCTTTAATTTTTTGATCATAGTTTATGACATGTAAATACTATTTGATAGTAAAAATCCTTTTGTTTTACAAAGTAAAATTTTGTGTTTAAACTTTGAGTATCACACAATTTGTTGTGCACGTTGGAGTCCAAGTCTCGCTTAGGACCTGGCCACTTCATTCAGGTTTTTGAGCAGACCATACTTGAACACTCACTGAGTGGGAAATAGATAATACTCTGCAGTATTTGATTTCTCAAAAGTGGGGCACTCTTGAGTGTAACATTTTTGCTACACATCAGAACTGTAAATCCTGAGCTCTGCCAACAGATGGTATTGCTTACGCGGGGACGCCTTCACAATAGATTGGACAGGGAAGTTCCTTTACACGTTTCCTCAAGTATGTTTAATCTTTAGTGCAATACAAAATACCGGAGAAGGGAACTGTGATCCTGATATACCCAGTTTGGGCACCTCTGCACTAGTATGTGGAGTTGTGAATCTTGTTGATAAACTCCAATCTAATTCAAGACACATGGCAGATTGCTCTCCAGGAGCAGGGGATGAATACTTGTTCACAGTCTGCATTCCTTTTGATTGACCTCTTGACTCATCAGGATGTAGCGTTTGGACATTAGCCAATTTTCTAAATGTAAATGGGTGTTGAAAGCTGCCAGAGCAACTTCAACAGTGAGAATGTTCATTTTAAAATGTAAATCTTTTATGCATTGGGAAAATATCGAAAAATTAAATCCATTAGAGATGTTACCTCTCCAATTGTTATCTCATCTCTTAAATCTGATAGACCTCCAGCCGCAGATTCCTTACATTTGAATTCTCCCAGTCGTCCGACTGGATCCAGAAGATTTTTTGTGAGCAGTACCCTTGTGCACTGGTAGGTGGCGGTGGTCGTCTCCGCGTGGCAGCGTCCACACCAGATGTGACGTCTGCCTCACCTATATAGGTGCCACCTTAGTGCGCTGATGTCATTTCTTTTATTTCTGCGCTAGCCGGCGCTGATCCGAGAGAAAAGTTACCCCTCTATCAGTTTTTGACAGGTTTTTTGCGATGTTTTTCCTTATTTTAGGTTTCCTCCTGATGTGTCGAGGATGTCATTCAGGAAGACCGGTTTTAACCCCTGTGGTGCGTGTCACTGCGATATGTCGGTGACCGCCCGCATCTCATGTGTTTGTGGTGTTTGGAGCATGTCCACAGCTCCAAGTCGTGCTCCGACTGCCGGGCCATGGTGCCGAAGGCTGTGAGGGAGCAGTCCCTGAAGCTGCTAGGGGCCTGGCAGGCAACTCCGCGGAATTTACAGCCCTGCTCGAGAGGAAGGTCTTGGGACAGTTCCGGGAGTCTGAAGTCCTTTTCGTCCTACTCCAGCTCGCTGGGGCACTTGGGAAAGAGGCACAAAAAACAAGCATTTAAAGCACGCTTCGACTTCTACTGATCCGTCGGCTGACGCATTGTAGGAACATCTGCGTTTGAGGCCAGGTTCCTCGGAACTTGCACCTGGGCGGACTCTGTGCCTCCCCAATTTTCCAGGAGGTGGAACGACCCCCACTCAAGTCAGAGTTGTTCGAGGCCATGCACCTCATTTTTGAGGGGGTCGACCCCTCCGGCACGCCTTCGGGCCTCGTGGTTCATGGATCTGGACTCAACGACATGGAGCTGGAGACGCGTCGACCGATTCTGGCACAGACGGAACCCCACATACTAGGTCAAAGCATGAGTTCTATTCTGAAGGGTTAGGCCTCTGGGAGGAATCACTGGACCCTTTAGAATACCAGTATGAACAAGATATGGACTGGTGTGAGGAATTGGGTGATGCCAGCGGCCTGGACACATCTCCAGATACAGCATGCTTTCTCCTCCTACCGTGGCTACGGAGGAGGAAGCTACATGTGCAATGGTGGTGCGGAGGGACGGCTGAGATCCTCAACCTTCAGTTACCCTTGGTGTCAGTCCAGACTAACATCTTGACGGAGGTGCTGCAACCAGGAGTCTCCTCCTCTGAACCCTTACTCTTGTTCAACGAAGCCCTCACCGACGTCCTTCTGGGGACCTGATCCGCACCCAGCATATGGGCTTCTGTGAATACAGTGAAAGCCCGCCACCACGCTCCAGGGGACCCACATTTCCTCACCTGACACACTACCTCAGAGAGCTTGGTGGTCCAAGCCTCCACTTCCCATGGTGCGTTCCCTGCCGCTCCCCCGGACAGGGAATCCAAGGGGCTGGAAAGCTTGGGAAAGAGAATGTTTTCTTCCGCCAGCCTTGCATTGCGTTAATTGAACACTGCATGCTTATTGGGCTGCTATTTCCACACTCTGGGAAACGGTTGTGCAAGTGCTGCAACAGGTCCTGGAGGAGGCCCAGGCTATTCTCTCTCAAGCAGTTACAGACAGGAGAGACACAGCAAAGTTCACCATACACTGTAGCTTGGACACAACCAACATGCTGGGCAGAGCGGTTTCATTTACGTGTCACTAAGACGTCACTGCTGACTGAGAACATCTGGCTTTTCAGGGGATGTCAAAGCTTTCCTAATGGACATGCCCTTTGATGGCACCGGACTCAGCAGACTCTGCATTGGAGTGCTTTAAGAAATTGCGGGCTGAGCCAAGTTCTTGGGCCGCTCTGCTGCCCCACATCACCCCCAGTCTGCCTTTTGCGGCCACGGAATGGGCTTTCAACCGCAGCAACCTTATTCTAGCCACTGAGCCGCGCAAGCTTCTCAGCCTCTGTGTGGCTGAGGGCACGGTTCCTTACCAGGCTCGTGGGTCGGGTAGCCAGGTTTTGGTCCAGCCACCACCCCTTAGCAGCTGCAGCCTTCAATCCCTATTAGTCTCGCCCTCTTAGATCATAGGCGTCCAGTTGGTGGCAAGATCTGCCATCACCTCCACCACTGGCAGTCCATAACATTGGACATGTGATTTCTGCATATCATTCAAAGGGGCTGCTCCCTCCCCTTCGAGACTACTCCTCCCTCCATGCCTCCATCTTACGACCGGCTAACGGAGGATCATCTGTCTGCTCCGGGAGGTAGTCGGGCTCTGATGGCCAAGGGAGCCATAGAGAGAGTTCTGGTGCCAGAAATAGGCTGTGTTTTCAATTCCCTCTTCTTTCTTGTGCCAAAAAAAGGACAAGGGGATTCGTCCTATCCTAGATCTCCAAGATGTAATCTACTACCTCAAAAAAAGAAGAAATTCAAGATGCTCACATTGGCGCAGGTCTTGTCTGCCATGGACCCAGAAGACTGAATGGTAGTGTTGGACCTACAAGACGCCTATTTTCACATCCCTGTGTTGCCTGCCTGCCCATCTCCGTTACGTGTGGTTTACGGTAGGCCATGAGCATTTTCAGTTCACCGTGCTCCCCTTTGGCCTTACCAGCGCCCCTCGGGTGTTCACCTAGGTGATGGTGGTCGCTGCTCACCTGTGCGGATCAGGAGTGTCAGTCTTCCCCTATCTCGACGACTGGCTGCTGAAGGTGGGCTTGCTCCACGCTGTCATCTCCCACCATCAACACACACGCAACACAGGTGGGAAGAAAGGTACCACCCTTCCCTTCGTCCTCCCTACTTAAACATTAATTCACACCAAGAAAAAGGAAGGGGTATTAAAAAATGATCTATTGTCTCATAAGGAGCTGCTCAATATTATACAACGGGAAATCCCTTCATGTTTAAATACTACCCTCACGCACTAGATAGTATCATGCTTCATCATAGGGCATGCATCAACATTCTGACACAGACCAACGTACAGAATGGAGCGAATTAAAAAAAAAAAAAATGTGTTATTGTCAAAAAGTTAAGGAACTAGAGTAAATCCCTCTGTCCCATCTAGATAAAGGATCCTCAACACAGAAAAAAATCTAAAACTAACTAGGGGATTGTCTGCTGAATTTTATTTTGAACTTCTCCTGGCAGGATTAAAAATAGTATGGGCGGGTATTTCTGGATCATTAGTATCTGTGCCCACTAATATTTGTGTTTTTTATACATCTGCATGTTTCGGCCTTGCGCATTCCCATTGTGGAATATTGAGCAGCTCCCTATGAGAGAATAGATCATTTTTTAATAACCCTTCCTTTTTGGTGTGAATTAATGTCCCCTCCCACCTCCAGACTACTGCGGACCGCCTGCATTCGCTGGAGTTAACTATCAACATGCCGAAGTCACACCTGACTCCCTTTCAGAAGCTCCTTTTCCTCAGAGCTGTTTTGGACATAGTGCAGTTTCGGCTGTATCCTCCTGAGCAGCGAGTCCAGGATATTCAGACTGATACTGTTGTTTCAGCCTCTATCCTGGATTTCAGTGAGACTGGACCTGAGGTTGTTAGGCCTCATGGCCTCCTGCAGCCTGCTAGTGACACATGCCAGATAGCATATGCAGGCTCTGCAGTGGGACCTGAAGTTCCAGTGGACGCAGCATCAGGGGATACTCTCCAGTCAGAGGCAGAACCCTCTCCCTTCCCCAATCAGATCTCACAATAGTGACAGATGCGTCACTCCTACAACAAACAGGGTGGGGTCGTGGATCCTTTGTCAAGAAGCCCTGCATCTCTGGACCTGGGTGGAACAGCAAGGCAGTTCCCTGATGTTTCAACATATGGCAGGTTCCATGAACTGGGCGGCGGACAAACTCAGCCGCCGATGCCTAGTGGATCACAAATGGCGTCTTAGAAATGGGGGTCTCTAGTTGGCAATGGTTGGGACCATTGTCTAAGTAGGAACCCTTCTTCCTAGTCAGGGTAAGGGGGATACACTTCTAAAATAACCCCTGCTCACCCCCTTGGTAGCTTGGCACGAGCAGATCGGCTTATCTCCGAGGCATTGTAAAGCATTTGCGCACACATACAGTAATGCAGTGAAAACAGTACAAATGGACACCACACCAGTTTAGAAAAATAAGTAATCTTTATCTAAACCAAACAAGACCAGAAATGACAAAAATCCACAATACAGTAATCAAAATGAACTTCTTAGAAGGTAAAAACAGTTCTGTCCATAGTAAACTATAGATGCAACACTTTTAACACAAAGTACCTTGGATGCGTCAAAATCATAAACCTGAACAGCTGCAGGGAAGGTGATGCGTCTGTTCCTTACTGCCACGCAGGGGAGGTGATGCGTCGGTTCCTTACTGGAGGGGAGGTGATGCTTCAGTTTCTTACTGCGCAGGGAGGTGATGCGTCGGTTTCTTACTGTGGCCCAGGTGTCCATGTAGACTTGGCGCCCTGGTGCGATGCGTGGGGATCGGGAATGCGTCGGTTCTCGATGCAACGGCGCTGCGTTGGTTTCTCCAGCTGTGGTCCCACGATGCGTTGGTTATGGCAGCCACACAGCAGGGCATGCGTCGGAATCGGCGCAGTGATCTCGGACTCCGTAGATCGGTGCACTCGAAGCGGTGTGCAGCGATTTCTCCAGCCATGGGCAGGCGATGCGTCAGTTTCTTCAACGGTACGATGGCGATGCGTGGAAATTCTTCCAGCACGGCGGCGATGCGTTGGAAACTGGTACGGATGCGCCACGCTTTTCTTCGTTGTGTCTCTTTTCCAGCTTCCACCAGCAGGAACATCCTCCAGAGGCCCAGAACAGTAGCAGGCACCTCTTGACAGGTCAGACCTCCCAGCAAGGAAGTTCAGGGGAGCTGGGGTTGAAGTCTTTGTGTTCCTGAGACTTCAGAACAGGAGGCAAGCTCTACTTCAAGCCCTTGGAGATCTTCCTCAAGCAGGGTAAACAGCAAAGTCCTTGTCCTTTCCTTGGCAGAAACAGTCACTGCAGGCCAATCCCAGACAGCACACAGCAAAGGGGCAGTACTTCAGTTTCTCCAGCTCGTCTCCTTGGCAAAGGTTCCTCTTGAATTCCAGAAATGATCTAAAATTCTGGGGTCTGGGCCTCAATATTTATACAGCAATTCTTTGTTCTCTAGTTGCAGAGAAGCCCTGTGCTCAGTCAAAACCAGTTCTGTCCTCTCTGGTCCAGCTTCCCGGCAGGAGGTTGAGACAGCATTGTGTAAGGCAGACCAGGCCCATTCAGGTGAAAGGAAATCTCCTCCCGCTACTCTAAATGCAGCCCAGGTCTATTCAGGCCAGCCCTGATTCATCCAGGAAAGGCAGAACACACCTCATCCCCCCCAGTGGCTGTCTACAGTGAATGCACATCCCCAGCCCCTGTCGCTCCAAAACCAGACAGTCAATTCACAACCCAGATGAGGCACACAGGATGGCTAAGCAAGAAAATACCTACTTTCTAAAAGTGGTATTTGCAAACCCAGAATGTAAAAATCATCCTTGCATAAAGATGCATCTTTATATTCTGAGTTCAGGCATACTAAACTTTACCTTCCCATCTTATCCCAATGGAAAGTTATATTTATAAGAGGTTATAAACAAACTCCCATTCTATCCTATGGGACAGATAGCGCCTCAATAGTGAAAAACAAAATTCACTGTAGTTCACTATCAGGACATGTTACACATATCACAACATGTCCTACCTTTCACAGACACTGCACCCTGCCCACAGGGGTACCTTGGTCCTACCTTAGGGGTGACTCACATGTAAGAAAAAAGGATAGAGCCTGGCAAGTGGGTGCACTTGCCAGGTCGACATGGCAGTAGAGACTGCTCTCAGACACTGTAGTGGCAGGTCTGAGACTCCTTTGAAAGGCTGCTTGTGTGGGTGGCACAATCAGGGCTGCAGGCCCACTAGCAGCATTTGACTTACAGGCCCTGGGCGCACACAGTGCACTGTTCTAGGGACTTAGTGGTACGTCAAATAAGCCAATCATGGAAACACCAGCCCATATACACAATTTACAGAGGGAGCGCTTGCACTTTGGCACTGATCAGCAGCGGCAAAGTGCCCAAAGCATCTAGACCAGTAAAACGAAATTCCGCACACAGCAAAAATACAAGAGGTAAAGTGCAAAAATGCAGGGGAGGACCACGCCAAGGATGCCAGGTCTTAAACGCGTCCCCTCCAGCTGAAATATGGGGAGAACTACCCACCCTCCTGGGAGTTCTTCACTTAGGCAGAAAAATCTGGACAGACCAGCATTGGTGTGTTCTGTACTAGGGCGGTGTTCCACCGTAAAGTCCATCCCATGTAGGGAAATGGACCATCTCAACAGCTTTGGGTTCTCGTCCCTCATCTGCATTAACCATCTGAGGGGCCTGTGGTCTGTCTGAACCCGGAAGTGAGTCCCAAACAAGTAGGGCCTCCGCTTCTTCAGCGCCCAGACCACAGCAAAAGCCTCATGCTCAATCGCACTCCACCTCTGTTCCCGTGGAATTAATGGTCACGTGGCCTATAGGGACATTGTCGTCTTCACTAAGTTAGCATGAGCACGTTCCAGCCTGCCTGCTGATTTGCGCACGTTACTACACGTCTCGATTTTGCTACTTTCTATAGCTGATTTCACATGAGAACTCATCGTTGTGTTCACTCTCTGCATGTTCCTGGGATTTAAAGTGAACATTATGTGCAAGGTCGATCAACAATGCCCCTTGTTGTTTTGTTCTGGGCAGGCCTCAGCCCTTAGACAAAACATACAGATGCAGCTGTTTGGACAGCGTACTCTGATTTTATGGGAATACACAAATAGGTAGCACACACTTGGAGAGGGACCTTTCCAGGGAGAAGAGCAAGACAGCACCTATGATGAGGATCTACCATCTATAGGCTAAGGTATGGGGTCTGCTGACAAAAGCCCAGAGATCTTCTAATATATAATAATACTGCTTCTTAGCAAGGGGAGGGAGGTTAGGCTCCATTGTCTTTTTATGATGACATCTCCCTTTATGATTTATGGACTAGCTGCTATGCTGACTGTATTTGTCCTATGCATTTTTCTGCTTGTTGTGGCACGTTTACTGCAGGTTAGGGCACGTTAGTTAAAATAAATATTTTAAACTATTTTGTGTCTCTCAGATCTTATTGTGGACAAGTACAAGAGTGCGAAAGGGTGTGTCTTGTTACCGCGATTCCTGAAAGATCTTGGAGTGTTGTGTTCTGGGGTGTCTAATCATTTGTTTCTCTGTGAGTGAGTAGGAGAGCAAGTGAGACACTATAGCTAGTCGGTTCTGGGCTCATGGGCACTAAGGTGGTAGGATGACTCGGTCACTATACACCAAGGTCCTATAATCCTGCGCATAGTTATGTTTGTGCAAAATCCCTGCAACATGGCGCCCAACGTTTGGTGTGGTACTTAATCGCGAGACCCCTGAGTAGCGCTTGTGCTTGTCCATAATACCCTCTCACCAATTCTGGAGACGTCCGTGGTGTGAGGGCTTAACCTCCTATATTTATATTTTTTATAGGTTTTTCAAGCTTGATGTTTAAAAGGTTTTGTTTCTTTCTTAAAACCCGGTTGTTCGCTACCGTTCTCCTGGTTTATCTTTTTCTGTTTTTATTATGGCAGTCGCTATTGCGGCGCCTACCTGCGTGGCGGTTACAGCATTCTTGACTCAACGTGGATTCCCCAATGCGGGGGCGTCCTTTATCTTTGTGGTCGAGGCGGACGCGACTTCCCGCTTCGAGGTCTTTTACTCTTGGGTTACATTTCCTGCAGTGGATCGAAATAATAATTTGTTTCATGAATATACAGCGGCCACAGTGCCACGGGCTTATCGGCCTTATGCATTAGTTGAAGTTCCGTTGATGGCCTGGGAGCATACCATCTGGTTTAATGGCACCCTTCCTCACCCTGTTTCTGTTGTCCATTTAGGCCCCTTATCGGTCGATGGGGCCTCTTAGCCTGTTTTGGCAGGTTTTACGCCGCATCCAAATTATTTTAATGTTACACTCGCAGAGCTACGTCAGTTACATACAACGCTGATTCATATACAGAGAAGTGATTCAGTTTGTCGCGTGCGATTCAGGTGGCTCCGGATGGAGCTGCTCCTCCTCCGCCTGGACACGGCGGTGGCCTTGTTATAAGCCCCGTCATTGTTAAATCAGCAATGGGCAAGCGTTTTCTGAATAGAGCTAATTTGCCATATTGGCTTGCAGAAAAATGTGAACAACTCGAGGCTGTTTTTCCGCATACTACTCCTGTTGAGAAACACAGGATCCTGACAATGAGTTTACCGAGTGGTATTATTCCCGCTTTAGCTGATTGCACCACCTGGGGGACGGTGTTTGCTTCAGTGCATACACTATGCTTTGGCACCCCCTCCATGAGCGTTCTATTGAGCGTTCTGAAGAAGGTACAAGATAAACACGGGGCTGGTCCAGCCCTGGAATTGGGGAGGAGATTAGTGGGCATGTTCCCTATTGTCTCCGATATGATTCTGGCCAACATCAAAGGTGAGGCAGTTTGCTTACAAGTGCGCCAACGCCTATTGGCTGTGGCGGACGTTGACCGGCAGCGGCAATTGATGATTATTATTGCGGAGGTGTATACCTCGTTGGGGCGCAATAGTTTGGGAGTAAGACCTTTTACTCGGGTACAGAACAAGCTCCCACCTGAAAAGGAGGGACACCCAGTCTTTCCTAAAAAGGCTTGGAATAAAAATCAGCGGCAGCAACAGAAGCCTGGTGCACGTGCTGGCTCGCCACCACTTGACACTTCTGAACATAGATATGATTTGTGCGACAGCTCTAAAATTAAAACGCCAGAGAGGTTCCAGGTTCCTGATCCTCATTCTCCTCGTTCTTTTCAGGAATCATCGGATCAACAGTTCGGCGGGGAAGGACGTCAGGATCGCAGAGCAGGCGAGTGTGCGCAAGCAAGACGTGACCCGCAGCGCCAGTTTGATGTAAAAGTCAAGCAAGGGGAACCACCTCAATATCGTGCCCCATTTCAGAAGAAAAAAGTTGCCGCTTTGACTGCAAAGTATGCCTCAAATGGTGAGAACCCTGCTCCTCGGCAGGAGTTGGGCGGTGACCATCCTGGACAGCGCGGCAGAGGTTACCATAGTGCGGCAGACACTCCACCAGCATCTGGAGGCGAAAGCAACTGACACTTTTATTACAGTACAGACAGCTGATACTCGAGTTGCCCCTCCCGATAGACTTTATGAAGTAACCCTCCAAATTGAAGGTGATATTAAACGCCCGATTCGAGCAGTGTTTTGGGAGAACCTCACTTCTTCTTATGATATTTTGTCGGCGGAGGTTGATTGACCTCCCCCTTTTGTCCTAGCTTCCTCTAGAGGGGAAGATGTTATTCTTCCTAGTTTTTTTTAACATGTTCCCGATGATGATAAAATGGCTTTTGCCTCAAGTGGGCATTATCCTTAGCTCCGGTGTTATATCGCAATCAGGCAGGTTGGGACGAGGGTTCCCCGGTGCATGTGATTCCTTTGCGTTCTACACCTCAGCCTCAACCACAGTATCCAAACAAACGAGACGCTAAGGCATCTGTAAGTGAAATCTTGACCCAATTGGAATATCGGGGTGTAATTGAACCCTGTGTTTTCATCCATGAATAATCCTCTTTTTCCGATATTGAAACCGAACAGTTTATATCTTATAGTTTTAGATTAGACATTTGAACAGTCATGTTCATACCTTTGCGGTTCAGAACACACATAGCTCTGCGTTAGTGAATAACATTGTTCGCAAAAAATACAAAACCACTTTGGATATTTCCAACGGCTTCTTCAGCCATTCTTTGGCTCCTGAGAGCCGCGATTTGACCGCATTCAGTGTGTTGGGTAATCAGCGCCGATATGCGAGATTGCCTATGGGATATAAGAATAGCCCTAGTGTGTTTGCGGCACGCATAGTGTCCCTTTTGCATGAGATCGACCCCGATGCCTTCTCGTATGTCAATGACATACTTGACGGATGATGAATTACTGCCGTATCTCTTGCGTGTGGACCGCATTATCACACATTTTGCAAACTTTTTTTTTACAAATTCAACTTTGCTAAGTCTCATATCTCCTTTTTGGCTGTACTTTTTCTTGGTTATGAACTTAACAATGAAGGTAGGGGGCTGGCCCCCCACTTTCTGGAGAAATGTGCTCAATTGCAACCTCCATCTACTCTTGAAAAAATTACAATCTTTGCTGGGTTTTTTCAACTTCGGGAGGACATACATTCCTGATTATGCCCAGCGTATCAAACTTCTTTACTCCTTGATACAACCTTCTTTTTCGGCTTCCTGTTGGCTTCCAGAACATACCTCAATTCTTTGGTCTCTGCAGTCTGATCTGCTGGCGACCAACTTCTTGTTAACACAAGACAATTCTACAAATTTGGTCATAAGGATTGTACCTGGCGCGTTAGGTTTCACCTACTTGACTTTCAATGAGGGGGACACGGTCTTCATTGATTATAAATCGCATTTGTATACTCCTGCTGAGATGCGTTTCTCCCCTACTGAAAAAAGTTTGACAGCTGTCCAGATGGCGATTCTCAAGGAACGCTCTTTGGCTCAGGGTAAACGCATTTTCGTGGTCTCGCCAATGCCTGCTTTAGAAGCTGTTACGAAGGCGAGTGTTCCGAATTCCAAAGCTTTGCATCCACGTTGGATACCATGGGCTAGTTCTTTGACATCGGCTGATGTCAACTTTATCTTTGACCCTTTGCAGACACAGGAGTTTTTACAATATGCACATGTTCATCCTCCTCCATTGTCATTGCTTCCTCTTGATCAATAGAACTGTATTATTTACACCGACGGTTCCGCTCAACCGGCAGTTGGTTCTAAACATGCTTATTCTGCGGCCTGTGCAATAGTGGCAGGTAAGATTGTTGATGGGGATTTTAAATTCTCCTTGGTGTACACACAGGCACTTGGTGATTGCACGGCTCAATTAGCGGAGCTACGTGCGTTGGTTTTAGCGCTTGAATTTGCAGATGCTGAGGTTCCTACTCTTATTGTGTGCCATACGTTTTACTGTGCGCAATCCTTCAATGACAATTTGTTCTTCTGGACAAAAAATGATTTTCATGATTCTAAAGGTAGTGCAATTAAGCATAAAATGCTTTGGGTTAAAGTGGTTGCTCTTAAGGAACATTTGCCACTCACATGTTATCCATACTTTGGGCCATCAACGTGTGGGAGCACACGCTGTTGGTATTTCGCTGGCTGATGAGGCAGCCAAATCTGCAGTAGCCACTTGTTCAGTAGCAGCAGTCACTAGGTCAATGACTAAAATTGATCATGATATTTTAGCAGCTATAGCTGCGACGAAGGAGGGAACAGCGTTTCCTCAGGGTTTCCCTTCCTGTTATTCATACCACTTGTCCTCTGATCAACTTCCGTTTGTGACAATTCCATCCGTTGAGGATCGGCTGATTCCCAACGAGGACCGCAGACTTTCTTTAATAATTGCTGCACATGAAGGTGTTGCTTCTGCACATGCCGGAGTGACAGCGACTGTTTCCCTTTTACAGCAACGTTTTTGGTGGCGTGGTTTGTACCAACAGGCGCGTAAATATGTTCTTTTTTGTGACATTTGTCAACAAATTAAGTCTTCTACTGCTGCACATCTACCACATACTCAGCTTTACATTTCAAATCAGCCATTTCACTGTGTTCATCTTGATCACTGCGGTCCTTTATCTTCTCACACTGCATTTAAACATATCTTAGTTGCAGTGGATTCATGCACTATATTCCTTTGGGTTTGGCCGCAACGCATTGCTGACGCTCGAACGGTCATAAAAGATTTGCGTGTCTTTGTTAGGACATTTACCTGTGGCACCTTCCATTCTGACCAAGGTCCTGCGTTTGCCTCTAAGGCTTACCGGGATGCGATGAAGTCTCTTGGGGTGCAGGTGCAATTTTCATCTCCATATCGGTCTAATGGCAATTCTGTTGTGGAGCGGATGAACCGTGACTTAAAGCAATCTTTGACAGCTAGAGTCTTGGGTACTGGCAGGGGCTGGTTGGCTCATCTCTATGGAATCCAACGTGCACTAAATAATCTCCCTAGAAGATCTCTGGGTGTGCGTACCCCATACCAAATGCTCTTTGGCATTAAAATGTTTGTGCCAGACCTTGATGGTCTAGACATTGTGGCGGCTGCCGCATCCTTTGGCGTAGATAATAGTTGTGCTATGTTACTGGATCTACAAAAGGCTTGTGATGCAAAAGCACATTTGCCCACTTCCACTGATGCAGCGGTGCTGATTCGGGTTTCTGGCTGGCTTCCTAAAGTTGGAGATCTGGTCCGAGAGAAGGTGGAGAACAAAAAAGAATTTGGTCCATCATCCGTGCACCGGTCAGGGTCCTTGGCTTAAAAGGCTCCTGTACTGTGATTCTGCCTCCTTTGCCTAGTCGGAAGGAAAATCGTTACATTTCAATCGAACATATCAAGCTACACCATATGGCCGATACTGAATAGTATGCCTCCCAGCATTCCACGTCGGGATCTTTCACTAAATCCAATGATGGCTAGTTCTTAGACTACTCCCCGACAAATGGTGGGGGAGATGGAAACTTCACTTGATTTATTAACTGTTTTACCTTCTACATCCACAACAGCGGATATTGAGTATGCTTCTCCAGTTGAGGTCATAATTGACATTCCTGAGAGTACCATACCTGAACCATCAAATGCATCGCAACCCCTGTTTCAGCTGGGGTCCAGTGGTTACTATATGGACCTTCACCGTTTTTCTTCAGATACATCTTCTTTGCCTTCATCTGTGGCTGAACCCCCTACACGTACTAGTCTTCATCTCCTGGTTCAAAAAGACTTACCTAGTCCCACCCTGGACATATGTCTGGATGGTCCTGATAATTATATTCCTCTTCATGTGGATTGGGTTTGACTGTTTTTTTCCTCTTGATTAATGCCCATTACTTACCTGAACGCTCTGCTGTGAACTTGGTTGATGGAGTTCTGGCCCCTCACACTTACTCTCATATAGTGAAACAAGATCAAGCACTAGTTAATATTTCAGCATTCCCTGTGTCTGATGGCATTGTCTGGGATAAAGTTTCATACGATATCCATGGCCCGACAGAAACTTTGAACATTCCATATGTATTTCGCGTCTCTCTGGGAGATGTAGTTTTGCCTGGTATACACTCTGATGACTGGGATGTTCATGCTGTCCATTCACTGTTCTCAGATTTGAAATATTACACTGCTTTTGACACTGAAGATTTGTATTTGAACTCTGCCAATTATGCAGATTTATTCTGTTATCAACATTATGGCCATCATTTTTTACATAAAACAAATACGCAGAGACCATTTTTTTTATTACACCCAATGGGATCATTGCCAAACCCCTTTACAGGGGAGCTCTAGAACCCGACGCAACAAGTTTATATATTTTACTGGTTACAAGCTTTCTGACCCAGAGTCCTATTTTTACAAACTGAAGATATTCAACCCATCCAAATTTGTTAACCCACACTAAATTAATTTATTCCTTGTCCTTCATAACTGATTTAGCTGTGAAAGGTTACGATTATTGGAAGGACACAATTGATTTAAAGTCCATTTGGGGTACACAGGATTGGCAAGTGCAGGGCACTGAATCATTACATCGCGCGTGTCTGATACCGTCTCAACTTATTGTTTTTAATAAGACGGTTCAGCAGACTACTTGTTTTAGTCTAGCAACAGCTAAAAATCTAAATTCTCCCTCTATTCCGTTACCAGCTGCATATGAAGCATGGCAAACACATACAAATTACACAATTGAGGAATTAACAGTCATGTTTCAGAATGCAAAAGACACACAATTGATGGACGGAATGCAGAACAAATCAAAACATTCACCCCCAGTCAAGAGATCTGGGTTAAATCCATCATTCTTTTGCTCACCATGCCACCCCAGTTTAGACCTGGCCATATGCAAATCAGTCTTGACCCTGTGCCTCATGGGAACAGTCCAGCCCGAACTGCCAAGCCAGGCCCTCCCTGGACCGGAAACAAGCATCCTAGGACCGGTTTCGGGGTTTCACCCCTCTTCAGCCAGGATAGCTTGATTCCAGTGGCACAGTGAGCCCAGGACCCACGTCTGGGCATACCTGGCGCACTTAGGGCGAGAAAGCAAAAGACACACAATTGATGGACGGAATGCAGAACAAATCTAAACATTCACCCCCAGTCAAGAGATCTGGGTTAAATCCATCATTCTTTTGCTCACCATGCCACCCCAGTTTAGACCTGGCCATATGCAAATCAGTCTTGACCCTGTGCCTCCGGTCCAGGGAGGGCCTGGCTTGGCAGTTCGGGCTGGACTGTTCCCATGGGGCACAGGGTCAAGCCTGATTTGCATATGGCTGGGTTCAAACTGGAATGGCATGGTGAGCAAAAACGATGGATTTAGGCCCAGATCTCTGTACTGGGGTGAATGTATGACATTGTTCTGCATTCTGTCCATCAATTGTTGTTTTGCATTTGTCACCCCGAGTGGGACGGGTATGCCCAGGCGTGGGTCCCGTGCTCTCCATGCCACTGGAGTCAAGCTATCCTGGCTGAAGAGGGGTGAAACCCGAAACCGGTCCTAGGATGCTTGTTTCCAGTCCAGGGAGGACCTGGCCAGGCAGTTCGGGCTGGACTGTTCCCATGGGGCACAGGGTCAAGACTGATTTGCATATGGCTGGGTTCAAACTGGAATGGCATGGTGAGCAAAAAAACGATGGATTTAGGCCCAGATCTCTGTACTGGGGTGAATGTATGACATTGTTCTGCATTCTGTCCATCAATTGTTGTTTTTGCATGTTTCAGAATGGCACACTCAATTCTTCCGTAATTAACCCCTTGGGATGGTTAGTGTGGCCGACCACTTCGAATGCATGTCAATTACGCTTTTTGAATACTACAAAAGGTTTTACGCCAAGCAGAACTGATCCTCGTTTCCCACACTCCCATACAGTTACCACATACTCTGTGGGTAAATTGTGTCAACAATGGTTGGAACATTCTACATTATCTGTTAAACAGCATCTTTCCCTTTTTCTGGAGACCTTGATCTTGCCGATTTTCTCTCAGGTTCAAAGTCCCCTCGCACAAAACTTTTTCTTTATTCGGCATAGAATGAATTTTGGAAGCTCTCGCAGATGGAAGCTACGGTTCGCCTGCACCAAATTGACCAAGCTAATTTAGAAAAAGTTCTTGCAGTAGTAGATAACAGCATTAATACTCTGTCTTCTCGTATATCTGCTTCAGATCATATTGTATCCTCAGTCATTGACATTGTTCAACATGAAGTGTCTGTTTTGTCCCATGGTCAAAATCAGTTGCGATCTGTAATGCAATTTGCTTGGACTTTGCAAACGCTCAAGTGGGAAACTGCCATGGGATTACCTGAATGCTTCAGCACTGTTTTTGCCATTTAATTTGACAGATAAACAGAAATTAATGTCCATGAAAGATGCAACCTACATATTGTTACATATAGAACAATTGGAACAGTTACCATTTTCTGTAGCAGAGACCGATTCAACTGTGGTTAATACATGGGGTTATTTCACTGCCTATCTCGCCGTTTCAATTTACGGCATGCATGAAACACTATCCTGTTGGTAGATATGAGCCCCTCTGCAGTAGCTATATTCATGAATTGTGGTCCCTACCTTTCACCTACAGATGTCAGCGCGCACATGAGGTTTTCATTACAGGGGAGGATTGCGATTCCACAGTAGGACATTCCCTAGCCTGTAAACAAGTTAAGCTTCACAGCCCTGTAACATTTTGGCCCCTAATCTGGCTTGTTTTTTAAAAGGTACCCCTGTTCCAACGATCATTCCCGCATTTACGTTGCTTTCGAACGGCAGTTATCTTATTCTAAATTACCACGACTGCTGTGGCTTACGGGCAGGCATTCCGTATATAGTGATTGATTCACAACGTGTTACATGTTGCAGCAATGTCTTGTTTCCACCCCCGCATGGGATTGCAGATAGTTCGCTTTGGCCTTCCATTCCAACTTTGAAAACCGATTTCAATAAGCTAAGCAGACTCAAAGCGCTATTGTTTCAACAAGAAGTGGCTCTCGCATCAGCTCGACAGACCTTCGAATTGCAGGTGGCGAGAACCGCAAGTGAGATTCACTTACTGTTAAACTCAAATTTCCCACTCCATTTTGGAGAATTAATTCACCAAATATTTAATGCGTCTGATACAGAAGGCCTAGCCCACTTTTTTAAAGTTGTGGGATCCGGCCTTGTCACCTCCTTTCAGACTATTTTTGGAGTAATACCAGCCTTTATTCATTCTAATTTTTTCAGCGCCTTCGGAGGGTTTCCCCTGGTGCTCCTCTTAATTTGCAGCGTTCTGGTGCTCCTATTGCTGTAAAGCAATGGCTGCTCGATTTGTGGAACTGCCAAACCCGTTCCAGTTGCAGCTGTACCGTGAGCGGATGAGCCAACTTTTTGGTGCCATGCCATTGGCAACTGTAGACAACGGCTATTGCCTGACCTTCCGTTATGCCTACTTTACCTGCGTGCAACCTGTGTTCCACTGTCTCCGATGCTCTTTTCAATGGGCCCTGGATGTCTGCCTCTCCAATACAACACACGCTGCCCTGGATTACAAACTGTTATTGGGTCCGTTGAAAGCCCATGACCAGGAATGTTCCATGGGTAGGCGCTTGGTGTGTGATCCACAAGTTGGACCAATGGCAGGCCTGAGTACCTGTGCTCCGGCACAGCGCCTCTTGGGTCTGAGTTTCATTGAAGTTAACGCAGGTTGCCCTGAGATGCTCCCAACGGCCTCTGGATATGAGGAGCATGTGTGCTCGTTCGATCTACTGAACTGGATGGCATACTTTTTCACTATGGAAGGGACAGACCACGTTCTGGAGTTTATTGGCATTCCGCTTTTCCCGCAACGTCTCTGAATCTGAGGACTCACCATGAATGGAGGTGTTTTTGGGTGCCAAGTTGGAGATATATATATATATATATATATATATATATATATATATATATATATATACGTGTGTATATACATGTGTGTGTGTATGTATATATATATATATATATATATATGTGTATATATACATCCATCCAAGTCCTCCAGGCAGGGTCTTTTCGGGATCGAGCCCGTTGTCAGCTGGTTCGTGCCGCCGGTAAGCCCAAAACCGGCAATTAATTATCCACAAAGATTCAAAATAAACGCACACTCGGAGATCAGGTAGCACTTGATAGCTATTTAATGCACGTTACGCGTTTCGACCGTATTCTTGATCACACGAACAGAAAAGCATTCCTAGCATGTTTAAATAAAGTAATAAAAAAAAAAAACCACATTTGTGAAAGTCGACAAGGGACTACATTTCAGGTAACCATCAGCATCATTGTGAAATGGCAGACATCTTGTAATGAGCAAATTATAAATGTAAGTACTAATATACATACAAATATGTATGCGCCAGTTTAACAAAGCATAACTTCATTTCATATTTCATTCTCAAAACAATATGATGAGTTAAAATTTACAATCATATTGCAAGACTTAATGACAACCGTTATATAGTAAAGAAACGCCCAAGTTGGCGCTATCATAGCTCTAGTGACAACAATATGGCTGGCATATTCAGTGGACATATGAATTCGGTCTAGTGCCAAATCCCTGCGAATCATGGTCCACTTTACTCTCCCTAATGAGATCACCACCTCCTCTAGGTAACTCTATGCGCCAGTATCGCAAAACATAACTTCATTTCGTATTTCATTCTCAAATCCCTGCGAATCATGGTCCACTTTACTTCCCTGATGAGATCACCACCTCATTTAGATAACTCTATGCAGTCTAGTGCCCCATTATTCTGTGGTGGTGTTTATACATCTTGAGTTTTAGGTGTATATATAGTCCTGTGAGTATATCCATCATAGATTAATATTCAGTTGTTAATACACAAGATACTTGTTGTCTTTTCTATGTAATGCCCAAGTCATTATCAGAAAATAAATAGGATTCTCGTGAATAAAAAGTGCTGTAAATAACTGCTAGAAAATAGAATAGAAGTGCTCCTTATATAAACTAATAGTAAAAATTCAAAATTATTTCATTTTTTCTTTTTCTCAAAAAATTACTATTTAACATAAAAGTCCCTTATCTGGATTCAGTGTCATCCGAGCCCGGGGAAGAAAAGGATAGGGAACCCGTGAAGTGACCATCCAGACGGTGGGTCCCTTCCTTTCTTCCTGTGAAAAAAAGAACCCAAATAAGAGATAGATAAATATAAAATCTTACACGGAGCAAATACATACAGACAAGATAATATATTGCAAACAGCATACATATTTCATGCTCCATGAACTTGGAGATGAGGCTAATTCCTCATCAAGATTATGTCCCCCTGGAAACTTAGTTTCTAATTCTAGAATCCATTTGGATTCCTTTTGTCTAAGTGACAATTCCCTATTGCCACCTCTTAGACCTTGGTCTACTTGTTCAATTGCAAAGAATCTCAATAAGGAATTATTGGATTGATGGTGTTCCAAGAAATGCCTGGCAATGGGGTAGACAGTGTTTACATTAGTTATGGCTCTAAGATGTTCCATGACTCTTTTTTTCACCATACATGTTGTGCTGCCCACATATCTGAGCTTGCATGGACACTCCAATGCATAGACAATAAAAGTGCTGCTACATGTCAAGAATTGATTGATTTTCCAACTATTCGTTCTCCCTGGGATACTGAATTCTTTCACTGAGAGACTGAATCGACAGGCCCTACAGTGCCCACAAGGATAAAACCCTTTGAGCTCATGGAAGTCATTTCTTTTAGTCGCAGTTATGTCCCCCTTTACTAGGATATCACGTAAACTTTTACCTTTCCTATAAGTGATAAGGGGTCTTTCTCCTACCTCTTTGCCTACAACTGCATCGGTTTGTAGGATCTTCCAACTGTCTGTTAAGATTTTACGAATTTTACTGGATCTGTTGTTAAAGGTTGTGATCACTCTGATACCACTTTTTTTCTCTTGTCTCTGTTTACCCTCTGCCTGTTCCAGTGATTTCTCCCTACTGACGTCCTTAACCTTACTCACAGCCCTATCTAGGACCCATTCCGGATAACCTCTTTGTCGGAACCTATTTAGCATGACATTTTGTTCCTCTTGAAACCTCTCTTCAGTACTACAGTTCCTTCTTGCCCTCAGTAGCTCCCCATATGGAATACTCCATTTAAGTGAATCGGGGTGTCCACTGAGGGCATGAAGGAGACTGCTGCCAGCAGTCTCCTTTCTATATAAGCTAGTGACAAGGTTACCATTTTGAACCTCAATACGGGTGTCCAGAAAGTCCACACTAACCTTGCTGATGGTATATGTTCGCACTATGTTGTATGGGTTGTGGTTAAGTTTTTCAATAAAGGCAACAGCATTTTCTTCACTTCCACTCCAGACGATCAATAGATCGTCAATATATCTCAGCCATACCCTTACTGAGTCAAAATCTTTTGTCAGTTGTTGGTCCTGACGAATCTCCTCCCATTTTCCCAGGAAGAGGTTGGCAAACCCAGGTGCGAAGCACGTCCCCATTGCTGTGCCCCGCACCTGTCTGTACAGTTTTCCATTAAACATGAAGATGTTGTTCTTTAAACACAACATCATCATGTCGGCTAGCATACGTGTGTGCTCTAAATACTCAATGGCTCTGGTTCCCAAATAGTGCATACAGGCTCCTACTCCCTGGACGTGGTCGATTATAGTATACAACGAATTCACGTCTAGGGTAATGAGGTAGCAACTTTCATCCCAGATAAATCCTCCTATTTTATTAAGGAAATCTTTGGTATCTTTGACAAAAGATGGCAATTCCATGACATATTCTTTCAAAAAATGATCGACATACTTAGATACTTTTTCATTTACATTGCCTACTGAAGAAACAATGGGTCTCCCTGGTGGTGTAGTGGGGTTTTTGTGTATCTTCGGTAGGGGATACAGAATAGGTAATTTGGGGAAATCCTGTTTCAAGAAACAGTATTCCTGCCATGAAATAATACCTAATTCCTGCCATTCTGATAGTTTTTGCCATGTAGTAGTTATTCTAGCATTATATGTTGGTGTCACACGTACAGTAAAAATCATAATTATTCAGTTGTTTTTCTGCCTCATTAATGTACATTTGTTTGTCCCATAAAACAATATTCCCACCTTTCACAATGATGCTGATGGTTACCTGAAATGTAGTCCCTTGTCGACTTTCACAAATGTGGGTGTTTTTTTTTTTAAACTTTATTTAAACATGCTAGGAATGCTTTTCTGTTCGTGGGATCAAGACTACGGTCGAATCAGTGATGTCATTTGAGTGACCATGTCATGAGTGATGTAATATGTGACGTCATCAGCAGTGCATTGCGGGGGCGCGAGTTATAGTTCACTGAACTAACTATAACAGGGGAATTTCACGGGTTTTGTACGAGTGCAATGTCCAACTAACTATAACTGTCCCTAAAACCTATGGTTTTTTCAGTGAATTTCCAAGGTTTTTTAAATGCTAATTTCTAACTATAACGTGCCTGAAACCTATGGTTTTTTAAGTGAATTTCAAAGGTTTTGTAAATGACAATTTTTAAATGTATTAATTGTTATATTTATTTTTTTGATACTGATTTACTACATTTTTTTAAACTATTTATTTTTAGATATTTTATTTTTTAAATTACATTGTAATTACATTATACATTACATTACAAAATATACTTTCTCAGAATGAATTACTTTAGTTTAAATACTTTGCAAATAGGCAATAGACTTAAGTACAGTAGTTACAGTTGTTGCAATGGGCAACACAATTTCAAACACAATGCAACATTTAGCTCAATGTGAATTTCAAGTTAAATGCAATTAGTTACTTTATAGATTACTTTTCTAACCACAGGACTGGATCCTAGATTCAGTCCTGCGACATCTCCTGTAAACAGTTGAGTAAAAGCGTTTGTTACAGTAGTGATTTTTAAGGAATATTATTGTATTTTAAAAGTGGGCACTTAGAAACTTTTTCACATAGAATCACCAATGTTATCATATGGGAGGAAATTCACTTAGCAGGTAAGTAGTGTTATCGTTACTTTTTCTTACTCAGTGGTGGATCCTGGATCCAGCACTGGTGCATCTCCTGTAAACAGTTCAAAGAATGCGTTTAAGTCATACAGGCGATTTTTAAAGAATATTTTTAGTTTGTGAAAATCGACACTTTGAAACTTTTCTGCTGAAAACCAGACAATGGATTCCTATGGAAGGAAATACAAGTTACTGGTAAGTACGGTTAGAATTACTTTTCAGGGTCAGTGCTGGGCTAAAAGATGCAGCACTGGGTTCTCTCCTGATAACAGGTGAGTAAATCGGAATTCGTAGTTCGGCTGATTTTAGAGGAATATTATAAAGTTCCAAAACTCCACACTTAGAAGAATTTCCAAGTGAAACCAGTCAATGTTAGCCTATGGAAGGAAATTCAAGTTACTGGTAAGTACAGTTAGAATTACTTTTCAGGATCAGTACTGGGCTCAAAGATGCAGCACTGAGGTCTCTCCTGATAACAGGTGAGTAAATCGGAATTCGTAGTTGGGCTGATGTTAGAGGAATATTTGCACAATGGTGAAGGAAGGGGGTGGGGCCTGAGGTGACATGTCTGCAAACACGGCCTGTGGCGCGTTTTAAGTTGGAGAATTAATTCCTCCTCAATCCCGAGGGTCCCTAGGGGCCAACTAGCCCACCAGATACCTCCAGTATGCGCCAGAGAGCTGCTTTGCAGAGAGGTGTTCAGAGGCCACGGCCCTTTTTGCACTTCTCTGCAACGCAGCTCTGTGGCGCTTTCTGGACGTACCTGGTGGGCTAGTTGGCCCCCAGGGACCCACAGGATTGAAGGGGATTTAATTCCCCATCTTAAAACGCGCCACGGGGCCTGTTTGCAGACATGTCACCTCAGGCCCCGCCCTTCACCGCTGTGCAAACGCGCCCCGTGGCGCGTTTTAAGTTGGGGGGATTAAGTCCCCTTGAATCCTGAGGGTCCCTGGGGTCCAACTATCCCACCAGGTACCTCCAGTAAGTGCCACAGAGCTGCGTTGCAGAGAGGTGTAAAAAGGGCGTGGCCTCTGTACACCTCTCTGCAACGCAGCCCTCTGGCGCATACTGGAGGTTCCTGGTGGGCTAGTTGGCCCCAGGGACCCCCAGTATTCAAGGGGAATCGTTCCCTTCTGCAAACGCGCCAGGGGCGCGTTTGCAGAGTGGTAAAGGAAGGGGGTGGGGCCTGCGGCACAATCGTTTTTTTTTTTTTAAATGTTTTTTTTTCCGAAGCGGGGCTGTGTGGTTCTACCGAGGCACAAGATGGCTGCCAACACGTTTGGAGTGTTGACAGCCAATTAGCATACAGCTCGTGATCGGGAGGGTGTGCGGATCCTCCGCGGCCATAGATATACATGTGTTTTTACTTTTGATTTTCTCAGCAACTACTGAACGGATTTACACCATTTAACAAAAAGGGTTCTTTCTGAACCAAGAACTACCTCTAACTGCATGGGGAAAACACGTTTTGGGACCCCCCTTTTTTCTCGGCCCCGCTTGACGAATCACCCCGAAACTTTCAGGATAGGAGCGGACCGGAGGGGGCCACAAAGTTTGAAAATTTCGTGAAGATTCGTCAACCGGCGCCAAAGTTATTTCAAATAGAAAGTTGCGGATTTCCTATGGAAAATAGGTCCTAACTATAACTATCTACTGGCGACCGCCAGTAGATTATATATATATATATATATATATATATATATATATATATATATATATATCGCTGACTTCGTCTCTAGAGTATCCAATGCCAAGGACCGACTAACACGGACCCAAAGTTCCTTGTGCAAAATCAGTTTATTTCTTTTTGCCCTGCATCTCTGCCATGACGCGTTTCAGCCCCACCTGGGCCTTGATCACATGACACGTGTGTGTGTGTGTGTGTGTGTGTATATATATATCCATCCATCCATCCTACTGGCAGTCGCCAGTAGGTAGTTATAGTTAGGACCTTGTTTCTATTCAAAAAGCGTTTTTTCTTTTGCCAATATCTTTGGCGCCGTTTGACGAATCTTCGCGACATTTTCAAAACTTAATGGCCCGCTCCGGTCAGCTCCTGTCTTGAAAGTTTCGTCAAGCGGGGGTCGAGAAAAAGGGGGTCCCAAAATACGTTTTCCCCATGTTAATTTCCATAGGAAACTTTAGACACTGCTACAGCCCGAACTGCTGAACGGAATTACACCAAATTTGGCAAAAAGGTAGCTCTTGGTTCAGAAAGCGCCCTTTTTTTTTAATGGTGTAAATCCGTTCAGTAGTTGCTGAGAAATTCAAGAAATAAAAAATGTATATATATGAGCACCGAGGAGGATTCGCGACTCCTCCCGGGCACGAGCTTCACTCTGATTGGCTGCCAACACTCTAAACCAGAATGTGTTGGCAGCCATCTTGTGACTCGGTAACCGAGTCACAAGAAAAAGGTAAAAAAAAAAAAGGTAATAAACAAGAAAAGGGGGCAGGGTAGAAACACCCTGACCCCCTAGGCCTGCCCAGCCCCAAAAAAGCACTTTAAAAAAAATGTTGGCCGAATTCGCGCTGGGTGCGCGAATCCGGCCGAAATTATTTTTTTAAAAACGAAGCGCGGTCTCCCGCGCTTAGTTTGTTAAAAAGCCCCCGGGTGGGCCAGGTCCCGGGGGCAATTGTAAATTATGGTGTGGGGGCCTGTGGGGGTCCCCACAGCCCCGGGGACCTCCACCTCCCCGGGGCTTTATAATTTATGCGTGGGGGCACGCGGCCACCCTGCAGCCCCGGGGACCGCCACCTCCCCGGGGCTTTATTAAAATTGGGTGGGGGGCCTCACGGGCCCCCCCTGCAGCCCCGGGGACCGCCACCTCCCCGGGGCTATAACTTATAATTAGTGTGGGGGGGCCCGAGCCCCCCCACACTGCCCCGGGACCACCACCTAACCGGGGCATCGAATATGTAAATAAGGGGGTCTGTTGCGGACCCCCGGGGACCGCCACCTCCCAGGGGCTATTTACATGTTGATGGGGGGCCGCGCGGCCCCCTCGTGGAGCCCTTTATGGCCCTGGGACCGCCACCCCCCAGGGCCGGCTCCTGCAATGTCACGGGGTGCCCACCCCCAGGACATTGCTGTTTGCTATGGCAGTGCTCCCGCCCTGCCATAGCAAACCCTGCTTTGCTTTTTGGAAGCGAGAGCAGGAAACCTGCTCTCGCTTCCAAAAAGCAAAGCAGATTGCTTTTGCACAAGGGGATCTGCATGTCAGCAGCTCCCCTTGTGCAAAAGCAATACCGGCTCCCGCAGGAGGCGGGGAGCCGGCTGTGACCGTGGGGGCATTGGGACTCCCCTCCCCACGGTCCCCAACGCTATGGGCCGGCCCCGGGGCCAGAAGTGGCCCGGGAGGGGGGTCAAGCGGCCCCCTCCCAAAAAAAATATTAAAAAAGAAGGCTGGCCAGGCCCCGGGGGATGGGGTCCCCAGGGCCATAATTGGCCTTTAGAGGGGACCGCGCGGCCGCCCTCCCCAAAATTTTAAAAAAATCAACAAGGCTGCCAGGCCCCGGGGGATGGGGTCCTTGGGGCCAAAAGTGGCCCAGGGAAATTTTTGCGTGCCTTGCCTGTGATCTGGAGGTGGAGCGGTATCAGCTGGGACTATAGACTTATTTTTAACTAAGGCAGCTAATGCCATCACCAAAGAAATAGCCTTAACTGAAAAAAGGTTGTCCCTGGAATCTGAGAAATTAGCCCGAGTAGAGGGCGACATGCCGAGTGTTACACAGGATTCGGCAGAAGAAGGATTTACGTACACGTCTCAGATGTTGCCATCAGGCAGCCAAGGCGAGGATGTTGAAGTAGCTCCGGGGTCTCTGTAGCAGCAGTGACCCTAGAAGAGGGATCAGGCTCCCCGCCTACGAAAAGAAAGAGAACTGGCGGGAAAGGAGCACTGAGGATGTCACCACTGGCTAAAATTCCCACAAACTGTAACCTGGAATCACTGTTGGATAAATTCGCAGTAAGGTTGGAAAAGCGGACTAAAGACTTGCTAGTGCCCTTATTTGTAAAATTGGATGAGATTGAGACAAAAATTAATGCTCTAGTTTCTCAATCAACTAGCTGCTCCTCCGAAAGTAACAGAACAGGGGTGAGGAGGGGGGGGGGGGCCTGCCCAGGGGGGGTAGTAGTTTGAAACAAGCCCAGCAGCCTAGTACCTCCCAAGACCAATATCAGTTGCCCCGGCCTTCTAACAATAAATGTATTACAAATCTTACCAACCAGACAGTGGGGAATGCTGTTACTAAACCCCCGATGGCAACTATGCAGGGCCAGGGAAATTTTGATAAGCATTTGCGATTGAGAATCCCTTCATCTGCAGATCCGAAAAAGGGAATGGCCCACACCCCGACTATAATTGATCTCCCTCCCCAATCAGTGCCTTTAGTGGCTGTTTTTATAGGAGTCCCTACACTTACATCAGATTCCAAGGAATCCGTCATGGATTTGATCCACAAAACCGCTCATTGGTGTAAGAGTAATATGGTTGGTGGTCTTAATATCATGTATGATATTATTATGGCCAGAAGAGTGGGGTGGATAGGCCATGGGACTAAGAAAAACATTGAGGGTGACTGTATTATAGTAAATTTTAAAAGCCCCAGGCATGTTTCGGCTCTTTTGGGCTGTCAGCTCAAGGCCGGTTTTAGGTCTACAATCAGAATAGTCCCCCTACAGTATTTCTACCCTTGTAAATGTCCTCTAGTAAACTCTGAGTGGCAGCCTCCTTTTAAACTGGTTAAACCTACTCATGAGGGGAATATGAACTTAGGGCTAACTTTGCACAATCGTTACTCCCCTTTGGCCCGCCCCATGAGCTTAGATGAAAATGATTGACCATTAATGGTGGTGGATAAACCCCAGGGTGACATGTTGACACCGGATATTTCTATTAATCCACGACCATCCGTGTCTACACCTTCATCACAGTTGGATATTTATCCAACCTCAATTCCCACTTTGGTCAACCTGCCAGATCATACTGTGAAAGTATTATCCTGGAATATAGCTGGCATTAGGTCCAAGCGGGGTAATACAGTGTGGGAAGAGTTTCTAGGTAACCATCATATTATTGCACTACAGGAAACATGGGAGCCTAAAAACTGTTTTTTACCTGGATGGTTTTACCACCTTTTGTAAATATGCTACTCAATCGAATATGGGTAGAGCTCGGGGGGCCTTCTTTTAATGTTTTCTCTCAAGCTTTCATATAAAGCAAAATTGATTGATTGTCGGTCACTTAATATTTTGGCAGTGGAACTATCTGGTAAAAACCTCCCCACTCTGTTAGTTGTTAATTTTTATAATTCCTTTAATAGATCCCAGGAGACGGAACATCTTTTAGCTGTAGATGATCTCTTGGAAAAGTACGGGGAAGGAAATCAAGCTCACTATGACACATTAATTTTAGGGATTTTAATATTCACCAGTGCCATTCTAATTGCACTTTTACATTGGAGACGGGCGTTGGCACGGAACAGTCTAACCATTTTGAGCATACATCCTCTGGCATTTGTCTTGAAAGTTTACTCTCGGCCCACAATCTGCATTGTCTACAATACTCGGATGCTTTGCTTCAGATTCCTACTTTTGTAGGTAATGGTAGTCATAGCACAATAGATTACATGATGGTATCTGGCCCATTAGTGCCGGCTGTTATTAATCTAAGTGCTATTTGGCATAGTCTTAGTGACCACAATCCCCTAGTACTGGGTCTTGACCTGCCTGTCATCCGTAGGGAGGGGGTCTTGAGTCAGGTGTCAAATGTGAATATTAGCACCAAACAGCAGGATAGGAGATTGAAATGGGAAAGGATTGTTCCGGAGAGTTTTCTTGATAATTTGTACACCTGTGCCACCGAATTCCAGATCTGTGCAGATCCTCTTTCGCATGGCAGAGCCACCCTTGAAGCCTTTGTAAAAATTACTAAACAGGTAGCCTCTGATCTAACAACTAAACCTAGAGCAACAAGCCCAAAAGTAAAGAACTGGTTCGATCATATTTGCTCGGCTGCCCATAAGGAACTTAAACAGGCCCTAGCACAAAAACCGAGGGATCAACTATTAATTAGGAATCGGAGGAAGGCCTATAAAATAGCAACATATAATAGGAAGAAGCAGATCAGGGAAGAGGCCTGGGATGCACTCAACCAAGCTAGTATCTTGGCTGACAGCACGAAATTTTGGTCTGTGGTTAATAGCTCCTATTTTTCAGAAACCCCAAATCTGTCGCAATTGCGTGATTCCTCCGGAACGATGGGTTCAGCATTTTAGTAACATCTACAGTGACGCAAATCTGGAACCAGAGGAGGGAGTGTCAATCCCTGGTCCATCTAGTAACCCCCTTTATTTTAATATAGATGAAGTTCATAAGGCTATCATCTCTGCCTCGGAAGGCAAGGCGGGGCCCCGCCCAGATGGGGTTCCAGCCGATCTTTTTAAGGCCGACAATAGAGTCTGGGCCAAGATTTTAACTTGTTTTTAATGCAGCTTGTATTTACTTATTCCCATTTTCTTGGGCTAAAGCGGTCATCATTCCCATTTTTAAAAGGGAGACCGGGCGGATCCCGCCTGCTATAGACCAATCTCCCTTTTAGATTCTGTAGCAAAAACATTAGGGAAGGTAATTTTGGATCGCCTAACTACTTATCTCGATCAAGCTAATATTATTTCAGATTTGCAATATGGCTTTAGACAGGGGAAGGGGACCTTGGACCAGTGTCTTAATCTCCAGTTAGTTATCGGGAAGTACACTATCGCCAGGAAGGGAGTCTTACACCTTGCCTTCATGGACCTAACCTCAGCCTTTGACTATGTCAATAGATCCAAATTATGGCGGGTGTTACGTGAACTGGGGATAGATGCAGACTTGGTCTCTTACCTGCAAGTAGCGCATGATAATACCACAGCTGCTGTACGGTATAATACTGATGGCAGCTTGACAAAATCATGGGAAGTAAAAGGGAGGTCCGGCAGGGATGCATTTTGGCTCCACTGCTGTTTACACTGTACATCAACAAATTAGGAGACTCCCTAACAGCCTGCTGCAAAGATGTACCGAGAGCCAGTTCTAAAATGATCCCAGCCCTTTTATACGCTGATGATGCGGTCCTACTGGCAAGAACCGCATTGGGCCTTCAACGTCTTTTAAATTGTTTTACTAATTTTATGGAGTCACTAGACCTAACCACAAATCTTAAGAAATCTCATACCATGACCATAGGGCTGGGAAGGGTGGCCAAGACTAAGTTTTACTGCAAGGGGACAGAATTAACTAAAGTGCCTACGTTTCCGTATTTAGGTGTGGTTTTTGATGAGCGAGGATCTTGGTGCCCGCAACTTTTATTAAAAAAAAATACATTAGCCCGAGGAGCAGGTGCCACTCTAAATTTTGCCAAAAGACTGGGGTCAAAGCCACTACCTGCATTATTAAAAGGCTATAATGCAAAATGTGTTCCGATGGCTACATACGGGTGTGAGATTTGGGGATACAAGGACGTTAAGGGGATCCAGGTGACTGAGAACAACTTTATGCGCAAACTTCTGGCGGTCCCTACCGCAACCCCTGTTTTTAATCTACATGAACTGGGAACGGGTTATATATCAGACCAGATCGCGGTTGCCCCATTGTTACGCTGGCTAAGAGTATGGGCAAATCCAGCCCCTAATCTTAATCAACTAATAATTGCGGACTGTATGTTACTGGAGGGGGTGTTATCCATCCCATGGCTGAAATATGTCATGGAACAGACTAGATGGCTAGGTCGCCCTGATTTGTTCCCGAGCCCAGGTGTCCTGACCAAGACTGCAATTAAAGAAGTGAAAAAGCAGTTCTTGGATAAGCGGCAGAGTATGAGGGAGGAAATGGAACTAAGTAAACCTTCAGTGAGACGATTTATCTTATTGTCCCTGGGCTCGCAGATGCAGCCATATCTATCTTATGTCAGCAAAGCATACCATCGATTTGTTTTGACTAGATTTAGATTTAACTTGGTTCCTTGGCTCTTGGCATTTCCCCAAGGTTATTCTAAACCCGGCTTACTTAGACCCTGTCCTTGTGACAATTTCTCGGATCAGGATACATTACACTTTTTGTTTTTCTGTTCCTTTTATGCTTATCAGCGTAAAAAATACATTTTACCGCTCCTTAGAGAACGGCGGTTTGTTCAAGTAAGACCGGCCTTGGTCTATCTCCAGATGTTACCCTCCCCTGTGGTATTGGGTGTGGCTAGTTTCTTAACAGCGGCCGTTAGACACAGGAAAAAGTTGCCGCTATCAGAATAAACTTGCCACTTATGTTAAAGTACCCCTTTTAAACATTTTTTTTATCAGCCGTGGACTTTTACTTAGTACTTTTTGCACTTTACACTATTTGCACTGCTCCACGATTTTTATATGAATGATGAAATGGCTAAATGAGATTTTTTTAACTTGTTTTGTATTGGTATTTTAATCTAGTGACTCAATGTTTTTATGTATTGATGTGTCAATTCTGTATTTGTGTCCTTTTTTCTGGACTATGTTTACTTTTTTGGCTCTTGTCTGCCGAATAAAGTTTTCTGACTGAAAAAAGAAAAAAGAAACCGGCAACTCGCCGGAGGCCCCTCCCCCTCCCTGCATGACTCTGCAGTTGGGGAATTAAGTCCCCTTGAATACTGAGGGTCCTTGGGGACCAACTAGCCCACCAGGTACCTCCAGTAAGCGCCACAGCTGGATTGCAGAGAGGTGGTCCGAGGCCACGCCCCTTTTTACACTACTCTGCAAACACTCCTCTTGGCGCACTGCTGGTGGGGCGATGAGGTCCTCTTGTGTCCTGAGGACCTCAGGACACAAGTGGATTTCATCCACCGAGCAGCAGTGCGCCAAGAGGCGCGTTTGCAGAGTGGTATAAAAAAGGGGCGTGGCCTCAGACCACTCAGCAATCCAGCTGTATGGGGCTTACTGGAGGTAACAGGAGGGCTAGTTGGCCCATAGGGACCCTCAGGAGGAAAGGGGACTTAATCCCCCAACTTAGAACGCGCCAGGAGGCGCGTTTGCAGAGTGGTGGAGAAAGGGGGCGTGGCCTGTCTACCTCTCAGCAATCCCACTGTGTGGGGCTTACTGGAGGTAAGAGGTAGGCTAGTTGGCCCCTTAGGACCCCCAGCAGTGAAGGGGACTTGTATCCCCATCGAAGAGCGCGCCAGGGAGCGCGTTTGCAGAGTGGTGGGCAAAGGGGGCATGGCCTGTTATGAGAACTTAGCAATCCTGCTGTGTGGTACTTACTGGAGGTAATAGGAGGGGTAGTTGGCCCCCAAGGATGTCCTTGGGGGCCAAGTCCCCTCTTGTTACCTCCAGTAAGTCCCACACAGTAGGATTGCTAAGACGTCTTCGGAGGCCATGCCCCCTTTCTCCACCACTCTGCAAACGCGACTACTAGTTAAAGAAGTGTTTGCAATGTAATAGGTTTCGCATTTGCGAGAGTTAGAGCTATTGGTGTTGTAAATGTAAACGTTTTTTACTAATGTTTTTTGGAGTGGATGTACGTTGTGTGTAGTGAAATTATGTGGATAGAAAGTATGTGGTATTTAGTGTATAGGAATTGTGTAGAGTGGGATTATGGAGAGTAATTATGTGGTATGGTAGTCTGTGTTGTGGAGTGGTAACCTCAGGTTTAGTCTTCCTCGTTTCCATAGAAGCTCAACTATGAACTCAGTGAGACAAAAAAAGAAGGAATCACTGAGGAGCACTTGTGGACCTAGTCAGAGGTATGAGCAGGGCCACTGGAATTATGCGACTGTTTGGCTGCACCGACTTTCGCACAATTATACATTTTCTGCATTAGCCACATAATTCATCATCTGCTCCCTAATCTGCAGATTTGAACAAAAAAAGCCTTGTTTCTAGCTTAAACGGCTCAAACGTTACCAGAATTGCAGCGACAAGTGTTACAGCGTGGTGGAAGGCCCTTTGCAAACCTAGAATGGTCACCTGTTACTTATTGTTAAATGTGGATGTTAAATTGGTACTAATGGTGTGCAAGCCACTCTTGTTTCCTTCTGCGCCTCTTGCCTCTTTCTGCATTTCTGTTGCTTCTTTCTGCACATTTCTTTTTCTGCACTTCTCTTGCCTCTTTCTGCACCTCATTTGCTTCTTTCTGTACCCCTCTTGCCTCTTTCTGTACCCCTCTCGCCTTTTTCTGTACCCCTCTCGCCTTTTTCTGTACCCCTCTTACGTCTTTCTGCACCCTTTTTGCCTCTTTCTGCACCCGTTACTTCTTTCTGCACTTCTCTTCCCTCTTTCTGCACCACTCTTGCCTCTTTCTGTACCTCTGTTGCTTCTTTCTGTACCTCTGTTGCTTCTTTCTGCACTTCTCTTGCCTCTTTCTGCACCCTTTGTGCCTCTTTCAGCACCTCTGTTGCTTCTTTCTGCACTTCTCTTGCTATTTTCTAAACCTATGTTGCTTCTTTCAGCAATTCTCTTGCCTCTTTCTTCACTTGCTTGTTTCTGCACCTCTTTCCTCTTTTGGCACCTCTGTTGCTTCTTTCTGCACCCCTCTTCCCTATTTGTCCAACTCTCTTGCCTCTTTCTACACCTCTCTTCCCTTTTTCTGCACCACTCTTGCCTCTTTCTGTACCTCTGTTGATTCTTTCTGTACCTCTGTTGCCTCTTTCTGCACCCCTCGTGTCTTTCTGCACCTCTGTTGCTTCTTTCTGCACTTCTATTGCCTCTTTCTGCAGATCTCTTGCCTCTTTCAGCACCTCACTTGCCTCTTTCTGCACCTCTGTTGCTTTTTTCTGCAGATCTCTTGCCTCTTTCTGCACCCCTCTTGCCTCTTTCTGCAGATCTCTTGCCTTTCTGCACCCCTCTTGCCTCTTTCTGCACCCCTCTTGCCTTTCTGCACCCCTCTTGCCTCTTTCTGCACCCCTCTTGCCTTTCTGCACCCCTCTTGCCTTTCTGCACCCCTCTTGCCTCTTTCTGCACCCCTCTTGCCTCTTTCTGCACCCCTCTTGCCTCTTTCTGCACCCCTCTTGCCTCTTTCTGCACCCCTCTTGCCTCTTTCTGCACCCCTCTTGCCTCTTTCTGCACCCCTCTTGCCTCTTTCTGCACCCCTCTTGCCTCTTTCTGCACCCCTCTTGCCTCTTTCTGCCCCTCTTGCCTCTTTCTGCACCCCTCTTGCCTCTTTCTGCACTTCAATTGCTCTTTCTGCACCCTTCACGCCTCTTTCAGCACTTCTCTTGCTTCTTTGTACACCTCTGTTGCTTCTTTCTACACTTCTCTTGCTTCTTTCTACACCTCTGTTGCTTCTTTCTGCGCCTCACTTGCCTCCTTCAGCACCTGTTGCTTTTTTCTGCAGATCTCTTGCCTCTTTCTGCACCCCTCTTGCCTCTTTCTGCACCCCTCTTGCCTCTTTCTGCACCCCTCTTGCCTCTTTCTGCACCCCTCTTGCCTCTTTCTGCACCCCTCTTGCCTCTTTCTGCACCCCTCTTGCCTCTTTCTGCACCCCTGTTCCCTCTTTCTGCACCTCTCTTGCCTGTTTCTGCATGCACCTCTCTTGCCTGTTGCTGCACCTCTCTTGCCTGTTGCTGCACTTCTCTTGCTCTTTCTGCACCCTTCACACCTCTTTCAGCACCTTTGTTGGTTCTTTCTGCACTGCTCTTCTTTCTGCACCTCACTTGCCTCTTTCTGCACCCCTGTTCCCTGTTTCTGCACCTTTCCTGCCTGTTTATGCACCTCTCGCGCATCTTTCTGCACCTCTGAGTTAGAGGTAGTTTTAATCCCCTGCCCTATTATGTACTAGGGCCTTACAGGGTAGGTCATACCAATCACAGGGGTACCCCAACCCATAGTGTACCCTAGTGTATGTAGGTGTTCTCACTGTATTCTAAGTGTCTTTCAGCATAGCTCTGGCTCCGGGCCTGATTAGTCAGTCAGTTACCACCAGTTCCAGTCAGTAAAAAGTTGGGGGCACAGGATGACTTTGCAACAAGGCCTTTTTCTGCACCTCTGTTGGTTCTTTCTGCTTATCTCTCGCTTCTTTCTGCTTATCTCTCGCTTCTTTCTGCACTTTACTTCGTCTTTCTGTTTCCTCTTTCTGCATTTCTCTTGCTTCTTTCTGCACCTTTCTTCCTCTTTCTTCACATGTCCTACCTCTGTAGGCATAGTTAGAAATTAGCATTTAAAAACAATTTGAAATTCACTGGAAAAACCATAGGTTTCAGGGACGTTATAGTTAGAAATTAGCATTTAAAAAACCATAGAAATTCACTGAAAAAAGCATAGGTTTCAGGGACGTTATAGTTAGTTGGACATTTCACTCGTACAAAACCAGAGAAATTCGGCAGTTATAGTTAGTTGAGCTAACTATAACTCGCGCCCCCGCAATGCACTGCTGATGACGTCACATATTACATCATTCATGACATGGTCAGTGACATCACTGATTACATCTCAAATCCGGCGCCGATGAGACCTTGGGTCCCAAATGTCCCTCCTCCTCCTTATTTTGAACCACAGGAGGACTGGGAGGGGTCTGATGACCCTCTGGCACAACAGTCAGTACGATGAGGACTGGACAGAGGGTCTAGGGGATGCCAGTGGTCTAGATACTTCCCCTGACACTGGCATGCTGTCTCCTCCCGTGGCTACGGAGGAGGGAGCCAATTTTGCAACGGTGTTGCGTAGGGCGGCTGGAGCCTTACATCTCCAACTCCCTACTGTGGCGGTCAAGACTAATCTCTTGACAGAGGTGCTTCAGCCGGCAGCCTCCTCTACGGAGACTGTGCTGCCGTTTAACGATGCCCTCACTGACGTTCTTTTGGGCGCCTGGTCCAAGCCCAACACAGGGGCTCCTTTGGATAGGAACGTGTCCCGACGCCATCGCCCAGCTCCGGGCGACCCCCTATTTCTCTCTGTCCACCCCACTCCTGAGAGCTTGGTTGTCCAAGCCTCCGCTTCCCAAACCGCCTTCCCTACCGCCCCTCCGGATAGGGAATCCAAACGCCTGGATCAATTTGGGAAGAAGGGTTTTTCTTCCTCCAGTGCTGGCTTGCGGTCCATCAACACCGCTTGTCTTTTGGGCCGATATACCCACTCCTTGTGGGATTCGGTGGCGACTGTTTTGCCCCAGTGTTCTGAGGAGGTCCAGACACTGCTTTCCCGCGCCATTGCGGAAGGAAGGGATGCGGCCAAATACACAATACGATGTGGCCTTGATACCGCCGACTCGCTGGGCAGGTCTATTGCAACGACGGTGGCGCTGCGACGCCACGCCTGGCTGAGAACCACTGGTTTTTCAGGGGATGTCCAGAATACTCTCATGGACATGCCCTTTGATGGAGTCGGTCTTTTGGGTCCAAAGCAGACCATGCGTTGGAGCGCTTTAAGGACTCACGGGCTACTGCCAAGTCCCTGGGCCTTTCTGCTACACGCCCTCCGCTGACTTCTGCTTTTCGCCCCTATCGTGGCCACGGAAGGGGCGCCCGTCACGTCAGCAGCCCAGCCACCGGCCCGCGCAGCAGGCGTCTTCGCGTGGCCGAGGACGTGGATACCGCCGTGGCGGTTCGGGCAACCAGCGTGCGGGTCAGGCCACCACCTCCAACCCGTCCGCGGCCTCCAAGCCCTCCTAGTCCCTCCTTGCCAGTAGGGGGCAGGGTCCGCCATCACCTTCACCACTGGCGTCCCATCACCTCGGACAGGTGGGTCTTGGACAGTGTCCGAAGGGGCTACTCCCTCCCCTTCGAGACCACCCCCCAGCCATGCCACCTCAATTCCACCGCATGTCAGGGGATCACTTGGTACTTCTGCAGAAGGAAGTCACGGCCCTCTTGGCCAAGAGGGCCATCGAGCGTGTTCCGACCCCAGAAGTAGGGCGTGGTTGCTACTCCCACTACTTTCTGGTGCCCAAAAAGGACAAGGAGGACATGCGTCCTATCTTGGACCTCCGGAACGTCAATCGCTTCCTCCGGAAGGATAAGTTCAAGATGCTCACCCTAGCTCAGGTCTTGACTGCCCTCGACCCTGGAGACTGGTTGGTAGCGTTGGACTTGCAGGACGCTTATTTTCACATCCCCGTCCTGCCGGCCCACCGGCGTTACCTTCGGTTCACGGTAGGCCTCGACCATTTTCAGTTCACCGTGCTCCCCTTTGGCCTTACCAGTGCTCCTCGGGTGTTCACGAAAGTGATGGCGGTGGTCGCAGCTCATCTGCGCCGGGCAGGGGTTTCAGTCTTCCCCTACCTCGACGACTGGCTGCTAAAGGCGGGCTCGTCCCAGGCAGTCGTCTCCCACCTCCAGACTACGGCCGAACTCCTGCACTCGCTGGGGTTCTCCATCAATGTGCCGAAGTCGCATCTGATTCCTTCTCCACAGCTCCTTTTCATCAGAGCAGTTCTGGACACGACGCAGTTTCGGGCCTATCCTCCCGAACGGCGAGTCCGGGATATTCAGGCTATGATTCCGATCTTTGAGCCTTTATCCTGGGTTTCGGTACGGATGACCCTGAGGCTGCTGGGCCTCATGGCCTCCTGCATCCTGCTGGTCAATCATGCCAGATGGCATATGCGGGCTCTGCAGTGGGACCTGAAGTTCCAGTGGGCGCAGCACCAGGGCAACCTGTCCGATCACGTCCAGATCTCGGAGGGGACTGCAAAACAGTTGCAGTGGTGGCTCTCGAACCGGCAATGGGTCATGGTCAGATCCCTCTCCCTTCCCCAGCCAGAGCACACAGTTGTGACGGACGCATCCCTTCTGGGATGGGGCGGTCACATGGGAGAGGCGGAGATCAGAGGCCTCTGGTCTCCGGCGGAGTCCCGGCTCCATATCAACCTTCTGGAGCTCCGGGCGATCCGACTTGCACTCAAGGCATTCCTTCCCTCTGTCAAAGGGAAGGTAGTGCAGGTGTTCACAGACAACACCACCGCCATGTGGTACTGCAACAAACAAGGCGGGGTGGGGTCTTGGACCCTTTGTCAGGAGGCTCTGCGCCTCTGGACATGGCTGGAACATCAGGGCATGTTCCTGATGGTTCAACACCTGGCAGGTTCCCTGAACGCCAGGGCGGACGAACTCAGCCGCAGGTGCATGATGGATCACGAATGGCGTCTTCACTCGGAAGTGGCGCAAGGACTCTTTCTACAGTGGGGAGAGCCTTGGTTAGATCTATTCGCCACCGAAGAGAACGCACAATGTCATCAGTTCTGCGCGTTGGAATTTCCAAGGCGGCACTCGCTCGGCGACGCTTTTCGTCACGAGTGGAGTTGCGGTCTATTGTACGCCTTTCCGCCTATACCACTTCTACCCAGAGTGTTGAAGAAGATTCGGCACGACCGGGCCCAAGTCATTCTTGTGGCTCCGGACTGGGCTCGAAGAGTTTGGTATCCCGAGCTACTCAATATGAGCGTAGATCCCCCGATCCGTCTGCCTCTTCTGGAGGATCTTCTGTCGCAGCAGCAGGGGACGGTCCTCCACCCGAACCTGTCCGGTCTACACCTGCTTGCGTGGAGATTGAGCGGCGGCAGTTGATTCCTTTCGACTTGCCTCCCGAAGTTTGTGATGTGATTCTGGCAGCCAGGCGTCCCTCCACTAAGGTGGTATACGCCTGCAGGTGGAACAAATTTGTGGCATGGTGCACAGCAAAGGCTGTGAATCCCCTTTCTGCCCCTCTTTCTGAGGTCCTTCTGTTCCTTCTTTCTCTGGCCCTTCTGTTCCTTCTTTCTCTGGCCCAACAGGGTTCTGCCCTGGGTACCATCAAGGGTTATCTTTGTGCTATCTCGGCCTTCCTCAGGCTCCCTGATCAGCCCTCCCTTTTCAAGTCCCCTGTTGTTAACAGGTTCTTAAAAGGCATTACTCACCTCTTCCCTCCTGTTCCGTTTGTGATGCCTCAGTGGGACTTGAACTTGGTTCTTACCTTTTTAATGTGCGCTCCCTTTGAGCCTCTACATAACTGTCCTCTTCGTCTTCTGACTCTGAAGACAGCCTTTCTGGTGGCCATCGCCTCCGCTCGGCGGGTGAGTGAGCTCCAGGCTCTATCTTGCAAACCTCCCTTTCTGTCTGTTCATCCAGACAAGGTTGTTCTTCGGACGCGTCCGTCCTTCTTGCCAAAGGTGGTTACTGCTTTCCACATTGGGCAGACCATCACTTTGCCCACCTTCTTTCTGCCTCCGCATCCTTCCAGAGAGGCTCCACCGTCTGGACCCAAAACGTGCGCTCTCCTTCTATATCGACCGCACAAAACACTTCCGGGTGGATGACCAGCTCTTTGTTGGCTACGTGGGCGCCAAAAAAGGTCGGGCGGTGCACAAGAGGACCATCTCCCGCTGGGTTACCTTGTGCATCAAGACCTGCTATTCGTTGGCTAAGAAGGAGCCTCCTGTTGGGCTGCGTGCCCATTCCACCAGGGCAACGGCTGCTACCACGGCCTTGGGCCGCGGTGTTCCGCTGCCGGTTATCTGTCAGGCAGCTACGTGGGCCTCGCTGCACACGTTTACAAAGCATTACTGCCTTGACAGTCAGGTCCGGAGGGACGGCTTCTTTGGCCGTTCTGTCCTCCAGGACTTCCTTGTCTGATCTTTGTTCGCAGACCCACCACCGGGGTTGGTATTGCTGGGGTATCTATTCTAAGGTAAGGAATCTGTCACTAACGTGTCTCTTTCAGATGCACAAGTTACTAACTTGTGTAACGATATATCTGTAAGAGACAGTAGTTAGTGACAGATTCCTACCGCCCACCCATCCTCCCCGTTCTGCGAACTGATTTCTAGGGTTAAGGACATCCCTTTCAGGGCCCTAGTATTTTTCAGACACCTATGTCAGCTTCTTGCATGGCTCTGCGTTCCTGGCGCGGAAAGTCATGTACAGAACTGACGTCAGCGCGCAGGGGCGGCGCCTACGTACTGCCCGCGACGTCATCCCGGCGATCACGACGCCGACGACGGACGCGGAGCCGCACGACGCCGCCTACCGACGCGCAAGGGTACTGCTACGCAAAAACTTTCCGGATCCAACCTGACGCCTGGGGATATTCTAAGGTAAGGAATCTGTCACTAACTACTGTCTCTTACAGATATATCGTTACACAAGTTAGTAACTTGTGCTTCAGCACAGGTTACCTACCTGGCCAAGGGGAGAGTGTCACGTGGCCTATAGGGACATTGTCGTCTTCACTAAGTTAGCATGAGCACGTTGCAGCCTGCCTGCTGCTTTGCGCACATTACTACACGTCTTTATTTTGCAATACTTTCTATAGCTGATTTCATATGAGAACTTATAGCTGTGTTCACTGTCTGCAGGTTCCTGGGATTTAGAGTGAACATCATGTGCAAAGTCGATCAACTATACCCCTTGTTATTTTGTTCTGGCCAGCCTTAGCCCTTAGAGAAAACATACTGATGCAGCTGTTGTTTGGACAACGTACTGTGGTTTTATGGGGATTCACGAATAGGTAGCACACACTTGGAGAGGGACCTTTCCAGGGAGAAGAGCGAGAGAGCACCTATGCTGTAGATCTACCATCTATAGGCTAAGGTATGGGGTCTGCTGATAAAGCCCAGAGATCTTCTAATATATAATACTGCTTCTTAGCAAGGGGAGGGAGGTTAGGCTCCATTGTCTTTTTATGATATCTCCCTTTATGATTTATGGACCAGCTGCTATGCTGACTGTATTTGTCCTATGCATTTTTCTGCTTGTTGTGGCACGTATACTGCAGGTTAGGGCACGTTAGTTAAAATACATATTTCAAACTATTTTGTGTCTCGGTCAGATCTTATTGTGGACAAGTACAAGAGTGCGAGCGAAAGGGTTTGTCTTGTTACCCCGATTCCTGAGAGATCTGCGAGTGTTGTGTTCTGGGGTGTCTAAATATTTTGTTTCTCTGTGAGTGAGTAGGAGAGCAAGTGAGACACTATAGCTAGTCAGTCCTGGGCTCATGGGTACTAAGGTGGTAGGATGACTCGGTCCTTATACACCAAGGTCCTATAATCCTACGCATAGTTCTGTTTGTGCAGAATCCCTGCAACATAACCTCCTACTAATGAAAGCTACGGGTTGGTCTAGGCCCTCCTCATTCAGTTGAGCACAGCTCCCACACCATGCTCTGAAGCATCTGTCTGCACCACGAATTCCTGTGAGAAGTTGGGTGCCTTGAGCACGGGTGCCGTGCACATGGCAGATTTCAGGGCATCAAAAGCTTTCTGACCAGTGTCAGTCCAGTTCACCTTCCTGGGCTGCTTCCTGGAAGTCATCTCAGTCAAAGGGGCAACAATGGTGCCATATCCCTTGACAAACCTCCTGTAATACCCGGTGAGGCCTAAAAAGGCTCTCACCTGTGTCTGGTTCAGGGCGGGGGGTACAGGTGGGGTTCCCCAAGCCAGAATGGTATCAATCTTTGGTTGTAGAGGAGCCACCTGGCCGCTCCTTACCTGGTGTCCCAAGTACACCACTGATCCCTACCCGATCTGGCACTTGCTGGCCTTTATGGTGAGGTCTGCCCTCTGCAGGGCCTTCAACACTTCCCAGAGGTGGTGCAGATGTTCGTCCCAATTGGCACTTAATACTGCGATGTCATCCAGGTAGGCGCACTGAAATCCACCAGTCCAGCCAACACCTGGTTGGCCAACCTCTGAAAGGTGGCAGGGGCATTCTTCAACCCAAAGGGCATCACCCAGAATTGGTAGTGCCCCTCTGGGGTTGAAAATGAAAACCTCTTCTTGGCCCCATCTGTTAAGGCAATCTGCCAGTACCCAGACGTTATGTCAAACGTACTAAGGTAGTTGCCAGCTACCAAATGATCTATGAGCTCATCCGCTCTGGGGTTGGGGTGTGCGTCAGTCCTGGTGACGGAATTGAGCACCAGGTGTGGCAGCCTTTGGGACCAAGACCACTGGGCTGGCCCAAGGGCTGTTTGAGGGCTCAATCACCCCTAGCGCTAACATCTTGGAGACCTCCTCCTTGAAGCAAGCTTTGACCCCGTCAGTCATCCTGTAAATTTTGTGCTTCACAGGAGGACTGTCCCCAGTGTCCACATCATGGACACACCACGGAGTGACACCTGGGGTTAGGGAGAACAGAGTGGCAAACTGCCCCAACAGCTGGCAGCAGCCCCTCTGCTGTTCAGGGGTCAGGGCGGGGGAGAGGGTTACACCGTCCACTGGCCCATCATGTTCCTTAGCAGACAGGTGGTCAGGAAGAGGCTCAGTCTCCTCCTCCATTCCAGCATTGGTTGCTAGGAGCATGCCCACTTCGGACCTCTCCAAGTGGGGCTTAAGGCGGTTCACATGTAGGACCCGCAAGGGGTTCCTGGGAGACTGCAAGTCCACCAGATAGGTGACTTTACTCTTGCGCTCCACCACCTCAAAGGGCCCAGTCCACTTATCTTGGAGTGCACAAGGCTCCACTGGGGCCATGACCCACACTTTTTGGCCAGGCTGAAACTCGATCAGAGTGGCATTCTGATCATACCACCGTTTCATCTCCTCCTGGCTGGCTTCCAGATTCGCCTGAGCGAGTTGCCTGAAGCGCTTAGTCTGGTTCCTGAAGGCCAGCATGTAGCTATATACATCCTTGGGAGGTTTACTGGGCGCTTTCTCCCATCCTTTCTTGACCAGACTCAGAGGTCCTCTTACAGGATGCCCATACAGAAGTTCAAAGGGACTGAACCCTAAGGACTTCTGCGGTACCTCCCTGTAAGCAAACAGCAGACATGGTAAAAGGACGTCCCACTTAAACCTCATGGGTTCTCCAAGACCCATAATCATGCCTTTGAGGGTCCGATTGAATCTCTCAGCCAGCCCATTACCTTGGGAGTGGTAAGGATTGGAGAACTTATAGGTAACACCCCACTCCTGCCACAGGGGCTTCATATATCCTGATATGAAGTTGGTACCCCGGTCGGATACCACCTCTCTGGAGAACCCCACACGGGAAAAGATCCCCATCAACGCCCGGCCCACCACGGGGGCCGTCACAGTCCGGAGAGGGATAGCTTCAGGGTACTGGGTGGCGTGGTCCACCAAGACCAGGATGAACCTGTTGCCCATGGCTGTCTTCGGATTCAGAGGTCTCACAATGTCAATATCCACCCTCTCAAAGGGGGTGCTGACAACGGGTGAAAGGCTGGAGAGGAGCCTTGCACTTCCTCCCACTCTTACCACTTGTCTGGCAAGTCCTGCAGTGAGTGTCAGAAACCTTGCGCATTCGGGGCCAATGGAAGTGGGTGACAAGCCTTTCAAAGGTCTTGTCCTGCCCCAAATGCCCTGCCAAAGGCACATCATGAGCCAGACCCAGTAGGAAGGCTCTGAAGCGCTGGGGTACCATCAGCACACACTGACCCAGGCTCAGCAACCTTAGGCTCACTATACAGGAGACCATTCTCCCCCATAGGCTCCAGGGCATCCCCCTCAAGGTTTGCCTCCTCCTGGACCGTGGAAACTTCGGTGGCCGGTTTCCCACGCCCCCTGCCTCTACTCTTTCTGGCAGGCACCTGTGCCACTCTTTCAGGCTCCAGGTCCTCTTGATTGCCCTTACCGGCTGCCATAGACCGAGTGGTCACACACGCCCACTCAGGCAGACCCAACATCTCCAAATGAGACCTGTGTTCCACCATCTCCCAAGGGGAACTCTCCAGATCGTTACCAAGCAGACGGTCAACAGGCATGGCTGGTCTCAACTACTTTCAAGGTACCTCAGAACACCCCCCCCCTCCACCCCCCCCACACACACACAGCCTGTGCCACTTTGCAAAGGCACTCTGAGTTGTCAGCTGCAATTACTGGGTAAAGTACGTTGGGCACCACCTGCTCTTCAAACACTAGCTGACAACTGACAGCTGTCACACTGGCTCCAGTGGCTCTCAGAGCCTGCACCCTATGGCGATTTATGATCACGCACTGCCCGTATTTTAGTGTAAGCGGGCATGTGGGTCCTTGGGACCATCTCACTGTCTCCTAGTAATACTGGGGTCAATTCTACTTGCTCCCACCCCTCCTGGGAACCCAACTCCTCCCCCAAGGCTACACTAGTCCACCCACGGGGAGATGCACCTGTGGGTGCAGTGGTGGTCTTTTTGGAACACTTAGGATCCCCTATGAAGTGACCCTCCTGATCACAAGCATAACACTTACGGGGACCCTTCTCTGTAGTCTTACCTGAAGAGACCCATGGTTTCTTACCACCGGGGGGCTGGGAACCTATCCCTTGGGAATTACTTTGGGGCCCTTTTTGGAACTCCTTTTGTTTACCCTTGTCCCCCCCATTCTTCTGTTGGGGACCCTGCCCACCCTTGGCTGAGTCTCCCACATACCCCTTGTGGATCCTGGTGCTGACCCACCGGTCCGCCTCCACAGCAAGCTTCCTGGGGTCAGTCAGCTTACTGTCAATCAAGTGCTGGCGTAGCTCTGGAAAACTATTAGCAGACAAGTGCTCCCATGCAACCAAATCATAGAGCCCCTGCAAATCAGTTACCTGGCTACCCTTCACCCAACCATCCAGTGCTCTGCAAAAGTAGGCTACATACTCAACCCAAACTATACTCTTACTCTGTTCTACTGGTTGCTGTCAACCTGGACCCTGTGGTCTGCTCTCTAGGAGAGATGCCCCCCCTGGAAGGTATTCTCCTTCCAGGCAGACCCAATAGCCCACCCTGCTGTCGATCTAAATTCTCTGCCTCCACCATAGACTCCTCGGTATGCTCACTGGCATTCCTAGATTCCCACCAGTCCCTCAGCGCCTTTTGTTATTCCTCCTTTCTGGTGAGGCGTCTTACTGAGATTTAACATTTTTTGCAGATGGCTTTCAGTTGTGGCACAGTGTAGGTTTCCACCCTATCTTCTTCAAATTCAATATCCACAGATGCAATTGATGCTGGTTTTGTCATGGTGAAAATTGGCAGTTCTCAAGTTGCATAAAATTACAAAAAGAAAAGGTTCCAAATAGTATGTGGTTGTGTAATGGTCTGCTCTAGACCAGTAGTGTACACCTCCAAATAGTATGTGGTTGCGTAATGGTCTGCACTAGACCAGTAGTGTACACCAATCACTGTATGTAAGGCACAAATGCAAGTCCAGATCCTCACCGCTGACCACCAGTGTTAGAAATGGGGGTCTCTAGTTGGCAATGGTTGGCACCGTTGTCCAAGTAGGGATCCTTCTTCCTAGTCGGGGTAAGGGGATACACTTCTAAAATAACCCCTGCTCACCCCCTTGGTAGCTTGGCACGAGCAGACAGGCTTATCTCAGAGGCAGTGTGTAAAGCATTTGCGCACACATACAGCTGACCACCAGTGTTAGAAATGGGGGTCTCTAGTTGGCAATGGTTGGCAACGTTGTCCAAGTAGGGATCCTTCTTCCTAGTCCGTGTAAGGGGATACACTTCTAAAATAACCCCTGCTCACCCCCTTGGTAGCTTGGCACGAGCAGACCGGCTTATCTCAGAGGCATTGTAAAGCATTTGCGCACACATACAGTAATACAGTGAAAACACTACAAATGGACACCACACCAGTTTAGAAAAATAAGTAATCTTTATCTAAACCAAACAAGACCAAAAACGACAAAAATCCACAATACAGTAATCAAAATGAACTTCTTAGAAGGTAAAAACAGTTCTGTCCATAGCAAACTTTAGATGCAACACTTTTAACACAAAGTACCTAGGATGCTTCAAAATCATAAACAAGAACAGCCGCAGGGAAGGTGATGTGTCGGTTCCTTACTCCAGGGGAGGTGATGCGTTGGTTCCTTACTGCTACGCAGGGGAGGTGATGTGTTGGTTCCTTACTGGAGGGGAGGTGATGCGTCGGTTTCTTACTGCATGGGGAGGTGGTGTCGGTTCCTTACTGCTACGCAGGGGAGGTGATGCGTCGGTTCCTTTCTGCTACGCAGGGGAGGTGATGTGTCAGTTCCTTACTGGAGCGGAGGTAATGGGTCGGATTCTTACTGCGCGGGGAGGTGATGTGTCTGTTTCTTACCGCGGCCCCGGTGTCCTTGTAGACTTGGTGCCCCAGTGCGATGCGTGGGGATCGGGGATGTCTGTTCTCGATGCGGCAACGGCGCTGCGTTGGTTTCTCCAGCTGCGGTCCCACGATGCGTTGGTTCTTGCAGCCGCACAGCAGGACCTGCGTCGGAATCGGAGCGGTGATCTCGGACTCTGTAGATTGGTGCACTTGATGCGGCTTGCAGCGATTTCTCCAGCTGCGGGCAGGCGATGCGCCGGTTTCTTCAGCGGCACGATGACGATGTGTGGAAATTCTTCCCGCACACCAGCGATGCGTTGGAAACAGGTGTGGATGCTTCGCTCTTCTTAGTTGCGTCTATTTTCCAGGTCCAACCAGCAGGAACAACCTCCAGAGACCCCAGAACAGCAACAGGCACCTCTTGGAAGGTCAGAACTCCCAGCATGGAAGTTCAGGGGAGCTGGGGGTGAATTATTTGTGTTCCTGAGACTTCAGAACAGGAGGCAAGCTCTACTTCAAGCCCTTGGAGATCTTCCTCAAGCAGGGGACACAGCAAAGTCCTTGTCCTTTCCTTGGCAGAAACAGCCACTGCAGGCGAGCCCCAGACAGCACACAGCAAAGGGGCAGTACTTCTCCTTCAGTTTCTCCAGCTCTTCTCCTTGGCAAAGGTTCCTCTTGAATTCCAGAAATGATATAAAATTCTGAAGTCTGGGCCCCACTATTTATACAGCAATTCTCTTTGTTCTCTAGTGGCAGAGAAGCCCTGTGCTCAGTCAAAACCATTTTCGTCCTCTCTGGTCCAGCTTCCCGGCAGGAGGTGGAGACAGTATTGTGTAAGGCAGACAAGGCCCATTCAGGTGAAAGGAAATCTCCTCCCCCTACTCTAAATGCAGCCCAGGTCTATTCAGCCCAGCCCTGCCTCATCCAGGAAAGGCAGGACACACCTCAACACTCCTAGTAACTGTCTACAGTGAATGCACATCCCCAGCCACTCCAAAACCAGACAGTCAATACACAACCCAGCAGAGGCACACAAGATGACTAAGCAAGAAAATACCTACTTTCTAAAAGTGTTATTTTTAAACACAGAATGTAAAAATCATCCTTACATAAAGGTGCATCTTTATATTCTGAGTTCATGGATACTAAACTTTACCTTCCTATCTTGTCCCAATGAAAAGTTATATTTATAAGAGGTTATAAACAAACTCCCATTCTATCCTATGGGACAGATAGCGCCTCAATAGTGAAAAACAAAATTCACTGTAGTTCACTATCAGGACATATTACACATATTACACATATCACAACATGTCCTACCTGTCACAGACACTGCACTCTGCCCACAGGAGTACCTTGGTCCTACCTTAGGAGTGACTCACATAAGAAAAGGGAAGGTTAGGGCCTTGCAAGTGGGTGCACTTGCCAAGTCGACATGGCAATAGAGACTGCGCGCAGACACTGCAGTGGCAGGTCTGAGAATTCTTTGAAAGGCTGTTTGTGTGGGTGGCACAATCTGGGCTGCAGGCCCACTAGCAGCATTTGACTTACAGGCCCTGGGCACACACAGTGCACTGTACTAGGGACTTAGTGGTACGTCAAATAAGCCAATCATGGAAACATCAATCCATATACACAATTTACAGAGGGTAAGTAAGTAATATATTTATTGTACAGTTAGTTAAAACCTTTACAAAAACGACCATCTCTTATAAAACTTCAACTTAAAAGGCTAGTAGCCACATTTAAGAACACAGTAAAAATTACAAAGAGAGAGAACCCCCCCGCCTCGTTGGGCCACAGTCCAGATTCTACATTTTTTATAAGCGGAGATTTAGCAGCTGTTCAGAATGTAAGATAACCTCCCTGATATCAGAGTCTTGGCAGCAAAATGAGGGAGACGATTGAATACAGGTTAAAGTGCCTAGTGCAGCAACAACTTTTATCGCTCAGTACAAAGTGGCCGAGGTTAGCCCGGTAATGTTTTTCTTCAAGGCTTGGGTGTGCAAGAGTGCTTAGTACTTGGTGTAATAAAGGCGCTGTCAGACTTTCGTGTAGTGGGTCAGCGGGCCGGTTCCAACCCAGCTCCAGTGCCACTTCTCAGATAATCCGGTTGTATCTTTTTTAGTCTGAGATCAGCAGCAGTTAAGAATTTCACTAGGCAACAGCTTAGTTGAATATCTTCGCCAGAGAAACTTGCTAGCACCGCTTGCCTACAGGACCGTATTTGTTTCTTATTGAAGAATGGTCTAAGGAGTGACCGGCGCTCCTGCATTAATTCCCTGCATATGGTTATGATGTGCACTATGTCCTCCTCTCCTTCCCCGCAGAGACGACAAATTGCCGGCTTCGGAGGGCGTAACCACGGAGGCAAGTGGTATGCAGATGGTAATATGCCTAACCGGAATCTCAGGAACTTCTCTTTTGTGGTTTTAGAGAAGTTAGTTTGGAGGTATGCTTGGGGGGGTTGCTTTGCTGTAGGACTGTACAGTGAGCCAGCCGTGTGCGCGTTCTGACAAGACAGCTTTGTCTTGTATGATAGATTCATTTTTGACAGTTATTTACTATTTTTTTAAAGCTTGCCAGGGACCCTGATGATTCCCAAAGTTGCCGTATCCCCAGCTGGTCCAGTGCAGTGTCCAAGAAATGTCTAGCTGGGCAGGTCTCTGAAGCTTCTAGTTCCTTCCACAAGTAGGAGTTTAGCGTTTCAGGCTGCCCTTTTTTGATTTTGTACCTGGTTTTAACGAAAGCTCCTTTGCGGGCCAGCTCTTGTCTTTGCATCCTGAATTCGAGCCTCATTTGTGCCGGAGATGTATATCCTGGCAACCTGTAGATCATTCTCAAGGCTCTTGCTATGGTGCCGTTCAGCGTTTCAGCATCTCTCCCTCTTATGGCTTTGCTTCCATAGGTGATTGATGGAATTAGTTTAGCCTGTATCACCCTGGTCAGGGGGAGAAAGCTTGGTCCAGCGGTCTTGTTTTTCAGATTTCTTAATGCCACTGCTGTCATTAATCCCCTTTTTTTTATTGCCTTACATTGCGCTTTGTAGTTACCTTTGTTATCGATGATAACCCCCAGGTATTTATAGTCTTGTGCGACTTCCAGCTTGGATTTTGCCAGGAACCAGTTGTTTTGTTTTTGTCTTCCGGAAGTTTACACACAACTTTTGTTTTTTCTTGATTAATGCTTAGTCTATTGTTCTCCGAGTATTGGGATGTGATGTCCAGCAAGCGTTGTAGACCTATGGGTGTCCAGCTGATAAGCACCAGGTCGTCTGCATATAGAAGGTTGGATAACTGACGGCCTCCTAGCTTGGGGGCATGTGAATTACTTTCGTTTAGTTGGACTGATAGCTCGGCCATAAAAAGATTGAAGAGTGTTGGGGCAAGCACACAGCCTTGTTTTAATCCTGAGGTTGTGTTTATCTTTTTCGTTAAATGGTCTCCTGCCCCCAGCTTTACTTGCACCCAGGTGTTGCTATGTAAAAGAATTAGTTGTTTTAATAGCAGTGATGGAATTCTTAGCCTTTTTAGTTTTTGCCACAGTGTATTCCTGTTTATATGGTCAAACGCCGAGCTATAATCGATGAAGCACAGGTACAGGGGCTGTTTTATTGCAAGTGGGGCATCTATCATTAATGAAAGGGCTGAAATGTTGGTAGCAGTGCCCATGTTCCTGCAGAAACCTGTTTGGTTGTAAGGTATTGCTGCGATTTCTGTGGCCCATGTCGTTAATTCTTGAAGAAGTACACCTGCGTAATATTTGGCTTCATTGTCCAGAAGAGCTACCAGCCGATAGCTCTTCGGATCACTCCTATTGCCTTTTTTGTAGATGGGCGAAATAATTGAGCCCCTCCATGATGATGGTACTATTGATGTTTGCAAAATTGATTCGAAGATCGGTTTTAAAGCTGAAGCCCAGAATTCTGGATCTTGTTTAAACAGTATGGGCGGGATCCCGTTTGGGCCAGGAGCTCCCTCACGCCTGCCCTTGAGGATTCTTTTGCAGATTTGTGTATTTGTGATTATAAAATCCTGTCCCAGTGTTGCGTTGAAGTTTAACTGGGGTGATAGTTTCCATTGTAGGCGAGGGGTTAGTTGAGCGGGTTTGGAGAATCTGCTCTTTATTAAAATGTGATTCGAGGTAGGTTGTCCATGCCTCTTCTGTAACGTGTGAGTTGATGCCCTGGCCCTGCGGGTTAGACAGAGCGTTGATCTTCTGCCAGAATTGCGCGCTATTGTTGTTTTTGATGTCGTGCAGGAGTCTGGCCCAAAGAGACTCTTCAGCTTCTTTTTTAATTCGCCAAGTTAGTTTTTTGCGGGTGGCTTTTAGCTGCCTCAGTTCTTGCTATGCCATGGGGTCTTTCTTCAGCCTCCGTAGTGTGTGATTTATCAGTGCTTTTAGCTTTTTTATTTCAGCATTATTCCAGGACTTGGCATAAGCGTTGGTTTTGAGGATGAGCCGTACTCCTGTTTCGAGAGCGTCCTTTTGTGTCTCCGTAGCTCTTCCGTAGGGTATTTGTGAACACCTCCCAGCTTCCTATTCTGTCGGGATCGGCTACTTGCGCTTCTCCGAGGAGTTGTTTTGCAAGGGAAAAGAGGCCTTCTGGGTCGTTTGTTCTACATTTCACTCTTTTCTCGTTATTGGTAAATTCCGGGCAGACTGTATTTGCTTGGAGCAATTTGCGTATTGATGGCGCTTCTACCGTGATTTCCTGGGGCAGATGATCGCTATCATCTAAACTTCCAATGTGATAGTCCTTTACTTTTAAGAACATGCAGCGAGAGCAGAATGTATAGTCCATTGTGGATCTTGCTACTGCATTGTGAAATGTTGCTGTCTGTGGGCGATTACCTGAAAATCTGCCGTTTAGCGCACGGAAGCCCAGTTGCTCTAAAACGCCAGAAGCTTTTGAGAAGTTTTTGTGGATCTTCCGTCTGTTGTTAACTTGAGGTATTACATCCCATGCAAATGGGTCCTCTTCTGCATAGTTGTGCTCAGCTCTGTTGTTGAGCATGTTTAGGTTAAAGTCCCCTGTGATGATCCAGCTGTTTGCTTTCTCCTCCGTTATTATTTTCACCAGTACTTCCTTCAATTGTTGACTACCTCTGATTTTATCGCGTAGGTGTAGATAGAGATTTACAAGTATTATATACTCTTTTTTTTTTTTTTTGTCGTCCCCTGTAAGGTAATTCGGAGTGCTTGCATTGCGTTGGGTGGAGCTAGATTGTATGGCATTGGGTCCGCTGCGTAGATGCTCTTAATGGAGCTATATATCGCAAGACCTCCCTTATTGTGGCCGAATTTGGCGCTTTTTGTTGCTGGTAAATAGAACAAGTTGAAACCATACAGTGCAGTTGGTACTTAACACCATGTTTCTTGGCGCGAAATGATGTCAAATTTCTGTAGATAAGATTGCAGTTCCGGATCCGAGGTCTTATCTCCCAGACCATTGATATTCCAGGAACAGACTTTCAGGGAGTTTTTAGCTGTGGATGCGTTATGCTTGGGATGTCACGGACTTTCAGGTTTGATGTTTATTGTCCTGGATAACCAGCTCCACTCTTGTATGGCTGTGCTTCTAGTTGTGTCCTTTGTTCATTGCGTTCTCCGGTTTCTCTATGCTCTAGGCTATTGCTGCGTGCCCCTCGCAATACTGAGAATGATCGTGTGCTCGGTTGTGCCGAACTTCGATATTCTTCTTGGCTCTTTGAATCGGCCAATAAGGGGTCTGGGTATCTTGGTTTTGCGAAAGGCCGTAGTTTGATGCCCCAGGCATTGAGTCTAATTTGTTCCCTTAAGACTCTCTCAGCTAGGTCTGGTGTGGCCCAGACTGTTTTCGTTGCTTCTATTCCAGGTCGGTCTGGTGACTCTACAAACTCGACTGACTCCAGGTCAGTGGTTTTTATGTTCTTTAAACTGTTAGTGAACCTTAGTAGTCGTAGAATGTTGCCCCTGTTTAGTATATCAACCCGTCCCTTCGATATATACTCTGGGTGAAACACAATTATGGTTGTCGTGCCTGGAGGCACTTTTTGTTGGTCCAAGCTACTCTGTGTTTCTGTTGAGACCTCTATTGATGCGGGTGGCCCGCACGATGATTTTACCGGAACAAGGAGCCGGTTATCGCATGCTAGGTCTGTCTCTGTATATGGGCCTGATGTTGTAGTTGTCTCCCCATTTGTACATACACTGCCCTGTTTGGCTATTTCTTTACCTACTGATTCCGTTGGCTCTCCTGTTGATGATGTTACTGAGCCTTGTGTGGCCTTGTTGAGTGCCCTGTCGGTCGCTGAGCATGAATCTGTTGTTGTCAATGTTTCCACTATTGAGCGCCCTCTCCTGTTCCCCGGTTTGTGCTCGGGGCCGTCATTTATGGGTTTGTTGGGGGATGTGCACTCTTTCTTTTCTATTGCCTTTTCCTGGGTTAGCCTCTTTCTTGTGTCCCGGCCTGAGTCCGTCGCTTCTTCCGCCCTGCTTGTGGAGTCTCGTCGATCATCCGTTGGCACTTTCCCGGGGCTAAGGGTTGTGCCCCTGCTGTTTAATAAAGCCTGTGTTGATTTTTGATTTCGCCCCTTCCTCCTATGTTTTCTCCGTTGTTTGGAGGATAATTGTATACCTTCGGTCGGAGCATGTTTTTCAGGGGATTTGCTTGTATATGAAGTATTACTCCTTGGGGGTGCTGTGGCTCTTTGGTTCGGTGAGCTGTTATTTGTCCCCGATGTTGATAGGTCCATGGCCTCCCAAAGCTGCCTTCCATCTGACGTCTGAGCTACAGTTTGCTGGGCCTGTGCCTGGGTTCTTGAATTTTTACTTGGATTTTTTGTCGATTGCTCACCGTTGCTCGTATGAGCCGATCCATTGGCTGGTTTGTCTGTCACTGCCTTTCTTATGTCAGCGAGAAGATTGTCCATTGCTGACGGTAGTGTCGCCAGCTTGTCCACAATTGTTATACAGGTGCAGCTGGCCTGAATAAGTTGTGTCTCTGTCTGAGCCCTCTTGGTCAGGTTGTTGAGGTCTGCCAGCTTATCATCTGTTAGCGACGAAAATGGAGAGTGAGTTGAGGACTGACAATTGAAGATCCATCTTGTCTGATTGGTATTGCATTGCGTTCACAGACATTTGCATTGTGTGCAGCAATGTGGACCAGATGTCTTTGTCTTGTGGTTTGTCCTTTTCGATGTTGGGTTTTGGGGAGCTGTTATTTCTTCCTTGTGACTCACCTCCTGGGGCGATGGAATATGAAGCGACCAATTCCTCCCATTCGTCTGGTGTGAGGTATGATGACTCTGGTTCGGTGTCTTGAGACATTGGTGTTCATATTGGTGCCCCTCGCGTATTTCTGTTAGGTTGGGCTAGGGCAGTGTCATGACCAAGTTGTGTTTGAAGTTGTCCCAAGGTTGGTTGAACGAACCGTTCTTGCACTGACGAATGGGGGGTAGATAGTGCTTTTCCAGCTTCAATTTTTGTTGTCATGTTATGGGAGTCTTTACTGCCCACTTTGCCCGCGTTGTTCACGGTCGCCTCCTTGGGCTCTGGCAACTCATGGTCGAGAGTGCCCAAGGAGATAAAATTCTCTTTGGGATTGGGTTCCGCTTTGGCCTCAGGCAGAGTTTTGGGTCGGGTGAAGGAATCCAGGCAGAGCTAAACCTCCGTTTGAGAAGATGTTATTCTTGGTATTGGGACGGTGCTTGTGTACTTCCAATTCTTCCCCCTCTTCTCCCATTTGATATGGTGGCGTTTTATCCAAGGGTCCTTCCTTAGCACGCCTAAGAGGTATATAGTTGTTGGTGCTTTCTCTTCCTTCTTTTCCTTCCTCTTTGATTGTCACTGCGTGGCTCATGGCCTGTCCGAGAGCGTCATGCTCGCTCCCCTTTGATATGGTGATGTTTTTGGGCAAATCTGACTGAGTGGCCCCGGGCGTCATGTCTTAGGTGCCCGCTTGCCTCGATTCCTTGAGTCTTTGCCTCTTTGCTTGCATCTGTTGCATCTGTTGGACTTGCATCGTGGCTTTTGCCAGTAACTGATGACTCTCCGCAGTCTGGCTTCAGCTGCTGCTGCCACTGCTGATGTACCGTCTGGTGTTCCGTCTGGTGTGCCTTAATCGGTTGGAGTGGTTCGGGAAGATTGGTTACTTTGTTGCTATTTAAACACAATACCGGCCCGGCGTCCTTTATAAACGAAAATGTTGTGTATACTTTAGGTTGGTGACTTGGTTTGGGCAAAATAGGCTCATTGCTTGCACCGCTAGCCATGCTGTTTGGCAAGGACTGCGGGCTGGCGATAAGTGGACAAGTCAGATGGAAGTCTTCCTCCTTTATCCTTGCCTGTACTTCGTCACTTCCCTTGTTGAGTGTCTTCTTGGTTGTCCTTGTTCTTTTGGTAGGGTTTAGTACTGTCTGCTGCCTTGACTTCCCTGATCGCATTGTTATGGCTGACTTAGCTGTTATGACTGCTGTTGTGCGTTTCCTAAAATTGTTAGCGATGTTAGCAGTGCCCCCTCTTCCGGTTTATTTCCCCTCACGTCTTATCTCCTTTTGTCTCTTTATTCCTTTGCCGGCCCTTTACCAGATTTCGGTGACAGTTCGGTGACAGTTTCTGTTCCTTGGTTTGTTTATTTGGTTTGTTGGTGCCAGGCTGGAATAAGATGGAATAGGGTGGGACCTGTTCAGTACTGTTCAGTACTCGCTGGTCAGGAGCTGGTTGGGAGCTGGTTAGGAGCTACAGAGTCTATTGAGGGTTTTTCTGCGAGCCTCTCCTCAACCTTCCCTTTGCCTCCTGCCCTCCAGTTGCCCTCCAGCTGCCTGCTATCTGCTGCTGCAGTGCGCCTCGCTCCACGCTCCGCGGAACAAGCCTTCCACGCCCCTTGCAAGCCCCCTGCAGCTGTGTGGGGCCGAGGACCTACCCGGGTTGGTATCACGGGGCCTTCTTCACGGCAGCCGCTCCGCACGAGTACACCACCGGCACTCTGCTCCTCTGCTGCGTGCGTCACCCGTCAGACGTGCTCAGTCCTCTGTTGCAGGCACACAGCCAGCTTGGGGGCGAGGGCGCAAGGGAGCACCACCTTGCCTTACTTGCAAAGCAAGCTCCGCTCCTCTCTCGCTCCGCTCCCCTCACCTCGCCCTAGCGGCCCGGCTCTGTCACCAGCTCCGGCAAGCCCTGCGGCTGCAAGCCGCCACCACACGCCGTCTTCGCTCCTCCAGTTCTCCCCCCCTCAAGGACCGGCACCAGCTCAGCTCCGCAGTCTCGGGGACAGTCTCTATGACCGCGGCCACAGGCAGTCCGCAGCTCGCAACCACGAACGGGCTCGAGCAGGCTCCTCCTCCACAGGTGCGTAGGTTTTCGTCACAGGGAATGTCGGCAAATTGGGAATTTACAGAGGGAGCACTTGCACTTTGGCACTGATCAGCAGTGGCAAAGTGCCCAAAGCACCTAGACCAGCAAAACGAAATTCCGCACACAGCAAAAATACAGGAGGCAAAGGCAAAAATGCCAAGGATGCCAGGTCTAACAGCGTCTCCACCCGGAGGTGGCGCAAGTTCTCTTTCAACAGTGGGGAGTGTCTTGTTTAGATATTTTCGCCTCTGCCAAGAACATGTTAGCAGTTTAGCATGCTGGAGTTTCCAATACGGCTCTCACTCTGAGAAACGTTTTGTTTTGAACAAAGGCCTCCCGTAAGCCTTTGTCCCCATACCACTCCTACCCAGAATTCTCAAGAAGATCAGGAATGACCTGTCCCAAGTCATCCTTGTGGCTCCTGACTGGGTACGGAGAGTCAGGTATCCCGAGTTTCTGAACATAAGCATCGATTCCCCGATCAGGGAGAGGGTCCTCCACCTGAACCTGTCAACTCTTCGCCTTGCGTGGAGATGGAGCGGCGGCAGTTGATAGCTGCCGACCTTCCTTCCGAAGTCTGAAATGTTATTCTGGCAGCTAGGCATCCCTCCACCAAGATGGTATATGCCTGACGATAGAAAACGTTTGTATTATATTGTACAGAAAAGTCTATTGACCCTCTTTCTGCTTCCCTTTCAGATATTTTACTTTTTATTTTTACGCTTGTCCCTCAGGTTTCTGCTCTGGGTACTCTAAAAGGGTATCTTTCTGCCCTGTCTGCCTTCTTGCAGCTGCCTGACCAACTCTCTTTATTTAAATCTCCCATTGTAAATAGATTTCTAAAATGTCTTGTGCATATATTCCCACCTTCCCCTTTCATTATGTCTCCATGGAACCTTAATTTGGTTCGCACATTTCTGATGTATGCTCCCTTCGAGCCTTTTCACAATTGTCCCCTCAGGTTGCTCACCATCAAAACTGCCTTTCTTGTGGCAATTACATCAGCCAGGAAGGTGAGTGAGCTGGATGCTTTATCATCCAAGCCTCCCTTCCTATCAGTTTTTCCTGACAAACTGGTACTGCGCACTTGGGGCCTCTTTCCTGCCAAAAGTGGTAACACCATTTCATGTGGGTCAATCTGTCACTGTGCCCACTTTCTACGCTCATCCACATGGTTGTGGCTTCTCAGTTGCATTTGAACCAGCGGCAGAGCTCTCTCCCTTCGCTATCGAGATTTGACTGCTGCGTAATAGGGGACTGCTGGGTTAGGAAGGTCATTTGTGAGAGGTAGATATCAGGAGAGTAGGGGCTTAACCTGTCATACGAGTCTACTGAAGTTGCAGGCCATTCGTATGGCGATGTAAGCCTTCCTGCCATCCATCAAGGAGGTGCTGGTGCAGTTGCTCATGGACAACACCACCTCAATGTGGGACTGATTTCAGGGCGGCGTGGGGTCATGGGTCCTGTCCCGAGAGGCTCTGCACCTCTAGAGTTGGTTGGAGCATCAGGTTATTTCCCTGATATTGAACCATCTGACAGGATCCTTAAATGCCAGAGCAGAAAAGCTCAGCTGATTGTGTCTGGCGGATCACAAATGGTGCCTATGCCCTAAGGTGGCACAGTGGCATCTTGTGGTAGTGGGAAGAACCCTAGCAAGATCTTCTCACCACAATCAAGAAAGCATAGTGTCAAAGGTTTTGCTCATTGGAGTTTCCGCTAGAGGAATCTGTAAGATATGCATTCTGACTGGAATGGGATACAGAACTCTTGTACTCCTACCCACCCTTGCCTCTCTTGTCCTGAAAACTATTTTTATTTAAGAATGACCGGACTCAATTGATCCTAGCTCCAGATTGTGCCTGGAAAGTGTGTTACCTGGAAGTTCTGTCCATGAGCATCCACCTTGCAATGACGATCAGACTCCCACTCCAGCAGGATCTCCTGCCACAGGATCTTTCGTCCAAGCCTGCGCAATCTTCACCTTGATGCGAGGAGATAGAACGGCGGCAGTTAACTGCTTTTGATCTGCCTCATGAGGTGGTGGATCTCCTTGCCACCAGGCATCCTTAGACGATGTCCATTTACAATAGGCCCTGGGATGAATTTGTGGGCTAATGTGGAGTCCGCAATACAGACTGCTTACCAGCTAAACTGTTGGATGCCACGTTTGTTTTGTCTTTGGCCAAGCAAGACCTTGCTGTGGATGTGATTAAAGGTTATTTGTCAGTCCTTTCTGCCTTTTTGTAGTTACTGAATTAACTTTCCTTTTTTAACTCACCTGTTGTGATGATGCTTATTAAAGGTTTGACACGTATTCCTCCCAAACTGTTGGTGTAATTCCTTAGTGGGACTTTAACTTGCTCTTGACATTTTGCACAGTTGCCCGTTGCGTCTTCTAACTTTAAAGTCTGTCTTCCTCATTGCGATCACGTTAACTCGTCAAGTGAGTGGTTTTCAGACACTGTCGGTGCATCTGCCTTATGTCACCTTTTTATCGCCCAGATTAGTGCTGGGATTCGGGTGGCCTTCCTGCCTAAAGTCATGACTCCTTTCCACATTGGGCAATCCATCATTCTCCCAGCACTTCCCCCTCTTCTTCCATCGAAAGAGGCGGAGCTGCTTCATCGTTTGGACCCCCAAAACGAGCTTTAAGCAACTATCTTGGTTGTACCAAGGATCATTGGGTGGATGGTCAGCTTTTTGTGTGGTGCCTCTGGACAGAGAAAGGGAACGTTGTGCAGAAGAGGACACTGATGAGGTGGATAATCTTCCACATTCAAATCTGCAACACATTTGCATAAAATCACCCTCTGAAAGGATTGAGAGCCTGTTCCACCATGGTTAAGGCTGCTAGTACTGTGTTGATATGCAGAGGGCCTGTTCGTGGCATGTCAGGCTGCAACGTGAGCATTGGTACACACGTGACCGAAGCACTCCTACCTTGACAACCAGGTCAGACGGGAAGGACATTTCGCCTGTTTGGTCTGAGTCCACCTCACGGACCGTCCGCCTTTGAGAGCTGCTACTTTGGTATTTGTTCTCAAGGTGAGAAATCTGCAGTTAGAAATATCCATCAGAAGAACAAGTTATTTTGGTATAGCTCTTTCAAATAGATAATTTATCTAACCGCATACTCCTTACTGCTCTTCCACCTCCCGTTCTCTGAAGTGACCGCTTTTTAATATCCAAAAGGGTCCCAAGTTAGGATCTGGGTGGTGCTATTATGCGGCTCCGTTCTGCCATTTCCAGGGTTGTAAGGAGCCAGTACTGAGCTGCATAGCGCCACCTAGTGGCACACGAGTGTTGCTGAAAAGTTTTAATTACTGAAGAGACCATTGCAAAAGGTAAGTAATTTATTTTCAGCATATTGCTTAGAAGACAGCTTTTTTTCTACCTATCGCATCAGGAAGAAAGGTTAGTGAGCTGCAAGCCCTGTCTTGTAAAGAGCGGTTCTAAATTTTTTTCAAAGGATAAATTAACTCTGACCACCAGCCTACAATTAATTTCTTAAAGTTTCTACATTAAGTGCTCAATTAAAGATTGTGTTGAAGAAGGAAAATAAAATACCTGTCACTCCTTATTTCCTGTTCACATGCGATTCACCCACCTCCCTTTGTCATGTGGCTTCGTCTGATATCCTCCAAAAGGAGCAAGCAAATAAATCTCGCAGTTGAAAGCCTCTGGCAGTGGAGCAGGTGATGGTGCTGGTCTCTGGCTGGGGTTTGGATCATTTACAGTGATGTGGATGGTTTGAGAAAACTTCAGTGTTCCAGCATGTAAATGCACATTGCTGTCTTAACATTGTTGCTGATGGTCCCCAGTCTGACCGGGAATAATTCAAGTGTGTTAATGTATGTAAGATCTCAAAGCTGGAGAACAGAAGTTACAGGTTAGTACTTTTTCTTTTTTTCTAACCCATGCTGAGAAGATCTCCGAACACTTCGAAAGGTTTTGCAGCCCTGTTTTTAGACAAAAAATCTTTTCCAAGCTTCACCTGTGGCGATTCATTTGATATCTGTTTAAGATGAAAGGATTTATTGGCAGGATGTTTATTTTAATCGTGTTTCCTGTCCTTTTTAGGTCTCGCTAGCGTTGCAGCGCAAGCGCTGCTCGCAATGCGAGGCATGCAGTATATACTATAGCGTAGAAGCTCTGTGTAAGCTCCGCCCACTCTCCGCCCATCTTTTGTATTGGCTTAGGTCCTAAATGCAGCCTTCCCATTGGTTTTATGCTTGTTAGTCCCTCCTCCTGACGGCCATGTCGTCATTTGTGTCCTTCCATGGCTACTGGCCCCTTTACTGTCAACACTATTTGGTTCACGTGCCTCCCTCCTGCCCCCTCCCGCAGTCCTGGACTTCTCCTACCACCCCCACCCCCACGCACTCCCGTTCGTGCCTTTTTGCCTGCCCGTACTCCCTTTTAAAATGCAATAGGACTTGCGTAAATGCAAGTTCTATTGCATTGCAAATACTTGTTTTTAAAGTAGTGCCTTACATAGTACGCATTCGCGCCAAAAGTGCAACGTGCTTTGTTTATATTCAGCGCGCTGTGCGCGCTTTCACTTTCGATGCTGCCGGGACACTTGCGATCACTTGTTTATTCATTAGTTAACAAATAGTCCCCTTTCTATGTCCATGACGCTGTTTCCCATCGCTTGCTTCCAGATACACTGCGCAGAGTTGAAGACGAACTTCGCGGCCGCCGATTCTGGTCACTCAGTATCTGACTGTCTTTCAGCCTATATTGACCCCTCCCCCCTGTGCACCAACCAACCTATGCTTACTCTGCAACACAATTGCTAAAGTCGTAAAGATGTTAACGACATCTTTAAATGTAGGCTGAATTCTGGGAATTTCTTGAGGGTAAATAATAAAAAAAAAACACTAATTGGTCACATTTATAGCATATTTCAAAAGATGGAATATGTTGGGTTCAACACGGAGAGTAGGCATGTCCCTGCCGCGCTATTTGGGATCTCAATAAAATAACAAGCAGTTAAGGAAAAAAGTGCGCTGTCAGTTGCCTCGAGACAGGCCTGTGCAGGGCTGTTTAAGTACCCTTGTAAAACAACAAACAGACTCTTGCTTACTGACCACCTTCCCTCGCCAAGCTGCAACCTGTCCCAAATGTATGCAGAGGAAAGTGTCTCTCTCTCGCGCACACACTTCTCTCCGATGCACTCTTTTTGTCTCTCCTCCCTCTCACACACACTCTATCTCTCTCCTTCCGGTACAGAGCCACTGCCAGTTTCTTTCTCGCTTGAGGTGCAAGTTGTGTTTCAGCGTCAAAAACCTGTCTTTTCTCTCTAGGATGTATGATTCCTCCTTGAGCTACAGGTTATCTTTTAGGAGCAAAGCTCATGTTCTCTCTCTCAGAGGTACAAGCCACATGCTCCCTCTCTTGCCTCTCTGAATTGCTGGCGTCTCTGGGCTGCAGGATACAGGTCTCCCTCACTGAACTGCAGGGCACTTGTTCTCTCTCTAAAGTGCGACCTGTCTATTAGGGCACACTCTTCATCTATATTGTGTGTGACGCAGTCCTCAAAACATTTGCAGGCACAGGATCCATGCTTCCTATGTGATGTGCAAGTGCCACATCCTTCCTTCAAATGCAGGCCACAGGCTCCTGAGTTGTAATCTTCCTCACTGAAGTTCTGGGTGTAGAATCCCTCTCTAATGTGCAGGGCGCATGCTATGTCTCTAAGGTGCAGAATCCTTCTCCCCAGGGACAGGCTGCACCTCCCTCTTTAAGGTGCAGGATTCAGACTCACTCTCTGTTCAGACTGACTCTTGTCCAGGCACATGCTCGCTAACAAAGGGGCAATTGGTATCTGTGGTGCAGGGCACATTACCTCTCTCTGAGATGCAAGCTTCTGACAGTGCTGGTTACGGGTGCTACAGGTCGTATTAAACTCCTAAAAGCTAAGAATCATGTGGGGCGGCTGAAGACTACCTCAATAACAACATTTACATACGTTAGGTAGGCTCTGCACAATGAGACCCTTTCCCCAGCACAGGTACAACTTGCTTAGTCGCTGTTGTGCGAGTGTCACAGCTCAACATTATATAATAATGGACTTCCTTTGCCAAAGTCCCCAAGCCCTTGCTGTGTGAGTCTGCGAGGAAAGCAGTCCTCATCAGAACATGCACATCCGCTTTAGCTTCCATCACCAGTAAAACAAGCATATGCAAATTTAGAGCTCGCCTATTTGAGATCTGTTGGCTTTGTCAATATTTTTTTTTAGTGATGTTGTACAGCAGCGCATCTGCTGTGCAGCATGGATGAAAGTAAAAAAAAAAAAGTGTTATAGCATACTCAACACTGGCCGTATCGTATCGCTTTTTTTTACTTTTCGCCATACTGCACAGGTCTGCACAATTCTATGTACATGATATGTACAAGATAGCAAAAAACTGACAGAGCCAAAAAGCTCTACTATTTGGCTTCCTCAGTCTTTTCAAAGATCCGTTGGCTCTGCCAATGCTTGTTCTTTTTCACCTCCCAACTCTAGATTCAGATCCTGACAATTCACGTTTTTCATATCTATAAATATGTGCCCCTGATCACTTTCAGAGAGAAGGTAACCACTGCTTCAAGACCACAGTAGTAGCAGCAGAATGCCATCCCCTTCCTGCAGGCCAACTTGCCATTGTTGCAGAGAGAGCTCATTCACTGTGCGCGTGCAGCTAAGCAGACTCCTGCACAGTACCTAGCCCAGCACGAGCACCTGCTGCTGAACACATCCCCCACCGATGACTCCAGAGTTGCTCATGGAGGTGAATGGCTATGGAAAGCGGCTCAGCTCTGAGAGGTAGGGAGAGTATTCATTTATTTTTTTACTTCAGAAAAGTACCAATGGAGCCTAGCACAATCCGACCAGTCGACTCAATGATACATCAAGGACATTGAAAATCACTGCAATCCCAGCATGCCTAGAGAGTCTTTTTTCTGAGTGAGAGTGAAGCAAAGGACAGCCTGACAGGTAGGATGATCTTCACTCGTGGTCTCAGCTGGAGACTGGAGTTCGGGGCAATCCTACCAGTAGACTGATTCTTAACAGGAAAAATGGCCTTCGCCCACTATAAGTCATAGTGGAACCCAGCACACCCCAACAAGTAGGATGAGTCTTCTCTCCTGGTTGAGAATGAAGCATTAGCATACCTTAGCACAATGAGTAGAATGGTCACAACCCATTGCGAACAAAGTAAAAGGGCACATTCTGAGAGGCAGGGCAGTTTTGGCTTACGGTTGCCTGTGGAAAATTGCTCAATCCAACAAGGCAGTGCCTCACAGGCATCTCTTCACCAAGAATATAATGGCAGAAGTCAGATTGCATGTTTTGTGACACACTTGCATCTCAATAAGTGATGCAGCGTTGATGTTTGACTCTGATTCTACAAGAAGTGGCATAACACAGCCTCTGACCCTAAAAAGAATGACATTAAGTGTTAAAATGATAAATAAAATCATAATCTTACACAATCAGATAAAAGGTAAGAGGGGTGTGAGAAGTGCCTCTTTTGTATCGTTAGCCCCCTACTTTTTGCCTGGTTTTAATGTGGTTTCAAATGTAGTGCAGTACCTGCCTTCCAGGTCTCCTGTGCCAGTGCTCCTTCCTGTGCCAGTACTGGGGTGGAGGCATGATTCCAAGGTGTTTGACACCAAACACGACAGTTTTCCATGCAGCCATTCTCAAGTTAGCATTTACCGCGGGGTTATAATGCACTTAAGAGTATATGGTGTGGCTGCATCACAAACAACCCCGGAATGAAGATTCCGAAAGCTGCAGAGGGGCTCTGCTTATGCATGAGCACCCTCTCACATGAAACCCAGCACCATCTTGTGAGTTGCAGCCTACCTGTGCCCCAGATTGCAGTGAGCAGAGTCCAGGAAGTGGTAAGGAGGCAGACTAGTGCTGTCTCTTCCCCTTCCCCCCCCCAAAGTTTAAAAAAACGATTTTCCCTCTCTGTGATTACTGTCTTTGCCTGTGGTTGTTACAGTTTAAAATTGTAGTTTTAACCTGCCTGTGATTGCATATTTTATCACCTGTTTTGTGTATTAAACTTGTGGTTTTCCTGCCCACGATTGCTTCCATTTAACGTGTTGAATTGTGGGATTTGCAGTCCAAACTCTGTAGTTTTTCCCTTTCATTCCTGGTGACTATTCAGTTTCCCCTCCAAATTTCTCCTTTGCTCTGTGCTAAGACCTGTATGTTGAACAGTGCACCCCCAGCCACCATTTTGTGTTATCAAGCCAGTGAAACCAGCCCCCCCGCCTCTCCCCACCCACCCTCCTCCCCCCCCACAGCAACAGGGATATTCTACATCAGAGGGTGCTTCTGTGAGCTGTTTAAACTGTGTTTAATAGGGTCTGTGCACATCGTTTTTTGGCCAGGAGAGGGAGTAAAGTTTTATTCAAACAGTATTGTAAGATTTCAAGTTTGTGAGGCCTTTATCTGCAGAAGTCCAAAGTGTGGATTGAGCCTGTCTGTCTCCTAGGAGATTCTGAACAGGAGAAGCAGCTCCCCAGCCCCCACCACCAGGCCAGCAGGCCTAGGACTGGGGATTGGCTATTCAGCTACCAGGCAACTCTGAGCCCTCCCCTCACACCTGCCCAGGCCCCTTAAGGCTTTGCTGGGTGCACCCCAAATTATTCTCCTCCATCTTGTGAGTTGCAGCCTACCTGTGCCCCAGATTGCAGTGAGCAGAGTCCAGGAAGTGGTAAGGAGGGAGACTAGTGCTGTCTCCCCCCCCCCCCACACACACAAAGTTTTTAAAAAAAACGATTTTCCCTTTCTGTGATTACGGTCTTTGCCTGTGGTTGTTACAGTTTAAAATTGTAGTTTTAACCTGCCTGTGATTGCATATTTTATCACCTGTTTTGTGTATTAAACTTGTGGTTTTCCTGCCCATGATTGCTTCCATTTAACGTGTTAAATTGTGGGATTTGCAGTCCAAACTCTGTAGTTTTTCCCTCTCATTCCTGGTGACTATTCAGTTTTCCCTCCAAATTTCTCCTTTGCTCTGTGCTAAGACCTGTATGTTAAACAGTGCACCCCCAGCCACCATTTTGTGTTATCAAGCCAGTGAAACCAGCCCCTCCTAAGTCCCCCCCCCCCGCAACAGGGATATTCTATATCAGAGGGTGCTTCTGTGAGCTTTTTAAACTGTGTTTAATAGGGTCTGTGCACTTCGTTTTTTGGCCAGGAGAGGGAGTAAAGTTTTATTCAAACAGTATTGTTAGATTTCAAGTTTGTGAGGCCCTTACCTGCAGAAGTCCAAAGTGTGGATTGAGCCTGTCTGTCTCCTAGGAGATTCTGAACAGGAGAAGCAGCTTCCAACTCCCTGGCCAGCAAACCTTGTCTGAGGTTGCTGGGACCTTATATAGTCTGCTAGTGGTTGGTACATGTATACACTGATTGGTGGTTGTAACTGATGTTTCTATTGGATTGGGTTAGTGTCCTCATTGGTTGGGTATTTGAGGGTTCTGATTGGTTTCTGGGTCTGTGATTCAATCAATGTAGGGTTGGGACTAGGGCTAGGGTTATGATTTCTATTGGAAGTAGGGACTAGGGCTTCCTGTCCCATTGGTTGCTTGGACTAGGGTTGGGACTACTGGTAGGGCCTCTATTGGACGTAGAGATCAGGGTTTTTGAACTGATTGGGTGCTTGGACTAGGGCTAAGATTGGCTGTAAGGTCCTGGTCTCCTATTGGTTCTAGATTTTTAGGGCTAGTGTTGTGATTGGATAGTGTTAGGGCTAGGGTTCCCATTGGCTGACGGGGTCACCTGATTACTAGGGCTATAAAAGGCGAGGGTTAGGGCGTCTCAGCCCGGGCGGAGATGACAAGGGCAGTTGCCTGTTTGAGCCTGTTTGAGCCTGTTTGAGCCTGTTTGAGCCTGTTTGAGCCTGTTTGAGCCTGTTTGAGCCTGTTTGAGCCTGTTTGAGACTGGTCGAGACTGGTCGAGACTGGTCGGGACCAGGGCCAGAAATGCTGCCCATGTTCCCATTGAGTAATAACCACCCCACACCATCCACAAACATACATACACACTCACACCAAATGTACACCACACACAACACTATGCACAGATTAATGTACCAGCATGCACTACTAACCCAACCAAACCACATCTATACACCCTACTATCCCAACTACCACACACATCCACCATCACCTACAAACAGTACACAACTCTATCCTATACCACTAACCAATACACTCATCACTAACACAACGCCAATCGACACCATACATAACTACATCCCATCCAGACACGCTCCCTGCTGTAATTACACCTAACATATCACTAACAAACATATAATCATCCTTCCATCATTTGTCCAACAAACACCCTCCTCTCCCTTCTACCATAATAACACTAACGCACAACACACACACTGCAGACCACTACACTTTTTAACTCTTGCAACAAACCAGTCTAAGACAAACACTCTTACCTCTACTTCATTCCCACCTACACACATCATACACTCTACTCATAAACACATCACCACCCCTCTACCGTACAACCTCCTCTCACAAACAATACTATACAACCAAATCCATTGCATGAAACATATACATCAGCACCCCTTTTCACTACTCCTCAAAAACAAAACATATCACACACACCAGCACAAGATCTTCAAAGCACAACACCTCATAATACTTACCATCACAAAATACAAACATACACCCACCTTTCAAACAACACAAAGGAACCAACTCCAAAGCCAAGCTTTCTCTCTTCCACCACACCTAACACAGATACAGCAACTCTCTTCTAACAACCTCTCATCCATTGGACAATTTAGAACCTTACTACAGGACCCACATGCTGCACCACCACCCCTGACTCATACACCTTCCGCATTAAACACACACAAACAATATAAGTAACATTCCATACCTCACAACTTCGCTTCCCCATGTCTACTTCACAACAATGTTACACCACGAAAACACAGCACTCCAACTCACTCTCAAACACCATCTCCACCACACACACGCAGACCCATCAAAATGCCTTCTTAGCATGCTGGATGAGGAACATGATACAGAACAGCTACACGATTGCTATCCTAATACAGCTAATGCCAGTTCTAAAAACACACCTGCTACAAACCCACACAATACTGATCACTCTTCTACAAAACAAAGTCTCACTATCACCAAAGGCCACTCTCTAAACTGTCTACTAATAAATGCTCGATCCCTCTCTAAAAACAAGCATCACATCTACGACCTTCTCACAGATGCAAAACCAGACATACTATTCATAACCGAATCATGGTTGGGAGAGGATATGGCTCCAGTCCTGCATGAAGCCATTCCTCTAGGCTATCAAACAATCACCCAAAATCGTATAGCCAAAAAAGGAGGTGGTCTAGCTGTTGTATTCAGGCAAACAATACATATCACTAAAATTGACGACATCTCCTTAAAGAATTGTGAGGCTCTTCTAACAAGATGCAATCCTACACCGTCTTCCTCCTGTAACTTCCTGCTCCTTTACAGACCTCCACCTAGCAAGGCGACATTCCCAGACGCACTTCTAGACACAGTTTCAAACCTGATAACAATACACTCCAACCTATGCGTTCTGGGTGACCTCAACATTTGGTTTGACAAACCCAATAAGAACCATCCTAAAACAATAATCACTGGCATAGACGCACTGAACCTGCATCAGATTGTCCACAAACCGACACACACCGCTGGACATATCCTAGATGTAATTTTTGCTAATACTGAACTAGTTACCTTTCAAACTATAACTCCAGTCACATGGTCAGACCACCACTTGCTTGCTTTCCAACATAAAACAACACTAAGCGACTCACCTAAAACTACCTTACATCCATCCACCTATCGGCCATGGAACAAACTCAATTTGGAACACTTAGAAACACAACTAACATCAAGTACAAATCTGGAAACAATAAATTCTGTTCAAAAACTGAGTGGCTACAAGAAGCTTTTGACATCCTGATACCACTCAAAATCACACAACAGAACAAAAGAAAAAAAGCACCTTGGAGAAACATAGAAATAAAAGACATAAAACAACAAATTAGAAAGCTGCAACGTACCTGGCTCAAAACAAACGCCAAACAAGACAAACTTCACCTACAAAAAATTAACAGATTATACAAGTCGGCTATCAAAAAGCTAAGAAAAGGTACTATTCAGACAGAATTCAAAACGCTAAATGTGCAAATAAAGAATTCTATAAAATACTCAATGAATTTCGCAAACCAAATTGCCTAGAAGGAACTCATCCTGTTACTCAAGATTTCACAGACAAACTGGCAAATCATTACACGGACAAAGCAGACACGTTGGACTCGTACTTAAAACAGAAACAAAGCACCAGCACTAACCCTTGTACAAAACAACAATCCAAGAATACTCTAACCAAGCCTCTCCGTTCCTTCCAACACATCTCACACAATGAATTTATGGACCTGGTCAAAGCAAGCAGGCCTGCCGGCAGCCCTTCTGACCCCGTCCACCACAAACTTTCAAGACCATTCTTTTAACAACCTCTCCTGCCACTCCAGTAAGAAGAATGATCAACGATTCCTTCACTACTGGAATATTTCCAGAAGAACTCACAAAATCACACATACGCCCTTTACTGAAGAAAACAAACTTGGACCTGCTGAACCCTGACAACTACAGACCCATTACAAATGGACCTTTCCTGGGCAAACTGATAGAAAGAGCAGCGTTCGCCCAGATGTCACAATTCATTGAAGAGAATGACATACTTTCAGACTTCCAAACAGGATTCCGTCCGGGAAGAGGCACTGAATCTGCCCTCCTTGCCATCTGGGATGACCTGAAGAATACAGTTGACCGCAACGGGGTTGCTGCGCTACTCCTCTTGGACCTCTCGGCTGCCTTTGACACGGTTGACCATGACACTCTGAAACAAAGACTCTATGAAGCCGGCATAGAGGGAACTGCTCTAGACTGGATCGCGTCCTACCTTCAAAACAGAACTAATGTCATCCATACCCCACCTTTCTCGTCCAAACCGTACTCCACAAAAGCAGGGGTCCCTCAAGGTTCTATCATCTCGCCCATGCTTTTCAACATTTACATGAAGTCATTACCAGTACTGATCAATCAATTTCACCTCACGTGCTATAACTATGCAGATGACACGCAAATACTCCTTCAACTGGAATGCCCCAAAGACATTGGAAAATCACCAATTTTCAGCTGTCTCAGAGCCGTGGATCAATGGATGACTTGGAGCCATCTCAAATTGAATACTTCAAAAACGGAAATACTCACGTGTTTGCGATTGGAAACATTACAACCCGCTTGCCGCATGGCCTAATGAACTGGGATCACCACCTAAAGTATCGAAGGAAGTAAGAAACCTCGGAATGACCATGGACTCCAAGCTGTCGATGAATGCCCAAGTGGACAAACTAGCAAGATCAAGCTTTGTCACTATAAAAACACTGCGACAAATTTTCCCTCATTTGGGATTTCCGCACAAGGTCCAAGCTACCATCTCCCTTGTTCTGTCCAAACTCGATTACGCCAATAGCCTCTACCACGGATCACCTTTAACAACCATGAAAAGACTACAACGGATTCAGAACTCGGCTCCCAGACTACTCTTGCATATCAAACCGCGAGACCACATCTCCCCTGCCTTGAAAGCCCTGCATTGGTTACCGGTTGCCAGAAGATCCACGTTCAAGCTGCTTTGTATCACCCACAAAGCCATACATGGAATGGGACCGCTCTTCATCAGGAATAAAATCACCAAACACATTCAACAGAGGAACCTCCGCTCTAAAGGAGCATCTCGCCTCAAAATCCCAAGATACAAGAAAAAAACCATGGGTGGCACATCCTTCTCTGTTCAAGCAGCCAAACTATGGAACTCTTTACTCCCCAACATAAGATCCACCGACAACCACCTTATCTTCAGAAAACTACTCAAGAATTGGCTCTTCCCCACATAAGCACCATACGCAAACAGAAATTTACAGCATATCCCTCTGTATATAAGCATTTGTTTTCACTATAGACATGTACCTATCTTTGTGTATTGCTTTGTATAAACATGTAAAATAATTGTTGAGAGAAAAAAAATAATAATAATAAATAAATAAATAAAAATCATCTTTGGTCTACATGTACTTACTTCCATTGTGTATCTATGTACCTTCCATGTACTTGGATCTGTGTCTGTTACTTTTTCTCCTGAAAAAGCATATCCAATGCACTACCCTATTTCTCATCCTGTGCCTCTATCAATATCTTTAATCTACATATACTTACCTCCTTTATGTATCTATATACTTTCAATGTACTTATGGATCTATATATGTATCACTTTCTTCTAATTTAGCATTTCCAAGGCACTACCCTATTTCTCAGCCTATACTTCTCTCAATATATCTTCTAGCCCAACCTTCTGACTCATCTCAAACTTCTTTCTACTACTCTTTCCAATGCACTACCCTATCTCTCATCCTATACATTTATCAATATATCCTCTACATCCACACTCATTTATCCCAAACCCCATACCACTACTATGATCCCCAAAATAACCCTTTCTAGACTCTCTCCTACTCTACCCCTCCTTGCATCATCTGACACCTCTTTTACTATACCGATCCCCTAAAACAAACCTTTCTAAACTCTCCCCTCTGACTCCTCCCCTCCAAAACTCCTTTTTACTCATCCAAAAGCCTCCTCCTACTGCTAAGACCTAAAACAAACAAAAAAATCCTTCACTCTTTTATCCCGCCACTATCCTTTTCAATCAAAATTAACAGACTAACATGTTCACTTCTCAAATTCCATATTCAACGATACTAATTCACCACTAATCCTTTATGGGTTCCAGAGTAGCGTGCTACTCGCCAATAAAGCGTCTCAACACCCCATCAGGGTTACAAGCGCTATATAAATCCAAACCTTTTCCCTTTTCTACCCTCCCCAACCCTTCTCAATCCAAATAACTGACTAACATATCCACCACTAAAATTACTTTCATGTTTCACCATACTAATTCAACACTAATACTTATGGGTTCCAGAGTAGCGTGCTACTTGCGCTTCAAAACCCCATCCGGGGTAGCAAGCGCTATATAAATACAAACTTCTATCCCGCCACCTACCCTTCTCTACCCAAATAACTGAATAACATATCCACTACTCAAATTACTTCATATTTTACTATACTAATTTTCAACACTAATCCTTAATGGGTTCCGGACTGGCGTGCTACTCGCCAGAAAAGCGCTTCAACACCCGTCAGGGGTAACAAGTGCTATATGAATGCAAACTTTTCTTCCCTTTTTATCCCTCCGCTATCCTTCTCACTCCAAATAACTGACTAATATCCACCACTGAAATTACTTTCATATTTCACCATATTAATTCACCACTAATCCTTTATGGGCTTCCGGAGTAGCGTGCTGCAACACCCCATCAGGGGTAACTAGCGCTATATAAATACAAACCTTTTTTCCTCCTCTATCCTTCTGCTATCATTCCAAATCCAAATAACTGACTAACCTATCCACCACTTAAAATGTACTTGCATGTTTCACTATACTAATTCAACACTAATCCTCTATGGGTCCCGGAGTAGCGTGCTACTCGCCGAAAAAGCGCTTTGACGCCTCGTCAGGGGTAGTAAGCGCTACATAAATGCAATTACAATACAATACATTATCACTTAAGTTGTTCACTTTTTAGGTCTCGCCTAGCGTTGCAGCGTGCAAAGTGCTCTGTACATTATAATTGTACTGGGGCATTCAACGACATTTTCAAACCAAGTACCACAGTTGGGGACGCAAACAGGAAGTGCACAGTATTTAATCTAAAACGCGTTAAAATATGTGTTGAGGCTTTAAAACCATAGGAAGGTAGTTCGGGCCCCTCGTTGTCAGTAAATCAAAAAGTTCAGGCAACTCCAGCAAATAAAAAGCATTTTTAGGTCTAGCATTCGAGATCTCTCGTATATACTTTAGTATATGCTTTAGCAGCGGTCAGTAAAATACCAGAATCACTTTAGCATTCTCTAGTTTCCAATCCATATAAATTGTCTTCCACAAACACCCGTGGACAATAATATTTTTTTCAAATCTTGTATTTTCAGTGATATGACCACCGAAGGCCCTGCTTTTATATTAAAAACAGAGATTTGGACTATACCATTTCCCGCTGAAAGGCAATATTTCTCTCCATGTGTTCCCATACCTGCCGTGTCACGCAGTTTGGTGCTTACTTTCCCTCCATGTTAAAGAACAGTAGATGTTTCAGCACCCAGGCTAATGTGCTGCATAGCTAAATACATATAAGGTCCCAAAGGCGAGACCGTTTGCATTGCAAATGCTTGTTTTTTTTTACTTGTGTGCCATTTGTCCTGGCTGTGGCATGTAACAGGCAGCCAGCAACCCCCATGCCCTTTGTGCGGTCTACCAAATCATCACACTGTGGAAGAATGCCATTTTGGAGACTTTGAGAATAAATCCTGTACTTGCTTGTTGCCTGTCGAAGATCGTTTCACTGCCTGTCTGTCAGAGCGTGTAATGCAACGATGTTGAAAGATTGCTCATCTTTCCATTAGAGACATCATTAAAGGGCTAATCCTTCATCGATGTTGAGGCACTCAGTCTCTACACAGATTTTCAAGATCAAAAAGAAAATCATCCACAGCCATTAGGATTTCTTTTCATCTGTCACCATCGAGTATCCCCATATTGTGGTCCTCCTCTGGACATACTAATTCCAGTTTACATTCACTGTATTAAAAAACACAAATGCCTCTAAAGGAAAGGCCCAAAGAGCTGGATCTGCCATCGTAAAGCGCAGTCATTTATGCAAGATATTTCTTGTTTAAAAAAGGGGGATTCATGATCAATTTGAGGTCAATCTTAGATCTGGATAAAAACAAAGGGTTAAAAAGGGAGCTGCATGCTGTCCCTTTATTAAATCTTCATGTGACTGAAATTAGGGAACTGGATATGTGCAATAGATTTACCATTTTAGATCCTTGCGTCTGCATTTTTTTGCTTTCTGCATTTCTGCTAGCGCCAAGACACCTCTGGTATTTGTGCGCTCAATAAATTGTTATAACGTAACATTTTGATGATGCAGCAAAACAAAGTTTCCGAAATTTGCAGTGGGGAGCTCACATTACCAGTGGACATTTCTTCCGCTCAGACTGAAGCCTTTCCTGAAGAATTCTCCAAATGCATAGCAATGGTAGTTCACCTCAAAAGAAAGGATTCTTTATACACATGGAGGAATGGCTGATCAGCTCCAGTAGCCATGAGAATGCCTTACAAGATTTATAGAATGCGGTGTTGCTACTAGACAAAATGGGTCTAGAAGTGACCTTTCAGGAATCATTCTCCTTTCAGACCCAGATATTTAGTTTGATAGGAGCCACTCTAAACACAAAATTAGGAAATGTATTTCCTTCGGAGTACAGAGTAAAGGTGAGCCCGTTCACACTCATCAGTGCCTTGACTATGGCTTGAAACAGTGCCAATTTTAAAGCAGCGATTAGTTTGGATTTCCTTGTAGCACAGCAGTATAGGCCCCTAAACTGCTATCCCATCCCTCCCCAGCAGATAGTTTATTCTTTTATCCCTTCTTAAACCAACGAACAGTGATCACTAAGGGGTAACAAATACCAAACATACGAATGGTTTTACATTCACAGTGAGCTTGACTGTTTTTTTTATTTTTTATTCTCCAATCCACTTAAAATGTGCATTATTGAATGTCTTCTCCTTAGTTAAATACTTTGTCAAGGTTCGAGAACTTAGAGATGATGATTTAGATCTTCGCTTATTACCAAATAGTGGTTAAGTGAAGGCTCCGCCCCAAAAGTTCACTTGCTATTCCCTTGTGATATGCAATTAAACATGCTGATCTCTTATATCGGTTAGAGGGCAGAGACTTGTATATTTAAGGATCAACTAAAAGCTTAGCATATTAATTGTCCTCAATTAAAAATGCTTTGAGGAAATGAGGTGTATTATATGGTGGGGTTGTGTAGCCTCATCATGCAGTACACTACCAACCCCTTTAGGACCAGTTGGGTTTTGTTTGTTAAACCTGGGTAGCTGTGGATCTAAGCAGTCAGGCTTACAAAAAAGGAACACATGTAAACCATTTAAACAGCTCCAAAAGAATTGAAGAAAGAAACACATCTCTCAAGAAACCCAACACCAATTTGTAAAAATAGATTGTATTTTTATGAACTTATTGATACCAAAACGAAAAAGATCTACCAGAGGGTCGTGGAGATAGTGTTTACAAGAAACAACAAACCAAGACTTTTAACTTTAACCGTGAACAAGCATTGGCAAATTTATTTAATTTGACACTCCGCAACTATTTCAAGAAAAAGTTTGGAAAGTTGGTTGGCAGTTACATAGTTACATAGTTACTTTTGGTGACCAACTCCGACAGGGACCAGTCAAGGGGACCAGCAAGGTCCAAAGAAACGGGTACCTCATCAAGAAAAGCAGTCCTCTGTCCAGCTCCTTGCCATTTATTTATATAGAGTGGTCCTGATGCAAGAGGTACAGGATGTTCAAAGATGCTTAAGATACTGTGCAGTTGACCGGGGTCTTCCTGGGGCTACTCCTGAGTCCACGGTCCTGGTGAGATGATTCTGGTCGTGGGGTCGACATCCCTCGAAGTCCTCTCAGGGTCAGCAGAAGCCCAGTCGCCACTAGGCTCCCAGTTGTCCGGCACAGCTAAATCAACGTTTTCCTTCTCTGGGTGATAACTTTCTGTCAGGGTGAGGAAGAGGCACTCCAACAACTCTCCTGTGTCCCGCAAGCTCTGGTGCAACTTTTGAGCGTCAGGTCCTGGTCTCTTAGGCTACCCAGGGGTGATGAGCGATGATTCGGTAATCTCGGCTACCAACTTGCCAAGCAGGCTACCTCAGCTTTTGTGGCCCTTTCAGTGTGAACAGGAAGTCGGCCAAATGACTCTTGGAGTCTCACTTTATGGCTTGGGTCCTGGAATGTCTTCTCCACAGCAGGCACAGTCCCTTCATTCGCTAGCCCAGGTTTCAGCAAGTGCAGTCCAACTTTGATGCAGCCTCTCTTTTTCCGAATCCTTGGTGCAACAGGGCAGTACTTCGGTCCTCTTCTCCAGTCCATCTAGATCTGAGATCTGGGTGCCAGGAGTGTTTCTTCTATGCCAAGAAAGTGCCTTCAGGGGAGGTCATGGTCACTAGCCAATGGGCTACTAGGTTCCTTCCTGCCTGATGACAGCTTCCTGTGAACTGTGGCATCTAGCTATCCCAGGATGCTCTATTCTACCCGCTCCCAGGATGGCAAGACCCTTCTCTTGGTGTGTGGAGCTCTGTAGCCCGCCATAGTGGTGTGGCTACCTGTGGGCTACACACCGACGAGAAAACCGGTTTGCCTAGTGTATTCCCCTCTCTGTCCCCAATGCCAGCCTGTCTACCTGAACAAAAGAGTAGCCCCCCTCAAGTGTGATCACCATTTGCCCTTCAGAGGCGGCTTTCCCTTTGAGGCTTGTCTTTTATGCTACCACCCCATGTGGCTTCCTTGCAGGAAGAGGTAACACCTCCAACAGCAGGCCTCTATTGTTACCTGTCCTGGGAGCGGTTTAAACGTCTCTCCAGGTGGGCAGAAGGCTGCTTCGTGGCCAGCGTCAGCAAATGGCATTGGAAAAATAGGTCAACAGAGTAACAATATTCTGAAAGTTGCATGTAGCAACAAGTGACATAAATTTGAACTTGGGCATCAATTCGGGCTTAATGAAACAAATAGCATGATACATTGAAGTACCAACTTTGGTAGTCCCATTCAGAAGTTAGCACCGCAGAGTTGTCCGCATGTAACCCTGTACTCACTAATGGGGCTACCAATCTCGTTTGCAGCAAAAACGACAATTTCGGGTTTTTGCTGCTTGAACATGTTCTACTTTTTAATGTGTTGCACCCTGCTTTAGGACTCAATAGGCCTGCTGTAGTGGTGACTTATGCATATTAAGAAGGGAGTTTGGGCGTTGCCATGGTTTAAAATGGTAAAGTTGAGTTCGTAGTTTTTAAAGTGCTCTACCAGCCTTCAGTGACTTGCGGGGGTCACGTTTTACCATGTCCCACTCAGTGTGGCACAAGTGCTGCAGTCCATGAGGGAACACAACAACTTACAGGCCCTGGGTACCGCAGTACCATATACTAGGGACTTAGAAGTAAGTTACCCTATGGCAGTTGGGTTAAGGCCAATCCAACATTCAGATTTAAGGGTCAGGGCACTGGCTCTGAGGTCTGGTTGGTAGACCTCAGGGCACACTGAGTAGAACAACCAGCAGCACTAGTCCAAATGTTTGGGGTGACCATACAAAAAAAGGCATTAAGTTACAAATTCTGATCATCCTTGTCCGTACATGTAAATCTACTTTTAAATGTATTCTTGTCTATAGGTCACAAGGTCATTCAGCGCTTTTTGTTTTTCGTTGACACAATTTCTGCATGTTCATTGGATCGTCATTTTAGGAGATTTTAACTTGTCGGTTGAGTTGTCAAATGTTGACAACCAATAAATTAATCAAAGCAGGCTCAGCAATGACCTTAGTTGCTTTTTGCTGGATACATCATTGATTTGGTCTTTTTCTCCTCTGTTCTGTAGTTGTTTTTTGCACCACTTAAACTCTTTCATGGACAAACATAAGTTGTTTTTTCTGTAGGTGCTCAATTTAATTACTTGCACGAGGCAGTCTTCTTTTTTTTTTTTATATATCTTCCATGAGCCAAATTAAATACTGATCAATGATATTGATTCCTTGACAATAAATGTTCCATTCTATCTACCCTAGATCCCGGGAGTAGCACAGGTGTTGAACAACTAGCTTGTGATGTCACATAACACTCCTGACACTCATTCTTTTCAGAATGAGTGAAGTGTGGCTGGTTTACAGAGTAGTCTGTAGTGTTCTCACTTCTCTGTACATGTAGAATGTTATTGCTGTTACTAGGCTACGCAGCCTAGAATGTTGATTGAGCATTTTGTGAATAGATTGTAAGCAGCTTGTCAGTTGGCAGCTGCAGGGTTTGATGCTGGATGAGGTTTTCTGTACGTCCTTATACTTAATAAACCTTGATGTTACTTCATCCTTTATATGCTGCCGTTCCTACCTCATTACATTTGGCGACGATTGGAAGAAGAAACGATCCTATGCGTACTTCAAATCAACTTTATTTCTGAAAACCTCAACACATCAAGCCTACCTTCTTTTGAACAGCCGTGGTGTCACTGCACTCGGCCTCAAGATCGGAACCCTGCGCAGAGGCCCTTCGCTCTGCTGTTCCCTCTCATCTCCAGCTGTTCGTTCCTGTTCAGCCGAGGTGGGATTGCCGTTGACTGGAGACTGCTGTGCTCTTCGTGTTGACTTCTGGACGTTCTCCACCGGTGGCGTGCTCCCTACCAGGTTCCGTGAGTAGCTGGACTTGTCCATTTTCATTTTGGGACAGACACTGTTCGTCTCGTAAATAAGCGGTCCGGCGCCAGCCCTGGCGCGAGCTTCGGCGCGTGACAAAGTACGAGCACTCTGCGCGAGCACTCACTTCTACATTATGCACGAGCTGGTGCGAGACGGCCCCTGACATCACGCCGTTGTTACGACGACAGCACGCACGCTTCTCCCCGCGTTGCTGACACACACAGCTGTTTCCTTGGCAACGCGTGTCAGTTTACCCCGCCTGCAGCGCTGATACGCACAGCTTGCCTCATTAATAAAACCCCTCGTCGCTGACACGCACAACCGTTTCCTTGGTTACGCGTGTTAGTTTACTTTGCCGACAGCGCTGATACGCACAGCTTGCCCATCGCTGACACACACAGCTCAGTTATTTACGTGTGTCAATTCATCTTCGCTGACACACACAGCTGTTTCTCAAGCACCTTTTGGTCATTTTTCTTAACATTGCCGACACGCACATTTTACTACGTGTCATACTTGATTATTTTCCTCGCTTATGCGCACAGTTTATTTCTTAAATATTTCTGCGTTCTTCACAGTGTTAATACACGCAGTTTGTTTTAATTGATCTCTATTGAATGAAACAATTTTATTGCTGAAAATGCTTTTCTGCTGGACTCTTTAAACCTATTTTACATCACTTTGCTTACAGTTTCCTGCGCTAAGAACATTTGCCTCATTATTCCATAATGCAAAATGTGCCCTCTCCAACATTCTTTTTGTCATCTCTTTGTGAACCTAGTTTACCATGGCTGAAATAGAAGAAGGTTTTTTTCCACCTATGCCAGGGTTTGGGGTACCTCTCTTAGCGCAGAAAGGAGAACATCTTTGTTAATGCATTGTCTGGGAGCAGAAGGACAAGAGGTTTACGAACACCTTCCTGACCTCTCAGATAATGAATCGTCCACTCTCAATGAGTTTGAAATTGCAATGAAAAAGTTAGACTTACATTATTTACCAAAGCTAAGCACAGTCCTTGAAAGGTATCACTTTGGTCGACGCATGCAGAGAAGAGAAGAAACGGTTGAGCAGTATATTACAGAACTTGGAAAGTTGGCTTCCACATGCAATTTTGGAGTATCTTTGGAAGAACGTCTCCGAGATCAAATGATGTTGGGTTGTAGTATTGACAAAGCAAGAGACAGTCTCTGGCAGAAAGACAATCCCTCTTTACATGAAGTTGTTACAATCGCAAAAACGTATGAACACTCCAAGGTTTGTTTAGATACAATACACAAAACCACCCAACCTGAAAAGGAACATGCCTCATGAATGAAAGTGAGCAATGACAAGGAGAGAAACGACAAAAATGAAAGAGAAAACTCTATTAGGTATCCAGGTCAACCTAGCACCTCAAAATATTTCAAGGGTAAAAATGAGGTTCAACCCAGTATCACAAAACATTTTCTGGGCAAATGTTTTAGATGTGGAAATGCAGGCCATATGGCAAATTTCAAAGACTGTCCTGGTTGGAAGGCGTCCTGCTCCTCTTGTGGACGAAAAGGACACTTCACTAGATGCTGTAGATCTGGTAGAAGTCAAAAAAACGTAGGGAGGTAGATTTGTTTGAAGAAGATATTGAAGAAGTTAACATCTACCAAATCAAAAGATCTGGGGGTGAGGTTCCAATTGATGTAGTGCTGATTAATGATGCTCCCGTGAAGATGCTTTTTGATTCTGGGGCCAAAATCACCTTGATCCCTAAAAATGTTTACGATCAGTTTCTTTCAAAGAAGGTAAATTTGTTGAAACCTGACATACGTCCAAGAGGATATGGCGGAGAGATAATACATCTTAGGTTGGTTCTGGGGTACCATTGATTACAAAAACAGGGTTGTTCCCGGTAAGATTTATGTTTCCATGAAGGGTGACTCTTTAAGCTGGTTTCACCAACGGGATCTCCATGTTTTCCTGGATCCTAACCAGACCCCTTCAGTGTGTTTGGGAGATTTACCCTCCGTCAATCAAATTGGAAAAGACTGCAAGTCCTGGGTCACCCGTTTTCCAGAAGTGTTCAAAAAAGAACTAGGCTGTCTCAAAAACTATATGCACCAGATCAAGATCATTCCTGGTTCTGTTCCAAAGGCATCAAGGGTTCGAGGGGTTCCTTTTGCAGTAAAGGACAAGATAAAGCTTGAACTTGATAAACTTAAAACAAACAACATTATAGAGGAGGTTGAAGCTACTGAATGGCTTTCTCCCATAGTTATGGCCCGTAAGGCCAATGGAGAGGCCAGGCTTTGTGTGGATCTCAGAGAGCTTAACAAGGCTGTGGTCGTGGATCACTATCCACTCCCGAACATCAGTGAGATGTTATGCTCTCTTGGTGGAGCAAAACATTTTTCGTCCCTTGATTTGACCTCAGCCTACCACCAGGTAAGGCTACACCCATCTTCTCAAGACTTAACTGCCTTCATAACGCCCTTTGGCACCTTTAAGTTTTTGAGAATGCCCTTTGGCCTTATATCGGCGGCCTCTGTGTTCCAGAGAGTTATGGAACACATTCTTGAAGGTGTCCAAGGTGTCAAAATTTATCAAGATGATGTCTTGGTGTTTGGTGCCAGCTCAGAAGAACATGATCACAGATTGAGTTTGGTCTTGAGGAAGATGTGTGATGCCGGCTTAACCCTGCGAGCAGATAAATGTAAATTTGATGTACCTGAGATTGAGTACTTGGGTCATCATGTATCCTCAAACGGCATTAGGCCCAAATCTGCCTTAGTTGAGACTATTTCCAAACTTAGCACCCCCGTAAGTAAAGAAGAGCTGGTGAAATTTATGGGGATGGCAGAGTTTTACCACAAGTTTGTCCCCAACTTCGCTAGTTCAACAAGCCACCTTAGGGACCTATTAAAAAAGGGGTGAGAGTTCATTTGGTCCAACGATTGTTAAAGGGAATTTAATCACTTGAAAATGTGTCTCAACAAAGCTCAAGATCTCAGTAGTTTTGACCCAAAGATTAAATCTTACTTAATGACGTACGCCAGCTCTAAGGGCTTAGGTGTTGTTTTATTTCAAAAGCCTGAAGGGTCTGAGAAGGTTATTCATGTCGAGACCTTTAAGAGGGTCGGAGTGTAGTTACTCGGTTTTGGAAAGGGAAGCCTTGGCCATCTATTGGGCCATCCGTAAGTTGAGAAAGTTCCTTTGGGGTGGTGACTTCGAAGTTTTAACTGATCATAAGCCTTTGAAAGAACTCTTCGAAAAAAAGGGTATTGACTTTGTTTCGCACCGCATTCGCAAATGGGTGGTTGCCTTGCAGGAATTTAGTTTTGTTGTTTCCTATTTGCCAGGTGCCACCAATATTTTGGCAGACTGTCCAGGTTGGGCTGTACCAATGAGGAAACTCCTGAGTGATTATTTTGGAGGTGATGATTTTGATGATGGTGTGGATGTTTGTCTCATTAGTGAAGGTGTTATCTCTGAGGATGAATGGAGAGGCGCTTTAGAGAAGGATCTAGTTATAAAAAAAGTGATGGAGATGGTTGTGAATGGCTGGTGCGATAAGAAAGATTGTAATCGGGTATTGAAGGGTTACTGGCAAGTCAAGTATGAACTTACTGTTGTGGACGGGATGCTTTTGAGGGGCACCAGACTGATTCCCGCCAGTGAGTTATGGCTAAAGTTGTTGACTCATGCATATGCCAGTCATATGGGCATTGTTAAGACGAAGGAAAGATTGAAGGAATCCTACTGGTGGCCGGGCATGGATGTCTGGATCGAAAGAGAAGTTAGGAGTTGCCCGGAATGTATGTGTTGTGACAAAATTCTTAAATGCAGAACACAACCCATGATAGTAAGAGAAGAATCTGAGGGTCCTTGGTCGGATGTGGCCATAGACATTTTAGGTCCCATTAAGTTAAGATCTAGTGACTCTTATGTCCTAGTGTGTATGGACATGTTTTCTCGTTGGCCAGAAATTAAAGTGGTGAATTCTGTTGTCTTCTGTGATTATTGATTTTCTGGACTCTCTCTTTGAAAGAGAAGGTTTTCCCAAGTCTGTACTATCGGATAATGGTGTAAAATGTACCTCTTCTATTGTGGAAGAGTTCTTGTCTTCGAGAAGCATCAAACACAAGAAGGCAGCTCTCTTTCATCCAGAAAGTAATGGGGTTGTTGAAAGGTTTGTAAAGGTCTTGAAAGAGGCTATTCAGCAGGCTGTAGTAACGGGTACTGATTGGGAGACCGCAATGAAGAACAAAGTGAAAGAGTACAGGTTTACTCCACACTTGTCTACGGGTGTGTCTCCCTACCAATTGTTCAGGAAGAGAATTCCTTGTACAGAGGTGTGTCCCTCTTGGGTCAGTGCGAAGAGAATGTCTGTTGACAAAAATGCAATGGATACTGAAGGTTGGAGAGAAAGAGAAAATGGTCAAGGAGAAGAGAAAGCGATGGTACGATGAGAGGAAAGCTGTTAAAAACACAAAGGTTTCAGTGGGTGATTGGGTGAAAATAAAATCTCCTCGCTTAGGCAAATCTGGTTCGAAGTTCAGTGTACCCTTTAAAGTGATTAAGGTGTTTAACAATGCCATTCGCACCAACGATCATAAGGTATGGAACCTGAATAGGGTAGCTAAATGTCAGGTTGCGGGTTCTCAACCCAGTGTTGCGTCAGAGGATTCTGATGCCAAGTCACAAGAGAAGTCTTCTAGGCCTCGCAGGCTCATTCAACGTCCAGCTAGATATCAAGATTATATTTAGGTCTGTTGTCACTTTATGGTACATCTTTACTCACTTCTCTTTTGGGTTATCAAGAGGGAGGTGATGTAGTGTTCTCACTTCTCTGTACATGTAGAATGTTGTTGCTGTTACTAGGCTACGCAGCCTAGAATGTTGATTGATCCTTTTGTGAATAGATTGTAAGCAGCTTGTCAGTTGGCAGCTGCAGGGTTTGATGCTGGATGAGGTTTTCTGTACGTCCTTATACTTAATAAACCTTGATGTTACTTCATCCTTTATATGCTGCCGTGGCTACTTCATTACATAGTCCTATGCAGCCAAACCGAAATGTAAAAAGCTTGAAAGGAAACTGAGAAATAAAACTACAACTCCCAGGACCTTGCTTCTTTATAAAGCAGAATCGCATTGCTATAAAAAATTAAGCTTGCCAGTTCTAAATACTTTCAGGACTGTATTCTTCCCTGCACATTGCTTTTGCACTTTACTTCAGGGTGTGTAATTTTCAGTCATCTTCTAAGGCTACCTACACAGGGGTACATTAGGGTTCGGCTTTTAGTCCCACCGTATCAATTTATATGTCTCTCCCCCACAGACATGATTGAATCATTTGGACTGTAGTTCTTTTCCTGTGGAGACGATTCACAAATTATTTGATTGCTTAATAGTGTTCATCAAGCTCATCAAAAATGTACTGTTTGTTTTGACCAAGTGGCCCTGTTCATGAAAACCAACTCTCTGGTCCTGAGAGCCGATAAAACTGAAATCCTCATACCAGACCCATTTTTGGTGGCATGATAACTTAGAGCTCCTCACACACTGGCACAACACGCAAGTAATCTTGGGGTGATTTTTGACCATAAGCTTTTTTTTCAGAATCATATAACCACCTTAATTTGTACCTTTCGGGAATTATTAGAAAAATCCTACTATACCTCCCATCTAGGAAATACTTGCTTCAAGCCCCAAGTATACCGAAAATAGACTACTGATACTCTGTTTCTGGGTCTTCATGTATTCTGACCTAAAGACTACAGGTAGTTAAGAATGACGCTGCCCATCTTATCCTGGGGCTAAACAAACATTTCTGTATTTTCTCTCATTTTGTCCAACTTGATTGGTTAACTGTTCCTAAAAGGAATCTATTTCTGGCTTTATGCCATTGTCCCAAAACGTTTACACCCCCCATCCCCCCCGATTGCAAAAAGCTACATGTCTGCAATGTTCCCCAGGTATATTCCATCACACACTCTTTGCTCCAGCACTAATCCCTTTGTGGCAGTTACCAAATTTAGGAAAACTAGATTGAGCGGTTGTGCTCTTTCTGTGATCGTAGCTGAGGCCTGAAACACTTTGCCTGCCAATCCCTGGGTTGAGAAACCCTTACTGAAATTAGCAAGCAGTTGAGAAAACACTCAAGGTTTCTCTGGCTCTTCGTTACCTTACAGCACAAGGACACACCTTTCTGGGCTAACTGTGAGCTGTATAGATTCTTAAAAAAGAAATTAATCCTTATCCTCTATTTCCCTTAATGTCAATACATTCAGAGAGATCGGTCTCTGGTGGTGAAAGACGCTTCCTGTCTGACCCCTTCTTCCTATCCTAACTGCCAGTTTGCAAATTAGGCCTCTTCAGAAATGCAGCTATGACTTAAAACTCCCACTTTTTTCCTGGAAGCAATTCATCCCCTTTCTTCTTGGCAAAATACTGCAAACTTGTTACGAGGGGTATCTTTGCTTCTGTAGCTGCTGACGAAATCTGTTGTGACAGCTCCTTTGCTATTAGGCTGGGCAGCTCATTTGGGCTACTTTAAAATCCAAGGCAATAAGGAGAGAAAAGTTACACCATGCTTTGCTTGAACTTAGTGCAGTTCCCCTAGTCCACACACCATTCTTCCCTGTTGATGACGAGAGGATTCTGATCAAGAAGAATAATGCAACCATCATGTACTGTTTGAGCGAATAAGATGAAACCAGATCCAGGGCTCTGTCAGGTGACACAGGTTATGTCGAAATGGCTCATTGTAAGGGAATTGTCATCACAGCAAAGTACAGAACAGCCAGTCAGACACATTCAAGCTGAATCTGTGAAGAAAATGTCTAATGGGTTTTGGACTACGATAATCTTGGGGGGGGGGGGGCGGGTCATTTAAAAAACTGGAGAGTTCCACACATGCCCTATTCGCCATAGCAGAAATCTTATCCAGATACCAAGAGCCATGACCTCTGGGGAATGCCCTTTTGATGAACTTGTCAACCCAATTCCATTCATGCCAACAGTATTGCTTAAATTAATCAAGACCTTGAATTATTTTCATAGCATCTATTTGGCGAAGGCAATGATGTTTCACAGACCTACTAAACCTGTTGTAAAGGCTTCATCAAAGGCTGCCATGAAAGCGGAGTGTCTTGGCCAAGTGTTCCACCTCTGCGTAACATCCTTGAACTTGGCTGCATGACTCCTGAATTCGTTCAGCATGGACACGTGAACTAAGTCTGCACAGAAATTCTTAAGAATAGCTGAATAAGAGCTGTGTACGCCTTTAAATGGTTATGAGGCTACTTCTGAAGCCAGCAGAACAATGTGGGATCTATTTCCTTCCAACAGGAGCTGATTATCCAATATCTTTAGCATCTGGCCAAAGCTGGCCTGTATTACTCAATTAATTTACATTTGACAACCATTACGGCTATAGAAAACAAAAACCTTCTGAAATCCTTTAATTATGCCAGTCATAATGGATTTTTGGGAGTATTAAAGGTTTTCTTCCCATGTGGAAACCATCTTCCCACTGGGAGCAAAAATGGCCCATGTATTAGAATTTTACTCAAATTGTCTTTGTAGCTTCTTTCATAGAAAGCAGCCTTTCTCATGGCTATAATGTAGGTACATCAGGTTAGTGAATTCAAAACCCTACCAGCTTGGGATCATTTAAAAAAAAGTCCATTTGAGCATGGTTGTGTTGAGGACCAACCCTTCTTCCTACCTAAGGTAATTTCTAATTTTCATGTTAATTTTAGACTATTTTCTTGCTGGTTTCTTTTTTTGTTTAAAGCCCTACATTTTCTGCAGAAATACCCATTCATACTTTAGATCCTGGAAGAGTTGTAAAGTTCTATTTAAGGAAAACTAAGGAAATGGTTATTTGCAAATAATTCAGGACAATTTACCGGACTTCAAAGCAGTCCATCTCCATGTAGATTGTTTCATGCATCATGTTATGTTACTAATTAACAAACCGTGTTATGAGGAATCCAGAAGGACTTTTGATTAGAGGTTAAGTGGCTATGTCTGTGTAGTAAAGAAGTATCTACTATGATCTACTATTTAGTTTGTGAGGTAGTGGAATGAAAGTCTATTCATACTTTCACTAGTCATTACTGTTTGGATTCAGATGCGGTAGTGGGCGAAGCTGCTCTAAAAATTATTTGCTTAAAGTCTAGTTTATTCAATAAGTTAAGGGGTCTTGCTGTGCACTTCTGTCCAATCGGCAAGATCTAAACATAAGCTTGCTAGTGTAGTCTGTTTTATGGCTATCAATGAGGATCATAAGATGCAGAAGATAGATATTTACTTGTGATTCTAGTTCAGCATTGTTGCAATATTAATTGAAGTCCTAAACAACTCATCCTCTGCCCATTTGGGAATTTCAGCCAACGCTCATGTCTGCAGGAGATCATTAAAGCAGTTTTCCTGCCACAAGAATTGGCTCTTTCCAACAACTGCCAATACAAGCCAAGTGGAGATACAGAAGTTGCTGACTTCTTAAAGGAACACCCCCTTTTTTACGTCTACAAGACTGTTTCCTCTCTGGCTGTATTTTTCTTAGTTTCCCAGTGTTTTCAAAATCAACAAGTTGAATTATGCTGCAAAGGGCATTATTTTACCGTTTAGTCTCTTTCAGAGAAATTGGAGTGGACAAAGTTTTGGAATTCTCCAAATTTAGCCCCAGGGTAGGCTGCAGTAATTTGTTGGTTTCAGTTAAAGTGTAATTGGTTTTATGATTAAATTCTTTAATATATATGTGGTAAATAGCTAGTCTGTGATCCTGTGAGAGATGGGACTGATCCTAATCTTTGACTAAATGAAGATTATTGCAGTGCAGAGCCAGAAATGCATATAAGTAACTTATCTTTCTTGGTGCTCTAGAGAAACTAAAATGGATGTCTGTTGTACGATAGTTGTAGATTTGTATTGTAGTTCAAATAGTAAGTATTCATGGCTTTGCAAAGCTCAAAACATTTTGCATCATGTCCTTTTTGTAGATTTTCACGACAAGCTGTGTGTAATGTTCAATTGCGCCTTGTTCCATTCCAGGAGCAGGCTCATTTAAGCATTGCAAATGACTTTGCATACTGTAAAAAATCTAGGCTAGCTGTCAACAAAAAGAATTCACTAATGCAGCATACTACAAAATAATTTTTGTAGGAGCAAGATTTGTCAGGCGAAGGAAAAGTCTAACCCCCAAGGGATAGAAGTCAAAACTTTTGGCTTTAGCATCTAACTTTTTCCCAATATGTGACGGCAGGCGGAAATCGCAAGATCCTTAAATCGCCAATTATCCTGCATTCAATGCCTTCCACAGTGTCCTCTTCAGATGAGACCAATTTAAGAAAAACTAAATATGCATGGATTCAAATCGTAAGGAATTGTGAAGACCTTATCTTAGATGAAAACAAACTAATGTGATGGATGGAATCCTGACTGCTGGTCACTTATTTGGAACCATTCCTTACTTGTTCTTAACTACAGATGCATCCTTCACTGTTGAGAAGGGGGGAAGGAGGGATAGGCAAGCTCATCCACAAGCTCTCCATGTAAGTGGGCACTTGTCTACAAGGAAAATGTTGTCGCTTATGAACTTGCTGGAGTTGAGAGCTATGAGATTAGATCTTGTCTACCAAACTTTAACCCAGGCAGACAGTACAACAATGTACTACAAAAGAAAGCAGGCCACAACAAGGTATTTACCTCTACCTTTTGAAGGCTAATGGCTGTGGCCTTTCAGAAAGAAGTGGGCATTACTGAGGGACAAGCTTCAGGGGAAGAAAATGTATATGCTGGCATGCTGAGCATACAACAAACAGTCAGTCACCAATGCGAATTGGATGACTGGCAACTTCAGTTGATATCCCAGCAATTGGAGCCACAACGGAACCTCTTTACAACCCTTCACAACTGCAACTTTCTTCTGTTCATGAGCAGGTTTGAAATATCCAGGTTGATGTGGGGGAAGCTTTCTCAGTAAATTGATCTAAGAAGCTCATTTAAGCATAAGGACAAATTGCAGTAATTTCAAGGGCATTATGCAAAATCAAGGAGGAATTATGTTTGTCGCTAATTCCATATTTTCCCAGACAAGTTCTCAAGCCCTTGTACTGGTCAGCAAACATTACAGTACAATCCATATCTATTAACCAGGATTCAGTGGTGAACAATTTATCACAACTCAAAAGCCGTTTTATCTGACAGCGCAACTACTCCGGACCTATGGTTAGGTGCATTCCAAATTCCGAAACACTGTAGCAGGCAGCTAGATCCTCATATACACTGAACATATGCTCGCAATTGGGAACGATTCAATAATTGAATGTGTTAGACACAGTTATGATTCAACCCCATCATTTCCTTCCTTATCTACTGTTCTTAGCAGAATCTGGCCTTAAATGCATTTGATGAATGTGCATTTATCAATTATTTCAAGGTTTCGGAGGAAGCTTGGAAGACCATCTTTGTTTTCATCAGGAATTCAAATGAAATGTGTCTTTGACTTTTCCACCAGTTAGCCAGCTCCAATTTAGAAGTTGAATACTATTAGCTGCTCTAATTAAGACCTATTTGACCCTTGACACTGGTTCACAATCCAGCATTTATCCCGGAAGACTGTTTTTGTTTAGTGATAACCTAAACCATGATGCTTGGTGAAATTCATGTTTTTCTATAGATTAACATTAACTCTGATTCTTGAAAGATAAGTTAGTTCTGAGGGCTAATTCTAGATTTGATAAATATTCCAAGTGTCTCATTTGATTGAGCAATTTTTTGCCTACTTCTCACAGCTGTTGTTGGCACCAGAAAGGGCATTACATTCCTTATAAGTCAAATGTTGCTTCAAGTTCTATTTGGACAGGATGAAGAACTTCAGATCAGTCATTTGTAGACTTTGGACAATCAAACAGCGGAAGAACTTTGTAAAACCAATACGCCTCTAGATGGCTTGCTTCATGCTTGTCTGCTTCTTATTTATAAAGAGGACAACAGTTGCCAAACAGTGTGACAGTTCATTCCAACAAGGGTGGCAATTGCTTCTGCTTTCTTCTCGGGAGTGACTATTGAAGACATTTTCAGAGTGGCATCTTGGAGTTCTATTCACTCCTTTTTAAGACACCGTTATCAGGATGTCCAGTCTCAGGCATTGACTTAAATGGGGCAGACGATACTACAAATTCGGTTTGCTTAAGTTAAGCTGCACACCTGCTTTCCAATGTAATTAAACTGCTAAATTACTAAACTTTGTTTGGCTAATCCGTATTCGAGCATGTGAATCTATCAAAGAACCATTGCTGCAGAATTAAATGGTTACTTACCTGTAACTAGCTAACCAGCATTGGTATCTTTCTTATTCAAGTACGCAACACACCCTCCTCCTATTTCTTTACTCTATTAACGCATAGACCAGCTAAGATCATCTGGTAGTTGAAGCCTCAGAAGAGTTGTAGGATTGCACAACATCAAGGAGAGATTGTGTGTAGTCTATGGTTCTTTTCATTGTTAGTGAATGTAGCTGGTACACTGTTTTAAGCATTATTTATACAAAGGATTGACAGCCTGACAATGGTTATATTCAAGCATGTAGATCAATTAAATATTCTAACGCTCAAGAACTACAGTTGCATGTAAGGATATTTTTTCTTTTGGGGCAGATCAGATTCGCCTGTCTGCGTGTGTTGGAGCTGTAGTCGCAAATTGCTAGTCCTGAAACAAATGGAACAATCACCTTGCTGAGTAACAGTGAAACTGTAGGAGTGGATGATCAAACATGGCATTTCCCTGCCTGTCCTCCACATTGCAGGACTCAAAGCATATCTGGGCAAACAACCTAAACATGCATTTCCACTTTCATTATAAGTCAGATAAGAGGAAGTTGCCAAATCTTCCTGCATGGGTATGTCCTATGTATAATTGTTTTGCAATTCACCAGAACTCCAACTTAGCCTTGTTGATGGGCAGTGGGCCCGGATCACTTTGAGATGGCCTGATGTTGAAGAGGAGCATTCTTATACCAATTCCCTCTAACTTCAGTGATCACAAGAGTACCATTTTGGAGCAGGAAAATCTTAATGGTTGTCATTCTGGGCCTCGTGCTTGGCCCAACCAAGTTTGTTTTTCTGATTTCTTTCATAGACTCACTTGCTTGAATTATTCCCCTTATTTAAGCTGGATTCTGTAGTTGTGTTTATATATTGCTTGATGCCCCTGACAAGGAGATGAAGGACATTTTGCAGATCAGTATCTTGCTGCTCAGTAGGAGTGCTGTGGATGCAAAGTGTCTTATATAGGTAGTGTTTTGATTATGTGGAACCCGAGTTGTGCCTATGTGGAAATTTGAAGGAAAAAGGAGTAAGAAACTGAATGCTTACGTATTTGGGGCTAGTGCATGGTTGGATAGAAACTGAGTGTTTATGGGCCACTGTTTGACTAGTTTTGGTGTTGTTTATACCACAGATGCTGCTCAACCCTTGTAGCAAGTGTTTAGCGGAGTCTCTTTGGGTTTAGAAGAAAAGTGTGCGAAAAGCTGCAGTTGCACAAGCATGCTGATACCTACCAGTTTTAGATAGGTATATGCCCTTTTCATTCATTTGTTTTTTTTCAGAATTCTCTACCACTTGTCTGGACTGTATTTTTGCTGTGAACTGGTTGTGTTGCTTAAACTTGTTCCAGGCATAAGAGGAATATGAACAAATAGATGGGCCCACTGTGTTTCTGTTTTTTTGTTCATCTGTACATTTGTAATGGTCTAATGTTCAGAACCCTTTGAGGAAGATTTTTATCATGTTTCTGCTGGTGTCAATTCCCTTCCAGCTCTAGTGTGCCAGATGTTGTTGCTGAATAAAGGAGCAATGATCTTTCATCCCAGCCACTGCTGAGAATATCTTATCATTGATCAGATTTTTGTGTGAAACAACTTCTCATATACCACTTTGTGCTCCTTGAGCTGTGAGTAGTTTGTTTTTGGGCATCTTTGACCCATTTAATTTTGACTTCTGAGTCTGTAGTGGAATGGTTTATGTTCAATTACTTAAAATCAGTGCATATACACATCTAAAAACATAATTTCATATACGTCAAGCCAAACTGTGTTAATAAATTACATTAAAAATGTTGTTGTAAGGATTTAAAAATATTATACAGTTCAAGGGCCCTTGTCGCTCTGGGCCAGTATTCTGTTTCATAGTCTCAGATTTCAGCTTGTGGACTGTGCGTTTGACAATGCGGTTCGTAAAGCGTCGGTGTATTTTCCCATCCTGGCAAGTGTCTGTGGAGTGTTGATGGAGAAACACAGGTCCGAGACTTCTCAACAGGTCTAAGGTCATTGTCACGGCAGAGGGGAGTTAACGGGCGACGTCGAACTTTGGCCAAGTGGGGACAGCAACACAGCAGATGGAGCCAGGACTCCTGATGGTTATCACATAGTCTGCAAAAGGTTTGCTCGTCTCTTCTGTCCCAGGTTGGATCGAAGTCCACAATGGGCAGCGCGAGGAGCCTCATAAATGTAATTTTCTTTTGTACCTGACCTGACAACGGCTGCTTAAAGTAGGGCTGAACTTTTCCCTGTATGTATGAGGCATCCAAAACTGTAAGGTTGGATCTGTAACAGAGCCTTTCCATGTCCTGTTAAAATGAGGCTTTCATAACCTGATTGTTCACTGCTTTTTTCCATACTGAGAACGGTATGTCCTGATTCTTCTGAGTCATGGAACATTTCAGCGCTGACATTATCAGTGTTGAATGTCAACATCTTTTCTGTTAAATATTCTCTTGATGCTGAGAGCTACATTTGTGTTGAGGTTCTTTGTAGGAAGCTGGCTCTGTATATACTATACCAAAATGAGGTATAGTGTGCACAGTGGAACCCCAAAGGTAGGCAGAGGTAAAAGTAGATGGCACTTTACTCTCTATTTGTGGCAGTGTGGGCGAGCAGTAAGGCTTTATCAGAGGGTAGTGTTAAGCATTTGTTGTACACACTCAGGCAGCAAATGATGTCACACACTCAAAGACTGAGCTCAGACCAATTTGTTTGTATAAAAATATCAAGTGATTTTATTTCTAGAGCCAAGCCTGGTGCAGGTAAGTGAAATAATACTTTGCAAAATCTTATACAATGTTTTACAGTTGAATGCAGGTTCAAATGCAGTTGTTTGAAGTACAGGTAAGTCAATATTTCGAAATTACTTTCCAGTTACTTTCCAGATTACTTTGTATGTTACTTTTTAGATTACTTTTTAAGCTACTTTTTCTACTCCGTGTGATATGCCTAGATATCCTAGAGAAAAGGAAAGTAGATCAGTTTTTGTACATTTGCAGTTTTTCAATGTTCAATACAAACCAACTCCATGTCGCTGTAGGCGACGTCGGGGAGTCCTGGAGGGGTCAACCCACGGTGGACTCTGACTCTGGAGCGCTGGGGCACCTCTCTGGGACCGGTGTGCCACTTGGACTCGAGCCGTAGGCATTGGGTGCAGTGGTGGTTCCAGGCGTCGGGTTTCTTTGTCCTCAGCAGGCTCAGTCTGTTTTGGGAGTTTCTTCTGAACAGAGCTGCTGTTCACAGGAGATCCGGTCTTTGTTGAAGGCAGTCAGTCCTCCCAGACTACTGGAGGTCGCTGGCTGCAGGACAAGGCGACTTTTTTTTTTTTATATATCTTTTTATTAAACAGTAGAGAATAGACATTGCTGATCACAATTGGAAGGGATAATGCAAAATTCAAATATACATGCATAGGTACTGTCGTTGTACAATATACAGCCTTGAATAATGATTTATCAACAGTTACGGCGTATCAGGATCTTCAAGAGAGGGGACAATTGGTGGGACACAAATATTACCACGATATGCATTCCATTTGCTCCATATAGAAGACCATTTATTGGGGCATCCTCGTGCAACGTATACAGTATTTTCTCTAGTCATACACCAATCCATGTCGGTTTTTCAAGCCTCCACTTTGGGCAATACCCCCGCCCCCCACAGCTGAGCTATATTCCTTTTGGTCACCATCAAGCCTAGTGTGACCCATATTTTGTCTTTACTATTTAGGTCGGTGGGTTCCCAGACATTCAAAAGGCATCTTTTAGCTTCAAGTCCTACGTCTAGTCCGAGGACCTCCCCAAAACAGTCATGGACTCCCTTCCAGTAGGTCTGGATGTACACACATTCCCACACAATATGCATAAATGTACCTGCTAGGCCACATTGCCTTCTACACATTCCCTCGTCTGCTCTGCCCATGCTGACTAGTCGATACCCCGTGACATAAATTCTGTGGAGGATCTTAAGTTGCACCAGTCGCAGTCTGGAGGAGATTGGACCTCACGTGGGGAGGCCACTGCCTCTTGCCACTCCTCATCGTCAAGCTCTAACCCATCCCTCGCCCAGTGCTCCCGGACCAATTTGAGGAGATCTGGGGCGTTATTAATCAACTTTTTGTAAGTCAGGGATACTGCTTTCGATGGCATATACCCATCAAGTAACCTGTCCTCCAACGGCGAGGATTCTGGGGGAGAGTCATCCTTTGGTAACCGTGATGTTAGCGCATGTCTCACTTGCAAATATCAGAAGTGTTCTGTGGCGGCCAGCTCATATTCCTGTTGCAGAGTGGCAAATGTGACCACCCCACCCTTTTTCCATAGGTCTCCAATCTTCGTGATCCCAATCAAGTCCCACTTGTCAAAACCCTTCGTGGTCCTCGGGGTGCCCAACTGCTCCGCATCCCACAAAGGAGTAGCCAGTGTGACTTATTGATCCCGTCCCAAAGCTTCTATTGACGGCATGCCATACATGTACAGAGTGCTTGGTTGGTCCCGTCAGGGGGAATTCTTTGGGTTTAGAGTATAGGGCCGTATTGTAATTACCGCCCGGCAGTAACCATTTGTCCATCCTGTAACCTGGATCGTCCCAGTGGCGGTATGTACACTGATTGATAGCGGCCAGATGGACCGCCCAGTAGTATTTTTTGACGTCGGGGAGTCCAATCCCCCCGTCATACCAACTCAAGACTAATTTAGGCAAGGCTATGCGGGGTCGACCATCCCAAAGCAGTTCCCTCTGGAGACTCTCTATCTCCTTGAAGTATTGTGTCGGGACCGGATCTGGGAAATTCTAGAGCGCGTAGAGAAAACGTGGTAATGACATCATTTTGAACAGCGCTGCCCTTCCCAATAGGGAAAGTGGAAGCGTTTTCCAGTTGGCCACATCTCGCTTCAGTCTCTGCAGGGGTGGGAGGTTACGTTTGTAACTAGTTCTGGGGTCTGTCGTGATAAAAATTCCCAAATATTGGAAGCCCTCCTTCGACACCTGGATAGGACATCCCCTTAGGTAGGGGAGTGGGCTCGCCACTGAGGACATACAAAAGGGATTTACTCCAGTTGATTGTGTACCCGGAATATTTCCCAAAGTTGTAAATATATTGAGCACTGACAAGGCGACTTTTGGCGCAGGATCTCTGGAAACTGCAGACGGGCCGGTAGGACTGGGGCCAAGTCAGTTCTTCTCTGCAGTCTCCTCCGCTGGGCTGCTTCTTTCGTCCTTTGTAGGTTGCGGGAATCTGTCTTCTTGGTTGAGGGCTGCCCCCTAAATACTGTATTTAGGGGGCGTTTTAGGTGTCTCAGGTTAGTAGCCAATGGGCTACTGACCTTAGGGTGACTACACCCTTGGTGTGCTCACCCCACGTGGGGGAGTGGGCACAATCCCTAATCCTGATTGGAGAGTGCCTGCTGTCTGCAAGATGGCAGGCACTGAAGAGTGGGCTTCACCTCGCCTCCCCCACCTGAGGGGTGGGGTTGGCAGAGGTGGGCACAACTTCTGGGCTGTACCAATTTTTACCGCCTGTCTTCCCGATGAAACGGAGGGGAGACAGGAAGGGTGCCTGCTCCTGATAACAGGAGAGGCTGGGGGTCGTGTTCCAAAGGCAGCAAGGCCTTTGATGCTCCCCTGCCACAGATGGCTCTTCCTGACCTGGGGGAGGTGTGACCACCTCCACCCAGTTAAGGCTTTGTTTCTGGGCCCAGGCAGCGAAGGCTTCCACCCCAGGGGTCCAGAAACAAGTATCGTGGTGGCAGGTTTGTGTGTATCAGTCAGGGAACCCACCAGAGGCTGGTCGTTTTTCAGGGAGAATCTCTAAGATGCCCTCTGAGTGCATTTTTCATTAAATCCCACACTTTCATCAGTGTGGGTTTAATGTGCTGAGAAGTTTGATACCAAACTTCCCAGTTTTCAGTAAAGCCATTATGGTGCTGTGGAGTTCGTAATGACAAACTCCCAGCACCGTATACTCTTAATGGCATTACTACACTTACAATGTCTACGAATTGGTCTAGACACTGTAGGGCTCATGCGCCTGTACCCTCACCACTGGAATAGTGTACTCAGCTAGAGGGGTGGCTGACCTATGCCAGGGCAGTGGGTTGTAGACCTGGCACACAGGGATGTGTGCCATGTCGACTCTTCACTTTGCAGGCTGCGTGTTTTGGTGCAGAACAATGGCAGTGTGTGTGTGTAAAGGTACAGGGCCTCTAAGGGTGGCACAATAAGTGCTGCAGCCCTTAGAGGCCTTCCCTGGCCACAGCGCCCTTGGTACCCATGGCACCTTTTACAAGGGACTGACGTGGCCATAGAGGTGCCAATACGGGGTACAAGGTACAGTTTTGGGAAAGAACACAGGTCCTGGGAACCTGATTGGCAGGAACCCAGGGCACATCAAATCAAAATGCATCAGTAGTCTGGGAATAAGTGGGGGGGTAACTGCAACAGAAACCCAGCTTCCTACATTCTTGACCCAAAATTGTTTGGTGTGGAGACATTTGATGCCCAGCCGCAGGCAGACTATGAGAATATGCTCACTGTTAGATCCCCAATCTACCATCAGTCCACAGGCTACTGCTGCTCAGGAAATGATCCTGTAGATTCCAGATAGGAGCAGCAGCCTTAGATCTTGCACCATGACTATTTGCATGTGTGGCCTCATTACAAGTGAGGGATCATTGCAAGTACATTTACCCCATGGAAGGCGCTCATTTAGAATCTTCATCTCTGCCAAGCTGTAGACAGACTATATCTACAAGTGTGCAGCCAATGTGGTTAACACCTTCATCCATACTAGCTGTCTTATACCCCCTGGCCAGCTTTCTACATCCAAATTAGTTTGGCCAGGTTTTTAATTCCACATTCTACTGCAAACAGAAGTCAGACTGACTAAGCTATTTCTTCCAGATGATGATTTAAGCTTTGCCGATCAGTCCATAAAGATGGCAAAGTTGGTGAATATTTTGGGTGCATCATTTTTTTTAGATCTGAAGTAGTTCTGCTAGCCACCACTAGAGCTTGGCTATTAAGGGAAGCGATGACCTGTAAATGGACACTTGATGGATGAAGTTCTGACAGACTCTGTTGTAGTGTTGACTTAATATTTTTTTTATTTTTAAACTGTTTTGATTGCCTGGCTGCCAGAGAAGGATAGTAAGCAAATGGGAAAATTAGGGAGGAAGATATGTATTCATTTTTTGTCCAGTGTGCCCAGATCCTTGACGGTAAGATATGGCTGGTCCATCCATGTATGAAGATGTGAACTTTTTTCCCCAAATAAAGCTTGTAAACTCGAAATTTAACACCACTTTGGTGCGGTATGGAGTTTGACATGTAGTATCCAACCACTTTCTTTGTATGTTTTCTGAAGCCGGGCCTGTGGCTTACTGACCTAATGCATCCATTGTAGGGACCTATGTTCAACCTCTTGGTCACAGGTTCAAATCCCGGCGGGTCCACTCAGCCTTTCATCTTTCTGAGGTCGATAAAATGAGTACCATTGAGTTGGGTAACAATAAACATCTGTTCAGTGCCAAGATACCCTTGGGTGGACGTGCGCTTTACAAATACAGGTTATTTTATTTAGTTGCGAGTGTGGTGCCCTTTCTTCCTGCAGAGGTTTTCTTAGTCCAAAGTCAAAAGTGCAACTGAAAATATACATTATTTAACCATTGATTAACCGATAATGAATTACATGAAACACTGATGTATTTTAATTTGTAGAGGAATAAGCCGCCATTTAAATCTGCGTACATCCAAGGAGTACAACTCAAGCAGTTTGTCCAGAGGATTGCAGCCCTTTACTTTCATCAATAATTACAAGAGGCCTACAGAACCCTGATGAAGAGGGTGAGGATTCGACCTAATTTTTGAAGCGCTCTGAAGTTCACTTCCAGCTCCGCATGACACAGTGACTCAAGGAAGAAGATAACCAAATTCTCCCATGCTTGGAGATCATCACAGCAGATTTGGTTCTGGAAATCCAGAAGGATCTGCTCTCTAGTTTCAAGCCATGTGTGATGATACATTTATCTCAGTAGAGTTATAATTTGCACCTGAGGCACAATTTCTCACCCTGCGAAAAAGGAGTGTGACTACTGACCTTCGAAAAGGGGCTTTGAGTTACCTCCTGGCTCAGCAAAAAACACCCCTCATAAGCTTAAGACATATTTTTGTTCAAAGGTTCATCAGCAAATTGAATAAGAGCAAGGGATCATGGGGGTTGGGTGTTGCATTCGCTGACTATAGATCCGGACGGACCATTGTCTGCGTACATGAGAAACCCAACATGTCTCTTTTCACATTCTAATTTTACAGTCTGATCAAGAGTACACTTGTCCCAAGTGGGTGCGCCATCATTTTAAGGCCTTACGTCTGTCCTGAGTCTCTTCTGCGAAATTAATTGTATTGATGGCTGTTCATCTCAGAAAACAGCAGCTTTTATCCTTGCCTGTATGTTTCGCTGAGATCAAACCTCTAGAAGTACGCAAGGCCACTTAGTCCCTGATCCCTTAGAATACAATATTTTTTTTCTTAGCCATTCCAGATGCATAAGCAAGAAAAATAGTTCCTTAGATTTTTTTTCCCTGTGGTATATAACACCTCTTTCCCTAAAAGGACCATTGGCTGAGCAAAAATGGAGCAGCATAATTACAAATGGCCTAGTCTACATCAGACTACTATAGAAGTGATTGATGACCAGTGGCATTAAGTGTTAAGGGTACATGATGGGGGGGAAAAGACAAGATTGTCATCAGATAAATAAAAAGTCAACGTCCTTAAATTAGTAGTTCATCATGAATATCATCATGGTGGCAGCTAACCTTCCGGAAGCCAGAGACAAATTCCCATCTCATATCTGCCCCTACAGGACTGGATAGACGTTATGGGAGTCAATAGTCCAAAGGGCCTGAGATCCAGGTAAATGTTTCTATTCTGAAACTTGTCTGAACTTGGAGCAGCCCATCTATCTCTGAAGGCTGTCAAACTTCTGATCCTGTAGCAATCTGATTTATTTAAGACTGACAACACAACTGCAATAAACTACAACAAAATCTCTTTAATAGTGAATAATCCTCGTGGAATTCATAGCTCCAGTTTCACTCCAAGCAATTTGTTTTGAAAAGAAAGCAAGAGAGATCTACACTCACAGGTCTGTAACAAGGTAGGGCACTAACCTCTGATCAAAGCTTGCAGGAGCGATGTGAATTGCTATGCCCCCACACAGTTGCACCCACCTCCCACTTACACAAATCTGGATCAATGCAATAATTAGGGGAATAGGGAAATGGGGTGAAAAGACTGCTACACACAATTCTTCGACAGCTGGCAGTGCTTGTGATCTGTCTGTGGTCAGCTTGGTATGGTTTGCACAGGGGCTAATGGAAACTTAAGGCGTATTACCCTTCTCAGTCACATTCCAGTATTATTTTTATCTTTCTCCCTGCATTTAACTGTTACTATCCTCTTTATCACTGTGGATGGCTTGACCTACTTTCTGGCTCAAGCTTCAGTAAACGTACACTGTAGAGATAAACAATATGTAATTGCATCTAACCTCCACATAGCTATACAGTCCACTACCTCTTGCTCTGTACTTTTGGCTGTGTAGATTCAAAGAAGTGCATCTTTGTTGTGTGCTGTAAGCTTGCTTGCACACAGGCCTTTCTTTTCTTTTTGCCGATGGTAAATTGGGCCACAGTCAACCTGTGATGGCTTGGACTTTAGCTTAATTCACCTCATTCAATCTGGGGAGAGGTGTAATTCTCTGGTGAGCTGTGGTGCTCACAAGGCTGGATATTTGTAGGACCTGAGGCAGGACAAGGTGCCTTTAAAATCATGCAGAGGTCTGGTTTGGACCGTAGCTATCCTGCTGCTCTGTGTTCAAGGAAATTGATGATAAGCAGGGCATTGCTGGTGGGCATGGTTTAGCTAGCTTGACTGCAACAAAAATGGCTTCTTGTCCGCCTGCAGAGCTCTTTTGAGATTGGGCGAACTCCGGTGTGATCATGACATGTTGCCAACCGTTTACCACTCCTAGAACTCAGGTGAGATCATGACATGTTGCCAACAGTTTACCACTCCTCCTCATGAACCTGCCCTCACCCCATTTCCATGTGTATGTTGTGAAAAAATGAGGATCGAAAAAGGCAGTGCTGGTCACTAGATGCCACTGTGGTCAAAATGCAGTGATCTTGGGTCAGGGATTCCTGGCAGTGACTTCACCACCATCTTGGAAGCATGAGTATTCCGGAAAATAATTTCTTTACTGCAAATACAACTTGTAAGATGCCCTAACTTTATATCTAAGTTTCTTGAACCAGTGTTTGAGGGGAATGCCTGGATAGGGGTAATACAGAAGTTTAATAAAACTGCAGAGTCATGATGCAAATTCTGTCCTTGCTCTTGAGGATACCCATCTGCAGATCTTCCTAAGGACACTAATGAATAAAGTATGGAAATCCTGAAGCAAGTGAGGGGGCGATCCACATGAAAGTGCTACACCTTTAAGTGAAAGGGATTATAGGTCTTGTGAATCCAAATGGGATATGGTCCCCAGAAATATCCAGAAGTAGCAGTTCTGCTCTAGCTGCTCAGCTTACAGGATCAGTGTTTTCACATTTTTCTTCTTTATATTAATCTGCTATTACAGCATGCTGAAGCAATCCCAACCACATTTGTTTGCTTATCATCAAAACTTTATTCGGTTTTTCAAATAAAACCATAATAGTCATACAAACATCAGTAAAACTTCACATTAGTACAAAATCGCGATACAGTACATCCAGTGTGGTCTAATTACAGAGTAAAAATTATAAATCCTGATGCCAAGGTTAGTCACGGCTTGACCTAAGCCTAATGGCGGCCCTTAAAAAACTAAGGGTGTACAAAACAGTATCATTAGAGAGAAGTTGTAAAAAGATAAAAGCAGGTCTCATCCTCCTAAAACAAGTCTTTTTAAGAATAGGGATAATAAAAGACTTTCTGGGAGCCTCATAAAAACTGCAAAACATTAAAAAGTGCATCATGTCCTGAGGAGACTGGCCGTCGCAGCAACAGGGCATGAGGCACTGCCCTCTATGAACACCACGTGGTTGTGCCAGGAGATAGTGAAAAAGATCAAGCCGAAATCTAGTCAGTAGAAAGCGATCGTGAATGCTTTTGAGCCTTAAAAGATATGGTTCTGTAGTTGGTATGGTTTTTAGTGCGATATACCTACGTACGCTGGGCTTGCACAACTGTTTCCTCTGTCACAGCACGCCTTCTAAGAAAACTCTCTTTAGCCCAGGTAAAGTCCTTCTTACATATAATCTCAGGGTTATCAAATAGATCTGCCCTTCCAAGCCTACAAACACCTACTCTTATATACTGGAGCCATCGGATGCGAGTGACGTGGTGAAGGGATAGACAGTCCTTTAAAATGTCCTTGCCAAGAGCGTTTTCTTGCTTGGCCCAAATCTTTAATCACAATGCTAGTGGGCGAAAAGCCAATTCGTCTGAGAGAAAGGCCGTCCCCAGCTCTTCATGCGCAACATAGGATGGGGTACTTTGCGGTACTGAGAGAACCCGTCTCAGGAAAGTATTTTCTGCAGTTTGCAAGGCTTCCAACCCAATGTGACCCCTTAACTCGCTCCCATAACTGGCCTTTGCAATACATTTCGCTCTATAAATCTTCAAAAGGGCACCTATTGGTTTCCCCCCCACTCTGGAAGCGAAGTTAAAAAGAATTTGCAATGCAATCGGTCTCGAATTTGTGAATTTTTAGTTTTTGGCATTGTAAATTATTTTCTTTCTTATTTATGTTTATTTGTTTGGAGTGGATGTATGTTGTGGAATTGTGGTTTGAATTCAAATCAGATATGGAATTGTGTGGTGTGTAGTGTATGTTTATTGTAAATATGTGGTATAGTGATTAGATAGGGGTGAGAGGTGTATAAATTAGAAAGTAAGAATGAGAGGGATAGGTAGTTTGTGTATGAAGTGGTAAATGAACTGAAGACAACACATTAATAGTGTGTGAGAAAGATAGAAGGGGAGATAATGTTATAGATGCATAAAGAGCCTGTGGTTGTGTATGTAGAAGATAGTGAAAGAAGATGAGGGGAGAGTGTGTTTGGTTATTATTTGAAAGTTATGGTATTGAAAGTGTGTGGAAAGATATGAAGGGAACTAATAGTATAAATGCTGGATTTGTATATGAGAGAACGAGATAGTGGTGTGAGTGAGTATGAGAGAGAGTTGTGTGCAATATGAGTTACATGAATTTTTTTTAAGCAAAGAAAATGAAAGATGAAAGGCTAACGATATGAAGATAAGTGGATTAAAATAGAAGTTGTAAAAAATTATAAAGCATTCCAGGAGATGAGCGAAAATTGGAAACAACCATTAAATACGTTTTTTGATTTACACCACAATGGGCGTCACTGGGCATTCACAGTTAAGAGGTACAGATATAGGAAGCATTTGGCAGGTTTCAATGTATTGTAGAAGTGTTGAAATTCAGTCCACTTTGATATCTGCAATGGGAATTGCCAGTCCATACCTTTTTATTTGCTGTGCCACAAATATCTACGGGATTTGTTTGGGATTTTTATTATTTACAAAGGCACCTGGGCGGAAAGCGGCAAAACTGCACTCACTTAACGGTGCAGAGGACACACATGGCATGACTGTGTGAAAACACTTTAGGTATTCCTGCCAGCAAAAGGAGCTCGGGTTGGTCTCTAGCTGACACGTTTAAGTTGCAGTGAATGGCGCCCTGCTACTGAAGGTAATTGCTCTTCCGGGGGCAAGTGGAGACGACGAGCCTGAAGGGTCTTTCTTATACCTAACGAAAGGGGCAATGAAGCAAAACATTCTCCGGACAAAGCTTGGTGTCGTCACCATTAACAAGATACACGAGAGCAACGTTAGTTTTTGCGCTCTTCTCACCCCTTCTTGTTTGAAACACAAGTTTTTATGCAGTTTTATATAGCGCTAACTCGATCTGAAGGGATTGCAGCACTCTACATGAGCACCACTTACATTACACAAGAACAATTGTTTTTTTTTAACTTGCATCTCCCTCATTATTTCCCTCCCAGATGCTCTCTGCAATGATGCAAAGAATGTGGAGGCTTAGTAAATAAAATTAAAAGTTTACTACTCTGCTGTAAATTCCACATCACCAGCTACGAGTAGTATCTCCGAAAAGAAGGTGCTCAGCATAATAGCAGAACAAGCGGCGTGGCTCCGTACGCAAACAAATACAATTAAAAATAAATACAACGGAGTATGCATGCAAGGAACAAACAATTACTGAAAGCGAAGGAATGTGCAGTATGCCTTTGACTAAATCCGGGCGTAACTTGATGTTATCACTTGCTGTATTTGTGCACCCTCTGTTTAAAGGAAACGCTGCATTTGTGTTAAAGGACAGAAGCAACGTCGGGAGAAAAGCTATTTTTAAAAAAATGTCAGCACACTGAGCTCCGTAGTGCAGCCACCTACCTTAAAGACCTGCTGCTCGCCTCTCAAGTTTCTGCGGAGCCTGAATTTGTGTTGGAGGATGGTGTGAGGGCGGAACATGCTGGTCACATGTCTGTGGGTGCATCCTGCTCTTATCTATTCAGGTGCCTCGAAGACCAGCTCACAAGTGCAGAAGACTCAGGGCGGGAGGACATTGGCCCCTGGGGTAAAGCATCCCTCTCTCTGGCCTTGAGACTGACACCTTGCTGATCCTGGCTTCTGTGTGCTGTCAGTTGTCCATTGAGGAAGCAGGCAGTGTCCTGGAGTAGTGTGTTCTTGGGTTGTATCTCCATAATCTTAATCTGGCACAGCCCTGGTCGGACCTGGCACAACAGCAGTCTACTGCAAGCCCTTAAGAGCTCTGCCACCCAGACACTAGTGCCCTGTGGCCCCCAGTGCCAGGACCCTCCTTTCAACATCCAGACCATGGTTTTCCTTTCAGGGGTTCGTGTCCCTCTCCAGTCTCCAGCACTCCTCCAGCTCCCCTCCTTTCATCCATCTTGGCCCCCCGGGCTCCTGGGATAAATGGATCGATTAGTGAGAGGAGTAGAAAGATATCATTGATCGGCTGGTCAATGTATTGATTAGTGAAAGAAAGCAGGAAGGGCTGCAGGCTGTGTCCCCAGTCCTCCTGAACAGGGATCTGATAAATACCAGCACTGATAGAAGGTAGACACTGCCCCAGACACTGAGCAGTCACCAAACACTGTCTTATCAGAGTCCCTTTCCTCAGCTGATTGATTCCTCGGCTGAGAGACGGCCAAACTACCCCTCACTTGCCACAGTCAAAGAAGTGCCCCTCGCTTGCCACAGACAGCAGAACGATCTCTCACTTAATGCAGTCAACAGAGCTACACCTTGCTCCACTGATTTATCATTTTCTATTTATCTGCTTCCATCCGACTCCTTGGGCCGGGGACAGGGAACTGAAGAGGACAGTTGAGCTGGGGATACAGCAGTCACACCAGAAGTGACTCCGTAGAGTAACCTGCGTAAAGACTTAATCCCGACTCATAGTCCCCTACAGAGATCCTCCACTGAGTAAACCCAGCTGAGCCCCGGACAGTTGGAGGTACCAGGATTCCATACCCCGGACTTTGGACACTGGACTTCCCATTCGGATAACTTTGGAAGAATAATCTTTACAGTGTACGGAAACAATGATGTAAGCACTTGAGTTAAAAGCATTGAGATTATAAACGACCTCCTGTTTTAAATCGGTCATTGGGGCAGGGAACACTGGCTAAATACAAGATTACAAGATCCACTTGTCTTGAGCCTTTAGCACATTCATGTCAAATTGAAGACGTAAGCTGAGTAATAAGTAAGGTTAGATGGGTGTTCCTTCTTCTTGTATTTAGCACATGAGTTGAAGCCCGAAGGATACTTTTAAATAATCCGTTAGATGACGTGTAGCCTAGATCACACTGATGACCTGGAGACTCAAAACGACAGCTAAGTATTCACTGACTACCTAAAGAAGTTAAGATTTCAGACTGATTATCAGAGCCCTGAAGAAGTCAAGGTCTCAGCAGACCAAGACGAAACGTGTTGGCTAGAATCAATTAGTAAAGTACTTTGATGAATTCTTGAAATAAAGAAGATTGACATACAAAATGGTGGATGGACAATATTTAGATGCAAATGCTTGCACCTCCTAAACACTCAATACTGCACACAGACAGCATACTGCATGCACACAAGCTGCATGACTGCAGGCCGATCACACGAATGAATACAAGCCCATCACTGAACAACTGTGTGAATAAACACAACCAATACAATCACACACAGTTTAAGCTGCACACTAACCACTAAACTGCACACAGACCATTCTTTAAATGCATGTCTCCAATATCATATATGCATGTTGTAACTTGTATGTTAACACATGTATTCAGTGATGAATGGCAGATATTAAATCTCACAAATACTACTGCACACATATATACGCATACTGACCATGACTTTACTGAACATAGTTTCACTGCTTGCTTGGCACCTACCGATGTTTACATCCATTAATTGGACCTCATAAATGTCTTCATTCAGACATAAGTTATTGCGACATAGACCTTGGCCAAGGCTCGAGTCCTAAACAAACAGCAATGCCAATAGATCTGACAACCGGAAGGGCCTCCTCAGTCACTGGTGAGTTTCACAAGCACTCTTCCTTTCACTTGTGCATCCGTTCATCTCCACACTGACTCACTCCTCATTCACATGTCCACAACAAAATACTCACAAACACAACAAACAAATGCAAGATACATTTAAAAGAATAAAAGTAGAAAAAAGAAAAATGCAACTGTTTAACCACGGCGGCTTGTGATAACAAACAGACAAAATTAAACATAAGTGCGCTGGCCTATTGTAATGCTATTATACATAAACAAATACACAGGCTTTAGCACAGTGTAATAACAATCGAGCATCAAAGACATCCACTTCACAGAATGATTTTGACAATATATAGGTCAGGCCTACTGCCTTTCCCATCATTTTTCATAATAAACTGATCAGACCTATTGCACCTGCATAACTTTTCCCAAAAAAAGCAATCAGGCCTGTAGCAGTGGCAAGTCACCACAAACAAATCAGGCCTGCTGCATTGAGCAGAAGCTTCTAACAAGGTAACCAGCAGGCATACAGTCTTAAAATCCCAAATATGTACACAATGACAGTTGGCAAAACAATATACAGCTCCTCTTAAGAGGGCCTAACAAAGATTATCACAGTGAGGTTTTCCTAACCTTAGGAACGGGTTTACCAGCATCAGAACCCTAATAGGATAATCTGAGAGATTCTAAGTAACAAAATATCTGTCTCCAGGTTTTTCACACTGTATAATAACAATCCCACATTAACGGCCTATTGGTTTTCACGTATGCTTTTCACAATAAATAAATCAGGCCACCATAATAAATAGGTCAGACCTTCGACATCTGATATAAGGCTTCGTAAATTGCAGGTTCGGACTGGTACAGAAAATAGGTCTGTGCACCAGAATAATAGTGGCCCCATTAGTGAATTAGACAGTTTAAAAAATGGCCAATGTTTGCAAATTGGCCAGCTTTAAACTTGTAAAGATTCGCTGTGTAGGTGTTTTGCAGGATATGGAAGACTGCATGAATTTGAGCTTGCTGCATGCAGTATTTGTTTTAATATCAAGGAAATGAACAGTAAAAACTGTCCCAAAACCCCTCAAAATAGGCCCACAAACAGACAAAAACCCAGCCCACACACTGACCTGTCAGACCACCCCATTGGGCACTTCCTGTTTGACCTATAGGCCAGCCCGACCCTGATAGGTTGTCACCATAAACAATTCAGGGCTATTACAATGAACTGAGAAGGCATAACATGAAAAACATGGACTCTTTCGAGGAAGCACACACATGCCCAATCAAATGCTGGTGGAAGATCAACATGTGGGCGGAGCCTAATCTCCTCTCTCACTGGTGCTTCTTAAAGCTCAGTTTCTTTCCCTTGATCACATAAGGTTAGTGGCAGCTGGTATGACTCGCGGGTGGCTGGCGGGAGCAAGGGGGGGAGGGGGTGAGTAGCATGGGGGCCCAGGGGTTGCGGGGGTTGCGCAATGGAAAATATATACACTTACCTTGCCGCTGGGTCCCATGTCTCTGCTCCTGCTCTCTTCGTGGGACAGGAAGAACAGCCAGGCTCCCCTGACCAATCACAATGCTGCAATGCAGCGTTGTGATTGCCAGGCACCCAGGCTCCCCTGACAAATCAAAACACTGCAGTGCAGCATTGTGATTGGTTTTGAGCGTCCTAGTTCGACGCTCAACCAGGGAAAGGTGGCCTGGGCATGTTTTCCATGCAGGCTGTAATGCAGCCTGCATGGAGAACTGGGACAGTGCGCATGACCGTTTTGGGCGGCCCCAGAGAACCGACCAAACAGTCATTGGGCACTTAGGAGTGGACAAACACTCCTCCCCTGCCCTGCTCCGAGAGCAGAGCACCCCCGCCCACCCACCCGCAAAGGAAACATAAAATGATAACTCAAAGTTGATATAATTTTATATTTCCTTTACTTTGCACTGCTCAAAGGCAGTGGGGCGACGCTCCTCCGCCATAAAGGGGGAGCCACCACTGATTAGGTCTGACACCTGTTCTGTCAAGCGACTTGAAAATTAAAAGGGGGGCTAATTAGCATATATACTGCACAGTGACATCATTGGAGTAACGCCACAGGAAGTGATCTCACAGGCGCAGACGGTGAGACAGGTACTGGCATGGAGAGCATCATACAGTGAGAGCTATGAGGCAGTCACAGACAAGAAGAGGCAAAGCCAGAGAGAGGCAGGGACAGCAAGAGAGAGGATGAAAGATGTCAGCGGTCCTGGGAGCCAAGAGGTGCGGGCACTGCCAGGCGCAGACGGTGAGGCAGGTACTACCATGGAGAGCATTCTACAGTCAGAGCTATGAGGCAGTCACAGACCAGAAGAGGCAAAGCCAGAGAGAGGCAGGCACAGCAAGAGAGAGGTACTGCCATGGAGAGCATCATAAAAGGAGAGCTATGAGACAGTCACAGACGAGAAGAGCCAAGAGGGGTGGACACAGCCAGGTTTTGGCTGGGCGACGTCAAGCCACGGACCGCCAGGCACTGCCTGGCCGAGGGACAGAGAGCACGCTCACTGGAATTATGTGGCATTTAAGGAACAAAGTTACTTGGTTGACTAAGTTATGCGACAAGGACAGGCAAATTATAGAACAGTATGCCACATATTCTGTGGCATTACGATCTGAATGTTTTGGAATGTTAATGTACATTGTTACAACCAAATATACTACAAACATCCATCTTACTGGATATCACGTGAAAGTGAAAAACAGGACTTTTTTTGAAGCTGTAAAAATGGATGCTGCGTGTATTTAAACAGAACCTATGTCAGGCCCTTCCTTCATCTGGCGCAAGCTTCATTCTTAGTGAAAGGTGCTCACAAGCCTCTCCCTGTGCCAGCTCAAACACTGTTATTGGTGCATTCTTGGTGCGTGTGAATACGCAGTCACGAGGGTGTTTTATGTGGACCCCGGACCGCTCTATAGGGCCCCTCGGGGGGAGGGGGGAGAGATTATAATGAATATTTACGAGCGCCTCCCCATAAACCTCACATTCCCTGCTTACTCGAAGGAGGATTGCTGATGGATGGTTTAGGGGTGACTGTACAACGAACCCACGAATATCTGAATGATGTGCTAGAGTTTCTAGGGTTCCACTGAGCTGACGGTGCTTTCTGAAGTGTCTTAAATCCCACAATATCTTCTTGGGGTTCGGGCAGTAGGGCTGAGCGCCGAGACTGGCTCGTCTCCAGCCCGCCCTCGTACAGTGTCTTCATTCAAACCTCCATGTGACAAGTGTTGTATTGTAATTCATTTATATAGCGCTTACTACCCCTGACGAGGCGCCGAAGCGCTGGTGTAGGCCCCTGAAAGACAGATGTGCGCATTTGCTTTGGACCAGCAGCTCCTGTGAAGTTGGGGTGAGGACCTTGAGCCCCCCAGCATCCTGGGTCAGCATCAGTAAGGTAACACCTGCCTGCATCTCCATGATGTGAGACCAGCCCTACGAGCAGGTAGAGCTCACCAGGACAACTTGAAGGGGGGGGTTCCCTTGTACTGTGTGCGCGAGACCCACTCTCGCACGGATGGCCAAGCATTCACTATTTCACTTCCGGGTGAGTGGCATGTTCTCTCATTCACTTGACATGTGTGATGGCATATGCAGAATGTGGGCCTGGCACTGTGCGCGTGCCAACATCTATGTGCCGAAATCCTCTACATAAAGATCACAACCACCAACAGACAGAAAGACATTCAGACACTTTGAAGCAGCCTCCCATCAAAGGAACCTTCCAGACTCCAGAGCATCCGACAGGCAAGAGCCGCCCCACTCACCGGAGCTGTCCGCTCCTGGCACTGCTGGTGACTTCACTCTGCCAGAAAATCTCAGTGCAGGGGAAATAAAGGAAATAGTACACGTGCTGTGTAACAACCAAGTAAAGGGGCCAGTAGCCATGGGAGGTTACAAATGAAGACATGGTCGTACTAAGGAGGGACTATCAAGCCTATTTAGGAATCAGAAGACCGCATTTACGAAGGACAAAGAGACAAGCCAATGAATAATATGGGCGGGGGAGTGGGCGTGGCTTCTCTCCCGTACTGAACTACAACAGATCTTCACCAGAGCAGCGCTTGCGCGCTGGCTCAGGCGCGACCTAAAAACGGCTGCGGCCGCTCTGACCAGGTCCCCTTTCTTACGAGTAATCAAAGGGCCCCAACTCAGTGTGTCGTCAAACACTACTCCCAGATAAGAAAAGACGTTTGTCTTTGGTATTGACGAGGTTCCTATCTTAAAGGTAGACTGCTTAGCTGTGGGAGATCCCACCTGCATAACAAAAGATTTGGTATGATTAACCATCAGGTCCAAGTTCTCCATAAAATGAACAAAAGAGTTCAACAAGAGTTGTAAACTCTGGCTGTCCTCGCCATGAGGACAGCATCGTCTGCATATGTGAGGACCGACAGGCTACGCTTATCCACCTGGGGGCAATCAGCTTTTGCATCCAAAAGGACCTTCTCCATGGAGTTGATGAATAGATGAAAGAGAAAGGGGGCCAGTATACACCCCTGGCGCACCCCTCTCTTGATGTCAAACTTGCGGGTCACTTTGTGATCTTTTGAATAACGGACAGCGCTTGAATCTCTGTGAAGGTCCCTTAGAAACAAAACAATATCCCTGTAAATGCCAATAGAGGACATCAACTGCCAAAGCTTCGGTCTATTTACACAATCGAATGCTGAGGACAGGTCCATAAAGGCTAGGTGGATAGAGCTGGTGCGAGCCACGGTGTACTTATTCAAAACCATATACAGGTTTAAACATTGTTCCACTGTGGAACGACCTGGGCGGAAACCATATTGAACATCGGCTAAAATTTTGTTTTCATCTGCCCAGTATACAAGTCTATCCAGCACCATACGACCCACCACCTTCACCACAGTATCCAAAAGAGAGATGCGCCTGTAGAAAAGAGTGCTATCCCGATCCCCCTTTTTAAAGACTGGGACAATGGTCGATAAGGCCCAGGAGTCTGGGCGGCTGGCCTGGACTGATTCATTGATGACAGCTGTAAGTACAGGTACCCAGGTTTCCACATGCGCAATGTAGAGGTCTGGGGGAAATCCCATCGGGACCTGGGCCCTTATATTTAGACAGTCCCATGATGCCAGCTCTTACCTCTTGTGTTGTAAAAACGGGCTCCGCTTTGCCTTCCACCCTTTCCTGCTCTTCTGTCAACAAAGTGTCAGACTGGAAGATACCCTCAAAATGGTTTACCCAATCATCCTCTGGGATATGGGCATCCAGTAAGTTGCTGCTGTCTCCTGCTAAAAAAGGGACTGTTAATAATGCCCCAGGACTTTGAACTATTGCTCAAGGTGCTGGCCTCCACTAGATCTCACCAGGCCTCCTCCTTCAAGGCAGACTTGCGTATTACTAGGGCAGCCTTGTAGGCTCTCCGGAGGCTTTTAACAACCACCTGGACTCGAGGAGTCACTCCCAAGGCCTGTATCTGAAAGAGACACGTTAGTGACAGATTCCTTACCTTAGAATATCCCCAGGCGTCAGGCTGGATCCGGAAAGTTTTTGCGTAGCAGTACCCTTGCGCGTCGGTAGGCGGCGTCGTGCGGCTCCGCGTCCGTCGTCGGCGTCGTGATCGCCGGGATGACGTCGCGGGCAGTACTTAGGCGCCGCCCCTGCGCGCTGACGTCAGTTCTTTTTCCGCGCCAGCAAGCGCAGATCCGGGAAGAGCAGTGCCCTAGTCATTTTTTGACTAACTTTTTGGGTGAATTTTTTCACTGTTTCTTTTCGTATCGACTCCAAGGTGTCGTTAGGGAAGCCCGGCTTTAAGCGTTGCGACGCCTGTGCTCGGATGATGTCCATCACAGACCCGCATCTGGAGTGTCTCTTCTGTCTCGGGCGAGACCACGACACGAAGTCGTGTTCCGACTGCCGGTCCCTAAACCCGAAAGCTTTGCGAGAGCGGTCTCGAAAGCTCCTCGAGGCCCGGCAGTCGGCTCCGCGCCACACCAAGCCCCGGTCGCGTGAGAGGTCGAGGGGTCGGTCGCGGAGTCCTCGCCGGTCGTCGGGATCCAAGTCTTCATCGTCCGGTAAGTCTAAACACAAGAAGTCCAAGAAGCATCATCGCTTTAGGACTTCGCCTCGCCGGTCTCGCGACTCGGCTGAGGCCCCTCCCGGCACCGTCCCCGCGGCCCCGGACATGCCTGTGGAGTCGCCCCCGCAATACCAGTCCTTCCCGGGTTCGGGGGCGGATCCGGCCCAAATACAGAAATTCCTGTCGGCCATGGCCCGCCTCCGCGGGCCTCAAGGTCCCTCGGGTGCGCCTTCGGGCCCCGCAGGCCCTGATGGGGTTGCCCTGGCGTCGCCGACGACTCCGGTCCCGGCGTCGCTCGTGCCTCCAGCCTCGATCCCGGCTCCAGCTTCGGCCCCGGCCTCGATCCCAGCTCCGGTGGTACTGCAACCCCCATCGACGCCGGTCGACCTGACCACGCCTCCGCCGGCGCCGATGTCTCCGGTGCCGTTCCTGACGCCGCCCGGGGCTCCGGGCGGCGTCGTCCCCCTGTACTCTCCGGCTCCGGACATGGAGCCGGACCGACGTCGCTCGACGCCGGTTCCGGCGCCGATGAGACCTTGGGTCCCAAATGTCCCTCCTCCTCCTTATTTCGAACCGGAGGAGGACCAGGAGGACTGGGAGGTGTCTGAGGACCCTCTGGCACAACAGTGTCAGTATGATGAGGACTGGGCAGAGGAACTAGGGGATGCCAGTGGTCTAGATACTTCCCCGGACACTGGCATGCTGTCTCCTCCCGTGGCTACGGAGGAGGGAGCCAATTTTGCAACAGTGTTGCGTAGGGCAGCTGGAGCCTTACATCTCCGACTCCCTACTGTGGCGGTCAAGACTAATCTCTTGACAGAAGTGCTTCAGCCGGCAGCCTCCTCCTTGGAGACTGTGCTGCCGTTTAACGATGCAATCACTGACGTTCTTTTGGGCGCCTGGTCCAAGCCCAACACAGGGGCTCCTGTGGATAGGAACGTGTCCCGACGCCATCGCCCAGCTCCGGGCGACCCCTTGTTTCTCTCTGTCCACCCCACTCCTGAGAGCTTGGTTGTCCAAGCCTCGGCTTCCCAAACCGCCTTCCCTACCGCCCCTCCGGATAGGGAATCCAAACGCCTGGATCAATTTGGGAAGAAGGGTTTTTTTTCCTCCAGTGCTGGCTTGCGGTCCATCAACACCGCTTGTCTTTTGGGCCGATATACCCACTCCCTGTGGGATTCGGTGGCGACTGTTTTGCCCCAGTGTTCTGAGGAGGTCAGACACTGCTTACCCGCGCCATTGCGGAAGGTAGGGATGTGGCCAAATACACCATACGTTGTGGCCTTGATACCGCCGACTCGCTGGGCAGATCTATTGCAACGAGGGTGGCGCTACGTCGCCACGCCTGGCTGAGAACCACTGGTTTTTCGGGTGATGTCCAGAATACACTCATGGACATGCCCTTTGATGGAGTCGGTCTTTTTGGTTCCAAAGCAGACCATGCGTTGGAGCGTTTTAAGGACTCACGGGCTACTGCCAAGTCCCTGGGCCTTTCTACTGCACGCCCTCCGCTAACTTCTGCTTTTCGCCCCTATCGTGGCCACGGAAGGGGCGCCCAGTCACGTCAGCAGCCCAGCCACCGGCCCGCGCAGCAGGCGTCTTCGCGTGGCCGAGGACGTGGATACCGCCGTGGCGGTTTGGGCAACCAGCGTGCTGGTCAGGCCACCACCTCCAACCCGTCCGCGGCCTCCAAGCCCTCCTAGTCCCTCCTTTCAGGTGCACGGCACGCCAGTAGGGGGCAGGGTCCGCCATCACCTTCACCACTGGCGTCCCATCACCTCGGACAGGTGGGTCTTGGACATTGTCCGAAGGGGCTACTCCCTCCCCTTCGAGACCACCCCCCCAGCCATGACACCTCAATTCCACCGCATGTCAGGGGATCACTTGGTACTTCTGCAGAAGGAAGTCACGGCCCTCTTGGCCAAGAGGGCCATCGAGCATGTTCCGACCCCAGAAGTAGGACGTGGTTGCTACTCCCACTACTTCCTGGTGCCCAAAAAGGACAAGGAGGACATGCGTCCTATCTTGGACCTCCGGAACGTCAATCGCTTCCTCCGGAAGGAGAAGTTCAAGATGCTCACCCTAGCTCAGGTCTTGACTGCCCTCGACCCTGGAGACTGGTTGGTAGCGTTGGACTTGCAGGACGCCTATTTCCACATCCCCGTCCTGCCGGCCCACCGGCGTTACCTTCGGTTCACGGTAGGCCTCGAGCATTTTCAGTTCACCGTGCTCCCCTTTGGCCTTACCAGTGCCCCTCGGGTGTTCACGAAAGTGATGGCGGTGGTCGCAGCTCATCTGCGCCGGGCAGGGGTTTCAGTCTTCCCCTACCTCGACGACTGGCTGCTGAAGGCGGGCTCGTCCCAGGCAGTCGTCTCCCACCTCCAGACTACGGCCGAACTCCTGCACTCGCTGGGGTTCTCCATCAATGTGCCGAAGTCGCATCTGATTCCTTCTCCACAGCTCCTTTTCATTGGAGCAGTTCTGGACACGACGCAGTTTCGGGCCTATCCTCCCGAACGGCGAGTCCGGGATATTCAGGCTATGATTCCAATCTTTCAGCCTTTATCCTGGGTTTCGGTACGGATGACCCTGAGGCTGCTGGGCCTCATGGCCTCCTGCATCCTGCTGGTCGATCATGCCAGAGGGCATATGCGGGCTCTGCAGTGGGACCTGAAGTTCCAGTGGGCGCAGCACCAGGGCAACCTGTCCGATCACGTCCAGATCTCGGAGGGGACTGCAAAACAGTTGCAGTGGTGGCTCTCGAACCGGCAATGGGTCATGGGCAGATCCCTCTCCCTTCCCCAGCCAGAGCACACAGTTGTGACGGACGCGTCCCTTCTGGGATGGGGCGGTCACATGGGAGAGGCGGAGATCAGAGGCCTCTGGTCTCCGGCGGAGTCCCGGCTCCATATCAACCTTCTGGAGCTCCGGGCGATCCGACTTGCACTCAAGGCATTCCTTCCCTCTGTCAAAGGGAAGGTAGTGCAGATGTTCACAGACAACACCACCGCCATGTGGTACTGCAACAAACAGGGCGGGGTGGGGTCGTGGACCCTATGTCAGGAGGCTCTGCGCCTCTGGACATGGCTGGAACATCAGGGCATGTTCCTGATGGTTCAACACCTGGCAGGTTCCCTGAACGCCAGGGCGGACGAACTCAGCCGCAGGTGCATGATGGATCACGAATGGCGTCTTCACTCGGAAGTGGCGCAAGGACTCTTTCTACAATGGGGAGAGCCTTGGTTAGATCTATTCGCCACCGAAGAGAACGCGCAATGTCATCAGTTCTGCGCGTTGGAATTTCCAAGGCGGCATTCGCTCGGCGACGCTTTTCGTCGCGAGTGGAGTTGCGGTCTGTTGTACGCCTTTCCGCCTATACCACTTCTACCCAGAGTGTTGAAGAAGATTCGGCACGACCGGGCCCAAGTCATCCTTGTTGCTCCGGACTGGGCTCGAAGAGTTTGGTATCCCGAGCTACTCAGTATGTGCGTAGATCCCCCGATCCGTCTGCCTCTTCGGGAGGATCTTCTGTCGCAGCAGCAGGGGACGGTCCTCCACCCGAACCTGTCCAGTCTACACCTGCTTGCGTGGAGATTTAGCGGCGGCAGTTGATTCCTTTCGACTTGCCTCCCGAAGTTTGTGATGTGATTCTGGCAGCCAGGCGTCCCTCCACTAAGGTGGTATACGCCTGCAGGTGGAACAAATTTGTGGCATGGTGCACAGCAAAGGCTGTGAACCCCCTTTCTGCCCCTCTTTCTGAGGTCCTTCTGTTCCTTCTTTCTCTGGCCCAACAGGGTTCTGCCCTGGGTACCATCAAGGGTTATCTCTGTGCTATCTCGGCCTTCCTCAGGCTCCCTGATCAGCCCTCCCTTTTCAAGTCCCCTGTTGTTAACAGGTTCTTAAAAGGCATTACACACCTCTTCCCTCCTGTTCCGTTTGTGATGCCTCAGTGGGACTTGAACTTGGTTCTTACCTTTTAATGTGCGCTCCCTTTGAGCCTCTACATAACTGTCCTCTTCGTCTTCTTACTCTGAAGACAGCCTTTCTGGTGGCCATCACCTCCACTTGGCGGGTGAGTGAGCTCCAGGCTCTATCATGCAAACCTCCCTTTCTGTCTGTCCATCCAGACAAGGTTGTTCTTAGGACGTGTCCGTCCTTCTTGCCAAAGGTGGTTACTGCCTTCCACATTGGGCAGACCATCACTTTGCCCACCTTCTTTCAGCCTCCGCATCCTTCCAGAGAGGAAGAGAGGCTCCACCGTCTGGACCCAAAACGTGCTCTCTCTTTCTATATCGACCGCACAAAACACTTCCGGGTGGATGACCAGCTCTTTGTTGGCTACGTGGGCGCCAAAAAAGGTCGGGCGGTGCACAAACGAACCATCTCCCGCTGGGTTACCTTGTGCATCAAGGCCTGCTATTCTTTGGCTAAGAAGGAGCCTCCTGTTGGGCTGCGTGCCCATTCCACCAGGGGCTGCTACCACGGCTTTGGGCCGCGGTGTTCCGCTGCAGGTTATCTGTCAGGCAGCTACGTGGGCCTCGCTGCACACGTTTACAAAGCATTACTGCCTTGACAGTCAGGTCCGGAGGGACGGCTTCTTTGGCCGTTCTGTCCTCCGGGACTTCCTTGTCTGATCTTTGTTCGCAGACCCACCACCGGGGTTGGTATTGCTGGGGTATCTATTCTAAGGTAAGGAATCTGTCACTAACGTGTCTCTTTCAGATGCACAAGTTACTAACTTGTGTAACGATATATCTGTAAGAGACAGTAGTTAGTGACAGATTCCTACCGCCCACCCATCCTCCCCGTTCTGCGAACTGATTTCTAGGGTTAAGGACATCCCTTTCAGGGCCCTAGTATTTTTCAGACACCTATGTCAGCTTCTTGCATGGCTCTGCGTTCCTGGCGCGGAAAGTCGTGTACAGAACTGACGTCAGCGCGCAGGGGCGGCGTCTAAGTACTGCCCGCGACATCATCCCGGCGATCACGACGCCGACGACTGACGCGGAGCCGCACGACGCCGCCTACCGACGCGCAAGGGTACTGCTACGCAAAAACTTTCCGGATCCAGCCTGACGCCTGGGGATATTCTAAGGTACGGAATCTGTCACTAACTACTGTCTCTTACAGATATATCGTTACACAAGTTAGTAACTTGTGCTTCAGTTTCCTAGATGCCTGAGAACACTCAGTCAAACCATCTCGGTCCTAGGCGCGTAAAGCGCCCACCCGGGCCTGTAATAACTTCCCTATGGCACTGGACATACTTCCAAATGCATCCATAATATCCGATGCAGTGCCCTCACTATCTAGACGGGTGTCAAACTCTCTGTGACACTGGGTTAAAAGGGACTCATGAAGCTGCTCTGGGATGATTTGCCCCCACTTTAGTCTCCTTCCCCCCTCCACCACTTTTAAAGTGACTCCCGACTCCTCCTTAATATGCTTGTTTACTCGAGATCATACTATTGAGACGCAAACGGGATTGTGGTAGCTGTATACACATGCCTTAACTGAGAATTCCTTAATCGGGAAATAAAAAGGTGTAGAAACAAAGATAAAATCAATAATAGTCTCACACCCACTCCCGATAAAAGTGGGAGTAATGTTGGTTTTCCCCAGAGGCAGCTTGTTCATGGCAGATGTTAGATCGAATTCTTGCAAGATAGTATTAAGTGCGGTGTGCTGAGGTGTATGTTCCATATGCAGGCCAGCTTGTCGCGCGCAGCCCATGGCGTTCACCCCTTCATGCCTAATGTCTCCACACATGTGGATATTAAAATCCTGTGTTAAAAAAATGTTATGGTAACTCTGCCCTCTCAGGGTGATATTCCGGAGTACGGACCCCAACCGTGTTATGTTACATTCTTCCAAGTGGGTGACTCCCGCATTGTAAAAATGTAAGAGCAGGAGCTAACTCTTTCTGCTGGATATTAGCATCACATGTAGAGTGGAGGAGGTGTGGAGCAATGTGGCAGAGCTGCCTCGGACTGCTACTGAGACAAAAGTAACAAGCCCCCCCCTTGGCTCATACTAGCCTAGAGGGGGTAGCTGGCACGAAGGTTTTGTAGCCTTCCAGATGATAACTATTCTCTACAGCTCATGTTTCCTGGAGGCAAATCACGTCAAAGCGTTTAACAAGGAGTAACCCTTCAGGGTCCTCTATCTTACTCGCAAGCCCTGCGATGTTCCAGGAGAGAAACTTACACCCTTCACACTCATTGAGTCCCTGGTCCAAGGGCCGTGCCTTCCCCTGAGGTACAGGTGCATCAGGGTCCTGGGAACCAACACACCGTCCATCACAACCTTCCAGTGAACTCAGGGGAGCGAACCTGTTTACTAAGCTTACTCCTGTGGTCGCTTTTCATATTAAGGAGCCCTTTCTATGGTGTCATTGAAATGTTTCCCATGCTCACCCTGATAGGAGGCTTTTCTCTTCTTCGGAACACAATGTGATGTGTCCTTCTTTTGGCCCTGTACGTGGATGATGGTCTTCTTAGTGGCTGTAATATCAGAAATAGGTGCATTGGACATGGTTTCGCAAAATTCTACCTACTGAGAAGCCATATATATTTTACAGCGATTAGGTTTTATTTCATACTCAAACTTATTTCCTCCTGCAAGTCATTTAGGCATTTTGTTTACAGATCCACCGCTATGGAAAAACTTTCACTACAAACTTTAAATATTAAATCTGTTCTGCTGCATTATTTTGGTAAGACTCAAGACATAAGGTGTTTAAAGCCGCTCCTTTTTCCTTATGCCAAACCAGATGCATTTACTTCTCTCTTCAGACAGACTATAACTAAATAGATACCATCCTGATTTGGTTTGATGATAAAATGCTTGCTTTACGTCATATAGTACACTATGACGATGGAAATCCACCATGATCAGCACTTAGGCATCAGGCTCACCTAATGTACTGCTTCTGCTATGACACAGATTGAGCTGGAAAGCTGATGAGTTCTGTACATAGGAAGGACCAAATAAGAACTTGCAGAGCAGCAGTGATTCATTGTCTCAGGGGCTCATCAATCCCACTGTCCTGCAGAGCTATAAACTTTTTGAAAAATGCGGCAAAAGAACTGGCCAAAGTAGAACCCGCCAACCAACTCAAGTAGTGCTAGAACATTCGGCTCTGAAATCCTACTACTACCCTGCTTACATGTTAATATTTTTTTTTAAATATCGTTTTTCTACATATTTTAAAAAATATATAACAAATGTATATTCTTGTATGTTTTACCCATGGTGGTTTTTCCACCCTTTTATGATTTTTTTTAATGAGTTCTGTACATAGTCTAGTGAGGGATACAATTTAAGCCATGTAAATTGGCATGCTGCAGAGTGTTTCTTGCATGGAATTAGTGGATTAAATGAAGCAAAGATAATTATTACCAAAGACATATCTTTGAAAAGGTATCTGAAATGTGTCATGCTGCTACTTAGAGGTTAGTCCATACTTTATTGCATTAATTTTAGTCCTACAAATGCATTCTTTGGTAAGTCTGGCCAGTCTATAATAAAATGTTAATTGTTTCTCTCCCCTCTCCCTTGTTGAAGTACTGCTTTTACTCTGTTTTCTTACCATCTTCTAAAGGTCGTATGATGAAAAGCTAAAGTTTCTGGATGTAGCTATAGATCTTTCTCATAGGTGCCTTCATTATTGAGGACATCAACCCAGACATTCTTATTTGAGAAAAATCTGAGGGACAGGGGCTGGCCTCTGATGGTGTTAAAATGCCCTTAAAGGGGAACCATCATATTACCTGTGAAGCTTCTCCTTTAAACTTTTGTTAAATTTTGTATTTTAAAAACAATGTATTACCCTGTTATGATTAATGCACATCATTGACGGAGAGCTACAATTAAAAATAGTAAACATTTTGGTCTCTGTTGTATTTCTGCTGAATAACGTTTTCCTCTTTGCTTTAACTCTTCTGCTGGCCAGTACCATGAGCATGCTGCATATTTAGTGGACAGTCTTTGGGATAGTGCGGCTCCAATTTTGAAGGACTGGGAGGGACTAACAGACCTGCTGCTTGAAGAAACCTCTGAAGAAGATGGTGAGTATAGACCAGCAAAAGTGTTAATGTTTTGGTGGTGTGAAAACCAATTGTACAGGCTACAAAACTGCACGCTTCAAAGGCACAGAATCCCTGCAACTCTCAAACGTATGCCCCTTTGGTGTGATCATGGTTATCGTGTCACCCACATCAGGAAATCTAATTGGCACCTGTTATTTGTAGCTGAACAGTCATCTCGGGTGTGAGTGGATTTTGTATGTCCTGGTGATTGCTTGTCATGCACCTGGAGATAAAAACATTAAGGCTCAGGGTGGTGATTCCTCTTCTTTTTCATATTTGGGTATCCCTCGCCTTGCCTCACTGATAGAGATGTTCTGCACAGTGGGATCTTATGTTTAAACTAGCATATCTGATAGAGACATCTAACTGCAGGTTCCTTATCTTTGAATTATCCCCTGGTGCCAGACTGGATCTGGAAACTTTTCAACAGCAGTACCTCTGTGCGCCAGTAGAGGGCGACGTCTCCGACCCCCCCAAAAACCTGGACGTGACATCGACAGAGTCCATATAAGCCTTCCCCTGACGCGCACGTCAGTTTCTTCCTTTCCTCGCTTCCAACACGGCTCCAGAGAGTGGTTCCTCTGGCAGGTTTGTTTGGGCTATCCCGACATTTTTTGTCGATGAAATATTGTGCTTTTTTCAGAATGTTCTCTGGTTCAAAACCTGTGGGTCCTGTGGACAGCAGATTTCGGCCACAGATCCTCATAATATTTGTATGTAGTGTCTTGACGAACACCATGACTCTAAGGAGTGCGACTCCTGTCAGCAACTTCGGACGAAGGCATTGCGGAAATGCTGCATGAAGCTCTTGGAGGCGCGGTTGTCACAGGCTCCACTTCGTTTGCGGTCACCTTCTCATTCCAAGGGACTCTTGAAAGCCCCCTCCAGAAATCCTTCCGCTGGGCATCAATCTACCTCGATGTCCAAACGTAAGTTGTAACGTAAGCAGTCAAAGTTGCGGCATTCCCGGCTTCGCCGCGTATGTGCAGCATCTCTCACTCCCCTGCCCATCCTCTGGTTGATGAGTCGGGGAGAGAGTCTACTCTGCACCTTTCTGTATTCCCTGGAGCCGGGGCGACTCTAGACCCGATGAGCGAATATTATTTCTCCCTTAATGCCATCTTTGAGTCTCCGCCTCCCTCTAGTGCACGTCTCGGCCACAAGGAGGCCAGAGGTGCCTTGACTGAATCCACACTGGTGGGGTCTCCCTCGGCATCAGTGAGGCCCTCTAGATCCTTAGTCAGATCCGTTTCATTTCCGGTTCAGAGCCCTTCGAGGTTCCCACCTGTGACACTAGTGTCTGATCAGCCAGCTCTGACGTCGACTTCGGCGCCGATCAGCGCTACAATGTCTCCTCTCCGATGCTGAGGCGTCGCCACATGGATGCTGGACTGCATCAGGGGCAGTGTCGTGGAGCAGTTCATCTCTAGCTACTTTCCTCCTTTGGAGGAGCCCCCTAATATTTTTCCTCCAAGAGAAAAGGGTTTTGGTGGAGAAGGAGAAGAAATAGGATTTATTCCACCCATGACTGACACTGTTCAGCCTCCTCTGGAAGTTAGTTTGATATCTGAGCTGGGTGAAGCTAGTGGCCTTGAGTCCTCTTCCTCTGGCTTGTTTTCTCCTTCCAGCCTCGCTACTGAGGTTAGCTCTGTTGTCGCTGAGCTTCTGAGGGTAGCTGTAGTTCTGGACCTGCAGCTCCGTTCTGTGGAGGTGGCCATTGACCCTTTAATTGGGGTGCTTCATCAGGGCCAAACTGGGGTTGAGCCTGTGCTTTTCTTCAGTGAAGCCCATATTTTTTGGGGATCTTGGGCTAAACCTTTTTCGGGGGCCCAAGTGGACCTGTGTATAGCTCATGGATACAGTCATGCCCCTGGAGACCCGGCCTGCCTTCTTCGGCAGCCTACTCCGTGCAGCTTTTTGGTTCAGGCTGCTACAGCTTCCCCTAACATCAGCACCCTTCCTAACGTCCCTCCGGTCAGGGAGTCTAGGTGACTCAATACTTTTAGTCGGCATATTCTTTCTGCTACCAGTTGCGCTTTGTGGTCACTTTATACCGCTTGTGTTCTGAGCCGGTTGTCTCGCGTGTTGTGGGATTCGGGCTCACACCTGCTCCCAGATGAGACCTGGAACGATCTTACTCAGTTGCTCCATGAAGGCCAACAAGCAGCTAAATTGCTGACTTGATTTGGCATGGATACCACAGATAGTTGGGTGAGCCATGGCTCTTTCAGTGGCACTTCGCCGGCGTGTCTGACTACGCACCTCTGGTTTTTCGGAGGCTGTTCAATCCACCTTGTTGAACATGCCTTTTGATGGTCAACATCTTTTTGGTGCTCACTCCGATTCTGCCTTACACCATTTTCTGGACAGTCTGGGCAGAGCAGAATCTTAAACCCTTTTTGCTGTACCGTCTGCTCCTCTTCTTCCTCCTGTACTGAGCTTGTATGGGGAATGATTGCCTTGATTTGTTTCACAGGTGAACAATTCTAGGGCAGTTCCCATTGGCTTTCAAACTTCACCTACGGGTGGCACCCAGTGATGTCCTCCTGCAGGTATTTTTTTTATTGCTATAAGTGTCAGTGACAGGTTATGGTTTCCGTTACTTGGGGCATACATTGTTTTATGGCCCTATTGGGTTTCAACGCCTGTTGATGCAAGGTGTTCTTTTGCTTTTCTACCCAGGTTCTGATTGGGGTATTTTGCTTGTATTGTGCAGATGCACTGTTGCCTTGTTCCCTGTATTTCTTCTTAAGTCTAATTCAGGCGTTGGCACTCCTTGTGCTAGCTCTCGCTATGCATGGGCAAGAATGACTTTTACCATTTCTAGTGCTCTCAGGTTTCCTTGTGGACGTACTTGTCCATATCTTACCATGGGTGGACTACTCTGACGATTCTTTCTCTTGTATGCCACTGCATGGACTGCTTTCAACCTGCTTCTGCCATGTGCAAATCTGTTGATGCTTTTCACTTTTGGGAAATGTTTTTGTACTTTGTTGGAAACATTTCCATGACACTACCGATACCAACCCCAACATTTAGTTACTGAACTGGTTGTTCTTAAGATGTTGCCTTCTACCCCTCTTAGGGGTTTATTGCTGTTTTTCATCATACGTTTCTTCTTGAACATGTGTTCCTTATCCATCCTCTCTTGGGGTTGGTTCGTAAGGTTTGGTGATCCTTTCAGATTATTTTCCGGAGAGTTTCCTTCTCTTCTTGCGAGCGCGGATAAAGTTCCAACCCCTTGGGGGTTAGTTATCCCTTGAACTAATAAATATATAAAAAAACGATCTTGGGTGATGCCAGGATCCTCACTCATGATGTGTCAGGAGTTGACTGGACACCGGTTTTCCCGTGGAAACTGGAGATTTCTTTTGCTTGTGATTGTTCTCTCTTCCCCCCCACCCCCCTTCTCTTCCTTTGGAAGAGGTAGGGTTCTTTCTCCTTCATGGTGGGGGTATGCTAAAGGTCTATTATACCTTCTGGCCATTTTATGGGTCCTGTCTCCTATAAAAACATTTCTTATATGGCCTCCACACTTGGTATGCTGTATGCACTGCCACTCCATCCGTTACTTCAGTTCTTAATAAAGATCTTTTGGTTTTGGACCTCCACTTGTGGCGTTTGGTCTTCCACAACTATTTACTCTGTCTTTTATCCGCTGCTTTAGCCAGGTCCCTTTGTCTATTTGATATTCTTCTTTAAGATAGAGACTAGTGGGGGGGGTGGCCAAGGAGAAAGTCCAGCAACACGAGTCTCTCCTGAGTTCCGCATACCGGGGTCTCCAATCCTCGTCTAATAGCAGGTATCGCTGGTAAATACCCCTCCCCGGAAACCTCCTGGCCTCTGGAGACGGCAGATTGCCCCTGGCAAAGTGAGGCGCCAGCCATCTTGGGGCTTCTGCTTCCTGCGAGCCAGGCTGCTCTTGCGGTGAGAGAGCACCTGTACTGACTGGTGGGCTGCCCCCACTCCTTGGTTTACAGGAGCTGCACAGGACGAGGACCTTTTGGGGCCCTCAGGTCACTCCGCCTGAGGTCCGTAGACTGAGCCGTGAAGTTATCGGGCACACCGCAACACGGGGGTCGGTTCAGGCCTATGCCGGGTGCCCCGCTCTCACGTTGCAAACGTGTGGGGGGTGGGGGGGCTGGCTGGCATACTGGCCACCCTGAAATCGACCTTCTCCCTCCCTCCCTCCCTCCTTATTGCGGGGGCACCGGATTGCTGGGCATGCGGCAGCTCAGATCATATCTAGGCCGCGTACGCCGCCACTGAGGTGTGGGAGAGTTACTGGCCCCTGTTGCCTGCCCTGCGTCCTGCTGGAGGTAGGGGCTGGTGCCTTGAGTGTGTGGGGCGCGTGGTGGCTTGGGGGTCTTGTCGGGCCCAGGCCACCCATGGTGTTTGCTGAGGTGCACTGCCCAGGGAGCGACCCCCGAGAACATAGCCAGTGCTGGTTGCGATGGCTGGGGTGGGGCTGAGTGTGGTTGACGGCCCCCCTTTTCCTTTGCCCTTTTCCCCCTATGCTCCTGTGGATTGGAGGGGGTGGGGGTGGTCTGCTTCTGAGGTTGGTGCTGAGTGGTGGCTCCGGATCTGCGACTGGAGAGAGGCAGGAGCCCCTGGTCATCTTGGGGATACTCACTAGGTCCGGCTTCCTGAGCACATTGGATTGTGGCCCCTCTGACATTATTGGGGACTTTTTGCACCGCGATCGCCCTGCCTTATCCTTGTGGCCCCCCTACTTTCAACCCTACGACTGGGCCCTTTGCTGCATAGGAACAGTGAACCTCCTATTCAGACTTTCAATCCCCGCTGACGCCTGTTCGGCTGACTCAACAGACACGCCACTGTGTAGGAATAGACCAGACCTTTGAGTGGACATTGGATACGGGGCATTGTGGGGTCTGGGTCCGACTATGGTGGCTTTTAAAGCTAAACCACAGTGTTCTTCCTCCATTTCTGACATGCTTAAAAAGCCTGGCCCGCCCTGCCTGGTGGGGGATGCCCCTTGGCCTCTTCTTGCTGCCTCGGGCAGGAATCTGGACCCCCTTGCTCCTGCCACCAGGTAGGACATCCAGCTTCTGCTTGCAGATTTCCATAAGGATTTTGCCACTCTACGTCAGGACTTCACCAGGCCCATTTCGGACTTTGACAAATCTCTGCGCCAGATGGATGTCTGCCTGACTACGGTGGAATCAATGGTGGTGGATCACAGCTTGGACAATGTTGACAGGACTGCCCGCATCGAAAAATTACAAGATGAACGATCAGAAGAATTGTTCCAGATGCAATAACATTCACGTCTGGGGCTTAGCTGCATCTATCCCGCCAGCTGATTTAGAGTCTCATGTCCAGGCATTATTCGCTCACCTCTTGCAACTCCCTGATGACTCTCCGTTTCTCCTAGATCATACCCATAGGGTGTACTTGGCTTTCCAGCAGCAAAAGAACTTGGCTCCAGACACGCTCACCCGGGTTCATTTCTTTCATCAGAAAGGGCCACACACCAGCAGAAGTCCATTGTCTTCCGTGGGGACTCAATATCCCTGTATCAAGATGTTCCGGCCCATACATTAGCACGATGCAAGGAGTTCAAAGATGTCATCCAATACTTACAACTCCACAAGATTCCTGCCACTGCGGCTTCCCTCTTCGCCTTCATTTCACTCATCAGGATAAAGAATTGTCATCTATGTTCGGCGGGAAGCCCGTGAGGCGCTCTGCTTGCCCTCACCATCAGCCGAGGCTCAAACTACTGAAGCCCGGGACCATGCTTTGATCAATGGGGGCAGTGGTTGGCGTTTCCAGCCTACACGTCAAGCCAAGAAGAAAGCACGGAAACTTAAGAAGCTGACAGCTCAGGAACAATGACTCCATTCCTCTGATGATGATGTGCCACCTTGGTTGCAGGACTCTCCTGAATGCGGAAATGCTCTGGATGTTGCTTGGGGGAGAATTCTGTTGTTCTTCGTGTGCTGATACTGTTTTTTTTTTGTATCTGCATCTTTATATAAATAATGCATTCGATGGTGGAGGAGGGGGCCCATACGAGTCTCATTGCAAGCTCGCTCCTTCCTAGTGGGGGATCACTTTTAATCTCAATGTCTTGCATATTTGTCAATGTTCACCCTTGGGCTGATTTTCTTTGTTTTTCCCAAACGAATGTTTCCTTGTTTACAGTTGGGTGGCCCACTGGCCTTTCAGTTGTTGGGGACCTTCCGTCCCGACTACTGCCAGATATGTTCTGCATTTCTTTATTCTTATTAATAAATCATTCGCACATTACACACCTTGCCCGCCCACGGAAGTCACACATATACCATTCCTTCATAGACGCCAATGTGAACATTGTGTAAGAATTTGGGATGGTATTCGTCAATCTTTGCTTCCTATTGTATACAGCTGTATGTGACATGCTCTCCTCACTGGCTGTGGGATTGATTTTTTAAATTTATTTATTTTTAATACTTGAAAATGCAAAATAAAATTGTTAAAAAACGATGGAGACTAGTTGCCTGAATAGGCCTTCTCTGTGTTGGCCTTTGTTCAACTTGATCTTTTTTACAGTCCCAGAAAGAGTCATTTCTCTATTCTAGAGGGGTTGTTTTTCACCTGCTGTTTTCTTTTTCAGTTATCTCTCAGCCACCTGATTGTAACCATTCCGTCAGTAGTGTTTTATGTCCGATTGCTTTTATTTTTCTGGAGGATGCGATATATTCCACTCGCTCTAATCTTTTCTATGGTACCATTTGGCTGTATGCCAGCTCGCCGTTGTCACATCTTCGGTCCATGATCTAGCTAAGACAGACTGGCTAGGTATCTTTAGTGAGATCAGTTACCTAACCCTCCTCCGGGGATGGCACTGCTTGGGTATTGAATTCAAAGGTAAGGAATCTGCGGCTAGATGTCTCTATCAGATGAATACGTTATTTACCTTCGGTAACATCTTATCTGGTAGAGACAGGATCTAGCCGCAGATTCCTTACCGACCCATGCTCCCCGCTCTGTGAACTGGTTTATCCTTTGCTCTACCAGATGCCTTTCTGTGCACTCTAGTGCCTTTCATAAGGTTTAAAAAAAAAAAAAAAATTTACAAAACATTCTTTTGGGTACACTGTTTCCATAAGCAGCTTCTATTAGTGACTCTGCATTTTAAGTGCGGAAATAGTCACAGGAGAAACTGACGTCAGGAAAGTGCTATATGGACTCTGCAGACGTCACATCTGGTGGAAGACGTCGCTACGGAGTCACTTGATGCCCTCTACTGGCTGCTGTAGAGAATATTCTGGATCCAGTCTGCCTGGAAATAATTCAAAGGTAAGGAATCTGCGGCTAGATCCTGTCTCTACCAGATAAGGTGTTACCAAAGGTAAGTAACTTATTTTTTAAAGGCAAAATAAATACCTCAGTCTGAAGGCTGTATTTTCCAAATTTCTTTACTTTGAACGCCAATTCATTTCACTCATAACAATAACTTGAACGCAAAAATAATTGTTTTCAAGTAATTGTACTTGTTTTTAACAGGAAAAATAGAAAAGAAATTGAGTCAGATAAGCAATGGATCTGTAGAACTGAAATCTGACACTACTTTTAAGGTAGCCAGCAACTCTCCTATCCCATTGGGTCCTGGTTTTTAGCACTTTCATCTCTTCTGATTGGAAACCTTGTCTTTTTAAAGTCATTTTTCCATTGCAGTTGCTTCACTTTTCGTGAAGAGCTCTGCTTGTGGCAGGAAGAAGGCGGAGAAAGACCCAGATTCCCTAGGAATGTAGCCCTTCCCAATTTTCATACTGTAGAGGCGTGAATTTTGCTGTGCAGAGAGGCTGAAGTGGAACGTGCAGAAATGGCCAGATTAGGGGCTCATCCTGCTGTAAGTCATCACTCATCTTCAAAGGACTTCCACAAATGCCAATAAAAAAAAAAAGACAAAGACAAAATAGCTTTTCTTCATCCATCTTTAAGTGTTCAGGAGATCCACGTAAAGAAGTACTCCTGCAGAATGTTTACCGTCCAAAATGAAGCTGACGATAAGAACTAGTTAGTTGTCAAAAAATCCATAATCGTCATTCTATGTGCTTTCATGTGGATGCATTCAACATAAAAGCAGTTATTGTTGAGGCATTTTCATGCACAGTGGATTCAATGTAGTCGCCCAATTTGCTTCCTACGTATGGCATACCCCTGCCTCTGAATCACTAACCACAGCTCAGATTCAGGTGGCGATTCCTTTACAAGATGATCTGATAATTGCTCCGATTTCTGCTACTCCAAGGCAGCAGGCCTTTGAAGCTTTTTTTCCCCCCAAAGTCAGTCATCCTACCAATATGAAGACATGCAGATTTTACATTTTATGCTCATATTTCACCTGCAGGTTTACAATTGAGAATCTCTCAGCTGAGTGGGATATCTGTATTTCATGATATCCTCACTTGGGGTGAACTTGAACTTTCTTTGAGCGAATCCTCTCGCCTTCTATAGGCTGCTATGGAGAGGTCCTTGAAAGCAGCAGCAATTAAGCAATGACTGCTGCTGTTCCAAGATAAGGCAGGAATATCTACCTTCCAAACAAGGTTCTACCTTGCTTAGAGGTGATAATCATCTTGCCTCCATCAGATTTTAGCTTTGAGTAGTAGGCATTTAGTAGCTCATCTAAAACATCTGCCACTTGACTTCGAGAGCAAATGCTGAGATGCTGTTTGTAAGGACTATCTGCAGAGTGCAGAGGCTTCTTTCAAAACGTCTAGTGCTACATTCTTGAAGGCAATCTGTTCTGTGGTCTTGTTCTGCTGTCCAGATACTAAAGCATATTGAATGTTTCCTCATCTTAATCACTAAATCTGACTTTACAGTTTTTATCCATTAAGGTTCTTTGTGCTGCTAGCACAGCAAGGTAACTAAATTACACTACCTGCATGACCCGGAGTCTCTTGATTTGTGATGTCAAAGTTGAAAATGTTTTCTTTTTAAAATTATACTTGTTAAGACAAAGGATGTTCTCCTCACCTTAAATGTAAACATTGTATCTGAAAGTGACACGTTAGTGACAGATTCCTTACCTTAGAATATCCCCAGGCGTCAGGCTGGATCCGGGAAGTTTTTACGTAGCAGTACCCTTGCGCGTCGGTAGGCGGTGTTGTGCGGCTCCGCGTCCGTCGTCGGCGTCTGGACCGCCGGGATGACGTCGCGGGCAGTACTTAGACGCCGCCCCTGCGCGCTGACGTCAGTTCTTCTTTTTTCCGCGCCATGAAGCGCAGATCCGGGAAGAGCGGTGCCCTAGTCATTTTTTTGACTAACTTTTTGGTGATTTTTCACTGTTTTCTTCGAGTCATCTCGGCTCCACAGTGTCGGTAGGGATGCCCGGCTTCAAGCCATGCGACGCCTGTGGTCGAATGATGTCGATCACAGACCCGCACTTAGAGTGTCTCTACTGTCTCGGCCGCGACCACGACACGAAGTCGTGTTCCGACTGCCGAGCCTTGCACCTGAAGGCTTTGCGAGAGCGGTTTCGAAAGCTCCTCGAGGTCCGGCAGTCGGCTCTGCACCGCACCAAGCCCCGGTCACGGGAGAGGTCGAGGGGCCGGTCGCGGAGTCCTCGCCCGTCATCGGAGTCCAAGTCTTCGCACTCCTCGGGTAATTCGAAGCACAAAAAGTCTAAGAAGCACCATCGCTCTAAGACTTCGCCTCGCCGGTCTCGCGACTCGGCTGAGGCCCCTGTCAGCACCGCCCCCGCGGCTCCGGATGTGCCTGTGGCGCCGCCCCCGCATTACCCGTCCTTCCCGGGTTCGGGGGCGACTCTGGCCGAGATACAGGAATTCCTGTCGACCATGGCCCGCCTCTTCGGGCCTCAAGGCCCCTCCGGTGCGCCTTCGGGCCCCGGCCTCGATCCCGGCTCCGGTGGTACCGCAACCCCCATCGACGCCGGTTGACCTAACCACGCCTCCGCCGATGTCCCCGGTGCCGTTCCTGACGCCGCCCGGTGCTCCGGGCGGCGTCGTTCCCCAGTTATCTCCGGATCCGGACGCGGCGTCGGACCGACGTCGCCCGACGCCGGCTCCGGCGCCGATGAGACCTTGGGTCCCGGACGTCCCTCCTCCTCCTTATTTTCAACCTGAGGAGGACCAGGAGAGCTGGGAGGGGTCGGATGACCCTCTCACACAGCAGTGTGACTATGATCAGGACTGGGCAGAGGAACTTGGGGATGCCAGTGGTCTGGACACTTCCCCTGACACTGGCATGCTGTCTCCTCCTTCCGTGGCTACGGAGGAGGGAGCAAATTTCGCAACGGTGTTGCGTAGAGCAGCTGGAGCCTTACACCTCCAATTGCCTACAGTGGCTGTCAGGACTAACCTCCTGACGGAAGTGCTTCAGCCGGCAGCTACCTCCTCGGAGCCATTGCTGCCGTTTAATGATGCACTTTCTGACGTTCTTTTGGGCACCTGGTCCAAGCCCGCCACAGGGGCTCCTGTGGATAGGAACGTGGCCCGACGCCATCGCCCTGCTCCGGGCGACCCCGTGTTTCTCTCTCAACAACCCACCCCCGAGAGCTTGGTTGTCCAAGCCTCTGCCTCCCAAACCGCCTTCCCTACCGCCCCTCCGGATAGGGAATCCAAACGCCTGGATCAATTTGGGAAGAAGGCCTTTTCTTCCTCCAGTGCTGGCTTGCGGTCTGTGAACACCGCTTGCCTTTTGGGCCGATACTCCCACTCTCTGTGGGATTCGGTGGCACTCGTTTTGCCCCAGTGTCCTGAGGAGGTCCAGACACTGCTTTCCCGCGCCATTGCGGAAGGAAGGGATGCGGCAAAGTACACCATCCGTTGTGGCCTTGATACCGCTGACTCGCTGGGCAGATCGCTTGCAACGACAGTGGCGCTGTGTCGCCACGCCTGGCTGAGGACGACTGGTTTCTCGGGAGATGTCCAAAACACACTCATGGACATGCCCTTTGATGGAGTCGGTCTTTTTGGTACCAAAGCAGACCATGCGCTGGAGCGTTTAAGGTCTCACGGGCTACTGCCAAGTCCCTGGGCCTTTCTGCTGTGCGCCCTCCGCTAACCTCTGCTTTTCGCCCCTTTCGTGGCCACGGAAGGGGCGCCCAGTCACGTCCGCTGCCCAGCCACCGGCCCGCGCAGCAAGCGTCTTCGCGTGGCCGAGGACGTGGCTCCCGCCGTGGCGGGTCAGGCAACCAGCGTGCGGGTCAGGCCACCAACCCCGCCCCGTCCGCGGCCTCCAAGCCCTCCTAGTCCTTCCTTTCAGGTGCACAGTACGCCATTAGGGGGCAGGGTCCGCCATCACTTTCACCACTGGCGTGCCATCACCTCGGACAGGTGGGTCTTGGACATTGTCCGAAGGGGCTACTCCCTCCCCTTCGAGACCACCCCCCAAGCCATGCCACCTCAATTCCACCGCATGTCAGGGGATCACTTGGTGCTTCTGCAGAAGGAAGTCAAGGCCCTCTTGGCCAAGAGGGCCATCGAGCATGTTCCGACCCCAGAAGTAGGACGTGGTTGCTACTCCCACTACTTTCTGGTGCCCAAAAAGGACAAGGAGGACATGGGTCCTATCTTGGACCTCCGGAACGTCAATCGCTTCCTCCGGAAGGAGAAGTTCAAGATGCTCACCCTAGCTCAGGTCTTGACTGCCCTCGACCCTGGAGACTGGTTGGTAGCGTTGGACTTACAGGACGCTTATTTCCACATCCCTGTCCTGCTGGCCCATCGGCGTTACCTGCGGTTCACGGTAGGCCTCGAGCATTTTCAGTTCACCGTGCTCCCCTTTGGCCTTACAAGTGCCCCTCGGGTGTTCACGAAAGTGATGGCGGTGGTCGCAGCTCATCTGCGCCGGCAGGGGTTCCAGTCTTCCCCTACCTCGACGACTGGCTGCTGAAGGCGGGCTCGTCCCAGGCAGTCGTCTCCCACCTCCAGACTACGGCCGAACTCCTGCACTCGCTGGGGTTCTCCATCAATGTGCCAAAGTCGCATCTGATTCCTTCTCCACAGCTCCTTTTCATCGGAGCAGTTCTGGACACGACGCAGTTTCGGGCCTATCCTCCCGAACGGCGAGTCCGGGATATTCAGGCTATGATTCTGATCTTTCAGCCTTTATCCTGGGTTTCGGTACGGATGACCCTGAGGCTGCTGGGCCTCATGGCCTCCTGCATCCTGCTGGTCGATCATGCCAGAGGGCATATGCGGGCTCTGCAGTGGGACCTGAAGTTCCAGTGGGCGCAGCACCAGGGCAACCTGTCCGATCACGTCCAGATCTCGGAGGGGACTGCAAAACAGTTGCAGTGGTGGCTCTCGAACCGGCAATGGGTCATGGGCAGATCCCTCTCCCTTCCCCAGCCAGAGCACACAGTTGTCACGGACGCGTCCCTTCTGGGATGGGGCGGTCACATGGGAGAGGCGGAGATCAGAGGCCTCTGGTCTCCGGCGGAGTCCCGGCTCCATATCAACATTCTGGAGCTCCGGGCGATCCGACTTGCACTCAAGGCATTCCTTCCCTCTGTCAAAGGGACGGTAGTGCAGGTGTTCACAGACAACACCACCGCCACGTGGTACTGCAACAAACAGGGCGGGGTGGGGTTGTGGACCCTATGTCAGGAGGCTCTGCGCCTCTGGACATGGCTGGAACATCAGGGCATATTCCTGATGGTTCAACATCTGGCAGGTTCCCTGAACGCCAGGGCGGACGAACTCAGCCGCAGGTGCATGATGGATCACGAATGGCGTCTTCACTCGGAGGTGGCGCAAGGTCTCTTTCAGCAGTGGGGAGAGCCTTGGTTAGATCTGTTCGCCACCGAAGAGAACGCGCAATGTCAGCAGTTCTGCGCGTTGGAATTTCCAAGGCGGCACTCGCTCGGCGACGCTTTTCGTCGCGAGTGGAGTTGCGGTCTGTTGTACGCCTTTCCGCCTATACCACTTCTACCCAGAGTGTTGAAGAAGATTCGGCGCGACCGGGCCCAAGTCATCCTTGTGGCTCCGGACTGGGCTCGAAGAGTTTGGTATCCCGAGCTACTCAGTATGAGCGTCGATCCCCCGATCCGTCTGCCTCTTCGGGAGGATCTTCTGTCGCAGCAGCAGGGGACGGTCCTCCACCCGAACCTGTCCAGTCTCCACCTGCTTGCGTGGAGATTGAGCGGCGGCAGTTGATTCCTTTCGACTTGCCTCCCGAAGTTTGTGATGTGATTCTGGCAGCCAGGCGTCCCTCCACTAAGGTGGTATACGCCTGCAGGTGGAACAAGTTTGTGGCATGGTGCACAGCAAAGGCTATGAATCCCCTCTCTGCCCCTCTTTCTGAGGTCCTTCTGTTCCTTCTTTCTCTGGCCCAACAGGGTTCTGCCCTGGGTACCATCAAGGGCTATCTTTGTGCTATCTCGGCCTTCCTCAGGCTTCCTGATCAGCCCTCCCTTTTCAAGTCCCCTGTTAACAGGTTCCTAAAAGGCATTACACACCTCTTCCCTCCTGTTCCGTTTGTGATGCCTCAGTGGGACTTGAACTTGGTTCTTACCTTTCTCATGTGCGCTCCCTTTGAGCCTCTACATAACTGTCCTCTTCGTCTTCTGGCTCTGAAGACAGCCTTTCTGGTGGCCATCACCTCCGCTCGGCGGGTGAGTGAGCTCCAGGCTCTATCATGCAAACCTCCCTTTCTGTCTGTCCATCCAGACAAGGTTGTTCTTCGGACGCGTCCGTCCTTCTTGCCAAAGGTGGTTACTGCCTTCCACATTGGGCAGACCATCACTTTGCCCACCTTCTTTCCTCCTCCGCATCCTTCCAGAGAGGGAGAGGCTCCACCGTCTGGACCCAAAACGTGCGCTTTCCTTTTATATCAACCGCACACAACACTTCCGGGTGGATGACCAGCTCTTTGTTGGCTACGTGGGCGCCAAAAAAGGTCGGGCGGTGCACAAGAGAACCATTTCCCGCTGGGTAACCTTGTGTATCAAAGCCTGCTATTCTTTGGCTAAGAAGGAGCCTCCTGTTGGGCTGCGTGCCCATTCCACCAGGGCAATGGCTGCTACCACGGCTTTAGGCCGCGGTGTTCCGCTGCAGGATATCTGTCAGGCGGCTACGTGGGCCTCGCTGCACACGTTTACCAAGCATTACTGCCTTGACAGCCAGGTCCGGAGGAACGGCTTCTTTGGCCGTTCTGTCCTCCGGGACTTCCTTGTCTGATCTTTGTTCGCAGACCCACCACCGGGGTTGGTATTGCTGGGGTATCTATTCTAAGGTAAGGAATCTGTCACTAACGTGTCTCTTTCAGATGCACAAGTTACTAACTTGTTTAACGATATATCTGTAAGAGACATTAGTTAGTGACAGATTCCTTACCACCCCACCCATCCTCCCCGTTCTGCGAACTGATTTCTAGGGTTAAGGACATCCCTTTCAGGGCCCTAGTATTTTTCAGACACCTATGTCAGCTTCTTGCATGGCTCTGCGTTCCTGGCGCGGAAAGTCGTGTACAGAACTGACGTCAGCGCGCAGGGGCGGCGTCTAAGTACTGCCCGCGACGTCATCCCGGCGGTCCCGACGCCGCCTACCGATGCGCAAGGGTACTGCTACGCAAAAACTTTCCGGATCCAGCCTGACGCCTGGGGATATTCTAAGGTAAGGAATCTGTCACTAACTACTGTCTCTTACAGATATATCGTTACACAAGTTAGTAACTTGTGCTTTTAGCCACAGGGCTCTTTTTTTGTCAGTTCATTCATACTTAGGAAATACATCAGTACTCCGTGGCACAGCCTTCCTTGTGGATTTATATTTTATCTATAAAGTGTGTTAATTATCATTTTTTGAATAAGATAATACCACAGTGCTCAACTGTTAAATGAGGTTTGAAACTGACCCTTTCTTCTCTGCCTTCCCACATTTATGACTTATTTTCAAGTTTATACTCAAAGCACTATTCCTTAACCAGAACAGTGTCTCCCCTCTTAGCACCACTCAAATGTACCTTTAGGATCACTTTCTTTAATCCGCTTATTATAGCGATATCCTCAAACTTATAATCGAAAAAACCACTGTTTCTCTATTTGTTGTCCTTATCCCGTATAATGTTTAATCAATTAATTATATTCTCCATCACGCATGTGAGTTCCCAGTGCATTACAGTGCTCATTGAATTCCCCAATGCATTTCTAACCCCTCTTGGTCCTTTGTCAGGGGTACCCTAATGAACGAAAAAAAAACAATACAACTATTAATAAACTGAAACATATACATAGATTAACATGCACATGTATGTCATTCTCAATGTTGTTAAACAAAAGACCTCTTGTCTATTCTAATGTTAATGTTTCCCCCTTTTGTTGCAATTTAAGTCCGCAAGATACCACAAATAATAAAATCCATCTAATAAAGCATGGAGTCCATAGTTAATGTGCCTGTTTAGGTTGAAACGTAAATGTGACCTTGGTTCCTGGTGGTAAACGCTAGTCAACCGTTTACAAGTTATCCAACATGATGTAGCGATAAAATATCTAAACCAAAAGAAATATTTCCACGAGTGCTTATTGTATCATAGCATTTAAGTCTCTGTATGATGGTTAACAAGTAAGACTCATGGCTGCTATGCCGGTGTGGAATGTAACAATCGTAACCCTGTTCTGTCAGGACCTCATCGACTGATATTGCTAAAACGCATGCTGTGTTAGCGGTGAGAAAACCGCATACTTGAAAGCTGACTGGATAGAAAAACCCTTTTGTCTGTTTGAACATGTGCTAAATGGAAGCATTTGGCACTTATCGGGTGAGTTAACTGACAAATGCGCCTCTCAGCCTATGATACACAGATGGAACGCCCATGTTAGAACCCAATTAAATAAATATATACATGGTAATAAAACAAGACTGATAAATACTAGATCAGCATGTTGATTGGCTTATGTTTAGTGTTCTTGTGCTTCACTAAAGGGTAAACAAAAAACTGTTGGTTGGGGCTTGATACCATTGCGTCCCAGAAGTGCACAAAGTAAAGTTTTGACCACATTACTTTAAGATTGTTCCTGCAGATGGTATTTGGAAAAGAAACTGCATAGGATTTGCTTTGAACCATAGCTTGGTTTTTGCACCTTGATTGGAGCTTAAATACTGGCCCACTAGGGCCTCTTTGTTCCTAAGAATACACATTTCAGGTGTTCATCTTATCTTTGTCTTTCTACTGATACAAACTGCCTTTCATGCAATTTGATGCTTCCTTCCTCTTTGCACTCCTAAAGAAACGCTAGAACAATACCTAGTCCAGAAGGAAGCCGTAATAACACAGAATAGGCCCTAAATGTCATTCGATCGATACTGATGCTGGATTTTAAAAAATTACCCGCTCTCATTTGCCCTGAGCAGGGGTAGTACCTGACCCTATTGAAGGAAGATGTCAAAAACGTATTTCTAGCATTCGGAATAGAAAAGGTACCCAGACCCAGGCGGTATTACCTCGTACTTGCACAAACTGCAAGTGGGCACCTTATTATGAACTTTGGAAATCTTAACAATTAATAAAAAACAGAACCTCGAATATTTTTTAAAGTAAATGATCACTTTACTGCTTCAGTTATGGACTTTCATCTGTGCTGTAGATCTTGGAGATGTTTGTTTATGCATTCCAGTCCACTGAACCACGTGTAGTTTGTAGGATTCAAGGCACTTTCAATTCTGCATCATATCTTCATGATTGAGATTGGCCTCTTTAGTTTTTGCCAATTGCTTGACCACATTACAAATTCACCTACAAAAGGAGGAGGAATGGCAGCTACAAGTATCAGGATTACAAGCCAGGAAGCTTTGGACAAAACCATCCAGGTCTTAGCATTGCTGGGAATAATCTGTGCATTAGATGCAAAGATACTGAAAGAGATAGTTACCGGCTGATTCTCTAGTGGTAGCTGCAGCAAAGAAGAAAGACAATGCTGTTGGTTCTATATATCTGATAGACATCTAGCCGCAGATTCCTTAACTTAGAATATCCTCCATTCACCAGTTGGGATCCGGAGATTTTTCAGCAGTGCCTCTGTGTGCCGGGGGAACGGCATCGCATGGCTCCGCCCTGATGTCATCCACAGATATGACATCAGTGTAGCCATATAAGTCCCTCCCGGCGCACTGATGTCAGTTTTCTTCTTTTCCGCGCTGCAACGCTGATCCAGGAGAAGCGTTTCCTCTGGCCGGTTTGTTGTTTTCGGCCTTACTGACGTCTTTCAGCGTCCAGGAACAGTGTGCCGATGCCTTCGGGCTTTAAGTCGTGTGAGTCCTGTACGCGGCTGATGTCGGCGACGGATCCGCACGCGATCTGTATGTGGTGCCAGGAGTGCTACGCCTGTCGGAAGCTGAAGCTTAAGTCCCTACGGGAATGTAAGATAAAATTGTTATCCTCCTGGATGTCCCGTTCGGAGTCCCGGCGTCGTCGGTTTCCTTCTCCAGCTGGGGCCCCGGTTCGGGGCAGGTCGCTGGATCGTTCCCGACATCGTCACTCGTCTACCTCAGTTAAATACAAGCTGAAGTCACGGAGGCCATCTGCCTCACGTATTCGTGACGCCGGTGCCTGTTGTTCCCAGTCCTTACCGAACACGGCCCCTCCGCAGTCGACCCCCACCTACCCACCATTTCCTGGTGTTGGGGCAACTAGGACCCAGATGGCAGCCTATTTTCAGGCTTTGCGGGCCATCTTTGAGTCGACCCCTCTCCCTGGCGCGCCTTTGGGCCCCACAGAGGTGGTAGGGACTCGGATTAGGAGCTCGCCGGCGGATTCGTCTTCGGTGCCAATCGAGGAACCTGACTCTGGCTCCGGAGTCGCGGCGACGTCGGGAGCCGGCCCGATGGGGCTTCCCATTCAGGCGTGCGGCCACAGCCCGCCTCCAGCGTTGGGGGACAGCCCGGTGGGGCCCCCTGGAATGGCGTCTGCTGCAGCCACAGTGGGGGACTTGTCTCCGAGTCAACGCCGTCCCACACCAAAATCTCCTATCTGGGTGGATGTCAGGTCGACGCTGTCCCAATGCCGATCGATGGAGCTTCCTTCGACGTGCGTTGGCGTCGATGCGGCGCCATCTCGACGCCGGAGACGTCCTTTGCTACTCCCTTTCAAATGGACGACGAGGCCCCTGGGGGTTCAACTTCCCCAGTATTGATTGAGCGTTCTTCGGAGCATGTGGATGTGGAGCACTTGCAGGTCCTTGGACAACCTCGGGCTGAAGGGCATTTGGCCTTTGGTGGATGGCTTAGCCTGCAAACGCCCCCTAACTATGATTTGCTGTCGCCCCCTAGAATGGCGATGGAGGCTGGTGCATGGTTTGCAACGGCTGTTCGCAAAGCTTCTGATATTTTGAAGTTCCAACCGCCTTCTATCTCTTTGCCCTCCGATCCCTTGTTGGATTTGCTCCACCAAGGCAGCGCGGAGGGTGAGCCCTTGCTGCCTTTTGGTGCATCATTGTATGACGTTCTTCTAGGGACCTGGGCGAGACCCTTGTCGGGGGACTCGGTGGACTGTGCTATCGCACATCGTCACCACCCGGCTCTAGATGACCCATTCTGTTTGTCCCTGCACCCCAGAGCTGAAGGGCTAGTCGTCCAGACAGCGTGCGCTTCGCTGCCTTTGTCCTCTGCTCCGATCCTTCCACCCACTAGGGAGTCTTGGTGGTTTGAGTCGTGTGGTCGGCATATGTTTGCGTCCACAAGCTCGGTCCTCCGGTCCCTGAACACGTTCTGCGTGTTTACACGGTCTACGTTTGCTCTCTGGGACTCGGTGGAGCGCTTCCTTCCCTCCCTTCCAGAAGGCCCCCGGGCTGACCTGGCTCGGATACTCATGAGCTGGCTCAGTTTTCAATTCGGTCTGCCATGGACACCACTGATTCCGTGAGTCGGGCGATGGCCAGGTCAGTTGCTTTGCGTCGCCATGCTTGGCTGCGTAATGGCAGTTTTCCTGAAAATGTTCAGGAGCGGCTTCGGGACCTGCCCTTTGATGGGACCCATCTTTTTGACAGTCATGCTGACTCAGCGGTTCAGCGTCTCATGTCTGGTTTGCAGTGAATGGCATTGTTTCCAGCCCCTTTTTGCGGACTTCTTGTGTTGAATTGCATTGGTTGCCGTATTGTTATTGCTTTCTCGATTTTCTGTCGCTGGGTTCAAGCTGTTATTTCCCAGACGGACTGTCCAGCTTTGCAGCTGTTTCTGCCCTTGTTTTCGATTCCTCTGTCTAACAGCTAGTCTCGAGGTGTCCCTTTTTATAAGGACGTGACTTACCCTATGTGGGGTTTTCGTTGGTTATTGTATAGCCATTCTACCTGCCACTGCTCCAGGAAGGGTTCTTCCTGGGTAGTGTACATCCTTCCTGAGACTGCGGCGAGGTCCTCTTAGGACTGTTATCTATCTCCTCTCTTGGGAGTTTTATTCTAGTTCTTGCTGTGGACATATAGCAAAGCTTCTTTTTCTCTTTGCTTCACGCTCCACTTGCTGTTGTGGGATTTCTTTTTTGGACAAGCCCACAACGGTAGCGTAGCTCTCTTTGGAGCTTCCATGTTTGCATTTTACCTTTGGTCAGTAGTTCTTAACTGCCTTTGCGCAGACCTCTCCAGACTGTTGTTTGCTTTCCGTCCCGTCTGGCTCGTCACGGCGTACTCATGCATGCTCCCTTTTTTCAGGCCTTTGGCTATCTTTTCAAGCTTTCCACTGTGTTTCCACACTTCTGCCTATGTTGGCTGTCTTTGCCGTAAGTCAGTGTCTCTTGTAAGCATGTTGGTCTGTTCCGCTTTAGGAACAGTTTCCTTCATGTTTTCAGTTCTTGCGCGGTGTTACAACACACTGGATGCGTTCCAGGGCACGTAGTGCTTGCTGGTCCAACTTGTGCCACAGCGTTGCCTGCGTTTGATTCTTGTGACATTGCCTATTCCTTCCCTCTGGTGTTGGAAGTGCTTCTGTCCTTGGCCTTCCCTCATGGCTCAGTCCCCGTCTGTTTTTTTTCCTTTTAGGCAGTTGCTTCTACGCCGGTTGCGTAGGTGGTGCACATTGTTTTGTGCCCCATTTTTCATGCACACTTCCCAGACAAGGGCTCAGGTCGCTCTGCTCATAGCCTCTGTTGGATATTATCATTAGCAGTCCCTCATCAGAGATGCTCATTGTATCTTCCACACTTGTTTCAGGGTATGTGTGTATGCAGGTACATATCTATACATATGTGCTTATATATAGCTATGTTTGTTTCTATGTTTGACAGATGTTACGTCCTTCTATGGTTAACGCTGGTGCCGTTGGTACCTGTTGTGTGGGCTGCTGTACTTGTCTTTGGCATGTTCTTCGAGCATCCCTTGCCCTTTAAAAAAAAAACATAATAATAAATAAATACATAAATACAAACGATAACCTTATATGTATATATACCTATATATATATTCACTGAAAAAACCATAGGTTTCAGGCACGTTATAGTTATAAATTAGCGTTTAAAAAACCTTAGAAATTCACTGAAAAAACCATAGGTTTCAGGGACGTTATAGTTAGTTGGACATTTCACTCGTACAAAACCACAGAAATTCCCCCGTTATAGTTAGTTCAGCTAACTATAACTCGCGCCCCCGCAGTGGTGGTCCCCCCACACAGGTATATATATATTTTTTTAAAATGAAGCCCCGGGGGGGTGGCGGTCCCCGGGGTTGCGTGTGCCCCCCGCAAATATTTTTGCAAAGCCCCGGGGGGGGGGTGGCGGTCCCCGGGGCAATGTGGGGGGGATTGGGGGCCCCCCCACACATGTTTTTTACTGCCCCCGGGACCTGGCCCACCCGGGGGCTGCAATTAAACGAAGCGCGGGAGTCCGCGCTTTGTTTTTCTATATTTTCACGGCCGGATTCCAGCACCCAGCGCAAATTCGGCCGATTTTTTTTTTAATGCTTTTTTGGGCCCTGGCGGTCCTTGTGGGACCCCCTGAGCAGGCCTAGGGGGTCAGGGTGTTTCTACCCTGCCCCCTTTTCTTGTTTTGCACCTTAGTTTTTCTTTTTTCTTGTGGCTCGGTTACCGAGGCACAAGATGGCTGCCAACACTTCCTGGTTTGGAGTGTTGACAGCCAATTAGCATGAAGCTCGTGATCGGGAGGGTGCGCAGATCCTCGCGGCCATAGATATCCAAACTTTTATTTTTTGAATTTCTCAGGAACTACTGAACGGATTTACACCATTTAAAAAAAAAAAAGGGCGCTTTCTGAACCAAGCACAACCTTTTTGCCAAATTTGGTGTAATTCCGTTCAGCAGTTCGGGCTGTAGCCGTGTCTAAAGTTTCCTATAGGAATTAACATGGAGAAAACACGTTTTGGGACCCCCTTTTTTTCTCGGCCCCCGCTTGCCGAATCACCCCGAAACTTTCAAGACAGGAGCTGACCGGAGCGCCCCACTAGTTTTGGAAATTTCGCGATGATTCGTCATCCGGCGCCAAAGTTATTGGGAAAACAAAAAACGCTTTTCCTATGGAAACTAGGTCCTAACTATAACTATCTACTGGCGACCGCCAGTAGATAATATATATATATTATATGTATGTGTTTATATGTGTATATATCTATATATATCTGTATATGTGTAATGAGACCTACACACTGCAAAGGTGCACACTTGCTATGTCTTTCTTTCTCTCTTATGACAGCGAGCCTTGTGTGTGTCTCCGGCTTCTGCCGGTATCCTTTCACCGCTGTACTTCTGTGTATGGTTGGTCAGTATGACTACCTGGTGGTACATTCTGTTTATTTCTAACGATGCGTGTGCTGTCGTTGCTTCATTTAATGGGCTTTTGCACATGTGTTGGGTGTGGCTTCCACGGTCCACACAGTCTGCATAAGCGTATCCCTTTTATCCACATACTTGTTTCTAATTGTGGTTCTGGTTTTGTATATCTCGGCTTGAGTGACTTCCGTCTCTATTGATGTCTGTCTTGGTATCCACTGTTGGGTATGTTTATTTTGTACGGCCTGACTTTGCTGTACTTTTTTGTCCTTTATCTGGGTCCTTCTTGCAGCTCCATGGGTCCTGTGCGCACTGCTGCTGCTTATCTATTGCAGAAGCTTATGGCTTTCTTCCATTGTGCACTGGCCGTTCGAGACTCTATGGTTTTTTCCTTCGCCCTTTCCTAGAAGGTGTAGATCTTGACCTGTCCTCTGTGGTGCCATTGCCTTTGTTTATTGCTGCTCCTTTTCTGGAGCTTAATGGTCTAGTTTCAGCCACGCTTGCACTTGCGGTCTCCACCTGTTTTAGCCCATCTTCTTGTTGGACTGGTTCTCTTACGGAACCTGGTGGTGGTGAGTCGCAGACCCTCCTCCAATGAGGTATAGCTTTGGTATCTATTCTAAGTTAAGGAATCTGCTGCTAGATGTCTCTATCAGATGAACAAGTTACTTACCTTCGGTAACGATGTATCTGTTAGAGACACAGTCTAGCCACAGATTTCTTAACGCCCACCCATCCTCCCCGCTCTGCGAGGGACTTTTCAGGTTGGGTCCTTCCTACCAGTGATCTGTTTTACCTGCGGCTTCTCCGCCCATTATCGCAAATGGATGGTGGGCTCCTCTGTCCATACAAGCTCTTGCACCCTGGTTCGCTTCCAGTGTGGTGGTTGCTCATGTCCCTCTCCCCTCCCTTCCCCCCCAGATTCTTTGTCCCTTAGTTTGGTGTCTATTTGACTCTGTTGCAGTCAATTGTTCATATTTAGGAGGTGTGGTTGCACATTCTCTGTTGCAGAAATGTTATCGCTTGCCTTACCTTCATGTTGTCTAGTTCTCGTTGTCGTTTACCTTGGCATTCATGTGATTGCAGACTGCTTGTCATTTACCGTAACATTAATTTGTTGTTTTGCCTCATTGGAGGGTCTTGTTCTTCGAATATGCGAGACTGTTTCTGCGGGGCCAGTACTCTGCTCTCGCCCTTCAGGCTCTTCCATTATGTAGTGTTCTTCTCTACAATGCATTGTGATGTTTCTCATCATCCATTTTATTTTTATTTTATTCTCATTGTTGTCTTAACAGATGTTTAACCGTTTTTGGCACACTGTTCCCACATTCAGTTTTAGTATTGTCTCCGCGTTTTGGCGTGGAAAAGTTTCACAGTAGAAAACTGACGTCAGCACGCCGGGAGGGACTTATATGGCTCCACTGACGTCATATCCGTGGACGACGTCAGGGCAGAGCCATGCGACGCCGCCCCCGGCAAGCAGAGGTACTGCTGAAAAATCTCCGGATTTCGACTGGCGCCTGGAGGATATTCTAAGTTAAGGAATCTGCGGCTAGACTGTGTCTCTACCAGATACATCGTTACCGAAGGTAAGTAACTTGTTCTTTAAGACCCACCTGAAAAAGGGAGCACACAATGGGACTCTGAGCAAGCTAATTTGTCAGATATCAGCTGCCATTTTTATAGAGCAGACTTTTTTCTACCCTTTTATGCCATTAGGATAGCTCCCTTTGGAGTTCTATTACCCAGTTACTGGAACTTCTTCCGAGATATCTTATTTCCTGAAAACTATTGAGGAAGCGATGCTCACATTCGATAACTTAATTGGGGTAGCTCGGGTTACAGCCAACATAGCCACTGCTGAAATCTTCCATTGTGCTTTCATCAGGCGTTCATTTTGGTTCATGCCTGTTTGACACTGATTTCTGGAAAAAAATATAAGAACTTCCTTCCAGTGGATTTTTGAACTACAGGCCTACGAAGTGAAATAAAAAGATGAAAACAGAGACCAAGGCCTTGAAGCCATTGGGTCTAGAAGAAAATGTTTCTTCACGTCCAGTTCAGACTTTTGAAGGGAAAGCCACAAGTATATAACATTACATTTTCCAGTTTAGCTATTCAGGCTACACAGAAGGGTCTCAGATCTCTGAAGGAGCACCACCATAACATAAATGTTGTAGCTCTCAAGGGTTGGTCTATCCAGATGCTGATGGACAGCACAGCTTCCATATAGTAAGCAGGACAGTGTAGGGCCATATACTCCATTGGGAGGCTTTTAATCCTTGCTGGCATGACATAGGATCTCCTTGACAGTCACTGTGGAAGGATTTGTCAACATCTGAGCAAACTAACTCAGCATCATGTATCCTCTTTCCATTCACTAGTGGTGTCTGAGAGGGCCTTACCTTGGTAGACATTTTTGCTACCTCTGCAAAAGATCAGTGCCCAGCGTTTTGTACTCTGGAGTTTCCTTCTCACGTTGTTGGTTGAGTGTGGGGGGTGTCTTTAAGAGGCGTGTTTTGCTTTTGGTTGCAATTTGGTTTTCTGTATGTTTCTACCTCTAGTCCCATGGATGCTGAATGCAGGAGCGAGCTCCACTTATTATGATAGCCTGAAACTTGGTTCAGAGGGCCTGGTACTTTGAACTCCAGACCATGAGCATATGCCCTCCCACCGGTTTCCTTTTCAAGAAGATGTGCTGTCCCAGCAGCAGGTCATAGTATTGTACCTAAGCATACATGATCTACATTTCCATGCATGCAGGTTCAGTGGAACCAAATGAGGTTTCCAGTGTTTGTTGGAAGTGGTGGATGTCATTCATGTGGCCCACCCATTTCTGCAAAGTCTATTTTTCAGGCCATTGAACCAGATTTATCTCCTGGTATGAAGTAAAGCAAGATGATACTCTTCAGGTGAAAATGTTTGTTCATTTGGTTGTATGGTCTTTGGACTAGCAAGAGGTTGTTTTGGGCCCTGTTACAGCCATTTCGGCTGTTTGCCTGATCAACCCTCATTATTTAAATCACCACTTGCGATTTATTTATTATTATTTTTAGCATGGCTTCCACATATTTTTTTCAGAGAAATGAAACTTCCTTTTTTGTGTGGTCGCCTTCATTTTTTGCTGAGTTTTATTTCTGTTTTTTGAACTTTGCACACTGAGACACTGCTGTCCAGTACCCAGTGTATGTGCTCTGATCCCTAAAATAAGTAGACGGATGTGGCTAAACCCTGATTGGCAGATGTAACTTAAGGTCATAGTATATGGTGCTTAAGGTACACCCATGGTCTCGAAAATTACATGCCCCCAAAGGACTAAAGCTTTACTGTGTCATCCACTAGTGTGACAAGGCAAACATGACCCCAGGCCTAGCACTGTAGCTGGCTGCTATAGTGTTAAACCTGCAGTCTGACTTGTCAAAATGACCTTGTTTGACAGTAAAACCTTCTTTTTAAATATTAAGTCTTCCCCCACCTAGGCCTCGTAGCCCACAAGGCAGAGTTCATGGTTTTTAAAAGTAGGACTTGTAGACCATTAACATGCCCTTATAATGACTAGCACCCAAAAGACACTATCTGAAAGAGACACGTTAGTGACAGATTCCTTACCTTAGAATATCCCCAGGCGTCAGGCTGGATCCGGAAAGTTTTTGCGTAGCAGTACCCTTGCGCGTCGGTAGGCGGCGTCTTGCGGCTCCGCGTCCGTCGTCTGCGTCGGGACCGCCGGGATGACGTCGCGGGCAGTACTTGGACGCCGCCCCTGCGCGCTGACGTCAGTTCTTCTTTTTTCCGCGCCAGTAAGCGCAGATCCGGGAAGAGCAGTGCCCTAGTCATTTTTTGACTAACTTTTGGGTGATTTTACACTGTTTTCTTCGAGTCATCTCGTCTCCACGGTATCGGTAGGGATGCCCGGCTTCAAGCCATGCGACGCCTGTGGTCGAATGATGTCGATCACAGACCCGCACTTAGAGTGTCTCTACTGTCTCGGCCACGACCACGACACGAAGTCGTGTTCCGACTGCCGAGCCTTGCACCCGAAGGCTTTGCGAGAGCGGTCTCGAAAGCTCCTCGAGGTCCGGCAGTCGGCTCCGCGCCGCACCAAGCCCCGGTCACGGGAGAGGTCGAGGGGCCGGTCGCGGAGTCCTCGCCCGTCATCGGAGTCCAAGTCTTCGCACTCCTCGGGTAAGTCAAAGCACAAAAAGTCTAAGAAGCACCATCGCTCTAAGACTTCGCCTCGGCGGTCTCGCGACTCGGCTGAGGCCCTTGTCGGCACCGTCCCCGCGGCTCCGGATGTGCCTGTGGGGCCGCCCCCGCATTACCCGTCCTTCCCGGGTTCGGGGGCGACTCCGGCCGAGATACAGGAATTCCTGTCGGCCATGGCCCGCCTCTTCGGGCCTCAAGGCCCCTCCGGTGCGCCTTCGGTCCCCGCGGGCCCTAATGGGATTGCCCCGGCGCCGCCGACGACTCCGGCCCCGGCGCCGCCTGTCCCACCAGCCTCGCTCCCGGCCCCGGCTTCGGCCCCGATCCCGGCTCCGGTGGTACCGCAACCCCCATCGACGCCGGTTGACCTAACTCCGCCGACGCCGATGTCCCCGGTGCCGTTCCTGACGCCGCCCGGGGCTCCCGGCGGCGTCGTTCCCCAGTTATCTCCGGATCCGGACGCAGCGTCGGACCGACGTCGCCCCGCTCCGGCGCCGATGAGACCTTGGGTCCCGGACGTCCCTCCTCCTCCTTATTTTCAACCTGAGGAGGACCAGGAGAGCTGGGAGGGGTCGGATGACCCTCTCACACAGCAGTGTGACTATGATCATGACTGGGCAGAGGAACTTGGGGATGCCAGTGGTCTGGACACTTCCCCTGACACTGGCATGCTGTCTCCTCCTTCCGTGGCTACGGAGGAGGGAGCAAATTTCGCAACGGTGTTGCGTAGAGCAGCTGGAGCCTTACACCTCCAATTGCCTACAGTGGTTGTCAGGACTAACCTCCTGACGGAAGTGCTTCAGCCGGCAGCTACCTCCTCGGAGCCATTGCTGCCGTTTAATGATGCACTTTCTGACGTTCTTTTGGGCACCTGGTCCAAGCCTGCCACAGGGGCTCCTGTGGATAGGAACGTGGCCCGACGCCATCGCCCTGCTCCGGGCGGCCCCTTGTTTCTCTCTCAACATCCCACCCCGAGAGCTTGGTTGTCCAAGCCTCTGCCTCCCAAACCGCCTTCCCTACCGCCCCTCCGGATAGGGAATCCAAACGCCTGGATCAATTTGGGAAGAAGGCCTTTTCTTCCTCCAGTGCTGGCTTGCGGTCTGTCAACACCGCTTGCCTTTTGGGCCGATACTCCCACTGTCTGTGGGATTCGGTGGCGCTCGTTTTGCCCCAGTGTCCTGAGGAGGTCCAGACACTGCTTTCCCGCGCCATTGCGGAAGGAAGGGATGCGGCAAAGTACACCATCCGTTGTGGCCTTGATACCGCCGACTCACTCGGCAGATCGCTTGCAACGACAGTGGCGCTGCGTCGCCACGCCTGGCTGAGGACAACTGGTTTCTCGGGTGATGTCCAGAACACACTCATGGACATGCCCTTTGATGGAGTCGGTCTTTTTGGTACCAAAGCAGACCATGCGCTGGAGCGTTTTAAGGACTCACGGGCTACTGCCAAGTCCCTGGGCCTTTCTGCTGTGCGCCCTCTGCTAACCTCTGCTTTTCGCCCCTTTCGTGGCCACGGAAGGGGCGCCCAGTCACGTCCGCTGCCCAGCCACCGGCCCGCGCAGCAAGCGTCTTCGCGTGGCCGAGGACATGGCTCCCGCCGTGGCGGGTCAGGCAACCAGCGTGCGGGTCAGGCCACCAACCCCGCCCCGTCCGCGGCCTCCAAGCCCTCCTAGTCCTTCCTTTCAGGTGCACAGCACGCCAGTAGGGGGCAGGGTCCGCCATCACCTTCACCACTGGCGTGCCATCACCTCAAACAGGTGGGTCTTGGACATTGTCCGAAGGGGCTACTCCCTCCCCTTCGAGACCACCCCCCCAGCCATGCCACCTCAATTCCACCGCATGTCAGGGGATCACTTGGTGCTTCTGCAGAAGGAAGTCAAGGCCCTCTTGGCCAAGAGGGCCATCGAGCATGTTCCGACCCCAGAAGTACGACGTGGTTGCTACTCCCACTACTTTCTGGTGCCCAAGAAGGACAAGGAGGACATGCGTCCTATCTTGGACCTCCGGAACGTCAATCGCTTCCTCCGGAAGGAGAAGTTCAAGATGCTCACCCTAGCTCAGGTCTTGACTGCCCTCGACCCTGGAGACTGGTTGGTAGCGTTGGACTTACAGGACGCTTATTTCCACATCCCTGTCCTGCCGGCCCATCGGCGTTACCTGCGGTTCACGGTAGGCCTCAAGCATTTTCAGTTCACCGTGCTCCCCTTTGGCCTTACAAGTGCCCCTCGGGTGTTCACGAAAGTGATGGCGGTGGTCGCAGCTCATCTGCGCCGGGCAGGGGTTCCAGTCTTCCCCTACCTCGACGACTGGCTGCTGAAGGCGGGCTCGTCCCAGGCAGTCGTCTCCCACCTCCAGACTACGGCCGAACTCCTGCACTCGCTGGGGTTCTCCATCAATGTGCCGAAGTCGCAGCTGATTCCTTCTCCACAGCTCCTTTTCATTGGAGCAGTTCTGGACACGATGCAGTTTTCGGGCCTATCTTCCCGAACGGCGAGTCTGGGATATTCAGGCTATGATTCCGATCTTTCAGCCTCTATCCTGGGTTTCGGTACGGATGACCCTGAGGCTGCTGGGCCTCATGGCCTCCTGCATCCTGCTGGTCGATCATGCCAGATGGCATATGCGGGCTCTGCAGTGGGACCTGAAGTTCCAGTGGGCGCAGCACCAGGGCAACCTGTCCGATCACGTCCAGATCTCGGAGGGGACTGCAAAACAGTTGCAGTGGTGGCTCTCGAACCGGCAATGGGTCATGGGCAGATCCCTCTCCCTTCCCCAGCCAGAGCACACAGTTGTGACGGACGCGTCCCTTCTGGGATGGGGCGGTCACATGGGAGAGGCGGAGATCAGAGGCCTCTGGTCTCCGGCGGAGTCCCGGCTCCATATCAACCTTCTGGAGCTCCGGGCGATCCAACTTGCACTCAAGGCATTCCTTCCCTCTGTCAAAGGGACGGTAGTGCAGGTGTTCACAGACAACACCACCGCCATGTGGTATTGCAACAAACAGGGCGGGGTGGGGTCGTGGACCCTATGTCAGGAGGCTCTGCGCCTCTGGACATGGCTGGAACATCAGGGCATATTCCTGATGGTTCAACACCTGGCAGGTTCCCTGAACGCCAGGGCGGACGAACTCAGGTGCATGATGGATCACGAATGGCGTCTTCACTCGGAGGTGGCGCAAGGTCTCTTTCAGCAGTGGGGAGAGCCTTGGTAGATCTGTTCGCCACCGAAGAGAACGCGCAATGTCAGCAGTTCTGCACGTTGGAATTTCCAAGGCGGCACTCGCTCGGCGACGCTTTTCGTCGCGAGTGGAGTTGCGGTCTGTTGAACGCCTTTCCGCCTATACCACTTCTACCCAGAGTGTTGAAGAAGATTCGGCGCGACCGGGCCCAAGTCATCCTTGTGGCTCCGGACTGGGCTCGAAGAGTTTGGTATCCCGAGCTACTCAGTATGAGCGTCGATCCCCGATCCGTCTGCCTCTTCGGGAGGATCTTCTGTCGCAGCAGCAGGGGACGGTCCTCCACCCGAACCTGTCCAGTCTCCACCTGCTTGCGTGGAGATTGAGCGGCGGCAGTTGATTCCTTTCGACTTGCCTCCCGAAGTTTGTGATGTGAATCTGGCAGCCAGGCGTCCCTCCACTAAGGTGGTATACGCCTGCAGGTGGAACAAGTTTGTGGCATGGTGCACAGCAAAGGCTGTGAATCCCCTTTCTGCCCCTCTTTCTGAGGTTCTTCTGTTCCTTCTTTCTCTGGCCCAACAGGGTTCTGCCCTGGGTACCATCAAGGGCTATCTTTGTGGCATTTCGGCCTTCCTCAGGCTTCCTGATCTGCCCTCCCTTTTCAAGTCCCCTGTTGTTAACAGGTTCCTAAAAGGCATTACACACCTCTTCCCTCCTGTTCCGTTTGTGATGCCTCAGTGGTACTTGAACTTGGTTCTTACCTTTCTCATGTGCGCTCCCTTTGAGCCTCTACATAACTGTCCTCTTCGTCTTCTGACTCTGAAGACAGCCTTTCTGGTGGCCATCACCTCCGCTCGGCGGGTGAGTGAGCTCCAGGCTCTATCATGCAAACCTCCCTTTCTGTCTGTCCATCCAGACAAGGTTGTTCTTCGGACGCGTCCGTCCTTCTTGCCAAAGGTGGTTACTGCCTTCCACATTGGGCAGACCATCACTTTGCCCATCTTCTTTCCTCCTCCGCAACCTTCCAGAGAGGAAGAGAGGAAGAGAGGTTCCACCGTCTGGACCCAAAACGTGCGCTTTCCTTTTATATCAACCGCACACAACACTTCCGGGTGGATGACCAGCTCTTTGTTGGCTACGTGGGCGCCAAAAAGGTCGGGCGGTGCACAAGAGAACCATCTCCCGCTGGGTCACCTTGTGTATCAAAGCCTGCTATTCTTTGGCTAAGAAGGAGCCTCCTGTTGGGCTGCGTGCCCATTCCACCAGGGCAACGGCTGCTACCACGGCCTTAGGCCGCGGTGTTCCGCTGCAGGATATCTGTCAGGCAGCTACGTGGGCCTCGCTGCACACGTTTACCAAGCATTACTGCCTTGACAGTCAGGTCCGGAGGGACGGCTTCTTTGGCCGTTCTGTCCTCCGGGACTTCCTTGTCTGATCTTTGTTCGCAGACCCACCACCGGGGTTGGTATTGCTGGGGTATCTATTCTAAGGTAAGGAATCTGTCACTAACGTGTCTCTTTCAGATGCACAAGTTACTAACTTGTGTAACGATATATCTGTAAGAGACAGTAGTTAGTGACAGATTCCTTACCGCCCACCCATCCTCCCCGTTCTGCGAACTGATTTCTAGGGTTAAGGACATCCCTTTCAGGGCCCTAGTATTTTTCAGACACCTATGTCAGCTTCTTGCATGGCCCTGCGTTCCTGGCGCGGAAAGTCGTGTACAGAACTGACGTCAGCGCGCAGGGGCGGCGTCTAAGTACTGCCTGCGACGTCATCCCGGCGATCCCGACGACGGACGCGGAGCCGCACGACGCCGCCTACCGACGCGCAAGGGTACTGCTACGCAAAAACTTTCCGGATCCAGCCTGATGCCTGGGGATATTCTAAGGTAAGGAATCTGTCACTAACTACTGTCTATTACAGATATAACGTTACACAAGTTAGTAACTTGTGCGCCAGGTTCAGTCTGCTACGGTTCAGTTCCTGGTCCAGCAGCGGTCCTGGTCCGTCTTCTTAGGTCCGTCTAATCTCAGGAGCAAGGTTTGGGGGTACCCCTAAATGCTAGATTTAGAGGAGTTACAGGGGTGTGCAGTTCGAATCCCTTCCCTGGGGTGTCTACACTCCTTCTTAGGCCACCTTCCAGTGGAGGGGGGCCTATGCCTCATCCTGTCTGGGGGAGTCCCCTCATCTTCAAGATAGAGGGAACTGAGATGTGTGCTTCACTTCGCCTCCCCCACCTGAGGGGTGGGGTTGGCAAAGGTGGGCTCACCTCCCTTGCTTTCTAGGTGTTACCTCTGATTCTCTCGTCCAAGTGGGGGTCAGAACCGTTAAGAGCCAGCTGCTGGTAGCAGAGGCTGGAGGCAGCTAACAAAGGCAGCAAGCCTTTGGAGCTTTCCCTTCGTGGGCCCTACCCATCCTGGGGCAGGAGGCATGACACCTCTGCCCAGGATGTGCTGTGTTTCTGGACCCAGAGAGCAGGGGATCTCTATCCAGGGGTCCAGAAACCGGTCTGGTGATGGCAGATGGCTGGGAGCCAGTCAGGAACCACACCAGGGCTGGTTGTTTTTCACAGGGCATCTCTAAGATTCCTTCTGAGTGCATTTTACATTCAATCCCACACTGGCATCAGTGTGGGTTTAATGTGCTGAGACGTTTTGTGCCAAACTTCCTAGTTTTCAGTGGAGCCATCATGGAGCTTTGAAGTTCGTAATGACCAACTCCCAGCCCTTGTACTCAAAAATGGCTTCACTGCACTTACAATGCCTGTGAATGGCACAGACACTGTAGAGGCATATTGCTCATGCAGCTGTGCCCTCACCGGTGGTATGGTGCACCCTGCCTTTAGGACTGTAAGACCTGCTAGAGGGGTGACTTACCCATGCCACAGGCAGTGTTGGTGGGCATGGCATGCAGGGATGGGTGCTATGTTGTCTCTGCAGTTTAGTCTGCACCAGAACATGCAGCCTGCAATGGCAGTGTGTGGGGGTTCAGGTGAGGTGACTGAGGGTGGCATAATACATACTGCAGCCCTCGAAGGCCCTCTATGGTCACAATGCCCTTGGTACCAGGGGTACCTTTTACAAAGGACTTACATGTGGCCCAGAGGTGTGCAAATTGTGGAAACAAGGGTACAGTTTTGGGAAAGAGCACAGACCCTGGGAGCTTGATTGGCAGGGACCCAGGGCACACTCAGTCAAGTTGGCACCAGGTATCTGTCAAAAAATTAGGGGGTAATCATGCAAAAAGTGGCACTTTCTACACTAACGCTCTCCTTTGTGGTAGTGTGGGCAAGCAGTTAGGCTTATCAGAGGATAGTGCTCAGCATTTGTTGTACTCACAAACAGAATAAATGAGACACACTGAAAGGATAAATCCAAGACCAAATTAGAAATATAACACTTTTTATATATGTTTCAAAACAAACAGCTTCGTGCAAAGGTAAGTACTGTTTTTGTTAGAAATGTTCACAGGTAAGTAAAACATTCAAACCAGTGCGCTTATATGCACAATGCAATCCTATGGGAGGAAAAGTCAGAGATGCATAAAGGTAGGTGCACTAGGTTTCAGGAGTTCACTTTCAGAGTTCAGAGCAGTAGTGGGCCAAGGTCCAAAGTACTACCAGCAGTTCTTCGGGAACTGCCCGGATTTTACCAGGAGCAGGGTGCTGGTGAGTTGGTAGCTGGGTGCTCTACGGTGAAGGGGGTCCACCTGGTAAAAGGCTGCACAGGGGGACTTGGGGACAAGTCAGTGAGCTCCCAAACAGGGGCTTAGGTCGCACAGGGTGTTGGAGTAAGGGGGCACAGCTGGTTCTTCGCTTCTCAGGCCGGGTGGCTCGATGCAGAGTGGTTAGGGCGGCTGGGCTGGTGCGCAGAGGTGCTCCTTGCAGTTCGCGGCAAACAGCTGGCAGGGGCAAAATCAGGACAGCTGGACCACTCACAAAGTGGGTCTCAGTGATGTTGGCGTCCCTCGATGGCTGCTTGGTCATGGTGCAGTGGGAATCCAGACTGGACTTTCACTGTTGGTGTTTGGTGCAGAGTGTCCGGTACCCATGGGGTTGGTGCTGCACGGCATCGGTTGGTCCTGGTGTCTACGCACTCGGTGGTGAGATAGATCTGACCTTCCAGAGCAGGGGTACCTTCTCCTGGTCGTCTGCGGCGTTGGTCGGGCCAGGGAACTGCAACGTGGTGGACTGGACTCTGCTTGTTGGTGCCTGTGGACTGCAGGGGAGTAGCTCCTCTACTCCAAGGGAGATTGTAGGCAATCTTTGAAGTGCTGGCAGGCTGTCTAAGGCTTTAGTAGTACTCCAGCTTGCAGGATGAGTTACTCTGTCGCAGTTGTAGAGAGAGTTGCGAGCAGGCAGAGTTTTGTGCCAAAAGTTCTAAGCTCTTCCGCTGTTCTCGCCAGGTGGTGACTCTTCTTCGTCCTTCTCTTAATCCGTCGAATCGGAATTCTTGGGTTCAGGGGTGCCACTTAAATACTCAATTTAGGGTCGTTGGAGAGGAGTGACAGATATTTGCCAATGGGCCACCTACCTTTAGCTTGTCCACACCCTCTATATAACCACTTGCTGTGGGAAGTGGGCATACCCCTGATTTTAGAATGCTAATTCCGGCCAGAATAAGATGGAGTAATCTGAAATGTGGGAGTCCACATCAGCTAGCCCAACTTGGGGGTGGTGCTGGCTTGATGTTGGCACACCTTCCAATCTTACTAAGTTTCCTGCCTGTCTTCCTGCCAAAAAGTGGGGTCAGGACAAGGAGGTGGGCATCTCCACTATCTGGAGAGACCTGGGTCACATAACAAAGGCGGCAGGGCCTTTGAAGCTTCCCGCCCTGGAATGCAGTTCCTGGCTCTTCGAATGACCCCAAGGGAGGCTCTCACCTCAGGTGGTCTGAAACTTGTCTAGGGTGGCTGGCTGGTTGGGACCAGTCAGTGAACACACTATTGATTGGTAGGTTTTCAGGGGCACCTCTAAAGTGCCATCCGGGTGCATTTATCAATAAATCCAGCCCTGTCATCAGTGTGGGTTTATCAAGACAGGTGTTTGGTACCAAACCAGTCCATGCACTCGGAATGGCTTCCCTGTGCACTTGTAGTATCTAAGGGTGAACGTATGTATCACAGGTACACATCCACTCCCGCAGATATGCCCACACATGGGTATGGTGCACCCTGCCTTAGGGCTGCAAGGCCTGCTGCAGGGGTAACTTACCTATACCACATGCAGTGTTTTGCAGGCATGGCACACATGGGGAGTGTGACAGTTGACTCTTCATTTTTCTCTCCACCAAGACACGAAGGCTGCAATGGCAGTTTGCATGTGCTTGGTGAGGGGCCCCTTAGGGTGGCGCTATTCGTGCTGCAGCCCTTAGGAACCCTCTTAGTTCCAAGGCACCAGAGGTACCACTTACTAGGGACTTAAAGGGATCCTAAAAGGGTGCCAATTGTGGAACAGTGGTACAGTTTAGGGAACCAACACTGGTACTGAAGACCTCGTTAGCAGGAACCTAGTACACTTTCAGTCAAAGTTGCATCAGGTACCAGGCAAAAATTGGGGGTTTACTGCAACAAAAACCCAGTTTCCTACATCCAAGCAAAGCCTGTCTGTTCTGTGCCATAGGTACCATGGGGTCTCCCTGCGTTCTTTCCTCCACTGCATCCATCAAAAGAGGATGAGAGTATTAAACGTTTGGACCTGCTGTGGCCCTTAGTTTCTAAATTCATAGAACTAAAGGGTACCATGTTTGAGGTTTTTTGGGGGGTTTGCGTCTTTTTAAAAAAAAAAAAAAAAAAAAAAGGGCATTCCAAAAGTAAACCTTTTCACAATGGATCGTGCTCTGCATCAAACTTTCTTTGCATTGACGAAAAAGGATCCCGCTGAGGGCCACAGTGCTCATAGCACCATGGCACGTCTCCTACTGCAACCCTAGCGTATTCCTTCCCTGAACACTTGCCAGGCTTCCAGGTGGTTGTCGGTCCCTACTTCAAAGTATATAACTCTGCATATAGGGTTACTTTGTCCTCTCGGTCCTGCAGGAGTTCTGGTGCAATCCCACTTCTCAGACCCACCTCCTTGGAGGGATAATTCCTTTGGGACCGATTGCCAGCATGAGTAATCTGCAGTTAGTAGTATTGTAGGAAATGGGTTCCATCTCTGAAATTTTCACTTTGACTACCTGGTTTTGGACTTTTATGAGTGAGTCTCACTGAGTCGCAGGTATACTAAATTCTGTAGAAATGGACTGAGAGTGCTTACCCCCAGTGTCTGACTTTTAAGATCAGGCCACTGCTGTGCAGCCTGGGTAAGAGACTCTGGGTTGGTTACATGCAAACACGTGATAGCACAAGGGTGAACACATGGAGAGTTGAAGGTGTGAGACTAGCATCTAGCTCAGCCCGGTATCTCCGCACAGGTAGCCTGTTGCAGATGGGACCTATCAGGGTTTGGCGCTGACCAGAAGGGTAGGCCTTATAATGTGAGAGACCATTCATAGGATAGGTATGTGATGCTTACTAGAAGGCTCTGTTCTCACTGCATTAGACCTTATGGGCGAGTTTTGCATCACCTCACAGTTTCGCCATTCTTGGGCCTAGAGAGATCCGTCTGGTATTAATTTTAGTTTAAAGAGGTATACCATGCATTGATCCACTCTCACTTTAGTGATAACTGTACTCCTTATGACACTTTGAGAAGTATCATATTTGGATCAGCTATAATCAGATTCCAGTCGACCCTTCGCCCCCCTCTCCCTCCCACCTCCTCCCCACTGGGTAAAGTTCATTACTCTGCTGGGCAAAAGAAAGACAGATGCCTAGCCACACAATAGAGCCATTAACAGTGCGTGGCTCTGTTCCTGGTAAAGGAAGTAGGTTGTAGGAAATATGCGTGTTAATTAAGTCTTCCTGCTTCCCATGACCTAGGCAAGCCCAAGCCAACAGAAACAAAAGAGGAAGGCCAGACTTATGGAGCCAAAACAGAAGGGTCTTCCTTTTGACATTTTGGTGGGAAGGGGCCAGGCAGCTGTCAGTTGGGGGTGGAACTAAAGTTCCCAGGGAAGTTCTTTCCAAAGACTGCTTGAAGTTGCCATCATTAAATGGCCCCAAATGCCATGTAGGAGGGTTAGGGCATAGGTGCAGTGACGATGTGGCACTCTAGAATTAGCATCGTGTGTCTGGCTTGTAGAACTTTCCACCCACCCCCACTTACGTCACTGCACAAGGAAGAGACAATTGAGAAGACACTGGGCCTGTGGCTGTGAAGCCAGAATAATGCTCAGCTGGAAGACGACTCCTGAACCTATGCAAGGATACACTTTGGGACTTAAACGGTCACCCAGGACTAGGATGGGCCTCCAGGGGGAGGGGCTCTGACCCCCTTATGCTCCCTGAGGATCAGTAGGGGGAAATGTATCTGCTGGGGGACTCGATGGGGGGAGGAAGAATTCCCCTGGGACTTCAGTGGACAGGCCATTGACTGCACTGACACACAGGTGCCCTGCAAGTAGGTGTGACCTGGGGAACGCAGCAAGGGAGGGTTCTGCCTGTTGGCTTTGGATGGTCTGTGAAGACACCCCCGAACCAGAAGAGAGCATTAAGAGCTCAGGCAGAGGACAGGTCTGGTGAAGGGAGCTTTAAAAATGACGTTGCCCAGCAAAAAAAGATTGTGAGCCCCTGAGGCCTGAAACAAATACTCCTGGGGGCTATAGATGGTTCCCAGGAGCATAATAAGACCAAGATCAGTGAAATCAGTCCTACAAGACCAGAGAAACCAGCAACTGAAGCTCTGCTTCCCAGGGGGACTGAGAGCAGAACAGAGTGAGTAGTGATCCGCTACTCTGAGGGCCCCCTCCCCAGACTCCCTCTCGGTCCCAGAGACCCCATTCCTGTGGCCTGGGGCATTGAACTTCATCCCAGGGGATGCCATCCCCTTGTGACTGAAGAGCAAGGAGGGTGCTTTTCCTTTTCCTTGTGCTGGGTTTTTTTTTTTTGGAGAGGAGTGCACACTCAGCAGCCAATCCTGACTGTGCTCCTTGCGGGTGGGAAAGAAGAAAGATACAGACTCCAGTGCCTGCATAGAAGTGTCAGTCAGGTGGAGAGCCAGTGGGGCAGCTTGGAAGTGGGCTGCCCGTGCTTCCCTGTTCTGCCCAGATGCAGGCACTTGCAAGGTGCCCTAAGAAGAAGGCTGGGGCACTCGCTTTGAAAATTGGGACAACTCTGTGTGAAGCAGTGCAATGGATGAAACTCCTGCAAATAAAGTGTTAAAGGAGATAATAAAATTTGGAATCCTCAGGGCTTTTGAAATGCCCCATAAGCCCCTAGGGGGGCTCAAATGTCTGTATTTCTCTTCTGTGGTGCCACAAGAAGGGCAGGACAGGGATTCCACCAACAAGTTTCAGTGTTTTTGGGGTTTCCGGAAGTGCAGCAGCAACCACCAGAGATCCACACAATTGTTTCCAATAGGGGGTTATTTATGCACCTGGGAGAGGTTTCCACTGATTTTAAAGCGCTCCTGGTGCTGTTACCTTTGCGCACAAGCTTTGGAGTTGCAGGGCCCCCTATTTGTTTGTCTTAAAGCTGCAGTGACAGTAGGTTTGAAGTAGAAGAGAAAGGTGGAGTTCCCATTGGATTGCACACTCTGGGTCCCCCTCCAGCCTTTTGCAAGGATAATTTGTAAACACTGTGATTGAGAGAGATTGGTCTTTTGTTTCAGGAATCCCTGTTCCTGGTCTTCAACAAGTGAAGACACTCCATTTACTTATTAGAGAGATACTGTAATGGTCTTCTTGAACCCTCTCAAGCAGGATGTGGTTGTAAACAAGATAAAAAAAGGTACATTGTTTCCAGGGGTGATTCCGCAGAGAGGAGATGGTGAATCCTCAGGATTGTTGTCCGATCAAGATCAGACTGGGCAGTCTTGCTCACTAATTATCGCTGTAGTCTGTTGTGGGCTTTTATATTTTTTTGTCTGGGTTGCTTGCAGAGGTTTCCCTGGTTTTGCTGCCTTGTTGCAGCTAGGTTCTCAGTGTCTCGTCTAGTCAGTGAGTGACACATGAGTTCTCTTCACAGCCACCTTCATGTCTTCTTCTGAGGCCTCAACTTGTACCTTACTTGTAGTCAAGGCTTATTTTGGCCTTAACTGTAGTCCGATATCCAGTGGTCCTGCAGACTGGCCAACTTGTCCTGGCTGCTGAGCTTTTTGGTGTGAAAGATCATCTCCAGAATGTAGGAACCTGGCTCTGTATATACTATACCAAAGTAAGGTATAGTGTGCACAGAGTCCAGTGGAACCCCATAGGTAGGCAGAGGTAAAAGTAGATAATACCTTACTCTCTATTTGTGGTAGTGTGGGCGAGCAGTAAGGCTTTATCAGAGGGTAGTGCTAAGCATTTATTTTACACACTCAGGCAAGAAATGATGTCACGCACTCAGACTGAACTCAGACCAATTTGTTTGTATAAAGATATTTAGTGTTACTTTATTGCTAGAACCAAATCATAGGCAAAATCGTACTCTCAAAGGCAAGGTATTACGAATATGCATTTGACATTAACTTGGTTTTGGATACAGGTTTGTAGGCTTTAGCTATAAACAATCGAAATTACTTTATAGTTACTTTTCTTACTCAGCGAGGCATCCCTAGATACCACGCTGGTACATTTCCTAAAAGAAGAGAAAGAAGTTAATGCATTTTGTAATACAATTACAGTTTTTCAGGGTTACTCACGAGACCCTCTTAGTCCTGAAACAACAAAAATGAGGTTACTGTCCGTGATAGGACTCTGTCAGATGGACACTCGGTTTGCACCGCCAGTGGCACAGAGGCGGCCAGGTGCAGAGTGCAGGGACCACACGTTAGCCAACGGGCTAAGCACGGTCGTTGGTTTGGGGACTTCGGAAGAGCAGGCCACCTGGTTGATGGAGCAAACAGCTCCTGGTGTCAAGGTTAGCACTGAAGGGCTCAATGGCCAGCACAAGCACTACACCACCAGCGGGACAGAGGCGGCCGAGTGTAGGATGCGGTCGTCCGGAATACCAGGGTTTCTCAGTGGAGACCTTCGGTCTTGGTCCAAGCGGCACATTCGGTTGGGGATTCCTGGGAGGCGGTCAGCGACTGGGTCGGCGAAGGGGGTCTTTGCAACCTTGTGACCGCACGGGCTTCAGACTGAGTCAGTCGGGCGGTCGCGCTCTTTGGACTGCGGTTGGAGTGGACCTCCCAGATACTGGCTGCAGTCTCAGGTTAGTAGCTTGGGGGGGGTTGCAGGGGTCACCGTAACCTAGGCTAAGATCGCCGGGGGGACCTCATTAGGCTGTTGGGCCACTCGGGTTCGGGCTCAGGGTGCCGAGTGTTGAGTGGGGGGGTACTCACGGAGTCGTCCGGAGTCCGAGTCGGTTGGTTTTGAGGAAGTTCAATGCTTACAGGAGATAAAATGTCTTTGGCTTGTGAAGGCAGGGCAGGTCCTCCGGTTTCTTGGGGGCTTCTGGCTGCAGGACACACCGGGATTTTGCTGTAGCAGGTCGAGGTCGGAGCAGGCTGGTAGGGCTGTGGCCAAGTCAGCTTCTGTCCTCCTCTTCTTCTTCAGCACAGCTTTTCGGGCCTCCTTGTTGACTCTGGTCTGAGGAGGCACGGTTCAGGGTTTCCCCTAAATACTAAATTTAGGGGCGTTACAGGTAGGTACAGGTTGGGACCAATGGGCCCCTTCCTTGGAGTGGGTACACCCCCTATTATGCCACCCTCCAGTGGGAGGGGGCATAAGCCTCAATCTTATTGGCTGGGTCCCCCCATCTTCAAGATGGCGGGGACTGAGAGTTGTGCTTCACCTCGCCTCCCCCACCTGAGGGGTGGGGTTGGCAAAGGTGGGCACACCTCTCCTTTTAACTTGGTTTTCCCGCTGATTCTCCTGCCCAAAGTGGGGGTCAGAACCGTTGGGGGCCAGTTGCTGGGAGCAGCAAATGGCTGGGGTAGCTCACAAAGGCGGCAAGCCTTTGAAGCTTCCCCTTCTTGGACCCAGCCCATCCTGCGGGAGGAGGCGTGGCACCTCGTCCCAGGATGTGCTTTGTTTCAAGACTCCGAGAGCGGCTGGCTCTTGACCCAGGGGTCCAGAAACATGTCTGGTGGTGGCAGCTGGCGAGCAGCCACTCGGCCAGGATACTAGTGGTAGGTCGTCTTTCAGGGGGGCATCTCTAAGATGCCCTCTGAGTGCAATTTTCATTAAATCCCACACTGGCATCAGTGTGGGTTTAATGTGCTGAGAAGTTTGATACCAAACTTCCCAGTAAAGCCCTTATGGTGCTGTGGAGTTCGTTATGACAAACTCCCAGACCATATACTCTTTATGGCCTTACTGCACTTACAATGTCTAAGAATGGACTTAGACACTGAAGGGGACAGGGCTCATGCACCTGTCCCCTCACCACTGGTATAGTGCACCCAGCAAGAGGGGTGGCTTACCTATGCCAGGGCAGTGAATTGTAAGCATGGCACACAGGGATGTGTGCCCAGCGACTCTTCACTTTCCTGTGCACCAAAACACGCAGCCTGCAGTGGCGGTAGGTGTGTGCAAAGGTACAGGGCCTCTAAGGGTGGCAGAATTAATGCTGCAGCCCTTAGAGGCCTTCCCTGGTCGCAGTGCCCTTGGTACCTATGGTACCTTTTACAAGGGACTTACCTGTGGCCAGAGAGTTGCCAATTGGGTGTTGCAATAGTACAGTTTGAGGAAAGAACATAGGCCCTGAGTACCTGGTTGGCATGAACCCAGGGCACACTCATTCAAAGTACATCAACATTAGGCAAAAAGTGGGAGGCAACCATGCAAAAAGGGACACTTTCCTACACAGAACTCTTGTCAGAGCAATATCATGTAACTTGTTTGAGATGGATTGAGGGCTTTCCTCTGTGTTGTGAGGTGAGCTCTTATCTTCGAAACTAGAGTGGTTCCCCAGCCATTTCGAAGTGTTTGTTCTTCATAGCCTTCCACCTTTCAAAGCAGTTGTAGAATAGTAAAAACTAGTCCGGTATCTTTTTGGCCTAGACAACACTTCCCCCTCTGATCCTTTGGCTAAAGTTTTAAGTTCGGTCCTTTTTTAAAGAACGAATCAGCACCCTGTAGATTTTCTACCGCACGTTGTGTGAAAGGGAATCTCCCTGAACTCTGCTCAGTTTCTTCAACTGTTAACTTGTTTTGCATCATCCAAGATTATATTTCCTGTCTCTTTCTCTGACCCTGGCACTAAAATGTCAGAACAGCAGAAAAAAGGAGAGATGCACCCTGAAGACACTAGGAGTGTATCTACGACCTTTGTCCTGCCCACAAGGTAACCCACTGCAAAATATATCTAACCTTTTTCTTCCAAAACTCTCAGAGAACGAGAGGAGAGGCTATTATTGCGGCTACAGAATCTTAAATCTGTCAGTTCTGATGAGGAGGACAGTGAGGATTCCATCACCCCACAGGAGAGGTCAAAGGGAGAGATTGCGCCATGGGTCTCCAGAGGCGTGCATAGTAAAGCCATAAACTCACCTTTAGTTTTCAAAAGGCTCTTCTCATAGAGTGAAAACAGAAAAAACCTCCCCAGAGGCAAGATCAGAGCCTACAACTCCCTCTTCAGCCCTGACATTACATCAGGGAAATCCTCTCCAGAACCAGTCATGGTGAAACATAACCTGACAGGCACGTCAACTATTACTGCCTCATCAACGACTTTCCTTCTCTATGACGGCCTCGTCTGTGACAGCCTCGTTGACGATAAACCTCCTTGTGGACAACCTCGTCTACAACCACCTTGTCGACAGCGACCTAGTCAACAATGCAAATGACAGCAAAAATACTGAAGTCTTCAACAAAAAACCAGAGAGTCCACATAGTCCATTAAAACTTTGTCAAGGATTAAAGAGACTAATATGAGCATGTCTATGACAGGCAACATTATTTGGAGAGACCTAGACAATATGTGGGGCAATTTCACTGCTTTGCCTCCAACTCCAGAAGGCATGGTTCAGGTCTCTGTGGCTGTAGTACAAGACCTACAGGGCATGTTACAGTGTTGCTACAAATCTGCAACGTCATCATTTTTTTTTTTTTTTTTTTTTACGGAGTTTTACATAGCGCGAACTTGACCCGAAGGTATCGGGTATCAGAGCGCTTTACATAGCACCAGTTGCGTTACATGAGGACACATTCATTTTTTTGTTAGGCACGGGGAGATTAAGTGATTTGCCCAGAATCACAGGATGTTCAGCGTTGCCGAGACTCTAACCCAGTTCCCCAGATTCGAGGTCGACCACCCTAGCCGTTAGGCCAACTCCTCTCCCGTCATCTTAGATACGTCAGCATCCTCCGATGCTCCTGCCACTCCAAAAATTTCCCCGGTGCCAAATATTGCCATGCTTCCTTGGAACGACCCGTCTGCCTCAGGTGATTGATAGGGAGACAATAACATTCATAATACTCAATCTGAGCCCAAAAATGTGTTGATTTAATACTGACACCTTCACCACAACCAGTCGATCTCCCACCAGATGATATTGGTGGTTTCCATACGAGCGATCAAACGCTACCAATAACAAACAAGCAATCGGTTTGTTTTCTGTATGATTTTAAAGAGCAAGGCTACAAGAGCTATTCCAACTGTTGATTATACCCGGGAGGAATTACAAATCGTGGAAAACCCTGCCACGGTCACATCAGTCCTGCCAAGTATCGATAAGAAGTACAAAGCACCTAAAGACTCACCACTATCTCTGATGAACACCCAAAAGGAGACTTGCTTTTTACACAGGCGCCTCAGTCGTTCAAAGAACACTCCCACATCAATCGTAACCCCGCTGACCAGCAAAACGGACACCTCTATAACATTGGGAAAGGTCCTCAAACTACTTCTGGTACCACTGTACTGGCGGCCAATTCACAGGCAATACTAGGCAGGTATGTTTGCTAGCTGCGGTCCGACATCGCCACATACCTGGAATTTTTGCTGGAAGACAAAAAGGCAGAAGCAAAAAAGATTCTGCAGGGGGGCAAAAAGTTCTCATTGGAAATCATAGATTGCGCTATGGATTTAGCTTCAATAGGATTCCGACAACTGGCAGGTTCAGAGGTACTTGGATGCCAAGATTGGTTGAAGTCCACAACATTTAGAAACCAAAATATTAGATGCATCATACCATGGCGACACTCTGATGTGTGGTAAGCACGTTGACGACACCTTGCAAGCAGTCAAGGCGGATACTGACACTGCAGAATCTTTGGGCACATTACAGTTGCGAAAAGACACCTTTAAGAGGGGCCTGCGGACGAGGTACTTATCTATATTGAGGAGGATATCAGAGGTATCAATCTTACCAGCCATCTCAGCAGCCCTTTAGGCCAGCTGGCAGGTGTATGGCTAAGGGCTTTGTTGTCAAGAGCAGTTTAAACTAGAGGTGTCTTGCATGGTTTACTATATTAGCTTTTACCTTCGCTATTGCACTTGGATAACTGTGATCATCAGTTGCCCTTAATCAAATTCCATTCATCGCCCTTCTAGAAATACTGAAGGATGTCCTCTATTTTTTTACTATCAAGGTTTTCATATACGGTCTGACTAGAATGTATGCTCATATTCAGCAACCAGCTTTAATGTAGAAGATTAATACATTTTTGTTAAAGCTGATGTTTTATGTTTTAACTGCAGTGCATTTACAACATACCTTTTTGTTGTGAAAGGTATTGCGAATGCTCTTACTGTAGCTAGTTGGTTCCGTAAAATTACAGATTTGTTCTTGTGACCTGATTTTTCTTTTTAGGCACAAAGCAATTTTGAGAACTTGCACAGCATTCCTACCGAAGATGCTTGCAACCATGTATCTCAGTAGTGGTATAGGGTGGGAAGAAATGGTCTGGAGTGAGTTCCCAGGCAATCCTGAGTGGCTGAGATTAGTTCAACAATCCGTCCATCTTTTTGCTGCATCTTAAGACAAATCCATAATCACCGTTGTAAACAGCTGTCCATACATTGGATGGAGTGCTATTATGGGTATTGCGTCAGTATATTTAAACAGTTTAGATTTTTTAACAAATTGTAATGCCCTTCCAATTTCAGTTGGTTAGCTTTTATTGTGAATCAGTTACCTGATGGATTGATTTATGCATTAACCTCTGCTATAGGAAAGCTGACTGACCCTTCCCAGGAAGTGTCACGGTTGACTTAAACGATATGGCTGTGGCTCACCAGATGAATAAATCTGTACAGGGGATTTTCTACTTTTACCAATCATGGATGCCAGAACTAAACCCAGAATTAGACAGCTACTGTTTAATATTTGTTGAGAACTCACAATCCAATCTGCCTAGGGAACCACTGCTTAGTCCTATTCAAAGCCTCTGAGTCTATCATAGATCTTATGCTTGATGTCAGACTCTGTTCTGGGTTCCCCGGGGCAAGCAGTGCCTACTGGACCACATCCATTGGGATGGAGTTGTGTGCCACTGATGTCCCTAGGTTTGTCCTACTATGGCTGTGCAAACTGGATCAAGTACAATCCTTTCAGCTGATGACTCACTGGTAGCAATGACAAGTAGTCACGTACTTCTCACAGAATATAATGTCAAGTACAATAGGCTCAGCACTCAACAGACACCCAGCAGCACAGTAATAAGATTGTTGAGCCCATCGCACCCCAGGCTCCCATGGACTACATCCGCCAGTCACGCTCTTCAAGAGTTTCTGGTGAGCCAACTCGTATCACTGGGGTCATACTGCCCCTGTCCCCACCACTCTTTCCCCTTATTCCAGAAAGGACTCTCCAGGCATTCCAGGACAGGGTAAACATTTCTTTCTCCTGACTAGTCTTCAGGTGATGTTCCCCTCACCTCTGGTTTAGCAGACGCCAGCTTTTCCATCAACCTTGAAAGACCACAAAAAGAACAGGCGGCCAACAAACACCTGCAAGCAAACCTGCCAAAGTGCGACTCCCCTCTTACCACTCTGGTATCATGCTACATTATCAACCATCAGGTAGAGTGGAAACAAGTTACATCAGACAGATGGGTGCCACGTATTATGCAAAATGGCTATTCTGTGAGGTTTCGGCCATCTCCTTAATTCACTCCTCCCTAGAAGACATCTCAAAACCATTGAGGGTTGATTTATTTGGAAGTCCACATTCTTCTAAGAAGAAGCAGTGGGACCGCTTCCTCTATTTCAGAAGGTGTTACCAACAAAGGAACTCCACTTCCTTACTTTGTGGTTCAAAGAAAGGCATAGAGCGGGACTGCCATCCTATTCTAGAGCTCCAGACAACATACCTAAAGCGGAAGAAGTTTTGGATGTTGGCACTTTAACAGATACATCCTCATCAGCATCGTTGTAAGTATGCTGTAGGTCTCGGAGATGGATGCTTATATATTGCCATCATTCAGAAGCATCACAAAGTCTTAAGATTTCTGTTGGACATTATCCACTACCAACATAGTCTTTCCATTTGGCCTCATATCAGCATCACAGACCTTTTCGATGGGCGTGGTCGCAGCATATCCCAGAAAGCTGAGAATTCTCATTTATCTGTACTTGGATGACTGACTTATAAAACAACCAACACCTCAAGAAGCGCAGTGTTACTACAACATGACACGGTGTTTCCACAACTGGGACTCGGGGTGAATCGCTCAGTCTATGCCAATTCTGGTTCAGTCCAACCATTACCATGGAGCAGTCATAGACCACTTGCAGATGATTACAACAGTGCCTGGAAGACCAGTGTTGGAGCCTCAAAGGCATCTAGGAAGAAAAGTTAACTCATTAAAGGCTGCAGTCAACACACTCGTCATGGTGCTGATCAACCAATGTCTTAAAATGTCTCCTTTCATCTGAGCACTTCATCTCAGACCATTGTGCCAGGTGCATAACTCTGATTGGTGATCCCACTTGGAAGGCCTTCAGTTCCAGGGAATTTGGTTGGTGAATGTAAATTATTACCACATCATCCTGTTGGAATTGAGACCAGCTCGACTAGCGCTCAAATTGTTCCTATCACAGGACAAAACAACATTTGTTCTTGTTCAGATAGACAATAGAACATCAAAGCATTACATCAACTATCAGTTAAATGATTAAGAGCACCCTGCATGGCACCCGAAATGCGGAAGCAGATTCTCTCAGCAAATTAATTCTAGTGAATCATGATTGGGTGCATAGTGATGAATTCCGCATAACATGTTTTGCAAATGGAGTTTCCCAGATGTAGACTAATTTGCAAATGCAGACAAAAGATGCCTGAATTACCCATCCAGGTATTTCAGACTAGCCATATCAGGGAACACTCTCAAGGTTTTTCAGATAAGTTTGTCTGTGCTTTTCCTATGATCCTGCTTATCTCATTTGGACTCCTCAAACTAGTGATAGATCAGCTGAGGTTGATCCTTCTAACTCCAGAGAGGGGGCGGCAGTGGTGGTACATCAACCTTCTACAGCTTTCCGAATGGCCACACAAAAACTGCTGTCCAAATCATATTTGCCTACTCAAGTTTTGGGGCCAGATCCTTCATTCCAACCTTCCATCGTTAAACTTGGTACATTGGCTCCTAAACTAATGCAACAAAGACAGTTCATCATTCCACAATATTGCATGAACATTTTCAGAGATGCCAGACATCCGTCCTCTGGAACACCTTATGCTTTTAAATGGAAGAGGTCCTGCATCTGGCGCGTTCAGAAAAACATCAGACAGATGTCATAAAGAACCAGAACTTGCATATCTTCATTTGGCGCCATATTGGGTTGCAGCTTCTTCATTAGGAGTACATTTAGCTGCCATTTCCACTTATAGACAAAAACGCACACAAACCATTTACAATATCCCAGTTGTTAAAAACATTCCAGAGTGAATTAAGAATGTTTACCCTCACTTAAGGAGACCTTCTCCTCCTTGGGAGCTGAATTTATTTTTGTCCAAATTAATGTGTACTCCGCTTGAGCCTATTCATAAAGCCAATCTGCAACATATTTCTGAGCAGACAGCCTTTCTAATGGCTATAACGTTAATCCAGTAGGATTAGTAAAATATAGACCCTATCTAATAAAGAACCCTATACTGGTTCCCATAAAGACATAACATAGCAATAGCTCACCAGATGGCCGCCATCTTCCCGCCTGACGACACCAGCACAATGCAGGCCCCATCCACCAGATCCGCCCACACCCACAGGCTACTTAGTGCCGGCCGCTGCGCTGGTGGCGCGCCAAAGGCAAGCCCTTCTGCACCCGACCGCGCCCGGCGCCTGAACCTCCAGTCCTCCGACCATCCACCGCCACAGCAGCTCTGCCCTCCGAGAACCCAGGGTGCCACAGTATCCTCTGCTTCACCCGCTTACCCACAGACACCAGAGGAGCTTTCGACTGCTGCCACTGCACCTACACTTGTGCCCTCAGGTAACCACGGCCCCCCACAAAGACCATCGACCGCCAGCTTCGATGCATGCTACTCAACTTCCGCTCACTGACCAGACATGCAATCAAACTCTGGGACATCACCACCAACAAAAATTAGGGCTACTGTTCCTAAAGAGAGAGGAGATATCGACAGGTGGTGCAGGACTCTGGCATATGCACGGTGGCAGTCAACAGGACTGTTTCATGTTGCCCTCACACATCCCAAAGGGATATCATGCTTCATCATAGGGCTATTGCTCCTCGGGCTGGCGCTGCAATGCTCAACAGGTCCCCCGAAGGGTCACTTTGGCGGAGATTTTATTGGTATGCCGTATGATAAATGCAAGGTAGTCTCATGTGTGATAACGTTGGTTAAAACTGGTGAGTGAGGCCACCAACTACTTTTAATAACTGGACCGGCCTGTCAGATTAAAACCCTTTATAGGTAAATGCTACCAATGGGATCATAAAGTACCCCGGTAGTCTGATGTGAGTTCTTTCTTTAGGGTCCAGCTCTAGACAGTCAACATGTTTCGCGCCCCTAGTGGTCAGGATGATCTGTGGCGCTTTGTCAAGACAGGAATAGTGAGTGAATCTTCCTACCCCACAAATGTGTCAAAAGTGGTGCCCTTTGAGTGGTACCTACTTTTTGATGTTGGCTTTCCAACCTGTCAGGAGAGAAAAAGGAGACAGAATTATCATGTCCCTGGCATAAGAGCGTCTTATTGACCAGGACATCCATTATTGTGGACCAAAATTTCTGACTGGTGCTGGAGTGGCGTTCAGACACGTAAATACATATACAAGACACACACAACATAAAAATAGGTAGGGTGAAGAGCCAATCTATGAGAAAAGCTAGTATTTACAATTTCTTTCAGCAAAGTTCCCAGCCTAAAGAGTCTGAGGCTGTTATCCCTGTACAACAAAATTGCTGCAGATCACAATAATACATGGCATGCAGTATGAGAAAAGGAAATTTCATTGTGGCACAAGCCCCGACGTTGTATTCCTCACAGAGACCTGGCTCAAGGACTCCTCAGCCCCGGACATAGCCACCGCCACTCCAACCGGCTACAAAATGACCCACAGGAACCGGCCAACTAGACCCGGAGGAGGAATTGCCATCATTCACAAGAACTCCATCAGCCTAACCCCCTCCGACGACCCCCACTCACCGGACATGGAGTACCTCAACTTCCACATCCAAGCCAACTTCCACATCCAAGCAAACACCCACACAACCATCAGAGGTACTCTCGCCAGGAGACTACCAGGACCCGACCCCCTCCTTCTGCAACTCCATCACAGAAATCATTGCCCCCCACCCCTCGCCTTGGAATCCAGACATTACCTCTTCCATGGCGACCTCAACTTCCATCTCCCAGACCCTTGAGACACCAACTCAGCCACCCTGCTAGACTCCATGGACAACCTTGGCCTCAAACAGATCGTCACCAACCCCATGCACATCGCCGGCCACACCCTCGATCCTATCTTCACGTCCAGCAACAAAATGCAGTTCAGCCACACGCTTCACTCTCCTGGACAGATCACAGTATCGTCCATTTCACCATCGCTGTGAACCGACAGACCACCACCCAATGCCGGGACACCATCACGAATCCCAATGGACGACCGCCCTCAACACCACCACCCTCCACACGTCCGACGTCCGTGAAGCCGCCACCCACCTTTCGTAATAGATCTCCACCAGTGCTGACTCCATCGCACCCATCAAAACCCTTCGCAACAGAAGAACCAACAAACACGCCAACTGGTTCACCCCCGAACTCAAAACTGAAAAACTGAAATTTAAGCCTCTAGAGAGACGCTGGCACACCAGCAAACACCCAGGCGACTGCACAGCCTTCAAGACAACAATCAAATCCTACCACCTCGCTATCAAAGAAGCAAAGAAAGCCGCACTTGCCAACTGCCTCCAGTCCACCAACTGCACCAAAGAACTATTCCACATCTTCAGAGAAGTCTCCTCCCCTGATGCCATCGAAAACACCATACAGCCCAGCCCTCCCAGATTGCCAACATCTACAAGAACTTCGAACCGCAACCACTGCAACCGGACCTCCCAGCTCCTCCCACCATCCTCCCACTCCACTGCATGTCTGACTGGACACCCTTCGAAGCCGAAACCACTACGTCCAACATGTCATCCATCCATTCCAGATCTCCGACTGACCCCTGCCCTCACCACGCCTTCAACCTCCGACACACAGAAATTGGACCACAGCTCTCCAGCATCAACTCAGTGCTCAGATCCGCCACATTCCCGAAATCATGGAAGCACGCCAAAGTAAAACCACTTCTGAAAAAACCCATAGCAGACCCATACGACCTCGAGTACTACCAGCCCATCTTGCTCCTCCCCTTCCTAACCAAGGTGCTGGAGAAAGCCGTCAACCGCTGACTCACGGACTACTTGGAATCCAACCACCAGCTCAAATGCCCCAGCCATCCCACCCCCAATCCGGATTCTGCTCCAACCACAGCACAAAAAACGCCCTTATAGCCGCCACGGACGACTTAAAGAGCCATCATTGACTGCGGCGAATCAGCAGCCCTGATCCTCCTCAAACTGTCAGCGGCCTTCGACACAGTCTCCGCAAGTTCTTCTGGATCCCAACAGACACCAGGAGAACCATCACAAAAGCCCTCATCACTAGTCAACTTGACTACGGGAACGCCCTCTATGCCGGAACAACCACCCTCCTCCTTAAGCGCCTCCAAACTATTCAGAACACAGCAGCAAGAATCATTCTCGAACTGCCAAGATAAGCCCATATCACCCCCACCTCCGCTATCTGCACTGGCTCCCCATCAAGAAGAGATGCCACTTCAAACTGATCACACGCGGCTACAAATTCCTCCACAACACAGGACCCAAATACTTGAACATCCGCCTGTCCTTCCACCACCCCACCAGACACCAGCGGTCTGCCTCCCTGGACGTTGCCACCACCCCCGAATCCATTGTACTCGAGCTGGAGGACGCGCCTTTTTCCACCTCGCTGTCAAGGCCTTGAACGACCTCCCCATCCACCTCCAAACCACCTCCTCCCTCGCTGAATTCAGGAGCCGCCTCAAGACCTGGATTTTCAAATAGCTCCGCCCCCCCCCCTCCCTCCCCCCCACGCAGCGACTGTATACCCCTGTGGTGATTAGTGCGCTTTACAAATACTGATTGATTTATCTGAGTTTCCTTTCTAAAGAAGTGTCTGATATTCTTTTGTTTGTGTTGCAATACTCTTATTGAGCGTCATCAGTCACAGAAATGGTACAATTCTTCATTATAATTAGTATAACAAGCATGCAAACCTGCAGGCCACTACAGAGAATAGCAAAGAAGGAATCTTACAAAAAAGGAGAAAAGAAAGAAATTGGCGTATCTTCGGCATGTTACAATTTCATGGACGTACATATATGTACCCTCTCTATCCCACTGCTTGTTCTAGACATTATCTTGTGGTACCTTTTGATCAGCATGGGGGTGAACAAGCAGACATGTAATCTAAAAGATGAGCAGTCGGGCAAGCAACAAGCCCACCCGCTGCAACCACAATAATGGAGACAAAAGGGTGAAAGAGGGAAGAGTGGACTGTTGACCCACGGTCATTGTTGAGTCCCTCAGCAAGTATTTGTCATGTAGTTAGTCCGTAGTGCAATAGGGATGTCAGCGCTGGGCAAAGAGCAGCCATGGCTGGAATGCCAACATCTGTATCTGTAGCTGGGTGGACCCTGTTCATACGTCTTAGATGGACGATGGTAGTATACTACAGGAAGGGACGGAAAGAGGGGGGGAGAGATGGGGGAAGGGAAAAGCAGTCACATGGAGTCGGGGTAGCATTGTTGCTTATGTCATCCTTTACACAGCTGTCAGTCATGTTTCTATTGGCCCACATATAATTGCCTGAATGTTTAAAGGCTGATGTCCTGTGGGAGTGGAGCAACGGGGGGTAGTGCAGGGAGAAAAGTGGGTAAGGGAAAAGGTGTTAAGTATGTGGGATGGATGTAAGCTAGGATCGCAAACATGCAGATTGAACAGATGGCTTTCAACAGCGCTGCCTCTCCCCCCATTGCCCCATATTGCTTGTAAGTCCTTCTGAAGGACATAATGAAGAGATGAGAGGTAAGAGGGGGGTAGGAGTCTGTGTGCAGATGAGTGGCAGGTGTTGGTGCTTGTTTGCAGCCATGCGGTTCCGCCCTTCCATCATCTAGAAAAGGTGCCCAGACTAACACAAATACCTCTGTTCTGTCTTCTAGTCTGTATATAAGCCACTCATATATCACGGTTTTGTACATTTCCGTCAGCCATTCATCTTGGGTCGGTGTCTGGGGTGAACACTAGTGTCGCAAAATGCAGATTTTTGCTGTAGTGAGTGCAGTGGATAACCGGCGTCATGCAGGGTAAGTCGGCATCTGCAGACCGTTCATGTCATATAAAAGAACCAATTTCCTGGACGGGGGGGTCGGTACATCTGTGCTTTGCTAAAGGTGACCCGTGTCGAGGGCACGTAGTCCCCCAAATCAGGACATATGTAAAGTAGAAGGTGCGTGTCACACTCCATGTGCCACTCATATATCACGGTTTTGTACATTTCCGTCAGCCATTCATCTTGGGTCGGTGTCTGGGGTGAACACTAGTGTCGCAAAATGCAGATTTTTGCTGTAGTGAGTGCAGTGGATAACCGGCGTCATGCAGGGTAAGTCGGCATCTGCAGACCGTTCATGTCATGTAAAAGAACCAATTTCCTGGACGGGGGGGTCGGTACATCTGTGCTTTGCTAAAGGTGACCCGTGTCGAGGGCACGTAGTCCACCAAATCAGGACATATGTAAAGTATAAGGAGCGTGTCACACGCCATGTGATGACATCCCAAGTAGTGGGCATGGTGTAAGAGGCTTGATGCATGAAGTTTCTGTAGTAGTTTCTCCTTTAGTTCTCTCTTTCTGTCTATGACTTGCATTGCTTATGATGTCACTGTCATGGTAATAGAATACTATGGTTTGAATCCCAGGATGATCTTGTCAGTTCCTGGAAGCTGTGGAGACGAACAGTCAATAAAGCTTGTGCTCTTACACTTACCTTCGTGGTGTAATCACTTCAAATTTGGCGACGAGTTTGACTGTTCCTCTCTCCACCCACGTGTGCAGTGAAGGTCTCCTGTGTTTCAAGACTCCTGTTCAGTACAGCAGTTCAACTTTATCCTGAATTGAGGAGAAGAGTCCATAGAAGAGTGGCTTTGTCTTTGCCATAGATCTCAAGTGAAGAGTCTAGAGAAGAGTGGCTTGGTCCTTGTCACACTTGGCATTTCACATCTAAGCTGTGGGCACGTCTTGTTTGGTGAGCCTCTTATTACTTGTTCACCCCATATGCCCAGAGTTTTTGTGAGTGAATTAACTCTTGGGAATATACCGGTAGCTCACCGGTTGTTCTCTGTATGCTGAGGTGACCTCTCTTCGTGTTGAAAAGGAAAGTTGCTGTCTGCATGATCATGTGCTGTTCTTCCCTGGCGCTTTGACCGTTGAAATTTCTTGGGAGAGAAGTCCTTCTTTTGCTGTGGTTTTCCCTAACTGATGACGCAGTAGAACCTTCCGTAGGAGTCAGCGCTGGAAGGCTACGCGTCACAAGGGACTGCTTACATGTTTGTGGTTGCTTAGTTTCGCTGAGCAGTGTTCCCCAAGTCGCCGCACTGGAACAGGACGTCGGACGCTAAACAAGGAATAGACAACGTGACTGTTGTTGCCTAGCTACAGGAAAGCTTTGTGATCAGAGTCCAAGTTATGCGCGTCATCGCGCAAGAGCAGTACGTCGAGTGTGTCCTCATATGAAGAGACACGTATACCGCTGCGCCCTCGAGCACCGAGGTTGTGCGTGCCAGAGCAGCGCGTAAAGTTTTTTCTCTCCACTAGCGTCCGATCGGACTCTAGAAGATAGTGGGCCTGATGATGGACTCGGAGTTCGTGTGAAGGTATGAGGCCACAATAAGTACAGCGCTGGTTCGTCATATGCTCTTTTTGCGCATGTCTTCTGCCATCTTAGCACTTGATCTGTGGCAAAGGTATACTCCTGGTACGGCAGTTGAGGACTGGGAATACTTGCATAATTTAATGGAAATTGTCTGTTCTGCTGTTTTCCCTAATTGACTGCCGTCATGCCGTCCATGTACTGCAGCAGAGACCAAGTAATTATCTGGACATACCATCTACATTGCTAGTGTTATTTTCAGCAACATTTGCTTATAGTCTTGTTGTGGTGGTCCAGTATCCTGTGCTGGTGCTGTTTATTCATTGATTTTAATCTCCTCTGCATTACACAGGTGGACTGCTCATGTCTTTCTGATTCATTTGCTTTCTTCGTTTCAGGTTTGTCACAGGTGTACTCTTAATTTTTTTTTTGTGCATAGGTATTCACTGTATTTGTAATTGTGTTCACTGTGCATAATGTACAAGCCCCCCCCCCCCCTTTTTTTTTTTTTACAGCTTCCAGGTGATCCACCAGTCAAATGGAAAGTGTGGTATAGAGCATTTGCAAAATATTTGGGTGCAATGGGGGGTTCTAGATTCAGTGCTGAGAGGAAGCGTTTCATTTTAGAGCACAATCTAGGTTTCGAAGGTCAGGCTGTTTTAGAACATTTACCTCCTCTTGTGGTTGCGGGAGAGGAACAGTTAAATGTTTGACCAAGCTGTGGGAATGTTGGAAAAACAGTTTGATGTGGAAAGCAGCCTTGTTGTCTCTAGACACAAGATTTTTACGAGAGAACAGGAGAGTGATGAAAGCATTGTATCCTATGTAGCAGCTTTACGTATTTTGGCTTCAGATTGTGAGTTCGAGCATTTTTCTTCACAACTCATTCGTGATCGAATTGGTGTGTATTGCAGGGATAGGAAAGTCCAAGAAAAATTACTCACTTTAAAGAATCCTTCTTTGGAGGAAACGATTAGCATCGTAAAAAGTATAGAATTATCTCAGAAGTCCTTGAAAGAACTCAAACCTGAGAAGAATGTTGTGGGTGCTGTCAAAGATCAAAAAGATACTAATGAGAAAATACAGGAGACAAATTAAAATTTAATTCTGAGCAAAAGGGGAATAGATTTGTATCTACCAAAACAGGGAAAAAAAAAGGGTCGTACTCCAAAAATCTATGTAACAAGTGTGGTTTCCCATCACATTATCCCAACTCGCGGATATGTCCGGCGAAGAACGCAGCATGTCGTAAGTGTGGGAAACAAGGACATTTCGCGAAAATGTGTGGTTTTCGAGGGAGTGTCAATGTTGTGTACTCTGAGGAGCCAAAGCATTATCCTTTGTGTGAAGTTGTTAGTTCGCTTACTGATTTTGTAGTGGTTGTAAAGGATGATTCTGATGACTGTGTAGATCCTGTAGTTGATATCTTGGTGGACGGAAGATGTTTGAAACTGTTGGTTGATTCGGGAGCAAGGATGACTATGATTACTGAGGAATTGTTTGAAAATACTTGGGGAAACAGACCTCTTAATCCTCCAGATAGAAGCCCCCGTTTCCTATGAAGGGAGAAGAATTGACTTAACGGGATATTTTGAAACTTCTTTAGTTTTTAAGGACAGGCACATTCAAGGGAAGATCTATGTGGCCAAAAAGGGGCTCAACATTCTTGGTTGGTATCACCAGGGGTTATTTGGAATGACTCTCAAGCCTGGCACGTTAGAAAAAGTTTCGGTAGTGGGTGATCAACCTGTAGAGGAGAGGTCTATTGGTCCAAGAAATTTCCTAAAACTTTTGGAGACAAATTAGGATGTATTACTGGTTTCAAACATTTCATTAAAGTAAAGGATGGGGCTTCACCTATTGAACATAAATTACGCAATGTACCTTTCAGCATCAGAGATGATCTATCTTCTGAACTTAGGAAAATGTGTGAAAGTGGGGTCATTGAACCTATAGAGTCATCTCTCTGGTTAAGTCCCTTGGTGGTCGCAAGAAAATAAAATGGAAATCTCAGGGTATGTATTGACTTGCGCAGTCTCAATAGGGAGATTTGGGTTGACTCGCACCCTCTTCCCCGCATTGATGACATTCTTTCCAAATTTGCTGGTGCGAAATACTTTTCTAAAATCGATTTAGCCTTGGCGTATCATCAAGTCGAGTTAGATCCGGTCTCCAAGCACCTGACAGCTTTTGTGTCACCTGTTGGCACTTTCTAGTTCCGAAGGATGCCGTTCGGGCTGGCGTCGGCAGCTTCGGTCTTCCAGCGTATTATGGAAAAGGTGTTGGAGGGTGTTTCGGATACTGTTGTCTTTCAAGATGATATTTTGGTTGCTGGAAAGAGTAAGAACGAGCATGACAAGAATGTTGCTAAAGTTTTGGAGAGATTGGAAAGTAGGGGTATTGTGGCTAACAAACTCAAGTGTGTCTTTGGTGTTGAGTCCATAGAGTACTTGGGTCACCGAATTTCTGGTGATGGAATTGTGCCAAGAGAGGGTCTCATTGAAGCTATCTCTAACGCTCCATGTCCTACTTCAAAAGAACAGGTTTCCTCATTTTTGGGTTTGTGCGAATTTTACACAAAATTCATTTCTAATTTTGCTGCCAAAGATCTGCTTAAAAGGAAAACAGTTTTTATTTGGAGTGATGTTTGTCAGGAGGAATTTCTGCAAATCAAGAAAGACTTGGGTTCTTGTGAAATTCTTACCCCTTTTGACCCATCTTTTCAATGTACTGTCTGTGGATGCCAGTTTAGATGGTCTTGGGGGAATGATTTCTCAAGTCAAGCAGGGTAAGGAGTATACTGTAGGACTTGCATCTCGAGCTCTGCGACCGAGTGAAAAAAAACTACTCGGTTATTGAGAGAGAATTACTTGCGTGTTGCTGGGCTGTTGAGCGGTTCAAATGTTTTTTGTGGGGGAAGACATTTACTCTTCTCACTGATCATAAGCCCCTCATTCCCATTCTTGAGGGTAGAATTGTAAAGGATCACACTCCCAGAATTGCTAGGTTGAGTTCAAAATTACTGCAGTACAATTTTGTGGTTGCTCACATCCCAGGTGGGAGAAACACGAGGGCTGATTATCTTTCAAGGTCTCCTTTGCCTTTAGGGAAAGATGATCGTGATGTCAATATCGATGATGAGTGTTTAATTGCTGCAGTAGATGCCTGTTGTGTGGGTTGTTTTTCTGAGCGTGATTGGTTTTGTGGGATGGAATCCGATACTATACTTAAAAAAGTGAAAGACTTTGTGTCAGGTTGGCCTAAAGAGAAACATCTTGACAGTGATCTTCACCCCTTTGCCAAGGTTGCTGATGAGCTTACTCTGGAGGGTGGTGAAATGATCATGCGAGGGGATAAGTTTGTTCTTCCTGAGTCTCTCAGAAGTCGCATCATTGACTACGGTCATGAGGGACATCTTGGTCAGACCAACACGAAGAAAAGAATTCGTTGTGTGTATTGGTGGCCCTCCATGGACCGTCAAATAAATGATGTTGTGGAAGGATGTACAACAAAAAACAACAATATCTCAATAGGTATCATTAGGGGAGTCAGATCAATCAGTATGTAACATACATATCTGAAAGAGACACGTTAGTGACAGATTCCTTACCTTAGAATATCCCCAGGCGTCAGGCTGGATCCGGAAAGTTTTTTGCGTAGCAGTACCCTTGCGCGTCGGTAGGCGGCGTCGTGCGGCTCCGCGTCCTTCGTCGGCGTCGTGATCGCCGGGATGACGTCGCGGGCAGTACTTAGACGCCGCCCCTGCGCGCTGACGTCAGCTCTTCTTTTTCCGCGCCAGTAAGCGCAGATCCGGGAAGAGCAGTGCCCTAGTCACTTTTTGACTATCTTTTTTGTGAATTTTTTCACTGTTTCTTCAACGAGTCTTCACGACTCCTAAGGTGTCGTAGGGATGCCCGGCTTTAAGCCCTGCGAGGAATGTGGTCGCATGATGTCGATCACGGACCCGCATCTCGAGTGTCTCTTTTGTCTCGGCCGAGACCACGACACGAAGTCGTGCCCTGACTGCTGGAAACTTAATCCGAAGGCTTTGCGAGAGCGGTCTCGAAAGCTCCTCGAAGTCCGGCAGTCGGCTCCGCGCCGCTCCAAGCCCCGGTCCCGGGAGAGGGCGAGGGGCCGGACGCGGAGTCCCCGCCGTTCGTCGGAATCCAAGTCTTCGCGCTCCTCCGGTAAGTCGAAGCACAAGAAGTCTAAGCGGCATCATCGCTCAAAGACTTCGCCTCGCCGGTCTCGCGACTCGGTTGAGGTCCCTTTCGGCACCGTCCCTGCCCCCGCGGCCCCGGACGTGCCTGTCGAGTTACCCCCGCATTACCCGTCCTTCCCGGGTTCGGGGGCGACTCAGGCCCAAATACAGGAGTTCCTGTCGGCCATGGCCCGCCTCTTCAGGCCTCAAGGTCCCTCCGGTGCGCCTTCGGGCCCCGCGGGCCCTGATGGGGTTGCTACGGCGTCGCCGTCGACTCCGGTCCCGGCGTCGCCTGTCCCACCGGCCTTCATCCCGGCCTCGGCTCCGGCCCCGGCCTCGATCCCGGCTCCGGTGGTGCCGCAACCCCCATCGACGCCGGTTGACCTAACCACGCCTCCGCCGACGTCCCCGGTGCCATTCCTGACGCCGTCCGGGGCTCCGGACGGCGTCGTTCCTCGGCTCTCTCCGGCTCCGGACATGGAGCCGGACCGGCGTCGCCCGACGCCGGTTCCGGCGCCGATGAGACCTTGGGTCCCTAATGTCCCTCCTCCTCCATATTATGAACCTGAGGAGGACCAGGAGAGCTGGGAGGGGTCTGAGGACCCTCTCACACAACAGTGCGAGTTTGACCCGGACTGGGTTGAGGAACTTGGGGATGCCAGTGGTCTGGACACCTCCCCTGACTCTGGCATGCTGTCTCCTCCCGTGGCTACGGAGGAGGGGGCTAATTTTGCAACGGTGTTGCATAGAGCTGCTGGAGCCTTGAATCTCCAGTTGCCTACAGTGGCCGTCAGGACTAACCTCCTGACTGAAGTGCTTCAGGCGGCGGCCTCCTCTTTGGAGACTGTGCTGCCGTTCAATGATGCACTCACTGACGTTCTTTTGGGTGCCTGGTCCAAACCCACCACAGGGGCTCCTGTGGATAGGAACATGGCCCGACGCCATCGCCCTGCTCCGGGCGACCCCCTGTTTCTCTCCCAACACCCCACCCCTGAGAGCTTGGTTGTCCAAGCCTCTGCCTCCCAAACCGCCTTCCCTACCGCCCCTCCGGATAGGGAATCCAAGCGCCTGGATCACTTTGGGAAGAAGGCTTTCTCTTCCTCCAGTGCTGGCTTGCGGTCCGTTAACACTGCTTGCCTCTTGGGCCGATACACCCACTCCTGTGGGATTCGGTGGCGACTGTTTTGCCGCAGTGTTCTGAGGAGGTCCAGACACTGCTTACCCGCGCCATTGCGGAAGGGCGTGATGCGGCTAAATACACCATCCGCTGTGGCTTTGATACCGCCGACTCGCTGGGCAGATCGCTTGCAACGACGGTGGCGCTGCGTCGCCACGCCTGGCTGAGAACCACTGGTTTTTCAGGGGATGTCCAGAATACACTCATGGACATGCCCTTTGATGGAGTCGGTCTTTTTGGTTCGAAGGCAGACCATGCGCTGGAGCGTTTCAAGGACTCGCGGGCTACTGTTAAGTCCCTGGGCCTTGCTGTTGTGCGCCCTCCGCTCACGTCTGCTTTTCGCCCCTTTCGTGGCCACGGAAGGGGCGCCCAGTCACGTCAACAGCCCTGCCAACGGCCCGCGCAGCAAGCGCCTTCGCGTGGCCGAGGACGTGGATACCGCCGTGGCGGTTCGGGCAACCAGCGTGCGGGTCAGGCCACCACCTCCAACCCGTCCGCGGCCTCCAAGCCCTCCTAGTCCCTCCTTTCAGGTGCACGGCACGCCAGTAGGGGCAGGGTCCGCCATCACCTTCCCCACTGGCGCACCATCACCTCGGACAGGTGGGTCTTGGACATTGTCCGAAGGGGCTACTCCTCCCCTTCGAGACCACCCCCCAGCCATGCCACCTCAATTCCACCGCATGTCAGGGGATCACTTGGTGCTTCTACAGAAGGAAGTCACGGCCCTCTTGGCCAAGAGGGCCATCGAGCATGTTCCGACCCCAGAAGTAGGGCGTGGTTGCTACTCCCACTACTTTCTGGTGCCCAAAAAGGACAAGGAGGACATGCGTCCTATCTTGGACCTCCGGAACGTCAATCGCTTCCTCCGGAAGGAGAAGTTCAAGATGCTCACCCTAGCTCAGGTCTTGACTGCCCTCGACCCTGGAGACTGGCTGGTAGCGTTGGACTTGCAGGACGCTTATTTCCACATCCCCGTCCTGCCGGCCCACCGGCGTTACCTACGGTTCACGGTAGGCCTCGAGCACTTTCAGTTCACCGTGCTCCCCTTTGGCCTTACCAGTGCCCCTCGGGTGTTCACAAAAGTGATGGCGGTGGTCGCAGCTCATCTGCGCCGGGCAGGGGTTTCAGTCTTCCCCTACCTCGACGACTGGCTGCTGAAGGCGGGCTCGTCCCAGGCAGTCGTCTCCCACCTCCAGACTACGGCCGAACTCCTGCACTCGCTGGGGTTCTCCATCAATGTGCCGAAGTCGCATCTGGTTCCTTCTCCACAGCTCCTTTTCATCGGAGCAGTTCTGGACACGACGCAGTTTCGGGCCTATCCTCCCGAACGGCGAGTCCGGGATATTCAGGCTATGATTCCGATCTTTCAGCCTTTATCCTGGGTTTCGGTACGGATGACCCTGAGGCTGCTGGGCCTCATGGCCTCCTGCATCCTGCTGGTCAATCAAGGCAGATGGCATATGCGGGCTCTGCAGTGGGACCTGAAGTTCCAGTGGGCGCAGCACCAGGGCAACCTGTCCGATCACGTCCAGATCTCGGTGGGGACTGCAAAACAGTTGCAGTGGTGGCTCTCGAACCGGCAATGGGTCATGGGCAGATCCCTCTCCCTTCCCCAGCCAGAGCACACAGTTGTGACGGACGCGTCCCTTCTGGGATGGGGCGGTCACATGGGAGAGGCGGAGATCAGAGGCCTCTGGTCTCCGGCGGAGTCCCGGCTCCATATCAACCTTCTGGAGCTCCGGGCGATCCGACTTGCACTCAAGGCATTCCTTCCCTCTGTCAAAGGGAAGGTAGTGCAGGTGTTCACAGACAACACCACCGCCATGTGGTACTGCAACAAACAGGGCGGGGTGGGGTCGTGGACCCTCTGTCAGGAGGCTCTGCGCCTCTGGACTTGGCTGGAACATCAGGACATGTTCCTGATGGTTCAACACCTGGCAGGTTCCCTGAACGCCAGGGCGGACGAACTCAGCCGCAGGTGCATGATGGATCACGAATGGCGTCTTCACTCAGAAGTGGCGCAAGGACTCTTTCAACAATGGGGAGAGCCTTGGTTAGATCTATTCGCCACCGAAGAAAACACGCAATGTCATCAGTTCTGCGCGTTGGAATTTCCAAGGCGGCACTCGCTCGGCGACGCTTTTCGTCGCGAGTGGAGTTGCGGTCTGTTGTACGCCTTTCCGCCTATACCACTTCTACCCAGAGTGTTGAAGAAGATTCGGCACGACCGGGCCCAAGTCATCCTTGTGGCTCCGGACTGGGCTCGAAGAGTTTGGTATCCCGAGCTACTCAGTATGAGCGTAGATCCCCCGATCCGTCTGCCTCTTCGGGAGGATCTTCTGTCGCAGCAGCAGGGGACGGTCCTCCACCCGAACCTGTCCAGTCTACACCTGCTTGCGTGGAGATTGAGCGGCGGCAGTTGATTCCTTTCGACTTGCCTCCCGAAGTTTGTGATGTGATTCTGGCAGCCAGGCGTCCCTCCACTAAGGTGGTATACGCCTGCAGGTGGAACAAATTTGTGGCATGGTGCACAGCAAAGGCTGTGAATCCCCTTTCTGCCCCTCTTTCTGAGATCCTTCTGTTCCTTCTTTCTCTGGCCCAACAGGGTTCTGCCCTGGGTACCATCAAGGGTTATCTTTGTGCTATCTCGGCCTTCCTCAGGCTCCCTGATCAGCCCTCCCTTTTCAAGTCCCCTGTTGTTAACAGGTTCTTAAAAGGCATTACACACCTCTTCCCTCCTGTTCCGTTTGTGATGCCTCAGTGGGACTTGAACTTGGTTCTTACCTTTTTAATGTGCGCTCCCTTTGAGCCTTTACATAACTGTCCTCTTTGTCTTCTTACTTTGAAGACAGCCTTTCTGGTGGCCATCACCTCCGCTCGGCGGGTGAGTGAGCTCCAGGCTCTATCATGCAAACCTCCCTTTCTGTCTGTCCATCCAGACAAGGTTGTTCTTAGGACGCGTCCGTCCTTCTTGCCAAAGCTGGTTACTGCCTTCCACATTGGGCAGACCATCACTTTGCGTACCTTCTTTCCGCCTCCGCATCCTTCCAGAGAGGAAGAGAGGCTCCACCGTCTGGACCCAAAACGTGCGCTCTCCTTCTATATCGACCGCACAAAACACTTCCGGGTGGATGACCAGCTCTTTGTTGGCTACGTGGGCGCCAAAAAGGTCGGGCGGTGCACAAACGAACCATCTCCCGCTGGGTTACCTTGTGCATCAAGGCCTGCTATTCTTTGGCTAAGAAGGAGCCTCCTGTTGGGCTGCGTGCCCATTCCACCAGGGCAACGGCTGCTACCACGGCTTTGGGCCGCGGTGTTCCGCTGCCGGTTATCTGTCAGGCAGCTACGTGGGCCTCGCTGCACACGTTTACAAAGGATTACTGCCTTGACAATCAGGTCCGGAGGGACGGCTTCTTTGGCCGTTCTGTCCTCCAGGACTTCCTTGTCTGATCTTTGTTCGCAGACCCACCACCGGGGTTGGTATTGCTGGGGTATCTATTCTAAGGTAAGGAATCTGTCACTAACGTGTCTCTTTCAGATGCACAAGTTACTAACTTGTGTAACGATATATCTGTAAGAGACACGTTAGTGACAGATTCCTTACCTTAGAATATCCCCAGGCGTCAGGCTGGATCCGGAAAGTTTTTGCGTAGCAGTACCCTTGCGCGTCGGTAGGCGGCGTCGTGCGGCTCCGCGTCCGTCGTCGGCGTCGTGATCGCCGGGATGACGTCGCGGGCAGTACTTAGGCGCCGCCCCTGCGCGCTGACGTCAGTTCTTCTTTTTCCGCGCCAGTAAGCGCAGATCCGGGAAGAGCAGTGCCCCAGTCACTTTTTGACTATCTTTTTTGGTGAATTTTTTCACTGTTTCTTCAACGAGTCTTCACGACTCCTAAGGTGTCGTAGGGATGCCCGGCTTTAAGCCCTGCGAGGAATGTGGTCGCATGATGTCGATCACGGACCCGCACCTCGAGTGTCTCTTTTGTCTCGGCCGAGACCACGACACGAAGTCGTGTCCTGACTGCCGGAAACTTCATCCTAAGGCTTTGCGAGAGCGGTCTCGAAAGCTCCTCGAAGTCCGGCATTCGGCTCCGCGCCGCACCAAGCCCCGGTCCCGGGAGAGGTCGAGGGGCCGGACGCGGAGTCCCCGCCGTTCGTCGGATTCAAAGTCTTCGCGCTCCTCCGGTAAGTCGAAGCACAAGAAGTCTAAGCGGCGTCATCGCTCTAAGACTTCGCCTCGCCGGTCTCGCGACTCGGCTGAGGTCCCTGTCGGCACCGTCCCCGCGGCCCCGGACGTGCCTGTCGAGTTACCCCCGCAGTACCCGCCCTACCCGGGCTCGGGGGCGACTCCGGCCGATATACAGGAATTCCTGTCGGCCATGGCCCGCCTCTTCGGGCCTCAAGGCCCCTCCGGTGCGCCTTCGGGCCCCGCGGGCCCTGATGGGGTTGCTCCGGCGTCGCCGTCGACTCCGGTCCCGGCGTCGCCTGTCCCACCAGCCTTCGTCCCGGCCTCGGCTCCGGCCCCGGCCTTGACCCCGGCTCCGGTTGTGCCGCAACCCCCATCGACGCCGGTTGACCTAACCACGCCTCCGCCGACGCCGATGTCCCCGGTGCCGTTTCCGACGCCGTCCGGGGATCCGGGCGGCGTCGTTCCCCGGTTCTCTCCGGGTCCGGACATGGAGCCAGACCGGCGTCGCCCGACGCCGTTTCCGGCGCCGATGAGACCTTGGGTCCCTGATGTCCCTCCTCCTCCATATTTTCAACCTGAGGAGGACCAGGAGAGCTGGGAGGGGTCTGAGGACCCTCTCACACAACAGTGCGAGTTTGACCCGGACTGGGTTGAGGAACTTGGGGATGCCAGTGGTCTGGATACCTCCCTGACTCTGGCATGCTGTCTCCTCCCGTGGCAACGGAGGAGGGGGCTAATTTTGCAACGGTGTTGCGTAGAGCTGCTGGAGCCTTAAATCTCCAGTTGCCTACAGTGGTCGTCAGGTCTAACATCCTGACTGAAGTGCTTCAGCCGGCGGCCTCCTCTGCGGAGACTGTGCTGCCGTTCAACGAGGCACTGACTGACGTTCTTTTGGGTGCCTGGTCCAAACCCACCACAGGGGCTCCTGTGGATAGGAACGTGGCCCGACGCCATCGCCCTGCTCCGGGCGACCCCCTGTTTCTCTCCCAACACCCCACCCCTGAGAGCTTGGTTGTCCAAGCCTCTGCCTCCCAAACCGCCTTCCCTACCGCCCCTCCGGATAGGGAATCCAAGCGCCTGGATCACTTTGGGAAGAAGGCTTTCTCTTCCTCCAGTGCTGGCTTGCCGTCTGTTAATACCGCTTGCCTCTTGGGCCGATACACCCACTCCCTGTGGGATTCGGTGGCAACTGTTTTGCCGCAGTGTTCTGAGGAGGTCCAGACACTGCTTACCCGCGCCATTGCGTAAGGGCGTGATGCGGCTAAATATACCATCCGCTGTGGCCTTGATACCGCCGACTCGCTGGGCAGATCGCTTGCAACGACGGTGGCGCTGCGTCGCCACGCCTGGCTGAGAACCACTGGTTTTTCAGGGGATGTCCAGAATACACTCATGGACATGCCCTTTGATGGAGTCGGTCTTTTTGGTTCTAAGGCAGACCATGCGCTGGAGCGTTTCAAGGACTCACGGGCTACTGCTAAGTCCCTGGGCCTTGCTGTTGTGCGCCCTCCGCTCACGTCTGCTTTTCGCCCCTTTCGTGGCCACGGAAGGGGCGCCCAGTCACGTCCACAGCCCGGCCAACGGCCCGCGCAGCAAGCGCCTTCGCGTGGCCGAGGACGTGGATACCGCCGTGGCGGTTCGGGCAACCAGCGTGCGGGTCAGGCCACCACCTCCAACCCGTCCGCGGCCTCCAAGCCCTCCTAGTCCCTCCTTTCAGGTGCACAGCACGCCAGTCGAGGGCAGGGTCTGCCATCACCTTCACCACTGGCGTCCCATCACCTCGGACAGGTGGGTCTTGGACATTGTCCGAAGGGGCTACTCCCTCCCCTTCGAGACCACCCCCAGCCATGCCACCTCAATTCCACCGCATGTCAGGGGATCACTTGGTGCTTCTACAGAAGGAAGTCACGGCCCTCTTGGCCAAGTGGGCCATCGAGCATGTTCCGACCCCAGAAGTAGGGCGTGGTTGCTACTCCCACTACTTTCTGGTGCCCAAAAAGGACAAGGAGGACATGCGTCCTATCTTGGACCTCCGGAACGTCAATCGCTTCCTCCGGAAGGAGAAGTTCAAGATGCTCACCCTAGCTCAGGTCTTGACTGCCCTCGACCCCGGAGACTGGTTGGTAGCGTTGGACTTGCAGGACGCCTATTTCCACATCCCCGTCCTGCCGGCCCACCGGCGTTACCTTCGGTTCACGGTAGGCCTCGAGCATTTTCAGTTCACCGTGCTCCCCTTTGGCCTTACCAGTGCCCCTCGGGTGTTCACAAAAGTGATGGCGGTGGTCGCAGCTCATCTGCGCCGGGCAGGGGTTTCAGTCTTCCCCTACCTCGACGGCTGGCTGCTGAAGGCGGGCTCGTCCCAGGCAGTCGTCTCCCACCTCCAGACTACGGCCGAACTCCTGCACTCGCTGGGGTTCTCCATCAATGTGCCAAAGTCGCATCTGATTCCTTCTCCACAGCTCCTTTTCATCGGAGCAGTTCTGGACACGACGCAGTTTCGGGCCTATCCTCCCGAACGGCGAGTCCGGGATATTCAGGCTATGATTCCGATCTTTCAGCCTTTATCCTGGGTTTCGGTACGGATGACCCTGAGGCTGCTGGGCCTCATGGCCTCCTGCATCCTGCTGGTCAATCATGCCAAATGGCATATGCGGGCTCTGCAGTGGGACCTGAAGTTCCAGTGGGCGCAGCACCAGGGCGACCTGTCCGATCACGTCCAGATCTCGGAGGGGACTGCAAGACAGTTGCAGTGGTGGCTCTCGAACCGGCAATGGGTCATGGGCAGATCCCTCTCCCTTCCCCAGCCAGAGCACACAGTTGTGACGGACGCATCCCTTCTGGGATGGGGCGGTCACATGGGAGAGGCGGAGATCAGAGGCCTCTGGTCTCCGGCGGAGTCCCGGCTCCATATCAACCTTCTGGAGCTCCGGGCGATCCGGCTTGCACTCAAGGCATTCCTTCCCTCTGTCAAAGGGACGGTAGTGCAGGTGTTCACCGACAACACCACCGCCATGTGGTACTGCAACAAACAGGGCGGGGTGGGGTCCTGGACCCTTTGTCAGGAGGCTCTGCGCCTCTGGACATGGCTGGAACATCAGGGCATGTTCCTGATGGTTCAACACCTGGCAGGTTCCCTGAACGCCAGGGCGGACGAACTCAGCCGCAGGTGCATGATGGATCACGAATGGCGTCTTCACTCGGAAGTGGTGCAAGGACTCTTTCTACAGTGGGGAGAGCCTTGGTTAGATCTATTCGCCACCGAAGAGAACGCGCAATGTCATCAGTTTTGCGCGTTGGAATTTCCAAGGCGGCACTCGCTCGGCGACGCTTTTCGTCACGAGTGGAGTTGCGGTCTATTGTACGCCTTTCCGCCTATACCACTTCTACCCAGAGTGTTGAAGAAGATTCGGCACGACCGGGCCCAAGTCATTCTTGTGGCTCCGGACTGGGCTCGAAGAGTTTGGTATCCCGAGCTACTCAGTATGAGCGTAGATCCCCGATCCGTCTGCCTCTTCGGGAGGATCTTCTGTCGCAGCAGCAGGGGACGGTCCTCCACCCGAACCTGTCCAGTCTACACCTGCTTGCGTGGAGATTGAGCGGCGGCAGTTGATTCCTTTCGACTTGCCTCCCGAAGTTTGTGATGTGATTCTGGCAGCCAGGCGTCCCTCCACTAAAGTGGTATACGCCTGCAGGTGGAACAAATTTGTGGCATGGTGCACAGCAAAGGCTGTGAACCCCCTTTCTGCCCCTCTTTCTGAGGTCCTTCTGTTCCTTCTTTCTCTGGCCCAACAGGGTTCTGCCCTGGGTACCATCAAGGGTTATCTCTGTGCTATCTCGGCCTTCCTCAGGCTCCCTGATCAGCCCTCCCTTTTCAAGTCCCCTGTTGTTAACAGGTTCTTAAAAGGCATTACACACCTCTTTCCTCCTGTTCCATTTGTGATGCCTCAGTGGGACTTGAACTTGGTTCTTACCTTTTTAATGTGCGCTCCCTTTGAGCCTCTGCATAACTGTCCTCTTCGTCTTTTGACTCTAAAGACAGCCTTTCTGGTGGCCATCACCTCCGCTCGGCGGGTGAGTGAGCTCCAGGCTTTATCTTGCAAACCTCCCTTTCTGTCTGTTCATCCAGACAAGGTTGTTCTTCGGACGCGTCCGTCCTTCTTGCCAAAGGTGGTTACTGCCTTTCACATTGGGCAGACCATCACTTTGCCTACCTTCTTTCCGCCTCCGCATCCTTCCAGAGCGGAAGAGAGGCTCCACCGTCTGGACCCAAAACGTGCGCTCTCCTTCTATATCGACCGCACAAAACACTTCCGGGTGGATGACCAGCTCTTTGTTGGCTACGTGGGCGCCAAAAAAGGTCGGGCGGTGCACAAACGAACCATCTCCCGCTGGGTTACCTTGTGCATCAAGACCTGCTATTCTTTGGCTAAGAAGGAGCCTCCTGTTGGGCTGCGTGCCCATTCCACCAGGGCAACAGCTGCTACCACGGCCTTGGGCCGCGGTGTTCCGCTGCCCGTTATTTGTCAGGCAGCTACGTGGGCCTCGCTGCACACGTTTACAAAGCATTACTGCCTTGACAGTCGGGTCCGGAGGGACGGCTTCTTTGGCCGTTCTGTCCTCCAGGACTTCCTTGTCTGATCTTTGTTCGCAGACCCACCACCGGGGTTGGTATTGCTGGGGTATCTATTCTAAGGTAAGGAATCTGTCACTAACGTGTCTCTTTCAGATGCACAAGTTACTAACTTGTGTAACGATATATCTGTAAGAGACAGTAGTTAGTGACAGATTCCTACCGCCCACCCATCCTCCCCGTTCTGCGAACTGATTTCTAGGGTTAAGGACATCCCTTTCAGGGCCCTAGTATTTTTCAGACACCTATGTCAGCTTCTTGCATGGCTCTGCGTTCCTGGCGCGGAAAGTCGTGTACAGAACTGACGTCAGCGCGCAGGGCGGCGCCTAAGTACTGCCCGCGACGTCATCCCGGCGATCACGACGCCGACGACGGACGCGGAGCCGCACGACGCCGCCTACCGACGCGCAAGGGTACTGCTACGCAAAAACTTTCCGGATCCAGCCTGACGCCTGGGGATATTCTAAGGTAAGGAATCTGTCACTAACTACTGTCTCTTACAGATATATCGTTACACAAGTTAGTAACTTGTGCGTTAAGGACATCCCCTTCAGGGCCCTAGTATTTTTCAGACACCTATGTCAGCTTCTTGCATGGCTCTGCGTTCCTGGCGCGGAAAGTCGTGTACAGAACTGACGTCAGCGCGCAGGGGCGGCGTCTAAGTACTGCCCGCGACGTCATCCCGGCGAACACGACGACGGACGCAGAGCCGCACGACGCCGCCTACCGACGCGCAAGAATACTGCTACGCAAAAAACTTTCCGGATCCAGCCTGACGCCTGGGGATATTCTAAGGTAAGGAATCTGTCACTAACTACTGTCTCTTACAGATATATCGTTACACAAGTTAGTAACTTGTGCTACGAGGAAAGCAGAAGGGAGACTCGCAACAATTTTTTCAACTGTGCTCATGGCATCATATATTTAGGAGCAAAGATAAAAACGATAGTTGTAACAGCACTGTAGGCATAGAATGCCTAGGCAGCCCAATTTGGACTTGGTGCACAAATGTGCTAGTGACACATATAAGTGGCGACGCAAGTGACAAAGTGGAAACCGCGAAAGGCGCACGGTGACAAAAATGTGAAAATATATACAAGAGACTGTGTGGTTCAGCACGAAATAATTTACAATGATGGCGTGAGGACAGATTGAGCAATTTAATTTGAACCACACGGAATTGTGGCGCCGTCAGTTGCGCTGAGGAGGGTGGTGAAATGATCATGCGAGGGGATAAGTTTGTTCCTCCTGAGTCTCTCAGAAGTCGCATCATTGACTACGGTCATGAGGGACATCTTGGTCAGACCAACACGAAGAAAAGAATTCGTTGTGTGTATTGGTGGCCCTCCATGGACCGTCAAATGATGTTGTGGAAGGATGTGTCACATGTTGTACAAGTGATAAGGTTATTAAGATTGTTTTTCACCTCCTTTACAGCGTGTGGAGGCACCTGAGGGTCCCTGGTTGAAGTTAGCCATTGACTTCGTGGGACCCTTCAATGTTCTACCTAACAAGTACAAGTTTGCATTGGTTGTTGCTGACTACTTCAGCAAGTGGTGGGAAGTTCATTTTATGACCTATCCCAATTCACAAGAAGTCATCAGGTTTCTACAAAGTCTCTTTGCTAGAGAGGGTTTTCCCAAGGAGATTGTATCCGACAATGGTGTACAATTTACGTCAAAGGAAATGTCTGATTTTCTTTACCAATCTGGGATTTCTCACCGGCGTGTGGCTTTATATCACCCACAGGCAAATGGTTTTATTGAGCGCACCAACCGTATTCTGGTTGAATGTGTTCAGTGGGCTGTTTCAGCCAATGTTGATATTAAAGAGGCTGTTCAGAGTATGTTGTGGGCACATCGCACTACTCCAAGCACCATCACTGGTTCCAGTCCTTTCGCACTACTTAGAGGAAGACCAGCTTCTTTTCACATGTGTCCTGCTTGGGTGAAGAAATGGGGTTTGTTATCAGAATGTCGTGAGACAAAAAGAGAAAAAAACATACAACCCTGTCCTGCTTTTCTGTCTCAAAATGATTGTAGTGCACCTCCCCAACCGGCAGTCTCTGATGAGAATTGTCTTAAGTCTACAATTAATGTAGGAGATTGGGTGAGAATTAAGTCCCCTCATAATGTCCCTAAGGGGCTGTCAAAGTTTGGTCCTCCTGTTAGGGTGGATGCTACATCACGTTTTGCCATAAGAATCAATGGGAAAAATTGGTGAAACCTATCTAGAGTTTATAAAATTTCTTTGAAGGTTGTGATGCAATTGGGTCTTGAATCGGAAAATACTGTTCAGCCCCAATCAGGTTTAAGAAAACTATCAGTTAGAGAGAGGGAGCAGAGACCTTCCAGGGTTGTTAAAACTTCATTGAAATATGTCATTCCACGAAGGAGTAGTATGACGAGTGTCCCGCCTAATCGCTTAAATCTGTAGTAGTAGCAGGACGTGTGTCCTGCCTTATTGTTTAATCTGTAGTTTGATATTCTGCTTCATTCATATTAATTATAACGTGTTTTACTTACAATCTATTTCCATTTGTGGTGTAATCACTTCAGTTTCTTAGGGGTACAGTACCAGTCCTGTATCGTTTTGAAGAGGGTACGTTTCATTCTCAATTCCCCAAACCCTTCTGTCCAGATCCACGATTCCCTATTTCCAGTCATCTATTGTGTAGGCTGTTTGCAGGGTCCCTGCTGTCTGTCGCATAAGTGTACTAATAGGGTTGAGATTCTGAGAGTGTAAGTGATGTACTATCAAATTACAGAAGCTAGAGACCACTCTTCTAAATAGACTGCAATGTTTTAAGTATTGCAGTATGGTAGGGGAGGGGGAGTCTGGTAAGGCCCACGTGGTGTGCCCAATGTTTTGCAAAGGGCACGATTTAGTTGTAGGTACTTACATTCTTTATTCTGAGGTAGGTGAATCTCACCCTGTTGTGTTGCGAAGAACTTTATGGTCGCTGCTGATAGGAGCTGGTCTATTATCAGTATCCTTGCGTCTGCCACACCTCCTAAGATATGAATCGATTCCCTATGAGGCTCTTGGCGTTGTTCCAAACTGGGGCCCTGTTGTGTATGTAAGAGTCACTCTTGAGCAGTTTGTGTGAACTCAGCCAAGATTGGTTTGCTTCAATCACAATTGAGTTTTTGACCTGAAGAGAGGTTTGGTTCGGGCTGTATATCAGTTGGTGGCCAGGAGCACTGCGTTCGATAGCTACTCAAAAGAGGAGGGGGGTGTCATTGCATTTCAGCCAAAAGTTAATAGGCTGTGATAGGTGGAGGGCCATGGCCTTATGTTCCACACTCTGAAGACTCATCCTGCCGCATTGTCTGTGGGATGTCATTTTGTATAACCTCAATGTAGGTTTCAAGGTTTCCCACATAAAATTCTTTATCACGTCTGTCTCTCAAGACCGATGTTTTAACAGTGAGCAGTAACATAACTAATACATAGGTGAATCCAGGTACTATGACTATCTTTACTGCTTGCACTCCGTCCAATAGGGGCAGGTTCTGTTGTGACCATTTGGAATTGTCTGCCTCAGTTTCGGCCACAAGCGGTTCAATGTTGTCTGACACCATTCTTTCTAGGCCCATGTTAGAAGTGTCTGATTTTCATGTTAGCCAGACTATGTCCCTCATAACTTTCTTCCAGAAACCATCTTCACCAGCAGAAAAGGCTCTACTTTTTTGATAAGAGTTTTGAAATTCTGCATGGATAAAAGTAAAGGTATTTGTCAGACATACCATCTTTTTGTTAATTAAGTTTTAGTACAAAGAGGGTTAGCCACTTCAAAGCAGTGCATCTCTATATGGAATGTTTTCAGTATTTTCCTGTGTCAGTAATGCCAAAAGATCTTGGTTTGGTAGGCCTCGAGCCCACTCAATGAGAGGTAGAGCCACTACTGCAGTATTATTGAGAAACGTTTCCATTGCAGACATATCAAAGACAGCTATCTGGAGGTCCATACATGCTTTCACAAGATGTTGTCTTAACAGATTATAGAGCAGATGACAAAGTGGGCCAGACATCTCTGTGAAATGTTTCCATTTAGTGCTGCTGTTTCTCTTCTTTTGTGGGGGATGCACTTTCTATTCTTGCCACTTCTTATGATTAATAACAAAGATCTTTTCTAGAAGAGGAATGATTATTTATCTGAAATCCAGTTCTCCTCTAGTGGAATCTTCATTATAGTCCTTAACAACCATCCCTCCTATGTGGAATAAGGGCACATATTCTCAGCTCTACCATGAGCATTCATCTATGTAAAAAGGAAACTGTCTCATCTGCCACCTACAGGGCATGACACAATACTGGTGGTCTGCTATCCCTTAAAAGAGTAGCTGTGGTTTTCCTAGACTTTCAGGCTTCAGCCTGTTAAGCTATAATGTCCCCATTTTCTCTCACTTTCCTTTAAAAAAGGTTTCAGTTTTGTAGTCACTGGTACCTTTAGTGGCTATTTTCATGAGGTATTTTAAAATGTTTTCCTTTTAATAAAAATAAAAAGCTTTTTTTTAAAAGTGTATGATACATTTTTTTATACATGTTTTTACTTATATTTTTTGTGAAGTGCTCCAGGATACCGAGCGTGGGTAGGATCATCTAATGCTTATGAGTATGATAAAGATTCTCTCGGAGGAGAAGTAGGGTTACAGATAAGTGGCTATTCCTTATACTGGTGGTAGAAGTCCTCTATTGTGGCTGGACTCCAGCTTCAAATGCATATTTTGTAGCACATTAGTAGGGAATAGCTTGGTTTTATATATTTTATTTTTCACTCCTCTTGCCTCTGGATTCCAACTACTTTCTCTTTTCGTGCACATAATTTGTTTCTGTTTTTGATCTTCACTGCAGAATTAAATGACCAACAGGAAGGCGCCTTAATAGAGATTTTGGTCTCCACCATGAGGCAGGCAGTAGAGGGTCACCCACCTGTTGGCAGAGTTTCTGGAAAGAAGGTACCTCTGACATGGAAATGAGAACATTTGCTTTGCTTGAATGTTATTTGATTTGGTCTACATTCACTAAGCCTTGAACCAATGAGTAAGCACTGTTGTGGCGAACTTTTGGTGGTAACCAGAATTACATGTGCTCATAAGAGTATTGTCAACGTAAAGGGAGATGGTTCTTTTGCTTGTGGCTGTTTTGACTGTGTGGGCAATGAGTGATAATTTAGGTTACATCTCCACCTTGTCTATTCTTTGGACAGTTATTTTTGTGAGAAATTGCACTGAACAATGTGCTCAATTCCCCCTAGGTTCTCTCAGCAAAGGAGAGGAAGGTCCAGTCAGATGACAAGGTAAAACTGACCCAGCACATGATCCTGGTGCTGCCACAACTCCTGGCCAAGGTATTCTGCACCCATTTTGAGATTTCTGAAAGTGCAACTGCCATGCAAACCAAAACCTTTGTAGCTTTCTCGGCTGCATGGATGAGTCCTGAACTTTGCTGATCATATTTTCCATTGTCAGTAGTACTGTTCTTCGATGGAATCATGATTCTTGGTTATTCTACATAGTCAGTCTGGCAATAATTAGAAGGAAAAATTAATTGTATGTAGTTCCTTGCATGAAAGTAGCATTTGCAATGCAAAAGGTCTCGCATTTGCGAGAGTTTAAGCTATTGGCATTGTAAATGACAATGCCTTTTATTTATCTGTTTTGATAATTAACAGTGTCATTTACAATACCAATAGCTCAAACTCTTGTAAATGTGAGACCTATTTAATTTCAAAGAAGCGGCCGTCATTGTCCCGGGCTGCTTGAAAGTGAAAGCCCACATGGCGTGCTGAATGTTGCAAGAACGCATGTTGTGCCTGCAGTAGGAGAAACTCATCAAAGAAAATAGTGCATACAGACAAAATAATACATACCCTGTAACAACAGAAGTAAAAGGGGCAGTCCTCATGGGAGGTTACAAATGAAGACAAGGTGGTACTAAGGAGGGACTAGCAAGCCTAATAAGGAATCAGAAGCCAGCATTTCCAAAGGACAGTGACGGAAGCCAATGAAAAATATGGGCGGAGAGTTGGCGGAGTTTCAAGTCCATACTCCAATACAGGATTCTTAGTTTAGATTCCTTATTTAAGGTCGTCGGTGTGTGTGTGTGTGCGCGCATGTATGTCCATGGTATCATTCCTCATCAGTGTTTGGTGCAGCACAGCCTCATACATATAAATGGTCATTTCTCGTTAGATCATATCAACGAAAGATTCTGAGCCTCTTCTGTCAAGAAAAATAAGCAATGTGGGAGTGTGAAGAGATTCCAAGTTGGATCTATGTTTTTTTTAATTTTAAAATAAAGCAGTAAGTCAAAGGCAATAGCTTCCATTTGTTGCATTCAGAAATGTGTTCGGGCTTAGTAACTGATGTGCTGTGATGGGTGTGTCTGATCTTCTTGTGACTTGACACTATAATCTGAGGGGTAAGCTAGTTTTGGGGTCTTCTGAACATACTTGGTGGATGGGCAAGGTTGCCATATGCACTCTGTTAAATAACTCCTGATGCAGTGTAAATCAGTGGTGATGTGAGACAACCTTCTATTTTCCTACTTGTCGCTTTTCAGGCAGGGATGAATACTGCCTTGGGAAAAAGTGCATGAGAAGAAGTCATTGCTTATGGTTTGATTCTCTACTGCTCAGTAACGTTGACATAGCATGGTAACACCATCTGAGGAAGTCCAGAAAAGGGTAAAGGCTTTTATTCCATGGTGGTCATCTGGACTGGGGCCATTACCGTAGGCAAGGCTCCATACTTTCACTGCCTGGTTAGTTAAAGCTCCTTAAAAATGTCTTCTAGTTTTTTTGTTTCAAGTCCTTGGGCCAACATTAAGAACCATAAAAACCCCCTGTTTCCTAGTAGATAATCACACATTTACTTTTTTTAACTTGACCTACTCAAGAAAAAGTGATAATCTATATAGTTCTCTTGATTTATGAGCGTTGTTGTTGAACGGCTAATTTGCAACTGCCAGAAAAGGCAAAAAGATATGTGGTTAGATAGTAACTTGTTAGATGTAATTCTATAAATAACCACTTCTAGTGAAAAGTGATGTTTTATTAAGCTTTGAGCCTATAGCAGAGGGAAGAGTACAGTCCGTTTTTAAATAGTATTTTAACATCCTTCAACAACAAAAGTTAGAAATCATGCACTGTACTGTTATTTTATTTAACTAGAAATCATGATAAGCCAGAAATGCAATCCTGCTGAAAATGAATGCCTATATCACTAGCGAAAGGAAACCATGCCAGTTGTCTTCTAAGAATTGTAATCTAGTGGCAGTGAACTGAAAGCTAACCAAGTCCGAGTCAGTGGAACATCAGGCACTTAACAGGCAACTAACTGGCTTTATATTACCCATCTTTCAGAGGTATCCATCAGTACTGAAATATCTAGATTTCCCGGATTCTAAAGTATCCAGTGCACACCTACCGTAGTGCTCTGATGCGGTCACCTGGACTGCACAAAAAACTAAGATAAATGTAATACATTATTCAAAAATTAGAGAAAAGAAAGAGCATGCCTATCACAAAGAGTGCCACATAACACTTCATTAAGAGCACTACAGTGAAAGGAAGATAAAGCACTAGAAACACACACAAATCTGGAAGTTTAAAAGGGTAAAGTTTTCAAAAACATTTTTGGGAGTGAATACAAATGAAAACTCCTGATTTGTTTTGTCATCTTATAAAGAGTGAGAATGAAAGGGGTGGGGCGAGTGGTGAAAGTGGAATGCACGTGAGAACCAATTCTGGGAGGTGAGAAAGTGAAGATGGGATTAAGAATGTTGATAAATAGTTAGAGAGCTTGGCAGAGGGACATCTGAAAGGGTGGCTATCCGAATTGACTGATGTGAAAGATGGCATGAGAAAAATGGCTTTGTCAAGGAGTTAGTACTTAAATTTCAGCTAAGTCTAATACAAATTAATGGACCAAAATGTAATACGCTTCTTTCTGTTTTTATTATATATAATCATTCTGCTTTTATTACCACAATTGAGTTTTCATTGCCACTCATCGGAAATTGATGTCGAATAAAAATCTGCGATCACCGCTCACATTTTTTTCCTTAGGAATCTCTAGTTCTTGTGCGATAAAGTTAGTCTTGAGCCCTGGGAGGGATAAAGTCATCAAGTTAATATTGGCCTGTAGTGGTCAGGGTCAGCAGCGGATGGACATTAGCCTTGTATGATCACTAATGGGAGCAGACTGATTGCCGTTCACTGCTTGACAGTAGTGATGGAATGTCAATGGCCTTCAAGGGAGAGATGTCAGTCAGTGAAGCTTTTTGTCCTTTTGGTTACTATGTGGTCGACAGAGTTGTCCTTACTAACAGTAGACGTCCGAGTTCTTTGGTCAAGAGTTTGGGGTGCCGTGTTCAAGGTGGCCCACTTCTGCACATCACTGCAGAAGGGAGAACGAGGACTGGGGCAGTGCTGGAACGGGGATCAGGGGGACAAAAGTCTGATTTAGCCTACTATTCGTACTGGTTAATCATGTGTTGCAGTTAAGTGTCAGGGTCTCCCCTTCTTCCATGGGCAGTAAGTGCTTGCTAGTGAAGATAGTGCAGCGCCTGCCTCTCCCAATTCAGCAAGGTTCAGTGAAATGTGTCCTGTGTCGAGGGTGTAACTCTTGGGGTCCGTACCTCCCTTTTCCTCCCTGGCCTTTACTTCCTCGCCTCTCCCCGGCCTGCCCATGGCAGACACAGCGCTGAGCCCCTTTTCCCTCTCACCTGGTAGATGGCCGACCGGCTCCCCTGCCTGTCGATCTCGTTAAAGTGCTTCTCCATATCCATGGCGCCGCCTACGCACTGAGCTCCTAGGCAGTTTGTCTCCTCTCGTCCCGCTTCCTCCCCCAGCTGCTGCTAATACTGCTGCCGTGGATACACGAACTCACTCGACATGTCATCTGCCAGCCCGAAATACGTGGAGTGACTGACAGCCGGGGTTGGGACATCCGGCCGGCGTGAGTCTGTGTGACATGCTAATCGAAAACGGACTACATCTGCTGTTGAAGAGATTAAAGGCACTGCTCACGCGTGTCCAACAATACAGCCATATTACAACATACATCGTAACCGGAGTACCCAATGGGTATAGCGAGGTGCACTGAACATATGCCCCATTGTCGTTCGATAGACGCAATTGTGCTTCAGAAATTTTGAAATGAAAAAATCAAGCCATTTATATGGTACACATTTTCTGTTTCACGCACCTTAACAAACCAAATTTTATCTCCTATCTGCAAAAAAAAAAAAAACGTTTTTCCCACACTGGTTTGTATTCACCAGGATATGAAGAAGGCACTGGTTGACAAATGTTCTGTCCTTTTTTTAAAATTTTTATAGAACTGGTACGCATCACGGACAACGGGAGGAAGGGGGGAGAGAGGGCTGGGCAGGAGGAAGGCACGGACAACCGGAGGAAAATGCGGGGGGGGGGATAAAGAAAGCACAGACAACGGGAGGGAGGGCGAGGGGTAAAGAAGGCACCAAAGCACATCGTGCCTGCAGTAAGAGAAACTGGATAAAGAAAATAGTTCTTAAAGACTAAATAACAGGTACCGTGTAACAGCCGAAGTAAAAGTGCCAGTCGCCATGGGAGGTGACAAATGAAGAGGAGGCGGTATTAAGAAGGGACTAACAAGCCTATTTACAAATCAGAAGCCAGCATTTAGGACGGGCAATAACACAAGCCAATGGCAAATATGGGCGGAGAGTGGGCAGGGCTTCTATTCCCTACTCCACTACAAAAAGTCTCGCAGAGCAGCGCATGCGCGGTGGCTCTAGGCTCGACCTAAAAATAATGGTTCACACCAAGAGAATCGTCATTAATTTTGGAAACCTATGTAAAGGTTTTCTTATGGATACATGTAACTGCAGAATCCTCAACTTTTGAGTTCTTCCAGGCACCGTACTAGGTTCTGAATTTTTTCGGCAGTTACTCCTGCGGACCGACAGTAAGTGCCAATGGACTTCAGAACAACATAACTCCGCCTCCAGAAGTAAGGGTGCTAAGCTGTATATAGGCGCCATCTCTATTGCTGACATCAATGCCTTTCTTTCCGCACCCTTTGACATGGATCCAGGGGTCAGGACCCAACCATTAGTTGGTGTCTTACCAACCCTGAAATTTTCATTTCTTTAGTGTGCTAGGAAAATATCCCCCCAAGACTACAGACTTTACACTGTGTTTGAACTTTCAGGGCCACAAACATGACTTTGTAATGCTGTAAAATGTTTGTCTTTCTCTGGCAGCATCACCGATCGGAGTAGGGCAGCCTTGAGGAATGTATTGCACTCCCAGCACCCTTCACTTCCATTATTGAGTTTAGACTTCATAGTGCAGATTTGTCTTTGAGAGCAGTATGATGTACCCAGGGCCACACTAATCTACATGGAGTATTTTTTAAGGTCTGTCTTGACAGTGCAACTGTCAGCTGAATTTATTTAACAAAAAAGAACTTTCAGAATACTACTGAGATAGGGGCTTAGGCTCCATCCACATGTTGGTTCCACTGAGTACGGTATCTGATTGGGTCGAATGTGTGTGCTTTAACTAAAAAGACTGCCAATATTGCAGTTTTTGGCTTGTGGTAATGCTTATACTATACAGGACTGAGGTGGTTATGGGGCAAGCCAATGATCAGGGCTTATAGGCCTGATAGATTTACAACATGTTATGCCAAATGCACTAGGCCTGAGATTTTTATTGTGAAAAGTGTGTGTTCAATTCAATAGGAGTTTGTGTGGATTGTTGGTACTCTATTAAAACCTACCAATAGGTATTTTGTTACATGCAATGCCACTGATTCCCTTAGTAGGCAATGGTTTTGTTGTTGGTTACCCCGTGTGACAAACCGTAGACCTAGAAGGTTTGCTCTGTGAGAATCATTGTTAGGCCTTCTCAAGAGAGATCTTATTTAGCTTAGCCAACTGTAATTTAGTATTCCTTTCTAATGTTGTGACTGTCTCATTGTTGCCTTACCCCTAAAACTATAGGTCTGATTTGGTTATGTTGACAAGCTATAGGCCTGATTGGTGCACTGGGAAACATTGAAGACAGAATCTCCACACACGCACACAACAGCAAAGAGCTCTTCAACATCATCAAGGAGTTCGCCCAACCCACCAGCGAGTCGACTGACATTCCCCCCTCACAAGACCTCTGCAACAAACTCAGCACCTTCTTCCACTGCAAAATCAAGAACATCTACGACAACTTCGACAAAGACAACCAACACACGGAACCCCCACCAGCCACCCCCGACACCCTGAAGCCAACAATTGACAGCTGGACAGCCCTCACCACCGAAGACACACTGAAGACGATGAAGTCAATCCACTCCGGGGCCCCCACAGACCCCCGCCCCCACCACATCTTCAACAGAGCCGCCGACACCATCGCACCCATGCTCCGCCACACCATCAACCGCTCCCTGGCGAACGCCTCCTTCCCTGACGACTGGAAACACGCCGAGATCAACCCCCTTCTGAAGAAGCCCTCGGCGGACCCCACCGACCTCAAAAACTACAGACCCATCTCCCTGCTCCCGTTCCCAGCGAAAGTAATTGAGAAAGCCATCAACAGCCAACTCGCCACCTTCATCGAAAAGCACGACATCCTCGACCCATCACAATCCGGCTTCAGAAAAAACCACAGCACAGAAACCGCCCTCCTCGCCGCAACAGACGACATCCGCTCCCTACTGGACAAAGGAGAAACAGCCCTCGTCCTCCTCGACCTCTCAGCGGCCTTTGACACGGTATCCTAATACGCAGACTCCATGACGCAGGTATCCGAGACTAGGCCCTCGACTGGATCTACTCTTTCCTCTCTGGCAGAACGCAGCGGGTCAGACTCCCCCCTTTCCTTTCGGACCCTACACCAACCACCTGCGGAGTCCCCCAGGGGTCCTCCCTCAGCCCAACGCTCTTCAACGTCTACATGGCTCTCTCGCCCCCATCGTCAGAACCTACGGACTCAACATTGTTTCATACGCAAACGACACCCAACTCATCCTCTCCCTATCCAACTAAGCCAACGCAGCAAACACAACTTCCAAGAAGGCATGGAAGCGGTCGCCAAATCGATGAAAAGGAGCTGCCTACAACTCAACACCGACAAAACAGAAGTACTCATCATGGGCCCACACCCCGACGCCTGGAACGACACCTGGTGGCCCCCCGCCCTCGGTAGCCCACCCACCCCCACGGACCACGCACGCAACCTTGGAATCATCCTAGACTCCGAGCTCAAAATGGACCGCCAGATCAACTCCGTCACATCTTCCTGCTTCCACATCCTCCGCCTCCTACGTAAGACCTTCAAATGGATCCTCCTCGAGCACAGAAAAACCATCACCCACGCCCTCGTCACCAGCAGACTCGACTACGGCAACGCACTCTACGCCGGAATAAACAAAAACCTCACCCGCAAGCTACAAAACATCCAGAACGCCGCTGCAAGACTGGTCCTCAACCTACCACGACATTGCCACATCTCCCAACACCTGCGCACACTCCACTCGCTCCCCATCGAGGCTAGAATCACCTTCAAGATCCGCACCCACAAGGCCCTCCACAACACCGGACCAGCATACCTCAACAGCCGAATCAACTTCCATGCACCCCAAAGAACCCTACGATCAGCCCAGCTCTCTTACGCCGTGGTCCCCCGCGCCAGAAAGACCAAATCAGGAGGACGCTCCTTCTCCTTCCTCGCGGCCAGAGCATGGAAAGCCCTCCCGCTCCACCTCAGGCAGACATCACTCCCCATCTTCACAAGAAACCTCAAAACCTGGCTCTTCGACAGACCTCCTCCTTGGTGGACTGGAACCTGCACCTCCCCTCCTCCCCAGCGCCTTGAGACCCTTACGGGTGAGTAGTCGCGCTTTAACAAACCTGTGATTGATTGATTGATCCCATAGGTCTGGTCTGCTTATGATACGTAATGCTATTTGCAGTAACTGAATATCTAAGGCAACAACAAGACAATGGTGGCACAGCTGCACTGATTCTGTTGGACCTCAGTGCAACGTTGGACAAAATGAACCACAGCACTCTACTCCATAGGTTAGAGGCTGTAGACGTGCAGGACATGGCTCTGCCCTGCCTGAGCTCCTTCCTCCAGGATGGTGTCTTCCAAGTCCACACCTATCAGCATTGTTCTAAGCTGCACTCTCTAACTTCTGGGGTCCCCCAGGGCTCCACTCTTAGCCCATACCTCTTTAACTTATATGTAATGCCACTTGTGGACATTGTAGAAAAGTGCAGTCCTCTCTTACGCTGACGATACGCAGATTGTTGTCTCCTTGTCATCTCAGGAGATCAGCAGCATACAGGCACTGAATAACTGCCTCATAAATGTCTGCTCCTGGATGAACACTAGCTCCTTGAAGTTAAATGGAGAAAAGACTGAGGTCTTATTGTTGGGCAACCTTCCCCACCTGTGGCCTGAGGTGATGAGTACTTTACCCACCCCTGTTCCAGTAGTCCAGAATCGAGTCTGGCTGCATAAGAATCTTTCTGTGAGTCACCAAATCACCAAAGTGGCTGCCACCTGCTTCGGGATGTTGAGATGGCTTAAAAAAAATTCTAGGATGTCTCTGGTTCTTGACCCACCAAACAGTCATCCAGTCCTTATTAATCTCGAGGCTTGACTACGGAAATATTCTTTGTCCAAGGGTCACGAAGTACCTTCTCAGGCAGCTCCAGATTGTGCAGAATGCATCTGCAGTACTCCTTCTGCATCCCAATCCCCTTCCCCCCCCTTCAAGTTCCATCTCACTGCCAGCCTTAAATTCAGGGCACTATGCAATATGCACAAATGCCTGTCCAACTCCAGCCCCTTCTACCGTAGATCCTTGGTGTTGCCATCCACACCCAACCGGTCTCTGCGCTCAAGTAATTTGGATCGCTCTGTAGTTCCTAGTGTTAGAAGATCCAGACAAGGAGGGTGAGTCTTTTCTTTTTAGGCCCAAAGTTGTGGAACTCTCTTTACCTTGACTTGAGAGCCTTCCGCTCGCTTTGTCTTCCACAGAAAGCTTACAGCATGGTTGTTTTAAACGTTGATATCAGGAGTCACCCCTGTTGCCTCGGGGTACCTTTTCTGTGGCCTATCGCTGGAAAACCCTTGGCTGGGTAGCCATGCACTGTACAAATCTGAATAACAATAATGATGACAAAGGGTGTTGATCTAGCCTATTAATTGTGAAAAACATTTCTTAAAGCCAGTGAGCCTTTAACGGTTGGTAATCACATTGTGTGACAGGCTATAGACAGGTATTTGGTTACAAGTAATCTCAAAGGCAAAGCTTTTGATGTTGGCCTCTGACAAACCTTGGGGGTTTTCACTGTGATGATTCTTATCTGAAAGAGACACGTTAGTGACAGATTCCTTACCTTAGAATATCCCCAGGCGTCAGGCTGGATCCGGAAAGTTTTGCGTAGCAGTACCCTTGCGCGTCGGTAGGCGGCGTCGTGCGGCTCCGCGTCCGTCGTCGGCGTCGTGATCGCCGGGATGACGTCGCGGGCAGTACTTAGGCGCCGCCCCTGCGCGCTGACGTCAGTTCTTCTTTTTCCGCGCCAGCAAGCGCAGATCCGGGAAGAGCAGTGCCCTGGTCAATTTTTGACCATACTTTTGGTGATTTTTTCACTGTTTTTTCCAAATTAAAGGTGTCGTAGGGATGCCCGGCTTCAGCGATGCGGCGCCTGTGCGCGGATGATGTCCGTCACCGACCCGCATTGGGAGTGTCTCTTCTGCCTCGGCCGAGGCCACGACACCGAGTCTTGTCCCGAATGCCAGGCCCTCAACCCGAAAGCTTTGCGAGAGCGGTCTCGAAAGCTCCTCGAGGCCCGGCATTCGGCTCCACGGAGGCCTCGGTCGCGTGAGAGGTCCAGGGTCGCTCGCGGAGTGCACACCGGTCGTCGGCGTCGAAGTCTTCTTCGTCCGGTAAGTCTAAGCACAAGAAGTCCAAGAAGCATCGTTGCTCTCGGACTTCGCCTCGCCGGTCTCGTGACTCGGCTGAGGCCCCTCCGGCACCGTCCCCGCCCCCGCGGCCCCGGACTTGCCTGTGGAGTCGCCCCCGCCATACCCGCCCTTCCCGGGTTCGGGGGCGGATCCGGCCAAGGTACAGGAGTTCCTGTTGGCCGTGGCCCGCCTCTTCGGGCCTTCAGGCCCCTCCGGTGCGCCTTCGGGCCCCGCGGGCTCCTGATGGGGTTGCTCCGGCGTCGCCGGCGGCTCCGGCCCCGGCGTCGCCCGTGCCTCCAGCCTCGATCCCGGCTCGGCTTCGGCCCCGGCCTCGATCCCGGCTCCACAACCCCCATCGACGCCGGTCGACCTCACGACACCTCCGCCGGCGCCGATGTCTCCGGTGCCGTTCTCGACGCCGCCCTGGGCTCCGGGCGGCGTCGTCCCCAGTTCCTTCCGGCTCCGGACATGGACCCGGAGCGACGTCGCTCGACGCCGGCTCCGGCGCCGATGGGACCTTGGGTCCCAAATGTCCCTCCTCCTCCTTATTTTGAACCAGAGGAGGACTGGGAGGGGTCTGATGACCCTCTGACGCGCAACTGTCAGTATGATGAGGACTGGACAGAGAGTCTAGGGAGGCCAGTGGTCTGGATACTTCCCCTGACACTGGCATGCTGTCTCCTCCCGTGGCTACGGAGGAGGGGGCCAATTTTGGTACGGTGTTGCGTAGGGCTGCTGGGGCCTTACGTCTCCAGCTCCCTACTTTGACGGTCAAGCCTAACATCTTGACAGAGGTGCTTCAGCCGGCAGCCTCCTCTGCGGAGACTGTGCTGCCGTTTAACGACGCCCTCACTGACGTTCTTTTGGGCGCCTGGTCCAAGCCCAACACAGGGGCTCCTGTGGATCGGAACGTGTCACGACGCCATCGCCCTGCTCCGGGCGACCCCCTGTTTCTTTCTGTCCACCCCACTCCTGAGAGCTTGGTTGTCCAAGCCTCCGCTTCCCAAACCGCCTTCCTACCGCTCCTCCGGATAGGGAATCCAAACGCCTGGATCAGTTTGGGAAGAAAGGTTTTTCTTCCTCCAGTGCTGGCTTGCGGTCCGTTAACACCGCTTGTCTTTGGGCCGATATACCCACTCCCTGTGGGATTCGGTGGCGGATGTTTTGCCCCAGTGCCCTGAGGAGGTCCAGGCACTGCTTTCCCGCGCCATTGCGGAAGGAAGGGATGCGGCCAAATACACTATCCGTTGTGGCCTTGACACCGCCGACTCGCTGGGCAGGTCGATTGCAACGACGGTGGCGCTCCGACGCCACGCCTGGCTGAGAACCACTGGTTTTTCAGGGGATGTCCAGAATACTCTCATGGACATGCCCTTTGATGGAGTCGGTCTTTTTGGGTCCAAAGCAGACCATGCGTTGGAGCGCTTTAAGGACTCACGGGCTACTGCCAAGTCCCTGGGCCTTTCTGCTACACGCCCTCCGCTGCCTTCTGCTTTTCGCCCCTATCGTGGCCACGGTAGGGGCGCCCTTCACGTCAGCAGCCCAGCCACCGGCCCGCGCAGCAGGCGTCTTCGCGTGGCCGAGGACGTGGATTCCGCCGTGGCGGATCGGGCAACCAGCGTGCGGGTCAGGCCACCACCTCCAACCCGTCCGCGGCCTCCAAGCCCTCCTAGTCCCTCCTTTCAGGTGCACGGCACGCCAGTAGGGGGCAGGGTCCGCCATCACCTTCCCCACTGGCGCACCATCACCTCGGACAGGTGGGTCTTGGACATTGTCCGAAGGGGCTACTCCCTCCCCTTCGAGACCACCCCCCAGCCATGCCACCTCAATTCCACCGCATGTCAGGGGATCACTTGGTGCTTCTACAGAAGGAAGTCACGGCCCTCTTGACCAAGAGGGCCATCGAGCATGTTCCGACCCCAGAAGTAGGGCGTGGTTGCTACTCCCACTACTTTCTGGTGCCCAAAAGGACAAGGAGGACATGCGTCCTATCTTGGACCTCCGGAACGTCAATCGCTTCCTCCGGAAGGAGAAGTTCAAGATGCTCACCCTAGCTCAGGTCTTGACTGCCCTCGACCCTGGAGACTGGTTGGTAGCGTTGGACTTGCAGGACGCGTATTTCCACATCCCCGTCCTGCCGGCCCACCGGCGTTACCTTCGGTTCACGGTAGGCCCAAGCATTTTCAGTTCACCGTGCTCCCCTTTGGCCTTACCAGTGCCCCTCGGGTGTTCACGAAAGTGATGGCGGTGGTCGCAGCTCATCTGCGCCGGGCAGGGGTTTCAGTCTTCCCCTACCTCGACGACTGGCTGCTGAAGGCGGGCTCGCCCCAGGCAGTCGTCTCCCACCTCCAGACTACGGCCGAACTCCTGCACTCGCTGGGGTTCTCCATCAATGTGCCGAAGTCGCATCTAATTCCTTCTCCACAGCTCCTTTTCATCGGAGCAGTTCTGGACACGACGCAGTTTCGGGCCTATCCTCCCGAACGGCGAGTCCGGGATATTCAGGCTATGATTCCGATCTTTCGGCCTTTATCCTGGGTTTCGGCACGGATGACCCTGAGGCTGCTGGGCCTCATGGCCTCCTGCATCCTGCTGGTCAATCATGCCAGATGGCATATGCGGGCTCTGCAGTGGGACCTGAAGTTCCAGTGGGCGCAGCACCAGGGCAACCTGTCCGATCACGTCCAGATCTCGGAGGGGACTGCAAAACAGTTGCAGTGGTGGCTCTCGAACCGGCAATGGGTCATGGGCAGATCCCTCTCCCTTCCCCAGCCAGAGCATACAGTTGTGACGGACGCGTCCCTTCTGGGATGGGGCGGTCACATGGGAGAGGCGGAGATCAGAGGCCTCTGGTCTCCGGCGGAGTCCCGGCTCCATATCAACCTTCTGGAGCTCCGGGCGATCCGGCTTGCACTCAAGGCATTCCTTCCCTCTGTCAAAGGGAAGGTAGTGCAGGTGTTCACAGACAACACCACCGCCATGTGATACTGCAACAAACAGGGCGGGGTGGGGTCTTGGACCCTTTGTCAGGAGGCTCTGCGCCTCTGGACATGGCTGGAACATCAGGGCATGTTCCTGATGGTTCAACACCTGGCAGGTTCTCTGAACGCCAGGGCGGACGAACTCAGCCGCAGGTGCATGATGGATCACGAATGGCGTCTTCACTCGGAAGTGGCGCAAGGACTCTTTCTACAGTGGGGAGAGCCTTGGTTAGATCTATTCGCCATCGAAGAGAACGCGCAATGTCATCAGTTCTGCGCGTTGGAATTTCCAAGGCGGCACTCGCTCGGCGACGCTTTCGTCGCGAGTGGAGTTGCGGTCTGTTGTACGCCTTTCCGCCTATACCACTTCTACCCAGAGTGTTGAAGAAGATTCGGCACGACCGGGCCCAAGTCATTCTTGTGGCTCCGGACTGGGCTCGAAGAGTTTGGTATCCCGAGCTACTCAATATGAGCATAGATCCCCCGATCCGTCTGCCTCTTCGGGAGGATCTTCTGTCGCAGCAGCAGGGGACGGTCCACCACCCGAACCTGTCCAGTCTACACCTGCTTGCGTGGAGATTGAGCGGCGGCAGTTGATTCCTTTCCACTTGCCTCCCGAAGTTTGTGATGTGATTCTGGCAGCCAGGCGTCCCTCCACTAAGGTGGTATACGCCTGCAGGTGGAACAAATTTGTGGCATGGTGCACAGCAAAGGCTGTGGATCCCCTTTCTGCCCCTCTTTCTGAGGTCCTTCTGTTCCTTCTCTCTCTGGCCCAACAGGGTTCTGCCCTGGGTACCATCAAGGGTTATCTTTGTGCTATCTCGGCCTTCCTCAGGCTCCCTGATCAGCCCTCCCTTTTCAAGTCCCCTGTTGTTAACAGGTTCTTAAAAGGCATTACTCACCTCTTCCCTCCTGTTCCGTTTGTAATGCCTCAGTGGGACTTGAACTTGGTTCTTACCTTTTTAATGTGCGCTCCCTTTGAGCCTCTGCATAACTGTCCTCTTCGTCTTCTGACTCTGAAGACAGCCTTTCTGGTGGCCATCACCTCCGCTCGGCGGGTGAGTGAGCTCCAGGCTCTATCTTGCAAACCTCCCTTTCTGTCTGTTCATCCAGACAAGGTTGTTCTTCGGACGCGTCCGTCCTTCTTGCCAAAGGTGGTTACTGCTTTCCACATTGGGCAGACCATCACTTTGCCCACCTTCTTTCCGCCTCCGCATCCTTCCAGAGAGGAAGAGAGGCTCCACCGTCTGGACCCAAAACGTGCCCCCTCTTTCTATATTGACCGCACAAAACACTTCCGGGTGGATGACCAGCTCTTTGTTGGCTACGTGGGCGCCAAAAAGGTCGGGCGGTGCACAAGAGGACCATCTCCCGCTGGGTTACCTTGTGCATCAAGACCTGCTATTCTTTGGCCAAGAAGGAGCCTCCTGTTGGGCTGCGTGCCCATTCCACCAGGGCAACGGCTGCTACCACGGCCTTGGGCCGCGGTGTTCCGCTGCCGGTTATCTGTCAGGCAGCTACGTGGGCCTCGCTGCACACGTTTACAAAGCATTACTGCCTTGACAGTCAGGTCCGGAGGGACGGCTTCTTTGGCCGTTCTGTCCTCCAGGACTTCCTTGTCTGATCTTTGTTCGCAGACCCACCACCGGGGTTGGTATTGCTGGGGTATCTATTCTAAGGTAAGGAATCTGTCACTAACGTGTCTCTTTCAGATGCACAAGTTACTAACTTGTGTAACGATATATCTGTAAGAGACAGTAGTTAGTGACAGATTCCTACCGCCCACCCATCCTCCCCGTTCTGCGAACTGATTTCTAGGGTTAAGGACATCCCTTTCAGGGCCCTAGTATTTTTCAGACACCTGTGTCAGCTTCTTGCATGGCTCTGCGTTCCTGGCGCGGAAAGTCGTGTACAGAACTGACGTCAGCGCGCAGGGGCGGCGCCTAAGTACTGCCCGCGACGTCATCCCGGCGATCACGACGCCGACGACGGACGCGGAGCCGCACGACGCCGCCTACCGACGCGCAAGGGTACTGCTACGCAAAACTTTCCGGATCCAGCCTGACGCCTGGGGATATTCTAAGGTAAGGAATCTGTCACTAACTACTGTCTCTTACAGATATATCGTTACACAAGTTAGTAACTTGTGCTTTAGGCTTTGAGAGCGGTTATATATTGTTTTGCAAACTGCACTTTTCTACATATTTTTAATTGTATTAATGTATGCATCATGGTTGCCAGTTTCTCCAGTATTGGATCTTTCATCGATTCACATGCTTCCCATCGTCGAACCGGGAGTCCTGTGGTAAAACTATAAAAGCAGTACAATCCTAACTATAACCTATAAAGGCTATAGAACTCTCACTTTAGTAACATATCCTATCCTTTAAAAAAAATCCAAACTCCAACCAATCAGGTTGTAGCACCCTCTAGAATTCTCCCCACAGAGGCTTTCCTCTCTGATTTTCTACCATGGGAAGGGAGTCTCCCCTGAGCTCTGCTCAGTTGAACTGTACTTCTTACTGAATTCAGAGAGTTTATCATTACTGTATTTTAACAATAGCGAACACCTGCTGAACAAATCTGTCTACAATGTCAGACCTGACTAAACAAGGCCCTTTCAGGCCATGATGAACCTGTAAGAAGAGACTGCATTCTGAAGACCAGCACACGGACTGCATATACTGTCTCTACTCATCTCACAGGTAAGATTGCAAAATCTGCCATACATTTTCTTCATAAACCTTGAAAGATAGAGAGGGTAGATCATTACTATGGCTTCAAAAGCTAAAAGCCAAGTACAACCCAGTTTCTGAGGGGGATAGTGAGGACTCTTCTTCATATGCCAAGAGGGTACATAAGAGAGAGGTCAGAAGGTCAGCTACCTCAAGAACCTCCCAAAAAGGCTTAAAAAAGGCTCACCATTGGTCTTCTAGGAAGCTAAGTTCATTGGAAAAACACCCTCCAAAACCTAGAAAGCATGAGTTCTCTTCAGTAAAATCTGAGACCTCTAAATCTGAGACTACCACGCCATCTCCTCCGGTTCAGTAAACTGTCGTTAGCACCATTGATGGAGAAAGCATTGACAAGCACACCCTTGATGAAAAAATCGTCTTCAACACTGTCAATGACGGCAGCGGCATCTACCACAATGCCAGTGACGACTGTGATCCTAATTAGTTCATCTATGACAACCACGTCGACTACCACACAGTCAACGAAGACAATACTGTCGACTGTTAAGGTAGTCAAAAGCTTAGCTTTGGGACCAGCTTGGGTTATAACTGTCAAAGGTTGTTGTTTTTGTTTTGTTTTTTTATTTTATAAAGTTACCACAAGATCAGTTGTACCCTTTAATCTATGAGATAATTGTAATTGTTGGCCTGTGATGAATCACTTTTGATGTTCCTGTACAAACTGTGCTGCAAACTTGTTCAACTTATTTGCATGTATTCTAGAAAACCAAATTGCGTCTGTATGATTCACATTTACTGGGATCTGCATTGGGTTTCTGTGTTGAGATAATTGCCTCATTCCACACATTTTTATAAGTTCTCCATCATTTAAAGATATATGAAATAATATTGTCCAAATTGGGAGAGCTATATCTTTAACATCTTCATATTCTCCCAGACTTCCTTCCGAACCAGCATCTTTCTTCCTCCTAAGATTACTCAATTCTCTCTTGATCTCGTAGTTTGAGATTGGGGTATTTAATGGCTCACTTTGTTCTTCTGGAAGTTCCTATAGATATTAGTCAATTTCCAATTTGCGTAGAATCCAGGACTGCGTCGTCTTTATATAGTTATTGGAAGAAATTCAGAGAAGCTATTTATATCTTTCACATTCTTTGTATATAGGCTAGTATTATTTTAATCCTATTTTCTTTTCACACCTAGAAAGCTTGGTTTTGTTTTCCCCATTCTCACAATGTTTCAAATTAGAAATTTGCCTTTTCTTGTTTTTTCTTCCACCAATTAAGCATCTTCTGATTCTTTTATTACGATATATTGTGTATCTTAAGAGAGATTAGACTGATGCAAAGAGTTTCTGTCTAATTTTATCATCCTGTTTCTTCCATTCTTCCAGGTTAGTTAATATCCTTCTCTTTAAATTGTTGTAGTAATCTCTCTTAAATAAGCCTCATCTAAGGCCCAAACTACATATGGGAAGGCTCTACCAACATTTAATTCAAACATTTACTTGGATTTGTTGGTCTTGTTCCTTATCTCAACCTGGTTAACAATTTGCAATCACTAGTTTATTTAGGAAAGTTCCTAGTTTCTGAAATATGTAATGTAAATTTAATTTAACCTGATTGCTGCATGCACAGAAATGTGAAGTAATTGGCCTTCAATCCTTTTTACGGATCTCATAACCAATTTTTTTCTTAAGAGGACTAATCTTGAATGGTGCCTGTAATTTTTAGAATAGAACAGATAGTCTTTTTTGTGTACCGATGATCTTTCTACGTACATCATTGATGCCCAGGTTTTGCATAACATTGAGCAGATATACAAGCGCCTTAGAGTTAATTATGTCAGAACGAGGGTTAGATCAAATTATTTAATATGTTAAAATCTTCTCTGACTACTATTGGCTTGGAAAGTTTTGTAAGATTCTTAACTAGATTGTTTAACTTTTATATCATCACTATTTTTTCCTTTATACCCTGCACAAATCCACACGTCACATATTTCATTTTAGTCAATACCCATTGACCAGCGTTATCTGTTATTAAATGTATCATTTTTGCCCCAGTGTTTTGTCTACAAATAATGGCTACAACTTTAGAGCTGCACAACTGATTGGAGCACATCACATGTTTTGTCCACCATATAGGCTCTTGCATTTCATACTCGTGTGATAAGTCTTTTGTAAGATTGTAATATACACCACCACCATCTTTACATTCTGAATTTTCAATTACATTCTCTTCCTGTGAGATACTGAATTTGGTGACATGTGGATGAGGAATCTTATTGTTTGTGATTTACTGTCCTCCGCAATTGATTCTACCCTGGAGAAAGCTCCCCTGACATTTCTCTCTAATTAACCAGGTGCCTTCAGAGCTTCCTCTGCCAGACGTCCTATACATACTACACATTAATTTACAAATATATACATCCTGCAGATAAAAATAGCTTTGACATTTTGAAATCCCATTTGACCCCTAGTGGTTCATCACCCCAATAATCACAATTCCCTCCACCTCCACTTATAATATAAGTGGGTGTCATTTTATATAAGGCAGGCCTATTGGCTTTGTCAAGGGATCACCACATGACTATACAAGGCAAGCCTATGTAAGACAAGCATATTAGCTTTGTCCAGGGATCACCATATCAATATATAAGGCAAGCCTATTGGCTTTGTCAAAGGATGACATGGATAACATCATAAGAACAATAACCACATGTTAGAGGTTACCATCATAACATTGGAATCGGTTACAATGTTTAAATGCAATCATTATTAATATAAGCATGGTAGTGTTTACCAATTATCCTAAAATACTATTAAAAAAAGGCATTGAAGATTAAAATAACTTGTTGGAGTATTTCATTAACACAGTCAGGCCACTTGAAATGTAGCCATAGGACCAACCACTAGGTGTCCCCGCACTGCAGAGCACCACAGCAAAGGCTTAATTCTCAGAGTGCATTAAACACATGCTAAAACTCTCCTGGGGTCATATTTTTCATGTACATGGAGGCTTAGGACAAGTTTTTAAATCATTTTGAAAGTGGGCTGCGGAACTGTGTGCAGCCCGAATAACATTGGAAGATAATGTTGGTGGTCCTTCTACTTTAGGAGCACTACAAGCGCCAAATAAATAATTAAATTAGCCCTCATAGGGCGTTATGAGGCGCTCCCAAACTGGGAACTGTGCATGTTTTATTAGCAGGTTTGCTTACTTTTTTCTTCAAGCAACTTTGCCTCATGTCTTTCTTTTTTTCTTTTCTTTTTTTATTCACCCCTAGCCTCTCCAAACATTGGACAGCGCGGTGAGCCCACTTCGCACTGCCCTGCCGGCTCATCGGCAATCCTCCTTGCGGGAGCACCACCGCTGCAGTTTTGGTGCTGGGCTTCCCCAGTTGCAGGTGTAAGGAATGGCGGGGGTGGGGGGTCCATTTCAGTCTGGAGCACAGGGTCGCTCCACTTGTTCTGGGGGATGGTGTCGCCAGGACAGGTGCTATTGTGGCGGGCCTTGGGAATAGCATTGTGAGGCTAAAATAGCCTCTTAGGAAGGGGGTGCCATGAATGCCCATCCCCATATGAAATATAAATATGGTTTGGCACCAGCCCCCATGGGCTTGGCACTCCTTAAGGGAGATCTTGAAAGTGCGGTGGAGTCCCAAGCGTGCCCTTCTCTTTGCAGGCAAGCTAAAATGGGCAATCTTCCAAGGTTCATAACTCTGTCCCAGTTGGACTGATATTCTTGAACTTGGGCTCATTTTGTTCCTGGTGGCAAGCTCTAGCCACCGGGCGCATTCTCATCAGGCTTTCTGGACTTTTAAAGGGGAGCACTTTGCAGGGGCTGGTTTAATTTGCTCCCTGAGCTAACCTCCTCTGTTTTGCTCTGCTTAGGCCCCATGGCCCCCTTGCCGTCTTGTAGGGCACCTGAGGGGCAGTGGAGTTCCAGTCTTCCCCCAAATGATCTTCAGGGGTTACCAGGAGTCCAGCCTACTGGCTCTGGAAAGACCAGTCTGTTGGTCAGCTGTAGACAAAGTCCTTCATACATCATGGGCATCAGGTGGCTTTTCCTTCCAGCTGTCCATGGGTCTTTCCTTCTTGCCTTCCAAGTCCAGGTTCTTGCTCACTGTCGCCCTTTGTGCAGGGGCTTTTAAGTGTGGGCGGAAAGTTCTAGATACCAGGCACCCCATGCCAATCCTAGGATGCCACATCATTCCTCCATCCTTGTCCCAACCCTCCTGCACAGCAATCTGGGACAATCCAACATGACATCGTTATGTTTCCTATGTGAAGAGCCCCTCTGAGGGCCTCTGCTCCACCCCTAGCTGAAATCACTACCAGATACCTTCCTACCAACTCTTCATTGGGGAGCCCCTCCTGTGTTGGCTAAAATGCCTGCTCTTCCTATTGCATTGATTTGCATATGACTGGGTCCAAACTGGGGTGGCATGGTGAGCAATGGATTTAACCCAGTTCTCTTGAATGGGGGTGAATGTTTTGATTTGCTCCGCATTCCGTCCATCTGTGCATTTTGCTTTCTCGCCCTAACTGCGCCGGGTATGCCCAGACGTGGGTCCTGGGCTCACTGATTCACTGGTTTCAAGCTAGCCTGGCTGATGAGGGGTGATGTTCTGAAACCGGTCCCAGGATGCTTGTTTCCGGTCCAGGGAGGACCTGGCTTGGCAGTTAGGGCTGGACTGTTCCCATGAGGCACAGGGTCAAGACTGATCTGCATATGGCTGGGTCCAAACTGGGGTGGCATGGTGAGCAAAATAACAATGGATTTAACCCAGATCTCTTGACTGGGGGATGAATGTTTGATTTGCTCTGCATTCCGTCCATCATCTGTTTGTCTTTTGCTGGAATCTGATTGAGTTGAGCCAGAGAAACTGACTGTTCTTGACCACTCATAAAATGTAGCCGCATGTTATTAGGATCTGCATTTTCGAACTCACCCTGCATGTTTTGCCCCAGTCTGACACCTTGCTGGACTGTGTAGACCTATGTGAGGCAAAACTGCACTTTAAGGCAGATTTCTCCTATTTATATAATAGTGAAGCACTACAGATTTATCAGTGAACCCTACTTGACGTATCTATGAATGCTACCTTGTACAATAAGGTCTATCCAAGGCCAGCATCTACCCTGACGGAGTACCTTCCGTGCCAAACTATCTGTGAGCAATTACTGGGCTGCGCATGACAATAGTCTCACAAGTGCAGACCGCACACATGTAACCGGTTCACTGCCCCTTACACTAGCTGTGTTTTGGCTTCCTTGCCTTAAGAGGCAGACACTGGCAGTAAACATGCTTTGTCCAATTACCATGAAATTACTGTGCTTGAGACTTGGGTAGTGAGATTCACTCACAGTAAATGCAAAAAAATTGGTTGATAAAGTGAAAAATGTGTGTGGACTAAATGGGTGGAACTCATTTTGGTACTGATTTTGTGCTTTGATTTGTGCAATTTCAGATGAAGTCTTTCTTGGTTTCCTTCATTGTCGCCTCTAACACTTTTGTTTTTGTGTTAAGGTCATCTAACTTCTCTAATATTGATCATGCTTCTTGAATCGGTTTGATTATTTTCCGAAGTCACATCTATTTTTTATTTCCACTGTTAAGCTCATAAGCATTTCTTCTACTGACTTTGTGGCTAAATTATATTTGGGGGATCATTTCCACTATTGCTAGTGTCCTCTGTTGTAGTTTCTGAGATGGGGTTCCACTTGGGATTACCTATAAATCAAATATATGCTAGAGGTCTAATGTTTTTTGCCTAATACCAAATTTTCAGCTAAGGACAGGACATCATATGCATTTGTTATTGATATTTCAGGGATGATTTGTAACCCTCCTTTAACTCCCTCCGTAAATGTTCAATTTTTGCTACAATCTGTGCAGAAACTGCGAGTTTCGTTATCTGAGCGCCCCTTCGTTATATTCCACCTGAAAAGCAATCCGTACTATCCCCTAATCATCAGGGGCCACTGTAATGCACTTATTACTTTTTACACATTTTGTTTAATTTGCAAGCCTCCATTTCACTATTTGGAAAGCTATTTTCAGCTACCACTCAGGGTGGAAAAAAAACAATCTGAGCAACGTGGTCTTTCTCATTTTGTGATGAACCCATTTATGTTTTTCATTGTGCTTACTTTTTGCTGTACACTTCAAACTTTTTGTGTTTTTAGTACTTGTCACGCCTGAAGTTGCCCCTATTGTTAAATTGGGTCCTTGTTATTTCAATAAATTGGTGTACATAGTTTTCTGGACTATTGGCTAACCCCCAGATGCAGTATTTGGTAGCTTAGTGTGCACCCTGTACTCTTCCACTTTTCCAGTGCTGGCTGTAACTCTCCTGTGCTCTTCGTAGTGGATCTGGCAGCCTACCTCATGGTCTTGACACAGTTGCTGAGCTGCGCACTTCCCCAGGTGAGAAAAATACTTGGATGCTTTCCTTCCATCTGGGTCATCTGCAATATTAATTTTTTCTTGCTAAATTTATACAGAGGTCTATTTAATATATATTTTTTAAAACTCAGTTCTTCCTAGGACTAAGTTTATTATCACTTTTTGGAATTTGCAGCATGAGGAACTCTTTTTGGGCATTTAATGTGTCCACCATGTCCCCCCCCCTCACATTGCATAATGGTGTCTGAGCTTTTATTGAAGAGCCAGAGCTTTTGTTTTTTTCACTGCCCACTAGAAGAGGGGTGCACTGACCACTGTTAATATCCTGGGTTATGGCTAATTGAAAACTATAATTAAACAAAGAACATAGCCATTTAGCTCTGTACTCCGAATTATCTTTAATCAGCACTGCAGGGCATATATTTAGCCACCCCCACCCCAGATCTGCAGTAACTCATAAACTCAGTTATAGTACTCCCGCTGATGGCTAAGTCAGCAAATCATGCTTTTTGAGTGACAAGTCTTATTTGCCTGAATATATCACTGAAAGAAAGGGAAATTGTGTGGTTTACCTATGCTTCAGGGTTATATTCTTTATCATGATTTAACATGTCTATATATGATCAGAATATCTCTAAATCTTGCACTGTACAGATCTTATGTGGCAGATATGTAGTGCAAAACTGACCAAAAGACCTTGTAGCACTGTACAGATGTTAAACTATTCAATCCACTACTTCCCTGTGTGTTTATTCTTTGCTTCACGTTGCGTTCCCTTGCTGCTTAATTTCCTCTGTTAGTGACCTGAAAGGGTTGTAAACAAAGATTCCCCATTTCCGTGCCAAGGGCCCTTTTATCCACTCTAAACGTAGTGTGATAAGCCAAGTATTTTATTTTTATTTTTGGATACTATGACTCTTGTGCTTGCAACGTGGACTCAACTGTGGATTCAACTGTTGCTGTAAACTGTCACCTCCTCCTCCTCCTTATCTCAATCTTGCTCATTTAATGTGTTAGGAGGCTGATCAAAGCACTGAATTGATATTGGCATTTCCACTGCACTATATTGCACAACTCCAGCAGACCACTTAAATATTTTGGGTTGTTCTGTCCCTCACATTACACCAAAGGAAAACAGCAGAGGGGATCTGTCTCATTTCTTGCTGCTTTTAAAAGTTTTTATAGTGGTTTGAGATCTTCAGTGAATGACAGACATCACTTGAGGGAATAGTCCAAAACTTCTTCCTACTGAATGAAAGCTTTCATGTAACCTATTGGACTCTTTTATGGGCATTTACCATTTTAAGATATCAACCATGTACTGTGGAGGAAGTCTAATGTTAAGTCTAATAATCCTCGTTTTCTCTGTCAGGGTTTTGAGCTTTTGGGAAAAAGAACATTTTGCCAATGAAGCCAGTTGTAGCCTTGGGAGTTTTGTTAAATTTCAGTTAGTCGACTGTTGCCATCGTGACAGCATCATAGTGTTTCTTCTGCACATGGGATATAATTAATAAGAGCTCAGTCAATGTTTTCCTTCTTTTTTTGGGAGGGTAAAAGGGTTGATGTGCACATGACCCAACATCATTTTAACCATCAAGAGCGTATCACTCTTGTAATCTCATCTAATGTTTAAAATATTAGAGATGGATAAAGATAATCTGACTTTTAAATAGCAGTGCAAAACAACGTATGTTGATGGCTTTCCGAGGAGTGACCAAGATGGCCACACTTTGTAGCTTTTGAACTGAACTAACAGAGGTCCAGTATGAAATTTTGTCTACAGCTATGATTTCTTGTAGATTTATAAAACCATGCCCACTAATCAATGAGAAATACTGTTCATCTTTTACATTTTTTCTGTAAGCCCTCTTTTGGACCTACATGTCATTTATGTGCTCAAGCACAGCATTTTCCTTAAAACCGTCTTCAGCATGCTGTTGAGTGGTTAAAGTCCCTACATTCTTCTCTGTCATTGTTTCTGCGCACATGGACTCAAGATTGCACTTTCCTCAGGTCTTCCCACCACTGATTGTAGGATCATGGGGAGAGTGCTTAACTTTTCTAATATTTTAGAGCAGAACATTTAATGAGCATTACCTGAAGCCCCTGCCACTGGACTAGAGCGCGTTGGACTCCTTTTATTGTCTAAATATGTTAATATACCGATTACTTCCTAGCTTTCACCACTCCTTTCTGTAGTGACTGCATCATCTTTACCAATTTGTAGCGTAAAGGTTTCAAGGTCCATGATGGTTAGGGTAGTAGAGCCATTCAACTTTCCATAATGAAGATTCCCTATTAGCAGCGAAAAACACTCAGGACAAAGGAAACCAAGACATGTTCCTTCTTCCAGTCTCATGTCCGTGTACTTTGGAGCTAGTTAACTGTTGCACAATGACATGGTAATCAACTGGTTGTCTTATATTGTAGTTGCAATTGTATGGGGCTCGTATCATATTTTTACCCTTTGTACTTCCACCATGCATACATCTAATATACCAATTTCACCTAACTCTTTCCCTCAGAAGTCTGCTTTTTTTTCTTTTGTTGAGAGCCTTGTTGTGCGACTGCCGTCTTCTTGCATACAGTGGCTCCACAGACGACATGGATAGATTTTGGACAGCAGCATGTTTCGGTTCTTGGTAGTAAAGGGGCTGTAATGCATCAAGAAACCTACATCCCTGTCTTATACCCCCACACCCTCCTTCTCTTGACATTCAAGTTCTCACAACTTAAAGCGATGCGACAGCTGTTGGATGTCACGCAAGAGATTGAGGGACAGATCTGAAAGAGACACGTTAGTGATAGATTCCTTACCTTAGAATATCCCCAGGCGTCAGACTGGATCCGGAAAGTTTTTCGTCAGCAATACCCCTGCGCGCCGGTAGGCGGCGTCGTACTGCTCCGCGTACGTCGCTGGTGTCGTGGTCGCCGAGATGACGTCATGGGAGCTATTTAGACGCGCCCACGCGCGCTGACGTCAGTTCTTTCTTTTTCCGCGCCAGCAGCGCAGATCCGAGAGAGAGCAGTAACCCTAGTTAAGTTTTAACTTGGTAATTGTTTGTCGAGTAATCGACTCTGGTGCAGTAGGGATGCCCGGGTTTAAATCCTGTGGGGTCTGCCGCCGCAACATGTCGGTAGCGGACCCGCACGACGTGTCTCTCTTCTGCTTGGGGCACGCCCATGACCCCGAGGCGTGCCCCGATTGCTGGGCCATGGCGCCGAAAGCTTTGCGGGAGCGTTCCCGAAAGTCGATCAAGGTCCCGCTCCCGTGGGAGGTCGAGAGACCGGTCGCGGAGCCGCTACCTTCGCTCGTCGGACTCGGGGACAGGTAAGTCACGGCGCCATAAAAAATCAAAGAAGCGACGTCGTTCGTCTTCTACCCCTCACCGGTCCCAGGACGTGGTGGAGGGGGCGGGGGGTCACTCCCCCGCGGCTCCGCTAGAGCCCCCGTCGTTGCCTGCGGCCTACCCGTCCTTTCCGGGCCCGCACGCGACGTCGGAGGAGATACAGGTCTTCCTGTCGGCCATGGGCCGTTTATTTGCCCCATCGGGTCCCTCCGGAGCGCCTTCGGGCCCCGCGGACCCATTGGGCGGGTCTGCCCTTGTGCCGGCGCTGCCGGCTCTGGCCTCGACGCCGGTGCCGGATCCGGCGCCGGCGTAGGCGTTGGATCTGGCCTCGGCGCCGGGCTCGACGCCGGGCGCGGCGCCGCAACTGACGCCGAACCAGACTTGGTCTCTTACCCCCCCGATTCCAATTCTTGGTACAGAGTTTCTCCCATTTCCCCGGGCGCCTCGTCCTTACCGGCCAACACCGGTACCTGAAGGAGAGTACTGGGAGGGGTCTGAGGACCCTCTTGCGGCTCCATGCGAGAATGAGCCTGAATGGGAAGAAGACCTGGAGGGTCCTGTGGATCTGGATTTCTCTCCACACCCTGGCACACTGTCCCCTTCTTTCGTGGCTACGGAGGAGGTGGGGACTTTTTCAGTGGTGCTGCGTAGGGCGGCTCAGGCTCTTAACCTTGAGCTCCCTTCTGTGCCTATCAGAACGAATCTTCTGACTGAGGTGCTGCAGCCAGCGTCGTCCTCTGCGGAGCCGCTGCTGCCCTTCAATGAGGCACTCACTGATGTCCTATTGAGCACCTGGGGCAAGCCTAACACAGGGGTTCCTGTGGATAAGGGGGTGGCACGCCAGCTTCCTCACGCAACAGCCAACACCTAAGAGTCTGGTTGTCCAGGCCTCTGCCTCTCCGAGCGCATTCCTTTCTGCTCCCCCGGACAAGGAATCTAAGAAGCTGGAGCAATTAGGAAAAAAGATCTTCACTTGTGCAAGTTCAGGGTTGCGGGCGGTGAATACAGCGTGCCTGTTGGGCCGCTATTCACATTCCGTATGGGACACCGTGGCACAGGTGCTTCCTCAGTTCCCGGTGGAGGCTCGGGCGGTGCTCTCCCAGGCTGTTGCGGAGGGGAGAGATGCTGCAAAATTCACCATCCGTTGTGGACTTGACACAGCAGATTCCCTCGGCAGGGCGCTTTCCACAACGGTGGCGCTCCGTCGTTACGCTTGGCTCAGAACCACTGGCTTCTCCGGCGATGTCCAAAACACCCTGTTGGACATGCCTTTTGATGGCACACTCCTGTTTGGTGACAAGGCGGATAGTGCCCTGGAACGCTTTAAGGACTCTCGGGCTACGGCCCAGTCCTTAGGTCTCGCCACCACACGCACTCCCACGGGGTCTGCTTTTCGCTCCTTTCGAGGGCAGGGTCGAGGCGTCCAAACGCGTTCCTTTCACAGCAGCAGTCTCAGCGTGGCCGAGGTCGGGGGGGCCCGCCGAGGTGGGTCACGGGGCCAGCGGGCGTGTCAGTCCACCGCCGCCTCCAAACCTTCCTAGTCCGGTCTTTCAGGCCCACCAGACGCCAGTGGGTGGCAGGATTCGCCATCACCTCCCCCACTGGCGCACCATCACTTCAGACAGGTGGGTTCTGCAGATAGTCCGAAGGGGCTATTCCCTCCCCTTCCAGTCTACCCCCCAGCCATGCCACCTCAGTGCCACCGCATGTCGGGGGATCACTTGGCACTTCTCCAGCAGGAAGTCGTGGCCCTCTTAGCCAAGGGGGCCATCGAGCGCGTTCCGACGCCAGAAGTAGGTTGTGGTTGTTACTCCCACTACTTCGTGGTTCCCAAGAAGGACAAAGGTCTGCGTCCTATCTTAGACCTCCGGAACGTCAATCGCTTCCTCCGGAAGGAGAAGTTCAAGATGCTCACGCTTGCTCAGGTCTTGTCTTCCCTAGACCCGCAAGACTGGCTGGTAGCGTTGGACTTGCAGGATGCTTATTTTCATATTCCCATCCTGCCTGCCCACCGGCATTACCTACGGTTCACGGTAGGCCACGAACACTTTCAGTTCACTGTGCTCCCTTTCGGCCTTACCAGCGCCCCTCGGGTGTTCACAAAAGTGATGGCGGTGGTCGCAGCTCATCTGCGCAGATCAGGGGTTTCAGTCTTCCCCTATCTCGACGACTGGCTGTTGAAGGCGGGATCGCCCCAGGCAGTTGTCTCCCACCTCCAGACTACGGCCGACCTCCTGCATTTGCTGGGGTTTTCCATCAACGTGCCGAAGTCACACCTGATTCCCTCTCAGAAGCTCCTCTTCATCGGAGCGGTTTTGGACACAGCACAGTTCCGGGTTTATCCTCCCGAACAGCGAGTCCGGGACATACGGGCTATGATTCCGATCTTTCGGCCCTGGTCCTGGGTGTCGGTCAGGAAGACCCTGAGGCTACTGGGCCTAATGGCCTCCTGCATCCTGCTGATCAATCATGCCAGATGGCATATGCGGGCTCTGCAGTGGGACCTGAAGTTCCAGTGGACGCAGCATCAGGGGAATCTGTCCGATTACGTCCACATCTCGGAGGGCACTGCAGGACTTGCAGTGGTGGCTCACGGACCAGCGTTGGGTCAGCGGCAGATCCCTCTCCCTTCCCCAACCAGAGCACACAGTGGTGACGGACGCGTCCCTCCTGGGATGGGGCAGCCACATGGGAGAGGCGGAGATCAGAGGCCTCTGGTCTCCGGCGGAGTCCAAGCTCCATATCAACCTTTTGGAGCTCAGGGCGATCCTACTTGGACTGAAAGCATTCCTTCACTCTGTCAAGGGGAGAGTAGTGCAGGTGTTCACGGACAACACCACCGCCATGTGGTACTGCAACAAGCAGGGCGGGGTGGGGTCGTTGACCCTTTGTCAGGAGGCTCTATGTCTCAGGATGTGGCTGGAAGATCAAGGTATTTCCTTGACGGTTCAACACCTGGCAGGTACCCTAAACGCCAGGACGGACGAACTCAGCCGCAGGTGCATGTTGGATCACGAATGGCGTCTTCACTCAGAGGTGGCACAAGGTCTCTTTCAACAGTGGGGAGAGCCTTGGTTAGATCTATTCGCCACCGAAGAGAACTCGCAATGTCAGCAGTTCTGCGCGTTGGAGTTTCCAAGGCGGCATTCGCTCGGCGAAGCTTTTCGTCGCGAGTTGAGTTCCGGTCTATTGTACGCCTTTCCGCCTATACCACTTCTACCCAGAGTGCTGAAGAAGATCAGACGCGACCGGGCCCAAGTCATTCTTGTGGTGCCGGACTGGGCTCGAAGAGTTTGGTATCCCGAGCTACTCCGTATGAGCGTGGATCCCCCGATCCGACTGCCTCTTCGGGAGGATCTCCTGTCGCAGCACCAGGGGACGGTCCTCCACCCGAACCTGTCCAGCCTCCACCTCCTTGCGTGGAGATTGAGCGGCGACAGCTGATTCCATTTGACTTGCCTCCTGAAGTCTGTAATGTGATTCTGGCAGCCAGGCGTCCCTCCACAAAAACGGTATACGCCCGTCGGTGGAACAAATTTGTGGCATGGTGTGCAGCAAAAGCTGTAGATCCTCTTGCTGCCCCTCTTTCTGACCTCCTCTTGTTCCTTCTCTCTTTGGCCCAGCAGGGCTCTGCTCTGGACACTATCAAGGGCTACCTTTCTGCTCTTTCAGCCTTTCTTAGGCTGCCTGATCAGCCCTCTCTTTTCAAGTCCCCTGTTAACAGATTTCTCAAAGGCATTACTCCCCTTTTCCCTCCTGTTCCTTTTGTCATGCCTCAGTGGGACTTGAACCTGGTTCTCACATACTTAATGTGCGCTCCCTTTGAGCCTCTTCATAACTGTCCTTTGCGGTTATCAACTTTGAAAACTGTGTTCCTGGTGGCCATCACTTCCGCTCGGCGGGTGAGTGAGCTCCAAGCTCTTTCCTGTAAACCTCCTTTCCTGGCGGTTCATCCGGACAAGGTGGTTCTTCGACCACGTCCCTCCTTTCTACCAAAAGTAGTCTCTGCCTTTCATCTCGGGCAAACTGTGACTCTGCCCACTTTCTTTCCGCCTCCGCACCCTTCAAGAGAAGAGGAGAGGCTCCACTGTCTGGACCCAAAACGTGCACTTTCGTTCTATCTCAACCGCACACAGCAGTTCCGGGTGGATGACCAGCTCTTTGTTGGCTACGTGGGCGCCAAGAAAGGCCGGGCTGTGCACAAGAGGACTATCTCACGATGGGTTGTCTTGTGCATTAAAGCCTGTTACTCTCTGGCTAAAAGGAACCTCCGGTTGGGCTGCGCGCCCATTCTACCAGGGCGACAGCAGCTACTACAGCATTGGGACACGGTGTCCCCCTGCAAGACATCTGTCAGGCGGCCACTTGGGCCTCGTTGCATACTTTCACAAAGCACTATTGCCTTGACAGTCAAGTCCGGAGAGACGGCTTCTTTGGCCGGTCGGTTCTCTGTGACTTTCTGGTGTGATTTCACTTCGCAGACCCACCACCGGGGATGGTATTGCTTGGGTATGTATTCTAAGGTAAGGAATCTATCACTAACGTGTCTTTCAGATGCACAAGTTACTTACTTGTGTAACGATATATCTGTAAGAGACAGTAGTTAGTGACAGATTCCTTACCGCCCGCCCATCCTCCCTGTTCTGCGAACTGTTCTCTAGGGTTCAGGTCATCCCTATCTGAAAGAGACACGTTAGTGACAGATTCCTTACCTTAGAATATCCCCAGGCGTCAGGCTGGATCCGGAAAGTTTTTGCGTAGCAGTACCCTTGCGCGTCGGTAGGCGGCGTCGTGCGGCTCCGCGTCCGTCGTCGGCGTTGGGATCGCCGGGATGACATCGCGGGCAGTACTTAGACGCCGCCCCTGCGCGCTGACGTCGGTTCTTCTTTTTTCCGCGCCAGTAAGCGCAGATCCGGGAAGAGCAGTGCCCTAGTCATTTTTTGACTAACGTTTTGGTGATTTTTCACTGTTTTCTTAGTCATCTCGGCTCCACGGTGTCGGTAGGGATGCCCGGCTTCAAGCCATGCGACGCCTGTGGTCGAATGATGTCGATCACAGACCCGCATCAGGATTGTCTCTACTGCCTCGGCTGCGACCACGACACGAAGTCGTGTTCCGACTGCCGGTCCTTGCACCCGAAGGCTTTGCGAGAGCGGTCTCGAAAGCTCCTCGAGGTCCGGCAGTCGGCTCCGCGCCGCACCAAGCCCCGGTCACAGGAGAGGTCGAGGGGCCGGTCGCGGAGTCCTCGCCCGTCATCGGAGTCCAAGTCTTCGCACTCCTCGGGTAAGTCGAAGCACAAAAAGTCTAAGAAGCACCATCGCTCTAAGACTTCGCCTCGCTGGTCTCGCGACTCGGCTGAGGCCCCTGTCGGCACCGTCCCCGCGGCTCCGGATGTGCCTGTGGCGCCGCCCCCGCATTACCCGTCCTTCCCGGGTTCGGGGGCGACTCCGGCCGAAATACAGGAATTCCTGTCGGCCATGGCCCGCCTCTTCGGGCCTCAAGGCCCCTCCGGTGCACCTTCGGGCCCCGCGGGCCCTAATGGGATTGCACCGGCGCCGCCGACGACTCCGGTCCCGGCGCCGCCTGTCCCACCAGCCTCGCTTCCGGCCCCGGCTTCGGCCCCGGCCTCGATCCCGGCTCCGGTGGTACCGCAATCCCCATAGACGCCGGTTGACCTAACCACGCCTCCCCCGTTGTCCCCGGTGCCGTTCCTGACGCCGCCCGTGGCTCCGGGCGGCGTCGTTCCCCAGTTGTCTCCGGATCCGGACGCGGCGTCGGACCGACGTCGCCCGACGCCGGCTCCGGCACCCATGAGACCTTGGGTCCCGGACGTCCCTCCTCCTCATTTTCAACCTGAGGAGGACCAGGAGAGCTGGGAGGGGTCGGATGACCCTCTCACACAGCAGTGTGACTATGATCAGGACTGGGCAGAGGAACTTGGGGATGCCAGTGGTCTGGACACTTCCCCTGACACTGGCATGCTGTCTCCTCCTTCCGTGGCTACGGAGGAGGGAGCAAATTTCGCAACGGTGTTGCGTAGAGCAGCTGGAGCCTTACACCTCCAATTGCCTACAGTGGCTGTCAGGACTAACCTCCTGACTGAAGTGCTTCAGCCGGCAGCTACCTCCTCGGAGCCATTGCTGCCGTTTAATGATGCACTTTCTGACGTTCTTTTGGGCACCTGGTCCAAGCCCGCCACAGGGGCTCCTGTCGATAGGAACGTGGCCCGACGCCATCGCCCTGCTCCGGGCGACCCCTTGTTTCTCTCCCAACATCCCACCCCCGAGAGCTTGGTTGTCCAAGCCTCTGCCTCCCAAACCGCCTTCCCTACCGCCCCTCCGGATAGGGAATACAAACGCCTGGATCAATTTGGGAAGAAGGCCTTTTCTTCCTCCAGTGCTGGCTTGCGGTCCGTGAACACCGCTTGCCTTTTGGGCCGATACTCCCACTCTCTGTGGAATTCGGTGGCGCTCGTCTTGCCCCAGTGTCCTGAGGAGGTCCAGACACTGCTTTCCCGCGCCATTGCGGAAGGAAGGGATGCAGCAAAGTACACCATCCGTTGTGGCCTTGATACCGCCGACTCGCTGGGCAGATCGCTTGCAACGACAGTGGCGCTGCGTCGCCACGCCTGGCTGAGGACGACTGGTTTCTCGGGAGATGTCCAAAACACACTCATGGACATGTCCTTTGATGGAGTCGGTCTTTTTGGTACCAAAGCAGACCATGCGCTGGAGCGTTTTAAGGACTCACGGGCTACTGCCAAGTCCCTGGGCCTTTCTGCTGTGCGCCCTCCGCTAACCTCTGCTTTTCGCCCCTTTCGTGGGCACGAAAGGGGCGCCCAGTCACGTCCGCTGCCCAGCCACCGGCCCGCGCAGCAAGCGACTTCGCGTGGCCGAGGACGTGGCTCCCGCCGTGGCGGGTCAGGCAACCTACGTGCGGGTCAGGCCACCATCCCCCCCCCCCCTGTCCGCGGCCTCCAAGCCCTCCTAGTCCTTCCTTTCAGGTGCACAGCACGCCAGTAGGGGGCAGGGTCCGCCATCACCTTCACCACTGGCGTGCCATCACCTCGGACAGGTGGGTCTTGGACATTGTCCGAAGGGGCTACTCCCTCCCCTTCGAGACCACCCCCCCAGCCATGCCACCTCAATTCCACCACATGTCAGGGGATCACTTGGTGCTTCTGCAGAAGGAAGTCAAGGCCCTCTTGGCCAAGAGGGCCATCGAGCATGTTCCGACCCCAGAAGTAGGACGTGGTTGCTACTCACACTACTTTCTGGTGCCCAAAAAGGACAAGGAGGACATGCGTCCTATCTTGGACCTCCGGAACGTCAATCGCTTCCTCCGGAAGGAGAAGTTCAAGATGCTTACCCTAGCTCAGGTCTTGACTGCCCTCGACCCCGGAGACTGGTTGGTAGCGTTGGACTTGCAGGACGCTTATTTCCACATCCCCGTCCTGCCGGCCCATCGGCGTTACCTGCGGTTCACGGTAGGCCTCGAGCATTTTCAGTTCACCGTGCTCCCCTTTGGCCTTACCCTTGCCCCTCGGGTGTTCACGAAAGTGATGGCGGTGGTCGCAGCTCATCTGCGCCGGGCAGGGGTTCCAGTCTTCCCCTACCTCGACGACTGGCTGCTGAAGGCGGGTTCGTCCCAGGCAGTTGTCTCCCACCTCCAGACTACGGCCGAACTCCTGCACTCGCTGGGGTTCTCCATCAATGTGCCAAAGTCGCAGCTGATTCCTTCTCCACAGCTCCTTTTCATCGGAGCAGTTCTGGACACGACGCAGTTTCGGGCCTATCCTCCCGAACGGCGAGTCCGGGATATTCAGGCTATGATTCCGATCTTTCGGCCTTTATCCTGGGTTTCGGTACAGATGACCCTGAGGCTGCTGGGCCTCATGGCCTCCTGCATCCTGCTGGTCAATCATGCCAGATGGCATATGCGGGCTCTGCAGTGGGACCTGAAGTTCCAGTGGGCGCAGCACCAGGGCAACCTGTCCGATCACGTCCAGATCTCGGAGGGGACTGCAAAACAGTTGCAGTGGTGGCTCTCGAACCGGCAATGGGTCATGGGCAGATCCCTCTCCCTTCCCCAGCCAGAGCACACAGTTGTGACGGACGCGTCCCTTCTGGGATGGGGCGGTCACATGGGAGTGGCGGAGATCAGAGGCCTCTGGTCTCCGGCGGAGTCCCGGCTCCATATCAACCTTCTGGAGCTCCGGGTGATCCGACTTGCACTCAAGGCATTCCTTCCCTCTGTCAAAGGGACGGTAGTGCAGGTGTTCACAGAAAACACCACCGCCATGTGGTATTGCAACAAACAGGTGGGGTCGTGGACCCTATGTCAGGAGGCTCTGCGCCTCTGGACATGGCTGGAACATCAGAGCATATTCCTGATGGTTCAACACCTGGCAGGTTCCCTGAACGCCAGGGCTGACGAACTCAGCCGCAGGTGCATGATGGATCACGAATGGCGTCTTCACTCGGAGGTGGCGCAAGGTCTCTTTCAGCAGTGGGGAGAGCCTTGGTTAGATCTGTTCGCCACCGAAGAGAACGCGCAATGTCAGCAGTTCTGCGCGTTGGAATTTCCAAGGCGGCACTCGCTCGGCGACGCTTTTCGTCACGAGTGGAGTTGCGGTCTGTTGTACGCCTTTCCGCCTATACCACTTCTACCCAGAGTGTTGAAGAAGATTCGGCGCGACCGGGCCCAAGTCATCCTTGTGGCTCCGGACTGGGCTCGAAGAGTTTGGTATCCCGAGCTACTCAGTATGAGCGTCGATCCCCGATCCGTCTGCCTCTTCGGGAGGATCTTCTGTCGCAGCAGCAGGGGACGGTCCTCCACCCCAACCTGTCCAGTCTCCACCTGCTTGCATGGAGATTGAGCGGCGGCAGTTGATTCCTTTCGACTTGCCTCCCGAAGTTTGTGATGTGATTCTGGCAGCCAGGCGTCCCTCCACTAAGGTGGTATACGCCTGCAGGTGGAACAAGTTTGTGGCATGGTGCACAGCAAAGGCTGTGAATCCCCTCTCTGCCCCTCTTTCTGAGGTTCTTCTGTTCCTTCTTTCTCTGGCCCAACAGGGTTCTGCCCTGGGTACCATCGAGGGCTATCTTTGTGCTATCTCGGCCTTCCTCAGGCTTCCTGATCAGCCCTCCCTTTTCAAGTCGCCTGTTGTTAACAGGTTCCTAAAAGGCATTACACACCTCTTCCCTCCTGTTGCGTTTGTGATGCCTCAGTGGGACTTGAACTTGGTTCTTACCTTTCTCATGTGCGCTCCCTTTGAGCCTCTACATAACTTTCCTCTTCGTCTTCTGACTCTGAAGACAGCCTTTCTGGTGGCCATCACATCCGCTCGGCGGGTGAGTGAGCTCCAGGCTCTATCATGCAAACCTCCCTTTCTGTCTGTCCATCCAGACAAGGTTGTTCTTCGGACGCGTCAGTCCTTCTTGCCAAAGGTGGTTACTGCCTTCCACATTGGGCAGACCATCACTTTGCCCACCTTCTTTCCGCCTCCGCATCCTTCCAGAGAGGAAGAGAGGCTCCACCGTCTGAACCCAAAACGTGCGCTTTCCTTTTATATCAACCGCACACAACACTTCCGGGTGGATGACCAGCTCTTTGTTGGCTATGTGGGCGCCAAAAAAGGTCGGGCGGTGCACAAGAGAACCATTTCCCGCTGGGTAACCTTGTGTATCAAAGCCTGCTATTCTTTGGCTAAGAAGGAGCCTCCTGTTGGGCTGCGTGCCCATTCCACCAGGGCAACTGCTGCTACCACGGCCTTAGGCCGCGGTGTTCCGCTGCAGGATATCTGTCAGGCAGCTACGTGGGCCTCGCTGCACACGTTTACAAAGCATTACTGCCTTGACAGTCAGGTCCGGAGGGACGGCTTCTTTGGCCGTTCTGTCCTCCAGGACTTCCTTGTCTGATCTTTGTTCGCAGACCCACCACCGGGGTTGGTATTGCTGGGGTATCTATTCTAAGGTAAGGAATCTGTCACTAACGTGTCTCTTTCAGATGCACAAGTTACTAACTTGTGTAACGATATATCTGTAAGAGACAGTAGTTAGTGACAGATTCTCACCGCCCACCCATCCTCCCCGTTCTGCGAACTGATTTCTAGGGTTAAGGACATCCCTTTCAGGGCCCTAGTATTTTTCAGACACCTATGTCAGCTTCTTGCATGGCTCTGCGTTCCTGGCGCGGAAAGTCGTGTACAGAACTGACGTCCACGCGCAGGGGCGGCGTCTAAGTACTGCCCGCGACGTCATCTCGGCGACCACGACGCCAGCGACTTACGCGGAGCAGTACGACGACGCCTACCGACGCGCAGGGGTATTGCTGACGAAAAACTTTCCGGATCCAGTCTGACGCCTGGGGATATTCTAAGGTAAGGAATCTGTCACTAACTAATGTCTCTTACAGATATATCGTTACACAAGTAAGTAACTTGTGCGTTAAGGTGTTCTCTGCACAACTTCAGGAAAAGATTGACAAGCTCTCCTTTTCTATCCTTCTACTGTTGATAACGATAAATTTTCCTCTTCCTTAGCCCCTCAAAGAATCATGCCACACTGCTGTCTAGGTTCTACCTCTGTTCCTGAACATTAGTCCAGACAATGCGTTGAGGCATTCTGTGTTTCAGGATATTGGGCAAGATTCATCATCTGTCTTTCATCTCTAAGCGTGACCCCTGGCTCCTGAGTATGTACAGTATGGGCACCTGAACCAGATGCCCGAAGGAAGTGAAGCATCTCTCTACCAGATTGTGGTCTTGAAGTGGAAGAGGGTATATGTCTGGTATGTAGGGAAAGATGTGAACTAAGAAGTTAGCAGGAGGAAAATGTGCTCCTTTGCTTTTTTTACCTGGTTAGTCATGACCTTCAGTGTGCCTTTTTTAAAATACATTTGTCTGCAAATACAGTTTCATTCAGATATCCTTCTGAATAAGAATTGTTCACAATTCTAGTAATTAAAGAGTTCCCAGAATGTCTCAGAAATGAATTTTCTCCTGCTGGAGAGCTTAGCCCCATGAGCTTAATATTGTTCCTTCTGGATAAATGCACCTCCTTTTTGAGACTCTGCACAAAACTGACCAACATCTGCCATGAAAGGTGCCTTTTAATGGCTATTACTTCAGCTAGAATTGTATCTGTAACAACAAACCTTATATAGTGTTTCATTATAATAAGGTTTTCCTGGGGAAAAATCCCTCTTGTCTTCCAAAATTGATCTTTGAATTTCATGTTAATCAGACCATATTGCTTCAAACCTTTTCAAATCTAGCTTTCCCAACAGAAGGATATTTGCGTAATCTAGAAGTTAAGAGCTCTGCGCTATTATTTAGAAAAATCCTTTACAAAGGCAAACCGTTCCTAGACTAAAGGGCAGTTTCGCAAAGTGCTTCTTAATACAGACTAACTAGATGGGGAATCTCAGGCCTCATCAAATGCTACCACAAAAGCAAATCAGTTTCCTCTGAGTAAACCAAAGACACATTCTACCAGCTGCTGAAAGGCCACATTGGCCTCATTTGTTGGTGAATGTTTCTCTTCCAGATATCCACAAAGTGGTTCCTTGACGATCATTACATACATTTGCCAAACATTACTGCATTGACTCCAGGTAAGATACCTAGTTGGGCACGATGCTTTGAGTAATCTGTTTAATTCCACCTTTGATTTTCCAGGTTTGAGTTGGGAAAGCTGCTTATTCTGTTTAAAATGTTATGAATATTTGAAGGATTACCATAAGAGAAAAGGAAAGGTTAAGCTACTGGTAATGAATGCTATTTTTGCATCATTGGATCTTCATTAATAGTCATAAATGTTAGAATAATGCCCTGCTGTGAATGTAGACCCCGTAACACTTCATATCAATATATTTGTCCATATTTTTACAGAGTGTTTGCAAATTCCCATATTTCCATATGATATGCAGTACCCTTCAGGAGTTTAATACACCATAAAGAAAAGGCAGCCGACCAGAGGTCACCACACCTATCCCATGTTCCAACAAAGCTGGTATCCACAACTCCATTGAGAGCAAATCAGAGAGAGCGTTGTTGCGGAGTCACAGAGGGCGGGCATTGGAGCTCCCAGCTCGGCGCTGGAGCCCGGAGCTCGTCGGTGGTCGCACGGAGCTTGGCTTGACCCGCAGTCAGGGACAGCGGGACAGAGACGGATACCATAGAATATTGTGGGATTCGTGGTGGCATACGCTGCAGATAGCCACGAGGGAAACCAAGGCGGCTAGGTGACGCTGATCGCACTGGATACAGACAGTCTTGGAGAGCCGCTGAGCCCTGCATCAACGAGTGGAGGTGTTGTGTGCAGAGATTAAGGCGACCAAGCGCCTGCAGGTCGAGGAGGCAAGTGATCAGTTGTGCAGCGGGGTGACAAGGCTAATGCCTCGGTTCCTCTCGTTTGCGCGGAGGCGGTTGGCGCTGGGCCGGTGCGGCTTGCACAACGGAGAGGACCGCCTCACCCCTCTCCTGCGCTCCTGAAGTCTTAGCTTCGTTCGGCTGGATTTCCCGTTCGGGTGAGCCGGAGGCAGAGAAGCAAAAGCGAAGCTGAGCTGAGAGCCGCAGTTGCAGTTTCAACCCCCTAGCTTCCACAACAAGTTCTGGCACTGGCAAAGGAAGGTAGGCGCCGCCAAAATACGCAGTGTCCAGAGTGGAAAGGAGGATCAGCATCAGTGCAGAAGTTCTGAAGGGGCCCGTGAGCCACTGTGAGTTGATGGGCATTGGCGTTGTTGTGGTTCCTCCTCAGTGAAGACAACGGTCCGAAGGTATCAGCCGACCCAGCCAGCAGAAGCAGTCAGCAAAAACTGAGTAGAGCCATCGATAGCGGGAGGCGAGGTAAGGTGCCCGAGCCCGATGGCATTAGTTGACGCTTGCAGAGGGAGCAGCCCAGCTAGGTCTGGGTGTGGCTTGCTGTAGGCCGATTGTGCTCCTGTTCGGGTCCTCTCTCTTTTTCTTGCTCCCTCAACCTCACCAATCTCCTTAACCTGCGAGGCGGATATTTGGCCATACAGTAACAAATATAGGAAGGGCAGCCAAAGGTTCTAGAACATAGTCTTCATCATTGGTCCCTACTAGCTCTAGGCTTGCTCTCGTTCTGCCTCCTGCAAAGAGCTAAAGAGCTAAGGGTTTGGGAGTCGTGCAGTGTAACACTGCGCTTCAGCTGTCACTGAAAATCAGAGAAAATACATATATATAAGTAACTAGTTTGAACTTTGTCAATCGTATTCTGACGTAGAGGTCGGAAGCGGAAGTTGAAGTGTCTCGTCCAAAGCGAGTGAGCGGAGGTGGCATTCAGGCAGGCAAGCCTGAGTGAGATGACCTCAAGAAAAGTACGCTCAGGGCATGTGTTGCTTCGTCACCAAGACAATCCCATAAAATAAAGAGATCGCACAGCAGTACTAGACAATTACAGCAACTTCGTTATAAATACCATCCGGTCATCACCGGTTTCTTCCAAAAGATGCCCTGGACTGTACCTGAGATGGCAGCAGTGGTCCCAGAGGGATTGGTCCCCAACTCCCATCCAGTAACGCCCTCTCCTTCAGACTATGTGGAATCTCAGGGGGGCTATTGCATCCCTGCTGGGGCCCGGACTCCCATAAATGAAGGCGACCAGGATGGCCTAGTTCGGCAACGTCTCGACGCCTCTTTGCCCCCAAATATGGTTATTAGATGCTCTCGTCGCCCAACAGAACCAGCCTCATATTTCTCTGAATAGGTTTAAAATGGACTGTATGCCTGCTGTTACACCTGTCCGGGGGGGGGGGGGTCATGTGTAAGGGACCAAGCCAGGTTGGTGGCCTCGAAGAACCTTTGGGAGATGATCCTAGTATGGTCGAGAGGGCGACGATATGTAAAAAAAAAAAACAAGGTCTGGGGAACATTTCACACTCCCAGATATCGACATTGAAGCTCAAATAAGGGGTTGGGGAGACCCTCCCCATCATACTTATAAGGATGATCACCCAATGAGCAGATCTAATGAAAAGAACTCTTTAATTTTAAATTCTTCTCCTAGGCGTCTCTCTTTGCCCCCTCTATATTGTAGCTCAAGTCATTTGATTGGTTCTTCTTCGGAATCTGCTCACAATGTATTCTTGGCTTGTACAAAGCCGAAGATTGGAAGCGATGGGGATGGTGTCCCCTCGGAATATCTTTTTTGTGTTGAAAAAATATTATATTATATTTTGTCCTTATTAGAGAAATCTTTTCTAAGTTCTGATCATATACTGGAAATTATGTCTGTAATGTTGTTTGAAGTGCAGAAGGTAAATAGGTTTGGCACCGTTACACCTATTCTTATGACACACTCCCATATGGAAACATCTGTGAATGACAGGCCATTACCCCATCTGCTCCTTCGGGAGAGCTGAGAGATGTCTCTGTTCAAGCGGGTATACCACTTCATTTGCTGTCCCCCTCCAGAACCCGTGTGTAACCTCGAAAAGGAAGAGCTTTGTTTAAATTATTTGGGGAGGTAGAACTAAGTCCCCCCTTCTGGAAAGCCTATATTGAAAACTTTCCCTTTGTTTAAAAATGGTCAAAAAAGGGGCATCAGAGAAGTTGAGAAAACCAGTGGACTAGTCTCACAGTCGGGTAGGGGAGGAGGTGGATTCAATTCCCTCTACCTCCCACGCCCAGTACCCTAATCTGCCAGGGGGAGTCGGGTCGAAGGTAGGGAAGAGGGGCAACCCCATAAGAAATCATGAGGGGGAAAATACGAAAAGGAAACATAAAAAGATGAGACAATTTCCCAAACGAAAAGCAAGAAGGTTGCATTTTTCACGGACTTCTGACAGGCAGAGTGACACACACATAATGATGGAGGAGGGAGTTCCTAAATCTCCATTTGAAGGGGGAGTTCCTATGGAGGCCCCCCACACCATCTGGTGTCAGCTGGGAGGTTGGGGGGTTCTGGAGCGTCAGTATCTTCACGGAATTTGATGCCGCAGTCCCCCGAAGAAGCCCAACTCCCCTTGATTAACGAGCTGGTTGACCTCCGGGAGGGGAAATGGGAATGGGACAAGGGGTTTTCATGACCCAGACAGGGTCCGGGGCTAAGGTGGTTGGAAATTTAGAGGGGTGGGTTCAAGTCCTTAGTGTCATTCAGGATGGCCCCAATAGAGCTCTCACAGGGACCCATCTATTGTTTAATAGAAACATGGAGGGCGTTCCACCCGACGCTTCTGTCCCGTACTTGAATACTCAGTCTAACGGTGGTGCACAAGTTTCTAGCCATAGGGATAGGGCCGCTTTATGGATCCCCTCGAGGGATGCCATAAAGAAAACCAGTGTGGTGCAGAATGTTTCATCCTCTATTCTGGACTTCATTTGGTTATTTGACAAATCCTTTCCGGTAAATAGAGGATTCATTCTCAGCTATTTCTCTGAGATTGAGGCCTTAAAGTTGATCTCTACTAGGGATATTTTAAACGTGAAGATTAGCGCATTTGATACTTTTCCCTACTCTAGAGTTACTTTCTGCACCCCGATTGTTGCTAATTTGGTTATGCAGAATTGTGAGCATTTTCTTAATCGAGGGATTGACATTACTTCTGTTTTAGAATATGAGGAATCTCCCCCCATGCGTCACATAAATCTGAAAGAGACTGTTAGTTATAGATTCCTTACCTTAGAATTACCCCCAGGCGTCAGACTGGATCCGGAGAATTTTTTCTTAGCAGTACGCCTGCGCGTCGGTAGGTGGCGTTGGTCGACTCCGCGTCTGTCGTCGTGTTCGCTGGGATGACGTTGCGGCGTCTATATAGACGCCGCCCCTGCGCGCGGACATCAGTTCTTTCTTTTCCACGCCTGCCTAGCGCAGATCCGGAGAGAGCTTGCCCCTTAGTAGTTTTTTGACTAACCTTTTTTGCCCAGATCTCTGTACTGGGGTGAATGTATGACATTGTTCTGCATTCTGTCCATCAATTGTTGTTTTTGCATTTGTCACCCCGAGTGGGTCGGGTATGCCCAGACGTGGGTCCCGTGCTCTCCGTGCCACTGGAATCAAGCTATCCTGGCTGAAGAGGGGTGAAACCCCGAAACCGGTCCTAGGATGCTTGTTTCCAGTCCAGGGAGGACCTGGCTTGGCAGTTCGGGCTGGACTGTTCCCATGAGGCACAGGGTCAAGACTGATTTGCATATGGCTGGGTTCAAACTGGAATGGCATGGTGAGCAAAAAAACGATGGATTTAGGCCCAGATCTCTGTACTGGGGTGAATGTATGACATTGTTCTGCATTCTGTCCAATTGTTGTTTTAACCTTTTTTGTCAACATCTTTTTTTCGAATCTTTGACTCCTGGTGCGCGAGGGATGTCCCATCGTCAGACCGGCTTCAAGCCTTGTGACTCCTGTCACAAACTGATGTCCGTGACGGATCCACACCTCGTGTGCCTCTGGTGCCTGGAGCGAGACCACGACCCGAAGTCGTGCGCCGACTGTCTGGCCATGAACCCAAAGTCTTTGCGGGAGCAGTCCCAAAAGCTTTTGGAGGCCTGGCAGTCTGCTCCCCGTCATTCCCGGTCTCGCTTGAGGGGAAGGTCTCGAGACCGGTCGCGGAGCCATCACACCTCGTCCAAGTCTTAACACTCGCCGGATAAGTCGAAGCAGAAGAAGAAGGCGAAGAAACACTGTTGCTCTTCGCCCTAGGTCGGCTGACGCGAATCAGGACCCGGAGCGTCGTCGCTGTAAGGCTTCGGCTCCGGTGCCTGACTCAGACGATTCCGCGCCTCCCCCCGTTTCCAGGAGCCAGGGCATCCCCTGCCCAGCTTCGTATGTTCTACGAAGCCCTCCACTGTGTGTTTGGGCAGCCCGACTCTGCTGACGCGCCTTTGGGCCCCGCGGAGCCAGTTGGGGGCCCTGGCCCTTCGATGCCGGAGGGCCCCTGTGGATCCAGGCCTGGATCCGAATCGATGCCGGTCAACCTCACCCGACCTTCCCCGGCGCCGGTCCCGACGATGATGCCCCCAGCCGTGCCCCCGGCCGACGCCGCCCCCATCCTAATCCCCGAGTTGGACCCGGAGCTGGATTGACATCTGCCGACGCCAAATCTGACGTCGGAGGGTACTTTTGCTCCCTTGTTAATCACGGATGTTCCATATCGCCCAGAAGGTGGCACTGGTGATGAGGACTGGGAGGGGTCTTCTGACCCTTTAGCAGACCACCTGGAAGAGCCGGACTGGAGAGAGGACCTGGGTGTAGTCAGTGGTCTGGACACTTCTCCTGACCTTGGTATGCTTTCTCCCCCTACCGTGGCTACGGAGGAGGGAGCGTCCTATGCTGTGGTGGTGAGAAGGGCAGCTGAGGCCCTGGGCCTGCAGCTCCCTTTGGTGGCAGTCAGGACTAATCTCCTGACAGAGGTGCTTCAACCGGCGGCGACTTCATCTGAGTCCCTTTTGCCATTCAATGAAGCCCTCACTGATGTCCTTCTGGGCACCTGGTCCAAGCCCAGCACAGGGGCTCCTGTGGAACGGACGATCGCCCGCCGTCACCGCCCGGCTCCGGGCGACCCAGTTTTCCTCACCCAACACCCTTCCCCAGAGAGTTTGGTGGTACAAGCCTCTTAATCTAAGGGTGCATTCCCTTCTGCTCCCCCAGATAGGGAATCCAAGAGGCTGTATCATCTTGGGAAGCGCATCTTCTCTTCCTCCAGCCTGGCATTGCGGTCCGTGAATACCGCATGCCTCTTGGGCCGATACTCCCATACCATCTGGGATACGGTTGCGCAGGTGCTGCCTCAGTGCCCGGAGGAGGCCCGGGCCGTTCTTTCCCAGACAGTGGCGGATGGGAGAGACGCAGCCAAATTCACGATTCGCTCTGGACTGGATACCACCGACTCACTGGGCAGAACAATTGCTACGTCGGTAGCCCTTTGGCGCTATGCCTCGTTGAGGACGTCTGGCTTTTCGGGGGATGTCCAAGCAACCCTGCAGGACATGCCCTTTGATGTCCGTCACCTTTATGGTGACAAGCCAGACTCCGCGCTGGAGTGCTACAAGGATTCTCGAGATATGGCCAGGTCCTTGGGCCCACAGCAACCACCCATCCACCTCAGTCTGCTTTTCGCCCCTTTTGTGGCTACGAAAGGGGCACTCCAAAACACCTCCAGCCCAGACCAGCCACTGGTTCACGCAAGCTACCCAGTCTCAGCGTGGCTGTGAACCTGGGACCCAACGACGTGGGTCTGGGGGCCAGCAGGTAGACCAGTCCACCCTTCCCACCCCTGCAGCAGCCTCCAAACCTTCCTTGTCCTACCTTCCAGGGACATCAGAAGCCAGTGGGCGGCAGGATTCGCCATCGCCTCCCCCACTGGCAAACCATCACCTTGGGCAGGTGGGTTTTGCAGATAGTCCGAAGGGGCTACTCCCTCCCCTTCGAGACTTCCCTTCCCTCCATGCCACCATCTTTCGATCGCATGTCGGAGGATCATTTGGCACTTCTCCGCCAGGAAGTTTCGGCTCTCTTGGCCAAGGGAGCCATCGAGAGGTTTCCTACGCCAGAAGTAGGTCGTGGTTGCTATTCCCGCTACTTTCTGGTGCCCAAGAAGGACAAAGGCCTGCGTCCTATTCTAGATCTCTGGGCCCTCAACCGCTTCCTCCGGAAGGAGCAGTTCAAAATGCTAACCCTGGCTCAGGTCCTATCTGAACTCGACCCTGGAGACTGGATGGTGGCGTTGGACTTGCAGGACGCTTATTTCCACATTCCCGTCCTGCCAGCCCACAGACGTTCCCTACGGTTCATGGTAGGCCATGAGCATTTTCAGTTCACCATGCTCCCCTTTGGCCTTACAAGTGCCCTTGGGTGTTCACGAAAGTGATGGCGGTGGTCGCAGCTCACCTGTGCAGACTAGGGGTTCCAGTCTTCCCCTATCTCGACGACTGGCTGTTGAAGGTGGGCTCGCCCCAGGCTGTAGTCTCCCACTTCCAGACTACGGCGGACCTCCTGCACTCGCTGGGGTTCACTATCAACTTGCCGAAGTCTCGCCTGACTCCCTCTCAGACGCTCCCTTTCATCGGAGCTGTTCTGGACCCAGTGCAGTTTCGGGCCTATCCTCCCGAGCAGCGAGTCCCGGATATTCGGGCTATGATACCGATGTTTCAGCCTCTATCCCAGATTTCAGTGAGAATGACCCTGAGGCTGCTGGGCCTCATGGCCTCCTGTATCCTGCTGGTGGATCATGCCAGATGGCATATACGGGCTCTGCAGTGCGCGGACAGGGGCGGCATCTATATAGACACCGTGACGTCATCGCGGCGAACACGATGGACGCGGAGTCGACTGACGCCACCTACTTCAAGGATACTAGGGCTACGGCCAGATTCTTGGTCCTCGCGGCAACCTCTCGCCCCACTCAGTATACCTTTCGTGGCTACGGAAGGGGTGCCCCACCACGTTCCACCCAGCCACAGGGCCACGCAAGCTACCCAGCATATGAGTGGCCGCGGACGTGGGGGCCAGCGGGCGGGCCAGTCCACCCATAACCCCCCTGCAGCAGCCTACAAATCCTCCTAGTCCGACCTTTCAGGGCCACCAAAAGCCAGTGGGCGGCAGGATTCGCCATCACCTCCCCCACTGGCAAAACATCACGTCAGACAGGTGGGTTTTGCAGATAGTCCGAAGGGGCTACTCCCTCCCCTTTGAGACTACCCCTCCCTCCATGCCACCATCCTTTCACCGCATGTCGTAGGATCACTTTGCCCTTCTCTGCCAGGAAGTTGCATCTCTCTTGGCCAAGGGAGCTATCGAAAGGATCTCTGTGGCAGAAGAAGTAGGTCGTGGTTGCTATTCCCACTACTTTCTGGTACCCAAGAAGGACAAAGGCCTGCGTCCTATCTTAGACCTCAGGGCCCTCAACAGCTTCCTCCGGAAGGAGAAGTTCAAAATGCTCACGTTTGCTCAGGTTCTGTCTGCCCTCGACCCCAGAGACTGGATAGTGGCGTTGGACTTGCAGCATGCCTATTTCCACATCCCCGTTCTGCCAGCCCACAGGCGTTACCTATGGTACACGGTAGGCCACGAGCATTTTCAGTTTACTATGCTCCCCGTTGGCCTTACCAGCGCCCCTCGGGTGTTCACGAAAGTGATGGCAGTGGTCGCAGCTCATCTGCGCAGATCAGGGGTTCCAGTCTTCCCCTATCTCGACGACTGGCTGTTGAAGGCGGGCTCGCCCCAGGCTGTCGTCTCCCACCTCCAGACTACGGCGGACCGCCTGCACTCGCTGGGGTTCACTATCAACATGCCGAAGTCACACCTGATTCCCTCTCAGAAGCTCCTTTTCATCGGAGCAGTTCTGGATACAGCGCAGTTTCGGGCCTATCCTCCCGAGCAGCGAGTCCGGGATATTCGGGCTATGATACCGATGTTTCAGCCTCTATCCCGGATTTCGGTGAGATTGAGGCTGCTGGGCCTCATAGCCTTCTGCATCCTGCTGGTGGATCATGCCAGGTGGCATATGCGGGCTCTGCAGTGGGACCTGAAGTTCCAGTGGGCGCAGCATCAGAGGACTCTTTCCGATGTCGTCCAGATCTCGGAGGTGACTGTACGTCAATTGCAGTGGTGGCTCACGAACTAGGATTGAGTCAGTGACAGATCCCTCTCCTTTCCGACAGCCAGAGTTCACAGTAGTGACGGATGCATCACTCCTGGGATGGGGCGGCCACCTGGGAGAGGCGGAGATCAGCGGTTTCTTTCTGGTGCCGGCGGAGTCCGGTCTCCACATCAACCTTTTGTAGCTCCGGGCGATCCGTCTTGCACTGAAGGCATTCCTTCCTTCTGTCAAAGGAAGAGTAGTGCAGGTGTTCACAGACAACACCACCACCATGTGGTACTGCAACAAACAGGGCGGGGTGGGGTCATGGACCCTATGTCAGGAGGCTCTTCGCCTTTTGAGATGGCTGGAACATCAGGGCATATCCCTGGTGGTTCAACACCTGGCATGTTCTCTGAACGCCAGGGCGGACGAGCTCAGCCGTCGGTGCATGATGGATCACGAATATAGTCTTCACTCTGAGGTGGTGCAAGGTCTCTTTCAGCAGTGGGGAGAGCCTTGGTTAGATCTGTTCGCCATCGAAGAGAACGCGCAATGTCAGCAGTTCTGCGCGTTGGAATTTCCAGCACTCGCTCGGCGACGCTTTTCGTTGCGAGTGGTCTTGCAGCCTCCTGTGTGCCTTTCCGCCTGTACCACTTCTGATCAGAGTGCTGAAGAAGATCAAGCGCGACTAGGCCCAAGTTATTCTTGTGGCTCCGGACTGGGCGCGAAGAGTATGGTACCACGAGTTCTTGAGCATGGCCATCGATCCTCCGATCAGACAGCCTATTCGGGAGGATCTTCTGCTGAAGGGAATGGTCCTCCACCCGAACCTGTCCAGCCTCCACCTCCTTGCGTGGAGATTCAGCGACGACAGTTAACAGCTTTCGACCTTACTCCCGAAGTCTGTAATGTCATCTTGGCAGCCAGGCATCCCTCCACTAAAACGGTATACACCTGTAGATGGAATACATTTGTGGCATGGTACACAGCAAAGGCTGTGGATCCCCTTTCTGCCCCTCTTTCGAAGGTACTCTTATTCATTCTATCTTTGGCCCAGCAGGGCTCTGCTCTGGGCACTCTCAAAGGCTACCTTTCGGCCATATCTGCCTTTCTTCGCCTTCCTGATCAGCCTTATCTTTTCAAGTCCCCTATTGTAAATAGATTTCTAAAGGGCATTACTCATCTCTTTCCTCCTACTCCGTTTGTGATGCCCCAGTGGGACTTGAACTTGGTCTTAACATTTCTTATGTGTGCTCCCTTCGAGCCTCTTCACAACTGTCCTCTCAGGCTCCTCACTCTGAAGACAGCTTTTCTTGTTGCCATCACTTCTGCTTGCAGAGTGAGTGAGCTTCAAGCTCTATCTTCCAAACCTCCTTTTCTGGCTGTTAATCCGGACAAAGTGGTCCTTCGTATGAGGTCCTCTTTTCTTCCTAAAGTGGTTACCTCTTTCCATATAGGATAGACCATCACTTTTCCCACCTTCTTCCAGCCTCCGCACCCTTCGAAGGTGGAGGGGAGACTCCACCATCTGGACCCAAAACGTGCGCTGTCTTTTTATTTCGACCGCAAAAAGGATTTCCAGGTGGATGATCAACTTTGTTGGCTATGTGGGCGCCAAGAAAGGTCGGGTGGTGTAAAAACATACCATCTCTCGGGTTGTCCTATGTATTAAGATCTACTATTCCCTAGCAAGAAAAGAAGCTCCAGTGGGACTGCGGGCCCACTCCACCAGGGCTACAGCAGCTACTACTGCCTTGGGACGTTGAGTCCCTCTCATTGACATCTGTCAGGCGGCCACGTGGTAGTCACTGCACACGTTTACTAAACACTACTGCCTCGACAGACAAGTCCAGAGAGATGGCTATTTTGGCCGTTCTGTTCTCCAGGACTTTCTGGTGTGAACTTAGTTCGCAGACCCACCTCCGGGGTTGGCATTGCTGGGATATCTATTCTAAGGTAAGGAATCTATAACTACAGTCTTTCAGATGAACAAATTTCTTACCTTCTGTAATGATGTATCTGTATGAGACATTGTATCTGTATGAGACATATGTAGTTATAGATTCCTTACTGCCCCACCCATCCTGCCCGTTCTGCGAATTGACTTCTAGGGATAGTGACTCCCTTCCAGGGCCCTAGTTTTGTGCACCAGTGGTCCGTGTTCTGCATGTCTCTGCGCTTCTGGCGTGGAAAGTCGTGTCAGAACTGACGTCAGCGCGCTGGGGCGGCGTCTAAGTAGACATCGCGACGTCATCCCAGCAACCACGACGCTGACGACGGATGCGGAGTGGACCTACACCACCTACCGACGCTCAGGGTACTGCTGCAGAAAAATTCTCCGGATCCAGTCTGACTCCTGGGGGTAATTCTAAGGTTAGGAATCTAAAACTACATATGTCTCTTACAGATACATCGTTACCGAAGGTAAGTAATTTGTTCTTTTAGGAGGCAGCCTCCCACAACAGAAGAATTATATCTGTAGTGTGTAATTTTGTGGACCTCCATAGTAGTTCCACATCATAATAAACTTAAACTTGAAAACAAAACTCCATTCCTATCTGCGTGCACTCCTTACAAGCACCTCCTGCCAAGGTTCAACCTTTGAAATAAGGACATTACAGTCATATAAGATAGAAGTACACCATACTCCATGTTATGATATGAACAAAAAAGTCCCATTCAAATTCCAGAACATTTTCAATTCTTCTCTTTATTTTCTTTTTCTCAAAAAAGTAGCACGTTTACAGTGAGGACAGCCAACGTGTTTCATCCATAAAAGTAGACTTCTTTGGGGCACGTTCTGTTTCATGTATCCAATCCGGGTACATCAAAGAAACTCCACTCGCAGTCTTGCTGAGTTCGCTACATGGGTGGTCTGGGTCAATCCGACCCGTTGTATGCACTAAAATCAATTAAACTGTCCAATCTTCCATTGGAATTTGTCAATCTGTGTCAGTTTGCATCCATGTAAAAGATATCCCTACATGGAAAGTTAGGGCCAATCTGCCACGTATTAGCACTTCAGTTACCCCAGACAGCGCACAGGTCCTGCTAACTGCCTTCTTGCTAGAACCCCAGATGGCCCAGATGATGCTGCCTCAGATTCCTGCGGACATGAAGGAACATTTCAGGAAGTTATCGGTGATGGACAAAATGCTTCTTGTCGCATCATTAATTTGAGCTCAACACAGCTGATTTCCCCGCCCGTGCTATGGGGACTCATATTTCCATACGTCGCCTTGCCTGGCTATGTACCTCCAACTTCTCTGAAGTCCAATCCAATCTGATGGATCTTCCCTTTGATGGGCTACACCGCCTCGACGGTAAAGCAGTTCTGCACTCAACAGGTTTAAGACTTCGAAAGCCACTACACATTCGCTTGATATTCAGCTTCCACCACCTTTCAAGGACTTTCGATCCTTTCGTCATTTTCAGTAATTTGGCGGAGGGTCCTCCTTTCCACCCCAGGGAAGACCCACACTCCAGCATCTTCCAATATAGGGGTCGCTCAAGAGGATAGGGCCGTGGATCTGCATTACAACCTTTCTCCTACTCCTCTTCCTCCTCGCCTCCAGGAAAGCAAGCCTAGTTTTTCTCTAACAGGACACCGGAGCCTGTACGACGGTTGGTGTCCCATTTTCTGCCAGCCTTGAAGATTATTACTTTAGACCAGTGGATCCTTCAGATCACAGAAAAAGGGTGCACCCTTCCCTTTTTTTCAGGTTTCGCCCCCATCCCATCTCCTCCCCACCTCCTGATCATTTGACTATCTTACAGCAGGAGGTGGCAGCTCTCCTTCTAAAAGGGGTGGTGGAGTTGGTGCCATACAAGGAAATAGGCAGCGAATGCGACACACGTTACTTCCTAGTGCTCAGGAAGGACGGCGCTCTGCATCCCATTCTAGACTTCAGGAGCCTGAACTTTTTCCTCAAAAAGGAGAAATTCAAGATTCTGACTCTAGCACAAGTCTTACTAGTGTTGGAGCTTGGAGACGAGGTGGTGTCACTAGACCTGCAGGATGCTTATTTCCATATTCCTAACCTGCTGTCCTATTGGAAGTACTTGCGGTTTGTAGTGGGATTTACTCACTATCAATTTGCAATACTCCCCTTTGGATTGACATCAGCACCTCCAGTCTTCACAAAGGTGATGGCAGTGGTGGCGGTCTGTTTCCGCAGGTCAGGTTGCCCCTTTTTTCTCATACCTGGATGACTGGCTCATCAAAGCTAACTTGCCAGGGATTTGTTGCATCATCTGCAGTCGATGACATCGCCACTCTTTGACCAGGGCTTTTTGATCAATGAGCCCAAATTTCACCTGCGGCTCTGCCAACGACTCTAGTTCATAGGGTTGGTACTGGACACCACCCTCCTTTGCGCCTTTCCTCCTATACAGAGAATTGCAGACGTCCAGGAGATTATTCCATTGTATTAACCAGATGTCAGAGTTCCAGTCCTCAAAGTCTTACGATTCCTGGGTCTGCTAGCTTCCTGTATTCTCGTCATGTGTGCACGTTGGTACATGAGGGCCTGCAGTGGTGCTTCCGCAGGCAGTGGCTCCTGTGTGAGGGGGCTCCGTTGATCTCCATTACCATTGCCCTCAGCTCTGCAGTGGAAGTGGCTTTGGGAGGAAATGAGGCAAACCAGACGTACAGGATGGCCTTCACTTCCCCTTCGTCCGTGAAGACGGTAGTGGTGAATGCTTCTTCTCTAGGGTTGGGAGCTCACCCGGAGGATCTGGAGATCAGAGGCTTCAGGTCTCAAGAAGAGCAGGTTCTTCACATGGACATGCTGGAACTGCAGACAATTTGGCTGGCGCTCATGGCCTTCTTCTCCTATGTCATAGGTCAGTCCATCTAGATCTTGATGGACAACATGACTGCGATGTGGTACATGAACAAGCAGGTGGGAGTAGGGTCTCACCTCCTTTGCCTGGAAGCTTTGAGACTGTGGTCTTGGGCAGGGTCTCTAAATGTCAGGGCCTACAGCCTGACCTGGCGTTATCTGCCGATCACGAGTGGTGTCTCTTACCGGAGGTAATCCAAGATATCTTGTTTCAGTTGGGTACTCCTCAGGTGAACTTACTCGCCTTCTCGGAAAGTGCTCAGTACCAGCAGTTCTGTGCCCTCCAGCTTCCTCTGATGGGAGCCTTGGGAGAGGTGTTTCAGTTGAGGTGGGATTTTCAGCTGCATTATTTCCCTCCCCCCACAAACCCCTGATTCCTTGGGTTCTGAGGAAGATAACCAAGCCCGGGCCAAAATCATTCTCATAGCCACAGATTGGTCGAGAAGGGTGTGGGATACAGGCCTTCTGCTGCTCTTCTCCACGTGTCCTTGGCTCTGCCTGCTGTTCCGGCTGGATCTTCTCTCTAAGTCAGGGGGAATGGTCCAGCACCTCAATCTCCAAGGCCTCCACCTGCATGCTTGGAGATTGAGCGGGGACAACTGAGTTCCTTTCAGCTGAAAATAGAGGTGGCAGACGTAATTCTGTCGACACATTGCCCCTCTACTAAGTCGGCCTGCTCTGCCTAACAGAGTAATTTTGTTGCATGGTCTGCAGCCAATGGTGTGGACCTCTTGCAAGCCAAGTTATCAAAAGTGCTTCAGTTTGTGCTTTCCCTTGCCCAGAGGGGATGTGCCATTGGCACAGTGAAGGGCCTTGTTTGCTTTTCTCTGTCTGCCAGATCAGCCACCCATGTTGTCAAGCATTTCCTTAAGGGCCTGACTAATTTCTTTCCAATCCAAAAAGCTTTATTCGACGTGTTAGGTCATAAAAGCACATAAAAATACATCTAAAACAATTCCATAAGACATCAGACAAAATATAATACACGCCCAGATGGATGGATAAATACAATTACCTTAAAGACACTATGTACAAAGTAAAAATACAATAAAAATTATTATGATAAAAACTTTGTAGTTATACCATAGTGCAAGCTACAGATTTCAAGGCAAAGTAGTTTAGGAATGACAGTTGATTCCACATGATATACGTTACAGCATAACATTATCTCTTTTGATCTAAAGCTTAATCAAGGAAACGTGCTTATTGCCCACGCCCACCTCAGATATTTCGCCATTGCTATTACTATTAGACATGATAGTGACCATAACGCCTTAATCTTGAGCCTGAAAGCAGAGGACCTTGGTGTTTTTAACTCTGCTGGCCCAGTAGATAGTCCGCCCCGAGCACTAACATTGACAAACAGAAGAAATGTTAGATGGGTCTACATACAACACTCACCCCCTAAGCTGGCCAAAGTCTATCAGGCAGTCATCCCGTCAATGACCAAAATGTGGGAGGTAGTGCAGGCGGGGGGCCCCCTACTGAAGCTGGATAAGGCAGGCCTTACGCACCAAGAGCTATTGGAGAAGTTGGTGGACGTATTCCATCCCCTAGTGTGTAGGAGGGAACCCAAACGTTCCAAATGTCCCTGGTTCAATGACAAGTGTCGTATGGCCAAGTCAGCCCTATTAGAGGCACTGAAAGCGAAGGACAAGCCCTCAAATCCACCCGGGCCGGTTATAAAGAGATAACCAAACAGGAAAAGAAGAAGTGGGAAAGTGACAGATGGGAATCTCTTAGGATTGCCCTGGACAATAAGGATTTGAAAACCTTTTGGGCAATAGTAAGCTCTGGCGATAGAGAAGGAAGCTCGTCGATAGAGCCAAACATAGCTCCCGAAGTATGGGAGTCCCACTTCGAGTCGTTGTACTCGATTAGGGAAGACAGTTCCGACTGTACCGGCAACCCCGCTGTAATATCAGAACCTGACAGCGAGGGGATCACTGAGATTACCATGACCGAAGTGGGTAACGCTATCAACAGACTCCACAGCAATAAAGCGCCGGGCTTAGATAAACTACCAGGTGACCTTTTTAAAGAGGAACCCAGAATCTGGGTACCCTACCTGTGGGTTTTATTCAATGCCGTTATGAAGGGCATGAAGCCCCCGGACACTTGGTGTGGGGCAGAGATTGTTCCCATATACAAAAAGGCTGCCCTCTTCTCCCAATAAATTACAGGCCGATCAGTTTAATCGATATTACCCAAAAACTGTTCGGCCGGGTCCTTTTAGATCGACTTCAGGGCTGGATGGAGGAAAAGGAGATCTTGACCCCGTATCAAGCTGGCTTCAGATCAAACATGTCAACCGTGGACCAGATTTTCAGACTCCAACTTCTTTTCTGGAAAACAGTGACAGTAGAGGGTGGCAGCCTCTACTTAATCTTTGTTGATCTGAAGTCCGCTTTTGATCTTGTACCCAGAGAACGACTCTGGGAAGTGCTCAGAGACCTGGGAATTCCATCTTATCTCCTCAATGTCATTGTAAGACTCCATTAAGACAACTTTGCCCAAGTGAGATGTGGAAAACACGGGGAGCTTACCCCGCGCTTTCCTGTTAGGAAAGGGGTTCGCCAGGGCTGTGTCTTAGCCCCCACTTTATTCTGCCTCTTTGTCAACGGGCTCATTGATCATCTCAATAGAATTAAAGACAGCGATGCCCCAAAGTTAGCCTCTGGGAGGGTGCCGGCGCTGATGTTCGCAGACGACACCCTCCTACTTGCTAAAACACCAATGGGTAGTCAGCGTATTTTCGACGGGTTTGCCAATTTCTGCAGGCTCCGGGTATTGGAGATCAATATTTCAAAAACAAAGTACATGGTCTTCAACCCCCCTAAAACTACTCGCCCTAACCCATCTCTCTATGGAATTCCCCTGGAAAGAGTTAAGGTGTTTGATTATTTGGGTGTAACTTTGTCCGAACACTTTGAATGGGGGCCACAGATGACAAAGGCAAGGCTCAGGCTTACGCAGACGGTGGGTGGGATTATGAAACTATATAGCCCTTCTGCATTCAAACCGGTGGGTCCCGTGGTGGAAGTTTACAAGGCCCAAGCACGGGGTGCTACTCTATATGGGGCAGAACTGTGGGGGCACCGCCCCTCTTCTGATTTGAGTAAGGTGGAGAACAGCTTCCTGCGGCAGCTCCTAGGCCTTCCTCGTAGTACTCCCCTGCTGCCTATTCGCATAGACTTGAGTATTAGGCCTATAGATGAGGAGATCGCCCTTAGACCCATCACATTTTGGCGCCGTCTATGGGCGACCCCGGAACTGTCCATTTTTAGGGCTGAGCTTAAGGAGTTTTTAGTCCCCTGTACTCTTAAGAAAATTTCCTGGTTAAACCATATAAGAGACCACGCTTTCAAGTTAGGTATGCCAGACTTATGGAGGTCACCTGAGATAACATGCCTAATGACCCCCAGGGTGGCTCTAGTTGGGCGCTATAGAACTTATAAACTAGCGGCCACCCAGGAAAGTTCTTCTCACGGTCGTTTGACTATGGAGTTTCTCCAAGTCAAAGACGTGTATAACAGAGAATCCTTTCTGGATACTATTGAACCCCCTTTAGCCAGGAAACTTTGTTCAGTTCAGGATAGGGTCCCTTCCACTTCGCTCTTTTACCAGCAAATGGGCTAAAGAAAGCAATAGCGAGTGTCCCGCCTGTAAGTACAGGGAAGAGTCGATTACCCATATTTTCTTATCTGAAAGAGACACGTTAGTGACAGATTCCTTACCTTAGAATATCCCCAGGCGTCAGGCTGGATCCGGAAAGTTTTTGCGTAGCAGTACCCTTGCGCGTCGGTAGGCGGCGTCGTGCGGCTCCGCGTCCGTCGTCGGCGTCGTAATCGCCGGGAGGACGTTGCGGGCAGTACTTAGACGCCGCCCGTGCGCGCTGACGTCAGTTCTTCTTTTTCCGCGCCAGTAAGCGCAGATCCGGGAAGAGCAGTGCCCTAGTCAATTTTTGACTAAAATTTCTGGTGATTTTCACTGTTTCTTCATCGAGTCTTCACGACTCCTAAGGTGTCGTAGGGATGCCCGGCTTTAAGCCATGCGAGGCCTGTGGTCGCATGATGTCGATCACGGACCCGCATCTCGAGTGTCTCTTCTGTCTCGGCCGAGACCACGACACGAAGTCGTGCCCTGACTGCCGGAAACTTCATCCGAAGGCTTTGCGAGAGCATTCTCGAAAGCTACTCGAGGTCCGGCAGTCGGCTCCGCGCCGCACCAAGCCCCGGTCCCGGGAGAGGTCGAGGGGCCGGTCGCGGAGTACCCGCCGTTCGTCGGAATCCAAGTCTTCGCGCTCCTCCGGTAAGTCGAAGCACAAGAAGTCTAAGCGGCGTCATTGCTCTAAGACTTCGCCTCGCCGGACTCGCGACTCGGCTGAGGCCCCAGTCGGCACCGTCCACGCGGCCCCGGACATGCCTGTAGAGCCGCCCCCGAATTACCCGTTCTTTCCGGGTTCGGGGGCGACTCCGGCCGAAATACAGGAATTCCTGTCGGCCATGGCCCGCCTCTTCGGGCCTTCAGGTCCCTCCAGTGCGCCTTCGGGCCCCGCGGGCCCTGATGGGGTTGCCCCGGCGCCGCCGTCGACTCCGGTCCCGGCGCCGCCTGTCCCACCAGCCTTCATCCCGGCCTCGGCTCCGGCCTCGATCCCGGCTCCAGTGGTACCGCAACCCCCATCGACGCCGGTTGACCTAACCACGCCTCCGCCGACGCCTCCAAGCCCTCCTAGTCCCTCCTTTCCGGCGCACAGCACGCCAGTAGGGGGCAGGGTCCGCCATCACCTTCACCACTGGCATCCCATCACCTCGGACAGGTGGGTCTTGGACATTGTCCGAAGGGGCTACTCCCTCCCCTTCGAGACCACCCCCCCAGCCATGCCACCTCAATTCCACCGCATGTCAGGGGATCACTTGGTACTTCTGCAGAAGGAAGTCACGGCCCTCTTGGCCAAGAGGGCCATCGAGCATGTTCCGACCCCAGAAGTAGGACGTGGTTGCTACTCCCACTACTTCCTGGTGCCCAAAAAGGACAAGGAGGACATGCGTCCTATCTTGGACCTCCGGAACGTCAATCGCTTCCTCCGGAAGGAGAAGTTCAAGATGCTCACCCTAGCTCAGGTCTTGACTGCCCTGGAGACTGGTTGGTAGCGCTTATTTTCACATCCCCGTCCTGCCGGCCCACCGGCGTTACCTGCGGTTCACGGTAGGCCTCGAGCATTTTCAGTTCACCATGCTCCCCTTTGGCCTTACAAGGTGCCCCTCGGGTGTTCACCAAAGTGATGGCGGTGGTCGCAGCTCATCTGCGCCGGGCAGGGGTTCCAGTCTTCCCCTACCTCGACGACTGGCTGCTGAAGGCGGGCTCGTCCCAGGCAGTCGTCTCCCACCTCCAGACTACGGCCGAACTCCTGCACTCGCTGGGGTTCTCCATCAATGTGCCGAGTCGCATCTGATTCCTTCTCCACAGCTCCTTTTCATCGGAGCAGTTCTGGACACGACGCAGTTTCGGGCCTATCCTCCCGAACGGCGAGTCCGGGATATTCAGGCTATGATTCCGATCTTTCAGCCTTTATCCTGGGTTTCGGTACGGATGACCCTGAGGCTGCTGGGCCTCATGGCCTCCTGCATCCTGCTGGTCAATCATGCCAGATGGCATATGCGGGCTCTGCAGTGGGACCTGAAGTTCCAGTGGGCGCAGCACCAGGGCAACCTGTCCGATCACGTCCAGATCTCGGAGGGGACTGCAAAACAGTTGCAGTGGTGGCTCTCGAACCGGCAATGGGTCATGGACAGATCCCTCTCCCTTCCCCAGCCAGAGCACCCAGTTGTGACGGACGCGTCCCTTCTGGGATGGGGCGGTCACATGGGAGAGGCGGAGATCAGAGGCCTCTGGTCTCCGGCGGAGTCCCGGCTCCATATCAACCTTCTGGAGCTCCGGGCGATCCGACTTGCACTCAAGGCATTCCTCCCCTCTGTCAAAGGGAAGGTAGTGCAGGTGTTCACAGACAACACCACCGCCATGTGGTATTGCAACAAACAAGGCGGGGTGGGGTCGTGGACCCTTTGTCAGGAGGCTCTGCGCCTCTGGACATGGCTGGAACATCAGGGCATGTTCCTGATGGTTCAACACCTGGCAGGTTCCCTGAACGCCAGGGCGGACGAACTCAGCCGCAGGTGCATGATGGATCACGAATGGCGTCTTCACTCGGAAGTGGCGCAAGGACTCTTTCTACAGTGGGGAGAGCCTTGGTTAGATCTATTCGCCACCGAAGAGAACGCGCAATGTCATCAGTTCTGCGCGTTGGAATTTCCAAGGCGGCACTCGCCGGCGACGCTTTTCGTCACGAGTGGAGTTGCGGTCTGTTGTACGCCTTTCCGCCTATACCACTTCTACCCAGAGTGTTGAAGAAGATTCGGCACGACCGGGCCCAAGTCATTCTTGTGGCTCCGGACTGGGCTCGAAGAGTTTGGTATCCCGGGCTACTCAGTATGAGCGTAGATCCCCCGATCCGTCTGCCTCTTCGGGAGGATCTTCTGTCGCAGCAGCAGGGGACGGTCCTCCACCCGAACCTGTCCAGCCTCCACCTGCTTGCGTGGAGATTGAGCGGCGGCAGTTGATTCCTTTCGACTTGCCTCCCGAAGTTTGTGATGTGATTCTGGCAGCCAGGCGTCCCTCCACTAAGGTGGTATACGCCTGCAGGTAGAACAAGTTTGTGGCATGGTGCACAGCAAAGGCTGTGAATCCCCTTTCTGCCCCTCTTTCTGAGGTTCTTCTGTTCCTTCTTTCCCTGGCCCAACAGGGTTCTGCCCTGGGTACCATCAAGGGCTATCTTTGTGCCATCTCAGCCTTCCTCCGGCTTCCTGATCAGCCCTCCCTTTTCAAGTCCCCTGTTGTTAACAGGTTTCTAAAAGGCATTACACACCTCTTCCCTCCTGTTCCGTTTGTAATGCCTCAGTGGGACTTGAACTTGGTTCTTACCTTTCTTATGTGCGCTCCCTTTGAGCCTCTACATACCTGTCCTCTTCGTCTTCTCACTCTGAAGACAGCCTTTCTGGTGGCCATCACCTCCGCTCGGCGGGTGAGTGAGCTCCAGGCTCTTTCATGCAAACCTCCCTTTCTGTCTGTCCATCCAGACAAGGTTGTTCTTAGGACGCGTCCGTCCTTCTTGCCAAAGGTGGTTACTGCCTTCCACATTGGGCAGACCATCACTTTGCCCACCTTCTTTCCGCCTCCACATCCTTCCAGAGAGGAAGAGAGGCTCCACCGTCTGGACCCAAAACGTGCGCTTTCTTTTTATATCAACCGCACACAACACTTCCGGGTGGATGACTAGCTCTTTGTTGGCTACGTGGGCGCCAAAAAAGGTCAGGCGGTGCACAAGAGAACCATCTCCCGCTGGGTGACCTTGTGTATCAAAGCCTGCTATTCTTTGGCTAAGAAGGAGCCTCCTGTTGGGCTGCGTGCCCATTCCACCAGGGCAACGGCTGCTACCACGGCTTTAGGCCGCGGTGTTCCGCTGCAGGATATCTGTCAGGCAGCTACGTGTGCCTCGCTGCACACATTTACAAAGCATTACTGCCTTGACAGTCAGGTCCGGAGGGACGGCTTCTTTGGCCGTTCTGTCCTCCGGGACTTCCTTGTCTGATCTTTGTTCGCAGACCCACCACCGGGGTTGGTATTGCTGGGGTATCTATTCTAAGGTAAGGAATCTGTCACTAACGTGTCTCTTTCAGATGCACAAGTTACTAACTTGTGTAATGATATATCTGTAAGAGACAGTAGTTAGTGACAGATTCCTTACCGCCCCACCCATCCTCCCCGTTCTGCGAACTGATTTCTAGGGTTAAGGACATCCCTTTCAGGGCCCTAGTATTTTTCAGACACCTATGTCAGCTTCTTGCATGGCTCTGCGTTCCTGGCGCGGAAAGTCGTGTACAGAACTGACGTCCAGCGCGCAGGGGCGGCGTCTAAGTACTGCCCGCGACATCATCCCGGCGATCACAACGCCGACGACGGACGCGGAGCCGCACGACGCCGCCTACCGACGCGCAAGGGTACTGCTACGCAAAAACTTTCCGGATCCAGCCTGACGCCTGGAGATATTCTAAGGTAAGGAATCTGTCACTAACTACTGTCTCTTACAGATCTATCGTTACACAAGTTAGTAACTTGTGCTTTTTGCCCAGCCTATCTTACGCCGCGCACGCGTTGGTTAATCCAACTGTGCAAGAATATCGGCTTTGTGCGTTGCGTGGAGGCATTGAGGGTTTTAAAATATGTAACTCACCCGCCAATAGTGTTTGCTGTCTCACGCTTTTTAAATTCAATGTGGTTCATTAGGCGGCCTTTTTTAATGCAGTTGATTCCGGGAGGAGAGAAATAGTTGATCACGCATAGGATTGTTTTCTTTCACCTGTGCGTCCCCCCCCGGATCTAGACTGTATCCATTCCTAACTTTGAATAACTTTTATCTCTATTCTTATTGTGTCCTTTTTTAATCTTTTCTATGATATTAAAAAAAAAAAAAAATTACCACTAGTACGGCCGAGTTCCCTTTTTTATGTGTATTTTTGTAAAACTGCTGTGAATTTAATGATAATGAACTCGGTAATATCGAATGTGCTATTGTAAATATTTTTCAAGCGTTTTAATGTTTTATTGTCATATGCACTTTTATGGTCTCTTGTGGCCGAAATAAAGTTTATGGAATGGAATGGCTATGGCAATCACCTCTGTTGTGTCGGTTCTTAGGATTCTCTCAGCTTCACTTGATCTTCTTGTTCCCAAGAGCTTACAAATTGGTGACAACCAGACACGACGTGGGGCGTTGTATCCAGCACATACAAACAGTAAATGATTTGTATACCCCAGCACACGCAAATCATTAAAAATTAGTTCTTTTCAGTCGTCAATCATATATAAGAAGTCGAGGAATTTCGTTGATTTTCTCCTTCTTTAATCAGTTCTCAGAATACGTAACGCGTTCCCAAGCCAACACGTGTTTCGTCGCCTCAGTAAGTTTGTACATGCGACTTGTTCACGGCTGAACGGTTCCACTATGTTTCAGTTTTAAATGTGACGATAATTCCAGGTCACATTAACCTATGGCGTGAGGTGAACTCCAAAGTTTTCAATAAAAATCGCTGGGCGGTGAAAAGTAGCTACGTATGCCCCGTAAATGCGTTCCTGAGTTTGAGAAAAGAGCCGCCGTTCCGCGTACTCGTGCCCCACGCCGGTCTCCTCGACTCGCACTCGATTTTTCACTGTTTTCTTTGAGTCATCTCGGCTCCACAGTGTCGGTAGGGATGCCCGGCTTCAAGCCATGCGACGCCTGTGGTCGAATGATGTCGATCACAGACCCGCACTTAGTGTCCCTACTGTCTCGGCCGCGACCATGACACGAAGTCGTGCTCCGACTGCCGGGCCTTGCACCCGAAGGCTTTGCGAGAGCGGTCTCAAAAGCTCCTCTAGGTCCGGCAGTCGGCTCCGCGCCGCACCAAGCCCCGGTCACGCGAGAGGTCGAGGGGCCGGTCGCGCAGTCCTCGCCGGTCATCGGAGTCCAAGTCTTCGCACTCCTCGGGTAAGTCGAAACACAAGAAGTCTAAGAAGCACCATCGCTCTAAGACTTCGCCTCGCCCGGTCTCGCGACTCGGCTGAGGCCCCTGTCGGCACCGTCCCCGCGGCTCCGGATGTGCCTGTGGCGCCGCCCCCGCATTACCCGTCCTTCCCGGGTTCGGGGGCGACTCCGGCCGAGATACAGGAATTCCTGTCGGCCATGGCCCGCCTCTTCAGGCCTCAAGGCCCCTCCGGTGCGCCTTCGGGCCCCGCAAGCCGTAATGGGATTGCCCTGGCGCCGCCGACGACTCCGGTCTCGGCGCCGCCTGTCCCACCAGCCTCGCGCCCGGCCCCGGTGGTACCGCAACCCCCATCTGAAAGAGACACGTTAGTGATAGATTCCTTACCTTAGAATATCCCCAGGCGTCAGGCTGGATCCGGAAAGTTTTGCGTAGCAGTACCCTTGCGCGTCGGTAGGTGGCGTCGTGCGGCTCCGCGTCCGTCGTCGGCGTCGTGATCGCCGGGATGACGTCGCGGGCAGTACTTAGACGCCGCCCCTGCGCGCTGACGTCAGTTCTTCTTTTTCCGCGCCAGTAAGCGCAGATCCGGGAAGAGCAGTGCCCTGGTCAATTTTTGACCATACTTTTTGGTGATTTTTTCACTGTCTTTTTCCACCATTCAGGTGTCGTAGGGATGCCCGGCTTCAAGCGATGCGGCGCCTGTGCGCGGATGATGTCCGTCACCGACCCGCATTGGGAGTGTCTCTTCTGCCTCGGCCGAGGCCACGACACCGAGTCTTGTCCCGAATGCCAGGCCCTCAACCCGAAGGCTTTGCGAGAGCGGTCTCGAAAGCTCCTCGAGGCCCGGCATTCGGCTCCGCGGAAGCCCCGGTCGCGTGAGAGGTCCAGGGGTCGCTCGCGGAGTGCACACCGGTCGTCGGCGTCGAAGTCTTCTTCGTCCGGTAAGTCTCGACACAAGAAGTCCAAGAAGCATCGTCGCTCTCGGACTTCGCCTCGCCGGTCTCGCGACTCGGCTGAGGCCCCTCCCGGCACCGTCCCCGCCCCCGCGGCCCCGGACTTGCCTGTGGAGTCGCCCCCGTCATACCCGCCCTTCCCGGGTTCGGGGGCGGATCCGGCCAAGGTACAGGAGTTCCTGTCGGCCATGGCCCGCCTCTTCGGGCCTTCAGGCCCCTCCGGTGCGCCTTCGGGCCCCGCGGGCCCTGATGGGGTTGATCCGGCGTCACCGGCGGCTCCGGCCCCGGCGTCGCCCGAGCCTCCAGCCTCGATCCCGGCTCCGGCTCCGGCCCCGGCCTCGATCCCGGCTCCACAACTCCCATCGACGCCGGTCGACCTCACGACACCTCCGCCGGCGCCGATGTCTCCGGTGCCGTTCTCGACGCCGCCCTGGGCTCCGGGCGGCGTCGTCCCCAGTTCCTTCCGGCTCCGGACATGGTCCCGGAGCGACGTCGCTCGACGCCGGCTCCGGCGCCGATGGGACCTTGGGTCCCAAATGTCCCTCCTCCTCCTTATTTTGAACCAGAGGAGGACCAGGAGGACTGGGAGGGGTCTGATGACCCTCTAACACGCAACTGTCAGTATGATGAGGACTGGACAGAGAGTCTAGGGGAGGCCAGTGGTCTGGATACTTCTCCTGACACTGGCATGCTGTCTCCTCCCGTGGCTACGGAGGAGGGGGCCAATTTTGGTACGGTGTTGCGTAGGGCTGCTGGGGCCTTACGTCTCCAGCTCCCTACTTTGACGGTCAAGACTAACATCTTGACAGAGGTGCTTCAGCCGGCAGCCTCCTCTGCGGAGACTGTGCTGCCGTTTAACGACGCCCTCACGGACGTTCTTTTGGGCGCCTGGTCCAAGCCCAACACAGGGGCTCCTGTGGATCGGAACGTGTCACGACGCCATCGCCCCGCTCCGGGCGACCCCTGTTTCTTTCTGTCCACCCCACTCCTGAGAGCTTGGTTGTCCAAGCCTCCGCTTCCCAAACCGCCTTCCCTACCGCTCCTCCGGATAGGGAATCCAAACGCCTGGATCAGTTTGGGAAGAAAGGTTTTTCTTCCTCCAGTGCTGGCTTGCGGTCCGTTAACACCGCTTGTCTTTTGGGCCGATATACCCACTCCCTGTGGGATTCGGTGGCGGATGTTTTGCCCCAGTGCCCTGAGGAGGTCCAGGCACTGCTTTCCCGCGCCATTGCGGAAGGAAGGGATGCGGCCAAATACACTATCCGTTGTGGCCTTGACACCGCCGACTCGCTGGGCAGGTCGATTGCAACGACGGTGGCGCTCCGGCGCCACGCCTGGCTGAGAACCACTGGTTTTTCAGGGGATGTCCAGAATACTCTCATGGACATGCCCTTTGATGGAGTCGGTCTTTTTGGGTCCAAAGCAGACCATGCGTTGGAGCGCTTTAAGGACTCACGGGCTACTGCAAAGTCCCTGGGCCTTTCTGCTACACGCCCTCCGCTGCCTTCTGCTTTTCGCCCCTATCGTGGTCACGGTAGGGGCGCCCCTTCACGTCAGCAGCCCAGCCACCGGCCCGCGCAGCAGGCGTCTTCGCGTGGCCGAGGACGTGGATTCCGCCGTGGCGGATCGGGCAACCAGCGTGCGGGTCAGGCCACCACCTCCAACCCGTCCGCGGCCTCCAAGCCCTCCTAGTCCCTCCTTTCAGGTGCACGGCACGCCAGTAGGGGGCAGGGTCCGCCATCACCTTCCCCACTGGCGCACCATCACCTCGGACAGGTGGGTCTTGGACATTGTCCGAAGGGGCTACTCCCTCCCCTTCGAGACCACCCCCCCAGCCATGCCACCTCAATTCCACCGCATGTCAGGGGATCACTTGGTGCTTCTACGGAAGGAAGTCACGGCCCTCTTGGCCAAGAGGGCCATCGAGCATGTTCCGACCCCAGAAGTAGGGCGTGGTTGCTACTCCCACTACTTTCTGGTGCCCAAAAGGACAAGGAGGACATGCGTCCTATCTTGGACCTCCGGAACGTCAATCGCTTCCTCCGGAAGGAGAAGTTCAAGATGCTCACCCTAGCTCAGGTCTTGACTGCCCTCGACCCAGGAGACTGGTTGGTAGCGTTGGACTTGCAGGACGCGTATTTCCATATCCCCGTCCTGCCGGCCCACCGGCGTTACCTTCGGTTCACGGTAGGCCCCGAGCATTTTCAGTTCACCGTGCTCCCCTTTGGCCTTACAAGTGCCCCTCGGGTGTTCACGAAAGTGATGGCGGTGGTCGCAGCTCATCTGCGCCGGGCAGGGGTCTCAGTCTTCCCCTACCTCGACGACTGGCTGCTGAAGGCGGGCTCGTCCCAGGCAGTCGTCTCCCACCTCCAGACTACGGCCGAACTCCTGCACTCGCTGGGGTTCTCCATCAATGTGCCGAAGTCGCATCTGATTCCTTCTCCACAGCTCCTTTTCATCGGAGCAGTTCTGGACACGACGCAGTTTCGGGCCTATCCTCCCGAACGGCGAGTCCGGGATATTCAGGCTATGATTCCGATCTTTCGGCCTTTATCCTGGGTTTCGGTACGGATGACCCTGAGGCTGCTGGGCCTCATGGCCTCCTGCATCCTGCTGGTCAATCATGCCAGATGGCATATGCGGGCTCTGCAGTGGGACCTGAAGTTCCAGTGGGCGCAGCACCAGGGCAACCTGTCCGATCACGTCCAGATCTCGGAGGGGACTGCAAAACAGTTGCAGTGGTGGCTCTCGAACCGGCAATGGGTCATGGGCAGATCCCTCTCCCTTCCCCAGCCAGAGCATACAGTTGTGACGGACGCGTCCCTTCTGGGATGGGGCGGTCACATGGGAGAGGCGGAGATCAGAGGCCTCTGGTCTCCGGCGGAGTCCCGGCTCCATATCAACTTTCTGGAGCTCCGGGCGATCCGGCTTGCACTCAAGGCATTCCTTCCCTCTGTCAAAGGGAAGGTAGTGCAGGTGTTCACAGACAACACCACCGCCATGTGGTACTGCAACAAACAGGGCGGGGTGGGGTCTTGGACCCTTTGTCAGGAGGCTCTGCGCCTCTGGACATGGCTGGAACATCAGGGCATGTTCCTGATGGTTCAACACCTGGCAGGTTCTCTGAACGCCAGGGCGGACGAACTCAGCCGCAGGTGCATGATGGATCACGAATGGCGTCTTCACTCGGAAGTGGCGCAAGGACTCTTTCTACAGTGGGGAGAGCCTTGGTTAGATCTATTCGCCACCGAAGAGAACGCGCAATGTCATCAGTTCTGCGCGTTGGAATTTCCAAGGCGGCACTCGCTCGGCGACGCTTTTCGTCGCGAGTGGAGTTGCGGTCTGTTGTACGCCTTTCCGCCTATACCACTTCTACCCAGAGTGTTGAAGAAGATTCGGCACGACCGGGCCCAAGTCATTCTTGTGGCTCCGGACTGGGCTCGAAGAGTTTGGTATCCCGAGCTACTCAATATGAGCATAGATCCCCCGATCCGTCTGCCTCTTCGGGAGGATCTTCTGTCGCAGCAGCAGGGGACGGTCCTCCACCCGAACCTGTCCAGTCTACACCTGCTTGCGTGGAGATTGAGCGGCGGCAGTTGATTCCTTTCGACTTGCCTCCCGAAGTTTGTGATGTGATTCTGGCAGCCAGGCGTCCCTCCACTAAGGTGGTATACGCCTGCAGGTGGAACAAATTTGTGGCATGGTGCACAGCAAAGGCTGTGGATCCCCTTTCTGCCCCTCTTTCTGAGGTCCTTCTGTTCCTTCTCTCTGGCCCAACAGGGTTCTGCCCTGGGTACCATCAAGGGTTATCTTTGTGCTATCTCGGCCTTCCTCAGGCTCCCTGATCAGCCCTCCCTGTTCAAGTCCCCTGTTGTTAACAGGTTCTTAAAAGGCATTACTCACCTCTTCCCTCCTGTTCCGTTTGTAATGCCTCAGTGGGACTTGAACTTGGTTCTTACCTTTTTAATGTGCGCTCCCTTTGAGCCTCTGCATAACTGTCCTCTTCGTCTTCTGACTCTGAAGACAGCCTTTCTGGTGGCCATCACCTCCGCTCGGCGGGTGAGTGAGCTCCAGGCTCTATCTTGCAAGCCTCCCTTTCTGTCTGTTCATCCAGACAAGGTTGTTCTTCGGACGCGTCCGTCCTTCTTGCCAAAGGTGGTTACTGCTTTCCACATTGGGCAGACCATCACTTTGCCCACCTTCTTTCCGCCTCCGCATCCTTCCAGAGAGGAAGAGAGGCTCCACCGTCTGGACCCAAAACGTGCGCTCTCCTTCTATATCAACCGCACAAAACACTTCCGGGTGGGTGACCAGCTCTTTGTTGGCTACGTGGGCGCCAAAAAGGTCGGGCGGTGCACAAGAGGACCATCTCCCGCTGGGTTACCTTGTGCATCAAGACCTGCTATTCTTTGGCCAAGAAGGAGCCTCCTGTTGGGCTGCGTGCCCATTCCACCAGGGCAACGGCTGCTACCACGGCCTTGGGCCGCGGTGTTCCGCTGCCGGTTATCTGTCAGGCAGCTACGTGGGCCTCGCTGCACACGTTTACTAAGCATTACTGCCTTGACAGTCAGGTCCGGAGGGACGGCTTCTTTGGCCGTTCTGTCCTCCAGGACTTCCTTGTCTGATCTTTGTTCGCAGACCCACCACCGGGGTTGGTATTGCTGGGGTATCTATTCTAAGGTAAGGAATCTATCACTAACGTGTCTCTTTCAGATGCACAAGTTACTAACTTGTGTAACGATATATCTGTAAGAGACAGTAGTTAGTGATAGATTCCTTACCGCCCCACCCATCCTCCCCGTTCTGCGAACTGATTTCTAGGGTTAAGGACATCCCTTTCAGGGCCCTAGTATTTTTCAGACACCTGTGTCAGCTTCTTGCATGGCTCTGCGTTCCTGGCGCGGAAAGTCGTGTACAGAACTGGACGTCAGCGCGCAGGGGCGGCGTCTAAGTACTGCCCGCGACGTCATCCCGGCGATCACGACGCCGACGACGGACGCGGAGCCGCACGACGCCACCTACCGACGCGCAAGGGTACTGCTACGCAAAACTTTCCGGATCCAGCCTGACGCCTGGGGATATTCTAAGGTAAGGAATCTATCACTAACTACTGTCTCTTACAGATATATCGTTACACAAGTTAGTAACTTGTGCATCAATGCCGGTTGACCTAACCACGCCTCCGCCGATGTCCCCGGTGCCGTTCCTGACGGGGCCCCGGGCGGCGTCGTTCCCCGGTTCTCTCCGGATCCGGACGCGGCGTCGGACCGACGTCGCCCGACGCCGGCTCCGGCGGCCATGAGACCTTGGGTCCCGGACGTCCCTCCTCCTCCTTATTTTCAACCGGAGGAGGACCAGGAGAGCTGGGAGGGGTCGGATGACCCTCTCACACAGCAGTGTGACTATGATCAGGACTGGGCAGAGGAACTTGGGGATGCCAGTGGTCTGGACACTTCCCCTGACACTGGCATGCTGTCTCCTCCTTCCGTGGCTACGGAGGAGGGAGCAAATTTCGCAACGGTGTTGCGTAGAGCAGCTGGAGCCTTACACCTCCAATTGCCTACAGTGGCTGTCAGGACTAACCTCCTGACTGAAGTGCTTCAGCCGGCAGCTACCTCCTCGGAGCCATTGCTGCCGTTTAATGATGCACTTTCTGACGTTCTTTTGGGCACCTGGTCCAAGCCCGCCACAGGGGCTCCTGTCGATAGGAACGTGGCCCGACGCCATCGCCCTGCTCCGGGCGACCCCTTGTTTCTCTCTCAACATCCCACCCCCGAGAGCTTGGTTGTCCAAGCCTCTGCCTCCCAAACCGCCTTCCCTACCGCCCCTCCGGATAGGGAATCCAAACGCCTGGATCAATTTGGGAAGAATGCCTTTTCTTCCTACAGTGCTGGCTTGCGGTCCGTCAACACCGCTTGCCTTTTGGGCCGATACTCCCACTGTCTGTGGGATTCGGTGGCGCTCGTTTTGCCCCAGTGTCCTGAGGAGGTCCAGACACTGCTTTCCCGCGCCATTGCGGAAGGAAGGGATGCGGCAAAGTACACCATCCGTTGTGGCCTTGATACCGCCGACTCGCTGGGCAGATCGCTTGCAACGACAGTGGCGCTGCGTCGCCACGCCTGGCTGAGGACAACTGGTTTCTCGGGTGATGTCCAAAACACACTCATGGACATGCCCTTTGATGGAGTCGGTCTTTTTGGTACCAAAGCAGACCATGCGCTGGAGCGTTTTAAGGACTCACGGGCTACTGCCAAGTCCCTGGGCCTTTCTGCTGTGCGCCCTCCGCTAACCTCTGCTTTTCGCCCCTTTCGTGGCCACGGAAGGGGCGCCCAGTCACGTCCGCTGCCCAGCCACCGGCCCGCGCAGCAAGCGTCTTCGTGTGGCCGAGGACGTGGCTCCCGCCGTGGCGGGTCAGGCAACCAGCGTGCGGGTCAGGCCACCAACTCCGCCCCGTCCGCGGCCTCCAAGCCCTCCTAGTCCTTCCTTCCAGGTGCACAGCACGCCAGTAGGGGGCAGGGTCCGCCATCACCTTCACCACTGGCGTGCCATCACCTCGGACAGGTGGGTTTTGGACATTGTCCGAAGGGGCTACTCCCTCCCCTTCGAGACCACCCCCCAGCCATGCCACCTCAATTCCACCGCATGTCAGGGGATCACTTGGTGCTTCTGCAGAAGGAAGTCACGGCACTCTTGGCCAAGAGGGCCATCGAGCATGTTCCGACCCCAGAAGTAGGACGTGATTGCTACTCCCACTACTTTCTGGTGCCCAAGAAGGACAAGGAGGACATGCGTCCTATCTTGGACCTCCGGAACGTCAATCGCTTCCTCCGGAAGGAGAAGTTCAAGATGCTCACCCTAGCTCAGGTCTTGACTGCCCTCGACCCTTGAGACTGGTTGGTAGCGTTGGACTTGCAGGACGCTTATTTCCACATCCTCGTCCTGCCGGCCCACCGGCGTTACCTGCGGTTCACGGTAGGCCTCGAGCATTTTCAGTTCACCGTGCTCCCCTTTGGCCTTACAAGTGCCCCATCGGTGTTCACGAAAGTGATGGCGGTGGTCGCAGCTCATCTGCGCCGGGCAGGGGTTCCAGTCTTCCCCTACCTCGACGACTGGCTGCTGAAGGCGGGCTCGTCCCAGGCAGTCGTCTCCCACCTCCAGACTACGGCCGAACTCCTGCACTCGCTGGTCGATCATGCCAGATGGCATATGCGGGCTCTGCAGTGGGACCTGAAGTTCCAGTGGGCGCAGCACCAGGGCAACCTGTCCGATCACGTCCAGATCTCGGAGGGGACTGCAAAACAGTTGCAGTGGTGGCTCTCGAACCGGCAATGGGTCATGGGCAGATCCCTCTTCCTTCCCCAGCCAGAGCACACAGTTGTGACGGACGCGTCCCTTCTGGGATGGGGCGGTCACATGGGAGAGGCGGAGATCAGAGGCCTCTGGTCTCCGGCGGAGTCCCGGCTCCATATCAACCTTCTGGAGCTCCGGGGTATCTGACTTGCACTCAAGGCATTCCTTCCCTCTGTCAAAGGGAAGGTAGTGCAGGTGTTCACCGACAACACCACCGCCATGTGGTATTGCAACAAACAGGGCGGGGTGGGGTCGTGGACCCTATGTCAGGAGGCTCTGCGCCTCTGGACATGGCTGGAACATCAGGGCATGTTCCTGATGGTTCAACACCTGGCAGGTTCCCTGAACGCCAGGGCGGACGTAACTCAGCCGCAGGTGCATGATGGATCACGAATGGCGTCTTCACTCGGAGGTGGCGCAAGGTCTCTTTCTAGCAGTGGGGAGAGCCTTGGTTAGATCTGTTCGCCACCGAAGAGAACGCGCAATGTCAGCAGTTCTGCGCGTTGGAATTTCCAAGGCGGCACTCGCTCGGCGACGCTTTTCGTCGCGAGTGGAGTTGCGGTCTGTTGTATGCCTTTCCGCCTATACCACTTCTACCCAGAGTGTTGAAGAAGATTCGGCGCGACCAGGCCCAAGTCATCCTTGTGGCTCCGGACTGGGCTCGAAGAGTTTGGTATCCCGAGCTACTCAGTATGAGCGTCGATCCCCCGATCCGTCTGCCTCTTCGGGAGGATCTTCTGTCGCAGCAGCAGGGGCCGAACCTGTCCAGTCTCCACCTGCTTGCGTGGAGATTGAGCGGCGGCAGTTGATTCCTTTCGACTTGCCTCCCGAAGTTTGTGATGTGATTCTGGCAGCCAGGCGTCCCTCCACTAAGGTGGTATACGCCTGCAGGTGGAACAAGTTTGTGGCATGGTGCACAGCAAAGGCTGTGAATCCCCTCTCGGCCCCTCTTTCTGAGGTTCTTCTGTTCCTTCTTTCTCTGGCCCAACAGGGTTCTGCCCTGGGTACCATCAAGGGCTATCTTTGTGCCATCTCGGCCTTCCTCAGGCTTCCTGATCAGCCCTCCCTTTTCAAGTCCCCTGTTAACAGGTTCCTTAAAGGCATTAGACACCTCTTCCCTCCTGTTCCGTTTGTGATGCCTCAGTGGGACTTGAACTTGGTTCTTACCTTTCTCATGTGCGCTCCCTTTGAGCCTCTACATAACTGTCCTCTTCGTCTTCTGACTCTGAAGACGGCCTTTCTGGTGGCCATCACCTCCGCTCGGCGGGTGAGTGAGCTCCAGGCTCTATCATGCAAACCTCCCTTTCTGTCTGTCCATCGAGACAAGGTTGTTCTTCGGACACGTCCGTCCTTCTTGCCAAAGGTGGTTACTGCCTTCCACATTGGGCAGACCATCACTTTGCCCACCTTCTTTCCGCCTCCGCATCCTTCCAGAGAGGAAGAGAGGCTCCACCGTCTGGACCCAAAACGTGCGCTTTCCTTTTATATCAACCGCACACAACACTTCCGGGTGGATGACCAGCTCTTTGTTGGCTACGTGGGCGCCAAAAAGGTCGGGCGGTGCACAAGAGAACCATTTCCCGCTGGGTAACCTTGTGTATCAAAGCCTGCTATTCTTTGGCTAAGAAGCGAGCCTCCTGTTGGGCTGCGTGCCCATTCCACCAGGGCAACGGCTGCTACCACGGCCTTAGGCCGCGGTGTTCCGCTGCAGGATATCTGTCAGGCAGCTACGTGGGACTCGCTGCACACGTTTACCAAGCATTACTGCCTTGACAGTCAGGTCCGGAGGGACGGCTTCTTTGGCCGTTCTGTCCTCCGGGACTTCCTTGTCTGATCTTTGTTCGCAGACCCACCACCGGGGTTGGTATTGCTGGGGTATCCATTCTAAGGTAAGGAATCTGTCTCTAACGTGTCTTTCAGATGCACAAGTTACTAACTTGTGTAACGATATATCTGTAAGAGACATTAGTTAGTGATAGATTCCTTACCGCCCCACCCATCCTCCCCGTTCTGCGAACTGATTTCTAGGGTTAAGGACATCCCTTTCAGGGCCCTAGTATTTTTCAGACACCTATGTCAGCTTCTTGCATGGCTCTGCGTTCCTGGCGCGGAAAGTCGTGTACAGAACTGACGTCAGCGCGCAGGGGCGGCGTCTAAGTACTGCCCGCGACATCATCCCGGCGATCACAACGCCGACGACGGACGCGGAGCCGCACGACGCCGCCTACCGACGCGCAAGGGTACTGCTACGCAAAAACTTTCCGGATCCAGCCTGACGCCTGGGGATATTCTAAGGTAAGGAATCTGTCACGAACTACTGTCTCTTACATATATATCGTTACACAAGTTAGTAACTTGTGCGTCAAGGAGTACGCCAAACCCCACAGCGAGACCACAGAAGTTCCACCCTCCCAAGATCTCTGCAACAAACTCAGCACCTACTTCCACCACAAGATCAAGCAGATCTACAACAGCTTCGACACCCAAGACCTGCCCATCACTCCTGCCACCACCTCAAGAGATGACGCTGTCCCTCAACAGACTCTGCTCAACTATACCCTGCTCACCACAGATGAGGCTCTCAAGACCACGAGGAGCATTCACTCCGTAGGACCCGCGGACCCCTGCCCGCACCACATCTTCCACAGAGCCGCCACCACCACTTCCCCCGAACTACACAAACCAACTGCTCCATCGAGACGCCACCGTCCGTAACGAATGGAAACACGCCGAGATCAACCGCCTGCTGAAGAAACGTCAGCCGACCGAAGGACCTCAAGAACTATAAACCCATCTCCCTGCTCTTCTCCCCAGCCAAGGTCATCAACGTCTAACTCTCCTAGTTCATCGAAGCCAACCACACCCTGGATTCCTCTCAATCGGATTCTGAAGCAACCACATCACCGAGACCGCCCTCCTCTCCGTCACTTACGACAACCGCCTCAAGCTTACCTCGGACAAGACCGAAGTTCTCATCATGGGGCCCAACATCTCTGCTTGGGTCGATTCCTGGTGGCCCGCCGATCTAGGAACACCCCCTCCCCCCCCATCCTACCAACCACACACGAAACCTCAGCATCATGCTGGACTCCTCGCTGACCATGGATCACCAGATCAACGGTCACCTAATCATGCTTCCACACACTTCGCTTACTTCAGAAAACCTTCAGATGGATTCCCACTGAGCCCAGGAAGACGGTTACCCACGCACTCATCAGCATCAGACTTGACTACGGCAACACACTCTACTTAGGTACTACCCAGAAACTCCTAAGAAAACTTCAGAATGTGCAGAACGCCGCAGCCAGGGTTTTCCTCAACCTCCCCCACTGCAGCCACATATTCGAACACCTACAAGAACTCCACTGGCTCCCAGTCAACAAAAGAGTCACCTTAAAGATCCTCACATATGCCCTCAAAGGCCTCCACGACGTCGGACCTGCATATCTGAACCACTGCTTATCATTCCACGCCCCCACCAGACACCTTCTCTGCCCAACTGGCCCTGGCCACCGTCCCTCGAATCTGCAAGACCAGGACCGGAGGAAGTCTTTCTCCTACCTTGCCTCTAAATCCTGGAATGCCATGCCTCTTCACCTCAGGCTCTCCTCATCTCTGATGCATTTCAGGAATGATCTCAAGACCTGGCTTTTTGAATGAACTATAGCGCCCAGTCGGACCTGCAAACCCTCTGCCCCCCCCCGTTTCCCCCAGCGCCTTGAGACACTCACGGGTGAGTAGCCGAGCATAACAAGCGCTAATTGATTGATTGAGATCCTTCAATAGCTGTTGCTTGTTAGGATCATTACCACCATCACTATCAAGCGAGAGTAGGGTCTGAATGCATTGATGTCATCTATTATATATTCACAGAGTGGTATATTTATTGCATTCGATTGGTGTGCTAGGTTTCTCTATAAAAACGTTATTGAGCTTAAGTTGTCTCAGAAACTTGAATAAGTCTATATGTATTTGCATCATGTCACAATGATCGGATGGACAGAAAACCAAGCCTTTGCTTATCACATTTATTTGATCTTGTGTGAGAGCATGATTCGATAGATTCACAATGGATAAGTTAAAATTTGAAGCACTATTGATAGTTGCACCCCCATCCTGAAAACTCATTGTTTCTAGTTGTTCTGATGCTTGGACTTGGCCCTGGTTTGTACTCCCATGGCCCATTTTGGTTCTGCTCCTCCTTTGCCCCCTTCTTGTCCTCTTTGCAATTTTGGGGCTTTCTTTGTGCACAAGGTTTCTTTTGATTCTTAATCTTAATCTTTTGGCCTCTCTTAAAAAACGAGTGGAAGCTGTTAAATGAGCATTGGAGCCTATGCTAGCAGTATCACTGAGTGAACCATCATCTCCCTGTTCTCCACATGTCACGCAAAATTCGGACTCACTTTCCGAAACCCCTTTGTAGGAGGCTGGCTTAGTATGTAGTGCACATTTATTTAAGTGAAGCACCTTGCACTAATCCAGACAACCGTTATGGTGATTTTAGTGGTCCTAGACAGCCATAGAAAGCTCTCTCAGTGGTAGCTGCGGAGAGCAGCCTTCAGGCTTAGTCCAGAAGGAGTGTTAAGCAGCTTGTTTTACCAGATCTTAATCTTATTGGTATAGGTTAAGTGAAAAAGAACCACACAGTCAGTGTAGTTATAAAAATAGGTATATTTCTTATACACGCTCGCTAACACATTGGTATATCTCCTACCCGGAGTTATCAACACAATACACACAATACTTCAAATGTAAACAGGTAAGTAAGCACAAATACACCGTGGTCTCCAGGGGGATACCAAACGATATACAAAAGAAGTGGAATACGAACTGCGACTGAAGTCAGGACTTGGACCGGAAGACTCAGAAGAGCTGGGGACACAAGGAACCACCCGAGGTAAGTACCCAAGATCCCCACGGAGGCTGTGTGCAGAGTGGAAACACAGGCGCATACTCAATGCAAGTCAGTGGGAAAGTCGCAGTTACAGTTTTCAAGGAGGACCCTTCCCAGTGGACCCTGAAGAAACCCTGTGGAAGACAGAAGGTTGGAGAGTCACACCACCCGTGGATACCCCAGGAACCAGGATATCTACACCAGGGAAGCTGGGTGCCTAGGTGCGAAGGGACGTCGGAAACCGCCGTAGACCACAATGAAGGACTTCAGCAAAGATGCTGCTGACGAAAGAAGGTGGAAGAGTCCGGTGGAATCCAAAGATGGATTCTTGGAGAGAAGTACCTGCAAGCAGAGGGGACAGTCTATGCCACTCGGAAGTGACCAGGAGGCACGGAAGACCAATGATCACTGATGACGGAAGATACAGGAGTGAAAGCGGTGATCTTGTCACTTCAGCTGTGAGAACCAGGCGATGCCTTGGAAGACCAGGAGCCGTTCACAAACTGTCCCACGTCGGGAGTCAAGAACCAGGGGACAGTTGTCCGGCAGGAGCACCAACAAGCCTTGGCAGCAACAACTGACATGGTAAACGAAGAAGGTGCAGCGTTGGGTCCAGCAAGTTCCAAGGGACTAACCAAATGCAGGAGAGTCAGAGCAAACTCTGAGCAAGCAGGGGAGCCCACTGAAGCCAAAGAGGACCTTCAAAAGGACCCACAGGCCGAAAGCACAGGAGTCACAGGAGGACCTCGAGCAGTTCACCAAAGATGCAGCCCCACGGTGCAGAAGATGCGGTGAGGACGAAGATCTTGGTAAGAGGAGATGTTGGAGGCTGGAGCTTCTTGTAGCCTGAAGCTCTCTGGAGGACAGAGCCAACAAGCCTTGGCAACGGCAAGCCTACACTGTGCACAAGGGTTCTGTTCCAGCGGTTCTGACGAGGGATACTGGCCTCAAACTTGCTAAGAGTACAGGTCAGGTCTCGAGGTAGTTGCAGAATCACCACCTGTGTTGCTGAGCCTTTCGGAGTCAGTTGGGACGTCAGGTGCAGCAGACTGGCCAGCTTTGTTTCGGTGCCTGCAGATGCAGGGGAGTGATTCCTTCACTCCAAGGGAGATTCCTTCAGGTGTCTTTGATGCCTACAGGCCTGGAGAGGGACCTGGGTGAAGCACAGGCGATCAAGAAGACTTGCAGAGCAGCGAGACCAGGAGCAGCAGGAGTCTCGGTTCCAGCAGAAGTCCAAGTTGCCCAGACGGTTGAAGTGGTTTCGAGTTTGAATCTTGTCCTACGACGAATCTGAAGAGCCACCCACAGGTAAGCCCTTAAGTACCCTAGGGAAAGGACTGGTACTGGTTCAAGTGTAACTCCCAGAGGAGGGGCTGGACAGAGGGGAGGATACTCCCATGTCCTTTGTCCAGTTTCACGCCAGAGCGGGAGCCTAGGGCTTCCCGAACTGGCTCAAACTGGAGTATGCAAGGAGGGCACCACATGTGCCCTTCAAAGCAGTCTCGTGGTGCTGACAAGTTCCCCCAGCCCAATACAGTAAGTCCTGTCTGGGAGGTGGTAGCACCTCCCTGTGGCAGGAAATCTATTTTTCTGCCTTCCCCTGCTTGAGCTCAGGTCAGCAGCAGGAGGGCAGACACGTGTCTGTGGTCGGCAGCAGCACTAGCTTGCTGTTAGACCCTAAAAGGCTGGTACCAGGAATACACAGGGGCACCCTAGGGGAGCCGACCAATACATGGGTGCCTACATCCAAAACTGGAATTGGTGTTGGGGTAGCATTCCTCCAACATGTTTGATACAAAACATGACCGGTTTTGGTGCAGCCAATATATAGTTAGACATCTTGTAATTGACTTGATGTCCACTATGTGTTAAATGGCTGGATAATCGACTCCGGGGTTTGTAGGGGTGCCCTGCTCATGCAGGTGCACCCTCACACTTGTAACCAAGCACCCTGCCGTCAGGACTGAAGAGCCTGTCATAGGGGTAGCTCATAGGTTTTAAGTGTAGTGACCTCAGATGTAAGGATACTTATATCTGTGGTGAGGGGTGCAAGCACCCATTCACACAGGCTGCAATGGCAGGCATGTAGTCACAGTTTGAGCGGTCTCTCATGGGTGGCATAATGCATGCTGCAGCCTATGGGAAACCCCTGGTGTACTTATGCTCTAGGTACCTTAGTACCATATACTAGGGACTTACAAGGGTACACCAGTAGCCAATTGTGGAGGTTCCAAAGTATTTACCATTGTCAAATTTAGGGAGAGGGCACACTGACTGGCGTCCTGATTAGCAGTATCCCACTCAGACTAGTCAGAAAACAGCATAACACCAGCAACAAGTGGGGATAACCATGAAAGTAGATCGTACTTTGCTACAACCTTGTTCTGCTGTTTTATTGATATTCAAGAGTTTAACTGGAATATTATCAAATTTCTTCACAAAGACGTATACTCGCCCATTTTTGTAGTCATTATCATCCCTTCTGATTTTGGTCATTTTTTTTTGTTTTTTGATGTATACGTTGTGTTTTTCTAAGACCTCTTTAAGGACCATGTCATTTTTTTCCTTTGCCTCTGGTATGTTCAGTGCCTGGATCTCCATCTCTAGATCTTTTATTTCCTTTAAAAGACTTTCCCGTTTTTCTTGTGCATGCTCTATTAAGACCATCATCTTACCCTTTGAAGCTTCAAAAAAGTTGTTCCCAATCTGACGTGTTTTGGTAAAAGGTCAAAGAATGGAAAAATGGCTGCCCTTAAACTTCGTGGCACCTTTTTGTGTGCAATATATTTTTTGAGCACAGTTGAACCGTCCCACCAACGAGATATCTCTTGTTTTCTACGTTTTTCCAACCGGATGCATTTCTTTTTCATACCTTCCGGTTGTATGATTCCTGATTCTTCAGTTGGCCCCTTCTTTGCCCCACCCAAGAACCTTTCTTGAAATATTCTATCTCTGTCATCCACAAAAAATCCATTATAGTTTCAAGGTGCGTTTTTCAATCAAAGTCCAAAACAATATGGTTTTTCCTTCTGGGAGTACAAGCTATCACTAACAATATTTTGAACTAAGAGAGAAACAGTGATTTCTTAGTTGCACAGCCCTCTCAATTTGAGCACTGTAAAATTAACCCAACAGTGGTGCTCTAACAATATAACACACCTGTTGCCGGGATGTGTAGAACTGAACCAGAGAAACTTCTCAGGTAAGTTATTCACAGAAAGTACAGAACAGTGGAGCACTCAACATGTATGAATATCTGCTGCCATAACTGTTATAAGTCCATTTGTGTATTCATTGATGCATCACCTTCTTGTTTGAGCTTCCCTTATACTTGGGCGTGATCAGCACTACGTATTTTCTTGCTTTGCACATGTGTTATGGTTCTTTCTTATAGTCCATTCTTTGATCATGCATGAGTTCTATAACACTATATTTCCCATTTCTACACCGGGTACTTTTTAAGGCTGGGCATTTTTATCTGTCTGCCCATTTTAAAATCACTAAAAGACTGTTGGATTTGGTGGTGGAACGATACATCACTTTTACTTCACTTATCAGGGTATATCACAATATTTGAGAAGCGCCCGGTTTGAACTAGAATCAGACCAGACTATGATCTGGTGAACTGGACACGCAGTCTGGACTGTGGGCCAGATGGCTTTTTATTCAAACTCTTGTTATATTTTTCTTCATTCATAATAAAGTTTGTTTTTCATGTGTTTTTTATCTATCGCTTCAATCCGCCTTGAAAAAGTACTATAGAGGGCAAAACACTTGTTGGCTGAGATCGTTCCTGAGGAAATTACAGCAATATATCTACAAATGGTCAGCAAACAATTATACCTGTATAGCAGATTCCTTACCTTTGAACTTCCAGGTGTCAGGCTGGATCCAGAAGATTTTTCTTAGCAGTACCCCTGCATGCCGGTAGATGGCATTGGTCGACTCTGCGTCGTGATAGTCGTCGTGACGTCCGCGTCGTCAATATCACTGCCACTCCGGCGCGCTGACAGCAGTTCTTTTTTTTTTTCCGCATCAGCTAGCGCAGATCCGTTGAAGAGAGCCTACCCCCGTTATTTTTTTTACAAACTTTTCAACTTTTTGTCGACTACTTTTGGTGTGCTAGGGATGTCTATTAAGAAGACCTCTGGGTTCATGCCGTGCTGCGCCGGTCACCGCGCCATGTCGGTCACGGACCACCACTTAGTGTGTCTCTGGTTTCTGGAGCGCGACACAACACAAAGTCGTACTCAGATTGCCGGGCCATGGCGCCGAAGGCTTTGAGAGAGTGGTCCCTAAAGCTGATCGCGGCCCGGCATCCGGCACCACGGAGGTCACCTCGCCGATCTCGTTCCCAGTCCAGGTCTCAGTCGAGAGGAAGGTCTGAGCACTGCTCCGGTGAATCAAAGTCCTCTTCGTCGAAGTCAGGTAAGAGGCTCCACAAAAAGCAGAAGAAGTTGAAGTGTGCTTCGACTTCACCCTGCCCGTTACACGAGGCGTAGGAACCTCGGTGTTCGAGGCCCTGTTCCGCACTTCCCTCCCTTTCCGCAACTTAGAGTTTTATGATGCCATGTGTGCCATATTTGGGCTGCCTGACCCTGCCGGCGCGTCTTGGGGCCCCTTAGGATCGGATGACGGAGTCCCCGTGGGCTCCGCGTCTTCGTCTCCGGCCCCGACGCCACGGCCTCCGACTGGACCCGTTCCCAGGTCCAGACCGGCACCAGTCGCACCTCCACAGTGACCTTTTCCGGCGCCGTGTCTGCCGCCGAGATCCTCTGCGTTGCCGGCGCCGCCTTCCCAATCCTCATTCCCGACGACAGACTGTTGGGACGTCCTCCGAAGCCTAGACCGGCGCTGATGTAGCCGTGCAGCTCCTTGCCATTCAGCCTGCCCTATTCTGAAGGGTTAGGAATGGATGAGGATTGGAAGGGGGAGCAGGATTCCTTAGAAATCCCGCAACCACAAAACATGGACTGGTACGAGGAACTGGGTGATGCCAGTGGTCTGAACACCTCCCCAGATACTGGCATGCAGTCTCCACCTAACCTGGCTACGGAGGAGGGGGCATCATTCCCTATGGTGGTGCGTAGCGCTACGGAGGTCTTGGACCTGCAGCTCCCTACGTGGCAGTCAAGACTAACGTCTTGACAGAGGTCCTAAAGCCTGGTGTCTCCAGCTCAGAACCCTTGCTGCCTTTCAATGAGGCCTTAACAGATGAAGTTCTGGGCACCTGGCCATGCCCAGCACAGGGGCTCCTGTGAATAGAACTATTGCCCGCCGCCATCGCCCTGCACTGGGCGACCCAGTTTTCCTCACCGCCTACCCCACATAGCTTGGTGGTTTAAGCTTCCTCTTCTTGTGGTGTGTTCCCTTCTGCACTTCCTGACAGGGAATCCAAGAGACTGGAAAGCTTTGGAAAGAAACATCTTTCTTTTGCTAGTCTAGCATTGCGGTCTGTGAACATCGCATTCCTTTTGGGCCATTACTCCCATTCAATATGGGACACGGTTGCTTAGGTGCTGCCAGGGTCTCGGATGAGGACCGGATCCTACTCTCCCAAGCCATTTCTGATGGAAGAGATACAGCAAAGTTTGCCATCCGATGTGGCTTGGACACGACGGACTTGCTGGTCAGAGCGATTTCCATGACGGTGGCCGTACGTCGCCACGCCTGGCTGAGGACCTCTGGTTTTTCAAGGGATGTCCAAGCTAATCTAATGGACATGCCCATTGATGGCTCCCGTCTCTATGGAAACAAAGCAGATGACGACCTTGTGTGTTTCAAGGACTCGCGGGCTACGGGCAAGTCCTTGGGCCTCACCATAACATCCCATCCTGTATCTGCTTTTCACTCCTTTCGTGGCTACGGAAGGGGATGCCAATCGCGCCAACTCTACTCCGGCCAGAGGGCCCTGGCAAGTTCAGCAGCCTCTGCAGGGCCGTGGAAGTGGTTCACCCCAACCTTGTGGGTCGGGAGGCCAGAAGTTGAGCCAAGCCACGATCCCCTCTTCCACTGCAAAAGCTTTCTAGAATCATTCACGACCAGTTGGTGGCAGAATACTCCATCTCCACCACTGGCGAAACATCACCTTGGACAGGTGGGTGTTGCAAATAATCCAAAGGGGCTACTCCCTTCCCTTCAAGACTACCCCTCCATCTATGCCTCCAGTGTACAATCGGCTGACGGAGAATCCCCTTGCCCTACTCCGCGAGAAGTCAAAACTCTCTCGGCCAAGGGAGCTATAGAGAGGGTTCCCAGGCCAGAAATAGGCTGTGGTTCTTATTCCCGCTATTTTTTGGTTCCAAAGAAGGACGGATGCTTTCATCCTATACTCGAACTCCGAGCTCTCAACAACTTCTCAAAAAGGAGAAGTTCAAGATGCACACCCTAGCTCAGGTAATAGCTGCCCTGGACTCGGGAGACTGGACGGTAGCGCTGGACTTGCAGGATGCCTATTTTTATATCCCCGTCCTGCCTACCCATCGTCTCTACCTGTGGTTTACGGTGGGCCTTGAGCACTTTGTTTGCGGTGCTCACCTTCGGCCTCTCCAGTGCTTCTCGGGCGTTCACAAAGGTGATGGCGGTCCCAGCCCATCTGCGGAGATCAGGGGTTCCAGTCTTCCCTTATCTTGACGAAGGTGGGTTCATTCCAAGGAGTCTTCTCCCACCTCCAGACTACAGCGAACCTCCTGCATTCGCTGGGGTTCACTATCAACGTGCCGAAGTCACACCTGACTCCTTCTCAGACGCTCTCTTTTATTGGGGCGCTTCTGGACATAGTGCAGTTTCGGGCCTATCCACCCGTACGGCGAGTCCAGCATATTCAGGCTATGATACTGATGTTTCAGCCTCTATCCTGGATTTTGGTGAGAATCACTCGGAGGCTGTTGGGCCTCATAGCCTCCGGCATCCTGCTGGTGGACCATGCACAGTGGCGCATGCGGGCTCTGCAGTGGGACCTGAAGTTCCAATGGGCACAGCATCGAGAATCTCACCGACATGGTTCAGATATCAGAGGACACTGCGAAAGACCTGTAGTGGTGGCTGACAAACCACGATTGGGTCAGAGGCAGACCCCTCTCCCTTCCCCACTCAGATCTCACAGTAGTGACGGATGCGTCTCTTCTAGAATGGGGCGGTCTTCTGGGGGAGGTGGAGATCAAATGAATCTGGTCTCCGGCGGAAGCCAAGCTCTATATCAACCTATTGGAGCTTCGTGTGATCTGACTGATACTGAAAGCCTTTATACCATCCTTCAAGGGAAGTCTAGTTGGTGTTCACGGACAACACTGCCGCCATATGGTACTGCAACAAACAGGGTGGATTGGGGTTGTGGGTTCTGTCAAGAGGCCCTGCGCCTCTGGACTTGGCTGGGACAACAGGGCATTTCTCTGGTGGTTCAACATCTGGCCAGTTCTCTGAACGCCAGAGCAGACTAACTCAGCTGAAGGTGCCTTGCGGATCACGAGTGGTGTCTCCATACTGAGGTGGCACAAGGTCTCTTTCAGCGGTGAGGAGAGCCTTGGTTAGTTCTGTACGCCATAAGAGAACCTGCAATGTCAGCAGTTTTGCGCTTTGGAGTTTCTAAGGCAGCTCTCGCTCGGCAATGCTTTTCATCACAAGTGGAACTCAGGCCTCCTGTACGCCTTTCCGCCCATACCTCTCCTGCCCAGAGTGATCAAGAAGATCAGGAGCGATTGGGCACGGAGAGTTTGGTACTCTGAGCTTCTGGATATGAGCATCGATCCTCCCATCAGGCTGCCATAATCGGGAGGATCTTCTGTCACAGCAGCAGGGGAGTGTCCCCCACCCGAACCTGTCCACTCTCTGCATCCTTGTATGGACATTGAGCGGCGACAGTTGAGAGCTTTTGACCTTCATCCCGAAGTCTGTGAGGTTATTCTGGCAGCCAGGCGTCCCTCCACGAAATCGGGATACGCCTGCTAGTGGAACAAGCTTTGTAAATATTGTACAGAATCGTCTATTGACGCCTAATCTGCTTCTCTGGAAGATATTCTCCTATTTATACTTTCCTTCGCCCAGCAGGGCTCTGCTTTGGATACTTTCAAGGGCTACCTTTCGGCCCTCTCGGCTTTTCTTCGGCTGCCAGATCAGCCTTCACTATTTAAGTCCCCTTTGGTGCAGAGGTTTTTGAAGGGGCTAGCCCACTTGTTTCCCCCTTCTCCTTTTCTTATGCCACAATGGGACCTTAATTTGGTCCTTACTTTGTTGATGTGCGCACCGTTTGAACCGCTGCACAACTGTCCTCTACGGTTGCACACTATCAAAACCTCTTTATTGGTGGCAATTACCTCTGCCAGGAGGGTGAGCAAACTACAGGCACTGTCATCACAGCCTCCTTATCTGACAGTCTTCCCGGACAAAGTGGTACTAAGTACTAGGGCATCCTTTTTGCCCAAGGTTGTAACTCCCTTCCATCTGGGACAATCAGTTACTCTGCTTACTTTCTATGCACCTCCGCATCCTTCCAACGAAGAGGAGCGTCTCCACCGTCTGGACCCAAAAAGAGCATGATCGTTCTACCTTGATCACACAAGAGAGTTCCGGGTGGATGACCAACTCTTTATAGCATACGTGGGAGCTAAGAATGGGTGTGCTGTCCAAAAGAGGACCATATGACACTGGGTTATCCTCTGCATCAAAATATGTTATGCATTGGCAAAGAAACAACCTCCTGAAGGCCTTAGGGCCCATTCTATCAGGGCAAAAGCACCCACCACAGCCCTCCAGCGTGGTGTTCCTATTTCTGATATCTGCCAAGCGTCCACCTGGGCGTCTTTGCACACGTTCGCCAGTCACGATTGCCTGAATTCTCAGGTTCGCAGGGAGGGCCTGTTTGGCCTGTCTTATAGGATTTCCTGGTTTAAAGCTTTTCCTCAGTCCCTCCTCCTATCTGTTCAAAGGTAAGGAATCTGCGGCTAGATGTCTCTATCAGAAAGACATCTAGCCATCTGGTAGAGACATATCTAGCCGCAGATTCCTTACCGACCCACCCATCCTCCCCGCACTGCAGAATTGTCTTTTAGTATCAGGGCTTTTTCCTCTCAGGGCCCTAGCTCTTTTTGTAACACACCTAGTTGAATTACTTCATGGCTCCGTGCTTCTGGCGTGGAAAGTCATGAAATGTACTGCCATCAGCGCGCCGGAGTGGCGGTTATATTGACGGCGTGGACATAATGATGACTAACACAACGCTGACGATGTCACGTGGAGTTGACCAACGCCATCTACCGGCGTGCAGGGGTACTGCTAAGAAAAATATTCCGGATCCAGCCTGACGCCTAGAAGTTCAAAGGGAAGGAATCTGCGGCTAGATGATGTCTCCACCAGATAAGGCGTTACCAAAGGTAAGTAACTTGTCTGTTTATTCTCCTTATGAAATAGCCTAATTTCCTGCTTTATCTATCTTGCCTCTCTTCAAACGTGGTTGAACCCCAACTTATTGTCGACACTTAAAGCCCCACCTGTTTACATTATTGTCATGTGTTTTCTGCATGCCCCATTGTAGTTTTCCCAATGTTAGCCTAATTGTGCACGTTGTAGGCCGCATTTTCTTTTGCACACGTTACTATATAAAAACGCTTGCTTTTGTGCCACATTGAACCTGCATATGTTTTTGTGTTCTGTTCTTTTCCTGGGATTTAGTCTGAACACCACAGAACAGGTCAAACAACAGTGTCCCTTTTTAGGTCTCGCCTGGCGTTGCAGCGCGCAATGCTCTGCGAGGGCTTCTTGGAATCCATACGGTTTCAGAAGTTAACTTTCTGCTCCGCCCGTAATTTCCATTGGTGTGCGTCATTTGGCGTCATTAACAGTGCTTTAAATGGGCCGGTACTCACCGGTACTGAGTACCGGCACTTCTTAGATTTATCCCTCTGAGTACCGGCACTTCTCTTCTGCCGAGGAGAGTACCAGTACTCATGAAAAGGTAGGCTTATTGGCTGTGAGTGCTGGTGAGCCGGAGTGGAAGGTGTCTCTGGCAGCCAAGGCGCCACTTCTGCAGCCCCGATCTGAGCCCCAGCTGAGCTATTCAGCTGGGCTCATTTGAATAATGTCCGGGTGCTCACCATCACGCTGTGTTTGACAGAGCAGGGTCCGTTCAGGCCCTGTGCTGTCAATCACAGTCACACTATCTTGTGCATTTGTGCAAACACAGGAATCATGGCAGTCCCCTGGCAGTGGCAATCAGGCTACGGCCAGTCCGGCCCTGCCTGGTGGCAATTAAAAAAGCCATGGTAGGTGAAGAGTATAACATGGCTTTCATCATACCCACGTCTTTTGTGTGCCTGCTTATGTTTGTGTGTTTGCCTGCACTGGTATGCCTGTTTTTTGTAAGAAAAAAGTGAGAGAAAGAGAGAGAGAATCAAAACACTCTCAGGAGGTATTTTAAAGAAAATGGGTGGCACTTTGGACATGTCTGCTCGGCGACAAAGATTCATAAATAGCATAGTAGGGAGGGTTGGTGGGTGGGTGAGTGAGTGGATAGATGAGTGAACAAGGGTGGATATACAGATGGATGGATGGATGAATAGATGGATGGATGAATAGATGGATGGATGAATAGATGGATGAGTGAAAGCATGGATGGCTGGGTGAAAGGGGGTGGATGATTGGATAAAAGGGCGGATGATGGGTGGATGAGTGAAAGATTGGATGGATGAATGAAAGGGAGGGAGGATGGATGAAAGGGTAGATAATGGATGAGTGAAAGGAGGGATTGAGTGAAAGGGTGGATGGAATGAAAGGGTGGATGGAATAAAGGAGTGAAAGGGTTGATGGATAGATGAGCGAATGGATTGATGAATGAGCGAAAGGGTGGATAAAGAGATGGATGAGTGGAAGGATGAATGGATAGGTTTTGAGTTGGATGGATGGATAGGTTTGGATATGAAGGGTGGAAAGACGGAATGGTAAACTGAATGTTGGATGAAAGACTGAATAGACGACAGAATGTAAAGGTTAAATGGTGGACATCAGCAGGTAAATGGTAGGATGAAAGGATGAATGGATAGATCTATGGAAGAGACAAGAGATATCTTCTGGGGAGGGTCATGATGATTTGATTTATTTGATTTGTGCCATAAGAGCTTTGGTTCAAAGTGGAGGTATTTTCAGTTTCTTCCTACTCACGTGCTGAAAAATATATAGTATTGTGCCAAACAACAGCAATTAACAGTATGGCATTAAGAAGGTGCAATTATTGCAACAACAAAAAGGAAATGTTAACATATTATAGCATTTCTCTTTCATTTTGTGTAATGAGTTAACTTGCTTTGTTTATATAAACACATTCCTCATGTGTTTTGGTATGTGCTGCAACTTATACAGAAGTGGTTAAGTATCATAATATCTTGCCTTTAGCCCCGCCCCTAGCCCCGCCCCCGCACTACACATCTAGCTCATTTTAATGAGTACCTGCACTTATTTTTTCCCATTTAAAGCACTGGTCATTAATTATGCTAAACGGAGTGTGATGATGATACCGGAGGCTTTTTAGTCCCTCCTGGTTACCACCCTGTCCACTTTTGGCCCCGCCCACCTGGACTGGATCTTTTACTCCGCGGTGTGACAGTGTCTTCTAATTGCTGGGTGAGCACTTTCTTTTTTCATTCGCACAATGGTGTGGCGTGGCGACAGTTTTTTTAAGTCGGTAACCATTTTTTTGTTATTGAAAGAGGACCGCGCTTGTTTTTAGCAAGCGTATGTGTAGTAACTTCTCTAGAACTCTCTATCCACGCACTGATTATGTATTCACAGTTGTGTTGGGGGATTGCTCACTCCATATAAACGCTGAAATTATTTACATTTACGATCCAGTCACCTCCCATTTTGTTTTCTATCCATCGTGTTCTTTTTTTTTTATATAGTTCTGCATAGCGCGAACTCGACTCGAAAGTATCAAAGCGCTTTAAAATGAGCGTAAGTTACGTTACATCGTTCTCGTATCACGCTCATTTGCGGCGTGTGGTAACTTCTCTAGAACTCTTTATCCACGCACGCACTGATTATGTATTCACAGTTGGGTTGGGGGCTTGCTCAATCCATAAAACCGCTGAAATTATTTACATTTACGATCCAGTCGCCTCCCATTTTGTTTTCTATCCATCGTGTTCTTTTTTGAACTCGACCCGAAGGTATCAGAGCGCTTTAACATGAGCGTAAGTTACGTTACATCGTTCTCGTATCGCGCTCATTTGCGGCGTGTGGTAACTTCTCTAGAACTCTCTATCCACGCACGCACTGATTATGTATTCACAGTTGTGTTGGGGGCTTGCTCACTCCATAGAACCACTGAAATTATTTACATTTACATTTACGATCCAGTCACCTCCCATTTTGTTTTCTATCCACCGTGTTCTTTTTATATAGTTCTACATAGCGCGAACTCGACCAGAAGGTATCAGAGCGCTTTAACAGGAGCGTAAGTTACGTTACATCGTTCTCGTATCGCGCTCATTTTCCGTGACCCAGCACGAAACCACAGAACCAAAGTGCGGCTCGAGAAACAGCAGGCACAGCTAAAAACGTTAAAGTTATAAAGACAACTTACAGTTCAACCGAGCAACGCTGGCCAGTAATATATTCATTACATGCATTTTAATAGCCATGTTTACACGTAAGCGCAGATAGTCTTAGTGTAGAATCCTGAAATTATGTTGAAAATGTGGCCGTTAGAAAAGCAATTGCGGAAAACTAATTTCACTGTCAATGCAGAGTCTGCTAAACTACTCGACATGTGTTCGTCCTAATCCGTCAGCTTTCTTCTTGCCACAGGGACCCCCCCAAACCACTTTTGTATAATATACTGTGGGAGTCTGCTTCCTGCCCCAGTGGCCAGGAGCTCTGGGCTTCTCTCTACGCTTAATACCGAGGAGCCAGCCCCACGCAACTTGCAACCGCGCATACTTCCGTGGAAGCCAATGTGTAGCGAGCCTGCACTTCCCTTCCCAGAATGCAAGTGCAAGGCGCTTCGCCCTGAAAAAGCAGCACCGCGTAAGGTCCCGGAAGGGTGGGCAGGGACAGACCCTGTCAGAGGAGCCCTAGTGAAAAGGACGGCGATATAAAGGGTCAGAACCCCAGAGAATGGCCAACGCAGGGGGCTGAAGCGAAAAGGTCGTGGGGGATGGGGGAGCGACAAGGAACGGAAGCGTCTCTTAAGGAGCATTAGGGTCAGGAGGAGCCAGCCTCCTGGGTGGGGGGGAAGGGAACTGAAAGAATTACAGATCCTCCATGGCACCGGGGATACCAAATTTATGTTTATTGAACGAATGCAACAACCACCATTAGCTAAACCACACCAACGCAGTGCCACCACCACCAACAACACTACCAACACAACTACATCCATATGCCTCATACTACTCTCATCCACACTCACAAACCTTCTAGCACACACTGCTCTTCTCCGCAACACTCTCCATCCTTCTGCATCACACTGCTCTTCTCCTCCTCCTCCTCCTTCAATCTCCCTCACACTGCTCTTCTACACCTATCTACTTCCTTATGCCTAATACTAAGCAAATAATCTTACCTTCCTGCTAGCTCACACTACTCCTACTTCTCACACTCCTTTCATATCCCTCCTACTACTCTTCTACTCCTCTCCTTCCTTATGCCTCATACTGCTCTCCACACTTTCCTTCCTTCAAAATCACGCTAATCTCCTCCACGCTTTCTTCCTTCTCCCTCATACTACTCTCCCCACTCCCCTTTCTTCTGCCTCATACTGCTCTCCTCCTCACTATACTTCATTAACCCTCATGCTATTCTTCTACTCACTCTCTGTCCCAAATCTTAAACACTGCTCTTCTCCTTCTAACGCTATGCGTTAAACTACTACACACATAACAATTACAATTCAACCAACATAAAGGCACAACATATCACATACAAACACTCAATAAGACATAGCTAAAATACAATACCATTAGCAAAGCTAATAGATTTAACTTAAACAAAGGCGAGACCTATTGCATTTCCAATGCTTGTTATTCTCTCTCGTTAGGCACTAGCACCTAGACATAGCACGAGAATGCAGCTGCTTTTTATGAGCACATGTCTTGTCATTAACTGAGCACAAGAGTTTAAACACCCACATCTGAGCGAGGATTCTGAGGCAATATTGCTGCATCAGCTGAGATTTTGAACGTCCATCTGTGTATTCTAAGGTCTGGGGTCCGCTACTAATCCCAGAGATCTTTGATATATAAACATCTAGCTTCAGTAGAAGGGAGGGGGGTTTAGGATATTCTGTATCGTAACATAACGGGGCTTTTTTTTGCATTTATGGTTTATTGACCACGCTAACAGGATTTTTAATATCCCTTTGTTTTCTAATTGTGGCACGAATACTGTGTCTTAGGACACAATAGTTTGAATAAATCTTCTAAACTTCCTTCGCACCTTTAGTTTTTTTTATTGTGGGTGAGTGAGAGAGCGAAAGGGTGTGTCCTGTTACTGCGATCCCTGAGAGGGTTGTGTTCTGGGGTGCCAGTTCACTTGCTTCTCTGGTAAGGTTAGGAGGGCAAGTGAGGCACTATAGCTAGTCGGACTCTGGCTCATAGGTACTGAGGTGGTATGGTGACTCAGTCCCTACATACCGATGTTCTATGGTCCCAAGTATAGTTCTGTTCCTTAATAGAATCCCTGCTATAGAAAGTGTGAACAAGGCAGGGGATCCTGCCGAAACGCGTCATAGCCCGATAAAGTAATGGAATAAAAATTGGACTCAACTTTTCTGGTGTCACCGTGTCTCTGTTCGGTGCGACGTAAGGAGGTGCCGGTTTGTGATGATATATATATACATATATATATACAGAAAATCCCCCGGCACTGCTGGCTACTTCCACCTCAGCTGGGCCGGTGCGAGGAACGGTTGCCAGGGCCCATTAATTATATGTACCACGGAGATACTGATACATATGACGCGCACGCCAGGATCGCGTTCATCCAGTTTGGATGTTTGTCAACAGCAACACTTTTCGACCTCGTGGTCTTTCAAAAGCCAAGTTGTATGTGAAGGCAACCCATTCAAATAAAGGTAAAGTGATAAACCTGGAAGACAGACAGATCATCCAGCTAAGGAATGGACATTGTAGGCAGACTGTTTTCCTTTTAAAATCATGTAACATTCTCATCGCCTTGCTCTCAAACCCTCACATTGGTTAAACAAAATTAAATAACATTTTTTGTACTTCACAGCAATATTATGCATCCATCTTATTAGCAATTAAAAGAAAGGAAAATTAGAAAGTTACAATAATAAACATTTTTGTACGGAACCCATATAAATATGAATTACTTCATTCATTTACTGCTGACAAGTCTGATTTCCTTGCATATACCTTTTCAATATTGCATCCGGCTAATTAAATTAGGCTGCATTTTATACCGATTTCCGCACGTGTGCACCAATTCATCTGTTTTACATGCCACAGGCGATAATCATGACGCAGCATGCTTGTCTCATTATGTTATCCGAACATGTGAAACAGGTCGCAGCCTTCATTATTTCAGACACTTCATTACACACAAGTGTGCACTGTTGCGATTCGGTAAAATATATCAAATGATAGTTTGAATTTAGTACCCTAGCTAAAATAATTAGTCTTTCTAGATGGGGGCGGTAACCTGTCGTGGGTACTAAACCTGCCCACACAAGTGAGGTACCGTTCTTATTGGGAGACTTGGGGTGGGGGGGGGGGAGAGAATGCTGGGTGGGCATAAGTTTGTGGCTCCTTGAAGATTACAGAACTTTCCATCACTGAAATGTGAGGAAAATGTTTGTGTTTTTTTTTTTTTTACAAAGTTTGAGGTTTGCAACGGATTCTGGGTAACAAAACCTGGTGAGAGCCACACAAGTCACCCCGTCCTTGATCCCCCTGGATGTCTAGATTTCCTTAGGTGCCGACAGAGCTATGGTCCAAAATCTACAGCTAGGCACATTGCGAAAAAAGGGTAAATTTTCACTGGAAGAATGTGATGTGTCCACGTTGCGTTTTTGGGCTGTTTACTGTTGCAGGTGCTAGGCCTACCCACCCAAGTGGGGTACCTTTCTTATCGGGAGACTTTGGGAAATGGTGGGAGGAAGTTTGTGGCTCCCTGCAGATTCCAGAACTTTCCATCACAGAAATGTGAGACATTTTTTTTTTTTTTTTTTTTTACAAAGTTTGAGGTTTGCAAGGGATTTTGGGTAACAGAACCCAGTGATAGCCGCACAACTCACCCCATCCTGGATTTACCGAAGTGTCTACTTTCCAAAAATGAATTTGTTTGCTAGGTTTCCCTATGTGCCTGCTGAGCTAGGGTCCAAAATCCACAGCTAGGCACATTGCAAAAGAAGGGTCCGTTTTCACTGGAAAAATGTGATGTGTCCACGTTGCATGTTGGGCCGTTTCCTGTCGCAGACACTAGGCCTACCCTCACATGCAAAATAGTAGAACAAGTGTTATTACAAATTGACTTTCTTTGCAGTTCTGCCTTCCAAATGTAAGACGGTGTGTAAAAAAAAAGCCATTTTGAAAATGTTCCTGTAATTCACATGCTTGAATGGGTACCCACAATTTCAGAGGTGTGCAAATAACCACTGCTTCTAAACTCTATTTTGTTCCCATTTCAGAAATATATAGGTTCCCTTGGTGCCTATTTTTCACTCTTTATATTTTACCAAATGAATTGCTATATACCCGGTACACAATGAAAAACCATTGCAAGACGCAGCTCAGTTATTGGCTCTGGGTATTTTGGTTTCTTGCTGAACCTACAAGTCCTATATATCCAGTGGTGGCCCGTCCCCTGCCAAGGTGGCGGGGCGGGCCGGAGGGGGTTGGGGAGGGGCTCGGGGGACGAAATTAAAAAATAACATAAATAAATGTAATTTACCTGATCTCCGCCGTCCACTTCATTCTGCTCTTCCTGCTTCTGGGACAGGCTCCCAGACTGCACTGCAGCCAATCATGACGCTGCAGGAAAGCAGCGTCAGGATTGGCCTGAACGCTAGAACTTGGCGCTCCCAGGCAGACTGGGAGCCTGTGCCTGCTTTCTCCAGCCCAGCTACGCAGCTGGGGCTGGAGAAAGCTTCACTGCGCATGAGGTGTTTGGCCGGCCTGAAACAGCCAGCCAAACACCTCATGCGCTGGGAAGGGACAAGGGAGTGCTTGCACTCCCCCACCACAGTGTCATCCACCTGGACCCACCCCCAAGACTCGTCAGAGTCCTGGGGGCGGGTCCAGGGGCATTAAAATAAAACCGGTTAGAAACCCGTTTTAGTTGCGGCTGGTGGGAGGGGGGGGGGCGGCGCTCCTACGCCCTAATGGAGGGGCCGCCGCTGTACATATCACCCCAACCAGAGGAGTCCAGCGGACGTAACAGTATATTGCTTTAAAAAATCTGCCATACTTAGAAGAAGTTACAGATGAAAACGTTGGCACAAATGGCTGTTTTTTTCAACTCCATTTCAATATTTTTTTATTTCAATTGTTAGTTTCTATAGAAAAACCTTGAAGAGTCTACACAAATGACCCCTTGCTGAATTCAGATTTTTGTCTACTTTTCAGAAATTTATAGTTTTCCGGGATCCATTATTGCCCTTGCACCCATTTCTACCACTAACTGGAAGGAGGTTGAAAGCACGAAAAATAGGCTATGTTCCAGTAAAATGCCAAAACTGTGTAGAACATTTTTGGTTTTCTAACAAAATTCTTCCTGTTCCTGAAATCTGGGAAGATGGTGATTTTAGCACCACAAACCCTCTATTGATACCTTTTGCAGGGGGAAAAACAGACGCTTTCTTCTGCAGCACTTTTTTCCCATTTTTCCGAAAATAAGCCCAAAAACTAGGTGTATTTTGGCCAATTTCTTGGTCCCCTCCAGGGGAATCCGCAGACCCTGGGTACCTTTAGAATCCTCAAGATGATGGAAGAAAAGGACACAAATTTGGAGGGGATACCTTATGTGGACAACAAGTTACAGGGGCCTAAGCGCAAACTACCCCAAATAGCCAAAAGAAAGGCTTAGCACTGGGGCGGGGGTGGGGGAGGCCTAGCAGCACAGGGGTTAATAAGACAAAGGCAACCGAATAAACAGATCAGTGTAATAGTCTGCCTTCAATGTCCATACCTTAGCTGGATGATCTGTCTGACTTTTATGTTTATCACTTTACCTTTATTTGAATGTTGTACATTATCATACAACTTGGCTTTTAAAAAAGACCGCAAGGTCAAAACGGGTTGCCGTTGGCAATGAACATCTAAATTGGATGAACTCGATCCTGCAGTGCGAGTCATATGTATCGGTATCTCTGTATAAAATTTACCTTTCAGACTGGTTTTGCTGAATAAAACCTTTTAAAAACAAAATGGAAATGTTGCGCCCTGTAGGCATGTGTTTGCTAAAATGGTTAAGCATTTCAAATGTTAGATTTGCAAAACTTGTGTGATCTCACCCATATGGTGATAGTTAACTGAAATTGAATTGAGAGAATACCCATGACAGCTAGAATGACAAGTAACTTTTTCCTTAAAATTAAATTCTCGACTGTGTGGGAAGCTTAATATATCTAAGCCAGAGCATACTTTTCTGTGACCTGGAAAGCGCTGCTGGTTGACTCTGTAACTTGTTGTCCCTCTTAACAGTTTTCAGCTGATACTGAGAAGGTCGCCATCTTGCTTCGTGCTCCTCATTTCTTAGAGTTGGAGATTTATTGCACCAGTCGATTGGAGAAAGTAAGATTCATTTCATAATACTTGCTTTGATTTAAAACAGTAGGGACTTGGTTATTGATTCAAGGAGATCTCTTGTGGCTGCAGAGGGATGAGGGTTTCAAATCTGTAAATGTATAGTGCATACTGGTAGTATCAATTTAACCCTTGTTCAACCATCCTTCTCTGGTGTGCAGTACCTTGACCTGCTGCTGAAGCAGATCCAGGAGATTGTGGAGAAGCATACGGATCAGGAAGTGCTAGAGGCATCTGCTTGTGCGCTGTATGTCCTTGGTAATGAGGAACTGGCTATCTACAACCGTGTCAACATTGCTGTCAGTCAACTTATCGACCGCCTTGTGGACAAATTCTTGCAGGAAGTTGAGGAGATAATGCAGGTGTGTCTCAGTGGGCCTAGAAGAGATCCTGAAAGCAAGACCAGACTGGCAGAAATTTCTGCTCCCCTTTTATAGCTTGTTTCTCTATTTGAAATAAATTTTCATCAGGCCCAATATTCAGGTGGGAGAATATGCTGCCTGCACAGTTTCTTCTCTTAATACATGGTATGGCATTTCAAGTGTATAAATAAGGCACTGGGAGTTAATGAATATATATTTTTTCTAGTGCCCCGCCGGTGTTTAGGTTGAATTTATCCATTCACTTGTAAGCCTGTGCCCATTCGCCAGCAACAGAATTAGGAGATTAAAATAATACTTTCATAGCGACCAATGGCCTCTTTCAATGTCAGCTGAGGGGAACCGTGGTAAGAATATATTGTCCAGGACTGATGTGACTTATAGCAGTGTTGACAAAAGCTTATTTGCCACAAGGGTTGGAAACTCTGGTGACCATGGACTCCTATAAAGGAGTATTTTGACACAAGCAGAAGAGCTGCGATCTAAAATTAGTTTAGCTGATTTGGGAGGAGATAGGTTCTGGGCTGGGAACAAGCAGATCTTCTCATAATTGGCATTGTGGATTTATTGTATTGTGCTAATAGGTTTCATATTACCATGTGAATGTAGTTGCCAGTTCCTCTTAATCTAGTGTGACATGTCTCTAATATGCTGGGCCTTTGTCAAATGTAGCTTGAGCACATTGCTTCCAGAGGAATTTACTTAAATACAATTAAGGTGAGAGATTTCGTTCTTATCACAGCATTTATTAAACCTGGAAAATAAAGAGTAGCTCTAGCTAGAATGTAATTTTCCTAGTTTCTTTAGGCTCCTTAGTATGGTATATACTTTTGCCAAGTGTGGCAGGTGATTACTTCACCAACATTTGGTAAAGTATGCGGTGGGGCGCGTACCATGGTGACACTAACAAGGCCTTCACAATTGATTTATTTCATGCTGAGAGGCACATCAGAGCATTAATGATGAACAGGAGTAACATATTTTCTCAATTTTTCTATGTGGTATGCATCTGTGGTGGTCCATCAGGCCAGCGAAGTGGATGAAGATGAAATATACAACATGTCGGCTACAATGAAGCGTATCTCTGTCTTCCACAAGTGAGTGAATTGTCTAGATGTAGAATATTGCAGCAGGTAAATCACTTCCTAAATTGGAGGAGGAGAAGCAAGGAGTGAAATTACTGCTCAACCACATGGTTCTTGTTCATAAATCTAGCAGCCTGATAATCATAGCCAAACCCCTTCTGGCACTGGCCTGAGAAGCTTATGGGAAGTAATCTTCTACTTGAGTATCAGCAGTTTGGGTATAACATGTGGCTGGGCTCCATCATTCTCCATAACTTCTGCAACGTGGTTCCATGTTTTCTTTACCCACATTCCCTGATGGAAGTGTAAAAGGACAATTCCTCTGCCAAATATGAATGGCGGCTGCTGTTTGTGGTTTCAGCTCAAGCTTGCGCCTGGTTGGCAGCCTGTGTGGTAGTTGTTTCATTCTTCCCCTCCCATGAAAGCCAACTATTTAGGCCAATCGCGATTTGGAGTCTGCTTGAGGATGGTTTCAAATAGTTGGTTCCCTCATGTATATTTATCTGTTTTTTATGCTGTGACCTTATCAACCAGTTAATTGTGTTCTAATTCTATACATCACTTATTTACTCTTGCTCTACATATTCTTTCTCCCTATTAACACAGACTGAATTGGTTTCCACACACGGATAGTGCCAGCATTCTTTAAATTTTGAGGTGTAGAGAAAGCTGAAGTTTCCCTGAAGTCCATTTCTTTATTTTTCTTTCCCCCTTGGATGTCTTACTTCCAGCTACCCTCCTTTCTTAGCTTCTTTGTGATGCGCTAAGGCTTTAGTGTACTTTCCATATTTGGAAATTTTGTAGTGGGTAGATTGTCTGATACAGATGCCACTGTTTTCTGCCTTCCTGCTGCAGTGCTCACAATATGACCAGGTGGGAACTCTTCGATCCATGCTGTCAGCTGCTGAAGAGAGGAATAGACACAGGAGAGCTCCCCAAACAGGTAACATGAATTGATGATCTTCTGGGTAAGGTGGAAGGTTAACTATTGCTTTATGGGTAATGATAATGGAAGAGAAGATTATGGGCATTGGATTTAGAGTAGGAAGGGCTACAGAAGACCGATAGTCCTTACTGAGAGAATGACAGTTTGGTGCAATTAACCACTGCTAAGATGACTTAAGACTGGAATACTAAAAGGGTGGTTCCCTGTCAGGCCAGCAACAGATAACACAGTTAGGGTTGCTGCATATTGGTTCACTTAGCTAAAGGTGACTTAATTATATCTATAGCTAGCGTGCTTTATTTTATTTTCTTCTCACAAGATTTTTGTCAGTTTTTTTTTTGTCTCCATCTTTCTGTCTACTTCTGCTTTTGTCTTACTGCCCATGGCTCTCTTCTTTCAGTCTCCAAATATGACTTAGTCATTCTTCTTTTGCTTTCAAATCCTGTAGTTTAGTGGTCACAGCTTGAAATGCTTCAACTTCCCTCTTTTCTCAGTGTCACCCTCATATGCTGCTAAGGTCTAAAATGAGTTGGCGTACTTATGTTTTTTAACATTGTCCATGGTAGCCATGCCTTTCTTCTCACTGTCTCAGTCCCTTTCTTCCTTTCTGTCTTACAGATTATGGTACCAGCTCTCAAATGTGCCCATTTCTTCATCCTGTGGGAGCTGTCCCAGGCTTCAGCCATGCACCCCAAGAAGGTGATTAGTGTTGAGTAAGGCTCTTGAATGTTGTAACTTTCTGGAGCTCCTGCAGATATTTTCAGATACAATCAATTTGCCTGGCTTTTAAAAAATGTCTTTGCCTGGGTAGTCTCCGTATATTGAAATAGTCCTTTTACTAAATTGTTACTACTACCTGTCTCACAGGAAAACACATCAAAAGCTAATGTACACACTGGGATTATTCTGTGCCTGCCATCAAGAAGAATGCAATCACATTTTTGGAGCGCTGCATGGGCTACAACCATTGTTGCCCGGTAGCAAGAGATAAACTCTTGTATCATAGCATCTCAGCTCCTGAGTGGAGAATGTAGAGCTTTGTATGAATGGTGCTTGTTGGCTTTGCTAGATCATAGCATCTTTGATTCTGTGAAGTCCCCATAAACACCTGTATGAATGGTCTATGTTGATGTTCTAGTTTATAGCATATCCTCTTCTATGACCCCTATACTCCCATGTAAGAACATCTGTCAGTTAGGTTGGCAGTTAATTGAATTGAGCTACACCCTTCCTTAGACCAGCCTTCAATTAAACACCTGCCCACTAAGCACCAAACCAATGACAATTTACCACAAAGTTAACTTAAACTATCATAGCAGGCATTGTAAGATTTTTTTTTTTTTTATCGTCTACACTTTTCAGCAACATGCATGCATAAGTGCAACTTCAGGCAGACTTGGTGTAACATGTTAGGAACACTCATCAGTACCTTGCACGTGATATATCAAATCATGTTTTGCAACGGCCACACTGTGGAACAGATGCTCTAACAAATACACATAACAAATGAGTGGCTTTTTACTTGCCTAACCAGAAAAAAAAAATGATGGCTCAGTGGGGGGAAAGGCATTGTGCAAATGCTACAATACAACACACATGTTGGGTATACCAACTGACTGGCCAACACTTCAAAGCAGCAAGAGGGGAACCTCATTGGCAGTTTACACACACTAAGATGACAGTCTCTGCCAGGTAGCATGGAGGATTGTCAGAGTTATGGTACACCGACAGACACACCCGGTCATGCATAGACATAGTTGAGGAACATGTATACTTGCTCAGAGATAAAACCAATCCAATTGGACTGCTGTCTGTGCCCACCAGCAGGTGAGAAACCTCAAAGCTCATGTTTTGGCAGGAATCTGGGTAGGGTACAGAGCATCAGACTCACAAGACTGAGGCTCGTGTGCACCATAGTAGTTATATCTCTTTAATTATATCTTTTAACCCATTTCTTGTGCCCATTTCAATGTAAATATAATAAAACCATATTCTCTCAATCAATCAATCAATCACGGCATTTATAGAGCGCGCTACTCACCCGGGAGGGTCTCAAGGCGCTGGGGGAGGGGGTAAGTTACTGCTCGAACAGCCAGGTCTTGAGCTGCTTCCTGAAGGCGAGATGGTCCTGGGTTCGCCGAAGGTGAGTGGGGAGGGAGTTCCAGGTCTTGGCCGCCAGGTAGGAGAAGGATCTTCCTCCGGCGGTGGTTCTGCGGATGCGTGGTACGGTGGCGAGGGCGTGGCTGGTTGATCGTAGCTGGCGTGTGGGCGTGTAGAAGGACATGCGGTCGTTGAGGTACTTTGGGCCCAGGTCGTGGAGGGCCTTGTGTGCGTGGGTGAGGAGTCTGAACGTGATTCTCTTGCTGACGGGGAGCCAGTGCAGGTCTTTCAGGTGTACGGTGATGTGGCTGTGTCGGGGGATGTCCAGGATGAGTCGTGCGGAGGCGTTCTGGATGCGCTGGAGTCTCTTTTGAAGTTTGGCTGTGGTTCCGGCGTAGAGGGTGTTCCCATAGTCCAGTCGGCTGGTGACGAGTGCCTGGGTGACGGTCTTCCTGGTTTCAGTGGGGATCCATCTGAAGATCTTGCGGAGCATGCGCAGGGTGTTGAAGCATGAAGATGAGACGGCGTTGACTTGTTTGGTCATTGATAGGGAGGAGTCCAGGATGAAGCCCAGGTTGCGTGCGTGGTCCGTTGGCTTGGGTGCGGTGCCCAGGGCCGGGGGCCACCAGGAGTCGTCCCAGGCGGAGGGTGATGAGCCCAGGATGAGGACTTCCGTCTTGTCTGAGTTCAGTTTAAGGCGGCTGTTCCTCATCCAGTCGGCGACGTCTCTCATCCCGTCGTGCAGGTTGGCTCTGGCGGTAGTGGGGTCGTTGGTGAGGGAGAGGATCAGCTGGGTGTCGTCGGCGTAGGAGATGATGTTGAGGTTGTGTCGGCGTGCGATGGCTGCGAGGGGGCTCATGTAGACGTTGAAGAGGGTCGGGCTGAGTGAGGATCCTTGTGGAACGCCGCAGATGACTTCGGTGGCTTCGGATCTGAACGGGGAGAGGCGGACTCTCTGGGTTCTTCCGGCGAGGAACGAGATGATCCATTCCAGTGCTTTCTCTCGGATTCCGATGTTGCTGAGGCGCTTCACTAGGGTGCGGTGGCAGACGGTGTCGAACGCCGCGGAGAGGTCCAGGAGGATGAGGGCAGCTGTTTCCCCGTTGTCGGTTAGGGTTCTGATGTCGTCGGTGGCTGCGATAAGTATAATATAGAATATAAAGTGCTAAATGTGTAGTGTTTACCTGGCACAATTGTGGGAAACGTGAGTATCTGAAAGAGACACGTTAGTGACAGATTCCTTACCTTAGAATATCCCCAGGCGTCAGGCTGGATCCGGAAAGTTTTTGCGTAGCAGTACCCTTGCGCGTCGGTAGGCGGCGTCGTGCGGCTCCGCGTCCGTCGTCGGCGTCGTGATCGCCGGGATGACGTCGCGGGCAGTACTTAGACGCCGCCCCTGCGCGCTGACGTCAGTTCTTCTTTTTCCGCGCCAGCAAGCGCAGATCCGGGAAGAGCAGTGCCCTGGTCATTTTTTGACCATACTTTTTGGTGAATTTTTTCACTGTTTTTTCATCTATCAAGGTGTCGTAGGGATGCCCGGTTTCAAACGTTGCGGCGCCTGTGCGCGGATGATGTCCGTCACCGACCCGCATTGGGAGTGTCTCTTCTGCCTCGGCCGAGACCACGACACGGAGTCTTGTACCGACTGCCAGGCCCTCAACCCGAAAGCTTTGCGAGAGCGGTCTCGAAAGCTCCTCGTGGCCCGCCATTCGGCTCCGCGGAAGCCCCGGTCGCGTGAGAGGTCCAGGGGTCGATCGCGGAGTCCACACCGGTCGTCGGCGTCGAAGTCTTCTTCGTCCGGTAAGTCGAAACACAAGAAGTCCAAAAAGCATCATCGCTCTAGGACTTCGCCTCGCCGGTCTCGCGGCTCGGCTGAGGCCCCTCCCGGCACCGTCCCCGCGGCCCCGGACATGCCTGTGGAGTCGCCCCCGCCATACCCGCCCTTCCCGGGTTCGGGGGCGGATCCGGCCAAAGTGCAGGAATTCCTGTCGGCCATGGCCCGCCTCTTCGGGCCTCCAGGCCCCTCCGGTGCGCCTTCGGGCCCCGCAGGCCCTGATGGGGTTGCTCCGGCGTCGCCGACGGCTCCGGCGTCGCCCGTGCCTCCAGCCTCGATCCCGGCTCCGGCTTCGGCCCCGGCCTCGATCCCGGCTCCACAACCCCCATCGACGCCGGTCGACCTAACGACACCTCCGCCGGCGCCGATGTCTCCGGTGCCGTTCTCGACGCCGCCCTGGGCTCCGGGCGGCGTCGTCCCCCAGTTCCTTCCGGATCCGGACTGACGTCGCTCGACGCCAGTTCCGGCGCCGATGGGACCTTGGATCCCAACTGTCCCTCCTCCTCCTTATTTTGAACCAGAGGAGGACCAGGTGGACTGGGAGGGGTCTGATGACCCTCTGACACGACGGTGTCAGTACGATGAGGACTGGACAGAGAGTCTAGGGGAGGCCAGTGGTCTGGATACTTCCCTGACACTGGCATGCTGTCTCCTCCCGTGGCTACGGAGGAGGGAGCCAATTTTGGTACGGTGTTGCGTAGGGCAGCTGGGGCCTTACGTCTCCAACTCCCTACTTTGACGGTCAAGCCTAACATCTTGACAGAGGTGCTTCAGCCGGCAGCCTCCTCTGCGGAGACTGTGCTGCCGTTTAACGACGCCCTCACTGACGTTCTTTTGGGCGCCTGGTCCAAGCCCAACACAGGGGCTCCTGTGGATCGGAACGTGTCACGACGCCATCGCCCAGCTCCGGGCGACCCCCTGTTTCTCTCTGTCCACCCCACTCCTGAGAGCTTGGTTGTCCAAGCCTCCGCTTCCCAAACCGCCTTCCCTACCGCTCCTCCGGATAGGGAATCCAAACGCCTGGATCAGTTTGGGAAGAAGGGTTTTTCTTCCTCCAGTGCTGGCTTGCGGTCCGTTAACACCGCTTGTCTTTTGGGCCGATATACCCACTCCCTGTGGGATTCGGTGGCGGATGTTTTGCCCCAGTGTCCTGAGGAGGTCCAGACACTGCTTTCCCGCGCCATTGTGGAAGGAAGGGATGCGGCTAAATACACAATACGTTGTGGCCTTGACACCGCCGACTCGCTGGGCAGGTCTATTGCAACGACGGTGGCGCTCAGACGCCACGCCTGGCTGAGAACCACTGGTTTTTCAGGGGATGTCCAGAATACTCTCATGGACATGCCCTTTGATGGAGTCGGTCTTTTTGGGTCCAAAGCAGACCATGCGTTGGAGCGCTTTAAGGACTCACGGGCTACTGCCAAGTCCCTGGGCCTTTCTGCTACACGCCCTCCGCTGACTTCTGCTTTTTGCCCCTATCGTGGCCACGGTAGGGGCGCCCCTTCACGTCAGCAGCCCAGCCACCGGCCCGCGCAGCAGGCGTCTTCGCGTGGCCGAGGACGTGGATTCCGCCGTGGTGGATCGGGCAACCAGCGTGCGGGTCAGGCCACCACCTCCAACCCGTCCGCGGCCTCCAAGCCCTCCTAGTCCCTCCTTTCAGGTGCACAGCACGCCAGTAGGAGGCAGGGTCCGCCATCACCTTCCCCACTGGCGTACCATCACCTCGGACAGGTGGGTCTTGGACATTGTCCGAAGGGGCTACTCCCTCCCTTCGAGACCACCCCCAGCCATGCCACCTCAATTCCACCGCATGTCAGGGGATCACTTGGTGCTTCTACAGAAGGAAGTCACGGCCCTCTTGACCAAGAGGGCCATCGAGCGTGTTCCGACCCCAGAAGTAGGGCGTGGTTGCTACTCCCACTACTTTCTGGTGCCCAAAAAGGACAAGGAGGACATGCGTCCTATCTTGGACCTCCAGAACGTCAATCGCTTCCTCCGGAAGGAGAAGTTCAAGATGCTCACCCTAGCTCAGGTCTTGACTGCCCTCGACCCTGGAGACTGGTTGGTAGCGTTGGACTTGCAGGACGCATATTTCCACATCCCCGTCCTGCCGGCCCACCGGCGTTACCTTCTGTTCACGGTAGGCCCCGAGCATTTTCAGTTCACCGTGCTCCCCTTTGGCCTTACCAGTGCCCCTCGGATGTTCACGAAAGTGATGGCGGTGGTCAATCAATCAATCAATCACGGCATTTATAGAGCGCGCTACTCACCCGGGAGGGTCTCAAGGCGCTGGGGGAGGGGGTAAGTTACTGCTCGAACAGCCAGGTCTTGAGCTGCTTCCTGAAGGAGAGATGGTCCTGGGTTCGCCGAAGGTGAGTGGGGAGGGAGTTCCAGGTCTTGGCTGCCAGGTAGGAGAAGGATCTTCCTCCGGCGGTGGCTCTGCGGATGCGTGGTACGGTGGCGAGGGCGTGGCTGGTTGATCGTAGCTGGCGGGTGGGCGTGTAGAAGGTCATGCGGTCGTTGAGGTACTTGGGGCCCAGGTCGTGGAGGGCCTTGTGTGCGTGGGTGAGGAGTCTGAACGTGATTCTCTTGCTGACGGGGAGCCAGTGTAGGTCTTTCAGGTGTCCGGTGATGTGGCTGTGTCGGGGGATGTCCAGGATGAGTCGTGGCGGAGGCGTTCTGGATGCGCTGGAGTCTTTTTTGAAGTTTGGCTGTGGTTCCGGCGTAGAGGGTGTTCCCATAGTCCAGTCGGCTGGTGACGAGTGCCTGGGTGACGGTCTTCCTGGTTTCAGTGGGGATCCATCTGAAGATCTTGCGGAGCATGCGCAGGGTGTTGAAGCACGAAGATGAGACGGCGTTGACTTGTCTGGTCATCGACAGGGAGGAGTCCAGGATGAAGCCCAGGTTGCGTGCGTGGTCCGTTGGCTTGGGCGCGGTGCCCAGGGCTGGGGGCCACCAAGAGTCGTCCCAGGCGGAGGGTGATGAGCCCAGGATGAGGACTTCCGTCTTGTCTGAGTTCAGTTTAAGGTGGCTGTTCCTCATCCAGTCGGCGACGTCTCTCATCCCGTCGTGTAGGTTGGCTCTGGCGGTGGTGGGGTCGTTGGTGAGGGAGAGGATCAGCTGGGTGTCGTCGGCGTAGGAGATGATGTTGAGGTTGTGTTGGCGTGCGATGGCTGCGAGGGGGCTCATGTAGACGTTGAAGAGGGTTGGACTGAGTGAAGATCCTTGTGGAACGCCGCAGATGACTTCGGTGGCCTCGGATCTGAACGGGGGAGGCGGACTCTCTGGGTTCTTCCGGCGAGGAACGAGATGATCCATTCCAGTGCTTTCTCTCGGATTCCGATGTTGCTGAGGCGCTTCACTAGGGTGCGGTGGCAGACGGTGTCGAACGCCGCGGAGAGGTCCAAGAGGATGAGGGCTGCTGTTTCCCCGTTGTCGGTTAGGGTTCTGATGTCGTCGGTGGCTGCGATAAGGGCGGTCTCGGTGCTGTGGTTGGCCCGAAACCCGGACTGCGAGGGGTCGAGGGATCCATTCGTCTCGAGGAAGGCGGCAAGCTGTCTGTTGACGGTCTTCTCGATGACTTTGGCCGGAAACGGAAGGAGCGAGATGGGACGGTAGTTCTTGAGGTCGGTGGGGTCCGCCGTTGGTTTCTTCAGGAGGGCGGTAAGCTCGGCGTGCTTCCAGCTCTCCGGGAAGGTGGCGGTGTGGAAGGAGGAGTTGATGATGTCCCGGAGATGGGGTGCGATGGTGGCGTCGGCTTTGTTGAAGACGTGGTGTGGGCAGGGGTCGGTTGGTGATCCGGAGTGGATGGAGTTCATCGTGCGGGTGGTGTCTTCGGTGCTGATCGGGGTCTAGTTGCAGAGGGTGGTGGTGGCGGGCGTTGGTTCGGCGGTAGGGTGCGTGGTCTGTGCGTCGAAGCTGTTATGTATGTCGGTGATCTTGCGGTGGAAGAACGCGGCGAGTGAGTTGCAGAGGTCTTGCGAGGGGGTGATGTCGTTGTTTCCGGCGCTGGGGTTGGAGAACTCTTTGACGATGCTGAAAAGTTCCTTGCTGTCGTGGGTGTTGTTGTCCAGTCGTTCTTTGAGTGCCGACTTCTTGGTGGCACGGATCAGCTGGTGGTGTTTGCGGGTGGCGTGCTTGAGGGCGGTCCTGTTGTCTGTGGTCTGGTCGAGTCGCCAGGCTTTCTCGAGAGTGCGGCAGTTCTTCTTGGATTCCTTGAGTTCGTTGGTGAACCAAGGGGTTTTCTTGCTTCCGGGTCTGCTGGGAGGGTTTTTAGTGGTGCGAGGTCATCGGCGCAGGCGGTCAGCCACTTGGCGAGGTTGCTGGCTGCTTCGTTTGGGTCCGTTGTGTTGGTGGGTGTGTTCTGGCTGAGGGAGGCGGTGAGCTGCTCGGCGGTGATCTTGCTCCAGCTCCGGCGGGGAGCCTGTTGGGGGTGGTGGTGGGTCGCAGTCTTTCTGAAGCTGAAGTGGACGCAGCTGTGGTCGGTCCAGTGGAGTCCGGTGGCGTGGCTGAAGGAGATGTGCTTGCTGGAAGAGAAGACGGGGTCAAGCGTGTGGCCGGCGTAGTGGGTGGGCGTGTTCACCAGTTGCTTGAGTCCGAGGTTGGCGAGGTTGTCCAGCAGGGCGGTGGTGTTTCTGTCGTTGTTGTTCTCCAGGTGGAAGTTGAGGTCCCCTAGGAGGATGTAGTCGGCGGAGGGCATGGCGTGCGGGCTGATGAAGTCTGCGATGTCTTCGCTGAATAGTGTGCGTGGTCCCGGGGGTCTGTAGATGAGGGTGCCTCGGAGGGTGGTCTTGGGGTCAGTGTGTATCTGGAAGTGTAGGTGTTCGGCGGCGGTGAAGGTCTCGTCGGAGTTAGTCGAGATGCGGATGGTGTTCTTGTGTACGATGGCGATGCCTCCTCCCGTCTGGTTGACGCGGTCCTTCCGGGTGATCTTGTATCCGTCCGGGATGGCTATGGCGATGTCGGGCGCTGAGGAGGCGTTCATCCAGGTTTCGGTGAGGAAGGCGACGTCCGGTGCTGTTGCGTCGAGCAGGTCCCAGAGTTCCACGGCGTGCCTGTGGACGGAGCGGGTGTTCAACAGGATGCATTTCAGGTGGTTGCTGCTGGTGCTCGACTTGGCGGAGGTGGTGCACGTCCGGGGGCAGGTGAATCGGCAGGCTTGGCAGGTGAAGGGTCCGTGGGTGCGTCTCGGTGAGGCTCGGTAGCAGGCAGGGTTCCGGCCGGCATTGAGTGCGGTGAGGGTGGCGGCGTCGTAGGTCCGTCGAGTAGTGTTGCATCGGTGGGATCCAGGGGTCCTGGCGCTGGGCGCGGGCCAGGCGCGGACGGGCGCAGACGGGCTTACCTTTGGCGCACCTTCGGCGCTCCGTCGGTGCTCCCGCTGCGCGCGGCCGCTGCGCGGTCGCTCAGGGGGCGTCATAAGTAAGGAGCCTGGAGGGAGGAGCAGCTGGGTGGCGGGAAAGTCCCAGGAGCAGCGGGAAAGTCCCAGGAGCAGCGGGCAGCGGGAAAGTCCCAGGAGCAGCGGGAAAGTCCCAGGAGCAGCGGGCAGCGGGAAAGTCCCAGGAGCAGCGGGCAGCGAGCGAAGGAATCTCCAGGCAGGAGGCGGCAAGGCAGGCAGGAGCGGCAGCAGTGAGTGGGGCGACCAAGCCCTGTGGAGGGCTGAGCGGTCACACTCTGTGGTCGCCTACGGTCCCCTTAAGTAAGGAGCCGGGAGGGAGGAGCAGCTGGGTGGCGGGAGCGGGGCGGCGAATGGAATCACGGGGGCGGGGCCGCAGGGAGGCAGTGGCGGGAAGTCCCAGGAGCAGCGGGCAGCGGGAAAGTCCCAGGAGCAGCGGGAAAGTCCCAGGAGCAGCGGGCAGCGGGAAAGTCCCAGGAGCAGCGGGAAAGTCCCAGGAGCAGCGGGCAGCGGGAAAGTCCCAGGAGCAGCGGGCAGCGAGCGAAGGAATCTCCAGGCAGGAGGCGGCAAGGCAGGCAGGAGCGGCAGCAGTGAGTGGGGCGACCAAGCCCTGTGGAGGGCTGAGCGGTCACACTCTGTGGTCCCCTACGGTCCCCTTAAGTAAGGAGCCGGGAGGGAGGAGCAGCTGGGTGGCGGGAGCGGGGCGGCGAATGGAATCACGGGGGCGGGGCCGCAGGGAGGCAGTGGCGGGAAGTCCCAGGAGCAGCGGGAAAGTCCCAGGAGCAGCGGGAAAGTCCCAGGAGCAGCGGGCAGCGGGAAAGTCCCAGGAGCAGCGGGAAAGTCCCAGGAGCAGCGGGCAGCGGGAAAGTCCCAGGAGCAGCGGGCAGCGAGCGAAGGAATCTCCAGGCAGGAGGCGGCAAGGCAGGCAGGAGCGGCAGCAGTGAGTGGGGCGACCAAGCCCTGTGGAGGGCTGAGCAGCTCATCTGCGCCGGGCAGGGGTTTCAGTCTTCCCCTACCTCGACGACTGGCTGCTGAAGGCGGGCTCGTCCCAGGCAGTCGTCTCCCACCTCCAGACTACGGCCGAACTCCTGCACTCGCTGGGGTTCTCCATCAATGTGCCGAAGTCGCATCTGATTCCTTCTCCACAGCTCCTTTTCATCGGAGCGGTTCTGGACACGACGCAGTTTCGGGCCTATCCTCCCGAACGGCGAGTCCGGGATATTCAGGCTATGATTCCGATCTTTCAGCCTTTATCCTGGGTTTCGGTACGGATGACCCTGAGGCTGCTGGGCCTCATGGCCTCCTGCATCCTGCTGGTCAATCATGCCAGGTGGCATATGCGGGCTCTGCAGTGGGACCTGAAGTTCCAGTGGGCGCAGCACCAGGGCAACCTGTCCGATCACGTCCAGATCTCGGAGGGGACTGCAAGACAGTTGCAGTGGTGGCTCTCGAACCGGCAATGGGTCATGGGCAGATCCCTCTCCCTTCCCCAGCCAGAGCACACAGTTGTGACGGACGCGTCCCTTCCGGGATGGGGCGGTCACATGGGAGAGGCGGAGATCAGAGGCCTCTGGTCTCCGGCGGAGTCCCGGCTCCATATCAACCTTCTGGAGCTCCGGGCGATCCGACTTGCACTCAAGGCATTCCTTCCCTCTGTCAAAGGGAAGGTAGTGCAGGTGTTCACAGACAACACCACCGCCATGTGGTACTGCAACAAACAGGGCGGGGTGGGGTCGTGGACCCTATGTCAGGAAGCTCTGCGCCTCTGGACATGGCTGGAACATCAGGGCATATTCCTGATGGTTCAACACCTGGCAGGTTCCCTGAACGCCAGGGCGGACGAACTCAGCCGCAGGTGCATGATGGATCACGAATGGCGTCTTCACACGGAAGTGGCGCAAGGACTCTTTCTACAATGGGGAGAGCCTTGGTTAGATCTATTCGCCACCGAAGAGAACGCGCAATGTCATCAGTTCTGCGCGTTGGAATTTCCAAGGCGGCACTCGCTCGGAGACGCTTTCGTCACGAGTGGAGTTGCGGTCTGTTGTACGCCTTTCCGCCTATACCACTTCTACCCAGAGTGTTGAAGAAGATTCGGCACGACCGGGCCCAAGTCATTCTTGTGGCTCCGGACTGGGCTCGAAGAGTTTGGTATCCCGAGCTACTCAATATGAGCGTAGATCCCCCGATCCGTCTGCCTCTTCGGGAGGATCTTCTGTCGCAGCAGCAGGGGACGGTCCTCCACCCGAACCTGTCCAGTCTACACCTGCTTGCGTGGAGATTGAGCGGCGGCAGTTGATTCCTTTCGACTTGCCTCCCGAAGTTTGTGATGTGATTCTGGCAGCCAGGCGTCCCTCCACTAAGGTGGTATACGCCTGCAGGTGGAACAAATTTGTGGCATGGTGCACAGCAAAGGCTGTGAATCCCCTCTCTGCCCCTCTTTCTGAGGTCCTTCTGTTCCTTCTTTCTCTGGCCCAACAGGGTTCTGCCCTGGGTACCATCAAGGGTTATCTTTGTGCTATCTCGGCCTTCCTCAGGCTTCCTGATCAGCCCTCCCTTTTCAAGTCCCCTGTTGTTAACAGGTTCTTAAAAGGCATTACTCACCTCTTCCCTCCTGTTCCTTTTGTGATGCCTCAGTGGGACTTGAACTTGGTTCTTACCTTTTTAATGTGCGCTCCCTTTGAGCCTCTACATAACTGTCCTCTTCGTCTTCTGACTCTGAAGACAGCCTTTCTGGTTGCCATCACCTCCGCTCGGCGGGTGAGTGAGCTCCAGGCTCTATCTTGCAAACCTCCCTTTCTGTCTGTTCATCCGGACAAGGTTGTTCTTCGGACGCGCCCGTCCTTCTTGCCAAAGGTGGTTACTGCTTTCCATATTGGGCAGACCATCACTTTGCCCACCTTCTTTCCGCCTCCGCATCCTTAAAGAGAGGAAGAGAGGCTCCACCGTCTGGACCCAAAACGTGCGCTCTCCTTCTATATTGACCGCACAAAACACTTCCGGGTGGATGACCAGCTCTTTGTTGGCTACGTGGGCGCCAAAAAGGTCGGGCGGTGCACAAGAGGACCATCTCCCGCTGGGTTACCTTGTGCATCAAGACCTGCTATTCTTTGGCTAAGAAGGAGCCTCCTGTTGGGCTGCGGGCCCATTCCACCAGGGCAACGGCTGCTACCACGGCTTTGGGCCGCGGTGTTCCGCTGCCGGTTATTTGTCAGGCAGCTACGTGGGCCTCGCTGCACACGTTTACAAAGCATTACTGCCTTGACAGTCAGGTCCGGAGGGACGGCTTCTTTGGCCGTTCTGTCCTCCAGGACTTCCTTGTCTGATCTTTGTTCGCAGACCCACCACCGGGGTTGGTATTGCTGGGGTATCTATTCTAAGGTAAGGAATCTGTCACTAACGTGTCTCTTTCAGATGCACAAGTTACTAACTTGTGTAACGATATATCTGTAAGAGACAGTAGTTAGTGACAGATTCCTTACCGCCCCACCCATCCTCCCCGTTCTGCGAACTGATTTCTAGGGTTAAGGACATCCCTTTCAGGGCCCTAGTATTTTTCAGACACCTATGTCAGCTTCTTGCATGGCTCTGCGTTCCTGGCGCGGAAAGTCGTGTACAGAACTGACGTCAGCGCGCAGGGGCGGCGTCTAAATACTGCCCGCGACGTCATCCCTGCGATCACGACGCCGACGACGGACGCGGAGCCGCACAACGCCGCCTACCGACGCGCAAGGGTACTGCTACGCAAAAACTTTCCGGATCCAGCCTGACGCCTGGGGATATTCTAAGGTAAGGAATCTGTCACTAACTACTGTCTCTTACAGATATATCGTTACACAAGTTAGTAACTTGTGCTACAGGTAAATAGTACAGATTAAAAGTATTAACCAGATGCGAAGGCTTGACCCAAACTCAGTTTTAAATATGTGATTTGTATTGACCGTCATTCCATTTAACATATGAATAGCCTAACAAGGCAAGCATTGATTTGTCTCTCTACACAAACCTCAACAAAGAGGAGTGCTTATCTTATGAAATATAAAACGTAGCTTGTAATAAACGTGTTAAGTTAGTGTGAGTTTGGTATCGAAGCATACACCCCATCTGGATATGCTCCTGAATTCAAACCCCATGTATCTTTTTGGGGGGAGGCATACGCTGGTCCTGCTCATCCTTCTTCCCAGCTGGTTGCGAAATGACTACTGCCATAGGCATGACTGAAAAAGAGTTGTGTATAAAAAGCTTCCCCTGTAACAATTTTTATTGGGAATCCAGGGCAAGCATCCCTCCGGGTACCCAAGAGTTTGCCCACTTTAAATGCTTTACTAAACAGTCTCACCCAGTTTGTCTTTTAATCTATCTTTTGGCTAGCTTCAGGGACAAGCTTTTCTTTGCTGCTCTGCTTTTTGGTTGATATTTCCTTCTGAGGACTTCCTTTGTGGGGGGGGGAAGCATTTTTTTCCCTCTTCTCCCAATTTCGTTTGCCTACAAATAAAGTGAGTGTCTCTCAGCTCAGCTGCATTATCCTTTTCTTGCCAAGGTAAAAAAAAATCCTGCATTTCAGTGCTACAATTCATTCAAATGATCTGAAGAATCAAACTCCAGGGCATAGTAAAAAAGAGATTGGTACCTCAAGCTGTCCTCCACTTTGCTGCTAGGGACAGGATTTCACATGTCATGGGAATAAGAGAAATTGGGTACTGGGAGAAAAATCATATCTGATAGAGAAATCTAGCCGCAGATTCCTTACTTTAGAATCCTCCCGCAGGCGCGAGACTGGATCTGGAAATTTTTTCCATAGCACATCTGCTCGTCGAAAGAGGGTATCGCTCAACTCCGTATCAACGTCATCCACCTGATGTGACGTCGACTAAGTCCATATAACCCCCTCGCCAACGTCCGTTTCTACTTTTTCGCGCTTGCAACGCAGATCGAAGTGATTAGAGGGCCGTTTTAAGCCCATCTCGACAATTTGTCGAGAAAACTGTGTTTTTTCTTGAAATGTCTTAGGGGTTTAAGCCCTATGGATCTTGTGGCAGACAAATGTTGGTCACAGATGTTTACACCATCTGTATGTGGTGCCTCGGAGAACATCACGACTCCGAGGAGTGTGGTTGCTGTCGTCTTCGGCCTAAGGCGTTGAGGGAGCGTTGCTTGAAAATTCTGGCGGTGCAGCTAGCAGAGGCCCTGCATCATTGTCGATCCCCCTCGAAGTCCAGAGATCACTCGAGGAGCAATTCCTGTGAGGGTGCTTCACCGTTAAAGAAGTCCTGTAGGAAAGTACTCCTTTGACATGGTTATCCCCACTTTTTGCCTGACTCTGATGCATCTTTGACCGAATATGCACTGGGTTCCTGCTAACCAGGTTCCCAGTGCCTCTGTTCTTTCCCAAAACTGTACCAATGTTTCCACAATTGGCACACCTTTGGCCCACATATAAGTCCCTTGTAAAAGGTTCCAGTGGTACCAAGGGCATTGTGTTCAGAGAGGGTCTCTAAGGGCTTCAGCATGTATTGTGCCACCCCAAGAGACCCCTCACCAAACACAAGCATACTGCCACTGCAGCCTGCGTGTTTTGGTGCTGATAAAAGTGAATAGTTGACCTGGCACACAGCCCCGTGTGGCCCTAAGGCGGTGTGCACTAGACGTCATGTGAGGGCATAACTGCATGAGCAGATATGCCCCTATAGTGTCTATGTCCATTCTTAGACATTATAAGTGCACAGTGAAGCCATACTGAGCACATGGGCTGGGAACTTGTCAATACGAGTTGCACAGCTCCATGATGTCTTCAACGAATTCCCAGATGTTTGGTACCAAACATCTCCGATTAATGAGCCCACACTGATGCCAGTGTTAGATTCATTAATAAATGTACTCAGAGGGCACCTCAGAGGTCCCCCTGCAAACCTACCAAACCACTAATATGTGCCTGACTGGTCTGCACCAGCCTGCCACTTCTAGAAATGTTTCTGACCCCCTGAGGTGTTAGCCTTTTGCTCTTGTGTTTCAGAAACAAAGCCTGCTCTAGGTGGAACTGCATAGAACAGCGGTGAGCCTCAAAGGCTTCCTGTACTTTGTTATGCTGACCAAGGTCTCTCCAGCTAGTGGAGATAACCGCCCCCATGACCCAGCCCCACTTTTAGCGGCTAGGTCAGCGAGAAAATTAGTAAGCAGATGAGGTGTAGTATATATAGAGCCAGCTTCCTACAAGTCCCCAAAGTGGAAACAGACGAAACTGATGCGTAAGTTGGTGGGGGGTGTCCTAACTGAATCGGCACCAGCAGGATTGCCCTCTGGATCAGTTAGGCCCTCCGGATCCATTGTCGGTTCCATAAGGGTGCCGGTGCACAGCCCTTTGGGGTTCCCACCTTCTGTGCTGGAGTCTGGTCAACCAATGACGTCGATGGCGCTGGTCAACGCAGAGCCCATTACTCTTACTGACGTCGATACGACGCCGCAAGGGTGTCTGATGCAGCACCTATGGAGCCATCTGCTTCAGGTATCTCCATTGGTCCCTAGACAACCTGTCACTGTTTTTCCTACGGGAATAGGCAGTTTTCAAGGAGAAGAGAAGAATATAAGGGATCAAAACCCTTTTGACAACACTGTCCTCCTTCCCGTAGAAGGAAATTGGTTGATAGAACTGAGTGAGTCCAGTGGAATTGAGTCCTCTCCAGTTTCGGACTTGACTTTCTCCACCTGGTATGGTTACAGAGGTGAGTTCCTCTTATGCAAAAGTGTTAAGGAGAGCAACTGTAGTCTTGTATTGGCAGCTTCCCTTGGTGGAACTATCCAAGGGCCTTTTAGTGAATGTACTTCACCAGGGGGAGACATGAGTGGAGCCCTTACTCCCTTATAATGACTCTCTATACAACATTTTATTAAGAGCTTGGGCAAGGCCAGTAACGAGAATGCCAGTGTACTGGGCTGTATTTCATAGGCATCGGCCTGCCCCTGGGGATCCTGATTGTCTCTTAAAACATCCCTCCACAAAGGGTTTGGTTGTGAAAGCAGCTACAGCTTCTGCGGAGCCTAGTGACCTTCCTCTAGTCCCACCAAGCATTGATTCCAGATGACTAGAAAATTGTGGGAGCAATATATTTTCTTCGGGTAGTGCAGCATTGCGGTCTTAAAATACTAAGTTCTGGACAGGTTTTCCCATGCGTTATGGGACTTAGTGGAGCATTTTCTCCCTGCTCTTTCAGAGGAAGCCAGAAGTGAACTGCCACAGTGGGTGCAGGATAGCAGAGAAGCAGCGAAATTTACCATAACAAGTGGTATGGATATCACAGATTCTGTGGGGAGAGCTATGGCTCAGTCAGTTGTGCTGCGAAGAGATGCATGGCTGCGTCAATCTGGAATTTCTGAGGCAGTGCAGAATAGCCTAAAAGATATGCCATTCGATGGTGTACATGCAGATTCTGCTTTGCAACGATTTAGGGCAGGTCGGTGCAACAAAGACACCTAGACATATCTTTGATTGTTTTCCTTTGTTCTGAATTTTGAAAGGAGAATTGTTATGATTGAATAAGTTGCATATTCCTTATGATGGCACACAAAGTAGTGTTATATGCATATGGTTATTTACATACATCATCTCCCTTATTTCCAACATGTTACGATGATAAAGGGTATTTTATGGGCAGTTATTCTAAAGGACTCCAAGTGGAGCCATATTCTTTAAAGTTATTACCTCGTATCCTATGATAGGTTTTCATTATTTCTATTTACTCTTAAGTGTAGAAGTAGTGGATTTTTACTTTAGGTTTGTAGATGACCGCTTTTCATGTGTTTTTCTTTTCTGATCCTTAATGGGTTGTCGCCTGATACACAGGTCATAGAGATTTTTCTTTACTCTGAAGAAGAGCTTATGCTCAAGAATTGATAACCATTATGGTTTGTTCCATGCTCGGAGTAGAGCATCTTTTGTATGCTTGGTAAGCACGCGCACACACCCACAGTATTGCTCAGCTTGTGAAGTAATTCCCTCATTGGGGAGATTAGAGTTACCACTCTATGAAGTGTTAATTGATCTGTCTTAAGATGTAATAAATTTATGAAATTTGCTATCCCTTATAGGGACATTTTGTTAATCAATACTCCATGGGAGTCTCCGTCTAGTGTTCACATATTATAAGAGAGTTTATTTAAAATAATCCTCTTATCCCTGTTGTTAATGTGTGACAGTGTCACATATATATATATATTTACACTTTGTCTGAGTTAATTTTGCTGTCCTTTAATAGAATTATTTTCCATTGATGGGATTGTACAGCACTGAGTGTCTGTCTAAAAAAGAAAAAAATAATTTCTTGTCTCCTCCAAGTTAGTTTGTAGTCTACTTTACCAGTATATGTGAGTTCTACTTCTGGTATTTGCTTTACATCTAAGCAATAGGCGAATTTCATTATTGGTGATAGTAAAAGTTCTTTATTTATGCTAGATTAAGTAGGTGGGGACCAAGACGTTAACATCTTGTGAACCTTAAGACACTGTATGTTTTTGCTCTTCAGGTTCGGTCTTCTAGCCATTGCAGTTTGGTGGCTGTTCTCCACATTCGTGTAGACATTTGTTGGTTTATTAATGTTCTTTGAACATTGTTTAGTTTTCCTGGGATTAGTCAGGCTGTTTTAGGTCTCCAAGAAGATGTAGTCTCTAGGCGATTCTATATCACGCTTTGTGTTATTACTTACGATTTCCTTAATTTCTGAAGGAAATTTTCCTATAATGATGTACTTTTTCTTCTCTATGAAGAAGTCCATATACGTTTGTACATGAGGAGAATAGGTGTTTGCCTCATAACTTCTACTTTGTAGAAGATTTGTATTACTGTATTAAAGGATTGCTCTTCTAGCTGACAACTGTTTACATCATTCAACTGACTCTAATTGTCTGTAGTTTGGGTTCACACTTTGTGGATTTTTGTCTTTAGATGGACTATACAAAATCAGTCGGATTCTTTTTGTTATAGAATCCTTTACATTTTCAGGTTCAAGTATGGGAGACCCTTTCTGGATCATCTGTAGGTGGGTCTCTATTCATATAGTAGGGCCACGCTGATGGTTTGGATGGCTGTTGCTTTCCTACGTGGTATGATGCCCACTATGGTTTCCATACTGCTGTCAGTATTGTCTGACTGATTACTTGCCTTTATTTTATATCTGTTATAGTTTTTCTCTTGTTAATACATAGTCGTTATTTGTTTTTCTCCCCTGTTAGTATATATCCTGAGGATATCCTAGAGGTATTTCTATTATCTCTAGTTGATTTTCCTAGGGATAAGACTGGATCAGATGGAGACATCTAGCCACAGATTCCTTACCTTAGAATATCCCAGGCGTCAGGCTGGATCCGCAAACCTTTGCTTGAGCAATACAATGCGGGTCGGTAGGTGGCGTCGGTCAGGTCCTCATGACATCGTCTGCACCAGAAGTTACGCTCGCGTTACCTATATAGGCGCCACCTCAGTGCGTTGATGTCAGTTCTGTTCATTCCGGCCCAGCTAGCGTAGATCCGTGAAGAGAACTACCCTCTGTCACTTTTTACAGGCTTTTTTCTACATTTTGTCGACTATTTTTGATGCATAGGTCTTTCCTCAATGTCATAGAATACTTCTGGAATCAAACCGTGCGGCGCCTGCCAGCGCGCCATGTCAGTGACGGATCCTCTGCTCCATGTCGGTGACGGATCAACACTTAATTTTTCTCTGGTGCCTGGAGCGCGACCGCGTCTCAAAGTTGTGCTCCGACTGCTGGGCCATGGCTCCGAAGGCTTTGAGAGAGCAGTCCCCAAAGCTACTTGCGGCCCAGCGTTCAGCTCCATGTCGCTCGCCCCGGAGGTCTCGTTCCTGGTCGCAAAGAAGGTCCCGCCACCACTCTAGGGGTCCGAAATCCTCGTCCACCCATGCAAAGTCGTCGAGGCGGTCAGGTAAGAAGCATAAGAAACACAAGAAGTCAAAGCATGCTTCGTCTTCTCTCCGTCCATTGACTGACGTGATGGAGGAGCCTCGATGCTCTAGACCTTGTTCTGCAGAACCTGCGTCTGGGTCGGCTCCGCGCTAACCTGCATTTCCAGGAGCCTGAGCAATCCTCGCCCAACTTAAAGATTTCTATGATGCCATGTACCTCATGTTTGGGTGACCTGATCCTCCCGGTGCGCTTTCCGCCCCGAGAGGCTCAGGAAGGGCTCCATCGGGTTCTGCGCCGGTGGCCCCCAATAGATCCGGTGGTGGATACAGAGCAGCGGTGGTTGTACCCTGAGACCTTCTCCAGCGCCGACCCCCATGCCGAGACTCCAGATGCTGCCGGCGCCAGTCCCATCCTTATCCCTGATGAGCCGGATCGCCGCCTTTTGACACTGATTCCAGTGCCGACAGCACCTTTGGGTCCTAAGTCAGTTCCTCAGCCTTATTTTGAGGGGCTTGAAATGGAGGAGGATTGGGAGGTGTCGCTGGACCCTTTGCAAGACCAGCCCGAGCACGAAATGGACCTTCAGCTCCCTTTGGTGGACGTCAAGACGAACATCTTGACGCTGGTCCTGCAGCCAAGTGTCTCCTTCTCGGAACCCCTCCTTCCTTTCAACAGACCTTGACTGATGCCCTTCTTGGCACCTGGTCCAAGCCCAGCGCAGGGACTCCTGTGAATAGGATAATCACCCTCCTCCATCATCCTGCACCGGGCGACCCGCAATTCCTCATCAATCACCCTACCCCGAGAGTTTGGTGGTCCAAGCCTCTACCTCACAAGGCGTTTTCCCTTCTGCACCCCTAGACAGGGAATGCAAGAGGCTGGATAGTTGGGTCAAGAAGATTTTTTTCTTCTGCCAGCTTTGCATTGCGGTCAGTGAACACTGCATGCCTATTGGTCCATTACGCCCTTTCTTTGTGGGAAACGGTTGCGCCGGTGCTGCCACAGGTCCCGGAGGAGACCCGGTCCTTTCTCTCCAAAGCGGTATTGGACGAGCGAGATGTGGCCAAGTTCACTATTCATTGTGGGCTTGACACCACCGACTCACTGGGCAGAGCAATGTCGTCAACAGTGGCTATTCCACGCCACGCCTGGCTGAGGACTTCTGGCTTTTGTGTGGATGTCCAGGCTTCCCTTATGGACAAGCCTTTTGATGGCAACGTCTCTTTGAGGACGAGGCAAACATAGCCCTGTAGAGCTTTAACGACTTGTGGGCTGCAGCCAAGTCCTTGGGCCTCTCTGTGACCACCCATCCCCGTCTGCTTTTCGTCCCTTTCATGACCACTAAAGAGGCTTTCAGCCACGTCAGCCTTATCTCAGCCTCAAGATGGTTCAGTTTGAGCAACTCCTGCGTGGCCGTGGGCGGACCTCCTTTCCATCCAGCGGATCAGGTATCCAGAGATCCAATTGGTCCACTCCTCCCCCTGTAGCCTCTAAACCTTCCTAGTCCAGCCCTTCGTGATCATGGGCTGCCGGTTGGTGGCAGGATCAGCCTTCACTTCCACAACTGGCAAAACATTCCATCAGACAAGTGGGTTCATCAGATAGTCTGGAGGGGCTACTCCGTACCTTTCGAGATTACCCCTCCATCCATACCTCCGACTTACGACCGGCTGATGGATGACCATCTGGCCTTGCTGCAGGAGAAGTCATGGCTCTCTTGGCCAAGGGAGCCATAGAGAGGGATCCGGCGCCAGAAGTGGGCTGCGGTTGCTATTCCTGCTACTTTTTGGTCCTGAAAAAGGACAAGGCCAATCGTCCTATCTTAGATCTGCGAGCCCTCAACTACTTCCTCAAAAAGGAAAAGCTCAAGATGCTCACTCTGGCTCTGGACTTGTCGGCCCTAGACCCTAGAGATTGGATGGTGGCGTTGGACTTGCAAGACGCCTATTTTCATATTCCATTCTTGGCTGCTCATTGGCGTTACCTGCTGTTCACGGTAGACCACGAGCATTTTCAGTTCACTGTGCTCCTTTTTACCTTACCAGCGCCTCCCGGGTTTTCACCAAGGTGATGGCAGTGGTGGCAGCTCATCTGCGCAGATCAGGTGTGCCAGTCTTCCCCTATCTCGACGGCTGGCTGTTGAAGGTGCCCTTGCCCCAGACTGTCCTCTCCCACCTCCAGACTATTGCAAATATCCTGCTTTCGCTGGAGTTCACTATTAACGTGCCGAAGTTGCACCGGACTCCCTGTCGGACGCTCCCTTTCATATGAGATGTTCTGGACACAGTGCAGTTTTGGGCCTATCCTCCAGAGCAGAGAGTCCAGGATATTCAGGCTGTGATATCGATGTTTCAGCCTCTATCCCGGATCTCTGTGAGAGTGACTGAGGCTTCTGTGCCTCATGGCCTTCTTCATCCTGCTACTGACCCATTCCAGATGGCGTATGAGGACTCTACATTGGGACCGGAAGCTCCAGAGGGTGCAGCATCAGGAAACTCTCTCCGAGGTGGTCCAGATCTCGTCAGAAACTGCACATGATCTGCAGTGGCGGCTGACAAACCGCGATTGGGTCATAGGCAGGCCCCTTTCCCTTCCTCAACCAGATTACACAGTAGTGCCGGATGCATCACTCCTGGGATGGGGCGGCCATCTGGGAGAGGTGGAGATCAGAGGACTCTGGCAAAATCCAGACTCCATATCAACTTGCTGAAGCTCCAAGCAATTCGCTTGGCATTAAAAGCTTTTCTTCCTTGAAGGGAATGCTGGTTCAGGTGTTCACGGAGAACACCACCGCCATGTGGTACTGCAACAAACAGGACGGGTGGGGTCCTGGACCCTTTGTCAGGAGGCCCTGCATCTCTGGACATGGCTGGAACAGCAGGGCATATCCCTGGTGGTTCAACACCTGGCAAGTTCCCTGAATGCCAGGGCTGTCAAACTCAGCCGTCGATGCCTAGCGGATCACAAATGGCGTCTCCATCCAGAGGTGGCGCAAGGTCTCTTTCAGAAGTGGGGAGAGTCTTGGTTAGATCTGTTCGCCTCTGCCGAGAACGCACAATGTCAGCAGTTTTGCGCGTTGGAGTTTCCAAGGCGACACTTGCTCGGCTACACTTTTCTTCTCGAGTGGAGCTAAGGCTTACTGTACATATTTCCACCACTGACTCCTGTCCAGAGTGCAGGAGCGACCGGTCCCAAGTCATTCTTTTGGCTCCGGACTGGGCACGGAGAGTCTGGTATCCCAAGTTTCTCCAAATGAGCATCGCTCCTCCGATCAGGCCCCCCCTCCCCTCTTTGGGAGGATCTTCAGCAGCAGCTGGGGCGGATCCTCCACCCGAACCTGTCAACTCTACACCTTCTTGCGTGGAAATTGAGCGGCAGAAGTTGAAACTGTTCGATCTTCCTCCCGAAGTCTGTGATGTGATTTTGGTAGCCAGGCGTCCCTCTACCAAGACTGTGTATGCCTGCTGGTGGCAAAAATTTGGAAAATGTTGTTGTACAGAATGGTCTAGTGATCCTCTTTATGCTCTCCTCTCTCACGTCCTTCTTATTATTTTGACCCTTGCCCAGCAGGGCTCTGTCTGGGCACTCTTAAAGGGTACCTTTCAGCCTCTGTAGCCTTTTTGAGGCTGCCAGATCAACCCTCTTTATTTAAATCCCCTATTGTAATAAAATGTCTTAAGGGGCTTGTACATATGTTCCCACCTGCCCCATTCATCATGCCTCAGTGAGACCTTAATTTGGTTCTCACCTTCTTGATGTGCACTCCGTTCGAACGTCTGCACAACTCCTCCCCTCCGGCTGCTTTCTAACAAAATAGCCTTTTTAGTGGCAATAACTTCTGCCAGGAAGGCGAATTAACTACAAGCTCTGTCATCCAAGCCTCCATACCTGACCATCTTCCCTGATAAGTTGGTGCTTCGTACTAGGGCCTGTTTCTTACCAAAGGTGGTAACGCCATTCCACGTGGGGCAATTAGTTACCATGCCCACTTTCTATGCTCTCCTGTACCTCTCTAAAGAGCAGAAGCGACTCCTCTGTCTGGACCCAAAAAGAGAGTTGTTTTTCTACCCAGACTGCACTAAAGAGTTCCGGGTGGACGACCAACTCTTCGTGGGGTACGTTGGAGTGAAGAAAGGTTGTGCGGTGCAGAAGAGGACTATCTTGCGATGGGTCATCCTCTGCATCAGAAATTGCTACACTCTGGCCAAGAAACATCCTCCTGAAGGCTTAAGAGCTCATTCCACCAGAGCTAAGGCTGCGACCACGGTGTTGCAATGTGGTGTTCTGGTCCTTGACATTTGTCAGGCAGCATTGTGGGCATCACGGGCTGGTCCCGGTCAGGGCCCTAGTTGTTCTAAACACACCACTGTCAGTGCACTTCATGGCTCTGCGCTTGTGGCGTGGAAAGTTGTGAAAAGTAAATGACGTCAGCATGCTGAGGTGGCGCCTATATAGGCAACGCGGGCGTCACTTCTGGCACAGATGCAGACGTCACGCAGAGCCGACTGACGCCACCTACCAGCGCGCAACGGAATTGCTCAAGCAAAAATTTCCAGATCCAGCCTAACGCCTGGGATATTCTATGGTAAGGAATCTGCAGCTAGATTATGTCTCTACCAGAGAAGGCGTTACCGAAGGTAAGTAACTAGTCCTTCTATGGCAATAGTTGCTATTTTCTTCAACTCTCTTTAATAGAGCATTTCTTATGCTTTCCCACAGATGAAGGACCTTTCTCTGTTTACCGAGCAGGTGTGGCTCAGGTAGAACTCTATATGGCAAAGATGTATTGCTAATGGCATGACCTGCAGATCTGTTTCACAAGTATCGCACATGCAGTTTGAGTTTGGATATGTGAGCAAATAGCTTTATATTTGTAAGGTCGTTTGGCAAAATTGTTCTACTGTCATTGGTAACAATATCCCCATGCTTTCAATGTCTTCATGACTTTTCTTACTGTGGTCCTTTCAGGAGTTCCCTTGCTGTGAGCATGCATGGGTTCGGATCCCATTAAGGGTGCGAGTAGTTTTCTATTCATATTGTTAGTTGGCTTCCACCACAGTTTATCATACTAACATGGATAATTTTATTCCCATTCTTTTTAATGTCTTATGATTTTACTTATCTGATTCCTTCCACAGGTTTTTAATTTGTAGGTAATGTTATTGCTCACCTACATTATTACGAATGTCCTGTCTTTTTCTCTTGTTTTAGTTAGAGACTTTTTTTTTAATGGTTTCACTTCACAGACCCTCTTCCGGGGATGATATGCTTTGGTATCTGATTCTAAAGTAAGGAATCTTTGGCTAGATGTCTCTATCAGATAAACAAGGGACTTACCTTCGGTAATACATTATTTGTTAGAGACAGGATCTAGCCGCAGATTCCTTAACGACCCTCCAATCTTCCCCGCTCTGCAAACAGTCCTCTTTTGTCTCAATGATTTTGTTATGGAAATTCACATACTGAACTAAGAATTCAGTGATTATTTGACATAAGGGTGTCTTTTGTTTTAGCACACTGTTTCAATAGGTGGTTGCTATATGTGGCTTCACGTTTTGAGCGCAGAAAATAGTCTTGGAAGAAACTGACGGCGCATCGGCGAGGGGTTAATATGGACCATGTCGACATCACATCGGTTGGATGACGTTCATACGGAGTTGAGTAACGCCCTTTTCCGTCGCGCAGACGTGCTATAGAAAAAAGTTCCCGCTCCAGTCTTGCACCTGGGGGAGGATTCTAAAGTAAGGAATCTGTGGCTAGATCCTGTCTCTATCAGATAATGTGTAACTGAAGGTAAATAACTTTTTCTTTAAGTTTTCACCTCCATGTTCTGAGACAACCAATACCCATTAAGGAAGTTCCTTTTCCCATTCACACATCTGACTACCTCTAAAACTCTGAACTCCTATTCTTCGAAGCCTGAAATAAACTTCCTTCTTACCTCCGATAAAGCTCCGAAGGTACATTGAAGTAGTACTCTTTTCCAAAAGCTCAAGCAGTTCGATTTGGCACATCTGCCCTTCTGAATGCCAGAGTCCTCTGATCTCCAAGTCCCACAGCTGTGCACCACACCCTATAGTCGAGGCATCCGTTACCACAATAGCCACTGCTGGTGGGTGGCAGAAGGGTCTCCTGCACTGATCACCACTGATGATCTTTCACTGCAGGATCTATATATGGAAATATGTGAACTGCAAGTAGAGGGGCTTTCTCCAGTCTCATAGCACTAGAGACAACTGCTCCAGAGCCTTCCAGAGAAAACTATTAAAGACCCACAGGCCGACAATTGGGCTAAGCCTGCAATCTTTCTTGAGCTCGAGAAAAAGTGTAACATCCCTACCCAATATCTGAGATTTATTCCACAGCTCCTTTGCTAAGAACAACCAGGGCTTTCTGTTGCAGAATAGCAGCGTGCTCATCTGAGAGGATGGGAGAGACTGGGGCAACTCCCTAAAAAGGCAGGGCATATTATCCTTTCTTGAAGATAGAAGGACCCACTGGTCTGTGGTGATGGCTTCCAAACCTGCAGGTGCTGTGATACCTTCCCTCCCAAAGGCTGTTAGTTCCCTCAAGGGGAAGCTAAAGTGGTTTTGCAGTCAAAGCTGACTGGTGTGAACTGTTGATCTTTGCATCTGCTGTGGCCCCTGAATTGCCGGAGAAATTGGTTTGGCAGATTATGGACTGGTTGGGAGGGATGAAGTTGTTGAAAAGGCAGACCACTGGGATATCCCGCAAAACTTGCGGTATTACCAGTGAAATTGACATGCAGGGAAAGCCAGCCCTAGGCAACTAGCCAAAGTCCGTCCCTGATTGACACGTTAAAGGGCTGAATCTGCTTTTTCTCCAAAGAAGTTAGAGCTGTCGAAGTGCGTGTCCATCAAGTTTGCCCAGACAACCCCCAAACATTCAGTTGAGGGCAGCCAGGCATAATGCTGATGGCTCCTGAGGAGCCCATTAATCGTGTCGCTGAATCCACAGCTACCAGTCCTGCAAGCAGGGTCTGCTTAGTCGCGTCCTGCCCACCACAACCATTCTCAGAATATAGCCCAGCAGATTGGGGACGACCATTCTCACCATCTCTCAAAGTGCACGGGAGTACCTAGCCAAGAGGCAAGTCACACTGATTGATCGAAAGGGGACTCGGAGGAAAACCCTTTTTATCCGCTGACCTTTATCATCTTTGATTTCTGATCAGGAACAGCACTACGGAAGGATCCCTGGTTCTGCTTAGTGCAGGACCCCTGCACCTCAAGGTTCTCAGGAGAGGGGTGAGCCAACAGGAAGCTGTGGTCAACCAGCATGTCTCACTATAGGGATGAAAGGTTGTTTGCCCCACGCAGCCAGAATACGCTCCATCAATGTCTCAATAAATTGAAGCAAGGTCTTTGAATGATGAGGCCGGCTGGAGAATCTTCGTAAAGAGATTGACCTTATTTTCCTAAATGGAAGCCGGTAGCTCAGGGACGTTTGCAGCCTCCTAGGATGGTTGTAAATGAGGCCACATCTGGTGGTGGATCCCTCGTGGGCACTAGATTTCTACCTGTGAAGAGGTATCAAGCCCACAGGTGCTTTGAGGGATCAGGTAATCTCAAGCATCTGTTCCACTAGGAAGAAGTAAGTGTGCTGCTTCACCACAGTCACCATGACCTTTGACAGGCATCTGAATATTGTCTGAACCAGTACTGAAAATTTTGTCTTTTCTCTTCCTTGTGCTTGGCTTCCTCCACCAGTATCTGCACATGTCTCCCTGAATGCATGAGGATGGCTTTTACCTTTGAAAAGAACCCTGAAGATTGCGGCAGCGTCGAGGATGGTGTTGGAGCCTATGCCAGTGGAGGAGCTACTGCCATAGTCTTCGGCACAGTTGATGCACCAGCTGGAGTCAGAAGTGTGTCCTTTTTGGTTGGTTGATTGGTGCAACAACATGGGTTGTGTGAAAACCATCACCTGTGCCCAAGGCTGGATCTGAAAGCTGGGTGACATCTACCAACTATGGTTCTAATGAAGACTCAAGTGCTTGAGTCTGGAAGCGACAGAGTGATCTGCACTGGGGTTGCTGCCTGATTGCTTAGGAATCCCTGGTGAGGGATGTATTGGTCTTTATTTTCAGGTATTTTGACTACTCTTGCTTGGATAAATTGGATGATGCTGAGGATCATGCTCTTAAGCATCACCAATGCTGGGCCTGGCATTCGCACCATACAGAGCTTTACTTCCTGCTCCTTAACTGCCTTAGAAAGTATAAGGATTCACTGATCACACTACTTTGAGTCGTGCTTAGGTCCTAAACACCCCAGACAGACCTTGTGAGAGGCCTAAATGGACAATTGTTCATGGCAGGAAGAGTAGGACTTGAATACCGATTTATTTATTTATTTTTTGGGTGGGGACGTCCTACCTTACACTTCAAGAAACCACTAATTGTGATGAAAATGTCCCACAGAGGGCCCCTCAAGGCATGGGGCACAAAAAGGAACTGATGTCAGGGTGTCGCCTATATGGCTCAGGTGATGTGTTCAAGGTGGAAGTTGATACTTGGAGGAAGCTGAACGCCACTTATTGGCACAGGAGACCTATTTAAACTTTTTCATATCCAGTCTGGCACCTGGAGGAGATTCAAGAGATGAGGAACCTGCGTTTAGAGTTATACACCAGAAAGTTCTATGCCAAAGGTAGGTAACTTGTAATAGCACATAGGAGGCAGTGAACCTTTAAGCCAGTCTCTACAATTATTATTATGTCCAAAAGTATTTCCTGTCATTCAGATGTTGACCCAGACCCTAGTAAGGTTCTCTACTCAAACCAAACAGTATCAGTGCACCCAGGATCTGGTGCTTGTGCCTCTGGCCATCCAGAAAGGAGGTAAGGAAAAGGCTGCTTTGTATCCAGAACCCAAATTGGTGCCAGAGAAGAAGGATTTTAAAAGTTCAAGCGCTCTTTGATAGTTTTTTTAATGTTTTGTAACCTTTAGAGCTGTCAAGGGTTAGTTGCACACTGCCAATACAAGCATCTCTCAGTGGCTCTGAGAAGTAGGAACACATCAGCAGCTTTGGTACCCTTGTGTGATTATTGTAGCTGGACCCCAGACATGAACCCCACCAAAATGCAGGGTAACCACCAGTATACCACAAATCAGAAGGTACAGCACAAATCCTTAACTTGTAGTATTTAAGAAAAAAATAATTACCAAATATAGACTTCACCAAGAGGATTACAAAGTAGCATAACTGAAGAGTACTGAAGATTCTGCAATGAATAAGAGCTCGCATGAGACTGATCCAAGAAGCAATGCAAGATGTATTGATTTAAAATTCCCTAAGCACCCAGGCTCAGTCCCTTAGAAATGCCCCAAACAACCCATTTTCTGAAGTAGACCATTTCCTCAATTAAATGTTAAGCACGCCCTACTCCCTTCCCTGGATCACTTGTCTCCCGATTCATTTTAGTGTACAGAGCTGGGAACATTATAGCCCCCTTCAGAATGAAGACCTAAGATCGCCTGGCCCGGCCACAGTCAATAGCATCTGATATGAGGTAAACAAAGGATATCCTGGGACTGTAGGAAAGAGGAGCTGCCAGCAGCCAGCCCTGCTGGCAACAGAAGGGATCCAGTGACTGCAGCTTCCCTGGCATGTTATGCTCTATTCCTAGAGTACACAGCCTTTCCCATAAAAACCAAGTCTGCGCGTTAAACGACACCTATGCTGTGGGCATGCAAAATGAGTGAGATCCGTGGCCAGGGCCGGAGATGTGGTGGAGAAGGTAGTGTGATACAAAGACACTACTGCATTGCTGGTTAAGAAAGAGGAGGGATAGCAAGGGCTAATGTGTGCAGACACATTGGCATAGAGCAGGGGAGTGAGGCACACAAAGACCAATCTGCTTTCTTTAGTATGACTTCTACAGCACCCAACATTGTTCCTGGTGGATACTTGTAACTGAAGATTCCTCAACTTGTAAATTTCCCCAGATGCTGGGCTGGATTCTGAACTTCTAAATTGCACCCACTCCGGCATGCTGGCGAGCGTTATAGAAGACAGTGGCATCCCCTCTCCACCTCTGGTAGTGACAGCATGGAGCTGTATATAGGTGCGCCCCGTGAACAATGTGTCTTTATTTCTACACCCTTCGAAGCTGATCTGGAGCTCTTTCCCCATTTTTTCGGTTTCAGCACCAAAATTGTGTTTTTGAGCAAAAAAAACATTTTGGTAGGAAAATGTCTTACCACCTCCCACCGCCGCCCCACCCCTAGAAACACAGATTCCAAAATTTGCTTCTTACAGTCACAGCACACTTTCGTCACAAATTGACAGTTCATGCTTTTGTTATCTAGGATAGAGGCACAACTCGGAATGCTTCATCAAATACTCCCTCATGCACCCGAAGGCCATCAGGCCGTGGGAGGCAAAACTGTATGTTGAAAAACACTAGAAATGGGGCAAATAACGCTCCAAACATTGAACCCGCTCCTGGTCCAGTCCACGTCACCGTCATCAGATTAGACCAAATTGAGGGACAAGTCCTGGCACAAGCTCAAGAAGTCCCTGTCTCACCAGTCCTGCTCTGCGAAGAAGTCATGTAGTCAGTAGAGGACTGGACTCCACTGTCATTCTCTGATTCCAATCCTGCTCCCAGGTTGGCCACAGCACACTTGGAGTTTCTAGGGCCGTAGTCCACCCTGCAGCAGATTGGGGCCTTTTGGGAGGCAGTGCTGCAACTTTTGCTGGCTGGGTCGCCCTAGGATCGACTGACCCAGTTCGCTCTCCGCCCAGTCCCCTACTGGCACCGACCCAGGCTTCCACTGGGTGCTGACCACCCGCGCTAACTCCAGTAGCCACACTTGATCCAAATGATATTCTAGTTTATGATCTGGAGCAAACAGTGGTCCATGCCAGGCCTGTGTGTCTGTCTCTGTATGAGATTTCCAGAGTGCACCTCACAATTTTGAATTAAGCACAGCCTCTTCCTTGAAGCAAGTATTATCATAGGCTGCTCAGATCTAATTCTGACGCAGTTCAAGAGTTCAAAATATTTTCCGCACAACAAAGATGGCCACGAGTAGGTGGACAATTTGCTCCCTCATTAGACTATTGGTGGGCTGTATTTAGATTTACAGAATGCAAGTGACTTGGATTCTTTCCCCCTAGTCAGAGTTGGACTCCCTTTTGGGGTCCACCACTGGGGAGAGTGCTTCCTTCTCAATAGCAGTAAGCAGAACAATAGAATTGTTGAGCCTGCTGCTATATACTATAGAGAGAGAGTAAGTCAAACCTGTTGGTAGATATTTTCTAGTCTGGGCCTCCTACTTTAGACCCCTTACTGCCTCTTAATGAGGTCCTTACTAAAACCTTGACAGTGACTTCAAGTAATTTTCAGCTTCCCCAGTATGTTGCCCAGTAGCTAGGCATCATAGCCTTTGGGGATCCAGGCTTTTTGACACTGCACCCAACTTCAGACAGCTTGGTAGTCAAACCTTCTACTAACAGAGTGAATCCCAGTGCATTCCCTACAAAGCAACCGGGCAAGGAATAGAAGCATATTGATATATTTAGGAAAAGGGTCTTTTTGCACACTAGCTTGGTTACAAGGTCTCTGGGTGCAGTCTACTTGCTGGGACATTTCACACATGACATTGGGCACATTGCCAGAGAGATTTTGCCAGTCATCCCTGATTAATTCAAGAATGCCTTCGCTCACTGTATCCAAGATGGACAGGAGATGGCAATATATATCTTGAGGGCCGGCTTAGAGACAACAAATTGTGTGGGTCATGCCATGGGCACTGGTGATATGATCAGGGCCCATACCCGAATGTGAGCCATGGAATTTGGGAGTCCTTGTGGGAGCCCTTTAAGAAAACTGTACTTAGTTTGCTTTTTGTGTTTGCTCTCTCCCTCCCACCAATTCCATCAGCAATACTGAAAATTCAGAGGATACTCAAGATCTCTCCTATCTCCAGGACGGCCCCCTCAACCCTTACAACAGCCAATACAGCCCTTTCATAGTTCAGGCGGACATTGTGTTGGCAGACCCCGTGAAATCAGCGCCAGTAGTCTTCTTCCTCCTCCCCTGACACAGATGGTGCCAAGCCACTTTGATTCCCCCTCCCATAGTCATGCCTGTCCGGCAGGTCGCAGAGTTAATTTTTTCTTGCCCGGCTGACATACTAGAACTTCAGCCAGTGGCTGCTGCATATTGTCCAGCAGTGTTTCCCTCTCCCCTTCATATTCACTCCCTCGCACATCCCACCTGTTTTTGTTTTAGCAGTCCATGCCTCCACTCTTGTCCATGAAATTCACTTGCTACTGGCCAAAGGGGCTTTAGAGAGCGTTCTGGATGCTGAGAAGTGCAGGGTGGGGGGCTAATCCTGTTATTTTTTGGTGCCCAAAAGAAAATGGATGAATCAAGGTGAATCTACACCTTCAACTTCTGAACATCTTCCTGCGGAAGGACTAGTTCAAGCTATTTACTTTGGCTCATTCTGCTCTGATTCCTGGGACTTTAGGGTGTCCATAAATTAAGTGTAGAAGGTACCAATTTCCTAAGTAATTTCTCATTTTCATGAACAAAACACAGAATTTGAGGTTTTAAATGCACCTGGTACGTATCGTACACTAGGATATCTGTATTTACTGTGAGACAAATATCTTTATTTTTATTAAACGGTATTTAACTAGTGACCCTCTAGAAAATCTTTAAAAGTTAATATGACAAGCTAAAAATATTGATTCATCAATTTATGTATGTGTCCCCGACTCTTAGGTTATCCTTGCAGTGGCTCATAGGCTGGTTAGCACTGCAGCGTTAACCAATAATTCGTCCAAAGGGAGACATTTAAGAGGATAGTTTATTAGTGCTGCTTACCAACCAGTATTTCTTCTTTGGCCAACTGGCCATCCCAGACAAAACACGGCCAGCAAAGGATCTGCCCCAAAGTCACATGCCCACGTCGCATCCAGGTGCAAGTCTCTACATTAGAGGAAAGGGGGAAATTAAGAGGACTCAGCTCAGATTGCATGTCCTTTTCCACAACTGCAACATAAAATTTGAGACATAGCAGTCTTTAACAGGAAGGCAGCCTGATTTCTTTTACCGAACTTCTATCAATTTTGCCTGCACATACTTTTACATCAGCAATGCTTTTATCTTTAATTATCATCCAGTTACACCACAGAATACCTGCATATGAAAGAGACAGTTAGTTACAGATTCCTTACCTTAGAATTACCCCCAGGCGTCAGACTGGATCAGAAGAATTTTTCTTAGCAGTACCACTGCGCATCGGTAGGTGGCATCGGTCGACTTCGGCGTCGTGTTCGCTGGGATGACGTTGCGGTGCCTACTTAGACGCCTCCCCTGCACCCTGACGTCAGTTCTTTCTTTTTCCGCGCCAGCCTAGCGCTGATCCGGAGAGAGCTACCCCTTTAGTCATTTTTTGACTAAGATTTTTTCAACTTTTGTTGACCTCTTTTTTTGAGTCTTCGACTCCTGGTGTGCGAGGGATGTCCCATCGTCGGACCGGCTTCAAGCCCTGCGAGGCCTGTCACAAATTGATGTCTGTGACGGACCCGCACCTCGTGTGCCTGGAGCGGGACCACGACCCGAAGTTGTGCTCCGACTACCAGGCCATGAATCCAAAGTCTTTGTTGGAGCGGTCCCGAAAGCTCTTGGAGGCCCGGCAGTCGGCTCTGCGTCGTTCCAGGTCTCACTCGAGAGGAAGGTCTCGAGACCGATCGCAGAGCTCTCACACCTTGTCGCACTCCAAGTCCACCAAGTCTTCGGGTAAGTTGAGGCACAAGACGAAGGCGAAGAAGCACGGGCGGTCTTCGCCTTCTCCCCGTCGGTCTGACGCGGGTCCCGGAGCGTCGTCGCTCAAAGGCTCCGTCTTCGGTGCCTCCTTCTGGGACGACTCCATGCCTCCCTCCATTTCCGGGAGCCGAGCGTCCCCTGCCCAGCTTCGTGCATTTTACAGCCCTCCTTTCCATCTTTAAGCAGCCCGACTTCGCCAATGCCCCCGACCGACGCCATCCCCAACCTCACCCCAATGATGGACCCGAAGCCAGATCGACGTCAGCCGACGTCTAATCCGATGCCAGAGGGTACTTTTGTTTGTTCCCCTGTTCATCTCTGGTGTTCCCTATCATCCAGAAGGTGGTGATGAGGATTGGGGGGTCGTCGCTGGACCCTTTAGCAGACCAGCTGGAAGAGTCGGATTGGAGAGAGGACTTGGGTAACGCCAGTGGTCTGGACACTTCACCAGACCTTGATGTGCTTTCTCCCCCTACCGTGGCTACGGGGGAGGGAGCGTCTTACGCTGTGGTGGTGCGAAGGGCAGCTGAGGCCCTGGGCCTGGAGCTCACTTCAGTGGCAGTCAGGACTAACCTCCTGACAGAGGTACTTCTACCGGTGGCAACCTCCTCTGAACCCCTTTTGCCGTTCAACGAAGCCCTCACTGACGTCCCTCTGGGCACCTTGTCCAAGCCCAGCACAGGGGCTCCTGTGGAACGGACGATTGCCCGCCGCCACCGCCCAGCTCTGGGCGACCCAGTTTTCCTCACCCAACACCCTTCCCCCTGAGAGCTTGGTGGTCCAAGCCTCTTCGTCCAAGGGTGCATTCCCTTCTGCTCCCCCAGATAGGGAATCCAAGAAGCTGGATCACCTTGGGTAGCGCATGTTCTCTTCCTCCAGCTTAGCACTGCGGTCTGCGAATACCGCTTGCCTCTTGGGACAATACTCCCATACCATCTGGGACTCGGTTGCGCAGGTGCTGCCTCAGTGCCCGGAGGAGGCCTGGGCCGTTCTCTCCCAGGCAGTGGCAGATGGGAGAGACTTAGTCAAATTCACAATACGATGTGGAATGGATACCACCGACTCACTAGGCAGAACGATTGCCACGCCTGGTTGAGGACGTCTGGCTTTTCGGTGGATGTTCAGTCAACATTGCTAGACATGCCCTTCGACGGCCGTCGCCTTTTCAGCAACAAAGCAGACTCTGCGCTGGAGCGCTTTAAGGATTCTCGAGCTATGGCCAGATCCTTGGGCCTCGCTGCGTCGCCCTGTCCCCCTCAGTCTGCTTTTCGCCCCTTTTGTGGCTATGGAAGGGGCACCCACCATGCCCGACCCAGTCCAGCCACCGGTTCACTCAAGCTGCACAACCTCTGCGTGGCGGCAGACGTGGGACCCAGCGACGCGGGTCTGGGAGCCAGTGGGCGGGCCAGTCCACACCCCCTGCAGCAGCCTCCAAACCTTCCTAGTCTGACCTTTCAGGGCCACCAAAGGCTAGTGGGCGGCAGGATTCGCCATCACCTCCCCCACTGGCAAACCATCATGTCGGACAGGTGGATTTTACAAATAGTCCGAAGGGGCTACTCCCTTCCCTTCTAGACTACCCCTCCCTCCATGCCACCGTCTTTCGATCGCATGTCGGAGGATCATTTTGCACTACTCCGCCAGGAAGTCTCAGCTCTCTTGGCCAAGGGAGCTATCGAGACTGTTCCTACGCCAGAAGTAGGTTGTGGTTGCTATTCTCGCTACTTTCTGGTGCCCAAGCAGGACAAGGGCCTGCGTCCTAATCTAGACCTCAGGACCCTCAACCGCTTCCTCCGCAAGGAGAAGTTCAGAATGTTAACCTTGGCTCCGGTCCTGTCTGCCCTCGATCCTGGAGACTGGATGGTGGCACTGGACTTGCAGGATGCCTATTTTCACATTCCCGTCCTGCCAGCCCACAGACGCTACCTGCGGTTTACGGTAGGCCACGAACATTTTCAGTTCACCATGCTCCCTTTTGGCCTTACCAGTGCCCCTCGGGTGTTCACGAAAGTGAAGGCGGTGGTCGAAGCTCTTCTGTGCATATCAGGGGTTCCAGTCTTCCCCTATCTCGGCGACTGGCTGTTGAAGGCGGGCTCGCCCCAGGCTGTCGTCTCCCACCTCTAGTCTACAGCGGACCTCCTGCATTCGCTGGGGTTCACTATCAACGTGCCGAAGTCACATCTGACTCCCTCTCAGATGCTGCCTTTCATCGGGGCGGTTCTGGACACTGTGCAGTTTCGGACCTATCCTCCCGAGCAGCGAGTCCAGCATATTCGGGCTATGATACCGATGTTTCAGCCTCTATCCTGGATTTTGGTGAGAATGACCCTGAGGCTGCTGGGCCTCATGGCCTCCTGCATCCTGCTGGTAGATCATGCCAGATGGCATATGTGGGCTCTACAGTGGGACCTCAAGTTCCAGTGGGCGCAGCCTCAGGTGAATCTTTGCAACTACGTCCAGATCTCGGAGGGAACTGTGAAGCCATTGCAGTGGTGGTTAACAAACCAAGCTTGGGTCAGAGGCAGTTCCCTCTCCCTTCCCCAGCCAGATCTCACAGTAGTGACAGATGCGTCGCTCCCGGGATCGGGCGGCCATCTGGGAGAGGTGGGATCAGAGGCGTCTGGTCTCCGGCGGAGTCCGGGCTCCATATCAACCTGCTGGAGCTCCGGGCGATCCACCTGGCACTGAAGGCATTCCTTCCCTCTGTCAAGGGGAAAGTATTGCAGGTGTTCACGGACAACACCACTGCCTTGTGATACTGCAACAAACAGGGCGGGGTGGGGTCGTGGACCCTATGTCAAGAGACTCTTCGTCTCTGGACATGGCTGGAACATCAGGCCATGACCCTGGTGGTTCAACACCTGGCAGGTTCTCTGAACGCCATGGCGGATGAACTCAGCCGCCGGTGCCTGGTGGATCACGAATGGCGTTTTTACTCGGAGGTGGTGCAAGGTCTCTTTCAGCAGTGGGGAGAGCCTTGGTTAGATCTGTTCGCCACCGAAGAGAACGCGCAATGTCAGCAATTCTGCGCATTGGAATATCCAAGGCGGCACTCGCTCTGTGACGCTTTTCATCGCGAGTGGAACTGCGGCCTCTTGTACGCCAGTCCGCCTGTACCACTTCTGCCCAGAGTACTGAAGAAAATCAAGTGCGGACGGGCCCAAGTTATTCTTGTGGCTCTGGACTGGGCACGAAGAGTCTGGTACCCAGAGCTCCTGAGCATGGCCATCAGTCCTCCACTCAGACTGCCTCTTTGGGAGGATCTTCTGTCGCAGCAGCAGGGGAGGGTTCTTCACCCGAACCTGTCCAGCCTCCACCTCCTTGCATGGAGATTGAGCGGTGACAGTTGACAGCTTTTGACCTTCCACCCGAAGTCTGTAACGTCATCTTGGCAGCCAGGCTTCCCTCCACTAAGACGGTGTATGCCTGTCAATGGAATAATTTTGTGGCATGGTGCACAGCAAAGGCTGTGGATCCCCTTTCTGCCCCTCTCTCAGAGGTCCTTTTGTATATACTTTCTTTGGCCCAGCAGGGCTCTGCCCTGTTCACTCTTAAGGGCTAACTTTCAGCCATCCCTGCTTTCCTTCGGCTACCAGATCAGCTATCTTTGTTCAAGTCCCCTATTGTAAATAGATTCTTTAAGGGCATTACTCATCTCTTTCCTCCATCTCCTTTCGTAATGCCCCAGTTGGACTTGAACCTTGTTTTAACTTATTGTATGTGCGCTCCCTTCGAGCCTCTTCACAACTGCCTTCTCAGGCCTCTCACCTTGAAACTGCCTTCCTTGTTGCCATCACCTCTGCTCGCAGGGTGAGTGAGCTTCCAGCTGTTTCTTCTAAGCCCCCTTTCTTCTTTGTGCATCCGGACAAAGTGGTGCTTCGAACGAGACCCTCGTTCCTTCTAAAAGTGGTTACACCTTTTCACATTGGACAAACCATTACTTTGCTCACCTTTTTCCCACCTCTGCACCCTTCCAAGGAGGAGGAGAGACTCCACCGTCTGGACCCAAAACGTGCAATGTCATTCTACCTTGCCCGAACAAAAGATTTCCTGGTGGATGATCAACTCTTTGTTGGCTATGTAGGTGCCAAGAAAGGTCGGGCTGTTGAAAAACGTACCATCTCTAGATGGGTTGTTCTTTGTATAAGTCTGTTACGCTTTGGCGAAAAAGGAACCTCCAGTGGGGCTCTGAGCTCATTCCACTAGAGCTACGGCAGCCACCACTGCCTTTGCACGTGGAGTTCCACTCATTGAAATCTGTCAGGCAGCCACATGGGCATCCTTGCACACCTTCACCAGACATTACTGCCTGGACAGCCAAGTCCGGAGGGACGGCTATTTTGCCTGTTCTGTCCTCCAGGACTTTCTGGTGTGAACTTGGTTCACAGACCCTCCTTCGGGTTGGTATTGCTGGGGTATCTATTCTAAGGTAAGGAATCTATAATTGTCTCTTTCAGATGAACAAGTTACTTACCTTCGGTAACGATGTATCTGTAAATAACATAGGTTAGTTATAGATTCCTTACCGCCCCACCCATCCTCTCCGCTCTGCAAACTGACTTCTAGGGACAGGGACTCCCTTGCAGGGCCCTAGTTTTAGCGTACCAGAGGTCAGTTTTTTGCATGGCTCTGCGCTTCTGGCGTGGAAAGTCGTGTCAGAACTGACATCAGCGTGCAGGGGCGGCATCTAAGTAGGCACCGCGACATCATCCTGTCGAACACGACGCCGACGACAGACGTGTATGCGACCGACACCACCTACAGACGCGCAGGGGTACTGCTAAGAAAAAATTCTCTGGATCCAGTCTGACGCCTGGGGGTAATTCTAAGGTAAGGAATCTATAACTAACCTATGTCTCTTACAGATACATAGTTACCAAAGGTAAGTAGCTTGTTCTTTACTACATGTCCTGCTAGTTGGATTTAGTCCTCCCAACCCCCACATTAATAACTGTAATGCCATTTACCTTGCTTTACAGTGTATTTATTGGGCTATAAGTACTTTGGAGACTGCCCCCCACCAAGTAGCAATCATTTGTGCAAACCCACCTCCCGACAAAATCTCCCTTGATCTGAAAGATGGACCCTGGTCCAGTGTGGCACTTTGCATGGGAGAGAGCCCCCCTACTCAAGAGCATCCTGTGCATAATCTCCTCATCCTGCTAATACGTCCCTTCACTCACCCCCCTCCATGCACAAGTTAACACCCCACCCTCTGTCATGCTACAGTCATAATGAGTTCTGAGCACATTGGGGGTACTCATGACATTTATAAGGATATAGTAGGGAATATGAATATCACATCGCAAATCCTTTGGTCTACACTGGATCAGGAGCAACATTATCCCAAAAACCTTTTTGGGGCAATTTCCGAGAGGTACAGCTTAATGTGCAGAAAGATGAGATGCATGCATTGGTAAATTTCACCCCACACGCTTCAGATGTACACCAAGAAAAAACCTATACTAAAAACTTCATAACAGCAGGACATATTGCCAGCATACTGAGTCCCCAGGTTTCACCCCTCTTCTCAACCTCTAGGACTGATGAAGCTGATCAGTTACCACTGAATAGATTTACCAGCGACCACAACACTCTTTACCATTCACTCTGCAGACATAGACCCATCCCATACAATTCACAACACTTATCAGGACAAACCCGTTAGGAGATCAAAACAAGCGATTTTAGATGGCAATTATGTCCAACATTTAACTTAACTCACTTATGGGAAAGTTCCTTTTAGCAATCTGTTTTGCTCCGTGACTACATTCTTGCACAAAAATAATTCCCAAACTCCTCCAGCCTTTTCTGTTTTACAAGAAATAAATGCACACCTGTCGTGTTCAACTACACAAAGAAAACACATGGAAGATAGTACAGTGCTGCCATCTGGTTAGAAATTCTGCAGTTTTAGTCTGGTGGTCTTTATCCCCTCAAAATTGTTTGGTTCGTGGTAACCCAGGGTTTACGAGCAGTCCCAGATGACCTCAGGGCATGCCTGACTCGAGCTATCCAGGATGACCATGACACAGCTAAATTTGTATTTTGAACTGGTTTGAACAATGACTGACTGCTTAAGTCGCATGATTGGGTCAGTGTGGCACTTCTGCACATGCCTAGATGAAGTCTATGTTCTTCTCAAGCAATGTCCAGGCTTCCGTAATGGATGTGCCATTTGATGGCTCTCACGTTTTGGCAACAAAGTGGATTCAGTCCTGGAACGTTTTATAGAGAGCAGGGACACAGCACCTTCCATGGGTCTGTCTGCCCCCACCAGACAAGTCTACCAGCAATTTTGCTCCCTCCGTGGCTATACAGGGGTTTTCAGTACTGCCAATGCCGATCTCCTCTGCCAGCACACTAGACCTTCCAGCCTTTTGCAAGGTTGAGGTCACAGCTCACAACAACAATGCCATAGCATAAGTGACTGTGCCGCTCAGTCTCCCGCCAACTACCTAAAAGCTGCAAAACCGTTACCATATCCTGCCTCTGACAGGAAGACTGTTATTTCCTCCAGGGGTGACAAGCCATCACCTCAAGCAAGTGGGACCTCCAAATTGTACATTGAGCTACACCCTCCTATTTATTTCCAACCTGCCCTACCTTCCACCACTATCATGGTGGCTGACGGAGCACCACCTGTCCGACTTGTAGCAGAAAGTGCAAGCCTTTTTGGCCATAGATATGGTTTCAGGTTCAGAAGTAGGAGCTGGATGTTACTCCTGCTCCTTCTTTGGTGCTGAAAAAAGATGGAGGCCTGCATCCTATTTTAGATGTCCACCCTCTCAATGCCTTCCTGTGGAAGGACATTCAAGAAGCTCAAGCTAGCCCAGGTCCTGTCTGCCTTAGACCCTGAAGACTGGATGGTAATGTTCGACATGCAGGTCTCACTTAATTCCATATCCTCATCCTGCAGGCTCACAGACACTACTCTCGGTTCAAGGTGGGCCAGGAGCATTTTCAGTTCCAGTTCTCTCTTTTGGCACCACCAGTGCCCCTCGGGTGTTCACAAAAATTATGCTGCTTGCAGCACTCGTTTGGCGGTTGGTGATACCACCTGTCCCCTACCTCGACAACTGGTTGTTGAAGGAGGGTTGGCCCCACAGTCTTCAACCACCTCAAGACAACAGCGAAACTCCTCTTATTGTTGGGGTTCAGTATCAACATGCCGAAGTCACCTGACTTTTCAAGGGTGTGCCCTTTCATCTGAGCCATTCTGGGTACTGGATGGTTTTGGGCCTTTTTCCCAAGAGGAGAGTACAGGACATGTGGGCTATGATCCAGATGTTCCAGCCTCCGTCCTGGATATTAGTATGGATGACTTTGAGGTTGCTGGGATTATTGGCCTCCTCCAACCTGCTGGTGAAACATTGCAGATGGCGTAAGCGACTTCTACAGTGGGACCTGAAGGTCCTAGTGGGCACAGTAACAGGGGAATCTATCGGATTGAATCCAGAGTTCGGAAGAGACTGCAAAAGATCTGCAGTGGTGCCTACTGGACTGCGATTGGCATTGGCAGACCCCTTTCCTTTCCTCACCCAGATTTGACAGTGGTGATGGATGCATTGCTTCTGGTTTGGGAAGGCAATCTAGGAGGGGTAGAGATCAAAGGCTTCATGCCTCCGGCAGAAGGATGACCCCGCATAAAGTTGTTGGAGTTAAGGGTAGGCCGCTTGGTGTTTAAGGCCTTCCTACTCACCATCAGAGTAAGGCTGGTGCTCGCAGACAACACCACTGCCAAGTGATACTGCAACAAGCAGGGTGTGGTGTGTTCATGGTTCCAGTAGGCCTTGTGCCTCTGGAAGTAGCTGAACCACCATGGGAGTTCTCTGGTGGTTAATCACCTGGTGAGATCTCTAAACACCAGGGTGGACAAACTCCGCTGCGATCGCCCACCAGGCCATGAATGACAATTGCACCAGGAGGTGGCACAAGGCATTTTCCATCAGTGGAGAGAACCCTGGCATGATTTATTTGCCACTGTAGAGAAAACACAAGGTCAACACTTTTGCACATAGGAGTTTCCAAGAAGGCTGTCTCTCGGAGATGCATTCTGCCTAGAGTGGAGCTTGGGACTCGACTATGCCTTCCCGCTACTGCCTCTCCTACCATGGGTACTGAAGATTATCAGTAACAACTGGGCCCTGGTCATCCTAGAGTCACAGGATTGGTCCAGGAGAGTATGGTGCCTGGAACTCCTGGGCATGAGCATCTGTCTCCGATCAGGATTCAGGAGAATCTTCTGTAACAGAAGGACTGAATGCTGCATCTGGGACTGTTCAGTTTGCATCTTGATGCTTGGAGATTGAGCAGTGATAATTGACTTCTTTAGACCTATCTTATGAGGTCATTGATGTCATCTAAGTGGGGAGGTGTCTTACAAGATCGGTATACACCAGTAGTTGCAACATATTTGTGGCGGGTGCAGCACCTGACCATTTGAGCCACCGAAAGCCAAGTTGTCTGAAGTTTTGCTATTTGTTTGTCCCTGACTCAGCAAGCGCTTGTTTTCGGCACTGTAAAATGCAACTTGTTGGCTCTTTTGGCATTTTTGCTATTGCAGGATCAGCCTTCTTTATTTAAATCACCTGTAGTGATGAGATTTTTGAAAGGTTTGCAACATTTATTGCCAGCGACATCTTTTGTGATTCCACACTGGGACTTGAATCTACTGCTCACTTTTTTAATGCTCACTCTTTTTGTACCTCTGCACAGTTGTTCCTTGAGTAAGTAATCTCTTTATTGCGTGATTAATTAAAACCTTTGCAATCAGTAAAAAAACATGTGTATAAAAACAAACAACATCATATAATACTAGAATTAGTTAAATACATTAAAAAGTAGCAATGATTCCATAAAATTACAAGAAGGATAAAAGCTGACGTGCAATACAGCCAATAAGGTGCATAAAATGACATGAAAAGTGCAACATTTTTTTTTTTATTTTTTTTTTTTTAAGTATTATTTCCTGAGGGTCCCTTTGCAATGCCATTTCCTTTAAAATTAGTGTTAGGGATTTCGATAGAATTAAAATCTGTGAGCGGGCAACGAAAAGTTCATTGTTGACAGTTCCAGTTTGCAGTACATTGTGTCGTTTATTCACCCAGGTCGTAGCACCCCTTACCAGGTAATTCCCATATCTGTGATAGGCTTATACCTTAGCCCATGTTGCTGAGCCTGGGGTGACTTGACAGAATTTAAAAAAAAAATTGTCACCGTTGCTGGCCCACAGCCCAAAAGTGGCTACTAAGGAGCACGAAGGAACCGAAGTGATAAACATAATTTCCAGAGACAATCTCTTTAAAACAGGATTATTGTACACTGCTCAGAAGACGGTGGGCCCAAATTGATGACCAGTTTATTAAAGGACTTCCAGGGAAAGCTTTGCTTTTGCTGCACTCATAAACCGAACAAGGCTACAGGCCAACCGGACGTTGCTGCCCTTGAAACAAGCTTTTACCGCCTGCCTGCACGTTCGTACCTGGCTTTCGATCAGGCGCGGCTTTAATAGCTGTCTTCGTTCCGCTCCCAAGCCTTTGCAGATACATAGTAGATGTAAAACATCCTCATTAATGTCTCCGCATAATCTGCAGTGGTTCGTTGCGTCTGTGCGTTTCCATGGTGGAAGGTGACACTTTGCGGGTAAAATTCCCAACCTCAGGTGCAAGAATCTTTCTTTGGTGATTCTCGAGAAGCCTGTTCCTAGGTATGGTTGTGGCTTAGCCCTCACATAGCTCTGAATTACAAACCAACCATGGGTCCTCCTGCTAAGTGCTGCTTTGTCTTCTTCGTGGGATACAATCTTTACTGATTTATTTACCAGGTCCTTGAAACTTTTTTGGGACATACTGGTTTCCCATAGGTCCTGTAAAGCAAGCAGCCTAATTGCCGATTGAAGGTAACCCATGGCCGGACTGTCTTTTTTCTTTGTAATATCCTTCCACAAATATGAGTTCATTGTACCTGGCTCGGCTCCCTTTATTTTATACCAGCACTTGGCATAAGCGCCCTTCCGTGATATTCGTTGCTTTTGGAGCCCGAACTCTAGCCTTATTTGAGCTGGCGATGTAAACTGCGGGAGATTGAATATTATTCTCACAGCCTTGGTGACCGCATTGTCCAAGGTAACCTCGTCTCTCCCTCTCATTGATTCACTACCGTAAGTGATCGTAGGTAAAAGTCTTGCTCGGAGCACTTCTAGCAGAGGAAGAAGATTGAGGCCAGTTATTTTGTGCTTGATGTTTTTTAGTGCAACTGCCAGTGTAGTCCCTCTGCCTTTGATGGCTGCTTTCTGTTTAATGAACGAGCCATTCCTGTCAAATATTACTCCCAAGTACTTATATTCCTCGGCCGTCTCCAGCAACCTACCCCCCATCGTCCAACGGTGTTGGTATTTGTTGTTCCGTCTGTTTAATACCATAACTTTGGATTTTTTAAGGTTTATACTTAACCCGTTAATCTCTGCAAAATCACTTGTGGTATTTATCAAATGCTGCAAGCCGACTGGAGTACGACTGATAAGTATCAGATCGTCTGCATATAGTAGATTTGAAAGAGTTAAGCCCCCCAGGTTCGGGGCGTGATGGTTACAGTTGTCCAGCTTAATGGTGAGATCAGAGATGAAGAGGTTGAACAGGGTCGGGGCCAGGACACAGCCCTGCTTCAGCCCTTTAGTAGTTGTGATTCTCCTTGACAAGCAATCCCCTGCTCCCACTTTAATTTGGACCCATGTTTCGGAGTGAAGTAAAATTAACTGGTTCAGGAGGTTTGTGGCTATTCCCCACCTCGAGAGTTTCGCCCAGAGTATCCCCCTGTCCACACTATCGAAAGCGGCTTTGTAGTCAATGAAGCAAACAAATAGTGGCTTGTTGATGTTTTTAGTAGCGTCTATCAAGAGCGAGAAAGCAAGAATATTTGTCGTGGTCCCCATGCTTTTTTGGAAGCCAGTTTGGTTGATGGGAATTAAGGCTTTTTCCTGTGCCCAATCGGTAAGTTCATTCAGTAGGAGGCCTGCGTAGTATTTGGCTTCGATATCTATTAATGCAATGAGCCTGTAGTTTTTTGGCTCGGTCATACTGACTTTTTTATGGATCGGTGAAATAATTGACCCCTTCCAAGATTCGGGAATTCTTTCGAGTTCCATAATATTGTTGTAAAGGGGTAGTAGCACTTCAGCCCAATAATCCGGATCTTGCTTATATATGATTGGTGGTAGACCATTGGACCCAGGCGCTCCGTCCTTCCGGCTTTTTGAAATTCTATTCACAAGCTGTTTGTTTGAAAAGAAGGGGACGAGTTCCGGTCCTTGGAGTTTGAGGAACTGCCGGTCGCATTGGTACAGCGAAGTGTCTTGTTTTATTTCGCCAGCTTCCGAATTGAAGTGGCGCTGTAGGTACTTTACCCAAATGTCCTCCGTTATATGTGAATTTATTCCCGGAGCTGTTGGATTCTCTAAGCCGTTGACTGTCTGCCAAAACCTGGTGCTGTTGTTATTTTTTGCATCATATAGCAATTTTGCCCATGTTGTGTCAGCTTTTTCCTTTTTAGCAAGCCATATGATTTTGTTTCTGCGTGCCTTTAGCCTCCTTAGTTCGAACTGTATGTTATTGACTGGGCCGTGTAGCTGGAGACTGCGCAGAGCTCTGTTGATTTCGCTCTTTATTTGCCTTAGTTCGGCGTTCTGGGGTCTTGAGAGATAAATTCTTTGGTTGCTTGCCAGGTTGCGTGGAGCCCCCCATTCGTTTTTTGACCTTTCTTTTTCTTTTGTTGACTCATTTTTGGACTTGGCAGGGTCGAAACTTTTAATGAAGTTCTCCCAAGCTGTAAACCTGTTCTCACTCAGCTGTTTACTTTCCTCCCATCTTTTTTTCGATAGGGCCAGAAGTTTTTCTGGGTCGCTCGTATTGCATTTAATTCGCCGGTGATTCGATGTGACCTTTAAATTTAAATTTGTTCCTTGAGACTTTTGATATCTTTCTCATCTCCTCATCATAAGAACACCTAGCGGTGTGAGCGAGACTTTTTCTTTTAGCTCACCTTGTGTAGCATTCTTGCATAATGTGGGATAACTTCCTACCTACAGAAAGTTGTCACACTTTTTCATGTTGTGCAGGCTATCACCCTTCCGGCATTCTTCTCTCCACCTCATCCCTCTAAGAAGGAAGAAAAGCTACATGTTTTCGACCTTAAGAGAGCACTAAGCTTTTATATTAATTGTACCAAGGAACATCGAGTGAATGATCAGCTCTTTGTTGGATTCTCCAGGGCCAAGAAGGACAAGGCAGTGCAAATGCAGACTATCTCCTGATGGATTGCTCTCTGCATAAAGATCTGCTGCACTTTGGTTAACCCCTTCGCTGCTAGGCCTTTTTTTGGCTATTTGGGGTAGTGCGCGCTTAGGCCCCTGTAACTTTTTGACCACATAAGGTATCCAAGCCAAATTTGCGTCCTTTTCTTCCAACATCATGGGGATTCTAAAGGTACCCAGGGTTTGTGGATTCCCCTGGAGGGGTCCCAGAAATAAGCCAAAATACAGCTAAATTTTGGTTTTTTGGGGAAAAATGGGAAAAAGGGGCTGCAAATGAAAGCGTCTGGGTTTTTCCTTGCAAATGGTATCCAAAAAGCGTTTGTGGGGCTGAAATCACCATTTCCCCAGCTTTTAGGGAATGACAGACTTTTGTCAGAAAACCAACATTTTTTACACAGTTTTGCCATTTTTCTGGGACATAGCCTATTTTTGCTATTTTTTGTGCTTTCAACCTCCTTCCAGTTAATGGTAGAAATGGGTATGAAAGCAATAATGAATCCTGGAAAGCTATACATTTTTGAAAAGTAGACAAAATTCTGAATTCAGCAAGGGGTCATTTGTGTAGATCCATCAAGGTTTCTTTATAGAAACGTACAGTTAAATCTAGGAAAAATTGAAAATTAGTTGAAAAAAACAGCCTTTTGTGTCAACGTTTTCACCTGTAACTTCTTCTAATTATGACAGCTCTTTGAAAGCAATATACCGTTACATCCGCTGGACCTTACTGGTTGTGGGGATATATAGGACTTGTAGGTTCACCAAGAAACCGACGAACCCAGAGTAAAAAACTGAGCAGCAATTTGCAATGGCTTTTTATTATGTACCGGGTATATAGCAATTATTGTGGGAAAATGTATACATGGAAAAATCGGTATGAACGACACCTATGTATTTCTGAAATGGGAACAAAATATAGAGTTTAGAAACAGTAGATATTTGCACATTTTTGAAATTGGGAATACTCATACTAGCATGAGAATTATCGGTCATTTTTCAAAATGACTTCTTTTTTACACAATGTCTTTCATTTGGAAGGCAGAAATGCATCGAAAGTCAATAGGTAATAACAGTTGCTTTACAAATCTGAATTACCCTAAGTCTCGCGATAAAAATGGTACCTCACTTGTGTGGGTAGGCATAGTGCCCACGACAGGAAATGGCTCAAAACCCAACGTGAACACACCACATTTTCTCAATGAAAAATTACCCTTTTTTTGCAAAGTGCCTAGCTGTAGTTTTTGAACCCTAGCTCTCCCGGCACCTAGGGAAACCTAGCAAACCTATACATTTTTGAAAACTAGACACCCAGGGGAATCCAGGATGGGGTGACTTGACTGCCTCCCACCAGGTTCTGTTACCCAGAATCCCTTGCAAACCTAAAAAATTGTCAAAAAAAACACATTTTCCCCACATTTGTGCGCTGGAAAGTTCTGGAATCTGCGTGGAGCCACAAATTTCCACCCACCCCGCGTTCCCCAAAGTCTTCCGAGAAAAATGGTACCTCACTTGTGTGGGTTGGCCTAGTGCCCGCGACAGGAAACTGCGCAAAACGCAACGTGGACACACCTCAATTTCGCAGTGAAAAATGACCCTTTTTTGGCAAAGTGCCTAGCTGTAGTTTTTGAACCATAGCTCTGCCGACACCTAGGGAAACCTAGCAAACCTATACATTTTTTAAAACTAGACATCCAGGGGAATCCAGGATGGGATGACTTGACTGCCTCCCACCAGGTTCTGTTACCCAGAATCCCTTGCAAACCTAAAAAATTGTCCAAAAAAACACATTTTCCCCACATTTGTGCGCTGGAAAGTTCTGGAATCTGCGTGGAGCCACAAATTTCCACCCACCCCGCGTTCCCCAAAGTCTTCCGAGAAAAATGGTACCTCACTTGTGTGGGTTGGCCTAGTGCCCGCGACAGGAAACTGCGCAAAACGCAACGTGGACACACCTCAATTTCGCAGTGAAAAATGACCCTTTTTTGGCAAAGTGCCTAGCTGTAGTTTTTGAACCATAGCTCTGCCGACACCTAGGGAAACCTAGCAAACCTATACATTTTTTAAAACTAGACATCAGGGGAATCCAGGATGGGATGACTTGACTGCCTCCCACCAGGTTCTGTTACCCAGAATCCCTTGCAAACCTAAAAAATTGTCAAAAAAACAAATTTTCCCCACATTTCTGTGCTGGAAAGTTCTGGAATCTGCGTGGAGCCACAAATTTCCACCCACCCCGCGTTCCCCAAAGTCTTCCGAGAAAAATGGTGCCTCACTTGTGTGGGTTGGCCTAGTGCCCGCGACAGGAAACGGCGCAAAACGCAACGGGACACACCTCAATTTCGCAGTGAAAAATGACCCTTTTTTGGCAAAGTGCCTAGCTGTAGTTTTTGTACCATAGCTCTGCCGGCACCTAGGGAAACCTAGCAACCCTATACATTTTTGAAAACTAGACACCCAGGGGAATCCAGGATGGGGTGACTTGACTGCCTCCCACCAGGTTCTGTTACCCATAATCCCTTGCAAACCTAAACAATTGTCAAAAAAACCACATTTTCCCCACATTTCTGTGGTGGAAAGTTCTGGAATCTGCGTGGATCCACAAATTTCCACCCACCCCGCGTTCCCCCAGGTCTCCCGATAAAAATGGTACCTCACTTGCGTGGGTTGGCCTAGTGCCCACGACAGGAAACGGCGCAAAACGCAATGTGGACATACCTCAATTTCGCAGTGAAAAATGACCCTTTTTTGGCAAAGTGCCTAGCTGTAGTTTTTGAACCCTAGCTCTGCCGGCACCTAGGGAAACCTAGCAAACCTATACATTTTTGAAAACTAGACACCCAGGGGAATCCAGGATGGGGTGACTTGACTGCCTCCCACCAGGTTCTGTTACCCAGAATCCCTTGCAAACCTAAAAAATTGTCAAAAAACCCACATTTTCCCCACATTTCTGTGGTGGAAAGTTCTGGAATCTGCGTGGATCCACAAATTTCCACCCACCCCGCGTTCCCCCAGGTCTCCCGATAAAAATGGTACCTCACTTGCGTGGGTTGGCCTAGTGCCCGCGACAGGAAAAAGCACAAAACGCAATGTGGACATACCTCAATTTCGCAGTGAAAAATGACCCTTTTTTGGCTAAGTGCCAAGCTGTAGTTTTTGAACCCTAGCTCTGCCGGCACCTAGGGAAACCTAGCAAACCTATACATGTTTGAAAACTAGACACCCAGGGGAATCCAGGATGGGGTGACTTGACTGCCTCCCACCAGGTTGTTACCCAGAATCCCTTGCAAACCTAAAAAATTGTCAAAAAAAACACATTGCCCCACATTTCTGTGGTGGCAAGTTCTGGAATCTGCGTGGATCCACAAATTTCCACCCACCCCGCGTTCCCCCAGGTCTCCCGATAAAAATGGTACCTCACTTGCGTGGGTGGGTGAAGGACCCGCGACAGGCAAGGCCCCAAAAGCTATTGAGGCGACATCAAAATTACATATCACAAACCAACCTGGTTTTGCATGGGGGGGTCCCATGAGTTTTTGGCCCGGGGCTCGGCATCCATGTAGGGAAACCTACCTAACCCATACATTTCTGGAAACTAGACACCCGGGGAGTCCAGCGAGGTATGGCTTGCGTGGGTCTCCCATCATTCTCCTACCCAGAATCCCCTGCAAACCTCAAATTTCGCCGAAAAATTCACTTTTTTGTCAAATTTCTGTGTGGGAAAGTTCTGGAATCTGCGTGGATCCACAAATTTCCTCCCACCCAGCGTTCCCCCAGGTCTCCCGATAAAAATGGTACCTCACTTGTGTGGGTAGGCATAGTGGCTGCAACAGGAAATGGCCCAAATCGTACTGTGGAGACTTCAAAATTACCTATAGCAAAACTACCTGGTTTGGGGGGGGCACCTGAGATTTTGGCCCCGGGCTCGGCGGCCATCTTGGGAAAGTACCAAACCCAAACATTTCTGAAAACTAGACACCCAGGGGAGTCCAATGAGGTATGGGTTGCGTGGATCCCCCAACGTTTTCCTACCCAGAATGCCATGCAAACCTCAAATTTAGTTGAAAATAACACATTTCCCACATATTTGTGTTTGGACTCACCGTGCCGGCACAAATGTCCTACCACCCAGCGTTCTCCTTGTTCTCCTGAGTAAAATGATACCTCACTTGTGCAGGACATTGTGGGTAAGATAACTTGTTGGGATCCACAAGAGAGACATCGCCATGCACTCCCATGGGTGTTTAGTTTACGACAAAAACTACAGTTGTTAGGTTATTCTTAAATGAAATGTACAGCTTGGCAGAGAGACAAAACAGACAAAGATTACTGCACCGCCATCTGTTCCTCAAACATACACACATACTGGTTGGATTTGGCACGAGGGCGAGTGATGGTTCAGTATATAAAATTGTATTAACAAGAGATTTCACAAAAATGAAATGCACAGTCAATAATTGAATGGACTGTTAGTGCCACTTCAAGGCACCAACCGCTTTACAGGCCATTCACACACCTTTCATACATGATACACACAAGACCATTCACACCACCAGGCACAAAACCAACACATTACAACATTCACAAAAAAGGACAAGGTACACCCTGCTTGACAAAAACAGAAAAGACATTTTTATGCACAACCACCTATTCCTCAAGCACACATACATACTGGTTGGATTTGGCACGAGGGTGAGTGATGGTTCAGTATATACAGTTGTATTAACCAGAGATTTCACAAAAATGAAATGCACTGTTACTTGAAAGGACAAGAAACTGAACCATTGACTCACAGCTCATGAGCTGTAAAGCCACGACAAGGCACCAACCTCTTTACAGGCCATTCATACACCTTTCATACGTGTGACACATACAAAACCATTCACGCCAGCCTCGGGCCCAGCACATTACAACACTCACACCAGCAGACAGCGCCATTCAAGGGCCCATCACTTTCACACGCCCACATTCCTGACACAGCAACCACACCAGCTCACGGATTGAGTTGAGTGGCGTTTGGCTAGCAGTGTGTGTAGTGACCAGCAGCTAGTCACTACTCGCACACGTACACCGCCAGCCGAGCGCCAGTCCACGCACACCGCCAGCCACGCGCCAGTCCACGCACACCGCCAGCCACGCGCCAGTCCACGCACACCGCCAGCCACGCGCCAGTCCACGCACACCGCCAGCCACGCGCCAGTCCACGCACACCGCCAGCCAAGCGCCAGTCCACGCACACTGCCAGCCAAGCGCCCGTCCACGTACACCGCCAGCCAAGCGCCAATCAAAACACACCGCCAGCCAAGCACCAATCAAAACACACCGCCACTCCACGCACACCGCCAGCCAAGCGCCAGTGCAAACACACCGCCAGACAAGCGCCAGTACAAACACACCGCCAGCCAAGCGCCCGTCCACGCACACCGCCAGCCAAGCGCCAGTCCACGCAAACCGCCAGCCAAGCGCCAGCCCAAACACTCCGCCAGCCAAGCGCCAGTACAAACACACCGCCAGCCAAGCGCCAGTCCACGCACACCACCAGCCAAGCGCCAATCCAAACACACCGCCAGCCAAACGCCAGACCACGCACACCGCCACACAAGCGCCACTCCACGCACACCGCCATCACATTTAGGATTTTTTTTTATAAAAATAAGAAAACACAAACAAATTGCAAATAGATACAAATCTACTAACACAACATCTGAAACTCAATAAACTACACAAATGCCAACCTTGAAACTGAACCAAAAATATTAAACAATAGAGGCCAGGCAGTTCACTTTACCACTCATGGATGCTCCCAAAAATTCTTTTGCGTGTGGTACATTCTAAAACAAGCAGGCACACACAGCCCAGGGTTAGAAGGACACTCTGGGCAGTACATGCGAGTCTCCTTCCGCATACCTCTTCGCCAACAGACTCTACATCTCCTACTGGGAAAGTCTTTTGAGGGTGTGGGAGGAATGTGATCAGGAAAGTGGCGATCCTTCAATCTAGCAACATCCTCCACCACTCCAACTCTAGGAACTCTTGCCTGTTCCACTAAAACAAGGCTGCCTATTACAGACTCTTGAAACTTAGCAAAAGTCATCTTTGACTCAGGACAAGAATCCTGGAACACAACAAAAGCATTAAAGGTTGCCAAGTGGAAAAGATGGATAGCCAACTTCTTGTACCAAATGTAAGCCTTACGAAGAGCAGCGTAAGGTTCCAACCTCTGATCTACTCTGTCAACACCACCCATGTGCTTATTATAGTCTAAAATGCACACAGGTTTGCGCGCTTCAGCAACCTGACCCCAAACAGTCACAGGTGCAGTGCTTTCATCATGGATGGTAGACAGCATGCAGACATCTCTCCCGTCTGAAAACTTCACAGCTAGAAGCTCCTCGCAACGCAACGCACTGCACTGTCCCCGCACAAGCTTTTTACAAACAAGTTCTTTTGGGAAACCTTTACGGTTAGAGCGGATTGTGCCACAAGCAACAGTGTCCACTTTGGCCAATTCCCTGAACAACCGCACACCAGTGTAGAAGTTATCTACATATAAATGGTGGCCTTTGTTAAAAAAATCCTCTTCCAAGTTCCCACACAATTTTCTCAGTCACTCCAAAAGTGGACGGACAACCAGGGGGTTAATCCTGGATTCCTTACCGGTGTACACTCTGAAATTAGAGACATATCCAGTCCTACTGTCACACAGCATATACAGCTTAATTCCATAGCGTGCCCTCTTACTAGGAATGTATTGCCTAAAAACCAAGCGGCCCTTGAACAACACCAAAGACTCATCCACTGCAATTTCTTTCCCTGGAGCATAGATCTCAGAAAATCGATCAACAAAGTGATCAATGACAGGCCGAATCTTAAAAAAACGGTCACATTCAGGGTGATCTCGTGGCAACGCTAAACCATTATCGACAAAATGCATCATCCGAAGCAGAAGCAAATACCTATCACGACTCATGACTGCCGGAAAAATAGCAGTTGCCATCAAGGGACTAGTAGACCAATATGAAGACATTGATGGCTTCCTTAGCAAGCCCATCAAAAAAGTTAAACCCAAGAACTTCTTCATCTCTTCCAGATTTGTGGGAGTCCACCGGGTAGCTCTAGAGTGGGGCTTAAGACTGGCACAATTGTCCCTCAAAAACTGTTCGGCATACAAATTAGTCTGCTCAACAATCTCTGCCAAAAACACATCGTCCATAAACAACTGAAAAAAATGTATCGGCAAAATGTTTTCAGTATTCACTCTACACGCTGGAACACCAGTAAAGTCTGGCAATGCCGGCTGCACCATGCCTGGGGCAACCCAGAGGTCAGCACTTTCAACGGGAAGCCTTGCAGCCCCATGCTGCAGCCCAGGTGCCTCTTGCCGCACTATACCAACGGGAAGCCTTGCTGCCCCAGATGCCTCTTGCCGCACTATATCAACGGGAAGCCTTGCAGCCGCAGGCTGCAGCCCAGATGCCTCTTGCCGCACTACACCAACGGAAAGCCTTGCAGCCCCAGGCTGCAGCCCAGATGCCTCTTGCCGCACTATCGGCACATCAATCTCCTCCTCTAACACAGGCACTTCATCCGCACTAAGAGTATCTTCAGTATCCGATGATTCCATGTGGAGAGAAAACTCACTGCCTGAATCGTCCCCTGCCTCCTCTGACTCAGATGCAGAGTCAGTCTCTGAACCATGGTCAGAGGAAGACTCAAAAAGCATACCAACAACCTGCTGAGCAGTAATCCTGCGGCTAGCCATTATCCTTACTAAGAAAGGAGACTGCACAAACAAGTCAACAACAACCAACACTGTGCAAAACAAGTAAAATAATGTGTGCCTTTTTCACAAAGATCTATATACTCAAAAACTATACAATTCACTTACAAGAGACAGCTACACTCATCAGCACCTACTCTGCAGAGACAGCAAAAACGATATCCCACTAGAAAGAAAAAAACAAAACCAATTACTCACAAGACAACAAAATACACATCGAGCACAAATGCAAAATGTTTTTGACACTCAAAAACAGAAGCCAAACATACTGCTATTATTACACCATTTGCAAAAAACAAATTCATGCAGAGAAATGAAACTCAATTACATTGTACAAAAAAACTCTTACCAAACACGTGCAACTACACAAACAGCAGAACCACCAGTAACGAAACCGCAACCTGGAACAGTCTAAAGAGCAAAAGCCTTCAACTAGAACAAAAAAGGAGAAATAAAGCATTACAATTGCAATTCACAAAAAATAAAACAATTAACATTATAACACGCTATGTTACTACCCAAATGGTCAATTGGCCAGATGGGCCTTCAAATAGGGCTGAGAAAAATAGGGGGTGATCTTGCCCAAGGGATCGGGTGAGGTTGTCTGCCAGGCCAATCTGCCCCCCAGGTGGGGCAGAAAACAGCAGACAGAAATTTGCCCCCTTGCAAAAGTAATAAGTGCCTAGTAGGGTTTTCTGCCTCCCCCCTCCCGCCTAGGGCAGAAAAGCCAAAAAAAGGGGCAGATCTGTCCCCAGGAAGCAACCATGTCGCTTCCATTACTCGCAAAACAAAATCCCTGGTGCCTAGAGGGGTTTCTGCCCCCCCCGGGGGCAGAAAGGGCAAAAAACTAGGCAGAATACACATATAAAAAAATCTGCCCCCTGGAAGCGACCCTTGCCCAAGGGGTCGCTTCCATTTTTATTTAAACTACTTCCCTGGTGTCTAGTGGGGGTTTCTGCCCCCCCCTGGGGGCAGAAAGGCAAAAAAACAGGCCGATCTGCCCCCAGGGGGGGCAGAATTCCCATTACAAAATAAAATGGCCCCCTGGAAGTGACCCTTGCCCAAGGGGTCACTCCCATCACAATTAAAATAAACGCCCTGGTGTCTAGTGGGGGGTTAGGCCAAAAAAACGGGGCGATCTGCCCCAGGGGGGGGCAGAATGTCCAAACAAAGAAAAATGCCCCCCCTGGAAGCGACCCTTGCGCAAGGGGTCGCTTCCATTTCATTATAATAATGAATCCTTGGATCTAGTGGGCTTTTCTGCCCCCCCTGGATCCAAAAACGGCCGAAAAAACGGTCGATCTGTCCCCAGGGGGGGCAGAAAAGTCTTCAATGTAAATTGCCCCCCTAGGAAGCGACCCTTGCCCAAGGGGTAGCTTCCTTTATCGAAAAAAAACATCCCTGGTGTCTAGTGGGGCATTCCTGTACCACGATCGCGACGCTGTGCGCGATTGTGAAGCAGGAATGCCCTGCATTGAGACATCAGGGGAGAGGAAATACTCTTTCCTCTCCCCTATGCCTAAAGGCATCCTGTTTCGGCACCCCCGCCCCACCGGAGACGAAAAACCTACCTCCTTCCTGGACGCGCTGGAAATAAATGATTTCCAGCGCATCCGGCGCTTCCTGGCGACGTCGGCGCGCGCTTTGCACGCTGACGTCATGGGGAAGCGTGAGGGGGGTCGGGGGTGGCAGCGGAAAGTCTTCCGCTGCCATCCCCCTCTGTGGGGGCAAGATCGATGCCCCAGGGGGGGAGCACCAGCGCTTCCACCATTGGCTGTGCTCATGACGGAGCGGTTCCGTCATAAGCACAGCCCAACCGATGCTCATGACGGAACCGCTCCGTCATGAGCATCGAAGGGGTTAAGAACCAGCCTCCAGAAGGCCTATTGCCTCATTCTACTGGAGCCAAAGCTGCTACCACTGTGTTGGCACTCAGAGTTCCTATCCTGGATATTTGTCAGGCAGCTGTCTGGGTTTCGCCTCACACGTTCACAAAGCATTACTGTCTCGACTGCCAGGTTCATCGGTAGTGGTTATATGCCCGCTCAATCCAATGTGACTTTTTGGTCAAAGCTGGTTCACAGACCCACTAACTGAAAAGGTACTGCTATAGTATCTGTGAAGAATCTGTAGTTCGAAGTATCCATCAGAATAACAAGTTACTAACGTTTGGTAACAATCTTTCTGGTGGATACACTCACTGCAGATCCCTCGCCAACCCTTCTACCCCACGTTTCTGTGAACTGGGCTCTTTTTCAATATTAAAATGTCCCAGTTTAGAGATCTGCAAACTGGTCATGCTAAAATGCAGATTGACTATGCGTCTGAGGGCAAAGACAGCCTAGGAAAGCAGCTGAAGCCAACATGCATGGGTGGTACTTAGATGCTTCTCCGCTCGTCACTTCTGGAGCAGAATGATGTTGACACAGAGCTGCGCAACACCAGCTACTGACATGCCGGAGTGCTTCTTTAAAGTTTCCAGATCCAGTATGCCGCTTGTGGAATATTCACAAGATGAGGAATCTGTGATTGGAGTACTCACTAGAAAGATTGTTACCGAAGGCAAGCAACTTATAATTTAGTACAAAAGAGGGCTTCACCAGCATCAGATCTTTAATAGATTGGCAAGCCTGTATTATCTGTCACAGTATTTTTGCTGATATTCATGAATACTGAAGATCTACTGCTTCATAATGGTTCCTGGAACACCTTTTACAAGAGAGATTTCTTTAGAAAAATGTTATTTTAATCTCGAAATACAGCCATACATATTGATAGAGTTGTTTTCTTTTATTGGTAAGTTTCAAAATAAAGTTTAACTGGACTGTAAAACTGCTTAAAATATGTTAGTGTCTGTATGCATAACTCATTTTCATTTTACCAAGAAGGAGATACATATCTTAACTCTACATATAAAGCTTTCAGACTGCTTAGATGGAAACAAAGTGCTGTGCCTTTAAGGAACCCAGTCATCAAACAAGTGATAGACCACACTGGTGCACTCCATTTCATCTTTGTGCTCTCTTTTACCATGATCTCTGTACACTGAGCTCTTCCCGGTTTATATTGATTATTGTCCATCAGAACAGCTTTGAATCAAGTTCTCTGTGCCATTTCTTGTTCTTTAATTATATTTTTCAACACCCTCTTAGCTTTTTCCTATGAAGAAATAACCTAGTTGTTTGTTGAATGCCCAAAGTGTCGCAGAAAGCAATAGTAGTACTCTCATATCACCTTTGTGTCTTGTCTTATTGTCTTTTGTGTCCCTGTGTGCATGCTTGCTTGGAAAACAATGTAAAGCAGTGTGCCTTCTTGATATCACCTGACCCTCACATAGAAGGTTGGAAAAGAAGGGAAAAAATCTGTTCTGGGTCTGTACCCCTGAATTCATTGGCGTCATGCATGCTGTCATGATCAGCACCAAGAGGCTTACTGGTAGGAACTTTAAAAGTGGATGGAGGTTGGTCGTGGTTGATGTTGTGATAATCTGCCTTATTCTGTTGCGCATCTAACATATTGACAAAGCACACACGCTCCCCATCAAGATCTAGGTGCATATCTCACTCCAAGAATAGATCTGTAGCATATAGGCATTCTCTTTACTCTGTGCCAAAATGCAGCATCAGATGATTCACCCTATTTTGAAAAGGCCTTGCAGATGTTGCTATATATGGCCACTGTTTGATTCTACATGAGAGGATTTTTATGGTTACATCTTACTAGTCCGAAGTTTGATGCGCAGAAAAAAGCTCTCTTCTGGGAGATATTCATGCAGGTAAAATGCACAAAATTACAATGGAAGTGGAAACCCTCTGACCAATAGATTTAGAGAAATGGGGAGTTTTGTCAGCCTTGCAAGTCCCAATGAGAAACAACGTATTACCGGTCTATTCATCAGCCCTTCTCCACACAAAACTGACGGCAGCAACATGGGCATTGCTATCAACAAAGGTCACAGTACAGGATAAAGACCTACATAAGAAAGATGGCAATCCTTGCCCACAGCAAGGAAAGCCCCACAAGCTTCCAGACATGGCATCTGATGGATTCTTCTAACTGCAGATTCCTCACCTATAGATTCCCCAGGCTTAAGACTGGATCCTGAAATTTATCATAGCAGTGCTCCCTTGCACACTAGGTGGTGCCATGTGGCTCTGCATAAGATTTGTTCTTCCCCTGAAGTGACTGATCAGAGCCACATTTAAGCGCTGACCACTCTCAAACCCTTGCACTGTAAAATGTTTCTCAGGCCTGCCACTGCAACCTACATTGTAGTTTTAAGCTGCCATTTCGACCTGGCAAAATAAACCTTTTGTCATGGCTATACCTTCTTTTTTAATACTTGTCACCAATGAGGTAGGCAGTTTCAGCTCCTACGGCAGGGTGCATGGTATTTGAAAATTAGGACATGTGTACTTAAGTTTTACTTTTCCTGTCAGTGAAAAACTCCTAAAGTTGTTTTTTTTACTGTGGTTTACTAACACTGGTCTACCTTATTATACTTAATAATAAGTGCAAACTTTGTATTGGTAGTAGTATGTTTAGACTTAAATGAATTGCACTTCCTTTGCTTTGGTATTTCGACAAGTGGCTAAGGTTCTGGACCTACAGCTACCTGTACTTACTGACGTTTTACAACCATGTTGAGCCTACACTGAGCCCTTGCTTCTGGTCAAGAAAGCCCTCACTGACACCTTAATGGGCTTTTTTCCAAGTGTTGTTCATGGCACTGCCGGTGAATAGGCACATAGCCAGATGCCTTAGACCGGCTCCTGGTGACCCCAATTTCCTTTACCAGCAAGGTGAATCCCATTTCATTCCTATGAACCTCTGGACAGGGAGTCGAAGAGGATTGGGGCATTTGGGAAGCAAATGTCCTCGGCTAGCTTAGCATTAAGGTCATTCAGTGCTGTTTATTGGACTGGTATTCACATGCTCTCTAAGACATGGCCAGCAAGTTCTCTTCCAGGGGATACTCATCCATAGTCCTAAGCACTAAATAGTCCCGCCCACGTGCGGGGACCCCGGAGCATTAACAAAAAATATATGCATATATATATATATATATATATACACACACACATTAATGCATGTTTAACCCAATCTAAGGACTAGTCCTGTGTAAACATACATATATATATATATATATATATATATATATATATATATATCATGCACACTTGTATATAAATATGCAGCCTAAAAACCCCAAATTAGGCTTAAATATGCCAATATAGCGTTGTATTTTTCATTTAAAATAAATCCTATATAACATTTCCATGACATAGAGAAATGTACTCTTAACTTGTTTGAACATAGCCTTTATTTTCAAGGAAAAAAGCAAGGTGATAGTAGGCAGATTAGCCCAGAAGGCTGCATATAGAACACTCATCAAAAAACTGGCGCCGTGCCTTGAAGACCTCCAGGCTCCCATCATGCCCCACAGGTGACAGGTCCGTTCTTTTTTCTGGCTCCTTCTGTGAGGATCTTGGAGCATTGAGCTCGTCAGTTAGTGGTTTTCTATCACTAATTGGTCTTTTCAAGTGGAATTTTTTGTCTTCACTTGACGTTTTTAGTACTTGCAGTACTATTTCCATCATTTTTTCTGACTTTCCAGTTTTTTCTGTCAGAAATGCCAGCCTTATTTAATAAGTGCCCTTCCTGTGGGAAGAAAATGGCAAAATCATATCCTCACTCGGTCTGTATTGTGTGCTTGCCATCCTCACACAGACCTGAGAATTGCTACTACTGCCAGCAGTTTTCTAGAAGAATCCTACCGAAAGGGAGAAGATTAAACTGCATGCCATGCAGGAGAGAGGAAAGGAGTTTACAAGTGGCCGGGAAGGACATCCCTCAAAGAGCCCTCCTCTCAAAAAAGATCAGAGCACAAGAAAAAGGGAGAAAAAAGAAGGCATCGGTCGAATTTGCCATTGAGGGAAAGATCAACGTTGAAAATACCCTTGTGCTCTCCTTCAGCTAAGTCGCCTGTGTCACAGTCGAAGAATCTATCGCCGTCGAAGCAGACGACGCCAGGTATAGCGAAGTCTAGGCATGTGTCTGCTTCTCATCGGCCGACGTCGCCCCTTCCTCATAGAAGGTCCAAGTCCGGCTCACCTACAACAGCAGAGGGCAGACGTTCGACGTCGAAGACTCATCACCAACATGAGCGGTCGCCGCCAAAGGCCACAGTGTCGACGTAGAGGACACCACTGATGCCGGATCAGACGCCAAAGACTACGACGTCGGTAGGCCTTCCTCACAGAGCTTCATCACCGACGGCGGGGTGAGCTCGATCATCGCCAACGAGAAGGTCGCCGATGAGAAGGTCGCCTTCGATGTCGAGAAGAAGATAGTCTTCGACGTCGAGGAGGTCGGAGTCGAGGAGGTCGATGTCGAGACCTAGATCCTCCCATATCTCTTCACCTGCCAAGAGACAGAGTAGATCTGTCACCAGAACCGATGTCGAGGGACCCTTCGACGTCAAGGGAAATTCAGGACATACCTGCGAGGAACGCTTCATCCTCCCCGGGCCTAAGGATCGTTCAGATCATGCCAGAGGGCTCTCCGGCTCCAGAACATAATTCGCCTCCTACTAACGTTTCCCCGAGATGGTTGGAGAGCATAAAGGACTGGAAGATGTGAAGTTAGTCCTGGTTCTGAATACTCTCAAATATATTCACCTTCTTGTACTCAGGATAGGCAAGTGCTACCTACCACACCTCAAAGGTCCACGGCTATGAGAAGACGTAGATCACGGTCGCATCTTAGACGCTCTGAGTCCAGGTCTCGACACCGTTCGCCTCGAGAGCAGAGACGCAGGTCTTCTTCATGGTCTTCCTTCTCCAGATCTTCGAAGGCCGATTATTCTCCTACTTTGTCTTCTACTCCGCCTATCAGAGTATCACCAGTGGATGACATCATTACCTTTAACGAGGTACTGTGTAGAGGGGCTGCAAAGCTCAACATTGAGATGCCTACCTCCGCCCCGTCAACATCTGTCATATTTGAGACGCTTAATCATAGACCTCTGCTTCCCTTGGTTCCCGGGCTTCTAGAACCAGCTCCCCATACTTTTCTAACGCCGGCTTCAGTTGGAGCAGCTCCACCACGTATAGTGAAGAAATAAAGAGCCCCAGACCAAGACCCATTTTTTTCTGAGATCTGATCCTCCACCAGACTCGGTCATTGTATCAGCAGCAAGGAAAGCGCACATAGGGGCCTCCTCATTTACAGTTCCCCCGATAAGGACAGTAAAGCCATGGAATCCATCCATCTGTAAGAGGATGTGTAACACCTCTGCCTCTTACATGAAGGTTGCTAGCGCTTCTGCACTGTTGGGTCGATATGAGCGTTCGTTATTGGACTCTCTCTCAAGGTTTACGGCAAAGTTATCTAAGGAAGATCGACAGGATTTTCAGGAGATCCTGCATGAAGGAGGTCTTGTGGCGAATCAGGTCATAAGCGCAGCAGCGGATGCTTCAGACCTTGCAGCTCATGGATATTCACATAGTATTTACGCTAGACGATCCTCCTGGCTGAGACTCACGGTCTTGAAACCAGAGGCCCAACACAGAATTCTCAACCTTCCCTTCAATGGTTACCTCCCTCTTTGGTTCTCATGCGGATGACGAGATGTCAAGGATGAAATCTGAATTGGATACCTTGAAGGCCATTGGTCTGGAGAAAAAGGACTTCTGACATCGCTACCGCCCTTATGATCGCCGCCAATACCATCAGAGGGTTCAAATCTCTCATTGGTCATCGCAGCAACATCTGGCGAGATCGCATTACCATCAGCGGTGGCCCGGTAGAGGAAGAGGGGCTTCTAGACAATCAACCCCTGTGGCAAAACAGCCCAAACAGTGAGTGCTTGCTTCCCCCAACTCTGTTACCCACTCCGGTGGGGGGGGAAGTATATTGTTTAACTTGGACGAGTGGATCAAAATAACGCAGGACAAATGGGTACTCAATATTGTGCGGAATGGGTACTCAATCAGATTCAAGTTCCCACCCACCGTCTGTACCTCCTCGGAAAACTCCAGCACATCGGCTAAATCGGTTGCGAGAGGAGGTCTTCATCCAGTTAAAAAAACATGCCATCGAAAAGGTTCCCTGGCAACAACATCAGCAGGAGATCTATTCCTGTTACTTCTTGGTTCCAAAGAAAGGTCCAAACAAGGAGTTCAGGCCTATACTCGATCCCAGACTCTTAAACAAATTTTTTCTCAAAGAGAGGTTCAGAATGTTGGCATCTGAAAGAGACACGTTAATGACAGATTCCTTACCTTAGAATATCCCCAGGCGTCAGGCTGGATCCGGAAAGTTTTTGCGTAGCAGTACCCTTGCGCGTCAGTAGGCTGCGTCGTGCGGCTCCGCGTCCGTCGTCGGCGTCGGGACCGCCGGGATGACGTCGCGGGCAGTACTTAGACGCCGCCCCTGCGCGCTGACGTCAGTTCTTCTTTTTTCCGCGCCAGTAAGCGCAGATCCGGGAAGAGCAGTGCCCTAGTCAATTTTTGACTAAATTTTTGGTGATTTTTTCACTGTTTCTTTTCGAGTCATCTCGACTCCTAGGTGTCGGTAGGGATGCCCGGCTTCAAGCCATGCGACGTCTGTGGTCGAATGATGTCGATCACAGACCCGCACTTAGAGTGTCTCTACTGTCTCGGCCGAGACCACGACACGAAGTCGTGCCCCGACTGCCGGGCCTTACACCCGAAGGCTTTGCGAGAGCGGTCTCGAAAGCTCCTCGAGGTCCGGCAGTCGGCTCCGCGCCGCACCAAGCCTTGGGTCCCAAATGTCCCTCCTTGGGTCCCAAATGTCCCCCCTCCTCCATATTTTGAACCAGAGGAGGACCAGGAGAGCTGGGAGGGGTCGGATGACCCTCTCACACAGCAGTGTGACTATGACCAGGACTGGGCAGAGGAACTTGGGGATGCCAGTGGTCTGGACACCTCCCCTGACACTGGCATGCTGTCTCCTCCTTCCGTGGCAACGGAGGAGGAAGCAAATTTCGCAACGGTGTTGCGTAGAGCAGCTGGAGCCTTACACCTCCAGTTGCCTACTGTGGCTGTCAGGACTAACCTCCTGACGGAAGTGCTTCAGCCGGCGACTACCTCCTCGGAGCCATTGCTGCCGTTTAATGACGCACTTTCTGACGTTCTTTTGGGCTCCTGGTCCAAGCCCGCCACAGGGGCTCCTGTGGATAGGAACGTGGCCCGACGCCATCGTCCCGCTCCGGGCGACCCCTTGTTTCTCTCTCAACATCCCACCCCCGAGAGCTTGGTTGTCCAAGCCTCTGCCTCCCAAACCGCCTTCCCTACCGCCCCTCCGGATAGGGAATCCAAACGCCTGGACCAATTTGGGAAGAAGGCCTTTTCTTCCTCCAGTGCTGGCTTGCGGTCGGTGAACACCGCTTGCCTTTTGGGCCGATACTCCCACTCTCTGTGGGATTCGGTGGCGCAAGTCTTGCCCCAGTGTCCTGAGGAGGTCCAGACACTGCTTTCCCGCACCATTGCAGAAGGAAGGGATGCGGCAAAGTACACCATCCGTTGTGGCCTTGATACCGCCGACTCGCTGGGCAGATCGCTTGCAACGACGGTGGCGCTGCGTCGCCACGCCTGGCTGAGAACAACTGGTTTCTCGGGTGATGTCCAGAACACACTCATGGACATGCCCTTTGATGGAGTCGGTCTTTTTGGTACCAAAGCAGACCATGCGCTGGAGCGTTTTAAGGACTCACGGGCTACTGCCAAGTCCCTGGGCCTTTCTGCTGTGCGCCCTCTGCTAACCTCTGCTTTTCGCCCCTTTCGTGGCCACGGAAGGGGCGCCCAGTCACGTCCGCTGCCCAGCCACCGGCCCGCGCAGCAAGCGTCTTCGCGTGGCCGTGGACGTGGCTCCCGCCGTGGCGGGTCAGGCAACCAGCGTGCGGGTCAGGCCACCAACCCCGCCCCGTCCGCGGCCTCCAAGCCCTCCTAGTCCTTCCTTTCAGGTGCACAGCACGCCAGTAGGGGGCAGGGTCCGCCATCACCTTCCCCACTGGCGTGCCATCACCTCGGACAGGTGGGTCTTGGACATTGTCCGAAGGGGCTACTCCCTCCCCTTCGAGACCACCCCCCAGCCATGCCACATCAATTCCACCGCATGTCAGGGGATCACTTGGTGCTTCTGCAGAAGGAAGTCACGGCCCTCTTGGCCAAGAGGGCCATCGAGCATGTCCCGACCTCAGAAGTAGGACGTGGTTGCTACTCCCACTACTTTCTGGTGCCCAAAAAGGACAAGGAGGACATGCGTCCTATCTTGGACCTCCGGAACGTCAATCGCTTCCTCCGGAAGGAGAAGTTCAAGATGCTCACCCTAGCTCAGGTCTTGACTGCCCTCGACCCTGGAGACTGGTTGGTAGCGTTGGACTTGCAGGACGCTTATTTCCACATCCCCGTCCTGCCGGCCCACCGGCGTTACCTGCGGTTCACGGTAGGCCTCGAGCATTTTCAGTTCACCGTGCTCCCCTTTGGCCTTACCAGTGCCCCTCGGGTGTTCACGAAAGTGATGGCGGTGGTCGCAGCTCATCTGCGCCGGGCAGGGGTTCCAGTCTTCCCCCTACCTCGACGACTGGCTGCTGAAGGCGGGCTCGTACCAGGCAGTCGTCTCCCACCTCCAGACTACGGCCGAACTCCTGCACTCGCTGGGGTTCTCCATCAATGTGCCGAAGTCTCATCTGATTCCTTCTCCACAGCTCCTTTTCATCGGAGCAGTTCTGGACACGACGCAGTTTCGGGCCTATCCTCCCGAACGGCGAGTCCGGGATATTCAGGCTATGATTCCGATCTTTCAGCCTTTATCCTGGGTTTCGGTACGGATGACCCTGAGGCTGCTGGGCCTCATGGCCTCCTGCATCCTGCTGGTCGATCATGCTAGATGGCATATGCGGGCTCTGCAGTGGGACCTGAAGTTCCAGTGGGCGCAGCACCAGGGCAACCTGTCCGATCACGTCCAGATCTCGGAGGGGACTGCAAAACAGTTGCAGTGGTGGCTCTCGAACCGGCAATGGGTCATGGGCAGATCCCTCTCCCTTCCCCAGCCAGAGCACACAGTTGTGACGGACGCGTCCCTTCTGGGATGGGGCGGTCACATGGGAAAGGCGGAGATCAGAGGCCTCTGGTCTCCGGCGAAGTCCCGGCTCCATATCAACCTTCTGGAGCTCCGGGCGATCCGACTTGCACTCAAGGCATTCCTTCCCTCTGTCAAAGGGAAGGTAGTGCAGGTGTTCACAGACAACACCACCGCCATGTGGTACTGCAACAAACAGGGCGGGGTGGGGTCGTGGACCCTGTGTCAGGAGGCTCTGCGCCTCTGGACATGGCTGGAACATCAGGGCATATTCCTGATGGTTCAACACCTGGCAGGTTCCCTGAACCCCAGGGCGGACGAACTCAGCCGCAGGTGAATGATGGATCACGAATGGCGTCTTCACTCGGAAGTGGCGCAAGGACTCTTTCTACAGTGGGGAGAGCCTTGGTTAGATCTATTCGCCACCGAAGAGAACGCGCAATGTCAGCAGTTCTGCGCGTTGGAATTTCCAAGGCGGCACTCGCTCGGCGACGCCTTTCGTCGCGAGTGGAGTTGCGGTCTGTTGTACGCCTTTCCGCCTATACCACTTCTACCCAGAGTGTTGAAGAAGATTCTGCGCGACCGGGCCCAAGTCATCCTTGTGGCTCCGGTCTGGGCTCGAAGAGTTTGGTATCCCGAGCTACTCGGTATGAGCGTCGATCCCCCGATCCGTCTGCCTCTTCGGGAGGATCTTCTGTCGCAGCAGCAGGGGACGGTCCTCCACCCGAACCTGTCCAGTCTCCACCTGCTTGCATGGAGATTGAGCGGCGGCAGTTGATTCCTTTCGACTTGCCTCCCGAAGTTTGTGATGTGATTCTGGCAGCCAGGTGTCCCTCCACTAAGGTGGTATACGCCTGCAGGTGGAACACGTTTGTGGCATGGTGCACAGCAAAGGCTGTGGATCCCCTCTTTCTGAGGTTCTTCTGTTCCTTCTTTCTCTGGCCCAACAGGGTTCTGCCCTGGGTACCATCAAGGGCTATCTTTGTGCCATTTCGGCCTTCCTCAGGCTTCCTGATCAGCCCTCCCTTTTCAAGTCCCCTGTTGTTAACAGGTTTCTGAAAGGCGTTACACACCTCTTCCCTCCTGTTCCGTTTGTGATGCCTCAGTGGGACTTGAACTTGGTTCTTACCTTTCTCATGTGTGCTCCCCTTGAGCCTCTACAGAACTGTCCTCTTCGTCTTCTAACTCTGAAGACAGCCTTTCTGGTGGCCATCACCTCCGCTCGGCGGGTGAGTGAGCTCCAGGCTCTATCATGCAAACCTCCCTTTCTGTCTGTCCATCCAGACAAGGTTGTTCTTAGGACACGTCCGTCCTTCTTGCCAAAGGTGGTTACTGCCTTCCACATTGGGCAGACCATCACTTTGCCCACCTTCTTTCCGCCTCCGCATCCTTCCAGAGAGGAAGAGAGGCTCCACCGTCTGGACCCAAAACGTGCGCTTTCCTTTTATATCAACCGCACACAACACTTCCGGGTGGATGACCAGCTCTTTGTTGGCTACGTGGGCGCCAAAAAGGTTGGGCGGTGCACAAGAGGACCATCTCCCGCTGGGTAACCTTGTGTATCAAAGCCTGCTATTCTTTGGCTAAGAAGGAGCCTCCTGTTGGGCTGCGTGCCCATTCCACCAGGGCAACGGCTGCTACCACGGCTTTAGGCCGCGGTGTTCCGCTGCAGGATATCTGTCAGGCAGCTACGTGGGCCTCGCTGCACACGTTTACAAAGCATTACTGCCTTGACAATCTGAAAGAGACACGTTAGTGACAGATTCCTTACCTTAGAATATCCCCAGGCGTCAGGCTGGATCCGGAAAGTTTTGCGTAGCAGTACCCTTGCGCGTCGGTAGGCGGCGTCGTGCGGCTCCGCGTCCGTCGTCGGCGTCGTGATCGCCGGGATGACGTCGCGGGCAGTACTTAGGCGCCGCCCCTGCGCGCTGACGTCAGTTCTTCTTTTCCGCGCCAGCAAGCGCAGATCCGGGAAGAGCAGTGCCCTGGTCAATTTTTGACCATACTTTTTGGTGATTTTTTCACTGTTTTTTCCAAATTAAAGGTGTCGTAGGGATGCCCGGCTTCAAGCGATGCGGCGCCTGTGCGCGGATGATGTCCGTCACCGACCCGCATTGGGAGTGTCTCTTCTGCCTCGGCCGAGGCCACGACACCGAGTCTTGTCCCGAATGCCAGGCCCTCAACCCGAAAGCTTTGCGAGAGCGGTCTCGAAAGCTCCTCGAGGCCCGGCATTCGGCTCCACGGAGGCCCCGGTCGCGTGAGAGGTCCAGGGGTCGCTCGCGGAGTGCACACCGGTCGTCGGCGTCGAAGTCTTCTTCGTCCGGTAAGTCTAAGCACAAGAAGTCCAAGAAGCATCGTCGCTCTCGGACTTCGCCTCGCCGGTCTCGCGACTCGGCTGAGGCCCCTCCCGGCACCGTCCCCGCCCCGCGGCCCCGGACTTGCCTGTGGAGTCGCCCCCGCCATACCCGCCCTTCCCGGGTTCGGGGGCGGATCCGGCCAAGGTACAGGAGTTCCTGTCGGCCATGGCCCGCCTCTTCGGGCCTTCAGGCCCCTCCGGTGCGCCTTCGGGCCCCGCGGGCCCTGATGGGGTTGCTTCGGCGTCGCCGGCGGCTCCGGCCCCGGCGTCGCCCGTGCCTCCAGCCTCGATCCCGGCTCCGGCCCCGGCCTCGATCCCGGCTCCACAACCCCCATCGACGCCGGTCGACCTCACGACACCTCCGCCGGCGCCGATGTCTCCGGTGCCGTTCTCGACGCCGCCCTGGGCTCCGGGCGGCGTCGTCCCCAGTTCCTTCCGGCTCCGGACATGGACCCGGAACGACGTCGCTCGACGCCGGCTCCGGCGCCGATGGGACCTTGGGTCCCAAATGTCCCTCCTCCTCCTTATTTTGAACCAGAGGAGGACCAGGAGGACTGGGAGGGTCTGATGACCCTCTGACGCGCAACTGTCAGTTTGATGAGGACTGGACAGAAAGTCTAGGGGAGGCCAGTGGTCTGGATACTTCCCCTGACACTGGCATGCTGTCTCCTCCCGTGGCTACGGAGGAGGGGGCCAATTTTGGTACGGTGTTGCGTAGGGCTGCTGGGGCCTTACGTCTCCAGCTCCCTACTTTGACGGTCAAGCCTAACATCTTGACAGAGGTGCTTCAGCCGGCAGCCTCCTCTGCGGAGACTGTGCTGCCGTTTAACGACGCCCTCACTGACGTTCTTTTGGGCGCCTGGTCCAAGCCCAACACAGGGGCTCCTGTGGATCGGAACGTGTCACGACGCCATCGCCCTGCTCCGGGCGACCCCCTGTTTCTTTCTGTCCACCCCACTCCTGAGAGCTTGGTTGTCCAAGCCTCCGCTTCCCAAACCGCCTTCCCTACCGCTCCTCCGGATAGGGAATCCAAACGCCTGGATCAGTTTGGGAAGAAAGGTTTTTCTTCCTCCAGTGCTGGCTTGCGGTCCGTTAACACCGCTTGTCTTTTGGGCCGATATACCCACTCCCTGTGGGATTCGGTGGCGGATGTTTTGCCCCAGTGCCCTGAGGAGGTCCAGGCACTGCTTTCCCGCGCCATTGCGGAAGGAAGGGATGCGGCCAAATACACTATCCGTTGTGGCCTTGACACCGCCGACTCGCTGGGCAGGTCTATTGCAACGACGGTGGCGCTCCGACGCCACGCCTGGCTGAGAACCACTGGTTTTCAGGGGATGTCCAGAATACTCTCATGGACATGCCCTTTGATGGAGTCGGTCTTTTTGGGTCCAAAGCAGACCATGCGTTGGAGCGCTTTAAGGACTCACGGGCTACTGCCAAGTCCCTGGGCCTTTCTGCTACACGCCCTCCGCTGCCTTCTGCTTTTCGCCCCTATCGTGGCCACGGTAGGGGCGCCCCTTCACGTCAGCAGCCCAGCCACCGGCCCGCGCAGCAGGCGTCTTCGCGTGGCCGAGGACGTGGATTCCGCCGTGGCGGATCGGGCAACCAGCGTGCGGGTCAGGCCACCACCTCCAACCCGTCCGCGGCCTCCAAGCCCTCCTAGTCCCTCCTTTCAGGTGCACGGCACGCCAGTAGGGGCAGGGTCCGCCATCACCTTCCCCACTGGCGCACCATCACCTCGGACAGGTGGGTCTTGGACATTGTCCGAAGGGGCTACTCCCTCCCCTTCGAGACCACCCCCAGCCATGCCACCTCAATTCCACCGCATGTCAGGGGATCACTTGGTGCTTCTACAGAAGGAAGTCACGGCCCTCTTGACCAAGAGGGCCATCGAGCATGTTCCGACCCCAGAAGTAGGGCGTGGTTGCTACTCCCACTACTTTCTGGTGCCCAAAAAGGACAAGGAGGACATGCGTCCTATCTTGGACCTCCGGAACGTCAATCGCTTCCTCCGGAAGGAGAAGTTCAAGATGCTCACCCTAGCTCAGGTCTTGACTGCCCTCGACCCTGGAGACTGGTTGGTAGCGTTGGACTTGCAGGACGCGTATTTCCACATCCCCGTCCTGCCGGCCCACCGGCGTTACCTTCGGTTCACGGTAGGCCCAAGCATTTTCAGTTCACCGTGCTCCCCTTTGGCCTTACCAGTGCCCCTCGGGTGTTCACGAAAGTGATGGCGGTGGTCGCAGCTCATCTGCGCCGGGCAGGGGTTTCAGTCTTCCCCTACCTCGACGACTGGCTGCTGAAGGCGGGCTCGTACCAGGCAGTCGTCTCCCACCTCCAGACTACGGCCGAACTCCTGCACTCGCTGGGGTTCTCCATCAATGTGCCGAAGTCGCATCTGATTCCTTCTCCACAGCTCCTTTTCATCGGAGCAGTTCTGGACACGACGCAGTTTCGGGCCTATCCTCCCGAACGGCGAGTCCGGGATATTCAGGCTATGATTCCGATCTTTCGGCCTTTATCCTGGGTTTCGGTACGGATGACCCTGAGGCTGCTGGGCCTCATGGCCTCCTGCATCCTGCTGGTCAATCATGCCAGATGGCATATGCGGGCTCTGCAGTGGGACCTGAAGTTCCAGTGGGCGCAGCACCAGGGCAACCTGTCCGATCACGTCCAGATCTCGGAGGGGACTGCAAAACAGTTGCAGTGGTGGCTCTCGAACCGGCAATGGGTCATGGGCAGATCCCTCTCCCTTCCCCAGCCAGAGCATACAGTTGTGACGGACGCGTCCCTTCTGGGATGGGGCGGTCACATGGGAGAGGCGGAGATCAGAGGCCTCTGGTCTCCGGCGGAGTCCCGGCTCCATATCAACCTTCTGGAGCTCCGGGCGATCCGGCTTGCACTCAAGGCATTCCTTCCCTCTGTCAAAGGGAAGGTAGTGCAGGTGTTCACAGACAACACCACCGCCATGTGGTACTGCAACAAACAGGGCGGGGTGGGGTCTTGGACCCTTTGTCAGGAGGCTCTGCGCCTCTGGACATGGCTGGAACATCAGGGCATGTTCCTGATGGTTCAACACCTGGCAGGTTCTCTGAACGCCAGGGCGGACGAACTCAGCCGCAGGTGCATGATGGATCACGAATGGCGTCTTCACTCGGAAGTGGCGCAAGGACTCTTTCTACAGTGGGGAGAGCCTTGGTTAGATCTATTCGCCACCGAAGAGAACGCGCAATGTCATCAGTTCTGCGCGTTGGAATTTCCAAGGCGGCACTCGCTCGGCGACGCTTTTCGTCGCGAGTGGAGTTGCGGTCTGTTGTACGCCTTTCCGCCTATACCACTTCTACCCAGAGTGTTGAAGAAGATTCGGCACGTCCGGGCCCAAGTCATTCTTGTGGCTCCGGACTGGGCTCGAAGAGTTTGGTATCCCGAGCTACTCAATATGAGCATAGATCCCCCGATCCGTCTGCCTCTTCGGGAGGATCTTCTGTCGCAGCAGCAGGGGACGGTCCTCCACCCGAACCTGTCCAGTCTACACCTGCTTGCGTGGAGATTGAGCGGCGGCAGTTGATTCCTTTCGACTTGCCTCCCGAAGTTTGTGATGTGATTCTGGCAGCCAGGCGTCCCTCCACTAAGGTGGTATACGCCTGCAGGTGGAACAAATTTGTGGCATGGTGCACAGCAAAGGCTGTGGATCCCCTTTCTGCCCCTCTTTCTGAGGTCCTTCTGTTCCTTCTCTCTCTGGCCCAACAGGGTTCTGCCCTGGGTACCATCAAGGGTTATCTTTGTGCTATCTCGGCCTTCCTCAGGCTCCCTGATCAGCCCTCCCTTTTCAAGTCCCCTGTTGTTAACAGGTTCTTAAAAGGCATTACTCACCTCTTCCCTCCTGTTCCGTTTGTAATGCCTCAGTGGGACTTGAACTTGGTTCTTACCTTTTTAATGTGCGCTCCCTTTGAGCCTCTGCATAACTGTCCTCTTCGTCTTCTGACTCTGAAGACAGCCTTTCTGGTGGCCATCACCTCCGCTCGGCGGGTGAGTGAGCTCCAGGCTCTATCTTGCAAACCTCCCTTTCTGTCTGTTCATCCAGACAAGGTTGTTCTTCGGACGCGTCCGTCCTTCTTGCCAAAGGTGGTTACTGCTTTCCACATTGGGCAGACCATCACTTTGCCCACCTTCTTTCCGCCTCCGCATCCTTCCAGAGAGGAAGAGAGGCTCCACCGTCTGGACCCAAAACGTGCGCTCTCTTTCTATATTGACCGCACAAAACACTTCCGGGTGGATGACCAGCTCTTTGTTGGCTACGTGGGCGCCAAAAAAGGTCGGGCGGTGCACAAGAGGACCATCTCCCGCTGGGTTACCTTGTGCATCAAGACCTGCTATTCTTTGGCCAAGAAGGAGCCTCCTGTTGGGCTGCGTGCCCATTCCACCAGGGCAACGGCTGCTACCACGGCCTTGGGCCGCGGTGTTCCGCTGCCGGTTATCTGTCAGGCAGCTACGTGGGCCTCGCTGCACACGTTTACAAAGCATTACTGCCTTGACAGTCAGGTCCGGAGGGACGGCTTCTTTGGCCGTTCTGTCCTCCAGGACTTCCTTGTCTGATCTTTGTTCGCAGACCCACCACCGGGGTTGGTATTGCTGGGGTATCTATTCTAAGGTAAGGAATCTGTCACTAACGTGTCTCTTTCAGATGCACAAGTTACTAACTTGTGTAACGATATATCTGTAAGAGACAGTAGTTAGTGACAGATTCCTACCGCCCCACCCATCCTCCCCGTTCTGCGAACTGATTTCTAGGGTTAAGGACATCCCTTTCAGGGCCCTAGTATTTTTCAGACACCTGTGTCAGCTTCTTGCATGGCTCTGCGTTCCTGGCGCGGAAAGTCGTGTACAGAACTGACGTCAGCGCGCAGGGGCGGCGCCTAAGTACTGCCCGCGACGTCATCCCGGCGATCACGACGCCGACGACGGACGCGGAGCCGCACGACGCCGCCTACCGACGCGCAAGGGTACTGCTACGCAAAACTTTCCGGATCCAGCCTGACGCCTGGGGATATTCTAAGGTAAGGAATCTGTCACTAACTACTGTCTCTTACAGATATATCGTTACACAAGTTAGTAACTTGTGCGTCGGGTCCGGAGGGACGGCTTCTTTGGCCGTTCTGTCCTCCGGGACTTCCTTGTCTGATCTTTGTTCGCAGACCCACCACCTGGGTTGGTATTGCTGGGGTATCTATTCTAAGGTAAGGAATCTGTCACTAACGTGTCTCTTTCAGATGCACAAGTTACTAACTTGTGTAACGATATATCTGTAAGAGACAGTAGTTAGTGACGGATTCCTACCGCCCACCCATCCTCCCGTTCTACGAACTGATTTCTAGGGTTAAGGACATCCCTTTCAGGGCCCTAGTATTTTTCAGACACCTATGTCAGCTTCTTGCATGGCTCTGCGTTCCTGGCGCGGAAAGTCGTGTACAGAACTGACGTCAGCGCGCAAGGGCGGCGTCTAAGTACTGCCCGCGACGTCATCCCGGCGGTGCCGACGACGGACGCGGAGCCGCACGGCGCCGCCTACCGACGCGCAAGGGTACTGCTAGGCAAAAACTTTCCGGATCCAACCTGACGCCTGGGGATATTGTAAGGTAAGGAATCTGTCACTAACTACTGTCTCTTACAGATATATCGTTACTCAAGTTAGTAACTTGTGCATTACACCAAATCATTCCACACATCCATCAAGGGGACTGGATGTGCTCTATAGACCTTCTGGATGCTTACTTTCACATCCCAATTTCTCAAAAGCACCGGAGGTTTCTACGATTCATAATAGAGTCGGACCACTTCCAATTAAAAGTCCTGCCTTTCGGACTCAAATCGGCTCCTCGCACCTTTTCAAAATGCATGGCAGTGGTAGCTGCCTTCCTGCGGAAACAAAAGATCTTAGTCTATCCTTATCTAAACGACTGGCTATTCAAGATTGCCTCTTGCAGGAACATCTGAGATTCTGCATTCAGCTCTTAAATCAGTTGGGCCTGTGCGTCAATGTCAAGAAATCTATCCTCAATCCAACTCAAAGGATACACTACCTGGGCGCTACCTTTAATCGCAGCAAACGCAAGAGTGTTTCCTTCAGAGGAGAGACTATCATCAATACTACTCAAATGTCGTACTCTCCTGCGAACACCTCAGCCCACGGCCAGACAAGTGTCCTCTCTGCTGGGCTCGATGGCGTCATGTATATTCATTGTTCCAAATGCCAGGCTACAGATGAGACCGTTACAACAAACACTAGAGGACCAATGGTCTCAAGTCTCCAACTGCTGGGAGGACACCATAACTCTTCCTCACGCAGTCCAAGTTTCAATAAGATGGTGGAGGCAACGGCCTCATCTGCTGAAAGGAGTTCCCTTCCACCAGAAAAGCTCCATACAAACTCTTGCGGCGGATGCGTCCCTTCAAGGCTGGGGTGCTCACATGGGACCTCTTTAGGTCCAGGGGGTGTGGTCAGAAAAGGAGAAAACCTACCACATCAACATGTTAGAACAAAGAGCGGTACATCTGGCTCTCAAAGCGTGTCCATAACGTCACGCCCCCTGTTGGTTCAGACGGACAATACCACAACGATGTACTACCTGAACAAGCAGGGAGGGACCAGATCCAGACCCTGTCTCTGGAGGCTCAAGCGATTTGGAAATGGCTGCTGGTGAGGAACAGGTCCATATCAGCAATTCACCTCCTAGGCGCTCTCAATGCACAAGCGGATGACCTGAGCCGCAACTTCGTCGAAGCGCACGACTGCGTGCTAAAAGACGAGGTAACACAAGACATTTTTCGGAGATGGGGTTTTTCAGACATCGATCTATTTCCAGACGCGGCAAACGCAAAATGCCGCGCCTTCGCATCCAGTTACCCTCAACCAGGCTCCAGAGGGAATGCACTTTTGATCGACTGGTCAGAGAAATTACTCTACGCTTTTCCACCAGTCCCTCTCATACCACTGGTGATCAACAAGCTCTACAGATCCAGGACAGAAATGATCCTGATTGCGCCAGAGTGGCCTTGCCAGTGGTGTTACCCGGACCTACTACATCTTTCCAAAACGCCACACAGGAGTATGCCATGCCATCTGGATCTGTTGACCAAGTTAGGAGGGAAGGTTTTTCTTCCCAACCTTCCTTCACTGAGATTGGCAGCATGGCTTCTGAGTTTCTCCAATATGGTCACTTAGGCCTTACCCTCAGGACTGCATGCAGATTTTAAAAGAAGCGAGGCGGCCTTCTACAAGGAAATATACGCTTTCAAGTGGAAGCGTTTTATTTGTGGTGCACAGGTAATGGACATAACCCTATCCTGGGCCAAGAACAGGTTATTCTATCATATCTTTTGTACTTGGCTAAAGCAGGTTTACAGTTCTCCTCCATTAGAGTGCATCTGACAGCAATTACAGCTTATAGAAAGTCTCCTACTCCGTAATCTTTCTTTCAAATGCCAGTTGTTAAAGACTTCCTGGAAGGGCTAAGAAAGGTCTACCCACCAATTTGGTTACCTTCCCCTGCCTGTGAACTTAATATTGTCCTCTCTAAATTTATGGGCCCCCCTTTTAAACCCATTCATAAAGCTTCTCTGCAGCACCTCTCTTGGAAGGCCGCTTTTCTAGTGGCAATTTCCTTTGCTCGCAGGGTGAGCGAGATTCAGGCCTTATGTTCTACAGAGCCTTATCTCGTTTTCTATGCTAACAGAGTGGTTCCAAGAACTCACCCAAGTTTCCTACCTAAGGTGATCTCGGATTTTCATATTGATTGATCACTCTACCCACATTTTTTCCAAATCCTGCCACTCCTCCCGAGAGGGCGTTACATTCACTTGATTTGAAGAGGGTGTTGAAATTCTATCTTGATAGAACGACGGATATAAGAAAGTTGGACCGTCTCTTTGTTAACTATGGTCCAATGCACACTGGTTTTCCTTCTTCTAAACGGTCCATTGCTAGGTGGATAGTATCCTGTATCGCATTATCTTATCAGCTAGCTCACAAGCAGATCCCTGGCAAGTCAAGGGCTCACTATACGAGAGGTAAAGCCGCTACTACAGCTCTTCTTAGAAATGTTCCCATTGAAGAGATATGCAAAGCGGCTACATGGTGCTCAGTCCACACCTTTGCCCGCCATTACTGCTTAGATTCTGACACTCAGGCGGATGCTCAGTTTGGGCAAGCCTCCTTGAGGAATCTTTTTGGTTAACAAATTGTAAAGAGTGTGTTTGATATGTAGGTATTCGTCCGCAGGATTCAGGGGATGGGCTTGCTTCCCTATTCAGTGCCTATGACTATTGATGAGTATACCCTGGAAGAGAAGGATAAGTTACATACCTGTAATCCTAGTTCTCTTCCAGGAGTATACTCATCAGTCATAAGCAACCCTCCCTCCTCCCCGAACAAATACCATATATATATATATATATTTTTAACAGCAATCTGTCTTATTATGATCACTACACAGTGTTTCACACAGTTGAAAAAAGACCTGACCTAACTATCACCTGTGGGGCATGATGGGAAGCCTGGAGGTCTTAAAGGCACGGCGCCAGTTTTTTTTATGAGTGTTCTATATGCAGCCTTCTGGGCTAATCTGCCTACTATCACCTTGCTTTTGTCCTTGAAAATAAAGGCTACGTTCAAACAAGTTAAGAGTACATTTCTCTGTGTCATGGAAATGTTGTTATATAGGATTTATTTTAAATGAAGAATACAATGCAATATTGGCATTTTTAAGCCTAATTTTGGGTTTTTAGGCTGCATATTTATATACAAGTGTGTATGTTATATGCATATATATATTCACTGAAAAAACCATAGGTTTCAGGGACGTTATAGTTAGTTGGACATTTCACTCGTACAAAACCATAGAAATTCCCCCTTATAGTTAGTTCAGCTAACTATAACTCGCGCCCCGCAATGCACTGCTGATGACGTCACATATTACATCATTCATGACATGGTCTGTGACCTCACTGATGACATCTCAAATGACATCACTGATGACATCATCCAGTGACTGTGTGTTTCTGTAAAGTTTAAATATGTTTTATATATATGCCAAGGTGTATTGAAGAATGAGAGGGGTGTATAAGTGTCTGGATGAAGGATTTAGTAGGTGCGTGACTGACTGTATAAGTGAGTGATTAAATGTGTCTTACTGAATGCATGGGTTAGTGACTAAACTGTCTGAATGTGTGTATCAGTATGTCTGTTGTTGTGTAAGCTGCTGCATGTGTTGGTCAGTAGCTACATGAGTGTCTATATGGGTTATTGATTGGTTGCCTGAGTATTTGTATGGGAGACTGAGTGTGTGTGTGTGTGTGTGTGTGGGTGGGTGGGAGGTGTGTGACTCTGTGCATAGATGTGAGTGGTTGATTCACTGGGTGTATGGGTTCAAGAGTGCATGTGGAAACAGCTATATGGGCGGGTGAGTGTGTGTATGGGTGTGTTGGTGAGAGATTGGATGTCTCAGTGTACATGTCCAAGTAACTACATATGTAAAAGGCAGTGTATGTGAGAGTTGGAGTATATAAATGACTATACGTGAGAGTCCGTGATTGTGAGAGTGGCTGTATGAATGAGTGTGTACTTGTATGAGTGATTGTATAAGAGAGTAAGTATGTGTTAATATATGTTTGAATAAGTGAGGTGGTGTGTGTATAACTGTATAGGTGAGGAAATGGGAGTGTGATTGATTCTTTGCATGACTGACTAGGTGTGTGAGTAACTCCATGGATGAGTGGCGGTGTGTGAGTGTCTGTATAGGTGTATGAGTGCATATGATAGTGTTGTATTGATGAGTGACTGTATGTATGAGTGATTGTATGGGTGAATGAGTGGATGTGTGTGTAGACCTAGGAATCAGTGAGTGCGTATGTAGTAACTGGTATTGGTGTGTTGATGGTTTCGAGAATGGTAGTCTGTATTTTATAGTGGGTGTATCAAAGGTTATATTAGAGTGTGAGGAGGTGCATCAGATTTTGACGTGGAAGATGTCAGTGATGTCATTTGAGATGTCATCAGTGATGTCACTGACCATGTAATGAATGATGTAATATGTGATGTCATCAGCAGTGCATTGCGGGGGTGCGAGTTATAGTTAGCTGAACTAACTATAACGGGGGAATTTCTATGGTTTTGTACGAGTGAAATGTCCAACTAACTATAACGTCCCTGAAACCTATGGTTTTTTCCGTGAATTTCTAAGGTTTTTTAAATGCTAATTTCTAACTATAACGGGCCTGAAACCTATCGTTTTTTCAGTGAATTTCAATGGTTTTTTTAAATGCTAATTTCTAACTATAACGTGCCTGAAACCTATGGTTTTTTCAGTGAATTTCAATGGTTTTTTAAATGCTAATTTCTAACTATGCCTACAAAGTTAGGACATGTGAAGAAAGAGGATGAAAAGCGCAGAAAGAAGCAAGACAAATGCAGAAAGAGGCAACAGAAGTCCAGAAAGACGAAGAAAAGTGCAGGAAGAAGCAAGAGATGTGCAGAAAGAACCAACAGAGGAGCAGAAAGTCCTCCTATGCCCCCAACTTTTTACTGACGGGTACTGGTGGTAACTGACTCTGAATAACCAGGACCGGAGCCAGTGCTATGCTAAAAGACACTTAGAATACAGTGAAAACACCGACATACACTAGGGAACACTATGCGTTGGGGTACCCCTGTAATTAGCATGACCTCCTCTGTATTTGCCATGAGTTAGTGCCTGTGTCATTGCATGAGTAGTGACTGGATGATTAGAGTACTGCAAGGACAGCGCATGGTGAATTTATAAGTGCCTGGGTTTTGGCGGAGTGATTGGATAAGTACATGGTGCACGCTGGGTGATTGGAGTGCTTGGGTAGTGACAGGGCGACAGCTGGACTGCATGGGTACTGCTCAGGGTATTGTAGCAGTGCATGAGTTAGTGCATGGGTCATTGCATGAGTGCATGGGTAGTGACTGGATGATTAGAGTGCTGCAAGGAGAGTGCATGGTGAATTTTTTTTTTTTTGATAATCCATTTTATTGACATTTAAGAGAAACCACGACAACAACACAACGACAGCCAGTGTCAGCACAATAACTTGTGGAATCATAGCAGGAGGAAAAAGCCACAAACCCACTTCCCCACTCACCGTCCCAGGGGCCCCTATAAGTCTGTCCCCACACCCAAGACCACTGTACTGATTATAGTATAAGATTAAACCATTTACCCCAAATTTTCCGAAATGAATCAGGACAGCCTCGGGCCTCAAAGAGAGGTTCCTCTTGAGATCCGCACCAGTCCACCCCCCGTCTCCATCTCTGCATTGTAGGGGGTTTGCTCTGAGACCACAACGCAGCAATGTCCCTCTTGGCCACAGCCACCGCAGTGCCAAGGAGACGCTTGTCGGGTCGCGAACCACCCAGGCCATCAAACACCCCCAGAAGCAGGCACACCGGGTCGTGGGGGATCTCCCACCCCAGGGCCAATGTGAGCTCCCGTTCCACCCCCGTCCAGAATGCTGCAAGGGCGGGGCATTGGCAGGTCATGTGGTAGAAATCAGCGGGGGAGTGGTCGCAGCGTGCGCAGTTCGGGGTAGGCCGCAGTCGCGCCCTGTATAGCCGCTCAGGGGTGAGATATGCCGTGTGTAGATAATATATTTGCACCAGACGCAGTTTAGAGGAGGTCGTGAGGGTCCTGGGGGCCATCAGTGCGTCGCGCCAGTCCTCATCCTCTAAGGGGCCCAGCCAACCCTCCCAGCGGGTGCGCAGTGAGTCCAGGGATGCAGGGCCGTTATTCACAAGGGAGCGATAAATCCTTGATACCCCCACTGCCTAAGTTACCCATCATCACTTGCGCCTCAAGCGGGCTGAACTCGGGAAGGGAGGTGGGGGACGGGATGTGCACAGTGAGGGCGTGTCGGAGCTGTAGGTATCGATAAAACTGGGAGGGGAGAAGGGAGTAGCGTTGCTGCAGGTCTGTGAAGGTCCTGATATGGTCCCCTGTCCAGACATCCCCAAAAGTGAGATCCCCAGACGGTCCCAGTGGTCAAAGTCCCGTAGGGAAGAAGTCTCCCGCAGCCAAGTTCCATGCCATAAGGGCGTATGTTGGGTAAGTTTCCGGCTCCATTTCGTGTGACGCAGGGCGGTGCGCCATGCCAGGAAGACGGCCTTGGTAAGGGGGGGAAGGGTTTGGGGTATCGGGGCCCCATACAAGTACGCCTGAAGTTGCGGGAAATCCATCTTACGGAGCTCAACTCGGTATGTCAGGTCGGACCAGCCGCCGTTAAACCAGTCGTGGGCATGGTGAATTTATAAGTGCTTGGGTTTTGGCGGAGTGATTTCATAAATACACACATGTCAAATCAGGCCCCGCCCCTCCCTTCACCACTGTGCAAACGCGCCCCCTGGCGGGTTTTAAGTTGGGGATTAATTCCCTTGAATCCTGAGGGTCCCTGGGGGCCAACTAGCCCACCAGGTACCTCCAGTAAGCCCCACAGAGCTGCGTTGCAGAGAGGTGGTCAGAGGCCACGCCTCTTTTTACACCTCTCTGCGACGCAACTCTGGTGCTTACTGGAGGTACCTGGTGGGCTAGTTGGCACCCAGGGACCCTCAGGATTCAAGGGGACTTAATTCCCCAACTTAAAACGCGCCACAGGGCGCGTTTGCACACTTGTCACATCAGGCCACGCCCCCTCCCTGCACCACTGTGCAAACGCACCCCCTGGTGCGTTGGAAATTGGGGGATGAAGTCCCCTTGAGTCCTGAGGGTCCCTGGTGGCCAACTAGCCCACCAGCTACCTCCAGTAAGCGCCACAGAGCTGCGTTGCAGTGTGGTGTAAAAAGGGGGCGTGGCCTTGGACCACCTCTCTGCAACGCAGCTCCCTGGCGCTTACGGGAGGTACCTGGTGGGCTAGTTGGCCCCCAGGGACCCTCAGGATTCAAGGGGACCTAATCCCCCAACTTAAAACGCGCCACAGGGCGCGTTTGCACACTAGTCACATCAGGCCACGCCCCCTCCCTGCACCACTGTGCAAACGCACCCCCTGGCGCGTTCTAAGTTGGGGGATTTAATTCCCCTTGAATACTGAGGGTCCCTGGGGGCCAACTAGCCCACCAGGGACCTCCAGTAAGCGCCACAGAGCTGCGTTGCAGAGAGGTGTAAAAAGGGGTATGGCCTCTGAACACCTCTCTGCAACGCAGCTTCCTGGCGCATACTGGAGGTCCCTGGTGGGCTAGTTGGCCCCCAGGGACCCTCAGTATTCAAGGGGAATTAATTCCCCAACTTAGAACGCGCCAGGGGGCGCGTTTGCAGAGTGTTGCTGGGAGGGGGCGGGGCCTCCGGCGCGATGCCGGTTTTTTAATTTTTATTTTCTTTTTTTGGGGCCCTGGGGACCCCATCCCCCAGGGCCTGAAACCTTTAAAAAAAAAAAAAAAAAAAAACGGGAGGGGGGGGGCCACGTGGCCCCCTCCAGAGGCCAACTATGGCCCCGGGGACCCCATCCCCCGGGGCCGGCCTGCCGTGTTTTTTTTTTCCTTTCATTTAGGGGAGGGGGCCGCGTGGCCCCCCTCCCAGGCCACTCCTGGCCCCGGGGACCCCATCCCCCGGGGCCTGGCCTCTTCGTTGGGGACCGTGGGGGGAGCCCCAATGCCCCCACGGTCCCGTCGGCTCCCCGCCTCCTGCGGGAGCCGGCATTGCTTTTCCACACGGGGAGCTGCTGACATGCAGCTCCCTGTGTGGAAAAGCAATCTGGTTTGGATTTTGGAAGCGAGAGCAGGTTTCCTGCTCTCTCTTCCAAAATCCAAACCAGTGTTTGCTATGACAGTGCGGGAGCCGCGCGGCTCCCGCCCTGTCATAGCAAACAGCAGTGTCCCGGGGGTGGGCACCCCGGGACACTGCAGGAGCCGGCCCTGGGGGGTGGTGGTCCCCAGGGCCATCACGGGCTCCAGGAGGGGGGCCGCGCGGCCCCCCTCCCATCACATGCACAGCCCCGGGGAGGTGGTGGTCCCCGGGGTTCGGGGGTCTGTAACGAACCCCCAAATTTCAATATTAAGTGCCCCGGGGAGGTGGTGGTCCCCGGGGCAGTGTGGGGGGGGCTTGAGCCCCCCCACACTAATTATTTTTTTAGCCCCGGGGAGGTGGCGGTCCCTGGGGCTCGGGGGGGCCGCGCGGTCCCCGCCAATTATCATAAATGCTCCGGGGAGGTGGCGGTCCCCGGAGCAGCGTGGGGGGGTTGGGACCCCCCACACATTTCTTTAGGTAGCCCCGGGGAGGTGGCGGTCCCCGGGGCTACGGGGGGGGCTGCGTGCCCCCCACATTTATTTATAAGTGCCCACGGGACCTGGCCCACCCGGGGGCTTTTTGAATACGAAGCGCGGGAGCCCGCGCTTCGTTTTTGTTTATTTTTCGTCCAAATTCGCGCACCCAGCGCGAATTCGGCCAATTTTTTTTTTTTTTTTTTTTTTTTTTTTTAATTTGCTTTTTTTGACCCTGAGCAGGCCTGGGGGTCAGGGTGTTTCTACCCTGCCCCTCTTCTTTTTTTTTTTTTCACCTTTATTTTTCTGTTTTCTTGTGACTCGGTTCTACCGAGTCACAAGATGGCTGCCAACACTTCCTGGTTTGGAGTGTTGACAGCCAATTAGAATAAAGCTCGTGGTAGGGAGGGTCCGCGGATCCACCGCGCCTCTAGATATCGAAACTTTTATTTTTTGATTTTCTCAGCAACTACTGAACGAATTTACACCATTTTAAAAAAAGGGCTCTTTCTGAACCAAGGGCTACCTTTTGCCAAATTTGGTGTAATTCCGTTAAGCAGTTCGAGCTGTAGCCGTGTCTAAAGTTTCCTATGGAAAATAACATGGAGAAAACACGTTTTGGGACCCCCTTTTTCTCGGCTCCCGCTTGGCGAATCACCCCGAAACTTTCAAGACAGGAGCTGACCTGAGCGCCCCACTAGTTTTGAAAATTTCGCGAAGATTCGTCATCCGGCGCCAAAGTTATTGGGAAAAGAAAAAACGCTTTTCCTATGGAAACTAGGTCCTAACTATAACTATCTACTGGCGACCGCCAGTAGATAATATATATATATATATGTGTGTGTGTGTGTGTGTGTGTGTGTGTGTGTGTGTGTGTGTGTATATATATCAAAAAATGTGGTTGCCACTTGCTTGGAGACGCACTCAAAGATTAAAGCATATCCAAAGATATCTGCCATGCACCGCCATGAAAAATATATGGGCTGCAGCGAGATACTGGAATCTCGCAAATGCGGAAAGATAAAGTCTGTTTTATTTTGAACCGGATTCTCTTTTTCGAAATACCCACTGGAGGGTTAATATTTGCATCAAGAAAAAGATTGCATGGCAGATATCTTTGGAAAAGTACTGGCGAAATAAAACCTACAAGTCCCAGGATGCTTGAAGAACTGAGCACCGGAGCCAGCCCACCTGGGGACAGGTAATTGCCATTTAAATGAGGGACTTGCAAAGACGATGTAATCTCTGCCATCAATCACAATGCCGGTCCGTGAACAAGAAGCAGGAGCTTTGAAACGCGTCGGACCTTTCACATTGAACTTTTGAAATGAATGCCGGTTTGTGAGGAAATAAAGGACCTTATTGCAAATAATGGGGTCCTGCTTTAATCTTTGAGTGCGTCTCCAAGCAAGTGGCAACCACATTTTTTGATGTAATACGGCCAGCCTAGGTCGTGGAGTTCGCACCGCCATGAAAAATATATGGGCTGCAGCGAGATACTGGAATCTTGCAAATGCGGAAATATAAAGCCTGTTTTATTTTGAACCGGATTCTCTTTTTCGAAATACCCACTGGAGGGTTAATATTTGCATCAAGAAAAAGATTGCATGGCAGATATCTTTGGAAAAGTACTGGCGAAATAAAACCTACAAGTCCCAGGATGCTTGAAGAACTGAGCACCGGAGCCAGCCCACCTGGGGGCAGGTAATTGCCATTTAAATGAGGGACTTGCAAGGCGATGTAATCTCTGCCATCAATCACAATGCCGGTCCGTGAACAAGAAGCAGGAGCTTTGAAACGCGTAGGACCTTTCACATTGAACTTTTGAAATGAATGCCGGTTTGTGAGGAAATAAAGGACCTTATTGCAAATAATGGGGTCCTGCTTTAATCTTTGAGTGCGTCTCCAAGCAAGTGGCAACCACATTTTTTGATGTAATACGGCCAGCCTAGGTCGTGGAGTTCGCACCGCCATGAAAAATATATGGGCTGCAGCGAGATACTGGAATCTCGCAAATGCGGAAAGATAAAGCCTGTTTTATTTTGAACCAAATTCTCTTTTTCGAAATACCCACTGGAGGGTTAATATTTGCATCAAGAAAAAGATTGCATGGCAGATATCTTTGGAAAAGTACTGGCGCAATAAAACCTACAGGTCCCAGGATGCTTGAAGAACTGAGCACCGGAGCCAGCCCACCTGGGGGCAGGTAATTGCCATTTAAATGAGGGACTTGCAAAGACGATGTAATCTCTGCCATCAATCACAATGCCGGTCCGTGAACAAGAAGCAGGAGCTTTGAAACGCGTAGGACCTTTCACATTGAACTTTTGAAATGAATGCCGGTTTGTGAGGAAATAAAGGACCTTATTGCAAATAATGGGGTCCTGCTTTAATCTTTGAGTGCGTCTCCAAGCAAGTGGCAACCACATTTTTTGATGTAATACGGCCAGCCTAGGTCGTGGAGTTTGCACCGCCATGAAAAATATATGGGCTGCAGCGAGATACTGGAATCTCGCAAATGCGGAAAGATAAAGCCTGTTTTATTTTGAACCGGATTCTCTTTTTCGAAATACCCACTGGAGGGTTAATATTTGCATCAAGAAAAAGATTGCATGGCAGATATCTTTGGAAAAGTACTGGCGAAATAAAACCTACAAGTTCCAGGATGCTTGAAGAACTGAGCACCGGAGCCAGCCCACCTGGGGGCAGGTAATTGCCATTTAAATGAGGGACTTGCAAAGACGATGTAATCTCTGCCATCAATCACAATGCCGGTCCGTGAACAAGAAGCAGGAGCTTTGAAACGCGTAGGATCTTTCACATTGAACTTTTGAAATGAATGCCGGTTTCTGAGGAAATAAAGGACCTTATTGCAAATAATGGGGTCCTGCTTTAATCTTTGAGTGCGTCTCCAAGCAAGTGGCAACCACATTTTTTGATATATATATATATATATATTGATGTATGTTTACACAGGACTAGTCCTTAGATTGGGTTCAACATGCATTAATGTGTGTGTGTGTGTGTGTGTGTATGTATGTATATATATATATGCATATATTTTTTGTTAATGCTCTGGGGTCCCCGCATGTGGGCGGGACTATTTAGTGCTTATGACTTTGATGAGTGTACCCGTGGAAGAGAACTAGGATTACAGGTAAGTACATTATCTATCTTGCTGGCGGTTCCTGAGGAACTTGGGGGTATTCTTGGCTCAGTCCATTCAAGATTGCCAAGTCCGTCATTCATGCCTTGAAAGTAATGAATGTCTGGTGCGAGTGGCACCAGTGCAGTGCTCCATCGTCATGCGTGGATGCAATCCACAGGTTTCTCAGGAGATGTGCAGGCCTCCCTTATAGATATATTTTCAGCAATAAAGTGATTCTGCTTTAAATTAAGTAGAGCCATGACATGCTTTCTGGTCTTTTCACCCCTGCTAAGCCATCTCATCACCTGTACAGATAATTCTGAGGCTTTTCCAGCCAATGCTAGTATCCCCAACCTCCTCTGCAGTCATCTCACTCCAAAGATTTATCTGGTGGGTAGCTAGTAGGTCATCCATGGCAACTGTTGTCCCTCCCTACTCCCCTGCGGCAACAGCCTCCAAGCCACTTTAGCAGCACACAACCATCGTGGGGAAGGCAAAATCCAGTACTTTATCAAAGGGTGGCGATCCTTCAGATCCGAATCATGGGTCATTCAGATCGTTGGGCATGGTTATGCTCTACCTTGTCTTTCTTTCCCACCCCACCTCTCTTCCACACCAGACCAGCTCTCAGATAAGCACCTCTCTATTCTAATGTAGGAGGTACAAGCTTTACTCTCCAAAGGTACTACCAAGAGGATTCTGGACATGGAAATAGGGATGGGTTGTTACTCTTGCTATTTCCTCTCACTGAAAGGGCCTTAGGCCTATCTTGGATCATAGCTCTCTGAATGCTGTCCTACGGAAGGACAAATTCAAAATGCTCACTCTGGCCCAGGTTCTGTCTGTCCTGAATCTGGGTGACTGGATGATGGTCGTGGGCCTGTGAGATTCATATTTTCATGTACTCATCTTGCGGGCCCATAGACGTTACCTGTGGTTTAAGGTAGGCCCGGACCAGATACAGTTTGCTGTTCTCCCATTCAGCTTCACCACTACCCCTCGGGTGTTCACAGAAGCAATGGCAGTGGTCACCGCCCAGCTTCAGAGGTTTGGCATATCAATTTCCCTTACTTTGACTGGCTGTTGAAGGCAGCTGCCACACAGTGGTAGACCACCTCCAAATGACCGCGAACCTCCTTACATCGTTAGGATTCGCAATCAACAAAGTCAAGTGCACCTGACTAATTCACAGAAGCTCCACTTCATCTAAGCTATTCTGGATACGGTTCAGTTCAGAGCCTTCACTTAGTTGCAACCTGTCCAGGATATTCGGGCTATGATCCTCCTGTTTCAGGTTCTGTCCTGTGGATCAGAGGATTCTTGGTCTGATGTCCTCCTGAACCTTGCTAGTAGATCATGCCAAATGGTGCATGTGGGCTCTGCAGTGCAATTCAAAATGTCTGTGCATGCCCAGCACTAAGGGAAGCGGTCAGTTTCCATCCAGGTTTCAGACTGACTGACTGCGAAAGATCTGCAGCAGTGGCTGCTCAACTGCAATTAGACGAGCAGCAGACCACTCTCCCTAACCTACCCAGAGCTAACCGTCGTGACAGACACAGAACAAACAGAACAGTTCAGTGGGGCTCATTCAAGTATCATAATAAGGTTATTCACTCAGTGAACCCCTGTAATTTTAAATGCTTGTTTTGAGGCTATGAATAACAAAACCTTTCTAGATGCATGCAATAACTCATTTTTATTGTTGAGATAGGTAGTCATACATAAAATCTATTGGTGCAGATGGCACAGTGTTCATAGGTGCACTGATGTTATGATTTGTATTGGTATTTATTTGTGTGTATATATATATTTTCATGCAATCGAATACAGAAAAAGGAATTTGAACTGAACTGTCTATTTGAAGAACATTCCGAAGCTGCATTCTCTAACTTTAGACACTGCCTGAGTAACATCTCGGCGTGGATGTCACTTAACACTCAAGCTTAATTCGGATAAAACCGAGGTACTCTTATTCAATCAAACCCCCCCCATCTCCAACGTTATGGTGGCCGCCTGAGATTAATCCACCCCCAAGCCTGTTGACTCGGCGAGGAACCTCGGCTTCCGGTTTGACATTGAACTGTCCTGCAAAACTCAAATTAAACAGGTGTCCTCCTCTTGTTTTGGGAAGCTCCGCATGTTGCGTAAATTCCTTCACTTCCTTCCTCTGGAGTCCCGCAGGATGGTAATCCATGCTTTAATCACATCCCATCTGGATTATGCCAACAGTCTTAACCTGGGGGCGCCTGCCTATCTGATTAGGCGTCTGCAGATTGTACAAAACGCTGCGGCCAGAGGGATCTGTAAAATCCCTTTCCGACACTCGATCACCCCCCCACCTGAGGAAGCTCCACTGGTTACCGGTGATTAAACGTGTTGAATTCAAGGCTCTCATTATGGCTTTCAGAGCTTTTCGGGGACATGGCCCTGTCTACCTGAGAGCCAGACTCAAACACTATCAACACAGTTGGACCCTCAGATCTAATCATCTTCATCTCCTTGCTACCCCCCTTTTTCGTAGGACCAGAATGGGTGGCAGAGCCTTTGCGGTCATTACCTTCAGAATCTGGAACGCCCTGCCGCTCTTCTGAGTCAGAACCCATCTTTCGACGTGCCTTAAAGACCTGGTTGTTTACCAACCCCTAGTTCCCCACTCTGCACCTTTCATCTGCCGTCTGCATTAGCGCCGGGACACCCCCCGTTGGGGGTAGCTGTGCGCTTTCTAAACTCCTAAATAAATAAATTTACAAATTCAGGGACATTGTGTGTGTGTGTGTTAGTGTGTTAGTGTGTTAGTGTGTTAGTGTGTTAGTGTGTTAGTGTGTTAGTTAGTTAGTTAGTTAGTTAGTTATATAAATCACTGGTGGTTGTCAGTAGGTAGATCCCAATTTCCAAAGGAAAAGTGTTTGGTTTTTGACTTGCCTATATCTTTGACGAATCTTCACGAACTTTTCCCCAAAAAGTGCCCTAACGTTTCTAGTTGTGCATGGAAAGTTTCTTATGATCCAGCAAGCAGGGGCCAAGAAAAGGGGGGGGGTCCGAAAAATGTGTTTCATGTTAATTCCAATGGAGAATTTAGACACAGCTACAACCCGAACCGCTGGATGGAATTATACCAAATTTGGCAGAAAGGTAGCTTTTGGTCCAGAAAGCACCCTTTTTGTTATTTGGTGTAAATGCGTTCAGGGTTTTGTAGATATTGAATAAAATCCAAATTTGTATATGTAGGGATGTGAACTCACCGCAAATCCACCCGTGGTGACTCCGATGCTTCTGGCGCCAAAGCAAGGTCCTGATTGGCTTGGGCGCAACTTCACAGAAAAGTTGCGCCACCATTTTATATATCCGGAAACGGTCCCCGGGGCTGGAAAGTCACATGTAAAATAAATGAAGGGATCCGTTTAGAGCTTTCCTGACACCATGATTATGTAATAGATGTGGGAAAAACATGTACAATGGCCAGCAAAATACCAGAAAAACTTTTTTTATTTGGCCACTCGTGAGATCTGTGGTGCCGTCAGGGGGAGGGGTGGCGGGGGGTTCAGTGCGCCCCCTACCACACCCCCATGTTAATCCAGGACGGGTCCGCGAATCTCGCCATGAATCAAATATTTTTATATATATACACATGTATACTCACACGCCCACTGTGACACTTGTACACTTTCACACCCAGTCACACAAACATGCACCCACTCACACTGACACATTCACTCAGAGATCCACTCAGATGCTCATCCACCCACTCAAATTACCACAATGACGCGCCCACTTACAGACCCACTCAGAGACTCATGCACTCACTCACAGACCCACACAGGCATTGATGCACCCACCCACTCACAGACACTCGCACACCCACTCAGACACTCACACTCAAAGGTTGCAGGTTCTAGTTCGGAAATAAAATTACAAACACCTTAGGAATTCACTGAAAAATACAAAGGTTACAGGGATGTTATAGTTAGGCTCAGATTTCACTGGTACAAAACCATTGAAATTCACCAGTTATAGTTCCCTGAGCTAACTATAACTTATGCCCTCGCAATGCACTGCTTATGACCTCACATATAGCATTACTTATGACATGGTCAGTGACATCACTGATGACATCATCCACAGAACCACTCACACACCCACTAAGTCTCCCATACACTATCTCAAGCACCTGCTCCCACGCAACCATTAACAAACCCATTCACAGACCCATACAACTACTGACTCACATACTCACTCATACAGCCACTCACACAACCCACTCACCCATACAACCACTAACATACTCACTCAGACAGCTACTAACAGAGCCACTCACCCACCCATACAGCCACTAGGACAGCCACTCACGCATAAATCCACTTACACACCCGGGCCCTTAACCAAAGAGCCATTCACACCGCCACTCAGTCACAGATATAGCCACTTACAAACACACCCACTCACAACTACAACCGCTCACACAACCTCAACCGCTCACACAACCTCTAACTCACCCATACAGCTACTCACACACCAACGTATTCACCCATACAGCCACCCACGCGCACACCCATGCAGCCACTGATGCACCCACTACCACCCTGATACAGACCGTCACAGTTCCACTCATATCACAGATAGTAGAAACAGTATCACTCAGTAGTACAAAAAGAATAGTAATTTAACTTATGCAATAGCTTAGTATATATTTTAACGCTAAACATTTGCGAAACACTCACTGAATGATGTCATCAGTGATGTCACTGACCATTTCATGGGTGATGTAATATATGAGGACATAAGCAGTGCATTGCGGGGGCGTAAGTTATAGTTAGCTCAGGTAACTATAACTGGAAAATTTCAATGGTTTTGTACGAGTGAAATCTGAGCCTAACTATAACATCCCTGTAACCTTTGTTTTTTTTCAGTGAATATATATATATATTTGCAGAACACTCTTCACAAACTTAGAAAACGCGCACTACAGTGCACAAAGAACGATAAGGCAGTCAATTATGTTGCAAATTTTAATCCAGGTAGGGGTGTGTTGGCAGGCTAGGAATAAACACCCTTGAACTGCATTAAGTGGATGAAATTTATTGGAACTGCATAGAGAAGCACGGAGTTGTGAGTGCGGTGAGAAGCCTCCTTTTGGGGGATAAGTGTTGTGAATATTGGTAACGGCTCGGTCCTGCCGTACTCGTCACGCACCACCAGAGAAGCGCCCTTTGGTCAGGAAAATGGGACCCTGCGGAAAGGGATATATATATATATATATATATATATATATATATATATATATATATATTTGCAGAACACTCTTCACAAACGTAGAAAACGCGCACTACAGTGCACAAAGAACGATAAGGCAGTCGATTATGTTGCAAATTTTAATCCAGTGTGGACACCAAACAAACGACTCAACGTGTTTCGGCTTCTCGCACGCCTTGGTCACAGATTGAGAAACTAAGTGAAAACATAATGGAAATAGACATAAGTCCAAACATAAAAGAAGGGCTGGGGCTCGTGCATGTGCAGTTGATGCAACGGCCATTTGTAAGTGTTTTCACTGATAACATCAAGCATTACATAGAATAACATACAGGGGTGTAAAACTCCCCAAGTGACCATACATAGGTAGACACTGGGAACTACAGAATAGTGGCAAACTCAACAGTTCTTAAGGATAGAAGTATAATAACCGTATATTACATGTAGGACATTGCAAGCACATACTGCTGTTTCTCCAGTGACTCCCTCTGTAACAATAAGAAAAGGGGGGTGGGTAGAGGTAAAGAACTAAAGTGTTATGTGCCCATGCGAGTCTGGCACGACCAACTGTAGTGGAAAACAATGTTCTAATGAGTGTGGGCGTCTGGTCAAACTACTGGATTCCTGCCCCTACAGAAGGTGACTGTAGCAATAATAATCATGCCTTCGATTATGCCCTAGTGGGCAACGTTCAAATGTGTACAGCAACATGGTTCAAATTACTATATTACTGTACATCCGAAAGGTACCTTTTACAATAACTCTCGTACCTTCAATTATGCTCTAGTGGGCCCTGTAGGATTGTCATCAGTGTCACCATGCTAAGGAAATTGCATTAGCAACACAACACTTTTTCAAAACTGTCAAATAACACTAGAATGGGCAGGGAAGCAGCCTAGGATTAGGTGGGACGTGTGGACACTCCCATATGCACAAGGGGGAATTAGCACACCAGATCTACATTTATATTACTTGTGTGCCCAGGCGCAGTTTGCGCATTATTGGTATCACCCACGTCTGGTGGTAGAGACGGATGATGCCCACCCCATTCCACTCAATGCTATCTTACCACACAGACGTCCAGATGTCTCTAGATCAGAGATTAATACTATCCATTGCACCACACTGGCTTGGGGCGCGGGCCATTAAAAATCCTCTGTACCCTCCTGCCCTTCCCCTGAAGTTTTTCATCCAGCCATATCGGTCACACATGAGGCTGGAGCATATGCAAAGCTTGATAGAGCAGGGTTGAAGACTATGGGAGATGTATATCCTTGGAGAGAACTTTGTTGCTTTAGTGGATCTATCACCCAGGCAGCGTCAGACCCCTGCTCTTGACCTTCATATGCAATCGCCTTCAGGAGGCTATGAGGGAAATCTATCCCTTCTTTCCTGCAGCGCATCCGACCCGTGGCACACTTCAAACTTCACACACTAGCCCCACACGTCGCAGCCTCATCACAAGATTAAACAATGCGGCCCATTGAGACAGACTGACATTACTCAAGCATTCGACAAATGGAATTGTTATGTTTCGTATAGAGGCCCTAATATAGAAGCGTTCATATATGCCATATATGGTCATAATCGTATATGCCCTATTATGGTCTTATTCGTATATGCCCTATTATGGTCATAGTCTCCTATGCCCTAATATAGGCATGATCTTTCACCTACATTAGTTCCCTACAGTACACAACGAGCTCTGAGGGTTGAACGTTATCTAGTCTGTGGTTAGAACACTGCAGGGTTTTTCCCGAACACAGGCCTACAATGTACTCCTAAATTATGCATGAGCATTCACCAGCTACATCTCCCGCATAATATGTATGTACAAAGTTCACCCCTGACGTCTTCCTCATGGCAAACAAAGACCAATACAAACCATGCTGAGGGACGAGATACTTTAGGGTATAAATACACCACATCGTGCCACGGTAAGGGAGAGGGAACCGAGACTTCCATGCTGACACACTGACCAGAGACGCTGAGGCTCCTGCATGCAGTCGCCCCAGCTGACAGTGGTCTAACACAGCCCTTGCGGGTTGTCTAACTCGAGACCAGGACGGGGTCCCACACTCTCTCTATTCAGGTATGGGGGTTCGACTAAATTCTAGAAGGATTCTTGGCTCTTAGGCTTTTAGGCCTACACACATGCTAGGTACACTTAGGTACATCTAGTTAGGCATCGTAGGAGTACGCGCACTTTTGGGTGACATTTTATTATGCATTTTATATTCATGTATGTATTCATGATTCTTGCAATATGGTAGAACTGTACTATCCCTTCACTTTTATCGTACTGCTGGTAATATATCTCTGATATTGTCTGCTGGTTGCTGCAACACATATATTCTACACCAGAATAACAACTGTTCAATAAATACTTATTGAAACGCCCAGACTGTTTATTCTGTGTAACTCTCTGAGACAAACCGAACAAGTAAGCACGAGTGACTGAGCGAAAAGTAGTACATTGTTTCCACGATTCTGAGGGATCAGGGTTGTCATGATCTAAGGTTGCCAGAAACTAATCTCTCCCCTATAAGAGGAGATTCTAGTGGCACTGTGAGCTAGCTAATGCAAATCCGGCTAACATACACGGTGGGGGTGCACAGAAACAGTCTGCCACCAAGCCCACAGTTTGTTATCCAAACGCGCAGGTCCTGCAGGGGTACTATAGGAACTACACGACATGGCGCCCAACGTGGGTTTGGTACTTATTTAACAGTAGAATCTGAGTAGTTCAGTCGTGCTATTCTCAGAGAACCTACTCACCAAACCCCAGAGACGTCTGGAGTGGGTGGGCACAAAAATCCGCCGCAGCTGAGTAGTACGAAAATACTATTTATTGGCTGTTGGTTATTCAAGCTTGAAAGGACATAGTGTAACTAAAATTGTGCCTAAAACCTTATCAAAGTTTCTTTGAATCATTAGTCTGTGTTCTATACACGATGACTACCGCGGTCTTAGATCCTCTACAAATGCCACTGCCCCCATCAGACGACGAGGAAGATCCTGCGGATGCAATACAGATTGCACCAAAATTCAGAAGGACAATCACCATAAGACTATTAGAAAATGGTTTACAAGCCAGGGGTGGCGTGGTTGTTTTCGTGATTGAGGCACACGAGTCAAACAAAACAGAGGTGTTCTATTCATGGGTTACACTCCCAGCAGCAAATGCAATAACAAATACATTTCACTACTACATAGAAGGAGATGCACCACGGGAATATTGTCCGTTTGAGGACATAGAGATTCAACTCACTTACCAGGAAAATCATTACTGGTTTAATGGCACCCTACCCCACGTACAAAGAAGAGTAAGGTTAGGCCCACTCGGAGGAGAAGGAGCCACATGGCCGATACTAGCGGCTTACACACCGCATCCTGACATTGGCCCAATGCCACAGCCAGACTTACTCATAGAACACACAGATTTAATTAAAATCTACAGAAACCTGACTCAATTTGTCATGAGGACTTTAACAATCCAACCTGCACCAGGTGCAGCAAATAGTACTCCAGCTCAGGGTACAGGAAATAAAATTACTCCTCAAACATTACACGCGGTAATGGGCAAAATGCCCGCAAAACGCAAACAAATACCATTCTGGATAGCTCAGAAAATAACTCAGCTTGAGGCAGTATTTCCGAATACTACCACCTGTGATCAACACAGAATACTAACAATCTGCTTGCCCATGGGGATCACACCACAAGTAGAGGACTGCACCTCTTGGGGTACAGTCTTTGCTGCCATATATACCAGAACGCATGGTATCCCGTCATTAGCAGTAGTACCTGATGTATTGAGACAGATACAAAATGAGTATGGAGCAGAGCCTGCACTTAACTTAGGGATGAAGTTACTAAATAACTTTGACCAAGTATCAGCCATAATACTAGCTAAAATTAAGGGGGAAGCGGCTTCAGTGGCAATCCGCCAACGCCTAAGGGAGTTCAGTCCAGTAGATCAACAACACGAACTACCCAAAATAATTGAAACTGCATATGCAGAACTAGGCAGAGACAGTCTAGGTGGGAAAGCATTAAAACCACAACTGGTGGGCAGTCCTGAAAAGGACACTACAAAGCAGACACCTACTTCTTCTAAAAAGAAGTGGGAGAATAAAAAACAACAAAAGTCTAAAGACAGCAGATCTCAATCCAGAGGTAGGTCTCCTCAACAGGAGCCCTCTGAAAGTAGGTACAACCTCCGGAATAGGGATAATATTAAAAAACCTGACTGGTATCAGGATACTGATGCACGTTCCTCTCGTTCCTTTCAGGGTTCATCAACAAACTCGGAGAGGGAAGGACGGTCAGAACACAGACAAGAGGAGCGTACAAAGTCCAGAGACACGCAACGCGCTGCAGACTACGCACCTAAAAAAGAAGATAAACAAAAACCTCAGTTCAAAAAGAAGGTAGCAGGTCTTAAGATCAGACATGCCCAGATTTCTGAGGACACAGCTTCTGAACGGGGAATGGGCTCTGACGATGCTAGACAGCGCGGCAGAAGTAACAATTGCTCGCCAGAACCTGAAGGAATTTCTGGTGACAGCAGAGTTGTGAGTATATCACGGTGGAAACACCTGATACTCGGGTAAGTGTCCCACATAAGTTACATGAGAACACTCCGGATGGGTGGGGACAAGCCCAGGAAAATTAAAGGTCTATTTTGGAAAAATCTGTCATCTGGATATGACATCCTATTAGCAGAGCAAGATTGACCGCCAGCATTAGTCATGGAGTGCCCTAAGGGAGAAAAGGTCATTTTTCCAGCATTTTCCGATCTCGTTCCCATACATTTAAAACGTGCATATGCGCAGGAGTGGGCGGTTGCCCTATCTCCAGCATTGTACAAAAATCATGCTGGTTGGGATGAGGATTCAACGCACCACGTGATCCCGTTAAAAGTTTCACCAAATGCTCAAAGGCAATACCCTATAAAGCAGGAAGCTAAAAAACAAGTCGGGGAGATCCTAGATCAACTAGAATACTAGGGGGTGATAGACATTTGCACCTCACCAATGAACAATCCTTTGTTTCCCGTATCAAAACCTGACAACACATCGTTTAGTTTTAGATTACAGACATTTAAACACCTGCACGAAGACATTTGCAGTTCAAAATGCACACAGTGCCGCATTAATGAATAACATTGTGCGACAAAACAACACTTGATATCTCGAATGGATTTTTCGGCCAAAATATAGCGCCTGAAAGCAGGTATTTGACCGCATTGTCGTTTGCCCCAAGGGTATAAGAATAGCCCGGGGTTGTTTTCAGCAAGGGTAACATAGTTACTCCAAAATTTGGATGAAGAAGCATTGTCCTATGTAGATGATATTTATCTGACTGACGATGACTTACCGAGGCACTTGACCAGGGTGAGCACCATTATTATGGGATTCGCCTCTGAGGGCTATAAATGTAATTTCAAAAATTGCCCATCTCAATGTCCTGTTCTTGGTATGAGCTGTCAAGTGAAGGAAAAAAGCCTAGCAGCTAACTTTTTAGAAAAGTGTGCGCTGCTCCAACCTCCAAAATCATTAAAGAATTTACAATTAATTCTAGGATTCCTAAATTTTGGTCGTACATACATTTTGGATTACGCAGAAAGAGTAAAACCTTTCTACGACTTAATAGAACCTGATTTTTCAGTCAGACAATGGACACAGGAACATACCAATATCCTACCTTTACTACAGGAAGACATGATAGCTTCAAAACATTTACAGACACGCGTAAACGTACGCAACTTAGTGATCCGAGTAATAGCGGGTCAATGCGGGTACACTTATTTAACTTTCAATGAAGGCGAAACGGTACAAATCACACCTGTACACAAACTCAGAGATGCGTTTCACTTCAACAGAAAAAATCCTGACAGCAGTGCAGACCGCTGTAGCAAGAGAAAGAGCTCTGGCTCAGGGAAAGCGCATAATAGTCGTGACCCCAGTACCAGCCTTAGCGGCTGTTACAAAGGCTAGCATTCCAAATGTGAAAGCCTTACATCCCAGATGGATACGATGGGCTAATTCTCTTACTGCAACGGATGTTGACTACAGATTTGATCCAAGTTTAAAAACACAAGCATTTCTGCAATACGAACAAGAATATCCTCGACCTAATGAGATTTTGCCTCTAGATCAGTTATGAATATATTATTTACACTGACGGATCTGCTCAACCGGCCATAGGGAGTAAGCAAGCTTACAGCGCAGCGTGTGCAATCGTTAAAGGTTGCATGCGCGATGGAAAGTTCCATCCAAGTTGCACTAAAACGCAATCTCTAGGACACTGTACGGCTCAGTTGGCAGAATTAAAAGCACTAATACTGGCACTGGTAAATACGGAACACGAATTCCCCACACTAATTGTGTGTGATTCCTTTTACTGTGTACAGTCGTACAATGAATATTTAAATCATTGGGAACAAAACGGGTTTAAAGACGCGAAAGGTGGCACAATTGAGCATAAAATGCTATGGGAACAGGTAGTGGAGTTGAGAAACGAACTACCAAGGGCTCACGTGATACATACACTGAGTCATCAGCGTGATGGAGTTCACGTTGAAGGGAATTCATTGGCTGATGAAGCCGCAAAGGGGGCTGTACGCACAGCGTCCGTAGCTGCAATCACTCGTTCAAAAACGAGAATAGACGGCGAGATTTTGGTAGCTGTCAATGCTTCACGCAAAGGCAGCACAGCAGTACCTAAGCAATTTCCACTCAAGTACTCCTACAAGTAAGATGCTCAAAACATTCCATATGCTCAGATTCCTGAAGTGGGGGATAGAGTAATACCAAATATGGATCGTAGGCAAGGCTTAATTCTAGCAGCACATGAGGGTTTGGGTTCTGTGCTTACAGGCGTTACAGCGACTGTTTCTTTATTGAAACAGCGCTACTGGTGGCCGGGGTTAACAAAGCAGACCAAAGACTGTCTTAAAGTGCGACATCTGCCAGCAGATGAAGGGCTCCACCGTAACACGCCCAGCGCAGACACCATTACTAAAATCAGACAAACCTCTCGCATGTGTATATTTGGACCACTGCGGACCCCTACAATCAGATGGGGCCAAGAAATATATCATGGTTGCAGTGGATTCCTGCTCTAGATTCCTATGGGTTTGGCCTCAGCGCTGTGCTGACGCTCGAACTGTTATAAGAGATTTGCTGCAGTAGCTAACACCGATAATGCTGTATCTCCCAGCCTGGACACTTAATCTGGAATTGGCTCATCGCGTTCTGGGAAAGAATTCGGCTTCACCACTTTGTTTCATAAATAAACGAACTAAATTTGGAACACTTCCTAAATTGACACTTTCACTTGAGAAAGAAAGGCCGCCTTCTGCTTGTAGTAATGCAACTTTATAAGAGAGACAGAATTGACCTTTTCAAGTGGCAACAAAAGAATAGCTGACTTTTAACATTTTTTAATCATTTTTAAATGTCCTTTTAAGACCGTTTTTAGCAGTTTTTTTTTTTTGATAATCAAGTTTATTGGTTTTTAAAGGAAAGAACAAAACCACAATTACATTGGCAGCAAAATCAAGCATATTATTTGGGTAGTTTACAACCATAGAAGAAACGACAGAGACTTGTACACCCTTTTTTAGGGTAGAATCTTGCATACGGTCATCCCCGTTCAAGGAATATACACACCCCTTAAGATAATAGATTAAACCATTTACCCCAAATTTTCCCAAAAAGTTCCGGACAGCCCCTGGCTTCAAAGAGGGATTCTTCTTGGGTTCCACACCAGTCCACCCCCCCGTCTCCATTTCCGTATAGTAGGGGGCTTAGCCTGAGACCAGAGTACCGCTATATCTCGCTTCGCCACTGCAGTGCCAAGGAAGCGCTTGTCGGCCCGAGATCCATCGAGGCCATCAAACACACCCAGGATCAAACGTAGTGGGTCATGGGGAACCGTCCACCCCAGGGTCTGTGTGAGTTCCACTTCCACCCCCGCCCAGAATGGTGCAAGGACAGTACATTGCCAAGTCATGTGGTAGAAGTTTGCAGGAGCGTGGTTGCATCGCGTGCAGGTCGGGGAGGGCCGCAGACCGGCGCTGTATAGGCGTGCAGGAGTGAGATATGCGGTGTGGAGGTAGTAGAGTTGGACTAAACGCAACTTGGAGGAGGTCGTCAAGGTCTTGGGGGCCATGAGCGCGTCCCTCCAGTCTGCATCTTCTAGGGGCCCAACCAACCCTCCCACCGGGCACGTAGCAAATCTAGAGATGCGGGGCCGTTATTCACGAGGGAGCGGTAGATCCGCGACACCCCCTCTGCCCAGGTTCCCCATCATTACTTGGGCCTCGAGGGGACTAAATTCAGGGAAGGAAGTGGGGGACGGAATATGCACTCGGAGGGCATGCCTTAACTGCAAATATTTATAAAATTGGGAGGAATGGAGGGAGTGGCGCTGCTGTAAATCTGCAAAGGTTCTGATGTGGTCCCCAACCCAGACGTCCCCAAGAAGCGAGATCCCTATTTGATCCCACCGACGGAAGTCCCGGAGAGACGAGGCCTCCCGCAGCCAGACACCGCACCACAGGGGCGTCTGTCTGGTAAGTTTCCAGTCCCATTTCGTGTGGCGCAGGGCTGTGCGCCAGGCCAGGAGAACCGTCCTGGTGACGGGGGGGAGGACCTGCGGTATGGGGGCCCCATACAAATATGCCTGGAGCTGCGGGAAATCCAACAATCTGAGTTCCACCTGGTGCGCTGGATCGGACCAGCCGCCCGCGAACCAGTCATGAATCACGATAAGTCTCGTGGCCAGATAATAAAGGTGAAGGTTGGTTACCCCCATACCCCCGTCATAAGGAGGTATACGGCAGTGTGCTAGGGACATTCGCGGTCGTCCGCCCCCCATAAAAACCGGGTGAAGGTACTATCAATCTCACGAAACCAGCTCCCCGGGAGATGAAAGGTAATATTTTGTAAAATATATAAAAAGCGGGGGGAGAATCAGCATTTTAAAAGGGCACTTCTGCCAAGGGCGTTAAGAGGAAGGGATTGCCATCTCCTGAGATCCGCCTTGGCCTTGGTGACCAGGGGCGTAACATTCAGGGCCCATTCGAGGTCTGGGAGCAAGGCGACCCAAACCCCCAGATACTTGAAGGACTGCCTACGCAGGGGGATGGTCGTTTGCCAATCGAAGCAGGCACGGGACGGATGGAGGGGGACCAGAGTAGACTTCGCCGGGTTGAGCCGGAGGCCTGAAACCCGTTCAAAGGTGGAGAGTGTGTCTAAGCACCGTGGGCCGGAGTTCTCGGGGTCCGCCAGGAAGAGGAGGACGTCGTCTGCGTAAAGGGCGACCTTGTCGACCCGAAAGGGGTCCCAAGCCCAGCCTCGGATATGGGGATCCGTTTTTAGCTGTTTTTAAGAGAATTTTTAAATTGTCCAGATTTTAAGTATGGTCATTGTCATCCAATTCGAAAGTGGAGTGGGTGTTATGTCTCGTATAGAGGCCCTAATATAGACTCGTTCATATATGCCGTATATGGTCATAATCGTATATGCCATATTATGGTCTTATTCGTATATGCCCTATTATGGTCATAATCGTCTATGCCCTATTATGGTCATAGTCTCCTATGCCCTAATATAGGCATGATCTTTCACCTACATTAGTTCCCTACAGTACACAACAAGCTCTGAGGGTTGAACGTTATCTAGTCTGTGGTTAGAACACTGCAGGGTTTTTCCCGAACACAGGCCGACAATGTACTCATAAATTATGCATGAGCATTCACCAGCTACATCTCCCGCATAATATGTATGTACAAAGTTCACCCCTGACGTCTTCCTCATGGCAAACAAAGACCAATACAAACCATACTGAGGGACGAGATACTTTAGGGTATAAATACACCACATCTTGCCACGGTAAGGGAGAGGAAACCGAGACTTCCATGCTGACACACTGACCAGAGACGCTGAGGCTCCTGCATGCAGTCCCTCCAGCTGACAGCGGTCTAACACAGCCCTTGCGGAGTGTCCAACTCGAGACCAGGACGGGGTCCCACACTCTCTCTATTCAGTTATGGGGGTTCGACTAAATCCTAGAAGGATTCTTGGCTCTTAGGCTTTTAGGCCTACACACATGCTAGGTACACTTAGGTACATCTAGTTAGGCATTGTAGGAGTAGGCGCACTTTTGGGTGACATTTTATTATGCATTTTATATTCATGTATGTATTCATGGTTCTTGCAATATGGTAGAACTGTACTATCCCTTCACTTTTATCGTACTGCTGGTAATATATCTCTGCTATTGTCTGCTGGTTGCTGCAGCACATATATTCTACACCAGAATAACAACTGTTCAATAAATACTTATTGAAACGCCCAGACTGTTTATTCTGTGTAACTCTCTGAGACAAACCGAACAAGTAAGCACGAGTGACTGAGCGAAAAGTAGTACATTGTTTCCACGATTCTGAGGGATCAGGGTTGTCATGATCTAAGGTTGCCAGAAACTAATCTCTCCCCGATAAGAGGAGATTCTAGTGGCACTGTGAGCTAGCTAATGCAAATCCGGCTAACATACACGGCGGGGGTGCACAGAACCAGTCTGCCACCAAGCCCACAGTTTGTTATCCAAACGCACTGGTCCTGCAGGGGTACTATAGGAACTACACGACAGAATGCTATACTAGACACGCCCCTGGAATTCGAGGATTGGGGTTTCTGTTGCACGCTAACAGGTATGCTCACACTAAACTGTAACCTGCGAAACATTCATTTTAAGTATTTACAACAAATGTTTTGCACTCCTGTGAGGCTGTTCAGAAATGGGCTGAGAGTTGACGCGAACTGCATATGGTGTGGGGCATTGGATACGGATCTCATGCACCTAGCCTGGATGTGCGCCCCAGTCTGTCAATTCTAGGCACAGGTGGTGCATGCCCTGATGACAATGAAGCCAGTGGACTGCACTCCCTATATGTGTCTACTTGCCTTGGTCAAACCTTTGCAACCGGCCCATCGTAAGTTTGTTGCAGTTGCATTACTGTTAGCAAAATGAAGAGTGGTCATGAACTGGGGTAAGAGATCTGTATCCAAGCTCAAAAAGTGAATTTATGATATTGTATATTGCAAAGAGCAGCTGGAACTATTTGCTGAGGAACTGACATTGCACTCGTGCCCTAGGGATATATGGGGCCCACTTACAGCGTATCTACTGTCAACTACCGATATGGACTAGTACTTTGAGAAGTCCAGTAAATACGGGGCTGGGGAAAGAAGAACTGACATCACTGATATTGTAAGGTAATTGTGATATGTCTTGCTGCATGCGGTAATTGATGGCATTGTGTTTATACTATATTGTTTGTTTGCTAAAAACTCAATAAAAATAATAAATTAGATAAACGCAGCACAAAGTTCGTATTTCGATGTTTCAATCCACACTTATTTGCAGTGGGTCTCCTCTGGATAAAGTATGCTGCCTTATAAAACACCTAAAGATAAAATGTAAAGAGAGGCTATTTCTCCAGTATTGAATCTTTCATAGATTCACATGCTTGAATCTGTCCTGTCGTCATGGTGGGAGTCTCACGGTAGTTAGACAAGCAGTACTATAGAAGTACATAATAAACCAATCAAAAAAGAAAGGAAACCTTTAACATCCATCAGCATCTTTATGTAGGTCTAAACGTTGACCAATCGGAGACCAGCCTTAGACCTCATCTCCCCAGCAGAGCCACCATACCGCAGATTTCTAACCGCACGTCGTGTGTGAGGGAGTCTCCCTGAGCTCTGCTCAGTTTGTCAGTGAATGAACTTTTGACCCTGCTGAATTCACCTCAAGGTATTGGTTTTCTATCTTCTTTGCTTTCAAAGATGTCAGAGGGATCTAAGAAAAGGCTTTTTAGACCCTGCAGATCTTGTGGGGAGACAAGACTTTTCTCTGAGGACCCCCACAAGAACTGTCTCTATTGCCTATATCCCAAGCATACTGCCAAGGATTGTAAATATTGCAGAACTCTTTCGGCCAAAACTCTGAAGGACAGAGGCGCCAGATTGTTGTTACGGCTCCAGAAGAAAAAGTCCAGATCGGATTCTGGATCTGATGTGGAGGAAAGGCCTGGGCCATCCTCAGCTGAGAGGAAACGTAAAAATGAGGGCTCCACCTCATTAAAGACATAATCAAAGAAAATGAAGGCTGATAAACCTTCCTCTTCCGAAAAAGCAGCCCTGAAACAAAGATTCTGACCAGAAAAAATCATCATCATCTTCTGCTGCTTCTCTGCCTGTCACACCTCTAAAGCAGGCTTCTTTGACGAAAAAAGCTCCATTGACGGACCCGTCGACGACGACAGTGGCGACGGCCTCGTCGATGAGTACAGTGATGACGATAACCTTGCCGACGGCATCGACGACAACTACGGCTCCTACGATGGCGACATCGTCGACGGGCAGTCCGTCGACGGTGTTTAAGTCCCCTTCCAGACTACTGGAATTGACGAGGATTTCCTTCAGACGTCTCCTTTCGTCGACTGTCATTGGAGCATAAACAGGGCATTAAAAGGCATCAGTTAATCCAAAAATCTCCAAGCCGGACATCCCTAACCAAGATATGACTTCTGCCTCCATCTCACCTTTTGGATATGGAGGAATCCGGGGATGAGAGCTTGGTTGGTCCTGCTTACAGCCCATTACAGCTGAGGGTTAAATGCCAGGACACGGATGATGAGGATGATGCACCAATGCAGGACACGTCAGAGTTCATGGAAGGGGACGACTCCTTCACGGCTCGTCCTCAGGCACAACGATATGACTCTTTTCAGGAGCATTATCCATGCGAAGCATATGAGGAGCAGCAGGAGGTACGGAGAGATACCATGTTGGTACCAACCTCTCTGGTCACCGACCTTATCCATATGGTCCATGATAATTACAAGCGTTTTCCGGACTCTCACGCCCCAGTCCCTGGTATACAGGTTCCATCACCACCGCCAGTGGTTACTCCACCACTTGCATCTCAAGAGGAGACCAGCTTCTCGGACCATTACAATAAGAGACGATTACATTGAAAGTGAGGCTGACGATTAGCCTGAGGGAGAGCTAATCCAGGATCCAAACATGGTTGGCCGAGAATGGGATGACTACGTTGCTCCATCTTCGCCGTCGCCTTCCCCCCCCTCCTGGGAGTTCTCCTCCGGGAGATATTGGAGGTTTCCATGAGTTATTGGCAAGAGCTTCTAAAAGATCTGATTTACCTTTGCCCGTAGTCCAGACCGAATGCTTCCTCAATGATTTACAAAGATCTTGCTAGGAAATCGGTACGATCCATACCAATAGTGGATTATATTTGGGAGGAAGGGTTGAAGTTGACGAGGAACCCGGCCTCTGTTCCAGCTGTATTACCAAGGATGGAAAAGAAATACAAAGCCCCCGATTCTGCTTCTGCGTACTTGATCGGGCATCCTCGACCGGATTAAGTAATAATGCAAGCAGTGCAGAGGCGCTCCAGGAATCCGGCATCCCCTGCAGCGCAACCTCCTGAAGCATGTTGACGAGATCTGACGAACTTGGGTAGTAAAGGATAAGTCAGTTTCCCATTTTAGGGCTACTCAAGTGGGTGGCACAAGTGGTGTTGCAGTCCCACTAGTAGCATTTAGTTTACAGGCCCTGGGCACATGTAGTGCAATGTACTAGGGACTTAAACGTAAATTTAGTGTGCCAATTGTGGGTACATGAAATAAACCATGTTTAGGGGAAAGAGAACATGCACTTTAGCCCTTTGGTAGCAGTGGTAAAGTGCTCAGAGTCCTAAGGCCAACAAAAAGGAATCGGCAAAAGTGAGGCAAGCAGGCAAAATGTTTTGGAAAGAACACGCTAAGGCTGTCAGGTCTAACAACTTAAGTTTTCTTTTACTCATAAGCCATTCATTTGGATTTGAGGAAAAAAAACTCTTGGTCAAGAGTCATGGCTGTGGGATGAGCTGTAGCTATTTACAAGGGCTACTTGCTATGTCACAAACATTGGCATCCAAGCCCATAGTGCACCTACTGTGAGGTGGCTGGGATACTGTGTGGTTCATCCTGGGATACTCTCGAAGGATGAACAGCAGTTGACACAGCTTGTGTGTTTTTTAATGATGTGTTGATCCTTCTGAGTCGGCAAGAATATGCCAAAATGGTGCCTGTGCTCCCTGGTCAGTGAGATGGTTTAGGAACTGGAAGCACAGTGCCTGAATTTGCAGGGGATTGGTGGTGAACAGTTTGTGATGAGAGTTAGACCTTTTTGTCCATTGAGGGGCCTGTAAGCCTCCTTCCTTTGTTAGAGGAGGCTATATTTCATCTTACTCTGCAGTCGGAGACTTGGCCATAGGGAGTGGGGATGTGTGAACAAATCTTCATCAGATGATATGAAGAGGCATTAAAGATGGGAACTGTGCCCCATTGGGAGAGGACTGAATGGCTCTGAGTGATTCATGGGGTGGAGAGGACAGCCTGGGTGGTCTCTGTAGTGAGTGTAGGAGAGGAATCAATCAATCGATGTCCACAGCTCAAAAGTTAAAGATCAAGAGTATTCTTAACATGCATAATTTTCGCCTTGTTTAGCTATGGCCTTGTTTAGCTATGGCTGCACTGAGATCAATCTTGACAGAGTACACAGTGGGTCTGTAACAACCTTTATGTCCCAGATTGGTTCTTGAAAAATGTCACAATTTCAAGAACAAGGAGAACCGAAGGTTTATTTTTGGGCTGTTGGGAAATCTCCCAGGATTACAGCTCTTCACTGTTTCTAGACATTTCTTTGGCCACGTTACCGAGCAGACTCTTTTAAACCGATCAAGGAGAAGATGAGAAAAGTTAATGTCTGCTATAGATAGACCTCTCTCTGTGGAATGTCCTTCAAAATGGACAGCAAGGCAGATCACTTCACATCGCGAGCCAAAGTGATGAAGGTGTCAAATTCTCTCTTGAAGTGCACGGGTGGACCACTCTTGAGATCACTTCACTGATCCTCCCATACTCTCAGTTCTGCGAACTGAATTTCTACACCTGCAAACGTCCTTGTAGGCCAATAGCATTGACTCCCTGGGCACAAATCCTTGGCGTGGCTCCATGCTTCTGGCGCAGAAACAGTCACGTACAAACTGAGGTCAGCATGCTGGGTTGGTACCTATGTAGGCACCGCACACATCACATCTGACGTGGCTAAGTCAAAGCTGTCTGACGTCACCTATCGACTCATAGGTGCTGCTCAAGATTTTCCAGATCCAGTCCGACACCTGGGGAATATTCTACGGTAAGGAATCTGCGGCTAGATAGTCTACCAGATAAGGCCTTACCTAAGGTAAGTAACTTGTTTGTTAACATTATGTATCACTTCTCTGTGTTTTCACCAATTTTAATTTCCTAACATTCTTTCCCACCTGATGCGCCCCTATTCTCCGTAGCCTTTCCCTAACTGGTTTCTCTTCTACATTTTGGGATTAAATGGGCTAAAACAACAAGAACCTACTCTGCTGAAGTCTTCTTACTTGCTAATCAACTATAAACCGCTTAGTTTAAACTGAAATCGTGAGGATCCCAACGAGTCCATCAAGCAAGTTGCAGATAGATTTGTACATAAACAAATAAAATTCAAAAACTCTATTGTCAATAAATCTTTCACGATTAATGGAAAATGTTCTCAGCAATTAAGAAAAAAAAATTGTTCACAAAATAAAACGTTTTGCAACGGGGCTTTTGCAATTGTAGTTTAATAAATTATTTTTTTCTCTCACAAAATGTCTAGTGACCTTTGCAGCAGCAGTCCGTCAAATAGCGTCTCGTCAACACTGTATTCATAAGTCTTTGCAATAGAAGTTCATCCAATAAAGTCGCTCACGGTTTCTGCAACTCGAGAGAGATTAGTGCAACAAGGCAAATGAAGTCATGAATCTTCAGTGAAGCTTCAATTATACGTGAGCGTTAGCATGCTTTTCCAGACAGGGTTTTCTGAAACCCACGACGCGTTTGTGCGCACACAGTACAATTAACGAGGATGGCTTTTCTTTCTCTGTGCTTGTATTTCAGTTTTCTGAAGGTCCTGACGGAGTGTTTCCCGATGTCTCTAAATCAATGTAACAGTTAAGGAATCATTTAAGACCAACTGAACTGCAGACAAAATGCTCCATGTATAAACCGGATACCGAAGAGGACGTGTTTGAGGTGTGCGCTTAAACACACACTGCGTCACATACAGCAACTGGCCCACGCATTCTGACAGCAGCCCCATGCTTAATTTGAGCCGGTGGTTTCCGGTGCTCAGCACGGCACTTAATCATCAACACAGGTGCTTTTCATGAGCACCAGTTAAGGACACATTCATTTCGACTCGCGAGATTAAGTGATTTGCCCAGAATCACAGGATGTTGAGCCGACGCCGAGGCTCGAATCTGGTTCCCCAGCTTCGAAGTCAGCAGGTCTGGCCATTATGTCACACCCTCTCCCCACTTTCATGATTAGCAGTTGGTTCTGTTTTAGGTGGCGCTATCAAATTTTTCCAACTTTTATCATAAGTTTGTCCCTCTGTTTAAACACGGACTCTGAATCCGCATAAATCATATTTAAATGGTAGCCCCACCCCTTGACACAAGTTTAATTAATTTCGTTCAGTCAGATTTTCTGTGTCAGAGAGCAAAAGTTCCAATGGAAAATGATTTTGAGCCCCTTCTCTTCTCTCCATTGAAACGGATTTTCGCTAACTCTACCATGCTGAACCCAAATCTACTGCCCATTTTTTATTGTAAAATTTATGGAGTTTTAACAAATGGCAAAATAAATCAAGAACATAAACCAGCATTGGCAAAGCCAAATTGGTCTGGCGTTGGGTGCCGCCAGCCATTCGGTAATTTTTGTTTTGTCTTAGTTTTAGCAAAACGTTATTGTTTAGGAAGGTGCCGGGCGCTCATCAGTCTGAACAAAAACATTGGGTAAAGGCAAAAATGTTTTGGTCTCAAAAAAGCACACATTGCTGTAGTACTTCATGGCACTGAAGGGAACTACTTTGTGTGTTGATATGCTCTTTGTGAAAGGGTCCGTGGCTGCAGTGGGCTGACACACTGCCCTTTGATGTATGCTGGAGTGGTGGAAGAAACAAGCATTGACAATGCCAATAGGTCTCACATTTGCAAGATTTAGAGCTACTGGCGTAAATGAGAATGTCTTTTACCCATGTGTTTTGGCTTGGAGTGGAGTGGATGTATGTTGTGTGGAGTGGAATTATGTGAGTTGGATTGGAATTGTTAGTTGTGGAATTGTGTGGAGTGGGTTTGTGTAATGGAATTGTGGCATGGTGGATAGATAGGGGTGAGAGCTGCACAGACTAGATGGACCGGAAGACAAAGAGGGATAGGTAGTTTGTGCACGAAGTGTGAATGAACTTCAGACAGAGGAGCAGAAGGAGTGCATGAGAAAGAGGGAAAGAAGGGGAGAGCAGGTGAGAGACGCATAAAAAGGAAGCACCGTGTACGCAGAAGACACCCCAAGAAGAGGAGGAAAGCATGGGATTCAGGGGCGGAATCCTTAAAGTCACAGGAAAGAAATTGTACTCGATGACTTGAAGTCTCATGAGGGAATCGGGAAGAGTGCGTGAGAGAGTATGAGAGAGAGGGGGACTGGTTGCTCTTCCCAAACCAACCTTATTAACCTCAAACTAAGGCAGGTGTTCGGAGAGGCAATGACCACCCACTAGTTGACCGGGCACCGAGAATGAGCACCGGCCCGAGAGGCGTGTGAGCCGACAGAGCAAGGAAAGAGACTGGCTGTGCACATCTTCCAGTTTCCGAATATAAGTGCGAGCAGAAGCGTGACGAGAGGGAGATGCACGCAAGGGGTGCGAGAGGTAGACAAGTGCACAGCGTGAGAGAGGTACAGGAAGGCAGCATGTGTGAGCAGGCAGTACTGAGAGGAAATAGGAAGTGGAGGGATGAGAGGGGTCCATGGGGGTGCATAATGAGAGGGAGCAGTAGGAGTGCCAGGGACAGATGGGAGGGACAGTGGGATTCCGAGTGAGAGGACAGGGTCCGTGGGAGTGAGATGAGAGATGAGAGATGGCAGTGGAAGTGTGAGTGTGAGAGAAAGGTGACAGGGTTGGTGGGAGTGTGAGGGAGAGAGGAGCAGAACTAACCGGAGACATTACACCACCTAGATTAAACATGGACACATGCGCTTTTGGAGCAAGATTTAAAAATCCTTATTGAAAAGATGAAGCAACATGATATAGTTATTGTAGGAGGCTGGCTTAGTATATGGTGCTCACCTATGTAAGTGTAGCATCCTGCACTAATCCAGACAACCCTTATGGTGATTTTAGTGGTCTTAGACAACCTAAGAAAGCTCTCTTAAGTGGTAGCTGTGGAGAGCAGCCTTCAGGCTTAGTCCAGGAGGAGTGTAAAGCAGCTTGTTTTACCAGATCTTAATCTTATTGTTATAGGTTAAGTGAAAAAGAACCACACAGTGTATTTATAAAAATAGGTATTTATTATAAGGCACTCACTAACACACAATGATATCTCCTAACCGGAGATATAACACACTGCACTTGAATAAAAACAGGTAAGTAGCACGAATACACAGTGGTCGCCCGGAGGGAGACTAAACCATATACTAAAATAGAGGGATGCGAATCGTGGCTCGAGTCCAGACTGTACCCAGAAGACGTAGAAGTGTTGGGGACCCAAGGAACCACTCGAGGTAAGCACCCAGGAACCCCGCGGAGGCCGTGTGCAGTGTAGCAACTCGACCGTGTACTCAATTCAAATCAATGGGTAAGTCGCGGTTGCAATTTTAAAGGAGAAGGACCCTTCCCAGTGGACCCTGAAGAAACCTCGTGTAAGCCAACCCACCTGTGGATACCCTAGGAACCAGTGTACCTACACCAGGGAAGCCAGGTGCATAGGTGTGAAGTGGCGTCGGAAACCGCCGTCGAACTCAATGGAGGACTTCAGGAAGATGCCGCTGTTGAAGAAGGTAAAAGTGTCCGGTGGAACCCAAAGGTGGATTCAAGTTGAGAAGTACTTGCAAGAAGAGGCTCCGTCCTTCCACCCTTAGTTATCCTGCCTACTTCCAATATCCCCCGCCATCCGTGCGCGCTCAACTGGCGAAAGAATACCTCAGCAGTGGTAGCCAACGTCCGCGGCTGGACGAAAGTGTGGAGGGCGCGAAACGACGCATTTGTGCTCCAGTGGTGCCCGACATTGAGAGAAGCGCCGTCAGACACACCAAACCGCGCGACTGGTGGTCGTGAGGAGCCCAGCCTTCCCGGGCCGCTCAGTGTGCCGAAGTGACCATCGAGGAGGAAGACTGCAGCTGTCCGCCGTCTGCGCGACCCTCCTAGCGACGCTTGCTGACCTGACTATGCCGTGCCCTGCAGCAATTCCACGGTGAGGAACGCGTGCGCAGGGTGAACCGCCGTGGCCTATGGCGACGGCCTGCGGGGCACGGGCCTGCACTCGCGGGGCCGCCGTTACAATCAGTAGGGGGCAGCGGACTACTAGGCCCCTCCCCTCTGAAACCCCGAGATCCCCTTCATCGTGACAGCTGGTGGGCGCCTGGGTACCTCCTGCGGGGAACAAAGCGTGGAAAATGGCTGCCGATGCCCTAAAGCGACCTCCTGCAGCCGCAGACAAACGTGCAGTGACCAGTCCGCCACACTAACCACGAGGGCCTGCTGTGCGTATGCGGAGGTAGGCGGCCTGCCTCCCCGACCTGCTCCCCACCCACCGGGAGAGCTGCCGTCAACGGGGTTCGGGTAAACACTACTACCACGACCCAGAATTGCACCACGACCCTAACTGACGCAGCGAGATAAACGAGCATAGACGCTCCATAGAGGACTCACTCAAAGCTGAGGGGAAAACCGTAGGCCTGTAGAGGCGGCCCACGTGGTGTGGGCCTGCACCGCTGGACCGGGAGCGAGGCGCGGTCACATCACGGAGCCCCTCAAGCTCAGAACCTGCAGCACTCCCTGTGTCGCTGTTAAAGGGAGTTGGCCGCCTGCTGCTGAGGAGTGCTTGGACCACCCTTGTGCCACTGTGGCGGTTGGAAGGGGAATAAGCGGCCTAGCTACTTCTGCGCGGCCTCTGCGCCGGACCTGAACTGTATGCCCCGGAGGCGGACAGCCTGCCCCTGCCAGCACCCCCCTTATCTTCGGCTGAACTGCTGCTGCACGAACCTGCTCAGCTTGCAAATGCACCCTGAGCCGTTGAGAGGCGATAAGCAACAGTGGTGGGGGACGGTAATCACCTGACTCGAGCGGTGGGGCTGGCCTGGGCCTAGCTGGCGGTACTCTCCCAGGCGCAGGCCCGCTCGGGGGTCGGATCGGGCCTAAGCCGCCTGCTCAAGAAGTCAGTAACCACCAGCCCCACACACAGCGAGGACAACTCCACACGACTGGACCTACCACTGCATCAGTAGGGTCCCTGCCCCGACCTGTCCACGTCTAAATAGACTGGCGGCAAATGCCAACAGCGCAGCAACTAGTAATGGGCCGTCTACGCACCAACACCCAACAGCAACACACGCGGACTGCCAGCTTGGAATCGACAACAGCGCAGGGCGACACAAACACAGATATGCCACGCGCAATGCTCGCCGACAAGCTAGACTCTGTCCTGGCAGCGGTTGAGAGGATAAGATTGGCGTTGGAGCAGACCCTCACCTCACTGGAATCCAAAATCGACAAGGTTACCTCAGACTTCACCCTCCTGAAAGCCGATCACCACAAACTCGGGGACAAAGTGCGCCTCCAGGAACAAACTTTGGCAGAGCTCAAACCGGTCGCACATCACCACACTGCGGCCCTCCAAGACGTAATAGATCGGGTGCACGTCCTTAAAGACCAGGTAGAAGATGCAGAGGGGCGCTCGCGCCGCAATAACATTCGCGTCGTGGCACTCCCGGAGGGAGAAGAGGGACGACAACCGGAAGAATATGCTGAACGCTGGATCAGAGACGTGCTCCCCACTGGTACCCTGTCACCTCATTTTGTAGAGCGAGCGCATCGTGTCCCAGCACAAAAACCACCGCCGGGAGCCCGTCCGCGCCCATTCCTGTTTAAAGTCCTCAACCATAGAGATAGGGACTCGATCCTCCGCGAAACCCGCAAGTTAGCAGACATAAAGATAGGCAACAGCAAAATCATGGTCTTCCCAGATTACACAGCACAAGTCCAGCACCGCAGGAATGCCTACACTGCTGTGAAAAGTCAGCTTCGCGACCTTGGCTTAAACTACTCACTGCTATTCCCTGCCCGACTACGTCTTGTTGCAAAAGGATCGACACGCTTCTTTGATTCACCTGCCGAAGTCTGGGACTGGCTGGAAGAATCAGGCACATTGACCGGCCCCCGACCGCCAGTGACGGAAGAGCCTAGAAAATTCAACAGGACAAGAAATCGTCGGAGCCAAGCACAAGGGGCATCGTTCGGAGACCGCTGCAGCCTCCACGGCACCTGACCCAGCGCAGAGGAAAGCGGAAAGACAGGAGGCACTACAAATGGTTCCGACGCTGGGAACTGCCACGCAGCACTCGGACTGTCAGCAGAGTCCATCCAGGTCCTCAGCCACTGGATACTCCACGCCATCCAGATTCGAAGACCCTGAGGAGTTCCCAATGCCGGAGGTTACGCCGCAAACGGCTGATGACATTATATGACTCTCTCCAAGGCCTCCTGTGAACTGTTGAGCACAGCCCACGCAAGTACCCGCCATGCCGGCAAATGTTGTGATACATGATATGTTGACCATGTTACTGTTTTTCTCTTTTTACACAGCGCGGCGCTGCCTCACGCATGCGTACACCCAATCCGCGCCTAGCATCACATTAGGGGAACAGTGCTGCCCACGCCTTCCTCCCTTGCGCCGCGGATAGGCCGTGGGGATATCTGACCGAAACGCGGCAATAAGGGGCACACTGCTATTTGCCGTCTACACATCACCCACATCCAGGCCACACTTCAGTTTGACAAACAATTCTTAGCCCTCAGCGGGGCAACATAGTTTGGACGAACCTTCACTTGGAGCTCGCCCTTATGGTTAGACACAGTTTAGTTCACGTATGTACCCTGTTTTTAGTAACACTGAGCTGGAACACATCCCTGCAGACCAGGAACTGTAACACTTTAACCCCCCAACGCCGATCCCGTAAACGTAGCAGAGGGGTATGACGCAGGTCAACATGGAACATGCGTGGTATACACACACCGTTGCGTAGATACTAGATCTATGCCTCTCTACGACGCAGGGCCACTGACCTAGCATTGCTCCAAGAAACACACATGTCCCACGTGGAACTGGGGCACCTCCGCCGCCGTTGGAGGGGCCAAATACACGGCACCAGCTATTCTGCACACGCTCGAGGCGCCCTTATCTGGGTGAGAGCAGGGGTACCGTTTACATGTGAACAGACGCTAATTGACCCCGAAGGCAGATATGCGCTTGCGAGCGGGAGGTTCAACGGTCAACCGATCCTCATTGGATCCATTTATGCCCCGAATGTCAGTCAACCCACATTCCTCGAAAGCCTCACAAAAATCCTAGCAGGGTGGAGCGGAGTTCCCTGGCTCCTGGGGGGAGACTTTAACTCTGTGCTCATTGTAGACCTAGACAGATCGTTCCCGCCTATGTCCAAGACAGCCACGACGTCCAACGCGCAAGCACTCGCACATTGGTTGGCACATTGGGCACTATTGGACATATGGCGCGCTCTCAATCCTGTGACTCGGATCTAATCACACTACTCAGCGGTGCATCACTTGCATGTGCGTCTAGATAGGATAGTGGGATGCCCCGCTCTGCTCCCTCTGGTCCATCATATAGACTATCTAGGTTGGACTCACTCTGACCACAACTCCCAGCTACTGACTCACCTGGGAACCTGAGCGCCCCCCTGCCCCCATGTGGAGACTCCAAACAGCCGCACTTGAAGATCCACCTTTTCGCTCCTCCCTGGGCAGGGCGATCCTTACATATTTTGAACTTAATGAGGACACAGTAGGTGACGTGCTAATAGAATGGGAAGCCCACAAAGTCACGATAAGGGGACACTGCATGGGCGCGACATGGAGCATACGCAAAACCCTCACCTCTAATCTAAATAAAATAGAATTAGAGCTGCTGCGCTATGAGACAGAAGGGGAAGGCGAAGGCAGAGAGTCTCCAGCTGGGTGAACTGCGCGCACAACACGCGGAGCTGATGGAACGCCTCCGCTGCCACAACTACACTGCGCACACGGCCCGCGCTCATGCCACCGCTTACCGCGCAGGTTGCCTTCTGGCTTGGCTGATCCGCCAGGAACATGCCCGCACACCGATGGCTGCGCTGCGCGATGACACAAGGCTTCTATTACGCAAGCAATGGGACATTCACGAGGCCCTAACGCAACATTACCTACGGCTGTACCAATCCCAAAGCCACCATGCTCCACACCTCCTCTTGTCCTTTCTAGAGCAGGTGCAACTACCTGAGGTGTCGCCGACACACAACGAGATACTTGACGCCCAGGTCTCGGCAGAGGAGATTAGAGAAGCAATTATGTCCCTAGCCACGGGAAAGACCCCGGGACCAGACGGACTCCTGGCAGAATATTACAAGACATATCAAGTGTCACTGGTACCATACCTGTGCACCCTCTACGCGGCCGCGGTGGACAAAGGGCGACTCCCTCCCACGCTATGTGAAGCACATCTGATCTCGCTACCCAAACCCGATAGAGACCCAACAGACATAGGTTCATACCGACCCCTAGCCCTACTCAACACAGACTATAAAATCTTAGCGAAACTCTTAGCGGACAGGTTAGCGCAGGCAGTCCCTGATCTGCTGCATGCGGACCTAAACGGCTTTGTGCTGTCCCGGAGCACTTCACTTAATCTGCGTCACTTTTTTCGAGTCGCCACCTACTCTGCACATGAATGGCCGAGAGCGGGCTGCTTTGTGCTTGATCTCGAGAAAGCATTCGATTCCCTCGAGTGGAATTATATGTTTGCAACACTCGAAAAATACAAATTCGGCTCCGATGTTTTTACAGTTAACCTGCCTACTCTACACGAACCCTGTGGTGAGAGTGAAATTGGGACCATTCGTCTCAGCCGTCATTCCGGTGCGACGGGGGACGAGATAGGGCTGCCCGTTGTCCCCTCTCCTTTTCGCGCTGCATGATGGCATACCATTGGGCGATGGCACACACGTGGTGTCGCTATATGCAGACGACCTGTTGATCTATTTAAGAGACATCACTAGGGCGCCAGAACGACTAGCCCAAATCCTTCAGGAATTTGCAGTTATATCTGGGTTAAAAGTAAACATCGCTAAATCTAAATTATATACCTTTAAAGAGGATTGCCAAGATCCAGGCCTTGTACTCAATGGCGTAAGAGTGCAATGGAGCTCTGACACATTCCGATACTTGGGCATACGCGTGTATCGCCAGCAGCTAGACCTCTTTGACGGGAACTTAGGTAGAGCGCTGTCGGCGGTGAGATCCCAGATGCAATTCTGGAATACGCTCCCTCTTGCAGTGGTCGGTAGAGTGGCACTACTCAAAATGGTGGCCCTGCCGAGATTCCTGTACTACTTTGCCACTCTGCCCCCCTACGTTCCCGCCTCCTTTTTTTACCACACTGGAGAAGATGGCCAGGGACTTTATCTGGGGCCCTAACCGGCACAGAGTGGCGATCAAAAAACTGTATTTGCCCGCTGACCAGGGAGGCCTGGCAGCGCCCTGCTTCGAGCACTACTACCTGGCAGCCCAACTTCAGTGGATTGCCCAATGGATGGCAGATCGCCAGCGCGACGACACGGCGACCACGCACCCACCGTACACGCTCCCCCAGATCCTTGCGCTCTTCCACCCCGGCACAAAGGTGCGACCCCCTGAACCCCGATTCCTGAATGTAGCGTACAGGTGCTACAGCAGAAGCCTTTATCTCACTCGGAATACACTGCCTTACGCCCCTGCGCTCCCCCTGGAGGGTGCACCTTCTGGCTGGGCAACGCTCGCAGCTGCTGAACTCCAACACTGGCAATGAAGCGGGGATACAAACTCTGGGCGACCTCTATCGCGAAGGCTCCCTTGTTCCCTACACCACACTAGTGACTGACGAAGGACTCCCTGCAGGGCAATTCCTTCTACACCGTTCGTTGATAGCTATGCTTTCCGCGAAATGGGGAGACCTAACCTCTGAGCCACAAACTCATCTCACTGTGCAATATATACATGTCATGGGACGTGGTAGGCACCTAACGCGGTGGTTCGCGGCCTCGTTGCGACAACACGCAGCGGTAAACCTAGATTCCCTCCGCCACAAATGGGAACATGATCTGGGCCGGCAACTCACAGATAAGGAATGGGAGTGGGCGCTGGCCAGCCCAGTACAGATCCCTAGAAATGCTAGATTTCGACAAATCCAATACTACATCACACAGAGGGCGTACCTCACACCAGCCAACATTAACCGCTACTTCCACCGGGTTGACTCTGCCTGTCCCAGGTGTACTACTGTAGACGCAGATTTGATACACATGCTCTGGGGCTGCACCAGATTGAGCACATATTGGGAGGAGGTAGCATCCACACTCCGCGCCTGCACCGAGAGAGAGATACCCTTTGATTGGCCAACATACCTGCTGCACGTATTCCTTAGGACACGAACCACTAAAGTCACCTCTAGATTCCTAGACCTGGGCATGGTGACAGCCAAGAGGCTAATCACAAAACGCTGGAACGCACCTGATCCCCCACATATACAAGCATGGAGGCACTCTACCCTTGCATGGGCCAGAGCTGAGGGCATAGCACTGCGGCGCGAGGAAACCATGGGCCTCAGGAAGACGCCTATCTCTGCAGGCTGGGAAGCGATCCTGGTGACATTACAACAGTGTGCGGATCAATCAGGTCAGCCCTTGCAAACACCCGACACGGTAGGGTAGCCACGCACATGCGTCCAGCAACCTTAAACCACTTGTAGACACTAGACCTGTTGCCACTTTGCTATGCAATGACCACTTGCCAAACACTACTTACCAAAGCACCTACGGGGGGGGCGCACAAAATGATGCGCGCATACACAAATATTTGCAACCACGCAGGGATGTTCCAGCTCTCTTCCAAGTTCTGTACCCCAACCCCGTTGTTTTACTTCCTCCGCTCCATTATTGCATGTACACTACGACAGTGGAATCTAAGCTGTACCAGACCCGATGCGATACTTGCAATGTATTAACCCTGTAAAGAACATAGGTAATAATGAGCCGTACATGCAGTGGCTGGCAAAAGTAAACTGTACATTCTAATATTTCATCATACCCACTGCAGTAACAATTGGAATGCTCAATGTCACGTTTAAGTACACCGCAGTTATGTCACTACATGTTGTAGCAAACTGTTTCAACTGTCAGAAATGGAAATGTGAAAAGTATTAAAAACTCAATAAAAACATATATAAAAAAAAAAAGAATTAAAAAAAAAAGAAGAGGGTTCAGAGTCTATGCCACTCAGGAGTGACCAGGAGGCACGGGAGACGAATGCCCACCGATGTCAGGTGATGCGGGAGAGTTGTCGACCAGCTGTGGAAGGCCAGGAGCTGTTCACGAGCTGTCCCACGCCGGATAACGAGAGCTGAAGGGTCGGTGTCCGTCCGGAGCACCAACAAGCCTTGGTGACCGCAAACAATGTGGCAAGTGAAAAAGGTGCAGAGTTAGGACCAGCAAGATCCAAGTGACTCACCATAAGCAGGGGAGTCGGAGTAGGCCCCGAGCAATCAGGGGAGCCCACTGAAGTCAAAGAAGACCCTCAAGAGGACCCACAGGCCGGAGGCACAGGAGTTGCAAGAGGACCTCTAGCAGCTCACCAAGGATGCAGGCTCACGGTGCAAGAGATGCAGTGAGGACGAAGATATTGGTCGTAGGAGATGCTGGAGGCTGGAGCCTCTTGGAGCCCAAAGATCTCTGGTGAAGAGAGCCAACAAGCCTTGCAACGGCAAATCGACGCGGTGCAAAGGGGTTTGGTTCCTGCGGTTCTGACTCAAACTCGGAGAGAAGACAGTGCAGGCCTCGAGGGAGTTGTAGAACCACCACCTGTGCTGCTGAGCCTTTTAGAGTCCATGGGAGCCCAGGAGCAGCAGACTGGTCAGCTTGGTTGCGGTGCCTACAGATGCAGGGAAGTGACTCCTTCACTTCAAGGGAGATTCCTTCAGGTGCCTTGGATGTCCACAGGCCTTGGAAGGATCCTGTATGGAGCACAGGTACCGACGTTGCAGCAGACGAGCAGGACGACGAGACCAGGAGCAGCAGGATTCTACCCAGTTGCAGTCTCAGTGCCCAGATCCAAGTCCAGCGAAGTCCAGAGTGCCCAGACGGTCGAAGATGAAGTGGTGTCTTAATCTGAATCTTGTCCCACGACGGATCGAGGGACCCACCCACAGGTAAGCCCTTAAGTACCCTAAGGAAAGGGTGGGGACGATTCAGGGTTCCCTCCCAGAGGAGGGGCCAGACAGTAGGGAGGATACTCCTATGTCCTTTGTCCAGTTTCGCACCAGAGCGGGAGACAACGGCTCCCTGAACTGGTTTGAACTGGAGTATGCAAGGAGGGCACCAAATGTGCCCTTCAAGCAGTCTCAGTGGTGCTTGCAAGCGCCCCCACCCTGCCCCAATACACTAAACCCTGTCTGGGAGTTGGCCACACCTCCCTTTGACAGGATATCTATTGTTCTGCTTCCCCTGCTCGAGCTTGGCTCAGCAGCAGGAGGGCAGAAACATGTCTCTGGTCGGCAGCAGCCCTAGCTTGCTTTCCGGTTCTGGAAGACTGGTACCGGGAGCACTGAGGGCCTCCCGGAGGAGCTTTACTGTGCATGGAATCATACTCCCACACCGTTTACGGTGTAGGGGTATGATTCCAACATGTTTGATTCCAAACATGACAGGGTTCGTTACAGCCCGTTTAGAGATGGTCATCCCGTAATGAAGCATGGCAACTCTATGTATCGTAATGGCTGATGCACTTACAACCCGGGAGAATGGACTCCGAAGGTTGTAGGGGTGCCCTGCTCATGCAGGGGCACCTTTGCACTTAGAACCAATCACCCTGCCTTAAGGATTGAAAGGCCTGCCTTAGGGGTGACTTATAGGTTTTAAGTGTAGTGACATCAGATATAGGGAAACCTATATCTGTCGTAAGTGGAGGTAGCATCAGCTTACACAGGCTGCAATGGCAGGCCTGGAGTCACAATTTGAGTGGTCTCTCATGGGTGGCATAATACATGCTTCAGCCCAAGGGAGACCTCTGGTGTACCTATTACCTGGGTACCATATACTGGGGACTTATAAGGGAACACCAGTAGCCAATCTGGGGGGTACCTAAGTACTTACCATAGCCAATTTAGGGGAGAAAGCACAGAGACTGGGGTCCTTATTAGCAGGATCCCAGTCAGACTAGTCAAACAGCATAACACCAGGCATAAAGTGGGGGTAACCATAAAAGCAGATACTACTTTTCTACAGTTATCTTCTGTTTGAGACTGTTTCCCAGCATGGTACACAGAGTGTGTTTTGTGTAAGCGGTGAGCACATGATACCAATTGTGCAGGATGTGGCCAATAAACTTTCCACAGGCTTGCAGTCTGCAAAATCTGATTGAAGCAGCAATATGTTGTATCTTCTAAGATACCAACACTCCTACTGGGAATACAAGTCACATAGATCACAAAATGTAAATGGCAAAACTGAAGTCTGTTTTGCGAAGTCACACTATGCCCATCCCCCAAATGTGAAGTGCCTACAGCGTCTTCCACTGGGCAAACCATTACCTAGGTAAACACAATAAGTCTCTGGAAAAAAAGCAGCCTGTGGTTACTGACCTCCTCCATCCTTGCATGTTTCGGTTCCAAAGGTTCAATGTGATTGGAGTGTCACACAAACACTGCCCCGGTTGGAAACAGCTTGCGATCGTTCAACATTGGAAATTGTCACAATCCTGAACTGGAAATTATGCGATAAAATGTCACTCGCCGACAGAGCAATATGGTAAGCGCAGAAAAACACACACAGATTGAGCTCAGTAAATGTAAGGTTTGTGGATGGTCTAACACAGAAGAAGCCATGTTTGAGCCGTTATAAGAGTTTTATTTTTTTTGCTTGATCAAATGATGTAAATCTCTTGTGTTCAAGCCCTTTGGGGGGGCAAATAATTAAAGTTTCGCGTCTTACCCACAACAAAACTTGAGGTGCTAGGCAGTCAAAAAGACAGCTGCTTAAAAAAAAGTAAATATTGGTCTCAACACAAGCCATTGCCTATTTAAGAACCTAAAACACAGCGAAGCCTTGTTCGTAATGTCTTGCTTCATTCTGTGAATGACTGTAGGGAAAACGAAATTAGGATTGAAAGAATGGAATATCAATGGTTTGGTTGTCGAATGTGTAAAATCGTATAAATATCTAGGAGTCACATTTGATGATATGTCGTTTAGGCAGCATTTTAATAACCTTGAGGCTAAGGGCACATCGTTGTCATTTGCCTTTAGAAAACTGAGGGACAAGATAGCGTCCCCAAATTATGACCATCTGTTGAAGGTTATTAAAGCAAAATTGATACCATCTTTAGATTACGGTTCTATTATCTTCCGTGGTAGACGCAAAAATCCTTGACGACATTGAAGTAAGAACTTACAAATCAGTTTTAAGATACCCAGATATATTAGCCGTGCCAATATAAGATTAGAATTTGGCCTAAAAAGACAAATCTTGGCTAGACAATCTACATTTTTAAAAACATTATTGTCATTGTCTCGTGCTAAAGAAGGTTCTCTTGCAAACCAGTGTTGGCTCGAGATGATGAGAAATGAGTATGCGAGCAGCTGGCAAATATTTCTAAAAGAATGTCTATGTAATTATGAACGTCCAAATTTAGAAGATGAAATTAGCAGTAAAATTGTCTATAAAAAATTAATTAATCAATCAGCTATTTTTTTGTCAACTTTAGTAGATAAAGATGAACTTAGGGGAAAAAATCATTTATGGACAATTATAAACTCCTTTGGTAAACTGGCTCCCCAACCATATTTGTCGTTTTATTTAAATCCCTTAATTAAGAATAAATTTGTTATTACAGTTCGAAGATATCCAACTAAAGATGGAATCCCAAAATGGGAAAATAAATGGCCTTCTAATTTGTGTAGGTTGTGTGGGACCAGCGAGGAAACTTTAGTACATATAGTAACTTTATGCCCCCAATTGTTAGTAGACCGGAAGATCATCTTAAAGCCTATTTTTAATGAATTGGGGTTAAGATCTTGTAGAAAAGCCATCATCTTTTGCCTCAGTGGTGTCAACGCTTATCTTATCTCCCGATTTGTTAAGTTTATTATTATAGCTGAAAGGAAACTTCGTAATATTGTTAACTGAATGTGATAATTTTTATGACATGAAAATCATTCACAATATATTACGTTTTTAGGGTTAAGTACTGTTTATTTTAAACTATTTTTAAATGTATTTTTATTGTTAATGTTGTTTCAATCTGAAAGAGACACGTTAGTGATAGATTCCTTACCTTAGAATATCCCCAGGCGTCAGGCTGGATCCGGAAAGTTTTGCGTAGCAGTACCCTTGCGCGTCGGTAGGCGGCGTCGTGCGGCTCCGCGTCCGTCGTCGGCGTCGTGATCGCCGGGATGACGTCGCGGGCAGTACTTAGACGCCGCCCCTGCGCGCTGACGTCAGTTCTTCTTTTTCCGCGCCAGCAAGCGCAGATCCGGGAAGAGCAGTGCCCTGGTCAATTTTTGACCATACTTTTTGGTGATTTTTTCACTGTTTTTTCCATCTTAAGGTGTCGTAGGGATGCCCGGCTTCAAGCGATGCGGCGCCTGTGCGCGGATGATGTCCGTCACCGACCCGCATTGGGAGTGTCTCTTCTGCCTCGGCCGAGGCCACGACACCGAGTCTTGTCCCGAATGCCAGGCCCTCAACCCGAAAGCTTTGCGAGAGCGGTCTCGAAAGCTCCTCGAGGCCCGGCATTCGGCTCCACGGAGGCCCCGGTCGCGTGAGAGGTCCAGGGGTCGCTCGCGGAGTGCACACCGGTCGTCGGCGTCGAAGTCTTCTTCGTCCGGTAAGTCTAAGCACAAGAAGTCCAAGAAGCATCGTCGCTCTCGGACTTCGCCTCGCCGGTCTCGCGACTCGGCTGAGGCCCCTCCCGGCACCGTCCCCGCCCCCGCGGCCCCGGACTTGCCTGTGGAGTCGCCCCGTCATACCCGCCCTTCCCGGGTTCGGGGGCGGATCCGGCCAAGGTACAGGAGTTCCTGTCGGCCATGGCCCGCCTCTTCGGGCCTTCAGGCCCCTCCGGTGCGCCTTCGGGCCCCGCGGGCCCTGATGGGGTTGCTCCGGCGCCGCCGGCGGCTCCGGCCCCGGCGTCGCCCGGGCCTCCAGCCTCGATCCCGGCTCCGGCTTCGGCCCCGGCCTCGATCCCGGCTCCACAACCCCCATCGACGCCGGTCGACCTCACGACACCTCCGCCGGCGCCGATGTCTCCGGTGCCGTTCTCGACGCCGCCCTGGGCTCCGGGCGGCGTCGTCCCCAGTTCCTTCCGGCTCCGGACATGGACCCGGAGCGACGTCGCTCGACGCCGGCTCCGGCGCCGATGGGACCTTGGGTCCCAAATGTCCCTCCTCCTCCTTATTTTGAACCAGAGGAGGACCAGGAGGACTGGGAGGGGTCTGATGACCCTCTGACACGCAACTGTCAGTATGATGAGGACTGGACAGAGAGTCTAGGGGAGGCCAGTGGTCTGGATACTTCTCCTGACACTGGCATGCTGTCTCCTCCCGTGGCTACGGAGGAGGGGGCCAATTTTGGTACGGTGTTGCGTAGGGCTGCTGGGGCCTTACGTCTCCAGCTCCCTACTTTGACGGTCAAGCCTAACATCTTGACAGAGGTGCTTCAGCCGGCAGCCTCCTCTGCGGAGACTGTGCTGCCGTTTAACGACGCCCTCACGGACGTTCTTTTGGGCGCCTGGTCCAAGCCCAACACAGGGGCTCCTGTGGATCGGAACGTGTCACGACGCCATCGCCCCGCTCCGGGCGACCCCCTGTTTCTTTCTGTCCACCCCACTCCTGAGAGCTTGGTTGTCCAAGCCTCCGCTTCCCAAACCGCCTTCCCTACCGCTCCTCCGGATAGGGAATCCAAACGCCTGGATCAGTTTGGGAAGAAAGGTTTTTCTTCCTCCAGTGCTGGCTTGCGGTCCGTTAACACCGCTTGTCTTTTGGGCCGATATACCCACTCTCTGTGGGATTCGGTGGCGGATGTTTTGCCCCAGTGCCCTGAGGAGGTCCAGGCACTGCTTTCCCGCGCCATTGCGGAAGGAAGGGATGCGGCCAAATACACTATCCGTTGTGGCCTTGACACCGCCGACTCGCTGGGCAGGTCGATTGCAACGACGGTGGCGCTCCGACGCCACGCCTGGCTGAGAACCACTGGTTTTCAGGGGATGTCCAGAATACTCTCATGGACATGCCCTTTGATGGAGTCGGTCTTTGGGTCCAAAGCAGACCATGCGTTGGAGCGCTTTAAGGACTCACGGGCTACTGCCAAGTCCCTGGGCCTTTCTGCTACACGCCCTCCGCTGCCTTCTGCTTTTCGCCCCTATCGTGGCCACGGTAGGGCGCCCCTTCACGTCAGCAGCCCAGCCACCGGCCCGCGCAGCAGGCGTCTTCGCGTGGCCGAGGACGTGGATTCCGCCGTGGCGGATCGGGCAACCAGCGTGCGGGTCAGCCACCACCTCCAACCCGTCCGCGGCCTCCAAGCCCTCCTAGTCCCTCCTTTCAGGTGCACGGCACGCCAGTAGGGGGCAGGGTCCGCCATCACCTTCCCCACTGGCGCACCATCACCTCGGACAGGTGGGTCTTGGACATTGTCCGAAGGGGCTACTCCCTCCCCTTCGAGACCACCCCCAGCCATGCCACCTCAATTCCACCGCATGTCAGGGGATCACTTGGTGCTTCTACAGAAGGAAGTCACGGCCCTCTTGACCAAGAGGGCCATCGAGCATGTTCCGACCCCAGAAGTAGGGCGTGGTTGCTACTCCCACTACTTTCTGGTGCCCAAAAGGACAAGGAGGACATGCGTCCTATCTTGGACCTCCGGAACGTCAATCGCTTCCTCCGGAAGGAGAAGTTCAAGATGCTCACCCTAGCTCAGGTCTTGACTGCCCTCGACCCTGGAGACTGGTTGGTAGCGTTGGACTTGCAGGACGCGTATTTCCACATCCCCGTCCTGCCGGCCCACCGGCGTTACCTTCGGTTCACGGTAGGCCCCGAGCATTTTCAGTTCACCGTGCTCCCCTTTGGCCTTACCAGTGCCCCTCGGGTGTTCACGAAAGTGATGGCGGTGGTCGCAGCTCATCTGCGCCGGGCAGGGGTTTCAGTCTTCCCCTACCTCGACGACTGGCTGCTGAAGGCGGGCTCGTCCCAGGCAGTCGTCTCCCACCTCCAGACTACGGCCGAACTCCTGCACTCGCTGGGGTTCTCCATCAATGTGCCGAAGTCGCATCTGATTCCTTCTCCACAGCTCCTTTTCATCGGAGCAGTTCTGGACACGACGCAGTTTCGGGCCTATCCTCCCGAACGGCGAGTCCGGGATATTCAGGCTATGATTCCGATCTTTCGGCCTTTATCCTGGGTTTCGGTAAGGATGACCCTGAGGCTGCTGGGCCTCATGGCCTCCTGCATCCTGCTGGTCAATCATGCCAGATGGCATATGCGGGCTCTGCAGTGGGACCTGAAGTTCCAGTGGGCGCAGCACCAGGGCAACCTGTCCGATCACGTCCAGATCTCGGAGGGGACTGCAAAACAGTTGCAGTGGTGGCTCTCGAACCGGCAATGGGTCATGGGCAGATCCTCTCCCTTCCCCAGCCAGAGCATACAGTTGTGACGGACGCGTCCCTTCTGGGATGGGGCGGTCACATGGGAGAGGCGGAGATCAGAGGCCTCTGGTCTCCGGCGGAGTCCCGGCTCCATATCAACCTTCTGGAGCTCCGGGCGATCCGGCTTGCACTCAAGGCATTCCTTCCCTCTGTCAAAGGGAAGGTAGTGCAGGTGTTCACAGACAACACCACCGCCATGTGGTACTGCAACAAACAGGGCGGGGTGGGGTCTTGGACCCTTTGTCAGGAGGCTCTGCGCCTCTGGACATGGCTGGAACATCAGGGCATGTTCCTGATGGTTCAACACCTGGCAGGTTCTCTGAACGCCAGGGCGGACTGAACTCAGCCGCAGGTGCATGATGGATCACGAATGGCGTCTTCACTCGGAAGTGGCGCAAGGACTCTTTCTACAGTGGGGAGAGCCTTGGTTAGATCTATTCGCCACCGAAGAGAACGCGCAATGTCATCAGTTCTGCGCGTTGGAATTTCCAAGGCGGCACTCGCTCGGCGACGCTTTTCGTCGCGAGTGGAGTTGCGGTCTGTTGTACGCCTTTCCGCCTATACCACTTCTACCCAGAGTGTTGAAGAAGATTCGGCACGACCGGGCCCAAGTCATTCTTGTGGCTTCGGACTGGGCTCGAAGAGTTTGGTATCCCGAGCTACTCAATATGAGCATAGATCCCCGATCCGTCTGCCTCTTCGGGAGGATCTTCTGTCGCAGCAGCAGGGGACGGTCCTCCACCCGAACCTGTCCAGTCTACACCTGCTTGCGTGGAGATTGAGCGGCGGCAGTTGATTCCTTTCGACTTGCCTCCCGAAGTTTGTGATGTGATTCTGGCAGCCAGGCGTCCCTCCACTAAGGTGGTATACGCCTGCAGGTGGAACAAATTTGTGGCATGGTGCACAGCAAAGGCTGTGGATCCCCTTTCTGCCCCTCTTTCTGAGGTCCTTCTGTTCCTTCTTTCTCTGGCCCAACAGGGTTCTGCCCTGGGTACCATCAAGGGTTATCTTTGTGCTATCTCGGCCTTCCTCAGGCTCCCTGATCAGCCCTCCTTTTCAAGTCCCCTGTTGTTCACAGGTTCTTAAAAGGCATTACTCACCTCTTCCCTCCTGTTCCGTTTGTAATGCCTCAGTGGGACTTGAACTTGGTTCTTACCTTTTTAATGTGCGCTCCCTTTGAGCCTCTGCATAACTGTCCTCTTCGTCTTCTGACTCTAAAGGCAGCCTTTCTGGTGGCCATCACCTCCGCTCGGCGGGTGAGTGAGCTCCAGGCTCTTTCTTGCAAACCTCCCTTTCTGTCTGTTCATCCAGACAAGGTTGTTCTTCGGACGCGTCCGTCCTTCTTGCCAAAGGTGGTTACTGCTTTCCACATTGGGCAGACCATCACTTTGCCCACCTTCTTTCCGCCTCCGCATCCTTCCAGAGAGGAAGAGAGGCTCCACCGTCTGGACTCCAAAACGTGCGCTCTCCTTCTATATCGACCGCACGAAACACTTCCGGGTGGATGACCAGCTCTTTGTTGGCTACGTGGGCGCCAAAAAGGTCGGGCGGTGCACAAGAGGACCATCTCCCGCTGGGTTACCTTGTGCATCAAGACCTGCTATTCTTTGGCTAAGAAGGAGCCTCCTGTTGGGCTGCGTGCCCATTCCACCAGGGCAACGGCTGCTACCACGGCCTTGGGCCGCGGTGTTCCGCTGCCGGTTATCTGTCAGGCAGCTACGTGGGCCTCGCTGCACACGTTTACTAAGCATTACTGCCTTGACAGTCAGGTCCGGAGGGACGGCTTCTTTGGCCGTTCTGTCCTCCAGGACTTCCTTGTCTGATCTTTGTTCGCAGACCCACCACCGGGGTTGGTATTGCTGGGGTATCTATTCTAAGGTAAGGAATCTATCACTAACGTGTCTCTTTCAGATGCACAAGTTACTAACTTGTGTAACGATATATCTGTAAGAGACAGTAGTTAGTGATAGATTCCTTACCGCCCACCCATCCTCCCCGTTCTGCGAACTGATTTCTAGGGTTAAGGACATCCCTTTCAGGGCCCTAGTATTTTTCAGACACCTGTGTCAGCTTCTTGCATGGCTCTGCGTTCCTGGCGCGGAAAGTCGTGTACAGAACTGGACGTGCAGCGCGCAGGGGCGGCGTCTAAGTACTGCCCGCGACGTCATCCCGGCGATCACGACGCCGACCGACGGACGCGGAGCCGCACGACGCCGCCTACCGACGCGCAAAGGGTACTGCTACGCAAAACTTTCCGGATCCAGCCTGACGCCTGGGGATATTCTAAGGTAAGGAATCTATCACTAACTACTGTCTCTTACAGATATATCGTTACACAAGTTAGTAACTTGTGCATCGCAACTTTACTAAAGTTTCCTTCAGGAGTTATGTACGGCATATTGATAATTTTAGCTGCTAGCATAAGATATTTTATTATTTGCTGCTAAAAGTTTTCCAGCACAACTGCACTTTATTGCTAAGGTTGCTTTAAATGCAATTTTATTATGGCTGTTTTATCTTTCAGTAAACTGACATAGTTTTAAAGTCTTTTTGGAGAATATTGTATGGTATATTGTAAACAATGGCAGCTAGCACAAAGCACTTTATTTTTTGATTGTCGATCATTTGCTGCTAAATAACTTATGTTGATGATTACTTGTAGATCTTGCTTGAATATAAATGTACACTATAGTTGCAAAATATTTATGAAGGGATCATGAATTTCCCTGTTTTTTATTTGATTGTCGTAATCCTATTTTTACTTTATATGTGTACTTTGCTGTTTGTAATGATTTTAAATAATCAACAAATAAATAAATACTACCACTGTTTTTCAGAACTGAGGATACGATCGGGTTTGTATAGCTTTTCATCAAAATTATAATATTACGTAGGCGGGGTTATGGCCAGCGTCCTCAGAAAATGACAGGCAGTGGCTGGACTTGTCTAACCCTTTACTCCCCGCTCTTACCAAGAAGCACGGTAACCAGCCTGTGCGAATTCCTCGCCATTCATAAAACATCAATGGAGTAGGGGAGGAGACTGCCGACGAAGCGCACATGCAAATCATGTTGCATCCAGCTCTTGTTTTCAACTGCTGAACCGGTGAGCTGAATTTATGAATTGAAAGGGCATACTCATTTCCGACAAAACATTTGGCTTCAGTGAACTTCTGTGAGGTGTTATGCATATGCTTAAAAGGTTTCTGTCACTGTATCTGCAACAACATGGAAATAAAGTAGCACAGGAGCATTGACGACGGGAAGCAAACGAGCATTGGCATAGCCAATAGGTCTCGCCTTTGGGACCTTATAAGGGTTTAGCCATGCAACAGTTGATGTTGTTGCACCAAGGATATTGTGCTGCATAACTAAATACTTATAAGGTCCCAAAAGCGAGACCTATTGGCTATGCCAATGCTTGTTTTTTAAAGGGGGCCTCGAAACAGGTCTCTATCGGGCTCTGTTTTGTGCCCTGGCACAGGCGGTCCGTTATTTTCCGGACTGCAGAGACCGCAGGCACATCGATGTGCGCTGCTCACTAGTGGGAAAGTTACGGCATGACGTCATGCCAGGTGAGCTTTGTAGGGGAAGGGAATCCTTTAAAGAGAGTCATTTTCTCTCTGGATTTCCCTTCTTTTTTTTTAAACTCCGGAGCAGCAATAGCACCGTGGTGTTACCAGAGCTGTAAGTGGAAGCTTTTTGAATATTATATACAGGCCTTGTTGCTGCTTATTTATCTTATGCAACTAACAACCATTGACAAAGCCAATAGTCCTGACTTGTTGTACGTATGATGTTACTTGTGTATCACATATCTGGATGCAATGACAGAAACCGCAAAATACAAGTCGGGCGGCACACTATGCAAAACACAGATTTTTAGCTTACGTGTTTTAAGCCACACCCTTAATTACATTGGCCACGCCCCTTTGAGACCCCCCCCCCCCGTTTTTTCATCCCACTTAAAGTCCTGCATGCAGGGACAGTGAGATGCAATCTTACGGTCTGAGCTCTGTCCCAGACAGGGAGGTGAGATACTGCATGTTTGAACTTTGTCCTGTCCATTTGCTCGCATGTTTCCAAGAGAAGGAAGAGGGCTGAGACAATGGGGTGAGTTGAGAAGAGGGGGCGCACAGCGGAAGAGGTGGGAGGGCAGAGGGAGAGATGGAAGGGGAGGGGCAAACTTCATGGGAGCGGTTTCGACCGGGAGAGACAAGTGTGGAAGGACGAGAGAGGCGATGAGAGAGCTGGAAAAGAGCGGGGGATATCATGATCAGACAGTGGACGGTGGAAGAGAGGGCAGGGTTATAAGAGAGGAACGAAAAGGTACAGACGATCATAGGCGGGCGGGGGAACAGCAACTGGGGTAAGAAATGGGGCGAGGTTAGGAAGTGAAGCTGTTTAATGTGGAAATCACAGCACAGAGAAGGGAGGACAAGACACCGAATACCGAGGTGAGAAGAGAGACGTGGAAACGAAAAGGGAGAGTCAGAAAGTGGGATGAGGAAGTGCGGAAAAGACTTAAGAACAGGGAAGAAGGAAAGAGATCGAAAAAATGTCGAGACCAGAAGAAAGTGAAAATCAGAGGTGAAAATGCAACAGGGAAAAAGTACACACGAAAGGGTATCTTGAACGAAAGGAAGCGATCAACTATGATGGAAGGAGGGGATATTTAGAAAGAGTTAATGGACAAGAGAAAAGTGGTGCGAGATTTGTAAATAAGAATAAAGGCAGCGAGAAAGGACCAACAGACAAAAATAAGGAGGGATCAAAACGAAGGGAGAAGGAAAACCATGGGGGGGGGGGGCGAAGAAGGAAAACCATGGACGGGACGAAGGAAAGAACTAACAAGAAACGTGTCAAAATGCTGGATAGATATTAAAACAGATACAAACAAGACAAGCCCGGCTTCAAAAGTGGTGCGCGCGCGAGCGCCCGCCGCGGCGAAAGTGAAAGCAGCATATGTTTACAATTAACGTGACGCGGCAGGGGAGGGGCGGAGGAGCGTTCAGACAGCAAGCGAGAGGAAAGCCAGATGGCGCCTGATCGGGCGCTGCAAGCTGGCGGCTGCGCGCGTGCACGCAAGCTGGTGGCCAGCAAAAGCGTGGGGTAGCACTTTGAAAACCCACTTACTAAATGTCTCGCAGAGCAGCGCATGCGCTGGCTCAGCGAGACCTAAAAAACAAGAGTGTAGTGGCTGTGAAGAAAGATGAAGCATGGCAATTGAAGCGGCCACGCGCCTTTCTTTTATCAACACGGCGCCCAAAGTAAACAAGTTATGCTTAACACAATAAGATGACAAACAACTTTGCTGAGGAATGTATTGTGGAGGAAGAAACACCATTAAGCAGTGCTTTTGATCCCTGTAAATTAAGCTCTACTCTGGGGCTCTGCACTTACAGAGTATGACTGATAGCTAGCCCAACATTAGCGATGTAGTTGCTGTTCTGAAAACAATACCCAGCTGAAATTGAATTCAATCATTTTCTCATGAGTCTCGGTTACGCAAAAACTGCATGCTTATCACATGGCTTCACTTTAAAGAAGACCCCTATGGAGGCCTGCAATATGTGCTTTGTTGGTTAAGTGTGGCTAGCCAAGTCAAAGAGGAAATACAAGGGCTAATGAGGCTGCACATATGCCTCCAAGACTCACTCTAGGCATGTAAAGGTGTTTCTGACATTTTATAGCGCATTAAGGGCAATGGAAGGCCCAGCAAAGAGTCCAGGAACACCGAGACAGAAAGAGTCTAATGCAGCATGACATTGGGAAGAGAAATGTAATACGGAAGCATTTTAAAAAGAAATTAACAAGCGCAAGTGCATTTGGTGAACACTTAAAGCAAAGCTTTGCAGCATACTATGATGAAGGATTTTTAGTAGCACAGGAAGTGTGGCGCTCTGTTCTGTAAACGTGACTGTAAGTGGGCTTTTTTAGTGTATGGTGCAGCCAGGTAAGGGGATAATCCCTTTAACCCCTAAGAATATGTGTAGGGAAAACCCTGCACTACTGTATAACAAAGTCCTGTGCACACATAAGATAATAATATAGGGAAAGGTATCCGCAAAATTCAAGAAAAGAAATCGCAAGCCACGGGCAATTGTTCTTGTAGGTGGAATGTTACTTCGTCTTTAATTCATTCATATCATTTATGCCACAGAAACCAGCCAACACGTGTTTCGTTGCATATGGAAAATAATTCCGCTACTTCCTCAGTGCTGGGAAACATACAAAGCGTATTGTAAACAAACGGTCTGTGTGTATAAAATGCTTAGTGCATAAAATATTGGTGACTTTACACCTTAAAGTGGAAGCCCTAAACGAAAAGACCAAAAAATAACTGTACACGATGGTGGAGAAATGTCGGTGAGATGTGAGCATAGTACATGACGTATTCACACAATCACAGTGTCACTTATATATCACTAAAACCCATTTAGAAGAACATTTAGTTGAAAAGATCAAAGGTCAACAGCTCGTAAAGATTTATACATTCTAGACATGGAGCGCGGGCAAAAAACACAACAAGAGAATATTCCATGAACAGAATAAATTCTACCTGAATAACGGAGAAAAAAAAGGATCTTGGTGATCTGTGAAACGAATAAAGAAAAACCAAAGGAGAAATAAGTAAAAGCGCTGTGTTTGTGGCGGTAGAATTTTGGTACGAGATAAAGCGGTGAGAATGCAAAACAAGCATTTGCAATGCATTAGGTCTCGGATTTACGAGAGTTTAAGCTATGGCTATTATTTTTGTTTTTAAAACATAAATAAAAGGCATTGTTAATTACAATGCCAATGGCTTAAACTTGCGTAAATGTGAGACCTATTGCATTGTAAATGCTTGTTTCTCTTTGTATTTAGAACTTTTTTCCTCCATCCCGAAGCTGCAGTTTGGAATAGAAAAACGTCCGTAAAAGGCTACATTCACAGGTGAACAAATGAAAGGAAGGAGAGGAGAGGGTAAGGGTGATTTGTTGTTAAAAGTGCAACACTCACACTTCTACCTTCCTCCCACATAATCTTTCGCAATACTCAGAGGCCTACAGAAAAAAACAAAACTCACTATATTTCAAGACTGCTCTCCTGGTCTCATGACGGGAAGAGGGCCTCACCTATTGGCGGAGAAGCAGGACAAACACCGAAAACAGCGTCCCAAGATTAACGCGGCAGACAGAGACCAACATCTGACTTTTTTTTACTATTGGAATTATCATTATGTGAATTGTTAGCCTGTTTTGTTAGATGTTGGGCTTTAACTCACCACATAACTCTACGGAAAAAGGCACCGACACCTGTAGAATATGTAGGTGGAGGTGGATATTAGCGAAGAATGTAAACATTACAAAAAGAGGCCATAAAACGTTCTAAACAAGGGACCTGAAGGTCAAGAGCAACAGATACAGGAAGCAAAATCAGAAGTTGAGGATGGTAAGTAAATACAAACATCCTGACACCGGCACTGGAGCATTCCAGTGTGATCCTGGGCGAAAGAACAAGTGTAAACCAGGGAAAATAGGGCGAAATGTTTGGTGGGAGCAGAATGAACTTTGAAATGGAAACGGTGAAAGACTTAGCACGCGGAACAATGTAAATGGTGGGGATAGGCAACAGGGACAAGAACAGTGGATATATGGGTAGAAAATTGAATAACAGTGCAGACTAGGTCTAATCCCGAATAGCTCATTTGGCCCTGGATGTTTTATTGTTAATTGTAGTCCTCTTTCTTAATGATAAATTCAGAACTACGCGTACCAGAATGCAACGGAAAAATGAACTTTTGAACTACCCAGGCACAAACCTAGAGAAAGGTGGAATTGGAAAAGGGTGAGATGGGAACAGGTTGAAAAGGAAAGGCGCAAGATGTGAGGAACGGCGTGAAAGGTGGAATAGAAAAAGTAGAATTGTTAGGAAGAGGGCGGAATGTGCAGCATGGGACTGTGCGAAATAATATCCGATTTAGTGCAGGAAGGGCGGCCGAGCTCCTATTTTTGCACCACGCATTATTACAGAGACCCACGGAAGAAAAGCGAGGGCGTGTAAACGGGAACACGGGGTGTGAATAGAACTGTGCTGTATCATGGTGGCAGCGACCCTGCCTTAAAATTACCGCAATCATGTTGACGAAGGTGGTCTTGCCGCTGTACTGAAGCCCCACCAGCGTAAGCTCCATCTCCTCCTTCCAGAATAGGGACGTGAACCAGTCCAACAGTTTATTGATGAGGGTCAGCATGTCAGTGGTGGGAAGGGAAGCACCCGCAGAGCTCGAGCAGAATAGGGGCTATAGGGAAGCGCCGCTCATGCAGCAGATGTCATATGACCATTACACGTCACAAGACAACAACTCGAGACGTGACAGCAGGCGGAGTTTAAGTCCCTTTGGCACCCCCGGGATACAGACAGGGTTTAGTGCCCAGGGGATACCAATATTACGCCTCTGGGGTACTGTTGGAAAGCCTACATTATTTTACTATGATTTATTCCTAATGATGTGCCCTGGATGCATCTAAAGCACGCTCGAGACGCCACGTTTCTTCTGAGCACTGCGGAAGTAAGGCATCCTGGCTGTTTATGCTCCTGCGAGACTTTTGGAGCATGCGTACGATATAAGGAAGCGCGCGCATGTTAATGCGCACTACTTTAAAACAAGCATTTGCAATGCAATACGGCTCGCATTTACGCGAGAGGTATTGCATTACAAATGAGTGCGGCCATTTAAGAAGGCAAGAACGGGAGTAGAAGGGGTGATGGGAGGTCGAGAAGTGACGAACTGCAGGAGGGGAGGGGGTGGGGACATAGGGCATAAAATAATGTTTCAGTAAAGGGGCCAATAGCCTCGGATGTGCACAAATTACGCCATGGCCGTCGGGAGGAGGGACTAACACGTGTAAAACCAATCAGAAGGCAGCATTTACAATTGAAACCAATGAAAAACATAGAAAAACATAGACGGAAAGTGGGCGGAGCTTCCCCCCACATACTGTATACAGCATCTCTCGACGAGACAGCGCATGCGCTGCCTAGTCCGAGACCTAAAAATGGATATAAGAAAAATGGAGCTCTCACCGCTCCGCCGGTGATAATTCCAACCCGGCTGGTCAAGATCAAGTTCCAAAGTAATTGACTGTTATCAAAATTAAGGACGCACCTGTATCAGGGAAAAAAACGCGTGGGATATTGGTAACTATAACAGAATGTTGTGACAGCAGACGCTAAAATAGAAGGTCAAAATCCCAACCGGATCTTACCACTGTAATGGTGATCAGGTTGTAGGCGGTGCCGTGAAGTTCCTAAAACGATCGGTAGTTCGTACCTTGGAAAGTGGATCTGAAAAGCAGATCTCACGTTAGATGTCAGAAAACAGAGTTCGCGGGTTCAAAAGGTTGGTGTATGAAGAATGGAGCATGTCTCTCACCTTCAGCGGGTGCGCTGAGGTTATTCACGGCAACCAGCGTCTGTTCCGAATGCGGACATGAGAGAAAACCCGGAAGTAGTTTTTATACCTCCGGTGTAGCACGAAGACTAGTGCGCCAACCGCATGCTAGTTGCACAATAGGAAAACTTTATTGATAACGTTAAAAGGGGACTACACGAGCAATGCTCGTGCGTAAGAAAGCAAATCATGTGGTGTATATAATATGTTATTCGATATGACCAAACATTGTCATTTTACCCATCTGAACAACAACACCCTCGACATGAGGTTCACTATGGAATCCAGCACATCCAAAATCACCTTTTTGGATGTGGAACTTTGTCAGATAACACACTACATAGTAGACTCTTTCGTAAAGAAACATCCTGCAAAGCAATTTTGCACGCAGAAAGCTCCCATCCAGTTCACCAAATTACAGCGATCCCATTTGGAGAATTTCTAAGGGCGAGGAGGAATTGCAGTGATGATACGGATTTCCAGAATTGCTTCACTGACATGAAACGTAGGTTTATCAAGAGAGGCTATAAACCACAGACTATCAGAAAAGCTGAGAATAGGATTAGACACATACAAAGAACTGACACTTTGCTAGTCCGAAACCACACACACCAACCAGTGAGACTCGTTACTGATTTCAACGGTCTGAATCATGTAATTAGGAGAAGTCTAACTAAACATTGGGGGATACTACAGGCTACACATCTCTTAAGGGACACATTACCAGTTACCCCCAAATCACATTCAGGAGGGGTAATACGCTGAGAAATAGACTTAGCCCCACTGTACCACGCATGATCCATGATCCCACATGGCTCCCCCAACACACCATAGGCTTCTACAAGTGCGGATGTTGTGGGGTATGTAGATGGGCGAAACATGGGACCAGAAATTTTACTAACTATGACAGAAAACGATATGAGGTCAGACACAACATTAACTGCAACACCAAATTTGTGGTGTACATCATTGAATGCATTTGCAAGAAACTGTATGTTGGTAGCACTATAAGACCACTGAAAGACAGAATCAGCGAACACGTCAGAGCATTACATCAACAGGCTGCCAGATACCCAGTGGCACTCCACGCAGCGGTCTGTCCCTCACAAGGATCACAAAAATGCTTTTCCTTTTTTGGAATTGATGTAGTACAACCAAACGTGCGGGGTGGGAACAGAGAGCTTAAACTCAGACGCACTGAGGCCACTTGGATCATGCGCCTCCACTCTGTAGAACAGGGTCTTAATTGTGACCATGAGATGCAATATTTTCTAGAGGACTAATAACATAGACCTGAGAATATGTTGCAACCATTACACATTTAATATACTTATGATACTTGTGCATTAGGATTGCACACTAATTTGATTCATCCAAATGTACGCTTTCGCCCAAATGTTTAGTTCATCATCCTTGAATAGAGTTCACAATTTTAATACAAACTGCAGATGGCACCTCCAATGCTATGCCATGAAAGAAACTAAGAATACAGTTATTGTATCGTATCTTGTATTACAATTTTGTGTATGAATAAATACAACTGAATTAGTTCTTGAAAAATTGTTTAATACAACCTGGATCTTGTAAACAATGTCCCATTGGGAGCAAACAGTCACTATAATGGCATATTGTATTTGTGGCAAAATTGTCCGTGATGTATTAATATCTTTAATATACTCTATTTTTTCACTGCGAACTCGTCTTGACTAAATTCTCTTTCTATCTATGGAGTTTCTTTCCCGAGACATTTATAACTCTGTTCTAACACCTGAAACATGGGGCTTTTCATGTTGCCTTCTATCATGCCGTTTAAATAGTTAACACGACACCAACATCAATTTCGTGATGTGGTTTTGGATACTTCTTTGCACACTTCCACATGAGATACTTATGGAGGTTGGGCCAATTAAAATGACAATATCTGAAAGAGACACGTTAGTGATAGATTCCTTACCTTAGAATATCCCCAGGCGTCAGACTGGATCCGGAAAGTTTTTCGTTAGCAGTACCCCTGCGCGTCAGTAGGTGGCGTCGTGCGGTTCCGCGTCCGTCGCTGGCGTCGTAAGCGCCGAGATGACGTCATAGAGGCTACTTAGGCGCCTCCCATGCGCGCTGACGTCAGTTCTTTCTTTTTCCGCGCCAGTAAGCGCAGATCCGGTTAGCGCACGTACCTTAGTCACTTTTTGACTACCCTTTTTGAGACTTTTGTCTCCTGTAAGCTTGGTTTCCTTGGTGCACGTAGGGATGCCTGGATTTAAGTCTTGTGGGGCCTGCCGTCGCAATATGTCGGTGGCGGACCCCCACAATGTCTGCCTCTACTGCCTGGAGACCGACCACGATTCCCGGCCCTGTCTGGACTGTTGGGCCATGGCCCCGAAGGCCTTGAGGGAGCGACACCGGAAGCTGCTGGAGGTCCGGCACTCGTCCCGGCGCCGTTCCCGGTCCAGGGGCCGTTCCAGGGAACGCTCGCGGGGCCACAGTCCTCGCTCCTCGGGCTCCAAGTCTTTACCCTCGGATTCGGGTAAGAGATCACACAAAAAGAAGTCGAAGAAGCGTGTTCGCTCTCCGACGTCCCCCCGTCGGTCCCCGGATGCAGACGAAGGGGACAGGGGCTTTGCCCCTGCGGCTACTTCGGAGCTCGGGAGTCCCGCGGCCTACCCACCTTACCCGGGTCCGTCGGCGACTCCCGCACAGGTGCAAGAGTTTCTTGCTACCATGGACCGCCTTTTTAGGCCCCGGGCTCCCGCCCTCGGGCCCCGCGGTCCCGTGTCAGGATCCTGTTGGGCCGTCGGCACCGCCGGCGGATCCAGCTTCGGCGCCACAGGATCCTGCGCCGTCGGCTCCGGCCACGGCGCCACAAGGTCCATCGCTGCCGGCTCTGGCCCAGCGCCACCCTCGGCTCCGCCTCCGGCGCCGCAGTGGGTGCCATTTGTCGCACCCTTGCCCAGGTTCCAGGACCATTTTGCTCCTGCCTGGGATCCGCATTGGGACACGGCGCCGGTCCGGCCGGCGCCGTTCTCGGCGCCGTTCCAGACACCGTTTGTTCCTTCTCCGGCTCCTGCCCTGCCGCCGCGGCCTGCGCCACATGCAGCGGAGGTGGAGGACGACTGGCAAGGGTCCGAGGACCCTCTTGCTCGTCGGTGTGACTGGGCGGACGATTTGGAGGATGCCGGCGACCTCGACGGTCTCCTCTGACCCGGGGTTTGCCTCTCCCCCGCCTACCATGGAGGAGGGCGCCTCCTACACGATGGTGCTCCGCCGAGCAGCTGAGGTTCTCAACCTTGATCTCCCTACGGTGGCCCTCAAAACTAACCTCCTCACTGAGGTGCTCCAGACGGCGTCCACTTCGTCGGAGCCCCTGCTGCCATTTAATGACGCCCTCACCGACATCTTGCTGGGCACTTGGTCGCGTCCAGCCACAGGGGCCCCTGTGGATAAGAACGTCGCCAGGCGTCATCGCCCGGCGCCCGGTGACCCTGCCTTTCTGACCATTCATCCTACGCCTGAGAGCCTGGTCATCCAAGCTTCGACGTCCCAGAGTGCCTTCCCCACGGCTCCGCCGGATAAGGACTCCAAGAAGCTGGAGCAGTTTGGCAAGCGGTTGTTCTCTTCGGCCAGCTTGGGGCTGCGGTCGGTGAACACCGCTTGCCTATTGGGCCGCTATTCCCACGCGGTGTGGGATACAGTTGCACAGGTGTTGCCTCAGTGTCCTGAAGAGATCCAAGCTGTGCTGTCCCAAGCTGTTGCCGAGGGTAAAGATGCGGCTAAGTTCGCCATTCGGTGTGGTTTGGACACCGCGAACTCACTAGGTAGAGCGATTTCTACGACTGTGGCGCTTCGTCGCCACGCCTGGTTGAGGTCTACCGGGTTCTCGCCAGATGTCCAAAGCTCGCTCATGGACATGCCCTTTGATGGCACTCGCCTGTTTGGCGATAAGGCCGACAGTGCGCTGGAGCATTTTTAGGACTCGCGGGCCACGGCCAAGTCCTTAGGTCTTTCCACGAAAAGCCCAGCCACTCCTGGTTTTCGTTCCTTTCGTGGCCACGGAAAGGGCGTCCAGGCACGTTCCTTCAGCAAACCTGTGCAGAACCAGCCTCAACGCGGACGCGGTTTCCGGCGGGGCGGGTCTGGGAATCAGCGTGGGAGTCAGTCCACCTCCGCCCCCGCTGCTTCTGCCTCCAAACCTTCCTAATCTGAGTTTTGGGGGGCACCCCACGCCAGTGGGTGGCCGGATCCGCCATCATCTCCCCCACTGGCATGCTATCACATCGGACAAGTGGATGTTGCAGATCATCCGCAAGGGTTACGCCCTTCCCTTTCGGTCCACCCCTCCAGCCATGCCACCTCAGTTCCACCGCATGTCGGGGGACCACTTGGCACTTCTCCTGCAGGAAGTCACGGCCCTCTTGGCCAAGGGGGCCATCGAGTGTGTTCCTGGGTCAGAAGTAGGGAGTGGTTGTTATTCCCACTACTTTCTGGTCCCCAAGAAGGACAAGGGGGGCTTGCGCCCCATCTTGGACCTCAGGAACGTCAATCGCTTCCTCCGGAAGGAGAAGTTCAAGATGTTGACTCTGGCTCAGGTCTTGGCTGCCCTCGACCCTGGAGACTGGATGGTAGCGTTGGACTTGCAGGACGCCTATTTTCACATCCCCGTCCTGCTGGCCCACCGGGGTTACCTGCGTTTCACGGTAGGCCAGGAGCATTTTCAGTTTGCCGTGCTCCCCTTCGGCCTTACCAGTGCCCCTCGGGTGTTCACGAAGGTGATGACGGTGGTCGCAGCTCATCTGCGCAGGTCAGGGGTGTCAGTCTTCCCCTACCTCGACGACTGGTTGTTGAAGGCAGGCTCGCCCCAGGCAGTCGTCACCCACCTTCAGACTACGGCCGACCTCCTGCATTTGCTGGGGTTCTCCATCAATGTGCCGAAGTCGCACCTGAGTCCCTCTCAGAAGCTCCCCTTCATCGGAGCGGATCTGGACTCGACGCTGTTTCGGGTTTATCCTCCCGAGCAGCGAATCCGGGATATTCAGGCTATGATTCCGATCTTTCATCCTCTATCCCGTGTTTCAGTCAGGATGACCCTCCGGCTCCTGGGCCTGATGGCCTCCTGCATCCTGCTGGTGCAACATGCCAGATGGCATATGCGGGCTCTGCAGTGGGACCTGAAGTTCCAGTGGGCACAGCATCAGGGCGACCTGTCCGATCATGTCCAGATCTCGGAGGGCACTGCACGACAATTGCAGTGGTGGCTCACGAATCGCGATTGGGTCAATGGCAGATCCCTTTCCCTTCCCCAACCGGAGCACACAGTGGTGACGGATGCGTCCCTCTTGGGATGGGGTGGCCACTTGGGAGAGTCGGAGATCAGAGGCCTCTGGTCTCCGGCGGAGTCCCGGCTCCATATCAATCTTTTGGAGCTTCGGGCGATCCGGCTTGCACTGAAGGCATTCCTTCCCTCTGTCCGGGGAAGTGTAGTGCAGGTGTTCACGGACAACACCACCGCCATGTGGTATTGCAACAAGCGGGGTGGGGTCGTGGACCCTATGTCAGGAGGCTCTGCGCCTCTGGACTTGGCTGGAACGTCAAGGCATTACCTTAGTGGTTCAACACCTGGCAGGTTCTCTGAACGCCAGGGCGGACGAACTCAGCCGCCGGTGCTTGATGGATCACGAATGGCGTCTGAACTCGGACGTGGCGCAAGGTCTCTTTCTGCAGTGGGGAGAGCCTTGGTTAGATCTATTCGCCACCGAAGAGAACGCGCAATGTCATCAGTTCTGTGCGTTGGAATTTCCAAGGCGGCACTCGCTCGGCGACGCTTTTTGTCGCGAGTGGAGTTGCGGTCTGTTGTACGCTTTTCCGCCTATACCACTTCTGCCCAGAGTGCTGAAGAAGATTAGGCGCGACCGGGCCCAAGTCATTCTTGTGGCTCCGGATTGGGCACGAAGATACTGGTATCCCGAGCTACTCAACATGGCGATCGATCCCCCGATACGACTGCCTCTTCGGGAGGATCTTCTGTCGCAACAGCAGGGGACGGTCCTCCACCCGAACCTGTCCAGCCTCCACCTCCATGCGTGGAGATTGAGCGGTGACAGTTGACAGCTTTCGATCTTACTCCCGAAGTCTGTGATGTCATTCTGGCAGCCAGGCGGCCTTCCACTAAATCGGTATACGCCTGCAGGTGGAACAAGTTTGTGGCATGGTGCACAGCTAAGGCTGTGGATCCCCTTTCTGCCCCAATTTCCGAAGTCCTTCTGTTCCTCCTTTCTTTGGCCCAGCAGGGCTCTGCTCTGGGCACTATTAAAGGTTATCTTTCGGCCATCTCCGCCTTTCTCAGGCTTCCAGATCAGCCTTCCTTGTTTAAATCTCCAGTTGTTAACTGTTTCCTGAAAGGCATTATGCACACGTTTCCTCCCGTGCCGTTCATTATGCCTCAATGGGATTTAAATCTTGTCTTGACATATCTGATGTGCGCTCCCTTCGAGCCTCTTCATACCTGTCCTTTGCGTCTTCTCACTCTCAAGACGGCTTTCCTGGTAGCTATCACCTCTGTCAGAAGAGTGAGTGAGCTCCAGGCTCTTTCTTCCAAACCTCCTTTCCTTTCTGTTCATCCGGACAAGGTGGTTTTAAGGACCCGTCCTTCTTTCTTGCCAAAGGTTGTCACGCCCTTCCACATCGGGCAGACCCTCACTTTGCCCACCTTCTTTCCGCCTCCCCATCCTTCAAAAGAGGAGGAGAGGCTCCACCGTCTGGACCCAAAACGTGCGCTCTCGTTCTACCTGAAGCGCACTCGACCGTTCCGGGTGGAGGACCAGCTCTTTGTTGGCTATGTGGGTGCCAAAAAAGGTCGGGCTGTGCACAAACGGACCATCTCTCGGTGGGTCGTTCTCTGCATCAAAGCCTGTTACTCGTTGGCTAAGTAGGAGTCCCCTGTGGGGCTGCGTGCCCATTCTACCAGGGCGACAGCAGCCACTACTGCCTTGGGACGCAGCGTCCCCTTGCAGGATATTTGTCAGGCAGCTACTTGGGCCTCGCTGCACACGTTTACCAAGCATTACTGCCTTGACAGTCTGGTCCGGAGAGATGGCTTCTTTGGCCGTTCTGTTCTCCGTGACTTTCTGGTGTAATCCATTCGCAGACCCTCCACCGGGGTTGGTATTGCTGGAGTATCTATTCTAAGGTAAGGAATCTATCACTAGCGTGTCTCTTTCAGATGCACAAGTTACTACTTGTGTAACGATATATCTGTAAGAGACATTAGTTAGTGATAGATTCCTTACCGCCCCACCCATCCTCCCCGTTCTGCGAACTGATTTCTAGCGTTAAGGTCATCCCTTGCAGGGCCCTAGTTTCATGGCACCAATGGTCAGTTTCTTGCATGGCTCTGCGTTCCTGGCGCGGAAAGTCGTGTACAGAACTGACGTCAGCGCGCATGGGTGGCGCATAAGTAGTCTCTGTGGCGTCATCTCGGCGCTTACGACGCCAGCGAAGGACGCGGAACCGCACGACGCCACCTACTGACGCGCAGGGGTACTGCTAACGAAAAACTTTCCGGATCCAGTCTGACGCCTGGGGATATTCTAAGGTAAGGAATCTATCACTAACTAATGTCTCTTACAGATATATCGTTACACAAGTAGTAACTTGTGCGTTTGGTCATATCGAATAACTTATATTATATACACCACATGATTTGCTTCCTTACGCACGAGCATTGCTCGTGTAGTCCCCTTTTAACATTATCAATAAAGTTTTCCTATTGTACAACTAGCATGCAGTTGGCGCACTAGTCTTCGCGCTACACCGGAGGTATAAAAACTACTTCCGGGTTTTCTCATGTCCGCATTCGGAATAGACGCTGGTTGCCGTGAATAACCTCAGCCCACCCGCTGAAGGTGAGAGACATGCTCCATTCTTCATACACCAACCTTTTGAACCAGCGAACTCTGTTTTCTGACATCTAACGTGAGATCTGCTTTTCAGATCCACTTTCCAAGGTACGAACTACCGATCGTTTTAGGAACTTCACGGCACCGCCTACAACCTGATCACCATTACAGTGGTAAGATCCGGTTGGGATTTTGACCTTCTATTTTAGCGTCTGCTAACTGTCACAACATTCTGTCATAGTTACCAATATCCCACGCATTTTTTTCCCTGATACAGGTGCGTCCTTAATTTCGATAAGTCAATTACTTTGGAACTTAATCTTGACCAGCCGGGTCGGAATTATCACCGGCGGAGCGGTGAGAGCTTCATTTTTCTTATATCCATTTTTTTGCATTCTCACTGCTTTATCTCATACCAAAATTCTACTGCCACAAACACAGCGCTTTTACTTATTTCCCCCTTGGTTTTTCTTTCTTCTTTTCACTTCACAGATCACCAAGATCCTTTTTTTTCTCCGTTATTCAGATAGAATTTATTCTGTTGATGGAATATTCTCTTGTGTTTTTTGCCCGCCCTCCATGTCTAGAATGTATAAATCTTTACGAGCTGTTGACCTTTGATCTTTTCAACTAAATGTTCTTCTAAATGGGTTTTAGTGATATATAAGTGACACTGTGATTGTGTGAATACGTCATGTACTATGCTCACATCTCACCGACTTTTCTCCACCATCGTGTACAGTTATTTTTTGGTCTTTTCGTTTAGGGTTTCCACTTTAAGGTGTAAAGTCACCAATATTTTATGCACTAAGCATTTTATACACACAGACCGTTTGTTTACAATACGCTTTGTATCTTTCCCAGCCCTGAGGAAGTCGCGGAATTATTTTCCATATGCGGCATAAATGATATGAATGAATTAAAGACGAAGTAACATTCCACCTACAAGAACAATTGCCCGTGGCTTGCGATTTCTTTTCTTGAATTTTGCGGATACCTTTCCCTATATTATTATCTTGTGTGCACAGGACTTTGTTTGTTAAAGCTTTGCAGCAGATAAGTGTTAGACTGGTGCATATGTTAAGAGGGAATAGCAACAAAATAATTAAACCAGCGGCATTGTGGCGGTAACCCGAGCACTTGTGTGGATTGCTCAGACACGAAGTCAAGCAACCCTAAAATACTGTATGTGGTTTAAAAGTTTAAAGCAAATGAAGTCAGCTGAGCGCATTTACTTTGAAATGCTTAAAAACACAACATTTGGAAGCAATGCATGTCTCATAACATTTATAGTTACTGACTGTCAAACTGGATTCAAGTTTCGGCGTGCACTCCCCGTGATAACCAAAAAACAAGCACTGTCAAAGTCAACACGAGGCGGGAGGGCACCCGTTGAAGAATCATCTCCACTCAGTGCAACTCTGATCTGAAAGAGACACGTTAGTGACAGATTCCTTACCTTAGAATATCCCCAGGCGTCAGGCTGGATCCGGAAAGTTTTTGCGTAGCAGTACCCTTGCGCGTCGGTAGGCGGCGTCGTGCGGCTCCGCGTCCGTCGTCGGCGTCGTGATCGCCGGGATGACATCGCGGGCAGTACTTAGACACCGCCCCTGCGCGCTGACGTCAGTTCTTCTTTTTCCGCGCCAGCAAGCGCAGATCCGGGAAGAGCAGTCGCCTGGTCATTTTTTGACCATACTTTTTGGTGAATTTTTTCACTGTTTTTTCATCTTTCAAGGTGTCGTAGGGATGCCCGGCTTCAAGCGATGCGGCGCCTGTGCGCGGATGATGTCCGTCACCGACCCGCATTGGGAGTGTCTCTTCTGCCTCGGCCGAGGCCACGACACGGAGTCTTGTACCGACTGCCAGGCCCTCCACCCGAAAGCTTTGCGAGAGCGGTCTCGAAAGCGGAAGCCCCGGTCGCGTGAGAGGTCCAGGGGTCGATCGCGGAGTCCACACCGGTCGTCGGCGTCGAAGTCTTCTTCGTCCGGTAAGTCGAAACACAAAAAGTCCAAAAAGCATCATCGCTCTAGGACTTCGCCTCGCCGGTCTCGCGACTCGGCTGAGGCCCCTCCCGGCACCGGCACCGCCCCGCGGCCCCGGACATGCCTGTGGAGTCGCCCCCGCCATACCCGCCCTTCCCGGGTTCGGGGGCGGATCCGGCCAAAGTGCAGGAATTCCTGTCGGCCATGGCCCGCCTCTTCGGGCCTTCAGGCCCCTCCGGTGCGCCTTCGGGCCCCGCGGGCCCTGATGGGGTTGCGCCGGCGTCGCCCGTGCCTCCAGCCTCGATCCCGGCTCCGGCTTCGGCCCCGGCCTCGATCCCGGCTCCACAACCCCCATCGACGCCGGTCGACCTAACGACACCTCCGCCGGCGCCGATGTCTCCGGTAGCGTTGGACTTGCAGGACGCATATTTCCACATCCCCGTCCTGCCGGCCCACCGGCGTTACCTTCGGTTCACGGTAGGCCCCGAGCATTTTCAGTTCACCGTGCTCCCCTTTGGCCTTACAAGTGCCCCTCGGGTGTTCACGAAAGTGATGGCGGTGGTCGCAGCTCATCTGCGCCGGGCAGGGTTTCAGTCTTCCCCTACCTCGACGACTGGCTGCTGAAGGCGGGCTGCGTCCCAGGCAGTCGTCTCCCACCTCCAGACTACGGCCGAACTCCTGCACTCGCTGGGGTTCTCCATCAATGTGCCGAAGTCGCATCTGATTCCTTCTCCACAGCTCCTTTTCATCGGAGCGGTTCTGGACACGACGCAGTTTCGGGCCTATCCTCCCGAACGGCGAGTCCGGGATATTCAGGCTATGATTCCGATCTTTCAGCCTTTATCCTGGGTTTCGGTACGGATGACCCTGAGGCTGCTGGGCCTCATGGCCTCCTGCATCCTGCTGGTCAATCATGCCAGATGGCATATGCGGGCTCTGCAGTGGGACCTGAAGTTCCAGTGGGCGCAGCACCAGGGCAACCTGTCCGATCACGTCCAGATCTCGGAGGGGACTGCAAAACAGTTGGTGGTGGCTCTCGAACCGGCAATGGGTCATGGGCAGATCCCTCTCCCTTCCCCAGCCAGAGCACACAGTTGTGACGGACGCGTCCCTTCTGGGATGGGGCGGTCACATGGGAGAGGCGGAGATCAGAGGCCTCTGGTCTCCGGCGGAGTCCCGGCTCCATATCAACCTTCTGGAGCTCCGGGCGATCCAACTTGCACTCAAGGCATTCCTTCCCTCTGTCAAAGGGAAGGTAGTGCAGGTGTTCACAGACAACACCACCGCCATGTGGTACTGCAACAAACAGGGCGGGGTGGGGTCTTGGACCCTTTGTCAGGAGGCTCTGCGCCTCTGGACATGGCTGGAACATCAGGGCATGTTCCTGATGGTTCAACACCTGGCAGGTTCCCTGAACGCCAGGGCGGACGAACTCAGCCGCAGGTGCATGATGGATCACGAATGGCGTCTTCACTCGGAAGTGGCGCAAGGACTCTTTCTACAATGGGGAGAGCCTTGGTTAGATCTATTCGCCACCGAAGAGAACGCGCAATGTCATCAGTTCTGCGCGTTGGAATTTCCAAGGCGGCACTCGCTCGGGAGACGCTTTTCGTCACGAGTGGAGTTGCGGTCTGTTGTACGCCTTTCCGCCTATACCACTTCTACCCAGAGTGTTGAAGAAGATTCGGCACGACCGGGCCCAAGTCATTCTTGTGGCTCCGGACTGGGCTCGAAGAGTTTGGTATCCCGAGCTACTCAATATGAGCATAGATCCCCGATCCGTCTGCCTCTTCGGGAGGATCTTCTGTCGCAGCAGCAGGGGACGGTCCTTCACCCGAACCTGTCCAGTCTACACCTGCTTGCGTGGAGATTGAGCGGCGGCAGTTGATTCCTTTCGACTTGCCTCCCGAAGTTTGTGATGTGATTCTGGCAGCCAGGCGTCCCTCCACTAAGGTGGTATACGCCTGCAGGTGGAACAAATTTGTGGCATGGTGCACAGCAAAGGCTGTGAATCCCCTTTCTGCCCCTCTTTCTGAGGTCCTTCTGTTCCTTCTCTCTCTGGCCCAACAGGGTTCTGCCCTGGGTACCATCAAGGGTTATCTTTGTGCTATCTCGGCCTTCCTCAGGCTCCCTGATCAGCCCTCCCTTTTCAAGTCCCCTGTTGTTAACAGGTTCTTAAAAGGCATTACTCACCTCTTTCCTCCTGTTCCGTTTGTGATGCCTCAGTGGGACTTGAACTTGGTTCTTACCTTTTTAATGTGCGCTCCCTTTGAGCCTCTACATAACTGTCCTCTTCGTCTTCTGACTCTGAAGACAGCCTTTCTGGTGGCCATCACCTCCGCTCGGCGGGTGAGTGAGCTCCAGGCTCTATCTTGCAAACCTCCCTTTCTGTCTGTTCATCCAGACAAGGTTGTTCTTCGGACGCGTCCGTCCTTCTTGCCAAAGGTGGTTACTGCTTTCCATATTGGGCAGACCATCACTTTGCCCACCTTCTTTCCGCCTCCGCATCCTTCCAGAGAGGAAGAGAGGCTCCACCGTCTGGACCCAAAACGTGCGCTCTCCTTCTATATTGACCGCACAAAACACTTCCGGGTGGATGACCAGCTCTTTGTTGGCTACGTGGGCGCCAAAAAGGTCGGGCGGTGCACAAGAGGACCATCTCCCGCTGGGTTACCTTGTGCATCAAGACCTGCTATTCTTTGGCGAAGAAGGAGCCTCCTGTTGGGCTGCGTGCCCATTCCACAAGGGCAACGGCTGCTACCACGGCCTTGGGCCGCGGTGTTCCGCTGCCGGTTATTTGTCAGGCAGCTACGTGGGCCTCGCTGCACACGTTTACAAAGCATTACTGCCTTGACAGTCAGGTCCGGAGGGACGGCTTCTTTGGCCGTTCTGTCCTCCAGGACTTCCTTGTCTGATCTTTGTTCGCAGACCCACCACCGGGGTTGGTATTGCTGGGGTATCTATTCTAAGGTAAGGAATCTGTCACTAACGTGTCTCTTTCAGATGCACAAGTTACTAACTTGTGTAACGATATATCTGTAAGAGACAGTAGTTAGTGACAGATTCCTTACCGCCCCACCCATCCTCCCCGTTCTGCGAACTGATTTCTAGGAGTTAAGGACATCCCTTTCAGGGCCCTAGTATTTTTCAGACACCTATGTCAGCTTCTTGCATGGCTCTGCGTTCCTGGCGCGGAAAGTCGTGTACAGAACTGACGTCAGCGCGCAGGGGCGGCGTCTAAGTACTGCCCGCGACGTCATCCCGGCGATCACGACGCCGACGACGGACGCGGAGCCGCACGACGCCGCCTACCGACGCGCAAGGGTACTGCTACGCAAAAACTTTCCGGATCCAGCCTGACGCCTGGGGATATTCTAAGGTAAGGAATCTGTCACTAACTACTGTCTCTTACAGATATATCGTTACACAAGTTAGTAACTTGTGCGACGGGTCACCTTGCTGTAAATTAATGGGGCTGCGTCGAAAGCAGGCGTAGCACTGAAGCCAGGATTTAAAGGCGCAGTGATTTCTAAGAAGTTCTCAATGTACATAATGCAAATAAATCGGGTGCCTTGCTAAGTGGAAAAGTGCTTGGTCCCCAAAAAGAATAAATTAAAAGACCATCACGCGAAGCGTACCCCAAAATGCATAAATTAAAAGAACAACGCGCTAAGCATGGTGTCAGTGAGGCGTGTGCCGCAACAAACACTTGAGGGAAGTGCTTGACTACATTAAAAGCACAGCGGCCGTGAATCGGGTGCTGTGGTAAATGAGAAATGCTTGTCTGAATGAAAAAAAAAAAAAAGTTCCAAAGAGACAAAATACGACACAAGTGGAAGAGAACAAGTCCTGGGTCGATACTCCTTGGCAGTTAACAATTGAGGAAAAGGTGGGACAAGCAGGAACCATTATCCACTTAGATGCAACGTTTTTAAAGGACACTGACATAAGTCAATCGAAAGCTGGAGGCAGGTTATAAGCCCACAGAGTGAATACATCATGTCTCGAGAGAGAGCGCATGCGCTGCCTAGGCTCGACATAAAACAAGTGCTATGAATTACCCAGCCGTGGCCTCCTCGTAGCACTTGTTTTTTTTTTTTTTTTTTTTTTTTTTTTTTAAGTGCTGGCTTGGCATTTTAGAGAGAGGAAATGCAACACTGAGGGTGTAGAGGCCTCCTGCAACAATTTAAAAAAAAACCACAATGATGAAGACAGCGCTGAGTGCTTCATAGCGCTTAAAAAACAAATCTTTAAGCCATGCTGCACAGTAGCTGTGCTGCTATGCAACATGTCTAACAGCAACATAGCCATGGGACAGAGGGGCCAAGCGACCTCCCACAGTTGGAGGGCAACCAACAATACCGAGCAGGACAGGGTTATAAGCACTTGAAGGATACGACCTACAAACACATGCACTCTTATGGAGTGCTTCAACTAAAACAAAAAGTAGCATTGAAAGCCTGAGCTGTGGAAGGACAAGTACTTGGGACATGCTTCAGAGGCGGGATAAACTCATGAAAAAGTAAAGCCAACAAACGCTTGTAATTTTAAAAAAAAAAAAGCACACAAAAAATATATATGACCTGGAGAATTGAGATTGTTGTATTTGTGTCCAAAGTTCTCCACTGAACACTCTTTAGTTAAGTATTGCATAGTTGTATGAAAGGATTATGATTATATCACAATACACCTCAGAGGCAAAAAACACAACATTGCCGTATGCACAGTGCCCAAAACTGAACAAACTACATCTGTGAGGTGGATGTACACTTAGTGCAAACGAATTCCACCAGTCGGAAATAAAACCACGATGCTACGAACCAAAGAGTAAAAAAATAACTTCCCTCAGTTTGCATTCCTGAGATTCGTTTATATGTATTGTTTTCAATGATAAAGGATTTTGAATGAGTGACGCTAATACGCCATTACAGTCAAACAGAAAGACACTTTTTATTCCAAACTCTAAGGTCTAGCAGCAGAACTTAATTTCACAAAACTTACTTTTGCAAGAATTAGAGCTATTGACATACATGACAATGTCTTTTACCCATATTATGGAGTTGAGTGGATGTTTGTGGTGTGGAGTCTAATTATGTGGTTGGATTGGAATTGTTAGTTGTGGAATTGTGTGGTGTGGAGTGGTTTTGTGTAGTGGAGTTGTGTTGCATGGTGTACAGTGGATTTATGTGGATATTAGTTATGTGTTACTGAGTGTAGTGGAATTGTGTATTGGAGTGTAATTATGTGGAATGGTATTTTGTTCTGTGGAGTGGTATGTAAAAGACTTTAATTATGTGGTGTGCTGTTGAATTTTGTGGCATGATGTGGAAATCTCTGGTGTGGATTGGATGTATGTGGTTTGTTTAATTGCGTTGTTGAGTTGAATAATGTGGTTTGGTGTAGAATTATATGCTGTGGATTGGAAATGTGTGGAGTTGAATTGTCTGGCGTGGAACTATGGTGTTGAGTGAAATTATGCTGATTGGAATTGTGTTATTGAGTAAGCGGGTGCATGTGAGTGTGGTTTTGAAAGAGTCAGTTTTGGCATTTGTGTTTTGTGTGCTTTTTGCAGTGGCTCAGCCAAGCTGACGGTAAGAGCTCAACCCCTTGATGTGTTAGATTGGAATTATGTGGCATGGTGTGGAGTGTATTTGTGTGGATTGTTATGTGACAGAGTGGTTTTATGTGGGGTGTATTTCTGTGGCATTGAGTAGAGTGTAATTATGTGGAGTTCCGTCCATCATCCCCTTTTGTATCGCTTTGTTCGCCCTAAGTTGGCGGGGGTATGCCCAGACGTGGGTCCCTTGCTCACTTTGCCACTGGATTCAAGCAAGCCTGGCTGATGACGGCTGGAATGCCAGAAACCGGTCCTAGGATGCTTGTTTCCGGTCCAGGGAAGACATGGCTTGGCAGTTCGTGCTGGACTGTTCCCATGAGGCACAGGGTCAGACTGATTTGCATATGGCCATGTCTGAACTGGGGTGGTGGAGTGAGCTAAAGAATGATGATGGATTAAACCCAGATCAGTTGACTGGGGGTGAGTGTTTGATTGGCTCAAACGTTCCGTCCATCATCCCCTTTTGTATCGCTTTGTTCGCCCTAAGTTGGCGGGGGTATGCCCAGACGTGGGTCCCTTGCTCACTTTGCCACTGGATTCAAGCAAGCCTGGCTGATGACGGCTGGAATGCCAGAAACCGGTCCTAGGATGCTTGTTTCCGGTCCAGGAAGACATGGCTTGGCAGTTCGTGCTGGACTGTTACCATGAGGCACAGGGTCAGACTGATTTGCATTTGGCCATGTCTGAACTGGGGTGGTGGAGTGAGCTAAAGAATGATGATGGATTAAACCCAGATCAGTTGACTGGGGGTGAGTGTTTGATTGGCTCAAACGTTCCGTCCATCATCCCCTTTTGTATCGCTTTGTTCGCCCTAAGTTGGCGGGGGTATGCCCAGACGTGGGTCCCTTGCTCACTTTGCCACTGGATTCAAGCAAGCCTGGCTGATGACGGCTGGAATGCCAGAAACCGGTCCTAGGATGCTTGTTTCCGGTCCAGGGAAGACATGGCTTGGCAGTTAGTGCTGGACTGTTCCCATGAGGCACAGGGTCAGACTGATTTGCATATGGCCATGTCTGAACTGGGGTGGTGGAGTGAGCTAAAGAATGATAATGGATTAAACCCAGATCAGTTGACTGGGGGTGAGTGTTTGATTGGCTCAAACGTTCCGTCCATCATCCCCTTTTGTATCGCTTTGTTCGCCCTAAGTTGGCGGGGGTATGCCCAGACGTGGGTCCCTTGCTCACTTTGCCACTGGATTCAAGCAAGCCTGGCTGATGACGGCTGGAATGCCAGAAACCGGTCCTAGGATGCTTGTTTCCAGTCCAGGGAAGACATGGCTTGGCAGTTCGTGCTGGACTGTTCCCATGAGGCACAGGGTCAGACTGATTTGCATATGGCCATGTCTGAACTGGGGTGGTGGAGTGAGCTAAAGAATGATGATGGATTAAACCCAGATCAGTTGACTGGGGGTGAGTGTTTGATTGGCTCAAACGTTCCGTCCATCATCCCCTTTTGTATCGCTTTGTTCGCCCTAAGTTGGCGGGGGTATGCCCAGACGTGGGTCCCTTGCTCACTTTGCCACTGGATTCAAGCAAGCCTGGCTGATGACGGCTGGAATGCCAGAAACCGGTCCTAGGATGCTTGTTTCCGGTCCAGGGAAGACATGGCTTGGCAGTTCGTGCTGGACTGTTCCCATGAGGCACAGGGTCAGACTGATTTGCATATGGCCATGTCTGAACTGGGGTGGTGGAGTGAGCTAAAGAATGATGATGGATTAAACCCAGATCAGTTGACTGGGGGTGAGTGTTTGATTGGCTCAAACGTTCCGTCCATCATCCCCTTTTGTATCGCTTTGTTCGCCCTAAGTTGGCGGGGGTATGCCCAGATGTGGGTCCCTTGCTCACTTTGCCACTGGATTCAAGCAAGCCTGGCTGATGACGGCTGGAATGCCAGAAACCGGTCCTAGGATGCTTGTTTCCGGTCCAGGGAAGACATGGCTTGGCAGTTCGTGCTGGACTGTTCCCATGAGGCACAGGGTCAGACTGATTTGCATATGGCCATGTCTGAACTGGGGTGGTGGAGTGAGCTAAAGAATGATGATGGATTAAACCCAGATCAGTTGACTGGGGGTGAGTGTTTGATTGGCTCAAACGTTCCGTCCATCATCCCCTTTTGTATCGCATTATGTGGAGTTGAATCATGTTGCATTGAGTGCTATTATGTGGAGTGTAATTTTGTTGGGTTGTGTGGAATTGTGTGTTACACTAAACAACCAGGTATGCTACACAGAATGAAAAATGTGAAGGTGCTATCATATACCATAGAGGTGGGCGAGCCACTGAAAACTCGAAAGCTACTGAAAGGTTGAAAGCCACTGAAAAGCTTGAACCAGACTCAGCTGGCACTTCTTATTTAACGTCCAGCCCAAAACAAGCTGAGCTTTCACGTGGCTTCCTGTGCTATCCATGCCCTACCCTTACAGGCAAAGAGTTCAAGTCAAAACATTAGCATTTGAGATAAGATTGAGAGACACATAGCTACTCATTTAGTGAACGGCTTGTACAAAGTGAAACCAGCAACAAAACAGATTTATCCTGACTTCCCATTTATCTAAATTGTGTGATCTTAGGCAAATAATTTATTTTGGCAGTCATCATTTTGCTTCATTATCACATATGAAACTACCCTCAAATATGTGACTAAAGAATACAAGCTATACAAAATTGTATTCTTTGATTTAATGGACTATAATGTTGTGCCTATAAGAATCTGGGCTGCATACAGAGTGCACATGAAAACTGACTTGCCTCTTAGGTCACTAATGGCACTGTCTCCAGGGTGCAGGTGGGACAAGAATGATTCTAAATTTAGGTTTAGAAAAAGTACTTCTCAGTGCAGTGGTTGGTAATGACTATTGCCCTAGGCTCATGTGCAGTTCAGTATGACTGGTCCTGTTGTTGTCGCACATTATTAATCCATATACACAAAAGAATCACCAACTAAATGCCTCTTCTAGGCATGACCAATATTGGCGTAGCATGTGCACTACAGAGACATTTGCAAGCAAAGTAAAGAGGCACACCTACCCCAAATGGCTATGAAAAAGCCACAATTGCAGTGCAAGTGGGCCCTTCACAACCTAGGAACCCCTGTGTCAATACACCCGCTGAACCTATAACAGTAATGTCAAGACACTGACCACATGAAGGATTACCTCACCACGATTTAAGCAGGAATGACAAGGTTACCCCCCCGGCTCAACCCTTATAAACCAACAAATGAAAGGTTGGCTCTCAATAATGAACCTTGATGGCTTCACTGCCCGTTCAACTGCCAACATACATAGTGTACACGACAAAAAACAGTTGTCATGAATGATCTCTGTCGCGCAAAGTAAAAGATTTTTAAACCATAACAAGAATTCAGAACTGATAGGCTCTAGTCCTCTCTCATCTCATGAAGACAATGCTGTGGCCGCAGAATTGAATCTTTCCTGTGGCCCTGCCAGTAACGTACGTTACATACCTCTTGCAGGCTCTTACCCGAGCCTCAAGTTATTCATGAAATCCTCCATGGTCACGAGGACTAGCCGCATGAAATCTGACTTTCCAGGCTCTCCTGCTTGGCCATCCCCGCGACTAGGCCTAAAAGTTGGTGACCACTGATTAAAAGAAATGAACTCAAAGCTAAAAGAGCTGAGGACGCCTGGGGCTGCAGAGGCGACTGCAGCTTCAGTTTGAGTTTGTGGAGCTGGGCCGTGGAAGGAGCCTTTCAAAAGCAGCATTGAGCCAGAGGTTGGCTTCTGGAGCGGTGGGTGGGTGAAGCCCTGTCTGTGTGTAACCATAGGGTGTGTGTCATCTTTGCAGCTGTCACTGTGTGTGGAACGAGAAGTGGGCTAGGCACGTGCGGTTTTTCTAATGAGCTATCATTAAAACAGTCCACAACTGCAGAGGGCCATGGTGGCCAGACACAGTGCAACGGTGGAGAACTGGAGATGATCGGAGGCCTTCCCAAAAGGTTTCAGCCTCTGGAAAACCACAGGGACTGGAGTAGAGTCACTCCAATGTCAAACAGAAGACGTGCATTGGGGATAATAATCTGCCATCAATTTCTGTGTATCTACCACGGCCTACCTGTGTTTCAGTCAATCAATCAGGAGTTTGTATAGCGCAGCTATTTGACTGTGAGGGTCTTATGGTGCGGGGGAGGGGGACTGCTGATCTGTCTGGGCGTGGAGGTTCAGTCGAAGAGCCAGGTCTTGAGGTCCTTCCTGAATTGGGTCAGCGACTAGGATTGCCTGAGGTGGAGGGGCAGGGTGTTCCAGGTCTTGGTGGCGAGGTAGAAGAAGGATCTTCCTGCAGTTCTGGTCTTGTGAATCCGTGGGACGGTGGCCAAGGCAAGTTGGGAGGAGCAAAGTTGTCTTGCGGGTACGTGTAATGCGTGGCGGTGGTTCAGATATGCTGGTCCTGCGTCGTGGAGAGCTTTGTAGTCATGTTTGAGGAGCTTGAAGGTGATTCCCTTGCTGATTGGGAGCCAGTGGAGTTTTAGGAGGTTTCCAACATATGCACCAAAGCACACCAAAGAACTGTCACTTTTATCCTCATTTAGTAATATATTGAAAAGGACACAACTAATTATAAAAATTCTCCAATAAGTAATCCACAGCAGTCGGCGTATCAGGTCTTTTTTTAGGTCGAGCCTATAGCAGCAGCGCGCATGCGCTGCTCGCTTTGCGAGGCATGCAGTATTCAGTATGGCGTGGAAGCTCCGCCCACTCTCCGCCCATCTTTTTCATTGGTTTAGGTCCTAAATGCTGCCTTCCGATTGGTTTTAGGCCTGTTAGTCCCTCCTCATGACGGCCATGTCATCATTAGTATCCTTCCATGGCTACTGGTCCCTTTACTTCAAACGCTATTTTCTTCTTGTGCCCCCCCCCCCCCACCTCCTCCCGCAAACCGTGACTTCTCGGAAGCCTCCCCCACCCAGCCTTCTCGCACGCCTGCACTCCCGTTTCCAATGCAATAGGTCTCACGTAAATGCGAGTCCTAATGCGTTGCAAATGCTTGTTTAATTCAACTCAACGGAGTCCCAAGCGGCGCTAGGAGGTTACTCTATATGCCGCAATCAGACTGGCCGAGACTTCATGGGCTCTAAATGATTAATGAAAATGCCTCTCCGTTAGTTGCCATGACAGCGGGAAACTCGACACCGCCCAGGAATCTGCCATTCAGAATGCATGAATTAAGCAGGAAGTCGCCACGAGCGAAGCCTCGAGCAGCTTCACCGAGTGTGCAAGATGCTGACAGTCGAGCCGCCCGTGGATTACCGGCTATGAAATATCAGTCATTATTGTATTAATGGGCGAGTCATTTGCCGTTCGTGTCGTATTACCAAGGTCATTGTCTACTATGGATATGATGTATTTAAACAAAAAGTGGACAGTGGTATGAGGAGTAAGTAGACGTATAGATGATTTAAATAAACCTCATCGGCCTTAACCCACTACTGCTAAAACATTTTTTCAGTTTTAATAAGCCTGCCCTTCCACGACTTTACTGGGTCAATGGATTTAAATTACTTTTTTTACTCTATTTGAAATTCTACTGAGCTTTGCTCTCAGAGAGGAATTTGGAGGTTTGTATATTGAAAAGCATACTACTGGCAGTCTGATTTCTGGTGTAAGAAACGCATACTTGTTCACGCCTTCCTTAGATCGATCAGTTGTCTCCCACATTGTTCGTCAGTTAAATCTAAACTATCTCTCTGACATTAAAATGCCTTTGTGAATTAGTTGCAGCCTGTTTTAGGAATATCTGGCACTAAACACCTACTCGGGTGTTTCTGCTGATCATTTAATTTTGCATGTGCTAGAGAAGAAAGATGTTTTTCTGTCTCCGAACCACAGTTGTAGAATTTCTTGCTACTATTCCTCCTTCAAAATCATTCACTAATGAGCAATTGTCAGGACTTAAAGCCCATCTGTTCTAGAAAGACTGCCTCCTTGCTGTTCCCATGGTTCCTTTCTTTCGAAAAGAAAAAATTCCGGCCGGTTGTTGTCTGAAGAGGCCCGGACATACTACATAGGGCTTTAATCAAAATCGTATGTATTAATTTATAACTTGAGTTTTGTGCCTTGGTTTCTTTTAATTATTAATCAGGGGCCATTAGCGCATCTCTTGAACACATTTAGAAGGGCTTTCTATTTATATTTGCTGCTTAAAGTTTGTTCAGATAAGGAGGTAAAAAACAGGATTTAGGTAATTCTGCTTATTTTGGTGACAGCCGGGACTACCTGTGTTGCCGGTAGTAAACTGGCTAGGTGGCAAACTTAGCTTTACCGACGGAGTGCTGGCATCTGCTGCATTGCCCTGGAACACTTTAGTTTGCAGTAGGCACTACAGGTTTCCAACACATTACCGTTAATCTCAACTACGCATACACTGTGCTACAGTATGGGGCAACATAAATAGACACGAGAGAAGTATTCATACAGTGTATTTAAATAACATTCAGTTTCATAGTTAACACCATTTGAATAGCACACATTATGCCATTTGTATGTCCTTGTACTGCTTTGGCAGCCCATAATTTTTCCTCGTGAGGTAAATAGTTGGGCGTTTTTGAAGCCAATCAGAATTGGAGCTAAAAAGCGCTGGTTTACACAACTTTTGTAATGGCACTGGTTGTGTTTAAACCATAAAGAAAGGCAGCCAGTGCTGTCATTATATAATAAGTGCTGTAAAACCCGGTAGTACATCCTTTGGTATAATTCAAGTTACACTTTCAAAACTATTGTAATGAAAAAGTTAAATCGTAGCTAAAAAAAATAAAGGTAGGATTCATCCACTCTTGTGCTCGTTTTGTGAAAATTAGACCAAAGTCACATTTAGAACGTTTACCCTGTTTCTTGTTTTAGAATCACTCCAGAAAAATGTGCTACTGAGCACTGTATAAATGGGAAACACACATTTGAAAATTCTGGTAGTGATTCCACATTTCCAATGCAAGACCAAAGGTCAACAAAATACATTTTGCCAGTGGAGTTTACACACTTTGCATTCCATGAGGGTTGCACAGTTTATTAATTCTCGGAAAACATTTATTGCAGAACAGTTTTCTTTCCGAAGCTATTCTTTGAAAGGCATGTCCCACTGAAAGTGAAATGTTGCATTACACCCACAGTGCCAAAATGTTCCCCATAATATATATATACATCACAACCTTTGAGTTTTCCAGAGTTTGTAAAAAAGTTCACAAGGGGAAAACCTTAGCACGCTCTTGTACAAGATCTTTCCACAATCACCCTGCTATGCAGGGCCCTTCCATCATGCCATTCCAGGTGCCATTTCCAAAGCACTGACTGGTTTGCCAGTGCACATCACCCCTACGAGGTCCTAAAACGTTGCTACCTAGATTGCTGAAAAACAATGCAGTTTTCCATTTCACAAACCACTGCCGGTTCTGGACACCCTTTCACCAGGATATTGTATCTGTCATCTAGTTCATGTCTGTTCAGTGTTTAACTCAAAAGCATTAGGTTACAGGATCAGCCTTATACTAAAGGCTAGAATAGCTCTTTTTGTCCCTGCTGATGACCCACCACATCACTGAAACAAACATCCGTTTCACAATATGCGTCTACTTGGTCTCAGCGGATGGCCTTCTGCCTGCCTGTAGCTCATTCCAGCTTTCACATGAGTGCCTGGCGGCCTGTTATTGGGACACAAAAGAAGATCTAACTAGCAAATCAAAATGAAATTCTGTCTCTTCCTGTTTAAAGCACTGTTCTGGTGGACCCTGAGACAACCACTTTTGTGAGTTCCATGCTGGTACATCATAGTTCTTAAAGTACCATTCAGGTTCCCATTCAGTGTTCCAAAGAGCTTAATATACCTGGAGAGAGGACGTTGTATGGCCATTTTCTTAAGCTCCAAGTCGTTTTTTCCAGCTAAGATGCGTTTAATCTGGTTTTCTAGCAAAAGGATGTTCATTATTCATAGAATACATAACATTAATGTTGTAATGTAAGGAAACATTTTTGCAGGAGCATCATACAAGTATACGCTATATTGTGGGTAAGTCTGTTCCGTAAGACAATATAAAAAATATTGAAAAAAATCATTTTTGTGTCAGTCCCTTTAGTCACAGGTGTCCAAAAACATGCCATCATTTGTGTTAATATCTGGGTGGGCCGAAGTCTGCCGCACTCTGCAAATTGTATGTGCACATGAAACTGGCGGTATTTCTTGGATAAAAGTGCAGGACTATGCCACACGGACCCCTGCTGCCACGCACCATCTTCCATCACAGCCAGCAGGCAGGATTATTAGGACAGCTCTGGATTTCTCTGGAAAAATAGACAAGCCCAGCCCTTATCAGTGCTCATATTTACAATCTTGAGTAGTGCCGCTCTTGTTTGCCTTGCACTAAGTGAACAGCTTACAGTTAAATGTACCTGGCATGCTTTCACAGTCCCACCAACATGCATGGAGCGTGTGACCTGCGCTGTAATATTCACTTGGCTTGGGAGCTCCGCACACGTGGCGCTACATAAAACCCACAGCTTTCTTAGCGCAAGAAGGTAAAGGCACTGCTCAGCACCCTCTCCCTTATTAACAAATGCCCCTCCTCTCCCAGCTGCCCACCTCACACACAAAAAACTCACACCACCCCTTGTCCAATACTGCCATGTATAGTACCACTTCTTAGTGCTGGTGCAATACATTTAATAGGAGCTTACTTGCACTTCTCAGGAACAAACAAGTAATCTGAATAGTGCATAACTATACTTCTATATTTCCAATTCAAGTTCTGGAAACAGCAACATGTTTCATCTTCAGAATGAAATACATTGGATTATGTTATGTTACTGCTCATTTCCTTCTTTTGGTTTTTAAGCTGTGTGCGCCACATGGCTCTAAGCTGTCTGCAATATGTTTTGCAGCAGTACTCTGTGCTCCCTGGGCTAACGGTTGCTGCATAGTTCTGGTATGCATACACCAATAAATTGAGGATCAGTGTGCCAGGATTGTAGTAGAGGAGTTCTATCCGATGTATGCATGCTTTCGTGTGCATGTGTTCTTCAATACTTGATGTTTTAACGTGGTTGCTTCTATAGTGTGCTGCTTTTGACAACGTATTATTCGTTATCTACACAGTTCCATACCACACTATTCAACTCCACACATTGACAATGCACACCACATAATTCAAGACAAAGCCACGTAATTCAACTCTGCAACACAACTACTCAACACACCACATACATCCAATCCACACAACAAAATTCCATATCATGCCACAAAATTCAACAGCACACCACTTAATTAAACTCCATTACATATCACTCCACAACACAGAATACAATTCCACATAAGTACACTCCATAACACACAATCACACTCCACATAATTTCACTACACTCAATACCACATAATTACTATTCACATAATTCCACTGCGCACCATGCCACATAATTCCACTACACAAATTACCTCCATACAACACAATTCCACCACATACAATTTCACAACTAATAATTCCAATCCACATAATTCCACTACACACCACATACATCCACTCCACTCCAAAACACTTAGGTAAAAAACATTGTCATTAATAATCCCAATAACTACCTCTCACAAATGCGAGACCAATTTGCATTGCAAATGCTTGTTGATTTATTCCATTCAAGACAAAAAACGGCAGCCGACGCGCATTTCGTCCCCTGGACTTTCTCAAGGCTGCAAAATTACATGTACAAATAGTTTGCATCATACAATATATTTACAATATTCCAAACATTTAAAAAAAAAATCTTATTTTTGTGCCTCATTTAAAATAAAGAATGAGTGCACTTCAACCAATCCAACATTGAATCAGTTTTTAGAAAAAAGATAGAGAAAACACCTTTGGTGATCTAAAGTGCCCTTAAAAAGAACATGCCCACGTTGTCCCAGAATGATCAATCAAAAGTGGCATGTGTTATCCGTGCTATTTATTTAGGAAATGGTGAAGGAAAAAGTCGGTGTGTCACAAAGATAAGGAGTATCTCTTTACACCCATCCATTAAATAGAAAAACCTAATTTTAGTGAGGGGTAAAGATCACATGACAATGTGCCTCACCTTCTCTCGAGATTATGAAAAAATCTGTTTGTTTCTAGCACGAGTGATTCACGTGTGAAAGTTTCACTCTAACTCATTTTGTTGTCTACTCCTGTTCAATCTATGTACAAAATGGGAGATAAAGCAGGAGGAGGAAGTGTAATTCGATCATATACGATTAGAATCTATCACTGAACAGTTTGCAAGTCGGGAGGTGCATAGCGAGTGGCATCTATCACAACATCCTAATTCTCGCTTACCGGCAGCATGTGAGTTTATAGAGCCAAAATGTAAAGCGTGGCAGCAGCTTTATCAATATCTGTCCTTGTGGTTCTCGCGGTCACGTAAGCACCTCACAACTGGCTCAATCCGACTTATGAAACGCTAGACCTTGATAAGTCAGCTGCAAGACGAAGGGAACAAGTATATGGGAATGCAGGTCAAGGATCTATTAGGAATTGTCAGCAATATAATCAGGGCCGTACTGGCCGTAGCGGGCACCAGACATTTCCCCGGTGGGCCGCCAGGGTGGGGGCCGTTTTTGTTACAGGGCCGTTTTCGGTCCCTGTAACAAAATCGGACGAAACCGGACTTGGCAAAGAGCTCGGCTGCACCCCCAACCCCCGGGGGAGGGAGAGGGCGAGGGCTTTGCCAGGGCCGGTTTTGGTTCCCAGTCCGGCCCTGAATATAATTCCACTAAATGTGGAGTGTGTGGTATATTAGAGAAGGACTAGCTACACAAGTAAGTCTTACCGTAAAGGACATCCGGTCCAGAACTTCACTCAGCCTTTCGGACTTTTTCGTATGCGTCCGATGCCGGCCCCATTTCCAATATGTATGCAACTGATGCATTCAAAATGTGAACGGACTATAACCAAAGAGTGCCGTTTTGTGTAGAGAAAGCATGGTGGCCATATTGGTCTAGTCAAGTCTACTGTTGAGTGAAATGTATTCTCTATCACTGCAATGTTCAAAGAGACATCATTCTTTTATTATTTCGATGATTATTTGAGAATATCTTATATTATTAATCAAGGACTAGTCCCGCTATTTAATAGGCAGCAACCATGATTAATCAGGTCAAAAAGTGATAGACCGTAAAGTTGAATCATGCGCTGTCACGCGTCAGAGGTGGTTTCTGTGTCTCTTGAAAACGAAGTCATGAGCAGAGAATCTAGTGTACTGAGAGGTCAGCTAATACATATAAAAGAAAAACAGAGTAAAAACACGTGGTGGACATCCAAACTGTTTTTAAATGCCACACTATTACCATTTATAAGGCGGCCATTTTGACGTGATCAGGAGGACCCTTGATCACTTGTTAAAGGATTGGGTTATCCAATGAGAGTATACTGCTCTATTAATGTGAGAATGAACTCAGAGACCATTGGTCACAGTTTGATATTTGCTGATCCAAAATTAGTTGGTCCATCTGAGTAGTTAAAGAGATGTTGACATGCATCCAATTGCTCATACCAAAGGAGTGAGTTAGTAATAGATCATACTACAACTTCATTAAAAGTAGGGGCAATGGTTAATTTTGGATTTGATGTTTTGGAGAAAGAATAGTTCACCCCAAGATCCAGAATTCCACATGAATGAAATATACATTCGGTACATATACTGATTACATTTTTAAAGGAACTCAAACATTTCTTTATCACATTTTTATCCTGTGTTCTACAGCCCTGAGTTTAATAATCCATTTGCTTTCTGTTCTCCGAAGTTTGGTCAATCTGTTCCCACACCTTAATCCAAGGCGTATCACATCAATACCATGGAAGCCCAACTTCACCATTTCATTTGATTTATGGACTGTGTTAAAATGAACGGCCAAGGGATATTGTTCATTGTTATTACGTATGGCTTTTATATGCTCTTGGATTCTTTCTTTTAATGATCTCACAGTACTACCAATGTAGATTTGCCCACAGATGCATTTGATACAGTAGATTACAAATTTCGTATTACAGTTGATAAAACTACGCACTGTATATATTTTATCTGTGTTGTACTTGAAAGTCATGATTTTATGCATAGCAAAACAACAAATGTTGCATGATCCTCATTTATAAAAGCCATTTGGAGGAGATGGCAACCATGTTGTGTTGACCGTTGGTGGTATGAAACTGGGGCATAAGTATTGTCTAAGTGTTCTCCCCCTTTCATGGGTGATTATGGGTTTAGAGCCAACCACCTCTTGTAGAGTGGGATCATGTGTTAGTAGATGCCAGTGTTTTTTTTAAATTTTGTACACGTCCGTACTCATGGTAGTGTATGGTGTAATGAAAGCTGCTTTTCTCCTGTTGTGGTCCTTCCTTTTGATATTATTGGCCAAGAGACATGTTCTATTGACCCTGTTAGCCTTGTAGCGGGCCTCTTTGATGGTTGCTTGTGTATATCCTCCGTCTCTGAATCTTTTTTCTACCCGATTTAGTTCATGTTCTAGTCTCATTTCATCACTGCAATTTCTTTTTGTTCTCAACATCTCCCCATAAGGGATGGTCCTAATCTGTGAGGGAGGATGGGAACTACTTGCATGCAATGTAGCATTACATGCCGTTGGTTTTCTATACGGCCACTTACTGAGTTTTAGGAGGTGTTGTGCAATGTGGCTGCGGCGGGGAATGTCGAGGACTACTCTGGCTGCGGTGTTTTGGACGTTCTGTAGTTTCCTGAGCTGTTTCTGGGTGACGCCAGCATAGAGTGCCTTGCCGTAGTCAAGTCTGCTGGCGATGAGTGCATGGGCGTCTTTCTGGATTCTGTGGGGATCCATCTGAATGTCTTCCGAAGCAGGCAGAGCTTGTGGAAGCAGGATGAGGATACAGCGTTGATTTGGCGGTTCATTGTGAGCGAGGAGTCCAGTATGATGCTGAGGTTGCGTGCGTGGTCCGTAGGGGTGGGAGGGGTTCCCAGTGTGGTGGGCCACCAGGAGTCGTCACAGGCTGAGGAGACGGGTCCCAGGATGAGTTCTTCGGTCTTGTCCGAGTTGAGCAGCTATCTTTCATCCAGATGGCAACTGCCTTCATTCAGATGTGAAAGTTGATTTTGGCGGCTGTGGGTTCGTTGGTGAGAAAGAGGATCAGCTGGGTGTCGTCTGCGTAGGAGACGATGTTGAGCCAGTGATTTCTGACGATGGCCGCGAGGGCGGCCATGTAGACGTTGAAGAGGGTGGGGCTCAGGGAGGAGCCTGGGGTACTCTGCAGCTGATTTCTGTCGGTTGTGAGAGGAACGGGGGTAGTCTGACTCGCCATGTTCGGCCTGTAAGGAGGGAGTGGATCCAGTCCAGTGCCTTGTCGCGGATGCCGGTGTCTCGTGATTAGGGTGCGGTAGGAGACCGTGCCGAAGGCAGCAGAGAGGTCCAGTAGGATGAGGGCTGCGGTTTTGCCCAGGTCGAGGTGGGAGCGGATGTCGGTGGCGATCAGTGCGGTCTCAGTGCTGTGGTTGCTTCGGAAGTCGGATTGGGAGGTGTCCAGGACGTGGTTCTCTTCGATGAACTTGGAGAGTTGGGCATTGATGGCCTTTTCGATGACCTTGGCTGAGAAGGGAGATAGGTCTGAAGTTCTTGAAGTCTGTCGGGTCGGTGGATGGCTTCTTCAGCAGGGGGTTGATCTCAGGGTGTTTCCAGTTGACGGGGAAGGTGTCGGTTTCGATGGAGCAGTTGATGGTGCGGCGAAGCTCAGGGGCGATGGAGGCGGCTGCTCTTTGGAAGATGTGATATGGGCAAGGATCCGATGGGGCTCCAGAGTGGATGCTCTTCATGGTCTTGAATGTGTCTGTGGTGAGCGGAGTCCAGTTGAGCACGATCTGTTGGGGTGCGGCATGGTTGCTTGCAGTGGTGGCGGGCATGGTCTTGGGTGCGGAAGCTGTCGTAGATCTGCTTGATCTTGTGGTGGAAGAAGGTGCCAAGTTTGTTGTTTGTTGTAGAGGTCTTGGGTGGGTGGGACATCTGTGGTCTCGCCATTGCGCCTGGCCAACTCCTTGATGATGGCGAAGAGTTCTTTGCTGTTGTGTACGTTGGCGTTGATTCTGTCTTGGAGGGCCATTTTCTTTGTGGTTTTGAGGAGAAGGTGGTGTGCGTTGACGGCGGTTTTGAAGGTTGCATGGGTTTCCTGGGTTTTGTTGTTCCTTCATCTGTTCTCCAATCGTCTGCAGGTGCATCTTGACTGGAGGGCAGGAGTGAACCAGCTGGCTTTCTTAAAGTGTTGCTTGCCTGGTGTCTTCTTGATGGGTGCCAGAGTGTCAGCGCAGGTGGAAATCCATTGGTAAAGGTTGCGTGCTGCGGAGTTTTGGCGTCTCTTGGTGTTGGCGGTGTGGTTGTCCTGAGGAAGTTGACAAGAAGTTCTTTGGTGGTCTTGTTCCAGCTATAACAGGGGGTGGTGGTGAACGGCGGGAGTGGCAAAGGCGAAGTGCACCCAGTGGTGATCGGTCACGAGGAGTTCGGTGTTTTGACTGTAGTTGATGTTCCCGCTGGCAGAGAAGACTGAATCAGGCGTATGTAGGTTGGTGCAGTGACTAGCTGCTTGAGTCTGATGCGAAGTTCTCCAGTAGTGAAATGGTGTTCTGGTCACTAGGGTTGTCCAGGTGGAAGTTGAGGTCTCCGAGTAGGATGTAATCGGTGGAGGCGAGAGCCTGGGGTGTTACGAGGTCTACGATGGCATCGGTGAAGGGCGGGCGAGGGCCAGGGGACCTGCTGAGGAGGGTGCAACGGAGGGTGGTGTTGGGGTTGGTCGAAATCTGGAAGTGGAGGTGTTCCATGGTTGTCGTTCAAGTAAGTGGTCAGTCGGAGGGTGTTCTTCTGGACGATGGCGATGCCTCCTCCTGGTCAGTCGGCATGGTCCTTACAGGTGATTTTGTAACCGTTTGGAATGACGGTGTCAATATCCGGTCCAGAACAGGGTTTGGTCCAGGTTTCCGTGAACAAGGCGATGTCGGGAGAGGCGGCGTTGAGGAGGTCCCAGATTTCTGTGCCGTGTTTGTGGATGGAGCGAGTGTTGCGGAGGATGCAGTTGAGCCGGTAGGGTGCACTGTTGGTCGGTTGGGCGGGTAGAGGAGCTGGTATATTGGCATGGGTGAAGGTGTGGCTACAGTTCCGACAGGAGAAGGGTCCTTGGGGTCTCCCTCGGCGACACGAGGTGGCAAGCGACATGGCGTCCTGAGTTGAGGGCGAGGAGGGTGCTGGTGTCGTAGTGGTGGAAGTTCCAAGAACCAGGGTCCCAGTTGCTGGGCACGGTCCAGGTGCGGACAGGCACAGACGGGCTTGCCTTCGGCGCGGCCACCATTGAGTAGTGCTTCGGGGGGGCTGGACAGCTGGGAGGCGGGAAACGCGGGAAGGGTCACTGGAGAGGGGCGGGGATCACAGCGGCAAAAGCGACAAAGAAAACAAAAATACAGGAAAAGGATAGAAAAGCAAACAAAGCAGATGCAGGAGAAAAAGTAAAAGAGGCAGAGAAAAGCAGAAAGAAACAGAAGGGCAGTCAAGCAGTAGAGCAGTGACGCTCTACCACTAGACCACCAGGGATGAGGCACAGGCAGGAGCCTACGGGTGGAGGAGGGCCTTGAACTCCTGACCAGAGGGTCAGGAGCAGTGATGGGGGCAGCAGCAGCTACCAGGTGGAGCGGTGCAGCGAAGGGAGCAGTCCACTAGAAGGTCAGTGGACTGCACTTTAACTGCGCACTGGCCGCCATTAAGTAGTGCTGCAGGGGGGGCTGGGAGGCGGGAAACGTGGGGAGCGGTTAGGGTACTGCAGGGGGGGGCGCGGGGGATTGCAGCTGCAAGGGCGACGAAGAAAGCAAGAACACAGGAAAAGGAAAGAAAATTAAAAAGGCAGAAGCAGGAGAAAAAGTAAAAGAGGCAGAAAAGTGAGACAGAAGGGCAGTCAAGCAGTAGAGCAGTGACGCTCTACCACTAGACCACCAAGGTGTAGGCAGGAGCCTGCAGGTGGAGGAGGGCCTCGAACTCCTGACCAGAGGGTCAGCGGCAGCGACGGGGGCTGCAGCAGCTTTCAGGTGGAGCTGTGCAGCAAAGGAAGCAGTCCTCTAGAAGGTCAGTGGACTTAAGTGGATGTTTGAAGTTACCTGACAGGTAGGGACTGCTGAAAGGGTGGTAGTACTGGACAGTCTCAGTCACATAGCAAACAAACCAGCTTCCGATTACAGTTCCCTGGCTCTCTCTTCCACACTCCTGTACTGCACAACACAGACCTGTAACAGGATGCGGCCGTTGGTATATATTTCACACCAGACACAATGCCCACAGACCACCTTGAGGGCGGTGATCGAGAATCGTAGAACTGAAATGGATGCCTGGCACCAGGAGTTCACCAGAACTGTAGAAATGCCCTTTACAAATCCCGTAACACAGTATAACATGGACGAGAGTTCATTCTTCATGGGCACCTTGCCTCGGATGTATTAGAGCACGGTAAAGAGTGAGCCAATGAACAGTTAAACATGTGTAAATAAAAACAAAGCTGAAGAGTATCAAATAAAGAGAAATAGATGGAATCTGCAGACAGGGTAAGTCTGGCGGTCCTTATCTGAATCAGATTACCTTCTTCTGTAAAACAAATTCATATTTGTATTTTAATAAGGCACATTTCATGCTCCCTTTATTTCCACTGTTGGAAATCGGTGTTCTTCGTTCTTTTCAGCCCTGTGCCACCATGTTTATAGTGCCACAGACTCAACCTTTCCTTAATTCTGCTGCGAATAGATATTGTGGTGTAACAAGATTACTTTGACATCGAAGGCACTTTTGGCAGTTCCTGGCCTTTGATACACAAAGTATTCTGGGAGTTGCATTCCTTACGAGACAGTTGGGTGGTATGGAGAACACCTGCAAAAATAACAAACGGTGTGAATTCTCTACAGTGGACAACAGCATGATGAAGTTTACATGTTTATACATTCCCTGTTGCTCCGAAGTAAGTAGATTCTCCCTCCTAAGATGGCAACTAGTCCGGCCAGCTGTCCCAACACAATTGCAGGCTCGCTCACATGACTCCATTGTTGCCACACCCCTGCACTAAACAGTCTACCCACTCCTCGCTCTGGCCCTGCTAAAATATCCGGGGCACACAATGCCCATTTGACCTATTCCGTCTCTGATAAGGGCCAACTATGTAAAGGGACGTTGAAGCGAATAGCATGGCCCCCCATATGTTTACACATATAAAAGAGGCAATCAAACAAAATTATTAGTCATACTCCCAATATAGGCCAGTAAGAACAACGCAGTCCAATACTCTGCTTGTATATGTTCTTTTTATTCATGCTTTTTTTCCCTTCACAAGTACTCTGAAAACACGCAGTCAACATGTTTCGCCTATACAAGGCTTCTTCAGGACCTAGAAGAGTATACTGACAGTGGTCACCAATTTTGGTTTACAACATCACAGGGATTAATCCAGTTATACAAAATTATCTGACAAGAAGGCTTATCTTTCATATAGTCAAACGCATCTCAAATCATCAAAATCAGAAATCCAAATGAAGCGTCTATTTAACCATATCCATTAATACGAATACATCAATCAAAAAGAGGAATGTGTTCCGGGCATCAAGTAGTAAAATATTTAAGCTGTGTTCAGCATTGTCTGTTTTGTGACAGACAGCCAAGCCGGTAAATGAAATATGGGTTCGGGAGCTTAACAAACGACAACATCTATACTCTAATGCATGTGTTTCAAGTTGCTCCGAACAGAACTGGGGTTTGAGGTGGTTGTTCGGGTACAACGTGTGTTTCTGCAGCACTGATTTTAAGTTTGTCAAGTAAAAATGACGTATGTGTGTGAATGCATGTTTTAGAAAACTGAAAGTACCGTCATCTGATCAAATTTTTGGAGGAAAACAAAAACATAAACCTTCTCAAAACATGAGGTGAGGGAATAGAAATACCTAGTGCGCTACAAACCACATAAATGCGAGAAGGGGACTGCAACAAGTAATAGGGCCAGTGTCCTTAGGAGGGAACAAACCACCACAAGATGGGACAAATAACACAGGTTCACTTATCAAGAGCATCAATTTATAAACGGCGCGAAAAAGAACGAATGAAAAACTATGCGCTGCCTAGGCTCAACCTAAAAACGAAGCCTGTCTGAAAACCACTATAGGTAAAATCAAAATGCCTTCGTTAGAACAGACTTAAAAAGTCTATCGGGATGGTATCGGCTGCTAACAAAGAAGGAAGGAATGAAAATAAAACAGAAAGGAAGTAATAAAATGAAGGAAAGAAAGAGGTGGGTTAAAAAAAGGAAAGAAGGGGGGGAAAAAGGAAAAGAGACTGAACAAAGGAAAGTCGTAAAGAAAGAAGGAAAGACCAAGAAAAATACAGACCAGGGAAAAGAAAGGAGTAAAGAAGGAATGAAGGAAAGTAAGAAGGAATGAGAAAGCTAAAAGGAAAGAATGAAGGGGAGAATGAAAGAAGGAAGAAAAGGCAAGATATAAAGAACAGAAAGAAAAGGGCAGAATGAAAGAAGCAAATAAGGAAAGGAAGGGGGAAGGAAAGGAAAAAGGCAGGAAAGAATGGAAAAAGGAAGGAAAGAATGAAAGAAGGAAGTAAAGAAGTAGGAAAAGAAAGAGTAAGGCAATAGAGAAAAGAAAGAAGGAATGACTGACAGGGTTGCAAAGATGGTGCACCCTCATGAGATTTTATTCAGAGTACATTTGAGCTGCTGGGTTGGTGTGAAAAATCAGCAGTCAGATAAGAGTTTACAACAGCATTGGCAGGAAATAGGAACTGATACATCTGGAATGTGCCCTGTGCTCTCATCTGGTAGAAAGCCTCCTGCTATTACACAAGACTCTACAAACAAATGCAGCACTAAAGTAAGAACAAAAATACTAGCATTGAAGGGAACTAACTTGTGTGTAAATGTGCTCCTTGTTGTAGGAAGCTGGACTTCTCTTTGCAGATGTCCCCCCCCCCTTTTTTTTTGTCCCCATTTGAACTACTAGATGCTTTTTTTCGACTCTGACAGTGCACTGAACCCTGCTAACCAGGCTCCAGTGCCAGTGTTCTTTCCCTAAAACAAGACGCATGTTGTTATTCAGTTGGCAAGCACTTTAGCACCCTGGTAAATGGTACCCAGGGCATGGGTACTATAGAGGGTCTCTATGGGCTGCAGCATGTAGTATGCCAGCAAAGGGACCCCCACAAAAACTGAATGCAGACTGCAATTGAAGGATGTGTGTAAGGGTGCAAGCCCTTCTGAGAACACAACATTGCCACTCTGTGTGCAATGACCACACACTGCATATATTATATGTAAATCACACCTACAGCAGGCCTTAAGAGCCCTAAGGCAGGTACATTATAATACATGTGAGGGCATATCTGCATGAGCACCAGTGGCTGAAGTAGGCTGTCCTATTTCCTCATGCTGTAGTGGGCGGAAGCAAAATGTGAATTACACAGGAACAGACAAATGGATGATCAGAGGTGTCTGAAAGTCCCTTTGTTTAAATATATTATACATTAATTATGGTAAAATCAAAAAGTCTTGGCCAACGGCAGACCTAGATCTGTCCTTAACATAACAACAGTCCCTATCGCTGTCTAATGAAATATGTCCACACATACACAGCCAAAGATGCACAGAGTGTATTATTTTTGATTGTGGTTAAGGGCCATGATTCACTACAAAGTACACTTGTGTGTCTTGATGCCCCTCCTCTGTCTCAGTAGGTATAATATATTACATACAGTAGATCTGCATATATGATTTAGGCTATGCTGTTTTTTCATGTGTAATAGTTATCAAGAAATGCATTTAACCACAACCAGAGCACAAGAGGTTAAAAGTAATGTAGTGCAATAGAATAATACCTGAGCTTCGTTTATTTTTCCCCATTTGTTTTTTACTAGCACCTGATTGTAGAATGAAAACTGATACAGTAAATATTGTTCTCATGGATACTTCGGCTTCTTCACCTTCACCTTTCGCATAATTATAGATTTGCCACGTTTGACACATAATCCATCATCTGCTACATAATCTGCGGATTTTAACAAAAATAATTTAGCTTCTAGCTCAAACTGTTAAAAAGTTACTAAAAATGCAGCGACACATGTTGCTGCACCGTGGAAGGCCTTTTGCAAAGGTTGATTGGTCACCTTTTTGTTGCTTATTGCTATATTTGGGTGTTAAACTGGTGCTAATGAAGTGCACCCAATGCCCAGACAGTGTTAATAAGTGTTAAAAGTAGAAAATAAGGAAGTAATACTATTAAAAAATGTGCCGCATTACGCCACATTATGTGCCTTTTCTTGCCGCATAATTTACTTAACCCTGCTGCATAATTTGACCCTCTTTTGCTGCATAATCCCAGTGGCCCTGACTATAGGTGTACTGTTGATAGACCGCAGATGCCCAATTGCGTGACTAGGGCCTGATCTCGGTCTGGATTCAGGCCTCTAGATAAATTTGAGGGCTAATCCTTTGGCAAGGTTGTCTTCTCTCAGACGCTGTGTTTCCATCCATGGTCTGTTGGTGTTCGCAGCTGAGGGCTTCTTTGATGTGAGATGCCTCTGATACTATTTTCCCTCCCACTGACTATAATGGTTGAGTGAGCTGTGCCAGCTCAGACTGTTCTGTGGCGTGCTACTTACTGATTTACACTGCTTCCCCAGTTCCTAACCTCTCTTGATCTATAGTTTTTAGATTGTTCTAGGCCTTTGTTTCTTCTCTACAAGATGTTTCACTGATATTAGACGGGTGTCTCAGTCTGTTGCTGTATGTCAGGAATGGTAGTGGGGAGTGCTCTTTCAGGGAAATCTCCATTGATAGTCATAAACCCTGAATAGTCTCGCCCATGTGCGAGCATCTCGGAGCACTTTTTCATAATGTCTTAAGTGTTGATGTTCGCCTTTCTTCAGGAAGGCTTGTAGAAACACTTAAGACAAGAATATTGTGCAGCCTATAAGGAAGGCTATTATAGCCAATTTCTTCAGATTGCATTTAAGAAAGGGTCATGAATACATATATATATATATAATTTGTGGCCTAATACTTTAGTAGTATACTTAAATCTCTTTCACAAACCCTTTTTTTAAAAGGAGAAAGATGAAGGAAAAAGAGCACAGTGTAGCCCAATAGGCTGGCATTGTGTGAATGCAAAAACAGCATCTGCGCCTTTAAGGGCCCAGAGGCCACCCGTATTCCATCATGCCCAGCAGGTGCAGTTGCTTCAGTTCTTCTTTCCGGCTCCTGGTGACAGGATTTTGGAGCACTGAGCTCAGCCTTTTTGGCTTTTTTACATCAAAATTCTCACGAGGTACTTTTTGAAGACTGATTCACTTGACAGATTTAATCTGTCACTGTTTTTCTGTCTTCTTCTGACAGAAATGTTTTGTCATTAGTCAAATAAAATGCGGTCTTTATTTGACAAGTGTCCTGTCTGTGAAAGAAAGAAGCCATGTTAGAACTTCATGATGTCTGCATCATCTGCCTTCCTGAAAGCTGTGCTCCTGACAGATGTCCACACTGCAGGAAGGTTTCCAGACGTACCCTGAGAGAAGGGAGAAGATTTGCCTGCATGGTACAGAGAAACGATGCAGGCAGCAGGCTCATTCTGGAGGTGGGACATCCAGAGAGCGAGGATAGGGTCCGTCCTCTACCAGGGCTCTTCCACCTTCCTCTGAGTACTTCAGGCATAGGAGATCAAAAAGAGAAGCCCAAAAATGGAGTTGTTCCAGGTCTACATCGAGACAAGGTAAGATACCTACAAGTTCGCCTCCGAGGCCTGGGTTGACATTGAAGAGGAGTCGAGGGTGGGCTCCGAGACAGGTCAGCGTCAGATGAGACTACAATATTAAGGTGCAGAAGAAGTTCGACCTAGAGACATAGAAGGTCGACGTCAGAGTCTGTTGACGTCGAGACCATCCAGACTAGTGGAAAAGTTAAAAAAATTAAGGCACAGACATCTACCATCTGAATACTCCAAGGTATTTTCTCTGTTGCCTATGGTGCTGCTCCTACTCCTCCACCTGCATCTCCTCCACCACTATCTCCTCCACCACTTCCAACACCTCCTCCACCTCTTGGGCCTCTTCCACCTCCAGGGCCTCTTCCACCTCTAGGGCCAGTACCTCTTCCACACACATAACCTGTGGAAGCTCCTCCTCGGAGGCCTTTACCTTCTCAGAGAAAATCGCGTTCCTGATCTCCCCATCGTTTGCACCAGTCCAGGCATTGCCACAGGTCCCGTCATTCCTTATCTCAGTCATCCTCCAGATGCTCACATCGTCATCATGCGTCCAGATCCAGGCCACAAACAAGGTCAAGACATTGTTCGACCTATTATTCTTCCACTTCTTTGACCATCGCAGGCAGATACTCACCATCACGGTCTGATTCACCTCAGCCATAGGTCTCCCCACTGGATGATACCAACACCTTCCAGGAGGTCCTGGTGGGAGGTGCTTCGAAATTAAACATCCAAATGCCAGCTCTTGCACCATTCACAACTGTCATTTTTGAGACACTTAATTATAGATCAACGTCTAGGCCTCTCCTACCATTGGTCCCAAGCCTCTTAGAGCCAGCAATTGACCTATTCCTCACATTGGCCTCAGCCAAATCTGCTCCATCAAGGCTGCAAAAGAAGTACAAACCTCCAGAGCAGGACCCACTGTTTCCCTTAGATCCACCCCCAGATTCTGTGGTTATCCTTGCGGCAAAGAAACACCATTCCACCACTCCTTTATCTACAGTGCCGCCAGACAAGGAGAGACCAGTCCTTCTCAGGAAGGAATGAAGACAGCAGGGCAGCAGAGTTTCAGACCTCCTTGCAGCAGAGCAGCGCAGCCGTCCTTCTGAGTCTTCCACAGGTCCAGATGTGAACTGAAGAGTTGGATGTCTGAGGTGCGATATTTACAGTCCGAAATTTATACCTGGTGTCCACTTCCTGAGAAGGATTCAGTAGGGCACAAGGTTTGCGGTATAGCTTCCACCACCATGAAGGCAGCAAGTGCATCAGCTCTCCTGGGCAGATATGACGGAGCCATGTGGGAGTCTGTTAGAAATGGGATCTCTAGTTGACAGAGGTATTCACCCTGTCCAAGTAGGACCACCACTCTAGTCAGGGTAAGCTAGATACACACTAAAAAATAACCTTTGTTCACCCTCTGGTAGCTTGGCACAGAGCAGTCAGGCTTATCTAAAGAAGCAATGTCTACAGGATTTGTGCAACACACAGTAACTCAGTGAAAACACCACAAAAAGACTTCACATAGGTTTAGAAAAATAGACAATTGTATAAATAAATCAAGACCAAAACAACAAAAATCCAATAAGGAGAAGCTGGGATATGAAATTTTAAAGAATAAATGTTTCTAGCGCATAGAAGCAGTAAGCGCCTTTTGGGTTATCTGGTCGCACTGGACAGGGACAAAGTCAGCAGTTCAAGCCAACTGCAATGGAGCGCTAACCGGGGACAAGAGCCACGCAGGCCCTGTGAACAGAGTACCTTGATCCTGGGTCACAACCGAGAGATGCAGGGTGCAGACGAGTGATACGTCTGTCGGGCCTGCCTTCAAGGTGATGGTTCTATTTTCTTCACACAGTGGCGGGCATGCGTCGCGTCTGTTGAGCGAAGCGGCGTTTCTGACGATGATGCAGCGATCTTTTTGATGCGTTGGTTCCGGATGAGATGCGGCGATTCTGAATGCAATGCATGGATTTTACTCCAGCAAGAGGATCGATCCGCCGGTTCTGCTTCATGCAAACTGGAAATGTGGTGGTATCTCTGGCGCAAGTATCTGGGTAACTTCCAGTGGACCGTGCGCAGGAGCAGGTGTAGAGACTTTGATAGCCCTGAGTCTCAAGCAACAGGAGGCAAGCCAACAAACCCTTGGAGATGACTTTGGTTGCAAGGCAGAGTCCAGCCCTCCTCAGCAGAGTCAGATAGCAGCAGGGCAGCACCGCAGAAAAGCAAGCCTTCCAGGTCAGCAGTCCCGCAGATTCAGTCTTTCATGCAGCACAGCTTTTACTGCTACATTGTGGAAGTTGTCCACTTGTGGGCCGCCTTTAGCACTGATTACTGTGCAACAATTTTTTTTTGTTCCCCACAAATTGACCTCCTCCTCCACAGATTTCCACACTACCACCCTCCAACAGTGCCCCTCATCTCTCCATAGTCCCTCACTCACAAGCATTCAATTTATTTTATAGTGCTACCCATACTATATAGGGTATCAGAGCACTTTACATTACACACACATTATACAGAGAATGAATTGTACTTGTGTAAATCAGTCTAAAGGAAATGTTGCATAAGACAATGAGGATTACAAGGTGTAGGAATCCCATATCAATCATACTGCAACGCAGTATATTTTAAGAGTATTTGGTCTGGAGAAGCACAAACTCAGAAATTAAACCACAGAGGTTGGAGTTGGCTTTTCTATTAAGAATTTATTTTAGCAATATTGCAATAATGAAAGACTGGAGAAAAGAACATAACATTCTAACCTATATCATGCAGTTTGCATGCAGCTCTTTCATGAAACTTCATATGCTATATAACGAATGTAACTTATGAACTTCAAGTAACAAAAGGATGTCTGTGACAAAAGCAGTAACCCCCTGAGCTATCCACATAAAATGCAGTTCTGTGATCTGCATGGCACACGGGTCTGTGATTCCCCCCCCCCCCCGAAACATTGATCATCAGTGGTTTCTTGCCATTTTTATTGTTGCCTGAAAATTACTGGACAGACCAGGAACTCTGCAGCAGGGGCTTCAACCACATATGTTATTTCTAAACAAAGCATCCCCTGAGCTCAGCATCATGTTCGGTTGTACTCACCACTGTGCCCTAAAGCCAGCCAACCCGGTTTGACAGGTTTGTTCTGCTGTATTGGGCATTTTTGTCTGGGCATGTTCCTGTTGATTGCTATGATTTCAGTTGTCAGTGTCTCTGGAACTAATTTAAAAAAAAATACTACTGTTGAATTGCTGCTGGCTTTTTAGGCATCTTGTTGCGCCTTTCAGGTGGTGGTGGTGGTGGTGGTTGTCCGCTAGGGACTATGTCGGTACAATTTTGTATACTTGATGTGATGATGGGTCTTTTCGTTGTTTCTATCCGAAGACACTTATCCAATGAGTCCTTTGATAATTGAAGTTGCATTTATATAGCCCTTACTACCCTTGGAGGCGTTGAATCGCTTTATGGCGAGTATTGCACTATTTGGGAGCCCAAAGTTAGTGGTCAATCCATTGGTTATTGGGATTAGCTTTTGCTCTCAAACGAGTCCATGAATTTACTCCTGTTTCTTTGTGATTCACTAATGCCTTCAGTGTGATAAAAAGAGGAGGTTATGTGGGAGGCAGATGGTTGATGAAAGGAATAGCTATTGTTGGGTTGCAGGGATATGGTTTCAAAGAAAGAGACATTAAAATAGACATGCAATTTAAAGTAGTCTATATATGCAAGGGGCATGTAGAAGGGAAGACAAGGGATATTCAAAATAAATATGAGGGCAAAATTGAAAGTTTAAGTCCAGGTCAATTTTTCATGCAGGGTTTTAGGAATATAGCAGGGAGATGTGTTGTGAAAGTATGCAATCAGTGGATGGAAACCTGTAGAAAGGAATGTGACTTTCAAAAGTGTTTCTAGAGACACTTTAACTTCCAGGAGGTGTCAGACCCCTTTGCTTGTTGATACCCCCTTACTGGCGACAGTTAAGCAGTGACAGTTATGCATATCCTGGTACCTGTAATTACGAATTGACTGACATCACCATTGACAAAGCTTGCACACCATCCCACTGTGTGATATAAATACTTGCAATACTCAGAACATCTGTGTATCTACTACAGAAGTACATTAAAGACTATGAAGAATTGCTAGTTTATGCATGCAAATTATTTTACATTGTACAAACTACACATATAAACATGTTATATAGTCACTCGCCAACCTAATATATAACAAGTAAGTTGATAAACATGATGCAGTAATTCTCATAAGTAAATTCAGCATATTGTTTGTATGATACATCCATTGCCTAGTTCGGAAGGGTTATGAGGTGCAGAAGCTGCGGGTGGAAGTATCCATCAGAATAATTTACTTAACCTTTGGTAAGAATCTTTCGGGTGAAAGCTAAATCTGCCTGCAGATTCCTCACTGATCTGCCTTTCTCCCCATTCTTAGATAGTTTTAGGCTGACAACCCAGCACAAGGTTTGTTCACTGCATTTTTTTTTCACGTCTTCAGGCACGTCTTTATCTCTAAGAGTGGTGGGGGCATGAAAAAGACGAGAACTGATGTCAGAGCACAGGGAGATGCCATATATGGCTTGGTGACTTCAGATTGGGTGAGGTGTCTGGCATGCGGGAGCCACCTACTTGTCCATGTGAACTGCTGTAAAATTTCTGGCTCCAGCATGGCAGCTGGGGGAGGGTGGATTCATGAGATGAGAAATCTGCATGTAAAGTATCTGCTGGGAAACTATAATTGAGTGTGTGGATATGCACATATAGCATTAGGTGGGGCTATTTATTTTTTAACTTAATGACCATTTCCATGATGGCATAACCTTTGTGCTCTTTCTCCCTCCCAGGAAAAGTTGAACACATTGAAGCAGAGATTATGCATGTTTTCGAGCCTCTGTGAGAACTGTCTCTCTGATGTAGACCCAGGAGTTAGAGAGCAGGTATGTTCAGAAGTGAGGCTGTTTGATGTGCTCTGATTAGAGGGTAGGGATTCTAAAGAACCACACCTCTGCGAAGTTGGCCCTGATGATGATCTTTTTCATATATGATGAAAGCCCTTGTGTGATGTGAACACTGAGCCGAGCGTAGGTTTATATTGAGAAGCCCACCTGTTACATTGACTGTGAAAAGAGCACTGGTATATTCTCAGGTAACTCTTCTGTGATCCTTTGACTGAGCAGATCAGTACTCTTCGGTTTGACATGGAGTCCCAAAAAAGAAATTAATAAATAAGGAAAAGTACAGGGAGATCTGGGAATTGAGTAATATGTGGGGGAGATGGGATGCTGTATGATGTACATTAAGGGGGAGAACAGGTAAGTACCACAGGAGGTAATGTTTTAAGGTACCATGCAGTGAGGTCAACTTTAAAGGTACCATATAGTGCTGAATCAAGTGCCTCTAATCTGAAAACGGGCAAGTCTTGCTGGTGCTAAAGGAGTTTTGGGTGGCAGGGCAGCATTTATACCACGTGAATCGCAAATGTCTTTTCTGTTCAACACCTCCCACATCTGTCTTCTGCTCTCCCTTGCTTTGCATGGCTACATGTGCTTAGCATTTCTGACACAGCACCTTGATTCTGCCCTTCTTTTAGTCTCTGCCATCATCTAGCATTCCCTCTTCCTCTTACAAGCTTTGCAGTATTGAACACCTTTCATACATCTAATAGTGTCCAAAGTCCCTGCTTAGTGCCCTCATCTTCCTTCCTTTCTACTGCTTCCATTCAGGCCTTTATTCTGCTTAGTGACTTGCTGCTGATGTTCAGTCACCAGATGACCAAGAGTGGCCAGGACTACCTGCAGACTTTGGTTTACACGCCGGATGCATCCCTGCAGACTGAATTGGCGGGCTTTCTTATAGACAATGTTTTCATCGACTTGGAGAGTGAAGCCAATGGTATGTATATATGGCCTTTCTCTTTCATCCTTACCATTGTATGCATTTATTGATAAAATTGCTAACTTCTCCACAGAACAGCATTGCACCTCTCACTTACCATCCCTCCCTTTAAGGAGCTGACATTTGTAGTTGTAGTTCTCTCGTTGAGGTATTAGCTTCTGAACACTTCTGCCTAGTGGAAAGGGAAACCTGTTCCTTTTACATCTTGTTGCCAGGGAAAATGTCTGGTAAAGACAACATTTAGTGTTCATAGTCTGTTGTCTAACATTGAAATACATTGATGCAAACTTTTAAGTCTAAACAAAGTGTCTGACAGGGAAATTAAGAAGACTGACTTTGAATAACCCACCCACTTTATCCTTGAATGGGAGGCACCAAGGAGGATCCTGTTTAATTGGTTCCTGTCTCAGTAGCTTCAGTGTTCTGTACAGCTTCTGACAAATTCTTGTACTATCATTGTCAAGTAAAGAGTCAAGGTTGACATACAAGTCTTCATCTTTTTGTGATTAAACAGTATAAAGGTTTTTAACTGCTGAGGCAAATTTCTACATCATGCTCACAGCTGACCTCAGTGCAGAAATCGATGCCAGCACTCCCTTTACCTTTGAGATCATACATTTTTAGAAAACCTTGTTGAACTTAAAAGATCCTCACAAAAAGCGCACGAGCTGTTGCTCATGTACAGGCCTGCTTCAGGATATGCAGCTTCAATATAAAAAACGTGCTGTGTTCCATCAACACTGTTGCAGTTATCTGAAAGAGACACGTTAGTGATAGATTCCTTACCTTAGAATATCCCCAGGCGTCAGGCTGGATCCGGAAAGTTTTGCGTAGCAGTACCCTTGCGCGTCGGTAGGCGGCGTCGTGCGGCTCCGCGTCCGTCGTCGGCGTCGTGATCGCCGGGATGACGTCGCGGGCAGTACTTAGGCGCCGCCCCTGCGCGCTGACGTCAGTTATTCTTTTTCCGCGCCAGCAAGCGCAGATCCGGGAAGAGCAGTGCCCTGGTCAATTTTTGACCATTATTTTTGGTGATTTTTTCACTGTTTTTTCCATCTTTAAGGTGTCGTAGGGATGCCCGGCTTCAAGCGATGCGGCGCCTGTGCGCGGATGATGTCCGTCACCGACCCGCATTGGGAGTGTCTCTTCTGCCTCGGCCGAGGCCACGACACCGAGTCTTGTCCCGAATGCCAGGCCCTCAACCCGAAAGCTTTGCGAGAGCGGTCTCGAAAGCTCCTCGAGGCCCGGCATTCGGCTCCACGGAGGCCCCGGTCGCGTGAGAGGTCCAGGGGTCGCTCGCGGAGTGCACACCGGTCGTCGGCGTCGAAGTCTTCTTCGTCCGGTAAGTCTAAGCACAAGAAGTCCAAGAAGCATCGTCGCTCTCGGACTTCGCCTCGCCCGGTCTCGCGACTCGGCTGAGGCCCCTCCCGGCACCGTCCCGCCCCCGCGGCCCCGGACTTGCCTGTGGAGTCGCCCCGTCATACCCGCCCTTCCCGGGTTCGGGGCGGATCCGGCCAAGGTACAGGAGTTCCTGTCGGCCATGGCCCGCCTCTTCGGGCCTTCAGGCCCCTCCGGTGCGCCTTCGGGCCCCGCGGGCCCTGATGGGGTTGCTCCGGCGTCGCCGGCGGCTCCGGCTCCGCGTCGCCCGGGCCTCCAGCCTCGATCCCGGCTCCGGCTTCGGCCCCGGCCTCGATCCCGGCTCCACAACCCCCATCGACGCCGGTCGACCTCACGACACCTCCGCCGGCGCCGATGTCTCCGGTGCCGTTCTCGACGCCGCCCTGGGCTCCGGGCGGCGTCGTCCCCCAGTTCCTTCCGGCTCCGGACATGGACCCGGAGCGACGTCGCTCGACGCCGGCTCCGGCGCCGATGGGACCTTGGGTCCCAAATGTCCCTCCTCCTCCTTATTTTGAACCAGAGGAGGACCAGGAGGACTGGGAGGGGTCTGATGACCCTCTGACTCGCAACTGTCAGTATGATGAGGACTGGACAGAGAGTCTAGGGGAGGCCAGTGGTCTGGATACTTCTCCTGACACTGGCATGCTGTCTCCTCCCGTGGCTACGGAGGAGGGGGCCAATTTTGGTACGGTGTTGCGTAGGGCTGCTGGGGCCTTACGTCTCCAGCTCCCTACTTTGACGGTCAAGCCTAACATCTTGACAGAGGTGCTTCAGCCGGCAGCCTCCTCTGCGGAGACTGTGCTGCCGTTTAACGACGCCCTCACAGACGTTCTTTTGGGCGCCTGGTCCAAGCCCAACACAGGGGCTCCTGTGGATCGGAACGTGTCACGACGCCATCGCCCCGCTCCGGGCGACCCCTGTTTCTTTCTGTCCACCCCACTCCTGAGAGCTTGGTTGTCCAAGCCTCCGCTTCCCAAACCGCCTTCCCTACCGCTCCTCCGGATAGGGAATCCAAACGCCTGGATCAGTTTGGGAAGAAAGGTTTTTCTTCCTCCAGTGCTGGCTTGCGGTCCGTTAACACCGCTTGTCTTTTGGGCCGATATACCCACTCTCTGTGGGATTCGGTGGCGGATGTTTTGCCCCAGTGCCCTGAGGAGGTCCAGGCACTGCTTTCCCGCGCCATTGCGGAAGGAAGGGATGCGGCCAAATACACTATCCGTTGTGGCCTTGACACCGCCGACTCGCTGGGCAGGTCGATTGCAACGACGGTGGCGCTCCGCCGCCACGCCTGGCTGAGAACCACTGGTTTTTCAGGGGATGTCCAGAATACTCTCATGGACATGCCCTTTGATGGAGTCGGTCTTTTTGGGTCCAAAGCAGACCATGCGTTGGAGCGCTTTAAGGACTCACGGGCTACTGCCAAGTCCCTGGGCCTTTCTGCTACACGCCCTCCGCTGCCTTCTGCTTTTCGCCCCTATCGTGGCCGTCACGGCCCTCTTGACCAAGAGGGCCATCGAGCATGTTCCGACCCCAGAAGTAGGGCGTGGTTGCTACTCCCACTACTTTCTGGTGCCCAAAAGGACAAGGAGGACATGCGTCCTATCTTGGACCTCCGGAACGTCAATCGCTTCCTCCGGAAGGAGAAGTTAAAGATGCTCACCCTAGCTCAGGTCTTGACTGCCCTCGACCCTGGAGACTGGTTGGTAGCGTTGGACTTGCAGGACGCGTATTTCCACATCCCCGTCCTGCCGGCCCACCGGCGTTACCTTCGGTTCACGGTAGGCCCCCAGCATTTTCAGTTCACCGTGCTCCCCTTTGGCCTTACCAGTGCCCCTCGGGTGTTAACGAAAGTGATGGCGGTGGTCGCAGCTCATCTGCGCCAGGCAGGGGTTTCAGTCTTCCCCTACCTCGACGACTGGCTGCTGAAGGCGGGCTCGTCCCAGGCAGTCGTCTCCCACCTCCAGACTACGGCCGAACTCCTGCACTCGCTGGGGTTCTCCATCAATGTGCCGAAGTCGCATCTGATTCCTTCTCCACAGCTCCTTTTCATCGGAGCAGTTCTGGACACGACGCAGTTTCGGGCCTATCCTCCCGAACGGCGAGTCCGGGATATTCAGGCTATGATTCCGATCTTTCGGCCTTTATCCTGGGTTTCGGTAAGGATGACCCTGAGGCTGCTGGGCCTCATGGCCTCCTGCATCCTGCTGGTCAATCATGCCAGATGGCATATGCGGGCTCTGCAGTGGGACCTGAAGTTCCAGTGGGCGCAGCACCAGGGCAACCTGTCCGATCACGTCCAGATCTCGGAGGGGACTGCAAAACAGTTGCAGTGGTGGCTCTCGAACCGGCAATGGGTCATGGGCAGATCCCTCTCCCTTCCCCAGCCAGAGCATACAGTTGTGACGGACGCGTCCCTTCTGGGATGGGGCGGTCACATGGGAGAGCGGAGATCAGAGGCCTCTGGTCTCCGGCGGAGTCCCGGCTCCATATCAACCTTCTGGAGCTCCGGGCGATCCGGCTTGCACTCAAGGCATTCCTTCCCTCTGTCAAAGGGAAGGTAGTGCAGGTGTTCACAGACAACACCACCGCCATGTGGTACTGCAACAAACAGGGCGGGGTGGGGTCTTGGACCCTTTGTCAGGAGGCTCTGCGCCTCTGGACATGGCTGGAACATCAGGGCATGTTCCTGATGGTTCAACACCTGGCAGGTTCTCTGAACGCCAGGGCGGACCGAACTCCAGCCGCAGGTGCATGATGGATCACGAATGGCGTCTTCACTCGGAAGTGGCGCAAGGACTCTTTCTACAGTGGGGAGAGCCTTGGTTAGATCTATTCGCCACCGAAGAGAACGCGCAATGTCATCAGTTCTGCGCGTTGGAATTTCCAAGGCGGCACTCCGCTCGGCGACGCTTTTCGTCGCCGAGTGGAGTTGCGGTCTGTTGTACGCCTTTCCGCCTATACCACTTCTACCCAGAGTGTTGAAGAAGATTCGGCACGACCGGGCCCAAGTCATTCTTGTGGCTCCGGACTGGGCTCGAAGAGTTTGGTATCCCGAGCTACTCAATATGAGCATAAATCCCCGATTCCGTCTGCCTCTTCGGGAGGATCTTCTGTCGCAGCAGCAGGGGACGGTCCTCCACCCGAACCTGTCCAGTCTACACCTGCTTGCGTGGAGATTGAGCGGCGGCAGTTGATTCCTTTCGACTTGCCTCCCGAAGTTTGTGATGTGATTCTGGCAGCCAGGCGTCCCTCCACTAAGGTGGTATACGCCTGCAGGTGGAACAAATTTGTGGCATGGTGCACAGCAAAGGCTGTGGATCCCCTTTCTGCCCCTCTTTCTGAGGTCCTTCTGTTCCTTCTCTCTCTGGCCCAACAGGGTTCTGCCCTGGGTACCATCAAGGGTTATCTTTGTGCTATCTCGGCCTTCCTCAGGCTCCCTGATCAGCCCTCCCTTTTCAAGTCCCCTGTTGTTAACAGGTTCTTAAAAGGCATTACTCACCTCTTCCCTCCTGTTCCGTTTGTAATGCCTCAGTGGGACTTGAACTTGGTTCTTACCTTTTAATGTGCGCTCCCTTTGAGCCTCTGCATAACTGTCCTCTTCGTCTTCTGACTCTAAAGGCAGCCTTTCTGGTGGCCATCACCTCCGCTCGGCGGGTGAGTGAGCTCCAGGCTCTTTCTTGCAAACCTCCCTTTCTGTCTGTTCATCCAGACAAGGTTGTTCTTCGGACGCGTCCGTCCTTCTTGCCAAAGGTGGTTACTGCTTTCCACATTGGGCAGACCATCACTTTGCCCACCTTCTTTCCGCCTCCGCATCCTTCCAGAGAGGAAGAGAGGCTCCACCGTCTGGACCCAAAACGTGCGCTTCCTTCTATATCGACCGCACAAAACACTTCCGGGTGGATGACCAGCTCTTTGTTGGCTACGTGGGCGCCAAAAAGGTCGGGCGGTGCACAAGAGGACCATCTCCCGCTGGGTTACCTTGTGCATCAAGACCTGCTATTCTTTGGCTAAGAAGGAGCCTCCTGTTGGGCTGCGTGCCCATTCCACCAGGGCAACGGCTGCTACCACGGCCTTGGGCCGCGGTGTTCCGCTGCCGGTTATCTGTCAGGCAGCTACGTGGGCCTCGCTGCACACGTTTACTAAGCATTACTGCCTTGACAGTCAGGTCCGGAGGGACGGCTTCTTTGGCCGTTCTGTCCTCCAGGACTTCCTTGTCTGATCTTTGTTCGCAGACCCACCACCGGGGTTGGTATTGCTGGGGTATCTATTCTAAGGTAAGGAATCTATCACTAACGTGTCTCTTTCAGATGCACAAGTTACTAACTTGTGTAACGATATATCTGTAAGAGACAGTAGTTAGTGATAGATTCCTACCGCCCCACCCATCCTCCCCGTTCTGCGAACTGATTTCTAGGGTTAAGGACATCCCTTTCAGGGCCCTAGTATTTTTCAGACACCTGTGTCAGCTTCTTGCATGGCTCTGCGTTCCTGGCGCGGAAAGTCGTGTACAGAACTGACGTCAGCGCGCAGGGGCGGCGCCTAAGTACTGCCCGCGACGTCATCCCGGCGATCACGACGCCCGACGACGGACGCGGAGCCGCACGACGCCGCCTACCGACGCGCAAAAGGGTACTGCTACGCAAAACTTTCCGGATCCAGCCTGACGCCTGGGGATATTCTAAGGTAAGGAATCTATCACTAACTACTGTCTCTACAGATATATCGTTACACAAGTTAGTAACTTGTGCTTTAAGTGGAAATTTTAACAGTAGGAGCAGAAATATATCCACGTCGCAACTCATAAAAGTAAAATTACATACAGTCATAGCATTAAGGCTGCCCTGGACAATGAAAAACTCCTAATGCAATCAACTGGAGATATAATCTGTGCATGAAGTCTTGTTGTGTATTTAGTAGTTTACACTTAAGGGGAACTAATAGAGATGAGGTAGTTAAGATGAAATGATAGTCCTAACTGTGGGGCCAACAACAAGCCAATGCCAAAATGTGGTTTCTTTGAACGACATCCGGGATCTCTGAGTAAAGTAGAGGTCTACTTATTGACCGTATCAACAGTCTAATTTCTTTACACAGCATTGACAAACAAAAGCAACAATAATCAAGCTCTGTGCAAGGAATGATTGATACAGCTCTTTTCATTACAAATTGAATTGGTATTGTGTACTTGTCAACTAGGACAAACCTATTGAGGAAAGACTGCAAGATTGCCCCCATATATGGTTCATTAATCCTTAAAATGATGCACAAGAGATTCTCAAGGTTTTGACTAAGGTAGTAGGTAATGTGTTCTAAATGCATTGACTTTAAATAGTCCCATGAAATTGTTTCCCATAGTGGTTGTCATTGTTTTCATGGAAATAAAAGGCAGACCTACTTTTTTGGGAAAATCATAACCATTGATTGATTCTTGATTAGTAATTGAGATGGTTGTGGAAGCCCTTCTAATATTCCTCGTTTGAGTTGACTTCAAAATTGCTACTTATGAACACTTATCTTCTTTTTCTGATAGATACTTCTTACCACAGATTTCTCAGCTTTAGAATATCCACAGGATCTGGAGAATTATTCATCAGTGCTCCTGGGTGCTGATAGGTGGTACCCTGTCACTCCGCAGTCACTCCTTACCTCCCCTAAAGTGATGCACCTGATCCGCATATAACCTCCACCCCTGTGCACTGATGTTTGTCTTTCCGCACCTTTGTGGGAATCCAGAGACGCACTTCCAGCTTTGTCTGCCTTCTGATAAAACCAAAATGTTGGTTTGTTAAGGAACGATATCCCCAACAAAAACAATAGGATTCAAGCCATGCTGAGACTGCAGGAGTCAGATGTTGGTCACAGACCCACAAGAAGTATGTCTTTGGTGCTTGGGCTCTAGTCACTACTCAAGTCGTGTGGCATATGTGCACCTGTGGACCTGAAGACTATTTGGGACCAGAAAGTAAAACTGTCACTGAATATTATAGGGTTGCATTAGAAGTACAGGTATCACTCCTTCTCTAACTTGTGGGCCCTATTGTGGTCCCAGGCATGTGGCTGCTTCCACGAAAAGTTCACTTCCCAGTCAAAGTGTTCTGGTATGTTCAAGCACAAGAAAGCCAAGGGAGACTTGACCCCCTCCTGCCAATGGAGGTCTAGCAAGAAGCGTGGGAGTGAAGATAAAGATCACAGTCCTCTGATTTACCCTGACTCTGATCTGAACTAGCAATTGGTCCCTGCATGCCCCAAATTTCCCAGGCCGTCCTCAACCCCACAGCAAATAGCCGCCTTCAAAGAGGCCATGCCGCAGATCTTTGGTGGGATTCCATCTTCCTCTGGCATGCCCTTCATATGTTACGGCGCCACTGGCGTTTCCAGTCGGTATTCCACCACCAGGCCCACTTCCAATGCTGTCTGTCCCCATGGGGTCCACTGCTGGGCCTGTGCTGACCCTGGCACTGACTTACATTCTGAGACCAAGGTCCATATTCTTCCATGTTAGTGCAGACTCTACTAATGCAGGTCGATGACCTGGTCCAACAGCTGATTTCTGACATCGGCCTGTTACAAAAGTGAAATTGGTGGTCATTCCACCAGATTAAAATCTAATTATTCTTTCTTGGCACCAGCAGAGGATTCATGCTATGTTTACCTTTGATTTGGACCCAGTGTAAAAAAAAAAAAAGTACCCTATGTCCCTCAGGATGCTGATGAGCAAGGGAACAGATTCCTTCCCTCTCATTATACTCCGGATTCGTTGTACGTTGCCCTACAACATGCCAGTGAGCTAGACACATTTCCTGAAACAGAGCTAGATTTGCCACCTTGGCTACTAACAGAGGAAATTGCCTCATTCGCATTGTTGGTTAGGAGAGCAGCTGAGTCTATAGGGGTGCAGTTGCCAAATATAGAGGTGAAAACAAATTTATTAACTGAGGTTCTTCAACCAGGGCTCTGAGCCCTCACTGCTGTTTTGAAGCTCTTATTGATGCCATTCTGACTGAATATTTTAAGCTGTATCCATGCTCACCAGTCGGTGAACCTGTGGCTAGGGAAATTAGACCGGCTTCCAGTGACCTTGACTTCCTCGCCAAGCAATTTACACCAAAGAGCCTGATTGTTCGAGCCTCGAAAGACTACAGACTGAATTGGAAGAGCTATGGGCACCTGTGACGTAGTCAGAGCACACACTTGGATGCGGTTAACCTGTTTTGGGCCTAGCCCGCTCTGCAGGGTCACCCTCAAACTGTTTGCCTTTTTCCTTCCATTTTTTGGTGACTTGGCTTTTGTTTGCCTTAGGACTCTGCACTTTACCACTGCTAACCATTGCTAAAATGCTTGTGCTCACTCCCCTCAAACATGGTAGAATTGGTTTACACCTGATTAGCATATTTAATTTACTTGTAAGTTCCTTGTAGAGCACATATCCAGGGCCTGCAAACCAAATGCTACCAGTGGGCCTGCAGCACTTATTGTGCCACCCACTTAAGTAGCCTCTTAAAACATGTCCCAGGCTTGCCACTGCAGCCTGAATGCAGTTTTAAATTCCAAGATGACTTGACATTTAGACCCCTTTGCCAAGCCTCAAACTCCCTTTTTATTACATATGACACCCCGAAGGTAACCCATAGGTAGCCCATAGGGCAGTGTGCTGTGTAATTAAAAGGTTGGACATATACTTTTAAGTTTTACATGTCCTGGTAGTAAATTTGTTTTTTCACTACTCTGAGGCCTACCCCTCGCATAGGATAAAATTTGGGATTCCTTATTACATTTAATAAGCTCTAATTTCCAATTGGGAGCAGGTAGCTGTGTCATATTTGGTATCTATGGAATTGTAATGATAAAGTCGGATTTTTCATTACAATTTTGAAAATGTCACTTTTAAAAGTTAGCATTTTCCTGCCCTTAGCCCCTTGTGCTTGCAGCCTGTCCATACATTCATTGTTTGGCTGTCCCAATCATTGAGACTGATGATTTATTCCTCTTTGATTGTTCCTATGTTGTGTTGGGTCTGTGGTCATACATTTGTATTCAAAGAGTCTTCAACACATATACTAGGCTTGACACTTTGTCCTTATGATGGTCTTGTGTACTTGTTGGATGACTGGAGACCAAAACGTAGACGGATTTGACCACCACAATTGCTAACTATAAGGACTCACGAGCTTCTCCTCAAGGAATATCTATTTAAAAACCAAGGAGGACAAAATGATTGGGTGGTTCCTAGTCTGTCTCTAATCACTATTGAGGGTGTAACAATATGTTGGTGATCCTTATCTGGCAGTGGGATAGTGCGATTTGTTTGATACTTTTTTCCTGATTTTAATGCATTTTGTATTAAATTGTAACATTTTAGTATTTAACTAAGAAGTACGCTTGTTTCAAGAATCATTTTGTGCTCTTTAAATTGTTGATTTACATTTTCCTATTCACTCCATTGAATGGTGTGGAGCGGATATTTTTACTGCATCCCCAGTACAGAAATCTGAGTCTTAAGTTACGACTTCAGGAGGCATTATGTGTTATGTATGTTCATACCCAGTCTCCTGTGGGGTTATTGTGTTGCCCTATTGTGTTAAGCTGCTGCCGGTCTTGGGTCACATGACTGGGTATAGCTGACAGTTAGACGTTGTGAATTCTTCCCAGACAGTCACACAATAGAGGGATTAGTGAGGGGCGTGGCCAGCAGCCGACAGGAATGGCCGCACATTAGCGTGGCTCCGGTGCCCTCGCCTACTATCCTGCATTAATCCAACACCATCTGCTGCTCAAAACCCACGAATAGGTCGATCACAGCCCCTGGGGTAATTGGAGTGGGGGTCCGCCAACAATCTAGCCTGACAGTGCCGTGGAGAAGTGCCGAGGGCCTGAAACCCGGAGGAGGACGAGACCCACAAAATGGCGGCGGCTCCACTAGAGTAACAAAGATTAATAACAGCGAACCAGGCAGAGCTTGAGCCCGGGGGACGGATCAGAGTGCACCGGACACAGATATACACCAGCCGCCGTGACCCGCAAGGCTGCGGTACACCGTCGCGGCGTCGAGGGTGTTGGCGCCTCAGTGCTGCCCAGGGGCGCTGCGTAGCTGAGACGGAAAAACCGGGAGCGGTGGAGGTGCTCAGGTATCGTAAGGAGAGAAAGTAGGGTGCGGCCTCCTGGCCTGTGACCTATCGGCAGCGGCGGCTGGGATCGGCGACGGAGGAGGGGAAAGGGAGAGGAGCCCTCCCCGCCTGTCCGGGCTGGAAATTGTCGGAGGCCCCGGGCGAGGCCCAACGGACCTGAAGCTGCAAATGAAGGAATTGAGGGACGCCCCGCTCCCTGGATCGCTCTGGCGGCGCGCCCCGGGAGGGCCTCCGGTACCGGGGGCCCAGAGATGTGACGGAGCGCCTGAGGGCCACAACAACAGCAGACTGCAGACTACAGGTGTGGTGGGGTGGGGTGAATCAAATTCTTACCTACAGAGGCATCCTGGCAGCAATAGAGTGACTGTAATATTGGCTTGGTGGCAGTGCCGGCGGGAACCTAGAGCTGCTCCACGGGTTGCGGTTTCCGGTGGCCCGGGCCTGGGGTGCTGCATCTTCGCCAAGGGTGGATAAGAGTAAATCCTGCCCCGGGGCCGGGCCTCAAGGGCATAAAGAGGCAGAGACACGCTGAGACTGTTACCCGGGCGGCGGGGGCGGCGAAGACTCCGGATCTGACCTAGTGAAACAAAAGGCGATCGGCCAGAGGTCGGTCTGCCCGGACCGGACCCTCTGTCTGAGTCAGAATATGACACCTTACTACCACAGACACCAGTGCAGATAATAAAATTGCAGCGCGGGACCAGTGACCGGTCATCGGGCCCAAGGCACACAATCCAAGACACTGACACGATGGCCGAAAGCCGCCGCGTGCCGCCCTCCAGCGGGGGGACTGTCCTCCTTCCCCTCTGTGATCCTACTGCGGCACTACTTGCCCCACAGTTGTTGAAAGGGAAGGAATCCTAGGCGGACAAATAGACTCCAGGTCGCCTCGCCGCCTTGGGTTGGAAACCGCAGCACACTAACCTGTGGTGGTAGTCTTGCAAATCATAACTAAGGAAACCTGACAGGCCGCTGGAGGGACGTTGCCCCAAGGCAGGCAGCGGGGAGTACCACGCTACATCATCAACCAACAAAGCCACAGAAACATTATAGAACCAATCGAGATGGCAGGCAGCAGGGGAGGCAAGACGGCAATGCAAACGAAACTTGATAAGTACGCCTGGACCAGGAACGGAGAGGAACAAGACTCTGCCAAAGCAACCGGGCAAGAGAAGTCACAATCCCCCACGGGTCAGTCTGACTTAACACTCCAAGACATTATGGCCGCAATTAATAACCTACGGACGTCCCTTGACTCAAAGCTCGACAAAGTAAACATCGAAATCTCTCATTTAAGAGCAGACCTCAGAAAAATGGACACCAGAGTCAAGGAGGTTGAAGACGCCACCAAAACGATTTCCACTGACACCTCCCAACTTCAGCAACAAGTGCAACAGCTACTTGAGTGACAAGACAAAATGGACGCGCAATTGGATGATTACGATGGCAGGGCGCTCCGAAATAACGTGCTCATCCTGGGGGTGCCAGAGCTGACGGAGGGCCCAGCAACTGACCTCTTCATAGAGGAGCTAGTCACTAAACACCTGCAACCAAAGGGCCTCTCAAACTATTTATCAATTGAGCGAGCTCATAGTGTTCCCGGAGGGAGGCCGAAACCACGACCAATAGTTGCAAGAGTCTTTAACTTTTGTGATCGGGATGCTATCCTGCAGACGGGGCGTAGCGCTTCATCTATCAAACTTGAGAATAGCGTGGTCTCCTTTTTCCCGGACTTTACGATTAAAGTTCAAAGACACAGCTTCCTGGAAGTAAAAAAGGCACTCAGACAGAGACATTAAATATGCCATGCTATTCCCTGCTAAACTGCACATCGAAGCCGACGGCAAGAACTGGTTCTTTCTAACACCAAAAGAAGCGTGGGATTGGCTGGATGGCTGACGACAAGTGGAAGAGGTGTGGTGCAGCGGCCAGGGCAGCTGACTTCGGAGCACAGGGCTCACGGTTCGATCCCCGGCTCCGGCGGCAGCTCAGCTCAGCACCTTGTGACTCTGGGCAATAGCTCACTTAATTTCCACGACGGCCCCCAGCGCCTTGAGACCCGTAAGGGTGAGTAGTTCGCGCTTTACAAATACGGATTTGCGTTTTTTACAAGCGGGAAACTCCAGTAAAGAGATACGCTCAGGGCCGAGGTGGAATCTGACTGAACCACCCCAAAACGTTCGCAAAGACACAGGTCGCGGAGCTGCTGAACCTGGCCCCAGGAGTTAGAGACAGTGGTGTACATCTGGAGTAGACTGAAGCAACTCACAGGAGTGACTGCTTGGGTTGGCACTCTGGTGGGCCTAGACCTGCTACACCAGATAAGACAGTAGACCTGACTCTGTTCTACACCCTCTCCTTTCCTACAGCAGCGCGGGATGGGTAAATATATGTTATCATCCAAACAACGTGTTTTGCTCCTAGGGGCTGAGGTCCAAACTATTTAGCAAATATTGTTTTGAACTGCTCAGGGATGGGTGGGGGTGGGCGATGCTGAACCACGGGTACCTTTCATAGTTGGGAGGGGGGGCTACAGGCACTCTGCTTTGTTCGGGAAGTGGGTAGTTTGAAATCCGGCGGCAGGGTCAGTTGGGGGAGAGGGCGTTTGTTTCACTTCAATCAGGTCAATGCATAGATTCTGCAGACTTCGTCAAAAATCACACGCCAACACTCGCAGAGTACACACACCTACACCCCTAATATGGGTCAGATCAAGGACACACCAACTATCAGCTTACGGGGCCAATGGCGGGGACTCTCCCGACGGTGGGACACCGGATAATACACAACCCGACTCACGCATATCATACCCTGGCGCGTAATGACTACAAACCTCACTGAAATATCATTAAAAATCCTCACATGGAACGTAAATGGGCTTGGAGACAAACTAAACAGGGGGATAGTGTTGCAATACCTCAAAATACAGGCCCCTGATATAGTCCTATTACAGGAAACACACTTAGTGGGAAATAACTGCAAAGCACTGAACAGATGGGGAAATAATTTAACAGTACACACCGGATTCACCTCTGGCTCCAGAGGCATGGGCATATTAATCTGCAAAAATCTAGCACTAAGTCAGCAACGAACGTGGGCTGATCCTCTGGGCAGATTCGCTGTTCTAGAGGCAAGCTGGGAGGGGCGGTCAATTAACATCATATCGGCCTATGCACCCGCGCTTTGCAAATCAGCCCTCACAGACCTGGGGAAGATCATTCTTGACTTGCCAATCGGTACGTTAATCCTAGGGGGTGATCTTAACATGACACTGGATGACCATATAGATCGACAGTGCGTCACCCGGCCCGAACCATTACACCCCTGTCAGTTTCTCAGCGCTATGGGCATGACGGATAGATGGCGTCACTTTAACCCAGGTACATCTCAATTCACCTCGGGCGCCCACAACCGCCTCTCCCGTATAAATCATCTCCTAACCCACACAGCAGACATAGGCAACTTCAGGAAACCATGCTGTCTCCCACGTGGCGTATGAGACCACTCCCCTGTCTGGGCCACGTTCACCCTCAATAAACATCGACACAGACCTGCCATAACACTCAATCCATGGCATCTTAAAATCCCTAGCATAAAAGAGAATCTGATACAACACACGGAATACTACTTCAAAGAAAATACAGGATCAGTGGACTCCGTGCAAACACTGTGGGAGGCCTTCAAAACGTTGCTGAAAGGCCATGCAGTAGCACTCTAGGTGGGACACAGGAACCAGAGGGACAGGGTAGAACAACTCTGGATCGAACTCCAAAATAGTGAAATGGAGTACGCACAGACCCCAAACGATGCCAATAAAAACAAATTAAATATTAAACAACTCGAATATAAAGCCTTAGTAACAGAGGCGGCTAAAGCCAAACATATGGCTGCTCAACATAGAATATATACGCTCGGGGACAGGGCGGGTAAATTGCTTGCCTGGCTGGAAAAAAGAGAGCAAACCACGCGCTGGGTCCCCCAACTATGCATAAATGGCACCCGTATTATTACGGACCCACAAGAGATCGCGGAGGCCTTTGCCGATCATTTTGTGCAGATATACACCCCTACAGTCACTACCATATCAGAAGACTTGCGTCAATTACTGGCAGACATACCAGTGCTAACCCTGTCCCCCGTGGATAGAGACTCGCTGGAAGAGGACTTCACCGATGAGGAAATCTGTTCAGCAATTAGCAGCATACAGTCCGGGAAGGCAATGGGGCCCAACGGTCTCCCTATTGAATTCCTTAAACTAACTGCATCACAGGACGCGCCATATATACGAGAGATGTACCTTTAGAGCAACGAGAAGGGGTCCCTACCGGAGGACCAAAGGATGGCCTCAATTGTAGTAATTCATAAGAAGGAAAAACCTGCGGATAGCTGCGGCGCATACCGCCCGATCTCTCTAATAAATGCTGAGGCCAAAATCCTTGCAAAAGTACTAGCCTCCCGACTCGCCCCTATCATCACCAAACTAGTACACACTGATCAATCCGGCTTTATGCCCGGCCGAAATACGGCCCTAAATATCCGTCGACTCCACAACGTCCTAGGCCGGAAACACATAATAGCAGAAGACGCCGTAATACTCTCACTGGACGCCAAAATGGCATTTGATACAATTGAATGCCCATACCTCTTCGAGGTGCTGCTCAGAATTGGCTTCGGCCCGAAATTCCTCAGGTGGGTTAGGCTACTATACACGGACCTGCAAGGTCAAGTCAAGGTGAACAATCACACATCACGGACGTTTCCGCTGAAGAGGGGTACCAGACAGGGGTGCCCCCCATCACCACTGATTTTCTCTCTGATGCTTGTACCTCTTGCGGCATGGGTCAGAGGGGACAGACTGCTTAGAGGGCTTAAGTGGACAGAGGGGCAAGAGGACAGAATATCCCTATATGCTGATGATATCTTGCTCTACCTTGCTTCACCAGCAAAATCAATACACAGAATCCTAAACATTTTCACACATTTTGGCAAATACTCGGGCTACTCTATTAATTGGTCCAAATCAGTGGTCTACACACTCCATGGGCCAAACCCAAAACTCCCACCGAATTGCGTGGCAACAATAGCAGATGAGGGCTTCCGTTATCTCAGTGTCTTCATAACCCCAGATCTCTTCTACATAAAAAATCTTGAGACTCCCCTGAACAGTTTGCGAAACGATGTGCGACATTGGAGGGCACTGCCCCTCTCTACTAGGCCGTGCAGCCCTCTTCAAAATGCTGGCACTCCCTTGTTTCTTGTATATCCTCCAGAACAGCCCATAAAAGGTTCCCGAGTCATATTTCAAAAGCGTAGACAGCGAAATTAGGACACTGTTATGGGATGGCAAAACGCCCCGTATAGCCTTGCATAAATTAACCAGAAGGTGGTACGATGGTGGAATTGCACTCCCCGATGTGCGTCTTTATTATTTGGCGACATATGGAAACAAGCATTTGCAATGCAATCGGTCTCGCATTTGTGAAAGTTAGAGCTACTGGCGTAAATGACAATGTTTTTCACTTATGTTTTTTTGTTTGCAGTGGAGTGATTATTTAATGAAAAAAGTGCACGCTATAGCATATTAAAAGTTTTCACAGCAAATGTACAGTAAAGCTATGGGTATGTTAACGTAAACTAAGTGGGCAAAGTGCACATGTCGCTGAGTAGAGAAGATGTTTTTATAATTTTAAAATTAAATTGATAGAATACATACAATGTTGAGTATTTCAGTGTGTGAATGAACTCCCCATGGCGGTAACTTGATGCTCCACTGTGATGGTGTCAGGAGTAATTTATATGTGGATATGGGGATTTTATGTGTCAATTGTGAATTATTCATAGGTTATAGCAGTGTTTACATTTTTAAGTAGATTTGTATAAAGTTCTTAATACGATGGAGTATCCAGAGACAAAATCTCTTCTACCATGGTGGATGACATTCCTCTGGTGAATTGTCACATAAAACTGCTAAAAATGTTAGGGCAGCTGATGGGATCCGAGGGAGTTGAACAGTGGGTAGTGCAAGACCTACAGACTTCCTATGAAAACGAAAATAGATGATGCTGACTGATAAAACTATGATAATTTTTTCAGGCTTTGCTTAAAGTCGCAGGAAAATGTTGAGGGCAGTGATGCGTGCTAAAATGGTGACATGTGAGGGCAATCACTAACCTTCCACCAGATTTTGCCTCAAAACCTTATCCAGGAAAAGGGAGCTGTCAGTAGTTAAAAAGAAATGAATGCCCAATGCATCAACTGGATAGCCAGTAAAGTTGAAATTGAGTTTCAAATGGGATAAGTATATATTTGACAGGTTGATGTTCCAGGTTCTTCCATGCTACGGCATTTTGACGGTCTGGGAAGCTGGACCTCACAGCCCCCTCCAGCCGATCCTCTTAGCATGGAGGTAAGTAAAATATCTAGATTGTGGATATCGCTTATATAGTGCCGAGAAACCTCTATGTGCCTGACCTTGGTGCTAAGAAAAAACTGCTGGGAATAAAGATATCCCCATTTTTTTATACTGGAGAATAGCTCTTCTATTGCCCGTTTAGTAAATCAAATCTCATGCGGTCCATGTTTAAAAATTAGGTTTGTTTGGTTTCCCCCAGAATAATAACTGAACGGAGACTTGCCGGGACAATTTACATTTAGGCGTAGAATATGGCAGCCAAAGTTCCCTGGTGCACATCACATTGGCGATGTCATTCCATGTTATTTGTATTAAATATTAGGTAATAATGTGCGTTTGCAGCTGTTTGACTGAGATATTACCCAAATCAGTGTCCTGTGCATGGGCAAATCCCAGTGGCGATGGCCTGGTGGGTCTTCCTTGCGCAAGCACAAGAGGCTGCCTACTTGGTACAAATACAGTTTTGTGCGTCTGTTTTACAGTAGCACTGGAGTTTAAATTACTGCTGTAATGTCCTGCTGGTGTATAATTAACCTGTACTCGCCTTTAGTTTAACTGAAATGTGGTCTTTGATAAAACCTCAGTGCTGCACTTTTATTCTGCATAGTTACAGCTTCGTGCGGTACTAGCGTCTTGTGGCCGGTCTTCTCAGCACTGGAGGCGCACAGAGCAGGAGGCAGTATATCTTACGTTTATCAAAGCCTCTGCTACCTTTTAGAATCCACATTCTCAAGCAAAATTGAAATCTTTTTGTACAGCCTTGGCGCTAGCTTGAGGCTTAGATACCTGCGGTTGCCTTTCACTGCGTGTTTGCACATCGCAGCATGTTATGCAAGTAGATCTGCCACGTAGCAGTGTTCACCTCATAGATCACGGCGTAGCGAGGAACTAAATGTTACTATTGGGCTGTAAATTAATGCTGGCATGTTGTCCGTTCAGGTGTTTTATGTGGCTCCCCTATGCGAAAGTAGAAATAGTGCCTCAGTTATAACACTTGCAGCGGATGGACTCAAATTAAGTGGTGCTCCACACAACCAACAGGAAGTGGCTTATTGCGACTTCTGCCGAATTAGAAGGCAACAAAAGAGTGATGATTCGATTAACCAATGGTGAGTGTGGGTGGGCTAAAAGCCCCTTCTGAGTTTTTTTAAAACACAATAGATCGTCGCCATAGCGACAGCGCATGCGCGCTGCCTACAGGCTCGACCTAAAAAGGGAAAATTATAAAGTTCTCAGATTTACAAAAAGAATACGACCTAGACCAGAGCGAAGTATTTCGATACATGCAAATCCGGCACGCTTTGACCACCACTATCCCCACACACGGAGAGCTGCCGGAGGCATCCCCATTAGAAGATAGATTACTATCTGAACCCTTGGATAAAAAAGCCATATCTATGACATATCGTAACCTCAGCAACAATCTAACTGACCCACTTCAACGTTTTCGAGAAAAATGGCAAACAGAGTTTGGGCCGCTTGAGGACGAGGAGTGGCAAACTGCACTAATGTCCCCTCGCGAGGCGGCTATTCCACTAAAACACCACCTCATTCAGCTTAAGATACTTCACAGAACTTACCTAACCGGGGTCACCCTCAATAAAATTGGGCACAGAGATGACCCACTTTGCCTCCGACACTGCACTGAAGAGGCCACATTCTACCATGTGCTATGGGAGTGCCTCAACATAGTGCCGCTCTGGGGAAAAGCTAAACGACACCTGCGTACGGCTATTGGTAAAGATATCCAATTAACACCTAAGCTAGGACTTCTCAACATATGGGACGCCACAGATCTTATCACAACAGAACAACAATGGGTCACCCTGGGGTACACAATGGTCAAACGTAACATAGCAATGCGCTGGGGGGCCGCAGAGGTGCCGACCTCGAAGGGATGGGCTAAAGAATTGGATAAATGTATGATTGCCGAAAAAAAGTGTTTAAATATAGAGGGTGTCCCAAAAAGTGGGATAAAAAGTGGGGCAAATGGAACATTTATAGAGGAGAGATCTGTATCTCCCCAACTATTGAAATGGCAGGGAAAGTGATTCGAGGGGGTGGAAACAACTGAATATATGTACCCCAACGAGGCCCCATCAGAAAAATGTCCTTGGAATCAATTGCATAAATGTGGTATTTATTCTGAAGCTTATCATGACCTGTATTGTTTATTATGAAAATTAATACAAAGAAGTAAAAAAAAAAAAAGAAGAAGAAAATAGGGGGATTAGTTGTGCCTCATTGGGCCATCCGCTGACAAGATTGTGGGGGGGGGAGGCGGAGCTGAGCACAGCCCCACTTGCAACTGAAAAGGGTGTGCGCTGCCTTCACACAAAGGGCCTAATGACCTCACTTTGTCACTGCAGCCAGTTTGGAGCAAGGGCAAGGGAGGCAAAAAATTCTGTGCACTTCAAAGAACCTTTATAGAGGTTTCTCCTACCTTCCTGAAGAAGAACACCAGTGTATAAAAATAGGACCTTCAGACCCACTCTTCAGTTCACTGCTGGACCTTCGGACGGACTCTGAGGACTGCCTGCTGCTCTGACATGCTGTGCCCTCTGCAAGACTGCTGCTGTGCCTGGGAAGACTGCTTTGCTGTCTGGAGCCTGCCTTGAACCCTCAGAGGCCAGCCCTGCTGTTGAGCCCCGCCTCTTCACCTGAGCCCAGGACTACTAGAGTGACTCCAAGGGCTAGTTTGCTGGCCTCTGTTCAGAGTCACTGGGACACAAAAGGCTCCCACCATCTTGAATTTGCAACTGGACCCAGTATGAGTGAGTCCTAAACCCACCAGTTCTGAACCCTTATTTGTGGTGCTAAATGTGCCCAGAGGCCCAAATCTCAAAACGGAGATCTTAACTGCTTTGAGAACCAGGAGGAGACCAGTACCAACCTGCTCACCGGTCCGCCCGAGGTGCATCGCCGGTCAAAGTGACGTTGTGACTTCTCCCTCTGTTCTTCTCTGTGGCAGCAAATCTGTTTCAGAGGTCCTTCGCCAAAGGGGTATCCAGCCTTGTGGAACTGTCTTCAGCTACAGCCATCTGCCTCGTCCCGCTGGAGATTTTTGACTTCCATTACGGAGACTAAGTCTGCATGTAGAAATCTTCATCACAGCTCTGACCGTTGGCCAGCCGACGACACTCCCTCCTCAGACTCCCCTGCAGCCATGCCCCGCTGAACTTTACCTTCTCAGACACTTTTTCTCAGATTTTCTTCCGAATGTAAGCGCTGACCGTGCCCAATCCCCTTCTTGTATCCGAACTGTGTTCTATCGCAGTCCATCATATTTTTTTACTCAACTAGATGTCTGCAGTTTGCGCTTTGGCAATTTAGGCTCTAGTATTTGGTTTGTGATTTTCTTGAGTTTACGTTTTATTACTGTTTTTGTTCTGCATAAATACTTTAGACATTACCTCTAAATTCAGCCTGACGTTTTTTTGTGCCAGGATTAAGTGCAGGTCAATATTGTGACTTTTTGTGGGTCACCCTGCAAGGGATTGTGACTGTTGCTTGACCAGGGCTAACACCCCAGCCAGCCAACAGCCCAATTTCTCACAACCAGGTTTTCTGGTGATGAGCAACCATCCTTAGTAGGCATGGCCTTTGTTTTCAGGTTATTTTGAGAAAAGGCTGGTTTGTTGCTAGACCGATTCATGGGCAGGCACGCCACAGCACAATCTTGGACGCTATAAAGCATTGATACTATTTCACCCCCAATACAGAATATTCAGAGGCTATTCCAGGGGCTAACTTACGGTCCATGCCAGCCCTCTCACCATGTACCACAGCAGACAACAAAGTCCTTTACGAGTTCTTGGCACTAGCAGGTACTGTTCCAACCAACAGGAGTAGCAATCCTCCAGTTAGTCTTCACATGCTGCAGTGACTACCAAGCTGTTTTTGTTTTCCCTCTCAATCTCCTGCCTTGGCAGTAGAAGGCAGGATGACATTTCCTCCCCAGCTGGAGATCCATCACGTTAGACAGATGGGTCTTACAGATTGTGTAAAGGGGCTATGCCCTGCTGTGCCAAAGGGCATCTTTTGCATGGTTAGTGTAGGAAAGTAGGATCTGCTTTCATGGTCGCTCCCACTATTTTTTACTGGTGTCATTATGGTTTCCTGACTAGTCTGACTGGGATCCTGCTAATCAGGACCCAAGTCTCTGTGCTTCTTCCCTAAATTGAACATGGTGAGTACCTAGGTACCCTCCAGATTGGCTACTGGTGTACCCTTGTAAGTCCCTAGTATATGGTACTAAGTTACCTAGGGCATAGGTACACCAGGGGTCTCCCATGGACTGCAGCATTTATTATGCCACCCATGAGAGACCACTCAAATTGTGACTACAGCCCTGCCATTGCAGCCTGTGCAAGCTGGTGCTAGCACCACTTACGACAGATATAGGTTACCCTATATCTGAGGTCACTACACTTGAAATCTATGTCACCCCTAAGGCAGACCTTTCAATCCTGAAGGCAGGGTGCTGGGTCCTAAGTGTGAGGGTGCCCCTGCATGAGCAGGGAACCCCTACAACCTTCAGATATCATTCTCCTGGGTTGTAAGTTCAACAGCCATAACAACATATAGAGTGGCCATGCGTCATTACCCGATGACCATCTCTAAACTGGCTGTAACGAAATCTGTCATGTTTAGTACCAAACATGTTGGAATCATACCCCCACACTGTAAACAGTGTGGGAGGTATGATTCCATCTTGTAAAGCTCCTCCGGGAGGCCCTCGGTGCTCCCGGTACCAGTCTTCCAGTACCGAACAGCAAGCTAGTGGTGCTGCAGCCCAGAGACACGTTTCTGCCCTTCCTGCTGCTGAGCCAAGCGCTAGCAGGGGAAGGCAGAACAATAGATATCCTTTCACAGGGAGGTGGGACCACCTCCAAGACAGGGTTTAGTTTATTGGGACATGGCGAGGACGCTTGCCAGCGCCACTAAGACTGCTTGAAGGACACATTTGGTGCATACTCCAGTTCGAACCAGTTCAAGGAGCCGTTGGCTCCTGCTCTGGCGCGAAACTGGACAAGGGACATGGGAGAATCCTCCCCACTGTCCATCCCCACCTCTGGGAGGTACCCCTGAATCATCCCAACCCTTTCCTAAAGGTACTTAAGGGCTTACCTGTGGGTGGGTCCCTAGATTCGTCGTGGGACAAGATTCAGATCACATACAACTTCAACTTCAATCGTCTGGACACTCTGGACTTTGCTTTGGGAACCGAGACTGCACCGGGGAAGATTCCGGCTGCTCCTGGTCTCGTCGTCCTGCTGGTCTTCTGCAACATCTGTGCCCACGCTCCGTACAGGTTCTTCACCAGGCCTGTGGACATCCAAGACACCTAAAGGAATCTCCCTTGGAATGAAGGAGTCACTCCCCTGCATCTGCAGGCACCGCAACGCAGCTGACCGGTCTGCTGATCCTGGGCTCCCACGGACTCCGAAAGGCTCAGCAACACAGGTGGTGGTTCTGCAACTCCCTAGAGGCCTGCACTGTCTTCATACCGAGTTTGAGGCCAATATCCCTCGCTGGAACAGAACCCCTGTGCACCGTGTTGACTTGCCGTTACCAAGGCTTGTTGACTCTCCAGAGATCTTCGGGCTCCAAGAAGCTCCAACCTCAAGCAACTCCTGCAGCCAAGATCTTCGCCCTCACCACTTCCTCTGCACCGTGGACCTTCCTCTTTGGTGAACTGCTCGAGGTACTCTTGCAACTCCTGTGCCTTCGGCCCGTGAGTCTTCATGAGTGTCTTCTTTCGCTTCAGTGGGCTCCCCTGCTTGCTCGGGCCTGCTCTGACTTACGTGGTCGTGGTGAGTCACTTGGACCTTGCTGGTCCCGACACTGCACCATTTTCGTCGACTACGTTGTTTGCCGCTGCCAAGGCTTGTTGGTGCCCCTGCCGAACACTGACCCCCTTGTCCTTTGACATCTGACATGGTACAGCTCGTGAACGGCTCCTGGTCTTCTACAGCTTCGCCTGGTCTGCACAGCTGCAACTTCAAGGTCACCGTCAACCTCACCTGCATCTCCGACATTGGTGGGCATTCGTCTTCCGTGCCTCCCGGTCACTCCTGAGTGGCATAGACTCTGTCCTTTATGCTTGCAGGTACCTCTCATCTTGAATCCACCTTTGGGTTCTACCGGACTCCTACGTCGTCTTCTCCAGTGACGTCTTTCCTGAAGTCCTCCATTGTGATCTATGGCGGTTTCTGACGTCACTTCACACCTATGCACCCGGCTTCCCTGATGTAGGTATCCTGGTTCCTGGGGTATCCACGGGTCGGGTGACTCTCCAACCTTCCATCTTCCACTGGGTTTCTTCAGGGACCCCTGGGAAGGGTCCTTCTTCTTCAAAATTACAACTGCAACTTACCCATTGATTAACATTGAGCACGCAGTCGTGTTCCCACTCTGTACACGACCTCCGTGGGGTTCCTAGATACCCACCTTGGGTGGTTCCTTGGGTCCCGGGCTCTTCTACGTCTTCTGGGTCCATTCTTGACGTGAGTTGTGGTTCTCATTCCACTATTTTAGTATATTGTTTGGTCTCCCCCTGGAGACCACTGTGTATTTGTGCTACTTATGTGCTCTATTTCCTGATTATTGTGTGTATTGTGTTGCTATCTCCGGGTAGGAGATAGTACAATTGTGTTAGTGAGTGTTTGTAATAGAATACATATTTTTATAACTACACTGTGTGATTCTTTTTCACTTAACCTATCCCATAAGATTAGGTACTGGTAAAACAAGCTGCTTTACACTCCTTCTAGACTAAGCTTGAAGGCTGCTCTCCACAGCTACCACTTAGAGAGCTTTCCAAGGTTGTCTAAGACCACTAAAATCACCATAAGGGTTGTCTGGATTAGTGCAGGTTGCTCCACTTACATAAGTGAGCACCATATACTAAGCCAGAATCTCACAGTAAGCCCCCCACTTTTTGCCTGGTTTTGATGTGGTTTCAAAATCTGAAAGAGACACGTTAGTGACAGATTCCTTACCTTAGAATATCCCCAGGCATCAGACTGGATCCGGAAAGTTTTTTGCGTAGCAGTACTCTTGCGCGTCGGTAGGCGGCGTCGTGCGGCTCCGCGTCCGTCGTCGGCGTCGTGACCGCCGGGATGACGTTGCGGGCAGTACTTAGACGCCGCCCCTGCGCGCTGACGTCAGTTCTTCTTTTTTCCGCGCCAGTAAGCGCAGATCCGGGAAGAGCAGTGCCCTAGTCATTTTTTGACTAACTTTTTGGTGATTTTTCACTGTTTTCTTAGTCATCTCGGCTCCACGGTGTCGGTAGGGATGCCCGGCTTCAAGCCATGCGACGCCTGTGGTCGAATGATGTCGATCACAGACCCGCACTTAGAGTGTCTCTACTGTCTCGGCCGCGACCACGACACGAAGTCGTGTTCCGACTGCCGGTCCTTGCACCCGAAGGCTTTGCGAGAGCGGTCTCGAAAGCTCCTCGAGGTCCGGCAGTCGGCTCCGCGCCGCACCAAGCCCCGGTCACGGGAGAGGTCGAGGGGCGGTCGCGGAGTCCTCGCCCGTCATCGGAGTCCAAGTCTTCGCACTCCTCGTCGAAGCACAAAAAGTCTAAGAAGCACCATCGCTCTAAGACTTCGCCTCGCCGGTCTCGCGACTCGGTTGAGGCCCCTGTCGGCACCGTCCCCACCGCTCCGGATGTGCCTGTGGGGCCGCCCCCGCATTACCCGTCCTTCCCAGGTTCAGGGGCGACTCCGGCCGAGATACAGGAATTCCTGTCGGCCATGGCCCGCCTCTTCGGGCCTCAAGGCCCCTCCGGTGCGCCTTCGGGCCCCGCGGGCCCAAATGGGATTGCCCCGGCGCCGCCGACGACTCCGGTCCCGGCGCCGCCTGTCCCACCAGCCTCGCTCCCGGCTTCGGCCCCGGCCTCGATCCCGGCTCCGGTGGTACCGCAACCCCCATCGACGCTGGTTGACCTAACCACGCCTCCGCCGACGCCCCCGGTGCCGTTCCTGACGCCGCCCGGGGCTCCGGGCGGCGTCGTTCCCCAGTTATCTCCGGAACCGGACGCGGCGTCGGACCGACGTCGCCCGACGCCAGCTCCGGCGCCAATGAGACCTTGGGTCCCGGACGTCCCTCCTCCTCCTTATTTTCAACCTGAGGAGGACCAGGAGAGCTGGGAGGGGTCGGATGGCCCTCTCACCCAGCAGTGTGACTATGATCAGGACTGGGCAGAGGAACTTGGGGATGCCAGTGGTCTGGACACCTCCCCTGACACTGGCATGTGGTCTCCTCCTTCCGTGGCTACGGAGGAGGGAGCAAATTTCGCAACGGTGTTGCGTAGAGCAGCTGGAGCCTTACACCTCCAATTGCCTACAGTGGCTGTCAGGACTAACCTCCTGACGGAAGTGCTTCAGCCGGCAGCTACCTCCTCGGAGCCATTGCTGCCGTTTAATGATGCACTTTCTGACGTTCTTTTGGGCACCTGGTCCAAACCCACCACAGGGGCTCCTGTGGATAGGAACGTGGCCCGACGCCATCGCCCTGCTCCGGGCGACCCCATGTTTCTCTCTCAACATCCCACCCCCGAGAGCTTGGTTGTCCAAGCCTCTGCCTCCCAAACCGCCTTCCCCTACCGCCCTCCGGATAGGGAATCCAAACGCCTGGATCAATTTGGGAAGAAGGCCTTTCTTCCTCCAGTGCTGGCTTGCGGTCCGTCAACACCGCTTGCCTTTTGGGCCGATACTCCCACACTCTGTGGGATTCGGTGGCGCTCGTTTTGCCCCAGTGTCCTGAGGAGGTCCAGACACTGCTTTCCCGCGCCATTGCGGAAGGAAGGGATGCGGCAAAGTACGACCATCCGTTGTGGCCTTGATACCGCCGACTCGCTGGGCAGATCGCTTGCAACGACAGTGGCGCTGCGTCGCCACGCCTGCCTGAGGACAACTGGTTTCTCGGGTGATGTCCAAAACACACTCATGGACATGCCCTTTGATGGAGTCGGTCTTTTTGGTACCAAAGCAGACCATGCGCTGGAGCGTTTTAAGGACTCACGGGCTACTGCCGAGTCCCTGGGCCTTTCTGCTGTGCGCCCTCCGCTAACCTCTGCTTTTCTCGTGGCCACGGAAGGGGCGCCCAGTCACTTCCGCTGCCCATCCACCGGCCCGCGCAGCAAGCGTCTCGCGTGGCCGAGGACGTGGCTCCCGCCGTGGCGGGTCAGGCAACCAGCGTGCGGGTCAGGCCACCAACCCCGCCCCGTCCGCGGCCTCCAAGCCCTCCTAGTCCTTCCTTTCAGGTGCACAGCACGCCAGTAGGGGGCAGGGTCCGCCATCACCTTCACCACTGGCGTGCCATCACCTCGGACAGGTGGGTTTTGGACATTGTCCGAAGGGGCTACTCCCTCCCCTTCGAGACCACCCCCCCCCAGCCATGCCACCTCAATTCCACCGCATGTCAGGGGATCACTTGGTGCTTCTGCAGAAGGAAGTGACGGCACTCTTGGCCAAGAGGGCCATCGAGCATGTTCCGACCCCAGAAGTAGGACGTGGTTGCTACTCCCACTACTTTCTGGTGCCCAAGGAGGACATGCGTCCTATCTTGGACCTCCGGAACGTCAATCGCTTCCTCCGGAAGGAGAAGTTCAAGATGCTCACCCTAGCTCAGGTCTTGACTGCCCTCGACCCTGGAGACTGGTTGGTAGCGTTGGACTTGCAGGACGCTTATTTCCACATCCCCGTCCTGCCGGCCCACCGGCGTTACCTGCAGTTCACGGTAGGCCTCGAGCATTTTCAGTTCACCGTGCTCCCCTTTGGCCTTACAAGTGCCCCTCGGGTGTTCACGAAAGTGATGGCGGTGGTCGCAGCTCATCTGCGCCGGGCAGGGGTTCCAGTCTTCCCCTACCTCGACGACTGGCTGCTGAAGGCGGGCTCGTCCCAGGCAGTCGTCTCCCACCTCCAGACTACTGCCGAACTCCTGCACTCGCTGGGGTTCTCCATCAATGTGCCGAAGTCGCATCCGATTCCTTCTCCACAGCTCCTTTTCATCGGGGCAGTTCTGGACACGACGCAGTTTCGGGCCTATCCTCCCGAACGGCGAGTCCGGGATATTCAGGCTATGATTCCGATCTTTCAGCCTCTATCCTGGGTTTCGGTACGGATGACCCTTCGGCTGCTGGGCCTCATGGCCTCCTGCATCCTGCTGGTCGATCATGCCAGATGGCATATGCGGGCTCTGCAGTGGGACCTGAAGTTCCAGTGGGCGCAGCACCAGGGCAACCTGTCCGATCACGTCCAGATCTCGGAGGGGACTGCAAAACAGTTGGTGGTGGCTCTCGAACCGGCAATGGGTTATGGGCAGATCCCTCTCCCTTCCCCAGCCAGAGCACACAGTTGTGACGGACGCGTCCCTTCTGGGATGGGGCGGTCACATGGGAGAGGCGGAGATCAGAGGCCTCTGGTCTCCGGCGGAGTCCCGGCTCCATATCAACCTTCTGGAGCTCCGGGCGATCCGACTTGCACTCAAGGCATTCCTTCCCTCTGTCAAAGGGACGGTAGTGCAGGTGTTCACAGACAACACCACCGCTGTGTGGTATTGCAACAAACAGGGCGGGGTGGGGTCGTGGACCCTATGTCAGGAGGCTCTGCGCCTCTGGACATGGCTGGAACATCAGGGCATATTCCTGATGGTTCAACACCTGGCAGGTTCCCTGAACGCCAGGGCGTACGAACTCAGCCGCAGGTGCATGATGGATCACGAATGGCGTCTTCACTCGGAGGTGGCGCAAGGTCTCTTTCAGCAGTGGGGAGAGCCTTGGTTAGATCTGTTCGCCACCGAAGAGAACGCGCAATGTCAGCAGTTCTGCGCGTTGGAATTTCCAAGGCGGCACTCGCTCGGCGACGCTTGTCGCCGCGAGTGGAGTTGCGGTCTGTTGTACGCCTTTCCGCCTATACCACTTCTACCCAGAGTGTTGAAGAAGATTCGGCGCGACCGGGCCCAAGTCATCCTTGTGGCTCCGGGACTGGGCTCGAAGAGTTTGGTATCCCGAGCTACTCAGTATGAGCGTCGATCCCCCGATCCGTCTGCCTCTTCGGGAGGATCTTCTGTCGCAGCAGCAGGGGACGGTCCTCCACCCGAACCGGTCCAGTCTCCACCTGCTTGCGTGGAGATTGAGCGGCGGCAGTTAATTCCTTTCGACTTGCCTCCCAAAGTTTGTGATGTGATTCTGGCAGCCAGGCGTCCCTCCACTAAGGTGGTATACGCCTGCAGGTGGAAGAAGTTTGTGGCATGGTGCACAGCAAAGGCTGTGAATCCCCTCTCTGCCCCTCTTTCTGAGGTTCTTCTGTTCCTTCTTTCTCTGGCCCAACAGGGTTCTGCCCTGGGTACCATCAAGGGCTATTTTTGTGCTATCTCGGCCTTCCTCAGGCTTCCTGATCAGCCCTCCCTTTTCAAGTCCCCTGTTGTTAACAGGTTCCTAAAAGGCATTACACACCTCTTCCCTCCTGTTCCGTTTGTGATGCCTCAGTGGGACTTGAACTTGGTTCTTACCTTTCTCATGTGCGCTCCCTTTGAGCCTCTACATAACTGTCCTCTTCGTCTTCTTACTTTGAAGACAGCCTTTCTGGTGGCCATCACCTCCGCTCGGCGGGTGAGTGAGCTCCAGGCTCTATCATGCAAACCTCCCTTTCTGTCTGTCCATCCAGACAAGGTTGTTCTTCGGACGCGTCCTTCCTTCTTGCCAAAGGTGGTTACTGCCTTCCACATTGGGCAGACCATCACTTTGCCCACCTTCTTTCCGCCTCCGCATCCTTCCAGAGAGGAAGAGAGGCTCCACCGTCTGGACCCAAAACGTGCGCTTTCCTTTTATATCAACCGCACACAACACTTCCGGGTGGATGACCAGCTCTTTGTTGGCTACGTGGGCGCCAAAAAAGGTCGGGCGGTGCACAAGATAACCATTTCCCGCTGTGTAACCTTGTGTATCAAAGCCTGCTATTCTTTGGCTAAGAAGGAGCCTCCTGTTGCGCTACGTGCCCATTCCACCAGGGCAATGGCTGCTACCACGGCCTTAGGCCGCGGTGTTCCGCTGCAGGATATCTGTCAGGCAGCTACGTGGGCCTCGCTGCACACGTTTACCAAACATTACTGCCTTGACAGCCAGGTCCGGAGGGACGGCTTCTTTGGCCGTTCTGTCCTCCGGGACTTCCTTGTCTGATCTTTGTTCGCAGACCCACCACCGGGGTTGGTATTGCTGGGGTATCTATTCTAAGGTAAGGAATCTGTCACTAACGTGTCTCTTTCAGATGCACAAGTTACTAACTTGTGTAACGATATATCTGTAAGAGACAGTAGTTAGTGACAGATTCCTTACCGCCCCACCCATCCTCCCCGTTCTGCGAACTGATTTCTAGGGTTAAGGACATCCCTTTCAGGGCCCTAGTATTTTTCAGACACCTATGACAGCTTCTTGCATGGCTCTGCGTTCCTGGCGCGGAAAGTCGTGTACAGAACTGACGTCAGCGCGCAGGGGCGGCGTCTAAGTACTGCCCGCGACGTCATCCCGGCGGTCACGACGATGGACGCGGAGCCGCACGACGCCGCCTACCGACGCGCAATGGTACTGCTACGCAAAAAACTTTCCGGATCCAGTCTGACGCCTGGGGATATTTTAAGGTAAGGAATCTGTCACTAACTACTGTCTCTTACAGATATATCGTTACACAAGTTAGTAACTTGTGCTGTAGTGCCCAGAGTCCCTGCCAACCAGGTGCCCTGTGCCAGTGTTCCTTCCCTAAAAACAAACTCCCAATTGGTACTTCTGCCCCCTGTAAGTCCCTAGTAAATGGTACCCTGGGCACCTAGGGCCTGAGAGCTGAAGAGGGTCCCTTCTCACTGGAACCATGCCACTGTCCTTGCAGCCTGCATGCCCCTGTGAGGGAGAAAACAACAAAGTTGACATGGCACCTTGCCAACCACTGCCTGGCAGCATAGTTAAGTCACCCCTCGAGCAGGCCTCACAGCCCTAAGGCAGGGTGCACTATACTACAGGTGAGGGAATATCTGCATGAGCAGATATGCCCTACAATATTGGGCGCCATTTCCCAATATTGTAAGTGCCAGTGTAGCCATAGAGAGTACATGGGCTGGGAACTCGACAACTCGAGTTCCACAGCCCCGTGATGGCTTTACTTGAATATAGGAGTTTTTGGTACAAAACTACTCCTTTCAATAAATCCACACTGATTCCAGTTTGGGATGTAATGTGCCATGTACACAGAGGGCACCACAGAAGTGCCCCCTGAATCCCTACCAACACTTGTGTGGTCACTGACCAGCTGTAGGCAGTCAGCCACTACCAGACATGTTTCTGGACCCCCTGGGTGGAGAGCCCCTGTTCTCTGGGACCAGAAACAATGCACATCCCGGGCAGAGGTGTCATGCCTCGGCCCCCAGGAGGAGTGCTTGAAGAGAGAAGCTTCAAAGACCTGCCGCCTTTATAATGCGACCCCCAGCCTCTGCTGCTAGCAGCAGTTGGCAGCCACTGATTTATACCCCCCACTCTGGGCAGGAAAACTGGCAGGAAAATTAAAAAAGGCAGGAGTGGTGCCCACCACTTCCAGCCCTGCCCCTAAGTTGGAGGGAAGCATTGTGAAGCACACTTTTCTGTCATCGCCATCTTGAGGATGGGGGGACCACTCCAGTCAGGGCTAGGTCTATGCCCCCTCCCACAGAAGGGTGGCATAATAGAGAGTGTAGTCACCCCCGGAGAATTGCCCATTAGCCCTATCTGCTGCCTCCCTAAAATTAGTATTTAGGTGGCTCCCCCAGATCTGCGACGACCTAAGAAGAAAGAAGACACCCTGCCGCAGAAGACAACTGCCTTGGCCCCAGCCCTACCGGCCTGTCTCCAGCTTCGACGAAACCTGTGACCTGTCTTGCAGCACTACCTCCAAAACCCCTGGGAGGACTGTTGTCTTCAATAAAGACTCCAATCTCCAGAGGACAGCGTACCTGTCCAAAAGAAACCGACTCCAAAGACTCCGGATCCCGGCAGATCCGCGTCTCCAGCCCACTCTGCACCCAACTCCCATGGCCCAAGTCTGAGTGGCTCACCTGTGCAGTGAAGTCTCCCCGGCGATCCTGAACTCGTGTCCAGCGTTGGCTGACCTGTCCAGGCCCTCCATGATGGTGCCTGCAGTGTGAATCCAGAGGCTCCCCCTGACCGTGACCGGCTCGGGTAAGAGATTCAGACGTCCAAAGGCACACCTGCACCCGAAGCACCTATGCCTTGGTGGGCTGAACCGATGGTGCCCCTATGACCCCCTACATCCCAACTTACCTCTGCTTTCGTTGGTCTTCCTTCTGCAACCTCCGTTGCCGTGCCTGCAGCCTCTTTGCCATCAGGAAAATCCTCTTCGAAAAGCATTAGGTCCCCGACATCAAATTTGCACCCTGCACCGGGCCGCCTCTGTGCCGCTGGTGTTTGATTGGTGCTGATTTGTGCCCCCCTGTGCTTAACGTAACCCACAAAGCTTGGCCCCTGCTACCAAGTTGCTTACCTGTAAGCAGAGTGGCTCCAGGCTATCCATGTCTCCAATGGAAAGCATTGGGTTGACCTCCAATTTTGACCTCTGCACCTGGCCACCCCTGTGCTGGTGCTGGTACAGTTTTAGTACCTACCTGACCCCCTGGCCCTTGCTGACTTTTGGCTCTGAAGACTGAAATTGTAAGTTCGATTCTCGCCTGGTTAACCGCAATATTGTTTTCCCCATAAAATAACATTGGACAGAGTGAAAATGTTTCTAAGTGTCGATTTTTGAAAGTGAAAAGTATTTTTAATTAAAAACGTACTTTACTTAATACGAAGACCTGGGTCTTAAAATAAAGTACAAACAAAATATAATTTTATAAAATTGGTCTGGATCTCCTTTTTGAGTCGTGTGCCTTTTATTGATCGTGTGTGCAATAAATGTTTTACACTCCTCTGTGTTAGGCCTAAGGCTGATCGTCCACACTACCATTAATAGAGCACTTTGGGTTTTGCATTGCGCCCTGTACACTTTTGGGGAACCCCTGGACTCTGTGCACGGTATTACCACCTAGTGGCAATATCATATACAGAGCCAGCTTCCTACACCTGCCATTCCTCTCCTTCCCATCCCCCCTTCCTCCCACACTTGAGCGACTTTCAGAAGAACATTCTGCAAACCTGGGAGTCCAACTTCTGTTGTCCAAGGGTGCCATAGAACTGGTACTATATTCTGAGAAAGAGGAAGGATTCTATTCACTTTGCTTTCTTACCCTAAAGGACCGAGAACTCAGGCTTGTTTTGGACCTCTGCCCATTGAATGCCTTCCTGGACAAGTATAGGTCCAAAATGGTCACTCTGACTCAGATCCTGTCAGTTTGGACCCAGGAGATAAGATGGAGTCTTTCACTTCCAGGATGCATATTTCCATTTGCCCTTTCTGTAGTATACGCGGTTCAGTGTGGGCCACGAGTATGTTTTAATTTATGCTCTCCCCTTCGGCCTTACCTTTACCCCTGGTGTGTTCACAAAAGTGATTGTGGTTGTCGCTGCCATCTTTTGAGTTCTGGAATGCACATATCTGATAGAGACTTCTACCTGCAGGTACCTTACCCAGGCATCCGGCTAGATCCGGAAACTTTTGCTCAAGCAATACCCCTTGTGCACACCGTCAGATGGCTCCATTCGGCTCCGCGTGACATCGTCGGCGTCATTAGTGTCGGTTATGATGTCGTGGTCACCTATATAGGCACCACCCAGGCGCGCGGACATCATTTCTTTTCTTTCTGCGCCAGTTAAGCGCCGATCTGGAGAAGAGCTACCCCTCAGTCGCTTTTTGATAGTCCTTTTTAGGTCGAGCCTAGTGCAGCGCACATGCGCTGCTCTAGGAGATGACCTTTTGGAATCGGTCTGCACTTTTCACAAACTCGTGCATGCCACGGCATCCACCTTGCGGGAGCGAGCAACGGCGCGCAGGGGCCATCTGTTAGTAATTAGTGTGGCCGCGCTTGTTGCTTTTGCTGGGTAAACTCAATTTGTCATATCAGTTGTGTGCAGCAGGTGGCGCCGTTGTATTACTTGATACTAAAATAGCACACTCCTACAGGCTTGTTGTCTATATTAGACTGGAACATTTTTAGATTTGGTTTAAAGAGTGTTGTGTGTGCCATTCATCCATGACAAACGTTGCGGAGATACAAATAATAGATGTTGAGGTGCGGCAAGTGGAATTACCATTTTTCCATTAATTTAGAAAAAGCTGTGCAAGAATCAAGCTTTAGGAAACCAGTTTAGCTCTTATTCTTTTATTGATGTTATGCGTCTTTTACTACAGACATTTTCCGTTTATGTACTCATTATTTTCACAAGCTAATCTTCATGCGAATGTGGCATATGCTGTTTAATTGGTGCGAATTGCACTGTTAGAAATGGAGATCTGTCTTTACGCAACTACTTGTAAAGTGGGCATTTACTTTGATAGAAGCCTATTTGCATATATGCATATCACTGCGCTTTTATTGATGGTAACAAGCCATCAGTTTCAAGAAGATTATTTTTACATTCCTTGTCGCATTAGAAGGATGTATTGCTTATGACCCAAAGCCTGCAAAGAAATGTAAACATTTGTTTATGAAAAGGTTTGATAAACCAGCAGAGTAACATAATTACAAAGAATGTGGTAGTGTTTGCTTTTTACTTTATCTACTATAGTTGTTTAGTTACAAAACTATTTTAATAGCTTTGGAGGCAGATAAAAAAACGTAAGTGAAACACCAAGTGCTTGTATTGTTTAGTAGTGAAGGAAACCCGGTAAACGTAATTTTGGTATACTGCATAGTAGTTGGTTTGCTAGATTTCTCTCTGTATGCTGGCATCATATTTTTGACCCCGCGCTTTCACTTTTTACATTAATGCATTCTGGGAATTGTAGTATCCTGACACTAATGGTTTGTGAAGTGAAAGATCAGGAATAGCTGTATATGGGGTTATTACACACTACTGCTAAAATCGTATGCCAAATCTCGGCTGTGCAGTTATTTGTGCTGTGTTGACATGATATTAGTGCATCTGATTTACACAGTAGCAAAAAAAAAATGGGGTAAATCGTAGGCAAATCATTTTGCAAATATTTTGAGCGTGTTATTACTGAATGCTTGCTGTTTTGTGCTCACCAGCCAAAGTAGTTGGCAGTAAGAGTGAGTGTAAAGTATGAGTGAACGCTATTTTCTCTCATTTCTAAATCTGTACAATTGCTAAGAGGTGTGAACATTTCATTTGCATCCTTTTACTTCTAGCACCAGTTTCTACTTGAGGCACGGTGTTCCACATAAATTTAATGATGTGGAAAACCTAAGTATGTCGTATGCTATTACTAGAAAGATAAAGGTGCTACATTCAAACCCTACATATATATCATTATTCCAGAGTGCCCAGGGCTGGACATCGTCTTCAGAGAACACTGTATTGCTACTTACAGGCTATCATTTAACAAGCATTGGCATAGCCAATAGGTCTCGCCTTTGGGACCTTATAAGTGTTTAATTATCCAGCACAATATCCTTGGTGCAACATCATCAACTGTTGCATGGCTAAACACTTATAAGGTCCCAAAAGCGAGACCTATTGGCTATGCCAATGCTTGTTTGATTTTTGTCAACTTTTTTCCACTGTGTGCCTTGGAGGAAGATAGGGTTTAAACTGTGCTGTGCCTTTCACCGCATGATGTTGGTAACCGATCCCCATCTCGTCTGTCTCTGGTGTCACGAGCACGACCACGACTCAAAGTCGTGCTCGGACTGTCGGGCCATTGTTCTGAAGGCCTTGCGGGAACGGGCTATGAAGCTCCTTGCGGCCCGGCAGTCGACACCATCTAGCGAGACTCCGCGGGGATCCCAGTCTTGTTCGAAGAAGAGGTCGTCGCGGGACTGCTCCCAGAGCCCCAAGTCCTCTTCGTCTTACTCAAGAATATCAGGACACTCGGGGAAGAGGCACAAGAAGAAGTCCAAGATGACTTTGTCTTTGCCTCGACTGTCGTTCGTCGACGAACGAGATAAGGAGCTCTGACGCTCTAGGCACGGTTCTGCGGAGTCGGAGCCAGGGTCGACTTCGCGCCTCCCTCCCTTTCCGGGTGCCGGAGCGGCCCCCGCTCAAATGAAAGACTTTTACAAGGCCATGCGCCGCTTGTTTGAGCGGGCCGACCTCTCTGGTGAGCCAGCGGGGTCAGAGGGGGCCCCATCGGATTAGACGCAGTCGGCTACGGCCATGATGCCGGTGGGGCCTCCGGGATCTGATCCGGGACGGCGCCGGTCGTGCCAACGCAACCTTCCCCGGCGTCGGACCCGAAGCCGGTGCCTTCGGGGCTGCCATTGCCCACCGGCGGTTCCAGCCCCATCCTTATCCCCGACGACACTAAGTCGGAACGGTGTCGCTCGACGCCGATTCCGACGCCAATTGAATACAGGGGTTCTATGTTGCCTGAACATTTTGATGTTTTAGGCTCGGGAGAGGGTTGGGAGGGGTCTAAGGACTCTTTAGAACACCAGGATGTTTCTGCAAAGCAGATGGACTGGTATGGGGAACTTGGGGAGGCCAGTGGACTGGACACTTCACCAGATACTGGCATGCTCTCTCCGCCAACTGTGGCTACTGAGGAGGGGGCATCTTGTGCCATGGTGGTCAATAGAGAAGCCGAGGTCCTCGGACTAAGTTGCCCTCTGTGCAGGTCAGGACTAATCTCCTGACCGAAGTGCTTCAGCCTGGGGCTTCCACCTCTGAACCCCTTTTACCCTTCAATGAGGCACTTACTGATGTCCTTCTGGGCATGTGGTTCAAGCCTAGCTCAGGGGCTCCTGTGAATAGGAGAATTGCACACCGCCATCGACCGGCTCCGGGCGACCCAAAGTTCCTCATCCAACACCCCACTCCTGAAAACTCGGTGGTGCAGGCTTCTACTTCGTAGGGCGCGTGCCTTTCCGCCCCTCTGTAGGAAAGTGGGTTTCTGTTGCAATAACCCCCCACTTTTTGCCAGATTTCCGATGCACTTTGACTTGATGTGCCCTGGGTCCCTGCCAATCGGGTTCCCAGGGCCTGTGTTCTTTCCCAAAACTGTACCTTTGTACCCCCAATTGGCACCTCTCTGGCCACATGTAAGTCTCTTGTAAAAGGTACTATGGATACCAAGGGCACTGTGACCAGGGAAGGCCTCTAAGGGCTGCAGCACATATTGTGCCACCCTTGGAGGTCCTGTACTTTTACACACACACACTGCCATTGCAGGCCTCGTGTTTTGGGGCCAGAAAAGTGAAGAGTTGACATGGCACACATACCTATGTGCCATGCCTGCAACCCACTGCCTATGGTATAGGTAAGACACCCGTCTAGCTGGGTGCACTATACCACTGGTGAGGGTACAGGTGCATGAGCACTCTACCTCGACACTGTCCAAGTCCATTGTTAGACATTGTAAGTGCAGTAAAGCCATAAAGGGTATATGGTCTGGGAGTTTGTCATTACGAACTCCACAGCACCATAATGGCTTTACTGAATTCTGGGAAGTTTGGTATCAAACTTCTCATCATAATAAACCCACACTGATGTCACACAATGCACTCAGATGGCATCTTAGAGATGCCCCATGAAAAACAACCAGCCTCTGGTGGGTTCCCTGAGTGGTAAACACCAGCCTGCCACCACAAGACATGTTTCTGGACCCCTGGGGTGGGAGCCTTCACTCCCTGAGCCCAGAAACAAAGCCTTTCCTGGGCAGAGGTGTTCACACCTCCCCTAGGTCAGGAAGAGCCATCTGTGGCAGTGGAGCTTCAAAGGCCATGCCGCCTTTGCAACGCGACCCCCAGCCTCTCCTGCTATCAAGAGCAGGCCCCCTTCCTGTCTCACCCACTTTTTGGCAGGAAGGCAGGCGGGAAAAATTAGAACTGCCCAGAAGGTGTGCCCACCTCTGCCAATACCACCCCTCAGGTGGTGGAGGCAAGGTGAAGCCCACTCTTCAGTACCTGTCAGCTTGCAGATGGCAGGCACTCTCCAATCAGGATTAGAGATTGTGGCCACTCCCCGATGTGGGGTGAGCACACCAAGGGTGTAGTCACCCTAAGGTCAGTAGCCCATTGGCTACTAACCTGAGACCCCTAAAACGCCCCCTAAATTCAGTATTTAGGGGGCAGCCCTGAACCCAGAAGGCAGATTCCCACAACCTACGAAGAAGGACGAAAGAAGACACACCGCAGAGGAGACTGCAGAGAAGAACTGACTTGGCCCCAGCCCTACTGGCCCGTCTGCAATTTCCAGAGATCCTGCGCCAAAAGTCGCCTTGTCGTCAGCCAGCGACCTCCAGAACCCCTGGGAGGACTGACTGCCTTTAACAAAGACCGGATCTCCTGTGAACAGCAGCTCTGTTCAAAAGAATCTCCAAAGAAATACTCCAAGCCTGCTGAACACAAAGAAACCCAACGCCTGGAACCACCGCTGCACCTGTCGCCTACGGCCCAAGTTCAAGTGGTCCACCGGTCCCAGCGAAGTCCCCCAGCGCTGCAGAGTCCGAGTCGTCCGTGCGTTGACCCCTCCAGGACTCCCTGACGCTGCCTGCAGCCTCTGCACGCAGACCCCCCCCCCCAACCGCGACTGGCACGGTAAGGTGAAATTCGACCTCAAAAGGCACCCCTGCATCCAGCCGCACTGCGCCCTGGAGAAGAGGACCTGAGGTGCACCTACGTCCCTGAGCCCTGCAACTTACCTGCCCAGCTGTTGGTTCCTCCCGGAAGACTTCCTGGACCGAGCCTGCAGCTAAAAAACAAAACGGGCAATCTCCGTAGGATTGCATTGGGCTCCCGACCCCTCCTAAGCACTCTGCACCCAGTTGCCCCTCCGCCGCTGGTGGTGTGGACTTAGTGCTGGCCTGAGACCCCCTTTGCCCTGATCTTAACCCTAGGAGCTTGGCTCCCAAGACCGAGTGGCCTGCCTGTGAGCAGCCCCAACCAAGGGCTCTCCTAGCCCCATTGGCATCCTGCACTCTGCACCCGGCCGCCTTAGTGCCGCTGGTGGTGCATATTGAGTGCCTACCTGGACCTTGGGGAACCTTGGTCCTAACCCCCAAAACTCGCTCTCGTGAACAGAGTACTTACCTCCAAAACCGATAGCCATTTTTCTCCATTAGGATCCCATGTTATAGGATTTTGTGCCTAAAATTGTTCTAAGTGTGGACTTGCTAATGTATGGAGAAAGTGAATTCAATTGCACAGTATAAAAAGTCGTACTTGTTTGTAGAACTCTTAGGGTGTGGTATCTAGGCATACCACCCACAGTACTCAAAAGTAATCTGAAGTAACTCAAATGTAATGTAAAAGTATGTACTGTATGATACAGTCTGCATTTAAAAGTGATACAAACCTGTAAGAATCCATCATCATCTCCCCCACTGGAGGTCCATAACATCGGACAAGTGGGTCTTGCAGATCATTCAAGAGTGCTATTCTCTGCCTTTCCTTTCTTTCCCTCCTCCCATTCTGTCAAACCAAGAACGGCTGGCGGAAGATCATTTAAAATTGCTCCAAGAGGAAGTTACAGCTCTCGTGGCCAAGGGAGCTATAGAGAGGGTCCCGGATTCAGAAGTAGGCAGTGGCTGTTATTCCGGCTATTTTCTGATTCCAAAAAAGAACAAAGGGTTATGGCCCATTTTAGATCTTCGAACAGTAAATCTCTTCCTTAAGAAGGAGAAGTTCAAGATGCTTACTTTAGCTCAAATCTTGTCCTCCCTAGACCAAGAAGACTGGATGGTAGCGTTGGACCTGCAGGATGCGTATTTTCACATCCCATCCTGCCAGGTCACAGGCGTTACCTGCAGTTCAAGGTTTGCCACGAGCACTTTCAGTTTACCCTGCTCCCCTTCGGCCTTACCAGTGCCCCTCAGTTGTTCACCAAGGTGATGGCGGTGGCCGCAGCTCATCTGCGCAGGTTACGGGTGTCAGTCTTCCCCTACCTCGACGACTGGCTGTTGAAGGCGTCCTTGCCCCAGGCTGTTGTCTCCCACCTTCAGACTACGGCAAACCTGCATTCTCTGGGGTTCTCTATAAATGTGCCTCACCTGTCACACCTGACTCCTTCTCAGAGGCTCCCTTTCATTGAGGCAGTTCTGCACACAGTGTAGTTTCGGGCCTTTCCTTCCAAGCAGCGAGTCCAGGATATTCAGGTTATGATTACGATGTTTCAGCCTCTATCCTGTATTTCGGTGAGACTGACTCTGAGGCTGTTGGGTCTCATTATCTCCTGCATCCTGTTGTTAAAGCATGCCAGGTGGCGTATGCGGGCTCTGCAGTGGAACCAAGTTCCAGTAGGCACAGCATCCGGGAAATCTCACCCACGTGGTCCAGATCTCGGAAGGACTGCGAGAGATCTGCAGTGGTGGTTGACGAACCGTGATTGGGTCAACAGCAAACCCCTCTCCCTTCCCCAACCAGATCTCACAGTCATGACAGATACGTCACTTCTGTGATGGGGCGGCCATTTGGGAGAGTTGGAGATCAGGGAACACTGGATTCTGGTGGAGTTGGGGCTGCACATCAATTTGTTGGAGCTTTGAGCGATTCGGTTGGCATTGAAGGCATTTCTTCCCTCTGTCAAGGGGAAGTTAGTGCAGGTGTTCACGGACACCACCACTGCCATGTGGTACTGCAACAAGCAGGGCGGAGTGGGGTCATGGACCCTTTGTCAAGAGGCTTTACGCCTCTGGACATAGCTGGAACATCAGGGCATATCCCTAGTGGTTCAATACCTGGCAGTTTCTCTGAACTCCAGAGCAGACAAACTCAGCCTTCGATGCCTAGAGTATCATGAATTGTATCTCCATCCGAAGGTGGCGCAAGGTCTCTTCTAAGAGTGGGGAGATCCTTGGTTAGATCTGTTTGCCTTTGCTGAAAAAGCTCAATGTCAGCAGTTTTGCGTGCTGGAGTTTCCAAGGCTTTTCATCTTGAATGGAGTTCCGGCCTCCTGTACTCCTTCCGCCAATACCACTCCTGCCCAGAGTTGTCAAGAAGATCAGGAACGACCAGGCTGAAGTCATTCTTATGCATGGAGAGTATGATTTCTTGAGGTGGTGAGCTTGAGCATTGGGCCTCCGATCAGGCTGCCTCTTCAGGAGGATCTTCTGTCTCCGCAGCAGAGCAGGGTTCTGCACCCGAACCTTAAAACGCTTTGCCTTCATGCGAGGAGACTGAACTGCAACATTTGGTACTGCAACAACCAGGGCGGGGTGGGGTCGTGGACCCTTTGTCTAGAGGCCCTGTGTCTCTGGACATGGCTGGAACAACAGGGCATAACCCTGGTGGTTCAACACCTGGCAGGTTCTCTGAACGCCAGGGCGGACAATCTCCGCCATCGATGCCTAGCGGATCATGAATGGCGTCTCCATCCGGAGGTGGCGCAAGGTCTCTTTCAGCAGTGGGGAGATCCTTGGTTAGATCTGTTCGCCTCAGAAGAGAACGCGCAATGTCAGCAGTTTTGCGAGCTGGAGATTCCAAGGTGGCTATCGTTATGCAACACTTTTCATTGCGGGTGGAGCTCAGGCCTACTGGATGCCTTTCCGCCCATACCACTTCTGCCCAGGGTTCTCAAAAAGATAAAGAATGACTGGGCCCAAGTCATTCTTGTGGCTCCGGACTGAGCAGGAGAGTCTGGTATCCATAGCTTCTGAAAATGAGCATCGATCCTCCGATCAGGCTGACTCTTCGGGAGGATCTTCTGTTGCAACAGCAGGGGAGGGTCCTCCACCTGAACCCGTCAACTCTTCGCATTCATGCGTGGAGATTGAGCGACAGCAGTTGATGGCTTTTGACCTTCCTCCTGAAGTTATCAACGTTACTTTGGTGGCCAGGCAGCCCTCCACTAAGACGGTATATGCCTTCCGTTGGCAGAAGTTTGTATTATACTGTACAGAAAGGTCTAGTGACCCTCTTCTGCTTCTCTTTCCACTGGTTTTCTATTCATTCGAAGCCTTGCCCAGCAGGGCTTTGTTTTGGGTACTCTTAAGGGTTATCTTTCTGCTCTATCCACTTTTTTGCAGCTGCCAGACCAACCCTCTCTCTTCAGGTCTCCAATTGTAAATAGGTTTTTGAAGGGGCTGGCTCACTTGTTTCTGCCTTAGCCCTTTGTTATGCCGCAGTGGGATCTTAATTTGGTCCTCACTTTTCTTAAGTGTGCTCCTTTCTAGCCTCTGCACAGTTGTCCCCTCTGGCTGCTTACGATCAAGACAGCCTTTCTTGTGGCGATAATATCTGCCCGGAGGGTGAGTGAGTTGCAGGCTCGATCATGTACGCCTCCCTACATGATGTCTTTTCCAGATAAAGGGGTGCTTCGCACCCGTGCTTCATTCTTGCCAAAGGTGGTGACCCCAGTCCATCTGAAAGAGACAGTTAGTTATATATTCCTTACCTTTAGAATTACCCCCAGGCGTCAGACTGGATCTGTAGAATTTTTCTTAGTAGTATCCCTGCGCGTTGGTGGGTGGCATCGGTCGACTCCGCGCCTGTCTTCTGCGTTGTGGTCGCCGGGATGACGTTGCGGTGTCTACTTAGACGCCGCCCCTGCGTGCTGACGTCAGTTCTTTTGTTTTCCGCGCCAGCCTAGCGCCGATCCGGAGAGAGCTGCCCCTTTAGTCACTTTTTAACTAAACTTTTTCAAAGTTTTGTCGACTGCTTTTTCGAGTCTTCGACTCCTGGTGTGCTTGGGATGTCCCATCGTCCGACTGGGTTCAAGCCTTGGAGCAGACCACGTCCAGAAGTCGTGCTCCGACTGGCGGGCCATGAATCCAAATTCTTTGCGTTCCCGAAAACTCTTGGAGGCCTGGCAGTCGGCTCCACGTCGCTCCCAGTCTCGTTCGAGAGGAAAGTCTCGAGACCGCTTGCGGAGCCCACACACTATCCGCACTCAAAATCTTCGAAGTCTTCGGGTAAGTCGAAGCACAAGAAGGCGGCGAAGAAGCACCAGCGCTCTTTGCCTTCTACCCGTCGGTCGGCTGACGCGACGCGGGGCCTGGAGCCTTGTTGCTCCATGGCTCCGTCTCCGGTGCCTCCTTCAGGGACGACTCTGCGCCTCCCTCCATTTCCGGAAGCCAGAGCGTCCTCTGCCCAACTACGTACATTTTACGAAGCTTTACATCGTATCTTTGGGCAGCCCGACTCGGCCGGCACGCCTTCGGGCCCCGCGGAGCAGGTCGGGGGTCCTGGGCCTTCGATGCCAGCAGCTCCGGCCCCGGCGCCAGAGGGCCCTGCGAATCCAGGCCTGGATCCAGACTGATGCCGGTCGATCTTACTCAACCTTCTCCGGTGTCGATCCCGGCGACGACACCCCCGGCGCTGACTGTGCACCCGGTCGACGCCGTCCCCATCCTCACCCCTGAGTTGGACCTGGAGCCGGACCGATGTCTTATCCGAAGCCGGAGGGTATTTTTGTTCCCCTGTTCATCCCTGTTACCCAGAAGGTGGTGTTGAGGACTGGGAGGGGTCACTGGACCGTTTAGCAGACCAGCTAGAAGAGCCAGACTGGAGAGAGGACCTGGGTGACGCCAGTGTTCTGGACACTTCTCCTGACCTTGGCATGCTTTCCCCCCCTACCGTGGCTACGGAGGAGGGAGCATCTTACGCTGTGGTGGTTCGAAGGGCGGTTGAGGTCTTGGACCTCGAGCTCCCTTCAGTGGCAGTCAGGACTAACCTCCTGACAGAGGTGCTTCAACCTGCGGCTTCCTCTTCGGAACCCCTCCTGCCCTTCAATGAAGCCCTCACTGACGTCCTTCTGGGCACCTGGTCCAGGCCTAGCACATGGGCTCCTCTGGAAAGGCTGATTGCCCACTGCCACCGCCCAGCCCTGGGTGACAGTTTTCCTCTCCCAACATCCTTCCCCCGAGAGCTTTGTGGTCCAAGCCTCTGCTTCAAAGGGCGCATTCCCTTCTGCTCCCCCAGATAGGGAATTCAAGAAGCTGGATCACCTTGGAAAGTGTATGTTGTCTTCTTCCATCTTGGTACTGAGGTCTGTGAATACCGCTTGCCTCTTGGGCCAGTGCTCCCATACTATCTGGAATACGTTCGCGTAGGTGCTGACTCAGTGCCCGGAGGAGGCCCAGGCCATTCTTTCGCAGGCAGTTGCGGAAGGGAGAGATGCAGCCAAATTCACGATAAGATGTGGACTGTATACTGCCGACTCACTAGGCAGAACGATTGCCACATTGGTAGCCCTTAGGCGCTACGCCTGATTGAGGACGCCTGTTTTTTTGGTGGATGTCCAGTTAACACTCATGGACATGCGCTTCGATGGCCGTCTCCTTTTTGGCAACAAATCAGACACGACGCTGGAGCGCTTTAAAGATTCACTGGCTACGGCCAGATCTTTGGACCTCACTTTGTCTTCCTGTCCAACCCAGTCTGCTTTTCGCCCCTTTCGTGGCTACGGAAGGGGCGCCCAACCACGCCCGGCCCAGTCTAACCACTGATTCATGCAAGCTGCCCAGCCTCTGTGTGGCCGCTGACGTGGGACTCAGCGACCTTGCGGGTTTGGCAACTAGCGGGCGGGCCAATCCACCATGTCCCCCCCCCGGCCAGCCTCCAAACCCTCCTAGTCTGACATATCTGAAAGAAACAGTTAGTTATAGATTCCTTACCTTAGAATTACCCCCAGGCGTCAGACTGGATCCGGAAAGTTTTTCATCAGCAGTACCCCTACGCGTCGGAAGGTGGCGTCGGTCGACTCCGCGTTCGTTGTCAGCGTCGTGGTCACCGGGATGACGTCGCAGTAGCTACATAGAAGCTGCCCTCGCTCGCTGACGTCAGTTTCTTTTTCCGCGACAGCAAGCGCAGATCTGGAGAGAGCGGTACCTCCAGTCACTTTTTGACTGACTTTTTTCTCGACTTTTGTCGAATTCGTTTTTTGAGCCCATCGACTCCTGGTGCACGAGGGATGCCCGGCTTCAAGGCCTGCGGTTTCTGTAACCGACTGATGTCGGTGACGGACCCGCACCGCGTGTGCCTCTATTGCCTGGAGCGCGACCACGACCCCAAGTCGTGCTCCGACTGCCGGACCATGGCCCGAAATCTTTGCGGGAGCGGCCCCGAAAGCTACTCAAGGCCCAGCAGTCGGCTCCGTGTCGCTTGAGGTCCCGGTCGCAGAGGAGGTCGAGGGACCGTTCGTGGAGCCAACACCATTCTTTGTCTAAGTCTTCGCACTCTGGATCAGGTAAGTCGAAGCACAGAGAAGTCGAAGAAGCATCGTCGCTCTTCGACTTCTCCTCGTCCGTCGGCCGATGCGACGAGAGATGCGGGTGGTGCCCCTCCCGCAGGCGGAGTCCGTAGGGTCGGCTCCGGGTTTTCCCCCCTTCCCGGGACCGGGAGCGACCCCTGCCCAGCTTCGTCAGTTTTACGAAGCGTTGCACGCCATCTTTGGGCAGCCAGACTCCGCCGGCGCGCCTTCAGGCCAAGCGAACTCGGCTGGGGGCCCTGGGTCTTTGGCGCCGCAGGGTCCCCTTGGATCCAGGCCTGGATCCGGATCGGCGCCGGTCGACCTTGTTACGCCTCCCCCGGCGCCGATTCCACCAGCACCACATCCGCAACCGGCGTCGGCTGTATCCCCAGCCGACGTCGACCCCGGCCTCCACCTCGAGGTAGACACGGAGTCGGACCGGCGTCGACCGACGCTGGATCCGACGCCGACGGGTACTTTTGTGCCCCTGTTATATCCTGGCTCTTTGAGACCAGATTGGCAGCCAGAGGAGAGTGAGGAGGACTGGGAGAGGTCTGGGGACCCTTTAACCGACCAGTTGACCTATGAGCAGGACTGGAGAGAGGAACTGGGGGAAGCCAGTGGTCTGGATACCTCACCCGACCTTGGCATGTCTCCTCCTACCGTGGCAACGGAGCGTCATACGCAGTGGTGTTGCGTAGGGCGGCCGAGGCTCTCCACCTCGAGCTACCTACGGTGGCAGTCAGGACTAACCTCCTGACAGAGGTCCTTCAACCGGCAGCGAGCTCTTCAAAGCCCCTGCTGCCGTTTAATGAGGCCCTCACGGACATCCTTTTGGGCACCTGGTCCAGGCCCAACACAGGGACTCCTGTGGACAGGATGATTGCCCGACGCCCCGGGCGACCCCACTTTCCTCTCCCAACACCCCACCCCTGAGAGCTTGGTGGTCCAAGCCTCCACTTCCAAAGGCGCATTCCCTAACGCACCACCCTATAGGGAATCCAAAAAGCTGGACCACCTTGGGAAGAAAATATTTTCTTCCGCCAGCTTGGGACTGCGGTTGGTAAACACTGCATGTCTGTTGGGCCGTTATACCCACTCTGTGTGGGATATGGTACCGCAGGTGCTGCCCCAGTGACCAGAGAAGGCCCGGGCTGTGCTCTCCCATGCAGTTGCCGAGGGGAGAGACGCAGCGAAGTTTACCATCCGCTGTGGGCTGGATACCGCCGAGGCACTAGGCAGGACGATTTCCACGTCAGTAGCCCTTCGACGCTACGTCTGGTTTTTCCAGGGATGTCCAATCCACTCTTATGGACATGCCCTTTGATGGCCGTCAACTTTTCGGCGACAAGGCAGACAACGCGCTGGATCGCTTTAAGGACTCTCGGGCTACGGCCAGGTCCTTGGGCCTCTCCACCACCTGCCCTGCGCAGTCTGCCTTTCGCCCCTTTCGTGGCTACGGAAGGGGTGCCCCGCCTCGTCCCACCCAGGGCTACAGGCCGGCGCAAGCTGTTCAGCCTCTGTGCGGCCGGGGACGTGGGAACCAGCGCCGTGGGTCTGGGCGCCAGCGGGAGGGCCAGTCCACCACAGCCCCCTCTGCAGCAGCCTCCCAACCCTCCTAGTCCGACCTTTCAGGGCCACCAAACACCAGTGGGCGGCAGGATTCGCCATCACCTCCCCCCTGGCGCACCATCACGTCGGACAGGTGGGTTTTGCAAATAGTCCGAAGGGGCTACTCCCTCCCCTTCGAGACTACCCCTCCATCCATGCCACCTCAGTACCATCGCATGTCGGAGGATCATCTGGCCCTTCTCCAACAGGAAGTTTGGGCACTCTTGGCCAAGGGAGCCATCGAGCGTGTAGCTGCCCCAGAAGTAGGTTGTGGTTGCTATTCCCACTACTTTCTGGTGCCCAAGAAGGACAAAGGCCTGCGTCCTATCTTGGATCTCAGGAACATCAACCGCTTCCTCTGGAAGGAGAAGTTCAAAATGTTGACGCTCACTCAGGTCTTGTCTGCCCTCGAGACTGGATGGTAGCGTTGGACTTGCAGGACGCTTACTTTCACATCCCCATCCTCCCGGCCCACCGGCGTTACCTGCGGTTCACGGTAGGCCATGAGCACTTTCAGTTTACCATACTCCCCTTTGGCCTTACCAGCGCCCCTCGGGTGTTCACGAAAGTGATGGAGGTGGTCACAGCTCATCTGCGCAGATCAGGGGTTCCAGTCTTCTCCCATCTCGACGACTGGCTGTTGAAGGCAGGCTCGCCCCAGGCTGTCGTCTCCCACCTCCAGACTACGGCCGACTTCCTGCATTCGCTGGGGTTCTCCATCAACGTGCCGAAGTCACACCTGACCCCCTCTCAGAAGCTCCTCTTCATCGGAGCGGTTCTGGACACGATGCAGTTTCGTGTTTATCCTCCCGAACAGCGAGTCCGGGATATTCGGGCTATGATTCCGATCTTTCAGCCTCTATCCCGGGTTTCGGTCAGGATGACCCTCAGGCTGCTGGGTCTGATGGCCTCCTGCATCCTGCTGGTGGACCATGCCAGATGGCATATGCGGGCTCTGCAGTGGGACCTGAAGTTACAGTGGGCACTGAAGTTACAGTGGGCACAACATCAGGGGAATCTGTCCGATTGCGTCCAGATCTCGGAGGGCACTGCACACCAATTGCAGTGGTGGCTTACGAACCAGGATTGGGTCGACGGCAGATCCCTCTCCCTTCCTCAACCAGAGTTCACAGTGGTGACCGATGCATCACTTCTGGGATGGGGCGGCCACATGGGGGAGGCGGAGATCAGAGGCCTCTGGTCTCCGGCGTAGTCCGGGCTCCACATCAACCTTCTGGAGCTTCGGGCGATTCGTCTTGCACTCAAGGCATTCCTTCGCTCTGTACGGGGAAGAGTAGTGCAGGTGTTCACGGACAACACCACCGCCATGTGGTACTGCAACAAACAAGGCGGGGTGGGGTCGTGGACCCTATGTCAGGAGGCCCTCCGCCTCTGTACATGGCTGGAACATCAGGGCATATCCCTGGTGGTTCAACACCTGGCAGGTTCTCTGAACGCCAGGGTGGACGAACTCAGTCGCAGGTGCATGATGGATCACGAATGGCGTCTTCACTCGGAGGTGGTGCAAGGTCTCTTTCAGCAGTGGGGAGAGCCTTGGTTAGATGTATTCGCCACCGAAGAGAACGCGCATTGTCAGCACTTCTGCGCGTTGGAATTTCCAAGGCGGCACTCGCTAGGCGACGCTTTTTGTCGCGAGTGGAGTTGCGGTCTTCTGTATGCCTTTCCACCTATACCACTTCTGCCCAGAGTGCTGAAGAAGATCAAGCGCAACTAGGCCCAAGTCATTCTTGTGGCTCTGGATTAGGCACGAAGAGTCTGGTATCCCGAGCTGCTCAACATGGCCATCGATCATCCGATCAGACTGTCTCTTCGGGAGGATCTTCTGTCGCAGCAGCAGGGGACGGTCCTCCACCCGAACCTGTCCAGCCTCCACCTCCTTGCGTGGAGATTGAGCGGCGGCAGTTGACGTCGTTTGACCTGCCTCCCGAAGTCTGCGATGTTATCTTGGCAGCCAGGCGTCCCTCCACTAAGACGGTATACGCCTGCAGATGGAACAAATTTGTGGCATGGTGCGCAGCAAAGGCTGTGGATCCCCTTTCTGCCCCTCTTTCTGCGGTTCTCTTGTTCCTCCTTTCTTTGGCCCAGCAGGGCTCTGCTCTGGGCACTCTAAAGGGCTACCTCTCTGCCATTTCAGCCTTCCTTAGGCTTCCTGATCAGCCTTCTCTTTTCAAGTCCCCTGTTGTAAATAGATTCCTTAAAGGCATTACTCATCTTTTTCCTATTGTTCCCTTCGTAATGCCTCAGTGGGACTTGAACTTGGTTCTTACCTACCTCATGTGCGCTCCTTTGAGCCGCTACATAACTGTCCTCTCAGACTTCTCACTTTGAAAACTGCCTTTCTGGTGGCCATCACCTCTGCACGCAGGGTGAGTGAGCTGCAAGCTCTTTCTTCCAAGCCTCCCTTTCTGGCTGTCCATCCGGACAAGGTCTTCCTGAGAACTAGACCTTCCTTTCTTCCCAAGGTGGTTACTTCTTTCCACATAGGCCACACCATCACTTTGCCCACCTTCTTTCCGCCTCCGCATCCTTCAAAAGAGGAAGAGAGGCTCCACCTTCTGGATCCAAAACGTGCACTTTCCTTTTACTTGGATCGCACCAAACTATTCCGGGTGGACAACCAGCTCTTTGTTGGTTGCGTGGGCGCTAAGAAAGGTCGGGCCGTGCACAAACGAACCATCTCCAGGTGGGTCGTTCTGTGCATCAAAGCCTGCTACTCTTCGGCAAAGAAGGAGCCTCCAGTGGGGCTACGCGCCCATTCCACCAGGGCGACGGCAGCTACTACTTCATTGGGATGAGGAGTCCCCCTAAATGACATCTGTCTGGCAGCTACGTGGGCATCGCTGCACACGTTCACCAAGCACTACTGCCTAGACAGCCAAGTCCGGAGAGTCGGCTTCTTTGGCTGTTCTGTTCTCCAGGACTTTCTGGTGTGAACTTGATTCGCAGACCCACCTCCGGGGTTGGTATTGCTGGGGTATCTATTCTAAGGTAAGGAATCTATAACTAACTGTTTCTTTCAGATGAACAAGTTACTTACCTTCGGTAACGATATATCTGTAAGAAACGTAGGTTAGTTAAAGATTCCTTACCATCCCGCCCATCCTCCCCGTTCTGTGAACTGACTTTTAGGGTTAAGGTCTTCCTTTCAGGGCCCTAGTTTTGTGCACCAGTGGTCTGTGTCTTGCATGGCTCTGCGCTTCTGGCGTGGAAAGTTGTGTACAGAACTGACGTCAGCGCGCGAGGGCGGCGTCTATGTAGCTACCGCGACGTCATCCCGGAAACCACAACGAACGCGGAGTCGACCGACGCCACCTTCCAACGCGCAGCGGTACTGCTGACGAAAAACCTTCCGGATCCAGTCTGACGCCTGGGGGTAATTCTAAGGTGAGGAATCTATAACTAACCTATGTTTCTTACAGATATATCGTTACCGAAGGTAAGTAACTTGTTCTTCAGGCCTTATTAACGGCCAGTGGGTGGCAGGATTCGCCATCACCTCTCCCACTGGCACTCCATCATGTCAGACAGGTGGGTTTTGCAAATAGTCCGAAGGGGCTACTCCCTCCCCTTCGAGACTCCCCCTCCCTCCATGCCACCGTCTTTCGACCGCATGTCGGAGGATCATTTGGTGCTTCTCCGCCAGGAAATCTCGGCTCTTTTGGCCAAAGGAGCAATAGAGAGGGTACCGATGCCAGAAGTAGGTTGTGGTTGTTACTCCCGCTACTTTCTGGTGCCCAAGAAGGACAAAGGCCTGCGTCCTATCTTAGACCTCCAGGCCCTCAACCGCTTCCTCCGGAAGGAGAAGTTCAAAATGCTCATGTTGGCTCAGGTCCTGTCTGCCCTCGACCCTGGAGATTGGATGGTGGCGCTGGACTTGCAGGACGCCTATTTTCCTATTCCCGTTCTGCCACCCCACAGGCGCTACCTGCGGTTCACAGTAGGCTACGAGCATTTTCATTTCACCATGCTCCGCTTTGGCCTTACCAGTGCCCCTCGGGTGTTCACGAAAGGGATGCCGGTGGTCACAGCTCATCTGCACAGATCAGGGGGTTCCAGTCTTCCCCTATCTCAACGACTGGCTGTTGAAGTTAGGCTTGCCCCAGGCTGTTGTCTCCCACCTCCAGACTGAATAGGCCACGTTACAACGCATGCGTTTAGAACGCATGCCATTACAACGCGGTAATTACAACGACTGCGTTGTTACATCGCAGACCATTACAATGCAAGTCATTACGACGACTTGCTGTAGGGGGGGGGGGCGCTGGATGTTGGAATAGTAAAATTTACTTTTCAAACTCCAGTCTGTGCAACAGTAGGGAAGGTGTTGGATTTAAAATCCAACACCTTCTGCCCCCTACAGCAAGTCGTTGTAACGGCTTGCGTTGTAATGGCATGCGATGTAACAACGCAGCCGTTGTAATGACCGCATTGTAATGGCATGCGATGTGTAAACATCGTTGTAAACGATGTTTACCCTCCAGACTACGGCGGACCTCCTGTACTCGCTGAGGTTCACTATAAACGTGCCGAAGTCACACCTGACTCCCTCTCAGACGCTCCATTTCATTGGAGCTGTTCTGGACACAGTGCAGTTTCGGGCCTATCCTCCCGAGCACCAAGTCTGGGATATTCGGGCTATGATACCGATGTTTCAGCCTCTATTCCAGATTTCAGTGAGAATGACTCTGAGGCTGCAGGGCCTTTTGGCTTCCTGCATTCCGCTGGTGAATCATGCCAGATGGCATATGCGGGCTCTGCAGTGGGACCTGAAGTTCCAGTGGGCACAGCATCAGGGGAATCTCTCTGACTGCGTTCAGATCTCGGAGGGGACTGCACACCAATTGCAGTGGTGGTTAACAAACCAAGATTGGGTGAGAGGCAGATCGCTCTCCCTTCCCCAACCAGATTGGACAGTGGTGACAGATGCGTCACTTCTAGGATGGGGCGGCCATCTGGGGGAAGCGGAGATCAGAGGTGTCTGGTCTCCGGCAGAGTCCGGGCTCCATAGCAACCTGTTGGAGCTTCTGGCGATCTGCTTGGCACTGAAAGTGTTCCTTCCCTCTCTCAAAGGGAAAGTGGTACAGGTGTTCACTGACAATACCACCGCCATGTGGTACTGCAACAAGCAGGGCGGGGTGGGGTTGTGGACCCTGTGTCAGGAGGCTCTTATCCTCTGGACGTGGCTGGAACACCAAGGCGTGACCCTGGTGGTTCAACTCCTGGCAGACTCTCTGAATGCCAGGGCGGACGAACTCAGCTGCCGGTGCCTGGTGGATCACGAATGGCGTCATCACTCAGAGGTGGAGCAAGGTCTCTTTCAGCGGTGGGGAGAGCCTTGGTTAGATCTGTTCGCCACCGAAGAGAACGCGCAATGTCAGCAGGTTCTGCACGTTGGCATTTCCAAGGCGGCACTTGCTCTGCAACGCCTTTCCAACTGTACCTCTTCTACCCAGAGTGCTGAAGAAGATCAAGCGTGACCGGGCACAAGTTATTCCGGACTGGGCATGAAGAGTCTGGTACCCCGAGCTTATGAGCATGGCCATCGATCCTCCGATCAGACTGCCTCTTCGGGAGGATCTTCTGTCGCAGTAGCAGGAGACGGTTCTGCACCCGAACCTGTCCAGCCTCCACCTCTTTGCGCGGAGATTGAGCGGCAACAGTTAACAGCTTTTGACCTTCCGCCTGAAGTCTATAATGTCATCTTGGCAGCCAGACGTCCCTCCACTAATACGGTATACGCCTGTAGATGGAACAAGTTTGTGGCATGTTGCACAGCAAAGGCTGTGGATCCCCTTTCTGCCCCTCTTTCAGAGGTTCTCTTGTATATACTTTGTTTGGCCCAGCAGGCTTCTGCCCTGGGCACTCTTAAAGACTATCTTGCAGCTATTTCGGCTTTTCCTTCCGCTACCAGATCAGCCTTCCTTATTCAAGTCCCCTATTGTACAAAGATTCTTTAAGGGCATTATTCATCTCTTTCCACTATCTGTTTTCATAATGCCCCAGTGGTACTTGAACCTTCTGTGTGCTCCCTTTGAGCCTCTTCACAACTGTCCTCTCAGGCTCCTAACCCTGAAAACTGCCTTCCTTGGTGCCATCACCTCTGCTCGCAGGTTGAGTGAGCTGCAACCCCTCTCTTCCAAGTGGTGCTTCGGACGAGGCCCTCTTTCCTTCCTAAAGTGGTTACACCTTTTCACATAGGACAATCGATCACTTTGCTTACCTTCTTCCCACCTCCGCACCCTTCCAAAATGTGCGCTGTCGTCCTATCTTGACTTCACAAAAGATTTCCGGGTGGATGATCAACTCTTTGTTGGCTGTGTTGGTGCCAAGAAAGGTTGAGCAGTTCAAAAGCGTACCATCTCTCGATGGGTTGTCCTTTGCATTAAAATGTGTTACACTTTAGCGAAAAAGGAACCTCCAGTGGGGGTGCATGCTCACTCTACTAGGGCTACGGTAGCAACCACTGCTTTGGCACGTGGAGTCCCACTTCTTGACATCTGCCAGGCGGCCACGTGGGCATCCTTGCACACGTTCACCAGACATTACTGCCTGGACAGCCAAGTCCGGAGGGACTGCTATTTTCCCCATTCGGTCCTCCGGGACTTTCTGGTGTGAACTTAGTTCGCAGGCCCTCCTCCAGGGATGGTATTGCTAGGGTATCTATTCTACAGGTAAGAAATCTATAACTAACTGTCTCTTTCAGATGAACAAGTTACTTACCTTCTTTAACGATGTATCTGTAAGAGAACTAGGTTAGTTATAGATTCCTTACCAACCCGCCCATCCTCCCCACTCTGAGATCTCACTTCTAGGGTTAGGAACTTCCTTGCAGGGCCCTAGTTGTTGCGCACCAGTGGTCAGTGTCTTTCATGACTCTGCACTTCTGGCATGGAAAGTCATGTCAGAACTGACTTCAGAGCGCAGGGGCGGCGTCTAAGTAGACACCGCAACATCATCCCGGCGACCACGACGCCGATGACAGACGCGGAGTCGACCGACGCCACCCACCGACGTGCAGGGGTACTGCTAAGAAAAAATTCTCCGGATCCAGTTTGACTGGGAGTTAATAGCCTTTGACCTTCCTCCTGAAGTATGTGACGTTATTTTGGTGGCCAGGTGGCCCTCTACTAAGACGGTATATGCCTGCCGTTGGCAGCTATTTGTATTAATCTATCACACAAAATAGTGGGTCCAGACTGGTCCCGGAAGGGTAGAGAGGTCCTCAACCACGTGGTTAGAAGGGACACTACCTCCATAATTCATGTACTCTGATCCTAATATGTGTCCCTAGGGACAAGCCGGGGAGCAAAGCAGCTAGTAGGTTACGGCAGGGTTGGACCTTTGACAAATGTGTGACTACAAGGCCTCCCTCCTGTGCTCCCTCGAGAATCGAAGTCCTGATTACATGGGGTAATTCCTCATCTGAAACGGCAGCAAGTATTAGGCTTGGTCCTACTTTTACACCTAGATGTGCCCTATGCAAAATGTGCAAATGCACTCACGTCTCTGGGGGAAGTAACCTCTTTACATCCCACCCTGACGAAAGCCCAGGACTTATTTAGGCCATTAAGGAGGGCTGAAGCATGTTGGTGCCTATTCTAGGGTCATAGGACCATCACATCCTGATACCAGATTATAGTGTTTTTAATCTTCCCTCCCACACATCAATAAAGGATACTTTAGGAGTGGGTGAGGAATTTTATCTTTAACGGTACGCCCCCATACACCTTATCATAAGTGCTCCCTGGAAGATGGTTGAGCCCACCCCGACCTTTAGGAGTTGGGGTGAGCCCGATGATGAAGCTTGTCACTAGTAGAGTGAGTGACGCTATATAAAGAAAAGGGTCTCTCTCCCTTCCCACCCGTAACAGGTTGGTTACATATTAGATCCTCTCAGCAATCCCCACTTGAGAGAGTTACCATCAAACACTTAGGAACCCCCACCCCTCTGCCTCTTCTATTTCTGGAGGAATGAGCAGCGTTTTTCCGAAGGGACACACATTGGGCTCAGAGATATTTGTATTATACTTAGGCTGTCCGGTTTTAGGTTTAAACCTATAATAACTGATAAAACCCCACCGAAAGGGAATTAGCCCTCACCAGTGTAAATATATAAACACTGAAACACCACCTGCACAACCACAAACTAAATGTCATTCAAAGATAGGAAAAGGAGAGTGAAAGAGTCATCTTTTTTCTTCTTGAAGGGCCCAATACAATGTAACTAGCAGCAAGAAAGACTGGGCTAACATTCTGCTTGAGTTTTGTTGTTTAGGGATGTCACTAAAATATTGTTCTTCCTTTTGATTTTTTCAGTTTTGTGGTCTTTGTTCTAAAAGTTGCAGGGTTTAGAAGCATGTTTTAGGTCTTGTTTAATTATTTTATAAATTGTATACAATCAGGAAATATCAAAATCATATTTGATATTTTGGCTGCGTTTGATTCTTTCACTGATAGGTAAAATGGCTGGTTTCATAAGATTCTTTCCCAATATGTGCCATCACATTTACCCACAGAGAATTGGTAAAAACCCTTGATACACCAACCCCCAGTTTCTAGTGAGTCAGTATTGATAGTAGGTGTATTGCCAACACCTCAGGCTTTAAACATTCAATGCAAGGTTTAGTGACAAGTATATGTGAAAAGAGTGCTATCACCAAGCATCTGGGATAGTTGTAAAAACATGACACCAGACTTTTGGAAAACATGGAACGCAGTGTCACTTGAAATGCTGCTGCAAAAAGGTTCTTTCCAAGTTCCACAAAGATTGGAGTGATATTGTTTGTATTTGCAGTGATTCAGCTACGTATATGAAAAAGTTGTTTGATGACCTGTCAAAACCGATACCTGAGCTGAAGTGCTTCCCTGTAAGAGATCCTTGCCACTTGCTAGATGGTATGCTGAAAGCATACTTACAATCTTCAGAGTTAATGAAGAATGCTCTTGACTTTTTAGTCCATTTTGATGCACTGTTTTGTTATGCGTGGGAACTAAAATGCAAATATTTCTCATTTTGTGCTTTGTGTGGCATCAAAGAAAGAGTCATCCCAACTGTGTCACTTACACTTAGCTGATGGTTCTCAGTCCAAGGGAAGGGGCTGTGAATGCAATATTATCCATGAGGCAACCGTTTACAGAATTTTTGCTGAGTGATGATGCCAAAGGCATGAAATGTGAGGATCTTTGGTCACATATTGATAGTGATGTGAAAAGAAAAAAAAAACTCTACTGCATTCTTAGATTTTTACAGCAAACATAACTGCTATAGTGGACATAATAAAGAAATTAGAGTCTGAAAACACTCTTGTCTGCCAAGTGTTCAGCATAATTGGTGTAGATATGCAACAACTCCTTGAGAGTAGGATGGGCGACACCTTTATTGAATTTGGCACTGCAACATGTTCCATGTTAGAGTGCTTGCCACTTGGTAAGCAAAGCAATGTTGAAGAGCAATTCAGGAGCTTTTATTTTACAATGTATGAGAAATGGCTTCCCATTTCTTTACTTCCTCTCCTGAGCAAGCTACTGTAAAAGTACATCAATAAACATCTGTACGACCATGTCGAATCTACTGGCAGTTTGGATCCCTCTCAATCTGGTTGCAGGCCCAAATATAGCATAGTCTGCCCTGGTGGCTGTCATGGATAATATCAGGATGACCTTAGATATCGGCCAATCTACGATTCTTGTGCTATTGGGCCTCTCTGCCGCATTCGACACGGTCTCTCACCAGATCCTGCTCAGGAAATTGGAGGAAATTGGACTCAGAGGACCAGCCCTTCAGTGGATGACGAGCTTCCTCTCCTCCCGCTCTCAGACCATTAACTTAAATCCTTTTCGGTCAAAGACGATGGAATTGACCAAGGGAGTACCTCAGGGCTCATGTTTGAGCCCTACCTTGTTCAACATTTATGTTGCTCCCCTAGGTAACCTCCTTAGGACCTGTGGCTTTACTCCCATTTCATACGCTGATGATACTCCGCTTCTCTTCTCATTTAATAAATCCACTCCCTCTGTTCAGTCTACTTTCTCTTCTGGAATGATAGCCATCTCCAATTGGATGAGAAGTAATTTTCTCCAATTCAACGTAGGGAAGACTGAGATAATGCTTTTCGGAGAGGCACCTTTGCTGTGGACACCAGAGTGGTGGCCGGCGGACCTGGGTGCTCCTCCTGCCCCCAAGACCCTTGTTAAGAACCTGGGCATCCGCCTAGATCAGGCATTGACCTTGAAGGAGCATACAGCTTATACTGCTGGCTCCTGCTTCCACGTGCTGGGTTTGTTACGGCGAGTTTTTCCTTTTCTTCCAGATTCCACACGTAAAACTCTTATTCAGACAATGGTATTAAGCCGCTTGGACTACTGCAACGCTCTCCTGGTCTCAGCCAACGAGTCCTCGTTAAGCAGATTGCAGGTGGTTCAGAACACCGCAGCAGGCCTTGTCCTGAATGCCCCCCCGAAAACTGCCTCCCTTCCTCTCCTCCAACAGCTTCATTGGCTCCTGGTGCATAAGCGGATTAAGTTTAAAACCTGCTGCACCGTTCACAAGGCCTTGTATAACAATGACCCCTCCTATCTCGCTGAGAAATGTAATCACTATGTCCCCTCCAGGACTCTTCACTCAGGAACCAAATCTCTTCTCTTGGTCCCCCGGGTCAGGAAATCAAGGTTGGGCGGGAAAGCTTTTTCCTACCTCGCTCCCCTTTATTGGAACCAGCTCCCCATCCATCTAAGACAATGTTCTGACTATCTCCAATTCAGAAAGCTTCTCAAGACAGCTCTGTTCTAAAAACTGCCCCGTCAGCCTTCCTGAAGCACTGTTCATAGCGCAGAGATATCCCTTCGGGGGTGATTCAGGCGCTATACAAAATCTATAAATAAATGATGCATAGAAATGTCCCTTCACCAACCATGGCATTTGAAGTCCATGAAACATCACTGTCGTACTCTGTACAAGTTCTAGATCCCTTCCGTAAAGGGAATCTTCTCCGTAGTTTCAATCGTGCTGCTTCATTTTTGACCGCTTCAATAACTCTGAGGGCATAAGCGCCCAGTTTAACGCAAATGTTGCAGAACCTGCCCAGAGAATCGCAATCTTCAAGTACACCAGTATTGGCATGGAAAGTTATGTCAGTGGCCAGAGTTAGCATATTGTGTACTGGCTGTTTTGGCGTTGCCCGTCTCAAGTACCAATGTTGAGAGGGCCTTTTCACAGAAAAAAGTTCACATGGGAAAGAAAGAGCGAGCGCACATGCCCAAAGACTCACTGAAGAAGTATTGTGTGGTGTACTACAATAAGTTTGATTTGCAAAAATGTATTTGGACCTCGTATACCCTGTACATACACTGTCTATATACTATGCACTATCAGTGCAGAAAGCAAGCAATAATAAAAGCAAAACGTTCCATATACACCGGAAAAACACTGTTTCTGTTGTTTTTAATGGTGTGAAAATGTGTAACCACTGATAACCACTGTTTTTTAAAGGTATTGAAATCACTTGAAAACACTGAAAAAACCCCACCAGAATTTACCAAAAATAGAATCTGAAAACAGGAAAGCCTATTTATACTGTACAGAAAGGTTTATTGACCCTCTTTCTACTTCTCTTTCTACTGTCCTTTTGTTCATTCTGACCCTTGCCCAGCAGGGATCTGCTTTGGGAACTCTCAAGGGTTACCTTTCTGCTCTATCTGCTTTTTTGCGGCTGGCAGACCATCCCTCTCTCTTCAAATCTCCCATTGTACATAGATTTATGAAAGGGCTGGCTCACTTGTTTCCACCCACGCCCTTTGTTATGCCGCAGTGGGACCTTAATTTGGTCCTCACTTACCTTGTGTGCTCCCTTCAAGCCTTTACACTACTGTCCTCATCGGCTGCTTTCCATGAAGACAGCCTTTTAAGTGGTGATTACATCTGCCCGTATGGTGAGTGAGTTACAAGCCTTATCTTGCACGCTTCCCTACATGATGTCTTTCCCAGACAAAGTGGTGCTTCGCACCCGGGCTTCATTTTTGCCAAAAGTGGCGACCCCCTTCCACCTTGGTCAATCCATCACACTGCCCACCTTCTTTGCGCCCACGCATCCTTCTAAGGAAGAGGAGCATCTCCACCGTCTGGACCCAAAAAGAGCGTTGTCGTTCAACCTTGACTGCACAAAAGAGTTCCCGGTGGACTGACCAACTCTTTGTGGGGTACGTGGGAGCTAAGAAGGTTCGGGTAGTGCAGAAAAGGACCATCTCTCGCTGGGTCGTTCTTTGCATTAAGATCTGCTATGCCCTGGCTAAGAAACAGCCCCCTGAGGGATTAGGGGCACATTCCACCAGGGGAAAGACTGCGACTACGGCCTCGGCTCGGGGTGTCCCAGTCCTGGACATCTGTCAGGCAGCAAAGTGGGCATCTTTGCACACGTTTGCCAAGCACTACTGCCGGGACATTCAGGTCCGCAGGGACGGGCACTTTGCCTGTTCGGTCCTGCAGGACTTCCTAGTGTGAGGAATTGGTCCGCAACCCACCGCCGGGAGAGTATGGCTTGGATATCTAATTGAAAGATAAGGAATCTGCAGCTAGAAGTCCCTATCAGATGAACAAGTTACTTACTTTCGGTAACGCGTTCTCTGGTAGAGACAATATCTAGCTGCAGATTCCTTACAGGCCCACCAATGCCTCCCCGCTTTGTGGACTGATTTTGTTAGGTCTAAGTTTACTCCCTTTTTTCACGGCCCTAGTTTTGCATGCGTTTAAATCAGTTACTAAGTGGCTCTGTGCTTCTGACGTGGAAAAAACGAAAAGTACCGACGTCCGCGTGCCTGTGTGGCGCATATATAGATGACCACGACGTCCTAACCGATGCTGCAGACGATGTCACACGGAGCCGAAGGGAGACACCCAAAAGCGCGCACAAGGGGTATTTCTCAAGCAAAAGTTTCTGGATCCAGCCTAACGCCTGGGAAATTAAAAGGTAAGGAATCTGAAGCTAGATATTTTCTCTACCAGATAATGCATTACCGAAGGTAAGTAACTGGTTCATTTGTGTACCTAGATAACTGGCTGCTAAATGCAGGCTCAGCACAGCCAGCTGTAAACCACCTCCAGACGACGACTGATCTCTTCACATCATTGGGTTTCACTTCTGAGCTAAAGTCCCACCTGAACCGCTCTTAGATGCTTCCATTCATTCAGGCAATTGGGGTCACTATGGCATTCTAGGCCTTTCCTCACGTTCAGCGAGTCTGGGACATTCCGGATCTGATCTGATGTTTCAGCATCAATCCTGGGTTTCCGTGAGGTTGGCGCTGAGGTTTGTTGATGTCCTGGCTTATGTATCCTTCTCATCCCAAATGCCAGGTGACACATGCAGGCCCTGTCGTGGAATCTCAGATCTCAGTGGTCCCAGCATCAGGGATTCCTCTGTGACTCTAGCCAGATCTCGAGGGAGGCGGCGCAGGATCTGCAGTGGTGCTGGCTGGCACTACCCTGACCTGCAGTATGACACCTTTCCACCCAGAGTTGACAGTGGTGGCAAGATGCCTGTCTGCTGGGTAGATAGGGCTGTATGGGAAAGGTGATGATCAGATGCCTCTTCTGAATCTTCAGGCCATTCGCCTGCACTGATAGCCTTCCTGTTATTCATCAAAGTGGGGGTAGTGCAGTCCCTCATGGACCATGGACAACACAACCGCCATGTGGTACAGCAACATTCGGGTAGAGTGAGGTCCTACATCTTGTGTCAGGTGTGCTATGCCTCTAGAGGTGGCTAAACAAGCTTAACTACTTCTTTGTCACCTGCCTCCTGACAGAGTCTCTAAATGCCAAAGATGACTAAGCAAACGTCTTCTGGTGGCCCATGAGCTGCATCTTCAGCCTAAGCTGGAGAAGGCCGTCTTTGAGCAGTGGGATTTGCCTTTGCTTGAGCTATTTACCACCAGAGTACTCAGGAGAGACATTGCGTCTAGAATGTAAGGTAGGACTCCTGTACGTATTCCAGCCACGACCTCTCCTGTCTCAAGATCAAGACTGACCAGGCCAAAATAATTTCTATTGTGACAGACTGTGCCAGGAAAGTGTGGTACCCAAGTGCCTGAGCAGTTGTTCTCCAATTAGGCTTCCACTTCGGGAGGCCTTCCTGTCTCAGCAACAGGACAGGGTCCTGCATCTGAGGTTCTGCAACCTACCATCTTCATGTGTGGAGATTGTGCAGCAGCACTAAATGTGTTAGATTTGCTGACTGAAATGGTTGGTGTTATCCTTGAAGCTAGATGCTTTACCACGAAACCGATCTACTCTGGGTACTGGACAAATGTGTTGCCTGTTGTGGTGCCCGAAACACTGACCCCATTAAAAGCAATACTGTCCGTTCTTTTGATTGTTCATTTATTAGCCAAGCAGGGTCTTGCGATGGGCACAGTGAAAGGTTATTTGTCAGTCTTGGTGGCCTATCAACCAGTCTGCCAGTGTACTTTGCACCATCTAACACCTTGAAAGAGGAAGAGAGGCTTTATCTTTTTGACACTAAGAGAGCACTAAGCTTTTACATCTATCACCTGAACAATCAGCTGTTTGTGGAATTGTTTAGTGTGGAAAGGCAAGGTGGTGCAGAACAGGACCTTGACAAGCTTGATAGCCGTGTGTCGAACACTGATACGCACTGCCAAAAGCAGATCCCCCGATGACTTGCCAGCGCATTCCACTACAACGGCATTGGTGCAAGGGTTGTCTGTTCTATAGATACCAGGCTGTGACATGGGTGTTGGTGTATATATTCAGGAAGTATTGCTGCCTTGATACCGAAGTCCAGTAGAAAGGTCTCTGCCTAATCAGTTCTGCAACACTTTTTGGTTTGAGCACCAGCACTGCTCCCATGAAAGTCTGGCGCAGTGCTATAAAAGGCAACAACCTTTGGGTCTGGCTCCAGCCCCCAGTGCTGGTTGACCTTGTGACAAGGCCTCAACGCCTACCAGGTCGCTGCCCAAATGTGTTCGACCCACATGGACAGACAATTTCGCCTCCTACCCAAGGTGTCGAGCAGCCTCACTTTGAAGCCATTATCTATGCTACCTCTGGCTTCTGTAAAAGGAAGTATAGGGAGTTCCATAGAACTCATGCCTCCACACCAATGAGGTCAAGCTGTGTATTACTCCTACTTTGTGAGTTCCAAAAAGAACAGTTCCCTTTGGGCAATCCTAAACCTCAGACCCCTCATTCACAACATCCTATTGTTGCACTTCCATATGACCATCCTCCAGGATGTCATCCTGTTATTCCAACTAGGGGGACTTCCTGACAGTGGGGGGTTTAAAGGATGCCTACGTCTATATACTTCCCCACCCATCCCACCACCATTACCTTTGCTTTGTGGTAAGTGAACAATGGTATCAGTTCAAATTTCAGCCCTTCAGAGTCACTACAGCCCCAAGGGTATTTCCAAAGTTCCTTTGTGGCCGTGCATCTGCACAGAAGCAGCATTCACATCTTCCTGTACCTAGGTGATTGAGGGATTGCAACTCCTAGCACACACTTGTACTGTTGCAGCCCTACTTCACAGTGTTGGGTTCTCTGTCAATGTCAAAAGTCCCACCTCCAACCCTAACAAATCCAGCCCTTCCTGGACACCATCCTGAACATCAGTATGGGGAAAGCATACCCCTAATTTGCAAATGGTGATGGCATTCTAGCAGCTGTTGCCTCTTTTTCAGATGGAATGTCCTCTTTCAGTAAGGATTGTAATGAAATTGGGGAAGATGGCTTCATGCTTTCCAATTGTGCCCTCTGTAAGACTGCACATGCGCCCTCTTGTTCCATGCGGAGGGTCAGTGGGAAGACCAAGTATTGGTAAAGGCCCATGCTGTGTGCAGTGGTGGAAGAGCAACAACCTGTTCCTCGGCCGGCCTTTTCTCAACCTTCTCACACAAGTGATCATTATCAGCAATGCCTCACTGTTCGGGTGGGGGATGCACCTCAGTCACATCACTGTTCAAGGTACTTGGACTCCCCTGCACCAAGGCCATTGGATCAATTACTTCTAACTCCTGGGTCTCCTTCTAGCCCTCAGAACCTTCCTTAAGCTCCTCCGGGGGAAGACAGTCCTCAGTAAGACTGACAGCCTATGTGCCATGTTCTACTTTCAGAAGCCATTGTGGTGGCGGCTCACCCCCAAACAGCTCTCTGCACTGACTCAGAAGATCTGGAGGTGGTCAATGTGCAATAAATACTCCTGCTAGTGAAGCACTGGCTGGGGTGGACAACAACCTTGCAGACCTGCTCGGAAGGACGCATCAGCAAGTCCATGATTGGGAACTCCACTCACAAGGCCCCCTAGAGTACTTTGTCGGTAGAGCACCTTAACCTAATCCGCAAATGCAAAATGTCAGAACTTCACCACCAGGTTCCCTCACCCACAGTCACTAAACGATACACTATAGAAAAAAAAGGTCAAAGAAATTTGCCTACACGTTTCCTCCTCGCCCTCTCATCTCATACTTGGTGAGGGAGATGTGGCAGGCGTCCATGTCACTTATCTTAGTGGCTCCAACCTGGGCCAGACAGCAATGGCAATCCTTGCTGCTAGAAATGTCTAGCAGACCTCACAAGAAGCTGCCACTGAGACTGAACCTACTCACTCAACAGGATGAACTCTGACACCCAGACCCCAAACTGCTCAACCTAGCGACTTGGCACCTGAGTCCTAGAGTTTGACTCTTTCAACCTAGCAGAAGAGTGTAGGCTTATACTGCACGTATACCGCCCACGCTTGCATGCAGAGTAGAACAGATTTGTATACTATTAATCTCCAAACAAATAGACCTCTTTAAGGTCTCTTTTCTGGATATCATTTGCTACCTCGTGTACCTGCACAAAGCAGGCCTAGCATACACGTCCAGATGCTTACACGACAGCTGCAATTGTTGTGTGTATACAAATTAGGTAATATTCTTCCCTCTTCAAAATCCCTTTCCTAAAGGCCTTCCAAGAGGGCCTTGTGAGTGATTCTCCCTATAACGCGTCTTTCCCAACTAATGGGTCCACACTTTGAACCGATACATTTCTGTAATTTACAATACCTGTCCTGGAAAGTTGCTTTCCTTAATAGCAATAATTGTGTTCAAATGTATTAGCAAGTTTCAAGCCTCAACACTCCAGGTGTAGAAAAAAAAACTTTTTAAGGGGTTCACTGATGCACCTGGTCCTTAAACCAACAAAGAAGAGATTGGCACGGAAGCTGGAATATCAAAATAACAAGTTTATTAACCTCACATGAAGGAGACTGTGTCAATACAGTACCCTCAGGCCACTGTATGAGACAGTCTGAGTACAAAGATCAGGGACCTTATATATACATTTGTTGCATAGTCAGCATGAGACCAAGGGGAGGTACTGGCACATACAAGAATAGTTATTGACTAATATGGGTATACAAAAATTGCTTGCTCAACAAAGTGGGAGGGGAGACATTTCTCCTTACATCAGTAAAAACAGCCTGACCGTTATACACTAAGAGCAGGTGCATTCTGGCAGCTACAGGTCTTTCTGAGCATGTGCAAGGCTCTGGCTCAGTGCTGAAAGAGTTAACTAACTGATGACACAAGCAGAATACAAGGGCAGGCAATAGTGAAGAGGGAGAAAAGCACATGGCGAGCACATGGCTAACTAAAATGGCTGCCAAAAACAAAATGGCTTCAGCTGATGCTAACAACCATTGCAGCTAGTTTTCCACAGATGGCCGTTTTAGCATTAGCTGAAAACATCCGCTATGATCTAGAAGGAATATAGGAAATATTTTGCACATTTTTTTTCATAGTTCATTAATATCCTGATCCATTGCTAGGTGGGCATTTACATTCTAAACATTAAGCGGGCATATATAAGGTAAAGACAGGAGCACAAAGGGAACAGAGCATTGGGTCATAATAAACACACAGATAGCAGAGAATAATGGCTAATATTACAAACAGAACTATCAATATTTTCCAACCCCAAGCAGAAAGCAAATCCCAAAACCATCCAATCCAATTCTATGTTTCAGGGCTCCTATGTATTTCAGTGACCATCTATTTCAATTTCAGAATAGCCAACAGCACATATCTAATATAATATCTTAATAAAAAACATTTTTTAATAGATCTTTCCAGTGTTCTTTTCATGAGGGCTAGAGTACCAATTAATATACTCAAGAAGAGGGACCAAAGGGGTACATTGCTAAAAAGTACTTAAAGAATAGAAGCCGTTGTACAACCAGCCAGAGGGGAGTCTTCTCCCTGTGTCCGTATGAGCCTCACAGGCAGGCTCCTATTGTTCATTCTTTTCCAACGGTGGAGCTGCACAACTTGCAACTCAAGAAAACAATCACGGCCCAGTTTTAAGGGAAAAGTTTCTTCTTTCAGGATAGGGCAATCACCCTCCGGGGCAAATGCCCTCAGCGATCCTGTCCAGTGTCTCAGGCAGTGCACCAGTTTTCTTCACTTTAATCTAACAGGCACCAAAGGCGCAGCACCTGTACCCTGAACTCGAGTCCTTCCCTAACTCCTGTGTTGCTCCGCTGGCGCACTGCTCTTTTGTCGGGGCCACAGATTGTACCCGGTGTGCTCAGGCATTCCTTGATCAACAAACAGAGGTGCAGACTTGCATTCACTTAGGGACCAGGACTCCGAGGCCTGAAGCAACCCTTGTTTCAAAAGGGGTCACCTCAAGCAAAGCCTCCTTGCCGTCCTTGTCGGTCTGTGACTCTCTCAGCTGGGCATCAAAAACTGGATCCACGATTTCTCCATTCTGATTTGTGACCCCGTCTTTCGCACAAGACAGTAGCAGGGGTACACACTTCACGTCCCAGTGCTTCCGGCCTTCTACCTTCACTGAGGTTATAGTTACCAGCAATGCCTGTGCTGGTTCCCTTCACCTTGGCTTCAAGCTGGACTGGCGCTGACTCCCCAGGTTGCATCTGATGTCCGGGCCCCTCTGGCAATGGTTGTAGGGCAGCAGATATCTATTGGTGGACAGAACAAAAATCTTTAGACAAGGCATACAAATAATCTATCAAGCAGAGAGGATAGTCTATTTCCAAATACCTTCTTTTTTTTAGCTTGGGGCTTCCCATACATTAGCAAGGCACCCAAGAACCACTTCATCGATCTGAGAATAAAAAAAAAAAACCCTGGACCCATTAGCGGGTATAAAAGGAACTTTTTGGTGAACTGACGAGTAAAACGTTACACTATTTGAAGCAACCAAGGAAGTCTGTTTATTTACTAAATTCTGAGGGGAAAAAAGAAAAACAATACAGACATACTCTAAATCCTTACATTTGTGTATTCCTATATTATTCATCTGAAGAACCTCAAGAAAGGGAATTTTTTTAGAACAAGCATTCTTTTGCTTCTTGTCTTAACAAGCTTGTGTTTCATAAGTCATAACCTTTCACTACCTGTACAGGACTGCAGACACTTCTAAAATGATTTTTCTTACGTAAAAACACCTACATTTTACACTTAGGACCATGCTCATGTTATAGGAGCAGCAGGAAAAATCTAAAACTGCTAATTTAACAGGGATCCTTATTACATAAATAAGTATAGCATGAGAATAATATAAACAATAATGGTGTTATCACCTGAGAATTTTAGAACAAAAACTACCCACATATAGTTCCCCTTTAAAGGTCAAATAAGGGAACAGCAACCTAGACTACTCATAATTTCATCAGACAGGATGGGCAGCAACATGGCGTATTTTTTTTATTCATTTTATTAATGCTAACAATAATTTTAAAACCGCATTACTGAATAGCCAATTAAACGTCCCATGGCCGTTCCTAGACAGCTTAGACGGGCTCAAGAGAGAGTGAGAAAAAGAGAGAGAGAGCACATAAATCAAAAAAAAATGACAATGTATTACTTAATTTTGATTACCCTTACTTTGCCCAGGAGCTAATCTCCCTAATCTCCTCCCCATTCGACAAGAGGTATCCTGAAACAGGTGACCTTCTGTCGACACTATCTACCCCTATTTTTGGCAGCTGGGCACAAACAAACTTGTAGGAGGTAAATAGCACATTGAGCTAGCTAGAAAACATTAATAACCAACTACCAATTCCTTTAGCAACTGTACTAGTGTAACATGAGGGCGCATGAATGCAAACTTTATTTCATAGCCTTTTAAACTGGCCCTAGCACAACAATTTTAAGTAGTATTTCTGTATGTATGGCAGAGCTATTCTCTGCATATGGCCTACAGACGCTGCTATCCCTTGATAATGTTATTCAATAGGATAAACCCCACCTGCATATCTCCTACACTTGTATTATTGCGCAAGAAAACAGTGATAGCCCCATGTGTTCCTAACAGAATATGCAATATTTCCTTTAGCTAATGTTACCTAAAACAGATCTGTTGTGTCCAATCTTGTTCCAGGAAGGCTTAATCAGGGCCATAACTTTAGTGAAACAACTAAGTAAATTCTTCTATTTCTTAAATGTGGTTAAATTACTAATGGCGATATCCCTAATATTATTAACATGAATTGAGAATTAATTTTGACCCTAGGCACATTATAGCCTCAGACATCATTAGAGCAAAATTTACATTTACCTGTAGTGTTTTACCCTACAATGTTAGAATCAGGATATTTAATTAATACAAAAAAATCAGTTTATTAAACTACTCTAACATTACAAGCTTTCATAGTGTAATGTAAAAATCACATACCGTCACAGTGGCTCCCTGCGTGGAAATTTTTACATGCGGTAAGGCTGGTCAGTTCTAAATACAGAACTTGGCCTCTGACCCTTATACCTGTTGTCTCCTGTCTGAGAAAGGCTATTCCATGCAGTCTTTCCAATTCAAAGTAACTCTGGAGAATCACAGCTGAAAAGCAGTCCTGTTCCGTGCCTGTGAGCTAATAATTTTTAAGGTAGGATGTAACTTCTGCTGTTTTTTATACTTATTTTTATTCGTGTGCAGTTTGTGGTGTGCTTTCTAGCAGTTTAGAGGCCAGCTGCTTGTTCTGCACTTGCATGTGTGCACTGCTGAAACCTGAGATCAGTTTGAAAACAGCCCTTGGGTGCCAGAACTGCTTTCAAAAAGTAAATTGTGTCCAAACTCGACTTTGGTGGTAGGGGCACTTAAAAATAGATAACCGACAATGTTTTGGCATATTAGGGACCCCCAGGGTCTCCCCTAGATATCCCAGGGGTGGGGATCAGAAATGTATACGGTAAACCCTTATAAAATCAGTTTTTATACGCCTGGGTAAAGTGAAATTTCACATTTCACTCCCCACATTGTGGTAAAGTGCTGCTCAAATTCAACTTTGATGCTAGGAACTTATATATTGTTCACAGTAGGATTATTAGACATTATAAAGATCATAAAAACGATTTTAGTGCAATTATTTTTAATACATTTTTTCTCATGTAGTCCCCTTTTTTTTTTATAATGATCACTAACTCTTTTGATGTTTCCACATATGAAAAGCAAGCCTCATTCCTTTCCTTTTGCCTTTAAATGCATGTATTTATAACACTAAGCACAGAAGCTGTACTAAAACATAAAATAGTCTGTGCCACTTTTTAAAGGGCAGTAATTATTTAACATCAGAACCACAGCTGTGCTTATGTAAAAAGCAACAAGAAAGAAAGTCCCTACTATGAATCCTTTCTCTTTTATCCAAAATAATGAAATTGTATTTCTAACTTTAAAAAATCAGTAGTTGTTAACGCACGTGCCTTCATACCATGCTGTATTAATTTAAAACCTAATTCCCACAGTTTAATCTGTAGCTTGTGGCCGGCATAGCCATGTGTTGTTTACTCAGCTGCTCTTGACCAGCAGGCCTCAATTTCCACGCCTTTTTCAGGAGAAAAACCCTTTGCTGTATTGTAATGTTCTCAAAAAGTTTGCAAACCATTTCTAACCTCTGCTGTTCAGACAGCTTCCTTCGGTACAGACAGCTTTGAACAGCTATTTTAAAAGCTCTTTTTCTGGTGCTGAGAATTTGAGCATAGTGCAGTCTATTTAAAACACAGGCATTCCAAGCCAGCACAAATCTATCGTCTTGTAATGTGGAAAAAGGTGCGTTTATTTCAGCAGCAACCAATTTACTCAGATGATGTGAATGCCTTTTAATATTAATATCTAAGGATAATGCTGTAACATTTTATATTAAGTCCTAGTTTGAAAGCACACAAATTCGTTTTTTTTTTTCTTTCTTTCTATGAGGCCTATTATTTCCCTAGTGAGTGTTAATTATAATGTTTTTTTACCATTGTGGCAATATTTACACATCTATAGTCTGTTACTGTTTTACTTCTAATGGTAGCGTGCAGCTATTTAACATATGTTACATAATTCATTCCTTGAATTTTTAAAATGTAGTTCTTTCAATGACATTTGCATAACAGAATGACGACAAAAAAACAAATTGAACTCATTCCAGACATTTTCAAGAAGGGGGTCATACACTCAGAACACATAACACTGCTTATTAAAGCAAGCCATTCTCACACAAAAACATAGTCACTTCTTACTGAAACAAGTACTTTCAAGCATTACCACCGGTGTCAATCCACAACCACATAGACACTCACAAAAAAAAAACAAATTAACCCACAAATCAACACTTAGGACAAAGCAAGAGACAGACCACAGACTGTACTCAAACCAAACCATTTGTAAATACCAATTGTAAGTCATATTTACAAAAAGAGCTCTCAAAAGTAATCCAAAGACTGAACCAAAACAGCCCAAAGACTGTTCCATGTTCAAGAAGCCAAAATACACCAAATTACCAGTTTGGCTGGCAGAACACTCAAAAAGCACCACTTATGAATTTTATTAAGTGCGCAGATCAGGATCCTTTTTATATATATATATATTGGTTCCATGGTGTACTAGTCATCATGGAAGAAATACCTTTTTAATATACCTAAACCTATTTAGGTATCCCCTCTAAGGGAATCAGCTGAGTACTTTCTAAATCCATATTGGTACCTCCAAGACAGCAACACTTTCTACGAAGTGTGCTAGAAGCAGGCATGCCAAGAATATTATAGCATATATAATATTATACTCCAAGTGACACTTAACACAATGTGTGCCGTTCAAGTTTTCAAACTTTAGAGAAAAATCTCCTCATTACCTGCTGCAGCAAACAAACAAACAAACAAGAATCTTGGCCAAGTCATTCCAAACAAAAGTGTTGCTATAGCAACCTTACCAAACCAAAGTCCCCAGCTTCCAACTGCCAAGTTCTGAGTGACCTAACGGTCGTTTTAAAATACTCACGCCAAAGAAGATCTAAGTCGGGAGCGCCCAACACCTGGAGGGTCAGATCGGGAAAACCGGAAAACACGTTGGTCTGCAAAGACAAGGAGTCCCCTTGTGCAGGGTACCTCCTCAGTAGATTCCTGTCCTGTCCTCCTCAGTAGATTCCTGTCTTCCGTCAAGACCACTCCCTTGAATAGCCGCTTCTCCGATGAGGCCCACGTTTGGGTGCCAATTTGTAGAAAAAAAAAACCTTTTAAGGGGTTCACTGATGCACCTGGTCCTTAAACCAACAAAGAAGAGATAGGCACGGAAGCTGGAATATCAAAATAACAAGTTTATTAACCTCATATGAGGGAGACTGCGTCAATACAGTACCCTCAGGCCACTGTATGAGACAGTCTAAGGAGTACAAAGATCAGGGACCTTATATATACATTTGTTGCATAGTCCGCATGAGACCAAGGGAAGGTACTGGCACATACAAGAATAGTTATTGACTAATATGGGTATACAAAAATTGCTTGCTCAACAAAGTGGGAGGGGAGACGTTTCTCCTTACATCAGTAAAAACAGCCTTACCGTTGTACTCTAAGAGCAGGTGCATTCTGGCAGCTACAGGTCTTTCTGAGCATGTGTAAGGCTCTGGCTCAGTGCTGAAAGAGTTAACTAACTGATGACACAAGCAGAATACAAGGGCAGGCAATAGTGAAGAGGGAGAAAGCACATGGCGAGCACATGGCTAACTAAAATGGCTGCCAAAAACAAAATGGCTTCAGCTGATGCTAACAACCATTGCAGCTAGTTTTCCACACAGGAACCTTTCATGCAATTCCGTAAGGACATGTTGGTTCTAAGGACTAACCCCAAATTTATTCCCAAGATAGTTTCTCGTTCCACATCAATCGGACCATTAAGCTACCCATCTTCTTACCACAATCTGACTTGGTAGCCGAGACGGCCTTGCACACCCTTGCCATTATAAGGGAGTTATTGTATTATATATACAGAATCTAGTCCTTTCGTAAGACAGATCAGCTTTTTATAACCTTTACAAAACCATACAAGGAACACAATATCTCTAAACCCAACATAGTTAGATGGATTAAGTGCACCCAGAATTGCTATTTTAAGGCAAAGGGCATACTTCCTGTGCACCCCTCAGTGTGCTACCATGACTTTCCTCTAATGTCCTACTAGCCAACATCTGCATAACTGTCACCTAGTCAACACCTCACATATCCGCTAAACACTAATGTGTGGCTATTTTTGCCTGTCAAGAGGTTATGGTTGCCCAAATTGTGTTAAGGGCATTAAGGTCAGTAACGTGGTCACGACAATGTGTTTCCCTTGAGCTAGGGCTCGCTTTCTCCCTACAGCAGTCTATACTGCTGTCAGTATTTTTTCAGTAGGTGCAAAATGCATTTCAGCATTGGTATATAGATGCAATTCATATGCTATTGGTACTGTGCCCTTCATTGAACGTGACATGTGTACCCTGATGTACCCACGATTACACGGATAACCAGGTTTGTAGTGATTACACATGTGTGTAGGTGTTTGGAAGCTATCATGTCAGCTTGAATGGAACATAAATTCTCTGTATGTTCCTGCGTTCAATGTGTACTTGAGAAGTCTGGGCGTATTAAGTCGTAGAATGGTTTGACCCGTTCTGCGTAATCTGGAATGTATGTTCTGCCAACATTTAGGAATCCTACTATGCATTGCAGTCTGCGTTGGAGGTTGGAGCAACGCATTTTTTTTTTTTTTAAATGGGTTGCCAGGCTTTTACCCTCACTTAACAACTCGTATCCCAAAAATAGGACACTGAGGTGAGTGATCTTTGATTTATTTTTAAATTAAATCTGTAGCCTATGTGAGCAAACCCCAGTATTATGCGGTCCACTCCTGTCAAGTGTTCCATAAGATCATCGTCCATTAAGTATATGTCATGGACATATGACAATGCCTGATCATCAAAATTTTCAAGTAATTCTGTAACTCTGGCTGAAAACAGCCCAGGCTATTCGTATACCCCTGTGGTAAACCGCAAAATTGTTTTAGAGAACCTAGCACTGTGAAGGCTGTCAAATATCTGCTTCCAGGCGCTATATTTTGGCCGAAAAATCAATTCGAGATATCTAATGTTTCGTATTTTTTGCTCACAATGTTATTCATTAGTGAGGCACTGTGTGAGTTTTGTACTGCAAGTGTCCCACTAGCTAAGTTCAGATGTCTGTAATCCAATACTAGACAATACGATTGATCTGGTTTCCTGTCAGGAAACAGAGGATTATTCATTGAAGAGGTGCAACTTTCTATTACACCTTCGTATTGAAGTTGTTATAGAATTTCCCTAACTTGTGGTTTTGCTTCGTTTTTTATTGGATATTGTCTTTGAGGTTATGGGGTTGTCCTCAATGGTATGTCATGATAAGGTGAACCGTCATCCCACACCACATGGTTGCGGTATAACGCAGGAGCTAGCGCTAAGGCCCACTCCCTGGCGTACAATTGTTTAATTGATTCTGGAAAGAGGTCAGAAAAGGCTGGTAAAATCACTGTTTCCCCCCTTTGGGCACTCCATTACGAAATCAGGTGGCCAATCTTTTTTGGCCAGTAGAATATCGTATCCTTAAGTGAGTTCTTTCCAAAAGAGGAAATCGATAAACCTGGGTACGTCCCCTTCCAACCGTTGTTGAATTTCGTATAAACGATGTGGAATGCTTACTCTGGTATCTGGCGTTTCCACCGTGATATACTCACTCAGCGATACTCCCATCAGGCAATCCATCAGGTTCTGGCAAGCTATCGTGACTTCTGCCGCGCTGTCCAGCATTGTCAATGCCCATTCCCCGTTCAGAAGCAGAGTCCTCAATATCTGGGGCATGCCTGACCTTAAGTCCGGCTACCTTTTTAAATTGAGGTTTAGATGTTTTAGGTTTGCCTTCCTGTTTTATTATGTAGTCAGATGAGCATTGTTTGTCCTTCCTTGGTTTCTCATTGTCATTCTCTTCTGATCTGCACTCTGATCGTCCTCCTCTCTCCGAACTTTTATCGGATGAATCCTGGAAGGAACTAGAGGAATGTGCATCAGTATCCTGATACACATCAGGCGGTTTAACATTATCACAGTTGCATAAGTTGTAACGTTTTTCAGTAGATTCCTGTGTAGGAGACTCACCCCGTGATCTCGTTTTATACTATTTTTTTTCTTATTGTCCCACTTCTTCGTTGAAGAGTCGGGTGCTTGCTTAGAGTTATTCTTTTCAGAATTACTTTTCAATTGTGATTTCCCTGGTCTGGCTCCCAAATTATCTCTGCCCAGCATAGCATAGGTTTCTTCGATAATTTTAGGTAATCCGCGCACATGCTACGCTGCTGCTTCCCCTTTAATGTTACTTAACATTATGGCTGATACAGCGGCAAAATTGCCCATCAGTTTGAGTCCAGGACAGGTGCTGCCCCGTGCTAAACAGCGTTTACCACGCATGCATAACAACGCATGAAATAACAATGCAGTCGTTACAACGACTGCGTTATTTCGCATACCGTTACAACGCAAGTGCGAACAACGACTTGCGTTGGGGGCAGAAGGTGTTGGATTTAAAATCCAACACCTTCCCTAGTTGTCCGCACAGACTGGAGTTGGAATAGTAATTTATTCTATTCCAACATCCAGCGCCTCTAACGCAAGTCGTTGTTACGACTTGCGTTGTAACGGTATAGTGAATAACGCGGTCGTTGTAACGACCGCAGTTGTTATGGCATGCGTGGTAAACGCATGCGAAAAAAGAACACATATTCTCGTTCTGGACCTCTTTTTACTGCTTCAGGTATAATTGCCAAAGAAGGAGGCCCATGTGTTCTGGTATATACTGCAGTGAAGACCGTACCCCAAGTGGCACAGTCATCTTCCGGGTGAGCCTTCCCCATTGGCAAGCACATCGTTAGTATCCTGTGTTTTTCCTGCGGGCCCATATGGGGAAATACTGCTTCAAGCTGATTTATTTTATGAGCAATCCAAAACTAAATGTCCTTCCTCTTAGTGGGGACCTTTCCCATAACTGCATTCGGTGTTTGCGGGTTAATGCCTGGTATGACCAATTGTGGTGGTGCAGCTTGAACAGCCAGCGCAGGAGTAAGTGTTAATGTTCGCATCACAAACTGTGTAAGGAAGCTGTATATTGTTACTAGATTATCATATAATCCCTGCAGCTGGGCTGCGGTCAAGTGATTGATACCGGGATGCTTTGTGTAACCTGCTATGACTAGCTGCGTCGCCCCCTCATTGCTAAGTGGGCCCAGTCTCACATTTTGTATGGGGGAAGGTGCCTTTAAACCAATTAGCTTGTTCTTGGTAAGTAAGAGGATCTTCTGTCGCCTCCAATGGAGTGTTTCATCTGGTTTTTCACCTATTTCATATTCGTGAAATAACATGTGTCGTATTAACTGCCACTGGAAATGTAACCCAGGAATAGAACACCTCTGTTCTATCAATCAATCAGGGGTTTAGAGCGCTGGTGGGAGGGGGGGGGGGGTTGCAGCTCCGGCTCAGACAAAAAGCCAGGTCTGGAGACTCTTTCTGAAGGTGTGCAGAATAGGAGTGCGTCTGATGTTGACGGGGAGCTCGTTCCAGGCTCTGGCTGCGGTGTAGGAGAAGGCTCTTCCACCCGCTCTGGATTTGTGGATGCGCGGGGTTTCTGCTAAGGCGAGGTCAGCGGAGCGGAGGTTCCTTTTGGGTACGTGGAAGGAGACTCTTTCGTTGAGGTATTTGGGTCTGATGTTGTGGAGGGATTTGTAGGCGTGGGTGAGCTTGAAGGTGACTCTTTTCGACGGTGAGCCAGTGGAGGTCTCGTAGGTGTTTGGTGATGTGCTCATGTCGTGGGGTGCCGAGGATGAGTCTGGCTGCGGTGTTCTGGATGGTCTGTAGTTTTTGTAGCAGCGATTTGTTGATTCCTGCGTAGAGGGCGTTTCCGTAGTACAGTCTGCTTGTTATGAGTGCGTGGGTGACGGTCTTTCTGGCTTCAGGGGGATCCACTTGAAGGTCTTGCAGAGCGTGCAGAGGGTGTAGAAGCAGGTGGAGGCGACGGCGTTGATCTGTCGGGTCATGGTGAGGGAGGAGTTGAGTATGATGCAGAGGTTCCGGGCGTGGTCCGTGGGGGAGGGGGTGAGGAGGGTGCCGGGCCACCAAGAGTTGTCCCAAGCTGAGGGGGTGGGTCCAAGGACGAGGACTTCTGTCTTCTCCGAGTTGAGTTTCAGACAGCTGCTGCTCATCCAAGCTGTGACGTCTTGCATTCCTTCTTGGAAGCTGAGTCTGGTCGTTTCGGGGTCTTTCGTGAGGGAGAGGATGAGCTGGGTGTCGTCGGCGTAGGATACAATGCTTAGTCCGTGCTGTCTGACGATGGCGGCAAGGAGGGCCATGTAGATGTTGAAGAGCGTGGGGCTGAGTGATGTTCCTTGTGGTACTCCGCAGGTGATCTCTGTAGGTTTGGAGAGGAAAGGCGAGAGTCTGATCCGTTGGGTTCTGCCAGCGAGGAAGGAGCGGAGCCAGTCAAGGGCGGTTCCCTGTATTTCTGCGTCGTGGAGTCTGGCTGTAAGAGTGAGGTGCGAGATGGTGTCGAAGGCTGTGGAGAGGTTGAGTAGGATGAGTGCTGCGGTGTGGCCTTGGTCTAGTAGCGAGCGGATGTAGTCTGTGGCGGCGAGGGGGGCGGTCTTGGTGCTGTGGTTGCTGCAGAATCCAGATTGGGAGGGGTCGAGGATGGAGTTCTCTTCGATGAAGTTTGTCAACTGGCAATGACGATCTTCTCAGTAACTTTGGCTGTGAAGGGAAGGAGAGAGATGGGTCAGTAGTTCTTGAGGTCCGTAGGGTCTGCAGCGGGTTTCTTGAGGAGGGGCTTGACTTCTGCGCGCTTCCAGTCATCGGGGAAAGTGCCGGATTCGAAGGAGGCATTGATGGTGCATCGTAGCTCGGGTGCTATGGCGGTGGCTACTCTAGGGAAGATGTGCAGGGGCAGGGGTCCGTGGGGGCTCCCGAGTGAGTGCTTTTCATGGTCGTGGTGGTATCTTCGGTGGTGACCGGGGTCCAGGTGGTGATGGTGGGCCGGCTGTCGTCGCTGGCGGGACTGGTGGTTTCTGAGGTCTGCTCTCTGAAGTTGTCGTAGATGCTTCCTGTGCCTCTACCACGAAGGTAACGTCCCCATCATCTAGTGTGAGGCCATTTTGTAGTAGTTTCTGAGTGACTATATATCTGCAGTTCTCAGATGTTTTGTGCCATGTTATGTAAGAAATGAATTACAGAGTTAGGCTAACGCAGTGGGAATTAGATCATTTCAAGCTTGAATTACCAACTGCAAATACATAGGATAAACCTACTCAGCTGAGGATATTCCCTACCACCACGGACGTCTCCAGTCTAAAAGGTGTGTAAGGATCTCTGAGAAGGCACGATTGAACTACTAAGTTGATCTATACAAAATAAGAAACCAGCTAATGTTGAGCACACTGTCGTGTAGTTTCCACTAATCAGTAGGAACTGCGCATTTGTGGATGACAAACTTAGGATGGTGACAGTCTGATTCCATGCCCCCCCTCAGGATATGTTGTCCCTTAGACCAGCTGGCTTACAGTGCCATCATAAGCCCTCCTAATCTAGACAGGGAGCGAACAGTTCTGGCAAATACTGAACATGACAGGCCTGTTTCCTCAGGAAATGTGGTGACAGACCTAGAACTTTTCGCTCAGACACTCGTGTTCTCTTTTGCTCGGAGAAATATACAAAGAATACACAATGGGAGGTTTTCAATATTTATTGAATCGAAGTGATTCTTGTAAAGAAAATATGTGCTGCAATGATCAATAGACAAAAACAGACTTAAGTTATTATAAGTGTCAGGCCAGTGAACAAATAGATGAGTTCCACCATCTTCCTGAAACAATGTATATATGCAAACCTATGTAACAATATAACAATCTAGCGTACTCCTGCTTTACAAACCCTAACCTACGTATCTGATAGAGACATCTAGCTGCAGATTCCTTAACTTAGAATATCCGCCATGCACCAGTCTGGATCTGGAGATTTTTCAGCAGTACCTCTGCGCGCATCAGGGGATGGCGTCGCATGGCTCTGCCCTGATGTCGTCCACGGATATGAAGTCAGTGGAGCCATTTAAGTCCCTCCCGGCACGCTGACGTCAGTTTCCTTCTTTTCCGCGTCTGCAACGCGGATCCAGGAGAAGCGGTTCCTCTGGCCTGTTTTGTTTTTTTAGGCCTTCCTGACGCCTTTTCCCGTCCGGGAACAGTGTGCGATGCCTTCGGGCTTCAAATCGTGAGAGACCTGTACGCCGCAGATGTCGGCGACGGATCCACAAGCGATCTGTATGTGGTGCTTGGGCGAGCACCACGACTACAAGGAGTGCGACGCCTGTCGGCAGCTGAAGCCGAAGTCCCTGCAGGAACGTCAGATGAAGTTGTTGTCCGCCCGGATGTCCCGTTCGGAGTCCAAGCGTCGCCGGTCTCCATCTCGAGCTGAGGCTCCTGTTCGGGGCAGGTCACAGTGTCGTTCCCGTGGACGTCGCTCACCTTCCGCAGGTAAGCAGAAGAAGAAGTCACGGAGGACGTCAGCCTCACGTAGCTGTGACGTCGCTGCTCCCGGTCTTCACCAGACACGGCCCCTCAGCAGTCGATCCCTGCCTACCCACCTTTTCCCAGTGTTGGGGCGACTAGGACCCAGATGGAAGCCTATTTACGGGCTTTGCAGGCCATCTTTGGGTCGCCCCCTCTCCCTGGCGCGCCTTCGGGCCCCACAGAGGGGGTAGGGACTCAGATTGGGAGCTCGCTGTCGGGTTCGCCCTCGGCGCCAATCAAGTGCCCTGACTCCGGTTCTGGAATCGCTGCGACGTCAGGAGTCGGCCCAATGGGGCTTCCCAGTCAGACGTCAGGCCGCAGTCCACCTTCAGCGTCAGGGCACAGTCCTGTGGGGCTCCCTGCAATGAGGTCTGATGCGGCCGCAGTGGGGGACTTGTCTCCGAGTCAACGCCGTCCCACACTGCAGTCTCCCATCGCGGTGGATGTTGAGTCGACGCCGTCCCGACGCCGGTCGATGGAGTCTCCTTCGGCGCTCGTCGGCGTTGATGCGACGCCGTCTCGACGCCGGTGACGTCCCTTGCTGCTCCTTTGCTCTTGGTGGATCTCGCCACTGGGGGTTCATCCTCCCCCCCCCCCTCCCCCCCCTAGTGTTGCTTACATGTTCCCCGGGACGTGTTCCGGTGGAGCCCTCCCAGGCAGTTGGTCCTCCTCGGGCAGCAGAGTCTTTGGCTTTTGGTGGACGTGTTAGCCTGCAGCCGTCCCCTGTTGATGATCTGCTGTATCCACTTAGAATGGCCACGGAAGCTAGTGCAGCGTTTGCGGAAATTGTTCGCAAAGCTGCTGACATTCTATAGATCCAGCCTCCATCAGTCTCTCTGCCTTCTGATCCCTTGTTGGATCTGCTCCACCAGGGCGACGCGGACGTCGATCCCTTGTTGCCTTTTGGCGAGTCGTCGGACGACATTCTTCTAGGGACTTGGGCACGGCCCTGATCGGGGGACCCTGTGAATTGTGCTATCGCACATTGTCATCTCCCGGCTCCAGATGACCCTGTCTGTTTGTCCCTCCACCCTAGGGCTCAAGGCCTTGTCGTCCAGGCAGCCTCGGCCTCGCTGCCCTCCTCCTCTCCTCCGTTACTTCCACCTACTAGGGAGTCTCAATGGTTGGAGACGTGTGGTCGGCATATATTTGCGTCCACGAGCTCGGGCCTTCGGTCCTTGAACACGTCCTGCCTGTGTGCACGAGCTACTTTTGCCCTCTGGGACTAGGTTGAGCACCTCCTTCCCTCTCTTCCGGAAGGCCCTCGGGCTGACCTGGCTCGGATACTCCAAGGTGGTCGTGAACTGGCACTGTTTTCAATTCGGTCAGCCATGGACACCACTGACTCTGTGGGTCGGGCTATGGCCATGTCAGTTGCTCTGCGTCGCCATGCTTGGCTGCGTGATGGCAGTTTTCCTGAAAATGTTCAGGAGCGTCTTCGAGATTGCCCTTTGATGGGGCCCACCTTTTTGACAGTCATGCTGACTCAGCGGTCCAGCGTCTCATGTCTGGTTTTCCGTGAGTCACGTTGCTTCTCGTCCTTTGTTGCGGACTTCTGATCTCATTTGCATTTGTTGCAGCATTGTCGCTGCTTTTCTCCGGGCATCTGTCTCCGGGTTCAAGCTGTTATTTCCCGGACGATCTGTTCAGCTAGACATCTGTTTCTGCCCTTATTTTCGACTCCTCTGTCTAAGAGCTAGTCTCAAGAGATATTCCCTTGCTTTTATAGGGATGTGACATACCCTATGTGGGGTATTCGTTGGTTATTGTATAGCCATTCTGCCTGCCACAGGATGTGTTCTTCCTGGGTGGTGGGTGTACCTGGATGGTCCATCCAGAGGATCCTGCGAAGTCCTCTTAGGATTGTTCTCTTCTTTTCCTCCGGGGAATCTTCCTATAGTTTTTGCTGTAGGCTTCTCGCATTATGGCTGCCTACTGCTGTGGGACTTCTCCTCTGGTAAGCCCCACAAGGGTGACGTAGCTCTCTTTGGAGCTTACATGTTTGCCTTTACGGATGGTCCGTAGTTCTCTCCTGCCTCTGTGGATGCAGATTTCTCCAGAGTATTGTTTGTTTACACCACGACTGGCGCGCCTCGGCGTGTTCACGTCTTCATATTCTTGCCTTTGACCCTTCTACCTATTTTGGCTGTCTTAGCCGTAAGCCAGTGTTTCTTGTGAGCATGTTGTTCTGTTCCACTTCCGGAACAGTTTCTATTCCAATTTCAGTTCTGGCACGGTATGTGGGTACACATACGTTCACAGGGACTGGTGCCTGCTGCTCCGAACTTCGCCACAGTGTTGGCTACGTTCTCTCTTTCAATCTCTGGTGGTAGGAAGTGCTTCTGTCTGTGGTCTTCCCTCATGGCTCAGACCCTCTCTGGGTTTTTACTTGTCGGCAGTTGGTTCTATGCCAGATGCGTTGCTCTGCACATTGTCTTTTGCCCCCCCCTCTTTTCCTACACACTTCCCGGGCAGGGACTCGGGTTCCTCTGCTCCTTGCCAGGCAGGAGCTCAGGTCCCTCTGCTCATGGCCTCTGCCGATGTTATCCTTAGTAGTTTCCTTGTTCAAGGATGCTCATAGTCCTTTATACAGTTTCTGTATATGGATATTTATACATATTTCTGACTGTATATGTATGTGATTTACTATGTTTTGACGTATGTTATGTCCTGCTATGGTTCACATCGGTGCCATTGGTACCTATTGTGCGGGCTTCTGTATTTGTCTTAGGCATGCTCATCAAGTATCCCTTGTCTTTCAAAAAAAAAAACAGATGTGTATATATATATATTTTGTATGCGTATATGTATGTGTCTATATATTTATATATGTAGGTATATATATATATCTCATACTATCTATACACTGCGAGAAGGCACACATACTCTGTTTCTTCCATGTTGCAGTATCTTGGGTTTCTTAGCCCCAGATTCTCTCTCTTTCTTATGAGAGCGAGCTTTAAGTGTCTGTCCGGTTTCTGCCGGTATCCTTTACCCACTGTACCTCTGGGCATACTTTGTCAGTATGCCTACCAGGTGATGAGTCAGCAAAACGACACAGAACGTGGTATTCTGTCGAGGCTATGTTTCTTGAGCTTTTGCATGTGTGGGTGGCTCCCACGGTTCACACTGTCTGCTTATGTGTATCCCTATCATCCACATACATGTTTCTCCTTGTAGTCATGGTTTTGTATATCTCTACAGGGGTGACATCTGTCTCTACACCTGTCATTCCTGGCATTCACTGTGGTGCATACTCATTTGTACGTTCTGACTCTGTTATGCAGTTTTGTCCTTCTCTGGGACTTTCTTTGTTCTTGCAGATCCATGGGATCCTGCGCACAGTTTGACTTTTAATTCTCATTACAGAGGCTTATGGATTTTCCTCCATTGTGCACTGACCATTCTGATTTCTGTGATTTCCCTTGGTCCTTTCCTGGACGAGGGACGTCTTGTACTGTCCTTTGATGGGCTGTGTTACCTTTGCCCTTCCTTGTTACTGCTCCTTTACAGGGCTTCATGGGTCTAGTGTCAGCCAAGCTTGCACTTGCTGTCCCCAGCTGTTTTAGTCAATCTTATTGACGGATTAGTTCTCTTTTGGAACTTGGTGGGTTTCAGTCGCAGACCCTCCTCCAATGGGGTATGGCTTTGTTATCTATTCTAAGTTTAGGAATCTGCGGCTAGATGTCTCTATCAGATGAACAAGTTGCTTACCTTCGGTAACGATGTATCTGGTAGAGACACAGTCTAGCCGCAGATTCCTGAACGCCCACCCATCCTCCCCGCTCTGCGAGGACCTTTTCAGGTTGGGTTCTTCCACTGACTTTTCTACCAGTGGTCTCTGTCTTCATGCGTGTTAGTCTACTTCACATCCTTCCCAGGTCAGGATGTCTTACTCTGTTTTACCTGTTGCTTCTCCACCCATTCTCGCAATTGGGTGGTGGGCTCATTTATCCATCCACGCTCCTGCGCCCTGGTTCTTTTCCAGTGTGGAGATTGGTTATGTCCTTTTTCCCCCCCCTCTCCCCTGATACTTTTTCTCCATTAGTTTGGGGTCTATTTGACTGTGCTACAGTCAATTGGTCATATATAGTGCGAATGGTTGCATATTCTCTGTTGTTGCTGAAATGTTGTCAATTGCCATAAGTCATGTTGTTACAGTCTTGTTATCCATTACCATAACATTCATGTGGTTACAGACTGCTTGTCGTTTACCATAACATTCATTTCCATTGCTCTTTTGCCTCATAGAAGGGTATGGTTCTTCGCTTATGCAAGACTGTTTCTAGGGGCGAGCACTCTGCTCTCTCCTTTCAGTCCCTTACAGTCTGAAGTGTTTTTCTCTATCATACATTGTGATGTTTCTCATCATTTTTCATCTTTGTCATTTTGTTTCAAAGATTTTTAATCTTTTTTGGCACACTGTTCCCACACTCAGTTTTAGTAGTGGCACCGCGTTGTGGTGCGGAAAAGTTTCACAGAAGAAAACTGACGTCGGTGCGCCAAGAGGGACTTATATGGCTCCACTGATGTCATATCCGTGGACGACGTCAGGACGGAGCCATGCAACGCCGTCCCATGGCGCGCAGAGGTACTGCTGAAAAATCTCCGGATCCAGACTGGCGCCTGGAGGATATCCTAAGTTAAGGAATCTGCGGCTAGATTGTGTCTCTACCAGATACATCGTTACCAAAGGTAAGTAACTTGTTCGTCTCGGGTGTATCTTCTGCCAAGAAACCCCCTACTGGATGTTCCAACCCCTTTACCTGGTGGGTAAGAATGTAGGAATCCGTTTTGGTCACAAACTGGACACCCCTCGCGGAGATGTCCGTCAGCTGCTAGGTGAAAGCTTCAGCATGCAGGGATCCGTCGAAGTTAGCCAAAGTTTCTCCTCTGATTATATTTGGAAACAAAAGGTTATATATTAAAAAAGGCATCCTTGCCTTGGGCCGAGATTGTGATCAGGCTGCCATTGTTTATTTTTCACAGATAGCTGTGTCACCATATGGACGTAATAACAAACACATTTGCACAACGCATGTGAGGGTCTTGTATACAATGCCAAGGCAATGTGATAGTGTTCTCGTGAAGTTTATTTGTGTTAGCAAAGTTTGTGTTGCCAAGAAACTAACCTGTGTCATGAATGCAAAAGTGTGTCAAAAGTTGATATGGTAAAGTGAAGGCAACTTTAGGAAAGAACCGTGTACATGTAAAAATGGCAACGGGTCCTACTAGGCCTAACTGGGACACAAGACACCAGCAAAGACCATCTTGGGAACTCCAATGCGAAAAAGCTTGGACATTGGACGTTCTTGGCTGTGGCGATAAGATCAAGCCAGGATTCTCTCCATTGTTGGAAGATGCTCTGTGCTACCTCAGAGTGTAACCACCATTCATGATCTGCTAGGCAATGTCAGCTGAGTTAATCTGCTCTGGTGTATTAGGTGCTGTATGAACTGGGAAATGCCCTAATGAGTGCCAGTTTTTTATAATAAAAAGATGTACTGAACAAAAGAAGATTTTTTTGAATATATTATTGCTGCAGATTGACTTTACTCAAAGAGAGTGCACCTTCCATTTTCTGTTTAAAAATGCCCTAATGAGACTGCTATTTCCAGAGTCGCAGGACCCACGACCCAACTCCACCGTATTTGTCGCAAAACCACATGGCGATGGTGTTGTCCATGAGAGCCTAAACCTATTTCCCCTTGATGAACAGAAGGAACGCTTTCAACAACCAGCACATCACCTGCAACTCCAAGTTTATATGGAGGCAGGTTTTCGCCAGAGACCAGAGGTCTCTGATCTTCACCTCTCCCAGATGACATCCTCAACCCAGAAACGATGCATCTGTCATGACCATTAGTTCTGGTTGGGGTGGGGAGAAGAGTCTCCCACCGGTCCAATTGTGGTCCAGTAACCACCACTGCAGGTGTTTTGCTGTCTCCTCCGACACTGGAATGGAATCAGACTGGTTCCCTTGGTGCTAAGCTCACTGAGAATTCAGATCGCACTGCCGGGCTCACATGTACCACCTGTAGTGGTCCACCAGCAGGATGCAGGTATACAAGAGGCCAAGAAGGCTCAGAAATGCTCTCACTGAGACCCAGGCTGAGGGTTGAAACATCAGGATGATAGCATGAAAGTCCTGCACTGATTTAGGGCAAGGGAAGGCTCAGAAATGCACCATATCTAGGATGGCTCCAATGAAGGGAAGCCTTTGTGAAGGAGTCAGGTGTGACATCGTCACAATGGTTGAAAATCCCAGGGATGTTAAAGGGTTGGTCATCTTCTGGAGGTAGTTCACAAATGTCTGAGGCCAATATGCTTTCAGCAACCAGTTGTTGAGGTATGGGAAGACTGTTATTCCTAACCTCTGAAGATGGGCAACGAGCTCCTCCTTCACATTCATGAACACCCGAGGCACACTGGTAAGGCCAAAGGGGAGCACTGAGAACTGAAAGTACTTGTGGCCTACCTGAAAGAGCAGGTAATGCCTATGAGTCTGCAGGACACGGATGCAGAAATAGTCATTGTACAGATCCAATGCCACCATCCAGTCTCCTGCATATAGGCAGGAGGAAGTTGAGCCAGTGTGAGCATCTTGAACTTGTCCTTCTTGACTAAGAAGTTCAGAGGGCGAAGATCAAGGATAGGGCAGAGCCTTCATACTTCTGCAGCAACAGGAGTAACAACTGTTCGTAGCCTCTGATGCCAGTGCTCCTCTCTATAGTATTAGAACAGTGGTCCTTAAAAAGAACAGTATGGTCATCAGGATAAATATAGACTCCAATCAGTGCTATATTACGAGTGTCCAGCCGGACATTCAATATAATAATTCAAAAATGTCAAAAACCAAAAATATAAACACATCAATACAGTGGGACACAATCCTGCATTCTACATAGAAACATAACAAATGCATTTAGGACAGGAACATATTAGGCAAGGCAGGGTAGCTTGTGGAATATTGAACACAATTTCTAACAAGCTTGAGGAAACAGTAATTACACTTTTTTTAATCAGATTTGATTAATGTGCAAACTGTTTAAATTGGTCGACGTTTCGATCCTCTTAAAAAAATGGTAGGATCATCATCAGGACAGTTATAAGTACAAGCCTGAATAATTAGAGATTGCCTGTGGAAAATAAGGAAAAGGGAAGGAGATTAAGGAGCGTCTAGTACAGACCGTGAAACATTATGCTATCCAGGGGGTCCGGGACCAGCCCTGGTGTGACCGCACCATGCTCGTGAAGCACTTATGAAAACATACGAGGACTCTCAACAAGGCGATAACTGTTATGTTATGTTATAATACACTTATAACGCGCACAGATACTCAAGTGTCCCGGCGCGGGAAGTGACCGTAGCAGTGTGAAGCAGGGATTTAAATGGGCAGATTAAAAAGAAGGGTTTTTAATTGTTTTTTGAAGAGCCTAGGATCCTGAGTGTTCCGCAATTCCACAGGAAGGGAGTTCCATGCTAACGCTGCTTTAACGGAGAGGGAGTGACCCCCCCCAGACGCATCCTGGGAAAGCGGGGGACCACCGCCCATCGATGGGTGACTGAGCGCAGAGATCGGCTGGGAGCATAAAAGGCAAAACGCTTCCTGAGGTACATCGGCCCTAGTCCATACAGGGCTCTGTGAGCCAGAGTGAGAGCTTTGAATTGCACTCTATGGACCACAGGGAGCCATTGCAGATCACGCAGATGCTGTCTAACGCTAGACCTTCTTGAGATGTTCAGCAGAAGTCTGGCGGCTGCATTCTGTATTATTTGTAGTTTTTTTATCAGGTAGCCTGGTATGCCAATGTACAGGGCATTGGCATAGTCAATGCGAGACAAAATAAGGGCGCGGGCCACCATTTCTTTCGCTGACCTAGGTAACAGGCGAAAAAACTTTCTAAGTGATTTGAGAGTACCAAAGCATACCCCCGCAAGTTTCTTAATTTGTGCGGAGAACCTGAGGTCCTCACCAAACCAGACCCCCAAGTTCTTCACTGGATTGCCAACTGTGAAGGGAGATGGCTAGCGTGAGTGAGCGTGAACGTCAGGGCTGCATATTAAAATAAGGTGTAGAAGGAAACAACCATGTAGATATGGACGCACGCAATCAATCGTGTTAAGATAGTGACGGCAAAAAATTGCTTGAACAACTCCAGAAGACAGTTGAGGACTTTCACAGATTAGAGCAGAACAAGAAATCGCTTAAAGTGAAGAAAGATATCAAAACATATAGCACTGAACGCACATACCCATATCTACAGAAAGATTTCTACACAAATCGCTCGAACACTAATCCCCAGAACACTAGACCGTGGGGTCGTTTTAATAGACGCAACAATTTGGTGGGTTTTTCAGACACCTCTGCTGACTCATCTGAAAGCTCAGACTCAGGAGAAAACCCGAGCACTTCCACACGCAACCCCGGACCCAATTTTTTAGGGAGAGGCCAAAGCGACCCACCCAAACGCGGGCGCGTGAAACAAGCCCAACGATGGCACAACTCCCCAGGCGAGCGCCAGACACGCCATTCAATCAATCAATCAATCAAGCATTTGTATAGCGCGCTACTCACCCGGAGGGTCTCAAGGCGCTTGGGGGGGTCCGCTACTGTTCGAACAGCCAGGTCTTGAGTTGCTTCCTGAAGGAGAGGTGGTCTTGGGTAAGGCGGAGGTGGATGGGTAGGGAGTTCCACGTCTTGGCAGCCAGGTAGGAGAAGGATCTTCCTCCCGTTGTGGCTCTTCGGATGTGGGGACGGCGGCGAGGCGTGGTTGGTCGATCGTAGCTGGCGGGTGGGAGTGTAGAAGGTCAGACGGTCGTTGAGGTATCTGGGGCCTTGGTTGTGGAGAGCTTTGTGTGCGTGGGTGAGGAGTCGGAACGTGATTCTCTTGCTGACGGGGAGCCAGTGCAGGTCTCTCAGGTGTCCGGCGATGTGGCTGTGTCGGGGGATGTCCAGGATGAGTCGAGCTGAGGCGTTCTGGATGCGTTGGTTGATACGTTGGTTGATACGCCAGAGGTTTTACCAATGGTAAACTCTGACAACAATGACTCTGCATCCTCACAACTTATACCCATTTTTAATTTGTCCAAACACGTCCTTGCTGACTCTGAACTGTCTCTTTTAAGTAAAGGCTTGTCCTTTGTCCCTACCATCCATCCAAACTTCCTGGAACTACATACTGAACTATTGAGATTTTTTAGACGTCTTCGTCTACATGCATTTTTTCTGCTCAATCCTTCACCCACCGTCATCTCGAACACTCCCTTCCGACCACCATCTACGTTCTCTCCCTCGGGCAGCATGATCCCAGGCGAAATATCCACATTCGAAAAACTGGTATTGAATGACTTAGCCACTCTTGAGAGCAAGAAACGTTTCATCCCATACAATATTTCCCTTAGTGAAAAGAAAGCCATTGATTCTCTTAAAAGGAACGAATATCTAATAATCAAATTTGCCGATATAGGTGGTGGGATTGTCCTGCAAGAGAAGGAAACATACAAATCTGAAATTCTGCGTCAGCTCTCTAATACTGACCACTACTGTAGACTGCCCACTAATCCAACAAGGGAACTACAAAACCTAATCTTACAGATCACCACAGACGCAAAATCTGAGGGTTTTCTAAGTCAAAAGGAATTTCTTTTTAAATGTGAAATCACCGTGCATGCCAGTGATTTACACACTTCCCAAAGTGCATAAAAACCTCACGAGCCCCCTGGACGTCCAATAGTTTCGGGTGCGGCTCTATACTTGAACCCCTGGGTCAATACGTTGACTACTTTATTAAAGACTTTGTACCTGGCACTGAATGCTATGTAAGGGATAGTATGGCGATGATTAACTTAGTCGAGCACCACCCTTTTGACCCTACCAGTGATATACTCTGTACAATGGATATTGAATCCTTGTACACCAACACCCCGCAGGTTCTGGCGATGGCGGTGATCCAAGGAGTACTTGACTCCAGGCCTCGCCCCCACACTGTCCCCACTGTTTATTCTGCAACTACTTGAACTTTGCCTTACTAGATAGAAATTTCTTCTCTTTTGAGTACGAATATTACCAACAAGTCAAAGGAACATCAATGGGGGCCGTTTTTGCCCCCAACTTGGCTATACTTTTCATGGATCACCTTGAAACGACTACCATCCTATCTCCCACTAACCCCTTTTTTACCGGTGTCACATTATGGCGTCGGTATATAGATGACATTTTCATGATTTGGCATAATAATGTTGAAACCCTCAACCATTTTTTACACTGGCTGAATAACAATTGTCTAGGCCTTAATTTCACCCTTACACATGACAAATCTCTGATTCCTTTCCTCGATCTCACCATATTCCACTCCAATGGTGAACTACTTACCAGGCTATACAGAAAAACTACAGAGCGTAACACCTTGCTTCGTTACGAAAGTAATCACCCACGAGCACTACGTGACTCTTTACAATACTCCCAATTTTTGCGGATAAGACGCAATTGCTTCGCCAAAGAGGATTATTTTCGCGAAGCGTCAATCTTATCTACCAAGTTGAAAGCATGTGGTTACCCTAAACGCCTGGTACGAACTGCACAGAAGCGTGCCTGGTACTGCCCAAGAGAAATCCTGCTTTACCCCAAAATCAAGTCTGACAACAATCGCATAGTCTGTGTGACCACATTCTCCCCTATTTTGAACCCCATCCGTAAATCTATCATCAAACACTGGCCTACTGTGAACGCAGGCAATTTGAACATTGAGCGCCCTCTATTTGCTTTCCGCAAAAGCCGCAATCTCAAAGACCACCTGGTACGGGCGGCTCTACCTAATTCCAGGGTAGCTACCACTCTTGATGCACATTGGGGCCTTGAACCTCTAATCGGGCACGCCAAATGCGGCAACTGTAATGTGTGTGATTTTACTCTAGAAGGCAAAGAGTTTACCTTCAATAATGTCAATCAAATCAAGATCATTTTCCAACTGTAATACTTGCAATGTCATTAATTTGATCCAATGTCCTTGCTTGCTTATTTACATTGGGCAAACAACACAAAAAGTGAAGACCCGAATTGGACAACATAGGAGTAAAGTGCGCTGCAAAACTCCCAACGCGCCCTTAGTGTATCATTTCACCGAGGCAGGACACAATGAAGATGACATTAAATGGACAGTCATAAACGTTGTTAAACAACCCCCAAGAGGCAGAGACATTGCACAACTTCTGAATAAAGAGGAGCTCAAGCAGATTATCCGCATGAACAGCATCAGGAATGGACTGAACAGGAATGAGGACTGGACCACCTTGATCTAGACCACTCATTGTACCAAGAACTATGTTCCACCCTCACTGTGTCTACCTCTAGTTTGTAATCTGAATACAACTGCCACTAACTGCGTTGATGCTTGTTTTTACCATGGTTCCTGAATATCTCTGTCCAATTGTCACCAAGCATATTTTGTTAATTCAGTTGTTTGGCAAAATTTCCCTGTTACCTAAATAATGAATACTGTTTTGTATGATTTACTCTTCTTTTAGTTCACTGCCTCCTTTTGGCTCTCTAGTGGTTCCTTTACCGCACCTAGTCTGTCTTCCATACTCATTAAAACCCTCACCCAAAATGGCCACCTTATGCTGAGTCACCTGTCACTCACAACATAAATAGGAGCATTCCATTGGCCGATGGCTATCCCTGCCATCAAGCCTTGGATCATACAGCACAACGGTAAGCACGCTGCCCTGCGTAGTCATCTGACTCCTTCCAAGCCACCCTTTTATTTCCTCACTCCTCCCTTCCATCCTTTTTCCCTGTAGTGCATCGCCACTTGCTGTCTTGGAACTGATAACTTTACAGTCTAAACGCCAGGTTATTCACTCTTAGGTGAGAATTCCCTCTGGTTTTATCTTCTTGTCTGCCAGTTGTTATCTAGTAATTCCGGTACCTTACAATTAATTTTAATTTTCACAGAACATCATATTTAATCGGCCTCCACCACTGAGTGTAATTGTGGCTTTGCCTTCCGCAAGCCCAATTGAGGTTAGTTATTACTTCCCTCTTGTGCGAACGAGCGTCACCTCACACGCGCAGCGGGCACTCTGAACTCGGTCCTCTTACATCTTTAGGCCTTTTCACCTTGCTCACGTGTGTACCGTTCAGCCTGGTTCGCTTGTCACTATCTTGACACGATTGATTGCGTGCGTCCATTTGTTTCCTTCTACACCTTATTTTAATATGCAGCCCTGACGTTCACGCTCACTCACGCTAGCCATCTCCCTTTACAGTTATCGCCTTGTTGAGAGTCCTCGTATGTTTTCATAACTGCTTCACGAGCATGGTGCGGTCACACCAGGGCTGGTCCCGGACCCCCTGGATAGCATAATCTTTCACGGTCTGTACTAGACGCTCCTTAATCTCCTTCCCTTTTCCTTATTTTCCACAGGCAATCTCTAATTATTCAGGCTTGTACTTATAATTGTCCTGATGATGATCCTACCATTTTTTAAGAGGATCGAAACGTCGTCGACCAATTTAAACAGTTTGCACATTAATCAAATCTGATAAAAAAAGTGTAATTACTGTTTCCTCAAGCTTGTTAGAAATTGTGTTCAATATTCCACAAGCTACCCTGTCTTGCCTGATATGTTCCTGTTCCAAATGTATTTGTTATGTTTCTATGTAGGATGCAGGATTGTGTCCCACTGTATTGATGTGTTTATATTTTTGGTTTTTGACATTTTTGAATTATTAAATTGAATGTCCGGCTGGACACTCGTAATATAACACTGATTGGAGTCTATATTTATCCTGATGACCATACTGTTCTTTTTAAGGACCACTGTTCTAATACTAAACTGTTACCCAAGGTCCTTATCTACCTTTTGGGTTCCCTTGTGTTTTTGTAAATATAAGTGCTCCTCTCTATGGCTCCCTTCACCAAGAGGTCCTAAACCTCCCCTCGCAGAATGGACAAGCGGTCCTCTAGCAGATGTTGTGGTGTAAAAGGCATGTCCGGAGTGGTGGAGAGGAAAGGGAGGGTGGGTCCATTTTGGATGATTTGAGGCACCCATTTGTCTGATGTGATGCTCTGCCATCCATGGAGGTAAAAGGTGATCTGACCTAGCTAGCGACTGTGTTTTGCCGAGGACAAATTAAAGTGCTTTTGTGGAGGCTATGGCGGTAGGGACTGGGAAAAGGTTAGTTTGTTGCCTCTGGTGGCTGGATTCTCAACCTCTGCCTTGAAAGGCCAGTAGGGTCTGCTTTTGCAGAGGCAAGGTTCGACATGGCCTCCGCAGAAACCCTCTTCCTAGTCCTTGAAATGGGCGGAATTGTTGGGTGAACTGTCGCATAGGCGGTGCCAGTCAAACACAGTGGGCTATTTTCTTGCTCTTCTTGAAGCGCTCCAAGGCTGAGGCTCCAAGGCCGAGTCTGCCGTGTCTCTGAAGAGATGTATGCAATCAAACGGCTTTTCCGTCAGGGAGTGTTGTACGTCTCTCGAGTCCTCTGTAGCAAATCCAAGCGTGGTGCCAAAGCACTACATTAGTCCCTACCCAAAGCACTCAGTAGTTTCCAGGCCCAAGCATATGATATTTTGCTGCGTTCTGGACACCATCATGTATGATTTGTTGAAGGTTAGTTCTGAGGTAATCTGGGACGGCTTACAAGATTTCCTTCGCCATGTCCCACAACGCATGTGAATAGCATCCCAGGAGGCAGCTACAGTTCACAGAGCATAAGGAGGGGCTGGCAGAGGAGAACATACATTTGGAAAACTTCTTCATCCATTTCCATCCTCTATCTGGCAGAGTGGTCTGAAACCCATTGGGGTTGAGGCTCTCCTGGTAGAGGCCTAGACCACCAGACTTTCTGGTGTAAGGTAGATGCAGGAAAAAAATTGTCTCCAGGGCCAGGCTGTCTCTCCACACTACCTGCCTATTAACTGGTGGGCAAGATCCGGGCTTTGCCCAGGTTCCCATTAGTGTATTGGTTAAAAGGCAGAAGAGGTTCCTGCAAGATCTGCCCGGGGTGCAGGACCTCCATGAGCACATTTTTCTTGACCTGAGTGGTAGGGCATTGCAGGTCTAGGACGTCTGCTGCTCCTCGAATGACCATGGTGAAGAGGCAGACTCTTCCACTGATGGGGCCATGAGTGGGTGAGTGGAGGTCACGGAAGGTATATAGCTCACTGGCATCTTGAAGGTCCAGAAATAGATTCTCATTGCCATAAATCTCATAATAAATCTATGAATTATCAGGGTCAGGCAGCCTGCAGTGTAAAGAAGGTGTCTCTGTATCTAAATACGGTAAGAGGCGAGGAGGTTGAGACTTTGGTGAGGGTGCTACGGATTTACTTCCCTGTTGAAAAGGAATATTGGCTCTCTGGCGATGGCATGCAGGGTCCTGGAGTTGGTTGATACCATAAGGGGTATCTGGTTCAGCACAGGCCTGTGTCTGGCGTGACCGTGGAACGGAGTCGAGGAGTACAGTCAGAGAAGGATCCACCAGCGGTGAACCGACTGGAGCCCCCCTCAGATCCTTAGGGCCTGAAGGCGCTTGTGAGGGATCCTGTAGGGTACAAAGCAACTGCAGCATGGCCTCTCTAAAGATCTGGATTTGCTGCACTGTCACCGATGGACCCGGGAACTCAGGTTGCATTGTTATGAGGGCTGGAATTTGTTCCCAGGTCAGAGACAAAGTCTGCGGCTTGGAAGATCTTTTCATGGTGAGATGAAGGGGAGCCATGTTTCTAGCATGTGAGAAATTGGGTTGTTGGTTTAGGGTGAGTGTGAGCTGAAGCAGCAGCCACAATCCTTGTCTGGTTGAACCACAAAAGTCACCAAATTAACCTGTCCATAACACACTGGTAGGTTGTCACAAAAGCAGTCGGACTTAACTTAGTCATTGTGTAAAGTATTTATGCAACACTCAAACAGTAAGAAAATGAACACATGACACAAGAAAAATCCCACACCTATTTAGAAAAATTGAGCATACCTTGACCGCAGACCCCTAGTCGCAAGAGACTGGGTCAAAGTAGAAAGTTATGGCTGACCGCGAAGGAGCATGGTTTATATACGCAAAGTAGATTTGGGCCCAGTCTCCTCTTATCTTTGGACTCAGAAGAACTTTTGAAGATGAATGTCTTAGAAGGTAAAGTTCAGCGGGGCAAGGCAGCCTGCGGTGTTTGAGGAAGAATTGTCATGGTGAAGATTTCTCTGTTCAGACTTAGTGAAAAAATGTTCTCACTCATTTCTCATCTCTTTTTACCAAGTGCCCTACCTGTGGCAGAAAAAAAGAAGGCAAACCAAATCCACATTCTCTGATAGAGACATCTAGCCGCAGATTCCTTAACTTTCGAATCTTCTCAAGGCGCCAGTCTGTATCCAGAATTCTTTTAGCAGTCCCTCTGCGTGCCGGGGGACAGCATCGTACAACTCCGTAATGACGTCGACTCTGGTTGTGATGTCAGCAGAGTCATATAAGTCCCTTCCAGTGCGCAGACTTCAGTTTCTTCTTTTCCGCTCTGCAACGTGGATCCGGAGAAGCGTTTTCTCACGGCAGTTTCTGACCTACTTCGACAGTTTTTGTCGGTTGGAACAGTGTGTCTTTTTTTCTTCATGTCTTCAGGCTTTAAGCCTTGTGGCTTTTGTGCACGACAGATGTCAGCTACAGACCCTCATTCCGTTTGCATGTGGTGTTTGGGAGAACACCACGACTCCAAAGGTTGAGGCACTTTTCGTAAGTTTAAGCCGAAGGTGCTCAAGGAACGCCAAATGAAACTCCTGGCGGCGTGGCTGGCGCGGTCCTCGTATACTTCTCATCAACTATCTCCTTCCCGTTCGAAGATCCATTCCCGGGACCGTTCCAGGAGCCGTTCCTGGGGGCGTCACTCCCCATCGATGTCCCAAGGTAAGCGCAGGCAGTTGAAGTTGCGGCATCCCCAAATTCGCCGTGTAGATACTCCGTCTCTCACAGCTCCTCCCTTTCAGCAGTTGCTTAGGCCATACACCACTCCGCCCTGCCCCTCTCCGTCTTTACGGGAGTCGGAGCATCGATGACCCAGATGAGAGTATTATAACTCTCTACATCTTATCTTTGGGTCTTCACCTTCCTCTGGAGCGCAGTCGGGCCCTATGGCGGTGAGAGGAGCCACGCCTGCGGGTTTTACCTCAGTGCCAGTTGGGCCCTCTTAGTCGTTGGGTCGATGCCGGTCAGCATCGGCCGACTCAGCTTTGGCGCCGGTGCACAGCTTTTTGATGTTTCCACCTTCGGCGTCTATCCTCAATCAGCCAACTATGGCAACGGCGGCGCCAATCGGAGCCATTCCTCCTCCTCTCGATGTCAAGGCGTCGCCTTCTCATCGTCCGTCGGGTGCGGAGTCGATGGAGTCATCTCTGGTGAATGTTATGCTTCAGTTTCCCTCTCGTGTAGGTACTTCTGTGGGTCGTCTTTTAGGAGATGATACGAAGGAGTCGGGGCTTTTGCAGCCTTTATCTGAGGCTGTTCCGCTTTTTATGGAGGAGGATTGGCTGCTTGCACTAGGGGAAGCTAGTGGGTTAAAGTATTCCCCAGCTTCAGGACTTCAATCAATCAATCAATATAAACTTTATTCGGTTTTAACAACAAAACCATAAAAGTTACACAAAGAGATTAAAATATATAGGTCAAATCTCCTTAAACTGGTAAAAAGTCAGATTAAAATCATACTCCCCAAGTGCAATTCAAAATGTAAAGTGCAATGTGCAATAAATACATATGTACAGTCCACAGGAATGTTAAAAACTACAACCCCCAGGAGCATTTGTATAAATTATGCACGTTATACAAGTGCAAACATAGAAGTGTACATTCGAACAAAAATGCATTGATAAAATAACAAGTTAAACATCCATAAAGGATCGCGATTTAACACAAGCTTTTAAATAGCCAAGTGTAAAAAACAGTGACTCCGTTGACAACATCTGTAGGTGCAGAAGTGCGGGGCGAACCTGTCTAAAATTCAATCGTTTTAAATAAGGGACCAAAAAGTCCTACGAGGAACTTCATAGAATCTACAAACAAACATAAAGTGCAACAAATCCTGCGGAGACTCACCGTCGCAGCCGCAGGATAGTGACACACTTGCCCTCTTATGGTCTTTTGGTCTAACCAACAGAAGATGATATAGATTCATCCTAAACCTTGTTAAAAGATATTTCTCATGAGAAGACAAACTCCCCATAAGATAGGGTTCAGTTGACAAGGTAGTTTTCGTTAATATAAAATTGCGTACACTGGGTTTCAGCAGCTCCTTCGCTTCTCTTTCCATCCTCCATAAACTCGTGAAAGCTATTCTGCTTAATTCGACATCCTGCTTAACTATGCATTCTGGCTTGCTATACAGATCGCCACGCCCTATCCCTTTAAAACTCTTCTGAATATATTTTAACCAAGGGATACGAGAGGCTTGTTCTAACAGCATACACTCTCTTAGTAATAAATGGTTAAAAGACAGATCTGAAAGAGACACGTTAGTGACAGATTCCTTACCTTAGAATATCCCCAGGCGTCAGGCTGGATCCGGAAAGTTTTGCGTAGCAGTACCCTTGCGCGTCGGTAGGCGGCGTCGTGCGGCTCCGCGTCCGTCGTCGGCGTCTTGATCGCCGGGATGACGTCGCGGGCAGTACTTAGGCGCCGCCCTGCGCGCTGACGTCAGTTCTTCTTTTTCCGCGCCAGCAAGCGCAGATCCGGGAAGAGCAGTGCCCTGGTCAATTTTTGACCATACTTTTTGGTGATTTTTTCACAGTTTTTTTTTTTTCCAAATTAAAGGTGTCGTAGGGATGCCCGGCTTCAAGCGATGCGGCGCCTGTGCGCGGATGATGTCCGTCACCGACCCGCATTGGGAGTGTCTCTTCTGCCTCGGCCGAGGCCACGACACCGAGTCTTGTCCCGAATTCCAGGCCCTCAACCCGAAAGCTTTGCGAGAGCGGTCTCGAAAGCTCCTCGAGGCCCGGCATTCGGCTCCACGGAGGCCCCGGTCGCGTGAGAGGTCCAGGGGTCGCTCGCGGAGTGCACACCGGTCGTCGGCGTCGAAGTCTTCTTCGTCCGGTAAGTCTAAGCACAAGAAGTCCAAGAAGCATCGTCGCTCTCGGACTTCGCCTCGCCGGTCTCGCGACTCGGCTGAGGCTCCTCCCGGCACCGCCCCGCCCCGCGGCCCCGGACTTGCCTGTGGAGTCGCCCCCGCCATACCCGCCCCTTCCCGGGTTCGGGGCGGATCCGGCCAAGGTACAGGAGTTCCTGTCGGCCATGGCCCGCCTCTTCGGGCCTTCAGGCCCCTCCGGTGCGCCTTCGGGCCCCGCGGGCCCTGATGGAGTTGCTCCGGCGCCGCCGGCGGCTCCGGCCCCGGCGTCGCCCGTGCCTCCAGCCTCGATCCCGGCTCCGGCTTCGGCCCCGGCCTCGATCCCGGCTCCACAACCCCCATCGACGCCGGTCGACCTCACGACGCCTCCGCCGGCGCTGATGTCTCCGGTGCCGTTCTCGACGCCGCCCCTGGGCTCCGGGCGGCGTCGTCCCCAGTTCCTTCCGGCTCCGGACATGGACCCGGAGCGACGCCGCTCGACGCCGGCTCCGGCGCCGATGGGACCTTGGGTCCCAACTGTCCCTCCTCCTCCTTATTTTGAACCTGAGGAGGACCAGTTGGACTGGGAGGGGTCTGATGACCCTCTGACGCGCAACTGTCAGTATGATGAGGACTGGACAGAGAGTCTAGGGGAGGCCAGTGGTCTGGATACTTCCCCTGACACTGGCATGCTGTCTCCTCCCGTGGCTACGGAGGAGGGGGCCAATTTTGGTACGGTGTTGCGTAGGGCTGCTGGGGCCTTACGTCTCCAGCTCCCTACTTTGACGGTCAAGCCTAACATCTTGACAGAGGTGCTTCAGCCGGCAGCCTCCTCTGCGGAGACTGTGCTGCCGTTTAACGACGCCTCACTGACGTTCTTTGGGCGCCTGGTCCAAGCCCAACACAGGGGCTCCTGTGGATCGGAACGTGTCACGACGCCATCGCCCTGCTCCGGGCGACCCCTGTTTCTTTCTGTCCACCCCACTCCTGAGAGCTTGGTTGTCCAAGCCTCCGCTTCCCAAACCGCCTTCCCTACCGCTCCTCCGGATAGGGAATCCAAACGCCTGGATCAGTTTGGGAAGAAAGGTTTTTCTTCCTCCAGTGCTGGCTTGCGGTCCGTTAACACCGCTTGTCTTTTGGGCCGATATACCCACTCCCTGTGGGATTCGGTGGCGGATGTTTTGCCCCAGTGCCCTGAGGAGGTCCAGGCACTGCTTTCCCGCGCCATTGCGGAAGGAAGGGATGCGGCCAAATACACTATCCGTTGTGGCCTTGACACCGCCGACTCGCTGGGCAGGTCTATTGCAACGACGGTGGCGCTCCGACGCCACGCCTGGCTGAGAACCACTGGTTTTTCAGGGGATGTCCAGAATACTCTCATGGACATGCCCTTTGATGGAGTCGGTCTTTTTGGGTCCAAAGCAGACCATGCATTGGAGCGCTTTAAGGACTCACGGGCTACTGCCAAGTCCCTGGGCCTTTCTGCTACACGCCCTCCGCTGCCTTCTGCTTTTCGCCCCTATCGTGGCCACGGTAGGGGCGCCCTTCACGTCAGCAGCCCAGCCACCGGCCCGCGCAGCAGGCGTCTTCGCGTGGCCGAGGACGTGGATTCCGCCGTGGCGGATCGGGCAACCAGCGTGCGGGTCAGGCCACCACCTCCAACCCGTCCGCGGCCTCCAAGCCCTCCTAGTCTCTCCTTTCAGGTGCACGGCACGCCAGTAGGGGCAGGGTCCGCCATCACCTTCCCCACTGGCGCACCATCACCTCGGACAGGTGGGTCTTGGACATTGTCCGAAGGGGCTACTCCTCCCCTTCGAGACCACCCCCAGCCATGCCACCTCAATTCCACCGCATGTCAGGGGATCACTTGGTGCTTCTACAGAAGGAAGTCACGGCCCTCTTGACCAAGAGGGCCATCGAGCATGTTCCGACCCCAGAAGTAGGGCGTGGTTGCTACTCCCACTACTTTCTGGTGCCCAAAAGGACAAGGAGGACATGCGTCCTATCTTGGACCTCCGGAACGCCAATCGCTTCCTCCGGAAGGAGAAGTTCAAGATGCTCACCCTAGCTCAGGTCTTGACTGCCCTCGACCCTGGAGACTGGTTGGTAGCGTTGGACTTGCAGGACGCGTATTTCCACATCCCCGTCCTGCCGGCCCACCGGCGTTACCTTCGGTTCACGGTAGGCCCCGAGCATTTTCAGTTCACCGTGCTCCCCTTTGGCCTTACCAGTGCCCCTCGGGTGTTCACGAAAGTGATGGCGGTGGTCGCAGCTCATCTGCGCCGGGCAGGGGTTTCAGTCTTCCCCTACCTCGACGACTGGCTGCTGAAGGCGGGCTCGTCCCAGGCAGTCGTCTCCCACCTCCAGACTACGGCCGAACTCCTGCACTCGCTGGGGTTCTCCATCAATGTGCCGAAGTCGCATCTGATTCCTTCTCCACAGCTCCTTTTCATCGGAGCAGTTCTGGACACGACGCAGTTTCGGGCCTATCCTCCCGAACGGCGAGTCCGGGGATATTCAGGCTATGATTCCGATCTTTCGGCCTTTATCCTGGGTTTCGGTACGGATGACCCTGAGGCTGCTGGGCCTCATGGCCTCCTGCATCCTGCTGGTCAATCATGCCAGATGGCATATGCGGGCTCTGCAGTGGGACCTGAAGTTCCAGTGGGCGCAGCACCAGGGCAACCTGTCCGATCACGTCCAGATCTCGGAGGGGACTGCAAAACAGTTGCAGTGGTGGCTCTCGAACCGGCAATGGGTCATGGGCAGATCCCTCTCCCTTCCCCAGCCAGAGCATACAGTTGTGACGGACGCGTCCCTTCTGGGATGGGGCGGTCACATGGGAGAGGCGGAGATCAGAGGCCTCTGGTCTCCGGGCGGAGTCCCGGCTCCATATCAACATTCTGGAGCTCCGGGCGATCCGGCTTGCACTCAAGGCATTCCTTCCCTCTGTCAAAGGGAAGGTAGTGCAGGTGTTCACAGACAACACCACCGCCATGTGGTACTGCAACAAACAGGGCGGGGTGGGGTCTTGGACCCTTTGTCAGGAGGCTCTGCGCCTCTGGACATGGCTGGAACATCAGGGCATGTTCCTGATGGTTCAACACCTGGCAGGTTCTCTGAACGCCAGGGCGGACGAACTCCAGCCGCAGGTGCATGATGGATCACGAATGGCGTCTTCACTCGGAAGTGGCGCAAGGACTCTTTCTACAGTGGGGAGAGCCTTGGTTAGATCTATTCGCCACCGAAGAGAACGCGCAATGTCATCAGTTCTGCGTGTTGGAATTTCCAAGGCGGCACTCGCCGGCGACGCTTTTCGTCGCGAGTGGAGTTGCGGTCTGTTGTACGCCTTTCCGCCTATACCACTTCTACCCAGAGTGTTGAAGAAGATTCGGCACGACCGGGCCCAAGTCATTCTTGTGGCTCCGGACTGGGCTCGAAGAGTTTGGTATCCCGAGCTACTCAATATGAGCATAGATCCCCCGATCCGTCTGCCTCTTCGGGAGGATCTTCTGTCGCAGCAGCAGGGGACGGTCCTCCACCCGAACCTGTCCAGTCTACACCTGCTTGCGTGGAGATTGAGCGGCGGCAGTTGATTCCTTTCGACTTGCCTCCCGAAGTTTGTGATGTGATTCTGGCAGCCAGGCGTCCCTCCACTAAGGTGGTATACGCCTGCAGGTGGAACAAATTTGTGGCATGGTGCACAGCAAAGGCTGTGGATCCCCTTTCTGCCCCTCTTTCTGAGGTCCTTCTGTTCCTTCTCTCTCTGGCCCAACAGGGTTCTGCCCTGGGTACCATCAAGGGTTATCTTTGTGCTATCTCGGCCTTCCTCAGGCTCCCTGATCAGCCCTCCCTTTTCAAGTCCCCTGTTAACAGGTTCTTAAAAGGCATTACTCACCTCTTCCCTCCTGTTCCGTTTGTGATGCCTCAGTGGGACTTGAACTTGGTTCTTACCTTTTAATGTGCGCTCCCTTTGAGCCTCTGCATAACTGTCCTCTTCGTCTTCTGACTCTGAAGACAGCCTTTCTGGTGGCCATCACCTCCGCTCGGCGGGTGAGTGAGCTCCAGGCTCTATCTTGCAAACCTCCCTTTCTGTCTGTTCATCCAGACAAGGTTGTTCTTCGGACGCGTCCGTCCTTCTTGCCAAAGGTGGTTACTGCTTTCCACATTGGGCAGACCATCACTTTGCCCACCTTCTTTCCGCCTCCGCATCCTTCCAGAGAGGAAGAGAGGCTCCACCGTCTGGACCCGAAAACGTGCGCTCTCCTTCTATATCGACCGCACAAAACACTTCCGGGTGGATGACCAGCTCTTTGTTGGCTACGTGGGCGCCAAAAGGTCGGGCGGTGCACAAGAGGACCATCTCCCGCTGGGTTACCTTGTGCATCAAGACCTGCTATTCTTTGGCCAAGAAGGAGCCTCCTGTTGGGCTGCGTGCCCATTCCACCAGGGCAACGGCTGCTACCACGGCCTTGGGCCGCGGTGTTCCGCTGCCGGTTATCTGTCAGGCAGCTACGTGGGCCTCGCTGCACACGTTTACAAAGCATTACTGCCTTGACAGTCAGGTCCGGAGGGACGGCTTCTTTGGCCGTTCTGTCCTCCAGGACTTCCTTGTCTGATCTTTGTTCGCAGACCCACCACCGGGGTTGGTATTGCTGGGGTATCTATTCTAAGGTAAGGAATCTGTCACTAACGTGTCTCTTTCAGATGCACAAGTTACTAACTTGTGTAACAATATATCTGTAAGAGACAGTAGTTAGTGACAGATTCCTTACCGCCCCACCCATCCTCCCCGTTCTGCGAACTGATTTCTAGGGTTAAGGACATCCCTTTCAGGGCCCTAGTATTTTTCAGACACCTGTGTCAGCTTCTTGCATGGCTCTGCGTTCCTGGCGCGGAAAGTCGTGTACAGAACTGACGTCAGCGCGCAGGGCGGCGCCTAAGTACTGCCCTCGACGTCATCCCGGCGATCACGACGCCGACGACGGACGCGGAGCCGCACGACGCCGCCTACAGACGCGCAAGGGTACTGCTACGCAAAACTTTCCGGATCCAGCCTGACGCCTGGGGATATTCTAAGGTAAGGAATCTGTCACTAACTACTGTCTCTTACAGATATATCGTTACACAAGTTAGTAACTTGTGCATCTGGATTTAACCAACATTTCAACCAAAAAATCAATGGACGTAATGCAAGGATGTCGCTAATATAGGGAACCCCCAGTTCTTCATGCACTGCTAAATTGGAGGTCCCCTGAGGGACACACAGAAGGCGTTTTAAAAATTATTTTCCACCACTTGCAGAGGATCTGCAGCTGTATATCCCCATATCTCGCTTCCATAAGTGGCAATGGAGAGACTTTTAGCCTTATAAACTTGTAACATGGCCCCAGTTGGTTTTTTCCCTATTCTTGATGAAAATTTAAAAATGGCCGCATTGGCCCGAACCACTTCCCCTTCTTCTCAATCTGGGGTCCCCATTTTAATTTGTTATCAATGAGAACCCCCAAATATGAGAACTTTCGTGGGAGGGACCACAATTGAGTCAATTGCAAATTTAAAGGGCTTCACAGGTTGCTTACCTATTCTCAGCACATAGGACTTGGAATTGTTAATTGACAGGTCCCGTTTACCCATGTACCCCGCAAAAGCCTTTAAAAGAGATTGTAAACCAACCTCTGTTCTGGATAGAAGGACGGCATCATCTGCATAAAGCAATATCGGGATGCCGCGACGGCCAACATACGGGTAATCAACCCCGGTTTCCAGTAATTCCTGTTCCAAGTCGTTAAGATAATAGTTAAACAAAAAGGGGCTAAAATGCAACCTTGACGGACGCCCTTTTAATATCAAAATTCTCAGTGACACGCAAATCCTGGGCGAACCTAACATTTGCCTGGGTAGAATTATGGAGATCCACCAGGAAGTTCACTAGGCTAGGATCCACACCTAGTTAGCCTCAGGATCTGCCACAGTTTAGTTCTGTTAACACGATCAAAAGCTGATGACAGATCCATAAAGGCACAAAATATGGACCCCGAGCGTGCTATAGTATATTTACTGAAAATCATAAGAATATTTAAACACTGGGCAATTGTGGATCGACCGGGCGAAAACCATATTGGACATCTGACAATATTTCGGTTTCCTCTGCCCAGGTTTGCAGCCGCTGTAATAATATCCGACCCACCACCTTAACTGTTGAATCTAAAAGGGAGATGGGTCTATAACAATGGGGGCTACCCCGGTCGCCCTTTTTAAAAACGGGGACCATGGTGGAAATAGCCCAGGAAGAGGGGCATCCAATTTTTGCTGCAGCATTAAAAACATTAACCAAGATGGGGGCCCAAAAAGAAGGGTCAGATTTAAATAAATCTGGGGGAATCCCATCTGGTCCAGGGGCCTTTTTAGCAGAGAGCCCTTCAATCCCTGCAATAACCTCATCAATACTAAAAGATAAAGCTGGAGCATTTAAATCTATTATCTCTGGGCCACAACAATCAGAGGGACAGTCAAAAATAGTTTTAAAATGGGACACCCAGTCCTCTTCTGTAATAAAGGCTCCTAAAACGGGGTCCCTATCCCTACCAATGTCCGGGCGATTCACCACTTGCCAAAATTTGGAGCTATTTTTCAATACACTTGCCTCGATAAGATCCCGCCAGGCTTCATCTTTTAGTTTTGTCTTGCGCCTCGCTAAAGCGGCCTTATATTCTCTACGATAGTTACAGACCACTGATTGTATTCTAGGTATAGATGCAAGAGCTGCCTTCAACTTACCAGCTGCTCGAGTACAATCAGAGTCAAACCATTTAGGCCCTAGATTTCTGGCCCTTACGGCCGGCGCACTTAAAAGGTCTCCCATCTTCCCTGCTAGGGTCACAAAAGCTGCCAACAGATGATCTGGGGACGAACAGGGATTTTGACATGTTAAAAGTTCAAGGGCACATAACCTATTAACCTTGTCATAAAACAGCTTGGGATCAATCTGTGTCCATTTCAATCTGCGTTTATTGTCAGTCAGAGTCATAACGCCCCTTGTGGCTGCTCCTTCGATATGACTAATGAGTGATCCGGCTATATGAGCACAAAGCGGGTTATGATCACTAAAAATACTCTCATCAATAGAGAAACCTGTGATCCACAACTGCAAGGGGGAGGAAATTAATATGTAGTCAATAAAAGATCCTGTCCTAACCCCTTTGTAGGTTGGAGTTAAAAATTTAATGTTTGGGGCCACGAGAGCCATCAGACACACCATGTTGAACTCCTGGATCATGTTGTTAATCAATTCCCTTGTGTGTGGTGATCAAAATGGAAACCACTCCTTCGCGGGCATCCCAGTTCAGATAAACAGGACACCGCAGGGTTACCACATGGGTGGGCATTAAAATCCCCAGAGACCAAAAAATCAGAAACTGGGAATCTGTTAGGACGTCTAAAAAGGAGCATAAGGCAGCTATATTACAATCACGTACGGGGCTGGATACTGCGTTATAAAAATTAACCAGTCCCCATCTGATGCCTCTGGTGTTAAAAAATAGCACCAATATCCCTCCACACCGAATAGGAACAACCTGGATCTGGCTGTCTAAGGCCACAGATACATATGTAACTAAGCCCCCTTTTGCTCTCCCACTGGAAGACGGGGTAGCGGGACAAAATAAGCCTTATATCCTTCTAAAAACAAATTACTTTCAACCAGCCAGGTTTCTTGAAGACTGATTATCTTAAACTCTTTTAAGAAATTGACTAAAGAGGGATCTCGAAATTTAGTTGCCAGCCCAGCAATATTCCAAGAGATAAAATTGCGAGAGGTCACTACACTTGGCCTCCCCACGGCATCAACTAAGGGCACTGCATTGTGACCACCCCCTGGCTCCTGTGTTACTATTGGCAATAGTCAGTCGCAGTCTTCTAGTCCACTTAATGCAGAAAATCTGTTTTGTACTTCCAAAAAGGAGTAGTGGCCGGCTGAACCTGCGGGAAGAGTGGTTGATGCATTCTAACTACTGTCTGTGCGGCTGGTACGGAACTATACAACCTTCCTGGTCCAGTATTTGTCCTTACATTATAGTCAATAGGACATGTGGAAACCCTGGGCTTATAAAAACCCAAGGGGAAAGTTCTGATAGCACCTGAGGGGGATTGCGGTTAGCGCCCTTATGAAGGATTCTAGCCACTAAATTAGGGTTATTGAAATTCACAATAATACAATCTTTAATACCCACTTTAGCAGATGGCCCCACCCAACTCACCCTACGTGCCATGATGATGTTGTTAGCAATACTCGGACCAGTAGCTGTATTTTGGGCAAACCAATGTGTTAATTTGTTTTTAGTTGATTAAAATCCTCTATAGCCCCTCTTTCAAGCGGTGGAACATCCCCTAAAACAACAACATAGGGGGTAGATTCAGGTGGGAGGTTAATTACAGGAAGACAAGTTGATTGAGAATCCCGAAGTGCTAACCCTGTCAAATCCTTCAATCTAGGCGTCACTACCCTAGATGGATAACGAGAAATCACTCCACCACGACTACTAGTGGTAACTTTATCGTTATTTGATTCCATTGGGTCTATGACCGCCTCAACATCCCCCTGCAGTGCATTTCCCACTACTGCATCCCTAGGGGAAGCTAGTGGGTTAAAGTATTCCCCAGCTTCAGGACTTCTTTCCCCTCCTAGCCTTGTTACTGAAGCAAGCGCCTCTTTCGCTGACATGTTAAGGAGAGAGTCTAGGGTTTTGGAGTTAACTCTTCCTTCTATGGAAAAGTCTACTGATCTCCTGATCGACCTCCTCTGTCAAGGTCAGACGGTTGGAGCCTGTTCTCCGATATAGTGAGTCCCTGTACAACACTTGGTTGGGCACTTGGGCTAAACCTGATACGGGCGTCCATGTGGACAATTGTATATCTAGCAGGCAACAACCGGGTCGTGGAGATCAGACTTGTCGCCTCGTAGTTTGGTGGTAGAGGCTGCTTCAGCCTAACAAAATATAGATTCTCTCCCTAATGTTCCACCAGACAGAGATTCTAGGGGACGAGATGCGTGTGGCAGGCATATTTTCTCTACTACTAGTTCTGCTTTGAGATCCATTAACACGTCTTGTGTTCTTGGGCGTTTTTCCCACGCATTGTGGGATCCATTACAATCTGTTGCCATCGCTTCCAGATGACCTCTGATCCAATCTTGATTCCGGATGGCTAGCAGGCAGCTAAACTGATCATTAGATGTGGCATGGATACCACTGATTGAGTGGGTCGGCCCATGGCATCCTCTGTGGCGCTCGTAGTCGTGCCTGGTTGTGTTCCTCAGGCTTTTCAGAGGCTGTCCAAGCTGCTTTGGTTGATATGCCATTTTATGGCACCCATCTTTTTGGTGCCCAGGCCGACTTGGCTTTGCGGCGTTTCCGCGACAGTCGAGGTGACACAGAATCCGAATTTCACTCTTTCTAATTATCTGCCTCTTTTGGGTTTTTTCCTTATACTGGGCTTGTTTGGGATCTTTTATTTCTTACACGGCTGTCCATGTTATGGCAGTAAAATCGTTCGTCCTTTGTCAACACAACCAATATATAACCCAAATACACATTAAAAACACCATCCAATCTCACATAAAGGTGAGATATCACACTCAATTACTCTGGGTGTATTATTTTGTCCAATAGCAAATACCCACCAATAAAATCACATCAATCATAGAAACAATTATAAAAATTCAATTTATTAATACATATGTGCACAAAAGAATTTTATCTTTTAATTGTATATAAAAAAGGGGGAAGGAATGTGTTATTAAAAATCATCATTTTTTACTAAAAACATCACATATTAAAACCATAATCAGTACAACAATTCATCAAAAACAGTAATCAAAAGATAGCAGCAATAGAGAAAAATAGCAGCATAAGAGAAGACCGATAAAACTAAAAGACATTCAAATTTGTCATTCAAATTCCACACCCGTTATTTTTAATATATTATTGCTATCAGGGGTCGCTGTTTATACGTGAATCGTCAAAAATCAGCAGACCGGCCAAGTAAGATGGCTGAGCGGTCGTGAGCCGCTTCAGCTCCGGACCCCGATGATTGCCCCATGAGCATTCCGCGCACACAGTGAGCCCTGCTTGGCCTGCCTGTCGCCCACAACAGCACAGGAGGTTTCGAGACCCGGGGGAGCGAGAAGCGGACGAGCGGTGGCGAGATTCCTACCTTTTGGGATCGCTCGCCGGACCCCCGAGACCATTAGCGGGATGGCGTAGACGGACGGGACGGAGCCTCTACCATCTCCCATACCCGACGGCGGTGGACACCGGAGGTGCCTTCCCTTGCCACGGATGGAGGAGTAGTCCCTCAACTCTGCGGTCCGGTGAGGAGGTGCCGGGGGCGGACGCCGCGTCCAGCGGACCCGATGGGGTAGGGGTTGCGGCCGACATATCTCCGGCGCCATTTTAGCACTCCAAGGCGGCTGAGGAGAGACGGCGGCTCTATGAAGGGTGCAGAGGAGCAGCAGGGAGGCAGCTGAGGCACACGCTTGGAGCGGGTCGGTCTTCTCTTTGTTCGTCTTCCAGCGCCGTGTGCCAGATGGAGGGGCCGGGGGAGTGTAAGCCATGAGTGCCCCGCCTGACCCTAAGATGGCGGCGGTCAGGGACACGCGATGGTGATCCCCTTGCACCCGGGGCCTTGAGAGGGAGTCGAACGGCGATCAGAGGGGAGCACCCATCAGCATCCACCAGCAGTCCCAAAGAAACGGTCTGAGAGGAGAGGCGTTGAGGCAATCAGCCGGGTGGTGTCATTCTCTGCCTGACTTTAACAGGGCGACCAGTCCACTCTGCAGAGGCCTGGTTTCGCTGCGTGTGGCGACCACGCATTTCCTCGGGGCCACCAGTGCCTGCACAGTAGTAAGCACTGGGGAGCCTTGACCTTGCAGGGCGGCGACCTTATGCCTCCCAAGAAATCTGCGAACAAGGTTTCCCGCTACTTTAAGTCTGCCGAAAAAGATATCCCCTCAGCGGAGACCAGCCACCCGCAGACTATGGCGCTCACCCGTGAGGACCTGGTTGCCGCCCTCCGTGACTTCAGGGCAGAGCTCTGCCTGGAGATCAAACAGGACTTGCGCTCCTCCGTGGAACAGATGAAAGCCGACCTCACCGAGAAAATGGCGACTCTACGCCAGGATGTGGATTCCGTGGGCTCCAGAGTGTTGGAGGTGGAGGAGCAGACACAAGAACTGACGACGACCACCGCTAAAATGCAAGACTCCCATCAGGGCCTCCAGGCCCAGCTCCAGCAAGTGCTGTTGAAGGCGGAGGACTGGAAAATAGAACCCGGCGAGAGAACATACGAATCCGGGACCTGGAGATGGGGGCGGAGGGGCCCGATCTCGAGGCATTTGTGACGGGCCTCTTTGCGGAGCTCCTGGCCCCCCAACAACTGAAGCTCGAATTGGACCGGGTCCATCGCGTGGGCACTCTACAGGCTGGAGGCCGCAAGCGCCCAAGAGACGTCTTGGTTAAGCTACACTCGTTTAAAACGAAGGAGGCTATCTTAGCTGCAGCGAGAAAGAAGAAGGAGGTGTCCTTTCAAGACCACAGGTGCTCCCTTTACCAAGATCTGGCCCCCTCCACCTTGGCCAGACGCCACTCGCTGAGACCGATCACCGCCAAGTTACAAGAAGAGAACATTCGTTACCGTTGGACATTCCCCTTTGGCCTCGCATTCGAGTATCGAAACAAATCACTCCACGTGACAGAGCTTCCCGACGGCGTACGCATCCTTGGTCTCCCTATCCCAGAAGAGGCGTCCACGTCAGGCTCCCCTGCGGAGGCGGAGAGAGCCAGGAGAGGCTCCAGGCCTTGGCACACGGTCACGAAGTCACGATGAATCATGATAGGCCCAACTAAGGACCCCGTCTCTACACAATTGCCGCTCCCCTGAGGTCTCGGACCGGGTTATCTTCCTGGGAATCGATGGTGCTCCCTCCGGATGGGACCCAGGCTGGGGGGACGGCTGGCCTGAGATCATTTGAACTGAAGATCGAACAATACGGACACTGAGGTTTTTATTTTCTATCCTCCTCTGACTCGTATTGAAAAGCTCACTAGTCACTATGATATGGCAATCGGGGGGTGCGGGCCTTGCCCGTGCTACCCACAATTCTTCCTCTTTCTTTTGGAAGCATCACGAGCCGTGGACCCGTTGGTCCTCCGGCTTTCAGTTTAGGGGTTTGTTGGGGGTTCTTTTGGGGGGGAGGGTGGGGTCCTGGTGGTGAAGTCTGGGTTTTATTGTCTCTTTTTTTTATGTCCCTGGGTACTCCGTGGGAATGGGTGGGAAGACTTTGAGGACATGACACCGACGGGTGGGATAGAGTACATCTCAGTGAGAGAGGCCACCAACGCATGCTCAAGGGGGCCGTGGATCACAAGGGGAGGGGGAAGGGTTCAACCAATCCAATGGTTACTGTAGCGTCGTGGAACGTCAAAGGGTTGAACTCCCCCCAGAAACGTCAGAAAATATGGAAATATCTTGTAGATCACGGATTGGATGTAGTGGCTCTCCAAGAGACTCACCTCAAACGATCTGAGGTCGCGAGGCTCCGACATAGGGAGTATCCCCTGATCTATACCTCCTCGGCAACCACTAAACACAATGGAGTGGCGCTACTTTTTCGTAGCACAACTAAGTTTCAGCCCGAAGCCACCAAAACAGATCGGGAGGGGAGATTACTTATGGTGAAGGGACGGCTGAAGGGCATATTATGCACGTTTGTTTCCCTGTACGCTCCCAATTCAGGCCAGGCCGTTTTCCTTTCCACTGCTCTCGACCTATTAGGGGGATTTGCAGAGGGCCCCATTATATTGTTAGGAGACTTTAATCTAACCTGGCACGGGTCATTGGACAGTTCCCACTCGACACGGGCACCTACCGGCTCTTTTTCCAAAGGGGTCAAACAGAAAATACTTGCGCTCGGCCTCTGCGATGCCTGGCGCTCCCTTCACTCCACCACCAAAGACTACACGCACTACTCACACGTCCACCAGACATACTCCAGGATTGACTATAGTTTCATCAGCCAAACCTTGCTGGGGCCGCTACAGGCAGCGCAAATACTGCCGATCTCTATCTCCGATCATAGCCTGATCACCATCAGTCTGGACTGGATCGGTCCTAAATCTAGCTCCCCCAGATGGTATTTCCCGTTGGCGCTTACACTGGATAGGGCCCTCGGGGAGGAACTAAGGGCGTCCATCACAGACGACTTCACTCGTAACATTCCACAAGACACATCCCCGCAGAACAATTGGGACGCCTTCAAGGCAGTGCTACGGGGAAAATGCTTCCAACTCAATGCAACCCTAAACAAACAGAGGACGAGAGAACGCGTAGCTCTCGAGCAGGAGTTACAGATAGCTGAACAGACACACAAAGCCACACCCACGCGCGTGTCGCTGCGACATCTCACTGCCCTCCGAGGCAATCTACGTTCTATATACACTAATAGAGCAGAATACACTCTGTTAAAGCTTCGTCAAACGTCTTTTGCGCAGGGTGACAAGGTGGGTTCACATCTGGCTCGCCAACTCAGGGTAAAGAGGGAACGTGAATATATTGGGGGCATTTTGGACCACAGGGGCCAACTCACACACACCGACACCGCTAAAGCCAACCTTTTTGGTGATTTCTATGGGCAGCTTTACCAAGGTACTACCCCCGATTCGATTTCACAACAACAATACCTTGACTCTGTGACGCTTCCGCAAATTCCCCCTGCGACAGCCGACTCGTTGGATTCCCCCATCGCCCAGGAGGAGGTGAGGGAAGCTATCGCAAGGCTCAAACTACATAAAGCCCCGGGACCCGACGGCCTAACGGCTCAATTCTTTAAATGCTATGCCTCTGAACTAGTCCCCCATCTACCACTTTATTTCAGGCCGTAGCTCAGGATGCACGAGTTTCTCGTTCAATGGCTGAGGCTGTGATAACGGTGATTCCCAAGCCGGGGAAAGATCCCCAACTATGTGGCTCGTACAGACCCATAGCTCTCCTTAACCTCGATGCAAAGCTCTACTCCGCGATCCTGGCGGCCAGACTCGAAAACCTGTTGGTCGACTTAATCCACCCGGACCAATAGCGTTTTATAAAAGGCAGGCAAACACACGATAATATCAGACGCACCATCCATCTGATTGAGAAAGTATCCAAATTTAAGATTCCTGCAGTTCTGGTGGGCTTGGACGCGGAGAAGGCTTTCGACAGGGTGGACTGGTCCTTCCTTTTTTTATCAATGCGTAAATTTGGTTTCGGGGACACATTTCTTAACATGGTCAAGGCCAACTACGATCTCCCACTCTCACGGGTCACGGTCAATGGTTGTAGTTCCCTTCCCTTTTCGTTGAGTAGGGGTACCAGGCAGGGGTGTCCGCTTTCCCCCCTTTTATTTGCTCTCAGTATCGAACCCCTAGCAGCCAAACTTAGGTCAAACGATGAAATTCGAGGCATTCAGTTTAGTGGCGTGGAACATAAAGCATCTCTTTTTGCCGATGACATTTTGCTTACACTTACGAACCCTGCCTCTTCACTACGGGCGGTACAAGAAGAACTAAATCAATTTGAACGGGTGGCGGGTTTTAAAGTAAATTTGTCCAAATCATCCATACTTAACCTTACTCTTTCTACTGCTGAGGCAAATGGATTAAGGAACCAGACTGCCCTACAATGGGCCAAACACTCCTTGCTGTACCTGGGGGTACAGCTTACGGCTAAGCTTAGCGACCTCTACAAGGCTAACTACCCACCTTTGCTGGAGCAACTACAGCAAGACCTTAAGAGATGGTCCCCACTATACCTCTCATGGCTCGGACGAATTAACACGGTCAAAATGTCAATTCTGCCCAAATGGCTCTATATGTTCCAAGCCCTACCTATCGCACTTGACCGGAATCTATTGCCACATCTTCGTTCATTGATCACTAAATTCATTAGGCAGGGAGGGAGGGCGCGCTTACCGTATCATGTGCTAAGACGCCCAAGGAATAAAGGGGGATTGGCTCTGCCTGATTTCGCATTATATTATCAGGCCTCACAACTAAGAGTGGTGACGGAGTGGTCCGCGAGGGAGTCGGACAAACATTGGTTGCATATGGACCGCTCGGTTGTAGGAAGATGCATTTGGGATGTCCTTTGGAAACCAAGGGGAGATCGGCCCACAAACGCTTACATTAGCACCCCCACACGTACCACCTTGACCGTCTGGGACCAACTCACAAGGCGGGAGGGTTGGACTTCATTTCCCTCCCCCTATACTCCAATACATTTTAACCCGGCGTTCCCACCAGCGCTACGCGAGGGGCCCTTCGATTGCTGGAGGGAGGCTGCATAAAACTTTCAGATTTGTTCCATAACTATGACATACTGACAGTTGTAAGAGAGAATTCGCGCTTCCTCATAGTGAATACTACCACTATCTCCAGCTTAAACACTGGGTTACACTCCCGCAAATTAGAGAGGCAGCTACTAGGGAACTAACACCCCTGGAGCGAATGGTGATACACAAGGCAGGTACCATGAAAGGCGCTATCTCCTCCCTTTACGAAATACTTCTGAACACATTACACGCACCCCGTGCACGCTACATGTCCTTCTGGGAGCAAGTCCTAGGCAGAGATGTCACCGAAGATGAATGGAAACACGTCTGGGGCGACATCACTAAACACAACAAGTCCATGGCTCTACTGGAAGCCCACTACAAGACGCTACATGACTGGTATTTGTACCCTACCAAGCTCCGACGAATATTCCCCGATACCTCTGATCTTTGTTGGCGGGGTTGTGGGCTCCAGGGAGACTTTCGCCACATCTGGTGGGACTGCCCGAGCATTCGCCCCTTCTGGGAGGAAATTCTCTCCCACCTTAAAGACATGCTGGGATATCCCATCCCCGCCACCATTGAGTATGCCCTCCTGGGCATCAGGGACCCGGCTTTAGAGCACCAAACAAACGCTGACAAGGCGATCATATGGACATGCTTGGGGGCGGCGAAACTCACCATAGCAGCTTCATGGAAAAAGACAAACACCAGCGATCTCGCTGTGGCACACCCGTTTATGGAGGATCCTCTCCATGGAACGCTTGGCGGACATTTTTAGGGATAACTATGAGGGCTTCAAGCATAAGTGGGGCCCACTGGTCACCTTCCTTTCCCGGGGTCTGCCATCTGCAGTATGTCCACCCTCAGTAAGGGCTATGCACCTTTTTCAAGTTTAAGACGACCTCGGTCTGACCAGGAGTAGATCGGCCCCTAGGGCGCGAATGGAGGAGTTCCCACGCGGCATTTTTTTTTTTTTTAATCCATGGTAATACTCATGCTTCTCAGGGTTATACGGCACACCTTCTTCACCACCGGGATGGGAGGGGGGTATGTTTTGGGGGGGAGGGCAAGGGGTATTTTAAGGGTAGGTTCCAGGTTGGAGACCTTCCTCAGGGGTTTGTTTTACCGAAAAATGAGCATCAGTTATCTTGCCGGGGGGCTTGACATGGCCTAGAGTTATTCGAATCTGAGAATCAAAATGGCTGAATGTTCTGCAACCCCGGGGCCTGCGCGCCCCTCTGTGGTTATGCTGTCACTGTGACCTTTTCTTGATGCTTAATAAAAATGAGTTAATGAAAAAATCTGCAGACCACTGGATTACACGGGTTGCATGGATCTTAGGGCGTCGACGCGTTTCGATGGATATAATTTATAAAACCATCTTTTTCAAGACAATAATTAGAAGTCTCTCTCCTAGTTAAAAAGAATATACAATACAACAGAGCATTAATATACCTGCACATAAAAAACCACCACAGAATAAATCTATACAATCCACTAGATATTTAAAAATTATTATGCACGTCATTTTAATAAGAACAACATTAAAAAGAGAATTTGTTTTACATTTTTTATGTCTATTTTGTAATTTACATTTCATTAGTGCAACGTTTACCATTGGACAAACCCACCCTATCCTTTTCATACCATCCAAACTTCAACAGGTGTTATCCTCATTCTTAAATTCTATGTTTCAGATCCTCCAAACAAACAACCTACCTATTCGGTTATCCTATGGTGTATACATCCACACTAACATCTCCAAATATTTCAAAGGGAGTCCTTATATAAATCACTGGATTCTCCACTTTCTACTGAAATAGTAAAAAGAAAATATAATGTAAGCAACAGGTTCCATGGGTCAAACTCGCCTCCCAGGTCACTCTGTTTATTCCACACATAGTGGCCATTATAAACCAGGCTTCTCACCTTTCATTAAACTTTATTAAGGACGTAGATGGAGTATCCTCAATACTCCTCAGTATACTAATTTCCGAAAAATGGCGTCCCAAGTTGATTCTGGATAGGATTAAGGACCAAATTTCTCTGTCCCTACACAGGTTATACCTTGTGTAATTCCAAGCTGAATATAGAGAAAGATATACAAGATAGACCCAAATTCAACCATTCTTGTCTTTATGAATAATTGTTCAAATTGTATATTCATTACTTCACTCTACAAGGAGAGGTATCCTTAGTGTACACTCTCCTCAATCACTAAATGACACCTCATTCTCTCTACCACCCTTACTAAATTAAAAAACAACTACTAATTATACACCTATTTATGTGTATTGTCTACAACATAGCCCGGGAGAGAGGTACCGAAATTAATAGTAACGCAGAAATCTTCGATTTAAAATAGCATCTACAGCAATTCAAAGCGGTAATCGGCGTCTTTGACCAAATCATATATTAAATAAACCGCCATCTCCTAGTCGATACCCCGCCCCCACTACAAGTCCTCCATTGATCCTACTACCTTACCTTCCAACACCTGGATTGTGCAGCGTATCAGAACCACTCTTCTGCTGTTCGACCGGGATGATCACATCCACTATTACCCGGTCATCTTTTAAACTCTGTTACCCGACATCCAGGTGGCCACGTCAAAGGATCACGTATCACGTGACGCGACAAGCACATAATAAAATCGCGTGTCACGTGATATGGCAAAACAAGCCTGGAATTTTTTTATTATATATATACACCTAAAATTGCGCGACCATCTTTGAATGTTCTAACTCACTCGAGTGACCAGCATACTCACACCCGTTATACCCCAATAGACTTATGAACATCACTATTCGACATGAAAAAATGGGCACATAAAAGGGTACTATGTCACGCAGCTCAAAAAAAGAATGATAGATTCGCGTGTCACGTAATTGCGCTAACTGCACCTAAAAAGGTATTATAGAGAAAATGTTTGTGCGGCCATATTTAAGCGTCCTATCTCAATCTCATCGCCCAAAGTGATCACACCCACTTAGCCCCGATAGGCTTCTGCACTTCACTGCCCAGTATGAAAATGGGCACATAACAGGGTCACCTCTCACGTGACATGACAAGCACATAAAAAAATCGCGTGTCACGTGATGAGGCAAGCGTGCCTCAAAGTTTCTTGTACAGAAAATTACACGGCCATATTGGAACGTCCTATCCTTCGCTAACTTAGTCCAAATATTCTACCAGTTTCCTCAATGACTCCTAAATGTAAAATAATCGCCCAATAATTTAAAACTGAGTGATACATTCAGAAAAACTCGTAATGAATCAAAATTAACTTATGATAGACATCCAGTCTTCTTTGGTATTCAATCCTTTTTGTACTGTATTTAATTTGCAAATAAACCATTGTTCTCTGAGTTTCCGTTTTTTGTCTAGGTCACCCCCTCTCTTGTTACCACTAATCCGTTCTAAAATAAACCATTTGAACTCACTAAATTTATGACTAAGATTATTGTAATGTTCTGTGAGTGGTGCATTTACCTTATTCGTCCGTAGGGCAGATTTATGCTCAAGGAGTCTAACTCCGAGTTCACGACCCGTCTCACCTACATACCCCAATCCACAGGGGCAGATCAAGAGATAAATCAAATTTTTACTACGACAATTGTTAAGTTCTTTACTAACAATGTCCATCCCATTAAATTGTAAATTCTTCGCAACTATGCAACACTCACAAATGGAGCATGTGCCACATTTATGGTTACCGATAGCTGGAGTACCTCTTATAGTCGTTTGTCTCTGCACATTGGGATCTCTGTAAGTCTGTACTAAAGAATTTTTAATATTCCTGTTTTTTCCTATATGCAAACAGTGGTTTCCGTAGTTTAATATCCTGTCCATCATTTAAAATTTTCCAATTTTTGTTAACATTTTTAATCTGATTGCATTTGTTAGAAAATTGACTAACAAACACAATTTGATCTTGCCTTTCGTTATTATCACTCCTTTTATTCTGGTTCAACATATATTCCCGATCATAGTATTTGGCTCGCTTGAAGGATTGTTTAATCAATTTTTTAGGGTATCCACGTTCGATCAGTTTCACCTTAAGGGTCTCAGCATGCAAGTTAAAATCATTAATAGTTGAACAATTTCGACGCAATCGAAGAAATTGCCCAAAGGGGATGTTATCCCTTTGTGCTTTTGGGTGAAAACTCCCATAATGGAGGAGTGTGTTTTTATCGGTCGGTTTTGTATACAATTCTACTTCCAAAACTCCTTTAACCTCTTTGATACAAATGTCTAAAAAGTTAACCTTCTCCTGGCTGTACTGGGCTGTAAATTTCAAATTTGGATCACCCAAGTTGAGCCACAGAATAAAGTCCTCAAGATCTTCTTGGTTCCCTTCCCAGATGAAAATTATATCATCAATGAAACGGCACCACTCACATATGTTCTCAAAGAATGGTGCCGCCTCATTAAAAACATGCTTAACCTCAAATTCACCAACATACAGACAAGCCAGACTGGGAGCACATGTGGCTCCCATGCTGGTGCCCTTCACTTGTTGAAAAAGGTGATCTAGTTCTCTAGATTCTGCCTGTTGGTGACACCCAATGTGGTGTTACTGCAGTTAGCAGGCATTTTTTAAATACGGTCTATGACTGGTTATGTCCCCTTTTTGTGTGTTACGAGGATACCTATTGAATAGGTATTCTTTCCCTTTTTTCTCGCTCAAGAGGTTGTTTGCTTGTGGTATTTTCTTCCGGTTAGGAAGTTTACCTATGTCACCTGCTCCTTTAGATGCATTTTGGTATGCTGCTAAGCATTACTTTTGACTTTTAGTATCTCTCATAGGGGTCTCTTGTTTATGCCCTTGGTGGGAGCTTCTATTCAGAGATCATGTTTGTACTTTTAAACTATTCTGAGTTTCCACTTCGGTGGAGTTTGGACTCTTCTTGGTGGTCTTGGTTTCTGACTTGTCCGAGGTTTCCACTAGGTCATTCTTTTTTGATCTGTTCTTCAGATGTTTACGGTCCTATGGTGCCTGGGCTGGTTTTCCTTTAAGTTCTGCTACTTTTCTTGATGGTGGTTATAGCAGCTCTGCCATGCTGTGCATTCCTTGCCTCTGCAATGGCTATTGTTGCCTTGATATCTACACCTCTTTCTTGGAGCCTTTACATATGGTTAGGGTCAAGGTCTCTATTTTTGTATGCTTCCATATACATATATCGGCAATGGTTACCTCCAGTTGTTTGGGGAGTTGTATTGTTGCCTACTTATGTTCGTCATGGTTGTTCTGTGAACACTACTTGCGAAGTTACCTGGGATAAATTACCCCTCAGGAGTTCCTATTTACACCCATGGCCTGTATTTTGTGACGACATTTATTCTCTTAAGAAGATATTCACTTCTATGATTCTTTCTCTTCTTTAAGAACATTGAGTTTTCGTCTCCATATATTTCGATATACTAGGGTTGTGGGTGTAGTTACGCTTATCCTGTCTGGAGGTTGGATGTCGCCTACCTCTTTGGGACATTACTTTTTTCCTCTAATCGGCAGTGGCCCCTTTTGTTGGCCTGCAGTCCTTTAAGGTGCAATTGTTTAAACTTATTGTCTGTTGCTCTGTGTGTTCTTATGGAACTATATATTTATATATCCTCATCTGATTTGCAGTTACTTTTCTGTCAAATATCCCAGCTGGATACCTCTTTTTGAGATTGTCAGGGGTTGGGCTGTTCTTCATCTTGACCTTCTGGGCCACGTGTTTTCCTAAGTGTATGCTGTTGGCAAGGCTTCATTTTCCTGTTTTTTTCAGGATTATGGTAGTATCAGCCTCTTAGGATCTTTTTGGTCAGCTAGCATTACCTTGATGCTAAGTGAACCATGTTGATTATTGAGGGTGCACTCTCGCTTTCCTTTTGTTCTCCCTCAATTTTCTGTTGTATAGGTGTCATGTTGGTTTTTCAACCCCATATTGTCTAAGCGTGTATATAGGTATATATGTGTGTGTGTATATATGTTATATATTCACTGAAAAAACCAGAGGTTACAGGGACGTTATAGCTAGGAATTGGCATTTAAAAAAACCTAGAAATTCACTCAAAAACCAAAGGTCACAGGGGTGTTATAGTTAGGCTGACATTTCACTCGTACAAAACCAGTGAAATTCAGCAGTTATAGTTAGCTGAGCTAACTATAACTCACACCCCCACAGTGCACTGCTTATGACCTCACATATTACATCAATCATGACATGGTCAGTGACATCACTAGTGACTGTGAGTGCTTTTAAAAAGTTTGAGTGTTAAATATATATACCAAGGAGTATTGGTGAATTAGTGGGTGTATGAGTGCCTGCATGTATGATTCAGTGGGTGCGTGGCTAACTGTATAAGTGAGGAATTAAGTGTCTTGGTGAATGTATGGGTGATTGACTAGGTTGTGCGAATGTGTGCATCAGTCTGTCAGTTGGTGTCTAACTGGCTGTATAGGTTGGTGAGTGGGTACGTTGGCTGTATGGGTGATTGATTGGTTGTCTGAGTACCTGTATGAATATCTGTGTGGGTGGGTGAGGGAGTGAGTCAGTGGCTCTATGGGTTAGTGAGTGCGTCTGTAATGGGCTGTATGGGTGAGTGAGTGAATGGATGTGTCAGTGGTATATAAGTGAGTAATTGCATATGTGAAAGGCAGTATAGGTTCGTCTTGGAGCATATGAATGACTATGTGCGAGTGAGTGAATGCGAGACTGGCCGTATGGGTGAGTGTGCTTGTCAGTGACTGTATGGGTGAGTGAGTATGTGTTAGTATCTGTATAAATAATTGAGTGGGTGTGTGTATAACTGTATAATGTGAGTAAGTGACTGTGTAATTGACTCTACATGTGACTGACAGTGTGTGAGTGGCTGTATGGGTGTATGACTGAATACATAAGTGACTGTATTGGTGAGTTAATTGGTTATGAGTGGCTGTATGGGTGAGTGAGTGGATGTGTGTGTAGAGCTATGAATCAGTGAGTGGGTTTGTAAGTACTGTATGGACGTGTTAATGGTTTTGAGAATGGTAGTGTGGAAGTTGGAGTGGGTGTATAAAAGGCTATATCTGAAAGAGACACGTTAATGACAGATTCCTTACCTTAGAATATCCCCAGGCGTCAGGCTGGATCCGGAAAGTTTTTGCGTAGCAGTACCCTTGCGCGTCGGTAGGCGGCGTCGTGCGGCTCCGCGTCCGTCGTCGGCACCGCCGGGATGACGTCGCGGGCAGTACTTAGACGCCGCCCCTGCGCGCCGACGTCAGTTCTTTCTTTTTCCGCGCCAGTAAGCGCAGATCCGGGAAGAGCAGTACCCTAGTCATTTTTTGACTAAGTTTTTGGGTGATTTTTTCACTGTTTTCTCAAAGTCTCTCGACTCCGAAGGTGTCGGTAGGGATGCCCGGCTTCAAGCCATGCGACGCCTGTGGTCGAATGATGTCGATCACAGACCCCCATCAGGATTGTCTCTACTGCCTCGGCCGCGACCACGACACGAAGTCATGTTCCGACTGCCGGGCCTTGCATCCGAAGGCTTTGCGAGAGCGGTCTCGAAAGCTCCTCGAGGTCCGGCAGTCGGCTCCGCGCCACGCCAAGCCCCGGTCATGTGAGAGGTCGAGGGGCCGGTCGCAGAGTCCTCATCGGTCGTCGGGGTCCAAGTCTTCGCACTCCTCCGGTAAGTCGAAGTATAAGAAGTCGAAAAAGCGTCATCGCTCGACGACTTCCCCTCGCCGGTCTCGTGACTCGGCTGAGGGTCCTGTCGGCACCGTCCCCGCGGCTCCGGGAGTGCCTGTGGAGCCGCCCCCGCATTACCCGTCCTTTCCGGGTTCGGGGGCGACTCCGGCCGAGATACAGGAGTTCCTGTCAGCCATGGCCCGCCTCTTCGGGCCTCAAGGTCCCCCCGGTGCGCCTTCGGGCCCCGCGGGCCCTGATGGGGTTTCTCCGGCGACTCCGGTCCCGGCGTCGCCTGTCACACCAGCCTCGGTCCCGGCCTCGACCCCGGCTCTGGTGCTGCCACAACCCCGATCGACGCCGGTTGAGCTGACGACACCTCCACCGGCGCCGATCTCTCCGGTGCCGTTCCCGACGCCGCCCGGGGCTCCGGGCGGCGTCGTTCCCCGGTTCTCTCCGGATCCAGACGCGGCGCAGGACCAGCGTTGCTCGACGCCGGCTCCGACGCCGATGGGACCTTGGGTCCCACATGTCCCTCCTCCTTATTTTGAACCAGAATTGGAGGACGCAGAGGACTGGGAGGGGTCTGATGACCCTCTCACACAGCAATGTGAGTTTGATCAGGACTGGGCTGAGGAGCTTGGGGATGCCAGTGGTCTGGACACCTCCCCTGACTCTGGCATGCTGTCTCCTCCTTCTGTGGCAACGGAGGAGGGAGCAAATTTTGCAACGGTGTTGCGTAGAGCAGCTGGGGCCTTACACCTCCAGTTGCCTACAGTGGCTGTCAGGACTAACATCCTGACGGAAGTGCTTCAGCTGGCGGCTACCTCCTCGGAGCCACTGCTGCCGTTTAACGAGGCGCTTTCAGACGTTCTTTTGGGCACCTGGTCCAAGCCCACCACAGGGGCTCCTGTGGATAGGAACGTGGCCCGACGCTATCGCCCTGCTCCGGGCGACCCCCTGTTCCTCTCCCAACACCCCACCCCTGAGAGCTTGGTGGTCCAAGCCTCTGCTTCCCAAAGCGCCTTCCCTACCGCTCCCCAATCCAAACGCCTGGATCAATTTGGGAAGAAGGTCTTTTCTTCCTCCAGTGCTGGCTTGCGGTCCGTCAACACCACTTGCCTCTTGGGCCGATATTCCCACTCCTTGTGGGACTCGGTGACCCAAGTTCTGCCCCAGTGTCCTGAGGAGGTCCAGACACTGCTTTCCCGCACCATTGCGGAGGGAAGAGATGCGGCAAAATACACCATCAGATGTGGCCTTGATACCGCCGACTCGCTGGGCAGATCGCTTGCAACGACAGTGGCGCTGCGCCGTCACGCCTGGCTGAGAACCACTGGTTTCTCGGGTGATGTCCAAAACACTCTTATGGACATGCCCTTTGATGGGATCGGTCTTTTTGGGAACAAAGCAGACCATGCGCTGGAGCGCTTTAAGGACTCGCGGGCTACGGCCAAGTCCCTGGGCCTTTCTGCTGTATGCCCTCCGCAGCCATCTGCTTTTCGCCCCTTTCGTGGCCACGGAAGGGGCGCCCAGTCACGTCCGCTGCCCAGCCACCAGCCCGCGCAGCAAACGTCTTCGCGTGGCCGAGGATGTGGCTCCCGCCGTGGCGGGTCAGGCAACCAGCGTGCGGGTCAGGCCACCAACCCCGCCCCGTCCGCGGCCTCCAAGCCCTCCTAGTCCTTCTTTTCAGGTGCACAGCACGCCAGTAGGGTGCAGGGTCCGCCGTCACCTTCACCACTGGCGTGCCATCACCTCGGACAAGTGGGTCTTGGACATTGTCCGAAGGGGCTTACTCCCTCCCCTTCGAGACCATCCCCCCAGCCATGCCACCTCAATTCCACCGCATGTCAGGGGATCACTTGGTGCTTCTTCAGAAGGAAGTTGCGGCCCTCTTGGCCAAGGGGGCCATCGAGCGCGTTCCGACCTCAGAAGTAGGACGTGGTTGCTACTCCCACTACTTTCTGGTGCCCCAAAAGGACAAGGAGGACATGCGTCCTATCTTGGACCTCCGGAACGTCAATCGCTTCCTCCGGAAGGAGAAGTTCAAGATGCTCACCCTAGCTCAGGTCTTGACTGCCCTCGACCCTGGAGACTGGATGGTAGCGTTGGACTTGCAGGACGCATATTTCCACATCCCCGTCCTGCCGGCCCACCGGCGTTACCTGTGGTTCACGGTAGGCCTCGAGCATTTTCAGTTCACCGTGCTCCCTTTCGGCCTTACCAGCGCCCCTCGAGTGTTCACGAAAGTGATGGCGGTGGTCGCAGCTCATCTGCGCCGGGCAGGGGTTCCAGTCTTCCCCTACCTCGACGACTGGCTGCTGAAGGCGGGCTCGTCCCAGGCAGTCGTCTCCCACCTCCAGACTACGGCCGAACTCCTGCACTCGCTGGGGATCTCCATCAACGTGCCGAAGTCGCACCTGATTCCTTCTCCACAGCTCCTTTTCATCGGAGCAGTTCTGGACACGACGCAGTTTCGGGTCTATCCTCCCGAACGGCGAGTCCGGGATATTCAGGCTATGATTCCGATCTTTCGGCCTCTATCCTGGGTTTTGGTACGGATGACCCTGAGGCTGCTGGGCCTCATGGCCTCCTGCATCCTGCTGGTCGATCATGCAAGATGGCATATGCGGGCTCTGCAGTGGGACCTGAAGTTCCAGTGGGCGCAGCACCAGGGCAACCTATCCGATCACGTCCAGATCTCGGAGGGGACTGCAAAACAGTTGCAGTGGTGGCTCTCGAACCGGCAATGGGTCATGGGCAGATCCCTTCCCCAGCCAGAGCACACAGTTGTGACGGACGCGTCCCTTCTGGGATGGGGCGGTCACATGGGAGAGGCGGAGATCAGAGGCCTCTGGTCTCCTGCGGAGTCCCGGCTCCATATCAACCTTCTGGAGCTCCAGGCGATCCGACTTTCACTCAAGGCATTCCTTCCCTCTGTCAAAGGGACGGTAGTGCAGGTGTTCACAGACAACACCACCGCCATGTGGTACTGCAACAAACAGGGCGGGGTGGGGTCGTGGACCCTATGTCAGGAGGCTCTGCGCCTTTGGACATGGCTGGAACATCAGGGCATATTACTGATGGTTCAACACCTGGCAGGTTCCCTGAACGCCAGGGCGGACGAACTCAGCCGCAGGTGCATGATGGATCACGAATGGCGTCTTCACTCGGAGGTGGCGCAAGGTCTCTTTCAGCAGTGGGGAGAGCCTTGGTTAGATCTGTTCGCCACCGAAGAGATCGCGCAATGTCCGCAGTTCTGCGCGTTGGAATTTCCAAGGCGGCACTCGCTCGGCGACGCTTTTCATCGCGAGTGGAGTTGCGGTCTGTTGTACGCCTTTCCGCCTATACCATTTCTACCCAGAGTGTTGAAAAAGATTCGACGCGACCGCTCCCAAGTCATTCTTGTGGCTCTGGACTGGGCTCGAAGAGTTTGGTATCCCGAGCTACTCAGTATGAGCGTCGATCCCCCGATCCGTCTGCCTCTTCGGGAGGATCTTCTGTCGCAGCAGCAGGGGACGGTCCTCCACCCGAACCTGTCCAGTCTACACCTGCTTGCGTGGAGATTGAGCGGCGGCAGTTGATTCCTTTTGACTTGCCTCCCAAAGTTTGTGATGTGATTCTGGCAGCCAGGCGTCCCTCCACTAAGGTGGTATACGCCTGCAGGTGGAACAAGTTTGTGGCATGGTGCACAGCAAGGCTGTGAATCCCCTTTCTGCCCCTCTTTCTGAGGTTCTTCTGTTCCTTCTTTCTCTGGCCCAACAGGGTTCTGCCCTGGGTACCATCAAGGGCTATCTTTGTGCGATATCGGCCTATCTCAGGCTTCCTGATCAGCCCTCCCTTTTCAAGTCCCCTGTGGTTAACAGGTTTCTTAAAGGCATTACACACCTCTTTCCTCCTGTTCCGTTTGTAATGCCTCAGTGGGACTTGATTCTTACCTTCTTAATGTGCGCTCCCTTTGAGCCTCTACATAACTGTCCTCTTCGTCTTCTTACTCTGAAGACAGCCTTTCTGGTGGCCATCACCTCTGCTCGGCGGGTGAGTGAGCTCCAGGCTCTTTCATGCAAACCCCCCTTTCTGTCTGTTCATCCAGACAAGGTTGTTCTTCAGACGCGTCCGTCCTTCTTGCCAAAGGTGGTTACTGCCTTCCACATTGGGCAGACCATCACTTTGCCCACCTTCTTTCCGCCTCCGCATCCTTCCAGAGAGGAAGAGAGGCTCCACCGTCTGGACCCAAAACGTGCGCTTTCCTTTTACATCAACCGCACACAACAGTTCCGGGTGGATGACCAGCTCTTTGTTGGCTACGTGGGCGCCAAAAAGGTCGGGCGGTACACAAAAGGACCATCTCCCGCTGGGTCACCTTGTGTATCAAAGCCTGCTATTCTTTGGCTAAGAAGGAGCGTCCTGTTGGGCTGCGTGCCCATTCCACCAGGGCTACGGCTGCTACCACGGCTTTAGGCCGCGGTGTTCCGTTACAAGATATGTGTCAGGCAGCTACGTGGGCCTCGCTGCACACGTTTACCAAACATTACTGCCTTGACAGTCAGGTCCGGAGGGACGGCTTCTTTGGCCGTTCTGTCCTCCGGGACTTCCTTGTCTGAATCTGTTCGCAGACCCACCACCGGGGTTGGTATTGCTGGGGTATCTATTCTAAGGTAAGGAATCTGTCACTAACGTGTCTTTCAGATGCACAAGTTACTAACTTGTGTAACGATATATCTGTAAGAGACAGTAGTTAGTGACAGATTCCTTACCGCCCCACCCATCCTCCCCGTTCTGCGAACTGATTTCTAGGGTTATGGACATCCCTTTCAGGGCCCTAGTATTTTTTCAGACACCTATGTCAGCTTCTTGCATGGCTCTGCGTTCCTGGCGCGGAAAGTCGTGTACAGAACTGACGTCGGCGCGCAGGGGCGGCGTCTAAGTACTGCCCGCGACGTCATCCCGGCGGTGCCGACGACGGACGCGGAGCCGCACGATGCCGCCTACCGACGCGCAAGGGTACTGCTACGCAAAAACTTTCCGGATCCAGCCTGACGCCTGGGGATATTCTAAGGTAAGGAGTCTGTCACTAACTACTGTCTCTTACAGATATATCGTTACACAAGTTAGTAACTTGTGCATTGGGATGTGAGTGGGTGCGTCAGATTCTGTGGATGATGTCATCAGTGATGTCATTTGAGATGTCATCAGTTATGTCATCGGTGATGTCACTGACCATGTCATGATTGATGTAATATGTGAGGTCATAAGCAGTGCATTGTGGGTGCGCTAGTTATAGTTAGCTCAGCTAACTATAACTGCTGAATTTCATTGGTTTTGTACTAGTGAAATGTCAGCCTAACCAGAACACCCCTTTAACCTTTGGTTTTCTCAGTGAATTTCGAAGGTTTTTAAATGCTAATTCCTAACTATGACGTGCCTGTAACCTTTGGCTTTTTCTCAGAAAATATATGTGTGTGTGTGTGTATGTATATGTATATATATGTATATATATATATATATATATATATTCACTGAAAAAACCATAGGTTTCAGGTACGTTCTAGTTAGAAATTAGCATTTTTAAAAACCTTAGAAATTCACTGAAAAAACCATAGGTTTCAGGGACGTTATAGTTAGTTGGAGATTTCACTCATAAAAAACCAGAGAAATTCCACCGTTATAGTTAGTTCAGCTAACTATAACTCACGCCCCCGCAATGCACTGCTGATGACGTCACGTATTACATCATTCATGACATGGTCAGTGACATCACTGATGACATCTCAAATGACATCACTGATGACATCATCCACGTGATAATCTGATGCACCTCCTCACACCCTAATATAACCTTTGATACACCCACTCTAAAATACAGACTACCATTTTCGAAACCATAGACACACCAATACCAGTTTCTACATACGCACTCACTGATTCCTAGGTCTACACACACATCCACTCATTCACCCATTCAGTCACTCATACATGTAGTCACTCATCAATACAACACTATGATATGCAGTCATACACCTATACAGACACTCACACACCGCCACTCATCCAGTGTTACTCACACACCTAGTCAGTCATGCAAAGAATCAATCACAGTTCCATTTACTCACCTATACAGTTATAGACACACCACCTCACTTATTCATACAGATACTAACACATACTTACTCTCTTATACAATCACTGATACAAGTACACACTCATCCATACAGCCACTCTCACAATCACTCACTCTCACATATAGTTATTAATATACACCATCACTCACATATACTGCCTTTTACATATGTAGTTACTCGCACATGTAGCACTGAGACATCCATTCGCTCACCAACACACCCACCCACCCATACAGCTGTTTCCACATGCACTCTTGAACCCATACACCCAGTGAATCAACCACTCACACATCTATGCAAAGAGTCACACACCTCCCACACACTCAGGCACCCATACAAATACTCAGGCAACCAATCAATAACCCGTATAGACACTCATGTAGCTACTCACCAACCCATGCAGCAGCTTACACAACAACAGACAGACTGATACAGACATTCACACAGTTTACTCACTAACCCATGCATTCAGTAAGACACATTTAATCACTCACTTATACAGTCAGTCATGCACCTACTAAATCCTCCATCCAGACACTTATACACCCACTCATTCTTCAATACACCTTGGCAAATATTTTTAAAACATATTTAAACTTTATAGAAACAGAAACAGTCAGTGGACGATGTCATCAGTGATGTCATCAGTGATGTCACTGACCATGTCATGAATGATGTAATATGTGACGTTATCAGCAGTGCATTACGGGGGCGTGAGTTATAGTTAGCTGAACTAACTAAAACGGTGGAATTTCTCTGATTTTGTACGAGTGAAATCTCCAACTAACTATAACGTCCCTGAAACCTATGGTTTTTTCAGTGAATTTCTAAGGTTTTTTAAATGCTAATTTCTAACTATAATGTAACTGAAACCTATGGTTTTTTCAGTGAATTTCTAAGGTTTTTTAAGTGCTAATTTCTAACTATAACGTCCCTGAAACCTATGGTTTTTTCAGTGAATTTCTAAGGTTTTTTAAATGATAATTTCGAAATATAAAATAGCAGTCTCGTTTTCAGAGTGGTGGAGAAAGGTGAGCGTGGCCTCCAAACACCTTTTAGCAATCCCACTGTGTGGGATTTACTGGAGGTAACAGGAGGGGTAGTTAGCCCCAACGTCAACCTTGGGGGCCAACTACCCCTTTTATTACCTCCAGTAAGTTCCACACAGCAAGATTGCTAACTTGTTATGAGGCCCCGCCCCCTCCCTGCACCACTGTGCAAATGCGCCCCCTGGCACGTTTTAAGTTGGGGGAATAAGTCCCCTTGAATCCTGAGGGTCCCTGAGGTCCAACTAGCCCACCAGGTATCTCCAGTAAGCACCACAACGCTGCGTTGCAGAGAGGTGTAAAAAGGGGCGTGGCCTCGGACCACCACTCTGCAACGCAGCCCTGTGGCGCTTACTGGAGGTACCTGGTGGGCTAGTTGGCCCCCAGGGACCCTCAGGATTGAAGGGGAATTAATCCCCCAACTTAAAACACGCCACGGGGCGCGTTTGCACAGTGGTGCAGGGAGGGGGCGGGGCCTGATGTGACGTTAGCAGTACGTTGGAAGGTGGCATCGGTCAGCTCCTCGTCCGTCGTTGGCGTCGTGGTCACCGGGATGACGTTGCGGCAGCTACTTAGACGCCGCCCTCGCGCGCTGACTTCAGTTCTTTCTTTTTCCGCGCCAGCCAGCGCAGATCCGGGAAGAGCAGTACCTCAGTCATTTTTTTACTAACTTTTTCTTTTGTCGACGTCTTTTTCGAGTCTCCGACTCCGAAAGGTGCACGAGGGATGCCAGGATTCAAGGCCTGCGGTTCCTGTAGCCGACTGATGTCGGTGACGGATCCGCACCGCGTGGGCCTTTTCTGCCTGGAGCACGACCCCAAGTCGTGCTCCGACTGTCGGTTGCTGACGCCGAAGGCTTTGCGGGAGCGGTCCCGAAAGCTGCTTGAACGCCGACAGTCGGCTCCGCATCGTTCGAGGTCCCGGTCGAGAGTGCTGTCGAGGGACCGGTCGCGGAGCCACCACCATTCAGGATCGAAATCATCGAAGTCTTCGCACTCGGGGTCGGCTAAGTCGAAGCACAAAAAGAAGTTGAAGAAGCATCGTCGCTCTTCGACTTCTCCTCGTCGGTCGGCCGACCTGACGAGGCCCGCGGGTGGTGCCCCTCTGCGTGCGGAGCCCGAAGAGTCGACTCTGGGTTTCCCTCCCTTCCCGGGGCGACTCCCGCCCAGCTTCGTACGTTCTACGAGGCGATGCATGTCAACTTTGGGCGGCCCGAACCCGCCGGCGCGCCTTCGGGCCCCGTGGACTCGGCTGGGGGGCTGGGACCTTCATTGCCGGCGGCTCCGGCCCCGGCGCCGCATGCCCCCCTTGGATCCAAGGCTGGATCCGGATCGGCGCCGGTTGACCTTATTACACCTCCGCTGGCGCCGCTTCCGACGGCATCACTACCGCGCCCGGCGCTGGCCGGCCCCCCGGCCGGCGTCGACCCCGACCTCCTTCCAGATGAAGACACGGAGCCGGACCGCCGTCGACCGACGCCGGATCCGGCGCCGAGTGGGGTTTTTGTGCCCCTGTTCACTCCTGGAGTCCCTTCTAGGCCAGATTGGCACCCAGGGGACGAGGAGGAGGAGGAGGATTGGGAGGGGTCAGGTGACCCTTTAACAGAACAGCTGAAACAGGACTGGAGAGAGGACCTGGGGATGCCAGTGGTTTGGACACCTCGCCAGACCTTGGCATGCTGTCTCCTCCTACTGTGGCTACGGAGGAGGGAGCGTCTTACGTAGTGGTGTTGCGTAGGGCAGCCGAGGCTCTCAACCTTGAGCTTCCTACAGTGGCAGTCAGGACTAACCTCCTGACAGAGGTACTTCAGCCGGCAGCGAGCTCTTCGGAGCCCCTGCTGCCTTTTAATGAAGCCCTCTCGGACATCCTTTTGGGCACTTGGTCCAAGCCCACCACAGGGGCTCCTGTGGATAGGATGATTCCCCGACGCCACCGCCCCGCTCCGGGCGACCCCTTGTTCCTTTCCCAACACCCTTCCCCTGAGAGCTTGGTGGTCCAAGCCTCAACGTCCCAGAGCACCTTCCCTACCGCACCCCCGGATAGGGAATCCAAGAAGCTGCATCACCTTGGGAAGAAGTTGTTTTCTTCCTCCATCTTAGGGCTGCGGTCGGTGAACACCGCATGCCTCTTGGGCCGTTGTTCCCACTCTGTGTGGGACACGGTGGCGCAAGTGCTGCCTCAGTGTCCGGAGGAGGCCCGGACCGTGCTCTCACGTGCTGTTGCTGAAGGGAGAGACGCAGCTAACTTTGCCATTCGGTGTGGGCTGGATAACGCCGACTCACTGGGCAGAGCGATTTCCACGTTGGTGGCGATCAGACGCCACGCCTGGTTGAGGACGACTGGCTTTTCTGGGGATGTCCAGGAACACTCTGATGGACATGCCTTTTGATGGCCGTCGCCTGTTCGGCGACAAGGCGGACAGTGCATTGACGCGTTTCAAGGACTCGCGGGCTACGGCCAAGTCCTTGGGTCTTTCCACCCTGCGTCCTGCACAGTCGGCCTTTCGCCCCTTTCGTGGCCACGGAATCGTTGCCCCACCACGTTCCCTTCATAGCCACAGGCCTGCGCAGACCTTTTCATCCCTGCGCGGCCAGGGACGTGGGAACCAATGCCGTGGTTCTGGGGGTCAGCGAGCGGGCCAGTCCACCTCTGCCCCCTCCGCCGCAGCCTCCAAGCCCTCCTAGTCTGACATTTCAGGGCCACCAAACACCAGTGGGCGGCAGGATTCGCCATCACCTCCCCCACTGGTGCCCCATCACGTCGGACAGGTGGGTTTTGCAAATAGTCCGAAGGGGCTACTCCCTCCCCTTCGAGGCTACCCCTCCCTCCATGCCACCCAAGTACCATGGCATATCGGAGGATCACCTGTCCCTTCTCCAACAGGAAGTTGCGGCTCTCTTGGCCAAGGGAGCCATCGAGCGCGTTCCTGTCCCAGAAGTAGGTCGTGGTTGTTATTCCCACTACTTTCTGGTACCCAAGAAGGACAAAGGCCTGCGTCCTATCTTGGATCTCAGAAACGTCAACCGTTTCCTCCGGAAAGAGAAGTTCAAGATGTTGATCCTGGCTCAGGTCTGGTCTGCCCTCGACCCTGGAGACTGGATGGTAGCGTTGGACCTGCAGGACGCTTATTTTCACATCCCTGTCCTGCCGGCCCACCAGCGTTACCGGTAGGCCACGAGCATTTTCAGTTCACCGTGCTCCCCTTTGGCCTTACCAGCGCCCCTCGGGTGTTCACGAAAGTGATGGCTGTGGTTGCAGCTCATCTGCGCAGATCAGGGGTTCCAGTCTTCCCCTATCTCGACGACTGGCTGTTGAAGGCAGGCTCGCCCCAGGCTGTCGTCTCCCATCTCCAGACTACGGCCGACCACCTGCATTCGCTGGGGTTCTCATCAATGCGCCGAAGTCGCACCTGATTCCCTCTCAGAAGCTCCTCTTCATCGGAGCGGTTCTGGACACGACGCAGTTTCGGGTTTATCCTCCCGAACAGCGAGTCCGGGATACTCTGGCTATGATTCCGATCTTTCAGCCTCTATCACGGGTTTTGGTCAGGAAGACATTGAGGCTGTTGGGACTCATGGCCTCCTGCATCCTGCTGGTCGATCATGCCAGGTGGCATATGCGGGCTCTGCAGCGGGACCTGAAGTTCCAGTGGGTGCAGCATCAGGGGAACCTGTCAGATTGCGTCCAGATCTCGGAGGGCACTGCACGACAATTGCAGTGGTGGCTCACGAACCAGGATTGGGTCAGCGGCAGATCCCTCTCCCTTCCCCAACCAGAACACACTGTGGTGACAGATGCATCCCTTCTGGGATGGGGTGGCCACATGGGAGAGGCGGAGATCAGAGGCCTCTGGTCTCCGGCGGAGTCTGGGCTCCACATCAACCTTCTGGAGCTTCGGGCGATCCGACTTGCACTCAAGGCATTCCTTCCCTCTGTCCGGGGAAGAGTAATGCATGTGTTCACAGACAACACCACCGCCATGTGGTACTGCAACAAACAGGGCGGGGTGGGGTCGTGGACCCTATGTCAAGAGGCTCTGCGTCCCTGGACATGGCTGGAACATCAGGGCACATCTCTGGTGGTTCAACACCTGGCAGGTTCTCTGAACGGCAGGGCGGACAAGCTCAGCCGCAGGTGCTTGATGGATCACGAATGGCGTCTTCACTCGTAGGTGGCGCAAGGTCTCTCAACAGTGGGGAGAGCCTTGGTTAGATCTATTCGCCACCGAAGAGAACGCGCAATGTCAGCAATTCTGCGCGTTGGAATTTCCAAGGCTGCACTCGCTAGGCGACGCTTTTCGTCGCGAGTGGAGTTGTGGTCTTCTTTACACCTTTCCGCCTATACCACTTCTGCCCAGAGTGCTGAAGATGATCAGGCGCGACCGGGCCCAAGTCATTCTAGTGGCTCCGGATTGGGCACGAAGAGTATGGTATCCCGAGCTACTCAGTATGGCCATCGATCCTCCGATCCGTCTGCCTCTTCAGGAGGATCTTCTGTCGCAGCAGCAGGGGACGGTCCTCCACCCGAACCTGTCCATCCTCCACCTCCTTGCGTGGAGATTGAGCGGCGGCAGCTGACGTTATTTGACCTGCCTCCCGAAGTCTGTGAAGTCATCTTGGCAGCCAGGCGTCCCTCCACTAAGACGGTATACGCCTGCCGGTGGAACAAATTTGTGGCATGGTGCACAGCAAAGGCTGTGGATCCCCTTTCTGCCCCTCTTTCTGAGGTTCTCTTGTTCCTCCTTTCTTTGGCCCAGGGCTCTGCTCTGGGCACTCTCAAGGGCTATCTTTCGGCCATTTCTGCCTTTCTCGGGCTTCCTGATCATCCTTCTCTTGTCAAGTCCCCTGTTGTTAATCGTTTCCTGAACTGCATAACTCATCTCTTTCCTCCTGTTCCTTTCATTATGCCTCAGTGGGACTTGAACCTGGTCTTAACCTTTTTAATGTGTGCTCCCTTTGAGCCACTTCATAACTGTCCTCTTCGTCTTTTGACACTTAAGACTGCTTTCCTGGTGGCCATCACTTCTGCTAGAAGGGTGAGTGAGCTCCAGGCTCTTTCTTCTAAGCCTCCATTTCTGGCTATGCATCCGGACAAAGTTATCCTACGCAATCGTCCATCCTTTCTTCCAAAGGTGGTTACATCTTTTCATATTGGCCAAACCATCACTTTGCCCACCTTCTTTCCGCCTCCGCACCCTTCGAGAGAGGAAGAGAGGCTCCACCGTCTGGACCCAAAACGTGCGCTCTCTTTTTACCTAGACCGCACGAAACAGTTCCGGGTGGATTACCAACTCTTTGTTGGCTACGTGGGCGCCAAGAAAGGTCGTGCTGTACACAAGCGGACCATCTCCAGGTGGGTCATCTTGTGTATCAAGGCCTGTTACTCTTTGGCTAAAAAGGAGCCTCCAGTGGGGTTTGCGCGCCCATTCCACCAGGGCGACGGCAGCCACCACTGCTTTGGGGCGGGGAGTTCCTCTATGCGACATCTGTCAGGCAGCTACGTGGGCATCGCTGCACACGTTCACCAAGCACTACTGCCTGGACAGCCAAGTCCGGAGAGATGGCTTCTTTGGCCGTTCTGTTCTCCAGGACTTTCTGGTGTGATTTTGGTTCGCAGACCCACCACCGGGGTTGGTATTGCTGGGGTATCTATTCTAAGGTAAGGAATCTATAACTAACGTGTTTCTTTCAGATGCACAAGTTACTTACCTTCGGTAACAATATATCTGTAAGAAACATTAGTTGGTTATAGATTCCTTACCGCCCCACCCATCCTCCCCGTTCTGCGAACTGATTACTAGGGTTAAGGACATCCCTTCAGGGCCCTAGGTTTGTGCACCAGTGGTCAGTGTCTTGCATGGCTCTGCGTTTTTGGCGCGGAAAGTAGTGTACAGAACTGACGTCAGCGCGCGAGGGCGGCGTCTAAGTAGCTGCCGCGACGTCATCCCAGCGACCACCACGACGACGGACGCGGAGCCGACCGACGCCACCTTCCGACGCGCAGAGGTACTGCTAACGAAAACTTTCCGGATCCAGTCTGACGCCTGGGGGTAATTCTAAGGTAAGGAATCTATAACTAACTAATGTTTCTTACAGATGTATCGTTACCGAAGGTATGTAACTTGTGCATATAGAACAAATGCTATGTTTGAGATTTTTGTTGTTGTTTTAAATTAGGAATCTTGTACCCGTCGCGGCTAGCTGCTCTGGGTACGGGCACCTAAAATATTTTAAGTCGAATAAAATGCATAGTAATAGAATTCTAATGTACTGTTTAATGGAAGTTGTTTAGTAGTAAGGTTCTTAAAGTAATTTTAGTATATATGTAAAATAGTTTTAAAATGTTTTTACAACTTTTGTTATAGAGCTGCGACCCTATCGTGCACTTGTCCTAACTTCTTTACGGATTCGCGATGTGGCCGCAGTTCTGCGTAGTTTTAATATTGTAGAATAGATATTTAAAGGTTTTTAATGTTGAAATTTAGGGAACAGGTTTACTAACAAAGTACTAAAACTTCTATAATTATAAGTATAATTATCTAAAAAGTGTTTTTAATAGTTATTGCGGAGCCGCAACACCGTCACGTAGTGTGCTGGCACGTATTTCCGGGTGCGCGGTATCTAAGTGACTCCAGCATGATTTTTGCAAGTATTATAAATGTACAACTTAAATGTGTTTTATAGATTTACAGATTTGGTGTGAAAGTCTAAAAAAATAACACTTTTAATAAAGAAACTTAGTTTTGACACCTATTTAATATATTTTGCGGGTGCGCGACGTGAACGCAATGACGATGCGATTCAGTCGTGACATAAAAAAAGAGATTTGATTGGTTCAGAAATCATTCTATCCTTCAAGAGGGAGGATCCAACCCCTTTTTTCTGCATTTGGGTGTGTCACTACAGCTTCACACCTTTTGTATTTGGACCTACTATTTCGAGTGTCTCTTGGTGTTTTGCATTCGTTTTTGAAAGAGAAGATGGTGTCTGGAGGAGGAGAAAGTGCAGAGGAATTTGAAAACATGGAAGAGCAAGACGAGCCTTTGAGTAAACGGAAGGAGAGTATAGTCTGGACTTTTTTTTTTACTATCCCTGAAGGGGAAAAGAAAGTTAATGCCAGGAAAGTCACCTGTTCGCTCTGTGGCAAAATACTTTCCAGAGGGTCAGAGCTAAAATATTCCTGTGGAACTTCATCTATGATGAAGCACCTACCAACTATCCATCCTACCCGACTTGCAAGAGAGCAGTGTGCAAGAGAAAAGAGAGACCAAGCTCTGAGGAGAATTGGGAGAAGCTAGTACTTCATCTGGCCGAGTACTTAGTTCACCACAGCCGGTGACATATCCTGAGTTGGCTGTTGCAGGGATACATTGCAGCAAATGTCAAGCCATCTTGTGTGTTGGAGAGCAGTCTATCTCAGCTGGTATAACACTTATCAAGAATCACAAGTGTTAGTTTTGTTTTCTGCTACAATTTTTCCCCACTGTGAAGAAGCATGTTCTGAAAGTTTATTTTTCTCAAAAAGTTTAAAAAACACCCAAAAACTCAAAATAGTTGAAATATACAAACAAAAAACAAAAGTTACGAAAAAAAAATGTTCTTCTAGAATCGCCTATTCTAGTTAGATAGAAATTATTTGTGTTATATGTATGTTTGCAGTGGTGTAAATGCTTCTTGTCCTATGTTTTCGTTTGTAAGAAAGTGTATATATGAGTGAATGTATGTGTTAGTACATGAAACTGTGATTTACTTCATGAATCGTTGTTTATATGGGTATATAAGTGGGTGTTTGGATGTATAAGTGGGTTTATGAGTAGGTCTTTGGATGAGTGACTTGCTGTGTGAGTACTAGTATTGGTGAGTGTGTGTGTGTGTGTCAGTGGCTGTATAAGTGAGTGAGTGGCGGTGTGAGTGGCTGTATGGGTGGTTAAAAGGGAGTGTAAGTGACTGTATGGGTAAGTGAGTGTGTGTCTGCATGATTGTATGAGTGAGTGAATGGGTGCATAAATGTCTGTATATGTTAGTAGTTGTTTGACTGGGGGTTTGGTTAAGTGAATTTATTGTGAGAGTGGTTGTATTGTAAAGTGAGAGTTTGTCTGATTGGCTATATGGGTGAATTAGTGGATATGTGAGTGCCTCTCTGAAGGTATCAATGGCTATGTAAGTGTTTCTGTTGGTGTGTGAATTATTTTGTGAGTGCTTGTATAGTTGATTGAAATATTGTATGAGTGGCTGTATTGGTGAGTGCCTGGGTGTATAAGTGGTTATATGTGCAAGTTACTACCTGTGTGATTGTGTGTTTAAGTAAGTGGGTGTGTGAGTAGGACTATTGGAGAGTAAGTATCTGTGTGAATAGGTGTCAATCTAGATGTACGAGTGTCTGTATGGATGTGTTACAGAATATGTAAGTGTGTGAGTAAGTGTGTGGCTGGTTGTATGGTTGACTTAGTGGCTCTGTTGAGAGGCTGTATGGGTGAATGAGTGGATGTGTGAGTGTGTGTAAAGGAGAATACATGGGTGTACAATGAGTGTGATGCTGTGTGAGTAGCTGTATGAGCGAATTATTAGTTGTATAAACGGGTTCTGTGACTCAGTGAGAGGGTGAGTGAGTGGCTGTGTGGATAACTGAGTGTGCTATTGAGAAATGTACTTTAGTAGTATAATATAAACATTCTAAAGCGTGTGTAAATAGCTCCTCGAACAGTGACTGAATATTTGTGTGATAGTATGAGTTACAGAGAAGATGTATGACTAACCATTGGATGGACTACATGGATGGGAAACTTTCTGTGTGTGTGTCTGGCTGTTTTAGTACATTTAAGGTTATTACAGTTTCTGTATGATATACTGAAGAATAAATGTCTCTGTGTATTACTATATGTATCACAAGTTGTATGAATATGCAAATGGGTATGTAACTTGCTGCACCACACGTCAGATTACATGTAGAAGTACAGATATTCCTGAGCCACGGTAGCAGGCACATATTCAAACTTCATAGAATACGCTTTCAGTTTCAAGGACACACATACCTATCTGCGGCCAACTTGCAGTGTACCTTTGCAGAGAGTTATCTAGAGTAGGATAGAGGTTAATTCATTTGGGGACACGTTATAAACCTCACATTTCTCTACAAGTTTCATTAGAAAGGCAAAGCTCGCTAACCCAAGATGAAAGGCTGTCTCCTCCCATGCCACAGTTATCAGTGTCTGCATCGCTCTATACACTTCAATCACTGTGTCAGTGCCTTTTAGGGGTGATATGATACATGTAAAGTAGCCTATAAACACAAGACTACCTCTGTTCCCGACCTCATGCTTGGTAAATATGTGCAGAAGAAGCTGCATGGATGACTTTCTGCTTATTATTCAGGGCAGTGGGGTATGAAGCTTTGTGTTTAAGTGCTTTCACGTGGCCTGCTTAGAAAAGAGATGTGTTGTTCTGGGACTGAAAGGTGAAGTACCTCTCTCAATATTTGGTATGGGGTATGATATACTGTTTAATTTTCAAATTATGATCATCCGCTACACCACACATCTAACACTACATGTAGAAGTACAGAGATGGCTGAGACACGGAAGGGGTCAGACATTGAAACTTGACAGAATATGTTTTCAGTTTAAAGTACACGCATCCGTTTCTGGAATCTACTTGGCAGTGTACCTTTTAGGAGAATTATATGGACTCAGATAGTGGTTAATACATTTGGGAACATGTTTTAAACCTCACATTTGTTGACCAGTTTGATTAGTGAGACAGATTTTAGAGTGCCAGGCATAACCCAAAATGAAAGGCCGACTCCTGTCAAAACACTTGCTAGTATCAGCATCTCTCCAGAGATCTCAATGAGTGTGTCAGTGCCTTTTAGGGGTGAGATGACATATGTAAAGTAGCCTGTAGGCACTAGACAACCTCTGTTTCAGACCACATGCTCTGTAAATGTGTGTAGAAGAAGCTGCAGGGATGACTTTCTGCTTATTGTACAGGGCATCGGGGTATGAAGCTTTGTGTTTAAGTGTTCTCACTAGGCTTGCTTAGAAAAGAGATGTGGGGTTCTTGGACTGAAAGATGAAATAGCTCTGTCAATATTTGCCCAGGTGTATGATAGACCATTCAGTTTCCAAGTTAGGATCATCGGGTGCACCACACACCTTAGACTACATGTACAAGTACAGACATGGTTGAGACATGGTAGCAGTCAGACATTCAAATTTAACAGAATATGATTTCAATTTCAAGCACGCATATCACTATCTATGGCTTACTTGCAATGTACCATTGCAGAGAATTATATGGACCAGGATAGTGGTTAATACACTTGGGAACATGTTTTAAGCCTCACATTTGTCGACCAGTTTGATTAGTGAGACAGAGCTCGCAATGCCAGGCCTAAGCCAAAATGAAAGGCAGACTCGTGTCATGCCACTCTTATCAGTATTAGCATCTCTCTAGAGATCTCAATGAGTGTTACTCTCTTTTATTGTTGAGATGTCACATGTAAAGTAGCTTATAGGCACTAGACTACCTCTGTTTTAGAGCGCATGTTCCATAAATGTGTGTAGATTAAGCAGCGTGTATCACTTTCTGGTTATCATGGAAGACAGCGGGGTATGAACCTATATGTTCAAGTGCTTCCACGAGGCCTGCTTAGAAAAGAGATGTGAGGTACTGAGACTGAAAGGTGAAGTAGGGTTGTCAATATATGATGAGGCTTATAATAGACTGTATAGTTTTCAAATTAGGATCATCAGCTGCACCACACGCCTCAGAATACATGTACAAGTACAGACATAGCTGAAATATGTAAGAGGTCAGACGTTGAAACTTGACAGAATACGTTTTCATGTTTCAAGCACAGACATCCGTATCAGCGGCCTACTTGCAATGTACCTTTGCAGACAGTTATATGGACTAGGATAGTAGTTAATATACTTGAGAACATGTTTTAAACCTCATTTGTCGACCACTTTGATTAGAAAGACACAGATGATAGTGCCAGGCCTAACTCAAAATGAAAGGCCAATTACTGTCATGCCACTCTTCTGAGTGTTATCATCTTTCTAGAGATCTCAATGAGTGTGAGTGCCTTTTTAGGGGCAAGATGACACATGTAAAGTAGCCTATAGACACTAGACTACCTCTGTTTTATACCGCATGCTCTGTAAATGTGTTTAAAATAACCCACATGTGTCATTTCCCGACTTTATACAGGGCAGCCAGATAAAAAGCTGTATGTTCAAGTGTTTCCATGAGGCCTGCCTAGCTAACAGATTTGTGCTTCTGGGACTGAATGCTAAAGTAGCTCTGACAATATTTGTCCAAGGGAATGATAAACTGTATAGTTTTTAAGTTAGGGTCATGCGCTGTAGCACGTGTCAGACTACACATAGAAGTACAAACATACCTGAGACATAGTAGCAGTCACACATTGAAACTTGACGGAATACGCTTTCAGTTTCAAGCAGACACATTTGTCATCTGTGGCCTACATGCAGTGTACCTTTGAGGAGAAATATATGAACTAGTTTTGAAGTTAATACACTTTGGCAACATGTTTTGAACCTCACATTTCTCTACCACTTTCATTAGAGAGACGAAACTCACAGTGCCAGACCTGATCCAAAATGAAAGTCCGACTCCTGTCGTACTACTCTTATTAGTGTCAGCATCTCTCCAGAGATCTCAATGACTATGGCAGTGCCTTTTAGGGGTGAGATGACACATATAAAGTCGCCTATAGGTACTAGACTAACTCTGTTTTGGACCATATCCTTAGTAAATGTGTGTAGAAGAAGCAGCATGGATCACTTTCTGCGTATGATACAGAGCAGCTGGGGATGAAGTTGTGTGTTCAAGTGCTTCCATAAGGCCTGCCTAGGAAAGACATCTGTGCTTCTGGGACTGCTATTAAGAAGAAAAAGAAATATATAAGCACGTTATGTTAAAAAAAAATTACATTTTTAAAGCAAAATCACATTGTATTATAAATAGATCCCACTAACAGTTTCCCTTTTTTACTGTTCTCAGATTTCATATAACTTCACCATACATGGTGGTTTGAACACGGCATAATCATTGAACAGTGGGGAAAACGCAACCAAATGGATTATATAAAATTTAAAAAAATGCATAGTACATCATTATAAATGTGTAACTATGCTTTATACTCACTACAGTTTCTTAATCGTTTCATCTGTTAACTCTACTACTTAACATAAATATATTTCAAAACATTAACTATTATTATTATACCTGGTACAGTACTGAAAAGAAATATGAATTCCACTTGCATTTTAAAGTTAATCTTCAAAATATTTTGTCTGTTAGGCAAAATAATTATGAAAACACTTATTATGAATACTGGTAGAATCCAATCCATTCTGTTTTTAGCGACATCACCCCCAATAGGCAGAATGAAGTTCTTAGAACTTTGGCTGCAGAAATAACATATAAGAATTAGCTAGCTGAGAAGGCAATTTAGCTTTGAATTTCAGGTTAGTACCATTGCAATGTGTCCATCCGCTGTTATGTTTTAAAAACACAGTCTAGTGTCCAGATGTTATAGTAGCTCCTTCATGAAAAATAATAGCCAGTGTTGTATAGGTTTTTCCTGAAATAGATATTTGACCTGCTTTGAAGTTAGTGATTTCTGTTTGTAATTTTGTTCTATCTGATCTACAACATTGTAGCATTAAAATTAGAAATTTTCCAAATCTTTGTATGTGCAATGTAGACAACATGTCTGATCTACAATATGAAAGAAACAGTTTACAGGAGTATAACCCGTTAACCCAGGTGAGACCGGGTAAAGTTTGTAACATACGACAATGTCTCAACTGGAAGTCATTTAATTAGGACAGAATCCAGAAAACGTGTTGTAGATCACAGCGGGAAGGGGATAAAGAAAGGGAGACCACAACGGGGATGGTAAAGAAAAGGAGTTATTATTTGTACGTAGTTATAGCAGCACTACAGTACAGATAGATATACAGTGACCAATAACACACGAAGTGAGCACTGGACGTGATAGTGAGCGGCGCAGTGACACAAGGGTGAGGATAACCGCGTAAACGGCGAACAGCGTGACAGTAATACTGTGGTCAAAATAATGTAAATAAGGGTTTATACACAAGGTAGATAGTCAGCATTCAAGACGGGTAAAGTGACCACAACAGCGCCAATGTTTTTAGCTGGGTTGTCGACAGCGTTTCAACCTGATTGAGTTCAGGTCATCATCAGGACAATGGTAAATAATTTTAGAGTAGTGCTGTATAGAAGGAAAGGAAGAGAGCGAGAGAGAGAGAAGGGTAAGTAACTAAGTAGCCCAATGGTATAGTAGAAAGAAGAGGGGAGGGTCCTGGTGGTAGGTAATTACCTCAGGTAGACGTGGAGTGACTCAAACGTCCTGATCTGGTAAAGCAAAAGTTGCCACGAGGGGGGCGACGTCAGGCAACCGTGGTGAAACTGTATGGGGAAATGCACATAGGAGTACAGAGCCTCAAGGTAGGTCAGAGGCAGAAGGGGTGGAAAAACGAAGATGTAGCCAATTTACCTAGTATGAATGAATCTGGGGGCGGGGGCGGACAGTAAGCCCCGTGGTGTACTCCCATCCCTGCCGAGGAGTGAGAGTCTGCGTTGACAGGGAGGAAAAGGATTCTGTTTAGGCATGGTACAAACAAAAACCGGAATGGACTATGGGATCCGGAAGGTGCCGAGACTTACTTGCGGGTGGGTGCGAGCGACTGACTCAATCCGGTAGCTGTATTGCTGAGTGGCGAGCGTCGGGCAAGGCACTGCATTAGGATTGGAAACCTCCGCGCTGTGGCCTAGGAGCGAATTAATCGTCCAGGGGAACGGAGACGTGAGGCAACCGGCATAAAGAGCCTGGTACGCCCATCATGTGACAAGTGTTACGTGCGATAAAAACTAGACCGGGGACTACATAGATCTAATGGGAGCCCCGGGGGGACCAGCGGGGATCTGTCTCAAAGCGATAGGAAGAATAGAGGGAAACACCGAACGTGAGTGGTTCGCGACCCACAAAGGGATCTTTAGGCAAAGCATGAGAGTTGGAGCATTTATAATGTTGAAGCAATCACTCATTTGTAGACCCAATCACGGATTATTGGAGCACTGTAGTCACGTATTTAAAAGCAATATAAGGGAAAAAAAATATTCAGTGGTAATAACGGAGTCAATTACTTGAATACGCTCTAAATTACATTGGTTGCTATAAAGGGCGGTGGAGGAGGCGTGGTAAGGAGGGGAGGGGGAAGGGATGGGAAGAGAGAGGGGATCATACCATAACATTAATATTAGATGTCGAGCATGAGCGAGTTAATTAGAATTAACTGTTAATGGTCTATGTCAGGGTAAAAGCATCAGTACAAGCAGTTACTAATGATTACAGAAATGTATATCGTAGTCAAGTGTTGCGTGTAAGGTTAACGAAAGTACGGGTACAGGCATGTTACTGGCTAACAATTGGTGTTATTGGGACTACAGTAGCACGTCGTATTTTGATTTGCTGTTTTAATCAATTTAAGACACTGCTTTGCAGTCTGGTATCGTTAAGTATAGGAATCGTTCTGCATGTATTTCAGTGTTAGAAGTAAATAAACAATCTTCACACTTATGGTCCCATTTGAAACTTGGTCCAAATAAGTTATTAGTATTTATTCCTTCGCCTTCTAATACTCCAAGCATGACTATAATACATTCTTGTGCATCTTGTTGTATCGTGAGAGTAAATGTCACTGACATGCTACATATATCCAAAAGATGTTAAATGCCAGAAGCAGTATGTATTTTACTTCTGACAGTAAGGAACTGTTGAAGTAAATGATGTAGTGCAGAACAGAATCTTTTTTCGCGGTTTTCCATGATTTTATTAAGAAGACTTGGTAAATGAAAGATTACATTCAGAACCACATTAGCATAACAGTTGATACCTGAACTGTTTTCTAACTGGCATCCTACAATATCGCCATCAGTTTCCACTTTTTGTTTTCTTATCTTGAACTTCAGTTGAATGTTTCATATATTTCCGTTTTCGACATAGTATACGTTTCTCATATATTGGGTATTCACCTAAATGAGGAGCATAGTCTTCTTAAGCAATTGTACTCTTACACAACTTGCATCAGCATTAACCTTTTTCTCATCAAATTCTATCAAATACAAACCAGACAATGTTCTTACACGAGATACTGCACCATATGCCATTCCCTCTTTAAACACAGTACTTCCAATATTTACAAAATCTGTCTATACTTAAGCCTTGAGATTTGTGAATAGTTACTGCATATGCTAGAGACATAGGAAACTGTTCTTTCCGAACATACAAGTCCTTTACAAGCAAAAAGTGTACAACACAACTCCCAATCTGTTTTACTTCATGAATCTGGTCAAATTTCACAATCACAAATTTTATTCCATCTCTATTTTGAAAATTTACAAAATCAACAACTTTTCCCATAGTTCTATTTACTAATCCTTCCTCTACTTTCAAATTATGAAGCAAAATTACTTGACGGTTTTAACATACATGTAAACACTTTTCTAATCCTGCAGTTTTAGATACAGACTTTTCCAAAGAATCCAATTTAGCTTGTAGTTTTTCAGTAAGTAGAATTCTTTCTCCCTGGTGTTCCATTTGTCAATAGCTTTAATTTCCAGAATTTTTTGTTTTTCCAGTTTCAATGGTTGTTCATTAAAGTTAGAACACTCTTGCAGTGTAGGCTTTAATCAAACTATGGATTTGTTTTCTACAAGCATATTGTACATTAGTTCTGCTGGTGTTTTATCAGATGTAAACAAATTCCTTATTAGCTGACTTTCTAAAGCTTTTTTACCATGTTGTGTCAACATGCCAATTCTTATGTCTTTAAGAATATTTCCATAATCTTCATCCATCAGCTGCTTGTCGCAAATTTTTAACAAGTCTTTATATTCAAAGTTTAACCAAATATTTACATTTCCAATACTTCCCAATGATTTCCTTGTCTCATCATGGAGAAGTGTTTTAAAAACAGGTTGGCCTTTAACAGGAGTAAGTTGTATTTGGAGACCTACTACAATTAAATGCTTTACTCCAAACAGCACATCATACTCTGTTTTTAAAATCTGTTGCATTCTCAAGTGTACAAAGACAAGCATTAAGTTTGAGACCATGCTCACCTAGTCAATAATTAAAAGTTTGTTTCTTCAGTCCTCTTGAGACTTCATCACAAGCTTCTCCAGATAGCTTCTGATATTCTAGTTTATTCTCATGTTCAACAGGTAGCAATTGATGTAAATCAATACCTTTAATGTTGTGTGCTGCTAATCCACTTGGTGCTGTTACGACACAAGATGCATGTGATTCTGTAGTCCTGTGTAGATAACTTGTCAGATCTTTAATTAAGAAACGTGTTCCTTTCCCAGCATGACCACTAATGTATAATAAAATAGGTTGAAATGATGAACATTAACATTCTTTATTTTCATGGAGGAAGTCATGTTCTACTTGTTGTTTCACTTGCAGATATATTTTTTTCCTCAATATTCAGTTGTTCTTCTAACTGTTCAAAATCAATAATATCTTGTGCTTGCTGCATTGCAGTTTCTACCTCATTCATGGCTATTGCTGCTTCATTTTCAATAATTGGTTGTCCAAGTGGATCTTGAGTCAATGGACAAGAACTTTGACTGCATTGTGAACTCTCTCTAGCTATTTCTGTTGCAATAGTTCCTTCTTGCTCAATCTCATCAATTATCATTTTTAAATAAGTAGGAAATGCCGTACACTGAATCGTATCTTTTATTGCATTAAAAAAAATCTTCTTAGCAGTCAAAATCTCCAAGTAATTCTGTTTTACTACGCCAAGGCTTGAACAGTTGCAGAAGTGCAAAATAGAAAAATTCTCGCTTATCTGGATTTTGCAACTGAGTTTTCTGTGGTTAATAAGATTTCCTTTGGCATGTTTCACTAAACACCCATCACATCCAATTCCTGCATAATTTTCTTCTTTTATATTTTCTGTAACGTTCTTTTTAAATCTGCAGTGTATTTCATACAGACGTACGTTTTCAAGATGTGGACTCCTTTTTGGATAGTGTGTATCCAACATATTAGTTTTGACAATATCAGTGCTTTCTGGCTCATACTCTGCTAAGTATGGGATTTCTGGAAAATATTGCAATACTCTGTTCTGTGTAGAGGCTAGGCCTAGGCTTACCCAAATGATTCCTCTTGACTTTGAATACAAACAGGCTGAACTCAAGCGATCCGAACACTCATAAGATCCTATCTCTCTATGGGAAAGCATCTTCAAGCTCAAGCTGTTCAATTTCTCGCTGAGACTTTTTTCTGCAGAGGTTTCTTCCCACATTTCTTTCATCTCTGACTTCTCAGATTTTGTAATATACGATGTGACGTAACAAGCAACAGCAATTGAGTTGTCCGCAACAAACTGAATATCCATGTTTGCATTCAACATTTTAAAAATGACTGGATTATAGTCATTACTATACTTTGAAGCTTCGGTTCTTCTTAAGTTGTATGTATTCTTGGGAGATTTCCGAGTTATTGTATGTCTTACTGCTGACAAAAAGCTGTTTACTCTTCCTTTAGAAATTATAGGTCGTGGGAATCCAAACATTTTGTATAAAATGTTCCTTTACATTTGTATATCCGTCTGCAGTATTTTCGACATCTATGACTTTGAAACCGTAAAACTTGTTGTCTTAAGCTGTTCTTTCCTCTTTCTTTTGGTATGGCACATGTAACATAGTGCTCAATGAAAGAAAAAAACAGCCTCATCACGATCTGTTCCAAATTTTGGTGCAGCCTTTATCCATAGTAGCATGTGTATATGAGGAGCACCTCTGGTTTGGTACTCTTTTCGCCAAAAGAAATCCGTTACCTCTCCATGAGGTGGAATGCTTTTATTGCAGATAAATTACATCATAGCTTGAAACCTATGGTTAAAATATCTGCAGATATTTGCGGGATCCAAGAAATAGAGTTCTCCAGCTGTCTTAAGTTCAATGTTTTTTATATTTAAATTTGCTTCTCATAAGAATTCAAGTAAATCATCCCATGCATATTTAGCAGAACTAAGTGATACAAACCAAGTAGGTGTACCTAGGTTTCTTAACATGCACTTAAGTTCACCATGATGGTGATAACAATATTCATTGGTGCCACGTTGGCATGCCATCAGTTTCATTAAGTGAGATTCCAAATTTTCATCCCTTTGTTCAACTTTCTCCATGAACTCTTTTGCAGAAACATTTTGAAGACTAACTCCTGTTTTTAATATATGGTTCACCGCATATGAATGTCCAGACAAATCACTCTCAAACAGAAGATGAAAAATATATGGAATGCACTGCCGAAATCTTGGATCTTCAGAGTGCAATCTTGTTGATCGGTATTCAGCTGTGGAATCTGTACAGCTCGGTCAACAAATCATCCACCTTCTCCAGTAGGGAATAGTTGTGGAAAATAGCGAGCTTGTAAACTTTTTCCCCATATACTCATGGGAGCTCCTTTTGCTTTTCATTTGAAATAATTCAATAGCGTTTCCTATGATTTCTTTTAAATGGAGAGGATGTATGGTATATTGTTCATAAATCTCTTCTTTTCTGGATTTGTCCACTTTTTCAATTTGGACAGTTGACATTACTGTTAAATCTTGAAGGCATCTTGCTTCGTCATCAACATTTACATTCTTATAATAAATATTATTCTGTACCAAGTATAATGCAGCATTTCGAAGTTTAGTAATATCTACAAACACTTGCCAGATTTCTTTTACTCTTTGTTGGTACACCATTTATAGAATAACTACTGGCTCATTTTCCTCTGTCTACACCAACAGTTTTAATATTTTTCTTACAATCTGAAGGTAAGTACACAACTCTTCCTTTGAGACCTTTTTGTAAATCTGTTGTTGGCAGCTTATCTGTCTTAGGCTCCATACGAACTATGGCCTGGAATGGGTGTACAGATTGGTTAAGAATAGACTCATATACATTTAAATCTGCCAGTTCCGGAGGAATAGGTTTCACCAATTCTAAGTAGTTGTGTACTGCTCTAGCTGGCATTTTATTTTCTTCTAATTTGTTGTAACAGTAGTTTACATATAACTTGATCAGTGGACAAGTCAAATCGTTCTTCTACAAATAAATCAATCAATCAAGGGTTTGTGAAGCGCGCTACTCACCTGTGAGGGTCTCAAGGCGTTGGGGGGGGGGGGGGGGGGGAGAGGGGCGGTGCAGCACCGGGTCAGGCGAAGAGCCAAGTCTTGAGGTTCTTCCTGAAGGCGTGCAGGGTAGGGGATCGTCTGATGTTAACTGGGCGTTCGTTCCAGGCTTTGGCTGCGACGTGGGAGAAGGCTCTTCCTCCTGTTCTGGTTCTGCGGATGCGCGGGGTGTTTGCTAGGGCGAGGTCGGTGGAGCGGAGGTTTCTTTTGGGTACTTGGAAGGAGATTCGTTCGTTGAGGTATTTGGGTTTGATGTTGTGGAGGGATTTGAAGGCGTGGGTGAGTATCTTGAACGTTACTCTTCTCGATGGGGAGCCAGTGGAGGTCTTGCAGGTATTTGGGTCATGTGTTCGTGTCGTGGTGTGCCGAGGACCAGTCTGGCTGCGGCGTTCTGGATGGTCTGGAGTCTGTGCAGCAGGCATTTGTTGATTCCTGCGTAGAGGGCGTTTCCGTAGTCCAGTCTGCTGGTTATGAGGGCGTGGGGGGCGGTCTTTCTGGATTCGGGGGGGATCCACTTGTAAGTGTTGCGGAGGAAGTTGAAACAGGTGGAGGCGACGGCGTTGATCTGACGAGTCATGGTGAGGGAGGAGTCTAGGATGATGCCGAGGTTCCGGGCGTGGTCCGTCGGGTTAGGGAGGGGTTCCGAGGGCAGAGGGCCACCAGGTGTTGTCCCACGCAGTGGGGGACAGTCCCAGGATGAGGACCTCAGTCTTCTCTGAGTTGAGTTTATGGCAGCTGTTGCTCATCCAGGCTGAAACGTCTTTCATTCCTTCCTGGAAGCTGAGTCTGGTGGCTTCGGGGTTGTTTGTGAGGGAGAGGCTGAGCTGCGTGTCGTCGGCGTAGGATACTATGCTGAGCCCATGCTATCTGACGATGGCGGCGAGGGGGGCCATGTAGATGTTGAACAGGCGTGGGGCTGAGCGAGGAACCTTGGGGCACTCCGCAGTTGATCTCTGTGGGTTCGGAGAGGAAGGGTGGGAGTCGGATCCTTTGGGTTCTGCCTGCGAGGAAGGAGCGGATCCAGTCGAGGGTGGTCCCCCGCATGCCGGTGCCGTGGAGTCTGGTTGCGAGGGTGCAGTGAGAGACGGTGTCGAAGGCTGCGGAGAGGTCCAGCAGGATGAGGGCCGCGGTATGGCCCTGGTCGAGTAGCATGCGGATGTCGTCGGTGGCAGTGAGGAGGGCGGTTTCGGCGCTGTGGTTTCTCCGGAAACCAGACTGGGAAGAGTCGGGGATGGCGTTCTCTTCGATGAAGGTAGTCAGGTGGGTGTTGACGAATTTCTCGGTGACTTGAGCTGCGAAGGGAAGGAGAGAGATGGGCTGGTAGTTTTTCAGGTCTGTCTGGTCAGCCGAGGGTTTCTTAAGGAGGGGCTTGACTTCTGGCCGCTTCCAGTCGTCGGGGAAGATTCCGGTATTGAAGGTGGCATTGATGGTGCGTCGTAATTCGGGCGCTATGGCGGCGGCGGCTCTGTGGAAAATGTGAGGCGGGCAGGGGTCTGTGGGGGCTCCTGAGTGGGTGTTCTTCATGGTCGTGGTGGTGTCTTCGGTGGTGACCGGTGTCCAGGTGGAAATGGTGGGCTGGTCGTCCTTGCTGAAGGGTAGGGAGGTTTCTGGGGTCTGTTCACTGAAGTTGTTATAGAGGGCCTTGATTTTCGGGTGAGAGTAGGTGCTGAGCTTGTTGCAGAGGTCCTGGGATGGTGTGACATCAGTGGCTTTGCTGGGAGGTTTGGTGAGCTGCTGGATGAAGTTGAAGAGTTCCTTTGAGTTGCTGGCGTTGGTGAGGATTTTGTTCCGGATGAAGGTCCTCTTGGTGGTTCTTATGAGTTGGTGGTATTCTGTCAAGGCGTGCTTGTAGGTGGTCTGGTCTTTGGTGGTTTTGCTGTTTCTCCAGTGTTTCTCGAGGCGTCTGCAGGAGCGTCTGGCTTCTTGGAGGTCGGTGGTGAACCAGGCGGCCTTCGGGGGCGTTCTCTGTCTGGGTGGCAGAGGGGGGCGAGCTTGTCTGCGCAGCTGGTGATCCAGCGGTGGAATTCCGTGGCTGCAGCGTTGGCGGTGGTTGTGGCGGTTGGGGGGGTCGTGCATGAGGGTGGAGTTGAGGTGTTCTTCCGTGACCTTGCTCCAGTTCCTTTGTGGAGGGCGTGGGGCGGGTTGTGTGTGGTGGTGGTCTTGAACGAGAAGTGAACGCAGTGGTGGTCTGTCCAGAGGTGCTGCGAGGTGTGGCTGAAGTGGATGTTGGTCCCTCCTGCGAAGATAGGGTTGAGGATGTGTCTGGCTTTGTGGGTGGGGGTGGTGACAAGCTGCTTCAGTCCAAGGTTTGTGAGGTTGTCCAGGAGAGCGGTGGAGTCTGGGACCCTGTGGTTGTCTAGGTGGAAATTCAGATCTCCGATGAGTATGTAGTCTGTGGAGGCGATTGCGTGGGGGGCGATGATGTCGGCAATGTTGGTGGAAAAAGAGGCCCGGGGCCCAGGGGGTCTGTAGACGAGTGTGCCGCGGAGCGTGATTGTGGGGCTGGGCTGGATCTGGAAATGGAGGTGTTCGGTGTTGGAGATGGGGTCGATCGTGCTGGGGGTGGTGAGTCGGAGGGAGCTCTTGTGTGCGATGGCGAGTCCTCCTCCTGGGCGATGAGGGCGGTCCTTCCTCTGGAACTTGTACCCGTTGGGGATGGCGGTGGCGATGTCGGGGGTGGAGGAGGCATTTGTCCAGGTTTCCGTGAAGAAGGCAACGTCTGGAGAGAGGGTGTCGAGGAGGTCCCAGATCTCTACGGAGTCTCTGTGTAGGGAGCACACGTTGAGGAGGATGCACTTCCTCAACAGCAAATTGTTGCAACTTACCAGTGTTTTCTTTTTCACTTTTTAAATATAAATCAACATTCCTAGTTTGACGTTTGTAGTGAGTGCGTCAACAACAAATATAACGTAGTTTGGTTTTTCAGAGCGAACAGTGTTAAACTTTGTAATTTCTTCTGCAAAATCATCAATACTAATCTCTGTCCTGTTTTGCTACACCTGCGGATATCAAGTCCTCACTTTCCCTACACTCCTCTTCAGAACCAAAAAAAACAAAACTGTACATCATCACAAAACTTTTGTACATCTGCTACAGAACCATGCAAAAGAGCTGTATTAATTTCACTTAACCCCTTCAATGCGTCGGATGGCCGGGATCTGTCCGACGCCACAGTGCTCGTATGCGTCGGATGGCTCCCGGCCGTCCACACACATGGCACTTGAAATCCCTCCGGTGCGGGCACCAGCGGGATTTCTTTCAGTCCAAAACAGCCTCGGGAGCTGGGGAAGCAGGCTGTGTGGATTGTTTCAGTGAAATGACTATCAGCGCGCACGTTGCGCTGACGTCATTTCACCGAAACTGAAATGAGCTGATCGGCTCATTTCAGTTTCACTGCCTACGTGCTCAGGGGGCTATCTCAGCCTCCCGTGCACGCAGGCAGACGGGAGAGGTATCGTTGGAAAGGGGAGAATCTCTCCTTTCCAGTGGTACCAATTGGCATGCCCATTTTGGGCAGCCCTCACACCTACGTATAAAAAAAGAATCCCTGGTGCCTAGTGGACTTTCTGTCCCCCCCCCCACCCCCTGTGGGCAGATCAGGGGCTATTGCCCAAAGTTCCACAGTCTTTCTGCCCCCCCAGGGGGCAGATGGGGCGATAACATAACATGTGTATTTGTAAAGCGCACGTTTACCCCATCGGGGTCTCTTGGCGCTTAATAACAGATGTTTATTGTTACCCAACTCAATGGTACTCATTTTATCGACCTCAGATGGATGAAAGGCTGAGTGGACCCGCCGGGATTTGAACCTGTGACCATGAGGTCGAACACAGGCCCCTGCAGTGGATGCATTAGTCCACTGAGCCACCAGACCAGACCGATGGCCCCTGATCTGCCCCCCCCCCTTCCAGGGGGGGGGGGGGCAGAAAGCCCACCAGGCACCAGGGATTGTTTTATTTTATACGTAGGGGTGGGGGCTGCCCAAAATGGGCATGCCAATGCCCCCACCCCTATATACATTTAAAAACAACATCCCTGGTGCCTAGTGTGTTTTCTGCTGCCCCGGGGGGGCAGATCGGAGGCTGTTGCCCCAATCTGCCTCCCAGGGGAGGCTGCCCATTTTGGGCGGTCCCCACCCCTAAGTATAAAATAAAACCATCCCTGGTGCCTAGTGGCCTTTCTGCTCCCCCCCCCACCCCCACCCAGGGACAGATCAGGGGCTATTGCCCCCATCTGCCTCCTGGGGGGGGGGGGCAGGAAGACTGTGGAATTTTGGGCAGCCCACACCCCTATACACATAAAAAGAATCGGTGTTGCCTAGTGTGCTTTCTGCTTTCTTCCCCCGGGGGGGCAGATCAGGGGCTATTGCCCCCATCTGCCTCTCAAGGGGGGCAGAAAGACTGTGGATGTTTGGGAGGGGGGTGACTAGTGCACTTTCTGCCCTCCCTGGGCGGCAGACTGGGGGCTATTGCCGCTATCTGCCCCCCGGGGGGGGCAGAAAGACTGAATATGCCCCCCAAAAATTAGGGGGGAGCAAAGGCCCTTGCCCAAGGGGTCGTTTCCCCCTCCCTGGTTTTCAGTGGGTGAATCCCTGCTAGGAAAATGTTGAGAGATCCACGTAAGCTGCACTTCCCTGGACTCCCCTAGGTGGCTAGTTTTCAGAACTGTCTGGATTTGGTAGGTTTCCCTAGATGGCCGCCAAGCCCGAGACCAAAAACGCAGGGGACCCCCTTGCAAAACCAGATAGTTTTGTGATCGATAATTTTGAAGTCTCCACAGTACGTATTTGGGCCATTTCCTGTCACGGGCACTATGCCTACCCACACAAGTGAATTTCCATTTTTATCGGGAGACTTGGGGGAACGTTTGGTAGTAGGAAATTTGTGGCGGCCCGGTGATCCTACAACTTTCCCACACAGAAAAGTGAGGAAACGTGATATTTTTTTAGCTAAATTTGAGGTTTGCTGGGGATTCTGGGTAGGAAAATGTTGGGAGATCCAAGCAAGCCACACCTCCCTAGACTCCCCTAGGTGTCTAGTTTTCAGAAATGTTTGGGGTTGGTAGGTTTCCCTTGATGGGCAGATAGTTTTGCGATCGATAATTTTAAAGTCTCCACAGTACGTTTTGGGGTGTTTCCTGTCGCGGGCACTAGGCCTACCCACAGAAGTGAGGGTACCATTTTTATCGGGAGGTTTGGGGAAATGCTGGGTGCGTGGAATTTTGTGTCTCCCCGCAGATTCCAGAACTTTCCATCACAGAAAAATGAGGAAAATTTGCTTTTTTTTTTTCTTTTTTTTTTTTTTTTACAAAGTTTGAAGTTTGCAAGGGATTCTGGGTAACAGAACCTGGTGAGAGCCACACAAGTCACCCCATCCTGGATTCCCTTGGGTGTCTAGTTTTCAAAAATGTACAGGTTTGCTAGGTTTCCCTAGGTGCCGGCTGAGCGAGGGTCAAAAATCCACAGCTAAGCACATTGCTAAAAAGGGTCCTTTTTCCCTGGAAAAATGTGATGTGCCCACGTTGTGTTTTGGGCCATTTCCTGCCCACACAAGTGAGGTACAGTTTTTATCGGGAGACTTGGGGAAATGCTGGGTGGGTGGAAGTTTGTGGCTCCCTGCACATTCCAGAACTTGCCAACACAGAAAAGTGAGGAAAACGTGCGTTATTTTTTTTACAAAGTTTGAGGTTTGCATGGGATTCTGGGTAATAGAACCTGGTGAGAGCCACACAAGTCGCCCCATCCTGGATTCCCTGGTGTCTAGTTTTTAAAAATGTTCAGGTTTGCTGGTTTCCCCTAGGTGCCGGCTGAGCTAGGGTCCAAAATTCAGAGCTAGGCACATTGCAAAAAAAAAAGCGTCCATTTTCACTGTAAAAATATGATGGGTCCATGTTGCGTTTAGGGCCGTTTCCTGTCGCAGGCACTAGGCCTACCCACACAAGTGAGGTACCATTTTTATCAGGAGACTTAGGGGAACACAGAACAGTAGAACAAGTTTTAATACCACTTGAATTTCTATGCATTTCTGCCTTCCAAATGTAAGACAATGTGTATAAAAGAAGTCATTTTGAAAAATGTACTCCAATTCACATGCTAGTACCCACAATTTCAGAGATGTGCAAATAACTACTGCATCTAAACTATATTTTGTTCCCATTTCGGAAATACATAGGTGTCCTTGATACCTATTTTTCACTATTTATATTTTACCAAATGAATTGCTATATACACGATACACAATGAAAAACCATTGCAAGGCGCAACTCAGTTATTGGCTCTGGGTAACTTGAGTTCTTGTTGAACTTACAAGTCCTATATATATCCCTGCAACCAGAATGGTCCAGCAGACGTAACGGTATATTGATTTAAAAACTATGTCATGCTTACAAGAAGTTACAGGTGAAAAAGTTTGCAGAATTGCCTGTTTTTTTCAACTCCATTTCAATATTTATTTAATTTCAACTGTTACCAATAGAATCTTTATTAACCGTACGATTACTTAAAATCTTTACAGTATAAAAACACATAAGCAACGCCCCCCTCCCGTCCACCCTCCTCCAAGGAGTTTCCCGGCATTCGAGATAAAAGATACACCATGCCTGCATGGGCCCTATTTGCTGCTTTATGTCCCTGTAAGACTCCAAAATAAAATAAGTTAAAATATGAGATCAATTCCTTTTCAAACCAGTTTGCCCTTTGGCCTGTAAGGATCAATAGTTGTATAAAAGCCAACAGGGTCATACCCTTCATGATATCGGTTGTAATTAATAATAAGTACTTAGTTTACCCCCTGCAGAGTCCCACACACTCTTTATGATCTGCTTGTCCTTACTAAGAGCCCCTAGGTTGAGTGACGTCCGTCGGGATTTTGCCGCCAGATTGGTTAATTACTGAATGATTTCGACCCTAGAATCTGCAGCCTGCTGATGGGAGTCAAGTACACTTCTGATTTGGTGAGTAAACTTGCCGACTCTAGCAAGTAGTGGTTTCTGAGAAGCGCCATTCCGAGGCCTCCCTGCAGGTTCTGAGACCCTTATCACTTAGAGCTGGGCTTAACAAACGATGTCGATCGCTGGACAGTTTGGGGCAACAGCATAAAAGATGTACCCAGGATTCCCTGTGATAGTTGCATAGCCGGCAGGAGACGAGGTTATCTTTTCGCGGCCATTTTGGATTGAAGTCCAGAATCTTGAGGGCAGTAAGGCGCATGAACAGAATTTTCTTTCTCGCTTGAGCTGAAAGTGGATCTTGCAAGTAATGTTGAGCTTTCCCTGGAGTGTATGAATTGTCAAGTGCCAGTGTGAGGGGGTTGTACCGGAGTGAAGATCGATCCAGTTCAAACGAAATGGTCTGGACTTGGCGCTTCACAGCATTAGCCCAGGCAGAGTAATGGATTTCAATCAGTGTCAGACTCTCTGCCTCTATTTTCAGACAATCTATAGCTTGGTCCAACTTGAAGTGCCATGGGGAACCGCTACCATAAAGATCGTTTTAAAAAAATATTTGAGAGTGGTTTCGGGGATTTTCAGTACTCTGATGTAATATTTTATTATGTCCCACTGCAATGCCAAGTCCGGTCTGTTTAGCCCTTTTCTCAGCCTTAGCCTGTTGTTTCTTGCTTGCCTAGGCACCTGTAGCACACTCTTGTACGCTTTTATCTGGGCTGCATTGATGACTTTCTCTAATGCGCCCGGAAAGGCTAAATGTCCATACGTAATTGCCGGAATTAATTTTGCCCTAAGTACTGTCAGCATGGGCTCTATAGATGGACTTACTAAGCAGTAGCTTAGACGTCTAAGTGACAGAAATATGCTATTAATTTTCGGCATTAGCTCCTTTATATGTTTGGTTGCTGTGGCCCTCTCTGTTACCCATACCCCCAAGTAATTGTAAGATGTCGCTGTCCTAATTCGGTGCTCCCCCAGAGACTAAGTTGCTTGCTTTTTGTGTGGATATTTGCCAAAGATTATTATTTTTGTCTTGGACTCGTTAATTTTCAGGCTGTTTTCCTCATTGTACAATGTTAGTCTTTTTAATGCTCCTTGGAGTCCCACCCTGGTGTGGTCCATGATCACGGTGTCGTCCGCATACTGAAAGATTCCCAAGGTCATCTTGCCCAATCTTGGGGGTACTAGGCTGGCGTCTTTCAATGCTTGTCCCAGGTCTGCCGTGTACAGGTTGAATAATAGTGGTGTCAGCACGCAGCCCTGCTTTAGCCCATTGTTGGTTTCAATTCTCATGGTTGTAGTTGTTGGACTTAGTTTGACCCGGACCCATGTCCCCTCGTAGAGGGCTGTTATTGCTTTTAAAAGGGTTACTGGGATCCCCCAAGATTCGAGTTTTGCCCATAGTCGACCTCGATTAACTGTCGAAAGCCGTAGAGTAGTCTATAAAGCAGCAGAACAAGGGCAGCTTATTGCTCATTACTGCTTGCTTCGAGAGATAGGACAGCGCTAGGATGTTGTCCATAGTGGAGCTGTTTGCCCTGAAGCCGGTTTGATAGGGCGGGAGGATTCCGTTCTTATCCAACCAGTCCTCTAAGTCCCTTAATATTAAGCGGGCATAAACCTTAGCTTCGATGTCAAGCAGGGCTATTAACCTATAGTTGGCAGGGTTCGAATGAACTCCCTTCTTGTGTATTGGACACAGGATAGAGCCGTTCCAGGATTGTGGTAATATTGCTGTGAGATATGAGTGGTTATATAAAGGAGTAAGGATGGATGGAAAAAAAGCTAGAGCAGACTTGAAGACTTGAGCGGGAATGCCGTTTGGTCCTGGGGCCCCATTGGTTCTTATCGCCCTGATGTACCTGGCTGTGTCCTCCACTGTGTAAGCGTCAAACTGACTGGGCACTGCGGGTTCTTTCTGCATGCTTTGTGATTTGTTGACCTCAGCTGCGGCCTGTGTCCACTCTGGGATCGGAGGGGCCCACCTTATGCGGTTCGCTCGTGTACAGACCCTTCACATACTGTTCCCACACATTACCAGCGACGCTATTTTCTTTGTGCGGGCTTCGGGAGTTCAAGCAATTGATGGATCTCAATAGCTTGCTGTTATCATTTTCTTTAATGAGTGAGAACACTTTGAGCCAATTCTTTTCCGTCTGCTGTCTTTTCAGCTCCCACACTTTCTTCCTATATGTGGATCGCAGGGCGGAGATGGAGGTCGTCAGTAATGAATGGTTTCTTTTCTTTTTTGCCTTAATAGCCCTTTTGAGAGCAAGTTTATGTTGTACAAGGCACTTCGGGGCTCTTTGTTCCGGCAAAGGTTTTTTTAAGTTGGGGCTTCTTCTTACTTGGTTGTCATTTCCCAGGGTCTTCTGTAAATCCGCAATCAGCGTTTCCCAAAGACTTATGATGTTCTTTATGTGCCATGTTTGAAATACCTGCTCCCTTGCAGCTACATACTCCAGCAGGTTATTACTAAGGTTGGCTGTCCATTTTAATCTTTTAATGGCTGAATATGGTTCTTCGCCCAAGGTTGTGCCGATTGTTTCCTGAGCTTCCGCAAGTTCCAGTGCCAAATTAAAAGTTGCACGAAGTGGCCTATGGTCCCTTTCATCTCTGTCATCCACTGCAAAGACACATAGTCCAGCCCTTCATTTATTAGAATGTAGTCTATTGTGGATATGTTCCTAAAGGTTGACTTGGGAATCCATGAGGGGCGGCTGATTTTGTTTATACCATAGGTAGATTGTAGCTTAAAGTTTTTAAGGAGGGAGATCAACAGGCCCGACTTTTTCCTGCTGCAGGGCACAGCTGGCACTTGGTCCAGACCTCTTGTGTTAAAATCTCCCGTAATTATCACATTGCGGTGCTCAAATTTAATGAGTATGTCTTCCAAGATACTAATAAAGGAATCCATAGCCTGTTGTGTTTGAAATTTTGTAGGATTGAAGTAGCAATTGATTAGTATCAAGGAATGATGCTGAAGTCCCTTTCTCAGCCCCTCAGTTGTAATAACTTGGAGGTCGGGTGTATCTACTTTTATGGCTGTGGTTTTAAATTTGCAAGCATGACTTAAAAAAATGGAAAGACCTCCTGACGGGCGTCCAAAGATGGCCTTTTTAGTCGCTGGTATGTGGTGTTCATAGAAGCCGCCAATTGGGGTGGTTGACTGGGCCCAGGTCTCCTGGAAACACAAAATGTCCCCCTTTGCGAGGTAATCTTGCGTGGCTTTGTCCCTAAAGATGTTGCTTAACCCTGCGATGTTCCATGAAATGAGTTAGTTTATGTTGTTGACCACTGCTTGAAGTTGGACGTGCACTACTGGCTTTGCTATTTCCTTGATTAGGGGCGCTGTTGACATGGCACCTCCATTTGGACATGCTCTTGCTGGAGCAGCTGCACTCTGCGCTGCAAGTCTCTGTGCGAGATGTTAATTTTTATCGGGGTTCTTAGTCGCCAGAGTTTCTCTCTCCCTCCTAGGTTTTTATTCATTGTGCCTTTGAGGATTGAAGTAGGTTCCCGCCGATCATAATTGGGTTTGAGAACGTATGGGTATTTTGGTATATTGAGGGCTGTGACTTCGATACCCCATTCTGCAAGATGTAGAGCTTCTCTGAGGACAGCCTGTTGCACTCTCTGTTGAGTGAAACCGACTAAGGTGGAGTCTCCGTGGGTATCCCTCTCTAGACTTCTGAACTTTACCCACTCTGTTGTCTGAGGTGATCTCTGCCAGTGATTCGATGTGTCCAAAGAGACCTAGGATGTTGGCCCTATTCAGGATGTCGTAGGAACCTTTAGCTGAGTATCTAGGGGTGAGCAACACCTCGTGAATTGCTATTTGATTATTGTGCTTGGAGGTGGGCAGTCTCAATCTGTCCTCCAACAGGGAGGGCCTCTGAAAATTCTGATTTAGTGAGTTATTGTGGGCGTCTCTTTCTTGATGTCTACCTGTTGCCCCATTTGGCAAACCGCCCCCCAAGTTTGTTCTTCAAGCTGTTCAGCCTGGTTACTTTTGAGTTGCTTCGGCGTGCTGTATGGAAGCTCCTGGCCCGTGGAGGAAGAGGCCCTGCCTTGTGTGCTGGCCGCCGCCTGTGATGAGGGCTGCCAAACTGCGTCTTCTTGTCTTCTCTATTGTTTGCCCTGCTATTTGTGGGCCCTACCACTGAGTGTTCCGTTGAACTAGGTCTTCGCCTGTCTCGGTATGTTCTTCCCTTGTGGTCTTCACCTTACTTTGCTGTTTGAAGTTAAAAATGGGGAAAAGTGGTTTTGAGTTGTTTGTATTCACTGTGCAGTTTGTATTCTCTATACTGCCAGAGTTCAATATTACTGGTAATATTGATCTTCTTTTAATTTTGGATTTCGTCAGTTGTTTCTTCAGTTTCTTCTTGGCCCTCCTTGACAGTGGGACTGCCACTGCGCCTTCTGCCTTTTCCACGGGGGTTACTTCTTCCTGTGGGACATCCAGTGTTGTATCGATTAGTCGATCCTCGGAGTCCCCGTTCCCTTGGGCTTCTATGTTGTTCTTGTTGCACTTATTGCTTAGCCCTGCCTGAGGCTCCTTGAGTACTCTATCAGCCTACTTTTCGGAATTAATAGCTTTCTGGGATCCATTATTGCTTTCACACCCATTTCTACCACTAACTGGAAGGAGGTTGAAAACACCAAAAATAGGAAGAATAGGCTATGTCCCAGTAAAATACCAAAACTGTGTAGAACAATTTGGGTTTCTGACAAAAGTCTGCCTGTTCCTGAAAGCTGGAAGATGGTGATTTTAGACCCACAAACCCTTTGTTAATACCATTTGCAGGAAAAAAACAGACTTTCTTCTGCAGCACTTTTTCCCCAAAAAACCCACAATTTTGCTGTATTTGGCTAATTTCTTGGTCCCCTCCAGGGGAATCCACAAACCCTGGTTACCTTTAGAATCCTCAGGATTTTAGAAGAAAAGGACGCAAATTTTGTCATGAATACCTTATGTGAACAAAAGGTTACAGGGGCCTAAGCGCAAACTATCCCAAATAGCCATAAAAGGGCTTAGCACGGGGGGAAAGGCCTGCCAGCGAAGGGGTTAAACATAATGTAGGAGTCTTTACATAGTAAACTAACTTCCGCATTTCAGAGTGGTGGTCAGCTAACATTCTTAAATGATAGTGCTTTGGCACACTTTCTTTGAAAGACAAGCCAGAGAATGTCCCTGTAACTTGATATATTTTCTTATTTTACATGGATCTAGTCCTTGCAACATGTTAATTTTGTGTTTAGCACATTTTTTTAGCATATTCGCATAAAATATTTTATACATCAATAGACTCCTGTTGAATACTGCTACAATTCCACTTATATACAGGAACCTGTGTACGCCTTCCTTGAACTGCTTCAGCATTACTTCTACATTCCTAGGAACCATTTTCTCCTTTGGAATGGGAGAAGCATCTTTCACCTCTTAACATCGACCACTAGTATAAACTGCATGTACTAATGTGCTCTCTTGAAAATAGCTTTCTTTGTTAAAGAAAGGTTCACTGCTGGAAGTGTTTCCATTCACCAGTGAATGTTTTACAATTTAGTTCTATTAACCAGTCTTTTTTTCTTGCCTTTCTCCTTCATAAACACCACTGTTTTATCCAATGTTCTCAATCTGTTCAATATTAAGATAAATAATTTTTGTTTCAACTCTAAAGCTTTTTCTGCTACACTTTCAATCTGTTGCTTTTGCTTATAAGCTGCTGATCTTCTTTTATACTGTTTTAAGTTCTTTAATATATTTTGAATTTCTCTACTTCTAAACATTCTTCCTCTTATGTCTTTATACTGTTTCTGCCTTCTTGTCAGATGTTTTTTTTTTTTTACAATTTGAAGTTCTTTTAACATGAGTAATCCCTTTTTGTTTCTGACTTGTTGTTAAAGTTTTCTTTTTGTTTTGAACATTTTCCAATCTTCATAATAATTGTTTTTAAGAAACTGTTTCGGTCTTTTACCAGAAGATTTCTTTTCCTGTATAATATTGTGTGCGTCATCCAATTTCTTCTTTTCACTCTTCTTTAAGTAGTACAGTTTTTTTGTGCTCTTCTCTTTTCATGTTTTCTTGCCATCTTTAAGTCTTTTGCGTTAAAGTAAATCTCTAAAAAAAGAAAGAACAGTTTTAGTAGATTGTTACATAAATTAATAATTTTAAATTATTCAGATAATATTATTCATGAAAATCACTAATCTGAAAGAGACTATTAGTTATAGTTTCCTTACCTTAGAATTACCCCCAGGCGTCAGACTGGATCCGGAGAATTTTTTCTCAGCAGTACCTCTGCACGTCGGTAGGTGGCGTCGGTCGACTCCGCGTTGATCACCGGGATGACGTCGTGGTATCTACTTAGACGCCGCCCCTGCTCGCTGACGTCAGTTCTTAATTTTTCCGCGCCAGCCAGCGCAGATCCGTAGAAAGCGGTATCCTTAGTCATTTTTTGACAAACTTTTTCGACTTTTTGTCGACATCTTTTTTGAAGTCTTGTGACTCCTGGTGCATGAGGGATGTCAAGTTGTTGACCCGGTTTCAAGCCTTGTGACTCCTGTCACTAGCTGATGTTGGTCACCGATCCGCACCTTGTGTGCCTTTGGTGCCTGAAGCGCGACCACGACCCCAAGTCGTGCTCCGACTGCTGGGCCCTGAACCCAAAATCTTTGCGGGAGCTGTCCTGAAAGCTTTTGGAGGCCCGGCAGTCGGCTCCGTGCCGTTCGAGGTCCCGGTCTAGGGGAAGGTCGCGGGACTGGTCGCGGAGCCACCACCCCCATTCGTCATCGGGTAAGTCGAAGCACAAGAAGAAGGCGAAGAAGCATCGTCGCTCTTTGCCTTCTCCCTGTCAGACAGCCGACGGGACACGGAGGGTCGTCGTTCTCCGGCTCCGCCCTCGGAGCCTGCTGGGACGGCTCCGCGCTTTCCTCCCTTTCCGGAGCCGGAGCGTCCCCTGCCCAGCGTCTTGCATTTTATGAAGCCCTCATCTCCATCTTTGGGCAGCCCGACTCCGCCGGTGCGCCTTCGGGCCCCGCGAACTCGTCTGGGGGTTCTGGGCCTTCGATGCCAGCGGCTCCGGCTTTGGCGCCGCAGGGCCCCCAAGGATACAGGCCTGGATCAGGATCGGAACCGGTCGACCTCACGTTACCTTCCCCGGCGCGGATTCCTCTGACGCCTCTGCCTCCGATGCCAGTTGCGACCCCAGCCGGCGTCGACCCCAGCCTCCCTCTCGACTTAGACACGAAGCCGGACTGGCGTCGACCGGTACTTTTGTACCACTGTTCTTCCCTGGCGTTCCCTATCGCCCTGAGTGGCAGCCAGAGGAGGGTGATGAGGACAGGGAGGGGTCTGTTGACCCTCTGGCAGACCAGCTTGAAGAGCCGGTCTGGAGAGAGGAGTTGGGTGATGCCAGTGGTCTGGATACCTCCCCAGACCTTGGTATGCTTTCTCCCCCTATCGTGGCTACGGAGGAGGGAGCTTCCTACGCTGTGGTGTTACGTAGGGCGCCTGAGGCCTTGGGCTTCCTACGGTGGCAGTCAGGACTAACCTCCTGACTGAGGTGCTTTAGCCGGCAGCAGCCTCTTCGGAGCCCTTGTTGCCTTTCAATGAGGGCCCTCACTGACGTCCTTCTGGGCTCATGGTCCAAGCCCAGCACAGGGGCTCCTGTGGATAGGATTATTGCCCGACGCCACCGCCCGGCCCCGGGTGACCCACTTTTCCTCTCCCAACACCCTACCCCTGAGAGTTTGATGGTCCAATCCTCATCCTCGAAAGAAAGTGCTTACCCTACAGCTCCTCAAGATAGGGAATCCAAGAAGCTGGACTATCTTCGGAAGATGTTTTCTTCCGCCATCTTAGGACTGCGGTTGGTGAACACTGCATGTCTCTTGGGCCGTTACACATATTCGGCGTGGGACACGGCTGCGCAAGTGCTGCCACAGTGCCCGGAGGAGACCCGGGCCGTGCTCGCACGCACTGTTGCTGAGGGTCGAGAAGCAGCAAAGTTCACTATCCGGTGTGGGCTGGATACCGCTGACTCCCTGGGTAGGACGATTTCCACGTCGGTAGCCCTGAAGCACTGCGCCTGGCTGAGGACCTCTGGATTCTCGGGGAATGTCCAATCTACCCTATTGGACATGCCCTTTGATGGCCGTCGCCTGTTTGGTGACAAGGCAGACAATGCTCTTGAGCGCTTCCAAGACTCTAGGGCTACCGCCAGGTCCTTGGGCCTTGCAGCAACTTCTCGCCCCATGCAGTCTGCCTTTTGCCCCTTTCGTGGCCACTGAAGGGGTGCCCCACCACGTTCCACCCAGAGCCACAGGGCCGCACAAGCCACCCAGCCTCTGCGCGGCTGGGGACGTGGGACTCAGCGTCGTGGGTCCGGGGGTCAGAGGGCGGGTCAGTTCACCAATGCCCCCCCTGCCGATGCCTCCAAACCTTCCTAGTCTGACTTTTCAGGGCCACCAGTGGACGGCAGGATCCGCCATCACCTCCCCCATTGGCACAACATCACGTCGGACAGGTGGGTTTTGCAGATAGTCCGAAGGGGCTACCCCCCCACCCCTTAGAGACTACCCCTCCCTCCATGCCACCAACACTCCATTGCATGTCGGAGGATCACTTGGCCCTTCTCCGTCAGGAAGTTATGGCTCTCTTGGCCAAGGGAGCTATGGAGCGAGTCCCTGTGCAAGAAGTAGGTCGTGGTTGTTATTCTCACTACTTCCTGGTACCAAGAAGGACAAAGACCTGCGTCCTATCTTGAATCTCAGGGACGTCAACCGCTTCCTCAGGAAGGAGAGGGTCAACATCTTGACATTGGCTCAGGTCCTGTCTGCCCTCGACCCTGGAGACTGGATGGTAGCATTGGACTTGCAGGACCCTTATTTTCACATCCCCGTCTTGCCTGCCCACCGGCGCCACCTGTGGTTCACGGTAGGCCACGAGCATTTTCAGTTTACTGTGCTCCCCTTTGGCCTTACCAGTGCCCCTCGGGTGTTCACGAAAGTGATGGCGGGGGTCGCAGCTCATCTGCGCAGATCAGGGGTTCCAGTCTTCCCCTATCTCGACGACTGGCTGTATAAGGCAGGCTCGCCCCAGCCTGTCGTGTCCCACCTCCAGACTACGGCCGACCTCCTGCATTCGCTGGGGTTCAAACTCAACCTGCCGAAGTCGCACCTGATTCCCTTCAGAAACTCCTTTTCATTGTAGCGGTCCTGGACACAGCGCAGTTTCGGGCCTATCTTCCCGAGCAGCGAGTCTGGGATATTCGGGCTATGATACCGATGTTTCAGCCTCTATCCCGGATTTCGGTAAGAATGACCCTGAGGCTGCTGGGCCTCATGGCCTCCTGCATCCTGCTGGTGGATCATGCCAGGTGGCATATGCGGGCTCTGCAGTGGAACCTGAAGTTCCAGTGGGCGCAGCATCAGGGGAATCTTTCTAATTGCGCCCAGATCTCGGAGGGCACTGCACACCAATTGCAGTGGTGGCTAACGGACCAGGATTGTGTCAACGGCAGATCCCTCTCCCTTCCCCAACCAGAGTTCACAGCGGTGACAGATGTGTCACTCCTGGGATGGGGCGGCCACATGGGAGAGGCGGAGATCAGAGGCCTTTGTTCTCCGGCGGAGTCCGGGCTCCACATCAACCTTCTGGAGCTACGGGCGATTCGTCTTGCACTGAAGGCATTCTTTCTTTCTGTCGGAGGAAGAGTAGTGCAGGTGTTCACGGACAACACCACAGCCATGTGGTACTGCAACAAACAGGGCGGGGTGGGGTCGTGGAACCTATGTCAGGAGGCTCTCCGTCTTTGGACATGGCTGAAACATCGGGGCATGTCCGTGGTGGTTCAATACCTGAGACGTTCCCTGAACGCCAGGGTGGACAACCTCAGCCGCCTGTGCATGATTTATCACGAATGGCGGCTTCACTCGGAGGTGGTGCAAGGTCTCTTTCAGCAGTGGGGATAGCCTTGGTTAGATCTGTTAGCTACCGAAGAGATTGCGCAATGTCTGCAGTTCTGCGCGTTGGAATTTTCAAGGCGGCACTCGCTCGGTGACGCTTTTCGTCGCGAGTGGAATTGCGGTCTTCTATACGTCTTTCCGCCTATACCACTTCTGCCCAGAGTGCTGAAGAAGATCAAGCGCGACCGGGCCCAAGTCATCCTTTTGGTCCCGGACTGGGCACAAAGAGTGTGGTATCCCGAGCTCTTGAACATGCCCATCGAACCTCCGATGTTACTGCCTCTTCAGGAGGATCTTGAGTCTCAGCAGAAGGGGACGGTCCTCCACCCGAACCTGTCCAGCCTCCACCTCCTTGCGTGGAGATTGAGCGGCGACAGTTGACAGCATTCGACCTCCCTCCCGAAGTCTGTAATGTCATGTTGGCAGCCAGGCGTCCCTCTACTTAAACATTTTACGCCTGTAGATGGAACAAATTTGTGGCATGGTGTGCAGCAAAGGCTGTGGATCCCCTTTCTACCCCTCTTGCTGAGGTTCTCCTCTTCATTCTTTCTTTGGCCCAGCAGGGCTCTGCTCTGGGCACCCTTAAAGGCTATCTTTCAGCCATTTCAGCCTTTCTTCGCCTTCCTGATCTTTTCAAGTCCCCTATTGTAAATAGGTTTCTTAAGGGCATTACTCACCTCTTTCCTCCTATTCCTTTCGTAATGCCCCAGTGGGACTTGAATCTTGTCTTAACTTACCTTATGTGCGCTCCTTTCGAGCCACTACATAATTGTCCTCTCAGACTCTTGACTTTAAAAACTGCTTTTCTGGTTGCCATCACCTCTGCTCGCAGGGTGAGTGGGCTTCAGGCGCTATCTTCTAAACCTCCTTTCCTTGCTCCTTTGTACTCTGCCTTCTTTTCTACCCGAAGTGGTTACCTCTTTCCACATAGGACAGACCATCACTTTGCCCACCTTCTTCCTGCCCCCGCATCCTTCCAAGGAGGAGGAAAGACTCCACCATCTGGATCCAAAACGTGCATTATCATTTTATCTAGATCGCACAAAACAATTCCGGGTGGACGATGAACTCTTTTTTGGCTATGTGGGCGACAAGAAAGGTCGGGCCGTGCAAAAACAGACCATCTCTCGCTGGGTTGTCCTTTGCATTAAGATTTGTTATTCCTTGGTGAAAAAGGAGCTTCCGGTAGGACTGCGCGCCCATTCCACCAGGGCGACAGCAGCCACTAGTGCTTTGGGACGTGGAGTCCCCCTCAATGACATCTGCCAGGCAGCCACGTGGGCATCACTGCACACGTTCACTAAGCATTACTGCCTGGATAGTCAAGTCCGGAGAGACGGCTTCTTTGGCCGTTCAGTTCTCCAGGACTTTCTGGTGTGAACTTAGTTTGCAGACCCACCTCCGGGGTTGGTATTGCTGGGGTATCTATTCTAAGGTAAGGCATCCATAATTAATAGTCTCTTTCAGATGAACAAGTTATTTACTTTCGGTAACGATATATCTGTAAGAGACGTGTATTAGTTATAGATTCCTTACCGCCCCACCCATCTTCCCCGTTCTGCGAACTGACTTCTAGAGTAGGGGACTCCCTTTCAGGGCCCTAGTTTTATGCACCAGTGGTCAGTGTTTTGCATGGCTCTGTGCTTCTGGCGTGGAATGTCATGTAAAAGAACTGACGTCAGCGCGCAGGGGCGGCGTCTAAGTAGATACTGCGACGTCATCCTGGCGATCACGACGCCGACGACGAACACGGAGTCGACCGACGCCACCTACTGACGCGCAGGGGTACTGTTGCGAAAAAATTCTCCGGATCTAGTCTGACGCCTGGTGGTAATTTTAAGGTAAGGAATCTATAACTAATATATGTCTCTTACAGATAATTCGTTACTGAAGGAAACTAACTTGTTCACCAGTCACTTAAATTAGACTGCCATTGTCCCCATTAACAATAGATCTGTAGGATTTCTATCTATGCACGTTAGGAAAGCTGTAAATGGTTGAACGTCAGTCTGAAAAATTGTATAAGTTGTTATACCCTTTCTTTTTGTACATGGATCGCTTTTTACTTATTGTAAAGCTGTGTATTCAAATGCTTCCATGAGTCATGTCTAGCAAACAGATCTGTGCTTCTGGCACTGAAAGGTGAAATAGCTCTGATAATATTTCCCCAGGGGTATGATAGACCGTATAGTTTTTAAGTTACGGTCATCAGCTATACCACACAAGTCAGCCAACATGTACAAGTAGAGACATAAGTGAGACATAGTAGCAGTCAGATATTGAAACTTGACAGAATATGCTTTCAGTTTAAAGCAAAAACATCACTATCTATGGCCTACTTCCAGTGTACCTTTGCAAAAAGTTATATGCACTAGGATAGACGTTAATACACTTGGCAACATATTTTAAATCTCACATTTGTGAGATTACCAGTTTCATTACAGAGATGGAGCTCACAGTGCCTGTCCTCACCCAAAACAAAAGGCTGTGTCCTCTCAACCACACTCTTATTAGTGTCAGCATCTTTCGGGAGACCTCAGTAACTGTCTTAGCGCCTTTTAGAGATGAGATAACACATGTAAAGTAGGCTATAGGTAGTAGTCTACCTATGTTTCACACTACATGCTCTGTAATTTGTGTGTAAGAAGCTGCATGGATCACTTTCTACTTATTATTCAGTACAGTCGTGGATGAAGCTGTCTGTTCAAATACTTCCATAAGACCTTCCTAAGAAACAAAGCTGTGCTTCTGGAACTGAAAGGTGAAGTAGCTATCCCAATATTTGTCTAGGAGTATGCTAGACTGTATAGTTTTTAAGTTAGGGTCATCAGCTGCACCACATGTCAAACTACATGTAAAAATACAAACATACCTCAGACATGGTAGCAGTTAGAGATTCAAACTTTACAGAATATTCTTTCAGTTTCAAGCAGACACATCACTATCTATGGCGTATCTGCAGTGTACCTTTGCAGAGATATATATGGACTAGGATTAAGTTTAATTCACTTGGCAACATGTTTTAAACCTCACATTTCTCTCTACCAGTTTCATTGGAGAGATGGAGCGCACAGTGCCAGGCCTGACCCAAAATAAATGGCTGTCTCCTCTCATGCCACTCTTATTAGTATCAGCATCTTTCTAAACAGCTCAATGACTATCTCAGTGCCTTTTAGGGGTGAGATGACACATGCAAAGTAGCCTATAGGTAGTAGTCTACCTCTTTTTCACACCGCATGGTCTGTAAATATGTGTAGAAGAAGCTGTATGGATCAGTTTCTATTTATTATTCACGGCAAGTGGGGATTAAGCTGTGTGTTCAAGTGCTTTCACGGGGCCTGCCTAGCTAACTGATCTGTGCTTCTGGGACTGAATGTTGAAGTAGCTGTGACAATATTTGTCCAAAGGTATGATAGACTATACAGTTTTTTAAGTTAGTCATCAACTGCACTACAGCTGTCAGACCACGTATAGAAGTAAAGACATGAGAGAAAGATGGTAGAGGTCAGACATGATAGAGAACAGCGAGGTGTGAAGTTGTGTGTTCAAGTGCTTTCACAAGGCCTACTTGGACAACACATCTTCTGAGACACAATGGTGAACTAGCTCTGTCAATATTTGGCTAGGAATATGATTTACTGTATAGTTTTTAACTTAGTCATGAGCTGCACCAGAGGTGTCATACTATGTGTGGAAGTGAGGACATGGGTAGAATATGGTAGAGGTCGGACATTAAAAGTTGTGAGACTACATTTTCCTTTTGAAGCACACACATCACTATCTACGGACTATCTGCAGTGTACCTTTGTGGGAATATATATGGACTAGGATTGAGGTTAATACACTTGACAACATCTCATGCCACTCTTGTGAGAGTCCGCATCTTTCTAGAGACCTTAGTGACTGTCAGTGCCTTATAAGGGTGAGATAACACATGTAAAGTAAGCTATAGGTACAACACTACCTCTATTTTACATCATATCCTTTGTAAATATGAGTAAAAGAAGCTGCATGGATCACATTTTGCTTACTATACAGAGTAATCGTGGATGAAGCTGTGTTCAAATACTTCCATGAGACCAGGCTTGGTAAGTTATCTCTGCTTCTAGGACTGAATGCTGAATTAGCTCTGACAGTGTTTGTCTAGGGGTATCATACACTGTATACTTAAGTTAGGATTGTCAGCTACAGCACTCATGTGAAACAACGCATAGAAGTACAATCGTACATGAGACATGGTACTTTTCACCAATTCAAACTTGACAGAGTACGCTTTCAGTTTCAAGCACACACCACTCTGTCTATGGTCTACTTGCAGTGTACCTTTGGAGACACTTATCTGAACTAGAATAGAGGTTAATACATCTAGCAACATGTTTTAAACCTCATTTTTCCTCTACCAGTTTCATTAGAGAGGCAGAACTCGCAATGCCAGGTGTAAGCCATAATGAAAGGCCGACTCCTGTCATGCCACTCTTGTGAGTGTTGGCATCTTTCTAGAGACCTCAATGGCTGTGTCAGTGTCTTTTTGGTGGGAAGATAACACATGTAAAGAAGCCTATACATACTAGACCACATCTGTTTCACACCGCATGCTCTCTAAATGTGTGTATAAGAAGCTGCATGGATCACTTTCTACTCATTATACAGGGCAACCAGGAATGAATGTGTGTTTAAGTGCTTTCGTGACACATGCCTAGCTAAGAGATCTGTGCTTCTGGAACTGAATGCTGAAGTAGCTCTGACCAGATTTGTGCAAGGGTATGATAGACTGTATAGTTTTTAAGTTAGGGTCATCAGCTGCACCACACGTATCAGAGGACGCGTAGAAGTGCACACATACCTGAGACATGGTTGCAGACAGACATTCAAGCTTGATAGAGTACATTTTCAGTTTAAAGCACACACATCACTATATACGGTCTGTTTGCAGTGTACTTTTCAAAGTCTTATATTGACTACGAAAGAGGTTACTAAATCTGCCAACATGTTTTAAAGCTGTCTTTTCTCTACCAGTTTCATTAGAAAGACACAGCTCGCAATGCAAGACCGAAACCAAAGGCCAACTCCTGTTATGCCACTCTTGTGAGTGTCAGCATCTTTATAGAGACCTCAGTGACTGTGTCAGTGCCTTATAGGGGTGAGATAACACATGTAAAGTAAGCTATAGGTACAACACTACCTCTATTTCATATCATATCCTCTTTAAATATGTGTAAAAGAAGCTGCATGGATCACTTTTTGCTTACTATACAGTGTAACCAGGGATGAAGCTGTGTTCAAATGATTCCATGAGGCCGGGCTAGGTAAGTTATCTTTGCTTCTAGGACTGAATGCTAAAGTAGCTCTGACAATGTTTGTCTTGGAGTATAATAGACCATATACTTTTTAACTTAGGGTTATCAGCGACAGCACGTGTGTGAAACAACGCATAGATGCACAAATATACCTGAGACATTGTAGCAGTCAGACATTCAAACTTGACAGAATATGCTTTCAGTTTCAAGCACACATATTACTATGTATGACCTATATGCAATTTTACTTTCTGGAGAAATATATGGTCTAGTATAGAGGTTAATACACTTGGAACATGTTTTAAAGTCACATTCCTGTACCAGATTCATTAGCGAGATGAAGCTCATAACCCAAATTGAAGAACTATATCCTCTCTTGGCACTTTTACTAGTGTCAGGATCTTTCAACACACCTCAGACAGAGCTTGCAATGTCAGGCCTAATTATCTTTCTAGAGACCTCAATTAGTGTGTCAGTGACTTTTTAGGGGGCAAAATGACACATGTAAAGAAGCCTATACATGCTAGAGTACCTCTGTTGTACACCGCATGCTCTCTAAATGTGTGTAAAAGAATCTGCACAGATCACTTTCTGCTCATTATACAGGGCAGTCAGGTATGAATGTGTGTGAAAGTGCTTCCTTCACGCCTGCCTAGCTAAGACATTGGTGCTTCTGGCACTGAATACTGAAGTATCTCTGACAGAATTTGTGCAGGGGTATGATAGACTGTATAGTTATTAAATCTGAAAGAGACACGTTAGTGACAGATTCCTTACCTTAGAATATCCCCAGGCGTCAGGCTGGATCCGGAAAGTTTTTTGCGTAGCAGTACCCTTACTCCAGTATTGGAGCTTTCATAGATTCCCATGCTTAGAATCATTCCCCGTCGTCGAGATGGGAGTCTCGGTAAAATAAAATAGTAGTAAATAACTATTACAAAAGAGAAACAGGCCTAGGCCTGAACTCATTTTGCAACCAGACCATGTCTTTTTGTAAAAGAGACCAAAAAGAACAGGCAACCAATAAGAGTAGCCTCACCCTCTAGAACCTTGGTGAAAGAACCTCAGCCCCTCAGATTTTCTACCGCACGTTGTGCTACAGGGAGTCTCCTTGAGCTTTGCTCTATTTGAACTCTTTCAACTGTTTTTTCTAGCGTTTTTTCTTCAGGTTTTCTTTCTAAAGCCTGTGGAAATGTCTGATAAAGGGAAGAAAGCTTCATTTCAGGCTTGTGCCACTTGTGGCAAGAAGAGGCTATATGTTGAAGATAGACATAAGGACTGCATATATTGCCTCTACCCGGATCACAAGGCTGCGGAGTGCAAGATTTGCCGCACCTTTTCCACCAAGACTCTCCGGGACCGTGAGGGTCGTCTGTTAACCTGGCTCCACAGACTGAAGACCAGGAAAGATCCACTGTCAAGCGAGAGTGAGGAGTCGTCTTCTGTCGCCTCATCAAGAAGGTCAGTCAAAAGGGGTAGGAGTTCCCCTTCACCATCTGTGGATCCCCCTCTAAGGCCTCAAAAAAGACCCTGAAGGAGTCTGAGGTTCAGGGTCCTATCAAATCTCCTCACTGCGGTGTAAAGGAGAGGGAAGGACTAAGTACACCACCTGCGACAGTCCCTGGCCAGGACAAATCTTTTAAAAACCCTCTTCACAGTCTTCTGGAAAGAGTGGTCATTCGTCATCGACGCTGCGCAAGCCCTCGACGACGAAGCCTCCAAAATCGCAGGCTAAAGTGCTCCGGCGCCGACGGGAGGGTCTACGCCGTCTTCTATTCCGGTGTCGACGGGCTCGTCGACGAGCACTTCTTCTAGAGCGACGAAAATTTCATCGACGATGGCGTCGACGACGATGGCGCCGACGACGATGGCGCCGACGACGATGGCGTCGACGACGATGGCGCCGACGACGATGGCGCCGACGACGATGGCGTCGACGACGATGGCGCCGACGACGATGGCGTCGACGACGATGGCGCCGACGACGGCGGCGTCGACGATGGCGTCGACGACGAGAGTGTCGACGATGTCTACGACACCCATCATGTCGACGACGGTCTGCACACCTCTTCCGTCGACGGTGGCTCCATCTGCATCCTCGTCTACGGTGATTCCGCTCGACACTGTCGTCGACGAAGAAATTCAAGGCTGACGATCCGTCGACGGCATCGTCGACGGATCCGCCGACGGCATCGTCGACGGAAAAAATTTCCATCTTGGTGAGAAGAAGACAAATATCACCAGAAATGACGTCCCCTAGAATGGTGGATTCTTTACCTCCTGCATTACTTCTCGATGAGGATGAGGACTCTGATGGAGGCTAAAGTCATTTTGGGGATGCCAATAGCCCTTCTCAGCTTATTGTCAAATGTCAGGAGACGGATTCGGAGGGTTATTATCAAGATCAGTCATACCAACAACCCTTTGCACGTCAAGAGAACACTCAACAAGAGATGATGTCTGTACCAACTTCTCTTTGGCGGATTTACAGGGGATGCTTTTGGACTATCAACGGAGATGTTCAACTCGTACTCCACCTCCACAACCCGCTCTCTTGTCCTCAACTCTGCCTCCTCCTCCTGATACGGTGAGGAGTTCACCACCTCCATCTGCTCGACTGCATACCCAATTTCATGCATCTTCTGATGTCCTTCCTCCAGATCAACACCAGGATGTCTCCTCTGAGGAAGAAGAGGGAGAGCTGGTTAATCAAGATCAAGGTGATGAATGGGATGATTATGTAATCCCTGATCCCGCTTCTCCGGCTCCGGCCCCGATTGATTCTCCCCTGCTGACATTGGGGGTTTTCACAAATTGATGGAGAGAGCGTCTCTACGTTTCGAGCTTGCTATGCCCTCACTCCAAACAGAGTGCTTTCTTTATGATTTTAAAGAACCAAGTAAGAGAGTGGTGCGCTCTATTCCTATCGTGGGGCATGTCTGGGAAGAAGGCATTAAGGTCATGAAGAACCCGGCCACTGTAGTTCCAGTCTTGCCGCGTCTGGATAAGAAGTATAAGGCTCCAAATGACAGCCCAGCTTCCTTGACGGGTCAGCCACGACCCGACTCGGTCATTTCTGCAAGCAGCGCAGAGGAAGTCAAGGAATCCTTCAGCGCCGTTATCTACACCACCGGACAAAGAGGGCAGACGCCTAGACAACGCGGGGAAAAGGTTCTCCTCCATGGCCAGCCTTGTCATCAGAGCTGCGAACGCTTTAGCAATTCTTGGAAGATACGACCGCCAGATGTGGTGTGACCTTGCGCCTTACCTGGACCAGTTATCTGATCCTTCCAAGTCTGAGGCAAAGAAGATCTTGCAAGAAGGGGAGGTTACGTCCACTGAGGTCATCGATTGCGCAATGGACATTGCCACAACAGCTTTCCGGTCCCTGGCTGGTGCAGCTGTGCTTCGTCGCCAGGGTTGGCTAAAGGCCACGTGGTTTCGTCCTGAGATCCAGAATAAGATCCTGGATCTTCCCTTTGACGGAGAGGAATTGTTCGGCAAGCACATAGACGATACCCTTCAAAACATCAAGAAGGATACGGAGACTGCTCGGTCCTTGGGGACCCTTCAATACAAAAAAGCGCCATTCCGTGGAGCGAGAGGCAGAGGAGCTCCATCCTATAGGGGATCTTACCAACAACAGAGATACTCCTCTTATGGCTCCACACAACAATCTTACCGTCCTTATCAGAGGCAAGGCCAGACGTCGACTTTCTCTAGAGCAAACACTAGAGGGAAGCAGAATCGTCCCGGACGGGACGCCCCTAAGAGACAATAGCGGCGATCTTGCTCTTTGCGCTGTGCCCTCCTCTTCCTCCAAGACATCTGTAGGAGGCAGGGTATCTCAATACCTCCAAAACTGGGAACGTATAACAACAGATCGTTGGGTCCTGAACATCATTCAGTGTGGTCACACTCTGGAGTTCACTCATCTTCCACCATCCAAGGCCCCTGCCGCCAACTCCGTAAAACACCTACATCTCCTCCGGCTGGAAGTCCATCAGCTTCTGATCAAGGGAGCAGTGGAGCCGGTCCCTCTCTCACAGAGAGGAAAGGGGTTTTATTCCAGATTTTTTCTGGTGAAGAAAACATTGGAGAAATGGCGCCCCATTCTAGACCTCAGGGAGCTCAACACTTATCTCACGAAGCTATCGTTTCGATGGTATCTCTCCAAGACATTCTACGTCTTCTCAACAAGGGAGATTTTATGGCCACTCTAGACCTAGAGGATGCGTATTTCCACATCCCCATTCATTCGGCCCACAGGAGGTTTCTACGTTTTACAGTCGCCAAGAGCCATTACCAGTTCAAAGTGCTGCCGTTTGGTCTTCGCTCAGCTCCGAGAGTTTTCTCCAAGGTGCTGGCACCAGTAGCAGCTTTCCTCAGGAAGCAGCATTTCCAGGTCTTTCCTTACCTGGACGATTGGTTGCTAAAAGCTTCGTCCAGGGAGGCAGCAGAGGAAGCGGTCAATGCTTGCACTGGTCTCTTCTCCAATCTGGGCCTGACTCTCAACAACGCCAAGTCTTCTCTCCTTCCGTCCAGGAAGGTTCAATTTCTGGGAGCAGTCTTGAACACATCTCTCAACAAGGTTTTTCCATCTCTGGACAGACAAAGAAATCTAATTTCCATGGCTCATTTAGTGCGAGGAAGAAAGTGTCTTTCTGTTCGCCGATTCAAATCCCTTCTAGGGATGATGTCCTCATGCATTCCTTTAATACCTCATTGCAGACTGAGAATGGCGTCCCTTGCAGGAGCACCTAAACTTGCAGTGGAAGCAGGTGACAGGTTCTTTCGACGACCAGCTAGTGATCACTCACGCAATGAAGCGAGCCATCCTCTGGTGGACAAGAATAAGGAATTTGTCCCAAGGTCTATCCTTCGTAAACACTCCAGCGCCTCAAGTGGTGACGACGGATGCCTCTCTGGAGGGTTGGGGTGCAGTATTGCAGGATCTGCAGGTCAGTGGTCATTGGCTGCCGGAACATCGCCTCCTACACATCAACCTCTTAGAGCTTCGAGCGATTCGCCTAGCTCCTTCAGGCTTTTCTTCCAAGATTGCAGGGGTTGTCGGTTCTTGTCCGGACGGACAACACCACAGCCATGCATTACATCAACAAGGAAGGCGGCACCAGGTCCTTCCCCTTGTCACAAGAAGCCCAGGCGATTTGGGAGTGGGCTATCCTGCACAGAATTTCTCTGAAAGCAGAACACTTGCCAGGAGTGCTCAACGACAAAGCGGACTGGCTCAGCAGGCTGAAATCTGTCACCCACGAGTGGGAACTGGATCAAGCTACGCTGGACAGTCTCTTTCACCGGTGGGGCAGACCCTCCATAGACCTGTTTGCCACACCAGAGAACAGGAAATGCCGGTCTTACGCCAGCAGGCTACACCATCGAGGGTCTCTGGGGAATGCGCTTTCGATCGCTTGGTCAGGCGCATTTGTATACGCTTTTCCCCCCATTCCGCTGATTCCCAGGTTGCTCATGAAGATGAAAGCAGAACCGTGCAAGATGATCCTCATAGCTCCAGCATGGCCGAGACAGTTCTGGTTCACCGAACTTCACCTTCTCTCCTTGGATCGTCCTCACCCATTGCAGCAGATTCCGCACCTCCTCACGATGTTTCAGGGTCAGGTTTGGCACCCGGATCCTCGCTCGTTACAGCTCTCAGCTTGGCTCCTGAGCAGCGAGAATTTCTTGACTTAGATCTTCCAGAGGAGGTTAAAGATGTCCTTTCGCAGGCGAGGGCTCCTTCCACTAACAAAACTTACCGCTTGAAATGGAAGCGATTCTGCATCTGGTGTCATGGAGCAGGGTTGGATCCTTTCCTGTCGCAGCCACACCAGGTTCTTCCTTATTTCCTGTCCTTGGCTAAAGCAGGTTTGGCTCACTCTTCCATTAAAGTGCACCTGGCAGCGGTCTCTCGCTTTCGGCGCACCTCATCTGGGCCGTCCCTGTGGTCAGCCAGAATTGTTCAGCAATTTCTCAAGGGCCTCTTCAGAGTATTTCCACCAGTGAGACCTCCACCTCCCACGTGGCATTTGAACTTGGTTCTTTCTCAACTAATGAGGCACCCATTCGAACCTATTCATCGAACGGATTTAAAGTTCCTCTCCTGGAAACTTTCTTTGTTGCTGGCACTGACTTCAGCTAGGAGGATTGGAGAATTGCAGGCTCTTACAATTCAGGAACCTTTTCTTCAGTTCAAAAACAATACAGTGATCATGAGAACTAATCCTAAATTCATTCCTAAAGTGCCTTCTACTTTTCATCTCAACGAGCCAGTGATTCTTAAGACCTTCTTCCCTCAGCCTTCTTCTCCTGCTGAGAGAGCTCTTCATTCTCTGGACGTACAGAGGTGCCTGAAATTCTATTTAGACCGAACTAAGTCCTTCCGTAAGACTTCTCAACTTTTTGTGTCATTTAGCGCTCCCCGCAAGGGTTTTCCCCTTTCCAAACAGGGGATAGGTCGGTGGGTTGTTAGCGCTATTCGATTCTGACATACAGCAGCGGGAAAACCCCTGGAGGGTAGAGTCCGGGCTCATTCCACAAGGTCTGTGGCATCCTCTACGGCTCTGTTTGCTGGTCTCCAGATTAAAGACATTTGTAGAGCTGCTACCTGGAGCAGCACTCACACATTCACGAAACATTACTGCCTGGACGCTTCACTGCGAGATGACACAGCTGTGGGCCAAGCAGTTCTGAGGAACCTATTCCAATGAGTGGTGAGCTTTCCTTTGCATCCCTCCTTCCTTCTTTTTACCTTTTACACATTTTATCTTGTTTCTGAATTCATTTGCTATTACCCTGTTTATGGCATAGTCAGTGGTAACTATCTTTCTGCATATTATTCATGTAGAAATATGTTTTAACAAACATTTATCAAAGGGTTATGCTCCATTACAAAATGTGTGTATATATATATATATATATATATATATATATATATATTTACTGCTAGCTACTCTGATTCTAAGCATGGGAATCTATGAAAGCTCCAATACTGGAGTAAGAAAACAAGTTACTTACCTGTAACTTTGGTTCTCCAGTATTGGAAGCTTTCATAGATTCCCATGCGACCCACCCTCCTCCCCTGGGAAAGCTCAGCCTCTTTCGACGTGATTATTGTACAACGTACACGAAAATCTGAGGGGCTGAGGTTCTTTCACCAAGGTTCTAGAGGGTGAGGCTACTCTGATTGGTTGCCTGTTCTTTTTGGTCTCTTTTACAAAAAGACATGGTCTGGTTGCAAAATGAGTTCAGGCCTAGGCCTGTTTCTCTTTTGTAATAGTTATTTACTACTATTTTATTTTACCGAGACTCCCATCTCGACGACGGGGAATGATTCTAAGCATGGGAATCTATGAAAGCTTCCAATACTGGAGAACCAAAGTTACAGGTAAGTAACTTGTTTTCTTGCGCGTCGGTAGGCGGCGTCGTGCGGCTCCGCGTCCGTCGTCGGCGTCGTGGTCGCCGGGATGACGTCGCGGGCAGTACTTAGACGCCGCCCCTGCGCGCTGACGTCAGTTCTTCTTTTTCCGCGCCAGTAAGCGCAGATCCGGGAAGAGCAGTGCCCTAGTCACTTTTTGACTATCCTTTTTGTGAATTTTTTCACTGTTTCTTCAAACGAGTCTTCACGGATGCCCGGCTTTAAGCCCTGCGAGGCCTGTGCTCGCATGATGTCGATCACGGACCCGCATCTCGAGTGTCTCGGCCGAGACCACGACACGAAGTCGTGCCCTGACTGCCGGAAACTTCATCCGAAGGCTTTGCGAGAGCGGTCTCGAAAGCTGCTCGAGGTCCGGCAGTCGGCTCCGCGCCGCACCAAGCCCCGGTCCCGGGAGAGGTCGAGGGGCCGGTCGCGGAGTCCCCACCGTTCGTCGGAATCCAAGTCTTCGCGCTCCTCCGGTAAGTCGAAGCACAAGAAGTCTAAGCGGCGTCATCGCTCTAAGACTTCGCCTCGCCGGTCTCGCGACTTGGCTGAGGCCCCAGTCGGCACCGTCCCCGCGGCCCCGGACATGCCTGTGGAGCCGCCCCCGAATTACCCGTTCTTTCCGGGGTCGGGGGCGACTCAGGCCGAAATACAGGAATTCCTGTCGGCCATGGCTCGCATCTTCGGGCCTTCAGGTCCCTCCGGTGCGCCTTCGGGCCCCGCGGGCCCTGATGGGGTTGCCCCGGTGCCACCATCGACTCCGGTCCCGGCGCCGCCTGTCCCACCAGCCTTCATCCCGGCCTCGGCTCCGGCCCCGGCCTCGATCCCGGCTCCGGTGGTGCCGCAACCCACATCGGCGCCGGTTGACCTAACCACACCTCCGCCGACGCCGATGTCCCCGGTGCCGTGGGGAAGTGTGGCTCAACGGTTAGAGCGGCAGACCCTGATGCAGAGATCTGGCCCGGGACCAGGGTTCAATTCCCGCCTCGGCGGGTCTTGGGCTCAATTTCCTCGGACCTGATAATTCTCGCCTCGGTGCCTATTCTAATCATGGGTCCCACTCTGCAACTCTGGGCAATAGCTTGCTTAATCTCCACAACGGCCCCAACAGCGCTGGGATGCCTGGCTTCACCTTGGGGGTGCCCAGGAGTGGACATTTCACAGGGAAAAGCCAGGAAGGGTTCCACAGCGGTATGCGTACAGCGCCTGGACACCCCTTTGGGGGTATGGGTGCGCTTTACAAGTACAAATTTCATTTCATTTCCTGACGCCGTCCGGGGCTCCGGACGACGTCGTTCCCCGGTTCTCTCCCGCTCCGGACATGGAGCCGGACCGTCGGTTCCGGCGCCGATGAGACCTTTGGTCCCAAATGTCCCTCCTCCTCCATATTTTGAACAAGAGGAGGACCAGGAGAGCTGGGAGGGGTCTGAGGACCCTCTCACACAACAGTGTGAGTTTGACCCGGACTGGGTTGAGGAACTTGGGGATGCCAGTGGTCTGGACACCTCCCCTGACTCTGGCATGCTGTCTCCTCCCGTGGCTACGGAGGAGGGGGCTAATTTTGCAACGGTGTTGCGTAGAGCTGCTGGAGCCTTACATCTCCAGTTGCCTACTGTGGCCGTCAGGACTAACCTCCTGACAGAAGTGCTTCAGCCGGCGGCTTCCTCTTCGGAGACTGTGCTGCCGTTTAATGATGCACTCACTGACGTTCTTTTGGGTACCTGGTCCAAACCCACCACAATGGCTCCTGTGGATAGGAACGTGGCCCGACGCCATCGCCCTGCTCCGGGCGACCCCCTGTTTCTCTCCCAACATCCCACCCCTGAGAGCTTGGTTGTCCAAGCCTCTGCCTCCCAAACCGCCTTCCCTACCGCCCCTCCGGATAGGGAATCCAAACGCCTGGACCAATTTGGGAAGAAGGCTTTTTCTTCCTCCAGTGCTGGCTTGCGGTCCGTCAACACCGCTTGCCTTTTGGGCCGATATACCCACTCCCTGTGGGATTCGGTGGCAGCTGTTTTGCCGCAGTGTTCTGAGGAGGTCCAGACACTGCTTACCCGCGCTATTGCGGAAGGGCGAGATGCGGCTAAATACACCATCCGTTGTGGCCTTGATACCGCCGACTCGCTGGGCAGATCGCTTGCTACGACGGTGGCGCTACGTCGCCACGCCTGGCTGAGGACAACTGGTTTCTCGGGTGATGTCCAGAATACACTCATGGACATGCCCTTTGATGGAGTCGGTCTTTTTGGTTCAAAGGCAGACCATGCGCTGGAGCGGTTTAAGGACTCACGGGCTACGGCCAAGTCCCTGGGCCTTTCTGTTGTACGCCCTCCGCTCAGCTCTGCTTTTCGTCCCTTTCGTGGCCACGGAAGGGGCGCCCAGTCACGTCAGCTGCCCAGCCACCGGCCCGCACAGCAAGCGTCTACGCGTGGCCGAGGACGTGGATACCGCCGTGGCGGTTCGGGCAACCAGCGTGCGGGTCAGCCACCACCTCCAACCCGTCCGCGGCCTCCAAGCCCTCCTAGTCCCTCCTTTCCGGTGCACGGCACGCCAGTAGGGGGCAGGGTCCGCCATCACCTTCACCACTGGCGTCCCATCACCTCTGACCGGTGGGTCTTGGACATTGTCCGAAGGGGCTACTCCCTCCCCTTCGAGACCACCCCCCCAGCCATGCCACCTCAATTCCACCGCATGTCAGGGGATCACTTGGTACTTCTACAGAAGGAAGTCACGGCCCTCTTGGCCAAGAGGGCCATCAAGCATGTTCCGACCCCAGAAGTAGGTCGTGGTTGCTACTCCCACTACTTCCTGGTGCCCAAAAAGGACAAGGAGGACATGCGTCCTATCTTGGACCTCCGGAACGTCAATCGCTTCCTCCGGAAGGAGAAGTTCAAGATGCTCACCCTAGCTCAGGTCTTGACTGCCCTCGACCCTGGAGACTGGTTGGTAGCGTTGGACTTGCAGGACGCTTATTTTCACATCCTCGTCCTGCCGGCCCACCGGCGTTACCTGCGGTTCACGGTAGGCCTCGAGCATTTTCAGTTCACCGTGCTCCCCTTTGGCCTTACAAGTGCCCCTCGGGTGTTCACGAAAGTGATGGCGGTGGTCGCAGCTCATCTGCGCCGGGCAGGGGTTCCAGTCTTCCCCTACCTCGACGACTGGTTGCTGAAGGCGGGCTCTGCCCCAGGCAGTCGTCTCCCACCTCCAGACTACGGCCGAACTCCTGCACTTGCTGGGGTTCTCCATCAATGTGCCGAAGTCGCATCTGATTCCTTCTCCACAGCTCCTTTTCATCGGAGCAGTTCTGGACACGACGCAGTTTCGGGCCTATCCTCCCGAACGGCGAGTCCGGGATATTCGGGCTATGATTCCGATCTTTCAGCCTTTATCCTGGGTTTCAGTATGGATGACCCTGAGGCTGCTGGGCCTCATGGCCTCCTGCATCCTGCTGGTCAATCATGCCAGATGGCATATGCGGGCTCTGCAGTGGGACCTGAAGTTCCAGTGGGCGCAGCACCAGGGCAACCTGTCCGATCACGTCCAGATCTCGGAGGGGACTGCAAAACAATTGCAGTGGTGGCTCTCGAACCGGCAATGGGTCATGGGCAGATCCCTCTCCCTTCCCCAGCCAGAGCACACAGTTGTGACGGACGCATCCCTTCTGGGATGGGCGGTCACATGGGAGAGGCGGAGATCAGAGGCCTCTGGTCTCCGGGCGGAGTCCCGGCTCCATATCAACCTTCTGGAGCTCCGGGCGATCCGACTTGCACTCAAGGCATTCCTTCCTCTGTCAAAGGGAAGGTAGTGCAGGTGTTCACAGACAACACCACCGCCATGTGGTACTGCAACAAACAAGGCGGGGTGGGGTCGTGGACCCTTTGTCAGGAGGCTCTGCGCCTCTGGACATGGCTGGAACATCAGGGCATGTTCCTGATGGTTCAACACCTGGCAGGTTCCCTGAACGCCAGGGCGGACGAACCTCAGCCGCAGGTGCATGATGGATCACGAATGGCGTCTTCACTCGGAAGTGGCGCAAGGACTCTTTCTACAGTGGGGAGAGCCTTGGTTAGATCTATTCGCCACCGAAGAGAACGCGCAATGTCATCAGTTCTGCGCGTTGGAATTTCCAAGGCGGCACTCCGCTCGGCGACGCTTTTCGTCACGAGTGGAGTTGCGGTCTATTGTACGCCTTTCCGCCTATACCACTTCTACCCAGAGTGTTGAAGAAGATTCGGCACGACCGGGCCCAAGTCATTCTTGTAGCTCCGGACTGGGCTCGAAGAGTTTGGTATCCCGAGCTACTCAGTATGAGCGTAGATCCCCCGATCCGTCTGCCTCTTCGGGAGGATCTTCTGTCGCAGCAGCAGGGGACGGTCCTCCACCCGAACCTCTCCAGCCTCCACCTGCTTGCGTGGAGATTGAGCGGCGGCAGTTGATTCCTTTCGACTTGCCTCCCGAAGTTTGTGATGTGATTCTGGCAGCCAGGCGTCCCTCCACTAAGGTGGTATACGCCTGCAGGTGGAACAAGTTTGTGGCATGGTGCACAGCAAAGGCTGTGAATCCCCTTTCTGCCCCTCTCTCTGAGGTTCTCCTGTTCCTTCTTTCCCTGGCCCAACAGGGTTCTGCCCTGGGTACCATCAAGGGCTATCTTTGTGCCATCTCGGCCTTCCTCAGACTTCCTGATCAGCCCTCCCTTTTCAAGTCCCCTGTTAACAGGTTTCTAAAAGGCATTACACACCTCTTCCCTCCTGTTCCGTTTGTGATGCCTCAGTGGGACTTGAACTTGGTTCTTACCTTTCTTATGTGCGCTCCCTTTGAGCCTCTACATAACTGACCTCTTCGTCTTCTGACTCTGAAGACTGCCTTTCTGGTGGCCGTCACCTCCGCTCGGCGGGTGAGTGAGCTCCAGGCTCTATCATGTAAACCTCCCTTTCTGTCTGTCCATCCAGACAAGGTTGTTCTTAGGGCGCGTCCGTCCTTCTTGCCAAAGGTGGTTACTGCCTTCCACATTTGGCAGACCATCACTTTGCCCACCTTCTTTCCGCCTCCGCATCCTTCCAGAGAGGAAGAGAGGCTCCACCGTCTGGACCCAAAACGTGCGCTTTCCTTTTACATCGACCGCACACGCCATTTCCGGGTGGATGACCAGCTCTTTGTTGGCTACGTGGGCTCCAAAAAAGGTCGGGCGGTGCACAAGAGAACTATCTCCCGCTGGGTAACCTTGTGTATCAAAGCCTGCTATTCTTTGGCTAAGAAGGAGCCTCCTGTTGGGCTGCGTGCCCATTCCACCAGGGCAACGGCTGCTACCACGGCTTTGGGCCGCGGTGTTCCGCTGCGGGATATCTGTCAGGCAGCTACATGGGCCTCGCTGCACACGTTTACAAAGCATTACTGCCTTGACAGTCAGGTCCGGAGGGACGGCTTCTTTGGCCGTTCTGTCCTCCAGGACTTCCTTGTCTGAACTTTGTTCGCAGACCCACCACCGGGGTTGGTATTGCTGGGGTATCTATTCTAAGGTAAGGAATCTGTCACTAACGTGCCTCTTTCAGATGCACAAGTTACTAACTTGTGTAACGATATATCTGTAAGAGACAGTAGTTAGTGACAGATTCCTTACCGCCCCACCCATCCTCCCCGTTCTGCGAACTGATTTCTAGGGTTAAGGACATCCCTTTCAGGGCCCTAGTATTTTTCAGACACCTATGTCAGCTTCTTGCATGGCTCTGCGTTCCTGGCGCGGAAAGTCGTGTACAGAACTGACGTCAGCGCGCAGGGGCGGCGTCTAAGTACTGCCCGCGACGTCATCCCGGCGACCACGACGCCGACGACGGACGCGGAGCCGCACGACGCCGCCTACCGATGCGCAAGGGTACTGCTACGCAAAAACTTTTCCGGATCCAGCCTGACGCCTGGGGATATTCTAAGGTAAGGAATCTGTCACTAACTACTGTCTCTTACAGATATGTCGTTACACAAGTTAGTAACTTGTGCGTTAGGGTCATCAGCTGCACCACACGTGTCAGACTACACGTAAAAGTACAAACATACCTGAGTCATGGTGGCAGACAGACATTCAACTTGACAGAGTACATTTTCAGTTTAATGCACACACACAACTATTGACGGTCTGCTTGCAGTGTACCTTTCAGAGACGTATATGGACTAGGAAAGAGGTTAATACATCTGCCAACATGTTTTAAAGCTCACTTTTGTCTATCAGTTTCATTAGAGAGAGACAGCTCGCAATGCCAGGCCTAAACCAAAATGAAAGGCAAACTCCTGTTATGCCACTCTTGTGAGTGTCGGTTCTTTCTAGAGACCTCAATGACTGTATTTGATAGAGACTTCTAGCTGCAGATTCCTTACCTTTGAATTTCCTAGGTGTCAGGCTAGATCCGGAAACTTTTGCTGAGCAAATACACCTTGAGCGCGGCGTCTGGTGGCTCCATTCGGCTCCGCGTGACGGCGTTGGTAGCATCGGTTATGACGTCGCTATGAGTATATAGGTGCCACCCAGGCGCTTGGACGTCAGTTCTTTTTTTCCATGCCAGTTCAATGCCGATCCGATAAGAGCTATGCCTCTGCTGCTTTTTGGCAGGTTTTTCTCTCGACTTTTGTTGAATTTGAAAATCTTTTTCTACTTCGTGTGCGAGGGATGTCTTCTAGGAAGACCGGTTTCAAGCCGTACCTGTAACCACATTGTCGGTCACCGATCCCCACCTCGTCTGTCTCTGGTGACTCGAGTTCGACCACGTCTGGAAGTCGTGCTCGGACTGCCGGGCCATGGCTCCGAAGGCCTTGAGGAAGCGAGCGATGAAGCTCCTCGCGACCCGGCAATCGCCACCGTCCAGCGAGACTCCAAGGAGGTCCTGGTCCCGATAAAAGAAGAGGTCGCGGGACCGCTCCCGGAGCCCTAAGTCCTCTTCGTCCCACTCCAGGTCCTCTGGACACTCGGGGAAGAGGCAGAAGAAGAAGTAGTCATCCAAGCGTACTTAACCTTCACCTCGGCAGGCGTCCTCCGTCGAGAGAGGTAAGGAGCACCGACGCTCTAGGCACGGTTCCTTCGAGCCGGAATCGATTTTGCGCCTCCCTCCCTTTCCGGGAGCCGGAGCGACTCCTGCTCAAATAAAAGTATTTTACGAGGCCATGCGCCACGTATTTGAGTGGAATGACCCCGCAGGTGAGGCCTCGGGCCCCGCAGAGTCAGTAGGGGCCCCATTGGGTTCGACACCGTCAGCTCCAGCCACGGCGCCAGTGGGTCATCAAGGATCCGATCCCGGATTTGGGTCGAAGGCAGTCGTGCCACTGTGACCACCTCCTGCGTCTGACCCGAAGTCCATGCCTCCGGTGCCCATTGGCGGCGACAGCCCTATCCTCATCCCCGACGACATGGAGCCGGAACAACGTCGCTCTACCCCGATTCCAACGCCGATCGATCCCCGATTCCGACGTCGATTGAACCCAGGGGTTCTATGTTGTCGTGTTGAGCACTTTGAAGATGTGCTAGGCTCAGGGTAGGAACACCAGGATGTCTCTGACGAGAACTTGGACTGGTATGGGAAACTTGGGGAGGCCAGTGGACTGGACACTTCCCCAGATACTGGCATGCTTTCTCCACCAACTGTGGCTACGGAGGAGGGGGCATCCTATGCTATGGTGGTAAAAAGGGCAGCTGAGGTCCTAGGACTAGAGCTGCCCTCAGTGCAGGTCAGGTCTAATCTCCTGACCGAGGTGCTTCAGCCAGGGGCTTCCACTTCCGAACCCCTTTTGCCCTTTAATGAGGCACTTACGGACGTCCTTCTAGGCATGTGGTCCAAGCCCAGTACAGGGGCTCCTGTGAATAGGACGATTGCATGCCACCATCGCCCAGTTACGGGAGACTCAAAGTTCCTCAGCCAACACCCCACCCCAGAAAGTTTGGTGGTGCAGGCCTCTACTTCCCAGGGCGCGTACCCTTCCGCGCCTCCAGATATGGAATCCAAGAGGCTGTACTCATTTGGAAAGAAGTTGCTTTCTTCCTCCAGCCTGACATTGCAGTCGGTGAATACTGCATGCTTATTGGGCTGTTTCTCCCATTCCCTTTGGGAAACGGTTGCGCAAGTGCTGCCACAGGTCCTTTAGGAGGCCCGGGCTGTGCTCTCCCAAGCTGTCAAGGATGGGAGAGATGCAGCAAAATTCACCATACAATGTAGCCTAGATACGACGGATTCGCTGGGCAGATCAATTTCGGCGACAGTGGCCTTGAGGCGCCACGTCTGGCTTATAACAACTGGCTTCTCTGTCGATGTCAAACCCAATTTGATGGACATGCCCTTTGATGGAACCAGTCTTTTTGGGGAAAAGGCAGACTCGGCCCTGGTCAGGTTCAAGGACTCTCGAGCTATGGCCAGATCCTTGGGCCTCTCCTCCACGCCTCGTGGCCAGTCTTCCTTTAGTGGCACCAGAAGGGGTTTCCAGCCGCGTCAACCCTATCCCAGCCACCGTCCTGCACGGACTGCCCAAGCAGTGCAAGGACGTGGATGCAGTGCATTCCGATCCAGGAATGGAGGCCAGAAGTCGTCGGCCACACTGCCCCCAGCAGCCGCAGCCTCCAAGCACTCCTAGGCTGATTCTGTAGGACCACACTACTCAGTTGGTGGGAGAATTCATCATCACCTACACCACTGGAGATCCATAACATCGGACAAGTGGGTCTTGTAGATCGGCCAGGGGTGCTATTCTTTGCATTTCCTCTCTATTCCCCCTCTCATTCTGCCAAATCAGGAACGGCTGATGGAGGATCATTTAAGGTTGCTCCAAGAGGAAGTTACAGCTCTCTTGGCTAAGGGAGCTATAGAAAGGGTCCCAGTTTCAGAAGTAGACTGGCTTTCCTGCTATTTTCTGATTCCGAAGAAGAACAAAGGGTTGCTGCTCACTTTGGATCTTCGAACCGTCAATCTCTTCCTCATTAAGGAGAAGTTTAAGATGCTCACTCTGGCTCAGGTCTTGTCTGCCCTCGACCAAGAAGACTGGATGGTTGCATTGGACCTGCAGGATGCGTGTTTTCACATCCCGATGCTGCCGGGCCACAGGCGTTACCTGCTGTTCAAGGTGGGCCGCAAACATTTTCAGTTTACCGTGCTCCCCTTCAGCCTTACCAGTGCCCCTCAGGTGTTCACCAAGGTGATGGCGGTGGTCGCAGCTTATCTGCGCAGGTTACGGGTGTCAGTCTTCCCCTGCTTTGACGACTGGCTGTTGAAGGCAGTCCTCTCCCACCTTCAGACTACAGCGGACCTACTGCATTCGCTGGGGTTCTCTATAAACATGCCGAAGTCACACTTCACTCCTTCTCAGACGCTCCCTTTCATTGAGGCAGTTCTGGACACAGTGCAGTTTCGGGCCTATCATCCCGAGCAGCGAGTCCAGGATATTCAGGTTATGATTACGATGTTCAGCCTCTATCCTGGATTTCGGTGAGACTGACTCTGAGGCTGTTGGGCCTCATGGCCTCCTGCATCCTGTTGGTAAAGCATGCCAGGTGGCGTATGCGGGCTCTGCAGTGGGACCTGAAGTTCCAATGGGCACAGCGTCGAGGAAATCTCACAGACTTGGAAGGAACTGCGAGAGATCTGCAGTGGTGGTTGACAAGCTGCGATTGGGTCAGTGGCAGACCCCTCTCCCTTCCCCAACCAGATTTCACAGTTGTGAAAAATGCGTCACTTCTGGGATGGGGCGGCCATCTGGGAGAGGTGGAGATCAGGGTACACTGGTCTTCGGCGAAGACTGGGCTCCACATAAATTTGTTGGAGCGCCGAGCGATTTGATTGGCGTTCAAGGCATTTCTTCCCTCTCTCAATGGGAAGCTGTTGCAAGTGTTCCCGGACAACACCACCGCCATGTGGTACTGCAACAAGCGGGGGGGGGTTGTGGACCCTTTGTCGAGAGGCCCTGCGTCTCTGGACATGGCTGGAACAGCAGGGCATAACCCTAGTGGTTCAACACCTGGCAGGTTCTCTGAATGCTAAGGCGGACAAACTTAGCCATTGATGCCTAGCGGATCACGAAGGGCGTCTCCAGTCGGAGGTGGCGCAAGGTCTCTTTCAGCAGTGGGGAGAGATATGGTTAGATTTGTTTGCCTCCGAAGAGAACGCACAGTGTTAGCAGTACTGCGTGCTGGAGTTTCCAAGGCGGCTCTCGCTCGGCGACGCCTTTCGTCACGAGTGGAGCTCAGGCCTGCTGTACGCCTTTCCACCCATACCACTCCTGCCCAGGGTTCTGAAGAAGATCTGGAGCGACTGGGTCCAAGTCATCCTTGTGGCTCCGGACTGGGTGAGGAGAGTCTGCTATCCAGAGCTTCTGAGAATGAGCATCGGTCCTCCGATCAGGCTGCCCCTTCGGGAGGATCTTCTGTCGCAGCAGCAGGGGAGGGTTCTCCACCCGAACCTGTCAACTCTGCACCTCCATGCGTGGAGATTGAGAAGCAACAGTTAATAGCTTTTGACCTTCCTCCCGAAGTCTGTAACGTTATTCTGGCAACCAGGTGGCCCTCCACTAAGACAGTATACGCCTGCCGTTGGCAGAGATTTGTATTATACTGTACAGAAAGGTCTATTGACCCTCTTTCTGCTTCTCTTTCTACTGTTCTTTTCTTCATTCTGACACTTTCCCAGCAGGGTTCTCCTTTGGGAACTCTCAAGGGTTACCTTTCTGCTCTATCTGCTTTTTTGCTGCTGCCAGACCGTCCCTCCCTCTTCAAATCTCCCATTGTACATAGATTTCTGAAAGCACTGGCTCACCTGTTTTCACCTACGCCCTTTGTTATGCATCAGTGGGACCTTAATTTGGTCCTCACCTATCTGATGTGCGCTCCCTTTGAGCCTTTACACAATTGTCCCCTCCGGCTGTTGACCATCAATACAGCCTTCTTGGTGATGATTACATCAGCCCGGAGGGTGAGTGAGTTGCAGGGATTATCTTGCTCGCCTCCTTATCTTATGTCCCTCGCACCCAAGCTTCCTTTTTACCAAAGGTTGTGACCCATTTCCATCTGGGGCAGTCCATCACGCTGCCCACCTTCTTTGCTCCTCCGCATCCTTCTAAGGAAGACCGCACAAAAGAGTTCCGGGTGGATGACCAACTTTTTGTAGGGTACGTGAGAGAGAAGAAGGGAACGGCAGTGCAGAAAAGGACCATCTCTCGCTGGGTCGTTCTCTGCATCAAGATCTGTTATGCCCTGACAAAGAAGCAGCCCCCTGAGGGATTAAGGCCCATTCCACCAGAGGAAAGGCTACGACTACAGCCTTCGCTCGTGGTGTCCCAGTCCAAGACATCTGTCAGGCGGCAACGTGGGCATCATTGCACAAGTTTGCAAAACACTACTGCCTGGATGGTCAGGTCCGCAGAGACGAGCACTTTGCCCGCCTTGGTTCTACAGGACTTTCTAGTTTAAGGTATTGGTCCTCACCCACCGCCGGGATGGTATGGCTTGGGTATCTAATTCAAAGGTAAGGAATCTGCAGCTAGAAATCTCTATCAGATGAACAAGTTACTTACCTTCGTTAATGCATTATCTGGTAAAGACTATCTAGCTGCAGATTCCTTACAGCTCCACCCATGCCTCCCCGGTTTGCGGACTAATATTGTAGGGATAGGGTTATTCCCCTTTTCAGGGCCCTAGTTTTGCACACAACTACGTCAGTTACTTCGTGGCTCTGCGCTTGTGGCTTGGGAAAATAAAAGTACTGACGTCCGCGCGCCTGGATGGCGCCTATATAGGCACCGCGGCGTCATAACAGACGCTGCCGATGACATCATGCAGAGCCGAATGGAGCCACCCGACGCTGTGCGCAAGGGGTATTGCTCAGCAAAAGTTTCCTGATCCAGCCTGATGCCTGGGAAATTCAAAGGTAAGGAATCTGCAGGTAGATAGTCTTTACCAGATAATGCATTACCGAAAGTAAGTAACTTGTTCGTCAGTGCCTTATAGGGATGAGAACACATGCAAAGTAAGTTATAGGTACAACACTACCTTTATTTCACATCATATCCTCTATAAATATATGTAAAAGAAGCTGCATAGATCACTTTTTGCTTACTATATAGGGTAGCCATGGATGAAGCTGTATATTCAAATACTTTTATGAGGCCTGCCTAGCTAAGAGATCTGTGCTTCTGGGACTGAATGTTTAAGTAGCTAATAAGATTTGTGCAGGGGTATGATAGAATGTATAGTCTTTGAGTTAGTCATTAGCTGCACCACACATCAGACTACATGTACAACTGCAGACATACTTAACACATGGTAGCAGTCAGACATTCAAATTTGACACAGTACGCTATCAGTTTAAAGGGCACACCTCACTATCTACAGCCTACTTGCAGTGTACCTATGCAGACACTTATGTGGACTAGCGTAGAGATTGATGTATCTGGCAACATGTGATAAGCTTCACTTTTTTCTATCAGTTTCATTAGAGAGGCAGAGCTCGCAATGCCAGGCCTAAGTCAAAATGAAAGGCCGACTCCTATCATACCACTCGTGATTGTCAACATCTTTCTAGAGACCTCAATGACTGTCAGTGACTTTTACAAGTTAGATAACACATATAAAGTAGTCTATAGGTACAACACTACTTCTGTTTCACATCGCATCCTCTGTAAATATGTGTAAAAGAATCTGCATAGATCACTTTTTGCTTACTATACAGGGTATCCAGGGATGAAGCTGTGTGTTCAAATGCTTTCATGACACCTGCCTAGCTAACTGATCTGCGCTTCTGGGATGGAAAAGTACAAACAAACCTGAGACATGGTAGCCCTCAGACATTCAAATTTGAGAGAATACACTTTTAGTTTCAAGCACACACATCACTATGTACCACCTATTTCCAATCTACCTTTATGTAGAATTATATAGACTAAGATACAGGTTAATGCACTTGGCAAAATGTTTTAATCCTCACATTTCTCTAATACTTCACAACTTTTACAGATACTTCATCTCATATTCAAAAAATTAAATACAATCACTGAAGCACTCCTACACCATACATCACACTCCTTACACATTTGCGACTTACCGGTGAAATCCTGTTGTAGATTATGAAAATATCAGAAATTCTTAAATCATTTTCTTTTCTACACAACAAATGTGACGCACCACTCTCAATAAGGAAAAACCAGTAAGGGCAAATTTTCCCTTTAATTTTCCATAGAAATTAATGTAAGTAACCAATCAAAATACTCACTCCTTTTTTCAAAATCTAACACCACTTTCTATTGGATAGTCATATTAACCCTTCATTAGTGTCTTCTAAAAGAGCTCAATCTGGTTCTGTAACTTAGTGGAGTCACGACTCCACCGTGGCGCCCAGCGCGACCCCCAGTTTAATGTTGCAATGGATCCGCAAACCCTTACGGGAGTTCAAAAACCCATTCCTAATAATAGTACTATTAATTTTTAACAATATATCACTTCTAAACGTACTAATGATTTGGAAAAACTTAATTTTCAAACATATACCATATATATGACTCCATTTTATATTTTAAAAGCACACTTTACTTTAAACCCTTCCCCCACAATGCTTCACCTTAGTTTCCATAGTAACAGTTTCTGCAACTTTCAACTGTACCAGTACTCAAAAGTTCACCATATTTTTTAAATACAGCACACTAGCTTCCAAATCCACAATAACAGGTGTGGTTGGCTACTGCAAAATATTAGCTTATCCAGTCTATTATACCTTTCAATGTTTTCTCCGTAACCAATCAGAAAGATAATTGTTTTGCAAACTAACATGCAACCTATTTTTACCTACACAATGTTTATGAACACCCAATGATTTATCTGCATTTTGTTAAACCACATTCTGTCTACCATTTTAGATACCTTTCATTATACCAACTGACTTACTCAACTACAGACGCCTTTTGATTTCTTGCACACTTCCCTTCAAAATGCTTACAGTATGGATTGTAGGTCACAGCTATGTTTTCTGGATAAAAAAGTATGCTGGAGACAGAGGTATTGACAAAGACTTGGGTTTGCGTAATGTGGATATTAAATGGTTTGCGCAGAGAGGATTAAAGTGGCACCAATTGCTGCCCATGGTTAAAAGCATTTTGAATTTCCGACCTCATGATTGTGTACTGTGGTGTCAATGACGTAGGCACACTGACTGGGGTAGGATTGGGAATCCTAATGAAGGATCCCTTTGCACAACTGATGTCCCTTTCCCCTCACACTGTCTTTGTGCACTCCAATATATGCCAAAGACAGAAATGGAAGTTGTCAAATCAGTTCTGTCCACAGATTGACAAAGCCAGGAACCATGTTAATAAAACTGTTTCTAAATTCCTCATAGACCATAACATGGGCTTAATCTATAACAACAACCTGTGTTTTGACACGCATGGAATTTATAGAAGTGATGGAGTTCACTTTACAGAGGAAGGCAACAGGGTGTTTCTCATCAACCTGAAACTGTGCATCTGCATTTACATGTAACTGCAACAAAGTCATAATAAACACAAAGGCTCTTGTCAGAGCCACGCTTTAACCCAACACTGGAAAGTATATATTTTTTTTAAACTATTTTATTTAAAAATATTTTCGGGATTTGCAACCCATCGCGGATCCGCAAACCAAAAGCACAAACTCGAGCACAACAACACATTTTACATTGTTTATTATATTTTTAACTATATACATATTAAAATGTTTTTCTAACTACTTTTATAACTGTATGCATGTCAATATAAGTGTGTACTTAACTCTGAGTAGCTTTATGATAGCCTTCACAGGTGTCTGAGTGGGAATGTGAGTGGGAGCATCAGTGTATAAGTAGCTCTGTGACTGAGCGAACCATTATCTAAATGGGTTTCTGAGTGGGTGAATCAGTGTCTCACTGACTTTGTCACTAGGTACGTCACTTTCTGGCTAAATCTCGAAGGGGGTGCATCACTGTCTATATGGGTCAGACAGTGAGAGGGCGCATCAATATCTGAGTGGGTTTTCCAAAGATTGCGTCAGTTTCTGAGTGGATCTGTAAATGGGTGGAACCGTCTCTGAGAGGTCCTGACAATGGATGTGTCGGTGTGTGAGAAGGTCTGTGAATGCCTGTGTCAGTACCTGAGAAGGTCTCTGAGTAGGTATCTGAATCTCTCAGTGGATCTGTCAATAGTTAAATCAGTGTCTCAGTAGATATGTCAGTGTCTTGGGGTGTGAATGCGTGTATTAGTGTCTCAGTAGGTGTTGCACTAACTTCATCAATAACTGAGTGGATCTGTGAAAGGCTGCGTCGGTGTCTGTGTGAGTCTGAGTGGGTGCATCAGTGACTGAGTGGGTCTCTAACTCAGTACATCAATATCTGGGTGGGTTTGTCAGTGGGTGCATCAGAGTTGAAGTGGATGTGTCAGTGTCTAAGCATCTCTGTGAAAGGATGTGTCAGTGTCTGTATAGATCTGAGTGGGTGCATCAGTGTGTGTCGTTTTGTCTGTGTTTTTTAGTGTGAGTGGATTGATGAGTGGGTGCGTCAGTGTCTGTGTGGGTTAGTGAGTTGACGTGTCAGTGACTCAGTAGGTCTGTAAGTGGGTGCATCAGTGCCTGGAAGTTGGTGCATCACTGTCTGATTAGATCTGTAAGTGGGTGCATCAGTGTCTCATTAGCTCTATGAATGGGTACATAAATCCATAAATAGTCTGTGACTACATGAGTAACTGTTTGTATGTCATTTACTCAATACATTACTGAGTACATTAATATTTGAATATTTTGTATTTATTTATTTGGGTAAATCCGTGACCACCGTGATGTTACACGGGAGCCGCGCTGAGCGCCTTGATAGGGTCATGACTCCGACCACGTGGGGGAAAAAATATTACTATAATTGAGGGAGGCGGACGGCATGGCCCCCATTCTCTAGGCTGATTTTTGGCCACGTGGACCCCATCCATTGGGGCCTCCCCTTTTCTATTTTCTTTTTTTTTTTAAAACAAACAAATTGAAGGAGGTCAGCGCGCCCCTCTCCCGAGCCGATGTTGGCCCCGGGGACCCCATCCCCCTTAGCCCGGCCTGTCACCCACATTTTCCACTTTGGGGACAGCAGGGGGGGAGCCTGAAGCCCCCCACGGTCCCGGCCGGCTCCCTGCCTCCTGAGGGAGCCAGCAGTGCTTTTTACACACAGGGAGCTGCTAACATGCAGCTCCCTGTGTGTAATAAGCAAAGTGCTCCGCTTTGACTAAGTGAGAGCAAAATGCTCTCGCTTGCTCAAAGCGGAGCACTTGTTTGCTATGGCATGGCGGAAGCGGTGCTCCCGCCATACCATAGCAAACTGCATTGTCCCGAGGGTGGGCACCCCGGGACATTGCTGGAGCTGGCCTGGGGTATGGCGGTCCCCAGGGCCATCTAGGGCTCCAGGAGGGGGGCCGCGCAGCCCCCTTCCCATACTCAATTTTGCCGGGGTAGGTGGTGGTCCCAGGGGCCGGCGGTCCGCAACGGACTCCCTTCTTTCATGTATTTGTGCCCTGGGGAGGTAGCGGTCCCCGGGGCTGTGTGGAGTGGGCTGGAGCACCCCCATGCATCATTATATATTTTATCCCTGGGGAGGTGGCGGTCCTTGGGGCAGCGGGGGGCCTCATGGCCCCCGCATTACTATTATATTTATCCCTGGGGAGGTGGCGGACCCCAGGGCGCAGGGGTTGCCGGTAGGCAACTCCGCCTACATATTAAAAAATGCCCTGGTTAAGTGGCGGTCCTCGGGGATTTAGGTATGCCCCCGGGACCTGGCCCACCCAGGAGCCTAATTAAACGAAGTGTGGGAGCCCGTGCTTAATTTTTATTTTTCCGGCAGGAGTCGTGAAACCAACACGAATCACGCTGAATTTTACGAAACAAAATGGCCCTGGGGGGGGGTACCTGTGCCCCTCCCCCCCCCCGAGGCCTGGGGGGGGGGCCAGGGTGTCTCTACCCTTATCTTTTTTTTTTTTTACGTTTCTTCTTGTGACTCGGTTCAACTGAGTCACAAGGTGGCTGCCAACACTTCCTGGTGTAAAGTGTTGGCAGCCAATCAGATCTCTGGCACGAGATCAGGTGGGGTCGCGGATCCACCGCGGCCTCAGTTGTATATCTGAAATATCTTTACATTTCTCGGCAACTACTGAACGGATTTACAACATTTATCAAAAAGAGTGCTTCTGGACCAAGAGCTACCTTTCTGCCAAATTTGGCGTAATTCCGTTCAGCAGTTCGAGCTGTAGCCGTGTCTAAAGTTTCCTATTGAAATAAACATGGAGAAAAAGTGTTTTGGGACCGCCCCCCCCCTTTTTTCTCAACCCCCGCATGAGGGATCACCCCGAAATGTTCAAGACAGCAGCTGAATTGACTGCCCCGATAGTTTTGAAAATTTAACAAGAGTAGTCAAACGACACCAAAGTTATTGACAAATGAAGAAACCGCTCTTCCTATGGAAACTACATCCTAACTATGACTGCCTACTGGCGACCGCCAGTAGAATATATAAATATATATATATATATATATATACACACATGCTCGACCGTGCCCCCACCATCTGGCATTTGTTACCTCGCTGTATGCACGAAGCAAAAGCCAATCAGGGCAATTTTCTAATAAAAATAAACCGGAAATGAGATCGTTTGCAATGCTTTTTCCTGCCCATGAAGAAGAGGCGTTTGCCTCGAAACGCGTCGGCCAGGAGGGAAATGTATGGCCTCTTGAGGCAAGCTGCAGCAAGGTAACAAATGTCAGATGGTGGGGGCACGGTCGAGTGCCCTTTTAATGCTGAGAGCATTCTTTGGAAAAACAAAATGATTCACACGGCTGCTTGCCGTGGAAAGGAGCACCATTTCTGAAAAAGAGGCTGTGGAGCTGAATGTTCAACTACCGTGCAGCACCGTGTCCCAGCAATTAATTAAGCCTGCCTCGAGTGTGCCTAACCTACAAAGGTGAAGATTTGCTTTTAATTTGTAACATGCATTGCACCTACCATAGGAATGAACTGTCACTCATATCACGGGACTCAAACATCCATAATGCACTAATCATTATGTATGCACGAAGCAAAAGCCAATCAGGGCAATTTTCTAATAAAAAGAAACCGGAAATGAGATGGTTTGCAATGCTTGTTCCTGCCCATGAAGAAGAGGTGTTTGCCTCGGAACGCGTCGGCCATGAGGGAAATGTATGGCATCTTGAGGCAAGCTGCAGCGAGGTAACAAATGCCAGATGGTGGGGGCACGGTCGAGTGTACTTTTAATGCTGAGAGCATTCTTTGAAAAACAAAATATATAGATATATATATATATATATATATATATATATATATTCACTGAAAAAAACAAAGGTTACAGGGACATATTAGGCTGACATTTCACTCATACAAAACCAGAGAAATTCAGCAGTTATAGTTAGCTGAGCTAACTATAACACGCGCCCTTCAATGCACTGCTTATGACCCCACATATTACATCACTCATGACATGGTCAGTGACATCACTCATGACGGGAAACAGCGTTTACAGCGCTGTAAACACAACGCAGTAGTTTACAACGCAGTCGTTACAACGACCGAGTTGTTACCACGTGTGCCATTACATCGCAAGTTGTAACAACGACTTGCGATAGGGGGCGTGCAACACCAGGGAATGTGTTGGATTTCAAATCCAACACCTTCCCTGCTGTTGCACAAACTGGAGTAGGAATAGTAATTAATACTATTCCTAAGTCCAGCGCGCCCCCTACAGCAAGTCGTTGTTACGACTTGCGATGTAATGGCACCCGTGGTAACAATGCGGTCGCTGTAACGACTGCATTCTAAACTACCGCGTTGTGAATGCACGCATTGTAATGTGCTATATTCCTCATGACATATCAAATGACATCTCAAATGAGTGAGTGTTTTTTAAAATGTTTGAGTGTTAAATATACATACCAAGGTGTATTGGTGAATCAATGGGTATATGAGTTCCTGATTGAATGATTCAGTGTGTGCGTGAGTAACTGTATAAGTGAATAAAAGTGTCTCAGTGAATGTATGGGTGGGTGACTTGTGTGAATGTCTGTATCTGTCTGTCAGTTGGTGTCTAAGTGGTTGGATAGGGGTGTGAGTGGGTATGTGAGTTTCTATATGGGTCAGTGATTGGTTGTCTTAGTACGTGTATAGGTGTCTCAATGTATGTGTGGGTGGGTGAGGGGGGGTGTAATTGCCTGGATGGATGAGTGTGTGGGTGAGTCAGTAGCTCTATGGGTCAGTGAGTGTGTGTGTATGGCTGTGTTGATGAGTGAATGGATGTGTCGGTGGTATATGGGTGAGTAACTGTATATGTGAAAGGCAGTAGAGGTGATTGTTAGAGTATATGAGTGCCTGTATGTGTGACTGAGTGATTGTGAGAGTGGCCGTATGGGTCAGTGTGTGCATGTTTCAGTGACTATATAAGTGAGCGAGTATGTGTTAGTATCTGTATGAATAAATGAGTGGGTGTGTGTATAACTAAAGGTGAATAAATGACTATTTGATTGATTCTATAGGTGAGTGAGTAGGTGTGTGAGTAGCTCTATGAGTGACTGACTGTGTGAGTGGCCGTATGGGTCTGAGTGGATATATCAGTGGCTGTATTAGTGAGTTAGTGTATGAGTGGCTGTATGGGTGACTGAGTGTATGTGTGTGTCGACCTATAAATCAGTTAGTGAGTGTGTAAGTACTGGTATGGGTGTGTCAATGGTTTTGAGAATGCTAGTGTAGAAGTTGGAGTGGGTGGAGTGAAAGGTTATATTGGGGTGTGGGTGGGTGCGTCAGATTCTGTGGATGATGTCATCAGTGATGTCATTTCAGATGTCGGTGTCACTGGCCATGTCATGAGTGATGTAATCTGTGAGGTCATAAGCAGTGCATTGCGGGGGCGCAAGTTATAGTTCGCTCAGCTAACTATAACTGCTGAATTTCTCTGGTTTTGTATGAGTGAAATGTCAGCCTTACTATAACGTCCTGTGACCTTTGTTTTTTTCAGTGAATTTCTAAGGTTTTTTAAAATTCTATTTCTTAATTGTAACGTCCATTTTTTAAGTGAACCTCTAAGATTTTCGTATTTTCTTTCTATAATTGTATATTTTATATTATATTTATATTCTAGAACACTCATGTTTTGATTTGGTATGTGTTTATCAGAAACTACATTAATAACTGGTTTTATTTTTAACAATTTTTGAGTCGGCACAACATTGTCGCATATACTGTGGAGAATCTGTGAAAGAGTAAATGTATTTCACATACTGAAAAATACACTTAAAGAAATTTTTTAAATCAAGTTTAAGTCTAAATATTTAGTAAGATATTGTTTTAACTTTTCTTACTGTAATCAATTTAGGAGAAAACCACCTTTACAAAAAGAAATTATATTCGCGACTACCGACGTCATTGCGGTGACGGTAGTCGCGAAGAGTGCGTGGTTTATACAAAGTGGAAAGCATATATATAGACCTATTCTACAGTATATTTAACAGTAGACCCTTATTTTTTTTGATAATCAAATTTATTTGCATTTGAAAAACCAAACATACAAAGGACAGCATGTGGTTGCATAGTAGATCAAAGTCCATTTCCGGCAGACAACAAAAAGCCCAGCCTTGATTTAAAGCCTTCAGGCAAGCCACCCCGTTTGAAAAGCAATGTAACGATAGAGGAGTGAAATCAAGCACATAACTCAAAACAGTAGGTTTAGCCATTTGCCCCATATCTTATGAAATTTCTCAGGACATCCCCGGGCCTCAGAGGGGTTCCTCCTGGGCCGCGCACCAATCCACCCCCCCCGTCGCCACTTTCGTATGGTAGGGGGTTTAGCCTGAGCCTAGACCGCTGCGATGTCTCGCTTGGCCACCGCTGTGCCCAGAAAGTGTGTGTCAACTCTAGAGCCGTCCAGGCCATCAAATACTCCCAGAAGAAGGCGTATAGGATCATGAGGGACCTGCCACCCCAGAGTTTGTGTAAGTTCAGATTCCACACCCGACCAGAATGGAGCAAGACCAGGGCACAACCAGACCATGTGGTAGAAATCGGCCGGAGCTTGACCACATCGTGTACACTCTGGGGAGGGGCGCAGTCCTGCCCTGTGTAGGCGCGCTGGAGTGAGATATGCCATGTGAAGGTAATAAAGTTGGATGAGACGTAGTTTAGAGGAGGTCGTCGGAGTTTTGGGGGCCATAAGGGCGTCGCGCCAGTCTGCCTCATCTAGGGGACCCAACCACCCCTCCCAGCGGGTCCGCAGCGCGTCTAGGGTGGTAGGGCCATTGTTCACGAGGGAGCGGTATATCCGTGACACCCCTCCTCTGCCCAAGTCCCCCATCATGACCTGGGCTTCTAACTGGCTAAACTCAGGAAGTGAGGTGCCTGGTGGAATATGCGTAGTAAGGGCATGGCGGAGTTGTAAATACTTGTAAAATTGGGTGGTATGAAGGGAGTGACGCTGTTGCAGATGGGGGAAGGCCCTGACGTGGTCTCCCACCCAGATGTCTCCGAGGAGTGAAATCCCGACCCCACTGCCGAAAGCCCTCAAGGGTCGATGCTTCACGCAGCCATGTGCCGTGCCACAGAGGTGTATGTTGGGTAAGTAGTTTGTCCCATCTCGTATAGCGCAGGGCAGAGCGCCAGGCCACTAGGACCGCTCTGGTGATAGGTGGAATAGTTTGTGGAATGGGAGCCCCATACAAGTAGGCTTGGATTTGCGGGAAGTCCATAGTTCTAAGCTCAGTCCGGTAGGCCGGGTCAGACCAGCCTTCAGTGAACCAATCGTGGACGACAATAAGTCTGGTGGCCAAATAGTAGAGATGGAGATTTGTCATACCCATGCCTCCGTCAAAGGGAGGGATCCGGCAGCGAGTCAAGGCGATGCGTGGTCTCCCACCCCCCATAGGAACCTGGTAATTACCCCATCAAAGTCTCGGAACCAACTACCCGGAAGGTGAAAGGTGGTATTCTGAATAATGTATAGGAAACTGGGGAGGACCATCATTTTAAAAAGCGCCCCTCTTTCAAGGGGATTAAGGGGAAGGGATTGCCAGCGCTTAAGATCGTTTTTGGCTTTCGTGACCAGGGGTGTTATATTAAGCGTCCATTCCAGCTCCGGGAGCAGAGTCACCCAGATTCCAAGATACTTAAACGATTGTCTCCTTAAAGGGATATTGGATTGCCAATCAAAGCAAGCCCTCGAGGGATGGAGGGGGATCAGAGTGGACTTTGTCGGGTTGAGTCGCAGGCCCGAGACGTTCTCGAAGGCCTGGAGCACCTCCAGACAACGCGGGCCGGAGCTCTCCGGGTCAGCCAAGAAAAGTAGGACGTCGTCTGCGTATAAAGCGATTTTGTCCACCTGGTGGGGGTCCCAGGACCACCCTCGGATTTGGGGGTGATTACATATGAGACAGGCCAGGGGCTCCATCGCCAGCGCAAATAAGAGTGGCGAGAGAGGGCACCCCTGACGCGTGCCCCTTCGGATTGGAAACGCCTCCGAGAAGGCGCCGTTGGTCAGAACTCTTGCTTTGGGGTTGGAGTACAAGACACGGATGAGACATCTGAAATGGGGGCCGAATCCCATCGTGATGAGGACGTCCTCCAAGTAGCTCCAGTCAACCGTGTCAAAGGCCTTCTCAAAATCAATGAGTAGCAGGGCCAGGTATGGTGTGAGGAGGTGGCGGTGGGCCAGGGCAAGGTGGAGACGTCTTATGCAGTGCCGAGTGCCACGCGCCGGCATGAAGCCACATTGGTCTGGGTGGATCAATTTGTGTAACAGGGGACGGAGACGTTGGGCCAGGGCTGTGGCAAAGATTTTCATTTCTGTATTAAATAACGAAATCGGACCTTTATTAGTGTATTTTTCAAACTCATATTTTTGTAGTGAGTTTCCCCAAAAATTGTCTTCAAACACTATTTTCCGTTTTCGCGAAGACGGCGGAAGTCGCGATGACGTCATGAACCGCGACGATGGTGCCTTTTCCATAAAGTCTAAAACACACAGATCCACACATATTACAGTATTTTACACACAAGGGTTTTCTTACAGTATTCTCTAAAGTCATGCTTTTCTAGAGAGTTTCTTTAAAACCATCTCTAGAACCTATTTTCTGTTTTCGCGTTGACTCCGGAGATCGCGATGACGTCGTTAATCGCGATCACCCCAGACACGTCGCAAAAACGGAAAACAAAAGCACACATTCAATGACCACCAACACATCCAAAAATATGTCAAAAAATCCATTCTGAATTAGACCCAGAGCAACTCCCGCCCAGCTTCGTACGTTCTATGAGGCGATGCATGCCATCTTTGGGCGGTCCGAACCCGCCGGCGCGCCTTCGGGCCCCACGGACTCGGTTGGGGGGCCTAGGCCTTCTCCGCCGACGGCTCCGGCCTTGACGCCGCAGGCCCCCCTTGTATCCAGGCCTGGATCCGGATCGGCGCCGGTTGACCTGATTACGCCTCCACCAGCGCCGCTTCCTCCGGCACCACTACCGCGTTCGACGCCGGTCGCCCCCACCGGCCGGCGTCGACCCCGGCCTCCATCCCAACGTGGAGCCGGACCAGCGTCGCCCGTCGCCGGATCCGGCGCCGAGTGGGGTTTTTGAGCCCCTGTTAACTCCTGGGGTCCCTTTTCGACCAGAATGGCACCCAGAGGATGAGGAGGAGGACTGGGAGGGGTCAGGTGACCCTCCGACTGACCAGTTGGACAGTGAACAGGACTGGAGAGAGGAATTGGGGGATGCCAGTGGTTTGGACACCTCCCCTGACCTTGGCATGTTGTCGCCTCCTACCGTGGCTACGGAGGAGGGAGCGTCATATGCAGTGGTGTTGCATAGGGCGGCCGAGGCTCTCAACCTCGAGCTTCCTCCGGTGGCGGTTGGGACTAACCTCCTGACAGAGGTGCTTCAACCGGCTGCGAGCTCTTCGGAGCCCTTGCTGCCGTTTAATGACGCCCTCACCGACGTCCTTTTGGGCACGTGGTCCAGGCCCAACACGGGGGCTCCCGTGGACAGGATCATTGCCTGACGCCGGCTCCCGGCGACCCCACTTTCCTCTCCCAACACCCCACCCTGGAGAGCTTGGTAGTCCAAGCCTCCACTTCCAAAAGCGCATTCCCTACCGCTCCACCGGAAAGGGAATCCAAGAAGCTGGACCATCTTGGAAAGAAAATGTTCTCTTCCGCCAGCTTAGGACTGCGGTCAGTAAACACTGCATGTCTCTTGGGCTGTTATTCCCACTCGGTGTGGGATACGGTTGCGCAGGTGCTGCCTCAGTGTCCGGAGGAGGCCCGGGCAGTGCTCTCCCAGGTTGTCGCCGCCGGGAGGGATGCGGCGAAGTTTACCATCCGTTGTGGGCTGGACACCGCCGACTCTCTGGGCAGGATCATTTCATCGTCAGTAGCACTTCGTCGCTACGCCTGGATGAGGTCGACTGGCTTTTCCGGGGATGTCCAGAACACCTTGATGGACATGCCTTTTGATGGCCGTCGCCTTTTTGGCGACAAAGCAGGCAACGCTCTGGAGCGTTTCAAGGACTCACGGGCTACGGCCAAGTCCTTGGGCCTCTCCACCCGCCCTGCGCAGTCTGCTTTTCGCCCCTTTCGTGGCTACGGAAGGGGTGCCCCGCTACGTCCCGCCCAGAGCCACAGGCCGCAGCAAGTTACCCAACCTTCGCGGGCCGGGGACTTAAGAACAACCGTCATGGTTCCGGGGGCCAGCGGGCGGGCCAGTCCCCCTATGCAGCAGCCTCCAAACCCTCCTAGTCCGACCTTTCAGGCCCATCAAACGCCAGTGGGCGGCAGGATTCGCCATCACCTCCCCCACTGGCGCACCATCACGTCGGACAGGTGGGTTTTGCAAATAGTCCGAAGGGGCTACTCCCTCCCCTTCGAGACTACCCCTCCAGCCATGCCACCGAGATACCACCGCATGTCAGAGGATCATCTGGCCCTTCTCCAGCAGGAAGTTGCGGCTCTCCTGGCCAAGGGAGCCATTCAGCGCGTTCCTGGCCCAGAAGTAGGTCGTGGTTGTTACTCCCACTACTTTTTGGTCCCCAAGAAGGACAAGGGCCTGCGTCCTATCTTGGATCTCAGGGACGTCAACCGCTTCCTCCGGAAGGAGAAGTTCAAGATGTTGACGCTTGCTCAGGTCTTGTCTGCCCTCGACCCGGAAGACTGGATGGTAGCATTGGACTTGCAGGACGCTTATTTTCACATCCCCGTCCTGCCGGCCCACCAGCGTTACCTACGGTAGGCCACGAGCATTTTCAATTTACCGTGCTCCCCTTTGGCCTTAGCAGCGCCCCTCGGGTGTTCACGAAAGTGATGGCGGTGGTCGCAGCTCATCTGCTCAGATCAGTCTTCCCCTATCTCGACGACTGGCTGTTGAAGGCGGGCTCGCCCCAGGCAGTCGTCTCCCACCTCCAGACTACGGCCAACCTCCTGCATTCGCTGGGGTTCTCCATCAATGTGTCAAATTCACACCTGATTCCCTCTCAGAAGCTCCTCTTCATCGGAGCGGTTCTGGACACGACGCGGTTTCGGGTCTATCCTCCCGAACAGCGAGTCTGGGATATTCAGGCTATGATTCCGATCTTTCAGCCTCTATCCCGGGTTTCGGTCAGAATGACCCTGAGGCTGCTGGGCCTCATGGCCTCCTGCATCCTGCTGGTCGATCATGCCAGGTGGCATATGCGGGCTCTGCAGTGGGACCTGAAGTTCCAGTGGGCGCAGCATCAGGGGAATCTGTCCGATTGCGTCCAGATCTCGGAGGGCACTGCACGACAACTGCAGTGGTGGCTCACGAACCAGGATTGGGTTAATGGCAGATCCCTCTCCCTTCCCCACCCAGACCACACTGTGGTGACGGACGCATCCCTTCTGGGATGGGGCGGCCACATGGGAGAGGCAGAGATCAGAGGCCTCTGGTCTCCGGCGGAGTCCGGGCTCCACATCAACCTTCTGGAGCTCCGGGCGAATGGTCTTGCACTGAAAGCATTCCTTCCCTCTGTCCGGGGAAGAGTAGTGCAGGTGTTCACGGACAACACCACCGGCATGTGCTACTGCAACAAACAGGGCGGGTGGGGTCGTGGACCCTATGTCAAGAGGCCCTCCGCCTCTAGACATGGCTGGAACATCAGGGCATACCCCTGGTGGTTCAACACCTGGCAGGTTCTCTGAATGCCAGGGCGGACGAACTCAGCCGCAGGTGCATGATGGATCACGAATGGCGTCTAAACTCGGAGGTGGTGCAAGGTCTTTTTCAACAGTGGGGAGAGCCTTGGTTAGATCTATTCGCCACCGAAGAGAACGCGCAATGTCAGCAATTCTGCGTGTTGGAATTTCCAAGGCGGCACTCGCTAGGCGACGCTTTTCGTCGCGAGTGGAGTTGCGGTCTGTTGTACGCCTTTCCGCCTATACCACTTCTGCCCAGAGTGCTGAAGAAGATCAGGCGCGACCGGGCCCAAGACATTCTTGTGGCTCCGGATTGGGCACGAAGAGTCTGGTATCCCGAGCTGCTCAACATGGCCATCGATCCTCTGATCAGACTGCCTCTTCGGGAGGATCTTCTGTCGCAGCAGCAGGGGACGGTCCTCCACCCGAACCTGTCCAGCCTCCACCTCCTTGCGTGGAGATTGAGCGGCGGCAGTTGACTTCTTTCGACCTGCCTCCTGAAGTCTGTGATGTAATCTTGGCAGCCAGGCGTCCCTCCACTAAGACGGTATACGCCTGCCGGTGGAACAAGTTTGTGGCATGGTGCACAGCAAAGGCTGTGGATCCCCTTTCTGCCCCTCTTTCTGCGGTGCTCTTGTTTCTCCTTTCTCTAGCCCAGCAGGGCTCTGCTCTGGGCACTATCAAGGGCAATCTTTCGGCCATCTCTGCCTTCCAGATCAGCCTTCCCTTTTCAAGTCCCCGGTTGTAAGTCGCTTCTTGAAAGGCATAACACATCTCTTCTCTCTGTACATCCGGACAAAGTTGTCCTTAGAACTCGTCCATCCTTCCTGCCCAAGGTTGTCACTGCCTTCCACATCGGGCAGACTATCACTTTGCCCGCCTTCGCATCCTTCGAAAGAGGAAGAGAGGCTCCACCGTCTGGACCCAAAACGTGCGCTTTCTTTCTATCTGGATCGCACAAAACAGTTCGCGGTGGATGACCAACTCTTTGTTGGCTACGTGGGTGCCAAGAAAGGTCGGGCCGTACACAAGCGAACCATTTCTCGATGGGTCGTTTTGTGTATAAAAGCATGCTATTCTCTGGCTAAAGGACCCTCCAGTGGGGCTACGTGCTCATTCCACCAGGGCGACGGCAGCCATTACTGCCTTGGGAAGAGGAGTTCCTCTGCATGACATTTGTCAGGCAGCTACGTGGGCATCGCTGCACACGTTTACGAAACACTACTGCCTGGACAGCCAAGTCCGGAGAGACTGCTTCTTTGGCCGTTCTGTTCTCCAGGACTGTCTGGTGTGATCTTGGTTCGCAGACCCACCACCGGGGTTGGTATTGCGTGTTTCTTTCAGATGAACAAGTTACTTACCTTCGGTAACGATATATCTGTAAGAAACATTAGTTAGTTATAGATTCCTTACCGCCATACCCATCCTCCCCGTTCTGCGAACTGATTTCTAGGGTTAAGGACATCCTTTCAGGACCCTAGTTTTGTGCACCAGTGGTCAGTGTCTTGATTGGCTCTGCGTTTCTGGCGCGGAAAGTCGTGTACAGAACTGACGTCAGCGCGCGAGGACAGCGTTTAGTAGCTGCCGCGACGTCATCCCGGCGACCACGATGCCAACGATGGACGCGGAGCCGACCGACGCCACCTTCCGACGTGCAGAGGTACTGCTGACGAAAAAACTTTCCGGATCCAGTCTGACGCCTGGGGGTAATTCTAAGGTAAGGAATCTATAACTAACTAATGTTTCTTACAGATATATCGTTACCGAAGGTAAGTAACTTGTTCTTTTGGACACATCATTTGTGTCAATAACACCCACATTTCTCAAACATTGGGCAGAGTACCTCTACTCTGACCACTTACGTTAGCTTTTTTCAGAAATTTTCAGCCCGGATACCGTTCCTGATCAATAAGATGGCGGCCACAACTTTCTGTTCAGGTTTCGTCCAGCCAATCTGAGCATTCCCGTTGGCGCCTGCAATCGTGAGTAATCGCGAAACCTCTGCGAGCAGAGATATCACTATAACTTTTGGCTTAAATTTCTCAAAAAACTATTGAACAGATTTACACCAAATAGGCAAAAGGCACTTCCTTGAACCAACATCTACCTCCCTGCCAAAATTTGTGTAAGTCTGTTCACCAATTCGGGCTGTAGGTGTGGCTAAAGGTTCCTATGGGAATTAAGATTACAAACGCACCCTTATTTTGTGCCCGAAATTCTCGGTCCCCACTGCATGGATCACCCCCAAACATGACAACCTGAACTTACCTTGACACTTTTTGGGAAAATGTCATGAAGATTGTTCAAACAACGCCAAAGTTATAGCCAAGTCAAAAAATGCTTTTCCTATGGAAACTAGGTCCTAACTATAACCACCTACTGGCGACCGCCAGTAGTTAATATATATATGTATGTGTGTGTATTTATATATATATATATATCCAACATCGAATTCCACCTGAGCCGCCGAACACAAGGCGGGTGCAACCAGCTGAGCAAGGGGTGGAACCTGCTTTGTTACACAACAACTACAAAACGGTTGGTGCACTCGCAAGGTGTTTCAAAGGGCTTTTATTCCCCGCATACGAGTTTCAGCGTTAGCCTTCGTCAGTGCGGTAAAAGCCGTGCATACACTGACACAGCGAGAGGACATTTAAAACAATATGTGGCATGATTGGTTGATTTACCGGCCAATGGGAGGACTGCCACTCCCCCTGGAGTTCGTGGTGCCGTGCCTTTATCTTCACTGTTCGTAATGATTTTACTGGTTTCAATAACCATTTTAGACCAATGTCAAAATGTTTTTTAAAAAATGTCCCAGCACTTCTCAACTGGAGTCCTGCCACTTCTGTTATGTTGAATTCCTTTCACTCTCGCTGTGTCTGCAACACCTCTCGCCTGCCGCCGGATGTCCGCTATCGGCTTACTGCGGGTGTCCGTTGTATGGCTGGGCACTCCTGGCTTTGAATAAGCCACAACCTTCAGTGATCGGCAGGGCCTTGCGGCGTCGGTTTCTGGCAGCCCAAATTAAATCCAACATCGATTTCCACCAGAGCCGCCGAACACACGGCGGGTGCAACCAGGTGAGCAGGGGGTGGAACCTGCTTTGTTACACAACAACTACAAAACGGTTGGTGCTTTCGCGAGGTGTTTCAAAGGGCTTTTATTCCCTGCATACGCGTTTCAGCGTTAGCCTTCCTCAGTGCGGTAAAAGCCGTGCATACACTGACACAGCGAGAGGACATTTAAAACAATATGGGGCATGACTGGTTGATTTACCGGCCAATGGGAGGACTGCCACTCCCCCTGGAGTTCGTGGTGCCGTGCCGTTATCTTCAATGTTCGTAATGATTTTACTGGTTGCAATAACCATATATATGTGTATATATATATATATATATACACAGACACACAGGTATATTCGTATCTGTGTTTATACATATTTAAAAAATAGCTTTGCTATATACAATAATGCAATATATAAATTATATACTTGTGAATCTTATTATGAGATGCAGATGGCTTCTCTTTTCACTGTATTGTTTAGTTATGGCTGTAGGTTATACCTTGTAGTTGTGTGTGGGTGTGTGTGTATATATATATATATATATATATATATATATACATATATACATATGAATTTTGGGTATAGATCTATGTATGCACAGAGCACTGTCTATATTGATTTGGACATATTTGGGCAATATTTATAGCAGATTCAGGCCTGTATAATTGCCATCTTACCATCTCTTAGGGTTTTGAATGTTCTGTGACCTTAGTAAGGTTACTTGGTATAATAGTGTTTTTTCCAAGGACAGGCTTTGATTTGCTTTAGTCTTTGTTCTTGTGCTAGTCTTCCCGACGAATACGTTGATTCATCCTGACTACTTAGGTGGACACTTTTCCCTCAAATACTTCTTTGCTGAAGGAAGGAACTGTAGTTTTCATGACATTCGCTATTGCCGCTGGTCCTCCTAGTCCATAGGCTCACTTCAACCTTTGGGGGTCAGGTACTATGGTCATACTATTGTCTTCTGACACGTATTATTCTTCTACCCTTGGGGCTCGGTTTTTCTGTGCATGTAGGGTTATTTTTACTTACATTGCTTGTGGTCCTGGCCACAGTTTTTGTAAGTAGCCCCATGCTCCTGCTCATCTAATTCTTACTCTTATCAGGTCTCTTGTCAATTTAGACCGGCTGGTTCTCTCTGAGAACTTTTGTAGAATTAGTTTGTAGACTCGGCTCAGAGTGGGGTAAAGCTATGGTATTTAATTCAAAAGTTAAGAAATCTGCGGCTAGATGTTTCTATTAGATGAACAAGATACTTACCTTCGGTAACGCATTATCTGGTAGAGACATAGTCTAGCCACAGATTCCTTAACGCCCTACCCATCCTCCTCGCTCTGCGAACGATCTGTAGTGTAAGAGGTATTTCCTTTTACATCCCTGGTTTATGCATCAGTGGTCATTGTTTTGCGTGGCTATGTGCTTCAACGAACCATCTGGTCTTTCCTTACAGACCTTGTCTGGGTCTTAATATTCCATTCATTACCACTTCCTAATTGTTCATTCAAAGATGCATAGATATTTTTGGGCACACTGTTTCCACAGCCAGTTTCTATAGTGGCTCCGCGTTTTGGTGCGGGAGGTTTCCACAGACTTATATGACTCGTCACAACCGGAGTCAGCGTTATTACGAAGTCGTACGACATCGATCCCCGGCGCACAGAGGGACTGCTGCCTGGAGAGAATTAAAAAGTTAAGGAATCTGCGCCTAGACTGTCTCTACCAGATAATGTGTTACCTAAGGTAAGTAACTTGTTCATCTGTGTATACTTTACCTTCCGAGTACACGCTCCTGACAATTGTGAGCTCTGCAGGAACTTTTCTAGAAGCACTGAGAGAAAATTATCCTTCATGGGAGGGAAGAACAGTGCAGGCAGCAGAAGTTCTTCTCAGGAATAGCTGGGAAGTCAGAAGAGTGAGGAGAGGGCCGAGCCTCTACCAGTACTCCTATTTTAGTATTTGAGGACTTATCCAGAAGGAGAGCCAAATGGAGACACGATCATGAGAAACCGCAACTTTACCAGCCAACATCTATTAAAGAGGTAGTTCCAGCCTGTTCGCGGTTGAGGTCTGGATTGACATAGAGAAGAGATTCCACGTCAACGGAGCCCATATTGTCAAAGCACCACTCCACGCTGAGGCACAATGAATCTTCTCATTAAATTGGGAAGTCCACTGAGTGGCTCAAGAGGATGAAGGCTAGGAAGTTACCTGCAGCTTCTGACTCTAAATACTCAAGAGTATATTTGCCATCCAGACCTTCATTTTCAGTGGTCAAACCAGATTCTCCAGTCTGGTTCTTTAGCCCATCACTTTGCCTCCAACGCCGCCTCCTCCAGAACATCCAATCATACCTGTGGAGCCATCTCCATTCCGATCTGCAACATCAGTGTCCTCAGGGACTCCACAACCTTCCAGCCCATTCTTGGCACCTGGTACCATTCCAGGAGTAGATCTAGAACACCACAATCTGCTTCTAGATCTCGCAGTAGATGAAGAACAAGACAGTTTTCAGCATTAATCATGTTATTCCATATTATCCAGACATACCTCCTCCTACAAGTTCTAGACACAGAGTTTGTTCTACAACATTCTCATCTTACTCATGATTTTCATTATCAGAACCTAAAGGTATTCACCAACACTGATGGGTTTGCTTTAACTAGAACCTCCACTGTTGAGGATATTAACACATTCCAGGATTTTCTCATCAGGGGGGCTAATAAACAAAGTATCTTATTGCCAGTTGTGACTATATCCACTTGATTATATTCAGGATTCTTCACTTCACCAGATGTTATCCACATGACTGATACTTTCATTAGTTCCAGGTCTCTTGCAGGCTGCAATGAGGCTATTTATAACATCAGTGAATGCAGTCCCTTCCAGGCTGCAAAAGAAATATATGCCTTCTGAACAGGATCCACCATTTATCTCAATGAGTCCTCCACCTGGCTCCGGAATAGGTTTGGCAGCAAAGGAATATCATGCCACTGCTCCTTCGTCCTCTGTCCCACCAGACATGGAGAGCAGAAAACTTGATTGTGGAGTAGATACAGTAGTAAATCTGGGAGGGGACTAATTACTATAAAATTGGAGTGGATTTTACAAAAAAATTAAAGATGGGTTTCTGAGGTAAAAAGCTCAGGTAAAACATGCACCAATAAAATATTAGGGCCATTGCAATTCACAAACTACACTTTTAAAGTTGCTACAACTCTAAAAGGGTGTGTGTATGTATATATATGTGTGTGTATATATATATATATCTCCAAACAAAACACTTTTAGCTGCAACAGGTGCGTAAGATGCACTTGTGAGAGAGTATAATTAATTAATGAAATGTATCACAAAAAGACAACCAACGCATTTCGACCTGTGAAACTCATTTTAATTAAACTCTCTCGAGTGCATCTTCAGCCCCTTTTTGCAAATAAGTGTTTTTTGGACAATATTTCGGGTGGTCTCCTGTAAATGAGACACTGGTTGAATAACTGAACGCTGTGAAGATCTGTGATCACTGAATGGTGTGTGTGTGTGTGTGTGTGTATATATATATATAGATGTGAACAAGGCTGTGGTAACGCGGCCGAAACGCGTCATGCTGAAAACTGCAATAAAGCACGCTATTTAAATCTCCACATCTGTGGTCCGTACCTGTTTGTGTATTACCAGAAGAGGTAATTCAGGACTCTGTATTTTCATATATATATATATATGTATATGTGTGTATATGCGAGCCTCAATCCTCAAAATGCCGGGGTCCAGGAGCGTCACCAGTGCCTGTCAGGATATGAGGAGTCCTGAACACATACAGTTCAAGGTGTGTTCTTCGCCGAAACGCATTGGGTTATTCGACTATGCTGACAATAAATCAAATGTACTGAAAACTGTGGAACTGTATATATGTGAATATATATGTATATTAAATACATTGATTTTTTTTAATTTAATAATGGACCTAATTTAAAAAATAAGCTAATCAAACTAAACTTTAGTCTGTTTTTTAAAATAAATACATACCTTTTAACAAAGTTTGCTAAATATTAAATTAAAAATAAACATTGCAGATGGGTAATTTTAAAAAATAATTAAAAAAGTAATACTTCTAATTAAATTAATATATTTAAATTAATATATTATTTTATAAACATTTAATTTGTGTTGATGTGCTGCAACATGTTATTTGATTAGTTCCAGGTTGTTAATAAATATTTAAAATTAATTTACATTTTGAATATTCAGTAAAATATTTCTAATACTCTTTAACAAGAAAAGCTTTAAACATTTTCCCTCTACTTTCTCATAGGGAAATCTCTGCTCCTGTTTCGGGAGATTGCCACTAACAGATGGAGTAACTTTACACTTCTAAATTCTGTTGCAGGAGGCTACACGCCCTTATTTGAGGGGGTGATGACGTGCTGTGTACACCTAGTTGTAGACCTCTGCTCGGAAACGGTGATTAGCCAAACAAAGTGTAGAGTTATACCTAAGTGTAGGAGTCGGGTAGATATGTGAGTAAATCTACACATGCATATTTACCTTTGTGAATTGGGCCCCATGTCTTTTACTCTTATCTGTTTCACTACTAGTTGGAAGTCAGTCATTCGTACCATTTGTTTTTACATGTTCAATCCTATTTCAAATAACAAGCATCAGTACTCTTTAATATGACCAGCTTATCACATAGATTTGCATTTTACCCAAGGATCACGAAGAACGCTCTTAGATCTAAATTCAGTCAAATTAGTACCATTTAGTTGGGTATCAGTATTTTTTGGGGCATATAAACACAAAAAAGATTATAAAGAGCACTATTCTGAGGTCAGTTGTAACTATGCAATTGTCTTTTCAGAGAATTATTTTATTAATGGATATGTTGTGTCCAGTGCAGTCTGACCTTTTCATGAAGGCATAGTTCCTATGGTTTGATATTTCTGGATTCAAAGATCATTTTCTCTCATGTACACACCATGGGCAGATGTACTTCTCTAAAAGAAGAATGTCACCATGTCCTGTCTGGCCTTTTATAAAGACAAAAATAAATGTGTGACTTGGCTCTTATTCTTCTCTTAAAGAATGAACATGTGTTTGAGGGAGTATTGTAGAATTCCCCATTGGCGACAAGAGGGCACTGTTAGTAGAAAAATGTTATGCATCGTTCTGAACAGTCATTTAACCTCCTTGGATTGTTGGAAATGTACTGGCTAATTTTAACATCCTTTTCATTGCACCCAGATTCCCTGCCATTGCAAGGCATATTTTACCCTGTGATGGAAAGTGCCTTCTACTTCCAAGGGATAGGGCTAATGGGTAACTTGGTGTCCAGGCAGATTTTAGAGATTGTTTCTAAATTCACATTTCCCTCTTCCATTCCATGTAATGTTTACAGTGTCAGTGGCTTCCTGTTTTGTACATCCGTGGCTCTATTCACTCTTGGTGCAGGTTGGTATTCTGGAATGGCAAATGAGGTGTAACTGGAGTTACATATTTTATAAGTTGTGACAGTCTTGTGCCTATTTCTTTTCTTTGATGTACAACAGACTCTAGTTTCATTTATCTGATGCAGGTGATGAAGATGAGGCTTTGAAGATTGAGATACTTCATAAGCGCAGAAACCTACTAGCTGGATACTGCAAACTAATCATTTATAATGTGCTTGAGCTGAACTCGGCCACTGATGTTTTCAAACACTATGTGAAGGTGAGAGAACACTGCAGATGCGTCACACAGCTTAGATATGTTGTGAACAAGGCAGTGTGTAATGTATGCTGTATTTGGTATATCCTGTGTGGGTGAGGCCGACTTGTCTGGGAATCAGCTCTTCCTGGTATTGAAGCTTCCACCCATTTTGCACCTGTTATAGAATGATGCAGATCCTACACACAAAATAGTGTATTTAAGTATGGAGCCTTGGCATCCAATGTCTTGTGAGTACTACAAGATACCATTATCCAAAAATTGTGCATTTTCTGAAAAGCTAGAGCTCTTCCACTACAGCCATAGGAATACCATAGGTTGAACAAGGGATTTGCCTGCCCTTTTATTGTGGAAAACGTGTTTTCCAAAATCATCGGTGCCACCAATGTATTCAGACTCTAACACACCCCTCGTAATTTATCTTTCTTGAAGTAGACTATGGAGGAATTCACAATCTAAGAGTTTTTAACATTTTCTTTTTAGTATTACAATGACTATGGGGACATCATCAAGGAAACTCTGAGCAGAACCCGTCAAATCAACAAAGTGCAGTGTGCCAGGACCCTTCTTCTCACCCTGCAACAGGTTTGTGCAACCTTTGCGTTAATACATCAGACCATTTGCCTTCTTTTTTAACTTTAGGGTAAGGGCGATTACTTTGAAGTTCCTAGTGCCAAACTTATTAATAGCTGGAGGAGGGAATGAAATAACTTTTATGTAGTCCTCTGTTATAAAATCTTTCTGATATTACTCAACAGTAAATATCGCTGCCTCCGCACAGTATCCCAGAATTCTTTTATAAGAAAATACTCTTTTTTGGAAACTTGACAATTAACTATGGATGTATGACACAATCGCGCATGCTTTTACAACGCGTGCCATTACAACGCGGGCAATACAACTAACGTGTTGTTACCACACATTCCATTACCACGCAGGTTGTTACAACGACTTGCCTTAGCGGAGCGCTGGACTTTGGAATAGTATAAATTACTATTCCAACTCCAGTCTGCGCAACAGTAGGGAAGGTATTGAATTTAAGATCCAACAACACTTTACCTAATGCTAGTCGTAACGACTTGCGTGGTAATGGAACGCGTGGTAACAACGCGTTCGTTGTATTGCCCGCGTTGTAATGGTACTGAGTAGTTCTGGCTGCGTAGTAAAGGCTGTTTCCCATTAACTATACAGCTGCCTATGCAATATAAAGCGATACAAAAGGGGATGATGGACGGAACGTTTGAGCCAATCAAACACTCACCCCCAGTCAACTGATCTGGGTTTAATCCATCATCATTCTTTAGCTCACTCCACCACCCCAGTTCAGACATGGCCATATGCAAATCAGTCTGACCCTGTGCCTCATGGGAACAGTCCAGCCCGAACTGCCAAGCCATGTCTTCCCTGGACCGGAAACAAGCATCCTAGGACCGGTTTCTGGCATTCCAGCCGTCATCAGCCAGGCTTGCTTGAATCCAGTGGCAAAGTGAGCAAGGGACCCACGTCTGGGCATACCCCCGCCAACTTAGGGCGAACAAAGCGATACAAAAGGGGATGATGGACGGAACGTTTGAGCCAATCAAACACTCACCCCCAGTCAACTGACCTGGGTTTAATCCATCATCATTCTTTAGCTCACTCCACCACCCCAGTTCAGACATGGCCATATGCAAATCAGTCTGACCCTGTGCCTCATGGGAACAGTCCAGCCCGAACTGCCAAGCCATGTCTTCCCTGGACCGGAAACAAGCATCCTAGGACCGGTTTCTGGCATTCCAGCCGTCATCAGCCAGGCTTGCTTGAATCCAGTGGCAAAGTGAGCAAGGGACCCACGTCTAGGCATACCCCCGCCAACTTAGGGCGAACAAAGCGATACAAAAGGGGATGATGGACGGAACGTTTGAGCCAATCAAACACTCACCCCCAGTCAACTGATCTGGGTTTAATCCATCATCATTCTTTAGCTCACTCCACCACCCCAGTTCAGACATGGCCATATGCAAATCAGTCTGACCCTGTGCCTCATGGGAACAGTCCAGCCCGAACTGCCAAGCCATGTCTTCCCTGGACCGGAAACAAGCATCCTAGGACCGGTTTCTGGCATTCCAGCCGTCATCAGCCAGGCTTGCTTGAATCCAGTGGCAAAGTGAGCAAGGGACCCACGTCTGGGCATACCCCCGCCAACTTAGGGCGAACAAAGCGATACAAAAGGGGATGATGGACGGAACGCTTGAGCCAATCAAACACTCACCCCCAGTCAACTGATCTGGGTTTAATCCATCATCATTCTTTAGCTCACTCCACCACTCCCAGTTCAGACATGGCCATATGCAAATCAGTCTGACCCTGTGCCTCATGGGAACAGTCCAGCCCGAACTGCCAAGCCATGTCTTCCCTGGACCGGAAACAAGCATCCTAGGACCGGTTTCTGGCATTCCAGCCGTCATCAGCCAGGCTTGCTTGAATCCAGTGGCAAAGTGAGCAAGGGACCCACGTCTGGGCATACCCCGCCAACTTAGGGCGAACAAAGCGATACAAAAGGGGATGATGGACGGAACGTTTGAGCCAATGTTTCTTTTGCATATGCAATATAAAGCTGCATTTCTTGTCTATAGACTGTTTTATAAGCTATCTTATCCTACACAAGTGTGGCCAAACTTACAAAGAAAAACAATCCTCTGCATCTTCTAAAGCCTAGCACAAAAGTCATGGAGGATATTCCAAGTTCAGTTCAACCCAGCTCACACAATGGGAAGCACTCCCAGGATTCCAAGTTCAGTTCAACCCAGCTCACACAATGGGAAGCACTCCCAGGATCCTTGATGAAACGTTGGACCCCAGCATTCCTCTGGAGCACTATATTGTAAGGTAATGGATCCCCAAAGCCAAAAAAGGTTCTAGGGAGTTCAAGACCCTAATTCCTGCCACCACTGGGTTACAGGCCTACGCCCAATTGTCCTAGGAAGTAGATCAAGGCAGGATTGAGGGATAGCCATCAGACGCAGTCCTTTTTAGGTCTCGCCTACGCAGCGCGCATGCGCTGCATAGGAAAAAGACCTTTAGCAATCGATTCACTTTTGCAGGCAAAAACGTGCATGCGTTGCATTGCTTTCAATGGCAACGCGTGCACGTTTGCTATTCCTCTTGCGGGAGCGAGCTCTCAAACCATCTGTTTGTAATTAACAGATGGTTCCTGCTCGCTCCAGCAAGGGAAACAGGCGCAGGCCCCCTCCTCTCCCCTCCCCTGCTGCCAGCACGAGGCGCGCACGCTTGTTTTCTTCTGTCACTACTGCAACTGGCACCATTACTACTGTTAATATGACCGTTAGAACTTGGGCCACTACTATTGTTTTACTACTACTGTCATTAGTGTTACTATTTTTACAATTAGCGCTACTATTTTTCTGTCGCCGATTTTGCTGACACCATTACTACTGTTAATATTACTATTCCTAATTGTATGACTACTACATACGACTACTACTATTACTGCGGTTACTGGTACTTCTGCTGCTCTTTTCGTAGTACAACCACTACCACGCAACTAATATTACACAAGTTGTTAATAATGACAACTTTTGTTTTCTATATAGCGCCTGCTATCACACTCGAGGTTTCATGGCGCTGCAGTGAATTGCTTCTACGGCAGTAGCCTGCATTCCACGGCAGGGCGGTGACAGTGGTTCACCTACCTGGCCGAGGCTCTTGCCCTTCTTGTGCGTGGTTCCGTGGAAGACGCCAGTGGTTCTGTTGGAGACAGCCGGGGTGGGGGGGTGCCCCATCAGGATAGACTTGATTGAATTGTCCTTAGACCTGGTGCTGCCCAGCTGCGAGCCCTCCCCAGGCAGCAGCAGGGTTGATGCCAGCCAGAGGAGCACCCAGCGCCCCGAGGACCACCCGCTGCCTTCGAGCCGCAGCATGGTCTTCGCCTCGCGGGAGGTCACAGAGCAGAGCGGACAGAGGGAGAAAATAGCTCCTTCGGGACAAGCGCAACGCTCACACTGCCCAAGGGGTCCACTCCGCGCGAGGTCGGGAGAGCGCCAAAAGTTCTGCGGACGGGAGCTTAGAACATTCCTTCAGCTGCACATGTGCCAGTAGGATAGCACAGCGGGTTGAAGGCTAGATGAAGCGATTACGGCGCATTTGCAGCTTGCAGGTCTGAATTCGAGCCGTCCGACTCAGCTATTCATCTTTCCAACTTGAATCAAATGCGGGCCAATTATGATTGTACGTAAGTGTATATGCAAATATTCTATGTGCAATACTTTCGATGAAACCGCTGTATTAAGTATTGTTTTCACAAATGCTGTTCAGGGTGCTGATAAATCTGGGGGCACAGCGTCAATAAGTGGCTTTAGCCAAAAGGAGCACTGCAACTCCTGTCTTTGGCAAACGGGGAAATTCTCCAGAGGTTGAGGTCAATGAATGGAGTCAGACTCTAGGCGCTTTTCCGCCGAAGTTACCCTGCACATTCATCACAGGTCCAAGGGAGATGGTCCACTTTGGATGTCTGCAGAACATATGTGGACAAGATGCAGACTTGGTCTGGGGTCTTTCTCACTGCTGCTGCCCTGGTCCCATCAGACCCAACTCTTTATTTTCCCACATTCTTTTTGTCTTTCTCTCAATCATTTTATCTCTGTTTCCTTCTCTGATTTATTCTTCCTTTCTTTCCCTCTTTCCTCCCCTTCTCATTTTCCCTCCCGCAATCTGTTCATATTCTCTCTATTTCTTCTCCCTTCCCTTCTCTTCCTCTCTGCATTATTGTCACTACTTCACTTTTTTTTCTCTCTCTTTCATTCTCTCTCGCTCTCTCTCGTTTTTCTTTTCCATCCTTTCAATTTATCTTCCTCTTTAACCTTTTGCTGTCCTCTTTTTTCTCCTTGTTCTCCTCTCTCCTCTTTTTTTTATCTTTCTATCTCTTGCACCCTTCTATTTTATTTCCCCTTGTTCTTTTTCTCGATCTTTCTCTTCTTTTTTTCTCCCATTTTCTTTCTCTAGTTCCTCCTCCTTTCCTCTCCCTCTTTATTTCTTTCCTTTTCTCTACTGCACTCTGTTCTTTTTCTGTCTTCTCTTCCTCTACCTCTCTTCCTATTTATCCCCCTGCTTCGCTCAGTCTTCTTCTCCTTTCCTCTAGCTGGACTGTGAATATTTTAGTCTTCTCTACATCTCTATAGATAGGTGCTGCGTGTGTGTGCGTGTATGCTAATAGTGTGCAGTATATCAATGTTGTCCCGTACTCCTCTCTATTTCAGCGCACGTTTCTGTTTGTGCCTGTGTTAGTAGTATCTATCTATCTATCTATCTATCTATGGTTTTTAGTACTTAAAAATGGCAGTCAACAAACAAGCATTGGCTTAGCCAATAGGTCTCGCCTTTGGGACCTTATAAGTGTTTAGCCATGCAACAGTTGATGTTGTTGCACCAAGGATATTGTGCTGCATAACTAAATACTTATAAGGCCCCAAAGGCAAGACCTATTCGCTATGCCAATGCTTGTTTTGTCTGTCATGTCCTTAACCCTTTTGTGATGGTAGGTGTGCTTCTGTCCATGCCTCTGATCTTAATTGCTCTTTACCAGATGCTCTTCCTGAGTCGGTTAGCTACAATTGTCTGTTTTCTGGGCTTTGACTCTATCTCTGTTGGTCAGGGCTAGTCCTGTCCAAAGTGGGCAGATTGCACCCTGTATTTACAGGACGGGCATTACCTTCAGCCTTCTGAACAGGGTCTAGGCTAGAGGAAAGCAGCTGTGTTCTGCTTGGCACATCATATCTCTCAACTGATTTTTAGAATTAAGAGGTAACTTCTGTTGTGAAGTCACCATACTAACAGACGAGTTTACTTATGGGGAAACTATGGAGGCACTGTTTGGGTACCAGTTCCCTTTTACCAGATCTTTCACCTTTGAATTTAAGGTCCTCAGGCAACCAGATCAGGAATCCTCGTTCCAAGTACACCTGATAAAAAGTACTTAAAAAATGGTCATTGGGATGTGCATTAGAAGGTCATAAGTCAGTCTTCCTAATTGTAGTGAAGATGGTGATATCTAAATCATTTGAGTCCACATGGTGCTGCTGGGCAAATCTCTGAGATAAGTGTACATTGCTGGCTTGAAACCAGGCAGTTAAAACTGCTCTAAGGGCAGCGAGTCCATGAATGACCTGCACTCTTATAGAGTAAACCGATCTCTGTGGCATGTCCATTAAGAGAATGTCTCAACCGGTATTAATATAGAAATTATTTGTACAAGGTAAAGTAATTACGTAGGAAAAGAAGAGAAACATCAAGAGTTGATTTTCGCAGTCTAAATTCATAAATAAGCATCAGAATAAATTCGGACATCAATAATAGGATTACCCTATGTATGTACAATCGAAATAAAGTGTACACGTAGTGCTCGTGAAAAAATGTGAACGGCGCATGTGTGGCATGTAGCAGAGTGGAGGTAACAGCAAGGGGGCGTTAATTTCAAATGGTACAAAACATGAATACTGGAGGAAACAATTATGCTATGAGTGCTATTATACTCACCCAGGTCTCAACTGGGTATATGGGTCTTTCTCCTGTTTACTGTTACATTGGGCAAGAGTTTGTTCCTGTGGACTAACTTTACAGGCCCCTTTCCTTGGGCTATTAATGTGGGACTGACCACAACATTATGTCTTCCAGAGAAACACCTAATTACGCAGATGACTATATAAATCAAATGCATAGCGGGACATCCCTTCTTTACAATTTCACAGCCCCAGCTACTCCCGCAGCGAACAATTCATAGGTTTTACTTGATAGACTCGAGAAACTTAAAAAGAAACAGAAACATACTGGACTACACGCGCACATGCTCACAGACTATCTGAAAGCAGGGGTGATCCCACTGGGACTCCAGAGCCATTTTCACACTTGACCGAAGGTTTTGTTCAGGCTTTAGTCATCTAGCGACCACCTGCTCCAGACATTGGATGGTCCTTGGTATCAACACTGCTTTAGAACACAGCCAAAAAGAATTAGAAGAGATTGCAGAGTTAGAAAAACTAATTCTTCTGGACACCATAACTAATGCAAGGGATTAACTGGACAAAAACAACACCACAATAGCTACATTCAACACTTTTGAGCAGAACAAAAAAATGAACAAGATCCAAAAATATATCAAGAATTACAGCAAAGAGAGAACTTACCCATACCTACGAGACAATTTCTACAGCACTACTTTCTAACCCTCCAAGACACGACACTGGGTTAGGTGTAAGGGCCACCAGTCAGTAACTTTTTCTGATTCCTCTAACACCTCAATCTGACCTGGGTGAGGGCACTAGCTCCAAACCATAACAGACCACCCCTCCCCTACCCACCCGTTTTTTTAGGGAGAGGCTTTGGAAAGGGTCAGGGGACACTACCACTGTGACGACCCGGCGGGTCAGTTGCTTCCCTGGAAGTTCTATCAGTGGTGTCCCCCGCAGTAGGCCCATCCAATACGGCTTCCAATACCCACATGGATACCATTTCCATTTTGTCCAGCCCAACCCTCTCCTCTCAAGAAATCACCCTCTTGAGCAAGGGACTATCATTTGTTCTAACTGAGCGAAGTAACTTTTTTAACCTGCACAAGGACCTTCTGAGATTTTTCAGACGTTTCAGGCTGAGACATTTGTTTGCCAATAAACCCTTTGACAGTAACCCCAACTGGTCACTTTTCCATCCTCCCTCCACCTTTCTGCCACCCTCCTCTAGCATGCCACCAGAAATCCTTGCATTCAAGAGAATGATACTACAGTAAGTAATGGGGATCAAACAAAATTTTGAGTATGTCCCATATAACCTCCTATTATCAGAGAAACAAGCTTTAGAAACTCTCAAGACAAACCAATGCACAGTGATCAAACCATCGGACAAGGGGGGTGGATTTGTCATCATGGGCACAGAAAAGTACAGTACTGAGATAATAAGATCACTTTCCAACACTGAGCACTGGAACAGGGTATCGTAACATAAGGAACATCACTTCTTGAATAACGCACATCCACGTACACCAGTTATATATGTATTGTCTAAGATGCATAAAAATACAAGCAGTCCCCCTGGACGCCCTGTTGTCTCAGGCTGTGGCTCAGTTTTTGAGCCCTTGGGGAAATTCATTGATGCCATCATAAAGGAATTTGTCCCGCTCACGGATACATACATAAAAGAGAGTATAGACCTCATTTGTCAAATTGAAAAAAAGAACCTGCAATTCCGACTCTGATCTCATGGTAGGTCTTGACATAGTCTTTGTACACTAACATCCCCCAATTGGAAGGCCTAGAGGTTTTCTGGGATCTATTAAATACACAACCCAACCCTACTAAGATCCAGATGGACTTTGTGGTAAGACTGCTGGAGATTTGCTCTTACCCATAACTTTCTTATACAAAACACATTTTACTTGCAGAAGAAAGGCGTCTTCTTGGGAGCATGTCTTGCCCCCAATTTTGCAATCTTGTATGTACACCACCTTGAGGGAACTAAGATCCTCACACAGGACAACCCCTTTACAACCAAATCGGGATTTGGAAACGGTACATAGATATCCTCCTCCTCTGGCATGGCCAAATTAACTACCTACATTTATTTGTAGAATGGCTCAATACTACCTTAGCACACCTTAGATTCCTTTCAGATGCCAAGAGTTTGGGCTTATTTTGAACTTTGATTCCCCCATGTCAAAAACTGCACTAAAGCTGTTTATAAAGAAGTTTTCACCCTCTATCAGCTTGGCTAGAGACACCGACTTGAGCCAGTCCAAGTCGCGTAATGAGGTGGTTTGTGGGAGTGCTTTGGGGAATAGACCACAGCCCTATTTAACATGGAACCTTCCTCATGGAATCAGAAGGCTAATTCTTTTGTTAAGAATTAATTTGTTGCCCTTAAGAGATGTCACCGGTATTTGGGACAAAATTCCTACTGAGAGAATCTGTGAAATGTGTCAGTCGCAAATTCAAGATTTTAATCATGTGTTATTTGTTTGTACGAAGCTACAAAAGGTCAGACATATGTTTTTAAGATCCGTTTATATCAAATACAATATTCATTCTGCCCAGGAGGCCCGTTCATTTGTTCTGTCCCCTCCAAATGAAATGGTTTGTTTTAAGATATATCAATTTTTTAAAACATTTCTGGATATTTATTAGGACATTTTTAATGCTATTTTTGTACACTGTAATATCTACTGGTTGAATATAGAAGAATTTTTGTATTGTACATAAAGCATGCCTTTTTTAATCTATTTGTGCATTTTTGTGGACCTCCGTTGGAGTTCCATATCAAAATAAAAAATAAATTGAATTGATTGATTGAGATACCAAGAGTGATAATCTACCCTTTCTTGATCTCAAACTTCAAACACAAGGACAAAATAGGAACATCACTCTACATAATGCCCATGGAAAGGAACATCCTTCTGCTTTACTCAAGCAACTACCCCAGGGGCCTACGGGATGGACTACTGTATGGATAATTCCTCCAGATACGGAGGAATTGTAAGTGGAAGAAGGACTACTTCCAGTAGGCAGCAATCCTGGCTGAAAAACTGACATCCAGGGAGTACCCATGTCGCCTAGGGTCACACGCCCTTAAATGCGCTTGGTATTGCCCCAGGGAGACTCTTCTCACCCCCAAAACCAAACGCCAAAACAAACGTGTACCCTTTGCCTCCGCCTTCTGCCCTTCTAATAATATCCAACGAATTGGGACGTTTTATGCACACAGACACCCTTCTCAGAACCCCCTCTATTCTCCTGCAAAAGAGGCAGTAATCTGGCTGACCAGTTGGTACACACCATAACCTGAAATCCGAAAGCCAACCATGCCCAATCCATTACGACAGCATGGGAGTTATCACCGGTGGTGAGTCATTACAAATGTCAGAATTGCAGTGTTCTTTCCCCTAACATTTAAACGAAAGACTTTAAAGTAGGCATACAAATCTTTCCTCTAAAGCAACTGATGAACATCGAATGTCATTTATGCCATACGTTGCCCTTGTGACCTTGTGTATATTGGCCAAACAACTCAAATGATAAAACAACGTATCATCCAACACAAGAGTCGCATTAGATGTAAGGTGGAAAATGCCTCCCATTTCCTCTCCATGAACCACACTGAGATAGATTTTACTTGGCAAGTAATTGACTAACTTTCCCTCCCATTGCGGGGCAAAGACTTGTAACTGCTACAGTGATGTGAATGGCGGTGGATCACACACTGTAACCCACTAAACCATGGTCTTAACACGCTGGATGAATGAACAATGCGTTCACTAGGTAACGATTGTTCATATATGGGAATGTTTTGCTCCATAGATGTATAAAATGTGCTTCTTTAATGTCAAGTTCTGCTCTTAAAAGTGTTAATTATAGCTCTCCATTTGTCTGGACGGAGCTCTCCATTTGTCCGAACAATACCATCTATCATGTTATCCAATGTGTACACCACCACTAATCTTGCGTACATCACACACCAAGATGTAATATATTGCATATATGTCTATCAATGACACCTATTAATTCAGTGTAGTTATAATGTATCATTTTAACTATTGTGTTGCCTGGTGTAAAACCTTCCGTCTTTGTGGGCTGCAGAATTCCGAGGCTTATTGCTAGTTATCCTCCCACTGCTCAGGCACAGTTACATTCGCCAAGATGTCATTACATTTACTGTACATATAAATTGATCGTCTATATTCTTTTGACTTTGCCCAGCTGGGTGCTCACATCATTTTTCTTTTAATTGCGTGCCGCAATATACCCATTATAGGAGGCTGGCTTAGTATATGGTGCTCACTTATGTAACTGTAGCACCCTGCACTAATCCAGACAACCCTTATGGTGGTTTTAGTGGTCTTAGACAACCTTAGAAAGCTCTCTAAGTGGTAGCTGTGGAGAGCAGCCTTCAGGCTTAGTCCAGAAGGAGTGTAAAGCAGCTTGTTTTACCAGTACTTAATCTTATAGTGTAGGTTTAGTGAAAAAGAACCACACAGTGTAGTTATAAAAAATAAGTATTTATTATAAACACTTACTAACACATTGCAATATCTCCTACCCGGAGATATAATCACAATACACACAATACTTTAGCAATTGAAAACGTAAGTAGCATAATTACACAGTGTTCTCCAGGGGGATACCAAACCATATACTAAAATAGTGTAATGCAAACCATGACCTAAGTCGAGACTGGACCCAGAAGATGTAGAAGAGCCGGGGACCCAAGGAAACACCCAAGGTTACTACCCATGAACCCCACGGAGGAAGTGTGCAGAGTGAGAACACGACCGCGTGCTCATTACAAGTCAATGGGTTAGCCGAGGTTGCAGTTTTAAAGAAGATGGACCCTTCCCAGAGGACCCTGAAGAAACCCGATGGAAGGTTGGAGAGTCACCCCACTCGTGGATACCCCGGGAACGAGAATACCTACACCAGAGAACCCGGGTGCATAGGTGCGAAGTGACGTCGGAAACCACCGTAGACCACAATGGAGGACTTCAGTGAAGATGCTGCTGGCGAAGAAGGCGGAAGAGTCCGGTGGAACCCAAAGGTAGATTCAAGATGAGAGGTACCTGCAAGCAGAGGGGGCAGAGTCTATGCCACTCAGGAGCGACCAGGAGTCACGGAAGATGAATGCCCACCTATGTCGGTGATGCAGGAGAGTTGACGGTTTCCTTGAAGCTGCTGCTGTGTTGTGGACTAGGCGACGCTGTGGAAGACCAGGAGCCGTTCATGAGCTGTCCCACGTCAGATGTCAAAAGCCAGGGGGTCGGTGTCCGTCGAGCCCATCAGAAAGCCTTGGCAACGGCAACAAACCTAGTAGTCGAAAAAGGTGCAATGTCGGGACCAGCAAGGTCCAAGTGACTCACCACGAGCAGGTAAGTCAGAGCAGGCCCCGAGCAAGCAGGGAAGCCCACTGGAGCCAAAGAAGACCCTCAAGAGGACCCACGGGCCGAAGGCACAGAAGTCGCAAGAGGACCTTGAGCAGCTCACCAAAGGATGAAGGCCCATGGTGCAGAGGATGCGGTGCGGACGAGGATCTTGGTTGCAAGAAATGCTTGAGGTTGGAGCTTCTTGAAGCCCGAAGATCTCTGGTGAAGATAGTCAACAAGCCTTGGCAACAGCAAGTCGACGCGGTGCACTGGGGCACTGCTCCAGCGGTTTCGCCGAGGGATACTGGCTTCAAACTTGCTTTGAAGACAGTGCAGGCCTCGGGAGTTCCAGACCCACCACCTGTGTTGCTGAACCTTTCGGAGTCTGTAGGAGCTCAGAAACAGCAGACCGGTCAGCTTCCTTGCTGTGCCTGCAGATGCAGGGAAGTGACTTATTCACTTTAAGGGAGATTCCTTCGGGTGTCTTGGATGTCCACAGGCCTGTAGAAGAACCTGTATGGAGCACAGACACAAACGACGCAGAAGAATGGCAGGACGACAAGACCAAAAGCAGCAGAAGTCTTCCCGGTTGCAGTCTCGGTTCCCAAAGCAAAGTCCAACGAAGTCCAAAGGGCCCAGACGGTTGAAGAGGAAGTGGTTTCGGATCTGAATCTTGTCCCACGACGAATCTAAGGAACCACCCATAGGTAAGTGCTTAAGTACCCTAAGGAAAGGGTTGCGACGGTTCAGGGGTCCCTCCCACAGGAGTGGCTGGACAGTGTGGAGGATACCCCCATGTCCTTTGTCCAGTTTCGCGCCAGAGCGGGAGCCAACGGCTCCCTGAACTGGTTCCAACTGGAGTATGCAAGGAGGGCACCAAATGTGCCCTTCAAAGCAGTCTAGTGGCGCTGGCAAGCACCCCCACCCTGTCCCAATACACTTAAGACCTGTCTGGGAGGTGGTCACACCTCCCTGTGACAGGAAACCTATTGTCCTGCCTACCCCTGCTCGAGCTTGGTTCAGCAGCAGGAGGGCAGAATTGTGTCTCTGGTCGGCAGCAGCCATAGTTTGCTGTCCGGGTCTAGAAGACTGGTACCGGGAGCACTGAGAGCTTCCCAGAGGAGCTTTACAGTGCAACATGTTTGATACCAAACACGACAGGGTTCGTTATAGCCAGTTTAGAGTTGGCCATCGCCTAATGAAGCATGGCCACTCTATGTATCGTAATGGCAGATGCACTTACAACCCGGGAGAATGGACTCCGCGGATTGTAGGGGTGTCCTGCTCATGCAGGGGCACCCTCACACTTATAACCGAGCACCCTGCCTTCAGGATTGAAAGGCCTGCCTTAGGGGTGACTTATAGATTTTAAATGCAGTGACCTCAGATATAATGAAACTTATATCTGTCGTAAGTGATGCTAGCATCAGCTTACACAGGCTGCAATGGCAGGCCTGTAGTCACAATTTGTGTGGTCTCCCAAGGGTGGCATATTACATGCTTCAGCCCACGGGGGACCCCTGGTGTACTTATGTGTTGTGTCTTCAATAAGGTAGTCCACACAGGAGTAGAGGTTGGAAAGTAGGTTTATTCTCAAGGAAGGAAGACCGCACCAAGGACCCTCAGAAGCCAGCTCCCATCATCAGCCCACAGCAGCAACTGACTCGACTGGAACTTCCAAGAAACTAGCATTCTGATAAACTAGGTAACAGTGAAGGCTGTGATGCAACATGCACCAAGACCATAACAATAGATAGCATGACATTTGAAGAAAAGGGAAAGAGGATATAACAAAAAGAGGATATAACACACCTTCCCCCTTCAAACAACAACTAAGAAAATATTAAAACACAAGAAGAGAATGATGTAAAATAAGAAATTCATATAACATAGTCTTCAAGATATTTAAAAGACACACAATTGATGGACGGAATGCAGAACAAATCAAAACATTCACCCCCAGTCAAGAGATCTGGGTTAAATCCATAATTCTTTTGCTCACCATGCCACCCCAGTTTAGACCTGGCCATATGCAAATCAGTCTTGACCCTGTGCCTCATGGGAACAGTCCAGACCGAACTGCCAAGCCAGGTCCTCCTTGGACCGGAAACAAGCATCCTAGGACCGGTTTTGGGGTTTCACCCCTCTTCAGCCAGGATAGCTTGATTCCAGTGGCACAGTGAGCCCAGGACCCACGTCTGGGCATACCTGGCGCACTTAGGGCGAGAAAGCAAAAGACACAATTGATGGACGGAATGCAGAACAAATTAAAACATTCACCCCCAGTCAAGAGATCTGGGTTAAATCCATCATTCTTTTGCTCACCATGCCACCCCAGTTTAGACCTGGCCATATGCAAATCAGTCTTGACCCTGTGCCTCATGGGAACAGTCCAGCCCGAACTGCCATGCCAGGTCCTCCCTGGACCGGAAACAAGCATCCTAGGACCGGTTTCGGGGTAGACATTTAGGCATACATCTTAATCTCTCACATGAAAAACCTGAGAGATCAGAGTGAGCACTATGAGTGGCACCTTCAAAACCAGAGGAATCCTCAGACAAAGAAGGAATTTGCCCACATAAAGTAGGTTCCTCAGTACATGCCTGCGCACCAGAGGAAACTTCTGGCAAACAGAAAGAGTCTTTGACCAAATTGTACTCCACAGCAGGATCTTGCATATCCACTTGCTCAGTGAAGGATTGACACACCTCATGCAGACCGGAACCCAAAAATGACTCCTGAATCTCAAGCTGATCAGGAACAAAATTCTTATCAGGCATACTCAAATTAAAGAAGTTGTGACCTCTAACATCCAAACCATCAGTGGAGGTAACACATTGAGAGGAATCAGAAATATTGACAACAGTTTTTTTTTTTGTTTTGGCAACTCTCCTTTTGCTTCACCACTTCCCACCAATGGCTTTCACAGCATGCTTGTCCACCTGAACAATCCTTGACTCTGGGTAGATTTTAGATCCACCCTTCTTGAACAGTCTCCTAATGCGGACAAACTCACCCACAACAAAATCATCATGCTTACTCGCTTGAGTTCATCATATCTCACTTTAGACTTAGCTTGACTCAACTCCACACGACGTCTGATTAAATCACTGTTGGGAATCTTGCCATCAACACCAGAATTGGAAATCACCCACTCAGGAGAAAGTACATTAAAAGAATGTCTACCCCTCAATAACACAAAAGGGGAAACCCCGGTGGTGGAATGAGTAGTATTATTGTAAGACCAAACTCACCAACAGCATCCTGCACCTGTAAACCAAAGGAAATAGCTAATTGAATAGTATCTTTCAAAACACGGTTCACCCTCTCAACTAAACCGTTACCTTGGGGACTATAGAGAGCGGTAGTAAGATGTTGAATCCCAAACTTCAACAGAAAAGTCCTCATATTATTTGAAACAAATTGTACACCATTGTCAGAAATCACAAATGCTGGGATACCCTTAGAGTGAAATAACTGCTTCAAAAAATTAATGACATTGTCAGTGTTGGGTTCTCTCATGAACTTGAAAGAAACCCACTTGGAAAAGTAGTCAACTACAGTCAAAATGTACCTTAAACCACCATTCAAGCCACCAATAGGACCAACAAAATCAAGTCCTAATTTTTCCCAAGGTCTCTGCGGAAAAACTACAGGACACAATAGAGAATTGAAAGTGTGAAGAGATTTCTCAGCATGGGTACACACTCTGCAATTACTCAACATGGTCTCTACTAAACTGTCCATTCCAGGCCACCAGTAATATAAACGTAGTCTTTTTTTAGTTCCAGTAACAACTACATGCCTCTTATGTGACAAAGCAATCAACTTGTTCCTCAAACCAGCGGGAGGAATCAATAAAGAACCTCTCATGATGAAAATTCCTTCCACACTTAATTCATCCTTAATCTTGGAAAAGGGTTTGAACTCTTAACCAACTTGAGCTTCCTTAGGCCAACCACCAGAGATAAATTTCTTAAGGATAGCCTGACAATGATCAGAAGCAGAAACACTTTCCCAATCTTGATAAGAAATGACCTCTTTGTACAAATTAAAACCGTCAACCAAACCACAACAAGTTCCTTATCTTCAAGAACAAATTCCTCAGAACTGGAATTAGAAGGGCATCTAGAAAGAAAGTCAGCTGTAAATTTTTTCTCTCCAAGGATATGTTTCATTGTAAAATTGTACTCATACAATTTCGAAAACAACCGAATCAACCTGGGACTAGCATTACTCAGACCTTTGTCATTCCACATGAAAACTAGAGGTTTGTGGTCAGTAACCACCATAAACTCTCTTCCCCACAAATAAGTCGCAAAATGATGAACACCCCACACACAGGCCAATGCTTCCTTTTCAATCGTGCTGTAATTCTTCTCAGCTGCCGAAAGTCTACGAGAAGCAAAAGCCACTGATTCTCAATTCCATCCACCATCTGACTAAGAATGGCGCCCAGACCTAAATTGCTAGCATCAACAGTGACGATGGACATAGCATTATCTTTATACGGTTGAAGAGCAGGTGCATTTATAATTATATTTTTTAAATTTCTGAAGGCTTCTACTTGTTTACCTTGCAAGTTAAATTTGACATTGCTTCTAACAAGTCTTCTCAAAGGTTCACTTACTAGAGCAAAATTGTGCACAAAACAGGAGTAATATTCACTTAAGCCAAGGAAAGATCTTAACTGATCCTTGTCAGAAGGTTGAGCACAATCACTAATGGCTTTTAACAGATCTTGCTTGGGTCTGATACCAGATGAAGAAACAACATGCCCCAAATAATCCACTTCCTCCATTAAAAACTTACATTTCTGTTTTTTCACTGTAATGCCATGGTCTTCCAGGATACCAAGAACCCTGTCAAGTTTAAGTAAGTGTTCTTCAACTGAATTTGAAGAAATTAAAATGTCATCTTGATAGGTAAGAACATCTTTTTCGTCTCCTAGTAATTGAAACATTAGCTTTTGGAACACAGATGCCGCCGAAGCTAGGCCAAACGGCATTCTGAGGAAACTAAATGCTCCAAAAGGAGTGTGGAAGGCCGTAAGGTCACGAGAGTCCTTGTTTAGCTCAATCTGATGATAGGCGGCTCTCAGATCAATAGTAGAAAATATCTTTGTACCAGAAAGTTGAGCTAACATGTCATGAATCCTTGGTCAAGGGAAACAGTCTACTTGAATGTTCTTATTTAAAGACCTCAAGTCAATGCATAATCTGAGCTCATCACAATTTTTTTTTTAAAGCCACAACAATGGGAGAAACCCTTAAAGAGGAGTCCACAGACTCAATGACTCCCATCAGAGCATAATTTATTAAGATGTTCTTTTAGCCTTCCTCTAATGCTCAAAGGAACTTGTCTTACTTTGTGAACAACAGGGATGGCATTAGGCTTGAGAATGATTTTATGCTCATAACCTTTTACCATACCTAAATTGTCCTCAAATACTCATTGGTGTTTTTTAAGAACATAATCTAAAGAAGTAACATTCTCCTGCACAGTATTTACAAGCGAGGTGGGTTGTTTGGTGCCAGGCCTCAAAATCATACCAAATTTACCCTGATCTCTCCAACCTAAAATGTTGTAACCCTTCTTTGCTACATAAACCTTAGTTATGAATGAGTCTATCCTTAAATTGTAAACTTTCTGGAAAATAACCCATCATGTCAATTTCTTGACCACCAAAAGCAACAGTACGAACATCAGGAGGAAGTAAATCCATTCCATTCAATTCTTTTATGAAGAATTGATCAGAAATGATGGTAATAGGAGAGCCAGAGTCAACAGTGACTCTGGTATCAACATTTCCAATTTTGACATCAAAATAGGATCACCTTCATCACATGCAGATTAAGAAACAGTGTTCACCATATCAATAGACAAAACAATCTTCTTACTTTGAATAACCTCCTTGTGGGAACTTGATGCAATCTGGGATTCATTTGTGTTTAAACCCATAACTTTGTTAATATTTTTGCAAACCTTAGTAAAATGACCAATTTTCTTACAATTAGAGCAAGTTTTCCCTATAGCGGGACCGGTGAGAGCATTGACAAAATGGGACTTAGAACCACATCTGAAACATTGAGTATTTCTATCTGTTCTTTTAAATTCAGGTTTGGAAGTAAAATATTTATTATTTTGCCCAGAACTAACCATAGGCTTTTGAGTAATTTCGTTCACTGCCTCTGTGATGATACTTTTAGCTTTACCTAATTCTTTAGAAGCTGTAATAGAACGTTCAGTTCCTCTGGCAATTTCTAAAGTTTCTGCTAGAGAGGGATTCCTACAGCATAAAATTCTTTCCTGAACTTTTGAATCATGGCAATTCACTACAATCTGATCTCTCAAATATTGTTCAATTGGACCTACGAACTCACACGAGGACGCTAATACTCTTAACTCAGCTAAAAAACAATCAATGTTTTCATGTTCATGCTGTTTGCGAGTATAGAATTTGTGTCTCTCTACTATGACACAAGGCTCATCTTTCAAATGTTTTTCTAACCTGGCAATTGCCTCCGCAAACTCATCCCAGTCATCAGAGGGAAGGCGAATTACGGGAGGTTGGTAATCAAAAATCCTCTGACCCTCAGATCCCAGGCAATTGTAAAGCATAGCATTCTTCCTGACAGCAGAAAATTTGACACCTTCAATCGCTAATATGTAGCTATTAAAGGATTTGTACCATTGTCAATCAATCAGGGGAATTGTAAGTGCGCTACTCACACGTGAGGGTCTCAAGGCGCTGGGGGGGTTGGGCGTAGTCAGCTCCGTTCACTCGAAGAGCCAGGTCTTGAGTGTCTTCATGAAGATGTTCAGGGAAGGGACGCGTCTGATGTCGATCGGGAGCTTGTTCCAGGTCTTGGCCGCGATGTAGGAGAAGGCTCTTCCACCTGTTCTGGCTCTGCGGATGCGCGGGGTTTCGGCGAGGGTGAGATCGGCGGATCGGAGATTTCTTTTGGGTACGTGGAAGGAGATTCTCTCATTGAGGTATTGGGGTCCGGTGTAGTGGAGGCATTTGTAGGCGTGGGTGAGTATCTTGAAGGTGAGACTCTTCTCAACGGGGAGCCAGTGGAGGTTACGTAGGTGTTGGGTGATGTGTTCGTGTCGAGGGATGCCGAGGACGACTCTGGCTGCGGTGTTCTGTGTGGTCTGGAGTTTGCGGAGCAGAGACTTGTTGATCCCGGCGTAGAGGGCGTTTCCGTAGTCAAGTCTGCTGGTTATGAGTGCGTGGGTGATAGTCTTCCTTGATTCAGGGGGGATCCATTTGAAGGTCTTTCGGAGGATGGGGAGGGTGTTGAAACAGCTGGAGGCGACGGCGTTGACCTGATGGGTCATGGAGAGGGAGGAGTCGAGTACGATGCCGAGGTTTCGGGTGTGGTCCGTGGGGGTGGGAGGGCTGCCGAGGGCAGTGGGCCACCAGGTGTTGTCCCAAGCAGAGGGGGAGGGGCCAGGGACGAGGACCTCTGTCTTATCCGAGTTGAGCTTCAGGCAACTGCTGCTCATCCAGGATGCAACGTCCTTCATTCCTTCCTGGAAGTTGAGTCTGGTGGTAACTGGGTCCTTGGTGAGGGAGAGGATGAGCTGGGTGTCGTCAGCGTAGGATACTATGCTGAGTCCGTGCTGTCGGACGATGGCGGCGAGGGGGGCCATGTAGATGTTGAAGAGCGTGGGGCTGAGCGATGATCCCTGGGGTACTCCGCAGTTGATTTCCGTGGGTTCGGAGAGGAAGGGTGGCAGTCTGATTCTTTGGGTTCTGCCGGTGAGGAAGGAGCGGATCCAGTTGAGGGCGGTTCCCTGTATGCCGGCGTCGTGGAGTCTGGCGTTCAGTGTGCAGTGGGAGACAGTGTCGAACGCGGCAGAGAGGTCAAGTAGGATCAGGGCCGCGGTGTGTCCTTGGTCGAGGAGGGTGCGAATGTAGTCTGTGGCTGCGAGTAGAGCGGTCTTGGTGCTGTGGTTGCTGCAGAATCCGGAGTGGGAGGGGTCGAGGATGAAGTTGTGTTCGATGAATTTTGTTAGCTGGGCATTGACGATCTTCTCGGTGACTTTCGCCGCGAAGGGGAGGAGGGAGATGGGTCGGTAGTTCTTGAGGTCCGTGGGGTCTACTGAGGGCTTCTTGAGCAGGGGTCTGACTTCTGCGCGTTTCCAGTCGTTGGGAAAGATGCCGGTCTTGAAGGTGGTGTTGATGGTGCTTCGTAGTTCCGGAGCGATGGCGGCTCTGTGGTAGATGTGTGGCGGGCAGGGGTCCATGGGGGCCCCTGAGTGGATGCCTTTCATGGTCGAAGTGGCTTCTTTGGTGGTGACTGGGCTCCAGGAGGAGGTGGTAGGCTGGCTGGCGTTGTTGGAGAGGGAGGTGGTTTCGGAGTCGGGTGTCTGGTCGTTGAAGTGGTCATAGAGGCCCTTGATTTTCAGATGGAAGAAGGATCTTAGCTTGTCGCAGATATCCTGGGAGGGGGTGATGTCCGTGGTTTCGCTGGGGGGCTTGGTGAATTCCTGGATGACATTGAAGAGTTCCTTGGAGTTGCTGGAGTTGGCGAGGATCTTGTTTTGGATGAAGGTCTCTTTGGTGGATCTGATGCGTTGGTGCTATTCCGTCATGGCGTTCTTGTAGTTGGTGCGATCTGACGTTTTGCTGTTTCTCCAGTTCTTCTCGAGACGTCTGCAGGTGCGTCTGGATTCTTGGAGGTTGGTGGTGAACCAGGTGGCCTTCCTGGGGCGATGTCTGTCGGGGTTGCGTAGGGGTGCAAGCTTGTCTGCACAGTTGGAGATCTATCTGTGGAGTTCTTTGGCTGCGAGGTTGGCGTCGGTCGAGGTGGTGGGGGCATCGCGGTTGAGGGTGGAGTTGAGCTGCTCATCAGTGATTTTGCTCCAGTTCCTTCGTGGAGGGCGCGGTGGGTTTGTCAATGTTGAAGTGTACACAGTGGTGGTCCGTCCAGGGGGGTTGCGTGGTGTGGCTGAAGTGGGTGCTGTTTCCTCCTGCGAAGATGGGGTCGAGGGTGTGTCCTGCCTTGTGGGTGGGCGTGGTGACGAGCTGTTTCAGGCCGATGTTGGCGAGGTTGTCCAGGAGGGTGGTGGAGTTGGGGTCGCTGGGGTTGTCGAGGTGGTAGTCAAGGTCTCCGATGAGTATGTAGTCCATGGAGGCGATGGCGTGGGGTGCGATGAGGTCGGCGATGGTCATGGCGAATGATACGCGAGGTCCGGGGGGGTCTGTAAGCAAGGGTGCCCCGAAGTGTGGTTCTGGGGCTGGTCGGGATCTGGAAGTGGAGGTATTCGGTTGAGGGGAGGGAGTCATTCGTGGTGGAGGTGGAGAGTCGGAGGGAGCTCTTGTGCGCGATGGCGAGTCCTCCTCCTGGGCGGTTGGGGCGGTCCTTCCTCTGGATCTTGTACCCGTCAGGGATGGCGGTAGCGATGTCGGGACCAGAGGAGCCGTTGGTCCAGGTTTCTGTAAAGAAGGCGACGTCCGGTGAGAGGGTGTTGAGGAGGTCCCAGATCTCAACTCCGTGTCTGTACAGGGAGCGCACGTTGAGGAGTATGCACTTCAGGGCTTCGGTGGTGTTGGCGTCCGACGTGGGGGTGGTGCCCGTGGGGGTGCGGAGGGTGGTGAAGGTCTGGCGACAGTGACGGCAGGAGAACTGTCAGTGTGTGGTGTTCATCGCGGACAGCTGGCAGTTGTTGTTTCTCCCGGGGTTGAGTGCGAGGAGAGAGCCGCTGAGTCGTAGCGGTGGGTGGCCGGAGGACCAGGGTTCCTGGCGCTGGTTGCGGGAGGGTCGCGGACGGGCGCAGACGGGCTTGCCTTAGGCGTGCCTTCGGCGTGCCCGCTGCACGCATCCACTGCGCGGCCGCCATTAAAAAGGGGAGGAGGGAGGAAAAAGCGCAGCTTGGAGGCGGGGGCGTGAGCGGCAGGGGCCGCAGGAGAGCAGCGGCGGGAGAACGCGCGAGGCAGAAAACAGCAATCAAAACAATTAACAAGAGGGATGACAATTACACGAGAAAGGAAACGGCAAACATACAATTTAACAAGAGGGATGACAATTACAATGACAGATTACACAAGAAGGATGATAATCAACCAGAAGGACTTAGGAAGCAAAAAAGACGGACACAGCGAGGCAGGAGGCAGCAGGGCAGGCTCGAACCCTACCCGATCAGCGTTGGCGGCGGAGGCACAACGGTGGAGCTACTGGGGGAGAGAGCAGGTCACTGACCAGGGTCAGAGGTCTTGCTCGCTCATCCCAGCAGCGGCCGCCATTAAATAAGGGAGGAGGGAGGGAAAAGCTCAGCTGGGAGGCGGGAGCGGCAGGGGCTGCGGGGGAGCAGCAGCGGGAGAACGCGCGAGGCAGAAAAACAGAAATCAAAACAATTAACAAGAGGGATGACAATTACACGAGAAAGGAAACGGCAAACATACAATTTAACAAGAGGGATGACAATTACAATGACGGATTACACAAGAAGGATGATAATCAACCAGAAGAACACAGGAAGCAAAAAAGACGGGCACAGCAAGGCAGGAGGCAGCAGGGCAGGCTCGAACCCTACCCAATCAGCGGTGGCGGAGGCACAACGGTGGAGCTACTGGGGGAGAGAGCAGGTCACTGACCTAAATTGTGTCCATTTAATTTTGGGTGTACCTGTTTCTGATAAGAAAGGAGCTGGAAGAATGGCTGTTTGAAGAGCCATTAAATTGAGTCACGGAAGAATACCATTTAAACAAGGTGTGCGCGTTACCGCGCTTGAATGAAAGTCAAAATGTTGAAGGACGATGAGAGAAACCCTGAAATAAATAATCCCAACAATATTTGAGTTTAACAAAGGGTGTGCGCATCACCGCTCATGAAGTACTCACCACCGAATGTCAAAGACAAAAGAAGCGCTGTAGTGAGAGAAGATAAGAGCAATACCACAGATGAAGAGGTGTGCGCATCACCGCGCTTGAAGTCTGAAAAGAAGTCGGAATTCAGAAGAGGTGTGCGCGTCACCCTGCAAGTAGGCCCAAACAAGCTGAAAACTGAAGATGAGGAGAAGAGTATCTTAACGGCGGTGGACTTTGCCTTTAAGAACAGCAGGTAGGGATCCTCGGCGTGCGAAGCATTTGAAATCAGCTGTGAGCTTGAGTTGAAAGCAGTCAGCCGGTGGTGGCATTCAAGAAAGTCTTAAAGGTGATGAACTTTGCCTTTAAGAATAGCACGTAGACATCGTGAGCATGTGGAGCGTCTGACGTCAGCTGTAGACTTGAGTGGAAAGCAGACGGCCAGAGATGGCGTTCGGAAGGCAGAGGAGAAAATCCAAAGACGAACGCCGTGTGCCGGAGGAATCAAGGTGACAGGAAGATTCCAGAGAAGGACGTTGGTGCTCGTGAAGGTTTTAAAGGTAAACCTAGGCAAAACGAGCACTTGAATTCGTTGTAAAAGAAGAAACAAGTGAAAAATTGCCAGTAGAGCAAAAGTAGTAGAATTCCACCAAGCAATATGAGGGGTGTCCTCAAGCAGGCTGTAGAAGGCAGGTGGGAATGATGTAAAGATGAATAAATTCTGTAGTCAGGCGTAACACGAAGATTGAAGAACAAGCAAAAGTATCTCAAAAGTAAAAGCAGAGGGACGACTGCCTAAAGCTTGGAGGGTCCAGGAGAATATTCTTGTAGAGGAGGAAAGGTGACAAAATTGCAGGCACACGTAGAAATAGGTTCTCAGGGTGCTGGCTTCATCCCGCTCGTCGCCAATTCATGTTGTGTCTTCAATAAGGTAGTCCACACAGGAGTAGAGGTTGGAAAGTAGGTTTATTCTCAAGGAAGGAAGACCGCACCAAGGACCCTCAGAAGGCAGCTCCCATCATCAGCCTACAGCAGCAACTGACTCGACTGGAACTTCCAAGAAACTAGCATTCTGATAACCTAGGTAACAGTGAAGGCTGTGATGCAACATGCACCAAGACCATAACAATAGATAGCATGACATTTGAAGAAAAGGGAAAGAGGATATAACATTATGCCCTGGGTACCTTAGTACCATATACTAGGGACTTACAATGGTACACTAGTAGCCAATCTGGGGTGTACCGAAGTACTCTCCATGTCCAATTTAGGGAAGAAGCACAGAGACTGGGGTCCTGATTAGCAGGATCCCAGTCAGACTAGTCAGAAAAACATAGACACCAGCAAAATGTGGGGGTGACCATGAAAGCAGATCCTACTTTCCTACACCCATTCTCGGGCTTATTGGTAGTCATTCGCTCCCTGGTGCCCCCGGGGTTCTTCTGAGCGCATTCATCTTCACGGTCTAGTCTCTCCGACCTGACTTGCCTATTTTAACCTGCTTGGGCGGGTTTGTGTTCAGCTACCCTGAAGCATTCGCGACCCTGGAGGCTTCCTGGACCGATGGCCAAATTCTCCAATAAGCACCCCTTCAAAATAATGCCAAATTATGCCGCTCTGCACTTTCCCCACCAGGATAGCTGCCTCATTATTCTCTCTCCTTTAATTACAGCGCTCCCACCCAACCCCGTCATTTGCATTGCCAGGTCGGAGGGTTTCACCGCAAGCCTTAATCAGCACGGTCTCACACGTGCTACTTCCTGCACCTTCCCTTGAGCGCTGGATCGACCCCACGCATATACTGCCTCACTGATTTAAGTGGTGAGTTTTGCCAAGCTCCGTTCACGATGCATTCTCGTGCCGCCATTCGGAATCTGGCTCTTTATATAGTGGACCAAAAAGAGGTACACTGAAAGAGTCCGGGCAAACCCCAGAGGAATTAGAGACACAAGTGACAACCCAAATGCTCATTCTTATGGTAGTGTGGGCGAGCAGTTAGGCATATCAGAGAGTAGTGCTAAGCATTTATTGCTTTCACAAAGACAGTAAATGAGACACCCACTCAATAAATAAATAGAATTGAAACTTTCCTTCATGTTTACTAGGACATTTTTCATTCTATGGCAGGACCGGAGGCGAGGATTATGCTCATTCAAAGCTTATCAACCACCAGGAAGGCCATGTCTATGACTGGTTTGAAATGGAATCTTTTGAATATGGAATCTGAAGTCCAGTCCGTGGCATTAATTATATCCTCGAGGCGGGCCCGCGAGAAAAGGCTTTGAAGGCCATCGCTCCTCTGACTGAATGGGCACCAAAGTGCGAGATGTCAATGCTCGCCTCCTGCATGAGCCATCTAGCTATGGTGGGAGAAGAAACAGCCTTGAAGGGTTTCCTGAGAGAGATCAATAACTGGTTCTCCCCGTGAGGGCGGTTTTCGTCTGTCATACTTTCGTAGGCTTTCAGACAACGCACTACACATAGCTTAGGGTGCCTGTCAAAGGCAGGATACGAAATTATCTTGGAGCCCGACTTTGTGCGCCAGGAAATATGGAAGGTAACTCCTTGAGGGGTAAGGATCCGACCCGGGAGGTCCAGGGCCCTCACGTCAGACACACTCCTGCAAGAGACCAAGCATAGAAGCATGGCTAGCTTCGCCAATAACTCCTTCCTAGACAGATACTTATTTGCCTGCCAGGCTTTAAAAAGGGATAATACCTTGTTGACGTCCCATAGCTTAGAATATCTGGGCTGCGGGGGAAGCGACAGGCGAATACCTCTCATGAGTCTGCATACAAACGGGTGCTCGCCCACCGCGTCCCCTTGAACTGGGGCATGGCCCGCCGAGATCGCTGATCTGTAAGAGTTAATGGTGCAATACGCCAAGCCGTCTGTGGCCAGGGAAGCCAGGAAATTCAATATGTGGACCACTTCGCACCCCACGGGATCTTGATGCTTCCCAAGGCACCAACCCACCCATTTGGACCAGGCTGATCTGTATCGTTTGTTGGTGCTCCCGGCCCATGCTGCTGACAGGATGCTTTGAGCTTCTCCTGATAGGCACCTGAGTCTCCAACGTTGCCGGAAATCCGCCAGGCCATGAGGGGCATCCGATTCTGTAGGATCAGGGGATGTGGATTTCCCTGGGTATCCCGGAGTACCATCCAATCTTGGGGTAGAAGGATTGGAGAATCCCAGGAAAGTTCCAGAAGAACTGGAAACCATACTTGAGATCTCCAATATGGTGTGATCAACACCACTCTCGCTTGCTGTCTGCGGACCTTAGCCGACAGGCGCATTTATTATGGTGAACGGAGGGAAGGCATAACCCCCCTCCTTCGACCAATGCTGGAGAAATACGTTCGTGGCTGCCTTCAGACGGTCGGGCTTCCAGCTGAAAAATTTGGGAAGTTGATGGTCTAGGCGAAGAGATCTGTCGAGAATGGGCCCCACAGAGAGTGCAATCTCCGAAAGACTCTGGGATCCAGCTGCCAAAGGCTCATGTCTGTCCATGCTCTGGAGCACCAATCTGCTATCACATTGGACGCCCCGGGAAGATATTCCGCAGTCACAGAGAGGTTGCGGTCGAGACAAAAGGTCCAGAACTCCTTGGCCATGTCCGCTAGCACCTTTGATTTTGTGCCGCCCAGGTGGTTTATGTACCGGACCGCTGAGACGTTGTCCATCTTGAGGAGGACGCTGCAGCTTTGTCCAGCACTTGATGGCGAAGGAGCCCGCCAATAGTTCTAGGCAGTTGATGTGAAGCCGCTGCTCTTCTGCAGACCACTTTCCTCCTGTAAAGGAATCCCCGCAGCGAGCCCCCCAGCCTGATTTGCTGGCGTCCGACTCTATAACTACGTCTGGCGCTGAGCCGTAGATGGCTCGCCCGTTCCAGGCCTCCGTATGGTCTAACCACCACCTCATCTCTAGTCTCACCTCCTCCGTGAGAGGAACCTGCTCTGCATAGTGCAGGCCCTTCCTCAAGTGGGTGGCTTTGAGGCATTGAAGGACTCTGTAGTGGAGAGGACCCGGAAAGATGGCCTGTATAGAGGACGACAGGAGGCCCACTATCCTGGCGACCTGTCGGAGAAAAGTGGTAGGTCTGGCTAGGGTTCTCCTGAGTTCCCGACGAATTTTTGAGTGGTTGGTAGACTTAAGGTTTGGCTGACAATCTATGACAAAACCTAGGAAGGTAGTCTGCCTTTCCTGCGTAAGGAGGGACTTCTTCTCGTTGATTACAAAACCGAGGCCCTGTAACAAAGCCACGGTCGTCTGTAGTTGGCTTGTAAGTAAAGACGGGGATTGAGCCAATAGGAGGAGATCGTCAAGGTATATGATAAGGCGTAAGCCCCGAGCTCTGAGGAACTCTACCGCGGGTTTTAGGACCTTGGTGAAGCACCAAGGCGCGGAAGACAGCCCGAAAGGAAGGGTAGTGAACTCGCATACCTGTCCTTTCCACTGAAACTGAAGAAACCGGCGGTGTGGGGGGAAGATCGGGGTGGAGGAGGTCTTCAGGAACCAGCATATCTGAGGGGGTGTCCGCGCCACTCGACGGTGGGCGCCAGGGCCGCGAGGGGCCCGCTTCATCTGTGGACTCAGTGGGTGATTTGTCACCATCGCCCCCTCCCCCCCCCCGGCCTGCGTGGATAAGGGGGCTACCTTGCCCAACAGTTCGAGGGGGTTCAATGGAGGGGCGGGCTAGAAAGGCCTTTTTAAGGCGCTCAAAGGCGCCCAGGTCAACAGCTGACTTCAGCTTGAGCTTAGGGGGGCGAGTGAGGCGGGGTTGTGACCCCTTGAAAGGGGGTTATCAGCGTAGGAATACGCTATTTTCATAAGGCGTCTTTCGAAGGGGCCCATGGCTGCCGTGACTGCCTGGTGGATGGAGGCATCCACAGCCTCACAGAACTCATAGTCTAGGGGGAGGACCTGCAGGGACTCCTCTTCAACATAATCCCCATCCATGTTACTAAAGGGGACTCACCCGGCTTATGGAACAATGGCAGGAGACACTAAGGGGACTAAATGGTGTGCTCCTTGCCCCACAAATTTGGCGAACCTGGGGTTCTGGAGGATTTTGGCGGGTTTAACAAGCCCTGAGTTGGGCCGCGCAAGCACAGGAGTTGATGAGGCTAGAACTCCCCTGGGGGGTGGACTCACCCACTTATAAGGGGTATCCACAACGCCTGGGCCGGGGCCCAAGTGGCAGCCTAAGGGAGAGAACACAGGCGATCGTTGCGGGCACCAAAACAGGCTGTCAGTGATTTTACCGACCCGATATGAACGGGCATCAGGCTGCCGGATTTTCTGTACTGACCCGCTTTAGATGGGCGTAAAGGCTTCCAGGCGGTACGGTCTGTGGCTCGGCGGGGACGCACTGCTGACAGGTTTGTACCGGACAGGAAAGTATGCGCGTCCCCTGCGGAGCAACGAGACGCGGCCTGCGCTGCACGCCTGCCCTCTGGCGGCTCCCGACCGCTACCGCGATGCCCAAGAATGCGAGGTGCCCCGAATGGAGCGATGAGGAACGCTCCCGCGGGACCTAGATTTGCGGTGAGAGCGCCGCGTGCTACAGGCAGAAAACGCGCCACAACCAGAACTTGCAATATAAATAACAATAACACATCAGTATCTCAAGAAATTCATGACTTAACTGCTGGGGAGCAGGAAATGAAAGAGGACGTATCCCAGCAGCCCGTGCCTTTCAGGACGTCCAGTGCTGCCGATTGGTTCACCTTCGTAGTTGACCTTTCCCTAGGACTCATGGGAAAGATAGTTTTTTTGTATTAAAGTTGAACACTGCTGGTTGTGGAAAATAAAGAAAGTAGAGCATAATCCTCGCCTCCGGTTCGGTCATAGAATTACTTTACCTTGTACAAATAGTTAATATATTAATACCTGTTGAGACATTGTCGTATGCTATTATACTTACCCAGGTCTCAACTGGGTATATGGGTTTTTCTCCTGCTGTTTACTTGTCCACTAAGAGGACACCTTTCACAATCAAATCAGCTCTATCCATATTCCATGTATTACAACCACCTACTCTTCGGCATGAGTAATCACAGTTTTTGGGGAACGAACAAGTTTTAACCAGATGGTTAGGAGTCCTCTCCCAGTGTCACAGGTAAAAAAGACCTTCCTCTACATGTTATAGGATGCTGTAAATGATTAGTCTCCCAATAGCCTAGAAATGGGTTGGTTAACAATTCAGTTTACGTCTAGTAGTGGCATGTACTCTGCTAGTGAAACAACAAAACATTCTCCAGCTAAGATTCACTTGGTCAAATCATCCCCAGTATTCGAGATGGGAGTTCCTTTGTAACTTTAAAGTAGCAGTATGAGAGTGTAACGCATCTGAAAAAGCCTTTAAAAAGTGCTACTTAAGTAGCACCCCGCTCCCCCAAAGCCACCTTACTTCAGATTTCTACCACATCATCTGGAATTGGAGACACAGATCTATCCTCTTTCTGCAGACAGGTAAACAGATTTTCTTCCTTATCTTCGTTTACCTTTTATTGCTTCAGCATATCTTTGCTTGGTGTTTGTCTTTCTAACTACCACCACTGGCTTTCGTTTGCTCCCACTGACTATGGAGGAATCCCCCAGGACAGAAATCTTCTTTGCCTGTGAGACCAGTTGAAAATTAAATGTTTGACACGATGATCTGCACACAATGTGCTTTTACTGCTTCTAATTAGTTTATGATCTGAGGGATTACAAGATTTTTCAAACCAAGCATCTCCTCAGCTGCCTTCCATGCCTTCATGGAGATTGGGCCAGAGGGAAGAGTGATCTGGAAGGACTTTATGGCCCTCCTTAAAGCCAGGCTAAGCTTCAGATCAAGTGCCAGTCTTTCCACAACCACAAAACAAAGACACTAATTCACATTTACATCCAAATAACCATGCTTCAGGAATGTTGAATGACTAGAGGACCGCCATTTCTATGACCATGATTAGCCCTCTGATGAAGATCCACAAAACTGCCATGACTGCCAATGCTTCAACTACCTGTTGATCCCATTTGAGACTTGCAGCAAATAATAGAGGTTTACTCTTCAAGGTTTTCCACTGGCTCTGCTTTCCATCTGCCATCTCAGCACCCTCCTACCACTTTTAGATGATCCAATACCAGGACCACAATCTGCTCCACAGATGGTACTTCCTCTGCAGACAGTACCACAGGTGATCGCATCTCTACTGCCACAGCCACCACAACATCCACAATGCCCTCTTCTATCCATTTTTCTGTCTAGTCTCGCACAAGTAGTTTCCACTGATGATGACTAGGATGTTGATGCCAAAGAGGGTGAATGGCAGAACACTGCTCCCACTCAGATGAGTGAATAGTAGGACTACTTCACACCTATTACTGAGCCTATGCTGGCTCTCTTGACATACTCTCTAACTGACAATATAACAGTTCTATATCCCCATAGAAAGGGCCTCAAGCTTCAAAGATGTTTGATCTGAACATGACCAGCAAGAAAATGTTTTGTTACATGACTTTCCGGAAACTTCTCGGTAATCCATCATGGTCATTCCCATTATCAATCGCATCTGATTGAAGGGTTTGCAAATTCCATCTATGGTCGCAGCTCATGTTTCAAGATTGGATAAACAATCTCCAGGCAACACTTCAGTATCACACTCGCAGCACCCATTAGTTGATTTGTTGGTTATGCAAGCAGCACATAGACGGTAGAGGGACCCAAATTCCCCGTGCACAGGGCCACCTGCCAGAGAAGGATGAAAGTTTGATGCCTTTGGAAAGAGGGTATTTTCCATGGCATCCACCTCAAAATGGGCTGCTAACTAAACAGCAGTTCTGAGCAGATGTGACTGCCTGAAGAGGTCCCATACTGCTCTGTTTATCAACTGGCTGTCTGAGGCCAAGAAACTTGAATATAAGGCCATCATGATCATAGGTTTCCATTGCTGCTGTTGACTCTGCCGTGGTTGTGGCAAACATTGAATTTCACCAACTTCCAGGAATGGGTGTGAACTACTTCCTTCATGATGGAGTCCAAATTCATATTTTGGATATGCCATTTCATGGTGATTCCCTGTTTGAAATGCATACCGGCATTGCCTGCCAGCATATAAAATTGGATACTGATTAAGCATAATCCCTTCAAATATTACGTATTGTGGAGTACACAAGGCCGATTTTAACCATGACTGCAAAAAAATTTTTTTATTTGAGGTGAAGCATTTCGTAAGTTATTATCCACTGGATATTTAGGGCTTTGGCATTCATTATAAATTGGCCTTCTTATTTCAACAGTACATTATAAAACAAATTATTCACATTGCAGTGGTTGGATATGTAATGTTCAAATTAAAAGCTTACAGCACAAAATGTTTTGTAATTCACTCCATGATCCCAGATTGGTTACTGGTATATCTGCCTATTAAAATGCCACATATCATTGAGTACACAAGTGAAAGCAATATGCCACCATAGCCTTCTGTGAACAGTCTTTGGTACGCTGTGTAGCAGGCACACCACGTTGAGTAGCGATGATGAATCTGGAAGTTGTAACGTGTCATGGTCCAGATCTGGAGATCTCCAGCGAGTTGCTCTCTAGGGCACCATATCCATTGTACTTACTCATTTTCAGTTCCTCAGCAGACAACCGCGTGTATGCAGAAGGCTCAAACATTTGGCTAATCTCCATAAATGTTTTATTCTTGGTTTCCGGGATGATGAAGACATAAAGTGCTACCAGGAAACAGATCCCACAGAAAACAAGGTAGCAGAAAGCCCCAGCAGACATCTGGAGGAATGGGAAGACAAACCCAACAGTGAAGTTCGACAGCCAGTTGAGGGATCCACCCACGATGTAAGCGGCAGACCGGTGAGATTGCTTAAAAAGCTCACCAGTCATTATGAAAGGAATTCCAGCTGGTCCAATGCAAAAGCCTGCAATTATTCCAATGACGCAGGCTACGCTGACGTAGCGCATCCAAGGAGCCTTGTCCTGAAGCACCAGCGCCAAGGTGATTCCTGCACAACACAGGCCCATGAAGGAAAATCCCCAAATCATGAGGGGTCGTCTTCCAAGTCTTTCAACAGTGAAACAACCAATAAATCCAGCCAAGACCTCAATGGCTCCAGTCCCCACAGTTGTGTATGGAATCTCAGCTAGAGGAACCCCAGCATTTTCAAAAATGGAATTGGTGTAAAACCATATAGCATCGATACCAGAAAGCTGCATCCCCATATTAATCACCACCACAGAAATAAGTTGCCATCGCACAGACCGGTCCCATAAGAGCTGGTGAACCGTAACAGACTCCACAGAAGTTAGAGAAAGTTGCTCCTCCTTCATCTCTGCTACAATGTCATCAACATTGTTTACCCAGAAACCTCCTTAGAGCAGCAACTGCAGCATGGACATTATTCTTTTCAATCTGAAAGAGACACGTTAGTGACAGATTCCTTACCTTAGAATATCCCCAGGCGTCAGGCTGGATCCGGAAAGTTTTTTGCGTAGCAGTACCCTTGCGCGTCGGTAGGCGGCGTCGTGTGGCTCCGCGTCCGTCGTCGGCGTCAAGGATCGCCGGGATGACGTCGCGGGCAGTACTTAGGCGCCGCCCCTGCGCGCTGACGTCAGTTCTTCTTTTTCCGTGCCAGCAAGCGCAGATCCAGGAAGAGCAGTGCCCTGGTCATTTTTTGACCATACTTTTTGGTGAATTTTTTCACTGTTTTTCTATCAAGGTGTCGTAGGGATGCCCGGTTTCAAACGTTGCGGCGCCTGTGCTCGGATGATGTCCGTCACCGACCCGCATTGGGAGTCTCTCTTCTGCCTCGGCCGAGGCCACGACACGGAGTCTTGTACCGACTGCCAGGCCCTCAACCCGAAAGCTTTGCGAGAGCGGTCTCGAAAGCTCCTCGAGGCCCGGCATTCGGCTCCGCGGAAGCCCCGGTCGCGTGAGAGGTCCAGGGGTCGATCGCGGAGTCCACACCGGTCGTCGGCATCGAAGTCTTCTTCGTCCGGTAAGTCAAAACACAAGAAGTCCAAAAGCATCATCGCTCTAGGACTTCGCCTCGCCGGTCTCGCGACTCGGCTGAGGCCCCTCCCGGCACCGTCCCCGCCCCCGCGGCCCCGGACATGCCTGTGGAGTCGCCCCCGCCATACCCGCCCTTCCCGGGTTCGGGGGCGGATCCGGCCAAAGTGCAGGAATTCCTGTCGGCCATGGCCCGCCTCTTCGGGCCTCCGGTGCGCCTTCGGGCCCCGCGGGCCCTGATGGGGTTGCTCCGGCGTCGCCGACGGCTCCGGCCCCAGCGTCGCCCGTGCCTCCAGCCTCGATCCCGGCTCCGGCTTCGGCCCCGGCCTCGATCCCGGCTCCACAACCCCCATCGACGCCGGTCGACCTAACGACACCTCCGCCGGCGCCGATGTCTCCGGTGCCGTTCTCGACGCCGCCTGGGGTTCCGAGCGGCGTCGTTCCCCAGTTCCTTCCGGCTCCGGACATGGACCCGGACCGACGTCGCTCGACGCCGGTTCCGGCGCCGATGAGACCTTGGGTCCCAAATGTCCCTCCTCCCCCTTATTTTGAACCTGAGGAGGACCAGGAGGACTGGGAGGGGTCTGATGACCCTCTGACTTAACAGTGTCAGTACAATGAGGACTGGACAGAGGGTCTAGGGGATGCTAGTGGTCTAGATACTTCCCCTGACACTGGCATGCTGTCTCCTCCCGTGGCTACGGAGGAGGGAGCCAATTTTGCAACGGTGTTGCGTAGGGCAGCTGGAGCCTTACATCTCCAACTCCCTGCTGTGGCGGTCAAGGTTAATCTCTTGACAGAGGTGCTTCAGCCGGCAGCCTCCTCTTCGGAGACTGTGCTGCCGTTTAACGACGCCCTCACTGACGTTCTTTTGGGCGCCTGGTCCAAGCCCAACACAGGGGCTCCTGTGGATAGGAACGTGTCCCGACGCCATCGCCCAGCTCCGGGCGACCCCCTGTTTCTCTCTGTCCACCCCACCCCTGAGAGCTTGGTTGTCCAAGCCTCCGCTCCCAAACCGCCTTCCCTACCGCCCCTCCGGATAGGGAATCCAAATGCCTGGATCAATTTGGGAAGAAGGGTTTTTCTTCCTCCAGTGCTGGCTTGCGGTCTGTCAACACCGCTTGCCTTTTGGGCCGATATACCCACTCCTTGTGGGATTCGGTGGCGGATGTTTTGCCCCAGTGTTCTGAGGAGGTCCAGACACTGCTTTCCCGCGCCATTGCGGAAGGAAGGGATGCGGCCAAATATACAATTCGATGTGGCCTTGATACCGCCGACTCGCTGGGCAGGTCTATTGCAACGACGGTGGCGCTACGACGCCACGCCTGGCTGAGAACCACTGGTTTTTCAGGGGATGTCCAGAATACTCTCATGGACATGCCCTTTGATGGAGTCGGTCTTTTTGGGTCCAAAGCAGACCATGCGTTGGAGCGCTTTAAGGACTCACGGGCTACTGCAAAGTCCCTGGGCCTTTCTGCTACACGCCCTCCGCTGACTTCTGCTTTTCGCCCCTATCGTGGCCACGGTAGGGGCGCCCCTTCACGTCAGCAGCCCAGCCACCGGCCCGCGCAGCAGGCGTCTTCGCGTGGCCGAGGACGTGGATTCCGCCGTGGCGGATCGGGCAACCAGCGTGCGGGTCAGGCTACCACCTCCAACTCGTCCGCGGCCTCCAAACCCTCCTAGTCCCTCCTTTCAGGTGCACAGCACGCCAGTAGAGGGCAGGGTCCGCCATCACCTTCCCCACTGGCGTACCATCACCTCGGACAGGTGGGTCTTGGACATTGTCCGAAGGGGCTACTCCCTCCCCTTCGAGTCCACCCCCCAGCCATGCCACCTCAATTCCACCGCATGTCAGGGGATCACTTGGTACTTTTGCAGAAGGAAGTCACGGCCCTCTTGGCCAAGAGGGCCATCGAGCATGTTCCGACCCCAGAAGTAGGGCGTGGTTGCTACTCCCACTACTTCCTGGTGCCCAAAAAGGACAAGGAGGACATGCGTCCTATCTTGGACCTCCGGAACGTCAATCGCTTCCTCCGGAAGGAGAAGTTCAAGATGCTCACCCTAGCTCAGGTCTTGACTGCCCTCGACCCTGGAGACTGGTTGGTAGCGTTGGACTTGCAGGACGCATATTTCCACATCCCCGTCCTGCCGGCCCACCGGCGTTACCTTCGGTTCACGGTAGGCCCCGAGCATTTTCAGTTCACCGTGCTCCCCTTTGGCCTTACCAGTGCCCCTCGGGTGTTCACGAAAGTGTTGGCGGTGGTCGCAGCTCATCTGCGCCAGGCAGGGGTTTCAGTCTTCCCCTACCTCGACGACTGGCTGCTGAAGGCGGGCTCGTCCCAGGCAGTCGTCTCCCACCTCCAGACTACGGCCGAACTCCTGCACTCGCTGGGGTTCTCCATCAATGTGCCGAAGTCGCATCTGATTCCTTCTCCACAGCTCCTTTTCATCGGAGCAGTTCTGGACACGACGCAGTTTCGGGCCTATCCTCCCGAACGGCGAGTCCGGGATATTCAGGCTATGATTCCAATCTTTCAGCCTTTATCCTGGGTTTCGGTACGGATGACCCTGAGGCTGCTGGGCCTCATGGCCTCCTGCATCCTGCTGGTCAATCATGCCAGATGGCATATGCGGGCTCTGCAGTGGGACCTGAAGTTCCAGTGGGCGCAGCACCAGGGCAACCTGTCCGATCACGTCCAGATCTCGGAGGGGACTGCAAAACAGTTGCAGTGGTGGCTCTCGAACCGGCAATGGGTCATGGGCAGATCCCTCTCCCTTCCCCAGCCAGAGCACACAGTTGTGACGGACGCGTCCCTTCTGGGATGGGGCGGTCACATGGGAGAGGCGGAGATCAGAGGCCTCTGGTCTCCGGCGGAGTCCCGGCTCCATATCAACATTCTGGAGCTCCGGGCGATCCGACTTGCACTCAAGGCATTCCTTCCCTCTGTCAAAGGGAAGGTAGTGCAGGTGTTCACAGACAACACCACCGCCATGTGGTACTGCAACAAACAAGGCGGGGTGGGGTCGTGGACCCTTTGTCAGGAGGCTCTGCGCCTCTGGACATGGGTGGAACATCAGGGCATGTTCCTGATGGTTCAACACCTGGCAGGTTCGCTGAACGCCAGGGCGGACGAACTCAGCCGCAGGTGCATGATGGATCACGAATGGCGTCTTCACTCGGAAGTGGCGCAAGGACTCTTTCTACAGTGGGGAGAGCCTTGGTTAGATCTATTCGCCACCGAAGAGAACGCGCAATGTCATCAGTTCTGCGCGTTGGAATTTCCAAGGCGGCACTCGCTCGGCGACGCTTTTCGTCACGAGTGGAGTTGCGGTCTGTTGTACGCCTTTCCGCCTATACCACTTCTGCCCAGAGTGTTGAAGAAGATTCGGCACGAGCGGGCCCAAGTCATTCTTGTGGCTCCGGACTGGGCTCGAAGAGTTTGGTATCCCGAGCTACTCAATATGAGCGTAGATCCCCCGATCCGTCTGCCTCTTCGGGAGGATCTTCTGTCGCAGCAGCAGGGGACGGTCCTCCACCCGAACCTGTCCAGTCTACACCTGCTTGCGTGGAGATTGAGCGGTGGCAGTTGATTCCTTTCGACTTGCCTCCCGAAGTTTGTGATGTAATTCTGGCAGCCAGGCGTCCCTCCACTAAGGTGGTATACGCCTGCAGGTGGAACAAATTTGTGGCATGGTGCACAGCAAAGGCTGTGGATCCCCTTTCTGCCCCTCTTTCTGAGGTCCTTCTGTTCCTTCTCTCTCTGGCCCAACAGGGTTCTGCCCTGGGTACCATCAAGGGTTATCTTTGTGCTCTCTCGGCCTTCCTCAGGCTCCCTGATCAGCCCTCCCTTTTCAAGTCCCCTGTTGTTAACAGGTTCTTAAAAGGCATTACACACCTCTTCCCTCCTGTTCCGTTTGTGATGCCTCAGTGGGACTTGAACTTGGTTCTTACCTTTTTAATGTGCGCTCCCTTTGAGCCTCTACATAACTGTCCTCTTCGTCTTCTGACTCTGAAGACAGCCTTTCTGGTGGCCATCACCTCCGCTCGGCGGGTGAGTGAGCTCCAGGCTCTATCTTGCAAACCTCCCTTTCTGTCTGTTCATCCAGACAAGGTTGTTCTTCGGACGCGTCAGTCCTTCTTGCCAAAGGTGGTTACTGCTTTCCACATTGGGCAGACCATCACTTTGCCCACCTTCTTTCCGCCTCCGCATCCTTCCAGAGAGGAAGAGAGGCTCCACCGTCTGGACCCAAAACGTGCGCTCTCCTTCTATATTGACCGCACAAAACACTTCCGGGTGGATGACCAGCTCTTTGTTGGCTACGTGGGCGCCAAAAGGTCGGGCGGTGCACAAGAGGACCATCTCCCGCTGGGTTACCTTGTGCATCAAGACCTGCTATTCTTTGGCTAAGAAAGAGCCTCCTGTTGGGCTGCGTGCCCATTCCACCAGGGCAACGGCTGCTACCACGGCCTTGGGCCGCGGTGTTCCGCTGCCGGTTATCTGTCAGGCAGCTACGTGGGCCTCGCTGCACACGTTTACAAAGCATTACTGCCTTGACAGTCAGGTCCGGAGGGACGGCTTCTTTGGCCGTTCTGTCCTCCAGGACTTCCTTGTCTGATCTTTGTTCGCAGACCCACCACCGGGGTTGGTATTGCTGGGGTATCTATTCTAAGGTAAGGAATCTGTCACTAACGTGTCTCTTTCAGATGCACAAGTTACTAACTTGTGTAACGATATATCTGTAAGAGACAGTAGTTAGTGACAGATTCCTACCGCCCACCCATCCTCCCCGTTCTGCGAACTGATTTCTAGGGTTAAGGACATCCCTTTCAGGGCCCTAGTATTTTTTCAGACACCTGTGTCAGCTTCTTGCATGGCTCTGCGTTCCTGGCGCGGAAAGTCGTGTACAGAACTGACAGCGCGCAGAGGCGGCGCCTAAGTACTGCCCGCGACGTCATCCCGGCGATCACGACGCCGACGACGGACGCGGAGCCGCACGACGCCGCCTACCGACGCGCAAGGGTACTGCTACGCAAAAAACTTTCCGGATCCAGCCTGACGCCTGGGGATATTCTAAGGTAAGGAATCTGTCACTAACTACTGTCTCTTACAGATATATCGTTACACAAGTTAGTAACTTGTGCATCAGGAGATATCGAGGACTTTCTGGGAACCAAGGCAATAGCAAGAGTTGTATAAAAGTGGGCACAACAACAAGAGAAAGGAAGAGAGGCCAATCTGCATCCTTTCCAAGCAGTTCCGGGAGCCCCAGCACCTGAGCAGTAAACACCCCAAGGCAGATGAAGATGCTCGGTAACAAACCCAAGAAGCCTCGCAGATTCTTCGGTGCAATTTCTCCCAAGTACATCGGGACCACGCTGAGAGAAATACCCGAGTGAATCCCAGTGATGAACCGTCCAGCAATAACTAGCTCTGGCATTTCAAGAATGCGACTACATCCCATCAAACCACCGGCGAGAAATACCAAAGGTGCACTGTTCACCAGTGTGCCTTTCCTTCCAAATCGATTTACGAGAATTCCAACCAGCAGAGATCCCAGCATCCCACCAAGAGCAAAGATGGAGACCGTTACCGAGTACATCAGGGTCAGCGACTCCGGAGTCATGGGCTCTCTAAACCGCTGGTACCAGGTGACATTGTAGAAAGCCTTTATGTGCTCTGCTGGAGAATTCACCACTGCCAGGTTGTATCCATAAAGCATAGAAGAACCAAAAGAGGACAAAAGGCCAACAGACAGCAGAGGAAATGTAAGATGCCCAGTCATTTTCCTAGGCTTTCCCTCCATCTCTAGAAGCAGCGAGGACAGCCGCCGGCTGAAAGAGAAAGACGGGAGAACGGACGCAGCAGGACTGGGATGCTGGAAGAACGCTCTAATTCTGATTTTTTTTAAAACTGGTTCCACAACCACAGTCCTACTGCCAGAGTTATTCCAGATCACCACAAGTGTACAAGGTGCTGCCATTGGCACCATATACCAGAGCACATGTATGTAGATGAGGAAACCAGCCAAAGTCCGAATAGACCAGACTTGTACATTTGTCCGTCCTGGCGATTCAAATTCAGAAATAGCCAAGGGCTGAGGTGTGTAGTAAAAAGGCTACTGGAGGGTGATGTGTTTTCATCTCATTCCTTTCTTCTGCCTGAGGAAGCAGCCTATACAAGAGACAGATAATCAATGGGCCCAAATCTTCTGATCTGTCAATATCTAGGTCACACCTGGAATGCGAGAAGCACTACTGTGGTGGACTCTCAGATAAAGCAAGGGGCATGCTCCTTCCTTTCAGCACCCTAATCCAGCTTAGTGATGACTACTCATGTGACTGCAGACCTCCATTGATGTTTCAATAAAAGTTATTAGCAAGAGTAATCTACTTCAGGCAGGAGACAGCACTACTCATCAACGGGGTTCCTTGTATCAGTGAATGAGAACAATGACTACCCATCAATATAAAGAATAAGGTTATATTACGGCAAGATGGCCCTGTGCTGCTCACACCCTTGTAAGGTCAGCAACCCTTCCAGCAGGCTCACTAGAAATGCTTTGATTACAAAAATTTTGAAACATTTAATTTTTATATAGTCCCATAGGCTCACTTTTTATTTTCCAATAATTATCATGTATTCATAATTATTAATCACATACCTCCATTTATTGTTCATCTACGTAAGAATGAAAAACATCCCAACAAAAGTGATTTCCTTATCACACCCTCTTTAACATTTCTGTTATATTGGTTTTGTTTTAAACATGAGCTGAATCGGTGCCAAGCCCATTTGTTACATTGATTTTGTTTTTAACCTGAACCGAGTCAGAGCCGAACCGATCCCTAAATGCTCCCATGTTTTAATCAAAGCAATATGACTAACCATATTTTTAAGTTGTCGAGTCACATTTTCTCATCTACGGAGTGATCCTTCTTGTCCCTATAGATTTTCTTTCACTCTCCAAATGGAAACTTTGCTATTTTTTTCAGAATGCATATTTTTATTGCAAACAGCCAATACAGTGGAAACATAGACAAAAAGCCCAGTACCTGGCTCAGGTTCAATGCCTGCTTGATTGAAATCACCCACTGGTCATCTGTTTAAAGCTGATCACAGACATGACCGAAATCGTGATCTACGGGAAGAACACATCAGGGTGGGACTCCACCGGGTGGCCAACAGAGCTAGGACAGACTCTCCCACCACACACTCCAAGAACCTCAGGATCGTCATCAACAGCAAACTCGATATGACCGCCCAAGTCGATGCCATCACCATCTCATGCTTCCATACCCTGAAGATGTTGAGAAAGAATTTCAATTGGCTCCCAATCAGCACCCTAAAAATGCCATGCATGCTCTGGTCACAAGCAAGCTGGACTATGTAAACACCCTCTGTGCCTGGATCAGCAAAAAACCCACCAGAAGGCTACAAACCATTCAGAACTTGGTGACCAGAATTACTCGCAACCTCCCATGCCACACTCCCATCACACCACACCTCTGAAGGAGCTCACTGGCTCACCATTCATTAACAAGCGCAATTCAAACTCCTCACCTACTCTTTCAAGGCACTGCATAACACTGGCCTACTTCAACAATCGTATCTGCTTTCAAAACCTTTCAGGCATTTTCGCTCATCCGGACTCTTGTTTGCACAAATTCCACGCATATGAAAAACCAGATCTGACATTTGAGCCTTCTAAAACATAGCGCCTAAAGCATTGAACGATCTCCCTCTACCTATAAGAGCCCCCTCCTCACTTGAATTCCGCAAAAAGCTTAAGACCTTCCTTTTTAGGTCGAGCCTCGAGTAGCGCGCAAGCGCTGCTCTGGCGAGACTTTATGTAAGGGGGTTTCAGAAGCTGACCAGACGCTCGTGCGTCGTGGCCTTTTTCGGACGGTTACGCGCGCCGCAGACATGTGTTTCCCATTATCGTGCCCAGACACGGGCGCGATAATTGGAAACACATGCCGGGAAAAGGCCATGACGCACGAGCGTCTGGTCAGCTTTGGAAAGCCCAGGCTGCCGCGCTCGCTCGCCCCCGCTGCCGACGTCTCTGCTGTCCAGCGGTTCACTTGTTCTTTCATGCCGGGATACTGTGGGTCAGCCTCCGGCCAGCAGGTGGCAGTAAAAAGAACAACGGGAGCTTATGCCTGGGGTTTTCTGGCTCTTCTTGGCAGCCGTAGCTGATCGCCTCGTCAGCTGTCGCACAGGAAGCAGCCTGTGACTGCGGAGCCAGAGTAACAGCGTGAGTCTTCTCGCCAACCCCGGTATCCCAGCGCCGCGTCCGTGGCTGAGCCCCCGCATCCCTAGGACGCGGCCCCCGGGCCCCTCACTGCAGCCGGAAAGATGCCGCGGATCATGATTAAGGGTGGAGTCTGGAGGAACACAGAGGTGCGTGAGATGTTGCGAGCGAGGGGGTGGAGAGTGATGGGGGAAGAGAACTGAGCATTGGGGGCTCATTCTATGAATGATGCAGTGCATCTCTCCCGGCCTAGGGCTGCTGCCCTTTGCTGTCAGCTGCTGATGTCTTAGATTCACATGGCCGCAGCGGCAAAGGTTGCATTGCAGGGTAAGGGAAGACCCCATCTCCTACAACTGGGGCTGTGGGCTGATGACATCTAAAGTTATTGTCGCTTCAACTTCAATGGGATTAGTATTCTCTGTGAATGAGGCTACTGTAACTGGATATGGACTTTGTAACGAGAACTGGCTGTAAAACGTGATGCTATAACAAACACACCGTGTGAAGCACGCTACTACTGACCATGGAATCTGCAACCGGCACCATGTGAAGCGTGTTGGTGGAAGAGAGCTAGTCTAACATATTGCAGTGTCACATGATATGGGGGTCTAACACCACGACAAGTGTAAAAGGCTACAAGGGTCTGAAACAACTGCAGAACAAGATATGTGATCTGACATAGAAATGGGATCTGAAAGGTAGACATTGATGAAGGCTGGTCTAACGGTATATGGTATCCAAAACTGACAGCTCTAAAACGACATGTACTTTGTAGAAAAGACGGCTGTGAAAGGATACCTGGTCAAAATAAACGGAACCGACTGCTATAATTGCATGGTGTATGCATGCATGTAGTATTTGAATAGCGCAAACCTAGATGAATGGCAGCAAAGGACTGTTCATGGTTAAAGGCAGAAATACAGAGAGTAAATCTACGCAGAGGTGCTTGGTTCTGAGACGGAATTTGCACTATTTAATGCGTCGTGATGTAGTATTCTTTGAAGAGGTGCGTTTTCAGTTTTTCCCCTAAACTGAAAAAGGGTAGCAAGTTGAATGTTGTCACAGCTCATAGATTTGTAGATGGAGAAGGCCTGTTGCCTAATTTTTTCTTCCTCTTTGTCTCCAGTATAACAGTGCCTCGTTGTGAGGTGGTGATCTTGTCAGCCAAATAGGCAGGGCGCTGGTCTTGATTGGTTTGTAGATTATGCAGCTGGTATTGAGGGTGGTGAGAGCTGGCAGCATATCTAAACAAACTAATAAATATGTTTTGAGGTAGAGTGATACGAGCTAGTACATAACCTATGTATTAGTTTGTTTTACAAAAAATGGAGTTAAACGGATTCCCCCTCCCTGATAGGTCCAGATCAGTGTCATCAGACGTGCCATGCTGCTAAAAGGTCTTCTAATGTCTTCTACTGGAACAATGTTCATGACGGGGCATGAGTGAGAGCTCTGGAGCGGTGTCTGTAGGGGAGTATGAGTTTCTCACGGTTCCTGTCAGAGGTCCGTAAAGGTGCTCAGACAACATGCCCCTCTGGTTTTTGGGCTATCTGCAGAGCGCCCGAGTGATGTTCACTAATGTGCCAATTCTGAATGAGACCCACAGCTGGTATAGTATGGACAGCATCAAACGAAAACATGTGTTCACAGGCGAGGAAAGACTGTGTTTCTGTGAGACGGAGAAAAGGTATTTTGAAAGGGAGGTGCTGCAAGGTGTACATGTAGAAGGTCAGAGTGAAAAAACAGTGTAGAAGGCTATGACGTGAGCTATGCAGATGGTATATTTCAGAAAGATGTCAGGAGAAAACGGGTGCAGTGTTTATCAGAATGAGAAACTGCAGAGGTAAATGGTGTGAAGGCGAGGACACAAGTGATGGAGACTCTCCGAAGAATACTACTACTTCCACAGACTTTAGTGATGTTTGATTCACAGTTTAATGTTTTCAGAACTGAAACATTTTCAATTCTAGTTATTCACAACAAAATCTCATACTCATTTATCTGATACTGCTAACGCCTTTTGGCAAAGTCAATGTGTCTAGATTGTTTGTAGGTGTATGTACTTAATAAAAAACAGGTGTGTGGAATCACAGGGCTGGTCCCTAAAAGTATGATGAGTTCAGTGTTTGTTGACAAAGCTAAGCGGTATGGCTTTAATGTACTAACAGGTGCAAACAGTATTCATGCACCACCATCAGAAACTTGTTTTCTGCAACCCCCAGTGGATCGATACGTCTGTGCCCCCATTGCTTTGCCTCATACACAGCAGCCGCCACTGCTTGTTTAATCATCACATGAGGCAGCACTCCCTAGGCTAATGTTTGCACAAAGTCACCAGTCAATTATGCTACAAAACGTCAAAGAAAAAATACATTGTTTACTAGCGACACAACCAAACACTTTACAAAGTCAGAGAATAGCAAGTCTTAAAGCAGTCAGATTTATTGCTTACCTGACTGGAAAGCGGAGTTCCAACTGCTGTCGGTCGAGACACGGCAGAGGGAGTGTTAAGAGAGGGGCTGCCGATTACACGCCCCACTGCCTTCCCTAAACCATTTCCGGCAGCTGTAGTATCTCATCAGACAGCAGTTGGAACTCCGCTTTCCAGTCAGATAAGCAATAAATCTGACTGCTTTAAGACTTGCTATTCTCTGACTTTGTAAAGTGTTTGGTTGTGTCGCTAGTAAACAATGTATTTTTTCTTTGACGTTTTGTAGCATAATTAACTGGTGACTTTGTGCAAACATTAGCCTAGGGAGTGCTGCCTCATGTGATGATTAAACAAGCATTGGCATAGCCAATAGGTCTCGCCTTTGGGACCTTATAAGTGTTTAGCCATGCAACAGTTGATGTTGTTGCACCAAGGATATTGTGCTGCATAACTAAATACTTATAAGGTCCCAAAAGCGAGACCTATTGGCTATGCCAATGCTTGTTTAAGTAGTCCCAATGGACTCTAGGTGTGCCAAGATTCAAACCTGCTCAGCATCAGAACACCCTCCTGGGAAATAGTGCGCCCTTCAAATCTGCATAACATACCTCCTCTCCCAGCAAGCTGTCTTTCCGATGATATCGGAGGCTTCCATAACTTAATGGAGGGGGCATCAAAAAGATTTGACCTTCTGATTCCTTCAAAGGAAACAGACTATTTTAGTATGATTTCAAAGAGCTAATACTTAAAGCAGTCAGAGCAAATTCAGTCATCGATCACATCAGAGCCATTGCTTCTACAGTGGCACCCCAACGTCATTCCTGGCTCAGGACAACTGTTTTTTGGGGGATTTTCAGGCATCCCTTATGGGCATGCCCTTTAATGGCATTCACCTCTTTGGCGACAAGGCAGATTCGGCTGTTAAATGATTTGAGCATACTAGGGCCTCCGCTAGGTTGTTCGGGCTCACCATGTCCCCAAACCAGCTGCATTCTGCCTTCCGCAGCTACGGTAGGGCCTATTAGCTGCGTCCTTTTCCATCTAGCCACCACGGTCAGCAGGCACCTCAATCCTTTCGTGGCTGCGGATGCAGCTCCCAGAAGCCTTGTGGGGACCATGAACAAAGGTCTACCCAATCCGCTCCTCCCTGGCATCCACGTCCCCAGCCCCAAAGCCCCCTTAATATGCCCTCACACCATCACTGGCAACCAGTTGGTGGCAGGATTCGCACCATCTGCCCCAATGGTGGGAGATTACTTCGGACAAATAGGTGGTTCAGATTGTCCAGCGGTGCTAAGTTCTACCATTGTAGCAGACCCGCAACCTTTGCCATCGCCCCCTGATCAGCTGCTGGAGGGCCACCTTTCACTTTTGTGACAGGAAGTACTGGTTCGTCTAGCCAAAGGAGCCATCATTAGGGTGCCAACTTCAGAAGTAGGTTGTGGTTGCTATTCCCGCTACTTGCTGGTGCTGAAAATGGAGACCTACGCGCTCTCAACTACTTCCTGAAAAAGGAGAAATTCAAGATGCTCACTTTGGCTCAGTTTCTGTCTGCTCTCGACCCTGCAGACTGGATGGTAACGCTGGATTTGCAGGACGCGTACTTCATATCCGTGCCCTACCTGCCCACAGGTGTTACCTGCGGTTCTCAGTAAGCCAAGTGCATTATCAGTTCACTGCGCTCCTGTTTGGGCTTACCAGCACCACTCTGGTGTTCACCAAGGTGATGGTAGTGGTTGCAGCACATCTGCGGAGGTCAGTGGTTCCAGTCTTCCCCTACCTCAACGACTGGCTGTTGAATGCAAGCTCGCCCCGGGCAGTTGCCTCCAGACTATGGTGAACCTCAAGCATTCTCTGGGGTTTAGTATCAATAAAAGTCACTCCTGACTCCGTCTCAGACATTCCCTTTCATCTGAGCTGTTCTGGATACAGTGACGTTTCTGACCTATCCTCTGGAATGGTGAGTACAGAAAATGAGGCTATGATTCCAATGTTTCAGCCTCTATCCTTGATTTCAGTGAGACTGACTCCTAAACTGCTAGGCCTCATGGCCTGCATCCTGCTGGTAAAACATAATTATAGTCATATGCAGGCTCTGCAGTGGGATCAGAAGTCCCATTGGGCACAGCATCAGGGGAATCTCTCCCACCTGGTCCAGATATCGGAGGAAACTGCAAAAGATTTGCATTGGTGGCTCACAGACCATGATTGGGTCAGCTGCAGAATTTTCTCCCTTCCCCACCCGAAGCTCACAGTAGTGACAGATGATAATTTCTGGATTGTAATGGCCATCTAGGGAAGTGGACATCAGAGGACTCTGGTCTCCGACATAGTCTCGGCTTCACATCAACCAGTTGGAACTGAGAGTGATTTTCTTAGCATTGAAAGCCTTTCTTCCTTCCATCAAGGGAAGGCTGGTTCAGGTATGCGCGGACAACACCACCGCCAACTGGTATTGCAGCAAGCAGAGTGGGATGGGGATGTGGACACTGTGTCAAGAGGCCATGCGTCTCTGGACATGGCTGGAACATCAGGGCATTTTCCAGGAGGTTCAACATCTGGCAGGCTCTCTGAACGCCGGAGCAGACTAACTCAGCCATCGATGCCTAGTGGATCATGAAGGGCATCTCCATCCGGAGGTGGCAGAAGGTCTCTTTAGTTTTTGGGGAGAACCTTTGTTAGATGTATTCCCCACTGCCGTGAAGGTGCAATGTCAGCACTACTGCATGCTGGAGGTTCCAAGGTGTCTCGACTGGAGCTCAGTACTGCTAAACGCCTTTTCGCCTCTACCACTCCTGCCCAGAGTTCTCAAGATCAGGAATAACCGAGCCCAATTTATCTTGGTGGCTCCGGATTTGAGCAAGGAGAGTCTGTTATCCCGAACCCGAGCATGAGCATCTGTCCTCTAATCAGGCTGCCCTTTCGGGAGGATTTCCTGTCACAGCAAGAGAGCAGGGTTTTGCACCCAAAACTGCAAACTCATACGTTGAGGTTGAGTGGCAATAGGTGAGAGTATATTTCAGTCTGGTAGCCAGACAACCCTCCACGAAAATGATACATGCCTGCTGATGGGACAAATTTGTGGCTTGGTGTGCTGCCAAATTCTTTGATCCTCTGTCTGCACCCTTGTCTGAAGTCTTTTTGTTTGCCTTATTCCTTGCACAGCAAGGCCTTGCTTTCGGCCCAGTTAAAGGGTACTTTTCTGCCATCTCGGGTTTCTTGCGGTTGCTGGATCACCCGCCCTGTTCAAGTCGACCATTGTGACTCGTTTCTTGGAAGGTTTGCAGCACGTTTCCCCCATTATGCCGCAGTGGGATCTTAATTTAGTTCTCACTTTTACTTAATGTGTTCACCATTTGAGCCCAGGCACTGCTGCCCTCTGAGGCTACTTTCCATCAAAACAGTCTTCCTGTGGCTATAACATCTGCCCTGAGTGTTAGCGAATTGAATGCGCTTTCTGTTAATCCCCCTCCCGTACACCACCTAAGTTGGTCCTTAGTACCCATGCCTCCTCCTTACCCAGGGTGGTCACACCCTTTCACATCGGGCAAAATATCACACTGCCACTTTCTTCGCCCGTTTTTCCCCCCTCCCCCCAACCAACAACCATCCTACCAAGGAAGATTTGAGACCCCACCGCTTGGATCTAAAAAGAGTGCCGTTGTTCTACATTGATTGTACCAAAGATTTTCAAGTGTCTGAACAACTTTTCATTGGATTTGTGAGTGTGAAGAAATAAAATGCAGTCTACAAGAGAACCATCTTCAGGTGGATTGTCCTCTGTATACAAATCTGCTACGCAATGGCCAAGGAACAATCCCCTGAGGGTTTGAGAGCTCATTTCACCGAAGCTAAATCTGCGACCACTGTGCTAGCTTGAAGAGTCCCAGTCCTGGACATCTATCAGTCAGCTATGTGGGCATCACTAAACACATTTGCCAAGCATTACTGCCTGGACAGTCCGGTTCAATGTGATGGGCATTTTGCGCGTTCGGTCCTTCAGGACTTTTTGGTATAACAGATTTGCAGACCCACATCCGGGGAGAGCTTGTTTTGGTATTTATTCTAAGATAAGAAATTTGCGGCTAGAAGTCTATACCAGATGAACAAGTCACTTACCTTCGGTAAAGCTTTATCTGGTAGAAACGTTATCTAGCCGCATATTCCTTACCTGACCCTCCCGTTCTGCAAACTGCATGTCACTACAAAGAGATCTTTCAGGGCCTCATTTTGGCAAGCTTGGGTATTCCAGCTCAGTATGGCTCCATGCTTCTGGTGTGGAAAAATAGTCATGAAGTTAGGTAAGCGAGCTGGGGTAGCGCCTAAGTAGGCAGTGTGCATGTCACTTCCAGAGCGGATGATGCCACCTACTGGTGCACAAGCGGACTGCTCAAATATTTCCACATCCAGTCTGACGCCTGGGGAATATTTTAAGGTAAGGAATCTACAGCTAGACTCTCTACCAGATAAAGCATTACCAAAGGTAAGTAAATTGTTCTTCTATCATCCAGATCAACCATTCCTACTTAAATCTCTAACTGTGATGAGGTTCGTCAAGAGACTCATACATTTTTCCTCATACTTAGTTTGTTGTGCCCTGGTGAGATCTAAATTTAGTCTTGGGTTTTTCAATAGGCTCTCCATTTGAGCTCCTCGTCAGTTATGGACTTTTTCTGGTTGCAATTACCTTGGCAAGTACTGAGTGCTGACTTGCCCTACACAAGCTTCTTTCCAGACAGGTTGGATGTGGGAACATTCTTTACCAAATATGTTGACCCCTTTCCATCTGGGGCAGTTTGTTACTGTTCCTTTCTTCTATGCTCCACCAATCTCACCTAAGAGGTGAGGCTACACCAGCTCCATTCCAGTCTGCCATTAATTCCAACGCACTAAAGAGATTAGGTCTGACGACCACCTCTATGTTGGTTACACTGAAAGTAAGACGGGTAAGTCCATCCAGAAGAGGACATGGTCATACCGGATAATTTTGTGCATAAAGTGGTTCTACACCGTTGCCAAGAAGGAAATGCCTAAAGGGACTCGCTCCCATTCTATCAGGGCAAAATCGTCCACTTCAGCTTTGGCCAGAGGTGTTTTGTTTGTCAGGTGGCACTATGGGCTTCCCTTCACACATTCAGCAAACATTATTGTCTGAACACCAAAAAGTAATGCCCATTTCGCCTTTTCAATGTTAAGACTTTTTGGTATGACTGTTCCTTTGGACCCATCACCATGGGAGGTCTTAGAAATCTATTCAACAGGTGAAGAATTTGCATGTTGGAGTATCCATAAGAAGAAAAAAGTACCTTTTGCAGTGATCTTTCTGGTTCATTCTCTGTCTATCTGCAGATTCCTGACCTGTTCCACCCATCTTCCAGTTCTGAATGAAGACTCATAGGCCATGGTAAAAAGTTTCAAATTTAGGTTACTGCACTGATCTGCCACAGCTGATGTTATTTTCTTGTCTCTGCCTCCAATGGCACCTAACAGAACAAAATGACAGGTAACTGATATAGTTATGCTGGGGAGGTTGTTATATGGCTCCAGTGATGTCATGCTGACAATCTAGATGGATTCAGCGGCCCCTACTGGTGTTACAGAGCTAAGAAAAGTTTACTGATCGAGTCTGCGACCAGGGGGATATACAGCAGTTGAGGAATCTGTAAGTAGATAGAGTATCCACCAGAAAGATTGTTACCGAAAGGTAATAACTTTTTTATCCATATTGTTAAATGGGCTGGACGTTTCTCCAGTATTTGACATGTCCTTGAGGATTACTTGCTGACTCGGATGTATTTTGATGACCAAACATTTTTTTTTTTTTAATATATATATTTTTATTGATTTATCACTGTGCATAATTTACACAGTACAGAGTACATGTACGGTACTCCAAGAAAATAAAACCGTTGCATAATGAGAGAATTGTTTCCACAGCTGGGGTTGCCATTACACTTCCATTCAGTACACATTGTTGAGTATTTTACGTGTATGGAAACATTTCCAGCATTCTTATTTGTGGCCTACATACCAGACATTAATGATCAACATGTATGATCGAGTCACAGGGCTAATTCATCCTCTGGGTGTGTCAGCCTCTGAATAAACACTTGAAAATCTGTAATGTCCTCAGCCAGTTTGTCATCTGTGCATATCAGTGTGGTTTGTACCTCTTCAGCAATATTCTTATCTTGAGAATGTAAAATGGGCTCCTTCACTTTTAAATATTTTTATTTTATTGCTCCAATACCCACCCCCTTTCCAAAATGCAAATACGGAGACCTTGCCAGTTAAGATTAGATTAGGAGTATTTGTAACTTTAGTTTGTATGATCAACACGTTATGGTGCTAGGTGATTTCATTTTTTGGGAGCATCCTGAAGGCAGCCCAGCTCTGTTTAGACTTTGTAAAAGACTTCGAAAGTGTTAATTTGTCCTTAATAAGTCAAAGGTCTACACATATTTATTGGGTGGCAATTTTACTTAATTTTTGTTTTTTTACTATTCGTTAATATATTCACTTGTTATGGTCTGACCATTTTGTAGTCCTCTTCACCGTGCCTTTAACCAAACCCCACGCCCCCAAAGGTATCAAATATCAGTTTACTTATAGAGCTCTGAACCACTTTTCATTAATTGAAATTTCCAAAACTGTTTCCATCTCCACTTTTTCAAGGTCACTGATCAACAATCCCACTGACGTAAATGCCCTTTTAATTGTTTGATTTTAAAAAAATAGACCAACTGTGCTTATGCAGTTTTTCTTGGAAAAATACAATTTGGTACACTGCTAACCTTAAATGTAAGTCTAATCTCTGGTTTATGGCAAATTTGGATGTATTAAAACTTGAATCCCATAGACCTGAGAGAAGGAGGCTAAAATATAATTTTGAAGGATACTTCTAACCACAGAGCACTCGACTTAAAATATTCCCTAGGCGCCAGACTGGCTCCGGAAAACTTTCTCTAGCGATGTTGCTGCGCGCCACTATAAGCTCTGTGTTGACTCCCTAGCGCTTCATAGGTGACAGAGAAAAGCCTCTTTTAATGCCACCGCAACGCTCAGACTTCAGCTTCAAACCATTCTGCAACTTTAGAAAACCGATGTTGGTCATTGGCCCGCACAGTGTGCTTCTGGTGCTTGGCGTCAGGGCACAACTCTTAAGTTTTGCGATAAGTGTACCCTCATGCACCAAAATGCGATCTGGGACAGAGGGGCAAAGCGTCGGTTGGTGGCGTCGGTCGACTCCGCGTTCGTCGTTGGCGTCGTGATCGCCGGAATGACGTCGCGGTATCTACTTAGACGCCGCCCCTGCGCGCTGACGTCCGTTCTTTCTTTTTCCGTGCCAGCCAGCGCAGATCGGGAGAGAGCGGTACCCTTAGTCATTTTTTGACTAGTTTTTTTCGACTTTTTGTCGACAATTTTTCGAGTCGTTCAACTCCTGGTGCATGCAGGGATGTCACATCGGTGGACCGGCTTCAAGCCTTGTGACTCTTGTCACAAGCTGATGTCAGTAATGGATCCGCACCTCGTGTGCCTTTGGTGCCTGGAGCGCGACCACGACCCGAAGTCGTGCTCCGACTGTCAGGCCATGAACCCGAAGTCTTTGCGGGAGTGGTCCCGAAAGCTTCTGGAGGCCCGGCAGTCAGCTCCGCGCCGCTCGAGGTCCCGGTCGAGAGGGAGGTCGCGGGACCGGTTGCAGATTCACCACCACCACTCCTCGTTGAAGTCTTCGTCTTCGGGTAAGTCGAAGCACAAGAAGAAGCACAGTCGCTCTTCGCCTTCTCCCCGTCCGTCGGCCGACGCGGGACGCGGAAGGTCGTCGTCCTTCGGCTCCACCCGCGGAGCCTACTGGGACGGCTCAGAGTTTCCCTCCCTGGGAGCCAGAGCGTCCCCTGCCCAGCTTCGTGCCTTTTACGAAGCCCTCCACTCCTTCTTTGGGCAGCCCGACTCTACCGGCGCACCTTCGGGACCCGCGGACTCGGCTGGGGTCTCTAGGCCTTTGATGCCGGTGGCTCCGGCCTTAGCGCCGCAGGGCCCCCAGGGATCCAGGCCTGGATCCGGAACGGTGCCGGTCGACCTCACGACACCTCTTCCGGCACCGATTCGTTTGACGACGCCTCCGCCGGTCATGTCCCCGGTCGGCGTCGACCCCGGCCTCCCCCTTGTCTTGGACACAGAGCTGGACACAAAGCTGGACCGGCGTCAATCGACGCCGGTACCGGCGCCGACTGGTAGTTTTGTGCCACTGTTCTCCCCAGGCATTCCCTATTGCCCTGAGTGGCAGCCAGAGGAAGGTGAGGAGGACTGGGAGGGGTCTGTTGACCCTTTGGCAGACCAGCTGGAGGAGCCAGACTGGAGAGAGGAGTTGGGGGGGAGGGGGGGGGAGCCAGTGGTCTGGATACCTCCCCAGACCTTGGCATGCTTTCTCCCCCTACTGTGGAAACGGAGGAGGGAGCCTCCAATACTGTGGTGTTGCGTAGGGCGGCTGAGGCCTTGGGCCTTGAGCTTCTACGGTGGCAGTCAGGACAAACCTCCTGACTGAGGTGCTTCAGCCGGCAGCGGCCTCTTCGGAGCCCCTGCTGCCGTTCAGTGAGACCCTCACAGACATCCTTCTAGGCACTTGGTCCAGGCATAGCACAGGGGCTCCTGTGGATAGGATGATTGCCTGACGCCACCGACCGGCCCCGGGCGACCCCATTTTCCTCTCCCAACACCCTACCTCCGAGAGCTTGGTGTGGTCCAAGCCTCAACATCTAAGGGTGCGTTCCCTTCTGCTCCCCCAGATAGGGAATCCAGGAAGCTGGACCATCTTGGGAAGAAGATGTTATCTTCCGCCAGCTTAGGACTGCGGTCAGTTAACACTGCATGTCTCTTGGGCCGTTACACCCACTCTGTGTGGGATACAGTTGCGCAGGTGCTGCGGCAGAGTCCAGAGGAGGCCCGGGTCACACACTCCCGTGCAGTTGCAGAGGGGAGAGATGCAGCAAAGTTCGCCATCCGCTGTGGGCTGGATACGGCCGACTCGCTGGGTGCAACGATTTCTACGTCCGTATCCCTAAGACGCTACGCCTGGCTGAGATCCACTGGCTTTTCTGGGGATGTCCAATTGACTCTTTTGGACATGCCCTTTGATGGCCGTCGTCTGTTTGGCGACAAGGCGGACCATGCGCTTGAGCGCTTTAAGGATTCTAGAGCTACGGCCAGATCCTTGGGCCTCGCTGCCACCTCTCGTCCTGTGCAGTCTGCCTTTCGCCCCTTTCGTGGCTACGGAAGGGGAGCCCCACCACGTTCCACCCAGGGCCACAGGCCGGTGCAAGCTACCCAGCCTCAGCGCGGCCGGGGACTTGGGACCCAACGCCGTGGGTCTGGGGGCCAGCGGGCAGGCCAGTCCACCAGTGCCCCCTCTGCAGCAGCCTCTAAGCCTTCCTAGTCTGACATTTCAGGCTCACCAGTTGCCAGTGGGCGGCAGGATCCGCCATCACCTCCCCCACTGGCACATCACGTCGGACAGGTGGGTTTTGCAGATAGTCCGAAGGGGCTACTCCCTCCTCTTCAAAACTATCCCTCCCTCCATGCCACCAACACTCCATCGCATGTCGGAGGATCACTTGGCCCTTCTCTGTCAGGAAGTTACGGCTCTCTTGGCCAAGGGAGCTATCGAGCGAGTCCCTGTCCCAGAAGTAGGTCGTGGTTGTTACTCCCACTACTTCCTGGTGCCCAAGAAGGACAAAGGCCTGCGTTCTATCTTGGATCTCAGGGACGTCAACCACTTCCTCCGGAAGGAGAAATTCAAAATGTTGACATTAGCTCAGGTCCCGTCTGCCCTCGACCCTGGAGACTGGATGGTAGCGTTGGACTTGCAGAATGCTTATTTCAACATCCCCGTCCTGCCAGCCCACAGGCGTTTCCTACGGTTCGCGGTAGGCCACGAGCATTTTCAGTTTACAGTGCTCCCCTTCGGCCTTACCAGCGTCCCTCGAGTGTTCACGAAAGTGATGGCGGTGGTCGCAGCTCATCTGCGCAGATCAGGGGTTCCAGTCTTCCACTATCTCGACGACTGGCTGTTGAAGGCGGGCTCGCCCCAGGCTCTCGTCTCCCACCTCCAGACTACGGCGGACCTCCTGCATTCGCTGGGGTTCACTATCAACGTGCCAAAGTCACACCTGACTCCCTCTCAGAAGCTCCTTTTCATCAGAGCATTTCTGGATACAGCGCAGTTTCGAGCTTATCCTCCCGAGCAGGGGGTCCGGGATATTCGGGCTATGATACTGATGTTTCAGCCTCTATCCTGGATTTCGGTGAGAGTGACTCAGAGGCTGCTGGGCCTCATGGCCTCCTGCATCCTGCTGGTGGGCGCAGCATCAGGGGAATCTTTCCGATGTCGTCCAGATCTCGGAGGGCACTGCACACCAATTGCAGTGGTGGCTAACGAACCAGGATTGGGTCAACGGCAGATCCCTCTCCCTTCCCCAACCAGACTTCACGGTGGTGACAGATGCTTCACTTCTCGGATGGGGCGGCCACATGGGGGAGGCGGAGATCAGAGGCCTCTGGTCTCCGCCGTAGTCCGGGCTCCATATCAACCTGCTGGAGATCCGGGCGATCCATCTTGCACTAAAAGAATTCCTTCCTTCTGTCAAGTGAAGAGTAGTGCAGGTGTTCACGGACAACACCACTGCCATGTCGTACTGCAACAAACAGGGCGGGGTGGGGTCGTGGACCCTATGTCAAGAGGCTCTCCGCCTCTGGATGTGGCTGGAACATCAGGGCATGTCCCTGGTGGTTCAACACCTGGCAGGTTCCCTGAACGCCAGGGCGGACGAACTCAGCCGCCGGTGCATGCTGGATCATGAATGGCGTCTTCACTTGGAGGTGGTGCAAGGTCTCTTTCAGCAGTGGGGAGAGCCTTGGTTAGATCTGTTCGCCACCGAAGAGAACGCGCAATGTCAGCAGTTCTGCGCGTTGGAAGTTCCAAGGCGGCACTCGCTCGGCGACGCTTTTTGTCGCGAGTGGAATTGCGGTCTTCTATACGCCTTTCCGCCTATACCACTTCTGCCCAGAGTGCTGAAGAAGATCAAGCGCGACCGGGCCCAAGTCATTCTGGTGGCTCTGGATTGGGCACGAAGAGTCTGGTATCCCGAGCTTTTGAACATCGCCATCGATCTCCGATCCGACTGCCTCTTCGGGAGGATCTTCTGTCGCAGCAACAGGGGACGGTCCTCCACCGGAACCTGTCCAGTGTCCACCTCCTTGCGTGGAGATTGAGCGGCGACAGTTGACAGCTTTTGACCTTCCTCCCGAAGTCTGTAATGTCATCTTGGCAGCCAGGCGTCCCTCCACTAAAACGGTATACGCCTGTAGATGGAATAAATTTGTGGCATGGTGCACAGCAAAGGCTGTGGATCCCCTTTCTGCCCCTCTTTCAGAGGTTCTCCTCTTCATTCTTTCTTTGGCCCAGCAGAACTCTGCTCTGGGCACCCTTAAAGGCTATCTTTCGGCCATTTCGGCCTTTCTTCGCCTTCCTGATCAGCCTTCTCTTTTCAAGTCCCCTATTGTAAATAGATTTCTTAAGGGCATTACTCATCTCTTTCCTCCTATTCCTTTCGTAATGCCCCAGAGGAACTTGAATCTGGTCTTAACTTACCTTGTGTGCGCTCCTTTCGAGCCATCACATAATTGTGCTCTCAGACTCTTCACCTTAAAGACTGTTTTTCTGGTTGCCATCACCTCTGCTCGCAGGGTGAGTGAGCTTCAGACTCTTTCTTCTAAACCACCTTTCCTTGCTGTTCATCCGGACAAGGTCGTCCTTCGAACTAGACCTTCTTTTCTTCCCAAAGTGGTTACCTCTTTCCACATAGGACAGACCATCACTTTGCCCACCTTCTTCCCGCCCCCGCATCCTTCTAAAGAGGAGGAGAGGCTCCACCGTCTGGATCCAAAACGTGCGCTATCATTTTATCTGGATCGCACAAAACAATTCCGGTTGGATGATCAGCTCTTTGTTGGCTATGTGGGCGCCAAGAAAGGTCGGGCCGTGCAAAAACAAACCATCTCACGATGGGTCATTCTTTGCATTAAAATCTGTTATTCCTTGGCAAAAAAGGAGCCTCCAGTAGGGTTGCGCACCCATTCCACCAGGGCGAAGGCAGCCACTACTGCTTTGGGACATGGAGTCCCCCTCAGTGACATCTGCCAGGCAGCCACGTGGGCATCATTGCACACATTCGCTAAACATTACTGCCTGCATAGCCAACTCTGTAGAGACGGCTTCTTTGGCCATTCAGTTCTCCAGGACTTTATAGTGTGAACTTGGTTCGCAGACCTACCTCCGGGTTGGTATTGCTGGGGTATCTATTCTAAGGTAAGGAATCTATAACTAATAGTCTCTTTCAGATGAACAAGTTACTTACCTTCGGTAACGATATATCTGTAAGAGACATATATTAGTTATAGATTCCTTACCGCCCCACCCATCCTCCACGTTCTGCGAACTGACTTCTAGAGCAAGGGACTCCCTTTAAGGGCCCTAGTTTTGTGCACCAGTGGTTGGTGTCTTGCATGGCTCTGCGCTTCTGGCATGGAATGTCGTGTAAAGAACTGACAGCGTGCAGGGGCGGTGTCTAAGTAGATACCACGACGTCATTCCAACGATCACGACACCAACTACGAACGTGGAGTCGACCAATGCCACCTACCGACGCGCAGGGGTACTGCTGAAGAAAAATTCTCTGGATCCAGTCTGACGCCTGGGGGTAATTCTAAGGTAAGGAATCTATAACTAATATATGTCTCTTACAGATATATCGTTACCGAAGGTAAGTAACTTGTTCTTCACGTCTTCATCTACTGCCCAGAGTTCTAAAAGAGATCAGACACAAGTCGTGGCTCCAAGCTCGGCCAGTAGAGTGGTACTGGGAGCTTCGGGGCATGAGCACTTGTCCTCCAATCAGGCTGCCGCTTTGAGAAGACCTATCTCAGCAGCAATACAAGGTCTTCCACCCTAATCTACACGATTTACACCTGGAGATTTGAAGATTGAGCAGCAGCAGTTGACTGTTTGATGTGTTGCTGGAAGCATTGGATATCCTCCACACCCCCAGAAGTCCTTTCACAAAGCCCATTTATGCCAGGTTATCGGACAAGTTTTGTGGCATGGTGTGGTAACTGCAAGATTGACACTTCATAATCTAAGCTGTCAGATTTTGTTTAGATTCTTTTTCTTTTTTTTGTCTTTAGCCCACAAAGGCCTTGCAGTGAGCAGTACTAGAGGTTAATTGTCAGTCTTTTCAACCTTTATACATTGGTCAGACCAATCGTCCATGTTAGAATCACCTATTGTGATGAGGTTTATAAAAGGCTTGAAAAACATTTCCTTCTAAAAACTATTTGTAATGCCACAGTGGGATCTTACTTTGGTGTTAAGTTTTTGTCATGTGCGTGCCTTTTGAGTCGATGCATAGCTGTTCACTCTGACTTTTGACTTTGAAGACTATTGTTCTCATTGTGTTTACTTCTGCTTGTCATTTGAGTGAACTTCAGGCTCGATTTGTGCATCTGTCCTACACCACATTTTTTCCAGACAAACTGGTGTTGAGCACCCGAATAGCCTTCTTCCCTAAAGTTGTGATTCCTTTCCACGCTGGACAATTTATCATCCTGCCTATGCTCTTTGCCTCGCCCCACCCCTCAAAAGAGGAGGAGAATCTCCATAGGCTGGAAATCAAAATTGCTTTATGGTGTTATATTGTTTCAGGGGACACTATGTGGGCGACCAGCTTTTTGTGGAGTTCTCTTGGGCGAAGAAAGGGATGGATGTGCAGAGATGACCCTTTCAAGGGTGATACTCCTCTGAATTAAAGATCTGCTATGCACTGGCCTGAAGATCTCAGCTCCCATTCCACCAGAACTAAATCTGCCACCAACCCTCACTAGAGAACTATTCTCTTTAATAAAAGATCTATCTTCACCCATCTTTGACCAACGTGCATTAAAAATTATGCAAGATGTGTGATACGCTCTCTGCCTTTTTTTCTGACAAAAATAGATCGAAAATTGGAGCTGATCTTTTTTCTGCTATGTCCTTCAATTCTGCATATATCGCTTCCTCAGCCAGCAGTGGGCTTTACCTTTAGCCCTGTAACTGAAGTGGAGGTAGCCAATCTCATATCCATTTCTAAAGTGTTGGTATCATTTAGTGACGTTTGTCTTGTGAAAATAATGAAGCCTCTGGCTCCTCGAATGATCTCTGATTTGGGCTACCTATTCAATCAGTTCTTCTCCTAAGCAAAGTTGCAGATGCCTCGAAGACTGCTATACCCAGTCTGCTGCTTAAAAAGCCTTCTGTAGCTCAGGGTGATCCTAAAAACTATAGCTCTATTTCCCTCCTATTATATTTGGCTACAATACTTTAAAAGCTAGCATTCAACCGTCTTAAGCACTGTGGAGAAAAACAACCCACTAAGCCCTGTGCAACTGGGTTTAGACCTAACCACAGCACTTGTGATTCCAGTTCTTGATGACCTTTGCAGATTATCAGACAGGGTGGAGATGAGTGCTTTGGTCCTCTCAGACGTGCCCGCTGCATTTAATACTATTGGGCACTCCCTCCTCCTTACCAGAGCTAAATTGTTTGACTAAATGGCAAAGCTGCCAAATGTTTAAATCATTTGTCTCAAACCATTATCAAACCACTCTTCTTCCCTTCTTTTGTGCAACAGCAACTCCTGTGAGCTAAGGTGCCTTTATTGTCTAACATTTATATATCTCCGTTGGCCTAGGCTGTGGAAAAATAGGGTGCCCAGTTCTATATGTATGCTTATGGCCCTCTGGCAAGTCCAGATCATGTGAATGAAAGTTGCCTTTGTTGCGCCACATATGGGACATCTGAAGTGCTTACCTGTGTCCATTTTATACATTACTTGCAGAGTTATATATGTAATATGTAAAGATGTGACAATATTTGGCATTACTAGATGCTTTATGTACTAGTTGTAGTGCTCTGTCCCTTCTATATTATTCTCACTATCTCTTATCCTCTGTTATTTTGTAGGTAAATCAACCTTTATTATATAATTTCTGATTACCCTACATAGTAAAGCTAAGGGCTTCCTGCATACAGATACACCAAACAGCATTTTTATCATAGCTAATGGCATAGGAGTGTTTTGTGTCTGCTCGTGTATTAAAAGCAGCTATTTGTAACTTACTGTACAGCAGGATCTGAAATCTGACAATGAATCCTGCTTTTCCCTAAATGTCATAAATCCTTCTCTTACATAAAGGTCTTGTATTACACGTAATGAGAAAATAGATGCAAGAAAACAAACAAAATCAAAGACTAAGCAACGGTTTACAAAAGCACTCACTGAAATTTCAGGAGTAATGCCTAATCAATCTTTGTTAAAGAGAACAGTCTGCAGCCTTAAGTATGTACCAATAACTTCCTCAAATTCCCAAAACAGTGCTTGATGTTGACATTCTTAGTGAATTTAGAGTATCTACATATGGTGAAACATTCATGGAACAAGCACAGGGAAAGCCCATTGGTCTGGTTTATAATGAAAATGGCCTCTTCACTCACTAGTCAATGTGTGCATGCTTGCAGTATTGTGGATGGGGTCAATCAGTGAATGCCATGAGTCAATGGCAAAATAAACTGGATGATTTAGTACCAGGATGCATGATGGAATGCATGGATGGAAGTTTCCATCCATTCACCCAGTGACTCATTCTTCCATTCCCCTACATAAACACACACAAGCTCAAGAAATAGGAAATTACATTTGCAAATAAGACCGGTCTCTACTAGTGCTTGTTTAATGCTGTAAATTGCATCACTAAAAGAGTGCAATGTGATTATCAACTGGTTAGTGTAGCCCAATTTCAGTTTACAGTTGATCATTTCTCTACTTTGTTTTGGTCTTCTTAATTCTTAGACTGTGCTTTACCGGTTTTATTTTTTGTTATATTCTTGAAACAAGATTTTATCCACTGTTGACTCAAGTTTTTTGTTTGAGTCCTGATGCTATCAGGTACGGACATGTGATTTCAGCTTTAGGATTGCCCTGTAATACTGCATTCTCATGCAGAAAGAAAAACATTCAAAACATTTTTTTTAGAATACAGGGTGGATGGGTAAATTAACGCAGACCACAAGAGAGGCCCTGCCCTACTTGCTGACTGCTTTACAAGACCCCATGGTCTCACCCCTGATGTTGTAAGGCAATAAACAGAAGGTAGAGCTGTCTGTACCTTGGTACAGTGATATTTTTGGGACAAACTTCCCATCCTATCTAAGAGTGGAGCGAAACTAAAGATGCTGTACCAGTCTGTGTTGCCCGGTAGGCGATATGGCCAGCTGCTCAAATATGGTTGCGGCTGAAAGGCAGATCTGGAAAGAAGCCAAAAGACAGTATGGCTGGGCTGAAGAGAGATAAAATGGCTGTCCCCTGGAGAGTAGTGCAGACAATGCTGATCTCCAAAGAACGCTGCTGAGCCGGGAGATGCTAGGGACAACTGCAGCAGCAAAGGTGAACAGACCCCCTGATGAGCAGGGGAGGAGGTGTTTCGAAAGATTGCACGAGAAGACACAGAATGTGAGGCTGTGGGCCCACCCACGTGTGGCAGAACACTGACGCAAAGTAACAGGAGTGTCTGAGGAACCGACATGTACCCTCGAAGAGCTGTACGGGCAATACCTGCCCCTGCCTGAATACATTAATTGTATGTGAAAATGAACAACTCACTGTTAACAATATAAAAACCTATACAGTTAAAAAAAAAAAAAAAAGATTATGAGGAACAAGAAGGTGCACTCAGTTGAGGACAGGGAAGATTACTAAGGAGTATGGTACTTACCGTTGTGAAAACTTACAAGAGAATGAAGGCCCTGTGACCCTGTTGGTGATCACAGAACTATATTGGGCTGTACGCAGTGCTAAGCTTCTCTACAGCACCAGTGAAAGCGAGCCGCCACAGGTCAGGTACTAGACTGTATATATGATGAAGACGAGTACTTGAAAGATACCTGGAGGGAAAGTATACTTGCAAGCTGTGATTAATACAGAGGAGAAATACTCCTGTCAGAGTCTGCATATACATGAAAGATGAGTGGTGGCATTGTGACGTCACAAGTCCCGATTTGCCGCTGAACTGCCCTGCTGCTTTGTTCTCCCGGGCATGGCGCCTGATTCCCTGCCCAGTGTTTTTTGCGCGGGCAGCTCAACCAGTGCTGTGTGGGGCTGCTTCAGGGGTCCTCACTCCTGATACTACTGCCGTGAACCCGAGGTGGACACAGAGACGCTGTGCAGGACGCCAGGAGAAGCCGCTCCAGATCCTGGGAACCAAGCGCTCCTGAGGGTTCCGAGGCCCCAGGAGTGAGCAGAGGAGCAGGAGCCAGGGGCAAGTGGCTAGAGGTCTTGGTGAGCATTTTGCCCGGAAGTCTAGACACCGCTGAACCCCATTGCGCCAACTGAAGCAGCCTGGGAGTGTGTGCTGCGGCTGGTGCGGCGTCCCCGGCTCCTCCTGGCATGGAGGTAGGTGCGACCCCAAACAGTGCTCCCCCTCATGTGAGTCGCTGTGAGCACACACCACTCTCATTGTGTAGGCGGTGGGAACTGAGCGTTGTTCCTGCGGTGGAGGGGGGCAATCGGGGAACAGCTAGTTGAGCTGGGAGAGTGGGCGGTGAGAGTGCTCGGCTAGGCTCAACTGCTGTACGCACTGCTGTGTGTAGGGGTCTGGAGTGGGGTTTTGCTGGGCTGGTTGGCTGGCAGCCTGGGCGCAGCTTGTGGGCAGGGATTTGGCCCTTACACAAGTGTGTTGCTGTGCTCCTGGCCATCTGATACGGGCAAAGTGGGAGTCCTAGAGAGTTGGCGGCCATGGAGTGCCTGTCCCCATCAACGGGGAGTGTGCCCAAAGAATATCCTGAGGGAGTCTCTGCATCACTCACCTTTAGGGTATAGGGCTGAGTGGTCCTTTTCTTCCTTTTCTGACTTATTGGTTGGCCCTGTTCAGGTCTTTTCAAGTGCCTTGGACCCCAGGGCTGATGCCTCAAGGAAGAGACCTATATCTTGTTCTGCAGCCCATACCAACGGTAAAAGAGGACCGCTAAAAAACTGAAGTCAGGCCATATTCTAACCTCCAGACTATGACCAAAGCCAACTCATTGAGCAATCTTGCTCCCCATCTAGCCATACTTAAAGGGGGGAGGGGTGTTAAAATACCAGCTTTCTTTCAGAAATTATCTGAGGGCAACTCCCACGCTGGAGAAGTCGTACATTCATCCCCACTGGAGGCGGCAAAAGAGGAGGTCACCCCCCTAAGCTAAAGGCGGTTGAGCAACGGACGGCCCTTACCCCATCTCCCTTTCAAATAGAAGGGTTACCCTCGGCCTGGGCAGTGTGTTTTCTTGGGGAGCGGCCACGTTGTGTGCATCACCAAGGGAGGAAGCTATTGATGCCTCACCTGTCGTCCTGGCCACTCATCCTTCGCGAAGTTTGGATTATACGCTACCTGATATTTCACCATTTAAACAGATGTCCCCAAGTGGGGATGGGAGGGTGGAAGTTCTGCCTGAAACGCCAATGCAGCGGAAAGAACTCATGGCCTTGTATTGGAGTACTCCCAGCCTTACCACATCTGATCATGCTAATCTTTCTGTATCTCCCGATTTAATGTTGAATCCCCCAGTAAACATCTCAGCAGATTGTTTGCTTCTCCAGATCTTTGCAGTCTTGAGCGTATTTTGGCTCTATTAGGAAAGAATACAGACCGTTCAGACCACATTTGAGATATTCTATCAATAATACTGAATAATGTGCCGACCAATGGGAACGGAGAAGAGTATAAGATAGCAGCAAAGAGCCTTGTAACTAGTACTGTGGACATGAGTACTCAGGTGGGTGGGTGATCCTAGGATCAGGCCGCATAGACAAGAAAAAAGATATGGTCCTAAGTGATCTGGAAGTCCATTTTTTGGAAGAAGGGCTTGCAGCCCATGAGGGCACAAATATTGAGACTGTCCCCACTGGTCCTGCTCAGGCCCTATGGGAACCTTGCGAAGTCTTTCTGATCTTGAACATAGTCACAAGGTCCGTCCCTGAAGCTACAACCCAGGAGTCAGTCCTGCAGCATTGAAGGGAGTAAGTAACAACAAAACATTTAAAAAAGGCAAAAAGGAAAGTATGGAGAATAACTAAGAAAAGAACCAGAAAGATTACATTTCAAGAAGTGGAAATATCATCTGAAACCGTGGTGCCGCCTTAACCAGACACTATTCCCTATGGCCCGGCACCCCCTGGTGTTGCCACAAAGCCAGCTGAGCACATGGGGTCGGACATTAGGGTGATGCTGAGACCCACTAAGACTGATCATGCTATACCCTTGGCTTCCAATGTGGAGGGGTTTCACTCTGGCAGAGTTGGAGTGGGGAAAGACAGTTTGAAGGAAGCACTTGGTGGGAGTTAAAATCCACCGCAAATTCTTAACTATTATGCCGTCTGGGTCCTCCAGTTTGTAGACATCTTTGCTGACTCGGAGTCAGAACAGATGCCTAATAGATCTTGTATTCTATCTCTACTGCACTCGATCCCACAGTTGGAGAAAATTTCCATGAAATTCGTAGTCGAAACTGTGGGAGTCATCCATGGCATGGCCTCATGTATGGGATCATTATTACTCCAGGATGGTGGCGGAAGACGTTTTGAAATTTTCGGATTAGCTGAGGCAGGCTTTGATATCTATGCTTCTCCTACCCCACCGCAGCCTTTCCCACTATCTCCGTTATGGGCCACTACGAGGCAGGGGGACAGGTGGGGGTCTTATCCCCCTTTTCTCACATGGGTCCCCCGCCCCTGGCTGCAAAGAAAAGAAAAGATCTTACTGGTGAAGAGAGAGAAGGGCAGGCAAATCTTCACTAACTGGGTGGAGTCTTCTGAAAAGTGAGAGTCTACATGGAACTGGATAGCGGGGACTATTAACAAAACAAGCATTGGCATAGCCAATAGATCTCGCCTTTGGGACCTTATAAGTGTTTAGCGAGAGCTATTGGCTTTTCCAATGTGTTTAAGCCATGTTGCAGAGCAGTGTGGCTGCTGTGCTGCATGTTGAAAAGTTATGATAAAATGTTATAAGCATTTTTGTTAGCTTATATATAACCAAGTAAACATTATGTACAAATGAACGACCCTATTAAAAAAAGAATTAACATATACAATGTGTTGGGATCTCCTTCACATTCTTCTTAGAATGTTCCTTTGGGGATGTTCTCTGGGTAGAACATAGAATGTGGGAAGGCTGGCAGTTGCTACCTGGGAGCTATCAAGACGGTCGCGAATAAACGAAGTACCCACCTTATCACTTGTGTGGTGCTTCTTTTCATTGGCGACGAGTTGTGCCGTCTTGATCTCCCGTTCCTGTGTGGATCTCCGCTTCCTGCCTCGTTCCTGCGGATTTCCGGAGCCTTGTTCTCCGTGTGGCGCCTGCTTCTCCACTAATCCCCTTGATCCTGCCTGGGACGTTCCTGTGGATTCCTGCTGCTGCGCTGGTGTCTCCGTGTTCATTTCGGCGTGGATTTTGCGGCTTCAGGTACTCTGTCTGCCCCTGTGCGCGCGCTGTTGAAGCAGCCGTTGCTCCTCGCGCTCTGTCCCCGCGACGCTGTGACGTTGGTTGCGGCGTACTGAACCTGCCTGACCTGCCTGACTCTTGCACGTAATGGGAGGACGTTGCGTGCGGCCATTTTGATTTTGGCTTTCCTTTGGTGTTGCCATGACGACACCACGCGTTTTCACACTGATGCGCACAGTTCAATAATTTGCGTGTCAATTTCAATGTTGTCTTCACCGCTGACGCGCACAGCTGATTTAGTATAATCTTTATGCACGCTTTTTCAAGCACTCGCTGACGTGCACAGCATATTATTTAATTCGTTGAATGCGCAATTTGACTAACACGCTCAATTCAAGAGTTCCCTATTTGTGTTGTCGTGACGACATCACGCGCTTGCACGCTGATGCGCACAGCTTAACCACTTCATTTGTGCGTCAAATTCAACGTTAACTTCTCCGCTGACGCGCACAGCTGTTTTCATTATAATTCAAGTGCACGTCTTTCCAAGAACTCGCTGATGCGCACAGCATATTATCTCATTTGTTGAATGTATGTTTTTGGCCATCACGCACAGTTCAAGTGTACATCTGGCAAGGTTCTTATGTGTATGCACTGTTCATTTCTGTAATGCGTTCCATTGGATGTTTATCATTTCTGTGATGCACTCACAGCGTACATCATAAAACCTTACTGTACCTACGTGCATTTTTGTATTCCTGCATTCATTTCTATTGTGTGGGCAGCAACTCACCCACGCTCTGTTTCAGTATGGATCACATTACCGCTCCGCCTCCCTTTCTACAATCTCCTGGTTCTCCTCCCATGATTTGGCAACAATGGAAGGATACATTTGAAAGTTATTTGGAAGCCATAGATGGTGACACGTTCACCACTAAAAAGAAGAAGGCACTTCTGATGTATAATCTGGGTGCAGAGGGTAGGAGCATTGTAAAAACTCTAACCCTTGAGGTCGTCAGCACTCGTGTGAGTGGTGGTGATGATGGTGATTCCTTACTCATTGACGACTATGCATCTTTGATTAAAACTTTGGATAAAAGATTCAACCCTAAGAAAAATGTAGTACTTGAGCGCCACAAGTTTTTGCAACGTGCCCAGATTCCTGGTGAATCTATCGATGATTTTGTTTCTGCTCTCAGAACCCGGTCTGTCACATGCAATTACAGAGAATTTAGGGATGAAATCATACGTGATCAACTAATCGAACGCACTTGCAACAAGAAAATTCAAGAGAAACTTTTGTCTTCGGACGACCCCGATCTTGAAACGGCCATCACGCTTGCTAAAAGTATTGAACATTCTCAATTTTGCATGAAGGAAATGAGCAATCCTTCTCAATCCAGTGAAGTAAAGCTACTGTCATCAAAGCATAATATGAAGTCCACTGAAAACACCGCGCGAAATTCTTCTTCCTTACCCTCAACCAAGATCAAATCTGAGAAAGCACAACTCTTTTGTTTTCGTTGTGGTAGCAAAAATCATTTAGGTAATGCGAGGTACTGTTATGCTTTGACCCAGTCTTGTTTTAAATGCGGTAAAAAAGGGCATCTGGCTCGTTTTTGCAAAGCAATGGGGTCCAACAAGGGAAACACCCTAATAGTCAAGTACATTGAAGAAGACTCTTTTGACTCTAGTGAAGAGAATGATAATATGCTACTAATGCTGTCTTCGTCATCTGCACAATCTGAGGGTGTTGTTGAAATTGCATCCATGGGTGGTTTACGTAAAACAAAATCTCCCGCATGTACTATCCGTGTGAATGGGAAGCATGTGAATTTCTTGGCTGATTCTGGTTCTCCATTTACTCTTATTAACATCAAGGATTTTGGGACGTTAGAAAACATTCAGTTGCACCAGTCAGATATTAAAACTTTTGCTTATGGGGGCAAAAGAGTGGAAGTTCTGGGCAAATTTGAGGCGAATTTGGAATTCTGTGGGGATCTAGCCACTGGACCTGTATTCATTGTCAAGGATGGTGCAAATTTGTTAGGATGGGAAGAGCAGGGGAACTCGGGATCATCCTCGATCCCAATCATCCTGACATGGTTTTGTCTAAACGTGAAGCTTGCAAATTTTACACTCCTTTTCATCCTTCAATCCTTCCGATAGTGCAGTAGTGAAACACTTGTCTGGTGATGAGTGGATTCAAAAGTATCCTGAAGTTTTCAGTGACAAGCTTGGGAAGCTTGTAGGCTTCCAACACCGCATTATTCTTAAAAGTGGCGCTAAGGCTACTGCACACAAGGTGCGCAAGGTACCCTTGAGTTTGCGTGTGGAACTGAAGGAAGAGCTTGAACGTTTATGCCGTATGGATGTGATCGAGGCCATTGAAGGATCTGAATGGTTGGCCCCCATAGTTCTCGCACGCAAGGCCGATAAGTCCCTTAGGATGTGTGTTGACTTGCGCGATCTGAATTCTAACATTTGGATCGACCGCCAACCGTTACCCAACATTAATGAAATGCTGGCGGCAGCTTGACGGAGCTAAGTATTTTCGTCATTTGACATTTCTTCAGCTTATCACCAAGTTGAGTTAAGCAAGGAGTCAAGACATCTTACCTCTTTCGTAACACCGGAAGGAGCTTTCCGTTACAAACGTATGCCTTTTGGCCTGGCGTCGGCTTCCGCTGTGTTTCAACGCCTCATGGGGAATCTGTTCAAAAATACAGCGGGAGTCGTCTTTTTTCAAGATATTCTGGTGTATGCAAGAACTGAGGCTGAGCATGATAGCAGGGTTAAACATGTACTTGATACTGTAAAACTTCACGGGTTAACCTTAAGGAAGGACAAGTGTACATTTTTAGGGAGGGTGTCGATTATTTAGGTCACCACATTTCCTGCAAAGAGATTGAACCCAAAATAAAAATTTTAGATGCCATTCAAAATGCACCGTCACCTACCAACAAGGATCAATTGCGTTCCTTTTTAGGACTGGTGGAGTACTATGCCAAATTTGTAGAGAATTTTGCAGACAAAACCTCCTGTTTGCGTGAGATACTAAAGAAGAACGCTAAATTTGTGTGGTGCGAAAAATGTGTCAATCAATTTAATATTTTAAAAAAAGAAATCGTGCAAGCTCGCCCTTTGAAATTGTTCAACATCAATGACAAATGTATTGTTTCCTCTGATGCCAGCAATATTGGTTTGGGCGCTGTTCTAATGCAAAGAAGGAGTGATGGTCGTGAGGAGATTATTGCGTTTGCTTCCAGGACACTTCGTGGTGCTGAGAGTTCTTACTCCACCATTGAGAAAGAGGCATTAGCTCTATGGTGGGGTGTCCAGTATTTTCGGAATTTCCTGTGGGGAAACGAATTCATCCTCAGAACCGATCACAAACCTTTGGTTGATCTTTTCACCACCAAAGGTGGGGGTCGCGCCACTCCACGAATTGCCAAATGGCAATATAGATTACAGGAATTCAATTATCGCTTAGAATATGTACCTGGTATCAAAAACAACATTGCTGATTGTCTTTCCCGTTTACCTCTTGCCAAAGACATCAGTGTACTTGCCGAGGATGATCTCGATATTGTGTGTGCCGTTAGTGCTGTTGTTGACGTGGTGAAGGGTGCACTTTCTGAGCATGAATGGTTGCATGCTCTATCTGAGGACAAAGATATTAAAATGGTAGTGGATTTTTTGGCTCAGGGGTGGCCTGTGAACAAGGACTTATCTTCCGAGTTAGTTGCCTTCAAAAGAGTGTGTGATGAGTTATCATTGGTGGACGGAATTTTGCGCAGAGGTGGTCTTTTGGTTGTTCCCACTTGTATGCAGAAAAAGGTTCTAGATCTTGCCCATGAAGGTCACCAGGGTATTCGTGCCATGAAACGCAGAATCCGTGAGGACTTTTGGTGGCCTGGGGTGGATAGGTCCATTGAGCATTTTGTCAGGGACTGTTGTGCGTGTGTCCTCAGCGATAAGACTCAGGTGACCCATCCATCTCCCATTGATCCTGTGATTGTCAAAAATGTACCTTGGTGCAAGCTAGCCTTCGATGTTGCTGGTCCATTTGGGATTTCTGGTGGTCCTCCTCTGTTTGCTTTGGTCTTGGTAGACTATATGTCTAAATGGCCTGAGGTTAAATTCGTAGAGTGTGTTAATTCTTTGTCTGTTATCAGTTTTCTTAAGGAAGTGTTTCTGCAGGAGGGATTTCCTGAGGAACTAGTGACAGATAACGGAACTCAATTGCTGTCTCTGGAGATGCAAAATTTTCTCAAGGAACATGGCATCAAACACGTTTTGACATCACTTTATCATCCCCGCAGCAATGGATTAGTTGAGCGTTTTAATCGTGTTATTAAGGACCAAATGCAATTGGCTTTGGTGAATGGGTTATCCTGGCGTGTGGTTGTGGCGGACATGTTGTGGGCAATTAGAACCACTCCTCATATAAGTACTGGGATGTCTCCTTTTACTTTGCTTAGAGGAAGAATTGCTGGTTCCAAATTGAACAAAGATTGGATGTCTAGGAAGGAGGTTGACCAAACTAAACTTAGCAAGGTGGCGGATGTGAGAACCGCTGTTCAGTCTAAATATACCACTGTTTCTGAGAGAGTTTCCCCCGTGTGCGTTGGTGATTGGGTAAGAATCAAGAAGCCTGGATTCATTCGCAAGGGGCTTCTCGGTTTTCTACTCCTGCTAAGGTGGTGGAAGTAAGAGACAGGGTGGTGGTGTTGGAGAACGGCAAGATTTGGAATAAATCTGCCATCTCTATTGTTCCTAAATCCAAAATGGTGTATGTTGGTGGGAAGATGGGTGTTCATTTGGATTCCTCTCATGTAACTCCTGTTCTTCCTAGTTGTTCTTCTCCTAATGCTATTCCTCCCAATAGGAATGATCATCCGAGTTATTATTCATACAAAAGAGTTTCTTCCAGGATGAGATCCACGCCAGCTAAGTTTCAAGACTATGCTATGTATTGATGTTACACCATGTTTCCTCTAGGTCCTGATTTTTACATGTTTGGAATGTTATCTGCTTTTACAATTGTATGTTTAGTTTTATTCATTGCATTGTTTTATTGCATATTCTTCCTTTATTTTTTTCTTCTTTCTTTTCTTTCATTTGTGGGGAGGGAGGTGTGTTGGGATCTCCTTCACATTCTTCTTAGAATGTTCCTTTGGGGATGTTCTCTGGGTAGAACATAGAATGTGGGAAGGCTGGCAGTTGCTGCCTGGGAGCTATCAAGACGGTCACGAATAAACGAAGTACCCACCTTATCACTTGTGTGGTGCTTCTTTTCACAATGTCTTCCAGTTTGTCTGTTCTGGTGCTGAGGTGATGCTGTGCTGATGCTCAGGTGATGCTGAGTTATACTGACATGGTGCTGAGGTGGTGGTGTGCTTGTGCGGAGGTGGTGCTCAGTGATGTGGAGGTGGTGCTAAGTGATGCTGAGTTGGTGCTGTGCAGGTGCTACGCTAATGCTGAAGTGGTGCTGAATTGGAGATAAGGTGGTGCTGCGCTGATGCTGAGGTAGTGCTGTGTTGGTAGTCAGGTGATGCTGCACTGGTGCTGTGCTGGGGCTGAATAATGATGATGTGGTGTTGTGGTAGTGCTCAGGTGCTGCTGAGTGACTCTCAGGTGGCACTGCGGTGGAGCTGAGTGGTGCTGAAGTGGTGCTGCGCTGATGCTGACCTGGTGCTGTCCTGATGCTGAGTGATACTGAGGTGGTGCTGTGCTGCGCTGGGGCTGAGTGATGCTGAGGTGGTGCTGTGGTTGTGGTGGTGCTCAGGTGCTGCTAAGTGAAGCTCAGCTGGTGCTGCGATGGTGCTGCTGTAGTGGTGATGAGTGACGCTGAAGTGGTGCTGTGCTGATGCTGGTGTGGTGCTGCGATAGTGTTGCACTGATGCTGAGGTGGTGCTGTAATGCTGATGCCATCTCTCTCCTCCCATGTCTAAGCAAGATCACGGAAAAACTTGTCAACTCAACTTATGACTTATCTGGAAGAAGCAAATATCTTACATCCCAATCAATCAGGCTTCAGGCCCCAGCACTCTACAGAATCAGCTCTCCTGTACACTGCTGAATCCCTTAAAGCCGCCCTCGATCAAGGAAAGAACGCTGTATTGGTCCTATTGGACTTATCAGCCGCTTTCGATACGGTCTCACATGTTATTCTTCTAGACCGTCTCGAATCCTACGGCATTTCTCATCTTGCCCTGGCCTGGCTAAAATCATTCTTGCTAAATCGTAGACAAGTCATTTCCCTTGGGCAATATCAGTCAGCGGAAAAACCCCTGCTTTCTGGGGTTCCACAAGGGTCTATCCTCAGTCCAGTGCCCTTTAACGCCTATATGGCTCCATTGATTAGTCTATCGTCCTTTAACATCGAGACCATCTCATATGCGGACGATACGCAGCTAATCCTGGTTCTAGATGGAAACACCACTCTGGCTGAAGAAAACCTATGTCACTGCCTTACAGCTGTTTTCCACTGGATGAAAACCAATCATCTAAAATGCAACTCAGAAAAGACCGAAATTATGCCTTCGGGACAATGGAACACCTTCTCCCCCAATCTATGGTGGCCCTCGGACGTCCCCTCCCAATACAGTAAAGGTAGCCAAACATCTGGGGGTCAAATTTGACTCAACACTATCCTTTCACCAGCAATCATTAGCAGTAGCTGGAACCTGCTTCCATATGATAAAATCACTTAAAAAGTTCTTTGACTTCCTCCCCAGCACGGCGAGACAAGCAGTTGCAGTGGCCCTAATTACATCTAGACTGGAATACTGCAACAGCCTCTATGCGGGTGCCAACAAGTCGGTTTTACACAAATTACAGATGGTACAAAACGCGGCAGCCCGCCCAGTGCTAAAACGGCCCAGGAAGTCATCAGCTTCGGCTGCACTTGAAGCACTACATTGGCTACCAATCCATAAAAGAATCTTTTTCAAGATCCTTATAATCACCTTTAGAATCTTCCACTCCTCAGGCCCTCACTACCTTCGACACATGTTTGCGCGCTATGTTCCATCCCGCACTCTTAGATCATCCAACGCCAATTTACTAAAACCTCCAGTGTTTAGATGTGTCTCAAAAGGGGGAAAATCAATTGCAGTGATCGGCACTAAAGCCTGGAACCAACTCCCCAATCACCTTCGCCTTATCCAATCAGAATCTTTGTTCAGGAAGGCCCTTAAGACTTGGATTTTTAAGGCACCTGACACACTATGTATAGCACTCATCTAATCCAATTTTCACCCTCAGTTACCTTGTCTACCAAGTGATCCGTATAGCGCCATGATGCTCCTCGGAGTGATAGCTGCGCTCTATAAATGTCTGTTAACATAACATGCCGTGGTACTAAAGTGGTGCTGTGCTGGTGCTGAGTGATGCTGAGGTGGTGGTGCTGTGCTGGTCTATGATCTTTCTTTTCAGAAATTCCGTCTGCATTCAGTATCTTAAACCCTCTGAAGAGGTTAAAGCGCAACACGTTGGCAGCAAAAACAATTAAATAAACATACATATAAATCAGCTCAAACACAACATCACCACCATTAATTTATAGTAAATTCAATTTTACAGCTTAAAATAACTATGGGGGAACGGAGTGAAGAGAAAGAGCTGCAACAAAAACAAGGCTTTTTAACACTTAGACAAAAAGAGAAGTTCCTATTTAAAGTGAACAGCACTATAACATTCTGTGTGGTGCAACTGTAAGGGTATTAAACAACAGCCTATGAAAACAAATACAAATTCGGACTGTTGAGATCTGGTTACATTGATATGCCCATCATGGAGTTTATGCAGAACACTGAGCTGGCTGGAAAGGTCAGCTCTCACGTTCTGTTTATCTACCAGAAAGCAGTTTTCTGAGGAAGGTAATAAACAGCAAGAAACTTAGCCCCCTGGCAGGATCTGGGCAGCAGCTGTGTGTGGAGAAGGGGACAGACATTTGGCACAAACCTATGGCGGCTTCAGATCTCCAATCCCTGACGTGTATCGCCCCATAATATTAAAATCTATGACTGACTTGGTGCGGATGGGGGAAGGCGAACATTAATAGCAGGAAGAGGGCAGGAGAGGGCACTAACATGAGGAACAGAGGGATACAGACATCGGACTTAAGAGGGTCAAAATCAAGAGACAGCAAGAGGAGTCTGGAGGGGGCTCATAAGGTACTTCAGAGGAAATTTCAAGTTGGAACAACATTTTGTTGCCATTATCACTTCCACAGGCTGATTTTTGCATGCTGCATGCTCCAGGAACTGTAATGTGTTCCCAAGGCTCAGAAGTACACAGGAGGGAGGTTTCAAGCTGTTAGGCCAAAAGTCAAATTTTAAAAGAACACTGCAAAACTCCATTAAAGTCCACAGTGCCACGGCGGCTGCATAAAAGCGAGACAACTATTCTAAGGTGGGAGACTGGCCCCAGTGAGTGAGTCTTTGGTTTATCTGTTCATAATTATCGCTTTTGCACAAGATGTTATTTGCACTTCTTTCTGATCATACAAACATCTTTATCAAACAAATAATACACCTCGAGAGCATTAACGGTGATTAAACGCTGCATTAAAAGGCTGAAAAACGTATAAAGCCTGGGACTCCTGCAGAAGGTTGCTGTTGAGGAGAGCGGATTGTATAGGCAACCCAGCTTAGGAACAGGGAATCCATAATTAAAAGAGCTATTAAAGGAGTGAGAGTCTAGAAGCAGCGTGACAGGTTCATGTCAAAAACACCCTTCAGCTACCTCACTACAGAGGTGAGGTGACCTGGATTCATTACATGCAAATAACACCAGGCAAAGGATAATCTACTCCGAAGAGATGGCGCTGCAGAATGTGCGTATACCAACCCCTACCCCCACAGCATATCCTGCCTTGACATTCAAATACCTTAGTACAGAGTCCAAGAGGGAACAAGAGGGAAGCAGCCGGTGAGGCATAGCGCGCCTGGCTGGGCAGAGTGTGGAAGTCAGGCCAAGCTCTGGAATCCAGGATCTGGCTCAGGCTCGACCTAAAAAGGAGGCAGTGCTCTATGTAGAATGTTATCTCCAGCTTCCCTCCCCAGCCCCCACCCTCTCCTCCAGAACAGGTCCTCAGTGGTGGATATCATTTGCAGCCACAAAACGAGTGAGGGACCAATACATCATACAACACAAAAAGTGGAAATAACTGAAAAGCAAGCATTTGCAATGCAATCGGTCTCGCCTTTGGGACCTTATATGTATTTAGCTATGCAGCACATTAGCCTGGGTGCTGAAATATCTACTGTTCTTTAACATGGAGGGAAAGTAAGCACCAAACTGCGTGACACGCCAGGTATGGGAACACATGGAGAGCAATATTGCCTTTCAGCGGGAAATGGTATAGTCCAAAGCTCTGTTTTTAAAATAAAATCATGGCCTTCGGTGGTCATATCACTGAAAATACAAGATTTGAAAAAAATATTATTGTCTACGGGTGCTCGTGGAAGACAATTTCTATGGACTGGAATCTAGAGAATGCTAAAGTGATTCTGGTATTTTACTGACCTCTGCTGGTCGTTTTCTATCAAGAAAGTTAAATAGAGGCAGTTGCCAGAAAAATAAAAAAGGAAAGTCCCTCAGCAGAAAGCAATTCTGGTATTTTACTGACCCCTACTGGTCGTTTTCTATCAAGACAGTTAAATAGAGGCAGTTGAACAGAAAAAAAAAGTCTTTAAGCAGAAGCAGACAAGTCCTAGGGCTGATCTCCAGAGCCCACAAAGTACATACACATATATAAACTAAAGTATATACAAGAGGTCTTGAATGATAAGAAATGGGCTGGCTTAAAGCCCACACTAAGTAAAATTACTGTATACAATATGTCTTTGACAACAAACGACTAAAGTCTGGGGGAGCGACCTAAAAAGGTACACAATCAAAACAAAATCCTTCTGCTTTGAACATGGTTGCCTGTTAAGATTATATTACGGCTTACCAATTCTGACCTATCATACAATCTCACCTTTTGAGGAAAAAGCCTTACTACGAATCTCACAGACCATCACATTAGCCAACTTTCACCTACTGCCCACAGGTAACATGTCAGCTGCCCAGTCCAATGTTTTGCCACACAAGCTGCCCAGCCTCTGGAACCACAGCTAATCTCGTCAGTTGAAACAAAAATAAAAAGAATTCCTCTTTACAAACCTATGGAATAAAGTCAAAAACCTATTGTTCAGCGAGGATGTGTGACACAAATAGTTCAAGCTATCACTTTAGAAAAAGAAATAATAGGATGGGCACCAAAGCATTAAACTGAAAATTTTGTAAAGGTTATATGGTTATGGTGGAGCTTCATCTTGCCTTTCTGAAGGGAACCTTAGCCTTATGGAAGTCTCATAGTACTAGGCAACAGGCACTGTTGGATGGAATCTTTCCAGCGCTTGCATGTTTTCCTCATTTTATTTCACCTGGGTTTTTGTAATGCGCATAAATGTCCATGAGGGTTTCAGTGGTCCCTTAATCCAAAAATTCACGCTTAGAAAGAACATGAATGGCCATTTGGAAACCACGCTTTCCATTTGATCTTGCAATGGATTCAGTCAGGTGTTTGTATAGGACGTTGGGGCTAAGAGGCTCAGCCGATGCAAGTCATGCTGGCATTCCCCACTAAACAAAGTAATAAATGTGATAAGCACTCTAATTGGCACATTGTTCAATTTATAAATAAAGGTAATCCATTATCAGTCAGATTAAAACATTATTAAACACTTAACAGTATATTGGTGTACTTTTAGTTTCAACAACTGACAGCATCATGAATCAACACTACCATCTGACTAACACACAGACCAAAAGCACCGAGTACTCACACTTGGAACAACCGAGGATGAGCAGGAGTTAATCCCATGACGAGGTTGTACATGTTAATTCGCTACAACAGAACATGGAATATTTGCAGCTCTTTATTGAACTCTCCAAGTATTTGCGTTATGATTACAGTTTACAAGATCATTCAGGACAGCATCGAAACCCCTCAAATATGTGCACATGCAAACTGCTTGCACCCAAATGACTGCAATTTACAAATTAGCTGTAAAGTGGCCAAATCATAATCCCCCAGGGCACCATATTTTGTATTAGAATGCGATACCTTTATACTCACGCTAGCAAAAAGACCTTCCTCCACCAGCTTCCAATGTAGACTCACCAGGTAATGACAATACAGCAATGGCAGCCTCCAAAATTACTTAACATTCCCTGGAGTGATGTCCTCAAATGTATACTACACCATGTACTATATATGTACTATACAATGAGCAGTAGCGACTAGGAGTACTACCGAATAGGAAGCAGCAGCGCTGTGCAGAATGTTTACTCTTACGTGGCACTTGCCATTTCATCTTTTCTGCAGTCGCATTTGTGGCTGCAGAGGAGGCACAGGCAGGTGTTATAGGGGAGATGACTAAATGATAACTAGCTGTACATCTGGAAGATAAGCTTTCTGCTTTAATCCATTTCTACGGTCCAAAGAGAACCAGAAAATCAGGTTTTTAAAAAGTAGCCAGCACCCATAGTTGGAGTCACTGCCACGATAAGAGAAACTAGGATTATAGAGATTAGGTGAACAATCAATTGCTAGCAAATACGTTTGGCAATATTTGCTTCTTCAATATACACCAGTGGTGCACTGTGCACAACAGCGGTGCCCTAACCATGAAACACTGTGCGGGGGATGGGGGGGGAGAAATGATACCAATATGGCAGAGAGTATTGAGTTCAGTCAAGTAAGAGCACATGGAGACTTGTGTGGCATGGCCACTCATAACATGCAAGCTCCAAGGACAACCAGACTTTAAAAAAATGCTGTTCACAAGTTAAAAGAAGCACTTATTGTTAATTGTGTTTAATGCAAAGTACCTTGCCTTGATTAGGACATTTCAAGAAATAGGATAAAGGCTTTAATAAAAAACAATGCAGAGGCCAAAATTTGGGATAAATGAAAGTAGGCAATTGCTTACAGAAAGGCAGTAGGTACGCGGAATAGTTCACCAAACATGGGTTGACTGATCCTTACACGATCTGTCAAGGTTAAGAATATGAGAGGTATGCCAGCCGTAGGGTATGGGGTAATGATGGTATAACTTCTTGAGACACGTCCTCAATGTTTTTTCCTCTCACACCCTTTTGCGTGGGACCAGAGGCAAGACTCTCACATTAGCTTTGTGCAAACAATTCTCCAATGTAAACTAACTTCATTTCCCAGGAACAGGAAGAGACCTGCTTTTCCTCAACAAAAGTCCAAGCTGAAGCTTGTGCTGCTGAATTCATTCTATACTGTACCCCATAGATATTAGTCCCAACACATCTTTCTGTGGCAGTTTCTCCAAGCCAGGTTTTTTCTGTAGCCTATCACTATGGAATTCTAACATCTACTTACTGCCAATCTGCATATCACATTTTCCTAACTGAGAAGCTGACAGGTCTTGATCACAATCCTTTTATTAGCCAGCTTCCATCTGTCATTATAAGGAGAGCCCAGGCATAATCTTCACCAACCATCACATAACCGAAGTTCGCCATTTGCCCATTTCTCAGCAGCTACGTTTCCTAAATCTAGGTATCAAAGAAACACTGCAGTTCACACAGTCAGTGTTTATTCTAGTTGCGACCTTATGCCTCTACATAGTCCATTAGAATAATGTATGGTATTCAATCCTTAACGTTCTGACAGCCAAAAATACCATAAAAGATAAATACAAAAAAAAAAACTACAAGTTAAATGTGGCCTGCTACATCTTCACTGCAGGTCAGAATTTATGCAATTTCATGCAGATCCACAAATCAACCATTCCTCTCTTACAATTTATTGGGACTCAATCAAGCAACAGGCATTAAACAGCAACCAAAAACATGGCAGCTAAAAAAAAAAAAGAAAGATATATCATTGTTGCCAAACATAGACAACTGAATGGTGTATATATTATGACGCCTAAAAACATATGTGACCTATACCCTACAGAGACACAGTAACATTTCTCTTTCTTGGTGGGAGAGTAAATGTTTACTACTAGCATATCGAGTTAATTTTAATTGACTTCCTGATGTTACCCACATTTTAAGAGACTGTCCTGGACAGAAAAAGAGCTAGGGATGGATAATCTGCTAGTGTTAAGATGGCTATGCTTCCCAGGATCATGTACCAACTACAAAATTATCTATATACAATTCTTGCAGGGTTCTTTGTCGAGACCTGCTCAATGCTAAGGGACTTTCTTTAGGATGGGAGGGCAATGACTAAGTTCTACAAGTTGGCGTATGATGGGGCGGTGTATCTGGAGTTATACTACTGTACTGCACACTTGGCAGTTGTTAACGATTAGCTCCATGAGCTGCAAACTGATTCGACATATGCCACTGAGAGATGGATTATACAAGGGGCACATACTCTACATTTCTTAAATGATGGTATGGTGAATCCGATCCATTTTTCACACAATAGATCACACTTAACTACCTCAAGGTCCAGTCAGTGCTTTAGTTTATGAAAAGAAAAGAATGTTTATAAACATGAAATAATACTAGTGAAATCACAACGACAAACAAAAACCACAAAGTGCTAGCACCTTCGGACCTGATTGCAACTCAAAATTTCTTTGTAGCCCCACTGTGCTAGGTCCCAAGTTTTCCCTTGGCATTGAGCCAGGTGGCCAAAATGATCCCATGGATAGGATGCTTGAGTGGACTGTTAACTTAAGAAATTTTCACGTCTCTATAAGTCACAAGGACTTTTACTGACTGGATATAGCTACGGATACTAAACGAGAGCTTTACTTTGATGCACTGACTTGGGACCCACAGGATGCTCAAAATCAAAACAAATCAAGTTTTAGCATTAAAAATGTCTATACCTAAAAAAAAAAAAAACACCCCAACACGATTCCTAAGGGGTCAATTTATTTTTATTTTTAAATAGTGGGCTCCCTGTTGCTCCTGGGACGACTCCATACAGCACTACCTTAGTTGCTTAACAGCTCTGTTGATCCTGTGTGGGTTTCATGTAGCACACTCTTGGTTGCTTAACAGTGCTTCCAATCGTTTGGGTTTTGATGCCAGTAAGTTGAAACCCTATACCATGGGTACTCAAACATTTGCCCAGGGGCCACAAACTACGGTCTGTGGTGTGACCGAGGGCCGCACGCATTCCAGCAGGGTTGTGGTAGTGGGTCTGGGTGGGTCAGGTATTGTGTAAGGAGGTCTAACAAAAAAGTAAATAAACGGGCAAGCATTTATTTGCAGGTTAATAAATGCTTGCCCGTTTATTTAACATTTCTTTCTGAATATTAGTACTCAGCAACTAGACAGCAGCTGGAGCTGCTGTTCACCAGGGGGGCCGCATGTAAAGGTCAATAGGGCCGCAAGCGGCCCCGGGGCCATACGTTGAGTATCACTGCCCTTTACCCTACTTACCCTCATGGCACACATCAACAGTAAGTTCTTCCTTGATACGGTTCACAGTAAGTACCTGCATGTGTAACGACATCTACACTCTCTGCTAACCCCCATGCTTATTCACAACATTAGGTGCACTATGCTTCCACCACGTTGTTCAAACCATATTCAATATGTCCCATTTAGGCCAAGTTGCAAACCAAGCACTCTAAATAGCACACTAGAATCCAATACAAATCAGAGGACTTCACAACCTCACCAGAGGTATTGAAAGAGCAAAAAAAATAATTAAAAAAATAAGGTACATTCATTACCGTACTGACACCATATCTCAACAAACGTACCCAGACTCCAAAACTTGATGGAAATATCAGAACTGCTTAGAAACCAAACACCTGGACTACCAGATATGTTGTGATGCCATGCTAACTGTAACAGTGGGCCATAGGCGTGTCAAACAGCATAGCATCAGAGAGGCAGAAACAGGGAGCCTTGACAAACGAGATAAATGCAGATTTGCCTACCAGAAGGGGTTCTTTACTTCCATCACCGGCATCACAATTTCCCATCCAGGTGTCCCACTGCTTTGGCAGAAAGGCAGTAGGTTGTGGTGCCAGCAAAACAGAACAAGGAGAGTAGTCCCAAAATCACCAACCACTAAATTTGAACAAAGTATAGTTTTGGAAAAAGCTATGATCTGAAAGAAACACATAGTGATAGATTCCTTACCTTAGAATATCCCCAGGCGTCAGACTGGATCCGGAAAGTTTTCATCAGCAGTACCCCTGCGCGTCGGTAGGTGGCGTCGTGCGCGTCCGTCGTTGGCGTCGTGGTCGCGAGATGACGTCGCGGGCGCTGACGTCAGTTCTTTCTTTTTCCGCGCCAGCAAGCGCAGATCCGGGAAGAGCAGAAACCCCCAGTCAATTTTTGACTGACTTTTTGAGGCTTTTGTCTCTATTTTTTCATTGAGTCTTCGACTCCTGGTGCAGTTAGGATGCCCGGTTTTAAGTCCTGCGGGGATTGTCACCGCATGATGTCGGTGACGGACCCGCACCGTGTGTGTCTTTTTTGCCTGGGGCACGACCACCACCCCAAGTCGTGCCCCGACTTTCGGGCCATGGCGCCGAAGACTTTGCGGGAGCGGTCCCGAAAGTTGCTGGAAGCTCGGCAGTCAGCTCCGCGCCGTTCGAGGTCCCGGTCCTGTGGGAGGTCGAGGGACCGTGCGCGGAGTCATCACCACCGATCTTCGGGATCCAAGTCTTCGCACTCTGGGTCAGGTAAGACGAAGCACAAAAAGTCGAAGAAACGCCATCGTTCTCCGACTTCCCCTCACAGGTCGCGCAACGCGGCTGAGGGTGCGGGTGGTGCCTCCGCGGCTCCGGCTGAGCCTACGCAGTCGCCGCCCGACTACCAGCCCTTCCTGGGGTCGTCGGCGACTCCGGCCCAAATACAGGAATTCCTGTCGGCCATGGCTCGCCTCTTTGGGCTGTCAGGTCCCGCTGGTGCGCCTTCTGGCCCTGCGGTCCCGGCTGGGTGTCCTCGCCTTTCCACGCTGGCGGCTCCGTGTCCTCGCCTTTCCACGCCGGCGGCTCCGGTGTCGCTGTCGGCTCCGGCGCCGCAGGACACACTTGGATCCAGGCCTGGATCCCGGTCGACGCCGGCTGACCTTGTCACACCTCCACCGACGTCGACTCCACCGGCACCACTTCTGACGCCGCCCGCTCCTCGGGACGACGTCGACCTCAGTTTCAGCCCCGAAGTGGACGCGGCGTCGGCCCGGCGTCGATCGATGCCGTTCTCGACGTTGCTCGGGGATTTTTATCCCCATGTCCCTGCTCCTTATTTTAGACCTGTTGAACAGCCTGAGGAGCAAGGGAAGGACTGGGAGGGGTCTGAGGACCCTCTCGCAGCTGCTTGCGAGTCTGAACAGGACTGGGCTGAGGAATTGGGGGAAGCCAGTGGTCTGGATACCTCACCAGACCTTGGCATGCTGTCTCCTCCTACCGTGGCTACGGAGGAAGGCGCTAGTTATGCTGTGGTGTTGCGTAGGGCGGCCGAGGCCCTACACCTCGAGCTCCCTACTGTGGCCGTCAGGACTAACCTCCTGACAGGTGCTTCAGCCAGCAGCTACTTCTGCGGAGCCGCTGCTTCCATTCAATGAAGCCCTTTCTGACTGTGGATAGGAACGTGGCCCGACGCCCTTGCCCGGCTCCGGGTGACCCCATTTTCCTCTCCCAACATCCCACTCCCGAGAGCTTGGTTGTTCAAGCCTCTGCTTCCCCAACCGCCTTCCCTTCCGCCCCACCGGATAGGGAATCCAAGAAGCTGGATCAATTTGGTAAAAAGATTTTTTCTTCCACCAGCTCTGCGCTGCGGTCCGTGAACACTGCATGCCTCTTGGGCCGTTATTCCCACAAACTGTGGGATACGGTGGCGAACGTGCTGCCCCAGTGTCCGGAGGAGGCCCGGCCAGCTCTCTCCCAGTCTGTTGCAGAGGGGAGAGACGCAGCAAAGTTCATGATTCGTTGTGGCCTAGACACCGCCGACTCACTGGGCAGGTCGATTGCAACGACGGTGGCGGTTCGCCGTCACGCCTGGTTGAGGACCACTGGATTTTCGGGGGATGTCCAAAACACCCTTATGGACATGCCCTTTGATGGCCGTCGCCTCTTCGGCGACAAAGCAGACAGCGCGTTGGAGAGGTTTAAGGACTCACGGGCTACAGCCAAGTCCTTGGGACTCTCGGCAGTCCGCCCTCCTCCGCCTTCCGCTTTTCGCTCCTTTCGTGGCACAGGAAGGGGCGCCCCGCATCGTTCACAACAGAGCCACAGGCCTGCGCAGCAACAGTCCCAGTGCGGCCGCGGGTTCCGCCGTGGCGGATCAAGGGGCCAGCGGGCGGGTCAGTCCACCACCACCCCGGCCACCACTGCCTCCAAACCTTCCTAGGCCGAACTTTCAGGCCCATCAAACGCCAGTGGGCGGCAGGCTTCGCCATCACCTCCCCCACTGGCGCACCATCACTTCGGACAGGTGGGTTTTAGAGATAGTCCGGAGGGGCTACTCCCTCCCCTTCGAGACTACCCCTCCAGCCATGCCACCTCAGTACCACCGCATGTCGGGGGATCACTTGGCGCTTCTTCAGCAGGATGTTGCGGCCCTCTTGGCCAAGGGGGCCATCGAGTGTGTTCCGACGCCAGAAGTAGGTCGTGGTTGCTACTCCCACTACTTTCTGGTGCCCAAGAAGGACAAAGGCCTGCGTCCTATCTTAGACCTCCGGAACGTCAATCGCTTCCTCCGCATGGAGAAGTTCAAGATGCTCACTCTGGCTCAGGTCTTGTCTGCTCTCGATCCACAAGACTGGATGGTAGTGCTGGACTTGCAGGATGCCTATTTCCACATCCCCGTCCTGCGAGCCCACCGGCGTTATCTACGGTTCACGGTAGGCCACGAGCACTTTCAGTTCACTGTGCTCCCTTATGGCCTTACCAGCGCCCCTCGGGTGTTCACCAAGGTGATGGCGGTGGTCGCAGCTCATCTGCGCAGATCAGGGGTTTGTCTTTCCCTATCTGGACGACTGGTTGTTCAAGGCGGGCTCGCCCCAGGCAGTCGTCTCCCACCTCCAGACTGCGGCCGACCTCCTGCACTTGCTGGGGTTCTCCATCAATGTGCCGAAGTCGCACCTGATTCCCTCTCAGAAGCTCCTCTTTATCGGAGCGGTTCTGGACACGGCGCAGTTTCGGGTCTATCCTCCCGAACAGCGAGTCCGGGATATTCGGGCTCTGATTCCCATCTTTCATCCCTTGTCCCGGGTTTCGGTCAGAGTGACTCTGAGGCTGCTGGGCCTCATGGCCTCCTGCATCCTGCTGATCGATCATGCCAGATGGCATATGCGGGCTCTGCAGTGGGACCTGAAGTTCCAGTGGGCGCAGCATCAGGGGAACCTGTCCAATCATGTCCAGATCTCGGAGGGCACTGCACAACAGTTGCAGTGGTGGCTTACGAACCGGCATTGGGTCGACAGCAGATCCCTCTCCCTTCCCCAACCGGAGTTTACAGTGGTGACGGATGCGTCCCTCCTGGGATGGGGCGGCCACATGGGAGAGGTGGAGATCAGAGGCCTCTGGTCTCCGGCGGAGTCCCGGCTCCATATCAACCTTCTGGAGCTTCGGGCGATCCTGCTTGCACTGAAGGCATTCCTTCCCTCTGTCAAGGGGAGAGTAGTGCAGGTGTTCACAGACAACACCACCGCCATGTGGTACTGCAACAAACAAGGCGGGTGGGGTCGTGGACCCTCTGTCAGGAGGGTCTGCATCTCTGGACATTGCTGGAACATCAGGGCATGTCCCTGGTGGTTCAACACCTGGCAGGTTCTCTGAATGCCAGGGCGGACGAACTCAGCCGCAGGTGCATGCTCGATCACGAATGGCGTCTTCACTCGGAGGTGGTGCAAGGTCTCTTTCAGCAGTGGGGAGAGCCTTGGTTAGATCTATTCGCCACCGAAGAGAACACGCAATGTCATCAGTTCTACGCGTTGGAATTTCCAAGGCGGCACTCGCTCGGCGACGCTTTTCGTCGCGAGTGGAGTTGCGGTCTGTTGTACGCCTTTCTGCTTATACCACTTCTGCCCAGAGTGCTGAAGAAGGTCAGGCGCGACCGGGCACAAGTCGTCCTTGTGGCTCCGGACTGGCCTCGAAGAGTATGGTATCCCGAGCTACTCAGTATGAGCATCGATCCTCCGATCAGACTGCCTCTTCGGGAGGATCTTCTGTCGCAGCAGCACGGGACGGTCCTCCACCCGAACCTGTCCAGTCTCCACCTCTTTGCGTGGAGATTGAGCAGCGGCAGTTGATTCCTTTCGACTTGCCTCCTGAAGTTTGTGATGCCATTCTGGCAGCCAGGCGTCCCTCTACTAAAGTGGTATACGCCTGCAGGTGGAACAAGTTTGTGGCATGGTGCACAGCAAAGGCTGTGGATCCCCTTTCTGCCCCTCTTTCTGAGGTCCTACTGTTCCTTCTCTCTTTGGCCCGGCAGGGCTCTGCTCTGGGCAATATCAAGGGCTACCTTTCTGCAATTTCGGCCTTTCTCAGGCTACCTGATCAGCGCTCTCTTTTCAAGTCCCCTGTTGTAAATAGATTTCTCAAAGGCATTACACACCTTTTCCCTCCTATTCCTTTCGTGATGCCTCAGTGGGACTTGAATCTGGTTCTTACGTACTTGATGTGCGCTCCCTTTGAGCCTCTTCACAACTGTCCTCTTCGTCTCTTGACATTGAAGACTGCCTTCCTGGTGGCCATCACCTCCGCTAGGCGGGTGAGTGAGCTCCAGGCTCTTTCTTGTAAGCCTCCTTTCCTTTCAGTCCATCCGGACAAGGTGGTGCTCAGGCCCCGTCCTTCCTTTTTGCCAAAAGTGGTTACGGCCTTTCACATTGGGCAGACTATTACCTTGCCCACCTTCTTTCCGCCTCCGCATCCTTCCAGAGAGGAAGAGAGGCTCCACCGTCTGGACCCAAAACGTGCGCTCTCATTTTATCTCAACCACACACAGCAGTTCCGTTTGGATGACCAGCTCTTTTCTGGCTACGTTGGCACCGAGAAAGGTCGGGCGGTACACAAGAGGACTATCTCCCGCTGGGTCGTCTTGTGTATCTGAAAGAGACACGTTAGTGATAGATTCCTTACCTTAGAATATCCCCAGGCGTCAGGCTGGATCCGGAAAGTTTTGCGTAGCAGTACCCTTGCGCGTCGGTAGGCGGCGTCGTGCGGCTCCGCGTCCGTCGTCGGCGTCGTGATCGCCGGGATGACGTCGCGGGCAGTACTTAGGCGCCGCCCCTGCGCGCTGACGTCAGTTCTTCTTTTTCCGCGCCAGCAAGCGCAGATCCGGGAAGAGCAGTGCCCTGGTCAATTTTTGACCATACTTTTTGGTGATTTTTTCACTGTTTTTTCCAACTTAAAGGTGTCGTAGGGATGCCCGGCTTCAAGCGATGCGGCGCCTGTGCGCGGATGATGTCCGTCACCGACCCGCATTGGGAGTGTCTCTTCTGCCTCGGCCGAGGCCACGACACCGAGTCTTGTCCCGAATGCCAGGCCCTCAACCCGAAAGCTTTGCGAGAGCGGTCTCGAAAGCTCCTCGAGGCCCGGCATTCGGCTCCACGGAGGCCCCGGTCGCGTGAGAGGTCCAGGGGTCGCTCGCGGAGTGCACACCGGTCGTCGGCGTCGAAGTCTTCTTCGTCCGGTAAGTCTAAGCACAAGAAGTCCAAGAAGCATCGTCGCTCTCGGACTTCGCCTCGCCGGTCTCGCGACTCGGCTGAGGCCCCTCCCGGCACCGTCCCCGCGGCCCCGGACTTGCCTGTGGAGTCGCCCCCGCCATACCCGCCCTTCCCGGGTTCGGGGGCGGATCCGGCCAAGGTACAGGAGTTCCTGTCGGCCATGGCCCGCCTCTTCGGGCCTTCAGGCCCCTCCGGTGCGCCTTCGGGCCCCGCGGGCCCTGATGGGGTTGCTCCGGCGGCTCCGGCCCCGGCGTCGCCCGTGCCTCCAGCCTCGATCCCGGCTCCACAACCCCCATCGACGCCGGTCGACCTCACGACACCTCCGCCGGCGCCGATGTCTCCGGTGCCGTTCTCGACGCCGCCCTGGGCTCCGGGCGGCGTCGTCCCCCAGTTCCTTCCGGCTCCGGACATGGACCCGGAGCGACGTCGCTCGACGCCGGCTCCGGCGCCGATGGGACCTTGGGTCCCAAATGTCCCTCCTCCTCCTTATTTTGAACCAGAGGAGGACCAGGAGGACTGGGAGGGGTCTGATGACCCTCTGACGCGCAACTGTCAGTATGATGAGGACTGGACAGAGAGTCTAGGGAGGCCAGTGGTCTGGATACTTCCCCTGACACTGGCATGCTGTCTCCTCCCGTGGCTACGGAGGAGGGGGCCAATTTTGGTACGGTGTTGCGTAGGGCTGCTGGGGCCTTACGTCTCCAGCTCCCTACTTTGACGGTCAAGCCTAACATCTTGACAGAGGTGCTTCAGCCGGCAGCCTCCTCTGCGGAGACTGTGCTGCCGTTTAACGACGCCCTCACTGACGTTCTTTTGGGCGCCTGGTCCAAGCCCAACACAGGGGCTCCTGTGGATCGGAACGTGTCACGACGCCATCGCCCTGCTCCGGGCGACCCCTGTTTCTTTCTGTCCACCCCACTCCTGAGAGCTTGGTTGTCCAAGCCTCCGCTTCCCAAACCGCCTTCCCTACCGCTCCTCCGGATAGGGAATCCAAACGCCTGGATCAGTTTGGGAAGAAAGGTTTTTCTTCCTCCAGTGCTGGCTTGCGGTCCGTTAACACCGCTTGTCTTTTGGGCCGATATACCCACTCCCTGTGGGATTCGGTGGCGGATGTTTTGCCCCAGTGCCCTGAGGAGGTCCAGGCACTGCTTTCCTGCGCCATTGCGGAAGGAAGGGATGCGGCCAAATACACTATCCGTTGTGGCCTTGACACCGCCGACTCGCTGGGCAGGTCGATTGCAACGACGGTGGCGCTCCGACGCCACGCCTGGCTGAGAACCACTGGTTTTTCAGGGGATGTCCAGAATACTCTCATGGACATGCCCTTTGATGGAGTCGGTCTTTTTGGGTCCAAAGCAGACCATGCGTTGGAGCGCTTTAAGGACTCTCGGGCTACTGCCAAGTCCCTGGGCCTTACTGCTACACGCCCTCCGCTGCCTTCTGCTTTTCGCCCCTATCGTGGCCACGGTAGGGGCGCCCCTTCACGTCAGCAGCCCAGCCACCGGCCCGCGCAGCAGGCGTCTTCGCGTGGCCGAGGACGTGGATTCCGCCGTGGCGGATCGGGCAACCAGCGTGCGGGTCAGGCCACCACCTCCAACCCGTCCGCGGCCTCCAAGCCCTCCTAGTCCCTCCTTTCAGGTGCACGGCACGCCAGTAGGGGGCAGGGTCCGCCATCACCTTCCCCACTGGCGCACCATCACCTCGGACAGGTGGGTCTTGGACATTGTCCGAAGGGGCTACTCCCTCCACTTCGAGACCACCCCCAGCCATGCCACCTCAATTCCACCGCATGTCAGGGGATCACTTGGTGCTTCTACAGAAGGAAGTCACGGCCCTCTTGACCAAGAGGGCCATCGAGCATGTTCCGACCCCAGAAGTAGGGCGTGGTTGCTACTCCCACTACTTTCTGGTGCCCAAAAAGGACAAGGAGGACATGCGTCCTATCTTGGACCTCCGGAACGTCAATCGCTTCCTCCGGAAGGAGAAGTTCAAGATGCTCACCCTAGCTCAGGTCTTGACTGCCCTCGACCCTGGAGACTGGTTGGTAGCGTTGGACTTGCAGGACGCCTATTTCCACATCCCCGTCCTGCCGGCCCACCGGCGTTACCTTCGGTTCACGGTAGGCCCGAGCATTTTCAGTTCACCGTGCTCCCCTTTGGCCTTACCAGTGCCCCTCGGGTGTTCACGAAAGTGTTGGCGGTGGTCGCAGCTCATCTGCGCCGGGCAGGGGTTTCAGTCTTCCCCTACCTCGACGACTGGCTGCTGAAGGCGGGCTCGTCCCAGGCAGTCGTCTCCCACCTCCAGACTACGGCCGAACTCCTGCACTCGCTGGGGTTCTCCATCAATGTGCCGAAGTCGCATCTAATTCCTTCTCCACAGCTCCTTTTCATCGGAGCAGTTCTGGACACGACGCAGTTTCGGGCCTATCCTCCCGAACGGCGAGTCCGGGATATTCAGGCTATGATTCCGATCTTTCGGCCTTTATCCTGGGTTTCGGTACGGATGACCCTGAGGCTGCTGGGCCTCATGGCCTCCTGCATCCTGCTGGTCAATCATGCCAGATGGCATATGCGGGCTCTGCAGTGGGACCTGAAGTTCCAGTGGGCGCAGCACCAGGGCAACCTGTCCGATCACGTCCAGATCTCGGAGGGGACTGCAAAACAGTTGCAGTGGCGGCTCTCGAACCGGCAATGGGTCATGGGCAGATCCCTCTCCCTTCCCCAGCCAGAGCATACAGTTGTGACGGACGCGTCCCTTCTGGGATGGGGCGGTCACATGGGAGAGGCGGAGATCAGAGGCCTCTGGTCTCCGGCGGAGTCCCGGCTCCATATCAACCTTCTGGAGCTCCGGGCGATCCGGCTTGCACTCAAAGCATTCCTTCCCTCTGTCAAAGGGAAGGTAGTGCAGGTGTTCACAGACAACACCACCGCCATGTGGTACTGCAACAAACAGGGCGGGGTGGGGTCTTGGACCCTTTGTCAGGAGGCTCTGCGCCTCTGGACCTGGCTGGAACATCAGGGCATGTTCCTGATGGTTCAACACCTGGCAGGTTCTCTGAACGCCAGGGCGGACGAACTCAGCCGCAGGTGCATGATGGATCACGAATGGCGTCTTCACTCGGAAGTGGCGCAAGGACTCTTTCTACAGTGGGGAGAGCCTTGGTTAGATCTATTCGCCACCGAAGAGAACGCGCAATGTCATCAGTTCTGCGCGTTGGAATTTCCAAGGCGGCACTCGCTCGGCGACGCTTTTCGTCGCGAGTGGAGTTGCGGTCTGTTGTACGCCTTTACGCCTATACCACTTCTACCCAGAGTGTTGAAGAAGATTCGGCACGACCGGGCCCAAGTCATTCTTGTGGCTCCGGACTGGGCTCGAAGAGTTTGGTATCCCGAGCTACTCAATATGAGCATAGATCCCCGATCCGTCTGCCTCTTCGGGAGGATCTTCTGTCGCAGCAGCAGGGGACGGTCCTCCACCCGAATCTGTCCAGTCTACACCTGCTTGCGTGGAGATTGAGCGGCGGCAGTTGATTCCTTTCGACTTGCCTCCCGAAGTTTGTGATGTGATTCTGGCAGCCAGGCGTCCCTCCACTAAGGTGGTATACGCCTGCAGGTGGAACAAATTTGTGGCATGGTGCACAGCAAAGGCTGTGGATCCCCTTTCTGCCCCTCTTTCTGAGGTCCTTCTGTTCCTTCTCTCTCTGGCCCAACAGGGTTCTGCCCTGGGTACCATCAAGGGTTATCTTTGTGCTATCTCGGCCTTCCTCAGGCTCCCTGATCAGCCCTCCCTTTTCAAGTCCCCTGTTGTTAACAGGTTCTTAAAAGGCATTACTCTAATCTTCCCTCCTGTTCCGTTTGTAATGCCTCAGTGGGACTTGAACTTGGTTCTTACCTTTTAATGTGCGCTCCCTTTGAGCCTCTGCATAACTGTCCTCTTCGTCTTCTGACTCTGAAGACAGCCTTTCTGGTGGCCATCACCTCCGCTCGGCGGGTGAGTGAGCTCCAGGCTCTATCGTGCAAACCTCCCTTTCTGTCTGTTCATCCAGACAAGGTTGTTCTTCGGACGCGTCCGTCCTTCTTGCCAAAGGTGGTTACTGCTTTCCACATTGGGCAGACCATCACTTTGCCCACCTTCTTTCCGCCTCCGCATCCTTCCAGAGAGGAAGAGAGGCTCCACCGTCTGGACCCAAAACGTGCGCTCTCCTTCTATATCGACCGCACCAAACACTTCCGGGTGTATGACCAGCTCTTTGTTGGCTACGTGGGCGCCAAAAAGGTCGGGCGGTGCACAAGAGGACCGTCTCCCGCTGGGTTACCTTGTGCATCAAGACCTGCTATTCTTTGGCCAAGAAGGAGCCTCCTGTTGGGCTGCGTGCCCATTCCACCAGGGCAACGGCTGCTACCACGGCCTTGGGCCGCGGTGTTCCGCTGCCGGTTATCTGTCAGGCAGCTACGTGGGCCTCGCTGCACACGTTTACTAAGCATTACTGCCTTGACAGTCAGGTCCGGAGGGACGGCTTCTTTGGCCGTTCTGTCCTCCAGGACTTCCTTGTCTGATCTTTGTTCGCAGACCCACCACCGGGGTTGGTATTGCTGGGGTATCTATTCTAAGGTAAGGAATCTATCACTAACGTGTCTCTTTCAGATGCACAAGTTACTAACTTGTGTAACGATATATCTGTAAGAGACAGTAGTTAGTGATAGATTCCTACCGCCCCACCCATCCTCCCCGTTCTGCGAACTGATTTCTAGGGTTAAGGACATCCCTTTCAGGGCCCTAGTATTTTTCAGACACCTGTGTCAGCTTCTTGCATGGCTCTGCGTTCCTGGCGCGGAAAGTCGTGTACAGAACTGACGTCAGCGCGCAGGGGCGGCGCCTAAGTACTGCCCGCGACGTCATCCCAACGATCACGACGCCGACGACGGACGCGGAGCCGCACGACGCCGCCTACCGACGCGCAAGGGTACTGCTACGCAAAACTTTCCGGATCCAGCCTGACGCCTGGGGATATTCTAAGGTAAGGAATCTATCACTAACTACTGTCTCTTACAGATATATCGTTACACAAGTTAGTAACTTGTGCATCAATGCCTGTTACTCTTTGGCTAAAAAAGAACCTCCGGTGGGGCTGCGTGCTCATTCCACCAGAGCTACTGCAGCCACTACTGCATTGGGACGTGGTGTCCCCCTGCAAGACATCTGTCAGGCAGCCACGTGGGCCTCGCTGCACACGTTTACCAAGCATTACTGCCTGGACAGCCAAGTCCGGAGAGACGGCTTCTTTGGCCGTTCTGTTCTCCGTGACTTTCTGGTGTGATCTTGGTTCGCAGACCCACCACCGGGGTTGGTATTGCTGGGGTATCTATTCTAAGGTAAGGAATCTATCACTATGTGTTTCTTTCAGATGAACAAGTTACTTACCTTCGGTAACGATATATCTGTAAGAAACATTAGTAGTGATAGATTCCTTACCGCCCCACCCATCCTCCCCGTTCTGCGAACTGATTTCTAGGGTTAAGGTCATACCTTTCAGGGCCCTAGTTTCAATGCACCAGTGGTCAGTATCTTGCATGGCTCTGCGTTCCTGGCGCGGAAAGTCGTGTACAGAACTGACGTCAGCACGCGTGGGTGGCGTCTAAGTAGCGCCCGCGACGTCATCTCGGCGACCACAACGACGGACGCGGAGCCGCACGACGCCACCTACCGACGCGCAGGGGTACTGCTGACGAAAACTTTCCGGATCCAGTCTGACGCCTGGGGATATTCCAAGGTAAGGAATCTATCACTACTAATGTTTCTTACAGATATATCGTTACCGAAGGTAAGTAACTTGTTCATTAAGAATGTGCCAAAATAGAATTGTAACTGGCAAACGTCTGCAAAGAAGACAAAATGGAAGCTTGGCCTACACGCAAAAGTCCTGCAAATGGAGGTATGCAGGAAATATCTGAAAGAGACACGTTAGTGATAGATTCCTTACCTTAGAATATCCCCAGGCGTCAGGCTGGATCCGGAAAGTTTTGCGTAGCAGTACCCTTGCGCGTCGGTAGGCGGCGTCGTGCGGCTCCGCGTCCGTCGTCGGCGTCGTGATCGCCGGGATGACGTCGCGGGCAGTACTTAGGCGCCGCCCCTGCGCGCTGACGTCAGTTCTTCTTTTCCGCGCCAGCAAGCGCAGATCCGGGAAGAGCAGTGCCCTGGTCAATTTTTGACCATACTTTTTGGTGATTTTTTCACTGGTTTTTCCAACTTTAAGGTGTCGTAGGGATGCCCGGCTTCAAGCGATGCGGCGCCTGTGCGCGGATGATGTCCGTCACCGACCCGCATTGGGAGTGTCTCTTCTGCCTCGGCCGAGGCCACGACTCCGAGTCTTGTCCCGAATGCCAGGCCCTCAACCCGAAAGCTTTGCGAGAGCGGTCTCGAAAGCTCCTCGAGGCCCGGCATTCGGCTCCGCGGAAGCCCCGGTCGCGTGAGAGGTCCAGGGGTCGCTCGCGGAGTGCACACCGGTCGTCGACTTCTTCGTCCGGTAAGTCTAAGCACAAGAAGTCCAAGAAGCATCGTCGCTCTCGGACTTCGCCTCGCCGGTCTCGCGACTCGGCTGAGGCCCCTCCCGGCACCGTCCCCGCCCCGCGGCCCCGGACTTGCCTGTGGAGTCGCCCCCGTCATACCCGCCCTTCCCGGGTTCGGGGGCGGATCCGGCCAAGGTACAGGAGTTCCTGTCGGCCATGGCCCGCCTCTTCGGGCCTTCAGGCCCCTCCGGTGCGCCTTCGGGCCCCGCGGGCTCTGATGGGGTTGCTCCGGCGTCGCCGGCGGCTCCGGCCCCGGCGTCGCCCGAGCCTCCAGCCTCGATCCCGGCTCCGGCTTCGGCCCCGGCCTCGATCCCGGCTCCACAACCCCCATCGACGCCGGTCGACCTCACGACGCCGGCGCCGATGTCTCCGGTGCCGTTCTCGACGCCGCCCTGGGCTCCGGGCGGCGTCGTCCCCAGTTCCTTCCGGCTCCGGACATGGACCCGGAGCGACGTCGCTCGACGCCGGCTCCGGCGCCGATGGGACCTTGGGTCCCAAATGTCCCTCCTCCTCCTTATTTTGAACCAGAGGAGGACCAGGAGGACTGGGAGGGGTCTGATGACCCTCTGACACGCAACTGTCAGTATGATGAGGACTGGACAGAGAGTCTAGGGGAGGCCAGTGGTCTGGATACTTCTCCTGACACTGGCATGCTGTCTCCTCCCGTGGCTACGGAGGAGGGGGCCAATTTTGGTACGGTGTTGCGTAGGGCTGCTGGGGCCTTACGTCTCCAGCTCCCTACTTTGACGGTCAAGACTAACATCTTGACAGAGGTGCTTCAGCCGGCAGCCTCCTCTGCGGAGACTGTGCTGCCGTTTAACGACGCCCTCACTGACGTTCTTTTGGGCGCCTGGTCCAAGCCCAACACAGGGGCTCCTGTGGATCGGAACGTGTCACGACGCCATCGCCCCGCTCCGGGCGACCCCTGTTTCTTTCTGTCCACCCCACTCCTGAGAGCTTGGTTGTCCAAGCCTCCGCTTCCCAAACCGCCTTCCCTACCGCTCCTCCGGATAGGGAATCCAAACGCCTGGATCAGTTTGGGAAGAAAGGTTTTCTTCCTCCAGTGCTGGCTTGCGGTCCGTTAACACCGCTTGTCTTTTGGGCCGATATACCCACTCCTGTGGGATTCGGTGGCGGATGTTTTGCCCCAGTGCCCTGAGGAGGTCCAGGCACTGCTTTCCCGCGCCATTGCGGAAGGAAGGGATGCGGCCAAATACACTATCCGTTGTGGCCTTGACACCGCCGACTCGCTGGGCAGGTCGATTGCAACGACGGTGGCGCTCCGGCGCCACGCCTGGCTGAGAACCACTGGTTTTTCAGGGGATGTCCAGAATACTCTCATGGACATGCCCTTTGATGGAGTCGGTCTTTTTGGGTCCAAAGCAGACCATGCGCTGGAGCGCTTTAAGGACTCACGGGCTACTGCAAAGTCCCTGGGCCTTTCTGCTACACGCCCTCCGCTGCCTTCTGCTTTTCGCCCCTATCGTGGCCACGGTAGGGGCGCCCTTCACGTCAGCAGCCCAGCCACCGGCCCGCGCAGCAGGCGTCTTCGCGTGGCCGAGGACGTGGATTCCGCCGTGGCGGATCGGGCAACCAGCGTGCGGGTCAGGCCACCACCTCCAACCCGTCCGCGGCCTCCAAGCCCTCCTAGTCCCTCCTTTCAGGTGCACGGCACGCCAGTAGAGGGCAGGGTCCGCCATCACCTTCCCCACTGGCGCACCATCACCTCGGACAGGTGGGTCTTGGACATTGTCCGAAGGGGCTACTCCTCCCCTTCGAGACCACCCCCAGCCATGCCACCTCAATTCCACCGCATGTCAGGGGATCACTTGGTGCTTCTACGGAAGGAAGTCACGGCCCTCTTGACCAAGTGGGCCATCGAGCATGTTCCGACCCCAGAAGTAGGGCGTGGTTGCTACTCCCACTACTTTCTGGTGCCCAAAAGGACAAGGAGGACATGCGTCCTATCTTGGACCTCCGGAACGTCAATCGCTTCCTCCGGAAGGAGCAGTTCAAGATGCTCACCCTAGCTCAGGTCTTGACTGCCCTCGACCCTGGAGACTGGTTGGTAGCGTTGGACTTGCAGGACGCGTATTTCCACATCCCCGTCCTGCCGGCCCACCGGCGTTACCTTCGGTTCACGGTAGGCCCCGAGCATTTTCAGTTCACCGTGCTCCCCTTTGGCCTTACCAGTGCCCCTCGGGTGTTCACGAAAGTGATGGCGGTGGTCGCAGCTCATCTGCGCCGGGCAGGGGTTTCAGTCTTCCCCTACCTCGACGACTGGCTGCTGAAGGCGGGCTCGTCCCAGGCAGTCGTCTCCCACCTCCAGACTACGGCCGAACTCCTGCACTCGCTGGGGTTCTCCATCAATGTGCCGAAGTCGCATCTAATTCCTTCTCCACAGCTCCTTTTCATCGGAGCAGTTCTGGACACGACGCAGTTTCGGGCCTTTCCTCCCGAACGGCGAGTCCGGGATATTCAGGCTATGATTCCGATCTTTCGGCCTTTATCCTGGGTTTCGGCACGGATGACCCTGAGGCTGCTGGGCCTCATGGCCTCCTGCATCCTGCTGGTCAATCATGCCAGATGGCATATGCGGGCTCTGCAGTGGGACCTGAAGTTCCAGTGGGCGCAGCACCAGGGCAACCTGTCCGATCACGTCCAGATCTCGGAGGGGACTGCAAAACAGTTGCAGTGGTGGCTCTCGAACCGGCAATGGGTCATGGGCAGATCCCTCTCCCTTCCCCAGCCAGAGCATACAGTTGTGACGGACGCGTCCCTTCTGGGATGGGGCGGTCACATGGGAGAGGCGGAGATCAGAGGCCTCTGGTCTCCGGCGGAGTCCCGGCTCCATATCAACCTTCTGGAGCTCCGGGCGATCCGGCTTGCACTCAAGGCATTCCTTCCCTCTGTCAAAGGGAAGGTAGTGCAGGTGTTCACAGACAACACCACCGCCATGTGGTACTGCAACAAACAGGGCGGGGTGGGGTCTTGGACCCTTTGTCAGGAGGCTCTGCGCCTCTGGACATGGCTGGAACATCAGGGCATGTTCCTGATGGTTCAACACCTGGCAGGTTCTCTGAACGCCAGGGCGGACGAACTCAGCCGCAGGTGCATGATGGATCACGAATGGCGTCTTCACTCGGAAGTGGCGCAAGGACTCTTTCTACAGTGGGGAGAGCCTTGGTTAGATCTATTCGCCACCGAAGAGAACGCGCAATGTCATCAGTTCTGCGCGTTGGAATTTCCAAGGCGGCACTCGCTCGGCGACGCTTTTCGTCGCGAGTGGAGTTGCGGTCTGTTGTACGCCTTTCCGCCTATAACACTTCTACCCAGAGTGTTGAAGAAGATTCGGCACGACCGGGCCCAAGTCATTCTTGTGGCTCCGGACTGGGCTCGAAGAGTTTGGTATCCCGAGCTACTCAATATGAGCATAGATCCCCGATCCGTCTGCCTCTTCGGGAGGATCTTCTGTCGCAGCAGCAGGGGACGGTCCTCCACCCGAACCTGTCCAGTCTACACCTGCTTGCGTGGAGATTGAGCGGCGGCAGTTGATTCCTTTCGACTTGCCTCCCGAAGTTTGTGATGTGATTCTGGCAGCCAGGCGTCCCTCCACTAAGGTGGTATACGCCTGCAGGTGGAACAAATTTGTGGCATGGTGCACAGCAAAGGCTGTGGATCCCCTTTCTGCCCCTCTTTCTGAGGTCCTTCTGTTCCTTCTCTCTCTGGCCCAACAGGGTTCTGCCCTGGGTACCATCAAGGGTTATCTTTGTGCTATCTCGGCCTTCCTCAGGCTCCCTGATCAGCCCTCCTTTTCAAGTCCCCTGTTGTTAACAGGTTCTTAAAAGGCATTACTCACCTCTTCCCTCCTGTTCCGTTTGTAATGCCTCAGTGGGACTTGAACTTGGTTCTTACCTTTTAATGTGCGCTCCCTTTGAGCCTCTGCATAACTGTCCTCTTCGTCTTCTGACTCTGAAGACAGCCTTTCTGGTGGCCATCACCTCCGCTCGGCGGGTGAGTGAGCTCCAGGCTCTATCTTGCAAACCTCCCTTTCTGTCTGTTCATCCAGACAAGGTTGTTCTTCGGACGCGTCCGTCCTTCTTGCCAAAGGTGGTTACTGCTTTCCACATTGGGCAGACCATCACTTTGCCCACCTTCTTTCCGCCTCCGCATCCTTCCAGAGAGGAAGAGAGGCTCCACCGTCTGGACCCAAAACGTGCGCTCTCTTTCTATATTGACCGCACAAAACACTTCCGGGTGGATGACCAGCTCTTTGTTGGCTACGTGGGCGCCAAAAAGGTCGGGCGGTGCACAAGAGGACCATCTCCCGCTGGGTTACCTTGTGCATCAAGACCTGCTATTCTTTGGCTAAGAAGGAGCCTCCTGTTGGGCTGCGTGCCCATTCCACCAGGGCAACGGCTGCTACCACGGCCTTGGGCCGCGGTGTTCCGCTGCCGGTTATCTGTCAGGCAGCTACGTGGGCCTCGCTGCACACGTTTACAAAGCATTACTGCCTTGACAGTCAGGTCCGGAGGGACGGCTTCTTTGGCCGTTCTGTCCTCCAGGACTTCCTTGTCTGATCTTTGTTCGCAGACCCACCACCGGGGTTGGTATTGCTGGGGTATCTATTCTAAGGTAAGGAATCTATCACTAACGTGTCTCTTTCAGATGCACAAGTTACTAACTTGTGTAACGATATATCTGTAAGAGACAGTAGTTAGTGATAGATTCCTTACCGCCCACCCATCCTCCCCGTTCTGCGAACTGATTTCTAGGGTTAAGGACATCCCTTTCAGGGCCCTAGTATTTTTCAGACACCTGTGTCAGCTTCTTGCATGGCTCTGCGTTCCTGGCGCGGAAAGTCGTGTACAGAACTGACGTCAGCGCGCAGGGGCGGCGCCTAAGTACTGCCCGCGACGTCATCCCGGCGATCACGACGCCGACGACGGACGCGGAGCCGCACGACGCCGCCTACCGACGCGCAAGGGTACTGCTACGCAAAACTTTCCGGATCCAGCCTGACGCCTGGGGATATTCTAAGGTAAGGAATCTATCACTAACTACTGTCTCTTACAGATATATCGTTACACAAGTTAGTAACTTGTGCATTACTCAGTTACAGCGTTTATCAGTCACGTGAGCAGCCTTGGGTAAATGTGAATTTATTTTTAAAGTACTGTACGTTTGAATAGAAGGAGAACCACATTATCATTCCGTCATACTGAAACCTCGTTTACGTCCTAGTCTTTCATTTCACATAAGAGCGCACTCTGGGACTTGTAGTCAAATGAACCCGCTGGCCTGCCTTATTTGAAAACCATGAATTGAAAGGTGGGTACGAGACCTGAAATGTTATGTCTTGGTGACATGGAGTCACGTGGTTCCCCCACTTGACACGTTTTTAGCAATGCGTGTGCTGGTTACCTTTAAAGTACTTTATGCTTGTAAGTAAAGTAACAGAACTTTAAAAACTGAAGCATACGATGTAGTCAAGTACACAATCCAAATACACATGCTGTATGATAAAGTGAAACTGTAAAGTGCATGAAGTAAGTACAGGAGAATGTAATAGTACTTTGCAGTGTGCACTGCAGAGTACATGCAGGGTGTTGGTACTGGGAAATGTGAAGCAAAGAGAGCACTCAGGCGAAAACTGATGTGAAGTGTTAAATACAGTGCGGGATAGAAATGTACAGTTCAGTGAAGCGTGGAGTACACGCAAATGGTAATGCTGTGTGAAACGCTTTGCTTCTGCGAAACAACGCATGACGCTAGTGCAATAAAATGTACACATGCAGGTGAGTTTCATGCAGCGGGTCACACAAGTGTATAGTAACATTACAAAGTCTACAAGAGCTGATCAGATGCTGTCGCCTGCTGTTGTGTAGTGTAATTAATAGTTATGTTAAGTGAGCTTGGGATGCGCGTGCAGCAATGCAGAGTTGTTAAGAGCATAGTGTGAACGGTATGCAAGTGCGTAAATATTAGAAAAGTAAGATACAGGTATGTCCTGTTGTGGAATGTAGAGCAGAACACAAGCTGGTGCATAACCTAGTGAAGTACATCAAATCAAGAGTGTTCTAAAATGAAGAGTGTGCAGTGCACTCCGATGTTCATACAGACCTGAGAATAGTATCATGCGTTGCACGTGAGAATACACAGGGTTGTGAAAAGTTTAGTTCAAAACACATGCAGTTGTTAAGTGTACATTGCAGGGCAGTGCAGTTGCGCGTTACGAGAACTTAAGTGTTGTATGGTGCAAGTTGTACAGTGCAAAGTTCCCAGACAGTGAGGTGAAGCTTAGTGTAGGCCCGTGCACATGTGTACAGCAGGGCAATGCAGTCGCACGTGAACTGTAGAGTGCACTGTTCTGCAGTCCTATGAGCAGTCGGATACCCTGTGATTTCGTTGCGTTATGATGAAAAGTACAAGGTGCCTTGTACGCCTGAAGGAATGATGCAATGATAAAAATTAAAAGTTCAGAAGTCCCCTAAAGTACCAAGCATGAGTAAGTGTACCCGAGCTGTGAAGAGGCAAGCACTGAGTGAGTGCAACCTACCCCAAGTGACGGTGGCTGCCTTGTTCGTTCACTCAGTGCCAACAGCATCCCCTGACAGCAGGACAGGGGCACTATCCATCTGGTGCCCACGGGGGTGGGCACTCTGTTAGCGGCCAGGGGTCGAATCTTTACGCAGTTGCATACCGTTCACACTATGGTCTTAACATCGCTGCACACGCATCCCAAGCTCACTTAACATAACTATTAGTTACACTACACAAGAGCGGCCAGGGGTCTCCTGTACCCTTCTGCCCAGGACCCGCCAGTGCTGGAGCCGGCAGCCTTGCAGCTGTGGGTGGGAGTGTGGTAATGCTGGGCGCGGCCGGTAGCTTCCCTTCCTCCCTCTGCCGCTCCGATTGGGATCTTCTGGGGGAGGGGGGGTGGAGGATGTAAGCAAAGCACGTAGTCGTGCTTAATGTAGGGAATATTCTTTAAATTAAAAAAAGTACACGTACTGTGTAACAACTAAGTAAAAGGGCCAGTAGCCATGGGAGGTTCCAAATGACGACATGGCACTACTAAGGAGGGACTAACAAGCCTCATAATGAATCCGAAGACAGCATTTACAAAGGACAAACACACAAGCCAATGAAAAATAAGGGCGGGGGAGTGGGCGGAGCTTCCTTCACGTACTGAACTACCCCAGATCTTCCCTAGAGCAGCGCTTGCGCGCTGACTCTAGGCTCGACCCAAAAAGAGCTCGCAAAACCCCGTTTTCAGAGATCCTGATACCATCGATGTCAATCTTCTTTCCTGGAACATAACTGGCGTAAAAAGGAACTTGGAGTCACTCTTGCAGGCCATCAAGGTAATAAAGTGGTGAAAGCAGCCGTTCAAGAAACCTGTGAAATGGAGGACTGGGGGTTGCCTGACTGTTATTTTTCGTTTCAAAGCAATTAAGGGGCATTTTAGGAGACCTGCTGGGGCCTAGCCTTCTTGGTTTCTTCTATACATGATGTTTTGGAAGCTGTGCCAAGATGGCCGCCTGGTAGGAGCTCAGGACCAGAGCTCCCGGGTTTGGGGATCACCAAATTGGTGAATAACCCCCGCTAACCCAGCCATCCACCCCGCATCAACAGTCAATTACATTACTTGGCTAACTACGATTTCGATTTTCTACGTTGAGCCGCTTACCTGCAGCGGGGACTGCTGGAAGGCCTGCTGTATCGGAGTGCAACTCGCTCGCCCCTGTTTCCTCCTTGACGACTACGGAGGGCTGCAATTTCGAAGGGGCTACAGGCCACCTTCTGAGAGGAATCGACCGCATCTACATCGACGACAAAGATGGATTTCGCCGCTGCTGACGGGACACTCTAGCCCCCGACGAGACCTAGGAGGGCTGGAGCTGTGTTGTGGCTGCGGGTCTGTGAGGAATCGACCGCATTTGCATCGTGGACAAAGACGGATCTCACCGCTACTGACGGGGCACTCAAGCCCCAGCTGAGACCTAGGAGGGCTGAAGCTGCGTTGTGGCTGCGGGACAAACCGATGTGGAGCCATCCTCCTCGGACTCTGCAAGCTCGCCTCTGCTGGACTGGAGCTTTCGCATCCTTGGTGGGCCGAGACAGTAAGAGAGGGAGTCCGGATGACTCAGAGAAACAGTGAACTCGTATGACTCCGGCATCGACAACCCAGACTCGACGGGCTCGCCTCTGCTGTCGAGGTGAGATGGGTGCTTCCGCCCGAATATGCTGAAGCCCTTGATCTGGCTGGCCCAAACTTCTGTTGTTTGAGACTGGCAAACAATTTTCTGTTAAGGCGCTGCAGGAGAGATATTTCAGTGGCATCTCATTCTAAGATGGGACAAGTACCATTATTTTAGTGGCATCTCTTTCTAAGGGGTGGCCTCCCTGGGAGCTAAGTGAACCCTTTTACGTGGAACATGACTGGGTACCAATATTTCAGTGGCATCTCATGCTAAGCTGGGACATGTACGATTATTTTAGTGGCATCTCTTTCTAAGGGCTGCCCTTCCTGGGAGCTAAGTGAACCCTTTTCGTGGAACATGTCTGGGTTCTACCATTGAGATGGGGGGACGTGGGGGATGTGCTCGGTATGACTATTCAGACTAATGTGGGACAGCCTTCTCCCTGCTGGATCATGCTTTTGTGATGTGGCTTTCAACTTCTTGGTGCTCAGACATTTTGTGAAGACCACTCCCCCCCAGTCATGTTATCATCCTCGCAATCACTTCTTATTTATCGTTGCTTACCTCACCCTAACCAGGAGACCCTGATCTCTTGAGTGAGCCTAGAGCTCCATCCTGTAGCCACAAGTAGAACTTCAGGATTCCTTGTTCTTTATGGCTTCTGCTACAGGTCCTTGGATCTACACTGCCTGTTTGTCTGATTAGGCTGAGTGCTCCATCAGGGAACCTAAATAGGACACGAAAGCGTACTTTCTTATACTGGTCTGTGGAATGACATTGCCTTTTGATACCAACAGCGTTACTAGAAAACAACCTAATCCAGTTTTTGGCATTTCCCTCACTACTTAGTTCAGCTATACACCGCATCAAGACGCAAATGCACAACCAACTTCTCCTCCAACCGATTCTTTAGAGCCAGAATCTCTCAGTCATTAACTATGCCTCCGCCATATACCACCAGGAACTCTAAACTCGCTCGCCACGGACCAAACTCATGGTCCATAAATTACCCAGAAAACCTGACCAGTAATGCTAAAAAGAACTTAAAGCACAGAACCTTAAAACAGCACCCAGAAACACTTATTGTTGACAACTACCACACCGCTACTAATGGCGAGACGAAAACTAACTTCATCTTTTACACAAAACGCCCAACTAAGTGGAAAAACACCTTCCTTCTTCATTTTCTAGTCACCAAATCGGTTAATATTCCCTATGGCGAAAAAATCTCCACAACTGTCTCCCCTACCTTTAAAGGAGAACTGACAATTTCCATTTTCAAAACAGGAAACATTCTCATTCAGGCCTCGGACCCGCACCTCACCACTTTTGATCGGCACTTCCCAACGCTACTCTCCTCTATAACTCATCAGTGCCTTCAAACCCAATCTCCCTTACCGCCTCTCACCCTGACAAAAAACCCTGAACCAACCCAATCTCCCTCACCAGACGACCCACGATACAACTCATGGACATCCACCATCACTAACTATAATCTCACTACCCCTATCATCACACTCCGCCGGCAAAAACCCACTACAATGACTGCTGACACTGACCCCCCTCAAACCGCGGCACACTCAACCCCCCCTGACCCACCACCTCAGGCACAAACCACCCCCACTTCCAATCCTACTGCCAATCCCTTGGACACAGACTTCCCCCTAAACATAGCACACTCCTCTCCCTTGGACCCAAGACCCACTACACCTAGACCCAACCTCTTGACTAGAAGCAACAACGACCCCTCGCCTCACGTCCAATCTATCCCTACTCCTAATCCTAATGCTACCTTAGGGCCACCCTCTCCTCTGAACTCCCCTAAACCTACTGCTTCCTCTTGCTCTACGTCCAGGGCACAGGATACTACCTGTGGACCCCCCCTTTTACATACTCAAAGGTATACCCCTCAACCGCTGCTTATGATCCCTGACGCCATCCTTACCATTTACACTACTCCTTTGGAGCCGATAACTGAGCTTAAGCAGGGGTCCATCTCCCCTTGCAAAAGCTGTATGGAGAAGGGGCATCTCCCTGCACCTTATCCTGGACGGTCACCTGATGGTGACAGTCTTCGGCGGATTGAGGAACAACTGGCCGAACTGAAGCGGGACCTCCTTACTGTAAATGACAACCTCCAGATCCTCCTACAATGCTCAATAAAGAATGAAAAGTTCCTCACACCATATCCGCCAGCGGGATCGGATCTGCCCTCGCACCCTGCAACTATTTTAAATGGTGGAATGGAAAGGTCCTCTGTTACCTGCCCGAGTTACCCTCGCGGGCCCGCTCCCCCTCCTCCCTACCTCCACTCCAGTCCCTGTAGTTTACAGCCGCAGTGGTCTGAGGTTGACACGCTCGCACTCTCACTATCTTATGAGGACTACGCAGTCTCGCCTAGCTCCATACCTACTATCTCCTCTGATCCTGATAGAGAACCGTGTTAACTTGAGATCCTTGAATAAGGATAACTTACTTCAGGTAGTCACTTCGCACCTAGTGGAAGCAACTACAGATTCTCATATCAAATCGATGCTTCTCAACTGCAGATCAGCAGTGAAGCACGCAGCAGATATCTCCGAACTCATCTTATCACAAGAATTAGACCTCCTGATTCTTACGGAAACGTGGCTCAATGACTCTTCCTCCCCAATACTTGACATTTTAATTCCTCCTGGCTATGACATTGTCAGATGTGATAGGGCTATTAAAGCTGGGGGGATTGCGTGCATCCATCGGTCCAGCCTCGTTTTGAAGCAGACTCATAAGGACTTGATGTCCTCCTGTGAGCTACTTGTCGCTGAAATTTGGAACAAGGGCAAGATTGTCTGTGTGCTTCACTCGATCTACCATCCTCCTGGGGACACCAACTTACTCTTCGTAGAACAATTAATGGAATCCATCTCTGCCAGCTCAGCCCTCCATCCTAATCGCATCTTCCTCGGTGACTTCAACCTTCACTGGAATGACTCTAATGATCCAGTAGTCTGCTCTCTTAAGACTTTCCTCTCCGACCTCAACTATATACAGGCCTGCAACGGTCCTACCCACTGCATGGGCGCTACCCTTGACCTCATCATAGCTAGAGAGCACATTATTCAGCTAGATGACATAGTACCGTGTGATTGGTCGGATCATCTCCAAATCTCCTTTCGCATTCAGGAGAAGGTATTGCTTAGACAAGGGCAACCACTCAAAAACAAGCAATTGTCTCGTAATCTGAGAGATATCAACATCTCTAACCTTTCCATCTTGAGCAAGAATTTGCTTGAACCTCCAACTACCATGAATAATTTGGAAGAGTTGACAGATCATTACTTCAACACAATGTCTAATATTCTCGACTCTGCAGCCCCGAAGCTACTTAAAAGGATTCCCTGCAAACAATCCAAACCTTGGTTCAGTGGTACCCTTAATGACGAACGTCGCAATCTGAGGCTCTCTGAGAGACGTTGGAGAAATGCCCCCTCCACTTCTAGCCTCGAACAGTTAAGAAAGATGAGAAGCTCTTACAACAAACACATTCGCATCGCTAAATCAGAACATTTCAGAGATCAGCTTGACAGCTCTAAAAACCGTCCCAGGAAACTGTTTGATATCATCAAACAACAGGCTAATCCTATTCCAGCAATCAAAATCGCTGGACCCAGTGAGGAGGACTTCTCAGCGCACTTCGCTGAAAAGTCTAGAAGTATTGAGCGGGAACTGCAACGGGCCGCTGAGAATTTGTTGTCTGAGTTCCGAGGGTTTGCCTGTTCACACGGCAGTATGTGCTCCGCTTTACCTCACAGATTACACACCCAAAAACAATGCCTGCTGGAATACCTTCCGACCTCCAGACTTGGAGGAGCTGTCACTCTCCCTGGCTTCTCTGAAACCTACCAACCATTTCAAGGACCCACTCCCCGCCAAGCTGCTCAAAGACCTCAACTTGGCAGTTCTGCCTCTCTGGTCCAGGATCATCCAACAATCTCTCTTACAGGGGAGGATTCCCGACTGCCTTAAAATGGGGCATGTCACACCCATCCCCAAGAAGCCCAATGCAGACCTAACAGATCCCAGTAACTTCCGGCCAATCACCAACATCATGTCTTTAGCGAAATTGCTCGAGAAATCTGTTCACACACAGTTCTGCGACCACATTGAGAAATTTCAGCTCCTAGACCAACATCAATCAGGCTTTAGATCAGGTCATTTAAGTTAATGGGGAAACATTGGCTCCTGTGGAATAATAATACAGTATTTCTAATGTAATTCTGCACAATGGCAATATACAGGGTTAGTAGGATGTCAAAAAGAAAGCTGGCCACTGACACTGAAGGAATAGTCAATGTGAATTTTTTTTTCGTTTATATAATAAATAAATGAAATAAACAATATATACATAGGGCTTGAGAATCACAATATGATTATACAACAAACAATGATTACAAATAGTGAACGGTATCCCAGTGAAAAAAACATTGGAACCTAAACTAATAGTGACATAATACGTGACATATGTACAAGGTTTCACTTGAAAACATTTTGGCGACCATTAAATAAATCAAAATCAGTTGGACAACACTTTATACAATCATAAGTGTTTGATAATAGTTCGCCTTTGTTAATTGTCGACGACGTTTCATCCCTATCTGAAGTACAGGGTCTCTTCAGGACCTAAAGGATGTAGGGACACCTGAGGGGAGGCCTGCACTGCCTAATGTGAAAAGCAGTGTCACCGTGAAATAAGTGAAGAAAAAACTCACAGGGACCCGGCCGGGCACCCTTGTGAGGGTAGTGTTAGGCAGAAAGGATGGCAGGGCCTGGATATCTCAGCGTTACTCGGGGCACTTGATATTCTCAAGGTACAGGAACCATGTGGGTTTCTCTGGCTGATCAGCAGAATAGCCGATCTAAGCTGCAGGCGATTGCTTCGTATATGGGCAATGAACGCCAAGGAATTAACAGGTGGAGCTCTTGGATAAGCTGAATTAGCCGGTGTATTTCCCCCGAGTGCTGCTGGAACAGTGGAGCGTCCGTCTCCCTGTTTGGTGCGATAACAGATCAGGTCATAGCACAGAAACAGCGCTAACTCACATTGTTGATGATGCATTGAGAGCTCTGGACCAAGATACACCCTGTCTGCTAATCCTTCTGGACTTGACCTCTGCGTTTGACACTATCAAACATGATAACCTGATTAACCTTCTTCAGTACAGGATGGGGCTATCGGGCCCTGTCCTAAATTGGTTCTCCTCTTTCCTGCATAACCGAACACAAAGAATCAAAGTCAACCAATCTTTGGCGGCCAGCACTTCAGTCTCTATTGGGGTGCCTCAAGGTTCTGCACTTTCGCCCACGCTCTTCAACCTATTCATGGAACCTCTAACTGCCATTCTAAATGACTCAAACATTCAGTACCACATGTACGCGGATGACACTCAACTGTATTTGAAGATCTCCTCTCCAGATGACATTAAAACTCTTAATGGAGCGCTTCAAAAAACTCAACAATGGCTAACACATAACCACCTATTACTTAACTCTCTCAAAACTGAATTTCTCCTGATTTCCCCACGCAACCACGAGGCTCCCATGCATAACTGGATCAAAAAAATCTCAGCACTCAACTGCACCCCGCATTTGGTGGACTCCGCCTGCTCTTTAGGGGTCACCCTAGACAAATTTCTAAACATGCAAGGTCACATCAATGCAACCATTAAGAGTGCCAACCATCAGCTCAACACTCTTAGGAAAATCAAACCATTCCTACCTCCCGAAGACATGCAATCAGCAGTCCAATCCTTAGTTATCTCACGAGTAGAATATGGATTGGTGACCCTAGCTGGTCTTCCTAAATCTAGGTTAGCGCCGCTAAGAGCTACTCTGAACGCCTCTGCCAGACTAATCACAGGTTCAAGAAAGCATGATCATATCACACCTGACTTAATCCAGCTTAACTGGCTCCCCATTGAAGCTAGGATCCGCTTCAAGATAGCCTGCCTGACACATAAAGCAATACATTTCAATAGCCCCGTTTACCTGGCAAAAAAACTTGAGCTCTCCGGATCCAGAAGAAACTTAAGAAGCTCCAATACCCTACTACTGAAACCACCGAAATTCAATAAAAAAAGAACTTATAATCGCACCTTCTCAGGGCTGGCTCCAAGAATTTGGAATGCCCTACCAACAGAGATCAGAGCCAACCCTTCGACTGCCTCATTCAAGAAACAGGTCAAATGGCTACTATTGGAAGAACTGCATCAGCAATAGCCTCCATGTCATCTGCTAGTCAATTACCATGCATTCTCGACAAGCATTTTTACTTTGATGTGTTGAAATGTATGCTTGACAATTTACTTTCACTTTGTTTGTAACTCGTGCTTGACAATCATTTTTACTTGGGGTTTAAAACGTATCTCATCTGTCTTTGAAGTAAGGCGATGATGAAACTGTTCGGCCTCATCTGGGTGGGCTGTTTACTGTTTGTTCATTTTCTACCTACTCTTCCTCTAGCGCCCTCATTTATTTTATGCCTCAGATTCCTCTCATGTTGCCTTATTGGGTGTGCTTGGGTGTTTTATTGTATGCTTAACAATTTACTTTCACTTTATGTTTGAAACTTGTGCTTGACAATCATTTCTACTGGGGGTTTAAAACTTATCTCGTTTGTCTTTGAAGTAAGTCGATGATGAAACTGCTCGGCCTCATCTAGGTGGGCTGTTACCTGTTTGTTCACTTGCTTTTTTGTAAGTGTATTTATATTGTCTCTGTACGTATACGTCAGCTTTCCTCTTTGTACAGCGCTCTGATACCCGGTTGGGTCTTGTTCGCGCTTTATAAAACTTTTCAAATAAATAATAAATGTCCTACCCAGTGGTTCTCCTGATTTTTTAGTAGTATTCGTATCTGGGCTTCCTACTATTATGACATGTAGGGTCGGCAAAATGGGATGCCCTGATCGGAGCCAAGGAGACTATACGGGGTCCCCTGACCTGATTCTTATTAACACATTTTCCCCCGAAACATAGTAAAAAAAATATGCTATTCCGGGAATTGGCACTTTTGCTGGGCCAGACCCAAGTGCTTTATCCTTTTGTGCTTTTTTTTTTAATGGGCGATTTAAATTAAAAAAAATCCTCCTAGGCAGACAGGGGACTCTATCCAAAGGGACAAAGGTACGGCACTGAATATTCGCTGTCAGGTCCTGGGGACTCAGAGAGGGGATAGGTCTGACAGGCACTTGGAGATCCTACTTAACTGTTGCAATATGACCATAATAAATGGTAAGTGTCCATGAATCAGCCGGCTCGGCCGACGTTTGATAATGGAAGGGTGTAGGAGACTGACTTAGTGTATGGGGCACACATATTTAAGTGATGCACCTTGCACTAATCCAGGCAACCCTTATAGTGATTTTAGTCGTCTTTGATAACCATAGAAAGCTCTCAAAGTGGTAGCTGTGGAGAGCAGCCTTCAGGCTTATCTTGGAGTGATAAGCAGCCTGTTTTACCAGTTTAATCAATAGTGTAAGTGACCTATTTGTTTTTAGTTTTATATAGCGTGAACTCGACCCAAAGGTGTCGGAGTGCTTTACATGAGCACCAGTTGTGTTACAGACGGACACATTCATTTTGTCAGGCACGGGGAGATTAATTGATTTTGAAAAAGAACTACACAGTGTTTATATAAAAATACTTCTATTTATTACACAACACTCACTAGCACATTGGTATATCTCCTACCTGGAGATATCAACACAATACTCCGAAATACTTCAAATGCAATCGGGTAAGTAGCACAAAATACAGTCATCTCCAGGGGGTGACCAAACCATATACTAAGAAAGTGGAATGGGAACTGCAAATGAAGATGGGACTTGGACCAGAAGACCCAGGGGAGCTGGGGACACAAGGAACCACCCAAGGTAAGTACCCTGAACCCCACGGAGGCTATGTGCAGAGTGGAAAAACAGCCATGTGGCCAATGGTAGTCAGTGGAAACGTTGCAGTTTTACAGAAGAACCCTTCTCAGTGGACCTCAAAGAATTCCCTTGAAGAATGAAAGGTAGGAGAGCCACCCTACTCGTGGATGCCCCGGGAACCAGGTTACCGACACCAGGGAAACTAGGTGCATAGGGGTGACGAGACGTTGGAAACCTCCGTAGATGACAATGGAAGAGTTAGAAGAAAATGCCTCTGGAGAAGTTCAGGAAGGCGTCCAGTGAAATCCAAGGGTGGATTCTGAAAGTGACGAACCTGCAAGGAGAGGGGACAGTCTATGCCACTCGGGAGTGACCAGGAGGCACGAAGACACAATGCCCACCGATGTTGAGAGGTTCAGAAGAGTCTACGGTGATCTTGTTGCTGCAGCTGTGAGGACTAGGAGATGCTGAGGCAGACCAGGAGCCGTGCAGAAGCTGTCCCACGTCGGATGTCGGTGACTAGGTGGTCGGTGTCCGGCAGGAGCACCAACAAGCCTAGGTAGCCGCAACTGGCGTGGAGAACGAAGAAAGATCAACGTTGGACCAGCAAGGTCCAAGGAACTCATCAACAGCAGGAGAGTCAGAGCAGGCCCCAAGCAAGCAGGGGAGCCCACTGAAGCAGTAGAAAACCCTCAGGATGACCACAGGCCAAAGGCAAAAGAGTTGTTAGAGGACCACGAGCAGCTCACCAAGAATGAAAGCCCACAGTGTAGAGGATGCGGTTAGGATGCTGATCTTAAAGGGAAGAGATGCTGGAGGCTGGAGCTTCTTGTTGCCCGAAGATCTCTGGAGTGCAGAGCCAACAAGTCTTGGCAACGGCAAGTTGATGCGGTGCACAGGGGTTTGGTGCCAGCGGTTCCGACGAGGGATACTGGCCTCAAAATTGTGGAGAGGACAGGCCAGGCCTTGAGGAAGTTGCAGAACCACCACCTGTGTTGCTGAGCCTCGGGATGTTTGTAGGATGACAGGAGCAGCAGACCAGTCAGCTTTGTTGCGGTGCCTGCAGATGCAGGGGAGTGACTCCTTCACGCCAAGGAAGATTACTTCGGGTGTCCTTGATGCCCACAGGTCTGTTGAAGAACCTGGAAGAAACGCAGAGGACAGAGGATTGCAGAACAGCGAGACCAGGAGCAGCAGGAGAGTTCCTTGGTGCAGTCTCGGTTCCAGGCAAAGTCCAAGTGTCCAGACGGCCGAAGAGTTACGTGGTTTCACGCTTGAGTCTTGTCCCACGACGAATCTAAGGAACCACCCACAGGTAAGCCCTTAAGTATCCTAGGGAAAGGGTTGGAACCACTCAGGGGTCCCTCCCAGAGGAGGGGATGGACAGAGGGGAGGATACTCCCGTGTCCGTAGTCCAGTTTCACGCCAGAGCGGGAGGAACCAAGGGCTCCCTAAGCTGGAGTATGCAACGAGGGCACTAAATGTGCCCTTCAAAGCAGTCTGGTGGTGCTGGCAAGTGCCCCCACCCCAACCCAAAGCACTAAGTCCTGTCTGGGAGGTGGTCACACCTCCCTGTAACAGGAAACCTATTTTTTTTTACCTTCCCCTGCTTGAGCTTGGCTCAGCAGCAGGAGGGCAGAATCATGTCTGTGGTCGGCAGCAGCACTAGCTTTCTGGTCAGACCCTGAAAGGCTGTTACTGGGAGTACAGGGCGGTACCCCAAGGGAGCCCCCCAGTATATGGGATCATACTTCCAACACTGGAATCGTTATTGGGGTATGATTCCAACATGTTTGATACCAAACATGACCGGGTTTGGTGCAGCCACTACATAGTTAGATATCTCGTAATGACTGATGTCCACTATATGTATTAAAAGGGCTGACCATACTTACAAAGACTGGAGAATCGACTCCAGGTTTTGTAGGGGTGTCCTGCTCATGCAGGGTCACCCTCACACTTATAACCAATCACCCTGCCCTCAGGACCAAAGAGCCTGCCATAGGGGTGACTTATAGATTTTAAGTGCAGTGACCTCAGATATAAGGAAACTTATATCTGTTGTGAGAGGTACAAGCGCCACCTCACACAGGCCACAATGGCAGGCCTGTAGTCACAGTTTAAGTGGACTCCCATGGGTGGCACAATACATGCTGCAGCCCATGGGAGACCTCTGCCGTACCTATGCCCTGGGTACCTTAGTACCATATACTAGGGACTTGGAGGGTACCCCAGTAGCTAATGATGGATGTACAAAACCACTTCCCATGGTCAATTTAGGGAGAAAGCACAGTAACTGGGGTACTGATTAGCAGGATCCCAGTAAGACTAGGTCAAAAACATACTGACATCAAGCAAAAAGTGGGGGTAACCATGCTAGAAGGATCCTACCTTCCTACAGAGGGTAACGTCACTGATTGATCATGTTATTATATCCTCTGAGCATTTTGGTATGGTGAAGGATCTCTTTGTAGGTGACCTTGGGGTTAGTGATCATATGCCTCTTGTCCTCACACTGTTCAGGGGAACCAAGACAAGAGAGAGGTGGCCTAATAGCGGTCAGCTGTATTACAAAAAGGATTGTAGAATTGTGTGGTCAAACACATTAAAATGGCATGTTATAAACGGTCTGAAGGGGTTATTAAGGGAGCAACTTAACGTCACATAGTAAAGGCTTTTGAAAAACTTATTTCCTCCATAAGGGATTTGACAGCGGCAGACTGTGTAAAGGCAGGGTCAGAATGGATCTTTTTATCTCGGAAAAGTCACAGGCCAAAGTTTTGCTTAACAAGAACATACGGTAGACATTCAGAGCAGGTGGGGAACATACGGAGAGCCTTATAACAACATAGGAAAGCATTCAGGAAGGAAATGCTGCAAACTAAGTGGAGGGAAAAAGAGCCTATGGACTAAGGCCATCTCTTTCCTGCGTACTGGTAACCTAAAGGGTTTTTGACGCATCTCCAACCGTATAATTGGGCTTGTCACACATTACAGCAGTGGCAATACCCAAAGAACTTGAGTTAGCTACATCTCAGACCTGTACAAAGTTAGATAAGGTGTTGGGTGTGCCCCCAGTATGTCACAGGCAAGCCCACAGCTTAAGGGGGCTGATGAAAGCATCCCGCTCCCAACTTTGCATGATATCGAAGCAGCGATTAAAGGCTTGAAAAGCTCTAGGGCGTAGGGGCCTGACGGTATTTCTGCTGATATTATTAAACTCAGCCCTCTTCTCTGCACACAGACCTTGGCTCCACTGTTTGGAGAAATAATTGGGGGTCACAATTTGCCAGAAACATGGAAAGAGCGTATTCGGATACCCTGTTCAAAAAGGGAGACAGGGCACTGCCATCTAATTATCATATAATTACCCTGCTGGATATTACCAGTAAACTTTCTGTTAGGCCTTCTTGAAGATTGCATGAGCGCAGCTAGAATTTTACCCTTGACCCCAATGGGCTTTCAGAAAGGGTACTCAACTACGGATGGCTGTGATATTAAAGTTGTTGGTGGAGGATTATGCCCTCTCACGAAAACAGCCCCTTTATGCAGCTTGTATCAATTTGTCTGCCGCATTTGACACCGTAAATAGAGCTATTTTTTGGGAAAAGATGGTTAAATGGAAGTGCCCCCCAGGAATCTTGAATCTGATAGTCTAATTGCATGATGGCTCCTGGACTAGAGGAACTTGGGGGGGGGAATGCGGCCCTGTTCAAAAACATCAGCACATCTAATGGGTTGAGACTGGGGTGTATTTTGGCCCTACTCCTGTTTTTAATCTATGTAGCAGATGCTTTGGAGGGTTTAAGGCAGGTTAGGGCCTTCCCTCCAAATTTGGGGACGGAACCAATAGCTGCGTTGTTCTATGCAGATGAACCGGTGCTCCTAGATCTTACGCCGGTGGGGCTGCAGTGGCAGTTGGACGCCTTTTTCTCATTACAGTAAGGGGAATGACTTAAAGATCAATATAGCTAAAACAAATGTAATGGTTTTTTTCAAAAGATATGAGGCATCCCCTGAGGTTCAGCTGGTGGCTGAGTGGTGTCCAAATGGAGGTGGTTAAGGAATACAGATAGCTTGGTGTGTTATGTAGCCATAGCCTTGACTTCTAGATTCATATCTTGTCGCAAGAAACAAGTGCCAAGGCCATCGCAGGTTCGCTCCAGAGATTAGATTTGGCTTTGGGACATAAGTCGGTAGAAGTGCTGAGAGAGGCATATAATGCGAAAATAGTCTCCCTGTTACTCTACGGGTGCGAGGTTTTGTTACAAAAAGTTTTCAAGCGCTTGCAAATCATTGAAAGAACCACCTGGAAAAAGGGGCTGGCCTTGCCCACAAGCTCAGTGATTAGTGCACTGAGACTAGAGTTAGGCCTCCCTAATATTTTTTTAAAATATAGCCAGAGGTTGCTCAATTAGTGGGCAGGTCTGTTAAAATCGGATTAAGGTTCATAGATGTATATTATACTACTTCACCTGCAAGAGAAACCAAGGGCCAATGGATAAATATCTTACAGGTTATGGAAGCGTCCCTAAATCTCCCTACCTGGTATTCCCGATCAGACATGTCAGTGCTCCAATAGAAACAAGCATTAAAACGCTTAATGAAAGAATGGGGGGCTGGGGGTCGCTAATATTGCTCTTTTTATCTCTAAGTATGAATTTTCATGTAGTTTTGCACATTTTTGCCGGTGTTGCATTATCGGAGGTCAGTAGACAACTCTTCCCCTCATGAATGCTTTTTAATTAATAAGCGTGAATTTTAACGTATTTTGTACAGTTTGCTCATATTGCACAATCTGCTTTGTCAAGTCACTATTCTCTCTGATGTGAACATTGGCCGGTAAAGTATTTACTTGGTATTTTTATGTCTTGGTCTGGTTTGGGCTGTGTTGAAAAAGTTGTTTTATACCTAAAGTAGGGTCGTAGCTTTCTATTGTATCCATTTTATCATGTTTTATGGGTGTATGTACTGTATTTATTCTAACATGTTTTACGTGTACATGTTTTTCTTATTTTGACCCCGCCTACATCTTCCGAACTGGAGGAACCCAATAGCATGTGAATACGTTATTTTTATTGTCGATCTAATGAATTTGAGATTATTTTTTTAGATGTTTGGTTTGTATTGCCTGATTAGCAGGAGATCAAACTAATAAAATATACTTGAGTGGTTATTGGTGAAAATAGCTGAATAATTACAAATTATAGTTTACCAATGTAGCATTAGCCTCTTCAATTAAAATATGCAAAAGACATAAACTCGCAGAATCCAAGAAAATAGACAAATTTTTGAAAAGTATTGCAGATCCTGACTTAAGCAATTATCGGAATCACTCTGTGGTCTGGAAAGAGCAGTTGCAGCCCAGGGATGCTCACTGGAAACGGTCTTGCAAGCGGTAAGAGACGTTAGGTTGTTATTCGTCTGTGAAACAAAAATAGATGCTCTGGTATTGTCCTAAACGTGGTAAAACATACCTCCAGTAAAAGTATCAGACAGAGTTGCTCATGTGGAGAAGATGCTGTGGAAAACAGTGGATGAAGTTAATGACTTGATAACTCTCATAGGGGCATTTGAAGAAAAATCCAACAGATGATACTGGTTGTATTGCAATATGGAATAGTGAATAGGGGGAGAGTTTATTGTTCAATGGCTGCATAGGTGCTCCCCCAATATGGTTCCTCTGTTTCTACTCATGAAATATACTACATTTGGAAAGGCAGAAGAAGGTAGTTCATTCATCTCCATTGATGCTCTGCAGTGTTTTCACTGTCACACTAACATGCTTCCATTTCAAGATGTTCAGTTCCCTAGTTTTCATCACATCTAAATAGCACTGGGTGTGACATTTATTGAACAGCTTTTAAAACATTTCGGCAAGTGATTGGTGTTTTCAATTTTGTTTCTACAAAAGTAGTTTAAATCCTCACTTTAACCGAAGCATATTCTAATAAGTATGTAAAAGTTAAAAAGTCATGAACACTGCTTAGTCACTTTTCTGTTTTATCATTCTCTTTGTGTGGTAAGGTTTTTGCAGAGATGGTTGAGGACCATGGACCGTTTGTAATTCGCTCCACTCAGGCCTTCATGGATTTACGGGACCTGGGCCGCCGCTTTGCCATTATGTTTGGACCAGATCAGTTACGGAACCGTGAACCAGTCGTCATGCTTCACAAGTAAGTCACAGCGCAACCATACTATCCTAATAGGTACTCCATGGGGGACTCATGGAAGATCACTGGGGGCAGAGACAAGAGAGAGGGAGCATATTAGCAGTCATCCAGCCTGTGCTGTTCGATTTAAATTTGTCCTGAATGCGAGAAGTTGGCCTGGTATATGCTGTCCACTAATTAAAGTGGGCACCTTGCACCAGTCCAAACGACCCTTATGATGTATGAGGTCAAAGATAACCTTTAGAAAGCTATCCTAGTGGTAGCTGTGGAGAGCAGCCTTCAGTCTTAATCTTTAAGGAATGTAAAGCAGCTTGTTTTACCAGAAACTCACTTCTTGAATGACCAAATGAAAGGAGAACCACACAGTAGTTATGTAAAAATATGTATTTATTTCTATAACACTCTCTACTAATCTCTACACGAGATTAGAACATAAAGCACACAATACTTAATCAATAGAACATACGTAAGTAGCAAAATGTACAACGGGCTCCAGCGGGAGACCAAACCATATACTAAAAAAATGGTATAACAATCACGACTTCAATAGGCACTGTGCCTAGAGCACGTAGAATCGCTGGGACCCCAAGGAACCACCCAAGGCAGTGACACAGGGCGTCCACGGAGGACGGGTGCAGTGAGGAAACACGACCGCGTGCTCCGTGCAACTCTATGGGAAAGTCGCGGTTGGAAAATTACAGTTTAAGGACACTTCTACGAGGACTTCAAGCAAACCCTTTGGAACATAAGAGGTTCTAAGGCCAGCACCCTTGTGAGTACCGAGGTGCCCGTGTTACCTATCCCAGAGGAGCCAGGTGCATAGGGGTCAAGTGGTGTCGGAAACCTCAGTCGTTTTCAATGGGGAGATGCGAAGAAGCAGCGGCGTCACTAGGAGGGTGCGGACCGCACCGGGTGACACCATCACATGGGGTGACACCGTGAGCCTCTGCACGTCGGCGTCCGGACGTCGACGTTCGAAACGTCACTCACGCAAGGAACGCTTTTGGAGGACTCGGAGGAGGTCCATCATGGGGTAAGTCGTGAGGGGGTGACACCATGAGTTACCGCGGAGGACTCGGAGGAGGTCCATCATGGGGTAAGTCGTGAGGGGGTGACACCATGAGTTACCGCGGAGGACTCGGAGGAGGTCCATCATGGGGTAAGTCGTGAGGGGGTGACACCATGAGTTACCGCACTGGGTGACACCAACCCTAGTGACGCCGCTGCGAAGAAGTACTGATGCCAGCAAGGCGAAGAGTGCCCGGTGGAATCCAAGCCTGGATTCTAAGTGAGAGGAAACTGAAAGCAGAGGGGACAGAGTCTGGGTCACTTCAGGTGACCAGGGTCTCGGTAGTCGAATGCCCACCGATGTCGGGTGCTTCAGGTGAAGAGAAAGGATGTTTGTCTCTACAGCCACGGGGACCAGGAGACGTCGACGACGACCAGGGTCCGGAGGTGAGCTGTCCCACGAAGGATGTCGAGAGCTGAGGGGTCAGTGTCCGGCTGGAGCACCAACAAGCCTTGGCAACGGCAACCCCCGCAGGCAGAGGAAACCGGTTACGGTGTGGACCAGCAAGGTCCAGGGGACTCTCCAAGCAATGGAGAGTCAGGGCACGTCTGGAGCAACCAGGGAAGCCCAAGAACAAACGAGATGACCCTCGCCAGGACCCACAGGCCAACGGACCAGGGATCGCGAGGAGACCTCGAGCGAATTCACAAAGCACCAGCCCACAGAGCACTCGTGGAGTGGAGGCTGGATATCTTCGGTGCAAATGGTGCTCGGAGTCAGGACTACACATAGCCCAATGCACAAGCTCAGGGATCGCCAACAAGCATATGCACTTGCAAATAGATGCGGTGCACAGGGGTACGGGTTGCACGGCCCCCACGAGGGATACTGGTCTCAGAATCGCCGAGAGGTCAGATCTACCTCTGGGACCTTCGGGAACCCACCTCCTGTGTTGCAGAAATCTTCGGAGTCCGCAGGAGCTCTGGAGATGGAAGCCGGTCAGATGCGCTTAGGTGCCTGCTGCTGCAGGGGAGTAACTCCTTTACTCCAAGGGAGATTCTTCTGTCGTCCAGCGAAGTGTAGACCGTCAAAGTACTTGGTTTCTTTGCAGAGTCTTGTCCAGGTATAATCCAAAGTCCTGTAATCAGGTTTCCCACTTTATACCCAGGGAAGGGGTTGGACGGACTCTGGGGACCCTCCTAGGGGAGGGGCAGGACAGAGGGGTGGCTACACCCATGTCCTTTGTCCAGTTTTGCGCCAGAGCAGGAGCCACTGGCTCCCAGAACTGGTTTGAGCTGGACTACGCACAGGGACACCAAATGTGCCCCCAGTGCAGACTTTCTGGCACTCTCAAAGTGCACCCACCCAGCCCCAATACACTAAACCCTGTCTGGGAGGTGGTCACACCTCCCTGTGACAGGATACCTATTGTCAGGCCTTCCTCTGCTCGAGCTTGGCTCAGCAGCAGGAGGGCAGACTCGTGTCTGTGGCTGGCAGCATCCATTTTGTGCTGCCCAGGTCGTGAAAGCTGGTACCGGGTAGACCGGTGACCCACAGTAGTGGTTCTAGAAGGGTGGAATCATACTTCCCACACCAGTTACTGGTGTGGAGGTATGATATCTGAAAGAGACACGTTAGTGATAGATTCCTTACCTTAGAATATCCCCAGGCGTCAGGCTGGATCCGGAAAGATTTTGCGTAGCAGTACCCTTGCGCGTCGGTAGGCGGCGTCGTGCGGCTCCGCGTCCGTCGTCGGCGTCGTGATCGCCGGGATGACGTCGCGGGCAGTACTTAGGCGCCGCCCCTGCGCGCTGACGTCAGTTCTTCTTTTCCGCGCCAGCAAGCGCAGATCCGGGAAGAGCAGTGCCCTGGTCAATTTTTGACCATACTTTTTGGTGATTTTTTCACTGGTTTTTCCCACTTTAAGGTGTCGTAGGGATGCCCGGCTTCAAGCGATGCGGCGCCTGTGCGCGGATGATGTCCGTCACCGACCCGCATTGGGAGTGTCTCTTCTGCCTCGGCCGAGGCCACGACACCGAGTCTTGTCCCGAATGCCAGGCCCTCAACCCGAAGCTTTGCGAGAGCGGTCTCGAAAGCTCCTCGAGGCCCGGCATTCGGCTCCGCGGAAGCCCCGGTCGCGTGAGAGGTCCAGGGGTCGCTCGCGGAGTGCACACCGGTCGTCGACTTCTTCGTCCGGTAAGTCTAAGCACAAGAAGTCCAAGAAGCATCGTCGCTCTCGGACTTCGCCTCGCCGATCTCGCGACTCGGCTGAGGCCCCTCCCGGCACCGTCCCCGCCCCGCGGCCCCGGACTTGCCTGTGGAGTCGCCCCGTCATACCCGCCCTTCCCGGGTTCGGGGCGGATCCGGCCAAGGTACAGGAGTTCCTGTCGGCCATGGCCCGCCTCTTCGGGCCTTCAGGCCCCTCCGGTGCGCCTTCGGGCCCCGCGGGCCCTGATGGGGTTGCTCCGGCGTCGCCGGCGGCTCCGGCCCCGGCGTCGCCCGAGCCTCCAGCCTCGATCCCGGCTCCGGCTTCGGCCCCGGCCTCGATCCCGGCTCCACAACCCCCATCGACGCCGGTCGACCTCACGACACCTCCGCCGGCGCCGATGTCTCCGGTGCCGTTCTCGACGCCGCCCTGGGCTCCGGGCGGCGTCGTCCCCAGTTCCTTCCGGCTCCGGACATGGACCCGGAGCGACGTCGCTCGACGCCGGCTCCGGCGCCGATGGGACCTTGGGTCCCAAATGTCCCTCCTCCTCCTTATTTTGAACCAGAGGAGGACCAGGAGGACTGGGAGGGTCTGATGACCCTCTGACACGCAACTGTCAGTATGATGAGGACTGGACAGAGAGTCTAGGGAGGCCAGTGGTCTGGATACTTCTCCTGACACTGGCATGCTGTCTCCTCCCGTGGCTACGGAGGAGGGGGCCAATTTTGGTACGGTGTTGCGTAGGGCTGCTGGGCCCTTACGTCTCCAGCTCCCTACTTTGACGGTCAAGACTAACATCTTGACAGAGGTGCTTCAGCCGGCAGCCTCCTCTGCGGAGACTGTGCTGCCGTTTAACGACGCCCTCACTGACGTTCTTTTGGGCGCCTGGTCCAAGCCCAACACAGGGGCTCCTGTGGATCGGAACGTGTCACGACGCCATCGCCCCGCTCCGGGCGACCCCCTGTTTCTTTCTGTCCACCCCACTCCTGAGAGCTTGGTTGTCCAAGCCTCCGCTTCCCAAACCGCCTTCCCTACCGCTCCTCCGGATAGGGAATCCAAACGCCTGGATCAGTTTGGGAAGAAAGGTTTTTCTTCCTCCAGTGCTGGCTTGCGGTCCGTTAACACCGCTTGTCTTTTGGGCCGATATACCCACTCCCTGTGGGATTCGGTGGCGGATGTTTGCCCCAGTGCCCTGAGGAGGTCCAGGCACTGCTTTCCCGCGCCATTGCGGAAGGAAGGGATGCGGCCAAATACACTATCCGTTGTGGCCTTGACACCGCCGACTCGCTGGGCAGGTCGATTGCAACGACGGTGGCGCTCCGGCGCCACGCCTGGCTGAGAACCACTGGTTTTCAGGGGATGTCCAGAATACTCTCATGGACATGCCCTTTGATGGAGTCGGTCTTTTTGGGTCCAAAGCAGACCATGCGTTGGAGCGCTTTAAGGACTCACGGGCTACTGCAAAGTCCCTGGGCCTTTCTGCTACACGCCCTCCGCTACCTTCTGCTTTTCGCCCCTATCGTGGCCACGGTAGGGGCGCCCCTTCACGTCAGCAGCCCAGCCACCGGCCCGCGCAGCAGGCGTCTTCGCGTGGCCGAGGACGTGGATTCCGCCGTGGCGGATCGGGCAACCAGCGTGCGGGTCAGGCCACCACCTCCAACCCGTCCGCGGCCTCCAAGCCCTCCTAGTCCCTCCTTTCAGGTGCACGGCACGCCAGTAGGAGGCAGGGTCCGCCTTCACCTTCCCCACTGGCGCACCATCACCTCGGACAGGTGGGTCTTGGACATTGTCCGAAGGGGCTACTCCCTCCCCTTCGAGACCACCCCCAGCCATGCCACCTCAATTCCACCGCATGTCAGGGGATCACTTGGTGCTTCTACGGAAGGAAGTCACGGCCCTCTTGACCAAGAGGGCCATCGAGCATGTTCCGACCCCAGAAGTAGGGCGTGGTTGCTACTCCCACTACTTTCTGGTGCCCAAAAGGACAAGGAGGACATGCGTCCTATCTTGGACCTCCGGAACGTCAATCGCTTCCTCCGGAAGGAGAAGTTCAAGATGCTCACCCTAGCTCAGGTCTTGACTGCCCTCGACCCTGGAGACTGGTTGGTAGCGTTGGACTTGCAGGACGCGTATTTCCACATCCCCGTCCTGCCGGCCCACCGGCGTTACCTTCGGTTCACGGTAGGCCCCGAGCATTTTCAGTTCACCGTGCTCCCCTTCGGCCTTACAAGTGCCCCTCGGGTGTTCACGAAAGTGATGGCGGTGGTCGCAGCTCATCTGCGCCGGGCAGGGGTTTCAGTCTTCCCCTACCTCGACGACTGGCTGCTGAAGGCGGGCTCGTCCCAGGCAGTCGTCTCCCACCTCCAGACTACGGCCGAACTCCTGCACTCGCTGGGGTTCTCCATCAATGTGCCGAAGTCGCATCTAATTCCTTCTCCACAGCTCCTTTTCATCGGAGCAGTTCTGGACACGACGCAGTTTCGGGCCTATCCTCCCGAGCGGCGAGTCCGGGATATTCAGGCTATGATTCCGATCTTTCGGCCTTTATCCTGGGTTTCGGTACGGATGACCCTGAGGCTGCTGGGCCTCATGGCCTCCTGCATCCTGCTGGTCAATCATGCCAGATGGCATATGCGGGCTCTGCAGTGGGACCTGAAGTTCCAGTGGGCGCAGCACCAGGGCAACCTGTCCGATCACGTCCAGATCTCGGAGGGGACTGCAAAACAGTTGCAGTGGTGGCTCTCGAACCGGCAATGGGTCATGGGCAGATCCCTCTCCCTTCCCCAGCCAGAGCATACAGTTGTGACGGACGCGTCCCTTCTGGGATGGGGCGGTCACATGGGAGAGCGGAGATCAGAGGCCTCTGGTCTCCGGCGGAGTCCCGGCTCCATATCAACATTCTGGAGCTCCGGGCGATCCGACTTGCACTCAAGGCATTCCTTCCCTCTGTCAAAGGGAAGGTAGTGCAGGTGTTCACAGACAACACCACCGCCATGTGGTACTGCAACAAACAAGGCGGGGTGGGGTCGTGGACCCTTTGTCAGGAGGCTCTGCGCCTCTGGACATGGCTGGAACATCAGGGCATGTTCCTGGTGGTTCAACACCTGGCAGGTTCCCTGAACGCCAGGGCGGACGAACTCAGCCGCAGGTGCATGATGGATCACGAATGGCGTCTTCACTCGGAAGTGGCGCAAGGACTCTTTCTACAGTGGGGAGAGCCTTGGTTAGATCTATTCGCCACCGAAGAGAACGCGCAATGTCATCAGTTCTGCGCGTTGGAATTTCCAAGGCGGCACTCGCTCGGCGGCGCTTTACGTCACGAGTGGAGTTGCGGTCTATTGTACGCCTTTCCGCCTATACCACTTCTACCCAGAGTGTTGAAGAAGATTCGGCACGACCGGGCCCAAGTCATTCTTGTGGCTCCGGACTGGGCTCGAAGAGTTTGGTATCCCGAGCTACTCAATATGAGCATAGATCCCCGATCCGTCTGCCTCTTCGGGAGGATCTTCTGTCGCAGCAGCAGGGGACGGTCCTCCACCCGAACCTGTCCAGTCTACACCTGCTTGCGTGGAGATTGAGCGGCGGCAGTTGATTCCTTTCGACTTGCCTCCCGAAGTTTGTGATGTGATTCTGGCAGCCAGGCGTCCCTCCACTAAGGTGGTATACGCCTGCAGGTGGAACAAATTTGTGGCATGGTGCACAGCAAAGGCTGTGAATCCCCTTTCTGCCCCTCTTTCTGAGGTCCTTCTGTTCCTTCTCTCTTTGGCCCAACAGGGTTCTGCCCTGGGTACCATCAAGGGTTATCTTTGTGCTATCTCGGCCTTCCTCAGGCTCCCTGATCAGCCCTCCCTTTTCAAGTCCCCTGTTGTTAACAGGTTCTTAAAAGGCATTACTCACCTCTTCCCTCCTGTTCCGTTTGTGATGCCTCAGTGGGACTTGAACTTGGTTCTTACCTTTTAATGTGCGCTCCCTTTGAGCCTCTACATAACTGTCCTCTTCGTCTTCTGACTCTGAAGACAGCCTTTCTGGTGGCCATCACCTCCGCTCGGCGGGTGAGTGAGCTCCAGGCTCTATCTTGCAAACCTCCCTTTCTGTCTGTTCATCCAGACAAGGTTGTTCTTCGGACGCGTCCGTCCTTCTTGCCAAAGGTGGTTACTGCTTTCCACATTGGGCAGACCATCACTTTGCCCACCTTCTTTCCGCCTCCGCATCCTTCCAGAGAGGAAGAGAGGCTCCACCGTCTAGACCCAAAACGTGCGCTCTCTTTTTATATTGACCGCACAAAACACTTCCGGGTGGATGACCAGCTCTTTGTTGGCTACGTGGGCGCCAAAAGGTCGGGCGGTGCACAAGAGGACCATCTCCCGCTGGGTTACCTTGTGCATCAAGGCCTGCTATTCTTTGGCTAAAAGGAACCTCCTGTTGGGCTGCGTGCCCATTCCACCAGGGCAACGGCTGCTACCACGGCCTTGGGCCGCGGTGTTCCGCTGCCGGTTATCTGTCAGGCGGCTACGTGGGCCTCGCTGCACACGTTTACTAAGCATTACTGCCTTGACAGTCAGGTCCGGAGGGACGGCTTCTTTGGCCGTTCTGTCCTCCAGGACTTCCTTGTCTGATCTTTGTTCGCAGACCCACCACCGGGGTTGGTATTGCTGGGGTATCTATTCTAAGGTAAGGAATCTATCACTAACGTGTCTCTTTCAGATGCACAAGTTACTAACTATACTACGATATATCTGTAAGAGACAGTAGTTAGTGATAGATTCACTACCGCCCACCATCCTCCCCGTTCTGCGAACTGATTTCTAGGAGTTAAGGACATCCCTTTCAGGGCCCTAGTATTTTTCAGACACCTGTGTCAGCTTCTTGCATGGCTCTGCGTTCCTGGCGCGGAAAGTCGTGTACAGAACTGACGTCAGCGCGCAGGCGGCGCCTAAGTACTGCCCGCGACGTCATCCCGGCGATCACGACGCCGGCGACGGACGCGGAGCCGCACGGCGCCGCCTACCGGCGCGCAAGAGTACTGCTACGCAAAACTTTCCGGATCCAGCCTGACGCCTGGGGATATTCTAAGGTAAGGAATCTATCACTAACTACTGTCTCTTACAGATATATCGTTACACAAGTTAGTAACTTGTGCTTCAAGGTGTTTGACACCAAACACGACATGTTTCTAAGCAGCCGTTTTAAAGTTAGCATTTACCGCGAGGTTATAATGCACTTAAACATATATGTCTGGCTGCATCACTGACCACCCCAGAGAATGGTCTCCGAAGGCTGCAGAGGGGCTCTGCTCATGCAGGGGCACCCTCTCACATAAAACCCAGCACCCTGCCTTCAGGATTGATAAGGCCTGCCATAGGGGTGACTGATAGGTGTTTAAGTGCAGTGATTTAGATAGATATAGTGAACCTATATCTTAAGTAAGTGGTGCAAGCACCAGCTTACACAGTCTGCTGTAGCAGGCTTGTCGTGTCAATTTGAATGGCCTCTCAGGGGTGGCATAATACATGCTTCAGCCCATGGGAGGCCTCTGGAGTACCTATGCCCTGGGTACATGGTGTACCATATACTAGGGACTTGTAAGGGTACCCCAGTATCCAATCTGGAGTGTACCTAAAGTACATGTATTGCAATTTACAGGAGAAAGCAGATAGACTGGGGTCCTGAATAGCAAGATCCCAGTCAGACTAGGCCAAAAACAGTGAGACATCAGCAAAAAGTGGGGCTAACTATAAGAAGCAGATCCTACTCTCCTACACTGAACATCCCACTGACTTCCACTACAGTCTCTAAATACACACATGCCTGACTTTGCTATTCAGATGTTAACTGAGAAAGGCATGGTGCATGCTACAGAAGAGCGGTCTTCCTCTTTGATATTTTCAGACAAATTTGTCCCTAATGTGTGCGCCTGGTCAAGCTCGAACTTGGATGAAGGGAAGTATTTACTTACTCCTAGGGTCAATCAACTCCACTTCCTTCTCGACATCATATGGGACGTTATTCTTCATAAAGTGGAAATGCTGCATGCACCCCAGCACAAAAATGAGTATAAGTGTAGAAGATCTTTGCTATATTTTAATACAGCCCTAAAATATTTAAGCTAGTGGTACTACATAACCCTGCTGTTACACTGTCAGATGCCTTTCAAATCACCACCTTATATGCTCTAACATTTTTTTAAGTGTATTGAAAATTGAATTCAGTGAGAATGTCTTGCAAAACACATTTGTTGCAGAGACAACTTTCCCTAAAAAAACTCAAAGATGTTGATTAGAGTTAGTGGGAGGGTAATGGTACCGTTTACAGTAAAAGCTTTGAGTAAGGATATGGTTATGGTAAGGGTTTCCTCCATGTTAGTGGAAATGTGCTACAGTTGTTTCTTTTAAGAAAGGAGAGAGGACGAAAATATGCAAATTATGTCATAAAGAAGATACATACAAGTGAGAATTGTGCAGTACTAAACTATAAATTGATCCTGCACACTAAAATAGTATATGTTTGTACAAAGTGATTGCTTTGCGGTGAGTGGTACCGCATGGATGTTTGGCGTTTTATTATTGTGCATTTCTCCATACATACCATAAGCTGCTTGAGCATGGATAATGGTTGAATAAACACATTTCAAACTGCAGACCTATGTGTGCATCACCGACTGCAAAGTTATGGCTTTGTGCCAACTTGCAGTGTTGGCTTGATTGTGTGTACATTTTTTATTACTACTATCTGCAGAAAATACAAAAAAAATTAAAAGTATGATCTACAGCCAGAAACCTGCTACTTTCCAAAGTGAAACTCATGAGTTTAATGGAATGGACCTATTTTTTTTTAAACATTATTCTGTACATATATAAAGTAAGGTTTTTATGCATCACTATGTACATTCTGAATCATGTTCAAGTTTCCTAGGCATCTGCATCCATGCTTTTTTTGTGTGTTTTTCTACTTCTACTCACTTTTGTCCCATTGTGAATTTAGGAGTAAAAGTAGCACGATGAAAGGTAAAAAAACATAACTGGATGTGTAAGTAATGCCTTGGCAACTTAAGCATTTTAAGTCATAATTCCAGATATTACTAGTCCCGGCAGGATACACTTCACCCTCTTGAATGGACCATGCATCATCCGCAATAATGGAACTATGATGTGTTTTATGCGTAGCACAGTTCTCTCTAAAACAAACCGGTAAGAAAATTCGGAAACTGTCTTGCTTGTGTCTGAACGTCCTCTACATATGACCATCTTTCCTTTTATTCAGGGAGGGCATTAAGTTTGCTTTCAAGGACCCTCCTCCTGCTGGTGCAGACAACGTCCCACAGAACCTGGCCTTTCTGGACATCCTTTGTGAATTTTCCTTCAAACTGCTGAAGCAAGACAAGAAGGTCCTGTGAGTAACAGAGGGACTAAAACAGGGGGTATTAGGGCACTACATGATAAACTGTGAGGGGACAGGAAGTAAAAAAAACTAGGTGACTAGAGGCTTATGAGGGTATGGGCCAGCAGAGAAGAGCTGGGACACAACAGGGTGTAGGGTAGATGTAGAGTTGGAGTAAGAGAGTGAAGTGTAACCTAGAACAGTGGTAAATGGAGAAAAGTTTAAAAGCTTGAGATCCATTGCAGCATGTGAGTATTTTAGAGAGTCAAAATATTGGGAGCATTTTTCAGGCTGCTACTCTTGATGGATAGCTCAGATTCTGACATGCTTAATCGAAAAGCAGGTGAGGCTAATGCACAGGGAGGGAAAATTATACTCCATACTCATTTGTCTTCAGGGTAGACAGTGCTTCAGATCTGGTAGGCAAATATGACCTGTCATTGTAAGACCCAGTGCAGCACATAATTGAATAGCTCCCCAGTGACTGGGGATTTAATACAGGGTGGTTTGTGAAACCTGTGTGGTTTTCAGTCAGATAATCTGTGCATCAGCAAGCAAATACTGTCATACTGCGACTCTACAAAGGTCCTCTTGCCTTTGTCTTATAAGCTTGATGCACAACTAAAAATTGTGATTCGTTGTCGCACACTCGTTGCTCTTTGTACCACATACTGATGACATGCTTTCCAAGAAGAACTCTGTTAGAGTAGAGCAGAAAATTAAGGACTTGCCTGGTTCCCCATTACAGATGTCCCTACAATAGAATAGTGATTCAATCTGCTTAAGCCTTTTCTGGCTTCATCAACACTAGTAATTTGGTCTAAATGAGAAGTCTTTTTCAAGAAACAGAGATTTCAAAAAAGAGGAAGAGGAGGATCCCAGCTAGATTGTTTTCTCAGGAACATGTGGTTAGCCTGGTGCCATCCCATGTAGGCTCTATTTATATTAAAAAAATGTGGTTTACAAAATTATTGTGATGCTCATGATGGTGTCCTCTGGCTTATGAAGCTCTTTGGGCAATGCTGATATTGTATGTTTATGTAATATATGTATATATCTAAGTGACTTTTATACTCCCTCATTTGGGAATGATTGTGTGAAAAGTGCTTCATCAAGCACTTCCACTAACGCAGTGCCAAAAACGAAACATGGAGTTTCCAGAACTGGACTTGTATCCTAAAGCACCTGCAGCCTCCACATCTCAGAAAGCAATTAGAATTTCCTTAAGAAAACACTCAAGGAAAGGCGTACATCATGTGTAAAAACGGCACAAAAATCTAGCTCCATTGACGTCCTCACTAAAGTGCCAAAAGCTACAGTAGGAAATCACCTCCCCCTTCTCAAAGGAGAAATAGTATAACACTCCAGAGATCTTAGAGAAATCGGGGATTTTATTCCCGGTTTTTGATTTAAAAAAATAAATAAATAAAGTGTGGGGTCTATTCTAGACCTGAGAAAGCTGAACATGTTTCTGAAAAAAGTTTTTTTTTTTATCTGATGGAGACTTCTAGCCGCAGATTCCTTACCTTAGAATAATCCCCAGGTGTCAGATTGGATCCAGAAACTTGGTGAGCAGTACCCCTAGGCACCGGTAGGTGGCGTAGTTAGACTCCGCCTGGCGTCATCCGCACCGGAAGTGACGTGCGTGGTGCCTATATAGGTGCTAGCCCAGTGCGTTGACTTCAGTTATTTTCTTTTTGTGCCAGTCAGCGCAGATCAGGAGAGAGCTACCTCCAGTCACTTTTTGACTCCCCTTTTTTTGACCTTTTGCTTAAGATTTTTTTCGAGACTTTGTCTCCTAGTGTGAGGATGTCCACCAGAAAGGCAGGTTTTAAACTGTGCTGCCCTGTCATCGTCCGATGTCGATGACGAACCCGCCAATGGTTTGCCTTTGGTGTTTGAAGCGCAATCACGACACCAAGACGTGTGAGGATTGCCGCACCATGCACCCTAGGGCGCTGAGGAAGCGGTTCCTCAAGCTCCTTGCCGCCTGATGCCAACCTTCCCCATGACATTCCAGACGTCAGTTGAGAGGAAGGTCCAAAGATCTTTTGTTGAGTCATACCGGCGATAGTCATCCCACTCCAAGTCATCGGGTAAGTCCCACAAAAAGAAGAATTTGAAGATGTCTTTGACTTTGCCATGCAATTCATTGGACGTGTCGCTGGGCCTTTGCACTCGAGGCCAAGATCTGTGCCCATCTCCGCGCCTTCCTGAGTTTCCGGGAGCTGGAGCAACCCCCGCCCAGCTCTTTTCAGGCCATGCACGTCATTTTTGGGCAGCCCAACCCCTCTGGAGCTGGCTCTGAAGGGTCCCTATTTCGTTTTGCACCTGCGGGCTTGCCCTCTGCACTATTCGGGCCCCAGGGATTCAGTGACCGATCCGAAGCAGTGCTGATCGAGCGACCTCGATCTTCCCCGGCATCCGTTCCAGTGCCGATGCCCCCGGCACCACCGGCGCCCAGTGGTGCCAACACCCCTGTCATCATTCCTGACTTTGGCACAGCGCCAGACGTGCACCATCTGATACCGACTGGGGGCAGACTCTCCATTTCGGAGCCAGTTCCTTATTCCTATGACCGGCCTGGTTTAGATGATGATTGGTCTGCGGACCCTTATGGATACCAGCCATTAGAAGATCCTTGAGAATACCTGGTATGAGGATCTGGCGAATGCCAGTGGCCTGGACAACTCCCCAGACACTGACCTGATCTCTCCCTCTACCGTGGCTACAGAGGAGGGTGCCTCATTTGCAGTGGTGGTGTGGAGGGTGGCTGAGATCCGGGACCTTATGCTGTTCTCAGTGGCAGTCAAGACAAACGTCTTGATGGAAGTGCTTTAGATGGGAGCTGCCCTCACCAAACCATACTTCCCATTTAATGAAGCCCTTACCGACATTCTACTGTGGGCCTGGTCCAAGCCCTGAGCAGGGGCTCCTGTGCATACGATGATTGCCTGCCTCCGTTGCTCTGCCCCAGGGGACTCCAGTTTCCTCATCCAGCATCCCACCCTGGAAAGCTTGGTGGTCCAGGCCTCCACCTTCAAAATCAAACCCGGGGCATTCCCTACCACTCCACCAGATAGGGAATCCAAAAGGCTTGATACCTTCGGGAAGAGGACGTTCTCTTCTGCCAACCTGGCACTGCAGTCGGTGGATACCACATGCCTCTTGGCTCGATACTCCCATCCAATCTGCAACTTGGTTGCGCAAGTGCTGTCTTTGGTCTCTGCGGAGGCCCGAATCACACTAGCTCAAGGAATTGCTGATGGGAGAGTTGCAGGCAAGTTAACCATAAGATGTGGGCTGGATACGACAGACTCTCTGGGGCAGGGCGATTTCATTGGCCCTTAGGCGCCACGCCTGTTTGAGAACCACTGGCTTTTCGGAGGATGTCCAGGCCTCGCTCATGGACATGTCCTTTGATGGTTCTCGTCTGTTGGGAGAGAAGATACTCTGTGCTGGAGTGCTTTAAGGACAGCAGGGCTACGGACAGGTTCTGGGGTCTTTCCATGGCCCCTCTCCAACCCCAGTCCACCTTCTGCCCCTTTCATGGCCACAGAAGGGGCATTCAACTGCGTCTTTACTTTTCCAGCAACCAGGGCCAGCAAGATTCACAATCTGTTTGTGGCTGACGACACAGTTCCCACAGACCACGTGGGACAGGTAGCCAGAAGTCAGGTCAGTCCACCCTTCCAACCCCACCCCACCTTCCGGAGCCGCAGCCTCCAAACCCTGTTAGTTTGCCCTCTGACCATCATGGGCATCCACTAGGGGTCAAGATACACAATCGCCTGCACCACTGTTGGTCAATAATATCTGACCGTTGGGTTTTGCAGCTTATCCAAAGGGACTGCACCCTCCCCTTTCTGACCACTACTCCGCCCATGCTGCCCACTTACGACAGACTAACGAAAGACCACCTCTCCTTACTCCATTAGGAAGTGTTGGCTCTCTTATTCTAAACCTGCTCCCTCTCAACTACTTCCTGAAAAAGAAGACATTCAAGATGCTTCCGCAAGCTCTGTCTGCCCCGGTCCCGAGAAACTGGATAGTAGCATTGGACTTGCAGGATGCATATTTCCACATTCCCGTTCTGCCTGCACACAGATGTTACCTGCGATTCACTGTGGGCCACAAGCACTTTCAGTCTGTCGTGCTGCACTTCAGCCTCACCAGTGCCCCTTGGGTGTTTACCAAGGTGATGGTTGTGGTTGCAGCACACTTACGGAGATCAGGGATTCCAAGTCTTCCCCCCCCCCCCCCCTAGCTCGACGATTGGCTGTTGAAGGCGGGCTCCCCCCGAAGAAGATGTCTTCCACCTCCAGACTACGCTGACCCTCCTGCATTCTCTGGGGTGCACTATCAACCCGCCGAAGTTTCACCTGACTCCCTTTTGGACGCTCCCTTTCATCGGAGCTGTTCTGTACACAGTGCAGTTTCGGGCCTATCCACCCGAGCAGCAAGTCAAGGATATTCAGGCTATGATAAAGATGTTTCAGCCTATATCATGGATTTCAATGAGACGGAGCCTGAATTTGTTAGTCCTCCTGGCCTCCTGCATCCTGATTGTAAAACATGCCTGTTGGCATATGCAGCTTTGAGCTCATCACGGGGACCTGAAGTTTAAGTGGGCACAGCATCAGGGGAATATTTCCATCATGGTGCAGATTTCAGAGGGAACTGCAAAATACCTTCAGTGGTGGGTGACGAACCACGATTGGGTCAGTGGCAGACCCCTCTCCCTTCCCCAACCAACCAGTGCTGGGGCTGCAATGTGGGAGAGGTGGAGATCAGAGGATTCTGGTCGCCACATCCGGGCTCCACATCGATCTTTTGGAGCTTCAGGCGATCCATTTGGCATTGAAAGACTTTCTTTCTTCAGTTAGGGGAAGCCTGGTACAGGTGTTCACAGACCACACCACTGCCATGTGGTATTGCAACAAACAGTGCAGGGGGGGGTCGTGGCCCCTTTGTCAAGAGGCTTTACCCCTCTGGACATAGCTGGAACATCCAAGCATATCCCTAGTGGTTCAATACCTGGCGGGCTCTCTGAACACCAGAGCAGACAAACTCAGCCTTCGATGCCTTTCGGAATGGTAATTCCATCCGGAGGTGGCGCAAGGCCTCTTACAAGAGTGGGGAGATACTTGGTTAGATCGGTTTGCCTTTGCCGAAAAAGTTCAATATCAGCAGTTTTACGCGCTGGAGTTTCCAAGGCAACACTCGCTTAGAGACGCTTTTCATCTTGAATCGAGTTCCGGCCTCCTGTACTCCTTCCGCCAATACCACTCCTGCCCAGAGTTCTCAAGAAGATAAGGAACGAGCGGACTCGAGTCATTCTTGTGGCCTCGGATTGAGCACGGAGAGTATGGTTTCCCGAGGTGGTGAGCTTGAGCATTGGGCCTTCGATCATGCTGCCTCTTCAGGAGGATCTTTTGTTGCAGCAGCAGGGCAGGGTTCTGCACCTGAACCTTAAAACCCTTTGCCTGCATGCGTGGAGATTGAACAGCAACATTTAGCAGCTTTTGACCTTCCACCCAAAGTCTGCAATGTTAACTTGCGAGCCAGGCGTCCCTCCACCAAGACGGTATACTCCTGCTGTTGGAGCAAGTTCATGGCATGGTGTATAGATGAACATATTGGACCCTTTCCCAGGTTCGTCTGTTCATTCTTTTCTTGGCCAAGCAGGGCTGTCCTTTGGGCACGTTGAAAGGTTATCTTTCTGGCATTTCTGCGGTTGCCAGATCAGCCATCCCTTTCCAAATCCCCTATTGTACATAGGTTCCGGAAAGATCTCCAGCATATGTTCCCATCAGTGCCTTTTATTATGCCGCAGTGTGACCTCAACTTGGTTCTCACATTTCTAATGTTTTTCCCTTTGAGCTGCTCCACAACTGCCCACTCAGGCTTTTGACCGTCAAAATGGCCTTCCTAGTGGCAATAACATCTGCCTGGATGGTCAGAGAGTTACAGGCACTGTCGGCAAATCCTGCATACCTTACCATCTGATAGAGACATCTAGCCGCAGGTTCCTTACTTTAGAATCTTCCTCAGGCACGAGACTGGATCTGGAATTTTTTTCCCACAGCACGTCTGCACGCTGACAGAGGGCGTTGCGTGACTCTGTATCGACTTCGTCCACCGGATGTGACGTCGACGGAGTCCATATAACTCCCTCGCTTACGCGCTGAGGTCAGTTCCTTCGTTTCCGCACTTGCAACGCGGATTCGGAGCAGTTAAGAGGCCGTATCTGATAGATACTAGCCGCAGATTCCTTAACGAAGAATTATCCCCAGGCGTGAGACTGGACCCGGAAAACTTTCTTTGCCCCAGCATCTCTGCGCGCCGGGGGGGCGGTACCACGTGACTCCGCCCTGACGTCGTCCGCGGGCGTGACGTCAGCGAGGTCACATAAGCCCCACCCCGGCGCGCTGACATCAGTTTCCTTCTTTTCCGCGTGCAACGCGGATCCGGAATCGTGTCCTGACCTGTTTTCAGGTTTTGTTTTCACGCTTTTGCGTTGTGGAACAGTGTACGAATGCCTTCGGGCTTCAAGACGTGTTCTTGTGCGCATCAAATGTCGGCGACGGACCCTCACCCTATTTGCATGTGGTGTTTGGGCGAGCACCATGATTCTGCAGACTGCGACGCTTGCCAGCGTCTGAAGCCGAAGTCCCGGCGCGAGCGCCGGATGAAACTCCTTTCGGCCCGCTTGTCCAGATCGGTGTCGTCACCGCGTCCGTCCCCCGCGGAAGGGCCCAAGAACCGCTGATTCCGCCTCCGACATCGTCCTTCACCGAGGCCCCAGGGGCGTCACTCGCCCACCGGTAAGTCTTATAGCTTGTCCCCGAGGCATGGTCCCCGTTCTGCGGAGGGAGCGGGTTCTCCTCGGGTCATGCGGCCTCGTTCGTCGCCGCCCTACCCGCCGTTTCCTGGCGGGGCGACGAGGGCCCAAATGGAGGTCTATGCTGCGGCTCTGCAGGCTTCCTTGGCCCCTCCTCCTCTTCCTGAGACGTCCGCGGATCCCTTGCCTAGTGCAGGGCCTTCCGCGGAGTCGCCGGCGGCTCCGGCGCCGACGGGTTCGGCTCCAGGTTTTGGGGGTGTGGTGTCGTCGAGGTGCGGCCCTACGGGGTTCCCCTCTTCGGCCCACGGCGCCTTTGCCTCTCCGCAAACCCCCGAGGGGTCCCTGTGGTGTCGCAGGATGTCGACGGGACTCGCGGTTCGTCCCCGAGTCCCCCTCGGTCCTCTGGGCAGGCGGCGGCCTTGCCGGAGGCCGAGCTGACGCCGCTCAGGCGCCGACGGCTGTTGGCCCTGGCGGCGCCGCGGGTCCTGGCTAGGGCCCGGGGCGCTTCCCCGGGTCCCTCTTGGCCCTCCGCGCAGGCGGCTGCCTCGTCGGAGGTCGAGTCGGCGCCTTTCGGCGCCGTTCTTTAGCTGCCCCGGCTCCGACCCCGCCCCATTCTCCTGGGGCGCAAGTGGTGGTGGGGGTCGACTCGGCGTCCCCGGTGACAGCACCGGCGCCGGTTGACGTCGCGCCGGCGCCTGTGGCGGACTCCACGGCGCCGTGCCGGCGTCGGGTCGTCGACTCGTCTCCAGAGGTCCCCTCCTCTCCGGATGTTTGTCAACTTTTTGTCTCCTCTTCCCCGGAGACGGGACGCCGCGTCGTTGCTTTTTCCCCGGCGTCTTCCAGGGAGGGCTCTTCGCCATCCCCGCGACCTCGGCCTTCCCCGAAGGCACCTCAGGCCCCCCACTCGTCCGTGGATCTTCCGCCATTCAGGGGCTGGCCGTTTGTTCCTCCAGCTGGACACGGGGATGGCCGGCTTAGTTTACAGCCATCGCCCACGGAGGAATTGCTTTCTCCCTCACGACGCCCTACGGAGGAGAGTGCAGCTTTTGTCCGGGCCATTTCCACGGCCGCTGGCGTTTTGCGCATGGGCGACCCCGGCACCCCGTTCCCTACGGACCATTTGTTAGAGGTTCTCCATCGGGGCTCTGGTGGACGGGAGCTGTTTCTTCCATTCGAGCTTCGCTCCATACTTCTCTTCTGGGGCGTCCTGCCACGGGTGATCCGGTGCCTCAGCCGCTCCTACATCGCCATCGCCCTGCTCCGCACGATCCAGTCTGCCTTTCTTTCCACCCTTCTACCCAGGGCCCTCTTCTGCAGACTGCTTTTCCTTCCTTGCCCTTGGTGTTGTTTCCTCCGTCACGGGAGGCCCGGTGGTTGGATTCGTGGGGGCGTATCATCTTCGCTTCCTCTAGTGCTGCTTTGCGAGCGCTCAACACACTTTGTGTGTTGGCCAGGGCTACTTCCAGTCTGTGGGATTCCGTGGAGTCCCTTCTGTCTGGTGCCTCCCCCAAAGGTGTCCGCGCTGATCTGCGGCCCCATGTGTTAGATGGCCGGGAGTTGGCAGAGTTTATTCTTCGTTCGGCTTTAGGTGTGTCTGATGCTCTCGGCCGCGCTATGGCAAGTTCAGTAGCTCTCCGGCGCCATGCTTGGTTGAGGGATGGCGTTTTTCCAGAGAATATTAGGGAGCGTCTGGTTGACCTGCCTTTTGATGGGGTTCTTTTGTTTAACACCCATGCGGACTCCGCCATTCAGCGGCTTCTTGCGGGGCTCCGACCTCCTCCCCCTCCGTAAACTTGGCTTGTCGGTCTTCTGGTGCTTTATGGGAGGCGTTATCCCACCCTTTTTTCTGGGGTCTAGTGCTTCGATTGGCCCGTTTGTGTGTTCCGTGTGGTTTGGCGTGCCTTCGGGGTCCTTAGGTTGGGCCCTCTGTCCTGTTGGCTGCTGGTACAGCCCCCCTTTTGGCTTCTGTGTCTTTTTTGGCTGATTGGCAAGCGGTCTGTGGTTTTACCTGCAGGTCCTTTATGTTCTTGTCCTCTGCTGTGGAATTTTTTCCTAAGAAGTGTTCCCATGTTTTCCTTGGGACGTGTCTTGCCCAAAGTGGGGTACTTGTAGCTATTACATAGCTCTGTCCTGCGCTGGGGAGGTGTGGATGCCCTTTTTCGGGTTCCTTGCCTTTCCTGGCATCACTGTATACCGCTGGTGCGGTCTCTTTTGCCTTTGGCTGGGTGCAGCTTGCGCTGCTCCAGCGTCTGTCATTCTCAGTGTTCGCTACATCGCTAGTCCAGCCTGGCATGCTGTCTACGGCATCGTGTTGTGGCGTTTCCGCCTTCCTGTCCGGCGTTTCGGCCTGGTCCTCTGTCTGGTGTCCAGGGGGGCTAGGTTTCTTCTGGCTTTCCTGTGTTCTGGTTGCCGGCTGGTCCGTCCTCCGTGTCTCGCCTCTTTCTCTTCTGGCTGGTCCCACTTCTTTTCGTGGGCCGGTGTGTGTCTCTGGCACGGCCCCACTTGGGGATTGTTCTGGATTTCCCTGGCCGCTGTCCTCGGCTTGCGCCTGGCTTGTTCTGGGTGCACTGCTCCATGGTGTTGCCAGCCGCCGGCGGCGCATGTCTGCTCGTTCTGGTCCACCGCCGTGGCCCTTGGTGTGTTCCCTTGTACCCCTGCCTCTTGTTCTGCTGGGGCTTTGTGCAACTGTGCCTTTCTTCTTCGCCTGTGCTTTTTGGCTATGGAGCCGCACCTGCCTTGTCCGCTGCCTTGAGTCTGATGCCCGTTCAGCTGCCCCCTATCGCTGTGTCTGTGTTTTCCTACGGCGGGCTCTGCCTCTGGTTCTACCTCTTCTCCCAGGAGTTTGGGGTGGTTCTTTTCTTCCTTGGTGCTCCTCTGGCGCTGTCTGCCCCTACGGGGTTTTCTGGCGGTTGTACCTTGGATGGGCTTGGGTTCTTCTGGCCTTCCCTTCGCCTCGTTCTTGCTTACTTCTGCTTGGTGAGGGCTGGGCCGCCCTTCTTGTCCCTGTGACACATCCCCTGGTGGGGCCCTGTGTTCCTACTGGGGAGGCTCTCTCGCAGGCCCTCCTCCCCTCTGGGTATGGCTAGGGTATCTATTCTACGTTAAGGAATCTGCGGCTAGTAGTCTCTATCAGATGTACAAGTTACTTACCTTCGGTAACGATGTGTCTGGTAGAGACGATTCTAGCCGCAGATTCCTTCACGACCCGCCCTTCCTCCCCGTTCTGCGAGGACCTTCAGTTTGGTTTTCTGCACTCTCCTCCCTCCGGGTGGCTTGTCTTCTGTGGGTGTCCGCTTCGTCTCCTCCCGGACAGGATGCTTTGTTCTGCTTGATTGTTCCACCCCTTCCTTTATGATACAAGGTCGGTTGGTTCATGTGTGCTTCTGCATCCCTCCACTCTGGTTTTTTCTCCAGTGTAGGGGCCTACTTTTACTCTTCTCCCTTTTCTTGCAGTTCTCTGCGTTGTTTTTTTTTTTTTTTGCTTGTACCTCGGCCCTTTCGTTCCTTTCAGGGGATACGGTCCCCCCTTGATGCTGTCGTCTGGGGGTGTATTGCTGTTACTCCTCTGTTCTGGGCTTGTTGCCCCTTCACTGTTGTGGATTGTGATTGCAGATTCTCTCTCTCTCTCTCTCTCTCTCTTCTGCTATAGCGTTTTTCACATGTGTTCTGCCTCCAGGGGGGATGTCTCCTTAGCTTGCAAGGTTGTTCCTCAGAGCGGTGCTCTGCTCTTTCCCTGCTATGGCTTTCGCTGCTATGGCTTTTTGGTACCTTAGTGCTTGGCACTTTTCCAATTGGTGCTGTTCCTCACCTTTCGTTTCTCTCTTCTTTTCACTGCTTTTTCGCACACTGTTCCCATATTCTCCACAGTTTTGTTTGTGATGGCTCCGCGTTGTGGTGCAGAAAAGTTCTCCGAAGAAAACTGATGTCAGCGCACCGGGGTGGGGCTTATGTGATCTCGCTGACGTCACGCCCGCGGACGACGTCAGGGCGGAGTCGCGTGGTACCGCCCCCCAGCGCGCAGAGATGCTGGGGCAAAGAAAGTTTTCCGGGTCCAGTCTCACACCTGGGGATAATTCTACGTTAAGGAATCTGCGGCTAGAATCGTCTCTACCAGATACATCGTTACCGAAGGTAAGTAACTTGTACTTTTCAGGCCCATCTCGACATTTTATCGAGAGAACAGTGTGCTTTTTCAAGCCATTTCATTCGGGTTTAAACCCTGTGGATTTTGTGATAGACAAATGTCGTGCCTCGGAGAACATCACGACTCCGAGGACTGCGGTTCCTGCCAACGTCTTCGACCAAAGGCATTGAAAGAGCGCCCTATGAAATTCCTGGCAGCGCACTTTTCTGAGTAACTGTGGTGTCGTCACTCCTCACCGAAGACCAGGGACCGGTCGAGGAGTCATTCAGGTGAGGGGTCGCCTCTGTCGACATCAAGGAGGATCCGAGAACCCAATGGTCGAAACGTAAGTATGACGTCGTCTCCCAACCGTCGGTTGAGGAGCATTTACAAGAGTCTATCCCATGCCTCCCTAAATATCTTGGAGCCGGGGTGACTTTAGCCCAAATGCGGGAATATTATTTTTCCCTGCAAACGGTTTTTGGGCATCAATCTCCCTCTGGTGCGCCCTTTGGCCCCAAGGAGGTAGGAGGTGCCCTGACTGGATCCTCACAGGCGAGTACGCCTTTGGTGACAGTTGGGCCCTCTAAATCAGTTATTGGATTTGAGACGGCACCGATGCACAACCCTTCGGGATTCCCACCTTCAGTGTCTACTCAGCCATTGAAGTCGACAGCGCCGGTCGGCACTTACTCAGTTGGTTCGGAGTCCAATGAGCCAGTGACGTTGGCGGCGCCGATGTACGCCGATCTTCATCCTATCTCCGATGCCGAGACGATGCCACAACGGCACCGGGTGCATCGCCGACCGTACAGTCTTCTTTGGATGACTCTCCTTGTGGTGTTATTTAGCCCTTGTCTGTTTTTCCTTCGGGAATACACAGTTTGGCAACTTAGAATATTGTGCGTCAAAACCCTTTGTATAATGCTGTCCAACCTCCTGTGAAGGAAAATTGGCTGAATGAACTGGGGGAGGTTAGTGGATTAGAGTCCTTTCCAGGTTCAGATTTACTTTCTCCAACGGGTATGGCAACGGAGAAAAGTTCTTCTTTGGCTGAAATATTGAAACGGGCAGCTGTGGTGTTGGATTGCCAATTTCCCTCAGGGGAATTGTCCACGGATCCTTTGGTGAATATTCTTCATCAGGTTGAGACGGGAGTGGAGCCTGTGCTCCCTTTTATGAGTCTCTGTTTGACCTGTTATTAGGAGCTTGGGCTAAACCTGTGACGGGAGCTTCAGTTGGCCGGGCCGTGGCCCATAGGCATCAACCTGCCCCTGGGGTCCCTCATTGTCTCCTGTGACATCCCACTACAAAAGGGCTAGTGGTTCAAGCAGCTACAGCTTCTTCGGACCCTAATGCCCTTCCCTTGGTTCCATCAGGCAAAAGTTGTGGGAGGAATATAGTCTCTTCTGTAAGCTCAGCTTTGAGGTCTTAAAATACTATATGTATTAAGGGCAGATTTTCTCATGCTTTATGGGACTCTGTGGCATAGAGGCTACCTTCTCTGCCAGAGGAAGCCAGAAATGAGCTATTGCAGGTGATGAAAGGTGGCCAGGAGGCATCGACAGCTGCGGCCGCTGCAGGTAAGTGCGGTGGGGCTGGCTGGGGGGGGCATTTTGAGAGATGACCACATGGGAAAATTAAATAAATAATTAATTTTCCCTCGTGGTTATTTCTCAAAATCCCAACCCAGCCCGCCCCACCGCTCTTATCTGCAGCGGCCGCGGCTGGGCATCGAGATTCACCATCAAATGTGGTATGGACACCACTGATTCTGTTGGTAGAGCTATAGCTCAGTCAGTTGCTCTGCGCAGGCATGCATGGCTGTGTCAGTCTGGGTTTTCGGAACCTGTGCAAAAGGGCCTAAAAGAAATGCTGTTTGATGGTGTCCATTTATTCTGTGTAAAGGCTGATTCGGTTTTAAGACGCATCAGAGCTGGTAGATCTGATAAGTCCACTTGAGTTACTTTTGTAAGCTTGAGTTTGGATTTCGGTCTTGTGTAGAAGGGGTATCTACATGACTGAGTTATATGTGTCATCTGGTATGTCATGGATAGTGTTCTGCTTAGTGTAGAGGTCAATCTTTTTTACTTGTAATCTTTTAATGTTTTTATTGAAAAGCATTTTCACAGATCAACGGAGCGATCAAAACATGAGACTTGTTTGGATATAGTATTGATATCAGTCACTTTGCAAGTAAGAACACAGAAGAATATAATCACTGTTATCAGGAGAAAATAGTGCAACAAGGTATCCCACAAATGTGACAAGAAGGGTCATAGGTTAGCTGAACTGTTCTAAAAATCTGGCATAGACGTTGCAATTAGAGCAAAATAGTAAAGTACAAACAACAGAAAATAAACGGTCAAAAAGGCAGATGTGTGAAAGGTCAGGGTGGCCCCATTTCCACATGGAAAGATAGGGGTGTATAGGGTAGGGTGGTGGACGAGGGAGGGGGCGGGCGGGGATTGAGCAAAAGACATATCTAACTCACCAGGGTCACACCCCATTCAGCCTAGTTTGATTTAATCGAAGAGTTGGAGTGCCTTATGTTTGGGGGGTTGAAGCAAGTGTATTCCAAACGCGTAAAATAATCGATCAAAGGCCGCAAGGTATGGGTAAATTTAGCATGTGTGTGCGATTCTAGGGGTCAAAACCTCCATGGCCATAACGTGCCACAAGTGAGTGAACCATAAAGCCACAGGAGGGGCAGATGGCTGTTTCCAGTGAAGAGCAATAAGTTGTTTAGCAGCACCCAACATGTTACCTGCAAGGCGCCAATCTGTGTGTGTGTCATATCCTCAAGTTCCATAGGTCGTATAACCAAGATAATGGTAATGTAAAAGGTAGGTAGGGGAAAGCCCAGCACACCCTTGATGTGCCCCAGAATTTATTTCCAGTAAGTGGATATAACTGAGCATGACCACCAAATGTGTTAAAAATCGCCTGTGGTTGTATTACAGCGCCAGTAAAGATCAGATGCAGTGTGATAGTGCGAAGGTGGGACGGTGTATAGTACCACTGTGTGATTAATTTGTATGCTGTCTCATATTCTGCAATGTATTTTGGGGATATCTCGCCAGTGTCTCCCACTGTTCCTGTGAGATACCCTCAGTAGTGTCTGAATGCCATTGTGCTTGATGTGTATGTAAGCGTGTTGAAGAACTTCATAGGTGCGGGAGATCAGACTTCTCGTGCTATCATAGGCCCTGACTAGTGCTTCAAAAGGGGTAAATTGTCTGGTCGCTCCCGGAGTGTTCGGGGGTTGTAGTGCCCAGTGGCGCAATTGACGGTATTGCGGGCAAGTTGTTTTGGGTATGCGGAATTCCTGCTTACAGTGAAAGAATGTTTTGATAGAGGGGCCGACGAACAGATCATGCAATGTGTGACAATCTCCCGCTTCCCAACTATGGAATGAGTGAGGTTCTAGGGCCGGAGTGAACTACGGGTTGCGTGCCAAGGGGGTGTTGGGGGAGGGAAATATGGTAAGACCATGTTTAAGCGAAATCTTGTCCCTGATCTCAAGGACGGTCCTGGTGGGGGTCGCAAGGTAGGCACTCCGTAACATATGTTTAGGTAGCCAAGCAAGGTCCCATAGAGGTCTGCAAGCGACAGCTCAATCCATATGGAACCAGTACTTCTCGCTCTCCCTCACCACCCACTCGGATATGAAGCGAAGGTGCGCCGCCCAGTAGTATTCCAGGAGATTGGGACACACCAGATCCCACTGGTCCCTAGGGAGCATCAGAACAGAGTTTGAGAACCTGGGCGGTCTCCCTCCCCATATGAAGGCGCGAATATCTCGCTGGAGGTGTATGATATCCTCGCATGGAATGGAGGTTGGCAGTGTTTGGAACAAGCATAGGATCCTGTGAAGGATAGACTTCTTGATGACGTTAAGCCGTCCAAGCCAAGACACATGCAACGGCCGCCATTGACGAAGGTCATCCAATATAGATTTTCGATATGGTTCCCAATTAGCTCTCGTCCAAGTCGATAGGGTAGGAGTCTGCTTGAGACCTCTAGGTATCGGATGTCATGTGCGGCCCACTGAAAGGGGGCAAGAGCCTGTATGGCGGGGAGATCCTTTTTGGATATTGTGAGATTTAATGCTTGGGACTTGGACATCTTGACCCTGAAGCTGGAAACTCGCTCAAAGGCTGTCAGGGCAAGGACCACCGCTGGGAGAGAAGACGTGGGTTGAGCGAGCTTAAGCAGAAGATCGTCTGCGAACATACTCAATTTATGTGCTCGGCCGCTTAAGGGGATGCCAACGATGGAATCTGTCTGCCGGATGGTGATAGCTAGGGGTTCTACTGCTAAGGCAAACAATAGAGGCGAACAGGGGCATCCCTGCCGAGTACCTCTCATTATTGACCTTGTATGAAGACCATTAACTCAGATGACAGCATTGGGGGCATGATAGGAAGCCATGATAAGGGATATCATGCTCGGTCCAAGGCCAATTTTCCTAAGTACCGATCTAGGGAATGACAAGCTGACCCGGTCAAAAGCCTTCTCTGCGTCAAGCGAGAGAAGGCAGGAGGGGATAGCACACCGATGGGATTTCTCCACTAAATGGGCGATCCGACGGATGTAAACTGCCCCATGCCGATTACGGATGAAGCCAACCTGGTCGGGATCAATTAGACCAGGGAGCTATGGTTCCAGGCGATTTGCCAAGATCTTGGTATAGAGTTTAGCATCCGTGTTTCAAATTGGGTGGTAGGATGCGCACAGAGAAGTGCCCTTGCCAGGCTTAGGGATGAGGGCAATCTCCGCCATCGTCCGGGTAAGGCCAGATTCAGAGGAGAATATATTGAAAAGCCCTAGGAGGCAGTCCTGGATGAGAGGAAGAAAGGCTCGATAGAATGCAATCGGAAGCCCATCAGGTCCAGGCGTTTTACCTATAGAAGGTCTTTTAGAGCCTGCTGCAATTCAGCAAGAGTAATAGGGGCCTACAGGAGTTTAGCGTGGGCCTGGTAAATAGGGTCCCAGGTGCAAGAGCTAAGATAGGAGTCTATGAGCGCGCAAGAAGTCTTGTCCTCTGAATAAAGACCTTGATAAAAATCATAAAAGACCTGTTGCTTTGCCTGTTCAGTAGTGGCCCAGCCGCCAGTGTTGGTCTTAATCTTAGCTATATGTGTGCAGGCATGCTGTTGTCGTAGTTTGTGCTAGGAGTGCTCCCACCTTATCTCCCTCCTCGTAGTAACGCTGTTTCAAAGCAAGCAAGGCTCGTTCTGCTTTGTTCGTTCTTTGGGTGTGCAACTGGCCTTGCAGCAGGGCCAGCTGTCATTTGTTGCGTCGGGAGGGTGTAGTCTGGTCAAGACACTCAAAAGTTTTTATCTCTGAGGTTAAGCCTGTCTCTACTATTCGGGATTCTCACGCACGGGCGATTGCAATGGAGTAGATGACTTCCCTGATAGTGGCTTTAAAACCATCCCAGAGAGTGTGACCCGCAGTTCCTGGAAGATCGTTCAGCTTAAAATAGTCGTTAATCCCCTTTCAAATTTTTGCCACGTCTACTGGATCTCAGATAAGGTACGGGGGAATCACCAACGAGGCCGAGTCTGGCACGAGCTACCGTCCCAACTCCAAACAACTTCAACATGCACGTGATCCAATATGGAGATATCCGAGATAGTGACAGTTTCCAGTTCTCTGAGGAGCGAGTGGGTGAGATATAGGTAATCTATTCTGGAATAAGATGTATGCAGGTGCGAATAGAAAGAAGTCACAAGTGCCAAGGTGCCTACACCTCCAAGCATCTACCAAGCCCATATCTGCGATATCTCTCTTGAGCGCTGCCGACATCGCCCCAGCGCCCTGAAAGGAGGTGGTATGATCCAGCTGCTGGTCCCAAACCAAGTTTAAGTCTCCGCCCATAACAGTATCACCCTCCACGGATGCCAGTTGGTCATGCAGTAAGTCTCTAAGAAAGAGGTCTTGTACCTGATTAGGGGGATAAACTTTTAAAAGCGTGATGAGGCGAGAGCCGCATTGCATTGTGAGTTTCACATAGCGGCCATTGATATCACACACTGTCTTAACTACTTGAGTGCAGAAGCCTACCTTGCACATAATGGTCACTCCACTGTTCTAGTGGTGGCATGCGCGCTAAAATGGGGAGGGTATTTCAGGTGAAACATGCGCAGGCTGTCGTCCCTCAAGAGATGAGTCTCCTGGAGGAGGATAGCGTCGGGTCCTGTGAATGGAGATAACGCCATATTTGTTTTCTCTTATTTGGGGAGTTCAAACCCCTCACATTATGGGAGAGTAATTTGGTGTGTCAAGAGGTGGCCGTTGCGTGGGTGGCTAAGGCATCACATATAGGTGGAAGGTTATGTCAGAGGAAAGTATGAATACACCCCAGCAGGGCAAAATCGCTTCTCAGAAGCGCAGGTCTCAGACCAAAGTAGAATCAATGACAGGGTCCTATCAAGAACTCTGGGAGGTGACGGGCCTCACAGAGGAAGGGACTGACATAAACAATCAGATACCTTTTGAGCATATACAGAGGCAGTGTAGGGGCACTCCCTTTCAGAATAGTCGACCTTAAACAAACAAAAAAATGCAAAACAACTACAAACTACATAAGGCCAATGGGGCCTAACAACTCCATTCAAGTCCTGTCATGACCAGCACACAAATACGTCAGATACAACAAAGTCGTCACTCTCCAAAGGTGTGAATCGAGGGGGGATGTCCAGCAGCAGAGTGCAACCATCGGGCCACAGAAGAAGCATCACGTCATGGGACAGGGGAGACAGTAGATCCATGGTGTCGTCTACATGTCCCAGACTCCTGCAGCCAGCTGGGACCAAAACTGCAATCTAAAATGGTCCATGCGCACACAAGCCAGAGGTTCCTGATCCATCAATCAATCAATCAGGGGTTGGTAAAGCGCAGCTACTCACCCGCGAGGGTCTCAAGGCGCTGGGGGGAAAGATAAGGGGGCAGCTTCGTTGAGTGCTGGGGTCATCCGGAGAGTCAGGTCTTGAAGTCCTTCTTGAACTGGAGCAGTGTGGGGGCTTGCTGAGGTGCAGGGAGAGGTTGTTCCAGGTCTTGACTGCGAGGTAGGAGAAGGACTTTCCTCCCGTTCTGGTCTTGCAGATGCGTGGGACGGTGGCCAGAGAGAGGTCAGCTGATCGGAGGGGTCTCTTGGGTGCGTGGAAGGAGAGGCGGTTGTTTAGGTATTCTGGTCCGATGTTGTGGAGGGCCTTGTATGCGTGAGGAGCTTAAAGGTTATTCTTCTTTCGATGGGGAGACCGTGGAGATCGCGGAGGTGTTGGGTGATGTGGTTGTGACGGGGGATGTCCAGGATCAGTCTGGCTGCAGCGTTTTGGACGGTCTGGAGTTTGCAAAGTAGTTGCTTGTTGATTCCGGCACAGAGAGCGTTGCCGTTGTCCAGTGTGCTACTGATGAGGGCGTGCATGACCGTTTTTCTGGATTTGGGTGGGATCCATCTGAAAATCTTTCGGAGTATGCGGAGGGTGTTGAAGCAGGCCGAGGACACAGTGTTGATCTGGTGGTTCATTGTGAGCGATGAGTCTAGTATGATGCCGAGGTCTTGTGCGTGGTCCGTAGGGGTGGGGGGGGGGTTCAGAGGGCTGGGGGCCATCAGGTGTCATCTCATGCGGAGGGGTTGGAGCCAAGGATGAGGACTTCTGTTTTCTCTGAGTTAAGTTTCAGGCAGCTCTTCTTTATCCAAGTGGCGACGGCTTTCATCCCTTCTTGGAAGTTGTGCCTGGTGGTGTTGGGTTCTTTGGTGAGGGAGAGGATGAGCTGGGTGTCGGGGTAGGAGAAGATGTTGAGCCCGTGGTTTCTGACGATGGTTGCGAGAGGGGCCATGTAGATATTGAAGAGGGTGGGGCTGAGGGAGGATCCCTGGGGCACTCCGCATCTGGTCTCTGTTTGTTCCGAGAGGTAGGGCGGGAGTCTGAGCCGCTGAGTTCTGCCTGTGAGAAATGAGCCTATCCAGCCAAGTGCCTTTCCGCGGATGCCGGTGTCGTGGAGTCTGGTGGCTAGTGTGCGGTGGGAGATGGTGTCGAAGGCGGCCGAGAGGTTCAGGAGGATGAGGGCTGCCGGTTGGCCCTGGTCGAGGCGGGAGCCGATGTCGACGGTGGCGGCGAGTAGGGCAGTCTCAGTGCTGTGGTTGCTGCGGAATCCGGATTGGGAGATATCCAGTGCGTTGTTGGCTTCGATGAAGTTTGCTAGCTGGGTGTTGACGGCCTTTTCGATGACCTTGGCTGCAAATGGAAGCAAGGAGATGGGCCTGAAGTTCTTGAGGTCCGTCGGGTCTCCACCGCAGTCAAAGGGGCACAACAAGCCAGTGAACGTCCGCTGCTCAGGCCCCAGGCCGCCAGGTGGGAGTCCAAGTGAGTGACGTGTGAGCACATAACTCCAACACCCACAGGTAGTGTCACAAGGCGGGGACCCTCCAACAAGGCGGGCTCCATGCGATACCCTCCATCTGACGCCGCAACAGCAGGGTGTATAAAATTATAGAGAGCCCGTGGGAAGGCATCTTGTCCATATCACGGAGGTGTTGGATTATGTTCCTTTTGGTGTCTTCAGACGCCGCGGCCTTGTGGGCCTTGTCTGTGTGGCGGGCGGTACCAGAGACCAGACAGGCCGCAGGGATTCCCTGGAGTGAAGGCAATAGTGTGCCCTCCCGTGGGTCCGCCTGTAGCTCGAGAAGTTGTTTAGCTTCGGCCAAGGAGTGGATAGATCGTCTCTTGCCCTCCCAGGTGAACATAACAAAAGGATGGCCCCATTGATAACGTATGTTTAGTTCTTGCAGTTTGTCAGTGATCGGCTGAAAGTCCCTATGGTGGAGAAGGGTAACGGGAGAGGACCTGAAACAGATGAACAGTATAGCCGCAGTACTTCAGGTCCGTTTTACTCCGCGCTGCTCTCAGGATGGCCTCCTTTTCAACAAAGAAATGGACTTGTGTCAGAATGTCCGGGGCAGGCTCTGATTGCCCCCAGGAGGCGCCACACGGTGGGCCCTATGCAACGCCAGAGGGGAGGCATCATCACTGCGAATCGTGCGAAGTTCGACAGTGAAAGCCATGATATCACAACTTCCACCCCCTTCGGCACCCCCCTGATGCAGATGTTCCGACGGCTCAGATTTTCAAGGTCTTCCTGCTTCATTTGGAGCTCGATGTGTTGCTCCTCCAATGTCGACACCCTCTGCCAAAGCATTTCTTGATCCTCAGAGCGAGCATCGACTGTGCGTTCCAGTTCATCCACTCGACCTCCCAGATCAGTGACCTTGCGGCGGATATCTTTTAAGTAGGACTTGAAGTCCGTTTTGAGGGCTCCAATTTCGCTGCGAATTTCCTACTGGAAGCAGTCCATGTAGGCTTGAGATATGGGCACCAATGATGTGTCTCCCTCCATACTATGGGGCAGCGGGGCGGTGGTGGTTTTGTTCCAGAGCGAGTTGACTGGGTTGTCTATTGTAGGCCCAATAGGTGTGTCCTTCATTGCCCTGGCACAGGGCATGGCACTGGCCGCAGTGTAGATAGGGATGCAAGTAACTTAGAAGGCCCCCACAAGGACTGAAGGGGGGGGCTAAAAGGGGATCAGTGACCCAGTAGGCTTCACAGGTCGCACAACAGTAATCCAGGAAGGAGGCTCCCCAGGGGCAGCGGTTGAATCAGCCAGCCAAGGAACTCCCAGGACAGGTGCAGAGGTCGTAAAGGAGGATTCTAGGGGTGATGCACCTGGCCTGGGGGCCATGTGAAGGAGAGCCCAGAGCTCGGCATATACTCAGGGAGGTCGTGGTCACCCCTCTTCCCCCTTCTGCTCTCAAGAAAGTCCCCACACAGGAGCAGAACTAGGGGACGCCCCATGGCCTCCAATATCAAGGCAGGATTTGGGAGGATAGGCAAGCACATCAGGCTACAGAAGGATAGGTAGTGCAGGCTGTTACAGCGTCCTCCAGTGCAGGTAAGTCTGCGGGCAAAGCAATCTCAAATGTACAGCCTTGGGGACCCCACCGTTCCAGGCAAGGCAGGGATCATGAATCCATAAGAGGGGGAGGGGTAGAGGCAGTGAAGGGGGGCTCGGGTCCAGCAGGGTCCCGGCCGCTGTCGCTAGCAAGTGCGAGAGGCGGGGGGGTCTCTCAACCATGCCCATATGCCCCGTCTCCAAGGCCAAGCCACCAGCAAACAGGGCCCCAGGACAGCGTGGCCACCGCATACAGAGCCAGTCACAAAAGCAGGCACTAGCTGTGTGTCAGGGGGCCCCAATCTGGGAACAACAGGGACCTGCACCCAGCCCGCTCCAGTCAATGATCAACTCACCGGTAAGGGGTCCAGGCGGTTCGCGGCTTTTGCAGGCCGGGCCGACGCTCCGCCTCCAGCCCCTCGTGATGGGTTCTCCGTCCACCAGGCCAGGAGGCAGAGGAAAGCATAGTCTGGTACGCTCCAGCCACCCGGCGACTATCAGAAGCCGCCTGGTGGTGCATACATCGGGGTGTCCAGGTACACAGCAACGGGCTCCGCAGCTTTCAAGGATGTCCTCAGAGGGGATGGATGCCTGCTCTGGGCGTAGGGGGTGGGAGGGGAGCCTGTCACAGGTATGTCACCCCCCACCCCCTCCTCCGGGGCACAGAGAGTTCAGCGCAATCCCATCGCAGTGTGTGCACCCAACAAGGCCAGGTGCGTCCTGCAGGGGCCAAGATGGCACTGCCGATGGCTCCACCGAGGCCGATCTCAGCACGGCGGCCCCCAAACAGCACTCCCCAGATCCACCAGCGCACTCTGGTCCCCCTGGAAAGTGCATAGGTGCCCCCCAGGGGTGTAACACAGGCCCCCGCAGCCCCCACGGTGGAGGGGGCCCCCGAGCTGCAGGGGGCCCCCTCAGCACAGTACTCAGGCCTGAGAGCTCCGGATTAAATCCAGAGCGGGGGCCCCTCCGTGTACCTTGCAGGGGGGCCCCCTCAACTTTCGTTACGCCACTGGTGCCCCCACGATGTCCGAACTGCGCTGTGCAGGATCCAACGCTTTTAAGAGCTTATGGAAGGGCGCGGGAGTCCGGAGCCACAAAAGAGCATGTCCTACTCCAAGCGCTCCCAGGCCATGCCCCGCAGAGGTTAATTTTATACCTGGTGTTTTTAATCCCAGGTAGTTGGGATTACAGAAGATGTGTTCCACGATACATGGTTTTCTTGATTATTCTGATAGATGCAGGAGTGCTGGACTCGGTCGGTTACAGTTTCTCAGTGTTTAATTTGTATTACGTTTTTTTATTTGAGCCCTGTTGCAGGTCTTAAGTTTGATTTACTCTGGAGAAGAGTTCAGGCTCAAGAGTGATACCCTTATTGTATATAATGTACTCTGTGGTGTATTGTTTGTATGCCGTCTGTTGAGCAGGGTTTGCTCAGCTAATGCAATTGTAGTCTCACTTGACTGAGGGTTCCCTGGGTCCCTGCTAACTAGGTACCCAGGACCTAAAACTGTACTGTGTACCCCCAAATTGGCACCTCTTTGGCCACATGCAAGTCCCTTGTAAAAAGTTCCTTAGGTACCAAGGGCCCTGTGACCAGGGAAGGCCTCGAAGGGCTGCAGCACTTATTGTGCCACCCTCAGAGGTCCTGTACCTTAACACCCACACACTGCCATTGCAGGCTGCGTGTTTTGGTGCAGAGAAAAGTGAAGAGTCGACAGGCACAAATCCCTGTGTGCCATGCCTACAACCCACTGCCTATGGCATAGGTCAGCCACTCCTCTAGCTGGGTGCACTATGCCACTGGTGAGGGTACAGGTGCATGAACCATGTACCCCTACAGTGTCTAAGTCTATTCTTGGACATTGTAAGTGCAGTAAAGCCATAAAGAGTATACGGTCTGGGAGTTTGTCATTACGAACTCCACAGCACCATAATGGCTTTACTGAAATCTGAGAAGTTTGGTATCAAACTTCTTCACATTAAACCCACACTGATGCCAGTGTGGGACTTAATGAAAAATGCACTCAGAGGGCATCTTAGAGATGCTCCCTGAAAAACGACCTAACTCTAGTGTACTGGCTGTCCCCCAGCTGTCACCCCCAGACATGTTTCTGGACCACTGGGTCGAGAGCCTCCCGCTCTAGGGGTCTGGAAAAAAGCACATCCTGGGCAGAGGTGACAAGCCTCCTCTCCCTGGATGGGCAGGGTCCACGAAGGGGAAGCTTCAAAGGCTTGCCGCGTTTGTGAGCTGACCCAGCCATTTGCTGCTCCCAGCAACTGGCCCCCACCAGTTCTGACCCCCACTTTGGGCGGGAGAATCGGCGAGAAAACCAAGAGGAGAGGTGTGCCCATCTTTGCCAACCCCACCCCTCAGGTGGGGGAGGCGAGGTGAAGCACAACTCTGTCCCCGCAATCTTGAAGATGGGGGGACCCAGCCAACCAGAGTGAGGCTTATGCCCCCCTCCCACTGGAGGGTGGCATAATAGGGGGTGTACCCACCCCAAGGAAGTGACCCATTAGTCCCAACCTGTAGCTACCTTAAACGCCCCTAAATCTAGTATTTAGGGGCAAACCCAAACCTTGCCTCCTCAGACAAGAAGAAACAAGATGAAGGACTGAAGAGCCATGCTGAAGGAAGAAGAGGAGGACACCAGCTGACTTGGCCCCAGCCCTACCGGCCTGTCCAGACTTCGACCTGCTCCAGCGGAATCCCGGCACGTCCTGCTGCCTGCAGCCCCTCAGAACCCGGAGGAGCTGCCCTGCCTTCCCCAACAAGACTTTGTCTCCCTTGAGCACCGGATTTGCTCACCACCAGACTTGGGCTCCGGCCAAATCCGCAATTCTGCACCCGATGCCCACGGCCCGAGTTCGAGTGGCCAAACACCAAGAGGAGGTCTCCCTGGCAATCCTGACCTGGGATCTGGTGATCCCTGACCTACCTCAAGTCTCCCGACGACACCGGCAGCCCCTTTCTGGAGGATCCCACCGACCGCGACCCGAGCCGGTAAGAAAATCCCGATGCCAAAAGATACCCCTGCACCGGACGCCCCACGGCCTTGGGTGGCCCAACTGACGGTGTCCCGGCATCCCACGACATCCCAACTTACCTCTCCAACCAGTGGTCGCCTCCAGAAGATCTTCGTCCCCGAGCCTGCAGTGTTTGTTGAAGCCGGAGGATCCCCATTGAAAACAACAGGCCACCGACGCCAAAACAGCACCCTGCATCTGGCTGCCCCTGTGCTGCTGTGGGTGCACTTGGTGTGCTAACTTGAACCCCCCTTTGGCCTGAGCTTAACCCTAGGAGCTTTGCTCTCGCAACCTTGTGGCCTGCTCGTGAGCAGTCACCAACCGGAGGCCCCCTATCTCCCATTGAATAACATTGGGCCTCAGCACTCTGCACCCGGCCGCCCTAGTGCCCTTAGGGTGCTTTTTGAGTGCATCCTTGACCCTGGGGGAACCCTTGTTCTAACCCCAGAAACTCAACCCTCAAGACCGTTTACTTACCTGCAAAACGATAACCCCATTTTTCTCTATAGGATTGCATTGACTGTTTTCCTATGAAAAACGTTTGTGTTGAGGATGTTTTGTATGGAAACCTAAGAAAATGTGTTTTGATAAAAACTGTTTTACTCACCTTTTATCCAGGAAATGTCCCAGTGTGATATCCAGGCATATCACACTGAGTAGAAAAAGTAATCTGGAAAGTAACTTAAAAAGTAATTGCAAAGTAACTGAAAAGTAATTTCAACTGTTTCTGAACATTTGACTTACCTGTATCTACATTCAACTGCTTGAACGGTATTATCAGAAGAGTACTATTTTTCCTACCTGCACCAAGTCTGACTTGGTTCTAAAAATAAAATACAACAAAGAAATATTTTTGGTACAAACAATTGGTTTGAGTTCAGTCTTTGAGTGGGTGACATCAGTTCTTGCCTGAGTGTGTACAATAAATGCTTAACACTACCCTCTGATAAAGCCTTACTGCTCGCCCACACTACCACAAATGGAGAGTAAGGTATTATCTACTTTAACCTCTGTAAGCCTTTGGGGATCCCCTGGACTCTGTGCACACTATACCTTACTTTGGTATAGTATATACAGAGCTAGCTTCCTACACCCCGTTGGAGTCTGGGGGTATATAATGTGCCTTTTAATGAGAGACTTATGTGCAAAGACCCTCATAATACGCTTGGGTAATATGATAAAGTGTATATTATGTGATTGTATGTTAAGGCTCTAGAGTGTCTATCCCAAAATTCGTTCTGATATTTCTCAGGAGGTAGTTGATAGCCTGCATTATTATTCATGTGGCTTCGGCTTTTTCCCTAGTACTTGCCTTACATTCACATGGTAGATGAGGTACTCTTCGTCTGCTAGATGCAGAACATTATTGACCAAACACTTACCTTGTGAAGCTTTATGACATAGAAGAGGCGTGAGCCTAGTCGTTTATACCTTTTGTAGAGGACTTATTTCCTGCCTCTAGAAGCTGTAAGTTGGGTTCACACTTTGCAAAGTATTGTTCCTAGAGGGTTAGACAAATTAATGTTCGTCTTTTTCTGTGGTCGGATCATTTTCCAGTCCATCGGTATACGGTCTCTATTCATAAAGCAAGGCCTTGTGCAGACCTTGCTTTTAGTTAGGCTATCAAGATTTCTTTTTGTTCTTGATATCTTCTTCGATTTTATACTACCATTGTTTAATGGTGGTCTTTTAGGCAACTTTCAATACTCTGACAGGTTAGATGATGTTGCTTTTCTAAGGGTATGTGTTAGAAATGGGATTTCTGGTTGGCTAGGGCTTGCGCCTAAGGCAGGCAGAAACCACCACTCTAGTCAGGGCAAGGGAGTTGCACACTGAAGATAACCCCTGCTCACCCCCTTGGTAGCTTGGCACGAGCAGTCAGGCTTATCCCAGAGGCAATGTGTAAAGCGTTTGCGCAACACACACACACACAGCAGCAACACACTAGGCACACTACAAAAGGAACTCCACACAAGGTTATATAAAAAATAGCCTTTGTATTATCCAAAACACATTGGAATCATAATCACACAATATACACTGTGCCAACTGGCACTGGGCAATATTCACAGGGGATTATATACAGGGCCAGGCCAATCGGGCCACGGTCAGAACCATCAGAATGCAGGTAATAAACATAAAACACAAACAGTAACTACTGGTACAATAATGACCTCAGCATTATCACATTAGGCATAAAACACATTAGGCCCAACACTCATTAGCATAAACACATTACGCAATAGGCCTCACCAGCATAAACACATTATGCAATAATCATGGTGCATAAATCACATTTGGCAACCATCAGCATAAACACATTATGCACACATTTGGCAGTGCACCATAGTAACACTAATTAGGTGCATACATCACCTTAGGGCATTGCGCCCTATCCATCACACCTATGACCCCAGGCCAACTGGCCTTTCACTGGGGCTCAAATGCCCTCTGTCCAGAAAGTCAGGGCATAAGCTGTGGGCCTTCCACTGGCCCCTTGGCTGCCCATGCAGCAGAAACCACGGTGCGCAATGCGCTGGGGGCGTGGGATGCCACTCACCCCCTCCTCATGAGGAAAACAAACTGCCCCTGGGTTGCAGCTGCCCGCGCTCTCGCGGTGCAGCTGAGTAAACAAACAAGCACTGGCACTCACTGTGCCTCATGAGCCCCACTCTGGGACTCTGCAAAATAAAACTTGCCCCACGTTGCAGCTGCCCGCTACGGCGGCGCAGCTGAGGAGTAAGAACAGACTCTGGCACTACTAGTGCCGCTGGAGCACTGACAATGCTCGATGTGAGCCCTGCTCACCGGGCTCTTCTACCTGCAGGGGGGAGGCACCGACAATGTGCCTCGGCAGTCCCCCCCACAGACTCACCCTAGGCACCGACAATGTGCCTCGAGAAAGCCCCACTCACCGGGGCAGGCTGGCGCGTACTCCAGGCACCGACAATGTGCCTCGGGTCTCGGGGGGCCTCCACCTTGTGCCTGTGATCGGCACCACCAACAACGCCCACAGATGCTGACTGTGCCACTCTGGGGCACCGCAATGCTTAATTGTAGCCCCACTCACCGGGACTCAGTTGGGGACTCCGCTCCTCTTTCTGTTGCTCCGGCGAGCCTGCGAGGCTTCGTCTCCGTCTGGTCCACCCGCGAGGCTCTCCTCTGCACAACGGGAGCCCCGCCTTCCTCAGCCTGACTTCCTGCGAGGCTCCGGCTCTTCTGCTGGATACGCCCCAGGTCAGGCAAGGCCCGCCTGTCTTCCGCGTCGCATGCGAGGTGTGGCGCTCCTGTTCTCCGGGGCAATGCGGGGTGGGCTCCCGCTTTAATTACACCGAAATGTGGGGTAGGCTTCCGCTAGTAAGGCATCCATGCGGGGTGGGCTCCCGCTTTCAGGCACGCAAATGCAGCGGGGTGGGCTCCCGCTTAGAATACAAACGCGGGGTGGGCTCCCGCTCTCCGTTAAGCATAAATGCGGGGTGGGCACCCGCTCCCGCCGGCAGGCAGCAAGGATCCCACACGCCGGGATTCCCTCGCAGTCCAGCGCTGCACGACACACGCGCTCCTTCTTCACCTGGCCATAACAAATATAGCGCTCACGAGGCGCTAGGACTCCAGAGTTTCTAGGAAGCACAGCTGGGCCCAGGCAGGCCAGCAAACGGGGCCCTCCAGCAGAGGCGCAGTCCCTTGTGGTGGTTCCTCCTGGGGCCCAGCAGTTCCCGCACCAGACAGCACAAGAACAGCACACATTTTCATGGGGTCACAGCCCCAATATTTATACCCATATTTGCTTTGTCTGCCCTGGCACAGGGCTTGGGGGAACCAGCCTAAACTGGTTCTCGGGGGTTTTGGAGCACTTTGTTGACAAGGCTCCTCTTCCCCTTTGTCAGGTGGGGGCTCGTCATCCGACACACCACAGGGGGGCGGAGCCAGCATTCACCTAGGCAGGCACAGACCTATTCAGGGTCAGGGGACTACTCCACCCACTACTCCAAATGCAGATGCCCTATTCAGCCTAGCGCTGACTCACCCTGCCCCTCCTGGAGCCACACACACCTCACCAGCCCCTGTCACTCCAAAGCCAGACATGCAATCCACATCAGGCAGGCAGACACATAGCACACAGAAATGCCAACTTCTAGAAGTGGCATTTCTAAAATAGTGATAATAAATCTGCGCACACCATTGCGCAGCATTTATTATTACTATTCCAACCATACCAAACTTGACCACGCTGCTCCTCTCATATCAGGAATTACCACTGAAACACTTATCGGGGAATCCCCAATGCATTCCTATGGGAGGGCAGCCTCACCGTAGTGAGAAACCAAAATGGCTTTGTCACTACCAGAACATGTCACGCACTTAAGGTACATGTCCTACCTTTCACTTACAATGCACCCTGCCCATAGGGCTAGCTAGGGCCTACCTTAGGGGTGACTGACATGCAGTAAAAGGGGGGTCACAGACATGGCACACACTTTAGGTGCCCCGCCACAGCGGCAGTAACACTGCGCGCACAGGCCCTGCAATGGCAGAGGCCTGGGATAGGTTTGCAAGGCTACTTTGGTGGGTGGCGCAATCAGCGGAGCAAGCCCACCAGTAGCATTTAATTTACCAGCCCTGGGTATATGAGATACCACTTTACAAGGGACTGACAGGTAAATTAAATATGCCAAACAGGTGTAGACCAATCTTACCATGTTTATCACAGAGAGCACACGCACTTTACACTGGACAGCAGTGCTAAAGTGCCCAGAGTCCTAGAACCACTAACACCATGTCAGGAAAAAAAAGGCTAGGAGGAAAGCAAAAAGTTCAGGGAAGACCCTGCAAAAAGGGCCAAGTCCAACAGTATGATTCCGCTATAGTCACATACAGTCGTGTTACTGTTGCCTGCGGATTATTTGTCTCTCTTATCTATCTTTTAATATACATTTTGTTTTGTTGATACAGTAGGAGTTTAATTATTTTACTCCTATGTCTCTCTCTATATATATATATATTCACTGAAAAAACCAGAGGTTTTAGGGACAGTTATAGTTAGTTGGACATTGCACTCGTACAAAACCCGTGAAATTCCCCCGTTATAGTTAGTTCAGCTAACTATAACTCGCGCCCCTGCAATGCACTGCTGATGACGTCACATATTACATCACTCATGACATGGTCAGTGACATCACTGATGACATCACTGATGACATCTCAAATGACATCACTGATGACATCATCCAGTGACTGTGTGTTTCTGTAAAGTTTAAATATGTTTAATATATATAGGGAAAGGCGTATTGAAGAATGAGTGGGTGTATAAGTGTCTGAATGGATGATTTAGTACGTGCGTGACTGACTCTACAAGTGAGTGATTAAACGTATCTTACTGAATGCATGGGTTAGTGACTAAACTGTGTGAATGTCTGTATCCGTCTGTTGGTGTGTAACTGGATGCATGGATTTGCGAATAGCTACATGAGTGTCTATATGGGTTATTTATTGGTTCTATGAGTATCTGTATGGGTGCCTGAGTGTTTGTGTTGATGGGGTGTGTGCGACTGTGCATAGATGTGTGAGTGGGTGATTCACTGGGTGGATGGTTTCAAGAGTGCATCTGTGATAGACTGTATGGGGTGGGTAAGTGTGTGTAAGAGTGTGTTAGTGAGTGAATGTATGTCCCAGTGGTACATGTGTGAGTAACTAAATATGTGAAAGGCAGTATATATGTGTATTGGAGTATATAATTAGCTATAAGCGAGAGTGAGTGATTGTGATAGTGGCTGTATGGATGAGTGTGTGCTTGTATCAGTGATTGTATAAGAGCGTAACAATGTGCTAGTATTTGTATGATTAAGTGAGCTGGTGTGTGTATAACTGTATAGGTGAGTAAATGGCAGTGTGTTTAATTATTTGCATGACTGACTAGGTGTGTGAGTACCTCTATGGATGAGTGGCGGTGTTTGAGTGTCTATATAGGAGTAAGAGTGCATATGATAGTCCTGTACTGAGTGACCATAAGTATGAGTGACTGTACGGGTGAGTGAGTGGATGTGTGTGTGTAGACCTAAGAATCAGTGAGTGGGTATGTAGTTATTGGTGTTGGAGTGTCTATGGTTTTGCGAATGGCACTCTGTAATTTAGATTGGGTGTATCAAAGGTTATATTAGGGTGTGAGGAGCTGCATCAGATTATCACGTGGATGATGTCATCAGTGATGTCATTTGAGATGTCATCAGTGATGTCATCAGTGATGTCACTGACCATGTCATGAGTGATGTAATATGTGACGTCATCAGCAGTGCATTGCGGGCGCGAGTTATAGTTAGCTGAACTAACTATAACGGGGAATTTCACGGGTTTTGTACGAGTGCAATGTCCAACTAACTATAACTGTCCCTAAAACCGCTGGTTTTTTCAGTGAATTTCAAAGGTTTTTAAATGCTAATTTCTAACTATAACGTGTCTGAAACCTATGGTTTTTTCAGTGAATTTCAAAGGTTTTTAAAATGCTAATTTGTAACTATAACGTGCCTGAAACCTACGGTTTTTTCAGTGAATTTCAAAGGTTTTTTAAATGACAATTTTTAAATGTATTAATTTTTATATAAATTTTTTTCATACTGATTTACTACATTTTTAGAAACAATTTCTTTTACATATTTTATTTTTTAAATTACATTGTAATTACATTATACATTACATTACAAAAAATACTTTCTCAGAATGAATTACTTTAGTTTAAATACTTTGCACATAGGCAATAGACTTTTAAGTACAGTAGTTACAGTTGTTGCAATGGGCAACACATTTTCAAACACAATGCAACATTCAGCTCAATGTGAATTTCTAGTTAAATGCAATTAGTTACTTTATGGATTACTTTTCTAACCACAGGACTGGATCCTAGATTCAGTCCTGGTACATCTCCTGTAAACAGTTGAGTAAAAGCGTTTTGGTTACAGTCGTGATTTTTAAGGAATATTATTGTTTTTAAAAGTTGACACTTAGAAACTTTTTCTCATATAATCACCAATGTTATCCTATGGAAGGAAATTCACTTAGCAGGTAAAAACTGTTATCGTTACTTTTTCTTACTCAGTGTTGGATCCTGGATCCAGCACTGGTGCATCTCCTGTAAACAGTTGAAAGAATGCGTTTAAGTCATACAGGCGATTTTTAAGGAATATTTGTAGTTTGTGAAAATCGACACTTTGAAACTTTTCTGCTGAAAACCAGACAATGGATTCCTATGGAAGAAAATATAAGTTACTGGTAAGTACGGTTAAAATTACTTTTCAGGACCAGTACTGGGCTGAAAGATACAGCACTGAGGTCTCTCCTTATAACAGGTGAGTAAATCGGAATTCGTATTTCGGCTGATTTTAGAGGAATATTTGTATGTTTCAAAAATCAACACTTTGAAACTTTTTCAGCAAAAAGCAGGCAATGATATCCTATGGAAGGAAATTCAAGTTACTGGTAAGTACGGTTAAAATTACTTTTGAGGATCAGTACTGGGCTGAAAGATGCAGCACTGAGGTCTCTCCTGATAACAGATGAGTAAATCGGAATTCGTATTTCGGCTGATTTTAGATGAATATTTTAAAGTTCCAAAACTCCACACTTAGAAGAATTTCCAAGTGAAACCAGTCAATGTTAGCCTATGGAAGGAAATTCAAGTTACTGGTAAGTACGGTTAAAATTACTTTTCAGGACCAGTACTGGGCTGAAAGATGCAGCACTGAGGTCTCTCCTGATAACAGGTGAGTAAATCAGAATTCGGATTTCGGCTGATTTTAGAGGAATATTTGTATGTTTCAAAAATCAACACTTAGAAACTTTTTCAGCAAAAAGCAGGCAATGATATCCTATGGAAGGAAATTCAAGTTACTGGTAAGTACGGTTAAAATTACTTTTGAGGATCAGTACTGGGCTGAAAGATGCAGCACTGAGGTCTCTCCTGATAACAGGTGAGTAAATCGGAATTCGTATTTCGGCTGATTTTAGAGGAATATTTTAAAGTTCCAAAACTCCACACTTAGAAGAATTTCCAAGTGAAACCAGTCAATGTTAGCCTATGAAGGAAATTCAAGTTACCGGTAAGTACGGTTAAAATTACTTTTCAGGATCAGTACTGGGCTGAAAGATGCAGCACTGCGGTCTCTCCTGATAACAGGTGAGTAAATCGGAATTCGTATTTCGGCTGATTTTAGAGGAATGTTTTAAAGTTCCAAAACTCCACACTTAGAAGAATTTCCAAGTGAAACCAGTCAATGTTAGCCTATGAAGGAAATTCAAGTTACCGGTAAGTACGGTTAAAATTACTTTTGAGGATCAGTACTGGGCTGAAAGATGCAGCACTGAGGTCTCTCCTGATAACAGGTGAGTAAATCGGAATTCGGATTTCGGCTGATTTTAGAGGAATATTTGCACAATGGTGAAGGGAGGGGCGGGGCCTGAGGTGACATCTGTGCAAACGCGCCCCGTGGTGCGTTTTAAGTTGGGGGATTAAGTCCCCTTGAATCATGAGGGTCCCTACGGGCCAACTAGCCCACCAGGAACCTCCAGTATGCGCCAGGGGCTGCGTTGCAGAGACATGTACAGAGGCCACACCCCTTTTACACCTCTCTGCAACGCAGCTCTGTGGCGCTTTCTGGACGTACCTGTTGGGCTAGTTGGCCCCAGAGACCCTCAGGATTGAAGAGGATTTAATTACCCATCTTAAAAGCGCGCCACGGAGCCTGTTTGCACACATGTCACCTGAAGCCCGCCCCCTCCCTTCACCACTGTGCAAACGCGCCCGTGGCGCGTTTTAAGTCGGGGGATTAACTCCCTTGAATCCTGAGGGTCCCTGGGGTGCAACTAGCCCACCATATACCTCCAAAAGCGCCATAGAGCTGCGTTGCAGAGAGGTGTAAAAGGGGCGTGGCCTCTGTACACCTCTCTGCAAGGCAGCCCCTGGCGCATACTGGAGGTTTCTGGTGGGCTAGTTGGCCCCAGGACCCCAGTATTCAAGGGGAATTCGTTCCCCTCTGCAAGCGCGCCAGGGCGCGTTTGCAGAGTGGTGAAGGAAGGGGGCGGGGCCTGCGGGCCCGATGGTTTTTTTTTGGGGGGAGGGGGCCGCGTGGCCCCTCCCAGGCCATTACTTGCCCGGGGACCCCATCCCCGGGGCTGGCCCTCTCGTTGGGGACTGTGGGGGTCCCCAATCCCCCACAGTCCCGCCGGCTCCCCGTGTCCTACGGGAGCCGGCATTGCTACACATGGGGAGCAGCTAACATGCTGCTCCCCATGTGGAAAGCAATCGCTTGGATATTGGAAGAGAGAGCAGGTTTCCTGCCTCTCTTCCAATATCCAAAGCAGTTTGCTATGGCAGGACGGGAGCCGCGAGGCTCCCGTCCTGTCATTGCAAACAGCAGTGTCCCGGGGTAGGCACCCGGGACACTGCAGGAGCCGACCCTGGGGGTGGTGGTCCCCAGGGCCATCAAGGGCTCCAGGAGGGGGCCGTGGCCCCCTCCCATTCAGTGCACAGCCCCGGGGAGGTGGTGGTCCCCGGGGCTCTGGGAGTCCAAAACGGACCCCCATTGTAATTTTCTTAGTGCCCCGGGAGGTGGTGGTCCCGGGCGTGTGGGGGCTGGAGCCCCCACACAGGTTTTTAATTAAAAAAGAAGCCCCGGGGAGGTGGTGGTCCCCGGGGCTGCGGGAGGGCTCAGAGCCCTCCCGCACCATTCTACATAAAGCCCCGGGGGTGGTGGTTCCCGGGGCTTGGGGGCCCTTAGAGGCCCCCACACATAAAATTAACCCCCCCAGCATGCCCCCGGGACTTGGCCCACCCGGGGCCAATTGCCATCGAGCGCGGAGACCGCGCTTCGATTTTTTTTTCGGCAGGGTTTGCGCTCCCTGAGCGCATCCTGCCGATTTAAAAAAAAAAAAAAAAAATAATAATTTTTTTGCCCAGGGGGTCCTTGTGGGACCCCCTGAGCAGACCTAGGGGGTCAGGGTGTTTCTACCCTGCCCCCTTTGTGCGCTTTGCGCACTTGTTTCTGTCCCTCGGTTCTACCGAGGGACAAAATGGCTGCCAACACTTCCTGATTTGGAGTGTTGACAGCCAATTAACATAAAGCTCGTGCTCGGGAGGATCCGCGGCCCTAGATATATCTATCTTTTTACTTTTCATTTTCTCAGCAACTACTGAACGGATTTACACCATTTAACAAAAAGGGTTCTTTCTGAACCAAGAACTACCTCTTTGCCAAATTTGGTGTAATTCCGTTCAGCAGTTCAGGCTGTAGCCGTGTCTAAAGTTTCCTATGGAAAATTGCATGGGGAAAACGCGTTTTGGGACCCTCCTTTTTCTCGGCCCCCGCTTAGCGAATCCCCGAGACTTTCAGGGTAGGGAGCGGACCGGAGCGGGCCACAAAGTTTGAAAATTTTGCGAAGATACGTCAACCGGCAAGAGAGTTATTTCAAATAGAATGTCGCGGATTTCCTATGGATAATAGGTTGTAACTATAACTATCTACTGGCGACCGCCAGTAGATTATATATATATATATATATATATATATATATATATATATATATATATATATATATATATATATATATATATATATATATATATATATATATATCCAATTACCACTCAAAGGTGCATCCAGGCACCGGAAAGAGAGACGGACAACTGCTTCTTTGCTGATACTGCCAGCCGCAGTAGCGTTTTTATTGTTCCATTTTAGTAGTGCAAATCTCGAACATAACGCGTTTCGGCCAACGGGGTGGCCTGATCACATAACTGCGTCGCAAGAAAGTGACGTTTAAATAAAGCAATTGATTGACCATGTGACTTGGCGCCTACTGCCTGCATGGACATAGAGGAAATACTGTATGTCGTAAACATTGCCTGAACAAGCACATTGCTCCTTGACAAATGGATCATACTGATTTACAATTTATAAATATAAACATCATGATTGCAAGTTAAATATATACATAAAAAAATGTAATTATATTTGAAACGAAATTCCGTTCTGTTTAAAAAAAAATACAAAGAAAATACTGTTAATATCCTTAAACCATACATGTATATCTGGTCCTTACTAACACTGTTGAAATATTCAATGTAGTTATAACATACTTCTCGTAGATCACATTGTAATCGCCTAAACTATACATTTATAAATGCACCAAGATCCTACGAGACAATTGACACAATCGACCAAATAAGGTTTAAATTGTGGAATCATGGAATAGAGGTATTTCAGTCATTGTATATGAAATTCGCTTCCTTATACACACACTTTGAAATAAAAACCCGTGCAAATACTGGATCAGTAAATCTAGATTTTTCAATAGATATTTACAAATCTAAAAAGCATTAAGATGTTATTCATATCCTCTTAAAGTGCTGCCTGCAAAATTCAATAGACTACACGTGCAAAAAATCGCTATAAAAGTGCAAAAAGTGCAGTGAATAAAGTTAAAAAAAACTCGTGAGAGAAGGCTGCATGCTAATTCATTATAGAATCTAAATATATACAACTGACTATATACAAATTGGAGAATGAAAGAAACTGCTCTAATAGAGACATCGCTGTACAGGAGCTAACATTCCAATCCTTAAACAGTACTGAAATGCACTCGACCTAAAGCATCATCCCAACTGAATCCGAACTGAATCCAAACCTACACACGGGGAGATGGGAGACTACAGAATAGTGGCTGGATACACATTATAGATAAAGATGTAAATCTTCACAAATGTTCAATCCCCTAGGGCCTTAGTATCCAGCTCAACTATATATTTGGTCTCTAACTGCCTCAGTTGTTTCTCGCGATATATATGTACTTTTGTATATGTGGGATATTCTAGAGGTGCTTGCACACCTCTAGTTCTTATTCCTATGGGAGGACTGCTTCTATGTCGTTAGGGGCTAATGTTATCATTGACTTCTTTTTTTATATCAACATTTGTTTTCTCCATGGGGATGGATTTTCTCTGTGTAGTTTACAGAGCAGTCCTGACCCTATATGTTTTACAGGTGCTGTTCAGTGGCACTGCCAGCTGTTCTGAAATGCGCAGGTTTGTACATGCTGTTCGGACTCGAGTATGTAACCAAAGGGTTATGGATAAATTCTTATTGTCATGGGTTATATTTTTCCCACGTTTTTATTGTCTTATAATTTTTGTTACTGTGGTTCCGTCCACAGTTATTGTGAGGTGAGGACTTCTAAAGCAGTTTTGTCTTACTGACTGGGGTATGTTATTCCCATGGTTTAAATGCCTTGCGACTTCAGTTACCTATGGTCCCTTCTAGGGGACTTTATATGGTAAGGATTGTTTCTGCTCACCCACATTATCATACATTTCTGGTCTTTTCTCTTGTTCTGGACCAGGTTGGTCTTAGTAAGAGACTTTGCATGGTTGCAGTTCGCAGACCGTCCTCCGGGGATGGTATGACTTTGGCATTTGATTCTAAAGCAAGGAATCTGCGGCTAGATGTCTATCAGATGAACAAGTTACTTACCTTCAATAACGCATTATCTGGTAGAGACAGGATCTAGCTGCAGATTCCTTAACGGCCCCCCAGTCCTCCCCGCTCTGGGAACTGAGTCCTTTTGGGACTCAATTGGTTTGTTTTGATCTTTCACATCGTAATAAAAAATAAAAAAGAGGATTCATATACTGACTTATGGTTAGGAATTCAGTAATTATTTGACACGAGTGGTTTTTTCTTTTAGCACACTGTTCAATAGACAGTTTCTGTATGTTGCTCCGTTTTTCAAGTGCAGAAAATAGTCACGGAAGAAACTGACAGCGCGTCGACGAGGGAGTTATATGATCTCTATTGACCTCACATCCGGTGGACGAAGTAGATACGGAGTCACGCAATCCCCTCGGATGGGCTGTGGGAAAACATTTCCGGATCCAGTCTTGCGCCTGGGGAGGATTCTAAAGTAAGGAATCTGCGGCTAGATCCTGCCTCTACCAGATAATGCGTTATCGAAAGTAAGTAACTTGCTCGTCTACCCAGACAAACTGGTCCTTCAAACTAGAGCATCCTTCTTACCGAAGGTAGTTTCCCTTGCATGTAGGCTAGTCCATCACTCTTCCTACTTTTATGTTCCACCTCATCCCTCCCAAGAAGAGGAGAGACTCCACCAGCTGGACCCAAAAAGAGCAGTGGTGTCCTACCTTGATCGTACTTATGAGTTCGGGATGGACAATACACTTTGTGGGGTATGTTGGGGCAGTCTCCAGACATCCTTTAAACAACAGCATAATTTCTGCGTAAATATTGAGGCTCCCTGCCAAAAACTGGTATGCCAGCCATATTGTGCAAGAAAAGGGAGCAAGAAGGTGAATTGCCATGAATGTCATTTGTCAAGTTATACAGTAAAGGAAGATTTTAGCCAGACGACCCTGATGATTTTATAACCCAAAAGAGCATGTAGGTAACAGCTGACCTGTAGATGGAAAAAAAACAATACCTATGAGCCTGTTGAGTATATTTTGTACATGAGAATTGAGTAAAAAACAAAAGATTGAGTTTGTCAACTAAAGAAAAAATAATTTTTTAACTGCCCAGAAAACTAGATTGCCCATGTAGGATGTGTGTTCAAATTCTGCGTCTGAGGGAGAAACACTGGAGAAGCAAGAATGTGGCAGTTACGACGTCTATCTTATTTTCTCAGGAGGCAAGGGAAAAAGTTATTAAGAATTGAAAGCAGGCAATAATCCACCTAATCATTATGGAGTACATCACTTTAAAAGAGCAGAGAACTCTTTCTAGCTACTTGCACAGGAAGAATATTTATTTTGGAAACAAGTGATTTGGTGGCTTATTTGATTACACATGCTTTTTCTACTCAAGTGTCCACATTGTGTACTCTTATATAGTTGCTGAGAACACAAGCTTTAGGTATGCTTTATAGAGTCTGCCATCCTAACTAAAATGGCTGCACTGCTGAAGTCAAGCCACCTTTTTTTATCACCAGAGAGGGATATTCAGAGATGCAGACAGAAAATCCTAAGATGGGTCTGAAACGTTTTCTTCCCTAAGCATTCATTGAGCATTTGGTGTTCCCTTGACATTGGTTTCAATTTTCACTCACTGTTTGCTTTAGTTTTTTGGGCCATTCGAGTAACTAACTTTTCAGAATACGTGACTGGCTCTAATTTCTATAACATAACATTGAACCTGCTTAACATCCCAGCATGCTGAAGTGAAATTTCAACATGCACTGCTTGCTTGGACTTCCTTTAACATTGCAATTAGCTTGCCAGCATGGTGTAAGTTAGCATGCACTACTTGCTGTGGCTGCTTTGATTTCCTTTCTCACCCCTACAGCCTACAGTATCTGGAAATGACATGCGAATCACTGCCATCGATAGAGCAGGACAGTGAGCCCTGGATTCCACTTCTGGCGTACAGACGCTCACTGAGTACAGAGGAGGATACTTTGTCTGTAGTCAGTCGAGTAGGCAGCAAAGGCTCCACGATCCGCCAGAAGAAGGGCTCAATACAATCCGCCAAAAGAAGACGTATAGACGGTGAGTTAGGTCACTTTGCATGGTTTCTTTACCACTGTATATTTGACATGTTGAATGGTCGGCATTTTCCGACACTACAGGTAACATTGCTTGGAGTCTTTGAATTCACAGGAAGAAAGCCAGTCTTTCTCTGGTGCCACATTAGAATGCATATGTTCGAGGCATATGAGCTGCAGATCACACACTATGCATAGATCGCCATCTGGTGTTGGGCCCGGATGTTTGCACTTTGTTGTTGTATTGGAATAAGTCTTTGGGAGTCACGAGATAGGTGACTCCTCCTCTGGACAATAGTGCGCATGGGCATCGACTCCATCTTCAGATTGTTTTTTTCCGCCATCGGGCTTGGATGTGTTCGTTGCGCTCCAGTTCGGTGTCGCTACCGTTCTAACTTTCGGCGCGCAATCCTTCACCCTTTCTTCGGTATTGTTTTCGATCGCGTTTCCTTTTTCGACGCGCATCTCTACAAACTCGAATTCTTCGATTCCGGTCGTCGACGCAGGCCTTCGGGCCTAGCTGCGCCATCAGGCCTTTTGGCTCATGGAAAGGACTCCTTTCAAAAAGTGTCCTCAATGTGGATCCAAGTTTCCCCACGCCGATCTTCACGGGGTGTGTAACCTCTGCCTTTCGCCCGAGCACGAGGCCAAAGACTGTCCAGCTTGTGCCTCTTTCCGCTCCAAGAAAACAATACGGGATCGTCGAGCTCGAAGAAGCATGGCTCGATCATCGACATCGATACCGGACGATATCTTCCAAGAAGGCATCAATGTACCGGAGCAGGAACAACTCGAAGAGGGCATCATCAGCGCCTCCGAAGCCGACGATTCCGACGTCGAAGACATCACTCCTGGGCAACGGGTCGTAAGTACTGACGACCCCTCGCCCCCCATCCATTCCTACAAAGGCTTCGGTAACACCTTCACCTTCGGGCCTAGGTGCACACCGGGACAAAACTTCCCACGACCCGCCTTCCGGCTCGGCAAAGAAGTCAACACATAAGCCTTCAGGCCGCTCGGGCTCGAGCCAGCCTACCCTCGGTACCGAAACCCCATCCCCGGCACCGAGACCAAAAGACAAACCCAAAGACAAACCACTGTCTTCACCTGCACCGAGGCCTGGTTCCACATCGGCGCATTCGGCACCAAAACCCACTGGCACTGAACCTTCGGATCCGAAAAAACCATCGGAACCAAACAAACAACCGGTTCCGAAAACCGCTGGCACTCAACCTTCAGAGCCGAAAAATCATCGGAACCGGTTCCAAAGACCCCAACGGAACCGAGGAAAACTCCCGTTTCCAAACCTAAGGAGCATAAAACAACTCCAAAACTGGTGCCACACAAACACTCGGACCCGAAAAATCGGCACTGAAACAACACACTCCAGAGGAGGAGCTTTTCCAACCTGATCCAACCCAAAAACTCTGGAAATAGACCCAAAGACAGGTCGACTTATAGTTAGTCCTTCCAGGAAAAGGAAAATGGACAAACCTGCACCAGCTCCACTCCCTCTAAAGAAGAGAGACATTGCCACTTCTCCTTTGAGAATTCCTTCTCCACCTCCTCCTCCACACCACATCTCTCCTATTCCATCTCCAATACCCTCACAATCTCCTCCACCTCAGGATGATGAGGACCCTTCTGAGTACGAAGGCGATGATCAACCTTTAGGAGAACCTAGTCATCCTAATATCCCAAATGACCCATGGGACAATTATGGCACACCAGATGTTCCTGATACACCACAAGATGATATCTACCCATCTAGACCATCCCCTCCAGAGGACACTATAGGGTTCACTCAGCTCATACACAGAGCTGCAGAACACCACGGTGTAGATTTACACACAGACCCTATAGAAGAAGACTTCCTTATGGACACTTTTGCACCATCTCAAAGGTCCACTTCTATTCTCCCAATGTTGAAAGGGGTAATCAAACACGCTCCTGAAGTTTTTAAAGATCCTGTAAGGGCTAGAGTCATTAACCCCAGGGTAGAAAAGAAATACAAGTCTGCCCCAGCTGACCCTGTTTACATTAAAGGACAACTTCCCTTAGATTCCTTGGTAGTTTCCAACGCCAGGAAAAGGGCTAACTCTCAAACCTCAGGCGATGCTCCACCTCCTGATAAGGAGTCAAAACTGTTGGACGCATCTGGTAAAAGAACAGCGTCCCAAGCAGCCAACATATGGAGAATTGCCAACACACAGGCTTTGCTGGCTAGGTACGATAGGGCACACTATGACGAACTAGAGACCCTACTACAACACCTTCCAGATCAATATAAAACAAGGGCCAATGATCTCGTCCAGGAAGGCAAAATTATAACCATTACCTCCATTCGATGTGCTCTGGATGCTGCAGACACAGCCTCACGAGCTATTAATACCAGTGTCCTTTTACGTAGACATGATTGGCTCCGTATTTCAGGGTTCAAACCCGAGGTTCAAACTGCCATACTAAACCAGCCGTTTGACCAGGAACATTTATTTGGACCTAGTGTGGATTCATCTTTAGAAAAGATGAAAAAAGATACTGATACGGCCAAATCAATGGGAGCTTTGCAATCGCAAACTCCCAGATGTTCCTTTCGTCGCTCCTCTTATAGGGGCGCCTCTAGAGGTTTTACCACTGATAATTCCTCCACATCCTATAAGAGTCCCACCGAGACCATCTACCAGAGGTTATTACAGAGGAGGCTACAGGGGCAATAACAACAAGGGTAGAGGCAAAACCATCAATACTCGTACTGCCTCCACCTCCAAACAATGACTTCCCTCCACTCCCCCCAGACCATTACAATCCGGTCGGGGGAAGATTGCTACAGTTCCTACCTGTCTGGAACACCATTACCACGGACAGGTGGGTGAGACAAATTATCCAATCCGGTTATTGCCTGGAACTGACTTTGACTCCCCCAAACATACCACCCAAACAGCGTCCAATGTCAACATTTAACGCTTCTCAAACAAGAGGTGCTTTCCCTCCTACAAAAACATGCAATAGAACCAGTTCCCCTGCATCAGCAAAACAAAGTGCTTTACTCACTGTATTTTCTCATTCCAAAAAAGGACGGAACCCTCAGGCCCATCCTGGACCTCAGACCATTAAACCTCTACATACAATCAGACCATTTTCATATGGTCACTCTTCAACAAGTCCTTCCTCTACTCAAACAAGGCGATTTCCTTGCCACCTTAGATCTCAAGGACGCCTACTTCCACATTCCCATTCACCCTGCTCACAAAAAATATCTTCGATTTGTAGTGGACGGTCAACATTATCAGTTCAAGGTTCTCCCATTCGGAGTCGCCACAGCACCCAGAGTCTTCACAAAATGTCTGGCAGTGGTAGCAGCCCACTTAAGAAGACAACAAATTCACGTCTTCCCATACTTGGACGACTAGCTCATAAAAGCCAAGTCGCATACCCAGTGTATAAATCACACACACACCACAATCCAACTACTTCACGACTTAGGGTTTACAATAAACCTCACAAAGTCTCACCTCCAACCGTCCCACATCCAACAATAGACACCTCAAAAGGCCTTGCATACCCCAATCCAGCCAGGATAGCAAGCATGCAAGCCCTTATAACAAAATTCCAGCCGCAACACTCCCTTCCAGCTCGAGTGTTTATGCAACTAACAGGGATGATGGCCTCTTGCATATTCATAGTACCGCATGCAAGACTCCAGATGCACCCCTTACAGGAATGCTTGGCACGTCAGTGGAACCAAGCTCTAGGACAACTAACAGATCCGGTGTTGGTGGACGGCCGCACACATCGCTCTCTGCAGTGGTGGAACACCCAAAACCTTTCCAAAGGGCGACTGTTCCTAGAGCCGGTTCCACAGATTGTGCGAACAGCAGACGCATCGCTCACCGGATGGGGAGCTCATCTACTACATCACACCATACAGGGCACATGAACACCTCAGCAAAAGCTACTCCACATCAATCATTTGGAGTTACTAGCAATCTTTCTGGCATTAAAATCATTCCAGAAACAGATATCAGGCAAAGCTGTCTTAGTCCGGACGGACAATATCACAGCAATGTATTATTTACAAAAACAGGGGGGGACGCACTCTCTGCAGCTCTCTCAACTAGCTCAGAGCATATGGAGGTGGGCTATTCCTCAAAACATATTCCTTTTAGCCCAACATCTTCCAGGAATTCAGAATCAGATGGCAGATCTGTTAAGTCGTCAAACACAACAAATTCACAAGTGGGAACTTCACCCATAAGTTCTTAAACCATTTTTCCAAATGTGGGGGCATCCAGAGATAGATCTCTTCGCCACACATTACAACACAAGATGCCCAAGCTTCGCCGCCAGATATCCACACCCATTGTCCAAAGGCAATGCGATATGGATGAATTGGTCAGGCAGATTTGCGTACGCTTTTCCACCTCTCTCACTCATTCCATTAGTGGTTCGCAAGCTGCAACAACAGTCACTAACACTGATTCTAGTTGCTCCAACATGGGCCAGACAACCATGGTACACAACATTGCTGGAACTATCCGTAGTCCCACACCAAAACTACACCTCTCCCCACATCTTTTAACACAGAACCGTGGAGAGATCAGACATCCAGATCCAGCACAGCTCAATCTAGCGATCTGGCTCCTGAAGTCCTAGAATTTGGTTACCTCAATCTTCCACCTGATTGTATGAACGTTATCAGAGAAGCTAGGCGCCCCACCACTAGAGCCTGCTATGCAGCCAAGTGGAAAAGATTTGTTATATACTGTACCAATAACACAATCAATCCTCTAGATGCGTCCATTCAACACATCATATGTTACCTCCTGCATCTTCAAAGATGTAATCTAGCATACACATCGATTAGATTGCATCTCGCTGCCATAGCAGCTTACCTACAAAATAGACAACATTTGTCATTGTTCAGGGTACCAGCCATTAAAGCATTTATGGAAGGCCTCAAAAGAATAATTCCTCCCAGGGTACCACCCTCTCCATTGTGGAATCTAAACATCGTCCTCACTAGATTAATGGGCCCTCCATTCGAACCTCTACATAAATGTGAGCTCCAATTTCTTACATGGAAAGTTGCTTTCCTTGTGGCCATCACATCTCTCAGAAGAGTCAGTGAGTTACAGGCACCAACTATTCAAGAACCATTTTTACAACTCCATCATAACAAAGTGGTTCTCAGGACAAATTCCTTCCTAAAGTTATTTCTCCCTTCCATCTCAACCAATCTGTTGAGTTGCCAGTGTTCTTCTCGCAACCACAAACAGTAGCAGAACGAGCTCTTCATACACTAGACGTGAAAAGAGCACTCCTTTACTACATTGACAGAACAAAACCTTTTCGCAAAACAAAACAACTTTTTGTATCCTTCTCACCACCACATAAAGGCAATCCTATATCAAAGTCTGGGATTGCAAGGTGGATTGTCAAATGTATACAAATTTGCTACCACAAAGCAAAACGTACACTATCTATTCCCCCTAAAGCCCACTCTACCCGCAAAATAGGGGCTTCCATGGCATTTTTTGGGAACATTCCCTTAGATGACATCTGCAAAGCAGCTACATGGTCTACACCGCACACATTCACGAAACACTATTGTGTAGATGTGCAGGCAAAACAACAAGCTAGTGTGGGCCAGGCTGTACTCAAAACACTATTTCAGACTACTGCAACAGATACTGGTGGTCGCCGCTAAAGGAAAGTACTGCTATGCAATCTATGCTTAGTGTGTGATCTGCAGCTCATATGCCTCGAACGGAAAATGCTACTTACTAGTATGCATCTGTTCTTGGCATGTAGAGCTGCAGATCCACACACGCCCACCCACCTCCCCGGCTACCTTTATCTGTTCCAGTATTATCTTAATTAGATACAACATACATGGACATCTCTTTCTGTTTCTCACAAAACTCCATCATTTCCCTTCTTGGCGAAAAAACAATCTGAAGATGGAGTCGATGCCCATGCGCACTATTGTCCAAAGGAGGAGTCACTTATCTCGTGACTTCCAAAGACTTATTCCAATACAACAACAAAGTGCAAACATCCGGGCCCAACACCAGATGGCGATCTATGCATAGTGTGTGGATCTGCAGCTCTACATGCCAAGAACAGATGCATACTGGTAAGTAGCATTTTCCTTCCTGGCCACCACATCCAATAAATTGAAGCTTACCTCTGTCTTGTACGCTACCTTTTTTTGGGCTCTAGAACCTCTAAAACAAAGGTGTCCTACAAGATTGCAGGAAGGCTCCAGTCATCCCTGATGTTTAGGATATCCATGAGACAAATGGAAAAAAAAATGGAAGTCTTTTACATAGGCAGTGATTATCATGAAAATCTGAAATGGATCCAGATCTTGTGGACCATAGATGTACACTTCAGCTTAAAAAAAATAGCTGATCTCTCACAAGTTCTGTAATTTCATGGACTCATGCTCGCTTCAGAGCATACCCTATCACTATTGCCTGATCCCAAAAAATGTAGGTTTTTAGTATTACAATGTCATGACCTGCACATGCAGTGGTGCCAAGCTGACCTCTCTCCTGCCTTATGGGCTCCACATTTAACAACATCAAGCTAGCTCAATTCTCCTTACTACAGCTCCTGCAACCCACACTCCTTGAAACCCAGCTAAGTTCTCTTGCAGGGGATTTCCATGTATAGTCATAAGCACTTGAATAGTCCCGCCCACGTGCCGGGACCCCGGAGCACTTCTTTAAATATATCTTCTTAAGTGGATATTTTTCGCCTTTCTTCAGGAAGGCCTGTAAAGACACTTAAGAGATAGAAAAGACAATAATGCAGCCTAACTAAATAGGCTACGAAGGCCACAACTTCATCTTGAAGTGAAAAGATGCCAGAATACTATGTTTTGTGTAATTTCTAATGGTGTTCAACACCCAGAAAAGCCCCCCTTCACAAAACTCCTTTTTCATGATAGAGATGAAAGGATGGGACAGAGTAGCCCCCCATAGGCTGCCATTATATGTCTTAAACTAGATGCTGTGCCTTTAAGAAAACTCAGAGACCACTGTATCCCATGATGCACAGTCAGTGGCAGTTACTTCTGTTCTTTTTTCCGGCTCCTTCTAACAGGACCCTGGAGCATTGAGCTCGACCAAATTTGTTTTTTTTCATCAAAAATCTCTTCAGAAATTTAACTCTAAGTGTTTCACTCGACGTCTTTGGTCTTTCTCTAACTTTTCCTGTCTTTTTCTGGCAGAAATGACCACAGTTTCTTTCAAAAATGCCATCTCTTTTTGATAAGTGTCAAGACTGTGGAAGGAAGAAGGCCAAATCTGATCCTCATAGAGTATGTATTATTTGTCTACCTGCTACTCACGTTCCTGACTCCTGTTCCATCTGCAAAACCTTTTCCAAGTGTACTCTGCGTGACAGGGAGAGAATTCGCCTTCAAGGAGTAGAAGAATGAAGAACGCAGCAGTTCAAGTCAGCAGGTGGGGCTTCAGGGCGAGGAGAGGGTCAGTCCTCTACCAGGGCCCTATCTTCAGCCTCTGGGGGGCTCCCCAGCAGAAGACAGGCTGAAAAACGGTGTCGTTCCCGGTCGACGTCGAGGACCACGACGTCGAGAGGAGCAGCGGCGACCTGTTCGCTGTCGACCCAGGACTCTGGGTTGAAACGACGTCGACATGCAACAACAAGGAGAAGGTCGACGGTGGCTACGCCAATAGCGAGAACACGTACGGCGTCGAGAAGCCCACCACAGACGGTCACAAGATCGCAGTCGAGACCATTGCGTCACTCGGCGTCTACCCAACACCGTCGATCGACGTCGACACATCACCGCCGATCGGGGTCTACTCATCACCGTCGATCGAAGTCTCTACATTGCAGTCGATCGACACCGAGAAGACATTGTTGTTCGACGTCGAGAAAAACCCGTAGATCACAGACTCGATCCTTTTCAAAGAGTCTACAGTTGACGTCAGGAGAAAGTTCTCTGTCAAGACGACGTCGAAGGTCGACGTCGAGGGGGAAAGATAGTTCTCCTGTGGAATCGGTGACTCCCCAGAAGGCTAGGAAAAGGAGGAGATTAATCTACTCATCAGATTCTGAGTATTCTCGGACATGCTCTCCGTCTAGGACAGTGTCACCTGCTGAGTCTCCTCCTTATCGTCCAGATGATCAGCCTCCTCCTCCACCTCCATCTTCTCCTCCTCCTCCACCACCACCACCTCCTCCTCCTCCACCGGTTACAACTTCTCCACCTCCTCCTCCGCCTCCTCCTTCTACTCCACCAAGAAGGCTGAGATCCAGGTCTCGTACGAGGTCTCATCGACGTAGAAGCTCCTCTACGCATTCCCACCACCGACATCACAGTGGAAGATCTCGTTCTAGACACACCAGGGATACTTCTTCTACGAGTACAGGAAGATATTCACCTACTTTATTGGACTCTCCCCCTCAAAGGATTTCTCCAATTGATGATATCTCGACTTTTCAAGAAGTTTTGGTTCGAGGAGCTTCAAAATTGAACATTTCTATGTCCGTTCCTACTCCATCAACTTCAGTCATATTTGAGACTTTACAGCAAAGACAAGCATCTTCTCCTTTGCTCCCTTTGGTACCAGGCCTCTTGGAACCGGCGATGGAACTTTTTCTTACACCATCTTCTATTAAGCCAGCTCCATCCAGGCTGCAAAAGAAGCATGGTCCTCTGGAACAGGACCCCACATTCCTAAGGGCGGACCCGCCTCCAGACTCAGTCATTGTGGTGGCTGCTAAGAAACAACATACCACGGCTCCAACTTCCACAGTTCCGCCTGATAAAGAGAGTCGTAAAATAGACTCAGCTGGAAGAAAAGTGTGCAACACAGCAGCGACCTCCATAAAGGCTGCTAGTGCAACAGCGCTTTTAGGTAGATGTGACAGAGCACTATGGGAGTCGCTCCAACAATTTGCTGAACATCTACCTAGAGATAAGAGGGAGGATTTTAATGAAATATTAATGGAAGGACTTATGGTGTCTAACCAGGTTATTAGCGCTGCTGCAGACACATCATTCTAGCTATGCATGGATATTGTCATAGAGTGGCACTCAGGCGGCATTCATGGCTTCGCTTGACTTCATTGAAGCCTGAAGCGCAGCAGCATATTCAAAATCTTCCTTTCTCAGGCACTACACTCTTCGGTTCTCATGCAGATGAGGAGATGGCATGCATGAAAGCAGAAATGGAGACATTGAAAGCGGTGGGTCTTGAGAGACCCAAGGAACAGCGAAGATCCTTCCGTCCTTTTTCAAGACGATATACAACACAGAGGGTTCAAACCCCTCGGTGGTGTGAGAAGTTGGCCTGGTATATGCTGTCCACTAATTATAGTGGGCACCTTGCACCAGTCCAAACAACCCCTTATTGGAGATAGGTTAAAGACAACCTTTATTGAAAGCTATCCTACTGGTAGCTATGGAGAGCAGCCTTCAGGCTAAGTCTTGAAGGAATGTAAAGCAGCTTGTTTTACCAGTCTATAATCTCTTGAGTGACCAAATGAAAGAGGACCACACCAGGTATATATTTAAAATATATGTATTTAGTCTTAAACACACCCCTCTAGTCTCTTTATGAGGCTAGAGTTCGAAGTACCTAAGTTACAAGTCAGTTATCAACAGTAATAGCACAAATACATGTTTGAGCCCTAGGGGCGTACCAAACCATATACCAATAAAGTGGTATAAGAACCACGACTGAGCTAGACACAAGGCCTAGAGCCTGTAGAAGTGCTTGGCCCTCAAGGAACCACCCAAGGTAGTGACACAGGGGACCCACGGGGGACGCGTGCAGTGTGAGAACACAGCCGCGAGCCGCCGTTGACTTCTATGGGGAATGTCGCGGTTGGAGTTTTAAAGAAAAAGGACACTTAGAGGAGGACTTGGAGCAAACCCCTTTAGAACTAGGCTGTTCTAGAGTCTATACCCACGGGAGCACCGGAGTACTCGAGTTACCTCACCCAGGGAAGCCGGGTGCATAGGTGTCTTTCGGGGTCGGGTTTCGTCGTCGTTTTCAATGGCGATCTGCTGCAAAGTGCTGCTGGCGACCAAGTCGAAAGTGTTCGGGTGGATCCAAAGGTGAATCGAAGATCTGAAGAACCTGAAAGCAGAGGGGACAGAGTCTGGGTCACTAGCCAGTGACCAGGAAGGCGATGAGCAGATGCCCACCGATGTCGGGTGCTTCAGGTAGGTTGACGGTCATCTTGACTCTTCAGCCACGAGGTCCAGGAGGCGTCGACGACGACCAGGAGCTGGATTCGAGCTGTCCCACGATGTCTGTCGATTGCAGGGGTGTCGGCGACCGGATTGGACCCAACAAGCCTTGGCAACGGCAAGTCTCGTAGAAACAAAGAAAGGACGTTGATGCAGACCAGCAAGGTCTGGGGGACTCACCCAGCGAGGGTAAGTCAGGGCACGTCTGGAGCAACCAGGGAAGCCCAATCAGAAGAAGAGTTGCCTTCGGGAGGGCCCACTAGCCAACGGACTAGCGACCGCGAAGGAGCCTCGAGTGGACGCACTTGGAGCTGGCTCACAGGACACTCGTGGAGTGGAGGCCAGTGATCTTCGGTGCAGTCGGTGCTGGAGGCGGGGGCTACTCGGAGCCCAAAGCACAACTTCGTGGGAGACCCAGAAGAGGATGCACTTACAAAAGTACTCGGTGTCCAGGGGTCACGGTTCCACGTTACCCACGACAGCTACGGGCCTCAGCTTTGCTGGGGACTCGGGGAAGTCTGGAAATCCACCTCTGGTGATGCAAAGACTTCGGCGTCCGGCGGGAGCTTCAGCGATGCAGACCGGACAATTGCTTCTTAGGTGCCTGCAAGCAGGGGAGTCACTCCTTGACCCCAAGGGAGATTCTTCAGTCCTCTAATCTTCAAGTAGAGCGTCGCAGGTCCAGGATTCAGTGTCAGAGTTTCGTCCAGGGTAATCTAAAGTCCTAAGGACAGGGGTCCCATACTTATACTAAGTTAGGGGTTGGACATACTCTGGGGACCCACTCTATGGGAGGGTCAGGGAAGAGGGGTGGTTACACCCATTCCCTTTGTCCAGTTTCGCGCCAGAGCAGGGGCAGGTAGCCCCTGCAACCGGTTTGAATTGGCATATGCACAGGGACACCAAATGTACCCCCAGTGCAGGACTTCAAAGCACCAGAGGGTGCTCCCGCCCAGCCCCAATACACACTATCCTGTCTGGGGAGGTGGTTACACCTCCCTGCAACAGGAAACCTATTGTCCAGGCCTCCCCTGCCGGAGTTTCAGTCAGCAGCAGGAGGCCAGACCCGTGTCTGTGGCAGCGGCATCCATTTTGTGATGCCAGGGCTCTGGAAAGAAGTTACCGGGTAGCCCGGTGTGTACATGTCTCTCCCTCTAGAAGGGTGGAATGCTACCCCCGCCGCCAGGACTGGCGGGGGGTAGTATTCCAAGATGTTTGACACCAAACACAACATGTTTTGGTGCAGCCAGTCCAAAGTTAGCATTGTACCGCGAGGATATAATGCGCTTAAGAGTATATGGTCAGGCTGTACCCCAAACAGCATCAGAGGAGGGACTCCGAACGCTGTAGAGGGGCTCTGCTCATGCAGGGGCACCCTCTCACATAAGAACCAAGCACTCTGCCTTCAGGATTGGTAAGGCCTGCCATAGGAGTGACTTATAGGTTTATATGTGTGTGCAATGGTAGTGATATAGGTATCACTGTAAGGGGTGCATGCGCCACCTTACCCAGGCTGCAGTAGCAGACCTGTGGTGTCATTTTGGATGGCCTTCCAGGGGTGGCACAATACATGCTGCAGCCCCTGGTAGGCCTCTGAGGTACCTATGCCCTGGGTACATAGTATACCATCTACTAGGGTCTTATAAGGGCACTCCAGATTCCAATCAGAGATGTGCCTAAGGCACATGGAAACCATTTTATAGAGGAAGCAGATAGACTGGGGCCCTGAATAGCAGGATCCCAGTCCAACTAAGTCATAAACCAGCAAAACACCAGGAAAAAAGTGGGGGCAACCATATAGTCAGATTCCACCTTCCTACAGGTGGTATCAGGGTCGTCAGTCTGGTACACAGCAATCGTATCAAAGATCCTACCAACCGTATAAAAAAAGGCAACCTAGAGGAAGGTCAGGACAACAAACTTCACAAGGAGGCAAGTTGCCTACTGGTTCCAAACCCTGAATACTATCTTCCCCCTCTTCCGTTACCCACTCCGGTAGGGGGAAGCATTCAACACTTCTTGGCAGAGTGGCAAAGTATCACGCAAGACAATTGGGTTCTGAATATTGTGGGCAATGGATATTCTCTACGATTCATCAGCCCTCCACCATCAGTGCCTCCAAAACAATCAAGATTCCACCTATCGCGATTGCAAGCGGAAGTGAACATTCTCTTACGAAAACAGGCAGTAGAACCTGTTCCTTCGCTGCAACGATGCAATGGGCTGTATTCAAGATTCTTTCTCGTCAAAAAGAAAGACGAGAACAAGTTCAGACCCATTCTCGATCTAAGGGAGGCAAACAAATGGATTTGGAAGGAAAGATTCCGGATGTTAGCACTACACCAGATCTATCTTCAACTACAGCGGGAGGATTGGTTATGTGCAGTAGACCTACAGGACGCATACTTCCACATTCCCATCATAAAGAAACATCACAAGTTCTTGAGATTTGCAGTGGGAAAAAACCACTACCAATACTGTGTGCTTCCGTTCGGCCTGAAGTCAGCACCCAGGACCTTCTCCAAGGGCATGGCGGTGGTGGCTGCACACTTGAGAAAACAGTGTTCATCTACCCCTATCTAGACGATTGGCTGATCAAGGCATCCATGTGTCAGGAGGCTCAAACACATTTCAACTGGACCTCCGACCTTCTCTGTCGTTTGGGACTTCACGTGAATCAAGCAAAGTCTACCTCGAATCCTGTACAGTGCCTACAATATCTGGGAGCATCCATCAATACTCGCACGGCAAACTTGTATCCCTCGGAGGAGAGACGCTTATCGATCCTACGGAAGGCTCAGGTTCTCATGTCAATGTTGCATCCGACTGTGAGGAAGGTTTCCTCTCTTCTGGGCTCCATGGCGTCATGCATATTTCTCACACTGAACGCACGTCTCCTCATGAGACCCCTGCAGGAATGTCTGGAGGACCAGTGAGACCAGCGAACGGGGAATTGGGAAAACTGGATTCAACTGTCACAACATGACCTCCGGTCCATCAAATGGTGGTGCTCGCCCACCAATCTCCTACGAGGGACTCCCTTTCACAAGGATATACCGACTCAAACTATAGTCACGGATGCCTCTCTTCTGGGATGGGGAGCCCATACAGATCACCTTCAAATTCAGGGCAGATGGTCACACAAAGAATCCACTTACCACATCAATCTGCTAGAGCTGCGAGCAGTTCACTTGGCTCTGAAAGCTTTTCAACCATCATTCCATGCCAACTCCCTGCTTGTACAGACGGACAACACAACAACAATGTTCTACCTCAACAAGCAGGGAGCCTCGAGATCCAGACCATTGTCTCAGGAAGCCCAGACAATATGGAAGTGGCTTCTAGCCAGAAATCTGACCATAACAGCAACACATATCCCAGGAGTTCAAAATGCTCAGGCCGACTCACTAAGCAGACTCCTCCAGGAAAATCACGAGTGGGTCCTAAACGATGACGTGTTACGAGACCTATTCGAAAAATGGGGTACTCCAGAGGTCGATTTATTCGCCACCGCAGAAAACAGCAAATGCCAAAACTTCGCCTCTAGGTTCTGCCAACCGGGAACCCTGGGGAATGCCCTATGGATCAACTGGTCAGGCAGATTTCTCTACGCCTTTCCTCTGGTTCCCCTGATCCCGGCAGTTCTCATCAAGCTCTCTCAATCACGGGCCAAGATGATTCTCATAGCCCCGGAATGGCCACGTCAATGGTGGTTCACAGACCTCCTTCACCGGTCTATCCGTCCTCATCTCAGACTGCCATGCAAAATACACCTACTAACGAAATTCGGAGGTCAGATGGTACACCCCAACCTCTCCTCTTTGAATTTGGCAGCATGGCTCCTGAGCTAGTGCAGTATGGACACTTGAACTTACCTCAAAACTACATTGACATAATTAAGGAAGCTAAGCTGCCATCCACACTCTCTGCTTATGCTCACAAATGGAAGAGATTCTGTATTTGGTGCTCATCGAGGAATGAAGATCCTACCTCTTGCCAGGAAGATGTCATACTTCCATACTTGCTTCACCTAGCGCAATCTGTCCTCCAATTTTCTTCCATTAAGGTTTACTTGGCAGCCTTGACTGCTTACAGGAAATGCCCTTCACAAACTTCCTTTTTCAGAATTCCTGTTAAAGATTTCTTGGAGGGGTTGAAAAAAGTTTTTCCTCCCATTAGAAGTCCTTCTCCTCCTTGGGAGCTTAATGTGGTACTTTCTCATTTAATGCAAGAGTCCTTTGAACCCATTCATAAGGCTACTCTTCAGCATCTGTCCTGGAAGACAGCTTTCCTTGTGGCTATCACCTCCGCCAGCAGGGTTAGTGAAATTCAAGCACTTTGCTGTCAAGAACCGTCTACAGTTTTTCATTCATCTAAAGTAGTTATTAGAACTCATCCGAAATTCCTCCCTAAGGTAATTTCGGATTTTCACGTAAACCAAACTATTACCTTACCTACTTTCTTCCAGCATCCATCCTCTCCAACGGAGAGATCACTTCATTCCCTGGATGTAAGAAGGGCTTTGAAATTTTATCTGGACAAAACTAAGGATATAAGGAGAGCGGATCAGTTATTTGTAAACTACGGCTCTCTCCGTACAGGTCTAGCCACTTCTAAATAATCCATCTCCAGGTGGATTGTTTCTTGTATTCTGCTCTGTTATCAGAAAGCTAACAAATCCCTTGATGGTAAGCCTAGGGCTCATTCTACCAGAGGGAAGGCAGCTACTGCTGCTTTGCTTCTTAATGTACCCATTTCAGAGATTTGTAAGGCTGCTACTTGGAAGTCAGTCCACACATTCACAAGACACTACTGCCTAGATTCTGATGCCAAGGCAGATGCTCAAATAGGACAGGCTTCCCTTAGGAATCTCTTTGCTTAAAACTGCAGTTTAAATCTCTGTCTCTTCCACCGCGTCTGCATGTAGGGATGGGCTTGCTAGTCTATTCAAGTGCTTATGACTATACATGGAAATCCCCTGCAAGAGAAGGAATAGTTTCTTACCTTGAACTCCAGTTCTCTTGCAGGGGTATTTCCATGATGTCATAAGCAATCCTCCCTCCTCCCCAGTGGAATAGACAGACTTATCTTTTGTTCAAAATAGGCATTCACTTCTTATCGCCTTCAAAAAGAACTGAAGTAACTACCACTGACTGTGCATCATGGGATACTGGTGTTCTCTGAGTTTTCTTAAAGGCACAGCGTCTAGTTTAAGACATATAATGGCACCCTATAGGGGCTACTCTGTACCATCCTTTCATCTCTATCATGAAAATGGAGTTTTGTGAAGGGGGGCTTTTCTGGGTGTTAAACACCATTAGAAATTGCACAAAACATAGTATTCTGGCATCTTTTCACTTCAAGATGAAGTTGTGGCCTTCGTAGCCTATTTAGTTAGGCTGCATTATTATCTTTTCTATCTCTTAAGTGTCTTTACAGGCCTTGCTGAAGAAAGGCGAAAAATATCCACTTAGGAAGATATATCAAAAGAAGTGCTCAGGGGTCAAGGCACGTGGGCGGGACTATTCAAGTGCTTATGACTTATCATGGAAATACCCCTGCAAGAGAACTTGAGTTACAGGTAAGAAACTATTCCTTCTCCGGCACTTCAACATTATGGGCTCCACGCTCACTGACAAGATGCTGATCTCTCCAGTACTGGGCCCTTGAGCCATCATTCATCAAGAGTAGGCTGATCTGTTCAGTACTACAACTCCAGGGACCCGCAGTAATTTGAGACCAAGCTGAGATTTTACCATTACAACATATGTATTGACCCATGCGCCTGGAGACTAAACTGAGTACTTCACAGTAGCAAGGTCTCATGGACCCACACATCACGGATGCCTAGCTGGGCTTTCTCAGTGCTGTAGACTTACTTTACCTCAAGATGAGCTCCACTCTGCGCTATTGCATCATGGGCTCTACGCTGAGCACTCTCCTTTATTACAACCCCAGTGGGCCACACCAGAACCAGACTTGAATCTTATCAGTGTTACAGGCTCTTGGGTCAGACACATTAACCTTGAGCTAAGCTCTACCGTATACTACAGCCTCATCAGCGCTTGTTGGTGCCATGGGAGCTGTTGGGGTGCCATTTGGATTTATGCCAGTGGGGCTTCCCTCAATGCAGTTCATCCACTTCCTGCCTCAACTTTTTCCTCCACACATCGTCACCAGCACTTGCTCCTCCTATACTGACTACACCATTACCGGCGCTCAATCTGCAGACTCAGGCAACACATTCTCTTCTTGAGTCAAAGGAGATGCCTCTTCAATCCAGGAGGGAGACTCAACATTTGCTGGAGGAACAGCCATAGAGGGAGAAGCAGGCACATGACTCCATCTACAGGGACATTATGCATGCCCTGTTAGGAAGTGATTACAACCCTCTTGATGAACTCAATACGGATGAGGATAAGTATCCATCTCAATAACTGCCACTTGAGCACCATGGACTGACTGACTAATTCTAATAGCAACAATACTTCCACTCAGCTTGAGATGTTGAATCTATCAGGTTGCCATCCTCTGACCCCCTGCCCCACCCCGGGCCATCCAGAAGTGGCCTTATAGCACAATGTGGTCAGGAAGGCAGCTATAATTTTGGACTTACCTCTACCCTCTGTGGAAATAAAATTAAACATAATAAGAGGTGCTCCAGCCTTCAACTTGGGCAATAAAACCATTCTTGTATTTCAATGAGACTTTATTAGATGCTATCATGGCTACTGGGTACAAACCTTCCTCTTCCCCGGTAATATAATGGAAAATAGCTAGGTGACCCAAATTTTGGCCCTTACTTCACCTGAGTTCCTGGTGGTCCAGGTTTCGTGCCTTTGAAAGCTCTCCCCTGTCGCCCCAACAGACAGGCAATATAAAAAGCTGGAGGCTTGAAGGAGGTCTTTCAAACTGGTAATTTACCCCAAAGTCCCTTAATGCCACATGCCTCCTGTGGTGTTATATACATGGTCTGTAGGACATGGCAAAACCAGTCATTCAAAACCTTCCAAAATTAACTTTGCTCAATGCTGCCTGGAGTGGTCAAAGGCAGACTCTGGTTTAGAGCGTTTTAAGGCATTTTCCACTGACTCCAATCACTGCAACCCTAAAACCGTCTGCTTAGGAAGTATAGTGGCCATGGAAAAGGCAGAGGCCCACTGGTCTAACTGACAGCCTCCTCCTTCTCTGCCCCACCTGAGAAGCTGCTCTACTGCACCCTTATTGGAACACACGAGACCTGTTGGAGGCCAGGTATCCTTCTTTCTCCAGGCCTGGAAGGCCATAACTTTGGTTCAGTGGATCCTTCACTTTGTAGAAAGGAGGCATGCCATACGTTTCTAGAACGCCCATCACCAGATGATTCCAATCAGACAGAAGCATATCTCCATATTTTGAAGCAGGAGGTGGCAGCCCTGCTGCAGAAAGGCACAGTAAAGCTGGTGCCAGAAAAGGAGACTGGTCAGGGATGCTATTCTCTTGTAGTTCAAAGACGTTAAAAAGGATGGCAATTTTCATCCAATCGTAGACCTCAGGTCCTTGACCTTTTATTTGTGCAAGGAAAAGGTCAAAGTGCTATCCCTGGCCCTGTTCTTCTGATGCTGAAAGCGGAAAACTGGATGGTGTCCCTTGACTTGCAGGACGCTAATTTCCACATACCAATTCTGCAGTCTCACAAACAGTACCTGCGATTCATTCAACGCCCCACTCACTACCAGTTTGCCGTCATCCCCTTTGGTTTAACATCGGCACCTCGAGTCTTTACGAAGGTGATGGCAGTGGTGACCCATCTCAGCAAGTCGTGGATCCTGGTATTCCCATACCTGAACGACTGTCTACTGACAGCCGGGTCTACAGAGCTGGCGTTGCACCACTTATAGGTGACTGTATTCTTGCTATTCGACCTAGCCTTTTCTACCAATGTGCCCAAATCTCACCTGGAGCCCTCTCAGTGCTTCCTGTTCATTGGGGTAGTACTGGACACATCACTCCTAGCCTTTCACCCTACGCCGAGGATCCAGAACATTCAGGTTATGATTCTGAGGTTTCCAGAAGTGACTCTGATTCAATTTCTGACGGTCTTGCTCCTATTAGGTCTGCTGGCTTCTTGCATCCTCCTGCATGCACTCTGGTACCCAGGGGCTATCTATCCACGCTGCCTCCAAAGGCAGTAGTTGCAGCATGAAGGAGATCTGTTGGACACTATTGTGATCTCCAGGGACAGTTCAATGGATCTGACTAGATGGGGTGTGGAAGAGAATCTTGTGACAGATGTCTTTCCACCCCTCACCAGCTTTGGCCTTGTGGTAACCAATGCCTCCACCCTAAGGTGTGGGCCTGTCATCTGAAGGAACTGGAGATTGGGGGTCTCTAGTCTCCAGAAAAAAAGATTCTGCATGTCCGTCTGCTTGAACTGCATACGATTCAATTGGCGCTCAAAGAGTTCCTTTCTTCCCTGAAGGTTGGTCCATCAAGACCTTGAGAGACGATACAACCGTAATGTGGTATGTCAACACAAGCAGGGTGTAGTGGAGTCTCAGGTTCTCTGTCGAAGTGCTGAGACTCTGTTCTTGCAAAAAGAACAATTGATGGACGGAATGCTGAACAATGTCAAACATTCAACCCCAGTACAGAGATCTGGGCCTAAATCCAGGGGACCTGGCTTGGCAGTTCGGGCTGGACTCTTCCCATGAGGAGCATGGTCAAGACTGATTTGCATATGGCTGGGTCCAAACTGAGATGGCATGGTGAGCAAAAGAAAGATGGATTTAACCCAGCTAATCCACTATTGGAAATGTAATAGATTCACATGCTTGTATCATTCCCTGTCGTCAAGATGGGAATCACTGGTTGTAGGAAGTGCCTCTTTTTGCATGGTTACCCCCCAATGTTTGCCTGATATCTGATGCACTTTGACTGAATGTGCACTGGGTCCCTGATAATCAGGTTCCCAGTGCCTGTGTTCTTTACCAAAACGGTACCTTTGTTTCCACAATTGGCACACCTCTGGCCCACTTGTAAGTCCCCTTTAAAAGGTACCACTGGTACCAAGGGACTTGTGACAAGAGAGGATCTCTAAGGGCTGCTGCATATATTGTGCCCCCTTCCGAGACCCCTCATCTAACACTGCACTTTGCAGACTGTTTTTTGGTGCAGACAAACCTTAAAAGTCGACATGGCACACATCCCTGCGTGCCATGCCCACAAACACTGCCTGTGGCATAGGTAAGTCACCCCTCTAGCAGGCCTCACAGCACTAAGGCAGGGCACATTATACCACAGGTGAGGGTATAGCTGCATGAGCAATATGCCCCTTCAGTACCTAAGTCCATTCTTAGACATTGTATGTGCAGTGAGGCCATATTGAGTAAATGGGCTGGGAGTTTGTCATTACGAACTCCACAGCTCCCATGATGGATTTACTAAATGCTAAGAAGTTCGGTATCAAACTTCAGCACAATAAACCCACACTGATGCCAGTGTTGGATTTATTGTAAAATGCCCTCAGAGGGCATCTTAGAGATGCCCCCTGAAAAACGACCAACTCCCTAGTGTAGAGCTGACTGGTCTGCACCAGCCTGCCACACTCGGACATGTTTCTGACCCCCTGAGGTGGGAGCCCTCGTGGGTCAGCAACGAAGCCTGCTTGGGGTGGAGTTGCTTCTCACCTTCCCCCAAGGAGGAACAGCTTTCAGGGCGGTGAGCTTCAAAGGATTCCTGCCCTTTGTTATGCTAGCCAGGTCCTCGCCAACTAGTGGAGATGCCAGCCCCTCTGACCAAGCCCCCCTTTTGGCAGCAAGGTGGGCGGGAAAATTAGTAGTCAGGAGAGGTCTTGCTCCTCTTAGCCAGGACCACCCCTAAGGTGTCCTGAGCTTGAGTGACCCCCTTGTTGGAAAATCCTCCATATTGGATGGGAGGATTTTAGCCAGTAGGATTAGGGGATGCCCCCTCCCCAAAGGGAGGGGACATACAAAGGGGGTAGTCATCTTAAAGGTAAGTAGCCTATTGGCTACTACCAGGCAGTGCCTGTAACGCCCCTAAATTCAGTATTTAGGGGCACCCCTGAACCTTGATCCTCATATTCCTGCAACGTACAAAGAAGGATGAAGACACCGTGCAGCAAAGCCTGAAGAGGACTACTGACTTGGCCCCAGCCCTACCAGCCTGCCTCCAGCTTTAAAGACTCTGCAAAGAAGACGACGCCTGACCTGGGGCCAGCGACTTCCAGAAACCTGAGGAAGACTGCCTGCTCTTCAACAAAGACAAGATCTCCTGAGGACAGTGGCCCTGTCCAGAAGAATCCAACTACAAGGACTCAGGATCCAGCTGGGACCGCGGCTCCTGCTCAATCTGCACCAGACGCCCACAGCCGGAGTCTGAGTGGCTCACCTGTCCAGTGAAGTCTCCCCAGCGATCCTGACCTCGACACCATCGGTGGCTGACCTCTCCTGGACTCCACGAAGACGCTTGCAGCTTCATCACAAAGGGTCCCCCTGACCGTGACCGGCTCCTGTAAAGAAAATCCGACACCTAAAGGCACCCCTGCATCCTCAGCTCCCCCAACTTTGGGGAGCCCAGCCTACGGTGCCCAGGCATCTACTGAAATCTCTACTTACCTGCCCAGCTGTTAGTCACCTTCATCCAGCCTCCTGGTCCCAGCCTGCAGCCTCTTTGTGCGACCGAGATACCCATATGCTTGCATTGGGTGCCTGCCACTGATTTGCACCCTTCACTCAGCCGCCCCTGTGCCACTGGTGGTGTATGATTGGTGCTGCCTTGTGGCCCCCCTGTGCTTGCTTTACCCCCTGGGCCTGTGCCCTGAAACCGCAAATACTTACCTTCAACCATCACCTCTTGTGGGTGTACCCAGTCTCCACTGACTAACATTGGGCCCCTGACCTCTGCACCTGGCCGCCCCAATGCAGCTGGTGGTGCAGTACCTACCTTGATCTGACCCCTGCCCAGTGTTGGTCTAAACCCCCAAAGACTGGATGTGTAAGTCGAGTACTTAACTGTAAATGTACCCAACTGTTTTCCTCCCATAGGATTGCATTGCATTTCTTATAATTTGCACTAAGTGTCTATTGTTTACATTGCTAAGTTACTGCTACTGTTGTTTGACACCACAAAGTATTTTCTGTATCACTGTAAAGTATTCTGACTTCTTTTGCCAACACATTTCCACTGTACCTGAAAAGTATTGCTATTTTAATAGTAATATTTTTATACAAAACAATTGGTCTTGGATTCAGTCTCTGAGTGTGTGTAATCGTTTACTATCTGATAGACTTCTAGCTGCAGATTCCTTCCCTTTGAATTTCCCAGGCATCAGGCTGGATCTGGAAACTTTTGCTGAGCAATACCCCTTGCTCGCGCTGTCGGGTGTCTCCATTCGGATCCATGTGACGGCGTCTGGTATGACGTCGCGGTTTCTATATAGGCACCACTAAGGCGCGTGGATATCTTTTCTTTCCGCGCCAGTTAAGCGCCATTTTGGGAAGAGCAACCCCTCTGTCACTTTTTGACAGGCCTTTTCTCAACTTTTTGTCGAATTCTGAATTTTTCCAACTTCGTGTGCGAGGATGTCTTCGTGGAAGACAGGGTTCAAGCCACCGCATGATGTCAGTTACCGACCCCCACCTTGTTCTTCTCTGGTGTCTTGAACGCGACCATGACTCAAAGTCTTGCTCAAACAGTCGGGCTATGGCTCCGAAGGCCTTGCGGGAGCGGACTATGAAGCTCCTTGTGGCCTGGCAGTCGACACCGTCCAGCGAGACTCCACGAAGGTTCCGGGACCGCTCCCAGAGCCCAAAGTTCTCTTCGTCCTACTCGAGGTCCACGGGACACTCGGGGAAGAGGCACAAGAAGAAAAAGAAGCCCAAGCGGACTTAATCTTCAACACGATTGTCGTCCGTCTACGAAAGAGGTAAGGAGCACTGATGCTCTAGGCACGGTTCTGCAGAGTCGAAGCCAGGGTCGACATAGCACCTCCCTCCCTTTCTGCTTCCCGGAGTGACCCCCACTCAAACTAAAGAGTTTTACAAGGCAATACGCCGCGTATTTGAGCGGGCCAACCCCCCTGGTGAGCCCTCTGGCCCCGCGGGGTCGAAAGAGTCCCCATCTGATTCTACGCCGGTGGGGCCTAAGGGATTCGATCCCCGATCTGGGTCGACGCCGGTTGTGCCATCACGAACTCCTCTGGCGTTAGACTCGAAGTCGGTGCCGTCGGTGCCCATCAGCGGCACCCTCCCCATCCTTATCCCTGACGACACGGAGTCAGAAAGACGTTGCTCGAAGCCGATTGAACCCAGGGGTTCTATGTTGTCGCCTGAACACTTTGAAGATGTGTTAGGCTCAGGAGAGGAATGGGAGGAGTCTATGGACCCTTTGGTACACCAGGATGACTCTGCAGAGCAGTTGGATTGGTATGGGAAACTTGGGGAAGCCACTGGACTGGACACTTCTCCAGATACTGGCATGCTCTCCGCCAACTGTGGCTACGGAGGAGGGGGCATCCTATGCCATGGTGGTTAAAAGGGCAGCCGTGGTCCTTGGACTAGAGCTACCCTCCGTGCAGGTCAGGACTAATCTCCTGACTGAAGTGCTTCAACCTGGGGCTTCCTCTTCCGAACCCCTTTTGCCCCTTTAATGAAGCACTAACTGATATCTTTCTCGGCACGTGGTCCAAGTCTAGCACAGGGGCTCCTGTGAATAGGGCAATTGCACGTTGCCATCGCCGAGCTCTGGGCAACCCAAAGTTCCTCAGCCAACACCCCACCCCAGAAAGTTTGGTGGTGCAGGCCTCCACATCCCAGGGCATTCCCTTCCACCCCTCCGGATAGGGAATCCAAGAGGCTGGATTCATTTGGTAAGAAAATGTTTTCTTCCTCCAGCCTGGCGTTGCGGTCGGTGAATACCCCATACTTATTGAGCCGTTTCTCTCACTCCCTTTGGGAGACGGTTGCTCAAGTGCTGCCATAAGTCCCAGAGGAGGTCCGGTCTGTGCTCTCTCAAGCAGTTAAGTACGGGAGAGATGCCTCAAAATTCACCATAAGGTGTGGCCTGGAAACGACTGATTCGCTGAGCAGATTGATTTCCACAACAGTGGCCTTGAGGCGCCATGCCTGGCTTAGGACAACTGGCTTCTCAGGCGATGTCCAGGCAAATTTGATGGACATGCCCTTTGATGGCACCTGCTTTTTTGGGGTAAAGGCAGATTCGGCCGTAGTGAGGTTCAAGGACTCTCGTGCTACGGCCAGATCCTTGGGCCTCTCTCCTCGTGGCCAGTCTACCTTTCGTGGCAACGGAAGGGGGTCCCAGCTGTATCATCCCTAACCCAGCCACCGTCCTGCGCAGGATTCCCAAGTTGTGTGGGGGCAGGACGCGGTTCATTCTGACCTCGTAATGGGAGCCAGAAGTCATCGGCCACCCTGCCCTCAGCAACCGCAGCCTCCAAGCACTCCTAGTCTGACTCTGCAAGACCACACCACTCCAGTTGACGGGAGAATCCATCATCATCTCCCCCACTGGAGGTCCATAACATCAGACACGTGGGTCTTGCAGATCATTCAGGAGGGCTAGTCTCTGCCTTTCCTTTCTTTTCCTCCTCCCATTCTGGCAAATCAGGAATGGCGGATGGAGGATCATTTGAAATTGCTCCAGGAGGAAGTTACAGCTCTCTTGGCCAAGGGAGCTATAGAGAGAGTCCCGGTTTCAGAAGTAGGCAGTGGCTGTTATTCCGGCTACTTTCTGATTCCGAAGAAGAACGAAGGGTTGTGGCCCATTTTAGATCTTCGGACCGTAAATCCCTTCCTCAAGAAGAAGTTCAAGATGCTTACTCTAGCTCAGGTCTGGTCTGCCCTGGACCAAGAAGACTGGATGGTAGCGTTGGACCTGCAGGATGCGTATTTTCACATCCCCATTCTGCTGGGCCACTAGCGTTACCTGCGGTTCAAGGTAGGCCACGAGCACTTTTAATTTACCGTGCTCCCCTTCGGCCTTACCAGTGCTGCTCGGGTGTTCACCAAGGTGATGGCGGTGGTCTCCGCTCATCTGCGGAGGTTAGGGGTGTCAGTCTTCCCCTACATCGACGACTGGCTGTTGAAGGCGTCCTTGCCTCAGGCTGTCGTCTCCCACCTTCAGACTACGGCAAACCTCCTGCATTCGCTGGGGTTCTCTATAAACGTGCCGAAGTCACACCTGTCTCCTTCTCAGATGCTTCCTTTCATCGGAGCTGTTCTGGACACAGTGCAGTTTCAGGCCTATCCTCCCACGCAGTGAGCCAAGGATATTTAGGTTATGACTTCGATGTTTCAGCCTCTATCCTGGATTTCAGTGAGACTGACTCTGAGGATGTTGGGCCTCATGGCCTCCTGCATCCTGTTGGAAAAATATGCCAGGTGGCGTATGCGGGCTCTGCAGTGGGACTTGAAGATCCAGTGGGCACAGCATCGGAGAAATCTCACCAACGTAGTCAAGATCTTGGAAGGAACTGCAAAAGATCTGCAGTGGTCGTTGACGAACCGCTATTGGGTCAATGGCAGACCCCTTTCCCTTCCCCAACCAGTTCTCACAGTCGTGACAGATGCGTCACTTCTGGGATGGGTGGCCATCTGGGAGAGGTGGAGATCAGTGGGCACTGGTCTCCGATGGAGTCGGGGCTCCACATAAATTTGTTGGAGCTTCGGGAGATTCGATTGTCATTGAAAGCATTTCTTCCCTCTGTCAAGGAGACGTTAGTGCAGGTGTTCACGGACAACACCACCGCCATGTGGTACTGCAACAAGTAGGGCATGGTGGGGTCGTGGACCAATTGTCGAGAGGCCCTGCATCTCTGGACATGGCTGGAACAGCAGTGCATAACCCTGGTGGTTCAACACCTGGCAGCTTCTCTGTACGCCAGGGCGGACAAACTCAGCTGTCGATGCCTAGCGGATCACGAATGGCATCTCCAGTCGGAGGTGGCACAAGGTCTCTTTCAGCAGTGGGGAGAACCTTGGTTAGATTTGTTCGCCTCAGAAGAGAACGCGTAGTGTCAGCAGTACATGTGCGCTGGAGTTCCCAAGGTGGCTATTGCTCGGCGACGCCTTTCGTCCTGAGTGGAGCTTAGGCCTGCTGTACGCCTTTCCGCCCATAACACTCCTGCCCAGGGTTCTGAAGAAGATCAGGAGAGACTGGGCCCAAGTCATCCTTGTGGCTCTGGTCTGGGCGATGAGAGTCTGGTATCCAGAGCTTCTGAAGATGAGCATCGATCCTCTGATCAGGCTGCCCCTTTGGGAGGATCTTCTGTTGCAGCAGCAGGGGAGGGTTCTCCACTCAAACCTGTCAACTCTGCGCCTCCATGCGTGCAGATAGAGCAGCGGCAGTTGATGGCTTTTGACCTTCCTCCCGAAGTATGCAACGTTATTTTGCCAGCCAGTCGTCCCTCCACTAAGACGGTATACGCCTACTGTTGGCAGAAATTTGTATTATACTGTACAGAAAGGTCTATTGACCCGCTTCCTGCTTCTCTTTCTACTGTTCTTTTATTCATCCTAAACCTTGCCTAACTGGGCTCTGCTTAGGGAACTCTCAAGGTTTATCTTTCTGCTCTGTCTGCTTTTTTGCGGCTGCCAGACCAGCCCGCTCTCTTTAGGTCTCCAATTGTACATAGGTTTCTAAAAGGGCTGGCTCACTTGTTTCCACCCACGCTCTTTGTCGCAGTGGGACCTTAATTTGGTCCTCACTTATTTTATGTGTGCTTTCTTCGAGCCTTTACACAACTGTCCTCTCCAGCTGCTTCCCATCAAGACAGCCTTTTTAGTGGCGATTACTTCTGCCCATAGGGTGGGTGAGTTACAGGCCTTATCTTGCACACCTCCCTACATGATGTCTTTCCCAGACAAAGTGGTGCTTCGCACCCAGGCTTTATTTTTGCCAAACGTGTTGACCCCTTTCCACCTGGGTCAATCCATCACTCTGCCCACTTTCTTTGCTCCCCCGCATCCCTCTCTAGGAAGAGGAGCGTCTCCACCATCTGGACCCAAAAAGAGCGTTGTCGTTCTACCTTGACCGCACAAAATAGATGTTCCGGGTGGACGAACAACTCTTTGTGGGATACATGGGAGCTAAGAAGGGAAGGGCAGTGCAGAAAAGTACCATCTCGCGCTGAGTCGTTCTCTGCAATAAGATCTGCTATGCCCTAACTAAAAAGCGGCGGCCTGAGAGATTAAGGGCCCATTCCACCAGGGGAAAGGCTGCGACTAAGGGCTTGGCTCGGGGTGTCCCAGTCCTTGACATCTGCCAGGCAGCAACATGAACATCCTTGCACAAGTTTGCCAAGCCCTACTGCCTGAACAGTCGGGTCCGCAGGGATGGGCATTTTGGCTGTTTGGTCCTGCAGGACTTCCTGGTATAGAACATTGGTCCGCAACCCACCGCGAGGATGGTAGGGCTTGGGTATCTAATTCAAAGGTAAGGAATCTGCAGTCAAATGAACAAGTTACTAACCTTTGGTAACGCATTATCTGGTAGAGACTCTATCTAGCTGCAGATTCCTTACAGCCCCGCCCACGCCTCCCCGCTTTGCAGACTAGTGTTTTAGGGCTAGAATTTATCCCCTTTTTTAGGGCCCTAGTTGTGACACACACGAATACGTCAGTTACTTCATGGCTCTGTGCTTCAGGCGTGGAAAAAAGTACTGACATCCGCGCGCCTGGGTGGCGCCTATATAGGTACCGCAACGTCATAACCGACACTGCCGACGACGTCACGCAGAGCCAAATGGAGCCACCTGACGGCGCGCGCACGGGTATCGCTCAGCAAAAGTTTCCGGATCCAGCCTGATGCCTGGGAAATTCAAAGGTAAGGAATCTGCAGCTAGATAGTTTCTACCAGATAATGTGTTACCGAAGGTAAGTAACTTGTTCGCCTGAGTGTGTACAACAAATTCTTAACACAGCCTTCTGATGAGCCTGACTGTTCAAACACACTACCCCAAAAGAGAGTAAGGTATGATCTACTTTAACCTCTGTAAAGCCTCTGAGGAACCACTGTACTCTGTGCACACTATACTTTATATCTGAAAGAGACTATTAGTTATGGATTCCTCACCTAAGAATTACCCCCAGGCGTCAGACTGGATCCAGAGAATTTTCTTCAGCAGTACCCCTGCGCGTCGGTAGGTGGCGTCGGTCGACTCCGTGTTCGTCGTTGGCATCGTGATCGCCGGAATGACGTCGCGGTAACTACTTAGACGCCGCCCCTGCGCGCTGACGTCAGTTCTTTATATTCCCGCATCAGCCAGCGCAGATCCGGAGAGAGCGGTACCGCAAGTCACTTTTTGACTCTCTTTTTTCGACTTTTGTCGACATCTTTTCGAGTCGTCCGACTCCTGTTGCACAGGGATGTCATCTCGGCGGACCGGCTTCAAGCATTGTGGCTCCTGCCACAAGCTGATGTCGGTGACTGACCCTCATCTTGTGTGCCTCTGGAGCGCGACCACGACCTTCGGGCCCCGCGGACTCGGCTGGGGGTTCTAGGCCTTCGATGCCGGCGGCTTCGGCGCCGCAGGGCCCCCAGGCATCCAGGCCTGGATCCGGATTGGCGCCGGTCGACCAAACGACACCTCCTCCGGCGCCGAATCCATTGGCGACACCTCCGCCCCCTCCGACGCCGGTTGTGTCCCCAACCGACGTCGACCCCAGTCTCCCACTCGATGTGGACACGGAGCCGGACCAGCGTCGACCGGTACTTTTGTACCCCTGTTCTCCCCTGGTGTTCCCTATCGCCCTGAGTGGCTACCAGAGGAGGGTGAGGAGGACTGGGAGGGGTCTGTGGACCCTCTGGCAGACCAGTTAGAAGAACCGGACTGGAGAGAGGAGTTGGGTGAGGCCAGTGGTCTGGACACCTCTCCAGACCTTGGCATGCTATCTCCCCCTATCGTGGCTACGGAGGAGGGTGCATCATACGCAGTGGTGTTGCGTAGGGCGGCTGCGGCCTTGAAACCTTGAGCTTCCTAAGGTGGCGGTCAGGACTAACCTCCTGACCGAGGTGCTTCAACCGGCGGCTGCCTCTTCGGAGCCCCTGCTGCCGTTCAATGAGGCCCTCATGGACATCCTTTTGGGCACTTGGTCCAAGCCCAACACAGGGGCCCCTGTGGATAGGATGATTGCCCGACACCAACGCCCGCTCCCGTGCGACCCCATTTTCCTCTCCCAACATCCTACCCCCAAGAGCTTGGTGGTCCAAGCCTCAACTTCCAAAGGCGTGTTCCCTACTGCTCCACCTGATGGGGAATCCAAGAAGCTGGACCATCTTGGGAAGAAAATGTTTTCTTCCTCCAGCTTAGGACTGCGGTCGGTGAACATCGCATGTCTCTTGGGCCATTACTCCCATTCTGTGTGGGACAAGGTCGCACAGGTGCTGCCAGAGTGCTCGGAGAAGGCCCGGGCCGTGCTCTCTTGTGCAGTTGCCAAAGGGAGAGACGCAGCCAAGTTCGCCATAAGATGTGGACTAGACACCGCCGACTCGCTGGGCAGGACGATTTTAACGTCGGTAGTCCTGAGACGCTACGCCTGGCTGAGGTCCACTTGCTTTTCGGGTGATGTCCAAGCTACACTTTTGGAAATGCCCTTTGATGGCCATCGCTTGTTTGGCGACAAAGCAGACAACGCGCTCAAGATTTAAGGACTCCAGGGCTACGGCCAGGTCCTTGGGCCTCGCTTCTACCTCTCCCCCGCGCAGTCTTGTTTTCGCCCCTTTCGTGGCTACGGAAGGGGTGCCCCGCCACGTTCTGTCTAGAGCCACATGCCTGCGCAAGCTGTCCAGCCTCTGCGTGGCCGGCGACGTGGGACCCACCATTGTGGGTCTGGGGGCCAGTGGGCGGGCTAGTCCACAGCAGCCTCCTAGTCCGACCTTTCAGGCCCACCATTCGCCAGTGGGCGGCAGGATCCGCCATCACCTCCCCACTGGCTCAACATCATGTCGGACAGGTGGGTTTTGCAGATAGTCCGAAGGGGATACTCCCTCCCCTTCATGACTACCCCTCCATCCATGCCACCTCAATTCATCGCATGTCGGAGGAACACTTGGCCCTTCTCCGCCAGGAAGTGACGGCTCTCTTGGCCAAGGGAGCCATCGAGCGCGTTCCTGCCCCAGAAGTAGGTCGTGGTTGTTATTCCCACTACTTCCTGGTGCCCAAGAAGGACAAGGGCCTCCGTCCTATCTTGGATCTCAGGAACGTCAACCGCTTCCTCCGGAAGGAGAAGTTCAAAATGTTGACACCAGCTCAGGTCCTGTCTGCCCTCGACCCTGGAGACTGGATGGTAGCGTTGGACTTGCAGGACGCCTATTTTCACATCCCCGTCCTGCCTGCCCATCGGCGTTACCTACGGTTCACAGTAGGCCACGAGCATTTTCAGTTTACCGTGCTCCCCTTTGGCCTTACCAGCGCCCCTCGGGTGTTCACGAAAGTGATGGCGTTGGTCGCAGCTCATCTGCGCAGATCAGGGGTCCCAATCTTCCCCTATCTCGACGACTGGCTGTTGAAGGCGAGTTCGCCCCAGGCTGACGTCTCCCACCTCCAGACTATGGCGGACCTCCTGCACTCGCTGGGGTTCAATATCAACGTGCCGAAGTCACACCTGATTCCCTCTCAGTAGCTTCTTTTCATCGGGGCGGTTCTGGATACAGCGCAGTTTCGGGCTTATCCTTCCGAGCAGCGAGTCTGGGATATCTGAAAGAGACACGTTAGTGACAGATTCCTTACCTTAGAATATCCCCAGGCGTCAGGCTGGATCCGGAAAGTTTTTGCGTAGCAGTACCCTTGCGCGTCGGTAGGCGGCGTCGTGCGGCTCCGCGTCCGTCGTCGGCGTCGTGATCGCCGGGATGACGTCGCGGGCAGTACTTAGACGCCGCTCCTGCGCGCTGACGTCAGTTCTTCTTTTTCCGCGCCAGCAAGCGCAGATCCGGGAAGAGCAGTGCCCTGGTCATTTTTTGACCATACTTTTTGGTGAATTTTTTCACTGTTTTTTCATCTTTCAAGGTGTCGTAGGGATGCCCGGCTTCAAGCGATGCGGCGCCTGTGCGCGGATGATGTCCGTCACCGACCCGCATTGGGAGTGTCTCTTCTGCCTCGGCCGAGGCCACGACACGGAGTCTTGTACCGACTGCCAGGCCCTCCACCCGAAAGCTTTGCGAGAGCGGTCTCGAAAGCTCCTCGAGGCCCGGCATTCGGCTCCGCGGAAGCCCCGGTCGCGTGAGAGGTCCAGGGGTCGATCGCGGAGTCCACACCGGTCGTCGGCGTCGAAGTCTTCTTCGTCCGGTAAGTCGAAACACAAAAAGTCCAAAAGCATCATCGCTCTAGGACTTCGCCTCGCCGGTCTCGCGACTCGGCTGAGGCCCCTCCCGGCACCGTCCCCGCCCCGCGGCCCCGGACATGCCTGTGGAGTCGCCCCCGCCCTTCCCGGGTTCGGGGGCGGATCCGGCCAAAGTGCAGGAATTCCTGTCGGCCATGGCCCGCCTCTTCGGGCCTTCAGGCCCCTCCGTGCGCCTTCGGGCCCCGCGGGCTCTGATGGGGTTGCTCCGGCGTCGCCGACGGCTCCGGCCCCGGCGTCGCCCGTGCCTCCAGCCTCGATCCCGGCTCCGGCCCCGGCCTCGATCCCGGCTCCACAACCCCCATCGACGCCGGTCGACCTAACGACACCTCCGCCGGCGCCGATGTCTCCGGTGCCGTTCTCGGCGCCGCCCTGGGCTCCGGGCGGCGTCGTCCCCAGTTCCTTCCGGCTCCGGACATGGATCCGGACCGACGTCGCTCGACGCCGGCTCCGGCGCCGATGGGACCTTGGGTCCCAACTGTCCCTCCTCCTCCTTATTTTGAACCAGAGGAGGACCAGTTGGACTGGGAGGGGTCTGATGACCCTCTGACACGACACTGTCAGTACGATCCGGACTGGACAGAGAGTCTAGGGAGGCCAGTGGTCTGGATACTTCCCCTGACACTGGCATGCTGTCTCCTCCCGTGGCTACGGAGGAGGGAGCCAATTTTGGTACGGTGTTGCGTAGGGCAGCTGGGGCCTTACGTCTCCAACTTCCTACTTTGACGGTCAAGCCTAACATCTTGACAGAGGTGCTTCAGCCGGCAGCCTCCTCTGCGGAGACTGTGCTGCCGTTTAACGACGCCCTCACTGACGTTCTTTTGGGCGCCTGGTCCAAGCCCAACACAGGGGCTCCTGTGGATCGGAACGTGTCACGACGCCATCGCCCAGCTCCGGGCGACCCCCTGTTTCTCTCTGTCCACCCCACTCCTGAGAGCTTGGTTGTCCAAGCCTCCGCTTCCCAAACCGCCTTCCCTACCGCTCCTCCGGATAGGGAATCCAAACGCCTGGATCAGTTTGGGAAGAAAGGTTTTTCTTCCTCCAGTGCTGGCTTGCGGTCCGTTAACACCGCTTGTCTTTTGGGCCGATATACCCACTCCCTGTGGGATTCGGTGGCGGATGTTTTGCCCCAGTGTCCTGAGGAGGTCCAGACACTGCTTTCCCGCGCCATTGCGGAAGGAAGGGATACGGCTAAATACACGATACGTTGTGGCCTTGACACCGCCGACTCGCTGGGCAGGTCTATTGCAACGACGGTGGCGCTCAGACGCCACGCCTGGCTGAGAACCACTGGTTTTTCAGGGGATGTCCAGAATACTCTCATGGACATGCCCTTTGATGGAGTCGGTCTTTTTGGGTCCAAAGCAGACCATGCGTTGGAGCGCTTTAAGGACTCACGGGCTACTGCCAAGTCCCTGGGCCTTTCTGCTACACGCCCTCCGCTGACTTCTGCTTTTCGCCACTATCGTGGCCACGGTAGGGCGCCCCTTCACGTCAGCAGCCCAGCCACCGGCCCGCGCAGCAGGCGTCTTCGCGTGGCCGAGGACGTGGATTCCGCCGTGGCGGATCGGGCAACCAGCGTGCGGGTCAGGCCACCACCTCCAACCCGTCCGCGGCCTCCAAGCCCTCCTAGTCCCTCCTTTCAGGTGCACAGCACGCCAGTAGAGGGCAGGGTCCGCCATCACCTTCCCCACTGGCGTACCATCACCTCGGACAGGTGGGTCTTGGACATTGTCCGAAGGGGCTACTCCCTCCCCTTCGAGACCACCCCCCAGCCATGCCACCTCAATTCCACCGCATGTCAGGGGATCACTTGGTGCTTCTACAGAAGGAAGTCACAGCCCTCTTGACCAAGAGGGCCATCGAGCGTGTTCCGACCCCAGAAGTAGGGCGTGGTTGCTACTCCCACTACTTTCTGGTGCCCAAAAAGGACAAGGAGGACATGCGTCCTATCTTGGACCTCCGGAACGTCAATCGCTTTCCTCCGGAAGGAGAAGTTCAAGATGCTCACCCTAGCTCAGGTCTTGACTGCCCTCGACCCTGGAGACTGGTTGGTAGCGTTGGACTTGCAGGACGCATATTTCCACATCCCCGTCCTGCCGGCCCACCGGCGTTACCTTCGGTTCACGGAAGGCCCCGAGCATTTTCAGTTCACCGTGCTCCCCTTTGGCCTTACCAGTGCCCCTCGGGTGTTCACGAAAGTGATGGCGGTGGTCGCAGCTCATCTGCGCCGGGCAGGGGTTTCAGTCTTCCCCTACCTCGACGACTGGCTGCTGAAGGCGGGCTCGTCCCAGGCAGTCGTCTCCCACCTCCAGACTACGGCCGAACTCCTGCACTCGCTGGGGTTCTCCATCAATGTGCCGAAGTCGCATCGGATTCCTTCTCCACAGCTCCTTTTCATCGGAGCGGTTGTGGACACGACGCAGTTTCGGGCCTATCCTCCCGAACGGCGAGTCCGGGATATTCAGGCTATGATTCCGATCTTTCAGCCTTTATCCTGGGTTTCGTGCACGGATGACCCTGAGGCTGCTGGGCCTCATGGCCTCCTGCATCCTGCTGGTCAATCATGCCAGGTGGCATATGCGGGCTCTGCAGTGGGACCTGAAGTTCCAGTGGGCGCAGCACCAGGGCAACCTGTCTGATCACGTCCAGATCTCGGAGGGGACTGCAAGACAGTTGCAGTGGTGGCTCTCGAACCGGCAATGGGTCATGGGCAGATCCCTCTCCCTTCCCCAGCCAGAGCACACAGTTGTGACGGACGCGTCCCTTCTGGGATGGGGCGGTCACATGGGAGAGGCGGAGATCAGAGGCCTCTGGTCTCCGGCGGAGTCCCGGCTCCATATCAACCTTCTGGAGCTCCGGGCGATCCGACTTGCACTCAAGGCATTCCTTCCCTCTGTCAAAGGGAAGGTAGTGCAGGTGTTCACAGACAACACCACCGCCATGTGGTACTGCAACAAACAGGGCGGGGTGGGGTCTTGGACCCTTTGTCAGGAGGCTCTGCGCCTCTGGACATGGCTGGAACATCAGGGCATGTTCCTGATGGTTCAACACCTGGCAGGTTCCCTGAACGCCAGGGCGGACAAACTCAGCCGCAGGTGCATGATGGATCACGAATGGCGTCTTCACTCGGAAGTGGCGCAAGGACTCTTTCTACAGTGGGGAGAGCCTTGGTTAGATCTATTCACCACCGAAGAGAACGCGCAATGTCATCAGTTCTGCGCGTTGGAATTTCCAAGGCGGCACTCGCTCGGCGACGCTTTTCGTCACGAGTGGAGTTGCGGTCTGTTGTACGCCTTTCCGCCTATACCACTTCTACCCAGAGTGTTGAAGAAGATTCGGCACGACCGGGCCCAAGTCATTCTTGTGGCTCCGGACTGGGCTCGAAGAGTTTGGTATGCCGAGCTACTCAATATGAGCGTAGATCCCCCAATCCGTCTGCCTCTTCGGGAGGATCTTCTGTCGCAGCAGCAGGGGACGGTCCTCCACCCGAACCTGTCCAGTCTACACCTGCTTGCGTGGAGATTGAGCGGCGGCAGTTGATTCCTTTCGACTTGCCTCCCGAAGTTTGTGATGTGATTCTGGCAGCCAGGCGTCCCTCCACTAAGGTGGTATACGCCTGCAGGTGGAACAAATTTGTGGCATGGTGCACAGAAAAGGCTGTGAATCCCCTTTCTGCCCCTCTTTCTGAGGTCCTTCTGTTCCTTCTCTCTCTGGCCCAACAGGGTTCTGCCCTGGGTACCATCAAGGGTTATCTTTGTGCTATCTCGGCCTTTCTCAGGCTCCCTGATCAGCCCTCCCTTTTCAAGTCCCCTGTTGTTAACAGGTTCTTAAAAGGCATTACTCACCTCTTTCCTCCTGTTCCGTTTGTGATGCCTCAGTGGGACTTGAACTTGGTTCTTACCTTTTTAATGTGCGCTCCCTTTGAGCCTCTACATAACTGTCCTCTTCGTCTTCTGACTCTGAAGACAGCCTTTCTGGTGGCCATCACCTCCGCTCGGCGGGTGAGTGAGCTCCAGGCTCTATCTTGCAAACCTCCCTTTCTGTCTGTTCATCCAGACAAGGTTGTTCTTCGGACGCGTCCGTCCTTCTTGCCAAAGGTGGTTACTGCTTTCCATATTGGGCAGACCATCACTTTGCCCACCTTCTTTCCGCCTCCGCATCCTTCCAGAGAGGAAGAGAGGCTCCACCGTCTGGACCCAAAACGTGCGCTCTCCTTCTATATTGACCGCACCAAACACTTCCGGGTGGATGACCAGCTCTTTGTTGGCTACGTGGGCGCCAAAAAGGTCGGGCGGTGCACAAGAGGACCATCTCCCGCTGGGTTACCTTGTGCATCAAGACCTGCTATTCTTTGGCGAAGAAGGAGCCTCCTGTTGGGCTGCGTGCCCATTCCACAAGGGCAACGGCTGCTACCACGGCCTTGGGCCGCGGTGTTCCGCTGCCGGTTATTTGTCAGGCAGCTACGTGGGCCTCACTGCACACGTTTACAAAGCATTACTGCCTTGACAGTCAGGTCCGGAGGGACGGCTTCTTTGGCCGTTCTGTCCTCCAGGACTTCCTTGTCTGATCTTTGTTCGCAGACCCACCACCAGGGTTGGTATTGCTGGGGTATCTATTCTAAGGTAAGGAATCTGTCACTAACGTGTCTCTTTCAGATGCACAAGTTACTAACTTGTGTAACGATATATCTGTAAGAGACAGTAGTTAGTGACAGATTCCTACCGCCCCACCCATCCTCCCCGTTCTGCGAACTGATTTCTAGGGTTAAGGACATCCCTTTCAGGGCCCTAGTATTTTTCAAACACCTATGTCAGCTTCTTGCATGGCTCTGCGTTCCTGGCGCGGAAAGTCGTGTACAGAACTGACGTCAGCGCGAAGGGGCGGCGTCTAAGTACTGCCCGCGACGTCATCCCGGCGATCACGACGCCGACGACGGACGCGGAGCCGCACGACGCCGCCTACCGACGCGCAAGGGTACTGCTACGCAAAAACTTTCCGGATCCAGCCTGACGCCTGGGGATATTCTAAGGTAAGGAATCTGTCACTAACTACTGTCTCTTACAGATATATCGTTACACAAGTTAGTAACTTGTGCATTCGGGCTATGATTCCGATCTTTCAGCCTCTATCCCGGGTTTCGATCAGAATGACCCTGAGGCTGCTGGGCCTCATGGCCTCCTGCATCCTGCTGGTGGATCATGCCAGGTGGCATATGCGGGCTCTGCAGTGGTACCTGAAGTTCCAGTGGGCACAGCATCAGGGGAATCTTTCCGATTGCGTCCAGATCTCGAAGGGAACTGCAGACCAATTGCAGTGGTGGCTAACGAACCAGGATTGTGTCACCGGTAGATCCCTCTCCCTTCCCCAACCAGAGTTCACAGTGGTGACAGATGCATCACTTTTGGGGTGGGCGGCCACATGGGAGAGGCGGAGATCAGAGCCTTTGGTCTCCGGGCTCCACATCAACCTTCTGGAGCTCCGGCGATTCATCTTGCACTGAAGGCATTCCTTCCCTCTGTCCGGGGAAGAGTAGTGCAGGTGTTCACGGACAACACCACCACCATGTGGTACTGCAACAAACAGGGTGGGGTGGGGTCGGGTCGTGGACCCTATGTCAAGAGACTCTCTGCCTTTGGACATGGCTGGAACATCAGGGCATATCTCTGGTGGTTCAACACCTGGCAGGTTCTCTGAACGCCAGGGCGGACGAACTCAGCCGCAGGTGCATGATGGATCACGAATGGCGTCTTCACTCGGAGGTGGTGCAAGGTCTCTTTCAGCAGTGGGGAGAGCCTTGGTTAGATCTATTCGCCACCGAAGAGAACGTGCAATTTCAGCAGTTCTGCGTGTTGAAATTTCCAAGGCAGAACTCGCTCAGCAACGCTTTTCGTCGCGAGTGGAGTTGCGGTCTTCTATACGCCGTTCCGCCTATACCACTTCTGCCCAGAGTGCTGAAGAAGATCAAGCGCGACCGGGCCCAAGTCATCCTTTGTGCTCCAGATTGGGCACGAAGAGTCTGGTATCCCGAGCTCTTACACATGGCCATCGATCCTCTGATCAGATTGCCTCTTCGGGAGGATCTTCTGTCGCAGCAGCAGGGGACGGCCCTCCACCCGAACCTGTCCAGCCTCCACCTCCTTGCGTGGAGATTGAGCGGCGACAGTTGACAGCTTTAGACCTTCCTTCCGAAGTCTGTAATGTTATCTTGGCAGCCAGGCGTCCCTCCACTAAAATGGTATACGCCTGTAGATGGAACAAATTTGTGGCATGGTGCACAGCAAAGGCTGTGGATCCCCTTTCTGCTCCTCTTTCTGAGGTTCTTTTGTTCCTCCTTTCTTTGGCCCAGCAGGGCTCTGCTCTGGGCACACTTGAGAACTTTCTATCGGCTATTTCAGCCTTTCTTCGGCTTCCTGATCAGCCTTCTCTTTTCAAGTCCCCTATTGTAAATAGATTCCTTAAGGGCATTACTCATCTCTTTCCTCCTATTCCTTTCGTAATACCCAGTGGGACTTGAATCTGGTTTTGACTTAACTTAAGTGTGCTCCTTTCAAGCCGCTACATAATTGTCCTCTCAGACTCTTAACTTTAAAAACTTCTTTTCTGATTGCCATCACCTCTACTCGTAGGGTGAGTGAGCTTCAGGCTCTGTCTTCTAGGCCTCCTTTCCTTGCTGTTCATCCGGACAAGGTTGTCCTTAGAACTCGACCTTCTTTCCTCCCCAAAGTGGTTACCTCTTTCCACATTGGACAGACCATCACTTTACCCACCTTCTTCCCGCCCTCGCATCCTTCAAAGGAGGAGGAGAGGCTCCATCGTCTGGATTCAAAACGTGCGCTATCTTTCTATCTGGATCCCACAAAACAATTCCGGGTGGATGACCAGCTCTTTGTTGGATATGTGTGCGCCAAGAAAGGTCGGGCCGTGCAAAAACAGACCATCTCCCGGTGGGTCGTTCTTTGCATCAAAATGTGTTATTCCTGGGCAAAGAAGGAACCTCCGGTAGGACTGCGCGCCCATTCCACCAGGGCGACGGCAGCCACTACTGCTTTGGGACGTGGAGTCCCCCTCAGTGACATCTGCCAGGCAGCCACGTGGACATCCCTGCACACGTTCACAAAACACTACTGCCTGGACAGCCAAGTCCGGAGAGACTGCTTCTTTTGCCGTTCAGTTCTCCAGGACTTTCTGGTGTGAGCTTAGTTCGCAGACCCATCTCCTGGGTTGGTATTGCTGGGGTATCTATTCTAAGGTAAGGAATCTATAACTAATAGTCTCTTTCAGATGAACGGTAACGATATATCTGTAAGAGACATATATTAGTTATAGATTCCTTACCTCCCCACCCATCCTCCCCGTTCTGTGAACTGACTTCTAGGGTAAGGAACTTTCCTTCAGGGCCCTAGTTTTGTGCATCAGTGGTCAGTGTCTTGCATGGCTCTGCGCTTCTGGTGTGGAATGTTGTGTAAAGAACTGACGTCAGCGTGCAGGGGCGGCGTCTAAGTAGATACCGCAACGTCATCCCGGCGATGCCGACGACAAACGTGGAGTCGAACGACGCCACCTACTGACACGCAGGGGTACTGCTACGAAAACATTTCTCCGGATCCAGTCTGACGCCTGGGGGTAATTCTAAGGTAAGGAATCTATAACAAATATATGTCTCTTACAGATATATCGTTACCGAAGGTAAGTAACTTGTTCGTCAACATCACATCTCAACTCTCCTAGAGACTCCAATTCATACAGAATGCTAGACTCTGCCTCAAACTACCTCTCAGCTATCACCTCAATGACTTCCACTGGCTCCCTATCCACAGACGCACCCTTTTAAAGCTCCTCACACACACCTACAAAACACTACACAATCAAGAACCAGCATACCTCAGCAGCCGCATAGAGTTCCACACACCCACTAGATACTTCGCTCGGCCAGCCTCCTCTTCTCCAATGTCCTCTGCATCCCCTGAGACAGAGACGGGGGCTGCTCCTTTTCTTACCTTGCCCCCAAAGCCTGAAACAACATACCCTTCCACATAAAGGCTACCAGTTTCATCTCAGAATTCCGCAAGAAACTGGAAAACTGGCTCTTATAATAGGCTTCTGTCAAAACTGCACCGCCCTGCTTAGGCACAGGATACCCTCCCAGGTGATATACGTGCGTACACATAAGCATAACATAATATCTGTCAGGCTCGATGTTGGCATAAGTACATGTTAATGAAGTCCTACTCTCTTTCACAGCCAGGTCCAGCAGTTAGGGCATTTCACCCATTTGGTCCTCTAGAAAGTTTTTTTTTTTTTAAACTTTTTATTCAACAAGCTCAAAAGACTACAATCATGTACGAGGAAGCATGTGCATCTTTGGGTTACATTTCTAAGATTGCAATTCTCAATAAAAGAGAACAGAGATAGGGGGGGGAACAGTACGCAAGGAGCACAATCCCAACATTTAATGTTATCCGGAACTGGGGGAGGGAACACATTGAGAATTCACCACAAATTGTTAGACTAGTATCCCCCAGGTCACGGTCCCATCTCTCTCACAGCCCCCTGTAGGCGCGCCAAAGTGCCCACGCCTTCTCCCATTTCTTAGCACACTCCCTGCTTTTGTACACCGCCTCTTCTGCATTCTGACACCAGTCCAAGTCTCTCTCACTCCACCACAGACGGGGGTTGTGGCGCCCCCCAGCCCTTGACTATATTTCGCTTTGCGATCCCCGCTGCCAGCGTCAGCCAAATGTTAACATGCCGTGGCCAGACCGTCTCCCCTTTGATCATGAGCAGAAGCCACTTGGCTTCCATTGGATGTCAGTTCCAGACACCCTGGCCATTATTGACGTAACATTGCGCCAGAACTGTGTGACCCTGGGGCATTCCCAAAGAATGTGAAAAAAGGTACCCTCCTGCTGGCAGCCCCTGATGTACAGCGACGTCGGTGCCCTTCCAAACTTGTGCAGGAGTGTAGAGGAGTAATAGGAGCGATGTAGTATCCTGAGCTGGACCAGTCGGAATCGTACACGTATTGCGATTTCCCTTGGGCCCTGGAGTGCCTCCACCCACTCCTCGTCATCTATATTCCCAAGGTCGTCGGTCCAGGCAGCACGTAGGGCTGTCAGTGGGTCCGGCATATTGTTCATGAGCTTGTGGTATATTGTTGAAGTTGCTTTTTCGGGAATGGGATCTACGAGTAGCCTGTCTTCCAAGGGGGAATGAACGTGCCTTGGTGTATTTGTGTCAGCAGGGCATGTGTAAGTCTCAAATAGTGGAATTTCTGGGCCCGAGCCAGGCCAAATTCCTTCTGAAGGTCTTCAAAAGGAAGGGGAGCCCCACCCCTCCACACGTCCCCCAGATGTTCAATGCCTATAGTCTGCCATCCTGCAAATCCACATAGTGCGACCACCTCCTTCAGCCCATCTCCTGACCAAAGGGGCGTCCTATTGGTCAATTTACTCTGCCACCCCAGCACCCGGTTCGCCTCCCTCCAGCACGCCACGACTACCGCAGTATGTGTAGGCCATTTAGGGTCTGGCTTCCGAGCATACAGTAGCGGTTCACAGTTGCCTCCCGGCTTCGCGTCCCAGTCTACTTTGTATGCTGGCTCGTCTCTATCCGCGTATACCCAGCCATTCACAACTAGTAGCTGTGAGGCCCAGTAATAGAGCCTAACATCCGGTATAGCTAGGCCCCCATCATACACCCCTCTTTGCAACTTGTGGAGTGCTATTCTAGGTGTACCCGCCTGCCACAACAAGTCCAGAGTTTCTTGGGCAATCTTCTTGAAGACCGTCGGTGGGTCAGGTTAGGGGATATTTTGCAGGGTATATAGAAGGTGCGATAGGCCCATCATTTTAAATAGAACCGCTCCACCCCTGAGGGACAGCGGCAAGGTTCGCCAATGTAGTATGTCTGTGTGGAGCCTATCTAACTGAGGGGTGAGATTCCTTTCCAGGAACAGCTGGTGGTCTTGGACTATCTGGATACCCAGATATTTGAAGCCCTTCGTAACTATGGGTGCTTCACACATCGCCGGCAGTCTCGGAGGGGGGCCAGACAATGGAAACACCACAGATTTAGCCCAGTTTATAGAGTACCCCGAATAGCTCCCAAATAGTTCGAAGATGTGGAGAACCCTTGCAATGGAGTGATATGGCCTTGTGAGATACAGGAGTATGTCGTCGGCATACAGCGAGATCCGATCCTCCCAGCCCCCCGGTGTCTCAATACCCCAGATCATAGGGTCTTTCCTGATCCAGAGTGCCAGCGGCTCTAGAGCCAAGGCAAACAGCAAGGGCGACAGGGGACAACCCTGCCTCGTACCCCTCCGCAAGTGGAACCGTCTCGATATCGCTCCGTTGACTCGTACCTGGGCCATCGGGCCTTGATAGAGCAATCTCACCCATTTACAAAAATTGGGGCCAAAGCCCAACCTAGTGAGCACCGCAAACAAATGGGGCCATTCTATCATTCGATGGCCATTGAGGCGTCAAGTGCCATCAGTGCTGTTTGCTGACAGGAGGGGTACTTCGTCAAGTGGAGCACACCATACAACCTTCGTAGGTTATGGCGGGTACTTCTGTTGGGCATAAAGCCCGATTGATCCCTGTGGATTACCTTGGTAATGATGGATATCAGCCTATTGGCCAAGGCCTTAGCCAACACCTTCACCTCGACATTGAGCAGGGAGATGGGCCGGTATGAACCACACTGGTCCGGGGGCCTGCCTGCCTTGTGTATGACCACGAAAGTGGCCGACTGCTGATCTTCGGGCAGTTGGCCCTCTTCCTGCGCCTCCATCAGCAGGTTTCATAGTGGTGGTATTATTCTGGAGGCCAGGTTTTTATATAGCTCGACCGGGAGGCCATTCGGGCCCACCGCCTTTCCCGATTTTAAGGACCCCAGTGCACCAGACAGCTCTTCCGTTATATTGGCCTCTAGGGCCTCGTATGCCTCAGATGACACTGTTGGCAGTGAGAAGTCCCTCAGCAGCTCCTCGCAGTCCCTCTCGGATAGTGTGCTCACTGGCGAGTAAACCCCCTCGTAGTAAGAAGCAAACGCCTCCGCGATTTCCACACTAGACGTTTGGAGTGCGCCATTTTTAACTTTGATACAGGCCACCCACGATCGTTCTCAATCGCGTTTCTCCAGCCAGGCCAGCAGTCTAGAGGCCTTGTGTCCCACATCGTAGAGCTGATGTTTCGTTGCCAGGGCGTGTGCTCGCGCCTCGCTCTCCACCACCGCTCTCAGCTCACGCTGGCGTAGGGCCAATGCATGTTGCAGGTCTGCATCCCCTCGCACCAACACCTCTCCCTCCAGCCGGAGTATTTCTTGTTCTAGTGACCTCATGCGCAGTGTCTCCGCTTTCTTTTGGCCTCCTATGAGTGCCAGAGTCTGACCTCTTAATACTGTCTTATAGGCCTCCCAGATGGTTTGTTGCTAGTCTACTGACCCTAAGTTTTCTTGGAAGTATAATTCCGTTCCCACCTGGAGTTTGTCCCTCAGCACTGGGTCCCTTAGCCGCCAATGGTCTATCTTCGGGAATGACGCTCTATTGATGCATGGGCCCTGGATTGTCACTCCCACCGGGGAGTGATCGGAGACGCCCCATGCCATATGTGCAGGTGCCGAGAAGTCCCCCACCCACTTTGCGTAAATAAATAGTCTATTCTGGAGAATGAACCATGACGCGCCAAATAATACGTGTATTGTTGCTGCTGGGGTTATGCATCCGCCAGATGTCTACCAGACCAATAGCTGTCAAGAAACCGGAGAGGAGTCCCTCACCACCCCGTCCTGTTGCACTAGAGTGGTCCAGCTCCGGATCTAAAACAGCATTGGCATCACTCCCCACCAAAAAAGTGCCCACTGGGAGCCCTATCAGGACTTTGCTGATCGTTGGGAAAATGATTTTCTGAAGCCTCGGGGGTACATAAAACGAGCAGAGGTTTGAGACGTCCCTCCCACCTTCCTGCCACTGCCACACAGCAACCAACTTCGTCAGACCGAACCCCCTCTATGGTGAAAGGGCATGCATTTCGTATCAAGATTCCCACCCCTCTGGCGTCAGTGGTATATCCCGAGTTTGCCACTAATCTATAGCCAAATCGGTCCAACGCTTTGTATTTGCTCCCCCTGAGGTGCGTCTCTTGCATCAATAATACGTCCGGGGAATGCCTTCTAATGTGCGGAAGGACAAGTGTACGCTTAATTTTGTTTCCCAGACCATTTACATTCCAGGTCCAGGCCCGGATTTGTGCTAATTTATCCATAATCGCGGCCATGACCAGTGGGAGCCACTGCGTTTACCTCCCCCCCACCCCCCATCACCCCAACCCTCACATCACCCCAACCCTCACATCACCCCAACCCTCACATGCATTATGATATGACTGTTTGTCTTGAGCTGAAACACCATAACAAATGACAAAAAATTAAACAGTGACCCAACCCCCCCTCCTGCAACCCTGCTAGGTGAGTAAAATGCCCCCCACCTCCCCTACTTGCAGAGTGCCTGTCGCCCTAACTGTGTAATGGTAACGAATAGTGAGGGTCACAAGCAAGCCTCCAGCCTGAAATTACTGCATGTGTCTATTGAATGTCAAATGCCCCATGTCCCATTTTGAGAGCACCTCCGTTTGTAGATCCCCAATCAAGAGTCTGCCAAGGCTATCAGCTTCGCAGTCACTGCGATTGTTAATCAAAATTGGAAAGTTCCTTGGCATCAGTTCGGTTACAATCACATCCCATCCCCTCCCAACACGACCTCGGTAGAGGATCATCCCTGATAGTCGTAGTACCCCCGACTGTTCACTTATCTGGTCTTTGCCGCTGGGTTGGGTTCCGCTCCACGTCTCGCTCCTTTGTAATGTGTGGTTGGGTCCTTCCTCCTTTCCGCCCAACCGTTCTCCAGCCCTCCATTCAGTCGCTCGCCTCTTCCGGTGAGTTAAAGAAAAAAGATTTTCCCTCAGCCAGGATTTTCAGTTTCGCTGGAAATAGCATTGTGTATTTGATGTTCTGGTCACGCAGGGCCCTCTTCACCACATCAAAAGATTCTCTGGCGCTGTACTTGGGGCGTGAAATCAGGAAAGAATCGGATAGTGGCGTTTTCATGCTGCAGATCACTGTGTTGACGCGCCGCCTGTAGGATCACATCCCTATCTCTATAGTGGAGTATACGCGCAATTGTCGTGCAGGAGGGTGGCTCCTGGTCGAGGCCTATGTCCCAGAGCGCGGTGCGACCTTTCCACGGAGAAAAAATTTGATAGGCATTTTGGCTTGTTTGTTCAGGATGAGGTCTTCTAGGAAGAGGTCCACCGACGGCCCCTCCATACCCTCAGGCACCCCCACTACTCGAATGTTGTTGTGGCATGTTCTCCCTTCCTGGTCCTCCAGCCTGGCAAGGATGTCCACCTGATTTTTCGTCAATTTCAAAACTTGTTCCTCCAGGTGCGTCGTTTTGGTCTGAAGGCCTTCAATGCTTGTCTCGGCGGATGTGATCTTGTCTGCCATCTTCCTGAAGTCCGCCTGAAGTCCGCCCTGAGCAGGTTGACCTCTTCTGTGACGGAGTCTAATTTTTGTTCCAGGGTTCCACGCAAATCTGATATTGCCATCATAATGTCTTTTAACGAGGGGTCAGGGGCTTGACCGTCTCCCTTGTTCGGCAGCGCCCCTCCAGTTGCGCCATCTTCACGGTTCATTGTCACTGTATATTTATCGATGTGGTTCGCCTGTCCCGGTCCCACGCCCTTTGTGCAACCCATCTGGCGGCTTTGTGATATTTCTAGGGGGCCGGTTCCTGCCTCGGTCTATATATTGTAGCTGGTGTCACTGAGAGGGGCCTGCCAGTCCTGGTGGTACTGCTGAGACTGTGAGGCACCAGCCTCTCCTCTGTCGTTTCTCGGGTCAGCACCAACAGATTTCTCCCTTCCTGGGCCCAGTCGCTGTGCCCCGCCACCTCCAGGGGGCCTTCTGTGTCCCGCCAGCCCATTCTTCAGCTCCTCGGTGTCACTCGCGAGCAGCACCCCCGCGTGAAGGCCCAGCCATTCCTATGCCGGGGTCTGCTGCATTTCATCACTATCTTCAGCCTGCCTGATGTCCGGCCCAGATCTTTGGCCGTTCCACAAGTCGCCGGGGCAGCTCCTGGGCCTCCAGGCCCAGACAAAGGACCAAGGGAGTCACCAACCCCTTCCTCCCAGGCCCACCAGGCAGTCAGGAGATCCTTCACTTGCGGTCAGGGAATCCAGCAGGGGGCCCTCCTCCCAGGCACTGCGGTCCCCCGCTGGCCAGGATACGCGGAATACCGAACCGGGCGCCTCCACCCTCGCGCCGGACCTCACCTGGCTCCCCGGTCCAAGCGCACGCAGTCAATTGCTGGGCCCAAGCCGCCGCCGCACCGAACAGGAGGAGAGGGGCGTCCGAAACTCCGGCTCCCGCTGCATCGGCTCAGCGTACTCCGCCGGTCCCCTCACCGCAAACGATGTTGGGCCCTCACCGATGGCACCAGTTAGCTCCGCACCCCCGGCCGGTGAGGCGGCGTCACACCACCGATACCGGTCTTTCGTCGCCGCCCCGACGGTCACAGGAGGGGGCGAGCCATCAATTTCTCCTCGTCCGCTCAGGTCGTCTGGCCGCTGTTGTCGCGGGTGGCGAAGAGGCCCCCAGCCCGCAACCTCCGCCTCTGCTCCCCTCAGGCCCGGCGAGGCAGTGCCATTTTGTCTGCCCGGGCTCCCGTAGCCCCAGCCTGAGACCTCGGCATATCACTGTCCCTGTGGATCGTAGCTCAACAGCGGGGTCGCCGTTCCTATCCCCCATTTCTCGCTCTGCACTGGTGCTCTCAGATATACGGATTATGCCGGATGTAACTGGGCTGTTAGCTGGCGGCTAGCGCAGCTCTTTCAGATTGCGGCCATCTTAGCTGGCTGCTGGCCACGCCCCCCTCTAGAAAGTTTTGATCTGAGCCATTCCACAGAACCACCACCTTGGTGGTTACTGTTCTGGTATCTGTTCTAAAGGTGAGGAACCTGTGGTTAGAAGCATCCATCATACATGCAGGTTACTTTCCTTCTGTATCTCTTTGAGTTGGATACTTGAACTGCTGATTGCCCAGCTACCTCCCTCTTCCCCATTCTGTGGATTGGTCTATTTATCAATCCCCAAAAAGTCTCATATTAGAGATCATGACACTGGTACTTCTGATTATTGTTGGTCTCTGCTTCCGAGGACACAGACAGAGTTGAGAAAGAAACTGATGCCAGTGCACAAGGGTGGCACTTACATACAGCTCCATTGTCTCTTCCAGGACAGAACGAAGTCAACACGGAGCCACATGGCGTTGCCTAGCAGCATGCGGTTTCAATGCTGTTTCAATCTTCCATATCCAGTCTGGTGCCTGGCAATATTCTAAGAGTGAGGAATCTGTGGCTAGAGTATCCACTAAACAGAGCGTTACCAAAGGTAAGTAACTTGTTCATCTATTCATTCACACTTAGCTGCAGTGACAGAATATTTCCAAAATAGAGGACGTGTCTATTTTGAAAAATGCCTACAATATGTGTAGCACATTGCACTCAAAAGAAAGGAGCTACCATGCCTTTGTTCCAAACATCTGAATCATCGGTTCGCTAGACACTGCTTAGGCAAGATGCTACTTTTACAGTCTATATAGAGCATGTGTATCTACAGCAGCACATGCTACGAACGGCATGTTACTTACCCTTGTACTGTTGTAGGTTTACATGGCCCTCCATCCTCCCTGGGAGCTAGCCATGATCCAGATGTTTATCACGTTTATTCCATCACAATGAACAATACATACATACATTCCGTCTTAGTTCACTACACTCACTGACATTACTCACCCGGTATGGGAAAAAATAATCTGAAATTAAGTCTTTGTCCTTGTGGGCTAAGGGGTGCTTTGCGAGTCGTCTTGTGACTTAAAATTTCTTCAAACAAACAACTTGCAAATGTGTGCACCCAGTCATAGATAACAGGAGTATACAGAGCATGGACATCTACAACAAGCTATGAACAGATAGTTACCGGGTAAGTAACATTTTCCTTTCTTGGTCATATTGTTAAATTCACTCAATATTTTATTCAAGGATGTCTTGTCCACTGCGCTGTGCATGTGCGAAAATAGTTTTAAGAGGTGGATGGGTCAGAATGCCTTTGTTCGGGTGTTTTTTTAATATCTCAAGGGGTTTGTAACCCTTAAAAGGACTGTGACCAAGAAGAGATATGAAGTGATAAGTTCCAGTGGAGTTGTTGAAGTTGTTCTCATTACTTTGTACATATTATGCTGCATTGTACTGGCAGAAAACAAAGAATAAGAAAGTGTTAATTTTATCTTCCAGCGTCTAGTGCAAGTGTTGATTCAAGCTGGTTGACAACGGATGAGAGTCTCCAGTTGCGTGGTGGTTTGAAGACACCCCAACTAACATCCACAACACTGAGAGGAAACCGGAAGCCTGCGGAGCAGCCAGAAAGTCTTCTACAGGAAGAGGACGAAGATGAAGACACCGATATATCAGAGAGGGGCTCAGAGTCTGACTTCGCAGAGAGGTATTGATACATTAGGGAGGGGCTGTCAAGTGTTTCACTGGCTCCTCTGATACTCATACTTAACTTGTCTCTTACAGCCAGTCGTGGCTTGGTACTCAGCGTTTGCGACAGTTGACAACACTGACAAAACCAGCCAATGAATCTAGCATTCTGTTGGAAGGGTCCCAGCAAAAGGCACCTGAAACTCCAGTGAGTGAGTCCCAACCGCGCCTGCTCAGGACCAAGAAGCAGACACCTTCGATGCCAGCCAGTGACTGCAGAATGCGCTTGCTGGGTTCTCAGCCACAGGCACCTGCTACTCCAGCCAGCAGTTCCAGAGAAACCCTCAGCAGTGGGATTAACAGGTGCCTTTTTTCCACATTGCTGCTTTAACTTGCTCTTCAGATGACATTGCATGACCAAGTACAGTTTTATGGCATATCAACTGTTGATTTTCACCTTCTTTCTATTAGGCTCCGCCTGATGGAGGAGGATGAAGATGGTGATGAGTTGATAATCCGAGAAGATGATACAAGTGAGGAATCTGAGCACCAACCAGAAATTGACATGGTGAGAAAACTGCACGATAGCAAACACTTCTTCTGTACAGTTGCTTCTCCAGTCAGTAAGGTATTTTCAATAGATTCAGAGTTTTAAATATCCTGCTGTAATTGGGCAGTTATTAGACCACTGTGAATAACTTTTTATTTTGTCCGTGTCCTCAGAAGCAGAGACAAACAATCAGAAGAACCAGTGTCATGGTCTCTAATATGAGACTTTTTGGGGATTGATAAATAGACCAATCCACAGAATCCCTTTTTATTTTCTCCATGTCACAGGTGTGACAATTTAGTTTCAGCTCTGAGAACCTATAAATACACACTGCACAAAAAATAATTTTCTACTGGGGCAGGAATGAGGTTGCAGGAATCCTCAGAAGTGAGAGGGGAGCAAGAAAATCTATCGAAGGTACCAACATGAAAGAACTAGTATCACTGGGGTAAAGAAAATATCATTCTTAGTAATCATAGTTCACCAAATTCTAAAACCTAGAATTATGAATATTACTGCCCACAGACTTTTCTTGAGCTCTTCTTAGACTTGACACTATATCCAGAATTGTTTTCGACAATCCAATTGTCAAAAGGCGCGACTTGACATGAAGACCTCGGCAAACGTAATAAAATGTGTCTGTGAAGGAGCTTATGAGAACAGTGATGTCACTTTAATCTTTTGTGCACTTGACAGAATCCAGGATCTGCCTGCAGCTTCCTATTTTCTGAAATCTAGGAACTCCGCTAACTCTTGTCCTGCAGTGTCAAACCTGGCTTTCACCGATTCAAGTGACCGATCGACTTGTTAACATTGCAAAAAAGGCAACAGCAGACTATATGCAAAAAAGGAAAACTGCTTGCTTTTTTCCCCTCTATTTTTTATACGATCTGGCAGCCAAATGCTTACAGTGGTTCTCTTGTACGACCTAGATAAAGCAGGTGACCCCCTTGATACCCATTTGAATTATAGGTTTACAGAAACTGAGTGGTGCCAATACTCCATGTCAGGGTAGTTTCCCCTCTGCTGATTGTCTTCTGACTGAGAAACAATTTTGATTCTTAGCAGTAATATAGACACCAGTAGAAGATTCGGATCTACCCCTGCACTTAACCTAGAAGGTGAACATCTTTATAGAGATCCTTATGGGCAGACACCAAAACAGTGTGAGCCATACTATGAGAAAGCGTGGGCTTCAGGCCTGTCAGAAGCTTTTGTGGGTCCTGGTTCACAAATTCATACGGGCCCTCCATGGTTCTTGGAGCACCTTGTTCGAAATAAAAATAATGTTCAAGGCCTCATTTTTTCAAAAACATTTTGAGGCAGTACCAGCATATTGCTCCCCCTAGTGGCAACCTGACATTAACTTCTTCATCATGAATGTGCTGCTCTCCTTTTGACAACCATTATGTACTTGCTCGGTCCGGTTCAGTGTTCTTAGCTGCACCAATTGCCGGAGATTCTTATTGTGCAGGTGTCTTTGGCAGAATTAAAGCTAGCACCTTTTATCATTTCGCCCGGATAGAGAAATGAAGTATCTGGATACTTTGGGCTAGCATCTCTTCAGAGAGAAAGCAGACTCACCGGAGAGGTCCAATCAGTTCATATATCCTGGTCCATGTTGTGGGTGTGGCCTCTCCAGTAATTCAGCTCCACCAACAATGCCAAAAACTTTGGAGATATAAACGGGCAATTCAGCCATTCGTACCAGCACTTGAGTCACCCTGAAACAATTTTTTGGAGCATATTAGTGAGTAGTTTGTCAGCACCAGCGACATTACTATGTGATACCCACTGATTCTAAGCCACTCTTGAAACTTTTATAGATGTGCTTTGTCTGACCTATTTCACGGGGGACCATGGGGCAAGCTGGGGCTACTGAGCTTTAGTTGTTGGGCCTGGGGTCATTTGCCTCTGATGTCCTAGGGTCTGACCTACTATGGCTATGCAAACTGGGTCAAGCATAACCACTTCAGTACTTCGTGCTGTGGTAGTGAAGGCGAGCAGTCACAGGCTTTTCAGGAAGTTGTGTGGGGGTGCCTCAAGCTCAGGACTTACCAGTTACCCAGCAGCGCAATAACTGATTGTTCAACCCAATGCTGGTACTTTAATACACATAAAACCTTAGTACTACAGTTTACAGATATGGGCACTTCACTAGTGTGGGGACACTGTACCTAGGGATTGATACTTCCCTAACCCCCACTTTTGCCTCCTCCATTCACTCTCTACCTTACTCCTGTGTTTGAGTTTGGTTGTGAGCAAATGTAGGTATCAGGAACAGGTGCAGTGCTGCCCCCCTTCTCTATAAAGTTCATGCGCTCAATTACTTCGATTATCCCCACAATGTTCATGTATTTTGCCACTCTGGAGCTTCTTTGAGGCGCTGGCCACAGCAGAGACCTGCACCACATCTCTAACTCTTCCTTCCTATTCTGGGAGCAGACATGCAACACTAAGGAGAGAACGGGAAAGGGACAATAGGCTCGCCTTACCTAAAGGATTCTTCGCACTCTGAACAACGGAGACTGCAATCCCACCCTTCATTCCACCATCTACCAAATGGCACTGCTCAGAAAGACAGCAGTCCCTCTGAGCAAAAAGACCTAATCAGATTTCTAAAGGAGCTCTTGTTCCCCTTTCCCCATTTCAGTATTTACATCTCTACCCTCTAGCAATGTCCGCAATACACTTGCACACACTACGAAAATAACATAGATAGGAGGATGGCTACTTGAACCAAGTGCATCCCATAGACAGTTTGATTGGGTAACCACTTTTCATTATCGAGAGAGATTTTTAGGTGGGTTCCCCCACAAGTGCAGGACAATCATTATGCAGACCCTTATTACTAGTAATTTGGATTACGGCTATGCATTATATGTACCCATAAACAACTTGTTGCGTCTTCAACTCATTCAGAATACAACAGTCAGTTTATCTGCCATCTTCTCCCAAGGAAAGCTTCTGGATCGCTCCTGAAGTCTTCACTGGTTGCCCATCTGAAACCAGATTATCTTAAAATTATGGTATCTGATAGAGACATCTAGCCGCAGATTCCTTACCATAGAACTTCCAGGCAACAGGCTGGATCGGGAAGATTTTGGATAGCAGTACCCCTGCGCGCAAATAGGTGGTGTTGATCGACTCCATGTTATGTTTTAGGCGTTGGGTTAGTCGTCGTGACGTCTGCATCTATACACGTCCCACCCCAGCATGCGGATGTCAGTTCTTTTCTTGCCGCGCCAGTCAGCGCAGATCTGTCAGAGAGCTAGCCCCTGTCACTTTTTGACATACTTTTTCGACTTTTGGTGTGTAGGATGTCAACTAAGAAGACCTTGGGGTTCAAACCGTGTGGCGTCTGTCACCACGCCATGTTGGTTGCGGACCCCCATCTTGTGCGTCTTTGGTGCCTGAAGCGCGACCATGACTGCCGGGTCATGGCGCCGAAAGCTTTGAGGGAGCGGTCCCTAAAGCTGCTTGTGGCTCGATGTCCGATGTCTCGAAGATCTCCCCGAAGATCTTGCTCCTGGTCAAGAGGAAGGTCCAAGCACCGCTCTGGGGGATCCAAGTCTTCCTCCTCTCACTCGAAGTCCTCGAGGTCAGGTAAGAAGCACCACAAAAAGCATAAGAACATCCTTTTGGGCACCTGGTCCCGGCCTAACACAGGGGCTCCTGTGGATAGGATGATTGCCCGACGCCACCGCCCGGCCCCGGGCGACCCCACTTTCCTCTCCCAACACCCCACCCCAGAGAGCTTGGTGGTCCAAGCCTCTACGTCCAAAGGCGCATTCCCTAACGCACCACCTGATAGGGAATCCAAAAAGCTGGACCACCTTGGGAAGATGTTTTCTTCCTCCAGCTTGGGACTGCGGTCAGTAAACACTGCATGTCTGTTGGGCCGTTACACCTACTCCGTGTGGGATACAGTGGCTCAGGTGCTGCCCCAGTGCCCGGAGGAGGCCCGGGCCGTACTCTCTTGTGCAGTTGCCGAGGGGAGAGACGCAGCCAAGTTTACCATTCGCTGTGGACTGGACACCGCCGACTCGCTAGGTAGGATGATTTCCACGTCGGTAGCCCTTCGACGCTACGCCTGGCTGAGGTCGACTGGTTTTTCAGGGGATGTCCAAGCTGCCCTTATGGACATGTCCTTTGATGGCCGTCGCCTGTTCGGCGACAAGGCAGACAACGCGCTAGAGCGCTTTAAGGACTCTCGGGCTACGGCCAAGTCCTTGGGCCTCTCCACCACCTGCCCTGCGCAGTCTGCCTTTCGCCCCTTTCGTGGCTACGGAAGGGGTGCCACGCCACGTTCCGCCCAGAGCCACAGGCCGGCGCAAGCTGTTCAGCCCCTGCGCGGCCAGGGACGTGGCAACCACCGCTGTGGGTCTGAGGGGCCAGCGCGCGGGCCAGTCCACCACAGCCCCCTCTGCAGCAGCTTCCAAACCCTCCTAGTCCGACCTTTCAGGGCCAGTGGGCGGCAGGATTCGCCATCACCTCCCCCACTGGCGCACCATCACGTCGGACAGGTGGGTTTTGCAGATAGTCAGAAGGGGCTACTCCCTCCCCTTCAAGACTACCCCCCAGCCATGCCACCTCAGTACCATCGCATGTCGGAGGATCATCTGGCCCTTCTCCAACAGGAAGTTACGGCTCTCTTGGCCAAGGGAGCCATCGAGCGAGTCCCTGCCCCAGAACTAGGTCGTGGTTGCTATTCCCACTGCTTTCTGGTGCCCAAGAAGGACAAAGGCCTGCGTCCTATCTTGGATCTCTGGAACGTCAACCGAGAAGTTCAAAATGTTGACGCTAGCTCAGGTCCGGTCTGCCCTCGACCCTGGAGACTGGATGGTAGTGTTGGACTTGCAGGACGCTTATTTTCACATCCCCGTCCTGCCGGCCCACCGGCATTACCTGCGGTTCACGGTAGGCCACGAGCACTTTCAGTTTACCGTGCTCCCCTTCGGCCTTACCAGCGCCCCTCTGGTGTTCACGAAAGTGATGGCGGTGGTCGCAGCTCATCTGCGCAGATCAGGGGTTCCAGTCTTCCCCCTATCTCGACGACTGGCTGTTGAAGGCGGGCTCGCCCCAGGCAGTCGTCTCCCACCTCCAGACTACGGCAGACCTCCTGCATTCGCTGGGGTTCACTATCAATGTGCCGAAGTCACACCTGACTCCCTCTCAGAAGCTCCTTTTCATCGGAGCGGTTCTGGACACGACGCAGTTTCGGGCTTATCCTCCCGAGCAGCGAGTCCGGGATATTCGGGCTATGATTCCGATCTTTCAGCCTCTATCCCGGGTTTCGGTCAGAATGACCCTGAGGCTGCTGGGCCTCATGGCCTCCTGCATCCTGCTGGTGGATCATGCCAGGCAGCATATGCGGGCTCTGCAGTGGGACCTGAAGTTCCTGTGGGCACAGCATCAGGGGAATCTGTCCGATTGCGTTCAGATCTCGGAGGGCACTGCACGACAATTGCAGTGGTGGCTAACGAACCAGGATTGGGTCAACGGCAGATCCCTCTACCTTCCCCAACCGGAGTTCACAGTGGTGACGGATGCATCACTTCTGGGGTGGGGCGGCCACATGGGAGAGGCGGAGATCAGAGGCCTCTGGTCTCCGGCGGAGTCAGGGCTCCACATCAACCTTCTGGAGCTGCGGGCGATCCGTCTTGCACTAAAAGCATTCCTTCCCTCTGTTTGGGGCAGAGTGGTGCAGGTGTTCAAAGGCAACACCACCGCCATGTGGTACTGCAACAAACAGGTCGGTGTGTGGTCGTGGACCCTATGTCAGGAGGCTCTCCGTCTCTGGACATGGCTGGAACATCAGGGCATATCCCTGGTGGTTCAACACCTGGCAGGTTCACTGAACACCAGGGCAGACTAACTCAGCCGTAGGTGCATGATGGATCACGAATGGCGTCTTCACTCGGAGGTGGCGCAAGGTTTCTTTCAGCAGTGGAGAGAGCCTTGATTAGATCTATTCGCCACCAAAGAGAACGCGCAATGTCAGCAGTTCTGCGCGTTGGAATTTCCAAGGCGGCACTCGCTAGGCGACGCTTTTCGTCGCGAGTGGTGTTGCGTTCTTCTATACGCCTTTCCGCCTATACCACGTCTACCCAGAGTGCTGAAGAAGATCAAGCGCGACCGGGCCCAAGTCATTCTTGTGGCTCCGGACTGGGCACGAAGAGTCTGGTATCCCGAGCTGTTACACATAGCCATCGATCCTCCGATCAGACTGCCTCTTCAAGAGGATCTTCTGTCGCAACAGCAGGGGACGGTCCTCCACCCGAACCTGTCCAGCCTCCACCTCCTTGCGTGGAGATTGAGCGGCGACAGTTGACAGACTTCGACCTTCCTCCCGAAGTCTGTGATGTTATCTTGGCAGCCAGGCGTCCCTCCACTAAGACGGTATACGCCTGCAGATGGAACAAATTTGTGGCATGGTGCGCAGCAAAGGCTGTGGATCCCCTTTCTGCTCCTCTTTCTGAGGTTCTCTTGTTCCTCCTTTCTTTGGCCCAGCAGGACTCTGCTCTGGGCACTCTTAAGGGCTATCTCTCAGCCATTTCAGCCTTTCTTAGGCTTCCTGATCAACCTTTTCTTTTCAAGTCCCCTGTTGTAATTCGCTTCCTTAATGGCATTTCTCATCTTTTTCCTCCTGTTCCCTTCGTAATGCCTCAGTGGGACTTGAACTTGGTTCTTACCTACCTTATGTGCGCTCCCTTTGAGCCGCTTCATAACTGTCCTCTCAGACTTCTTACTCTAAAGACTGCTTTTCTGGTTGCCATCACCTCTGCTCGCAGGGTGAGTGAGCTGCAAGCCCTTTCTTCAAAACCTCCTTTTCTGGCTGTTCATCCGGACAAGGTTGTCCTTCGAACCAGGCCTTCCTTTCTTCCAAAGGTGGTTACTTCTTTCCACATTGGTCAAACCATCACTTTGCCCACCTTCTTTCCGCCTCCGCATCCTTCGAAAGAGGAGGAGAGGCTCCACTGTCTGGATCCAAAACGTGCGCTTTCATTTTATTTGTATCGCACCAAACAATTCCGGGTGGATGACCAGCTCTTTGTTGGCTACGCGGGTGCCAAAAAAGGTTGGGCCGTGCACAAACCAACCATCTCCAGGTGGGTCGTTTTGTGCATTAAAGCTTGCTACTCTTTGGCAAAGAAGGAGCCTCCTGTGGGACTGCGCGCCCATTCCACCAGGGCGATGGCAGCGACCACTGCTTTGGGGACGGGGAGTCCCCCCTCAGTGACATCTGTCAGGCAGCTACGTGGGCATCTCTGCACCCGCTCACGAAACACTACTGCCTGGACAGCCAAGTCCGGAGAGACTGCTTCTTTGGCCGTTCTGTTCTCCAGGACTTTCTGGTGTGAACTTGGTTCGCAGACCCACCTCCGGGGTTGGTATTGCTGGGGTATCTATTCACCAGGTAAGGAATCTATAGCTAATTGTCTCTTTCAGATGAACAAGTTACTTACCTTCGGTAACGAAATATCTGTAAGAGACATAGATTAGTTATAGATTCCTTACCGCCCCACCCATCCTCCATGTTCTGCGAACTGACTTCTAGGGTCAGGGAATCCCTTTCAGGGCCCTAGTTTTGTGCACCAGTGGTCAGTGTCCGTGTCTTGCATGGCTCTACGCTTCTGGCGTGGAATGTCGTGTAAAACAACTGACGTCAGCGCGCGAGGGTGGCGTCTAAGTAGCTACCGCGACGTCATCCCGGCGACCACGACGCCAACGACGAACGCGGAGCCGACCGACGCCACCTTTCGACGCGCAGGGGTACTGCTGACGAAAAATTCTCCGGATCCAGTCTGATGCCTGGGGGTAATTCACAAGGTAAGGAATCTATAACTAATCTATGTCTCTTACAGATATATCGTTACCGAAGGTAAGTAACTTGTTCTTTAAAACATATAGTGGACATTATTCTACACAAGATGTCTAACTATATAGTGGCTGGACCGAAACTGATCGTGTTTGGTATCAGACATGTTGGAATCATACCCCAACACCGATTCCAGTTTTGGAAGTATGATCCCATGTACTAGGGGGATCCCTTGGGGTACCTCCCAGTACTCACGGTAACAGCCTTTCAGGGTCTGACAGCCAGCAAGTGCTGCTGCTGACCACAGACACGTTTCTGCCCTTCTGCTGCTGAGCCAAACTCTAGCAGGGGAAGGTAGAACAATAAGTTTCATGCTGCAGGGAGGTGCGACCACCTCCCAGACAGGACTTAGTGTATTGGGGTGGGGTGGGGGTGCTTGCCAGCGCCAGCAGACTGCATTGAAGGGCACATTTGGTGCCCTCCCTGCATACTCCAGTTTGAACCAGTTCGGGGAGCCCTTGGCTCTCGCGCGAAACTGGACAAAGGACATGGGAGTATCCTCCCCTCTGTCCAGCTCCTCCTCCGGGAGGGACCCCCATGTTGTTCCAACCCTTTCCCTAGGGTACTTAAGGGCTTACCTGTGGGTGGTTCCTTAGATTCCTCGTGGGACAAGACTCAAGCCTGAAACCACGTCACTGTTCGACCGTCTGGAAACGTGGACTTCGCTGGACTTGGCCTGTAACTGAGACTGCACCAAAGAAGACTTCTGCTGCTCCTGATTTTGCTGTTCTGCAAGTTTTCTTCGTCTTCGGTGTCTGTGTTTCTTCAAGGATCTTCAACAGACCTGTGGGTATCAAGGACACTCGAAGTAATCACCCTTGAAGTGAAGGAGTCACTCCCCTGCATCTGTAGGCACTGCAACGAAGCTGACTGGTCTGCTGCTTCTGACGTCCCACAGACTTCAAAAGGCTCAGCAACACAGATGGTGGTTCTGCAACTCCCTCGAGGCCTTACCTGTCCTCTCTGCAATTTTGAAGCCAGTATCCCTCGTCGAAACCGCTGGGACCAAACTCCTGTGCACTGCGTCGACTTGCCGTTGCCAAGGCTTGTTGGTTCTGCACTACAGAGATCTTCGGGCTACAAGAAGCTCCAGCCTCCAGCATCTCTTCCTGCCAAGTACAGTGTCCTCACCTCATCCTCTGCTCCGTGGGCCTTCCTTCTTGGTGAGCAGCTCGAAGTCCTATTGTGACTCCAGTGACTTGGCATGTGGGTCCTCCTGAGGGCCTTCTCTTGCTCCAGTGGGCTCCCCTGCTTGCTCGGGGCCTGCTCTGACTCTCCTGCTTGTGGCGAGTCCCTTGTTGGTCCCAACGTTGCTCCTTCTTCATTCACCAGGCCAGTTGCAGCTACCAAGTCTTGTTGGTGTTCCCGCCGGACACTGTCCCCCTGGCCACTGACATTCGACAGCTCGTGCATGGCTCCTGGTCTTAGTGTCGCCTGGTCCTCACTGGGTGGCATACACTCTGTCCCCTCTGCTTGCAGGTTCATCACTTCCAGAATCCACCTTTGTATTTCACCGGACTTATTCACCTTCTTCTTCACCTTCTTCTTCAGAGGCACTTTTCTCCAAGGCTTCCATTGTCGTCTACGGAGGTTTCCGATGTCTCTTCACACCTATGCACCTGGCTTCCCTGGTGTAGGTAACCTCGTTACTGGAGTATCCATGGGTGGGGTGGCCCTCCAACCTTCCGTCCTCCAAGGGAATTCTTCAGGGACCTCTGGGAAGGGTCCATCTTCTGCAAAACTGCAACCGCCACTTCTCTATTGACTTGCATTGTACATGAGGCTGTGTTCCCACTCTGCACACAGCCTCCGTCGGGTTCCTGGGTACTTACCATGGGTGTTTCATTGTGTCCCCAGCTCCTCTGGATCTTCTGGTCCAAGTCCTGTCCTCCTTTGCAGTTCGCATTCCACTTTCTTAATATATGGTTTGGTCTCCCCTTGGAGACCACTGTATTTTGTGCTACTTAACTTATTGCAGTTTAATAATTTTTGGTGTATTGTGTTAATATTTCTGGGTAGGAGATATACCAATGTGTTAGTGAGTGTTGTGTAATAAATAGAAGTATTTTTATATAAACACTGTGTGGTTCGTTTTGGGTTAACCTACACTACATGATTAAACTGCTAAAACAAGCTGCTTAACACTACTTCAAGATAAACCTGAAGGCTGCTCTCAACAGCTACCACTTTGAGAGCTTTCTATGGTTATCAAAGACCACTAAAATCACCATAAGAGTTGCCTGGATTAGTGAAAGGTGCATCACTTAAATAAGTGTGCACCAAATACTAAGCCAGTCTCCTACAGGGTGCCTGGGTCGACTCTGCGATTCCCTCCCTTTCCGGGGCCGGGAGCGACCCCCACCCAGTTGAAATCTTTTTATGACGCCATGTGCACATATTTGGGCGGCCTTACCATGCCGCTGCGCCTTCGGGCCCCGCAGGCTCTCCGGAAGGAGTTCCCCCAGGGTTCTGCTCTGCCGGTCGTACCAATTTGACCATCCTCGACACCACGTCCGGCGCCGAGATGCTCGAAGTTGCTAGCGCCCACTGGCGGCGCTTTCCCCATCCTCATTCCAGACGACACAGAGCCAGATGGGTGTCCACCGATGCAGAGACCGGCGCCAATGGAGCCGTTGGTCTCCATGCCATTCTCTGTGCCTTATTCTGAAGGGCGAGGATTAGATGAGTATTGGGAGGGGCAGCAGGATCCCTTAGAAATCTCGCTATTTAATGATGAAATGGACTGGTATAAGGACCGGGCGGATTGGACCCCGTCCCGGGAGCCTAGCATGCTGCCTCCCCCTAACTTGGCTACAGAGGGGGGCTTCATTCGCAGTAGTGGTGTGTAGACCTGCAGCTTCCTAGAGTGGCGGTCAAGACCAGTGTTTTGATGGAGGCCCTGCAGCCTGGTGTCTTCACCTCGGAACCCTTGCTGCCATTCAACGAGGCCTTGACAAATGTTCTACTGGGCACCTGGTTCAAGCCCAGGACAGGGGCTCCTGTGAACAGAACCATCGCCCGCCGCCATCGCCCTGCAGTGGGCGAGCCAGCTTTCCTCTCCAACCAACCGACCCCAAGAGCTTAGTGGTCCAAGCCTCTATTTACTGTGGCACGTTCGCTTCTGCATCCCCGGATAGGGAATTCAAAAGGCTGGACAGCTTCGGTAAGAAGATCTTCTCTTCCACCAGCCTCGCATTGTGATCGGTAAACACTGCATGCCTTCTGGGCCATTACTCCCGTTTGCTATGGGAAACGGTTGTGCAAGTGCTGCCATAAGTCCCGGAGGAGGCCCGGGCTGTCCTCTCCGAAGCGGTTGGAGACGGGAGAGATGCAGCAAAGTTTGCCATACGCTGTGGCCTAGACGCAACAGACTTGCTGGGCAGTGATTTCCTCGACGTTGGCCATTAGGCGCCATGCCTAGTTGAGGTCGTCTGGTTTTTCGGGGGATGTCCAAGACAATCTTAAGGACAAGCCCTTTGATGGCTCTTATCTCTTCGGGGACAGGGAGGGCACGGCGTTAGATCGCTTTACAGAGTTGCGGGCTGCAGCCAAGTCTTTTGGCCTGTCCATGTCATCCCGGCCTGCGTCAGCCTTTTGCTCCTTTCGTAGCTACGAAAGAGGCTTCTCAACACGCCATCCTTACCCCAGCCAGAGGACCGCGCAAGTTCAGCAACCTCTGCGTGGCCTTGGGCTCGATACGCCATCACCTCCTCCACTGGCGGGATATCACCTCGGACAGGTGGGTTTTGCAAATAGTCCGAAGGGGCTACTCTCTCCCCTTTGAGATTACCCCTCCCTTTATTTCTCCAACACAAGATCGGCTGACAGAGGACCTTGTCTTACTTTGCAAGGAAGTCAGAACTCTCTTAGCCAAGGGAGCTATAGAGATGGTTTCCAGGCCAGAAATAGGCTGTGGTTGCCATTCACGCTATTTTCTGGTTCCAAAGGAGGACTGAGGTCTTCGTCCTATCCTCGACCTCAGAGCCCTCAACTGCTTCCTCAGAAAAGAAACTTTTAAGATGTTCTTCCGCATCCTTCTACGGAAGAAGAGCATCTCCACCGTCTGGACCCAAAACGAACTTTATCGTTCTATATTGATTGCACCAAAGAATTCCGAGTGGATGACAAACTCTTTGTAGGGTATGTTAGAGCAAAGAAGGGTCGTGCTGTGCAGAAGAGGACCATCTAACGTTGGGTTATCCACTGCATTAAAATTTGTTACTCTTTGTCAAAGAAACAGCCTTCCCAAAGGCATTGGCGCTCATTCTACCAGGACTGAGGCAGCCACCACCGCTCTTTCGAATGGTGTTCCAGTCCTCAACATCTGCCAGGCGGCTACTTGGGCATCCCTGCACACGTTTGCCAAACATTACTGCCTGGATAATCAGGTCCGTAGAGGGGGGCTTTTCGGCGTTCAGTCTTACAGGACTTTCTGGTCTAACACTTTTTCGCAGTCCCTCCTCCGGGGATGGTATTGCTTGGGTATCTGTTCCAAGGTAAGGAATCTGCAGCTAGATGTCTCTATCCCATGGACAAGTTACCTTCGGTATCGCCTTATCTGGTTGAGACATGATCTAGCTGCAGATTCCTTACCGCCCACCCATCCTCCCCGCACTGCGGATCAGTTTTTAGTGTCAGGGCTGTTCCCCTTCAGGGCCTTAGTTGTTTTTTAACACACCATGGTCAGTTCACTATATCGCTCAGTCGCGCTTCTGGCGTGGAAAGTTGTGAAAAGTACTGATGTCGGCACACAGGGATAGCGCCTATATAGACGACGTGGACGACATGACGACGAACCTGCCGCCTACGACGTAACGCAGAGTCGACCAACACCTCCTATGGGCGCGCAGGGGTACTCCTATCAAAAATCGTCAGGATCCAACCTGACGCCTGGAAGTTTTAAGGTAAGGAATCTGCGGCTAGATCATGTCTCTACCAGATAAGGCATTACCGAAGGTAAGTAACTTGTCCGTCATGTTCACAGAGCACTGTATAGTGGTGTTCCTAACTATCCGAATTCTAGGGTCCGCTTTTATCAACCCTGCAGTCGTCTCAGATCCTCAGACCTGACAACCTCTCACCAAAAGTATAGAGTAAGTAGTAGCTGCTCTTTTTCATATTTGGCTCAATGGCCTTGGTATACACTTCTGTTCCCCATCTGTTCTTGCAGGAAACTGGAAATGTTTTTTTTTTTTTTAAGTTCTCAGAACTTGGCTCTTTTAGTGTGCGGTTTGGCTATCTTAATTCTTATGCAATTAGGAGGAAGTAGGCCCACTCCAGTGCTGGGATACTTCTTAGGGAGTGATAGTATGCGCTATACAAGACTCTATATCATAATAGATGGTGCCAAGAGCCATGTCAGTCACCTATACCTGCATGTGTCACCTCAAACGACTTCACAAAATGCCAAGAAATTGTAAAAGATCGCCCTCATTTTCACCTTCTCCATCCAGGAGCCATTCTTCCAACTCTTACTCCTCATACACACTGTCATCTCCAGTAGTGTCACCCTTAAAATCATCACCAGAAGATATTGTTCGAACAATTCATTCTAACAATTGAGGACAATTTAATAAGAGGAGCAACTAAATTAAATATTCAGCTACAGGCTCCTCAGGCAACAGTTTCGGTCATAATAGAGAGACTACAACCAAGGGCTTCTCCCAGACACACATTACCCTTGGTCCCTGTCTTCTCAGAACTAATGGAGAAGTTTCTAACTCCAGCTACAATGAAAGCAGCAACCCTTAAGCTTGTGGAAAAATATAAAGCGTCCAAACAAGACCTGATTTACTTGAGACAGGACCCTAAGTCAGATGCTGTCATAGTCTTGGCTGTGAAAAAGAGACACGCTTCGGCACCAGAGACATAAGTCCCACCAGAAAAAGAAAGGAAAAGAATTAATGGGGTAGGGAGAAAAGTCTGTGGTTATGCAGCTGTGACTTTTAAGACTTTAAGTGCATCGGCACTCTTGGGGATGTACAATAGAGCGTTATGAATCTCTGTCTACATTTGCTGATGACCTCCCAAAAGATAGGAGGCAGGATTCCCTGAAAATAGTACAAGAGGGACAAACTGTGTCCAATCAAGCTATCAATGCAGCGATTGATTCTGCAGATCTTGCTGTTAAAGAATTTTACCAAGACAAAAGGTTCTAAACCCTCAGTGGTCCTTCAATCAGCAGACTCTGCGACAAAAGCAACAATAAACAGCATCCTAACATGCCAAAGTCTCATTTACAATCTAAGCAGTGAAGAGCCCACTCCCTCTGGTTTGTTTCCACTCCGGAAGGAGGGAGTGTATCAAACCATCTGGTAGAGTGGCGATTGATAACCACTTACAAATGCGTGTTGCAAATTATTCATGATGGCTATACCATCCCGTTCAAAGCTGATCCGTCAAAACATCAATCACTGCAATTAAGTAAGGATATAAAATCTCTTTTCTAACATCAAGCAATATAACTAGTTCCTTCCTTTCAAAGACGAAAAGGAATCTATTCACGGTATTTGTTTCCCAAGAAAATCTCCAAAGGACAATTTAGACCGATCCTCGACCTAAGACAGACAAATGAAAACAAAAGTTCAGAATGCTGTGCCTGCTCCTGATCTATCCACAATTTATGAAGGGAGACTGGATGTCCTCTGTGGATCTACAGGATGCTTATTTTCACAAACCAGTGACAGTAATGCACAGAAAGTTTCTAAGATTCACAATAGGCAAAGTTCATTATCAATAGAAAGTTCTATCTTTCTGGTTTAAATATGACCAAAAAACATTCACCAAATGCATACCTGTCGTAGTGACTGCTCACTGCTAATGGAAAAAGATCTACTTTTATCCTTATGTGGACGACTGGTTGATAAAGGCACAATAATCTCATCAAGTGCAGTTGGACTTAAACACCACAACCGACTTATTACGATGCTTGGGCTTACGTATCAACTACGAGAAATCAATGTCTCCTCCAGTACAGCGTCTCGACTATCTACTCTAGATACTCGAAAGAGAGAAGTGTGTCCTTTAGGGAAAGAGTGTGTATGATTTTGCCAAATTTTTACCGATTACTGCAGACCCCGCATGCAACGGCTCAACAGATGTCATCCCTGCTGGGATCCATGGCATCATGCGTCTTCCTAGCCTCCAGTCCACGTTTTCATTTGAGGTCACTACAACATTGCCTAGAAAATCAATACTTCCAATTGAAAAACATTTGGGAAGACAAATTAATTCCCACAACACAAGTCAATCAGTCTCTGATATGGTGGTTGAAGAGAAACAGTCTACTAAAGGGAATACCTCTTTACCAGGATCTACCAAGAGAAACTATTGTGATGGATGTTTTTTCCCTTACAGGATAAGGCAGAGGTCTTCAAACTTTTTGATGCTGAGACCCCCCTGTCAAAAACGTTTAGGCGTAAGGACCCCTTCCTGACAAAAATTTCTAGAACCTGGGCCTCCTCATCATTGCCAACTATCGACAACCATAAACGCCCCCAATTCCCACAGCAAATCATTTATACATTGGGGAAATAAATTAAACCGTGTTTAGCAAACCAAAAGTCAGTGGTTGGGGGCGTGGTCAAAGGTGTGGCTAAAAACAAAGGGCCTCATTTATGAGGCATTGGCGTAGGGCAGCACCGCAAGTCTTATTGCTGCGCTGCCCTACGCCAATGTGAAAGGGCAGGAATGCACCTTATTTATGAAATATGTTGGCACACAAATTGCTGCCTAGCGCGAACATAGGCAGGATGGTTTTTGTGTAGGAAGGGGCACCTTCCTGCACACAAACAATCCTGAGAGGGGTTTTTCTCTTTCTATGTGTGCTGCAGAATGCAGCACACATGGAAAGAGGAAAAAACGAGGAGAAATGAAAACATTTCTCCTCGTTACGCCTGGTGTGGGGAGGCGTAAGGTTTTGGCACTGCCCCAGGTTTACATGGTTTTGTAAATCTGGGGCAGCATCAAAATCCATGAGCGTTGTGTGGGAAAACCCACTGCAACGCCTATGGAACGCCTACTTGACATAGAGTAAAGAAACGCAGCGACTTGCGCTGTTTTGTCTTACTCAATATCTATGAGGCCATGCAAAGCCACACAGGGTGACTTTGCCTCGCCTCATAGATATGATTGAGATGCTTGTGCCGCCGAAGCTTCAAAAAAACTGACGCTCCAGCAGCGCAAGCGTCTCATAAATCTGCCCCAAAATATTTTGTTTGTTTTTTAGGTCTTTCACCGTCAGGTAGCTATATATAAAATAATGGGTAGTCTAAATGAAAAATAAATTTAAAACGTTGTTACTATATAGTACATTATAAAACCTCTATTGTTTAATGCACTGCATAGGTCTGTGTGTAACCAGAGAACCACATAATTAAATTTGGTTGATGCAGTGGAAAATAGTGACTTGTGTATTTTTAGTGCTATGAGGTCACAGCCTGTGACAGAAAGCACTGTGAATGTGTAAGTAATTATTTTATACTTGCATTACACACATTATAAAATAGACTACTACAAAATGTGCAAAGAGTTTTAGGATAAAATGGAGCTTCCAAAATGTAGATTTGTCAGACCATAAGTAATGCATTTTTTTTTTTTTTGCATAACTGTCCCTTCAACACCTCCTCAGGGGTACTAAGCGCTGTGTAAATACAGTTATCATTAAAAGCACAAACTTCACTGCCCAGTTGCTAACCACTACACAAAAAAACACATCTTTGCCATCACAATGCTTGAAGTGATTCGAGCAATTAAAGCCAGAACCACTCCCAAGCATCCTTTACATTTGCAGATTTACTCCTAGCCACATTTAAATTTCATTCAGGCAAGCAGGCACCCTGGCATGAAGGCTGATTTGAAGGATTGTTTTACCTGTCTGCCGGGCCTCTTCGTTTTACAGCACATGACACTCAACTTCAGCTGAAGCATTTTAAGGATCGCGTTTGACTTTGTCCAACAGGAAGAGCTGGTTTTGTATTTCAGGGAGAAGTTAGGCCTGGAAATGCGCGACCCCATCCCAGGACTCTGGGCGCCCCACAGATTGAAGACCTCTGGGATAAGGTGCTCATCTACAAAATTTCACACTGCAAGGACTGTGGTCACATAGCCAATCTATGAATGAATGAATGAAATTGGATTTCTATAGCGCGTTGCTACCCTGAGGCCTCGTAGCGCTTAAGACCAGACAGACAGACACGTGATTAGAGTGTAGTGCTGAAAAGATAAGTTTTAAGAAGTTTGCGAAAAATCTGTAGGTTAGATTCCATACGAAGCCCATAAGAGATGTCTGGACTTGAAGGCAGATACAAATGGACAACACAGTACAGTGATGTACTATAAACACAAGTAAGGAGGTACCAGACAATTCAACATTGGTTATTGGCAAAATACTTGGCAGTTAATTTACCAGGTCTGAAAAATGTTCTAAGCAGATGTTTCTTAGACCACCACAAATGGGAACTAGACCATGCCGTCTCACTGGATACTTTCCAAGACTGTACACAAAAAATCCTTAGCACACGAAAATCATATATTAACAAATGATGTGTTTGTAGAGTGTGGACATTAATTCAATAGTCACTGGATTCGTGTTCTTTTTTTTCCCTTTTATTCGTGATTTCTTCCGACAGCCGACACGTGTTTCGTCGCTTTACATGGGAAATTGTCCCGCGACTTTATCAAGGCTGCACATAAACAGATAGAAAACAATAGAACACCTAACGTACATGTAGGTGTGTTTTTTAGTCTTAAGCATTCACCCAAAGTGGTGAGACCTCGAGTGAGAAAGCATATACAAATGCACAAGGTGTTAACACATTGAGAACAGATCTGCAGTCCCTTGGTTTTTGTTACGTTGTTAATAATTATTTGGTGTCCAAAAGGCCACGGCTCGATGAGATGAGAAAACAATATGGTGACACCCGGAGTGTTCTATAGGTATATTCAAATCGTGAAAAAGTAGTGTAAGACGAGATGCCTTTGTGTACGAAAAAACCTTTATAGCCCACACAGGTGATGAAACCGGGAAAAGTAAATACCTCTGTCTTTAAGGTTGAAAACCCTATAATGCAACATGAGGCCATAGTAAGCGACTCTGTTCTCCCAATTAATGGCAAAATAAAATAAAAAAGCTCAAATAGTATATTTAAGAAATTAATTAAAAATATAATGACGATCACCTACTTAGTCAGTGGTGATAATTCCAAACCACGTTGGGTTTCAAGTAAATACGACGTCCAAATATGTCACTGATCTATTTCAGGTTTAACGTATCGTGAGGAATCCAATTATCTACAAAAAAATATGGATGCCAAGTAAGAGCACAATAGTGTGTCATGATGCTGCTAAAACTGAATTAAAAAGTATTGTAATGAGATATTGTACTAAAATCCCAGTACATTCATTATATTACAATATCAATGCTGGCAGCTAAGTAAGGGGTCTAACAAAGTCAGAAACATTGATTACCTTGATGTCCGGTGATAATAATCAGAGCATAATGTTTCCAAGTGACTATTAGCTATCAAAAGCTTACTCCACCTATATATAACCCCATTGCCTATATCAAGCATAATCAATTACGACTTATTATAAACATGCTCGGTATTGTTCAAGCCATGTTGCTAATAAAATCAATCACGACCTCTAACCATTAAACAAATGGAAAAAGAAACAAGTGCCATATCGTGACACCATTCAGGAGGAACATTAATCGCAGCAAAACAATCCTGATCAATCAGGATACAGTTACCCGTGTGAGGCCCCTCTCCTTACCGTGTTTCCTGTGCAAAATCCGGGACGTCGATGTGCGTGCTGATCCGAGTGCGGAGCACGATCGCAAACTACCTGTGACCCTTTTAAGAAGCAAGCTCAGCTTCCGGTTGGGGAAATAAAGGACGGACTAGGTAGTGTCGGACCTCCGGTCCATAAACATAAATGACGTGGCGCCAAATCCCCTAAAAACAATACCACTGCCCTTGAAAGCTACTTTCCAAGACTGGGCTTTTCCCAACACAGATTTATTAGCCACTGGAGAAAACGCAAAATATCCAGCCTTCACAACGAGAATGTGGGAGCCAAAGTCATTGGGCAGTGCCCTTTTGATCAGTTCTTTAAGAGGTTTTCTCTATGCATTCCTACTGATTCCATTGATTCCTACCATTCTGCTCAAACAAACTATCAAATGCCAAAATGATGTTGATAGCACCAGAGTGGCCAAGACACTGGTGGGATCCAGGGCTACGTCACCTCTCTGTGAAACCCCGCAATAAATTGATGTGCTAACAGAACCTTCTATCGAGAAACACAAGGCAAGATTTATCACCCCAACATGCAATCTTTGAATTTGGGTGCATGGTTCCTGAGCTCATTCAGTATGGACACTTAAATCTTCTACCAGAGTGCATGAACATTCTCAGAGAGGCCAAGCGTTCAGCCACAAGAGAATTTAATTTTTTTAATTCTATTTATTGAACATGTTCCCAACATCTGAAGAGTGAGCTCATCTTCACCTTGCAAGTCATGAAATACAGGAGATCCTACCTCGATAGTATTGCCCAGAACACAAGTATGGATATATGATCGTCAAATTATTAGCATCTGCTATGACCCTGTTCTAATCTAAGCAAACCCGATTACCCCTAACCCATCCACCTACTTTCTTGCCTCTACGCCCTACATTCCCCTGTATGCCACCCATTGTCCCCATATCTTATCCCATTTTCGCGGGCAACCTCTGCTTTGAAATATCACTCTTTCCGCAGAACAACACCTGTCCAGATCAGTTTTCCAATCTATAACCCGCAGGGGTTGTTCCGCCCCCCCAGGCCCATGCTATATTCCTTTTTGTGACTGTGGCTGCAACCATCAGCCATACTTTAAGATGTTTCTGCCATGCTGTCTCCCCAGTCACACAAGAGTATGAGCCATCGTGCTTCCAAGGGAATGTTCTGGCCCACCACTTCCGACATGATTTGAGATATCGTACCCCAGTATTGCTGAATCTTTGGACAGGTCCATAGAATGTGGAAGAAAGACCCCTTCTCCGGACACCCCCGGGACACAGGTCTGAGTCGCAGCGACCCAGTCTATGCATTAGTGTTCTAGATGAAAAGGGATCTATGTAGGACCCGTAGGAATCAGTCTAAAGCGCGCCTTTATGGCGACCTCTCTGGGGCTTTGTATTGCCTCCAACCAGTCATCATCTTCTAAGAGTCCCACGTCAGACTTCCATGCCTACCGCAGGGCTGTCAGCAGATCGGGTGCATTATTCATTCTTTTCTGGTAGATCAGGGAGATAGCCTTCTCTGACATTGGGTCTAGTAATAATGTATCCTCCAATGGCGAGTAGTCTGGTAACTGCTCGCCCTCAATAATGTGTGTTCGAAGTGCGTGTCCTAACTGCAAGTAGCAGAACTTTTCAGTGGTAGGCATCTGATATTCCGCTTGTAGATCTTCAAAGGAGATAATAGCTTGACCTCTCCATACGTCACCAAGATGATCAATTTCCAGCTGATCCCATTTTTTAAATCCCTCTAGGTTTCCTACTTCTTTCAGGAGATCACTGTCCCATAATGGTGTTCTTCCAGTCATTTTATCTCCCCATCCAAGGTATTTTGTGGATTCCCTTCAGACGTGCATCACCGTTAATGTGTGAGATGGTAGTTGTCTTTCCACCTATTTGCGACATAGCGTCGCAGGGTACCCCCTCCCACCCATGGATTGTCAGTCCACCCTGTATGCTGGTTCCCCCTGTCCGGTGAATACCCAGTCATTAATTGTAACTTATTGGGCATCCTAATAGTACTTTTGGATGTCCAGGATTGCCAGGCCTCCTTCAGATACCCCACGTTGTAGTTTGTGGAGGGCAATCCTTGAGCTGCCACCATTCCATAGCAGTTTCCGGATTTCACTATTTTATGGAAAAAAATCGACCGGTATTTTACAAGGTGTATTTTGTAGGACATATAGTAGTCTTGGTAGTGTCATCCTTTTAAATAGGGTGGCACTACCCATCAGGGACACGGTAATTGTCGTCAGTGTGCTACGTCTTTTTGCAGTCGATCGAGCTGCAGTATCAGGTTGTCAGCTAGAAATTCATTCTCATTCCTCAATATTTGTATCCCAAGGTACTTAAATTTTGTCTCAACCAGGAGATATCTCCCACTGGGTGGGAGGGACAGAACCGAGCCAGACAGTGGAAGGGGATAAGGGACTTGTCCCAATTAATTTGATAGCCAGAATAGCTGCAAAACAATTGGAAAATATGGAGCAGTCTTCCCACGGTGAAGCGGGGGCGCGTAGCGTTCAACAGAATGTCATCGGCATATGAGATTTTTTTCCTCCCAACCACCCTCACCCATTATCCCTGCCACCGATGGGTCATGACGGACCCATGAAGCCAATGGCTCCAATGCTAGGGTGAAGAGCATTGGGGACAATGGGCACCCCTGTCTTGTGCCCTTGTGGTGAACAAAGGGGCAGGACACCGCTCCGTTAAGTCGTACCCGTGCTATAGGGTCGGTGTAGAGCAGCCTGATCCAGGCACAGAATTTTGGACCGAACCCAACCCTCTCCAATACAGAGAATAGATAATGCCATTCAATATTGTCGAACACCATCTGCACGTCCAATGATAATAGTACAGCGTCACCTCCCTTCTTGTCTGCTGTAATATACAGGACTCCGTATAGACGCCTCAGATTGAGTCTGGTACTAATATGAGGCATGAATCCTGACTGGTCGGTTGTATTATGGAGGTTATCACTCTGCGAAGCCGAGTCGCAATGACCTTCGCGAGTACCTTCTACATTTAAAAGTGAGATCGGTCGGTAAGAATGACAGTCTTCGGGGGGCTTGCCTTTCTTCGGTATGACCACTATCGTAGCAAGTCGTTGGTCCACTGGTAGCTTGCCCACTTTCACCTCCTCTTGGAGCATATTGAGCATATGTTTTGCCACTGTCGTGGCGACCCTTTTATACATTTCAACTGGTATACCGTTTAGTCCAGCGGCTTTGCCGGACTGTGTGTCACGGATAGCCTGCGTTATTTTCTCGACTGTTAAGTCTCTCTCCAACTCTCCACACGCGTCGGCTTGCTGATAATGTGGGAATATGGATATCTTTTAATAAGTCTGCGTAGTAGCTTCCTGTTCTAGTGGGTGTAGAGGTGTGCAGTGCTTCGTAGTGGTCCGCAAATGCAGCGGCTATGTCCCGTTCCGTGGACGTCTCCCGATGGGGTACGAATTTCCAGGACCAGACCCTTTCCCTGTCTCTTTTTTCCAGCCAGGCAATCATCTTGTTGGCTTTATCACCCACATCATAAAGTCGGTGTCGCATAGCTCTTGCCTGTGCTCTTGCCCTCTCTTCCGCTATGTCTCTCATTTCCTGCTGTTTTAGTCTGAGTTCATGCCTAATTATTGGGTCTGGGATGTTATTATTTAATACTTTTGCTTCGAGGTCTGTGATCTCTTTCTCCAGGGTTTTGTATTGCAGTTTTCATTCTTTCCGCCTCCCCCCACGCCTGGACATATCCCCTTATCACCGTTTTATAAGCCTCCAATAGGGTACAAGCCAAGTCAACCGTCCCAACATTATCTTGGTAATACTGTTCTGTCCGTTCTCGTATCTCATCCCTGACTTGGCTGTCTTGTATAAGCCAGGGGTCTAGTCTGGGAGGGAGTGTACGGTCTCTGCTAAGCCCCTGAAGCAGTACCTCAACAGGCGCGTGATCCGAGATCCACCTCGCCTTATGAGTTGCGTCTCGGAATAGGCTGGCATTTGTGGTGTGCGTCAAGAGGTAGTCCAAATGGGAATAGCCCCCATGTGCAGCTGAGTGGAAGGTGAACTGTTTTATCCCCGGAATGTGGTCACGCCATATATCTACCAGTCCCATTGCGCCTACGAGTGCTTGCAGAGGCTCTGCATGTGGTTCTTTGTCGGACCTAGATGCTCTGTCCCATGACGCCTGGTGGTAATTCCAGTAGTAATGTGCTCAGTGCTGGTAGGGTATCTATGTGCAGTTTTTGCGGTATATATACTGAAAAAATATTGATAATCAAACCCTCCCATGTTCCAGTCATTGCAACGAATCGCCCCAAGTGGTTGTGCCAAAGTCTTCCCGGGACAAAGGCAAGGGAAGATCTGATAAGTATCCCCACCCCCCTTGAGTTGGACGTGTACCCGGCATATGCTAGGAGAACATAACCATATCTATCTAATGCTCTGTAGTGTTTACCTCTTAAATGTGTCTCCTGCAGGAGTACTATATCTGGAGCTTGTCTTTGTAAATGCTGTAATACTACTGTGCGTTTTATCCTATTTCCAAGCCTGTTTACGTTCCACGTCATGGCTCTTAAAGAGCGGCCGTTGGGTGGGCCTGTCGTGATGTAATCCGCCAAAGTTAGGTCTATCAAGTGTGTCGGTCATGGCGTCTATTATGGTGTTGTCTTGATCTGTGTCGGTTGGCAATGTCTAAGGTGATCCGTTTCCAACCCCCCTCCCCCCTTTCCTAGTGTCTGAGTCTGCGAGGTGGCAGTTGTTGGGTCAAAAAAGAACTTATATAAAAACCTTAAACATTACCCCGAATCCTAGAACTCTCCCCTCCCTGCTACCTTGCTCTGTGGGTTTAAAGCCTCCCACCTCCCCAACTTGCAGAGTGCCTGTCGCCCCAGAACCATATCATCCATAGGGTGGGCCAGCGCTTACGACTAGGCCCCGTATTCATCTTCAACTTCAGTTCCCCCCCTGTTTTGGCCCAATTGCTATTAGATCCCGTTGATTGCATGTATAATGAAGCCATCATTTTGAGTATAGTTGACTTTGGCCTAGAATGATAAATATGTATCCGCACCGAATCAATCTCCTCTCCCCGCTTCAATCAACGCAGTCGTCTCCTCTGTCATGTCCCCTTCCTGCTGATCTCTGGTTTGTCCCTGTCGATGGATCCACGGGGCTGATCGCCCTTTTGTGCGCCATCCTTCCAGCCACTCCCAGGCTTCCTCCAGGGTGTTGAAATTCCATGATTTCCCTTCTGATATCACTCGGAGCTTTGCTGGATACAACATCATGTATTTAACGTTCTTATTGCGCAGTTCTCGTTTGACCTCCTCAAAGCTTTGGCGTTGGACTTACCAGCGTGAAATCTGGGAAAAATCGCACTACTGCGTTTTCATAATGGAGGTCGCCATCGGACGGCGCCGCCTGTTGGATAGCATCCCTGTCCCGATAGTTCAGGATCCTGGCGATTATGGTGCATGGTGGCGCGCCTGGTTTTGGTTTGGGGACAGGTGCTCTATGTGAGCGTTTAATTGTAAAGTAGGTCGACAGGCACTTAGGGCGTAGATGATTGAGTATAAGGTCCTCGAGAAACCGGTCTATGCTCGGTCCTGCCACCCCCTCGGGAACCCCCACCACCCTGATGTTGTTTCTGCAGGCTCACCCTTCATGGTCTTCCAACCCCGCCTTCATGTCTACTTGCTGTTTCGTGAGTTTCTGTACTTGCTCCTCCAGTCTCTCTGATTTCGATTGTAGCTGGTTTATATTCGATTCGGCTATGGAGACCTTGTCTGATATTTTATGAAAGTTAGCTCTCAACAGATTTACGTCAATTGTGACTGCATCGAGTTTTGTTTCGATAGTCCCTTTCAGGTCTGTTATGGCTCCATTATGGCGCTGAGTGACGGTTCCGCCGTTTCAGGCCGTGGGTTCTGCGCCTCTGGTCCCCCTCTGGCTACAGCATATTTGTCCATTTTGTTGGTCTGGGTGGGGCCCGTGCCTTTTGGTTTCATCTTGCAGTCTTGTTGGTCGTCTGCAGTTCGTAGGGCCGTACCTGGGTATTTCCAATGCACGAAAGTCTCTCCTGCCTCACCTACCAATAATCAATAGCAAGAGGGCGACACCAAGCACTGTCGTATGCGCTCCATACATCACACATACCAGTGGGGGGACCTCAACGATCCGTGCTATGGTCCCAGCCCAGCAATGATCAATATTGCCTCCACAAGAGATTCTCATCTTTCCTCATGAGTGCTGTGACTTCCTGCAGTAGCGGTTTGCACTTTCCAAATGGTCTCAATCAATTATGCATTTACGTGGAAGAGATTTGTCATATTGTGCTTAAATAGCAATCATTGTCCCATAATCTGTCAGAAGAATGTAACCATGGCTTCTCTCGCTGAGGAAGTCTACATTGAAATCATAAGCACTAAATAGTCCCACCCACATGCAAGTACCCCAGAGCAGTTCTATCAAATTCAGATTTAATTTGGAAAGACCAGGAGGCACATGTGACACATGTTTAGTGTTTGCAGCCTTAAAACAGGCTCTACTGCCAATTATATTGATTACTTTAAAAGTTAGAAGAAAAAAGGCTTAAGCCTTTAAAAGTCATTAGAAGAAATTAAAAAGTGACCTTTTAACATCCTTCACAAACTTTTTGCTTCTTTTTTAAGTAAGAGAATGGGAAATATATGGCAATATGGTTGTACAGGCTGCAGCATTGAAAACAATGAGAATAGGACACTGAGCCTTTAAGGGCCTTTTGACCTCCAGTGCCCCATTACGCCCTTCACGTGGCAGTTTACTCAGTTCTGTTTTCCAGCTCCTGCTGACAGGATCCTGGAACAGAGCTCTGATTTTTTTAAGGTTTTTTTCCTCCAAAATATTCTTTTGTGGCTTTTCAAATCTGACTCAATCGACATCCTTTAGGACATAGTGTTTTTAGATATTTTCCTGACCGGAAATGTATCAAATTTTTCGCAAAATCCCATCTTTATGCAAACAGCCCAGATTGTGGCAGAAAATGGCAAAAACAGACCCGCACAGGATCTGTATCTTATGGTTGCTAGACTCTCGTAACCCTAAGATGTGTCACCACTGCAAGGCCCACTCCAGGCGCACTTGAGGTAGAGAGAGAAGATTTGCCTCCATGGTCAAGTGCAGCAATGGAGAAGGCAAGATTCCTTGGTGGAAGAGACTTCTGATGGGCGAGGAGAAGACTATTCACTCTACCAGTGCCCCTATGTTACACTCTGAGGACTCCTGCAGAGGGAGATGCAAAAGTAGAAGATGTGGCAAAAAACTATGTTCCTGTTTGATGTCGAGAATGTTGCGAAGAGGTCAAGCTGATGCCGTCAGGAGCTGGTTCGATGTTGAGAATGCATCCGACGTCGAGTCGTAGAGCAGTGTCAGTGTAGAGACATCATACTACTTTGAAAAGTTCGATGTTAAGACCACATACAACCTCCCTGACCAAGACAGCTGAGTGGTTTTCGTGGATGAAACCACAAAGACTTCCATCAGAGTCTGATTCAGAGTATTCCTGAACCAATTCTCCATCCAGGCTGGCCTCTCCAGTGTCCATTCCGGATTCTCCAACACCTCCTCAGGCTCCAAAGGAATCCACTCCTCCACCTCCTCCAATAAGTTCGACTCAACTAGCAATTACTGTGGTACTTCCGCTGTCAATACCGCCAGCCACCTCTTCCTAGCCGCCACAGTCTCCTGGACCAGTGGCACCTGCACCACTTCTGCTGTCAATACCACCAGTCACTCCATCTCGACCACAGAAGTCTCCCATATCAGTGCACCTACACCAAGGCACCCTAGATCTCGCTTCCATCATACCAGACCTCGCAGCCATAGGTCTAGGTCAAGATCGAGATCCCACAGTCCTCATTGCCACTCAAGATCTCACAAACGTTCACACTCAGGACAGAGAAGATATAAGACATCTAGATCAAGATCCTCATGGTCTTGTCATACCACATCTTCTTTAGGACTGTATTCGCCAACTTTACCGATTCTCCTCCACTGAGAATATCTCCTGTGGATGATATCAGCACCTTCCAGGAGGCACTTGTTAGGGGTGCTGACAAATTAAATATTGATTTACCGACAACTACTACTTCAACGCCGGTAATTTTTTTAACACATCATCAGAGATCTGCAGCTAGACCACCACTACTACCTTTAGTTCCAGGCCTCTTAGAACCAGCTATGGGACTTTTGTTTTTTACACCGGCTGCTGTAAAGGCTGCACTATTGTGCCTACAGAAGAAATACAGACCACCGGATCAAGATCAGTCTTTTCTTCGCTCAGATCCTGTACTAGACTGTGTCATCGTCTCAGCTGCTCGGAAACCACATGCCACGGCTCCATCTTCTACTGTGCCTCCTGATAAAAGCAAAAAGTTGGATTCGGTAGGCTGAAAAGTCTCTGAAACGTCTGCAGTTTCTATGAAAGCTGCTAGTGCAGCTGCCCTCCCAGGGCGTTCTGCTAGGTCCCTGTGGGTCTCCATTCAACAATTCATGGAAAATCTTCCCACATATAAGTGTCAGGATTTCCAATACATTGTTAATGAAGGCATGATGGTGTCAAACCCAGTTATCTGTGCTGCAGCCGATTCCTCCACTCTAGCAGTGCATGGCTTTTGTCATGGTCTAGCACTTTGGTGCTCTTCTTGGCTGAGACTCAGACTTGAAGCCTGATGCCCAACATCGAATTCTCAACCTGCTTTTTTTCAGGTAACACCTTATTTGGCTCGCATGCTGACTTTGATATGTCTCGAAAGAAATCTGAGCTCGATACTCAAAGCTGTTGGATTAGAGAGGAGCGAATGTAGGAGACATTCCTGTAGGCCCTATGACCGCCACTACTTCCACCGGAGGGTTCAAACCTCTCATTGGACTCCAGGACAACAACATTAATCTCAGCCACACAGACATCAGCAACAGCGCCCTCAGTGCAGAGGCCAGCAGTCATCTGGCCAAGCCACTAAAACAACTGGTAGCAAACAAGGAGTCTTCTTTTCCCCCTCCTCCGTTGACCACTCTGGCAGAGGGAAGCTTAACATCTTATCTTCAAGAGTGGGAAAAAATAACCACTGACAAATGGATTCTGAATATTGTAGAGCATGGATATTCTGTCAGATCCAAGTCTCCTCCATCATCCATTCCACCAATGAAACCATGCCTATACCATCGGGAAAAACTGCAACAAGAAGTCTCCATCCTCTTGCAGAAAAACACGGTGAAAAAGGCCCTGTTTCACCGCAGAGGAATGGGAATTTATTCCTGTTACTTGGTAAAAAAGAAAGGACCCAAAAATGTGTACAGACCCATTTTAGACCTTGAGACAGTGAATAAGTGGGTTCGCAAAGAAAAATTGAGAATGTTGGCAGTTGACCAGATCTACCCACAACTCCATCAGGGAGGCAGGTTCTGTTCAAAATACCTACAATGTGTCTACTTTCACATCCCAATAGCCAAGAAACATCGGAAATTCCTGAGGTTCGCTGTAGGAAGAAACCATTACCAATACAAGGTCCTTCCTTTCAGCCTCAAATCTGCATCCAACACTTTTTCCGAACGCAAAGCAGTTGTAGCTGCCTACCTCCGAAAAATGTAAATCTTCGTCTATTCAATCAATCAATCAATCATGGGTTTATAGAGCGCAGCTACTCACCCGAAAGGGTCTTGTCATATCTAGACAGTTGGCTCATCAAGGCATCTTCTTATCAACAAACAAGTCAACATTATCATCTGGCTGTCCTGATGGTCACGAAACATTAATTTGTTGCGCACACCTGATTTTCTGCGTAATGTAGTTTAGCTTCATGTTTATAAACTGTTATCAGTTTAGCATGCTGGTCAGGAAGGAGGTTGCCTGCCTCATGAGAACGAACGTAATTGTTGCAAGTGTTACCGTGCACTTGACACCTGGCCGCACAGCTGTATGACTTGTTAACTCAAAATCACACAATTTAAACGAGTGTTCAAATATTGTGGTGTTTACTTTCACATATTTTGTTTTTCGTGTTGCATATTTTTAACATTTTCTGATTTGCGGATACATCTGCGCTAACACACATTTCAAATAAATCTATTAAGAAAGTAACATCAATAACCAATAATACACAAATGAAAATAACACATAAATATTGAATATTCCATTGTGGACAATGTGAATCTTCTTTTAACAGTGGTCCCAATGCATTTCTGGATCCAAGATCCCTTCTTCAGGGGTATTAGAATAAGCAAACAAATTATACATTAAATCTGAGTCTCAATTAAACATACAGGAAGGAGTTCATTTGATGAAATAACCAACTAGAGAAAATCGTGATTTAAGGCTTAAGTTCTAAGAACCCATTATGTCCAGGCATTTTGTAGTGCCTACCCCAAACATGCTAAATGCACGAAGTGTCATAATGTTAAACATGCTAGAGTGATGCTCAATGCTCAATCAGCTGGGTCTGCATGTGAATCACAACAAATCCATTTAAACTCCAGTACAATCACTATCCTATGAGGAGTGCAGTCCTAGACACGATGCACACAAGGGTGTTTTCTTTTGAGGAGAGACGATTATCCTTCAGAAATGTTGCAATCGGAAGATAATAGGCCATCCAACGGCAAGGCAACTCTCCTCTCTGCTGGGTTCGAGGACATCGTGCATTTTTATGGTTCCAAATGCATGTCTCTTCATGCAGCCTCTCCAACAGTGTCTGGAACTCTCAGGAAGATGGGAAGACAGAGAAATGCTAACCACTCGTGCAAAACAGTCGCTGAAGCGGTGGTGTCACTCAGGAAGCCTTCTCAAAGAATTTCCATCAAGACTTCTCAACTCAATCAGTAGTGACAGAGGTGGGGGTGGGGGGGTTCAGATGAACCATCTACAAATACAAGGCATATGGTCTCTGAAGGATCAGTCTTACTACATCAACCTTATGGGCTTGGGGTCTGCACATCTAGCCCTGAAGGCTTTTCTCCCATCTTTCAGTACAAACTTTCTCCTTGTTCTGACGGACAAAACAACAGCCATGCATTATCTGAACAAGCAGAGGGGGGCCAGATCCAGAACTCTGTCCCTGGAAGCACAAACAATCTGGAAGTGGCTTACATCCAGGAATCTAAATATTACAGCGGTCCATCTACCAGGAACCGAGAATGTTCAAGCAGACACTCTCAGCAGAATCATTCAAGAAAATCACGAATGGGTACTAAACAGCTACGTACTTAACACCTTTTCAGACTGGGGATTTTCCCCAAATAGATCTTTTTGCAGATGGATAAAACAATAAAAAAAATACCCTAGCTTCACCTCGAGGTTCTACGAACCAGGCACTATGAATCGACTGGTCAGGCAATTTTTTTTAATGATTTTCCTCCAATTGACTTGCAACAGTGATCATCGAGCTATCACACTCAAAGGCCAGAATGATTCTCATTGCTTCGGAGTGGCTTTGACAATGGTGGTTCACAAATCTACTTCACCTTTGAGAGTCCACACAGGAAACTGCCATGCAGACCGGATCTCCTTCAAACGTACGTAGGCCAGATTCAACATCCTAACCTTCACTCATTGAACTTGGCTGCATGGCTCCTGAACTCATACAATATGGTGACCTGAACCTCCCTCAGAAATGCATGGATGTTCTAAGAGAAGCCAAAAAGCCCATCCACTAGAACTTCCTATTCTTTCTAGCGGAAGAGATTCTGTAATTGGTGTTTTCAGAACAATTTCAATCTTTTGTCAAGAGGCGATACTGCCATACCTCCTCCTTCTGGCTAAAGCAAAGTTGCAATTCTCCTCTATTAGAGTTCATCTTGCAGCATTCCCAGCCTATCAAATGTCCTTTACTAATGTTTTTTTTTCAGAATGCCTGTCATTAAGGATTTTCTGGAAGGCATTTAACAGCCATATCCTCCTCTCAGGAGACCTCCTCCTCCATGGGGGGGGGTTAAATAGTGTCCTTTCTCACCTTATGAGTCCTCCCTTTGAACCAGTTCATAAGGCTTCTCTCCAACATCTATTGTGGAAAGTTTCTTTCTCAGTGGCCAGTACTTCTACTCGTAGAGTCAGTGAGATACAGGCTATATGCTCACATGAATCTTGCACACTATTCTATAGCAACAGGGAGGGTAATGATGAGGACCCATCCTAAATTCCTCCCTAAAGCAGTCTCCAGTTTCTGTGTCAATCAGACCTATTTGTTTTCAAAATCCTTCTCCTACAGAAAGGTCTCTCCATACTCCTGACATTAGGAGAGTGTTGAGGTTTTATCTAGAGAGGACAAAATCTTTAAGAAAGTCAAAATAACTTTTTGTTAATTCTGGTGCTTTGGGACAGGATTTGCCACTTCAAAACAATCTGTCTAGAGGGATTGTCTCTAGCATAATCCTTTGTTATCAGAAGGCCAGCAAAATCCTGCCTGGAAGACCATTCCACCAGAGGTAAAACAGCTACCGCTGCATTACTTAGAAACATTCCAATTGCTGAGATTTGAAAAGCTGCAACTTTGAGATCGGTTCACACCTTTGCAGGACACTATTGTCTTGATTCGGATTCTAAGGCTGATGCCCAAGTCGGGCAAGCATCTCTGAGAAACTTATTTGCCTGTTTATACTGTTCCCTTTTTTATCTCAGTTCTTGCAGTATTATTGGGGATAAGCTTGCCAATCTATTCAGTGTGAATGATTATCAATGTAGATCCCCCGATAGATAAGAAATGGTTTCTTACCTATAATCCTAGTTCTCTCTCTATGGGGAATCTCCATTGAAATAATAAGTAACCCACCCTCCTCTCCAAGGGAAGAGATTCGCTCATCAAAAAAGCCACAGAATAGAATTTTTGAGGAAAAAAAACCTTAAAGTCAGAGCTCTGTTCCAGGATTCTGCCAGCAGAGACTGGAAAAAAGAACTGAGTAAACTGCCTGTAGGGCATGAAGGGACAATGGAGGTCAAGAGGCTCTTAAAGGCGCAGTGCTCTATTATCATTGTTTTCAATGCTGCAGCCTGCACAACTACTTCTGAATAATACATCTACCTATGGATTTCTCACCTATTGAATATCCCAATGCATCAGCATTCCACGGAAACTTTTCTTGACCGCTCCCCCACGAGGACATCACAATGCCCATGGCTCCGCACATGGCTACGGGTGATGTCATTGGAGCCATAAGAGGTCCGTGTAGGTATGCTGACGTCATTTAACCTTTTTCAGCGCCTTTGATGTCAATGCTTTTTTTATCTGAAAGAGACACGTTAGTGATAGATTCCTTACCTTAGAATATCCCCAGGCGTCAGGCTGGATCCGGAAAGTTTTGCGTAGCAGTACCCTTGCGCGTCGGTAGGCGGCGTCGTGCGGCTCCGCGTCAGTCGTCGGCGTCGTGATCGCCGGGATGACGTCGCGGGCAGTACTTAGGCGCCGCCCCTGCGCGCTGACGTCAGTTCTTCTTTTTCCGCGCCAGCAAGCGCAGATCCGGGAAGAGCAGTGCCCTGGTCAATTTTTGACCATACTTTTTGGTGATTTTTTCACTGTTTTTTCCTTAAAGGTGTCGTAGGGATGCCCGGCTTCAAGCGATGCGGCGCCTGTGCGCGGATGATGTCCGTCACCGACCCGCATTGGGAGTGTCTCTTCTGCCTCGGCCGAGGCCACGACACCGAGTCTTGTCCCGAATGCCAGGCCCTCAACCCGAAAGCTTTGCGAGAGCGGTCTCGAAAGCTCCTCGAGGCCCGGCATTCGGCTCCACGGAGGCCCCGGTCGCGTGAGAGGTCCAGGGGTCGCTCGCGGAGTGCACACCGGTCGTCGGCGTCGAAGTCTTCTTCGTCCGGTAAGTCTAAGCACAAGAAGTCCAAGAAGCATCGTCGCTCTCGGACTTCGCCTCGCCGGTCTCGCGACTCGGCTGAGGCCCCTCCCGGCACCGTCCCCGCCCCGCGGCCCCGGACTTGCCTGTGGAGTCGCCCCCGCCATACCCGCCCTTCCCGGGTTCGGGGCGGATCCGGCCAAGGTACAGGAGTTCCTGTCGGCCATGGCCCGCCTCTTCGGGCCTTCAGGCCCCTCCGGTGCGCCTTCGGGCCCCGCGGGCCCTGATGGGGTTGCTCCGGCGGCTCCGGCCCCGGCGTCGCCCGTGCCTCCAGCCTCGATCCCGGCTCTGGCTTCGGCCCCGGCCTCGATCCCGGCTCCACAACCCCCATCGACGCCGGTCGACCTCACGACACCTCCGCCGGCGCCGATGTCTCCGGTGCCGTTCTCGACGCCGCCCTGGGCTCCGGGCGTCGTCGTCCCCCAGTTCCTTCCGGCTCCGGACATGGACCCGGAGCGACGTCGCTCGACGCCGGCTCCGGCGCCGATGGGACCTTGGGTCCCAAATGTCCCTCCTCCTCCTTATTTTGAACCAGAGGAGGACCAGGAGGACTGGGAGGGGTCTGATGACCCTCTGACGCGCAACTGTCAGTATGATGAGGACTGGACAGAGAGTCTAGGGGAGGCCAGTGGTCTGGATACTTCCCCTGACACTGGCATGCTGTCTCCTCCCGTGGCTACGGAGGAGGGGGCCAATTCTTGGTACGGTGTTGCGTAGGGCTGCTGGGGCCTTACGTCTCCAGCTCCCTACTTTGACGGTCAAGCCTAACATCTTGACAGAGGTGCTTCAGCCGGCAGCCTCCTCTGCGGAGACTGTGCTGCCGTTTAACGACGCCCTCACTGACGTTCTTTTGGGCGCCTGGTCCAAGCCCAACACAGGGGCTCCTGTGGATCGGAACGTGTCACGACGCCATCGCCCTGCTCCGGGCGACCCCCTGTTTCTTTCTGTCCACCCCACTCCTGAGAGCTTGGTTGTCCAAGCCTCCGCTTCCCAAACCGCCTTCCCTACCGCTCCTCCGGATAGGGAATCCAAACGCCTGGATCAGTTTGGGAAGAAAGGTTTTTCTTCCTCCAGTGCTGGCTTGCGGTCCGTTAACACCGCTTGTCTTTTGGGCCGATATACCCACTCCCTGTGGGATTCGGTGGCGGAGGTTTTGCCCCAGTGCCCTGAGGAGGTCCAGGCACTGCTTTCCCGCGCCATTGCGGAAGGAAGGGATGCGGCCAAATACACTATCCGTTGTGGCCTTGACACCGCCGACTCGCTGGGCAGGTCGATTGCAACGACGGTGGCGCTCCGACGCCACGCCTGGCTGAGAACCACTGGTTTTTCAGGGGATGTCCAGAATACTCTCATGGACATGCCCTTTGATGGAGTCGGTCTTTTTGGGTCCAAAGCAGACCATGCGTTGGAGCGCTTTAAGGACTCACGGGCTACTGCCAAGTCCCTGGGCCTTACTGCTACACGCCCTCCGCTGCCTTCTGCTTTTCGCCCCTATCGTGGCCACGGTAGGGGCGCCCTTCACGTCAGCAGCCCAGCCACCGGCCCGCGCAGCAGGCGTCTTCGCGTGGCCGAGGACGTGGATTCCGCCGTGGCGGATCGGGCAACCAGCGTGCGGGTCAGGCCACCACCTCCAACCCGTCCGCGGCCTCCAAGCCCTCCTAGTCCCTCCTTTCAGGTGCACGGCACGCCAGTAGGGGGCAGGGTCCGCCATCACCTTCCCCACTGGCGCACCATCACCTCGGACAGGTGGGTCTTGGACATTGTCCGAAGGGGCTACTCCCTCCCCTTCGAGACCACCCCCCAGCCATGCCACCTCAATTCCACCGCATGTCAGGGGATCACTTGGTGCTTCTACAGAAGGAAGTCACGGCCCTCTTGACCAAGAGGGCCATCGAGCATGTTCCGACCCCAGAAGTAGGGCGTGGTTGCTACTCCCACTACTTTCTGGTGCCCAAAAAGGACAAGGAGGACATGCGTCCTATCTTGGACCTCCGGAACGTCAATCGCTTCCTCCGGAAGGAGAAGTTCAAGATGCTCACCCTAGCTCAGGTCTTGACTGCCCTCGACCCTGGAGACTGGTTGGTAGCGTTGGACTTGCAGGACGCGTATTTCCACATCCCCGTCCTGCCGGCCCACCGGCGTTACCTTCGGTTCACGGTAGGCCCCGAGCATTTTCAGTTCACCGTGCTCCCCTTTGGCCTTACCAGTGCCCCTCGGGTGTTCACGAAAGTGATGGCGGTGGTCGCAGCTCATCTGCGCCGGGCAGGGGTTTCAGTCTTCCCCTACCTCGACGACTGGCTGCTGAAGGCGGGCTCGTCCCAGGCAGTCGTCTCCCACCTCCAGACTACGGCCGAACTCCTGCACTCGCTGGGGTTCTCCATCAATGTGCCGAAGTCGCATCTAATTCCTTCTCCACAGCTCCTTTTCATCGGAGCAGTTCTGGACACGACGCAGTTTCGGGCCTATCCTCCCGAACGGCGAGTCCGGGATATTCAGGCTATGATTCCGATCTTTCGGCCTTTATCCTGGGTTTCGGTACGGATGACCCTGAGGCTGCTGGGCCTCATGGCCTCCTGCATCCTCCTGGACAGTAATGCCAGATGGCATATGCGGGCTCTGCAGTGGGACCTGAAGTTCCAGTGGGCGCAGCACCAGGGCAACCTGTCCGATCACGTCCAGATCTCGGAGGGGACTGCAAAACAGTTGCAGTGGTGGCTCTCGAACCGGCAATGGGTCATGGGCAGATCCCTCTCCCTTCCCCAGCCAGAGCATACAGTTGTGACGGACGCGTCCCTTCTGGGATGGGGCGGTCACATGGGAGAGGCGGAGATCAGGGGCCTCTGGTCTCCGGGCGGAGTCCCGGCTCCATATCAACATTCTGGAGCTCCGGGCGATCCGGCTTGCACTCAAAGCATTCCTTCCCTCTGTCAAAGGGAAGGTGGTGCAGGTGTTCACAGACAACACCACCGCCATGTGGTACTGCAACAAACAGGGCGGGGTGGGGTCTTGGACCCTTTGTCAGGAGGCTCTGCGCCTCTGGACATGGCTGGAACATCAGGGCATGTTCCTGATGGTTCAACACCTGGCAGGTTCTCTGAACGCCAGGGCGGACGAACTCAGCCGCAGGTGCATGATGGATCACGAATGGCGTCTTCACTCGGAAGTGGCGCAAGGACTCTTTCTACAGTGGGGAGAGCCTTGGTTAGATCTATTCGCCACCGAAGAGAACGCGCAATGTCATCAGTTCTGCGCGTTGGAATTTCCAAGGCGGCACTCGCTCGGCGACGCTTTTCGTCGCGAGTGGAGTTGCGGTCTGTTGTACGCCTTTCCGCCTATACCACTTCTACCCAGAGTGTTGAAGAAGATTCGGCACGACCGGGCCCAAGTCATTCTTGTGGCTCCGGACTGGGCTCGAAGAGTTTGGTATCCCGAGCTACTCAATATGAGCATAGATCCCCCGATCCGTCTGCCTCTTCGGGAGGATCTTCTGTCGCAGCAGCAGGGGACGGTCCTCCACCCGAACCTGTCCAGTCTACACCTGCTTGCGTGGAGATTGAGCGGCGGCAGTTGATTCCTTTCGACTTGCCTCCCGAAGTTTGTGATGTGATTCTGGCAGCCAGGCGTCCCTCCACTAAGGTGGTATACGCCTGCAGGTGGAACAAATTTGTGGCATGGTGCACAGCAAAGGCTGTGGATCCCCTTTCTGCCCCTCTTTCTGAGGTCCTTCTGTTCCTTCTCTCTCTGGCCCAACAGGGTTCTGCCCTGGGTACCATCAATGGTTATCTTTGTGCTATCTCGGCCTTCCTCAGGCTCCCTGATCAGCCCTCCCTTTTCAAGTCCCCTGTTGTTAACAGGTTCTTAAAAGGCATTACTCACCTCTTCCCTCCTGTTCCGTTTGTAATGCCCCAGTGGGACTTGAACTTGGTTCTTACCTTTTTAATGTGCGCTCCCTTTGAGCCTCTGCATAACTGTCCTCTTCGTCTTCTGACTCTGAAGACAGCCTTTCTGGTGGCCATCACCTCCGCTCGGCGGGTGAGTGAGCTCCAGGCTCTATCGTGCAAACCTCCCTTTCTGTCTGTTCATCCAGACAAGGTTGTTCTTCGGACGCGTCCGTCCTTCTTGCCAAAGGTGGTTACTGCTTTCCACATTGGGCAGACCATCACTTTGCCCACCTTCTTTCCGCCTCCGCATCCTTCCAGAGAGGAAGAGAGGCTCCACCGTCTGGACCCAAAACGTGCGCTCTCCTTCTATATCGACCGCACGAAACACTTCCGGGTGGATGACCAGCTCTTTGTTGGCTACGTGGGCGCCAAAAAAGGTCGGGCGGTGCACAAGAGGACCATCTCCCGCTGGGTTACCTTGTGCATCAAGACCTGCTATTCTTTGGCCAAGAAGGAGCCTCCTGTTGGGCTGCGTGCCCATTCCACCAGGGCAACGGCTGCTACCACGGCCTTGGGCCGCGGTGTTCCGCTGCCGGTTATCTGTCAGGCAGCTACGTGGGCCTCGCTGCACACGTTTACTAAGCATTACTGCCTTGACAGTCAGGTCCGGAGGGACGGCTTCTTTGGCCGTTCTGTCCTCCAGGACTTCCTTGTCTGATCTTTGTTCGCAGACCCACCACCGGGGTTGGTATTGCTGGGGTATCTATTCTAAGGTAAGGAATCTATCACTAACGTGTCTCTTTCAGATGCACAAGTTACTAACTTGTGTAACGATATATCTGTAAGAGACAGTAGTTAGTGATAGATTCCTACCGCCCCACCCATCCTCCCCGTTCTGCGAACTGATTTCTAGGGTTAAGGATATCCCTTTCAGGGCCCTAGTATTTTTCAGACACCTGTGTCAGCTTCTTGCATGGCTCTGCGTTCCTGGCGCGGAAAGTCGTGTACAGAACTGACGTCAGCGCGCAGGGCGGCGCCTAAGTACTGCCCGCGACGTCATCCCGGCGATCACGACGCCGACGACGGACGCGGAGCCGCACGACGCCGCCTACCGACGCGCAAGGGTACTGCTACGCAAAACTTTCCGGATCCAGCCTGACGCCTGGGGATATTCTAAGGTAAGGAATCTATCACTAACTACTGTCTCTTACAGATATATCGTTACACAAGTTAGTAACTTGTGCGATAGGCACTCCATGGAATTAGAAGCCTTTCGAAATTTGTTCCAGAAATTGCAACGTTGTTGCAGGAATAATGTCTCCACTGCAGAAATCTGGTTTCAAGCCATGCATAGAGTGCAAGGGTCAAATGTCAATCACTGATCCTCATGATGACCGTCTTTAGTGTCTTAGTTGAGACCACGACACCGGTTTATCATGCCAAAAGATGAACCTAAAAGCGCTGAAGGAGAGAGAAGCGAAACTCTTTACAGGCAAGGAAGCAGAAGAGGACGTCAAAGGTCTTGTCCTCGTTTGGAGTCGCTGCCTCCCCATTCCTTAAAGTCATTGAAGAGGAAATATAAGAAGTGGTATCCTGGTTCCCAACATCAATCTTCGAGGAGTGAGTCTCTGAAGTCGGTGTCTCCATGCCATGAAGATCGAGGTGAGGTGAATCGGGCCCCGGCTCCATTAGCCTTTCCAGCATCGCTGTCGGGTCCAAGGCCGCCACCTACTTCGCCTGGACGTCCTGATCTGGAGCCGGAGGTAGATCCAGTTTCTCCTCCTCCTCCCCCTCCACCTCCTCCACAGGGCAGGAGTATCCAACTTTCCCTGCTCCAGGGTCCGACCCTTAAAGTTTTTTCTTGCTCTGTACAACATTTTCAGCAGGGCGATTACTCCATCTGGCACGCCTGTGGGCCCCATGCGTCCGCTATCATATTCATTGAGAGGTTTTCCAGTGCAATATTTACTGGTGCCGTTCCTGCCTTTTATGCCAATGGCCCAAGTATCCTGGCCTGCACCGAGGAATGCAACTCCTTCGCCAGTAGAAGTTCAGCAGGAGTCACAGGCCGTGGTTGCACCCTCTCCTACGTCGGATGACTCCGCTCCGGGGTCACATCACGACAACTGTTCCATTAGCCTCTTCAACACAGGTACCAAAGTCACCGGCACTGGCTTCACCGAAGCCGTTATTGAAGTCGAGGCACAGGTCCCGAGGGGAAGCTCTGAGGCTTCTAGGGAGCAGTACTTTTTAGGTCAAGCCTGTGCAGCACATCCGCTGCGAGGCATGCTGTACTAGAGTAAGGTCGTGAAGCTCCGCCCATATTTTTCATTGGCTTGTGTCATTGTCCTTTGTAAATGCTGGCTTCTGATTCATTAATAGGCTGGTTAGTCCCTCCTTAGTACTGCCTTGTCTTCATTTGTAACTCCCATGAGGACTGGCCCTTTTACTTCTGTTGTTACACGGAATGTCTTATCTGAAAGAGACACGTTAGTGACAGATTCCTTACCTTAGAATATCCCCAGGCGTCCGGCTGGATCCGGAAAGTTTTTGCGTAGCAGTACCCTTGCAAATCGGTAGGCGGCGTCGTGCGGCTCCGCGTCCGTCGTCGGCGTCGTGATCGCCGGGATGACGTCGCGGGCAGTACTTAGATGCCGCCTCTGCGCGCTGACGTCAGTTCTACTTTTTCCGCGCCAGTAAGCGCAGATCCGGGAAGAGCAGTGCCCTAGTCAATTTTTGACTAACTTTTTTGTGAATTTTTTCACTGTTTCTTTATCGAGTCTTCACGACTCCTAGGTGTCGTAGGGATGCCCGGCTTCAAGCCATGCGGAGCCTGTGGTCGCATGATGTCGATCACAGACCCGCATCTGGAGTGTCTCTTCTGTCTCGGCCGAGACCACGACACGAAGTCGTGCCCTGACTGCCGGAAACTTCACCCGAAGGCTTTGCGAGAGCGGTCTCGAAAGCTACTCGAGGTCCGGCAGTCGGCTCCGCGCCGCACCAAGCCCCGGTCCCGGGAGAGGTCGAGGGGCCGGTCGCGGAGTCCCCGCCGGTCGTCGGAGTCCAAGTTTTCGCGCTCCTCGGGTAAGTCAAAGCACAAAAAGTCTAAGAAGCGTCATCGCTCTAAGACTTCGCCTCGCCGGTCTCGCGACTCGGCTGAGGCCCCAGTCGGCACCGCCCCCGCGGCCCCGGACATGCCTATGGAGCCACCCCCGCATTACCCGTCCTTTCCGGGTTCGGGGGCGACTCCGGCCGAAATACAGGAATTCCTGTCGGCCATGGCCCGCCTCTTCGGGCCTCCAGGTCCCTCCGGTGCGCCTTCGGGCCCCGCGGGCCCTGATGGGGTTGCTCCGGCGTCGACTCCGGTCCCGGCGCTGCCTGTCCCACCAGCCTTCATCCCGGCCTCGGCTCCGGCCCCGGCCTCGATCCCGGCTCCGGTGGTACCGCAACCCCCATCGACGCCGGTTGACCTAACCACGCCTCCGCCGACGCCGATGTCCCCGGTGCCGTTCCTGATGCCGTCCGGGGCTCCGGACGGCGTCGGTCCCCGGCTCTCTCCGGCTCCGGACATGGAGCCGGACCGACGTCGCTCGACTCCGATGAGACCTTGGGTCCCAAATGTCCCTCCTCCTCCATATTTTGAACAAGAGGAGGACCAGGAGAGCTGGGAGGGGTCTGAGGACCCTCTCACACAACAGTGTGAGTATGATCCGGACTGGGCTGAGGAACTTGGGGATGCCAGTGGTCTAGACACCTCCCCTGACACTGGGATGCTGTCTCCTCCCGTGGCTACGGAGGAGGGAGCTAATTTTGCAACGGTGTTGCGTAGAGCAGCTGGAGCCTTACATCTCCAATTGCCTACTGTGGCTGTCAGGACTAATCTCCTGACGGAAGTGCTTCAGCCGGCGGCTTCCTCCTCGGAGACCGTGCTGCCGTTTAATGATGCACTCACTGACGTTCTTTTGGGTGCCTGGTCCAAGCCCACCACAGGGGCTCCTGTGGATAGGAACGTGGCCCGACGCCATCGCCCTGCTCCGGGCGACCCCTTGTTTCTCTCCCGACATCCCACCCCGAGAGCTTGGTTGTCCAAGCCTCTGCCTCCCAAACCGCCTTCCCTACCGCCCCTCCGGATAGGGAATCCAAACGCCTGGACCAATTTGGGAAGAAGGCTTTTTCTTCCTCCAGTGCTGGCTTGCGGTCCGTCAACACCGCTTGCCTTTTGGGCCGATATACCCACTCCCTGTGGGATTCGGTGGCGGCTGTTTTGCCGCAGTGTTCTGAGGAGGTCCAGACACTGCTTACCCGCGCCATTGCGGAAGGGCGAGATGCGGCTAAATACACCATACGTTGTGGCCTTGATACCGCCGACTCGCTGGGCAGATCGCTTGCGACGATGGTGGCGCTACGTCACCACGCCTGGCTGAGAACAACTGGTTTCTCGGGTGATGTCCAGAATACACTCATGGAGATGCCCTTTGATGGAGTCGGTCTTTTTGGTTCAAAGGCAGACCATGCGCTGGAGCGTTTTAAGGACTCACGGGCTACTGCCAAGTCCCTGGGCCTTTCTGTTGTATGCCCTCCGCTAACCTCTGCTTTTCGCCCCTTTTGTGGCCACGGAAGGGGCGCCCAGTCTCGTCAGCTGCCCAGCCACCGGCCCGCGCAGCAAGCGTCTTCGCGTGGCCGAGGACGTGGATACCGCCGTGGCGGTTCGGGCAACCAGCGTGCGGGTCCGGCCACTACCTCCAACCCGTCCGCGGCCTCCAAGCCCTCCTAGTCCTTCCTTTCAGGTGCACAGCACGCCAGTAGGGGGCAGGGTCCGCCATCACCTTCACCACTGGCGTCCCATCACCTCGGACAGGTGGGTCTTGGACATTGTCCGAAGGGGCTACTCCCTCCCCTTCGAGACCACCCCCCCAGCCATGCCACCTCTATTCCACCGCATGTCAGGGGATCACTTGGTGCTTCTGCAGAAGGAAGTCACGGCCCTCTTGGCCAAGAGGGCCATCGAGCATGTTCCGACCCCAGAAGTAGGACGTGGTTGCTACTCCCACTACTTTCTGGTGCCCAAAAAGGACAAGGAGGACATGCGTCCTATCTTGGACCTCCGGAACGTCAATCGCTTCCTCCGAAAGGAGAAGTTCAAGATGCTCACCCTAGCTCAGGTCTTGACTGCCCTCGACCCAGGAGACTGGTTGGTAGCGTTGGACTTGCAGGACGCTTATTTTCACATCCCCGTCCTGCCAGCCCACCGGCGTTACCTGCGGTTCACAGTAGGCCTCGAGCATTTTCAGTTCACCGTGCTCCCCTTTGGCCTTACAAGTGCCCCTCGGGTGTTCACGAAAGTGATGGCGGTGGTCGCAGCTCATCTGCGCCGGGCAGGGGTTCCAGTCTTCCCCTACCTCGACGACTGGCTGCTGAAGGCGGGCTCGTCCCAGGCAGTCGTCTCCCACCTCCAGACTACGGCCGAACTCCTGCACTCGCTGGGGTTCTCCATCAATGTGCCGAAGTCGCATCTGATTCCTTCTCCACAGCTCCTTTTCATCGGAGCAGTTCTGGATACGACGCAGTTTCGGGCCTATCCTCCCGAACGGCGAGTCCGGGATATTCAGGCTATGATTCCGATCTTTCAGCCTTTATCCTGGGTTTTGGTACGGATGACCCTGAGGCTGCTGGGCCTCAAGGCCTCCTGCATCCTGCTGGTCAATCATGCCAGATGGCATATGCGGGCTCTGCAGTGGGACCTGAAGTTCCAGTGGGCGCAGCACCAGGGCAACCTGTCCGATCACTTCCAGATCTCGGAGGGGACTGCAAAACAGTTGCAGTGGTGGCTCTCGAACCGGCAATGGGTCATGGGCAGATCCCTCTCCCTTCCCCAGCCAGAGCACACAGTTGTGACGGACGCGTCCCTTCTGGGATGGGGCGGTCACATGGGAGAGGCGGAGATCAGAGGCCTCTGGTCTCCGGCGGAGTCCCGGCTCCATATCAACCTTCTGGAGCTCCGGGCGATCCGACTTGCACTGAAGGCATTCCTTCCCTCTGTCAAAGGTAAGGTAGTGCAGGTGTTCACAGACAACACCACCGCCATGTGGTATTGCAACAAACAAGGCGGGGTGGGGTCGTGGACCCTCTGTCAGGAGGCTCTGCGCCTCTGGACATGGCTGGAACATCAGGGCATGTTCCTGATGGTTCAACACCTGGCAGGTTCCCTGAACGCCAGGGGCGGACGAACTCAGCCGCAGGTGCATGATGGATCACGAATGGCGTCTTCACTCGGAAGTGGCGCAAGGACTCTTTCTACAGTGGGGAGAGCCTTGGTTAGATCTATTCGCCACCGAAGAGAACGGGCAATGTCATCAGTTCTGCGCGTTGGAATTTCCAAGGCGGCACTCGCTCGGCGACGCTTTTCGTCGCGAGTGGAGTTGCGGTCTGTTGTACGCCTTTCCGCCTATACCACTTCTAACCAGAGTGTTGAAGAAGATTCGGCACGACCGGGCCCAAGTCATTCTTGTGGCTCCGGACTGGGCTCGAAAAGTTTGGTATCCCGAGCTACTCAGTATGAGCGTAGATCCCCGATCCGTCTGCCTCTTCGGGAGGATCTTCTGTCGCAGCAGCAGGGGACGGTCCTCCACCCGAACCTGTCCAGCCTCCACCTGCTTGTGTGGAGATTGAGCGGCGGCAGTTGATTCCTTTCGACTTGCCTCCCGAAGTTTGTGATGTGATTCTGGCAGCCAGGCGTCCCTCCACTAAGGTGGTATACGCCTGCAGGTGGAACAAGTTTGTGGCATGGTGCACAGCAAAGGCTGTGAATCCCCTTTCTGCCCCTCTTTCTGAGGTTCTTCTGTTCCTTCTTTACCTGGCCCAACAGGATTCTGCCCTGGGTACCATCAAGGGCTATCTTTGTGCCATCTCGGCCTTCCTCAGGCTTCCTGATCAGCCCTCCTTTTCAAGTCCCCTGTTGTTAACAGGTTTCTAAAAGGCATTACACACCTCTTCCCTCCTGTTCCGTTTGTAATGCCTCAGTGGGACTTGAACTTGGTTCTTACCTTTCTTATGTGCGCTCCCTTTGAGCCTCTACATAACTGTCCTCTTCGTCTTCTCACTCTGAAGACAGCCTTTCTGGTGGCCATCACCTCCGCTCGGCGGGTGAGTGAGCTCCAGGCTCTTTCATGCAAACCTCCCTTTCTGTCTGTCCATCCAGACAAGGTTGTTCTTAGGACGCGCCCGTCCTTCTTGCCAAAGGTGGTTACTGCCTTCCACATTGGGCAGACCATCACTTTGCCCACCTTCTTTCCGCCTCCGCATCCTTCCAGAGAGGAAGAGAGGCTCCACCGTCTGGACCCAAAACGTGCGCTTTCTTTTTATATCAACCGCACACAACACTTCCGGGTGGATGACCAGCTCTTTGTTGGCTACGTGGGCGCCAAAAAAGGTTGGGCGGTGCACAAGAGAACCATCTCCTGCTGGGTAACCTTGTGTATCAAAGCCTGCTATTCTTTGGCTAAGAAGGAGCCTCCTGTTGGGCTGCGTGCCCATTCCACCAGGGCAACGGCTGCTACCACGGCCTTAGGCCGCGGTGTTCCGCTGCAGGATATCTGTCAGGCAGCTACGTGGGCCTCGCTGCACACGTTTACAAAGCATTACTGCCTTGACAGTCCGGTCCAGAGGGACGGCTTCTTTGGCCGTTCTGTCCTCCGGGACTTCCTTGTCTGATCTTTGTTCGTAGACCCACCACCGGGGTTGGTATTGCTGGGGTATCTATTCTAAGGTAAGGAATCTGTCACTAACGTGTCTCTTTCAGATGCACAAGTTACTAACTTGTGTAACGATATATCTGTAAGAGACAATAGTTAGTGACAGATTCTACCGCCCCACCCATCCTCCCCGTTCTGCGAACTGATTTCTAGGGTTAAGGACATCCCTTTCAGGACCCTAGTATTTTTCAGACACCTATGTCAGCTTCTTGCATGGCTCTGCGTTCCTGGCGCGGAAAGTCGTGTACAGAACTGACGTCCGCGCGCAGGGGCGGCGTCTAAGTACTGCCCGCGACGTCATCCCGGCGATCACGACGCCGACGACGGACGCGGAGCCGCACGACGACGCCTACCGACGCGCAAGGGTACTGCTACGCAAAGACTTTCCGGATCCAGCCTGACGCCTGGGGTTATTCTAAGGTAAGGAATCTGTCACTAACTACTGTCTCTTACAGATCTATCGTTACACAAGTTAGTAACTTGTGCATTTAGTCTATAAGCACTATTTTCTTTAATGAGTTTCTCCTACTGCAGGCACGACATGTTTTTCTGCAACATTCTGTGCGCCATGCGCGTTTTCACTTTCCAAGCCGCCCGGGACAATGACTGCTGCTTCTTTGAAATGAAATTGGTCTCGCATTTACAAGCGTTTGAGCTATTGGCATTGTAAATGACAATGCCTTTTATTTATGAGTTAATTTTCAAAACATAAATAAAAGGCAGTGTTATTTACAATGCCAGTAGCTTAAACTCTCGTTCTCGCAAATGCGACACCTATTCCATTGCAAATGCTTGTTTGGAGAAGAGATCCTAAACTGGAAGAGGGAGAAATAGTATCAATGGATCCAGAATTTGAAGGTTTGGAAGTGGCAAGTAGTTTAGACACTTCCCCATAATGGGAATTCTTGTCTCCAAAAGGCATTCCTCTGCCTGAGGTTACGTCATACCATTCAGTGATTAGGAAGGAGGCTGGCATGTTAGAATTGCCTCTTCCCTCAACTGAACTTAAGTTTAATTTTCTCACAAGTGCTGCATTCTACTTCTTCCACATCAGAGCCTTTCACAAGTGCTGCATTCTACTAATTCCACATCAAAACCTTTATTGCCTTTTAATGAGGCATTGACTGAACCAATTCTAGATATTTGTCAGAAGCCTTTGTCATCCTCTGCAGTCTCTTGGCCAGTTGTGAAGAGATACAAGCCAGCTACGGGAGATCCACTATTTCTTTCCACTCATCCTTCACCTGAGAGTTTGGTGGTTCAAGATTCCCGGTACATCCTGATTCCCACAAAGGACGGACGTTTGCGGCTGATCCTAGACCTCAGAATTTTGAACTGGTTCCTCAAGCAGGACAAATTCAAAAGGCTGACCCTAGCACAGGTGCTTTTTGCACTGGAGAAGTAAGACTAGATGGTCTTGTTCATGGTGGGGTCTAAACATTACCAGTTTGCAGTCGTTCAGTTTGGTCTTACGTCTGCACCTTGAGTCTTCACGAAGGTGATGGCGGTGGTCGCAGCACATCTCAGAAGGTGGGGAGTGCCAGTATTCCCTTACCTGGACGATTGGCTGTTCAAAGCCAAGTCTCAAGAGTTGGTGTTACATCACTTGCAGTTGACAACTAAGTTGTTTTTCAACCTTGGCCTTTCCATCAACGAGCCCAGATCCCACCTAGAGCCCTCAGTGCACCCTGTTCATAATCAATGATATCGGCAGCGTGGGCCAGGCTGAAGACGTGTTCCTCAATGTCTAGAAGTTAGCACGACAGATGCCCAATTAACATATGAAAGGCATTCAACCATTATACCTGCTACAGTATGCATTCCTGTTGCAGCCATTTAAAGGCTCCAAATAGGACTGAATCTTCATCCTTTCTTACGGGAGTATTAACACGTGGCCTCAGTAGGCCCTGTTTCACCATTTGCAAGGACTATTGGCCCATTTGAAATTGATTATTATTCTTCGGCAAGAGTGAGAATAAGTCAACTAGCCATATAACCCCCGGCCACTCCATTTGAGATTCCTTTTTATTTTTTCTTGGTCCTGAGGAAGATGGTCTAAATGAAGATCCACCGAAACATGCGTTGACCATTATTATATATGTGGAGAGTCCCTCTAGAGACAGATCCACCAGAGGAATCTGATGGGTGTTACTTTGTATCACTAAGAATTATAGAGTCTGTCCTAGTTAGACTGCTTTTGGATTTCCCACATGACTGAATCTCTTTTATGTATGAGTGTTAGTGCGAATGAGTAGGTTCGAATGGTGAGAGAGAAATGCTGATGGTGAGTGTGGGGTTATTTGTGTTTTCAGTAATTACATTTTGATTTGAGAACAGTCTTGGTGGCTACCTAGTTTGCATAAAAAGAACAGATGAAATAATTAAAATGTCAATTTATGATTCCAGTGTTGAAACGAAATGTGACTACTGCACATTTAAACATTTGTGACTACAGCAATCTAGGTAACTGCTTGTTGTAATTGCTTTACTGTAAAATGTATGTGTAGACAATGATGAACTTGTCTTTTTAAGTATTGTACAACAGCTCAATGATAAAAATAAATTAAAGTATAAAATATTTTTGTACAAAGAAAGATTATTAAAAAATATATATATTTTTGTGACTAATTTTGTTGTATGACATTGATATTGGGGTTGCGGTATTTGAGTCATAGATGGCCATACTAAAAGCAATATAGGTCAGTTTAGAGGTTTCTTTTGCTAGCATAAGGGCAGTACTGGACACTACGGTAAATCGAGCCTACCCTCCTCCTAAGAAGATTCTGGACATTCAGGCTACGATTCTGATGTTTAAGAAGAGAGCTGTGGTTCCAGCCCTGAAGGTCAATCAATCAATCAATCACGGCATTTATAGAGCGCGCTACTCACCCGGGAGGGTCTCAAGGCGCTGGGGGAGGGGGTAAGTTACTGCTCGAACAGCCAGGTCTTGAGCTGCTTCCTGAAGGCGAGATGGTCCTGGGTTCGCCGAAGGTGAGTGGGGAGGGAGTTCCAGGTCTTGGCCGCCAGGTAGGAGAAGGATCTTCCTCCGGCGGTGGTTCTGCGGATGCGTGGTACGGTGGCGAGGGCGTGGCTGGTTGATCGTAGCTGGCGTGTGGGCGTGTAGAAGGACATGCGGTCGTTGAGGTACTTTGGGCCCAGGTCGTGGAGGGCCTTGTGTGCGTGGGTGAGGAGTCTGAACGTGATTCTCTTGCTGACGGGGAGCCAGTGCAGGTCTTTCAGGTGTACGGTGATGTGGCTGTGTCGGGGGATGTCCAGGATGAGTCGTGCGGAGGCGTTCTGGATGCGCTGGAGTCTCTTTTGAAGTTTGGCTGTGGTTCCGGCGTAGAGGGTGTTCCCATAGTCCAGTCGGCTGGTGACGAGTGCCTGGGTGACGGTCTTCCTGGTTTCAGTGGGGATCCATCTGAAGATCTTGCGGAGCATGCGCAGGGTGTTGAAGCATGTTGAAGGTCTTGCACCTGCTAGGTCTGGGAGCCTCCTGCATTCTGTTGACCACCCATGCATGCTGGCACATGAGGGCCCTCCATTGGTGCCTCCGCAGGCAGTGGTTTCAGCACAATGGAGATCTCAAGGAGGCGGTCAAGATGTCCTCACCATCCACCTCCAGAGGCCACAGTGATAACGGATGCCTTCATTATAGATTGGGGAGCTCATCTGGGGGATCTCGAGATCAAAGAACTTCGTTCCCCAGAAGAACGAGTGTTTCATATCAATCTGGCCTTCCTCCCTTCCATTTGCGGTCAGTCATTGCAGGTCTTAACAGACAATACTATTGCAGTGTGGTACATAAACAGGGAGGAGTAGAGTCGTATCTTCTCTGCAGAGATACTCTGCGACTCAGATCCTGGGCTCAAGATCATCAGATTTGTATCATAGCAAATCACTTGGCTTGAGCTCTAAACGTGTGTGCTGACCGTCTCAATCAACATTTTTCAGCCGATCACGAGTGGTGCCTCCATCCAGAAGTGGTTCTTCAAATTTGTTTGCTATGGGGGTCCCCTGAGATGGACCTTTTTGCCACTCACGAGAACATGCATTGTCCGTCATTGTGCAGCCTCCAGTATCCGATGCAGGTAGCATTGGGGGGACACGTTTCAATTGGACTGGGGCTCCCAGCTGTTTTACACATACCCTTGATTCCTTGGGTTCTGAGTAAGATTCACCAAGACCGGGCCAAGTCATATTAACAGCCCCAGATTGGCCACGAAAGGTGTAGTACACAGACCTCCTTTACCTCTCACTGTGCCCTCTGCTCTGTCTCCCTCACAGTGTAGACCTCCTTTCGCAGAGGCAGGTTCTACACCTCCAGAGCCTGCACCTACATGCCTGGAAATTGAACGGTGCAATCAGAGTGCTTTTTCTCTCCCCCCTGATGTGATGGATGTTATTGTATCAGCCAGAAGACACTCCACCAAGTCGGTTTATGTTGGCAGATGGGCTAAGTTTGTAAAGTGATGTGGGGAGAATTCTATAGACTCCCTTAAAGACCCATTTGTCTGATATTTTACTGTTTGCTCATTCCTTGGCACAGCAAGGCAATGCAGTTGCAACAGTCAAGGGCTATTTGTCTGCCCTTTCGGCATTCCTTTGTATACCCGATCAACCTTCTCTGTTTAAGTCCCCAATAGTGTTAAGGTTTACTAAGGGACTTACTAACAAATACCCTCCCACTCCGCTCATTATGCCACAGTGGGATCTTAATTGGTTCTTACTTATCTTATTTGTTCCCCATTCGAACCTTTACTAAGTTGTCCTTTCAGACTACTTACTTTTAAGATAATTTTTCTAGTGGCAATAACGTCTGCTAGACAAGTTAGTGAGTTGCAGGCCCTAAGTGTAAGCCCCCTTTCATTGCTTTCTATGCGGATAAGTTGGTTTTGAGAACCCGGGCTGCTTTCCTGTCAAACGTCGTTAAACCATTTTACTAAGGCCGGTCCATCACACTTCCTACTTTACATCCTCCTCCACATCCATCTAAAGAGGAGGAAAGGCTTCATCGATTGGACCCCAAAAGGGATGTTCGCTTTTATTTGGACAGAACTCGTGATCGCCAGCTTGATGATCAGCTGCTTGTTGGATCTGTGGGCAAGATGAGAGGAAAAGCAGTGCATAAAAGGACTTTATCACGCTATATCATCTTTTGCATTAAGATCTGCTACGCCATGGCTCACAAAGAACCTTCAGAAGGTATTAGAGTTCATTCCACTAGAGCTAAGTCTTCTACTTCTGCTTTAGCTAGATGTGTCCCTGTAGTTGACATCTTTAAAGCAACAACTTGGGCCTCACCCCCCCCCCCCACATACACACACACACACTTTTGCAAAGCACTATTGCTTAGACTCCGAAGTGAGGCGAGACGGTCACTTTGCTCTTAACGTTTGGCAAGATTATTTGGTATAGACAGGCACTCACCTCCGAGTGCGGGACTGGTTGGGGATTCTTTTCAAAAGATGAGGAATCTGCAGGTAGATGCATCCATCAGAAGAACAAGTTACTAACATTTGGTAATGCTTTTTCTGATGAATACAGTATCTACCTATGGATTCCTCACTGACCCACCCGCCTCCCCATTGATTGTCTGCATATACCAAAAAGAAATCTATTTGTATATTATGACATCATATATATATATATATATATATATATATATATATGTGTGTACATATATATAAATCTTTGATGCAAACTTTAGAATGTTATTGCATTTGTGATGTTGGTTTAACCCGTTTGCCTCAAAGGCATGAAAAAAATGGGTGAAACAAGGTCCTCTTATGGCTCCAATGACATCATGCGGAGCCCCGTGTGGAGCCATAGACATAGTGACATCCTCATCAATGTGAGGGAGCTGACAAGAAAGGTTTCCGTGGAATGCTGGCACACTGGGAGATTCAAAAGGTGAGGAATCCGCAGGTAGATGCTGTATGCACCAGAAAATGCATTACCGAAGGTAAGTAACTTGTTCTTTGCCATATATTTCCCCTTTTCTTACTTTAAAAAGAAGCAAAAAGAGTTTGTGAAGGATGTTAATAAAAGGTCACTTTTTAATTTCTTCAGATGACTTTCAAAGACTTCAGCCGTTTTTCTTCAAAATTTAAAGTAATGTAATATAATTGGCAGTATAGCCTGTTTTAAGGCCTTAAAAACTTAACATTTTTGTCAAAATATGCCTCCTGATCTTTCTGAAGTTAATGTGACTGAAAGATGTGCTCCGGGATCCCCACACGTGGGTGCGACTATTCAGTGCTTATGATTCAGATGGAGAGTCCTTTGAGAGAGAACTAGGATTACAGGTAAGAAACCATTCCTTATTTACTTCATTTGGCTCAGTCAAACCTGCAATTCGCTTACATTAAAGTTCATCTTACCACTACTACAGCGTACGGGAAGGGACCAAATCAAAGATCCTTCTTTACTAGAAGTCATAAAGAACTTTCTGAAAGGATTAAAAAAAACAATTCTTCCAATTAGACATCCACCAGCACGTTTGGAGTTGAATCTGGTTTCATCCAAATGAACAGCTCCTCAGTTTGAGCCCATACATAAGGCCTTATTGCAGCACCTTTCATGGAAGGTAGTTTTTTTTAATGGCAATTACTTCAGCGAGGAGAGTTTGTGAGCTCCAAGCTCTTTCCTCTGTACAACCATACACAGTATTTCATAGTAATAGGGTAGAGGTGAAAAACCACTCCTTCTTTGTTACCTAAAGTTGTCTCAGAATTTCATATCAATCAGACCATTTCACTTCCAGTATTTTTTTATGCAATACTTCCTGTCCAACAGAAAGGACTCTTCATTCCTTAGATTATAGTTCTTACATTTTAATTAAAACGGAACTAAGGATATCTGTGAAACACACCTGTTTGTTTATTAACTACTTCCCTCTCAGAACTGGTATGGTTTCTTCAAAACAAACTATAGCAAGGTGGTAAGTCTAATGCATTACTCTTTGCTATCAATTGGCTATCTGGAAAACCTAGAACTCACTCTACAAGTAGCAAAGCAGCATCTGCTGCCTGGTTAAGGAATGTATGTTTACTGAAATCTGTAAGACAGCAACCTCGAGATCAGTACATTCTTTTTCCAAGCATTATTTCTTAGGTGAGGATTCAAGAACTGACACTTTAATAGGTCAGATGACATTAATGAATATATTTAGCTAAAAAAGCTTTAAGATGAAATGTCTCTTGTTACATTAACTGATTTGTTTTTCTGCTTATAGTTTTTTTTTCTTATTGACAAGCTCAGGTTTGGGGATATGCCTGCTGCTCTGTTCTCTGTTTATGACTATCATTGAGGATCCTACGATACAGAAAGAAATGTTACTTACTTGTAATCCTAGTTCTGCATCGTAAGAATCCTCACTGAAGTCATAAACAACCCTCCCTCCTCCCCGGTTGTCAGTACAACTTTTAGCATTTTCAGTTATCACATATTGCTTGTCGCTATTCAAAAAGAACTGGCGCTGTGAGGCCAAATTCCAGTATAGTGCATGCTGAGAAGGGGAAGTGATTGGCTTCTTAAAGAAACAGTGTAGTTTTCTCTGCAGGTCCTGCACTTATGACCGGAGAGTCACCTTTTTCTTCATGTTTTTCTCTCTCTGAATGTAGGTTACAGGTTGTTTTGGATAGTGTATCACATTGCCTTTAGTTAGGTGCCACAGTGTGGACTTATTCCATTAAAGAACAACTGTTTTCTACTCAAGAAAAATGTAGAAAATGTAGGTAACGATTACCTGTCTTGCTGTAGGTGTCACCAGACCGTGGACATTGAGGTGTTCAGCTCCAACCACAGATTGACTCTGATACTTAGGAGAAAGACTTTCGGGAACCCTGCATATGGGCATTACTATTCTACTTTTATGACTTCAGTGAGGATTCATTCAGTGCAGAACTAATGTTGCCACCTTTCCCAGAAAGAATACCTGCCCATCTGTTCACGTTTTAAAAATTTTGCAAAGCTCTGGTCCTGATTCTTAGGTAGTTCTTTATATTCATTTTTAACTTCCACTTTGTCTTTTTTTACTTTAATTATCAGCCAGGGGTCATTAGGGCAGATGCAGAACATATTTCAAAGTGTTTTCTTTTTAACATTCACTGTTTAAAGTATGTACTAATAAGGGGAAAAATACCGACTTTAGGTGATTTTTCTAATAAAACAGGGACATTAAAATATCGGTCATCCACAATCTGCAATGTCCACTCGGATCAGACTAGTGCAACTAGAATACCTCCATAGGGTTTACTTTACTAGACACAGATTATGGAATATGGGTATGATAGCCTCCCCTTACTGTCTCTGATGCCTGCCGGCGATTTGCTTCATACCACTTGGAGCTGCCCCAGAATAGTCCCATTCTGAAGACAGGCGCTTTCTTGCTGGGATGGCACATACTATTTGACCTCAAGCTAAACCTTCTACACATAAGTTCGACCACTGGTGGGAACAGTCAAAAATTAACGCCATTTTTGGGACTCACAGTAGCTAAGTGGGATATTACCCGTCATTGGAAAACAAAGATCCATCCTCGGTTGAGGGGTGGAAAAGGAGAATGGATTTTTGTATGAGTATGGAGAAGTGGTATATGAAGCTTTGGGTTGCTGCAGGAAATATATTAAAATATGGGGATTTTGGGTGGGTACAGAGGTAACACCGGCACTGCTGGGATGGATTGGGCTGAAACTCTCAATGCAGAGATACGCACATATGAGGGATAGCTGCATTGGGCTCCATCCGAATGCCTGGTGGTTCTACACTACCTGGAAAACATATACTGGGAGAGAATGGCATGGGGTTAAACGGGGAGTGGATAGTGTCTGATGAAAGGCACCTTTGTTCCTATGTTTTTCGTTCTTTCTGTTCATATTGACTTTAGAATCAATTTGTGTATGCTTCCAATAATGAAAAACTCAAAATGTGTTATAAAAAAATACTGTTCACCCCGGTAAAAAAAAACGGCCAGGTGGCAACCCTATGCAGAACTAGGATTACAAGTAATTAATATTTCCTTTTCACCAAAGTGATGGTGGTTGTGGCAGGAAATCTCCAAGACATTCATGTTTACCCTTACAGGGCAGGTTGCCTGAAGAGACAGTCTGTAATGTGTATTGCGCAAATAACGATTTTGCATTAGTTGTTTTTTATTGGGATGGTGCTCCAAACTATTTTGGAAATAGTACCACAATTTCCATCCTCCTCCGACTCAATTGGAGTGAGTAAACTGTAGTTCGCACATGATCAGGCACCTTGTCTCACACACTTTTCAAAAGGTTTGGGTCAATAATAAGATACTGGGCCTATGGCTCTGTGCATGTTCCAATACCATAAGATCCTGCACATGTGGCATGTGAAGTGTACAGACTGTGAAGACAATACAGTGTTATTTTCTGCAGTGACACTACTAAAATGGTGGAATCTAATGGACATGCAGTTCTTAGGAGGGAACCATTCCGTAAGCCTTCCATCCAGTGTACAATTGTGGCAGACCCCTTTGTTGAGATGGTGGCTCACCTGGAACACAACTTCATTGACGGTCTCTTGAGATATTTTCATACATCTCTCTTGAAACTATGGGCACTTTACTTACTACGCAGCATTTTTCCCATTGTTTGACATGATTATGACTTTGGCACTAGGCCATTTACAAGACAAATTGTTGATTTCCAACTACCACTGTGTATCACCAGCTCCCCTAGTGGAGGCTGTAAATATAAGAAAACACTCATTCAACCTACTTCTTGCTGTAAGTGATGGGTAGGAACACCACCAGTAATGCTCTGTAGGAAAGTAGGATCTGCTTTCATGGTTACCCCCCACATTTTGCTGGTGTCAGTATGATCTGAAAGAGACACGTTAGTGACAGATTCCTTACCTTAGAATATCCCCAGGCGTCAGGCTGGATCCGGAAAGTTTTTGCGTAGCAGTAACCTTGCGCGTCGGTAGGCGGCGTCGTGCGGCTCCGTCGTCGGCGTCGTGATCGCCGGGATGACGTCGCGGGCAGTACTTAGACGCCGCCCCTGCGCGCTGACGTCAGTTCTTCTTTTTCCGCGCCAGCAAGCGCAGATCCGGGAAGAGCAGTGCCCTAGTCATTTTTTGACTAACTTTTTTGGTGAATTTTTTCACTGTTTCTTTTCGTATCGACTCCAAGGTGTCGTTAGGGATGCCCTGCTTTAAGCGTTGCGACGCCTGTGCTCGGATGATGTCCATCACAGACCCGCATCTGGAGTGTCTCTTCTGTCTCGGGCGAGACCACGACACGAAGTCGTGTTCCGACTGCCGGTCCCTAAACCCGAAAGCTTTGCGAGAGCGGTCTCGAAAGCTCCTCGAGGCCCGGCAGTCGGCTCCGCGCCGCACCAAGCCCCGGTCGCGTGAGAGGTCGAGGTGTCGGTCGCGGAGTCCTCGCCGGTCGTCGGAATCCAAGTCTTCGTCGTCCGGTAAGTCTAAACACAAGAAGTCCAAGAAGCATCATCGCTCTAGGACTTCGCCTCGCCGGTCTCGCGACTCGGCTGAGGCCCCTCCCGGCACCGTCCCCGCCCCCGCGGCCCCGGACATGCCTGTGGAGTCGCCCCCGCAATACCCGTCCTTCCCGGGTTCGGGGGCGGATCCGGCCCAAATACAGAAATTCCTGTCGGCCATGGCCCGCCTCTTCGGGCCTCAAGGTCCCTCCGGTGCGCCTTTGGGCCCCGCGGGCCCTGATGGGGTTGCCCCGGCGTCGCCGACGACTCCGGTCCCGGCGTCGCTCGTGCCTCCAGCCTCGATCCCGGCTCCGGCTTCGGCCCCGGCCTCGATCCCGGCTCCGGTGGTACCGCAACCCCCATCGACGCCGGTCGACCTGACCATGCCTCCGCCGGCGCGATGTCTCCGGTGCCGTTCCTGACGCCGCCCGGGGCTCCGGGCGGCGTCGTCCCCCTGTACTCTCCGGCTCCGGACATGGAGCCGGACCGACATCGCTCGACGCCGGTTCCGGCGCCGATGAGACCTTGGGTCCCAAATGTCCCTCCTCCTCCTTATTTTGAACCGGAGGAGGACCAGGAGGACTGGGAGGGGTCTGAGGACCCTCTGGCACAACAGTGTCAGTATGATGAGGACTGGGCAGAGGAACTAGGGGATGCCAGTGGTCTAGATACTTCCCCTGACACTGGCATGCTGTCTCCTCCCGTGGCAACGGAGGAGGGAGCCAATTTTGCAACGGTGTTGCGTAGGGCAGCTGGAGCCTTACATCTCCGACTCCCTACTGTGGCGGTCAAGACTAATCTCTTGACAGAAGTGCTTCAGCCGGCAACCTCCTCCTTGGAGACTGTGCTGCCGTTTAACGATGCACTCACTGACGTTCTTTGGGCGCCTGGTCCAAGCCCAACACAGGGGCTCCTGTGGATAGGAACGTGTCCCGACGCCATCGCCCAGCTCCGGGCGACCCCTTGTTTCTCTCTGTCCACCCCACTCCTGAGAGCTTGGTTGTCCAAGCCTCGGCTTCCCAAACCGCCTTCCCTACCGCCCCTCCGGATAGGGAATCCAAACGCCTGGATCAATTTGGGAAGAAGGGTTTTTCTTCCTCCAGTGCTGGCTTGCGGTCCATCAACACCGCTTGTCTTTTGGGCCGATATACCCACTCCCTGTGGGATTCGGTGGCGACTGTTTTGCCCCAGTGTTCTGAGGAGGTCCAGACACTGCTTACCCGCGCCATTGCGGAAGGAAGGGATGCGGCCAAATACACCATACGTTGTGGCCTTGATACCGCCGACTCGCTGGGCAGATCTATTGCAACGACGGTGGCGCTGCGTCGCCACGCCTGGCTGAGAACCACTGGTTTCTTGGGTGATGTCCAGAATACACTCATGGACATGCCCTTTGATGGAGTCGGTCTTTTGGTTCCAAAGCAGACCATGCGTTGGAGCGTTTTAAGGACTCACGGGCTACTGCCAAGTCCCTGGGCCTTTCTACTGCACGCCCTCCGCTAACCTCTGCTTTTCGCCCCTATCGTGGCAACGGAAGGGGTGCCCAGTCACGTCAGCGGCCCAGCCACCGGCCCGCACAGCAGGCGTCTTCGCGTGGCCGAGGACGTGGATACCGCCGTGGCGGTTCGGGCAACCACCGTGCGGGTCAGGCCACACACCCCGCCCCGTCCGCGGCCTCCAAGCCCTCCTAGTCCCTCCTTTCAGGTGCACAGCACGCCAGTTGGGGGCAGGGTCCGCCATCACCTTCACCACTGGCGTGCCATCACCTCGGACAAGTGGGTCTTGGACATTGTCCGAAGGGGCTACTCCCTCCCCTTCGAGACCACCCCCAGCCATGCCACCTCAATTCCACCGCATGTCAGGGGATCACTTGGTGCTTCTGCAGAAGGAAGTCACGGCCCTCTTGGCCAAGAGGGCTATCGAGCATGTTCCGACCCCAGAAGTAGGGCGTGGTTGCTACTCCCACTACTTTCTGGTGCCCAAAAGGACAAGGAGGACATGCGTCCTATCATGGACCTCCGGAACGTCAATCGCTTCCTCCGGAAGGAGAAGTTCAAGATGCTCACCCTAGCTCAGGTCTTGACTGCCTCGACCCTGGAGACTGGTTGGTAGCGTTGGACTTGCAGGACGCCTATTTCCACATCCCCGTCCTGCCGGCCAACCGGCGTTACCTTCCGGTTCACGGTAGGCCTCGAGCATTTTCAGTTCACTGTGCTCCCTTTGGCCTTACCAGTGCCCCTCGGGTGTTCACGAAAGTGATGGCGGTGGTCGCAGCACATATGCGCCGGGCAGGGGTTTCAGTCTTCCCCTACCTCGACGACTGGCTGCTGAAGGCGGGCTCGTCCCAGGCAGTCGTCTCCCACCTCCAGACTACGGCCGAACTCCTGCACTCGCTGGGGTTCTCCATCAATGTGCCGAAGTCGCATCTGATTCCTTCTCCACAGCTCCTTTTCATCGGAGCAGTTCTGGACACGACGCAGTTTCGGGCCTATCCTCCCGAACGGCGAGTCCGGGATATTCAGGCTATGATTCCGATCTTTCAGCCTTTATCCTGGGTTTCGGTACGGATGACCCTGAGGCTGCTGGGCCTCATGGCCTCCTGCATCCTGCTGGTCAATCATGCCAGATGGCATATGCGGGCCCTGCAGTGGGACCTGAAGTTCCAGTGGGCGCAGCACCAGGGCAACCTGTCCAGATCTCGGAGGGGACTGCAAAACAGTTGCAGTGGTGGCTCTCGAACCGGCAATGGGTCATGGGCAGATCCCTCTCCCTTCCCCAGCCAGAGCACACAGTTGTGACGGACGGGTCCCTTCTGGGATGGGGCGGTCACATGGGAGAGGCGGAGATCAGAGGCCTCTGGTCTCCGGCGGAGTCCCGGCTCCATATCAACCTTCTGGAGCTCCGGGCGATCCGACTTGCACTCAAGGCATTCCTTCCCTCTGTCAAAGGGAAGGTAGTGCAGGTGTTCACAGACAACACCACCGCCATGTGGTACTGCAACAAACAGGGCGGGGTGGGGTCGTGGACCCTCTGTCAGGAGGCTCTGCGCCTCTGGACATGGCTGGAACATCAGGGCATGTTCCTGATGGTTCAACACCTGGCAGGTTCCCTGAACGCCAGGGCGGACGAACTCAGCCGCAGGTGCATGATGGATCACGAATGGCGTCTTCACTCGGAAGTGGCGCAAGGACTCTTTCTACAATGGGGAGTGCCTTGGTTAGATCTATTCGCCACCGAAGAGAACGCGCAATGTCATCAGTTCTGCGCGTTGGAATTTCCAAGGTGGCACTCGCTCGGCGACGCTTTTCGTCGCGAGTGGAGTTGCGGTCTGTTGTACGCCTTTCCGCCTATACCACTTCTACCCAGAGTGTTGAAGAAGATTCGGCACGACCGGGGCCAAGTCATCCTTGTGGCTCCGGACTGGGCTCGAAGAGTTTGGTATCCCGCGCTACTCAGTATGAGCGTAGATCCCCCGATCCGTCTGCCTCTTCGGGAGGATCTTCTGTCGCAGCAGCAGGGGACGGTCCTCCACTCGAACCTGTCCAGTCTACACCTGCTTGCGTGGAGATTGAGCGGCGGCAGTTGATTCCTTTCGACTTGCCTCCCGAAGTTTGTGATGTGATTCTGGCAGCCAGGCGTCCCTCCACTAAGGTGGTATACGCCTGCAGGTGGAACAAATTTGTGGCATGGTGCACAGAAAGGCTGTGAACCCCCTTTCTGCCCCTCTTTCTGAGGTCCTTCTGTTCCTTCTTTCTCTGGCCCAACAGGGTTCTGCCCTGGGTACCATCAAGGGTTATCTCTGTGCTATCTCGGCCTTCCTCAGGCTCCCTGATCAGCCCTCCCTTTTCAAGTCCCCTGTTGTTAACAGGTTCTTAAAAGGCATTACACACCTCTTCCCTCCTGTTCCGTTTGTGATGCCTCAGTGGGACTTGAACTTGGTTCTTACCTTTTTAATGTGCGCTCCCTTTGAGCCTCTACATAACTGTCCTCTTCGTCTTCTGACTCTGAAGACAGCCTTTCTGGTGGCCATCACCTCCGCTCGGCGGGTGAGTGAGCTCCAGGCTCTATCATGCAAACCTCTCTTTCTGTCTGTCCATCCAGACAAGGTTGTTCTTAGGGACGCGTCCGTCCTTCTTGCCAAAGGTGGTTACTGCCTTCCACATTGGGCAGACCATCACTTTGCCCACCTTCTTTCCGCCTCCGCATCCTTCCAGAGAGGAAGAGAGGCTCCACCGTCTGGACCCAAAACGTGCGCTCTCTTTCTATATCGACCGCACAAAACACTTCCGGGTGGATGACCAGCTCTTTGTTGGCTACGTGGGCGCCAAAAAGGTCGGGCGGTGCACAAACGAACCATCTCCCGCTGGGTTACCTTGTGCATCAAGGCCTGCTATTCTTTGGCTAAGAAGGAGCCTCCTGTTGGGCTGCGTGCCCATTCCACCAGGGCAACGGCTGCTACCACGGCTTTGGGCCGCGGTGTTCCGCTGCAGGTTATCTGTCAGGCAGCTACGTGGGCCTCGCTGCACACGTTTACAAAGCATTACTGCCTTGACAGTCAGGTCCGGAGGGACGGCTTCTTTGGCCGTTCTGTCCTCCGGGACTTCCTTGTCTGATCTTTGTTCGCAGACCCACCACCGGGGTTGGTATTGCTGGGGTATCTATTCTAAGGTAAGGAATCTGTCACTAACGTGTCTCTTTCAGATGCACAAGTTACTAACTTGTGTAACGATATATCTGTAAGAGACAGTAGTTAGTGACAGATTCCTCACCGCCCCACCCATCCTCCCCGTTCTGCGAACTGATTTCTAGGGTTAAGGACATCCCTTTCAGGGCCCTAGTATTTTTCAGACACCTATGTCAGCTTCTTGCATGGCTCTGCGTTCCTGGCGCGGAAAGTCGTGTACAGAACTGACGTCAGCGCGCAGGGGCGGCGTCTAAGTACTGCCCGCGACGTCATACCGGCGATCACAACGCCGACGACGGACGCGGAGCCGCACGATGCCGCCTACCGACGCGCAAGGGTACTGCTACGCAAAAACTTTCCGGATCCAGCCTGACGCCTGGGGATATTCTAAGGTAAGGAATCTGTCACTAACTACTGTCTCTTACAGATATATCGTTACACAAGTTAGTAACTTGTTCTTTTTGACTAGTCTGACTGGAATCCTTCTAATCTGGACCCCAGTCCCTGTGCTTATACCCTAAATTTGACCATGGTAAGTACTGTTGTACTTCCACAATTGGCTACTGGTGTACCATTGTAAGTCCCTAGTATATGGTACCCAGGGCATAGGTACTCCAGGGGTCTCCCATGGGCTGCAGCATGCATTGTGCCACCCATGAGAGACCACTCAAACTGTGACTACAGTCCTGCCATTGCAGCCTGTGTGAGCTGGTGCTTGCATCTCTCACGACAGATATAGGTCTCCTTATATCTGAGGTCACTACATTTAAAACCTATGCGTCATCCCTATGGCAAGCCTTTCAGTCCTGAAGACAGGGTGCTTGGTTACAAGTGTGAGGGGGGCCCCTGCATGTGCAGGACACCCCCTACAAACCCTGGAGTTGATTCTCCAGGCTTTGTAAGTGCAGTCAGCCATTTTAATACATAAAGTGGACATCAGTCATTACGAGATGTCTAATTATATAGTGACTGCACCGAACCCGGTCATGTTTGTTACCATTCCCAAGGTCCATCGGGTTAGATCTGGAGGTAGATCTTTCACGTATTTGGGTGCCCAAGCCTGGAATCAACTCCCATTGGCACTTCGGGCCACTGTGGAATTGTCCTCTTTCAGGAAGCAACTAAAAACCTGGCTATTCTGCAACTGAAGTATTCGTTGCTGTTAGGTGTGAAGATGCCCTGTCAGTGCCGGGACACTCTGGAGTAGCTGTGCGCTTTACAAGGGCTGTTTCAATTCAATTCTAACATGTTGGAATCATACCCCATAACTGATTCCAGTGTTGGAAGTATGATCCCATGTAGTGGGGGGCTCCCTTAAGGTACACCACTGTACTCCCGGTTACAGCCTTTCAGGGTCTGACAGCAAGCTAGTGCTGCTGCTGACCACACATGAGATTCTGCCCTCCTGCTGCTGAGCCAAGTTCGAGCAGGGGAAGATAGAACAATAGGTTTCCTGTTGCAGGGAGGTGTGAGCACCTCCCAGACCGGAATTAGTGTATTGGGCTGGGTTTGAGGCGCTTGTCAGTGCTACCAGACTGCTTTGAAGGCACATTTGGTGCCCTCCTTGCATACTCCAGTTTGAACCAGTTTAGGAAAGCCCTTGGCTCTGCTCTGGTGCGAAACTGGGCAAAGGACATGGGAGTAATCCCCCCTCTGTCCAGCCCCTCCTCTGGGAGAGACCCTTGAGTTGTTCCAACTCTTCCCTTAGGGTACTTGAGGACTTACCTGTGGGTGGGTTCTCATATTCGTCATGGGACAGGATTCAAGCCTGAAACCTCATCACTCTTCGACCGTCTGGACACTTGGACTTCGCCTGAAACCGAGACTGCATCAAGGAAGCCTCCTGTTGCTCCTGGTCTCGCTCTTCTGCAAGTCTTCTTCGTCATCTGTGTCTGTGCTTCATCCAGGATCTTTGACAGACCTGTGGGCATCAAGGACACCCGAAGTAATCTCCCATGGGGTGAAGGAGTCACTTCTCTGCATCTGCAGGCACTGCAACGAAGCTGACCAGTCTGCTGCTCCTGACTTCCGACAGACTTCGAAAAGGTGAGCAACACAGGTGGTGGTTCTGCAAATCCCTCGAGGCCTGACCTGTCCTCTCTGCAATTTTGAGGCCAGTATCACTCACCGATTCGACTTGCCGTTGCCAAGGCTTGTTGGCTCTACACTCCAGAGATCCTCGGGCTACAAGAAGCTCCAGCCTCCAGCATGTGTTCCTGACAAGTACAGCATCCTCACCGCATCCTCTGCACCATGGGCCTTCTTTCTTGGTGAGCTGCTTGAGGTCCTCTTGCGACTCCTGTGCCCTTCAGCCTGTGGGTCCTCTTGAGGGTGGTCTTCTGCTCCAGAGGACTCCCCTGGTTGCTCAGGGCCTGCTCGGACTCTCCTGCTTGTGGTGAGTCCCTTGGACCTTGCTGGTCCCAACGTTGCTCCTCTTCGCTTTTCACCCCAGTTGTAGCTTATAAGGCTTGTTGGTGCTCCCCCCAGACACCGACCCCCCTGGTTCTCGACTTCTCATTTTCTAACGTGGGACAGCTCCTGGTCTTCCTCACTGTCGCCTGGTCCTTGCAGCTGCAGCAACAAGGTCACCGTTAACACTTCTGAAACATCCGACATTGGTGGGCATTGCTCTTCTGTGCCTCCAGGTCACCTTCGAGTGGCATAGACTCTGTTCCCTCTGCTTACAGGTTCTTCACTTCAGGAATCCACCGGACTCTTGCACAGTCTTCTCCAGCGGCATCTTTCCTGAAGTCCTCCATTATGGTCTACAGTGGTTTCTGACGTTACTGCGGCCGTTTGCACCTGGCTTCCCTGGTGTAGGTATCCTGGTTCCTGCGGTATCCATGGGTGGGGTAACTCTCCAACATTCTGTCTTCCACTGGATTTCTTCAGGGTCTACTGGGAAGGGTCCTTCTTCAAAACTGCAACTGCAACTTCCCCGTTGACTTCTCTTGGACACGCAGCTGTGTTTTCACTCTGCACACAATCTCCGTGGGGTTCCTGGATACTTACCTTAGGTGGTTCCTTGTGTCCCCAGCTCCTCTGAGTCTCCTGGTCCAAGTCCTGAATTCGGTCGCAGTTCGCAATCCACTTTCTTAATATATCGTTTGGTCTCCCCCGGGAGGCCACTGTATTTTATTCTACTTACATTATTGCAATTGAAGTATTATTGTGTATTTGTGTTTATATCTCCGGGTAGGAGATATACCAATGTGTTAGTGAGTGTTGTGTACTAAACAAAAAATGTATATATACACTGTGTGGCTTTTTTTCGTGTAACCTACACTACATGATTAACCTGGTAAAAACAAGCTGCTTTACACTCCTTCAAGATAAGCCTGAAGGCTGCTCTCCACAGCTACCACTTTAAGAGCATTCTATGGTTATCAAATACCACTAAAATCTCCATAAGGGTTGTCTGGATTAGTGCAAGGTGCATTACTTAAATAAGTGTGCACCATATACTAAGCCAGATTTCTACACTCCCAACACATTTTTCCGAACTTTGGAGTGGGGTGAGCAAGAAATGTGCTTTGCTCAGTGGAGTTTCCGTCAGTCGCTGGAAGACTTCTTTGGAATTGACTTGACAGTTCATATGCTTTAAACCGTTTCTTCTATTTTTCCCATTTCTGGAATGATTTGGAAAATCGGAAAGCATGCAACTAGTGTGATCCTCGTTACACTAGATTGGGCAGGGACTTTGTAGTTCCCAGAAATTCATTAGGTCAGCTAGCATTCTTCTTGCCCTTTGCTTGCTGGGGACAATCTATTGTACCAGCATTGTAGATCAGATTTGCACACAGAACTAGGGGTTGGAGTTATGCATGCACAGAAATTAAGCAGAGAGCTCTAGATCCCTGTTCTAAATGGTCTCACCCAACATTGCATCAGTTATGCAGTTTGACAACTTGTTAGCATGAAGCAGTATTCCTGTAGGTAAATATAAGGAATAACAGACTTCCAGTTATGCCTTTCTATAATCACATGATCATGGCCTAATGTTGTGCTGCTGTTAATGAGGAAATTTCTCCAGAACTCCTGTCCATCATCACCTTATGTAGTACCTGCTTGGGACCCGGACTTGACGTTTTTGATGGAGTATCCATTCAAGCCTGTGCATTCATCCTCTATGGGACACCTACAAATTGAAAATTTCTGATGGATACTTCTACCTGCAGAATCCTCACTTGTAAAGCAACCCAGGTGTTAGACTGGATCCGGAAACTTCAAAGCAAAGAGGTCACCGTTAGAGGGCGATGGACTCATTCGGCATCGGAAGTGATGTTAGGCGAGGCCATAAAGCACCCTCCCCCACGCACCGACGTAAGTTCGCTTTTTTCAGCGCTTTCGACGTGGATCCAAGCTTTCATTCTCGGAGGTAATTTTTCCACACACACACATTTTTTAGATTGCAATACCATGTTTCTCCCCTTTCACCCCCACCCAAAAAATCTGGTTTTAAACCACATCAAGAGTGTGAGAGCCACATGTCCATCAAGGGCCTCCTTGTTGCCTGTTTAGAGTGTCTTGGGTCCTGCTCCTCTTGCCTCTCCAGGCACCTGAAGGCCATCAAGGAGAGAGAGTCCATGCTCTTCATGGCCAGGGTGTAGGATGAGTATCAATGTCGGAGGCATTCTCAACATAATTCTTGTCCTACATCATCTTCTTTTGGCAAGAAAAAGAGGAAGCATAAGTGGTAGTAGAAGAAGCGATCCAGAGGTAAGTCCCCTCGTCTCTGTCTCCCACAGGACCTTCTTCCTTGGATCCAGAACTTGTTGACCTGACACCAGGAGATCTTCTGTGCAGCCCTGCTCCTGCTATGGACACGGCTCCGGACAGGCCTCCTTTTTCAGAGCCTTCAGCGCCACCACATCCATCTCTCGAGCCTTCAGTGCTGGAGTTCCTGACACCAGGATCGGATCCACCAGCGTTCGTGAAAGAAGGTGTTGACGCCATCTGGCTCATCTTCGGACCCGGCAGCCTCAGCACGCATGCCGATGTTCCTTCCAGTTGACGCCATTCGGATCTGGGTCTTTTCCCTCATCGCTGTATTCTGTCACTCTGTTTCTCTGCACTGCAACCAATGGTGTGGAAGGCGCCACTTCTGACTCATCCGCCACCGCCTCCTCCAGATACGACCATCCGGCACTGCAGCACAATGCCATATCTAAGATCCTCTCTTGCAAAGAGGCCCAGCAACATTTGGAAAAGAGGCTTATAGCTCACATTTACACAAATTTTGGGAGTGGATTTGGGTCCTATAAGCTATGATCCTTGTGCTGGTCAGTACCAGGAACATCTTGAGTTTCAGTGCATCTCGTCGGCCAGTGGTTTGTATACCTCCCCTGAATTGGTCATTGAAATTCTATGGGTCCACCAACACAAGAGGTTGTCTTGCTGCACAAAGTAATGTTGAAAGCAGAAGAGGTTTTTTTTTGCAACTGCCAACTACTGACACAAAGACTAATATCCTCACTGAGGTTTTCCTGCCTTTTTTGTTTTTACCTCCTCCGAACCATTCCTCCCCTTCAATGAAGGCTTGCTTGAACCTGTCCTGGTGGCTTGGGAGAAGACCCCCCCTTCTACGCCTGCGGTCAGTTGGCATGTGGCCAACCATTATCGCCGTGCTCCTGGCAATCTGGCGTTCCTCCACACACACAATCTTGGTCATCCAAGATTCTTGTTTGAGACTCCAGTCTGTTGGTGCCTTCTCTACACACCATCTTGCTGGGAATCAAAACTCTTGGAGGACGAGAGCAAGAAGGCCTTTTCTGCAAGGAGTATGGTTCTCAAATCTATCAATGCCAATTGTCTTCTTACCCGTTACAACCATACATTGTGGGACATGGCCCATATGATTTTACTGCATATCCCCGCTGACATGAAGGATCATTTTCAAGTGCTTATCGCTGACCGACAGAATGCTTCCTGGCTTATCATAAAGTCTGGATTGGACAATGCAGACTCTGTTTCCCCAGTCATAGGTACCTCTGTCACTGTGCGACGTCATGTTTGGCTGAGGACATCAATGTTTCCTCTGATGTCCTGGACAGTCTGATGGACCTCCCCTTTGCTGGAATGCTTCAAGGCTTGAAAGTCGACACCGATCATAAGTCCTTCAGCTTCCTTCTACTAACAAGGAATATCAGCCTTTTTGTGGCTTTGGGAGAGGATCTGCTTCTCGTTAACTAAAGTACCAGCCGGAACTTCAGCAGCAGCCTAACCCTCTCATCTAGCAATATAGGGGATTACACAGAGGAAAGGGCTGTGGATCCACCATGCAACCCTCCTCCTTTCCTCCCCTGCACCACAAGGGAAGCAGGTCTAGTTTTCCTCCCTAACCCCATAGTGCGCCTGAGTAAGGGAGGGTGTCCCACTTTCTTCCAGCCTGGAAGGGCGTTGCCTTGGACCAGTGAGTTGACAGATAGGAGAAAGAGACTACACCCTTCCCTTTCTTCAGGTTCCGCCTCCCATCAAGCCCCCTTCCTTCACCTCCTAGCCCCCCCTCCGAACCATATCGCTATCCAAAACCCGGAGGTGGCAGCTTGCCTCCTCAAAGGAGCGGTGGAGTTAGTGCCAGAAAGGGAAAAGGGCCAAGGTTGTGTGCGTTATTTCCTGGTGCCCAAGACTGACGGCGGTCTGCGTCTCATTCTGGATCTCCGGAATCTAAACTTCTACCTCAGAAAGTTCAAGATCCTGACCGTATCTCAAGTTCTACTGGCATTCGAGCTTGGGGTCTGGATGGTGTCACTCGAGCTGCAGGATGCCTATTTCCACATCCTGATCCTGTGGTCGCATTGGAAGTACTTGAGATTTGTGGTGGGATCTACGCACTACATGGTTCTGCCCTATGACTTGACATCGACACCTAGAATCTTCAAAAAGGTGATGTCAGTGCTTGTGGCCTATCTCAGACGTCGGGTATCCCCATTTTCTGCTGCTTGGACGACTGGCTCCTCAAAGTCAGCTCGCCGGAAATGGTGTTGTGCCATCTGAAGTTGACAGCATTTCTGCTATTCGATCTGGGTTTTTCGATCAAGCCCAAGTCTCAACTGTGGCCCTCCCATTGGCTCCAGTTCATAGGGTTGGTACTGGACACCACCCTTATCTGGACCTGCTCTCCGTCATAGAGAATAAAGGACATTTAGGAGATGGTTCCATCTTTTTAACCAGACGCAAGAGTTGCAGTCTTGAGAGACCTGTGATGCCTAGGTCTGCTGGCTTCCTGTGTCCTCCTAGTAACACACACGTACATTGGCACATAAGATCCCTGCAGTGGTGCCTCTGCAAGCAGTGGTTCCAGTCCAGGGTAATCTGTCAGACGTCATTGTGATCATCTCCAGCGCTGTGGTGGAAATAGCTTGGTGGGGAACGAGGCAAACCAGACTCTCCGGATGGCCCTCACTTCTTCTCCAGCCATGACTATGTAGTGGTGGAAGCCTCCAGCTTAGGGTGGGGAGCTTATCTGGAGGTCAGGAGTCTCTGGTCTCCGGTGAAGCAACTGCTTCAGATCAACCTACTGAAACTGCGGCGATTCTATTGGTTCCCAAGGTCTGCCTCGGCTTCATCGTGGGTTGGTCCGTCCAGATCTTCACGGACAACAAAACTGCAATGTAGTATGTGAAAAAACTAGGGGGATTAGGGCCTCCTCTCCTTTGCCTGGAAGCATTGAGACCGTGGTCTTGGGCACACCGCCACCGGATCTGTCTCACTGCCAATCACCTGGCGGGCCGACATCGTAAGCTGGTGTTGCCTTGCTGATCACAAGTGATAATTTCTCCCAGAGGTAGTCCAGGAGATCTTCGCCCAGTGGGGCACTCCTGAGGTGGATTTATTTGCCTCCTCGGAAAAAGCTCAGTGCCAGCAGTTTTGCACCCTCCTGTATTTGTTATGGGCAGCTTTGGGGGACCCTTTTCAGTTAAGGTGGAACTTCAAGTTGTATTGTACGTTTCGCCCATACATTTGATTCCTCGAGTTGTCAGGAAGATTCGCCAAGACCACGCCCAAGTTATTCTCATTGCCCCAGATTGACTGAGAAGGGTTTGGTATGCGGACCTTTTGCTTTTCTCCACATGTGCCCCCCTTTTCCCTTCTACTCAGGCCTGACCTTCTCTACCAGTCAAGGAGAATGGCTCTGCACCCCCCTGCCCCTCTCAATATCCAAGACATGCTTGGATTGGAGTTTGAGCAGGGACACTTGGGCTCCTTTCACCTGCCACCGAAAGCGATAGACGTCACCTTGTCTGCGTGTCGTCCCTCCCCAAGTCTGCTTATTTTCGCAAATGGAGCAACTTTGTTTCATGGTGTGCGGACAGTGGTGTGGATCCGTAGGCCAAACGTTCTCTAGTGCTGCAATTTATACTCTCCCCTGCTCAGAGGGGAAGTGCCATTGGCACTGTAAATAATTATGTAGCCTCCTTGTCTGTTTTCCTCTATCTGGCAGATCAGCCATCCCTGTTTATTTCCTGTTGTCATGCATTTTCTCAAAGGCCTGACTAATCTTTTTTCCTCCCACTCCCTTTCTTGTTCCTCAATTGGACTTAAATCTGGTTCTTAGTTTTTTGATGGGGGCTCTGTTTGAGCCCCTTCATAGTTGCACCCTTTGCTTGTTGACACTACCTTCTTTCCAGACATTTTGGTGTTCCGAACCAGGGCTGCTTTCCTCCCTTTCCTCATTCCTTTCCATCTTGCCCAATCCATTACTCTTTTGACCTTTGCCCTCCACTTCATCCCACAAAAGAGGAGGAACAGTGGCAATGGTTGGATCCTAGCTGGATGCTTAACAACTACCTGCACTACACCAAGGAATTGTAGTCGGATGACCAGCTATTTGTCGGCTACTGTAGTGCCAAAAAGGGTAAGGCGATCCAGAAGAGGACTTGATCTTGGTGGATCATCTCTACGCCTTAGCCAAGAAGGAGCATCCTGAGGGGATGCGAGCCCATTACACCAGGGCTAAGTCTACCACTTCTGCACTTGCTCGAGGTGTCCTGACTACAGAGTTTGTAAGGTGGCTACATGGGCTTCCTTGCACACCTTTGCTAAGCATTGCTGCCTGGATGCAGAGATGACCACTCTGCAAAGTCAGTCTTGCAGGATTTTCCTGTCTAATCATTTATCAACTCTCCTCCTGGTAGGGTATTGTTGTGACACCTGTTCCACAGGTGAGGAATCTCTAGGTAGAAGTAAGTATCCACCAGAAGATAAAGTTACTTACCTGTGGTAACAATCTTTCTGGTGGATACTCTACCTGCAGATTCCTCACCTACTCGCCCACCTCCCCGCTTGATAATAAGATCCAATCTTGCAATATTTTGGTACTGTAATCCTTCATTGATGTCAGTCTGCCCTCTCACCTTGGAAAAAATGCAGGGAAACTGACATAGACATGGCGGGGCGAGCGCTTTATGGCCTCGGTGGTGTTGCCTAACGTCACTTCTGGCACTGACAGAGTGCAGCACCCTCTTTTGGCGACCTTGTTGCTTTTGAAGTTTCCGGATCCAGTCTGATGCCTGGGGTTGTTCTACAGGTGAGGAATTTGCAGATAGAGTATCCACCAAAAAGATAGTTACTGCAGGTAAGTAACTTTTTCATCCTCCCAGTAGCCATTGTTTTGGCTAGAAGTTGTAGGTGCAGAATTCCTCCCCTGGGTGTATGAACCTTTCTAGGACAGTGTTATGTTATGTTATGTTATTAGGGACTTATAAAGCGCACGGCTACTCGATAGAGTGTCCCGGCGCTGCAAATTCTGGGTGGGGCTAACCGTGAGCACTATCTTGCATAAGTCACACTATTGCTGAAAAAGCCAGGTCTTCAATGACTTTCTAAAAGGGAGAAGATCCTGCATCTGCCTGAGTGCCAGGGGGAGACTATTCCAGAGTCGTGCTGCTTGCACCTGGAAAGAGCGGCCCCCAATACGAGCATGGGAAGATTTAGGGATGTGAGCTAACTGAAGTGCAGCCGACCTCAGAGCACGACGCGGGGAATAGAATTGAAATCTCTTCCTGAGGTAGGGAGCCCCCATCCCATGAAGGGATTTAAATGTTAGAGCCATGGCTTTAAACATAATCCTCTTGCGGATCGGTAGCCAATGCATGGATTTCAAGTGGGCAGACATCCTAGTTCTGGGCCCTAGCATAAGAATAGCCCTTGCCGCAGCATTCTGAACCACCTGTAAGCGTGTCAGCATGTAGTCAGGGATTCCCAGGTAAAGGCTATTGACGTAGTCCAACCTGGATAGGACTAACGCCTGGACCACCGTTTGTCTATGTGTTAACGGCAAAAGGGGCAGGAACTGTCTAAGCATTTTAAGCACTCCAAAACATGAGCCCACCACGGCTTGTATTTGGGAGTTCATAGATAGATTATCCTCCATCCTGACTCCCAGATTTTTAACAGTCTTGACCGAGGTGCTCCTTATAATGAGGCCTTTTAGTAGTGTAAGAATTAATATCTCTCAAGATGACATACCTTCTTGCTTTTTTTTAACCTCACAATTGCTAAAGATGGAAGATCATCTTCACCACATAGATCCTAGATAGAACTTTGAGTTTCTGCAAGGGTTTTGGGTTGATGACCAATTCATTGTCAGATCTGCTAACCCAAAGATAAGTATGGCCTTCGGCAACAGTCTGTTTTGACAAGGGTCATCAAGTAGTTTTAAATGCTAATGAACATGGATTCCTGTGACGGTATTGAAACCTCGCCACAACAGTGAAGTCCGATACTTTGGCTCTGCTTATGGAGGTGCCATTCTCAATATTTTCAAGCAGCCACGTAGTCTTCTAAGCACACTTTTTTTGAAGCATTACTTCCTTGAGTCAAGATGCATGGAATAAGTTGCAGGGTGGTCTGTCTGTGTTTTCTGACCAACAGCTGACTGCATTACCCTCTGCCCGGTCGCCTTATGTAATGCTGCCTTGGGAGGGGTTCATAATGAAGAATCTGCAGGAAGTATCAGTTAGAACGATATGTTGGTGACATATGCAGCACTGACTCTTTCCTTAGATTGCATGCTTGAACTAGTCCCTTTTTATCAGCCTTTGAGTTTTAACTGGTCAGTGTTTGAACAGCAGTGTACATATACACTAAATTAATCTTGCTTTAGCCATGTATTATAGGCTGTCCACCTCATTATGGGACTGAAACTCCAATGAATGAAGTTGAGTGACTCTGACCTCAACTCCCCTCAGAGGCTCCACAGTTCAGATTTGCTCCCAGACGTCAGGTGTAAGGTAATTCTCTGGAGCTGTGTTCACAGAGCCTTTAATTTTACAAGCCCTTTTGTAGTCTATAAAACACAGGTGAACAGGCTGTTTGTATGACATTGCGTAATCACTTAACAGGGAGAGGGCGTGATGTTTGTTATAGACCCTCTTTGTTTGGTAAAGCCCGTCTAGTTTGGCGGTATATTATGATGTTCATCAGCCCAAAACTGCAGCTCCTCCAAAATAGTTCCTGCAAAGTATTTCGCTTCATTGTCAATTAATGCCACCAGGCGGCAATTCCCAGGCTTGTATTTGTCTTCTTCCCCCCCTCCCCCCCCCCCTTTGGATATTGGCGAGATCACTGAGCCATTCCATGAGGCAGGTGCTCTGCTGCTGGATAGAACAAACTTGAAGAAGGTATCTAACTTTCCTGCCCTATATGCTGGTTCTTCTTTAAAGATTGCTGGAGCAATCCCTTTAGGACCCGGGGCCCCTTCTTGTTGCCCTTTAGAAATTTGCGTCTGGATGTTCTGTGCGCTAGTTGTTAGCTTAGATTCAACTCGCCTTTCCAGATGATGGCCTATTTCACATTTTGCAGTATTTCCATAGGGTGTGAACTGCGCCAATTGATTCAAAGTTAATTCCTGTAATCCTGAGTGAGTGTGTGTGTGCTCCTTCTATTTATGTGAGTTGTACCCCTTGTGTTGAAATGCGAGGTTAGGAAGCTGGCCCAGGTAGCTTCTGAGATATTTGAACTTGGTGCCCGCGGTAGGGAGCTGTTGATGCTGTTTACTGTCTGCCAAAACTTTGCTGAATTTCTTCTTTTTGCATCACAGAGCAATTTTGCCCAAAAGGGTTTATTGCTGGTTTATAATATCTCCCATTTCTGCTTTTTAAAATCTTTTTAGCTTTCCTTAAGTCGCACCAGAGGTTTAAGTCACTTGGGGCTTTCCTCAGTTGTCTCCATAGTTGGTTTACTCACTCTATTTCCCTGATGTGATGATTTCTCCTCAGGGTGCTGTGGGTGAAATCATTAACTCTGGGGCCTTTATGACAAGTAGCTACTGTTGTTGCAAAAAGGGCATCGTATCATCCAAGGTATGGAATAATTCCTTTGTGCCTTGAATGAGAGTTTGCAAGGAGGTGGGCATCCATTTATTTCTCTTGCTGTTAATTATATAAGTTCCAGTCTCTGGGTCGATTGACGGCTCATGTTCTAATGGAGTGATTGATAAGGCTATCTCCTGTGGACAATGGTCGCTATTGATCTACTCTCCCAGAACAAACAAGGTTACATATTGCATTAAGAATACATTCATTAAGGTGTAATCAATCCGGGATGCCCAAGTTGTGGAGTATTATGAGCGTCCTGGGGGTTGGTCGCCAGCAAAACAACAATTTACAACCAGTTGAACAAGTTGATGTTGAGCCGGGACTCCGCCGGAGACCAGAGACCTCTGATCTCCACCTCTCCCAGATGGTGGCACCAGCCCAGAAGTGACGCATCTGTCACCACTGTGAGATCCTAGTGGAGAAGGGTCTGCCACCGGCCCAATCGCGGTTCATCAGCTACCATTGCAGGTCTTCTGCAGTGTCCTCTGATATCTGGACCAGGTCGGAGAGATTTCCCTGATGCACCCACTGAGACTTCAGGTCCCACTGCAGAGCTCGCATATACCAACAGGCATGCTTTATCAGCAGGATGCAGGAGGCCAAGAGGCCCAACAGCCTTAAAGTCAGTCTCATCGAAATGCAGGATAGAGGCTGAAACATCATTGTCATAGCCTGAATATCCTAGACTTGCTGCTTCAGAGGATAGGCCAGAAACTGCACTGTGTCCAGTATGACGCTAATGAAAGGGAGCGTCTAGTGGAAGTCAGATGTGACTTTGGCATGTTGATGGAAAACCCAAGCGAATGCAGGAGGTCTGCTGTAGTCTGGAGGTGGGAGATGACTGCCTGTGACAAGCCTGCCTTCAACAGCCAGTCGGCAAATTAGGGGAAGACTAGAACCCCTCACCTCCACAGATGTGCTGCAACCACCGCCATCCCTTTTGTGAACACCCAAGTTGCGCTGGTGAGGCCAAAAGGGAGCACAGCGAACTGAAAGTGCTTGTTGACATCAACCGTAGGTAACGTCTGTGGGCAGGCAGGACGGGGATATGAAAATAAGCATCCTGCAAATCCAGTGCTACCAGCCAGTATCCGGTATCCAGAGCAGACGAAACCCGAGCCTATGTGAGCATTTTTAACTCATCTTTCTGGAGGAAGTAATTGAGAGTGTGCAAGTCTAAGATGGGACATACGCCTCCGTCCTTCTTCTGTACCAGAAAGTAGCGAGAATACCAACCACCCCCTCTCACTGATAAAGGCACCCTCTCAATGACCCCCTTGGCCAAGAGGGTCTGCACTTCTTGGCAGAGTAAAGCAAGAGGGTCCTCCGTCAGCCATTCCTGCGTTGGCAAGGGTTGGGGGCGGTGTCAACAAATGGTAGGGCGTACCCTTCTGGCACTATCTGGCGCATCCACCGATCGGAGGTGATGCTAGACCATTGGGACAGGTGATGTTGGTGCTGATGCGTGTGCTTGTTGTAGGGCACGCTAAAAAAGCTTTGAGTCTGCGGCATGCGGATGGGCGGGGGAACTGGGCAGCTCGCTGGGCATGGTTCCCGCGTCCTCTTTGGGCTTCACAGCCCCGTCCTTAAAAGGGCTGGGACGGCTGGTATACTGGTTAGGGCTGGTACTGTTGATGCCCAAAATTGCCCCTTCCTTGTTGGGAACGAAAGGTCTGGTGTTGCAGCTGGATAGATAGAGCAAAACCCAGAGATCAGGTGGTGACTCTGCTTTTGCAAAAGTGCTCTAGTACTGCATCGGCTTCTTGCCGACAGGTGGGACCCTTCGGGCATGTTAATCAATGCAGACTGAACATTGCCCTCACCCCACCTCCCCAGAAACCCCGTGGATCGTAACCAAGCATGGTGGCGAAGAGCCACTGCAGAGGCCATGGCCCTACCAAGGAAGTCTGTGGTGTCCAGTTCACACTGTATGGCGAAATTAGCTGCATCCCTGCCATCTAGTAAATCCTGGTTGAGGATGGCACTGACCTCCTGAGGAAGTATGGGAAGCAACTGCGCAACCGTATCCTACAATGCATAGGAACAGATGTCCAAGAGGCATGCAATGTACACTGACCGCAATGCAAGGCTGGTGAAAGAAAAGATGCGCTTTCTGAAGGTATGCAGCCTCTTGGATTCCCTATCCAGTGGTGTGATAGGAAACGTGCTTGGGTTCATTTTGGCCAGGGGGGCCTGGACCACCAAATTGTCCAGGGGGGGGGGGGAATGACGCGCCTTCCTCGAAGGCCTGGCCTGGAAGGAACAACATGCCAGTGTCTGGTGAGGGGTCAAAGCCATTGGCATCATCCAGCTTCTCATATCAGTTGTCATCAGCAGAGACCTCCTCCAAAGGACCATAAAGGAAAGTCCGGTTGACTGGCATCGAGCTGTCATGAGACGATGCTAGGTCGACGTCTGGCAAAATGATGGCTTGTCATCAAGCGGCGCCGTGGCAGGCGCCAGATAGAAGAAAGCCGGGATAGATGGTGGTACCATGGGCTGTGTTGTTCTGGATCCAGGAATGGACCCTGAAGACTCCACTGGTGTCGAGAGTGAGCCCACTGGTGCACCTCTCAGCTCCATGGGGCCCGAAGATGGAATGCATGGTGTCGTAAAATTATTTTAACTGGACAGGCATCGCCCTGGTGCTGGGAAACTCCGGGTAGCATGGTGCAGGCCTTGACGTCAGCTCTTCAGGTGGAGTGCAGAAGCGAGGCATAGAAGCACAAGGTCGGACAGGGGAAGCCCAAGATCATTTGATGACTTCTTGTGCTTCTTGGACTTACCCAACTTTGACAAGATCGTCTTGGGTCTCGAAGACCGTCCTGGTGAACAACTCCTGGACAGGCCTCGCGGATGTCTACGGGAACGAGATCGGGACCGGAAACGTTGCAGAGCCTTTTTCTGCTGCCCCACCAGGAGCTTCAACTGCTCACGGTTCACCTTTGGGTGCATAGACTTGCACTCTGCACAGACCTTGGGGTCGAGCACTGACCCTAGGCACCAGAGACAGACCAGGTGGGGATCCAAAGCAGTCATCGAAAGGTGACAATCCCCACAAGGCTCGAAACCAGAGGGTTTTGCATCAGACATGTCTTAAGAACACGGGAAGCAAGCTCACAAAAGGTTGTTGACAAAAAGTTTGCCAAAAAGTGATCGAGGTAGCTCTCCGGATCCGCTTGTTGGCACAGAAAGAAAGGAACTGATGTCAGCACGCCGGGGTGGCACTTATGGAGGTACTGTGACATCACGTCTGACGTGGACGGAGTAGACGTGGAGCCAATCTACACCACCTATTGGCACGCAGAGGTACTGCTCAGAGTTTTCGTATCCAGTCTGACGCATGGGGGATGTTCCAAGGTGAGGAATCTGCGGTTAGAAGTCTATCAGATGCAGCTTCCTGAAGGTTTGCAAGCTCATTATACTAGTCAAGGCTGCTACTACTGCGCTAGCATAGGGGTGCCTGTCCTGGACACTTGTCAGGCTGGTACGTGGGTGCCACTACACACATTCACTAAACACTACTGGCTGGACAGTCACGCCCTTTGAGACAGGCATTTTGCCCGTTCGGTCCTGTAAGACTTTCTGATGAAAGCCAGTTCACAGACCCACCTGTGGGGAGGTATTGCTTTGGTATCTATTCTAAGGTGAGGAATCTGCAGTTAGAAGCCTCTTATCAGAAGAACAAGTTACTTACCTTTGGTAACACTTTTTCTTGTGGAGACTATCTAACCAAAGATTCCTCACCAACCCTCCCATCCACCCCATTCTGCGAACTGGTTCTTCACCTAAAAGATCTTGTTAGATTCTGCACACTGGTCACGAATTAGTCTGACGTGGCTCTGTGTTTTTTGGTGTGGAAATAATCACGAAAGAAACTGATGTCAGTGCGCCAGAGTAGTGCTTATATGGGCAACACGCACATCACTTAGACACTGAGCCGCCAATGCCACTTACCACAGCACAGAGGTACTGCTCAAGATTTTCCAGATCCAATCTGATACCTGGGGAATATTCTAAGGTGAGGAATCAGTAGTTAGATAGTATCTACCAGAAAAAGCATTACCAAAGGCAAGTAACTTGTTCATTTGCATTGCCATTTGTCAATAAGTCAAAGATTTCAAATTTGAGAGTGAGTATTTAAGATCAGGGAATAGATTTGATTGCTGTATGGCAGTTTTCTGACTTCTGCCCCTGCAGTTCAGCAGTAAGGTCTTCCCAGCAGCCCAGAGTGGAACTTTAGGGGCTAGTGGACACGGAGACAGCACTTTATGAGCAGAAAATACACCTTATTATAATAATACATTATGCGTAAACTCGGGAATCTAGAAACTTTAGGAAGTTCTTTCAGTTGTGCAGTGAACTACACAAACATGTGATCCACCTACTTCTATAGTCCACTGGGTCATTGGCACATTTAGACAATTAAGAGTGCTTATCTTACAAAATGATGCTCGAGAGTGGGACGGTGGAGAGCGATCTCCGCCCTTTTTAAATCTGTTGATCAGATCATCCTAAAAGGATTTTGACTTGTCCGACACAGTATTTCACACTCCCTGTCAAACACTATTGCACACACCCCAAAAAGAATTAACATTTTCAGTAGAGTGCAGGTGCCTAAAATAGTCACTACAGTGCAAGTAGTCCCATTAAAGTTCTACAGTACTCTGCAATTTTAAAAATAAACATAAAATTTGATAATGGTGAATAAAACCAACAATTGAAATTTGCCTGTTGGCAGCAGGTTTATAGAGAGTGCCAACAAGTATGTACGATCCGGCTACTTGTATAGAATATTTATATTATTTTTTGTTTAACTAGTCATTTAATTTAGTTTTATTTTTTAACATATAATTTTTGTGAATTTTAAGATATTTTCGTGTTATTTGGCATTTATTATTTTTATAATATTGGAGTAAATATTTTTTTTAATGCATTAATAATTTCACAATTGTATAATTTTATTTTTGTAACCGTATGTAGCGTATTATTTTTTATTTAGTATTTTTAGTTTGCTTACTTGCATTTGTTTACATGTTTCTTTTTAAGTTTATATAATTTTTTATTTTTAAGTTATAAAACGTATTTAGTATGTAGCGCATTATTTTTTATTTAGTATTTTTAGTTTGCTTACTTGCATTTGTTTACATGTTTCTTTTTAATTTTAAGTTTATATAATTTTTTATTTTTAAGTTATAAAACGTATTTATATAGCCTATATTGTTTTTTTAAAATATTTTTAGAAGTTAATATATTTTTGACAATTGATATAATGTTAAATATTTAGAATTCTTTATGCTTAACTATGTATTGACGATCTTTTGGTACATTGTATTTGTGTATTAATATACATAGTAAATATGTAAAGTCTATATTTGTGTCATTCTTTTGCCGGTATTTAGTATCATAATATTGTTTTTATCAATATTATGTCTTGGAAACCTATCATCCGCTTCACTGGAATGTATTGCTATGTGCCATCCATAAGAGTCATTAAGTGTATAACTTGTCTGGCGCAGAGTTGCTCTTCTGTTTCATTTGATCATACGCACATTAATGCCTTATGCCATCCTGCCACCCCTGGGCATACTCCCCAGAGCATATACTACTACTGTTGATTGTGTAATAACCTTCCCAAGTGTTTCTCCTCTAGTACTGCTGTGTGATCATGTACCAACTCGTGACGCTTCACAATCAGTGGTTTGGAATCTCTGATAACAAGCCACTCAAAGATGGTTGGTATCTCCTAGGTGGCATGGCCACATCTGTAATAGGTCGGAACCGGAGTCTACTCCTTTTGGTTTGGGAACAAAAAGATCTCTGTTAAAGAGCCCCTTGAAGGGTGCCTGTCTGGCATTGCAGCGCCGGCCCAACAAGGAGCAAGCCCTATGATGAAGCATGACACTCTTTTGGGTGTGTGAGGGCCCCAGTTCTAAAAGGAGTAGACTCCGGTTCTACCCTTTGGATATACATACCAACCTATCTATTAATCTCTCTCTGTATCCTTAGGAACTGCATATAATTTGACATGTTCTTGGGGCTCCTATGCTGGACCTATAAGCGCCCCTAGTCCCCTCCTCGTTATTGATATATACATCTGTAATCAGACATTTTCTAACACATTTCCTAAACACTGCAGCCTCCCGTTTGTGTTGACATGGGTTGAGATTTCTTAGCCATACAAATGGCCTGAAACTCTCCCATGTAGGCAACAATGCACTCAAACACTACCCATCTAAATACCTGCTTCAATACATGAGCATCCTATCCCTTACTCCTATTCGCTTCAGCCTCATGCCTTTGTGCAACAACAAATCACTCACTATAAGCACAAGTCTGGTCCTCACACAAGACATCAAACACAAACTTCTTGGGTCACACAACAGAAACTCTTCCAACCACCAACTTAGTAGCATACTATCAATCTGTAATTCTACTTTGGCGCTTTGTTGGGGGTATGCAGCAGTATAAAAATGCTTCGAAAGTCAAGTCCTACACCATGCCCTAAACCTAACACTACCCCTTGCCCTAATCCTTACCCAACTGAAGCCAGTATTCTAACTTGCATACTTTCCTTTATAATTAACATATTTCAGTTTAGTGGTATTCTGAGTTGTGATTTTGATTTAGTAGCATCCATGTAATAGTGCATTCATTTAATAGATTCTCTATAGCGCGTGTCCAGTGGCTCCTCTGGGCCTCATGTCTTTTTAAGCTGAAATTTCCTCCAACTGCATGCACTCATTTGCAGATCTACATTGCCACAATGTTTTACATTTATAGACGGGTGAAAGTAGACCCAGTGTTCTTTGAAGAGAAGACAAGATAATTTGGCATCAGCATTACCGCAGCCCATTTAGAAAGCAGAAAAACTTAACAGGCACCTTTTGGAAGAAGAGGGTTTTAAACGGAAGAATACTTTGCATGCAGTGGTACTTGTACCTACTTCACCTGTTCATCTAACAAACAAGAGGCCAGATAACCTGTTTGGGCAAAATCATTCATCCCCAGCCTTTCAGATCAGGTCCTGATGTATTAGTTAATCAGTACGTACATTATGGCCACCTGAACCTACCATATAATCTACAGCATCTTTAAAGGAGCAGAGCTTCCTTCACAAGATTATCATATGCCTTCAAGCGAAAAAGGCTCTGGTGAAGCAGTTGGACTTGAGAACATCACAACAATACCTCATCTTCTTTATTTGGCAAATCCACCATTGAATTTTTGCCTATAAGACTACTTTTGGCTGCCATCTCAACTTATGAAAAATAAATTCTAGGTCACCTTTTTCCTCATCCCTTTGATGAAAGATGTCCTAAGAATCTTCCCTGTTAAGTAAACCATCCCTTCTCTGGGAGTTGAATATTGTTTTGTCTTAAGTAAAGAGAGCCCTCTTTCAACCTACGCATTTGCCATAAAGGGTAGTTTTTGAAGTAGTTGCTACTTCTGCGTAGGTGGTACGTGAGCTTCAGATCGTTATACAGACGAATGTCAAGTCTTGCATCAAAGTAAGGTGAATTAACCCTGCTTTCTTTTCTAGCCAGTTATTTCAGGTGTTCGTATTCACCAAACAATCTTGCCACTCATCACTTTATGTAAGTTTTTATATACTTTAGACATTGAGTGTTAAGATATTATGTAGAGAAAACCAAAGAACTTAGTGTACTAAAACAGCTTTTTGTACTTCATGGAGCTATTCGCACTCAAATAGTTTGCAATAAGTCCTAAACTACACAGATTATCTCACGTATCATTTGTTATCAAAAAGCCTGTGCCAGGTAAACTCAAAGCCCATTTTACCAGACAGAATGTCGTTACTGTGGCTCATATAAGGAACATTCCAATCCTGATTTTCGAGCAGTACCCTTGCGCGCAGGTAGGTGGCTTCGTTCGGCTCTGCATCGTCCGCGCCAGAACTGACATGCACAGTACCTATATAGCCGCCACCCCAGCGCTCTGATGTCCGTTCTTTCCTTTCCCTGCTAAGGCAGCAGAGCTGTTGGTTTTGCTAGTGCTGGTTTTCTTTGCAGTATGTTATTGTATGTGATAGAGATTTCTAGCCCCCGATTCCTTACCTTAGAATATTTCCCAGGTGTCAGACTGAATCAGGAAGATTACCCTTGCGTGCTAGTAGGTGGCATCGTTCAGCTCCTCATTGGCATCGTCCACGCTTGAAGGGACGTGCGCTTTACCTTGATAGCCATCACACAAGGGTGCTGGCTTCAGTTCTTTCCTATCTGAAAGAGACAGTTATAGATTCCTTACCTTAGAATTTCCCCCAGGCGGCAGACTTGATCTGGAGAATTGTTTCTCTTAGCAGTACTCCTGCGCGTCGGTAGGTGGTGTCGGTCGACTCCGCATCCGTCGTCGTGGTCACCGGGATGACGTTGCGGTGCCTACTTAGATGCTGCCCATGCTCGCTAACGTCAGTTCTTCCTTTTTCAGTTTCAGCCTAGTGCAGATCCAGAGAGAGCTTACCCCTTTAGTCACTTTTTGACTAAGCTTTTTTTTACTTTTGTCAACTTCTTTTTTCAAGTCATCGACTCCTGGTGCGCAAGGGATGTCCCATCGTCGGACCGGCTTCAAGCCCTGCGAGGTCTGTCACAAACTGATGTCTGTGACGGACCCGCACCTCGTGTGCCTTTGGTGTCTGGAGCGCAACCACGACCCGAAGTCGTGCTCCGACTGCCGGGTCATGAAATCGAAGTCTTTGTGGGAGTGGTCCCGAAAACCCTTAGAGGCCCAGCAGTCAGCTCCGCGCCGCTCCCGGTCTCGCTCGAGGGGAAGGTCTCGAGACCGTTCGCGGAGCCACCATACCTCGTCTAAGTCTTCGCACTCCTCGGGTAAGTCGAAGCACAAGAAGAAGGTGAAGAAGCACCGTTGTTCTTCGCCTTCTCCCCGTCCGTCGGCTGACGCGATGCGGGATCCTGAGCATGGTCTGTGTAAGGTTTCATCTCCAGTGCCTGATTCACGGACGACTCCGTGCCTCTCCCCATTTCCGGGAGCCAGGGCGTCACCTGGCCAGCTTCGTACGTTCTACGAAGCCCTCCACCGTATCTTTGGGCAGGCCGACTTCGCTGGCGCGCCTTTGGGCCCTGCGGAGTCGGTCGGGGGTCCTGGGCCTTCGATACCGGCGGCTCCAGCCCCAGCGCCGGAGTGCCCCCGTGGATCCAGGCCTGGATCCGGATCGACGCCAGTCGACCTTACTCGACCTTCCCCGGCGACGACGCCCCCGGCCGACGCCGTCCCCATCCTCAACCCCGAGATGGAGCGGGACAGACGTCGGATCCGTCGGTGGAGGGTACTTTTGGTCCCTCGTTCATCCCAGGTGCTCCTTTTCGCCCTGAAGGTGGTGGTGAGGACTGAGAGGGGTAGCTGGACCCTTTGGCAGACCAGCAGGAAGAACCGGACTGGAGAGAGGAATTGGGTGACGCCAGTGATCTGGACACTTCCCCAGACCTTAGCATTCTTTCTCCCCCTACCGTGGCTACGGAGGAGGGAGCTTCCTTTGCTGTGGTGGTGCGTAGGGAAGCCGAGGCCGTCTGGAGTTCCCTAAAGTGGCAGTCAGGACTAATCTCCTGACAGAGGTGCTTCAACCTGCAGCAACTTCCTCAGAACCCCTCTTGCCCTTCAACGAAGCCCTCATGGACGTCCTACTGGGCACTTGGTCCAAGCTCAGCACAGGGGCTCCTGTGGAACGGACGATTACACGCCGCCACCACCCCCCCAGCTCCGGGCGATCCCATTTTCCTCACCCAACATCCTTCCCCCGAAAGCTTGGTGGTCTAAGCTTCTTCTTCCAAGGGTGCATTCCCTTCTGCTACCCCAGACAGGGAATCCAAGAAGCTGGATCATCTTGGGAAGCGCATGTTCTCTTCCTCCAGCTTGGCACTGCTTTCCGTGAATACCGCATGCCTCTTGGGCCGATACTCCCATACAATCTGGGATATGATTGCGCAAGTGCTGCCTCAGTGCCCGGAGGATGCCCGTGCCGTTCTCTCCCAAGCCGTGGCAGATGGGAGAGACAGCAAAATTCACGATTTGCTGTGGACTGAATACCACCGACCGCCACATCGGTAGACCTTCGGCGCTACGCCTGGTTGAGGATGTCTGGCTTTTCGGGGGATGTTCAAGCAACTCTGCTGGACATGCCCTTCGATGGCCGTTGCCTTTTTGGTGACCAGGCAGACTCGGCCCTGGAGCGCTTTAAGGATTCTCGAGCTACGGCCAGATCCGTGGGCCTCGTGGCATCCTCCCGTCCACCACAGTCTGCCTTTCGCCCCTTTCATGGCTACGGAAGGAGCACCCCACCACGTCCGGCCCAGTCTAGCCACCGGTCCACGCAAGCAGCCCAGCCTGTGCGATGCCGTGGATGTGGGACCCAGTGACCTCGCGGGTCTTGGAGCCAACGGCCGGCCAGTCCACCCTTTCCCCTTCTGCAGCAGACTCCAAACCCTCCTAGTCTGACCTTTCAGGCCCATCAGCGGCCAGTGGGTGGCAGGATTCGCCATCACCTCCCCCACTGGCAAACCATCACGTCAGACAGGTGGGTTTTGCAGATAGTCCGAAGGGGCTACTCCCTCCCCTTCGAGACTGTCCCTCCCTTCATGCCACCATCTTTCGATTGCATGTCGCAGGATCATTTGGCTCTTCTCAGCCAGGAAGTTTCAGCTCTCTTGGCCAAAGGAGCTATCGAAAGGGTCCCTGCACCTGAAGTAGGTCGTGGTTGCTATTCCCTTTACTTCCTAGTGCCCAAGAAGAGCAAGGGCCTGCGTCCTACCCAAGACCTCAGGGCTCTCAACCGCATCCTCCGCAAGGAGAAGTTCAAAATGCTCACGTTGGCTCAGGTTCTGTCTGCCCTCGACCCTGGAGACTGGATGGTGGCGTTGGACTTGCAGGACGCCTATTTTTATATTCCTGTCCTGCTGGCCCACAGATGCTACCTACGGTTCACGGTAGGCCACGGGCATTTTCAGTTCATCGTGCTCCCATTCGGCCTTACCAGCGCCCCTCGGATGTTCACGAAAGTGATGCCGGTGGTCGCAGCTCATCTGTGCAGATCAGGGGTTCCAGTCTTTCCCTATCTCGATGACTGGCTGTTGAAGGTGGGCTCACCCCAGACTGCCGTCTCTCACCTCCAGACTATGGCAGACCTCCTGCATTCGCTGGGGTTCACTATCAACGTGCCAAAGTCACACCTGACTCCCTCTCACTCAGTCCTTTTCATCGGGCCTTTCTGGACACACTGCAGTTTCGGGCCTAACCTCCCGAACAGCGAGTCTGGGTTTTTTGGGCTATGATACCGATGTTTCAGCCTCTATCCTGGATTTCGGTCAGAATGACCCTGAGGCTGCTGGGCCTCATGGCCTCCTGCTTCCTGTTGTTGGATCATGCCAGATGGTATATGCGGGCTCTGCAGTGGGACCTGAAGTTCCAGTGGGCGCAGCATCAGGGGAATCTTTCCGACTACGTCCAGATCTCGGAAGGAACTGCGCAACAACTGCAGTGGTGGTTAACAAACCAGGATTGGGTCAGAGGCAGGTTCCTCTCCCTTCCCCAACCAGACCTCAAGGTGGTGACCGATGCATCACTCCTGGGATGGGGCGGCCACCTGGGAGAGGCGGAGATCAGAGGAGTCTGGTCTCCGGCGGAGTCCGGGCTCCATATCAACCTGTTGGAGCACCGGGCGATTCGCTTGGCACTGAAGGCATTCCTTCCCTCCCTCAAGGGGAAGGCAGTACAGGTGTCCACAGACAACACCACCGCCATGTGGTACTGCAACAAACAGGGCGGGGTGGGGTCGTGGACCTTTTGTCAGTAGGCTCTTCGCCTTTGGACATGGCTGGAACATCGGGGCATGACCCTGGTGGTTCAACACCTGGCAGGTTCTCTGAACGCCATAGCGGACGAACTCAGCCCTCGTTGCCTGGTGGATCACGAATGGCGTCTTCACTCAGAGGTGGTGCAAGGTCTCTTTCAGCAGTGGGGAGAGCCTTGGTTAGATCTGTTCGCCACCGAAGAGAACGCGCAATGTCAGCAGTTTTGCGCGGTGGAGTTTCCAAGGCAGCACTTGCTCGGCGACGCTTTTCGTCACGAGTGGAAATGCGACCTCCTGTACGCCTTTCCACCTGTGCCACTTCTACCCTGAGTGCTGAAGAAGATCAAGCGCGACTGGGCCCAAGTCATTCTTGTGGCCCCGGACTAGCCACGAAGAGTCTGGTACCCCAAGCTTCTGAGCATGGCCATCGATCCTCCGATCCGACTGCCCCTTCGGGAGGATCTTCTGTCGCAGCAGCAAGGGACGGTCCTCCACCCAAACCTGTCCAGCCTCCACCTCCTTGCGTGGAGATTGAGCGGCGACAGTTGACAGCTTTTGACCTTCCTACCGAAGTCTGTAATGTCATCTTGGCAGCCAGGCATCCCTCCACTAAGACGGTATACGCCTGTCGATGGAACAAGTTTGTGGCATGGTGCACAGCAAAGGCTGTGGATCCCCTCTTCGCCCTCCTTTCTGAGGTTCTTTTGTTTCTTCTTTCTTTGGCACAGCAGGGCTCTGCTCTGGGCACTCTTAAAGGCTATCTGGCAGCCATTTCTGCTCTTCTTCGGCTACCAGATCAGCCCTCTTTGTTCAAGTCCCCTATTGTTAATAGGTTCTTTAAGGGCATTATTCACTTCTTTCCTCCATCTCCTTTCATAATGCCTCAGTGGGACTTGAACCTTGTCTTGACTTACCTTATGTGTGCTCCCTTCGAGCCTCTTAACTGTCCTCTCAGGCTCCTTACTCTGAAGACTGCCTTTCTTGTTGCCATCACCTCTGCTCGCAGAGTGAGTGAGCTTCAGGCTCTTTCTTCTAAGCCCCCTTTCTTCTCTGTGCATCGGACAAGGTGGTGCTTAGGACGAGACCCTTGTTCATTCCTAAAGTAGTTACTCCTTTTCTTTTGCCATTTCACAACGATAAAGATGTGATACGCACACTGATAAAGCTCAAGCTAGAATGTCTCGGTGATCTGTTTCAGGACGGAGTGGTCAGATCTTGGGATCAGGTCACGGCGCAGATAGAGGGGACCTCCCCATTGGATGCCTTCCACTATTATAGGTTCCGTGATGCCTTGAGAGGGGTGATGGGCACTGATATGGTAGAGCCGGACGCTATGCCTGCCCTCACTTATTTATTGCAAGCACAAATCCCACAACGCTGTATAACTCTATTGTACTCGCTTTTCGGCCACAAGGTGAACTCGTAAAGAGAAGTTCCAAATAGACTGGGAGGCTGAGTTGGGGATAGATATATCTGCAGTCCAATGGACCTGGTGCTTTCGTAACGTTAAAGCGATTTCCTTGAACGGTAGACATAGGTTGCTGCACTTTAAATATATACATAGAACCTACTATACCCCTGCTAGGTTACACAGATATGGTCTTAGAGACAGTGATAACTGTACTAGATGTAAGGCTCCAAACGCACACTTCACGCATTTGGCTTGGGAGTGCCCTGGTATACGAATTTTCTGGAGCAAGGTAATTAGTATCTTAACAACAATGCTGGGCTGTGTTATCCCTGAGACACCCTTAACTGCAGTGTTGGGCTATGACAAGGTAATTCCTAAGAGTGTGCGGAAATTAGCTGCCATTGGACTGATGCTCGCCAAAAGGCGTGTGGCTATGAGATGGATGCAAGGTCCACTACCTACTTTGGCGTACTGGGAAAAGGACATGGCTTACTGCTCCACACAATCCGAAGCATATAACGAACTAATGCCTATAAAATGCGCACCTAAAGATATATGGGGTCCATATAGAGCATACCTTTTGGAAATGGCGGATCATGAGAGGGTACCTGCAGATGTTAGGATGGGCGTGGGATGAAGTTGGAGGCTGTTGTAGAGATAGCGGAAACTGCTAACGGAGAGCTAAAAGAAAACGGGTGCATCTTGACTGTTTGATTTGAAGACGCAATGGTAACCATAGTACACTGTTATGGAAAGGACACCTATCAGATGTTACATTGGTTGAATATATATTATTGTGCGATGCGTTGGAAGTGTGATGTGTACTGAAATGTCTTACACTTTGGTTGTTATAATGCAAAATGACAAAGTAAAAAAAAAAAAAAAAAACTTAGAATATCCCCAGGCGTCAGACTGGATCCGGAAAGTTTTTCGTTAGCAGTACCCCTGCCCGTCAGTAGGTGGCGTCGTGCGGTTCCGCGTCCGTCACTGGCGTCGTAAGCGCCGAGATGACGTCACGGAGACTACTTAGGCGCCACCCATGCGCGCTGATGTCAGTTCTTTCTTTTTCCGCGCCAGTAAGCGCAGATCCGGTTAGCGCAAGTACCTGAGTCACTTTTTGACTACCCTTTTTGAGACTTTTGTCTCCTGTAAGCTTGGTTTCCTTGGTGCACGTAGGGATGCCTGGATTTAAGTCTTGTGGGGCCTGCCGTCGCAATATGTCGGTGGCGGACCCCCACGATGTCTGCCTCTACTGCCTGGAGACCGACCACGACTCCCGGTCCTGTCGGGCCATGGCCCCGAAGGCCTTGAGGGAGCGGCACCGGAAGCTGCTGGAGGTCCGGCACTCGTCCCGGCGCCGTTCCCGGTCCAGGGGCCGTTCCAGGGAACGCTCGCGGGGCCACAGTCATCGCTCCTCGGGCTCCAAGTCTTCACCCTCGGATTCGGGTAAGAGACGACACAAAAAGAAGTCGAAGAAGCGTGTTCGCTCTCCGACGTCCCCCGCCGGTCCCCGGATGCGGACGAGGGGGACAGGGGCTTTGCCCCTGCGGCTCCTTCGGAGCTTGGGAGTCCCGCGGCCTACCCACCTTACCCGGGTCCGTCGGCGACTCCCGCACAGGTGCAAGAGTTTCTTGCTACCATGGACCGCCTTTTTAGGCCTCGGGCTCCCGCCGGCGCGCCCTCTGGCCCCGCGGTCCCGTGTCAGGATCCTGTTGCACCGCCGGCGGATCCAGCTTCGGCGCCACAGGATCCTGCGCCGTCGGCTCCGGCCACGGCGCCACAAGGTCCATCGCTGCCGGCTCCGCCTCCGGCACCGCAGTGGGTGCCATTTGTCCCGCCCTTGCCCAGGTTCCAGGACCATTTTGCTCCTGCCTGGGATCCGCATTGGGACACGGCGCCGGTCCGGCCCCGGCAGGCGCCGTTCCCGACGCCGTTTGTTCCTTCTCCGGCTCCTGCCCTGCCGCCGCGGCCTGCGCCACATGCGGCCGAGGTGGAGGACGACTGGGAGGGATCCGAGGACCCTCTTGCTAGTCAGTGTGACTCTGAGCAGGACTGGGCGGACGATTTGGAGGATGCCGGCGACCTCGATGTCTCCTCTGACCCGGGGTTTGCCTCTCCCCCGCCTACCATGGAGGAGGGCGCCTCCTACACGATGGTGCTCCGCCGAGCAGCTGAGGTTCTCAACCTTGATCTCCCTCCGGTGGCCCTCAAAACTAACCTCCTCACTGAGGTGCTCCAGACGGCGTCCACTTCGTCGGAGCCCCTGCTGCCATTTAATGACGCCCTCACTGACGTCTTGCTGGGCATTTGGTCGCGTCCAGCCACAGGGGCCCCTGTGGATAAGAACGTCGCCAGGCGTCATCGCCCGGCGCCCGGTGACCCTGCCTTTCTGACCACTCATCCTACGCCTGAGAGCCTGGTCATCCAAGCTTCGACGTCCCAGAGTGCCTTCCCCACGGCTCCGCCGGATAAGGACTCCAAGAAGCTGGAGCAGTTTGGCAAGCGGTTGTTCTCTTCGGCCAGCTTGGGGCTGCGGTCGGTGAACACCGCTTGCCTATTGGGCCGCTATTCCCACGCGGTGTGGGATACAGTTGCACAGGTGTTGCCTCAGTGTCCTGAAGAGATCCAAGCTGTGCTGTCCCAAGCTGTTGCCGAGGGTAAAGATGAAGGCTAAGTTCGCCATTCGGTGTGGCTTGGACACCGCGGACTCACTAGGTAGAGCGATTTCTACGACTGTGGCGCTTCGTCGCCACGCCTGGTTGAGGTCTACCGGGTTCTCGCCAGATGTCCAAAGCTCGCTCATGGACATGCCCTTTGATGGCACTCGCCTGTTTGGCGATAAGGCCGACAGTGCGCTGGAGCGTTTTAAGGACTCGCGGGCCACGGCCAAGTCCTTAGGTCTTTCCACGAAAAGCCCAGCCACTCCTGGTTTTCGTTCCTTTCGTGGCCACGAAAAGGGCGTCCAGGCACATTCCTTCAGCAAACCTGTGCAGAACCAGCCCCAAGGCGGCCGCGAACGCGGTTTCCGCAGGGGCGGTTCTGGGAATCAGCGTGGGGGTCAGTCCACCTCCGCCCCCGCTGCTTCTGCCTCCAAACCTTCCTAACCCGAGTTTTGGGGGGCACCCCACGCCAGTGGGTGGCCGGATCCGCCATCATCTCCCCCACTGGCACGCTATCACATCGGACAAGTGGGTGTTGCAGATCATCCGCAAGGGTTACGCCGTTCCCTTTCGGTCCACCCCTCCAGCCATGCCACCTCAGTTCCACCGCATGTCGGGGGACCACTTGGCACTTCTCCTGCAGGAAGTCACGGCCCTCTTGGCCAAGGGGGCCATCGAGTGTGTTCCTGGGTCAGAAGGAGGGAGTGGTTGTTATTCCCACTACTTTCTGGTCCCCAAGAAGGACAAGGGGGGCTTGCGCCCCATCTTGGACCTCCGGAACGTCAATCGCTTCCTCCGGAAGGAGAAGTTCAAGATGTTGACTCTGGCTCAGGTCTTGGCTGCCCTCGACCCTGGAGACTGGATGGTAGCGTTGGACTTGCAGGACGCCTATTTTCACATCACCGTCCTGCCGGCCCACCGGCGTTACCTGCGGTTTACGGTAGGCCAGGAGCATTTTCAGTTTGCCGTGCTCCCCTTCGGCCTTACCAGTGCCCCTCGGGTGTTCACGAAGGTGATGACGGTGGTTGCAGCTCATCTGCGCAGGTCAGGGGTGTCAGTCTTCCCCTACCTCGACGACTGGTTGTTGAAGGCGTGCTCGCCCCAGGCAGTCGTCACCCACCTTCAGACTACGGCCGACCTCCTGCATTTGCTGGGGTTCTCCATCAACGTGCCGAAGTCGCACCTGAGTCCCTCTCAGAAGCTCCCCTTTATCGGAGCGATTCTGGATTTTACGCTGTTTCAGGTTTATCCTCCCGAGCAGCGAGTCCGGGATATTCAGGCTATGATTCCGATCTTTCAGCCTCTATCCTGGGTTTCAGTCAGGATGACCCGCCGGCTCCTGGGCCTGATGGCCTCTTGCATCCTGCTGGTGCAACATGCCAGATGGCATATGCGGGCTCTGCAGTGGGTCCTGAAGTTCCAGTGGGCACAGCATCAGGGCGACCTGTCCGATCATGTCCAGATCTCGGAGGGCACTGCACGACAATTGCAGTGGTGGCTCACGAATCGCGATTGGGTCAATGGCAGATCCCTCTCCCTTCCCCAACCGGAGCACACAGTGGTGACGGATGCGTCCCTCCTGGGATGGGGTGGCCACTTGGGAGAGGCGGAGATCAGAGGCCTCTGGTCTCCGGCGGAGTCCCGGCTCCATATCAATCTTTTGGAGCTTCGGGCGATCCGGCTTGCACTGAAGGCATTCCTTCCCTCTGTCCGGGGAAGTGCAGTGCAGGTGTTCACGGACAACACCACCGCCATGTGGTATTGCAACAAGCAGGGCGGGGTGGGGTCGTGGACCCTATGTCAGGAGGCTCTGCGCCTCTGGAGTTGGCTGGAACGTCAAGGCATTACCTTGGTGGTTCAACACCTGGCAGGTTCTCTGAACGCCAGGGCGGACGAACTCAGCCGCCGGTGCTTGATGGATCACGAATGGCGTCTGAACTCGGACGTGGCGCAAGGTCTCTTTCTGCAGTGGGGAGAGCCTTGGTTAGATCTATTCGCCACCGAAGAGAACGTGCAATGTCATCAGTTCTGCGCGTTGGAATTTCCAAGGCGGCACTCGCTCGGCGACGCTTTTCGTCGCGAGTGGAGTTGCGGTCTGTTGTACGCCTTTCCGCCTATACCACTTCTGCCCAGAGTGCTGAAGAAGATTCGGCGCGACCGGGCTCAAGTCATTCTTGTGGCTCCGGATTGGGCACGAAGATACTGGTATCCCGAGCTACTCAACATGGCGATCGATCCCCCGATACGACTGCCTCTTCGGGAGGATCTTCTGTCGCAGCAGCAGGGGACGGTCCTCCACCCGAACCTGTCCAGCCTCCACCTCCATGCGTGGAGATTGAGCGGCGACAGTTGACAGCTTTCGATCTTCCTCCCGAAGTCTGTGATGTCATTCTGGCAGCCAGGCGGCCTTCCACTAAATCGGTATACGCCTGCAGGTGGAACAAGTTTGTGGCATGGTGCACAGCTAAGGCTGTGGATCCCCTTTCTGCCCCGCTTTCCGAAGTCCTTCTGTTCCTCCTTTCTTTGGCCCAGCAGGGCTCTGCTCTGGGCACTATTAAAGGTTATCTTTCGGCCATCTCCGCCTTTCTCAGGCTTCCAGAACAGCCTTCCTTGTTTAAATCTCTGGTTGTTAACCGTTTCCTGAAAGGCATTACGCACACGTTTCCTCCCGTGCCGTTCATTATGCCTCAATGGGATTTAAATCTTGTCTTGACATATCTGATGTGCGCTCCCTTCGAGCCTCTTCATACCTGTCCTTTGCGTCTTCTCACTCTCAAGACGGCTTTCCTGATAGCTAGCACCTCTGCCAGAAGAGTGAGTGAGCTCCAGGCTCTTTCTTCCAAACCTCCTTTCCTTTCTGTTCATCCGGACAAGGTGGTTTTAAGGACCCGTCCTTCTTTCTTGCCAAAGGTTGTCACGCCCTTCCACATCGGGCAGACCATCACTTTGCCCACCTTCTTTCCGCCTCCGCATCCTTCAAAGAGGAGGAGAAGCTCCACCGTCTGGACCCAAAACGTGCGCTCTCGTTCTACCTGAAGCGCACTCGACAGTTCCGGGTGGAGGACCAGCTCTTTGTTGGCTACGTGGGCGCCAAAAAGGTCGGGCTGTGCACAAACGGACCATCTCTCGATGGGTCGTTCTCTGCATCAAAGCCTGTTACTCGTTGGCTAAGAAGGAGCCTCCTGTGGGGCTGCGTGCCCATTCTACCAGGGCAACAGCAGCCACTACTGCCTTGGGACGCGGCGTCCCCTTGCAGGATATTTGTCAGGCAGCTACGTGGGCCTCGCTGCATACGTTTACCAAGCATTACTGCCTTGACAGTCAGGTCCGGAGAGACGGCTTCTTTGGCCGTTCTGTTCTCCGTGACTTTCTGGTGTAATCCATTCGCAGACCCTCCACCGGGGTTGGTATTGCTGGGGTATCTATTCTAAGGTAAAGAATCTGTCACTAACGTGTCTCTTTCAGATGCACAAGTTACTACTTGTGTAACGATATATCTGTAAGAGACATTAGTTAGTGATAGATTCCTTACCGCCCACCCATCCTCCCCGTTCTGCGAACTGATTTCTAGGGTTAAGGTCATCCCTTTCAGGGCCCTAGTTTCATGGCACCAATGGTCAGTTTCTTGCATGGCTCTGCGTTCCTGGCGCGGAAAGTCGTGTACAGAACTGACGTCAGCGCGCATGGGTGGCGCCTAAGTAGTCTCCGTGACGTCATCTCGGCGCTAGCAACGGACGCGGAACCGCACGACGCCACCTACTGACGCGCAGGGGTACTGCTAACGAAAAACTTTCCGGATCCAGTCTGACGCCTGGGGATATTCTAAGGTAAGGAATCTATCACTAACTAATGTCTCTTACAGATATATCGTTACACAAGTAGTAACTTGTGCTTCAGGCAGCCAGGTGTTCCGCCACCAATTCCGTATACGCCTCGCATTGGGATAAGTTTGTGTCATGGTGTGCTTCCCACAACTTTAACCCCCTTTCTGCACCTTTATCCAAGGATCTTTTGTTTGCTTTATCTTTGGCCCAGAAGGGCTCTGCTCTGGGCACAGTTAAAGGTTATCTGTCATTTTGGCATTTTTGCAGTTGCCGGACCAATGTTCTCTGTTTGTCACCTGTTGTGGCTAGGTTCCGTAAATCCTGCAGCATATGTTTTCACCACACACCATTAATCATGCCTTAGTGGGACCCCAACCTTGTCCTTATCTTTCTGGTGTGTGCACCATTTGAGCCTCTGTACAATTGCCCTTTTAGGCTGTTGACCATCAATACTCCCTTTTTAGTGGCCATAACATTGACCAGGAGGGTCAGCGAATTGCAGGCACTCACTCTCTGTACACCCTCCTTATACCACCTTATACCCAGGCAGACTGGTTGTCAGGACATGTGCCTCCTTCCTCCCAAAGGTTGACTTCTTCCATGTAGACTAGAGCATCACCTTGCCAGGGATGTGGAATTCCTGTAGCCCGACGCCCGGGACATATTGTTTGGGTCAAGGGCAACAAGTTTCCATGTGTATTTTGTCCTTGGGACAAGTAGGCCCAGCCCCCTACATCACAAACCCTTTGACTGCCAGTTCACAGTACCACATTAAGGATCAGGGAAAGGCATTGCCTGCAGTTAAGATAATATTTGTGTCCATGTGTTAACACTGGTCAAACGTGTATTTATGGTTCATTAATGCAAAACCTTTATTATTAGGATGAGTGATCTAAGTACATGTTGTAAGCGCAGACTGTACTACTGACAGTGGTTCCAGTATAGGAATGTGTACACATGTTTTCAATGTTTTTTTTTTTTTTAAACTCTTTTTATTAATCCACAAAATTATTGTACATACACAAAGCAGTAATATTGCATCCTTGGTCTAATTTACTGTTGATTTATCTATTTCTATTGACAAGTCTGAGCCCACCCTAGTAAGAATCCCATTCGGACCCCGCTTCCCTCTTAGAGTCCACGATATATCTGCCATGCCGACCAGATTTTCTCCCCTTTTTTGGGGCACCCTCTACTTTCGTAAATCACTGATTCTGCTTGCCAGCACCAATCTAGGTCATTTTCCCATTCCTCCAATGTTGGGGTGGCTATCGCCCCCCACTTCCTTGCTATATTACGCTTAGCAACCACTGCTGCCAGCATTAGTCATTGCTTCACCTGTCGGGGCCAGTCTTCATTAGCCTCAGTTGTTAAAAGGAGTCATTTAGGATCTAATGGCACATCCATATCTACCACCTCTGACATTACCCTTGTTGTCTTTATCCAGAATTCCTGGATGCTTGGGCACTCCCATATCAAGTGATAGAAGGATCCCTCCGCCCCACACCCCCTGTGGCAACTCGCACTTTCACACCTCCCCATTCTATACAACACCGATCTGGGGTAGTATACTCTATGTAACAACTTGAGTTGTATGATCCGGAATCTGGTACGTATTGCCACCTCCCTTGGGCCCTGGAGTATTTCCGCCCATTGATCTTCCTCTAAAGTACCGACGTCATGCTCCCATGTCTGCCTAATCATGTTCATGGGATCTGGGGCGTTATTCACTATCTTTCTATAGAAGAGAGAGATTGTCTTTTCACGTATCTGCTCTGTCAAAACCCTATCTTCTAGAGGTGCTGCTTCTATTATTGTGTTACCTTCCCTGACATGTTTCCTGAGTGCATGTCCCAATCGTATGCATGAAAGCCATTCACCCTGCCCCATCTCGTAGTAACTGTGTAAACGCAATATACGCCCCTCCTCTCCAAATGTCCCCTAGCGTCTCTATACCTAGCAATTCCCATTTGGCGAAGCCATCCAGGCTCCCTACCTCCTTCAAAAAATCCCCTACCCAAAGAGGCGTCATTCCGTAGAGCTTCTTCTCCCACCCCAAGTATTTCGTGGCAGCTTTCTACACCCTCACTACCGTCCGCGTATGTGTCGAGAGAAGCTTGTCAACACGCTTCCTATATAGTAGTGTCTGCGGGCCTCTCATCCCCATGGCCAATCTATCGACCCTATAGGTTGGTTCCGCACGATCATCAAACATCCAGCGATTGACATTCACCAATTGCACGGCCCAATAATAGCCACGGATATCCGGCACCGCTAGGCCCCCGTCAAAGATCCCCCTTTGGAGATTGCTCAGAGCAATGCGGGGAGACGCTCCGCTCCACAGTAGTGTCCTAATTTCTGAGTCCACTCTACGGAAGAAACCAGGAGGTGTCTCATAGGGTTAATTCTGTAACACATATAAGAGGCGTGGGAGTGCCATCATTTTGAACTGGGCTGCTCTGCCCATCAGTGTCAATGGGAGCATACGCCAGTGTTTTGCGTCCGTGACTAGCCTGTCCAGCTGTCGCCCTAAGCTTTGGCTGTAAAACTCACTTGGATCACGCGTTATAAAGATCCCTGGGTATTTAAAGCCATTATCTTGCATCGGCACAGAACATCTAGAGGTCAGGGCCGGGGGCCCTCCTGATAGTGGAAACGGCAATGACTTTTCCCAATTAATTCTATATCCAGAGTACTCTCCATATATACGGAAGATCTGAAGGATGCAATCTGTTGATTGCCTCGGCTTCTTAACATACAGTAGGATATCATCCGCATATAGAGAGATGCGGTCCTCCCATTCATCTCCTACAGGGATCCCCCATATCAACGGGCCTTGCCGGACCCAAGCTGCTAACGGCTCCAGAGCAAGCGCAAAGAGAATCGGAGACAGAGGGCACCCCTGTCTGGTCCCTCTCTGCAGGGCAATGGCGCGGGAAATGGTTGCATTGACCCTTACTCTTGCTAACGGCTGATTGTAGAGAAGTTTAACCCAGGCAATAAACTTAAGGCCAAAGCCACAATGTACCAGGACAGCATAGAGGTGGTTCCATTCCACACTATCAAAGGCCATGCTCGCATCCAAGGACAGAAGAGCCGTTTGCGTTTTCATGCCTGATTGAGTTATGTGCAGTATCCCAAACAGCAGGCGCAGTTTCAGCCTGGTGCTGCGGTGCGGCATGAATCCCGACTGGTCCAGGTGTATGAGCTTCTCGATCACTCCTGCTAGCCTCATGGCCAGTAATTTAGCCAGTACTTTAACTTCAAAGTTTAGTAGAGAAATCGGTCAATACGACCCGCAGCTTGAAAGTGGTTTGCCTGGCTTTAGTATCACCGTTATTACTGCTGTTCTTTGATCTGCCGGCAACCTACCATCTTCCAGCGCCTGATTAAACATATTTAACATATGCTCCGCCATTACATTTAACACCGCCTTATATAACTCTACCGGCAGACCATTGGGGCCCGCCGCCTTCCCGGACTGAAGAGCCCTGGTCACTGCTTTAACTTCCTCAACCGTTCGGTCTAATTCCAGATTGTCGCAGTCCTCTCTGCCTAGTTGCGGCATGGCTGTCCCGTAGAAAAGCCCCACAGTCTTCAGCTGAGTGTGCGGAGCGGGACGTATAGACTTCTTCATAGTACCGTGCGAACCCCTCCGCTATCTCCGCCCCGGTTTCAAATTTTGTCCCCGTCTCTCTTAGCAGGCCTGGAACCCAGCCTCCCCCTGTCCGCTTCCTGGCTAACCATGCCAGTAATTTAGTCGCCTTATCCCCAACATCGTACAGATGGTATTGCGTTGCTCTCGCGAGGGTCCTGGCACTATCCTCCTCCACGTCCCTGAGTTCCTTTTGTCTGACCTGGAGAAGATGTCTCTCCCTGTCTGCCTGTTGGCCTCCCTCGCCAACCTGAGCCTCGATACATAGTGTCTCTTGTTTCGAGAGCAACACACTTGGCTTGCTTTTCTTTCCTGATGACACCTATTCTCGACTGAGTGCGATCTCTGATGACGGCTTTAAATGCTTCCCAGAGAGTCACAGCCGAATATGTTTTCAATGTTTAGCAATATGAGGCTATGCATACTGCTCCCAGAATGCTCTGATAAGATGCAAATATATGCAGAAGCTTGAAAGCAAGATGGATTATTCTTTGCTTTCAAAATAAAATGTTCACAAAAAAATGCAAAAACATTTAGCTAAAATACAGTAACATTTTAGGTACCGTTTTTCTGCAGCATCATTTAGTAAAATGTGTTGATGTATGCTAGTATTTCCCAAAAATATTCATAATGGAAAATCAGTGTAACCAGTTTTAATAGGATTATGGGAAACATAAAAATAAACAAGCATTGGTAAAGCCAATAGGTCTGCAATTGTTGGTCAGCCTTTTGGTTTTGTCAATGCGTGGCTTGTTTTGGTATGTTTTTTGTAAAACCTTATTGGTGTGGGTGCTGCCGGGCCCTCATCATTATAACAAACATTGTCAAAAGCAAAAATTGTTTTGGTCTCAAAAAGCACACATTGCCACAGTAGTTCCTGGCACTGAACAAAACGACTGTGTGTCGATTATGCTCCTTGTGAAAGAACAGAATGCTGTCACTCACAGTGAAGCTAGCTGATAGACAGAGAGAGACAGAATTTTAATAAACACAAAATGTCATGGTTAACGCCAGACCTAATTAGGGGCCCAATTATTAAATAAAGTCTCAAAAGTGCACTCATGTCCTTGCATTAAGTGCAGATATACGGCTTTCATGAATTCACAAGACTACGAAGTAGGCCAAGAAATAGTACTCCTAGAAAATATTGTGAACTGCATTTTAGCATGAGCCAATAGGCAGGTGTAGATTTGCTCATGCGAAAATCTGAGTGTTTGCAAGTTCACTTATCCTCCAACCACTTTTTTCCCAACCCGGGAAGAAGTTTTATGTCTACCATTGTCAGGAGTAAATTTCCAACCTTTCTCAGTATGGGAAAAGATTAGAGAAGAGTTGGTGAAAACCCTTAAAACATGCAAGTTAGTAGGTTTGCACAGACTCGAAAGGGCATTCCAACCCTGGAACTGTTGCTTACCGTCCGCACCAGTATGTAGATCTGCGGAAACGTGGCAACATAAGGGAATTGCTAGTATTCAAACCCTACTATGAGAGTAGCCCTGGCATAATCAGAGAGGCTATTTCGGAGCTCTTATATAATGAGATTTCTACTATAATTTGTCACCGCATTACATGGCACAAAAGGGACAAGTGGATTTTGTTACAGGACAAGTAGATTTATGAAGCAACCTGCCCCATGGACAAGTAGATATTTTATTAAATTCCACACCTCTGCCTTGCTTACCTTTTTTGTTCCACCTCATTCCTCCAAAGAGGAGAGACCGACCCTTCTGGACCCAAAAAGAGCGTTGTCGTTCTATCGTGACCGCACATAAGAGTTCTGGGTGGACGATCAACTCTTTATGGGCTATGTAGGAGCTAAAACAGGAAGGCTGTGCAAAAATGGACCATCTCGAGATGAATCTTTCTATGCATTAGTATCTAATGCGCATTGGCCAAGAAGCACCCCACGAGGGCTTGCGTGCTCACTCCACCAGTGCCATGGCTGAAACCACTGCGTTAGTGTCCCTGTCCTGGATATCGGTCAGCCAGCAATGTGGGCATCCCTGCACACATTCACCAAGCAATACTGCCTGGACAGTCGGGTCCATTATGATGGGCACTTCCCTTGTTCGGTGGTGCAGGACTTTCTGATTTAATTGGTTTCACATGCCCACCTCTGGGGAGGTATTGCTTTGGTATCTATTCTACGGTAAGGAATGTGTGGCTAGAAGTCTCTATCGGATGCAGAAGTTACCTTTGGTAACGCCTTATCTGGTAGCAACTCTATTAAGCTGCAGATTTCTTACTGACCCTCCCATCCTCGCTGCAATGCAAACAGATTACAGTGTAAGGGACACCCTTCTCGGGGCCTTAGCTTGTCGCACCAGTGGTGAGTTCTCATCGAGGCTCCCCGCTCCTGGTGTGGAAAGTTGTGAAAGTAACTGACGTCAGCGTGCCAGGGTTGCGTCTATATCGGTACCGTGCACGTCACTTCCTGTGATGCAGAGCCGATGACACCACCTACCGGGGCGCAGGGGTACTGCTCGAAAATCCTCCAAATCCAGTCTGACGCTTGGGGAATATTCTAATATAAGGAATTTGCAGATAGATCGTCTCTACCAGATAAGGCGTTACTGAAGGTTAGTAACTTGTTCCACTCTACCATTCTAAAAAGCAACAAGTTGTGCATCTTGGAACAGAAAATTAATGCTAAAGTATGGCAAAACGCATTATAAGATGACACCCAGGCAGCAATTTGAAATCAATTTTCACAAAATAACTTAAAAATCATTAACAGTGCGTGGATGGCGACAATCTTTGATTGACTATATTCTTAATTAAAAATAATTTCAACATGGCCACCCATGCTTACATGCTAGTCTTTGAATGTTTTTTGTCATACTTTGTTTATCCTACCAAGATGGCTGAGTGCCATTTTGGAACTGTTAAACAATAACAAAGTATAGCCAGGACACAGTGGTAGGCGGAAACAAAATGTGGACGACTCTACCACATACAATTAGATAAAGAAAGTTGAATGAAAGTTCCTTTATGGATGCATACATTTTTAAAGTAATTTTTTGGAACAGCAAAAGGCCTTGGCTAATGCCAGACCTAAAAATATTCTCTATCTAAGTGGATTTTCAGGTTAGAAAATAAATACTTCAAGTTGTGCTCTGTGAATCCTGCTCATGCACAGAGCTACTATTTTCGAATTCTGCAAGAGTATACCTATGGTAGAGAACAAGTATGCAGGTAAATAACTTCTTTCTTCTTTGATGAGATTGCTGCCTGTCTGATCCAATTTTCATCTGTTTTCTGCTTAAGCATATCTTCAATTCCGTTTTGTTACAATAGACAGTTATGTTTAAACATATGATCTGATAGAGACTTATAGCTGCAGATTCCTTACCTTTGAATTCCCAAGGCGTCACGCTGGATCTGGAAACTTTTGCTGAGCAATACTCCTTGCGCGCGGCGTCGGGGGGCTCCATGCGATGTCGGCGGTGTCGGTTATGACGTTGCGGTGCCTATATAGGTGCCACACAGGCGCACGGACGTCAGTTCTTTAAGCGCCGATCCGGGAAGAGCTACCCCTCTGCCGCTTTTTGGCAGGTTTTTTCTTGACTTTTGTCAAATTAGGAGAATTTTTTTCCGCGTGTGTGAGGGATGTCTTCGAGGAAGACAGGTTTCAAGCCGTGTGGTGCTTGTCACCACATGATGTTGGTTACCGGTCCCCATCTCGTCTGTCTTTGGTGTCTCGAGCGCGACCACGATTCAAAGTTGGCTCGGACTGCCGGGCCATGGTTCCGAAGGCCTTGAGGGAGTGAGTGATGAAGCTCATCGAAGCCCGGCAGTCGACACCGACCAGCGAGACTCCGCAGAGGTCCCGGTCCCGATCGAAGAAGAGGAGGTCGCGGGACCGCTCCCGGAGCCCAAAGTCCTCTTCTTCCCCCTCGAAGTCCTCGGGACACTCGGGGAAGAGGCATAATAAGAAGAGGAAGTCCAAGCGAACTTCACCTTCACCTCGGCTGGCATCTGTCGTCGAGAGAGGTAAGGAGCACCGACGCTCTAGGCACGGTTCTGCAGAGCCAGAGTCGACTTTGCGCCTCCCGCTCAAATAAAAGAATTTTACGAGGCCATGCACCGTGTATTTGAGTGGAACGACCCCGCCGGTCAGCCTTCGGGCCCACGGAGTCGGAAGGGGCCCCGTCAGGTTCGACACTGTCGGCTCCGGCCACGGCGCCAGTGGGGCCTCAAGGATCCGATCCCGGATCCCAGTTGACGCCGGTCGTGCCATTGCAACCTTCCCCAGCGTCGGACCCGAAGTCTGTGCCTGCGGCGCCACCGATGCCCATTGGTGGCGCCATCCTTATCCCCATTGACACGGAGCCGGAACGATGTTGCTCAACACCGATTCCGACAATGATTGAACCCAGAGGTTCTCTGTTGTAGGCTCAGGAGAGGAATGGGAGGGGTCTGTAGACCATCTGGAACACCAGGATGTCTCTGAGGAGACCTTGGACTGGTATGAGGAACTTGGGGCAGCCAGTGGACTGGACACCTTCCCAGATACTGGCATGCTCTCTCCGCCAACACTGTCTACGGAGGAGGGGGCATCCTATGCCATGGTGATAAAGAGGACAGCTGAGGTCCTTGGACTGGAGCTGCCCTCAGTGTAGGTCAGAACTAATCTCCTGACCCGAGGTGCTTCAACCAGGGGCTTCCACTTTCGAACCACTGTTGCCCTTCAATGAAGCACTTAGACATCCTTCTAGGCACGTGGTCCAAGCCTAGCACAGGGGCTCCTGTGAATAGGGCGATTGCAAGGCGCCATCGCCCAGATCCAGGCGACCCTAAGTTCCTCAGCCAACACCCCACCCAGAAAGTTTGGGGGTGCAGGCCTCTACATCCCAGGGCATGTTCCCTCCAGATAGGGAATCCAAGAGGCTGGATTCATTTGGTAAGAAACATTTTCTTCCTCCTGCCTGGCATTGCGGTCGGTGATTACTGCATGCTTATTGGGCAGTTTCTCCCATTCTCTTTGGGAGACGGTTGCACAAGTGCTGCCACAGGTCCCGGAGGAGGCCCGGGCTGTGCTCTGTCAAGCTGTGAAGAATGGGAGAGATGCAGCAAAATTAGCCATACGGTGTGGTTTAGATACGACCAATGCACTGGCCAGGTCAATTTCAACGACAGTGGCATTGAGGCGCCACGCCTGGCTTCATACAACTGGCTTCTTGGGGGATGTCCAGGCTAATCTGATTGACATGCCCTTCGATGGAACCCGTCTATTTGGGGAAAAGGTAGACTCAGCCCTGGTCCGGTTCAAGGACTCTCGAGCTATGGCCAGATCCTTGGGCCTCTCCTCCACTCCTCGTGGCCAGTTTTCCTTTTGCCCCAGTCGCGTCAGCCCTATCCCAGCCACCGTCCTGTACAGACTGCCCAAGCCATATGAGGACGTGGACGCGGTGCATTCCGATCCAGGAATGGAGGCCAGAAGTCATCGGCCACACTGCCCCCAGCAGCCGCAGCCTCCAAGCACTCTTAGGCTGATTCTGCAGGGCCACACTACTCGAGTTGGTCGGAGAATTCGTCATCATCATCCCCCCTCCCCCACTGGAGATGCACATCATCGTACCAGTGGGTCTTGCAGATCGTCCAGGAGGGCTATTCTCTGCCTTTCCTCCTCTGTCTGCCAAATCAGGAACGGCTGACGGAGGATCATTTAAAGTTGCTCCAAGAGGAAGTTACAACTCTGTTGGCCAAGGGAGCTATAGAAAGGGTCCTGGTTTCAGAAGTAGGCAGTGGTTGTTATTGCAGCTACTTTCTGATTCCAAAGAAGAACAAAGGGTTATGGCCCATTTTAGATCTTCGGACTGTCAATCTCTTCCTCAAGAAGGAGAAGTTCAAGATGCTCACTCTAGCTCAGGTCTTGTCTTCCCTAGACCAAGAAGACTGGATGGTGGCATTGGACCTGCAGGATGCGTATTTTCAAATTCCCATCCTGCCGGGCCACAGGCGTTACTTGCGGTTCAAGGTAGGCCGTGAGCACTTTCAGTTTACTGTGCTCCCCTTCGGCCTTACCAGTGTCCCTCGGGTGTTCACCAAGGTGATGGCGGTGGTTGCAGCTCATCTGCGCAGGTTAGGGGGATCAGTCTTCCCCTACCTCAATGACTGGCTGTTGAAGGCGTCGTCGCCCCAGGCAGTCATCTCTCACCTTCAGACTACGGCAGACTTCCTGCATTTGCTGGGGTTCTCTATAACCGTGCCAAAGTCACAGCTGACTCCTTCTCAGATGCTCCCTTTCATTGGGGCAGTTCTGGACACAGTGCAGTTTTGGGCATATCCCCCCGAACAGCGAACCCAGGATATTCAGGTTATGATTCCGATGTTTCAGCCTCTGTCCTGGATTTCGGTGAGACTGACTTTGAGGCTGTTGGGTCTCATGGCCTTCTGCATCCTGTTGGTGAAGCATGCCAGGTAGCGTATGCGGGTTCTGCAGTGGTACCTGAAGTTCCAATGGGCACAGCATCGGGGGAGTTCCAATGTGCACAGCATCGGGGGAATTTCACCGACATGGTTCAGATCTTGGAAGGAACTGCAAGAGATCTGCAGTGGTGGTTGACGAACAGCGATTGGGTCAGTGGCAGACCCCTCTCCCTCAACCAGAACTCAGTCGTGACAAATGCGTAACTTCTGGAATGGGGCGGCCATCTGGAGAGGTGGAGATCAGGGGACACTGGTCTCCGTCAGAGTTGGGGCTCCACAGAAATTTGTTGGAGCTTTGAGCGATTCGGTTGGCATTGAAAGCATTTCTTCCCTCTGTCAAGGGGAAGCTAGTGCAGGTGTTCACAGACAACACCACTGCCATGTGGTACTGCAACAAGCAGGGCAGGGTGGGGTCATGGACCCTTTGTCGAGAGGCCCTGCGTGTCTGGACATGGCTGGAACAGCAGGGCATAACCCTGGTGGTTCAACACCTGGCAGGTTCCCTGAATGCCAGGGCGGACGAACTCAGCCGTCTATGCCTAATGGATCACGAATGGCGTCTCCAGTCAGAGGTGGTGCAATATCTCTTTCAGCAGTGGGGAGAACATTGGTTAGATGTGTTCGCCTCCGAAGAGAACGTACAGTGTCAGCATTACTGCGCTATAAAGTTTCCAAGGCGGCTATCGATCGGCGACGCCTTTCGTCGCGAGTGGAGCTCAGGCCTGCTGTAGGCCTTTCTGCCCATACCACTCCTGCCCAGGGTTCTGAAGAAGATCAGGAGAGACCGGGCCCAAGTCATTCTTGTGGCTCTGGACTGGGCGAGGCGAGTCTGTTATCCAGAGCTTCTGAAAATGAGCATCGATCCTCCGATCAGGCTGCTCCTTCGGGAGGATTTTCTGTCGCAGTAGCAGGGGAGGGTTCTCCACCCGAACCCGTCAACTCTGCGCCTCCATGCGTGGAAATTGAGCGGCGACAGTGAATAGCTTGCGGCCTTCCTCCTGAAGTCTGTAATGTTATTCTGGCGGCCCTCCACAAAGACGCCTGCTTTTGGCAGTAACTTGTATTATACTGTACAGAAAGGTCTATTGACCCTCTTTCTGCTTCTCTTTCTACTGTCCTTTTGTTTATCCAACAGGGCTCTGCTTTGAGAACTCTCAAGTTACCTTTCTGCTCTCTCTGCTTTTTTGCGGCTGCCAGACCAACCCTCTCTCTTCAAATCTCCCATTTTACATAGATTTCTGAAAGGGCTGGCTCACCTGTTTCCACCTACGCCCTTTGTCATGCCGCAGTGGGACCTTAATTTGGTCCTCACCTATCTGATGTGCACTCCCTTTGAGCCTTTACACAATTGTCCGCTCCGGCTGTTGACCATCAAAACAGCCTTCTTGATGGCAATTACATCTGCCCAGAGGGTGAGTGAGTTGCAGCGCTATCTTGTTCGCCTCCTTATCTTATATCCTTTCCGGACAAAGTGGTGCTCGGCACCCGGGGATCCTTTTTACTGAAAGTTGTGACCCCTTTCCATCTGGGTCAGTCCATCACGTTGCCCACCTTCTTTGCTCCCCTGCATCCCTCTAAGGAAGAGGAGTGGCTCCACCGACTGCACCCAAAAAGAGCGGTGTCGTTCTACCCTGACCGCACTAAAGAGTTTCAGGTGGATGACCAACTCTTTGTGGGGTACGTGGAAGCAGAAGGGAAGGGCAGTGAAGAAAAGGACCATTTCTCGCTGGGTCGTTCTCTGCATCAAGATCGGTTATGCCCTGCCAAAGAATCAGCCCCCTGAGGGATTGAGGGCCCATACCACCAGGTAAAAGGCTGCGACTACGGCCTTGGCTCGGGGTGTCCCAGTCCAAGATATGTCAGGCAGCAACGTGGGCATCGTTGCACACGTTTGCAAAGCACTATTGCCTGCAGGACTTTTTAGTTTAAGATATTGGTCCGCAGCCCACTGCCGGGATGGTATGGCTTGGGTATCTAATTCAAAGGTAAGGAATCTGCAGCTTGAAGTCTCGGTAATGCATTATCTGGTAGAGACTCTATCTAGCTGCAGATTCCTTACAGCCCCACCCATGCCCCCTGCTTTGGGACTAATATTGTAGGGCTAGGGTTACTTCCCTGTTCAGGGCCCTAGTTTTCCACCCGACTATGTCAGTTACTTCGTGGCTCTGTGCTTCTAGTGTTGAAAAAACGAAAAGTACTGATGTCCGCGTGCCCAGGTGGCGCTTATATAGGCACCGCGACGTCATAACTGACGCTACCGACGACGTCACGCGGAGCCGAATGGAGCCACCCGTCGCCGCGCCCAAGGGGTATTGCTCAGCAAAAGTTTCCGGGTCCAGCCTGATGCCTGGGGAATTCAAAGGTAAGGAATCTGCAGCTAGATAGTGTCTATCAGATAATGCGTTACCGAAGGTAAGTAACTTGTTCTTTACAAACTAATTTTGGAAAAGGATTTTTACGTGCATGGTATTCCAGGATAAGCATTTACGGGGAGATCCATATTCATGAAATTTAGTGACAATATAAACATGAGGAAAATTTCTTCTGAAATGTTGACTTCCACTGCTGCATGACACAATTTCCTTTTTCTTATCCCTTGTATCTGCTTTATCCACAGCCTGCAACCAGCACAAAACATCTCCTTGAGGAGCACCTTCCTGACCTGCTGGACTCTGCCATTCTAGACAGTGATGTGAGTCGCCAACCCATGAAATTTGTAAGGAATGAAACCCTGCATTCTCCGAGATGCACCATACAGACCTATTCCATAAACAGCAGAGCTGTAATTAGAGGGATTGCTTTTCGGTCTGTGATCCTCAGCACTTAACAGATGTGAAACGTGGGATTCGCCCTGCTCTCTGCAACATAAGCCTTCTTGATATGTGCAGAAATCCACCATGTAGGTTCACAGCTGGGCAACCCCAGCATGGTGACATAACTATAACATACAAAGTCCATTTTCGCAAAAACATTAATGTTTTTTGTTGAAACCATATTCTGTATTGGATTATAATTTCATGTCTAATATAAAAAGCCCCAAACAAAATTTAATTCTTAAAGCTTTAGGAAATGTAAAAAGAAATGATTCTTTTTGTTTAAAAGAAAAGAGAAAATGAGTCAGGGGATGAAAATGGGTTGCAGTAGTCTGGTTTTTTTTTTCAAGTGCTAAATGGAATGCAACTAGCAGCAGAGGATGACCTAGGGAAAAGAGGCAAGAAAAGGTAAAGATAAAAGACAATAGGATCAATGGGGAAGTTGGCATGGAGCTTTTGTGGGGGAGTTGGGGGGCGGAGGGGGGTCACAAAAAATTGGGTGAGTGAGCTTCACTAGCTTGGGAAATAAAAATAAAGGGAATGGTAAACTGGAGGAGGAGGGGCAGGGACGCAGATGCAAAATAAATAAATGAAAGCCATACCTTGAAATAAAGTGGAAGGGAATGTTTCTGGGGCAGGGATGTGAAGTGCACACAACCAAAAAATATGCAAGGCATAACAGCAAAAGTTGGAAGGGGGTAGCTTATTATGCACACCTGCTTCTGATTTTAACTGATTATGGTCTCTATTATTGATCCCATTTGTCTTGGGTTTTATATGGTGTTAAAGGGTATTTATTTAAGTTGATGGAGGTTTTTGAACTACACATCTTGGTTGTTTTTAGTAGAGTTGTGATGTTAGTTGTAGGTTGAAAGATCCCACTATTAACATCTCTGTAACAAGAGGGGTTGTGCTGCTGATTATTGCGTATTTATGCCTGTGAGTGATTACAAAGAAGCACTAGCTACTGATTATTAGGAAGGTACCAGGATGGGTTGAAATGAGATTTCTAATGGGATACTGGCTCCTGCTGATTCCTTATAAGAACTTTTTTCCTAAGTACCAGGGTCTGCAGTGTTGAGTCACCGGCACCATGTGGCTTCACTGCAAGTGACAGTTCAGGTTCATAAAAGTCCTCACAGATTCTATGATGTGAGGTTGTTCTGCACTTCTGCAAACCAGTATCCAAAGCCACAAATGTTCTTACTTCCTTTTTTAGATTTCTGATCTGAAAGTGTGATATTTTTTGGTATGACTTCGCTAAAGAAGGCAGTTTGTTAATGGGATCCCAAATTGATGCTCCTTACTCCTGGAAGCCGTTGCCCTGTAAGAGGACATCACAGACAGTCAGCTTCATCCTCTCATTGTGCTACGAAGGAGAAGCAAATAAGAAAGTCCAAGTAGTTCTTGTGCTCTTAAGATCTGCTGCTGTTCTGAACGTATGAGTTCTACCCCCGCTTCCTGCCATTCAGGTGCCTTTCAAAGCCAAACTGAGGTTTTTCAGAAGGCAATGATAGTTATTTCTGTGGTTTGTGCAATTGCTGAAATGCTTTTGCAAGCTGAAATGGTCCTGCCTGCGTTGTCAGACCTCTGTTTTCTTTACCCCAAAGGTGATCTCTAAACTGCAAGAAGAGTCTGTTCTCACAATGACGTTAAAATATACCTAGTGTGTAATTTATGATTACCACTACCTAGATGATTGGTTGCTGAAGCCCTCTGCCAGATTTCCTCCAACATATTTTAAGTACTCTAATAACCTTTTTACATCATAGGATCTTCAGTTATAGTCATAAATGTTAAAGTAATTCCCCGATGCACACGGAGAGCCCGGAATACTTAAAATCAAATATATAATTAGACACATATGTTCATATACCACAAGAAAATTGTTCAGAATCCAGCATGTCCATACGTTGTGGACAACCCTCAAGAGCTCTTCACAGGCAAGATTTTCAAAATTTGACCCGGTTTATTACAGTAAACAACTTTCTCAAAACAACATTGCAACTCTTCCAATACAAACTGATGCGTAGTTGTCTTAAGTAATGAGGAAAAGTGCAGCCGTACTGGTTTGCATTATAGTAATTTTTAAAAAAATCTTTCTCTTAAGGTATCAGGAGCTTCCACAATTCATGATGCCTTGTACTGGAAGTTGACTCTGTTGGTTCTTATTTTTAAGGAAATGGTGTGGGCTAGGGATGCATTTTACTCCCAGTGCACAAGAGGAAAGGCAGGCAGGAGAGGAGGTTGTTTGAATTCAGTGAAGATTTCTATGATGCAGAACTACGAGTCACCATTTTGTCTGCATCGTAGTATCTTCATTATTAGTCATAAAGGTTAGATTAGAGTAGCAAGCCAAGAGAACATTATAGTCCTTGCGGTTCGTAAGTGTGGGAATTAGTATAATGTTTGACCTCAGTGAAGATTCCTAAATTGCAGAACAAGGGTGACAATAAGTAACCAATTCATTTGCACAATTAAAAAAAACAATTTGTGACTGAGAAGCACAAGTTAGTTGGGAGTGCTTCTCGCACAGAAGGGCTGCACAGCACTCGCATATTTCTCTGAGAATTTGATCCAGGACACAAGATATTACAGCTTCAAAGCTTGATGGCATTGTGTATCCCTTTTGTTCCAAATGGCGGTTACTCATAAGGCCTTGAAACTAATGTTCTCTTAACAGTGGGATCAGTGCTGTGCCACTGGAGATATCAGATTTGGTTGCATCTTTAACGGTTTCCTAAAGTGCATTGGTGAGCACCGTCTTCTAACTAGTTGGAAAGGGCAAGTTGAGGTGGAAGACCTGAGGGCTCAGGAAAAGAAAAGACAAACTCTAGGGAACGCTCAAGTTTCACTGGCAAAGTTGCAAAATCTCCCAAGGATCCCCACAAATGTAGATTCAGAGACAGAAAAAGTGAGAGAAGACATAATCGCCATCATTTTCACCGCCTGTGGGCCTCTTCATCATCGAAGACTGGGGCATTGCCATCTAGAGCATCAGCACCACTCATCAAAACCATTGAGGTTGAGCCATCGAATGACTCAAGACAACCAATGGTGTCTTGCTTGCCGTCGCAATTTACATCCAAGCCTCCAGTAAGAAGTCCGTGTAACCTAGACAACATTCAGGACAACATGTATACCCTATGGTAATTATTCCTCTGTAGAGGAACCAAGCACATCACGTACGTCAAAGAGGCATAGAAGGTGCACATTAGCATCTCAATAAACCCGCACTGATTCCAGTGTCGGATTTATTAATAAATGCACACAGAGGGCACTTTAGAGGTGCCCCCTGAATACCTACTGACTACTAGTGTGGTTACCGACTGGTCTCAGCCAGCCAGCCACCACTAGACATGTTACTGACCTCCTGGGGTGAGACCCTTTGCTCTCAGAGGCCAGGAACAAAGCCAGCTCTAAGCGGAGGTATTCACACCTCGTCCAAGCAGGAACTTCCTCCATGCCGCTTTGAAATGCGGCCCAGCCCTCTTCAGCTAGTGGAAGATGCCAACCCCCCTGTCCTGTCCCCACTTATGGAAGGAGGACAGGCGGGATGATTAGGTAGATTAGGAGGTGTACCTACACCTAGCCAGTACCACCCTTAAGGTAGGGCAGTGGATGTGGACCCCACTTTTCACAATCCTCCATCTTGTGTTGGAGAGAATTAGCATATTAGGGTCAGGGTTATGCCCACTTCCCACAGGAAGTTGTCATATAGAGGGTGTAGTCACCCTACAGGTAGGTAGCACATTGGCTACTTTTTTGTACTCTGCTTAACAGCCCTAAATTGAGTATTTAGGTGGCACCCCTTGACCCAGAACTTCAGATTCGACTGATCTAAATACGATGAGGACAAAGAAGAGCTGCTGAACCTGAGAACTAAGTGCCTGCCGCAGAGTTTTGGTGCAAACACCTGCTGCTTCTAGACTCGACAATCTAGGTGAACTGCCTCGTCCTGCTGCTGTGTGGCCTCTAAGAAACCCAGAGGACTACCAGCCTTTGCAAACTGCCCTAGAACTCCCTCGGAATAGAGGAGATACTTCCCTGCAGACCGCAGGTACCGAAACCGCAGAGTCCGGTCCACCGACTTGCAGCTTCCAGGGCCAACCGGTGCGGCAACCGACCAGGAGGAGGGACTCATGCTCTGGATGTCCCCTTGGGAACCATTTCTAGGTTTTTACTGATGTAAGTCCAGACTTCCACTCCGGCCCAAGGATTCATGCCAGTTCCTTCCATGCCAACGTAAATGCGGATTTTGATGGATCAGTGCCAAATCCAGCTCCTGATCCGACACTGGTATTTGAAAGTGACTTCTGTTCATGCCATTCCTATGTTGCATTATAAAATACTTTAGCCCAAAAAGTGGTTATACAACAGGACCTTCAGCCTCTTCCTTGATGCTATTACTTTCACAGGCTAGAGGCCTTCATCTGCTCCCAAATCCGATGTCAGGGTATGCCTAATATCCTTCATGACACCGATGATGACAAGGAGGTGGACAATCTGCTCTGCCCTCATTACACTGATATAGTCTGTTTAGACTTACACAGTGTCAGTGGGCTAGATGCCTCACCAGAGACAAAGTTGGACTCCTCAGCTGGTTCACCAAAGGAAGAAAGTGCCTCTTTTGCTGTGGTAGTGAAGAAAACAGCACAGACCAACCCCTGGCAACCCTGGATTTTTACGCCTGGTCACTTGGTACAGGCCTCCACAAGTAAAGTAATTCCAAATACTTTTCTTTCAAACCCTACGGATTGAGGGCAAGCCGTGATGGCGGACGTGTGCTAGGCGAGCTCCGTCCAGCCTAAGCATTTATCCTCCATTTATCCTGTCCTCTGATCCTTCTCCTACATCCAGATCGTGTCCCTGGTGGGGCGTGAGAGGGGGCTGTGATCTGTGCCCCGATTTGGCTCCGTATCTCCGTGAGGCGGGCCGCGGTGGCAGCGGCCCGGGGTGCGGCCTGGGAAAAACAGCACTGCGCCATAGCCGGGTGCGGCAGCCGGCGAACAGACTTCCTCCAAGCTCTACTCTGGTTCTTCCATGCCTTGCCGACTGCAGGAGCAGACCGTGATAAACTGCCTGCAATTATGGCATTGTATAACTTTCAGAAGATTATGATGGTACCGTCATCAAAGGATGCGGAGTGTAAGCCCAAGATGGCGCCGCCTATCCTTCCTGCGAGGCACCCGGAGTGCATCTAAGTCTCAGCCGCCACTGCGAGACCGGAGACAAGGCGGAGGGGAAGGAATCCGAGCAGCGGGTCCGGTACGAGGATAGTGGTGATTCTGCCGAGAGGCTCCCCCCTGCGATGCAGTGCACACGCGGCTGAGGGGGCGCGCGGCCCCAGAGCAGAGCTTCACGACGTTGTGGCGCCTCACACGACTCAACGCGCTAAGGAGGTGAGCGGGGCCCAGTAAATGAGGCGGAGCGGACTCCCTGCTCTAAGCAACACTGCACCGGGAGCATATGAGTCCTAAGCTGGGTGGAAGGCTGGAAGAGGCGCCTGACCTCAAGATGGCGTCCAGGCGGAGGTCTCGCTCACGATAGGGGAACAATTAAATACACTAGCTACTAGTCTGGGGGACAGACCTAGAAAGCCATAGATCTGAAGCATCTCATCCATAAGTGCAAGGTGAAAAGGCTGATGCACATTGCGCTGCCACAAACAAAGCTATACCACACGCCTGACCCTAAAATGGCCGCCTCAGGCTGAACTTGGCAAGACCACCATTGACTCGGCTCACGCCTGACAGCCACTACTCAGCATCAGCCTACACGAAGGGGCCGCAAAGCAGAGGAGGGGCTGCCCGCCCAAGAGAGGAAGGCCTACAACACAGCCCTTATGCCACCGAAAAAAGCGGCATAAATGGTGTGGTGCCCAAGTGTGGAACTCCTGAGGGCGCAATAGCTCAGTGGCCTGACCTGGACACACGGACTACTTCTGGCTCGGGCGCTTCCAGCCTGGAGACGCGGTGGGGCTCCCCCACGTACTGACCTTGATCCTAGATCTAGAGACTAGAGGCCTGAAGGCAAGAACAATGGGTTGTCCCACAATCTACAGACTTAGGCTAGCGGGAGGACGAAGCGGAGGGTGTTTCCCAATTACACCGGGACCAATGCCTTCGATTGAACTATGATGACGCCCCATGGGGAAAAAAACGAATCTGTTTGTAATTACCGCTGAACCCGAGTACCATTGGCCGTTACCCGGTGGAGCTGTCCTATGCAGCTATAGAGGAGTCTGGCCATGGTTCACCCCCTCGGCCGTCACCTACCCAGCCGGACATCGGACATTGTTTTTAACGGTGCTTCACGGTCTTGTCTATCTTTCACTTTGACTGCTTGTTTCGCCTGAAGTCCCTTCCCCCCTCTGGTCTACCTGACGCTATCTGCATTCCTTTTCCCCCGTTTACCTTTCTCCCTCTACCTTCCATTCCACATAAGACGTTTCGGTCTTTGCTATGTAACTAGAAAATAACCTATGTTATCGTGTAATCTCATGTTTTTCTACGGTCTGTTCTCACCGCGGAGTCCGAACAACCTTGGCCGATGCCTGGTGGAGCTGTCCTATGCAGCTATACAGGAGTCTGGCTAGGGTTCACCCCCTCGGCTGTCACCTACCCAGCCGGACATCGGACATTGTTCTTAACGGTGCTTCACGGTCTTGTCTATCTTTCACTTTGACTGCTTGTTTCCCCTGAAGTCCCTTCCCCCCTCTGCTCTGCCTGACGCTATCTGCATTCCTTTTTCCCCTGTTTACCTTTCCCCCTCTACCTTCCATTCCACATAAGACGTTCTGTCTTTGCTACGTAACGCGAAAATAACTTATGTTATCGTGTAATAGCATGTTTTTCGACTGTCTGTTCTCACCGCGGAGTCCGAACAACCTTGGCCGATGCCCGGTGGAGCTGTCCTATGCAGCTATAGAGGAGGTTGGCCCTGGTTCACCCCCTCGGCCGTCACCTACCCAGCCGGACATCTGACATTGTTTTCCTCGCCTCCCCGTTATGTTTCCTTCCCTCTATCTTTCTCTTATGTCTATTCTTGGAATCTGTAACTGAAGTAATTATGTCATCTTTAACTTGCTGATCCTCATGTAAAGCGCTCTGATACCTACGGGTCTAGCCAGCGCTATATAAAACTTTGCAAATAAAATAAAAATAAAATAAAAAGAACAGAGCGCGAGGTGCTTGGAGGCCCCGCTGAGCTGGAGGCCGAGTGTCCGCAGAGGCTGCTGGTAAGGTGGGGGTGACGGGCGGCGGCGGCTTTTTGAATCTAGCCGCACGAGTCTTGTGTGTGGCCGCCTCCCTCCCCCCCGCACTCCCGCTTGAGTTGAGGCGGCGCTGTCGGCGGTCGCATCGGGCCGCGGGGGGGTAACTAGCTGCACTGTCGGCGGTCTCGTCGGGCCGCGGGGGTGTTGAGGAGACTTGGTGCTGCGGACCGTGTCCGGCGGCCGCCATACTGCCCTGGGGCCGGCATTGGGTCCGCGCCCCCCCTGAGCCATCGGACGCCTGGAGAGCTGCCCTCCACCTTGATCTACGTTGGCGGCGCTGCGCACTCGCTCCGGTGGCCATACCAGGTCGCGCGAGTCGGCGGTGAAGGCGGCTTGTGGGGATTGCTGGAGCCCTCGGCGGTCATTGATCATTACCTCTTAGCCTGGAGGTAGGAGGTGGACGCTTGAGGGGGCCCCGGGGAGAGTGTTGATGACCCCCCTGGCTCCTGGACTGAGAACCCTGTTAGCTGGGGCCACAATCATCTCTGAGACAGTGGAGGGGGCTTAGATGCGGCAGTCTGGCCCCTCGGCAGTGGGCGGTTACCCTTGATTTCCATCTGCCTGATATTGGTCGTCCCCGGGGGCCCCCTCCTTTCGTTGCTCCTTTCCCCTCGCCTGAAAGTGTTCGCACGATCGGCGGCCGGATCGGGTTGCATGGGCCCCGGACCTGCAGCCCTGTGGCCTTTCCCCGCCTTGCTCATCCTTTCTCCTAGGGCGTTGTATTGGCCCGTGACGGGCGCAGGAGTGCGCCTCTCTTTCCCTTACGCGGATGGGCCTGTAGTCCTCTGAAGCAGCGGCTAGAGGAGCCGGCGCCGGGTGGCCTAGGAACAGGAGGGGTCCGTAGACATCATGACGAGGGACAAGACGAGTGGGGGCTCGGCCAAACAGAGCACACTCGATAAATATACAGGTCCTGGGGCCGCCGCTGCAGCACCTGGAGGGGCGCAGGGGGCTGCGCCAGACGTACCGGACAATGCTGCGCTCCTGGCCGCCATCACGCAGTCCAGAGATGTCCTTGATGCTAAAATTGGGGCAGTCGGCTCTGATGTAATGCTCCTCCGACAGGACCTGTGGAATGCTGTGGCCCGCATCACAGAGACCGAAACGCGGATCTCTGGAGTGGAGGACGAAGTTGCCACTCTACAGAAGCGGGTGGCCACCCTTGAGACAACCCAGCGGGGCCTTGCGACACGTGTGGAGGATGCAGAGGGAAGGGCCAGGCGTAATAACCTCCGCTTTGTGGGCTTCCCGGAGGGGTGTGAGGGGGGGGATATGGAGCAGTTTCTTACTCGGTTGCTGGAGAGCTGGCTCCCCCCGGAGTCCCTGTGTTTCGTGATTGAGCATGCTCATAGGGCTCTTATGCAGAAACCTCCGCCTGGAGCCCGTCCGAGGCCGGTCTTGCAAAACTGCTGAACTATCATGACCGTGATGTCATTCTTAAACAGGCCAGGGCAAAGGAACATCTGCTCTTTGATAATACACATACTGATTTTTCCCGACTACACGAAGCTGGTCCAGCAGCGGAGACAGTCTTTTTTGGCAGCCAAGGCTCGTCTCCGTGATCTTAAACTCCCATATGCTCTGCTGTATCCGGCCCGGTTGCGGGTGGTGTACCGATCACGCACCCTTTTCTTCGACCCGCCGGAGGAAGTGTTTCAGTGGACAGATGAGACAGTCCGGTTGCGTCCCCACACACCGCCTCGGCGGGAATCAGAATCCTCATCTAGCGAGGCAGCTCGTAAGTAGTCTCAATCGAAGCTTAAAGATCGCAGACGCTCCAGATCCAGCCATCGATCCCACTCCTGCAGTGCATCCTTCCGGGCCGGTTCGGCCTCCCGACAGACCACATCGGCCTCCTGATTGGAAGAGGAGATCGCAGTCCTGTGTACCTTTGACTTTGTTGCCTTGATCGGAGGAGTCCAAGTGAGGGCCGGCTTCTCTGTTGGATCTTCCGACGGAGAGGGTGCCCGCTGACATTGGGCTGTAAGTTGGGGATCCATTGGTCGAGGTGGGCCGGGACTCCCCGTTGGGGTCTGCGGGCTGCACCCGCCGCGACAGATGCTTCATCGTTCTTGAAGTATAGGGTGGGGGGTTGTTGGGTTGTTCTTGTTCTTGTTTTTCTCATCAAGTCGCACTTTGCTACAGTACTGTTAGGCCTCTGTGCACGCACCACATGCTTTCTTTCGCACCGTTGTCTCCTATCAGGGTCTTCCATGGCCGACCCACCTAATGGCGCCCGGGTGCTTCCCGGGACTCTCAGAATAGTACGCTGGAATGTCAGGGGGGTACTAGATAAAATCAAGCGAGGGGCCATTCTCCAGCAGGCTAAGAGGGCCCAGGCCGACATACTTATGTTACCGGAAACACATCTTATGGGTTTGAAGGCGCTCTGCCTCCAGCGGTATGGCTACGCTCAGGTGTTCCACTCAGGGTTTGTGCCGGGGTCACGGGGGGTGGCAATCTTGATTCACCGTCGAGTTCCATACACACATGTTAAGACGTGGGCAGACACTCGGGGGCAATACTTGTATACTTGTTCCTGCAGGGCATGGTCAGGGAGGAATCAGTGGTGCTGGGATGTCTATGCCCCTCCTCCGCTTTCCTGGGGCCTAGTAGAGCGGCTTATGTCACTATGGGCGGATATGCCTGATGGCCTGATCGTGGTTGGGGGCAACTGGAATGGCGTGATGGATGTGTCCTGGGATCGTTGGAGACCCAGGGGGTGGGGGGGGTGTAGCTGCTCGCCAAGTCACAAAACTTTCCTCGTTAGTGTCTGGGCTCGATTGGGTGGACCCCTGGCGCCGGCTACGTGGTAATGTGCAGGGCTACACATCTTTCCGCGGTCCACGATTCCTACTCTCGCCTCGACTATTTGTTTGTCTGCCGGATGGCTGCTGGTAGGGTGGTGGAAACGGATATCCTTCCGAGGGGTCTCTCTGATCATTCACCGATCACTATTACGATACAGATGGGCTGGGCGAAACAGCCCTTCCGCTGGCGCCTCTCGACGTGGAACCTCCAGAATCCAGACTACAGGGAGTGCATGGAGAGCGCTCTCAACCAATACTTGACGCTCAATGTGGGTTCGGTTTCTGGGGCTGAACCTCTGTGGGAGGCATTGAAGACCACTCTACGGGGTGTCTATCTCTTTTTGCGCGGCAGCCCGCAGGACTCGGAGGGAGGCTCTGCTACAAGCAGAGGCTAATATTGCAGATTTAGATCATCGCAGTAGGGGTGCCGAGGGTAACCAAGTCCGGCACCAGTTGCTGCTGGCGCAACAGAACTATGCAGCTCTTCTTATGGATGAGGCCCGCCTTACTTGGCTGGCAACGCGCAGTAGGGTGTACCAATGGGGAGATAAATCTAGCAAGGTGCTCTATCGGTTGTGTCGGGGGATGTTCCATTCCCAGCCCCTCCCCGGTATAGTGGGCCCGAATGGAGTGCCACTTACAGACTCCTCTGACATTGCTGAAAGCTTCTCTGCATATTTTGCGGAGCTGTATGCCCCCAAAGAATGTTTCCACGAAGACGTGATAGGCCGTTTTTTGGACGACCTCCCGCCATGGGCTCTGTCCGATGAGGCGAATGCGGAGCTGGATTTCCCGCTCACGGAGGAGGAATTGGGTGCAGCCCTAGGAGACCTTAACTCGGGTAAGGCTCCGGGGCCTAACGGGTTTCCTTGTGAATTTTTTAAGAAATACTTTCTGCAGCTTGGACCCCATTACCTTAGGGTGGTGGAGGAGTCCCGTGATTATCTTCCCCGTGATTGGAGACACGCGGAGGTGGTGGTGTTCCATAAACCCGGCAGACCCCCAGACCAGCACGCCGCATATCGTCCCATTTCTCTCCTGAACGTCGAAGCTAAAATATTGGCCAAGGCGTTGGACAACCGTTTGCCGTCCCACATTACTACATTGGTACACCCAGATCAAGCCGGGTTTATGCCCCAGAGGGCGACCAGACATAATATTCGACGGGCGCAGGTAGCTGTTGCGACCATTCGGGGGCTCAGTGAACGGGCGGCGCTCCTGCTGGCAGATATGGACAGGGCATTTGATTCCCTTAGTTGGGTGTATTTATTCGCGTTGCTGCGCAGATTGAATAATGGACCGCACTTTTTGTCCTACTTGTCCCTACTCTACACTGATCTTACTGCGTCGGTACGTGTCGCTGGCTCTACCTCCTCCACCTTTTCTATTGGACGGGGTACCCGTCAGGGCTGCCCGCTTTCTCCTTACTTGTTTGCGCTGGCGGTTGAACCTTTGGCCGCCTGGGTGCGCATGGATGCGCAGGTGACTGGTTTTGAATGGGCGCATGAATTGTCGGATCGTATTGCTTTATACGCCGACAACGTTTTATTTTTTCTCACGGACGTGGACCGGACGGGGCCGCGGCTGCTCCGTATTATGCAGGTGTTTAGGGAATCGTCGGGTCTGTACTTGAACCCCAGCAAGTCTACCCTATGGCTTCTCGGGGACACAATGGGTCTTGGCTCCTGGGCTTCGTCGGTTCGGGTGGTCACCGGCGGGATGAAGTATCTCGGGGTATTTTTATCAGACGCACCTACTGTGGCATGGGAAAGGAATCTGGTTCCGGTCTGGGAACGTGTGCGGGAGGATCTTAGGACATGGTCTCATATGCCGTTGTCTATATATGGTCGGTCGGCCATCTTCAAGATGGTCTCACTCCCCCGGTTACTGTATCAATTGCAGAATTACCCCTACCCGATTTCCCCTAGATGGTTCAGGCAGGTTAATGCTGCCTTGGGTCAATTTCTATGGGCAGGGGGAGCGGTAAGAGTCGCCTTAAGGACATGTTTCCTCTCCACATATTGCGGTGGACTGGCGACCTCTGATTTATTGTCATACTACATGGCCTCACATTTGCTTGTCTTGAACGAATGGTGGTATGGGGGTAGAGAGGACCCTGCCTATGCTCTTGAACGGCGTCTTATGGGGGATCTTTCCCTACACACGATTTTGTACTCTGCACCGATACGCAATTCCCTGCCGCCGGCGACCCAGGTAGTTTTCCAGCTTTGGCGACAGGCCTTGCGGAGGATGGGGTGGTGGAACACACTGACGCGGGAAACCCCTATCTGAAAGAGACACGTTAGTGACAGATTCCTTACCTTAGAATATCCCCAGGCGTCAGGCTGGATCCGGAAAAGTTTTTGCGTAGCAGTACCCTTGCGCGTCGGTGGCGGCGTCGTGCGGCTCCGCGTCCGTCGTCGGCGTCGTGATCGCCGGGATGACGTCGCGGGCAGTACTTAGGCGCCGCCCCTGCGCGCTGACGTCAGTTCTTCTTTTCCGCGCCAGTAAGCGCAGATCCGGGAAGAGCAGTGCCCTAGTCACTTTTTGACTATCTTTTTTGGTGAATTTTTTCACTGCTTTTTCAACGAGTCTTCACGACTCCTAAGGTGTCGTAGGGATGCCCGGCTTTAAGCCCTGCGAGGAATGTGGTCGCATGATGTCGATCACGGACCCGCACCTAGAGTGTCTCTTTTGTCTCGCCCGAGACCACGACACGAAGTCGTGTCCTGACTGCCGGAAACTTCATCCTAAGGCTTTGCGAGAGCGGTCTCGAAAGCTCCTCGAAGTCCGGCATTCGGCTCCGCGCCGCACCAAGCCCCGGTCCCGGGAGAGGTCGAGGGGCCGGACGCGGAGTCCCCGCCGGTCGTCGGAATCCAAGTCTTCGCGCTCCTCCGGTAAGTCGAAGCACAAGAAGTCTAAGCGGCGTCATCGCTCTAAGACTTCGCCTCGCCGGTCTCGCGACTCGGCTGAGGCCCCTCCCGGCACCGTCCCCGCGGCCCCGGACATGCCTGTGGAGTCGCCCCCGCCATACCCGCCCTTCCCGGGTTCGGGGGCGGATCCGGCCAAAGTGCAGGAATTCCTGTCGGCCATGGCCCTCCTCTTCGGGCCTCAAGGTCCCTCTGGTGCGCCTTCGGGCCCCGCGGGCCCTGATGGGGTTGCTCCGGCGTCGCAGTCGACTCCGGTCCCGGCGTCGCCTGTCCCACCAGCCTTCGTCCCGGCCTCGGCTCCGGCCCCGACCTCGACCCCGGCTCCGGTGGTGCCGCAACCCCCATCGACGCCGGTTGACCTAACCACGCCTCCGCCGACGCCGATGTCCCCGGTGCCGTTTCCGACGCCGTCCGGGGCTCCCGGGCGGCGTCGTTCCCGGTTCTCCCGGGTCCGGACATGGAGCCGGACCGGCGTCGCCCGGCGCCGGTTCCGGCGCCAATGAGACCTTGGGTCCCTTATGTCCCTCCTCCTCCATATTTTCAACCTGAGGAGGACCAGGAGACCTGGGAGGGGTCTGAGGACCCTCTCACACAACAGTGCGAGTTTGACCCGGACTGGGTTGAGGAACTTGGGGATGCCAGTGGTCTGGATACCTCCCTTGACTCTGGCATGCTGTCTCCTCCCGTGGCAACGGAGGAGGGGCTAATTTTGCAACGGTGTTGCGTAGAGCTGCTGGAGCCTTGAATCTCCAGTTGCCTACAGTGGCCGTCAGGACTAACCTCCTGACTGAAGTGCTTCAGCCGGCGGCCTCCTCTTCGGAGCCTGTGCTGCCGTTCAACGATGCACTCACTGACGTTCTTTTGGGTGCCTGGTCCAAACCCACCACAGGGGCTCCTGTGGATAGGAACGTGGCCCGACGCCATCGCCCGGCTCCGGGCCACCCCTGTTTCTCTCCCAACACCCCACCCCTGAGAGCTTGGTTGTCCGAGCCTCTGCCTCCCAAACCGCCTTCCCTACCGCCCCTCCGGATAGGGAATCCAAGCGCCTGGATCACTTTGGGAAGAAGGCTTTCTCTTCCTCCAGTGCTGGCTTGCGGTCTGTTAATACCGCTTGCCTCTTGGGCCGATACACCCACTCCCTGTGGGATTCGGTGGCGAATGTTTTGCCGCAGTGTTCTGAGGAGGTCCAGACACTGCTTACCCGCGCCATTGCGGAAGGGCGTGATGCGGCTAAATATACCATCCGCTGTGGCCTTGATACCGCCGACTCGCTGGGCAGATCGCTTGCAACGACGGTGGCGCTGCGTCGCCACGCCTGGCTGAGAACCACTGGTTTTCAGGGGATGTCCAGAATACTCTCATGGACATGCCCTTTGATGGAGTCGGTCTTTTTGGTTCGAAGGCAGACCATGCGCTGGAGCGTTTCAAGGACTCACGGGCTACTGCCAAGTCCCTGGGCCTTGCTGTTGTGCGCCCTCCGCTCACGTCTGCTTTTCGCCCCTTTCGTGGCCACGGAAGGGGCGCCCAGTCACGTCCACAGCCCGGCCAACGGCCCGCGCAGCAAGCGCCTTCGCGTGGCCGAGGACGTGGATACCGCCGTGGCGGTTCGGGCAACCAGCGTGCGGGTCATGCCACCATCTCCAACCCGTCCGCGGCCTCCAAGCCCTCCTAGTCCCTCCTTTCAGGTGCACAGCACGCCAGTCGGGGGCAGGGTCCGCCATCACCTGCACCACTGGCGTCCCATCACCTCGGACAGGTGGGTCTTGGACATTGTCCGAAGGGCTACTCCCTCCCCTTCGAGACCACCCCCCAGCCATGCCACCTCAATTCCACCGCATGTCAGGGGATCACTTGGTGCTTCTACAGAAGGAAGTCACGGCCCTCTTGGCCAAGAGGGCCATTGAGCATGTTCCAACCCCAGAAGTAGGGCGTGGTTGCTACTCCCACTACTTTCTGGTGCCCAAAAGGACAAGGAGGACATGCGTCCTATCTTGGACCTCCGGAACGTCAATCGCTTCCTCCCGGAAGGAGAAGTTCAAGATGCTCACCCTAGCTCAGGTCTTGACTGCCCTCGACCCCGGAGACTGGTTGGTAGCGTTGGACTTGCAGGACGCCTATTTCCACATCCCCGTCCTGCCGGCCCACCGGCGTTACCTTCGGTTCACGGTAGGCCTCGAGCATTTTCAGTTCACCGTGCTCCCCTTTGGCCTTACCAGTGCCCCTCGGGTGTTCACGAAAGTGATGGCGGTGGTCGCAGCTCATCTGCGCCGGGCAGGGGTTTCAGTCTTCCCCTACCTCGACGACTGGCTGTTGAAGGCGGGCTCGTCCCAGGCAGTCGTCTCCCACCTCCAGACTACGGCCGAACTCCTGCACTCGCTGGGGTTCTCCATCAATGTGCCGAAGTCGCATCTGATTCCTTCTCCACAGCTCCTTTTCATCGGAGCAGTTCTGGACACGACGCAGTTTCGGGCCTATCCTCCCGAACGGCGAGTCCGGGATATTCAGGCTATGATTCCGATCTTTCAGCCTTTATCCTGGGTTTCGGTACGGATGACCCTGAGGCTGCTGGGCCTCATGGCCTCCTGCATCCTGCTGGTCAATCATGCCAGATGGCATATGCGGGCTCTGCAGTGGGACCTGAAGTTCCAGTGGGCGCAGCACCAGGGCAACCTGTCCGATCACGTCCAGATCTCGGAGGGGACTGCAACACAGTTGCAGTGGTGGCTCTCGAACCGGCAATGGGTCATGGGCAGATCCCTCTCCTTCCCCAGCCAGAGCATACAGTTGTGACGGACGCGTCCCTTCTGGGATGGGGCGGTCACATGGGAGAGGCGGAGATCAGAGGCCTCTGGTCTCCGGCGGAGTCCCGGCTCCATATCAACCTTCTGGAGCTCCGGGCGATCCGACTTGCACTCAAGGCATTCCTTCCCTCTGTCAAAGGGACGGTAGTGCAGGTGTTCACCGACAACACCACCGCCATGTGGTACTGCAACAAACAGGGGCGGGGTGGGGTCGTGGACCCTTGTCAGGAGGCTCTGCGCCTCTGGACATGGCTGGAACATCAGGGCATGTTCCTGGTGGTTCAACACCTGGCAGGTTCCCTGAACGCCAGGGCGGACGAACTCAGCCGCAGGTGCATGATGGATCACGAATGGCGTCTTCACTCGGAAGTGGCGCAAGGACTCTTTCTACAGTGGGGAGAGCCTTGGTTAGATCTATTCGCCACCGAAGAGAACGCGCAATGTCATCAGTTCTGCGCGTTGGAATTTCCAAGGCGGCACTCGCTCGGCGACGCTTTTCGTCACGAGTGGAGTTGCGGTCTGTTGTACGCCTTTCCGCCTATACCACTTCTACCCAGAGTGTTGAAGAAGATTCGGCACGACCGGGCCCAAGTCATTCTTGTGGCTCCGGACTGGGCTCGAAGAGTTTGGTATCCCGAGCTACTCAGTATGAGCGTAGATCCCCGATCCGTCTGCCTCTTCGGGAGGATCTTCTGTCGCAGCAGCAGGGGACGGTCCTCCACCCGAACCTGTCCAGTCTACACCTGCTTGCGTGGAGATTGAGCGGCGGCAGTTGATTCCTTTCGACTTGCCTCCCGAAGTTTGTGATGTGATTCTGGCAGCCAGGCGTCCCTCCACTAAGGTGGTATACGCCTGCAGGTGGAACAAATTTGTGGCATGGTGCACAGCAAAGGCTGTGAACCCCCTTTCTGCCCCTCTTTCTGAGGTCCTTCTGTTCCTTCTTTCTCTGGCCCAACAGGGTTCTGCCCTGGGTACCATCAAGGGTTATCTCTGTGCTATCTCGGCCTTCCTCAGGCTCCCTGATCAGCCCTCCCTTTTCAAGTCCCCTGTTGTTAACAGGTTCTTAAAAGGCATTACACACCTCTTTCCTCCTGTTCCATTTGTGATGCCTCAGTGGGACTTGAACTTGGTTCTTACCTTTTTAATGTGCGCTCCCTTTGAGCCTCTGCATAACTGTCCTCTTCGTCTTCTGACTCTAAAGACAGCCTTCCTGGTGGCCATCACCTCCGCTCGGCGGGTGAGTGAGCTCCAGGCTTTATCTTGCAAACCTCCCTTTCTGTCTGTTCATCCAGACAAGGTTGTTCTTCGGACGCGTCCGTCCTTCTTGCCAAAGGTGGTTACTGCTTTTCACATTGGGCAGACCATCACTTTGCCTACCTTCTTTCCGCCTCCGCATCCTTCCAGAGAGGAAGAGAGGCTCCACCGTCTGGACCCAAAACGTGCGCTCTCCTTCTATATCGACCGCACAAAACACTTCCGGGTGGATGACCAGCTCTTTGTTGGCTACGTGGGCGCCAAAAGGTCGGGCGGTGCACAAGCGAACCATCTCCCGCTGGGTTACCTTGTGCATCAAGACCTGCTATTCTTTGGCTAAAAGGAACCTCCTGTTGGGCTGCGTGCCCATTCCACCAGGAGCAGCGGCTGCTACCACGGCCTTGGGCCGCGGTGTTCCGCTGCCGGTTATTTGTCAGGCAGCTACGTGGGCCTCGCTGCACACGTTTACAAAGCATTACTGCCTTGACAGTCAGGTCCGGAGGGACGGCTTCTTTGGCCGTTCTGTCCTCCAGGACTTCCTTGTCTGATCTTTGTTCGCAGACCCACCACCAGGGTTGGTATTGCTGGGGTATCTATTCTAAGGTAAGGAATCTGTCACTAACGTGTCTCTTTCAGATGCACAAGTTACTAACTTGTGTAACGATATATCTGTAAGAGACAGTAGTTAGTGACAGATTCCTACCGCCCACCCATCCTCCCCGTTCTGCGAACTGATTTCTAGGGTTAAGGACATCCCTTTCAGGGCCCTAGTATTTTTCAGACACCTATGTCAGCTTCTTGCATGGCTCTGCGTTCCTGGCGCGGAAAGTCGTGTACAGAACTGACGTCAGCGCGCAGGGGCGGCGCCTAAGTACTGCCCGCGACGTCATCCCGGCGATCACGACGCCGACGACGGACGCGGAGCCGCACGACGCCGCCTACCGACGCGCAAGGGTACTGCTACGCAAAAACTTTCCGGATCCAGCCTGACGCCTGGGGATATTCTAAGGTAAGGAATCTGTCACTAACTACTGTCTCTTACAGATATATCGTTACACAAGTTAGTAACTTGTGCTTATGGAATAATGGCCGTTTGCCACAACTGGCTACTCTGTCAGGGTTTCGTGGATGGGACAGCATTGGTATCTCTACCCTGGGGGACGTTATGCGGGGGCCGATCCTGGAGTCCTTTCAGGACCTACAAAAAGACTTTCAAATGCCGAAAAGCCAATTTTACAAATACCTCCAATTTCGTCACACCCTCTTCCCTAGCCTGGAGGGCTTGGAGTCGCTGGCGGAGTTCAGTCCGGTAGAGGCGAAGGTATTTATGCGTGACCTTCAAGATCATAAGATATCTAAGATCTACCAATCCCTGGTGACTCACTGCTCCCCCACACTGCAGAAGCTTAAGGGGGCCTGGGAGGGGGACGTTGGTCCACTTGATGAGGAAGACTGGACGGAGGCCTTGGCCTCCCCGCCGGGGGCTGCCATAGCGGTGCGTCTGCGCCTTACCCAGTTTAAATATCTCCATCGGGTCTACTTTACACGGGTTCGTTTGTGGAGGGCGGGGCTGGTGGCCTCCCCTGTATGTCTTAGATGCGAATGGGAGGAGGGGACCATGATACATACGATTTGGCACGGTCTCTCCTTGTCACGGTTCTGGAGAGGGGTTATGACCTGTCTCTCTGAGGTGTTGGGCTGGGACTTGCCCCACTCGCCGAAATTGGTGCTTTTACATGTCATGGATGGGATTGGGGGCAATATCTACAAACGCCATCTTATGTTGCTAGGGTTTACTCTGGCGAAGAGAGACACTGCTAGAGTATGGAAGGCGCCGGCGCCGCCCTCCGTGTCGGCATGGAAGAAGGGACTGGACTTTTGTATGGGGCTGGAACTCCCCATTTTCACTGCAAGAGGCTGCCCGCAGAAACATTTTAAAGTTTGGAAGCGATGGGCGGACTACCGAGGTTTGCTGCTTGAGCCGGTCTCTGCAACAGGGCCCCTCAACCCAGTTTAATTCTATCCTGCTGGTGCAAGCTGTAGTTCCTTGCTTTGTCGTATATTGTAGCGAGGAGTTGTGGTGCAACATTCACGGCTAGGCTGTTCCTGGGAAGCTGTTAGTGCGACAGGGGGGAGGGGGGTTGTTGGGAGGGGTTTTCATGTGGTTTTATTTCATTTGTATTGCTCTTTATTTCTCCTTGATCTCATTATTGAAAAGTCAAAGTCACGATGTTTTATGCTTATTTTGCAGATGCCTCTGGGTTACAGAGCCCTGCTCTATATGTGTCATTTGACGAATAAAATTTGTTTAAAAAGAAAAAAAACCCTACGGATTGAGAATTAAAGCGTATCAATGCCTTTGATGAGCTTTTTTTCTTAAGCACGCTTAGTTTTGTGGTCTTTGAATGCGGTGTGCCTTCCAGGACATGACCATTGAGATCTTGCCAGAAACCCTAGAGGAACACGGGGCTTCACTGGCCCAAACAATCCAAGTTGGACAGGATGCATTGAAGTATAACAGAGACTTCTAAACGCACATTAATCACCTTTTGAATACTCTCCCACGCATCAGACTGGATCTGGAAAATCTTCAGCAGTACACTTGTGCGCCAGCATGTGGCACCAGTGGCGGCTCGTCTAGGTCATTCTGTGCCGGATGTGACATGCGCGGCCCTGTATAGGCGCCACCCATGTGCGCTGACATCAGTTCCTTTAGGCACCAACAGACGCAGATCCGAAGCTACCCTTTGTCTAATTGATATACTTTCTACAAACATTTTCTTCTAAAAAATGTACACTGTGCAAGGGAAATATCACCTCCCAAATTTACAGGGGTTTAAACCCTGTGGAGAATGTCACAAACAAGTGTCTGACTGCCCCACATGTGGTTTGCCTGCTGTGCCTGGGTTTGGACCACAACTTCAAGGCCTGCAGTAATTGTACTTTGATGCACCCCAAGGCCATTTGAGACCGGAAAGCGAAGCTCCTAGTGGAGAAGCACCACAAAGACCCCACGCCGGGACCGGTCGAGGTCTAAAGGTGGGATCTGGTCCCACTTCCAAGGTTGCTCCTGCGACAGGTTATCTTCACGACCTAAGTCCTTGAACAAATCAGAGGAACTGCAAAAAGTCCAAGCTTACTCGCCCCTATCCCACTACTCGTAAACTCCAGACAAACCGCAAGGGTGTGATTGTGCCTTCAGATCATGCTGCCAAAGTCATTCTACTTCAAAGTCCTTTCTGACCATTGTTCCGCAGCACCCAGAATTTCTGGGGCCGTTAACGACACTACAGAAAATTAAGTACTTCCACAAAGACATGTTATGGGTTTTTGGCACGTTACTCGCTCCCTCTGGTGTGCCCGCAGCAAAAAGAGTACACCTAAACTTGTTTCCCACTATTCCCCTTGACCGGGAATCAAAGAGTAAAGAGACTTTTAGTAATCAGGACTTTTCACTCTACAAGTTTGGCCCTCCACTCAGTGAGTGCAAGCTCCCTCTTAGGCCGCTACTCTCACGCCTGTTGTGTACTTCATAGGGTGTCCTTAAACGGGCTTTCTAGAATCATGACCATATATAGGCACAATCCAACCTGCCCTTATATAGGCATAGAATCCCAGACCTTATTTAGGCATAAACTATGCATACCAAATACAGGCATGGCTTCCGACATCCGTCCACCCTAGCGTCTCAACGAGTCCATGAAAAAACAGACCCTCTGGCTGCGGGAGTTTCCCTTGCCCAGGACTATTGATTTCTTCAAGGTCTCATACATTATGCATGAACCTCTTATTCCCTAAGGGATTCATTCATGACGTCTTTCGCTACCCAACTCACGTCAATGCTAACATTTTCAGGTATAAATATACCTTCCCAAACCCCTGTAAATCAGAGGAGACCTCGACTTCAGAGGAGCCCGATTCCCGGCCAGACGCACTGAGAAGACGCTGCCCTTCCTGCACGCAGAGAGTCCAGCTTCCAGTGATCTAACTTCCCTTGCGGGGTGTTGGAGTTCGAGTCCGGATAGAGATTCCTACCTCTCTCATTCTTCAGGTATGGAGCAGACTAGAACCTAGAGGGACTCTTGGCATAATAGACTCTTGGCATGCTAGGCGTAACTTACTCTTAGTATACTCTAGTCAGGAATACAGCACCTACTTCTACTTCTCCCTACACCTAGGACAGGTTAGGCACACTGGGTAGAACTAGGCTAGAAACGCATCGTATGAGTACTCGCATTTTTAGGTTGTGTCATTTTATGTAAATACATATATGCTAAAAAGATAATGCTGACGCAGTATTATTTATTTCTACTGCTCACCTTGTACATTATTTATCTCGCATACTGTCTTGTGATCGTAACAGCACATATAACTTACAACAGAAACAAGACTGTTCAATAAATCCTTTATTGAAACGCCCGTCTGGTTATTTCTGTGTAACTCTGAGAATAACTGAAACATGCACGACTGAGCTGAGTGAAATGGTTATCTATTGTTTCTACGACTCTGGGACACATCCTGATTCTGTAAGGGAAACACAGTGGTCATGTTTTGCGGCAGCCAGAAACTAATCCCTTCTTGTCGTCAAGAAGTTTCTAGTGGCCTCTGAGCTAGCTGGCACAAGTAATTAAGTTTAATATACTCGATAGGGACATACTGACCTTAGTCCTATGTCAAACCTATAGGATATATTATTCCAATGCGCAGAGCCTATAAGGGAAATAGGAGCTACACTACATGGCGCCCAACGTTTGGTAAGGCAGTAATTCAACGTTAGATACTGAGTAACTCAGCTGTGCATATATTCTTTTCTCTCTCAGAGACCCCTACCCATATACTCCAAAAGACGTCTGGAGTGGGCAGGGATAGTATCCGCCACGGCTACATAGGGCAGTACCCTATATATTAGCTGTTTGGTTTGCTCAACGTTGAAGGATACAGTGTTCCACAATATTGTGCACCTTATCTTTGTTTCCTTGAAACTTGTGCTACATATTTTCATAACAGACAAAATGTCCTTAGACGCGGACAATGACGCCGGAACCGGTGGAGCTGCGGCTGATCCAGCCCAACCAGCGTTATTTAACAACACAGGTTTAAATGAAGCCGAAGAGGGTGTCATAGACATTCCTCCTAACTTAAGAAGAGCCATTACTCTAAAACTGTATAAAACATGGCCTATCTCCGAGAGGAGGTAGAGCAGTTTTCGTGATTGAGGCACATGAATCCTTTCAGACAGAGGTATTCTATTCATGGGTAATTCTTCCTGAATCCAATCCAGTAACACACTTGTTTCACTACTACAAAGAAGATGAAGCACCAGAGGAATACATTCCTTTCGAGGATATTGAGATTCCATTAACATACCAGGAGCATCAGCTCTGGTTTAAAGGCGCCCTAAAACACAATAAAAATATAACCAGGCTCGGTCCACTAGGTAGACCAGGAGCAACATGGCCGATTCTAGCCGGCTACACACCTCATCCAGACATCGAAATAATGTCAGACGAGGAAATACTTAATCAACTCACAGAGTTAATAAAAATCTACAGACAATTGGTTCAATATGTCATGCGGACTTTCACAGTCCAACCACCATTAACAATTACAAATCATACTCCTCCACAGGGGAGTACACTAAAAATTACACCACAGACTCTATACGCAGTCATGGGTAAAATGCCCACTAAGCGGGAGCAAATCCCATTTTGGATAGCTCAAAAAATTACTCAAATTGAAGCAGTATTTCCAAATACTAGCCCACATGAGAAACACAGAATCCTAACCATCAGTTTACCAATGGGGATCACACCACAACTGGAAGACTGCACCACTTGGGGCTCAGTCTTTGCTGCCATCTACACTAAAACACACGGCATTCCGTCAATTGCGGTAATACCAGATGTCCTAAAACAAATTCAAAACGAATATGGAGCAGAGCCTGCTTTAAATTTAGGTATGAAATTACTGAAAAATTTTGAACAGGTCTCAACGATAATATTATCTAATATTAAAGGGGAGGCAGCAGCAGTGGCGATCCGACAAAAACTAAGGGAATTTGATGTTACAGAACATCAGACAGAGCTACCCAGAATTATAGAGCAATCTTATGCAGAATTAGGCAGAGATAGTTTGGGTGGGAGACCAGCTAAACCAAAACTATCGGAAAGTCCTGAAAAGGACTCAATTAAACAAACTCCTACATCTTCTAAAAAGAAGTGGGAATCTAACAAACAAAATTCAAACGAGAAAGGTTCTCAATCCCGAGGTAGGTCTCCTCAAAAGGAGCCCTCTGAAAGGAGGTACAACCTCAGGAATAGGGATAATTTGAGAAAACCTGATAGGTATCAAGACACTGATACACGTTCCTCTCGTCCCTTTCAGGTCTCATCACAGACTTCGGAAAGAAGAGGACGAACAGAACATAGAGAAGAACGCGTGAAATCGAAAGACGACAAGCACGCAACAAAAATTAAAGCTAAACCTCAATTCTCCAAAAAGAAAGTAGCAGGTCTGAAGATAAGACATGCCGAGAATAATGAGATCGCAACTCAAGAACGGAGAATGGGCTCAGACAATGCTGGACAGTGCAGCAGAAGTCACAATAGCTCGCCAGAACCTGATGGAACTTCTGGAGATAGTGGACTTGAATGAGTACATTACAGTAGAGACTGTAGACACCAGGGTTAGTACTCCACAAAGGTTATATGAAATAACACTCCGGATGGAGGGAGACAAACCTAGACAGGTTAAAGCACTTTTTTGGGAAAGACTATCAAAGGGTTATGACATACTTCTAGCAGAAAAAGACTGGCCACCACAATTTGTCAGGGAGTGCCCACACGGCGAGGACATGATTATGCCTGCCTTCTCCAATCACATTCCAATTCACTTAAAATATACATATGCCAGAAAATGGGCAGTGGCCCAGGCTCCAGCATTATATAAAAATCATGTAGGATGGGATGAGGACTCCCCTCACCATAAAATACATCTGAAACATGAACCTACTGCTCAGAGGCAGTATCCAATTAAGCAAGAAGCTAAAAAACAGGTCAGGGAGATTTTAAATCAACTTGAATACCAAGGGGTGATTGAAACTAGCACCTCATCTATGAACAATCCTTTGTTTCCTGTCTCCAAACCAGACAATACATATCGTCTAGTTTTGGACTACAGACATTTAAACACTTGTTCTAAAACTTTTGCAGTGCAAAATGCACACAGCACAGCATTAATGAATAACATTGTGCGCAAAAAATACAAAACAACATTAGACATCTCAAATGGATTCTTTTGTCAAAATATAGCACCTGAAAGTAGGTACTTAACGGCATTCTCCATAATGGGGACCCAGCGTCACTTTTGTCGACTCCCACAAGGGTTCAAGAACAGCCCGGGGTTATTCTCAGCAAGAGTAACGGAGTTACTACAAATTTATGACAACGAGGCATTGTCCTATGTCGATGATATTTATCTGACAGACGATGACTTGGAAAAACACTTGAACAGGGTGAGCACCATTATATTGGGATTCGCCTCTGAGGGCTACAAGTTCAACTTTAAAAAGTCCCGAATTGCCCATCTCAATGTCCTATTTTTGGGATATGAGCTTTCAAGTGAAGGCAAGAGCTTGGCAGCTAACTTTCTAGAGAAGTGTGCGCTGCTCCAACCTCCAAAAACGCTAAAAAGTTTACAATCAATACTGGGATTCCTAAATTTTGGTAGAACATACATTCTAAACTATGCAGAAAGGGTTAAACCTCTCTACGCATTAATCAAACCTGATTTTTCAAATAAAAACTGGACACAGGAACACACAGAAATTTTGCGTTCACTCCAAGCTAACATGTTAGCAACAAATCACTTACAAACACGCGTAAGTCAAAGAAATTTGGTGATTCGAATAATTTCGGGTCAATGTGGATTCACTTACTTAACCTTTAACGAGGGTGAGAAAGTACCAATTGCATACAAATCACATTTGTACACACAAGCGGAAATGCGTTTCAGTTCAACTGAAAAAATTCTGACAGCAGTTCAAACAGCTGTAGCAAAAGAAAGAGCCTTAGCCCAAGGGAAACGCATAATTGTCGTTACCCCAGTACCGGCTTTAGAAGCGGTCACAAAAGCGAGCATTCCGAATGCTAAAGCTTTACATCCGAGATGGATACAGTGGGTTAATTCTCTTGCTGCAACTGATGTTGAATATGTATTTGATCCAGATTTAAAAACACAGGCATTTCTCCAATATGAACAAGAATGTCCTCTGCCCACTGAGATTCTGCCTCTCGATCAGTATGAATTCGTAATTTACACTGACGGATCCGCACAGCCCGCAACAGGGAGTAAGCAAGCTTACAGTGCAGCGTGTGCTATCGTTAAAGGTCGCATGCGAAATGGCATCTTCAGACCTATGGTCACAAAAACTCAGTCACTAGGTGATTGTACAGCTCAGCGAGCTGAACTACAGGCATTCAAACTGGCACTTGAAAGTACGGATCGAGAATTCCTCACACTAATCGTGTGCGATTCCTTTTACTGTGTTCAGTCGTATAATAACTATATACGAACCTGGCTTGAAAATGGTTTTAAGGATGCAAAAGGTGGCACAATTAAGCACAAATTGCTTTGGGAACAAGTAGTTCTGTTGAAAAACGAACTACCAAAGGCTCACGTGATCCACACACTGAGTCATCAACGTGATGGCGTTCACGTTGCAGGGAATTCATTGGCTGACGAAGCCGCGAAGGGGGCTGTGCAAACGGCTTCCGTAGCTGCGATCACTCGTTCAAAAACAAAAATAGACGGTGAGATAATGTTAGCTGTCAATGCTTCAAGCAAAGGCAGCAGTGCAGCGTTACCAAAAAAGTTTCCACTCAAGTACTCTTATGTAATTGATGCGAATAACGTTCCTTTTGCTCGAATCCCTGGAGTGGGGGATAGGGTAATTCCAAACAAGGAACGCAGATTAGGACTTATCCTAGCAGCACACGAAGGGATGGCTTCTGCCCATGCAGGTGTTTCTGCGACAGTATCTTTACTCAAGCAAAGATATTGGTGGCCTGGCATTCGGAAACAAACTAAGAACTATGTTTTAGAATGTGATATTTGCCAGCAGATGAAAGTCTCAACAGTGAAACGTCCTGCGCAGACACCCTTATTAATTTCAGATAAACCATTAGCTTGTGTTTACCTGGACCACTGCGGTCCCTTGCAAAGGGACGGTAATTATAAATACATCATGGTTGCAGTGGATTCATGCTCTAGGTTCCTATGGTTATGGCCTCAGCGCTCAGCTGACGCTCGAACTGTTATAAAAGATTTGCGAGTCTTTATCGGCACATACGCAATAGGCACGTTTCATTCTGACCAGGGTCCTGCGTTTAGCTCTAGGGCTTACAAGGAGGCCATGGCCAGTCTGGGCGTTGCATTGCGGTACTCCTCTCCATTCCATCCTGAGGGAAATTCTGTTGTGGAAAGGAAAAACCGGGACATAAAGCAGTCTATAACAGCTAGGGTATTAGGCTCGGGTGATGGGTGGGTCAAACACCTCATTAGCGTTCAGCGCGCTATCAATAACTTGCCAAGAAGTTCTCTAGGGGAGTCACTCCATATGAGGTCCTATTTGGGACAAGAATGTGGGTTCCAGACTTAGAACACGTAGGCACAGTGGTGGACAAAAAAGAATTTGATATCAAAGATCGTTTGGCTGTTTTACAGGAACTTAACAAGTTAAGAACGAAACAAAGCAACGTATCCTTACAGCCAACCACCACTGGGGAAAAATCGGCGGTCCCAGCAAGGCCTGTCTGGATTCCAAAAGTTGGGGATCTGGTCAGAGAAAAAATCGCGGACAAGAAGGAATTTGGACCTTCTTACAGACAACCGGTACCTGTTCTAGCTGTTCAAGGAACAAGGACAGTACTTCTGCCGCCCCTTGCTGGAAGAAAGGAGAAAAGATTTGTGTCAATCGACCTGATCAAACCACAACATGTGGCCAATACTAAGCAGTAGGCCTCGTGGACTCCGACCTAGTAGCAGACGCACTCCTCTCGCTACTATTCAAGAGGTTCAGACTGAAAGACTGATCACGATCGAGAATTCAGCTGTAACAAATGAAGGACTATGCAACCAAGCTATGGAACTCATCCCTCTTGACAACCAAATAACAGTTCGTCCAAATACACCTGTCTACACCAACGTGACACGTGAAGAACTGGTTCCTGTGATTTCGACGAATCCTGATGCAATTCCAACAATTGACAGAACTGCTTCTGGCTATTTCATTGACTTTGATACGTTCTCAGTGGATCCAAGCGAACCTGAAACGACGCCAGCATCATCAAAACTCAAGCAGCAAGTACAAGACTTTATTCACTTTCTGAAAAAGACTTATCTGGTTTCTCCATGGATTGAACTCTGGATTACATCTGGACTTTTTGTTTTCCTGCTCTGGCTAGCTTTGGTAACAACAGTAAGCATGCTTATAAGTGGCAGATACATCCATGTGAACATTGAAGGAAAGGACATAAACGTGCTTTTGAAACCACATAAATCTTCCCATCGTGAAGCAAGAGACTTGTCATCAGTGAACATCACAGCTGTTCCTATACAGGATGGTATAGTGTGGGACAAAACAGATTATGAAATCTTCGGTCCAAGTGAACAATTGAACATTCCACATTTGTTTAAAATTTCACTAAGCGATTTGATAACGTCCAGTACCTATTCAGATGATTGGGACTTAGAGACTGTTCAAGATATAATGTTTGATCTAGAAAAATCTGCTGCATTTTCTAAAAATGAATATTTAGAGGGTACAAATGATTACGAAGAAATGTATTGTTACAACCACTATGGTCATCATTATTTGCACAAAACTGCATATCCAAGAAATGTGTTTATGTTTAATCAATGGGAACATTGTCCTACACCACCACATGGTAGTTCAAAAACTTTTGCTAGTAAATTTCCATATTTTTCAGGTTATAATACATCTGATCCAGAAACGTTTTACTATAAAAATGTAAACAAAACAGGACTGAAAATTATGTTAACAAATACGAAACAGATTTACTCTGAAGCATTTATTGCCCAACTGTCTACTCAGGGTTTCGACTTATGGAAAGACACAATTGAGACAAAAACTGTCTGGGGTAGTAAAGATTGGCAAGTGCAGGGTATAGAAGCTTTATTTAGAGCCTGTATAATCCCTGAACAAATAATGTTTTTGAATGACACCGTCCAACAGACATCTTGTCTTGGGTTAGCCAAGATAAAAGAGATGAAATCACCTTCTGTGCCAACACCTGCCAGTGATAATAATACAGAGGCAGTGGTGACAGTCGACAATATACTACAACTCAACAGAACTCATCCAAATTGGAAGAAATGGTTGATCTGGCCCGCAGACACAAACAACTGTCAGGAAAGGTTCTTGAACAAAACTCAGGGCTTTGCACTTCATAGGCCAGACCCAAGATATGTCCAAAGACAACATCCGGGGGTAGTAACAACATATAGTGTAGGAAAATTATGCCTCGATTGGCTGCATAAATCTACACTACAGGATGTGAAGCAACACTTAACCTTACTTGCACACGACGCAGATCTTAGGGAATTCTTGCTTGGACCAAGAAAACCGCGTCAAAAACGTTTCATATATGCCGGCATCTACGCTGCTTATAACGAAGCATGGAAAGTGTCACAGATAGAGGCTGCAGAACGAATACGTGAACTTGATCGTATTAATTTAGAGAAAACACTCTCTGTAGTCGACAATGGGTTAACAACTTTGTCCTCCAGAATTTATTCATTGGATGGCATTGTATCCTCTGCTATCGACATTCTAGAACAAGATTTGGCTATGTTACAACAAGGTCAGTCTCAATTACGTTCTATAGTGTTATTGACATGGACGCTGCAATCTTTGCGAGCGGGCTATGTGCCTTGGCGTTTCATCAACACGTCGTCTCTGTTTGCAGAATACAATCTAACTGATAAACAGATCGAATTGGCACAAAGAGGAGCAAAGTATACAGTGCTGAGCATTGAAAAAATTGACAAATTACCATTCACAGTGGCAGAAAAACCAGCTACAGAATGGCTTATTCATGGCAAAATAACATTACCTGTGACAACTTTTCAGTTCCAGTATTGTGTCAGACAGATGCAAGCAGGCAAATATGAAAGGTTGGGTAAGGAATACATTAAGACATCTTGGAATTTACCGTATACACATAAATGTTGGAGTGGGGATCGTGAAGTGTTTCTTAGCGGTACTAACTGTGAACATGCACTGACCGGTTCACTCATATGTCAGGACATTATTTTACACGGAGCTTGTAATGGTTCTGTGGCAAACCTGTCTTGCCATCAGCACGGTTCTCCAGCTGCTGTGATTAATCCAACGTTTGGACAACTTTCGAATGGGAGTTACCTCATGTTGAATGATCAGAGCTGCTGTGGAATGTTGCCCGGCATCCCATATCTAGTAACGGTCAACTCCAGGGTCACTTGCTGTATGCAAGTATTGTTTCCCCCAATAGACACCGTCAGGGAGTCGCCTTTGTGGCCTTCACTTAACGTCTCTTTTATAAGATTTGATACTTTAAGCAGAATGAAAGCCATGCTTTTACAGCAAACAGTGCCTTTGACCTCGGCCAAAGAAACCTATGATCTACAAATTGCAAGGACTTCGGCTGAGATACAGACTTTAATACGTACAAACTGCCCTATACATTTCGTAGAAATGATATCACGTATCTTTAACATGTCAGATACAACAGGAATTGTACATGTATTTAAGAGCATTTGCACCGGTCTCTTAGCACCGTTCCAGGCAATACTTGGAATCATTCCGAACTTTGCACATTCGGTGTTTGGTGGCATACCATTAATTCTAGCACTTGTTGCGGGAATTCTATTCATCTGTCTGCTATTGCGCTATGGCCAGCCGCTTCGCAGAAATAACTCCGAGCGAAATGGGGAAAGTTCTCCTTGAAAGAAAGTGCCGTGAGCGAATAGTACAGCTATTGGGCATGACTCGTCTACGGGACCTTAATACCACGTGGTTCCTGTCATTCCGACCAATCTGGCATGATTGCATCTTACCTGTTCTACGATGCCTGCTATGCAGTGAAGAATGCGTGTTGGACGCTTGTCTAACATATCCATCAGCTGCGCCAAAGGACGTCGATACTTTGCTGGTCCCGATAACGGTCCATGCTTCGTGTTGTCCCCAGAGGCTCCCAATACTGATGTCAGCATTCATTGAGATCTCACAGTCGCCTCCTGCTGCTGCTGAGGTACGAGAAACAACTCCAGGCACACAGGTAACAACGGACGCGAACATTGCTGCAGCAGCCTATGCTGAGGGCGATGCTTCCCATCTTTGTGCGGTCAATCTCTTACGTGGGGTGTTCGAACTTACACCAGCGACAGTGGATGATGTTTTGTCTATTGAAATAGATGATCTAATGTTTACACCAGACCCGTGAACTGACTCTGTTTGGCATATTCTGTTCCAGTACGACAGCAACAATTTGGCCTTCATTTTTCAAAGACTTGGAACATTACCAAATTTGAACTTTTGTCCCATTTTTTTCGAACGAAAATGGCAATCCAATCTGCTTAAAGTAAAACTAGCCTTATAATACAGACTTGGCAGTACTTCCAGGGACACTTAGTCATCTTGTGTGTCTAACTCAGTTCATTTGAATTTCATGACAGGGAATGATTTTGTTTTGAAACAACCTTGCATTCATTCTCGTCATATGTAAATATTGCTTTTATATTTCGTTCCGATTGCATTTATTTCACTCTTTATGCAGGAAATGAAAAGCACTGCTTAATAATGTACAGCATCCTTTGCATTTTAATGTATCTTTTAAGGCTTTTTAGGATATGTTTTAATATGCGGTACTCCATTTTAATGTTTAGCATTTTAAATGTTTAGCATTTTAGTATTGTTGTATACACAAAAGAGGAGTGGGTGTTGTGTACTTCATAGGGTGTCCTTAAACGGGCTTTCTAGAATCATGACCATATATAGGCACAATCCAACCTGCCCTTATATAGGCATAGAATCCCAGACCTTATTTAGGCATAAACTATGCATACCAAATACAGGCATGGCTTCCGACATCCGTCCACCCTAGCGTCTCAACGAGTCCATGAAAAAACAGACCCTCTGGCTGCGGGAGTTTCCCTTGCCCAGGACTATTGATTTCTTCAAGGTCTCATACATTATGCATGAACCTCTTATTCCCTAAGGGATTCATTCATGACGTCTTTCGCTACCCAACTCACGTCAATGCTAACATTTTCAGGTATAAATATACCTTCCCAAACCCCTGTAAATCAGAGGAGACCTCGACTTCAGAGGAGCCCGATTCCCGGCCAGACGCACTGAGAAGACGCTGCCCTTCCTGCACGCAGAGAGTCCAGCTTCCAGTGATCTAACTTCCCTTGCGGGGTGTTGGAGTTCGAGTCCGGATAGAGATTCCTACCTCTCTCATTCTTCAGGTATGGAGCAGACTAGAACCTAGAGGGACTCTTGGCATAATAGACTCTTGGCATAATAGACTCTTGGCATGCTAGGCGTAACTTACTCTTAGTATACTCTAGTCAGGAATACAGCACCTACTTCTACTTCTCCCTACACCTAGGACAGGTTAGGCACACTGGGTAGAACTAGGCTAGAAACGCATCGTATGAGTACTCGCATTTTTAGGTTGTGTCATTTTATGTAAATACATATATGCTAAAAAGATAATGCTGACGCAGTATTATTTATTTCTACTGCTCACCTTGTACATTATTTATCTCGCATACTGTCTTGTGATCGTAACAGCACATATAACTTACAACAGAAACAAGACTGTTCAATAAATCCTTTATTGAAACGCCCGTCTGGTTATTTCTGTGTAACTCTGAGAATAACTGAAACATGCACGACTGAGCTGAGTGAAATGGTTATCTATTGTTTCTACGACTCTGGGACACATCCTGATTCTGTAAGGGAAACACAGTGGTCATGTTTTGCGGCAGCCAGAAACTAATCCCTTCTTGTCGTCAAGAAGTTTCTAGTGGCCTCTGAGCTAGCTGGCACAAGTAATTAAGTTTAATATACTCGATAGGGACATACTGACCTTAGTCCTATGTCAAACCTATAGGATATATTATTCCAATGCGCAGAGCCTATAAGGGAAATAGGAGCTACACTACAGTGGGACTCCGGGCCAAAGTATTGCCCATGGGCATGGAAGAAGCCTGGACCATTCTTTTCACAGGCCATAGAAAATAGTTGTGATGTGGCCAAGTTAACGATCCACTGTGGACTGGATACCACTGACTGGTATATTTGCACCAGTGTGGCCATGCGCAGGCACACCTGGATGCGGTCCACTGGCTTTTTAGGAGATGTCCAGACCAGTATTATGGAAATGCCGTTTCATGGCTCCCTACTATTTGGGGATAAAGCAGACTCGTCTCTGGAGTGATTCAAAGATAGCAAGGTGACAGTGCGCTCCCTCAACCTTTGTGCTTCTACGCGCCAGCAGCGCCATCAGTTTTCCCCCCTCTATGGCTATGGTAGGGATTTCCAATATCGCTAACAGTTCCAGCAGGCTCAACAATCACCCCAGCTTTTTTGTGGCCTTAGTACCCACAGGAGAGGGCTGATGGGACAGCGTGCAGCCCAGTTTTCTGCTCCCCCTCTGTAAAAGCGCTCTCTTTCTCCCAAGACTTGACGGCCACCCTGTCAGAGCCAGGATCTGACACTTTCTGCTAGGGTGGCAAACGATAACTTCGGGCAAATGCATCCTGCAAATTGTTCAGCGGGGTTACACTTTACCATTTCTTGAGACCCCGCTGCACCTTCCACCATCCCAAGACTGGCTGACAGGGGACAGCTGTTGCTTTTGCTGCAGGAAGTGCAGGCTCTTTTGGCCAAAGGAGCCATAGAAAGGGTTCTGGCGCCAGAAATGTGTTGCAATTGATATTACTCCAGTATTGGAACTTTCATAGATTCACATGCTTGAATCATTCCCTGTCGTCGAGATGGGAGTCCCCGGTAAATCAAAATAGCAATGCAAAGCTATCATAAACTAGAAACTAGGCCTAGGCCCATTTCAGTTTTATAACATATCCACCTCTTTTTGTAAAAGAGACCAAATAAAACACACAACCAATCAGAACAGCCTCACCCTTTAGAACCTTCCTGAGAGAACCTCAGACCTTCAGATTTTCTACCGCACGTTGTGCTAGGGAGTCTCCACTGAGCTCTGCTCAGTTATTCCTTGTTGACTACTTTTGAGAGAATTCTTCAGCTATATTTTTCCAGATTACTCTACAATTTTGGTCTGTTCTCTATTCATCATGGCAGACAAGGAGAACAAGCATTGGCATAGCCAATAGGTCTCGCCTTTGGGGCCTTATAAGTGTTTATCCAGAGCTATTGACTTTGCAAATGTCTTCAAGCTGTGCTGTAGAGAAGTGTGGCTGCTGTGCGGCATGCTGAAAAGTTATAATAAAAAAGTGTCAGAAGCATTTTTGTTACTTTATATATGACCAAGAAGGCATTATGTAAAACTGAACGACCATATTAAAAAAAGTATTTACAATAAAAAATTTCCTCAGTTTTCTTTTGTTCTTGCAATGCTGGCAACTTGTTTCTGCCTATTGCAATGGTTGTTTGTTAAAGCTTTTTTTTTTGAAGGGGCATAAACAATCGGAGGGTGAAGGTTGGGAACTAGTACCTGTATTATAACACTAGCTGCGGCCAGACGCTAGGGGAGAATCAACAGATGCCAGATTCCGAGAACAGGCTGAGGTGGTGCTGAGTGATGCTGAGGTGGTAGTGGTGGTGGTGGTGACTGTTGCGGAGACGATGCTGAGGTGATGCTGCATGATACTCAGGTGTTGCTGAGTGATATTGTCTTGGCGCTGAGTGATGCTGTGGTGGCGCTGAGTGATGCTGTGGTGGCGCTGAGCGATGCTGTGGTGGCGCTGAGCGATGCTGTGGTGGCGCTGAGCGATGCTGTGGTGGCGCTGAGCGATGCTGTGGTGGCGCTGAGCGATGCTGTGGTGGCGCTGAGCGATGCTGTGGTGGTGCTGAGTCATCCTGTGGTGGTGCTGAGTGATGCAGTGTTGGCCCTGAGTGATGATGTGGTGTCGCTGAGTAAAGCTATGGTGGTGCTGAGTGATGCTGTGGTGGCGCGGAGTGATGTTGTGGTGGCGCTGAGTGATGCTGTTGTGGTGCTAAGTGATGCTGTGGTTGTGCTGAGTGATGCTGTGGTTGTGCTGAGTGATGCTGTGGTTGCGCTGAGTGATGCTGTGGTTGCACTGAGTGATACTGTGGTTGCACTGAGTGATACTGTGGTTGCACTGAGTGATACTGTGGTTGCACTGAGTGATACTGTGGTTGCACTGAGTGATGCTGTGATGACGTTGAGTGATGCTGTGATGGCGTTGAGAGATGTTGTGTTGGTGCTGAGTGATGCTGTGCTGGCTCTGATTGATGCTGTGGTTGCACTGAGTGATGCTGTGGTGTTGCCGAGTGAGAGATAGAGTGAAGATATAATGCCCAATTAGAGAGGGTGGTGAGAGAGAAAGAGAGAGAAAGGGTGTACATAGAATAAAGAGTGGAGCGGGATAGAGAGAGGGAAAGAAGGGGAGAGAGAGTGAATGAAGGAGTTTGAAAGAGAAACAGATAAAGGGGTGAGAGAGAATGAAAGGCTAAAAAAGATAGAGAGGGAGAGTTAATTAAGTAGAGAGAGAATTAGAGAGGGAGAGAGAGAAGGAGAGAGACAATAAGAGTGGGGGGTGTGGAGTTTAAATAGAGTGAAGAAGTGACGCGGAAAAAGTAACCTTAAATATAGCTTTGTGCTTTGCGCGAATAAATATTTTTAAAAAAACAGTGAGAGACAAAAATACTGCTAATTAGGCTGTGACTCCCAATATAAAACAAATAGCGATATAAGGTGAAATCAACCCACCGAAGCAATATTTCTAACTAGACAAGAAAAAGCTTGCATTTCAATGCTAATCGCTGTTGTTTTTCATGTGACTGTAGTCCAGGGCCCTCAGTTGGTAATGTGAGCTGCTGCTGCGATTGAAACATCAGAGTCCAGAGAGTTAATGAGCCATGACGAGGAAATGAGGAAGAGATAGGAAACCCAGATGCCAGCTGCACGTGCACGCCATCGTGAACTCAAGCTGGTCGCCAGCCGAAAGCCAGTGTTTGCACTTCCAAAACCCACTTACTAAAACTCTCGGCCAGACCAGCGCAAGCGCTGGTGCAGGCCGAGACCTAAAAAGGGCCTTTTTAGAGCTTGTGCAACCTGCTCTAAAAAGAGGCTTTATGTGGACGACCCTCATAAAGATTGCATATACTGCTTGTATCCGGACCACAAGGCCAAAGACTGCAAGGTATGTCGTACCTTTTCTACTAAAACCTTGAGGGATCGTGAGGGACGTCTCCTTACCTGGCTCCACAAGCTAAAATCCAGAAGAGAACCAGTCTCTAGTGACGACAGTGATGAGGTCTCATCTGCTTCGTCGTCTAGAAGATCTGAAAAAAGAGGAAGGTCTGACCCTACTTCTTCTGAGGAGCGCCCTCGAAAAGCCTCTAAAAAGACCTCCCATGGGTCTGACAGGCTCAGTCCAACTAAATCATCTCACCGAGGTGAAAAGGAGCGGAAAGGACTTAAAATAGGAGACAGTGGAGTGAGGAAGTCGAGCACTGTTCCGCCTCCTTACCCTCCTCTGTTCCTCTTGAGGAAAGACAGGAAAAGAAGTTACCACCGTCGACGAAGCAGTCGACGACACCATCGACGAAGAAACCGTTATCAACATCGTCGATGCAGAGTGACAAGGGCCAGTCTCTTCAGCTTTCCTCAGTTCCGTCAACGGGATCGTCGCCGAGAGCTCTGACGGTGTCGACGAAGACGGTTCAAACTCCATCGATGACGGTGGTGATGAAGCTGTCGACGCCGACAGCAATGACGACGGCGACAAGGGTGACGACAGCGTCGACGACAATGGTAACGACGATGGTATCGACGACAGCGCTGTCGATGGCAATATCTTCATCGTCGACGACACCGTCGATGACCTCTTCGGGGGTGAAAAGTTCTGCAGAGAGAGGCAGAAAGCGCCATGTGACTCCTGAAGTCACTTCACCCAGTAAGGCCTCTACTACCCTCTCACCTCCTGGAAGAGGAGGACTCGGATGATGACGGTCCTTTGAGATATGCCCATAGCCCTTCGGAGCTGCACATTGTGCTAGGAAGAGGATTCTGAAGAGGGATATGAAGGGGAGCAGGACTATGATCCTCCCCAGGACTACCATAGAGGATATCAAGAGGAGATGGTCTGTATGCCATCTTCGTTGATTTCGGACTTGCAAATTATGCTGTCAGACTACAAACGGAGATTTCCGACACCATCTTCGGTTCCGGAACAGGGCTCAGTTCCCACTAGACCAGCCTCTGTGCCTTCCACCCCCCGGGTGCCACCACCACCGCTGCAATTGTTAGAGGATCCTCCACCAACTACTCCTATTATCCAACAAGATACCTCGGATGATGATCAAGGGGACATGGATCTCCCAGACCCGCATAGGGAGTGGGATGATTACATTATCCCTACTCCTTCTTCCTCTTCACCGGTTCCTGTGGATTCTCCGCCGGGGGACATAGGTGGTTTCCACAATCTGCTGGAGAGGGCGGCCAAGAGGTTTGATCTGCCTATGCCCTCGGCGCAGACAGACTGTTTCTTGTATGACTTTAAGGAACCCTATAAGAAAACGGTGAGAACCATTCCCATTGTAAATCATGTTTGGGAAGAGGGTCTTAGTCATGAAGATCCCAGCCACGCTGGTCCCGGTGCTTCCTCGATTGGAAAAGAAATATAAAGCCCCAGAGGATAGCCCGGCCTGCCTAGTGAGTCAACCGAAACCGGACTCAGTCATATCACAGGCAGCGGAAGTCGAAAAATCCGGCAGCCCCTCTAACCACACCTCCGGACAAGGAAGGCAGGCGCCTGGACAATGCGGGCAAGAGATTCTCCTCTATGTCAGGCCTACTGGTCAAAGCAGCTAACGCTTTAGCGATTCTGGGCCGCTATGACCGACAGATGTGGTGTGATCTATCTCCTTACCTCGACCAACTGCCTGAAGACAGTAAGACCGAAGCAAAAAAGATCCTCCTGGAAGGAGAGAGGGCCTCCTCTGAGGTCATTGATTGTGCAATGGATATTGCTACAACTGCTTTTCGTTCCCTGGCGGGAGCAGCTGTCGTACGTTGCCAGGGTTGGCCCTCGAGCAACCTCGTTTAGACCAGAGGTCAAGAACAAAATATTAGACCTTCCATTCGATGGAGAAGCGCTATTCGGAAAACATGTGGACGACGCTCTCCAAGACATAAAAAAGGACACAGACACGGCGAAGTCGCTGGGGACGCTTCAATACCACAAAGTTCCTTTTCGAGGAGCAAGGTGTAGAGGGCTTCCTTCATACAGAGGAGGGTACCAGCAATATAGGTACCCCTCGTATACACCTGCCACGCAGTCTTACCGTCCGCAGTACAATCAGCGACAGGGTCAGTCAACAACCTATTCTAAATCGTTGCCCAGAGGCAGAGCAGGGCGTCAAGGGAAAGATTCTTCAAGACGTCAATAGCGGCTTGCAGGCTCTGACTACTGTTCCTTCCCCTCATCGAACACCTGTAGGGGACAGGATTTCTCTCTACTTCCAAAATTGGCAACAAATAACCTCAGATCGTTGGGTGCTCAGCATAGTTCAATTTGGCCATACGTTGGAGTTTGTTCATCCTCCTCCAAACACTCCTCCTCACACCCACTTAACAAAACATCTCCGTCTCCTGCGCCTAGAAGTCCAACAAATGTTGCAGAAAGGGGCAATAGAACCGGTTCCTTTCTCCCAAAGAGGAAAGGGATTCTACTCTCGGTTCTTTCTGGTTCGAAAGACTGTCGAAAAGTGGCGCCCTATCCTAGATCTGAGGGAGCTCAATACCTATCTCATAAAGCAGTCGTTCCGAATGATCTCCTTACAGGATATACTTCGACTTCTAAATTCAAAAGATTTCATGGCCACTTTGGACCTAGAGGACGCATATTTTCACGTCACCATTCATCCATCGCACAGGAATTTCCTTCGCTTTACAGTAGCCAAGAGCCACTTTCATTTCAAGCTCCTCCCTTTCGGCCTCAGATCGGCACCAAGAATATTTACGAAAATTCTGGCTCCGGTAGCGGCTTTCCTCAGAAGACAACAGCACCAGGTGTTCCCCTACCTAGATGACTGGTTGCTAAAAGCCTCCTCCAAAACCTCAGCCAGGAATTAGGTGACAGCCTGTACAAACCTGTTCAAGAGTCTAGGTCTTACCCTCAACAGGGAAAAATCGAATTTGGGTCCGTCCAAGAACGTCATTTTTCTGGGAGCCATGTTGGACACGTCCCTGAACAGGGCATTTCCGTCACTAGAAAGGCAAACCAGACTGATGTCAATGGCCCGTCTACTTCAAAAAAGGTGGTCACTTTCAGTTTGCCTCTACAAATCCCTTCTGGGATCCATTTCGTCCTGCATTCCTCTGATAGCCCACTGCAGACTACGAATGCGTCCTCTCCAGGAGCAACTGGACTTACAGTGGCATCAGGTGCAGGGGTCTTTCGAGGACATGATCACCGTCATTACACCAATGAGAGAAGCCGCTTCATGGTGGATTCACAAGGAGAACATTTCCCAGGGTCTCTCCTTCTTGGTCACCCCAGCTCCTCAGATAATTACGACCGATGCATCCCTGGAGGGTTGGGGAGCGGTCTTACAGGACCTCCAGATAAGTGGTCGATGGGAACAGCATCATCGTCTTTTGCACATCAATCTGCTAGAACGCAGAGCAATTCGCCTAGCCCTACAGGCGTTTCTCTGAGAATAGAAAATTCATCAGTTCTGATAAGAACAGACAATACCACGGCCATGCATTATGTCAACAAACAGGGCGGCACGAGATCCCATCTGTTGTCTGTGGAAGCTCAAGGTATCTGGGAATGGGCGATCCTACATGGGGTTTCACTGAAAGCGGAGCATCTTCCAAGGAATCTCAACGAGACGGCAGATACACTAAGCAGACTAAAGTCAGTCTGCCACGAGTGGGAGCTGGATCAGAGGACACTGGAGGACATTTTCCGGCTATAGGGCACACCGTCCATAGATCTGTTTGTGACACCGGAAAACAGGAAATGCCGGTACTTCGCAAGCTGGCATCACCATCCGGGATCCTGGGGGAGTGCGTTTTCGATGGCATGGTCAGGTGCCTTTGTCTACGCTTTTCCCCCATTCCTCTTCTCCCGAGGCTTCTCAGGAAGTTAAAGGCGGAACCCTGCAAAATGATCCTCATAGCACCGTCCTGGCCTCGCCAGTACTGGTACACGGAGCTTCTTCTGTCTGTGGAACAACCGATTCCCTTGGATCCTATCCCGTCATTGCTGACGATGTCCCAGGGCCAAGTACTGCATCCGGATCCCAAATCCCCGCAATTATCAGCATTGTTCCTGAGCACAGAGAGTTTCTCGACCTGAAGCGGTCCGCAGAATGTAGAGACATCCTTTCCCAAGCTCGTGCGCAGAGTACAAACAAGACATACCGGATGAAGTGGAAGAGGTTTTGTCACTGGTGCCAAGAATCAGGAGTTCATCCATTCTCTTCTTCGGCTCATGAAATCCTTCCTTACATCCTTTCTTTGGCAAAAGCGGGCCTGGCTCATGCATCTATTAAGGTTCACCTCGCAGCCATCTCTCGCTTCAGAAGAACATCTTCAGGCCCTTCTCTTTGGTCAGCAAGAATATTTAAACAATTTATGAAGGGGCTTTTTCGAGTCTTCCCTCCGATTAAGCCTCCTCCACCACTGTGGCACCTTAACGTGGTCTTGGCTCAGCTCATGAAACATCCCTTCGAACCTATCCATAAGGCGGACTTAAAATTCCTGTTGTGGAAGGTGGCTCTTCTTCTGGCCCTGACATCGGCTAGAAGGGTTAGCGAATTGCAGGCACTCACTATCCAGGAGCCTTTTCTTCAATTTAAGAATGACACAGTAGTACTTCGTACTAACCCGAAGTTCATCCCTAAGGTGCCCTCGGATTTCCATTTAAATGAACCTGTGGTTCTTAAGACTTTTTCCCTCAACCTACAACTCCGGCTGAGAGATCACTTTATTCACTAGACATTCAGCGTTGCTTAAAATTCTATCTCCAAAGAACTAAACACTTTAGGAAGTCACCTCAGCTCTTTGTAGCTTACAGTGGTCCTCGTAAGGGTTTCCCCCTTTCTAAACAAGGAATTGCACGTTGGATTTCCAGCTCTATCCAGTATTGTCATCAATTAGCTGGAAACCCCCTACAGAAGAAAGTCTGTGCTCACTCCACGAGGGCAGTCTCTTCCTCTACAGCCCTCTTTGCTGGGGTACCTATCCGGGACATCTGTAGGGCAGCCACCTGGAAGAGTATCCATACCTTTACCAGACATTACTGCTTGGATTCTTCGACACGTGATGATACAGCAGTGGGTCAAGCAGTCCTGAGGAACCTATTTCAATAGCGGTGAGCTTTCTGTTTCATCCCTACTTCCTTTTTCTTTCCTAACTCCTCGCACATTCTTTGGTAAATGTTTTTCTTTTTTCACGTTTTACGATGTGTATATGACTCTTTCACATGTTCAAGAAGCCTATGACTGTTTGCAGACTCTTGGAGGTTAATGCATAATTATGCAAAAAGATTAAATGCTTATTTGGTTACTCTTCAAGGTCTAGATTAAGAAAACATTTTGATGGTTTCTATTTTTTCTGTCCTTCTGTACTATTTCTAAAAGGATCGGGACAAGAAATGTGCTCATAACTGCTAGCTACTCTGATTCAAGCATGTGAATCTATGAAAGTTCCAATACTGGAGTAAGAAAATAAGTTACTTACCTGTAACTTTAGTTCTCCAGTAATGGAACTTTCATAGATTCACATGCGACCCACCCTCCTCCCCTGAGAAAGCTCAACCTTCCTTTTGACCTTTATGGTTATCCTATAGCACTACTGCTGAGAAAATCTGAAGGTCTGAGATTCTCTCAGGAAGGTTCTAAAGGGTGAGGCTGTTCTGATTGGTTGTTTTTTATTTGGTCTCTTTTACAAAAAGAGGTGGATATGTTATAAAACTGAAATGGGCCTAGGCCTAGTTTCTAGTTTGATAGCTTTGCATTGCTATTTTGATTTACCGGGGACTCCCATCTCGACGACGGGGAATGATTTAAGCATGTGAATCTATGAAAGCTTCCAATACTGGAGAACTAAAGTTACAGGTAAGTAACTTATTTTCTTCCTGGTACTTACTGGTGCCAAAAAAGGACGGGGCCTCTGTCCTATTTTAGACCTTCACCCTCTCAATGCCTTTTAGCAGAAGAACAAATTCAAGGTGCTCACCTTGGCCCAAGTCCTGTCTGCCCATGACCCTGGAAACTGGATAGTAGCGCTGGACCTGCAGGACACTTACTTCCACATATCCGACTTGCAGGCCCACATGCCTCTCCTGTGGTTCATGGTAGGCCACAAGCATTTTCAGTTTGGTGTGCTCTCTACCTCAATGACTGGCTGTGGAAGGCAGGTTTGCACCAGACAGTAGTCAACCAGCTACAGACTACGGCAAACCTCCTGGCATCCTTGGGGTTTGCTATGAATTTGCTAAAGTTACACCTCACTCCTTTGTAGACACTCCCCTAAGTCGGAGGCATTCTGCACTCAGTGCAGTTTTGCACCTGTCCGATGGAGGAATCTGTGGTTAAATACAGTATCCACGGATACTGAGGACTCCAGCTTCCTTCCTTCCAAAGGTAGTGACTACCTTTCAAGTTGATTGGAACATCACACTTCTGGCATTCTTTGCAGCACCTCACCAATCTAAAGAGGAGAGACTTCCCCGTTAGATACGAGAAGGGCTCTCAGCTTCTACATCAATCGCACAAAGGAACACCGGGCGATGATCAGCTCTTTATCTGGTTCACCAGTGCAAAGAAAGGCTGCAGAAAAGGACCATCTCATGGTGGATCGTTGTTGTGACGGTTGGACACAGAAGCCCCTGTGAGCCCTGTGGCCTTCTGAAAGGCGTTCTGGCAGTCATACTCTGCATTAAGATCTGCAATGTATGCACTTTCCAAAAAGCAGTCCCCTGGACTCATTTTCCCAGGGCCAAGACTGCTACCATTTGGCACGTGCAGTGTCAGTTCTCAACATTTGAGTTTTTGAAGTGAATTTTTTGACAATGTATGATGTTGTTTTTTGCAATACACAACAAAATGTGAATACCTGTACATTAACTGGGTGCATCTAGAAGTTTTAAAAGCAAAAATAAAGCACTGTTTTTTCATTCTGAAATGTGCTGGTGTAGGAAGGTCACCTCCACTTTTTGCCTGGTGGTGTTATGGTTTCTGACTAGTCTGACTGGAATCCTGCTAACCAGGACCCCAGTCTCTCTGCTTTCTCCCCTAAATTGGACATGGTGAGTACTTAGGTGCACTCCAGATTGGCTACTGGTGTACCCTTCTAAGTCCCTAGTATATGGTACCAAGGTACCCAGGGCATAGGTACACCAGGGTCTCCCATGGGCTGAAGCATGTATTATGCCACCCATGAGAGACCACTCAAATTGTGACTACAGGCCTGCCATTGCAGCCTGTGTAAGCTGGTGCTAGCACCACTTACGACACATATAAGTTTGCTTATATCTGAGGTCACTACACTTGAAACCCGTAAGTCACCTCTAAAGCAGGCCTTTCAATCCTGAAGGCAGGGTGCTCGGTTCTAAGTGTGAGGGTGCCCCTGCATGAGCAGGACACACAACATTCGGAGTCCATTCTCTTGGCTTGTAAGTGCATCAGCTATTACGATATATAGAGTGGCCATTCGTCATTACGCAGTGACCATCTCTAAACTGGCTGTAACGAACCCTGTCATGTTTAGTATCAAACATGTTGGAATCATACCCCCACACCGTAAACAGTGTGAGAGGTAAGATTCCATGCACTGTAAAGCTCCTCCGGGAGGCCCTCAGTGCTCCCGGTACACTTCTTCCAGAACCGGACAGCAAGCTAGGGCTGCTGCCGACCAGAGGCATGTTTCTGCCCTCTTGTTGCTGAGCCAAGCTCAAGCAGGGGAAGGCAGAACAATAGATATCCTGTCACAGGGAGGTGTAATCACCTCCCGGACAGGGTTTACTGTATTGGGGCAGGGTGGGGGCGCTTGCCAGCGCCACTGAGACTGCTTGAAGGGCACACTTGGTGCCCTCCTTGCATACTCCAGTTCAAACCAGTTCAGGGTGCTGTTGGCTCCCGCTCTGGCGCGAAACTGGACAAAGGACATTCGAGTATCCTTCCCACTGTCCAGCCCCTTCTCTGGGAGGGACCCCTGAATCGTCCCAACCCTTTCCTTAGGGCAATTAAGGGCTTACCTAGGGGTGGGTCCCTAGATTCGTTGTGGGACAAGATTCAGATCCGAAACCACTTCATCGTCGACCGTCTGGGCCCTCTGGACTTCGCCTTCGACACTGAGACTGCAACTGGGAAAACTCCTGCTGCTCCTGGTCTCATCGTCCTGCAAGTCTGCTGCAGCGTCCGTGCCCGTGCTCGATACAGGATCATCCCAAGGCCTGTGGACATCCAAGACACCTGAAGGAATCTCCCTTGAAGTGAAAGAGTCACTTCCCTTCATCTGCAGGCACCGCAACACAGCTCACCGGTCTGCTGATCCTGGCTCCCACGTACTCCGAAAGGCTCAGCAACACAGGTGGTGGTTCTACAACTCCCTCGAGGCCTTCACTGTCTTCTCACTGAGTTTGAGGCCAGTAACCCTCGTCGGAACTGCAGAAACCGAACCCCTGTGCACCGCGTCAACATGCTGTTGCCAAGGCTTGATGACTCTCTTCACCAGAGATCTTCGGGCTCCAAGAAGCTCCAGCCTCAAGCATCTCATGCAGCCAAGATCTTCATCCTCACCGCATCCTTTGCACCGTGGGCCTGCATCTTTGGTGAGCTGCTCGAGGTCCTCTTGCGACTCCTGTGCCTCGGGCCTGTGGGTCCTCTGGAGGGTCTTCCTTGACTCCCGTGGGCTCCCCTGATTGCTCGGGCCTACTCCGATTCCCCTGCTTGTGGTGAGTCACTTTGACCTAGCTGGTCACAACACTGCACCTTTTTCGTCTGCCACGTTGTTTGCGGTTGCCAAGGCTTGTTGGTGCTCTCAATGGACACCGACCCCTCAGCACTTGACATCCGGCTTGGGACAGCTCGTGAACAGCTCCTGGTCTTCCTCAGCGTCGCCTGGTCCACACAGCTGCAGCTCCAAGGTCATCATCAACTCCTGCATCATCTGTGCCTCCTGGTCACTCCTGAGTGGCATAGACTCTGTCCCTTCTGCTTGCAGGTACTTCTCAACTTGAATCCACCTTTGGGTTCCACCGAACACTTTCACCTTCTTCATCAGCGGCATCTTCCTGAAGTCCTCCATTGGGTTTGACGGCGGCTTCGGACGTCACTTGGCACCTATGCACCCGGCTTCCCTGGTGTAGGTATCCTGGTTCCTAGGGTATCCATGGGTGGGATGACTCTCCAATCTTCAGTCTTCCGCGGGGTTCCTTCAGGTTCCACTGGGAAGGGTCCTTCTTGAAAATTGCAACCCTGAATTACCCATTGACTTGCATTGAGCACCCGGTTGTGTTTCCACTCTGCACACGGCCTCCGTGGGGTTCCTGGGTACCTCGGTGGTTCCTTGGGTCCCCAGCAGTTCTACGTCTTCTGGCTCCAGTCTTGACTTGAGTCGTGATTCGCATCCCTCTATTTTAGTATATGGTTTGGTCTCCCCCTGGAGACCACTGTGTATTAGTGCTACTTACCTGTTTTATTTGCAAAGTATTATGTGCATTGTGTTATATCTCCGGGTAGGAATATGGTTGTGTGTTAGTGTCTTATAATAAATACATATTTTTATAACTTCACTGTGTGGTTCTTTTTCACTTAACCTATGCCAATAAGATTAAGTTCTGGTAAAACAAGCTGGTTTACACTCCTTCTGGATAAAGCCTGAAGGCTGCTCTCCGCAGCTACCACTTAGAGACCTGTCTAAGTTTGTCTAAGACCCCTAAAATCACCATAATGGTTGTCTGGACTAGTGCAGGGTGCAACACTTACATAAGTGAACATCATATACTAAGCCAGCCTCCTACAGCTGGAAACAGATGTTTAAATAGAATCAAAACAAATCAAGACACTTGGTGATGCACAAATGATTAATATTCGCAGAAACCCAATTTCCACATAGTTGTGTGCTATATAGTTTTATCTGTAAAACTGTAGAACAAGTTACTTACCTTCGGTAACGATATATCTGTAAGAGACATATATTAGTTATAGATTCCTTACCTTAGAATTAACCCTTGCGTCAGATTGGATCCGGAGAAATTTTTTCGTAGCAGTACCCGTGCGCGTCGGTAGGTGGCGTCGGTCGACTCTGCGTTCGTCGTCGTGATCGCCGGGATGATGTCACGGTATCTACTTAGACCCGACCTCGCGCGCTGAAGTCAGTTCTTTAAACGACATTCCACGCCAGAAGCGCAGAGCCATGCAAGACACTGACCACTGGTGCACAAAACTAGGGCCATGAAAGGGAGTCAGTTACCCTAGAAGTCAGTTCGCAGAACGGTGGAGGATGGGTGGGGCGGTAAGGAATCTATAACTAATATATGTAAGGTAAGTAACTTGTTCATCTGAAAGAGACTATTAGTTATACATTCCTTACCTTAGAATAGATACCCCAGCAATACCAACCACGGAGTTGGGTCTGCGAACTAAGTTCACACCAGAAAGTCCTGGAGAACTGAATTGGCCAAAGAAGCCGTCTCTCCGGACTTGGCTGTCCAGGCAGTAGTGTTTTGTGAACGTGTGCAGGGATGCCCACGTGGCTGCCTGGCAGATGTAACTGAGGGGGGACTCCACGTCCCAAAGCTGTAGTGGCTGCCGTCACCCTGGTGGAATGGGCGCGCAGTCCTACCGGAGGTTTCTTCTTTGCCAAGGAATAACAAATTTTGATGCAAAGAACGACCCACCGAGAGATGGTCTGATTTTGCACGGCCCGACCTTTCTTGATGCCCACATAGCCAACAAAGAGCTGGTCATCCACCCGGAATTGTTTTGTGCGATCCAGATAGAAAGATAGCGCACGTTTTGGATCCAGACAGTGGAGCCTCTCCTCCTCCTTTGAAGGATGCGGGGGCGGGAAGAAGGTGGGCAAAGTGATGGTCTGTCCGATGTGGAAAGAGGTAACCACTTTGGGGAGGAAAGAAGGTCGAGTTCTAAGGACAACCTTGTCGGGATGAACAGCAAGGAAAAGAGGCCTAGAAGACAGAGCCTGAAGCTCACTCACCCTGCGAGCAGAGGTGATGGCAATCAGAAAAGCAGTTTTTAAAGTCAAGAGTCTGAGAGGACAATTATGTAGCGGCTTGAAAGGAGCACACTTAAGTTAAGTCAAAACCAGATTCAAGTCCCACTGGGTATTATGAAAGGAATAGGAGGAAAGAGATGAGTAATGCCCTTAAGGAATCTATTTACAATTGGGGACTTGAAAAGAGAAGGCTGATCAGGAAGCCGAAGAATGGCAGAAATAGCGGATAGATAGTCCTTAAGTGCGCCCAGAGCAGAGCCCTGCTGGGCCAAAGAAAGGAGGAACAAAAGAACCTCAGAAAGGGGATCCAAAGCCTTTGCTGTGCACCATGCCACAAACAGGCGTATACCATTTTAGTGGAGGGACGCCTGGCTGCCAAGATAACATTACAGACTTCGGGAGGAAGGTCGAAAGCTGTCAACTGTCGCCGCTCAATCTCCACGCAAGGAGGTGGAGGCTGGACAGGTTCGGGTGGAGGACCGTCCCCTGCTGCTGCGACAGAAGATCCTCCCGAAGGGGCAGTCTGATCGGAGGATGGCCATGTGTAAGAGCTCGGGATACCAGACTCTTCGTGCCCAATCCGGAGCCACAAGGATGACTTGGGCCCGGTCGCGCTTGATCTTCTTCAGCACTCTGGGCAGAAGTGGTATAGGCGGAACGGCATATTGAAGACCGCAACTCCACTAGCGACGAAAAGCTTTGCCGAGCGAGTGCCGCCTTAGAAATTCCAACGCGCAGAACTGCTGACATTGCTCGTTCTCTTTGGTGGCGAATAGATCTAACCAAGGCTCTCCCCACTGCTGAAAGAGACCTTGCACCACCTCCGAGTGAAGACGCCATTCGTGATCCATCATGCACCTGCGGCTGAGTTAGTCTGCCCTGGCGTTCAGAGAACCTGCCAGGTGTTGAACCACCAGAGATATGCCCTGATGTTCCAGCCATGTCCAAAGGCAGAGAGCCTCTTGATATAGGGTCCACGACCCCACCCCCCCCTGTTTGTTGCAGTACCACATGGTGATGGTGTTGTCCGTGAACACCTGCACTACTCTTCCCCGGACAGAGGGAGGGAATGCCTTCAGTGCAAGATGAATCGCTGGAGCTCCAGAAAGTTGATGTGGAGCCCGGAGACCAGAGGCCTCTCATCTCCGCCTCTCCCATGTGGCCCACCATCCCAAAAGTGATGCATCTGTCACCACTCTGGTTGGGGAAGGGAGAGGGATCTGCCAGTGACCCAATCCTGGTTCGTTAGCCACCACTGAAATTGGTGTGCAGTGCCCTCCGAGATCTGGACGCAATCGGAAAGATTCCCCTGATGCTGTGCCCACTGGAACTTCAGGTACCACTGAAGAGCCCACATATGCCACCTGGCATGATCCACCAGCAGGATGCAGGAGGCCATGAGGCCCAGCAGCCTCAGGGTCATTCTAACCGAAACCCGGGAGCGAGCCCGCCTTCAACAGCCAGTCGTCGAGATAGGGGAAGACTGGAACCCCTGATCTGCGCAGATGAGCTGCGACCACCGCCATCTCTTTCATGAACACCCGAGGGGCGCTGGTAAGGCCAAAGGGGAGCACGGTAAACTGAAAGTGCTCGTGGCCTACTGTGAACCGTAGGTAACGCCTGTGGGCCGGCAGGACGGGGATGTGGAAATGGGCGTCCTGCAAGTCCAACACTACCATATAGTCTCCAGGGTCGAGGGCAGACAGGACCTGAGCCAATGTCAACAATTTGAACTTCTCCTTCCGGAGGAAGCGGTTGACCTTCCTGAGATCCAAGATAAGACGCAGGCCTTTGTCCTTCTTGGGCACCAGAAAGTAGTGGGAATAACAGCCACAACCTACTTCTGGGGCAGGAACTCGCTCGATAGCCCCCTTGGCCAAGAGAGCCGTAACTTCCTGATTGAGAAGGGCCAAGTGATCCTCCGACATGCGATGGAATTGTGGTGGCATGGATGGAGGAGTAGTCTCGAAGGGGAGGGAGTAGCCCCCTTCGGACTATCTGCAAAACCCACCTGTCCGATGTGATGGTTTGCCAGTGGGGAGGTGATGGCGGATCCTGCCCCCCACTGGCAACTGGTGGCCCTGAAAGGACAGACTAGGAGGGTTTGGAGGCTGCTGCAGAGGGGACGCTGGTGGACTGGCCCACCCGCTGGCCTTCTGACCCACGACGCTGGGTCCCACGTCCCTGACCCCGCAGAGGCTGAACAGTTTGCGCAGGCCTGTGGCTCTGGGCAGAACGTGGTGCGGCACCCCTTCCATAGCCACAAAAGGGGCAAAAAGCAGACTGCGCGGGCGAGAAGTGGTAGCGAGGCCCAAGGATCTGGCCGTAGCCCTAGAATCCTTAAAGCGCTTTAGCGCGTTGTCTGCTTTGTCGCCAAGCAAGCGACAGCCATCAAAGGGCATGTCCAAAAGAGTCGATTAGACATCGCCCGAAAAGCCAGTGGACCCCAGCCAGGCGTAGCGTCGCAGGGCTACCGACGTTGAAATTGTCCTGCCTAGCGAGCCGGCGGTGTCCAGCCCACACCTAATGGCGAACTAAGCTGCATCTCTGTCCTCAGCGACTGCACGGGAGAGAGTGGCCTGGGCCTCCTCCGGACACTGGCAGCACCTGCGCAACTGTATCCCACAGAGTGGGAATAACGGCCCAAAAGACATGCGGTGTTCACCGACCGCAGTCCCAAGCTGACGGAAGAAAACATCTTCTTCCCAAGATGATCCAGCTTCTTGGATTCCCTATCTGGGGGAGCAGTAGGGAATGCGCCCTTAGAAGTAGAGGCTTGGACCACCAAGCTCTCAGGGGTAGGGTGTTGGGAGAGGAAAAGTGGGTTGGGCTGGGCGGTAGCGTCGGGCAATCATCCTATCCACAGGAGGCCGTGTGCTGGGCTTGGACCAGGTGCCTAGAAGGATGTCAGTAAGAGCCTTATTGAACAGCAGTAGGGGTTCCGAAGAGGCCACTGCCGGTTGAAGCACCTCGGTCAGGAGGTTGGTCCTGACCGCCACTGTATGAAGCTCAAGGTTTAAGGCCTCAGCCGCCCTACGCAACACCACTGCGTATGAGGCTCCCTCTTCTGTAGCCACGGTAGGGGGAGAAAGCATACCAGGGTCTGGTGAGGTATCCAGACCACTGGCATCACCCAACTCCTCTCTCCAGTCCGGTTCACTCAACTTGTCAGCTAAAGGGTCACCAGACCCCTCCCAGTCCTCCTCGTCCTCTTCTGGCTGCCACTCAAGGCGAAAAGGAACGCCACGATAGAACAATGGCAGAAAAGTACCGCTCAGCGCCGGATCCGGCGTCGGTCGACATCGGTCCGGCTCCGTGTCCAGGTCAGGGTGGAGGCCGGTGTCGACGCCGGCTAGGGACACAACCGCGTCGGAGGGGGCTGAGGTGCCGTCCGTGGATTCGATGCCAGAGGAGGTGTCGTAAGGTCGACCGGCGCCGATCCGGATCCAGTTCTGGATCCCTGGGGGCCCTGCGGCACCGGGGCCGAAGCCGCCGGGTTCAAAGGCCTAGAACCCCCAGCCGAGTCCGCGGGGCCCAAAGGCGCGCCGGCGGAGTCGGGCTGCCCAAAGATCGAGTGAAGGGCTTTGTAAAAACTACGAAGTTGGGCTGGGGTCGCTCCGGCTCCCGGAAAAGGAGGGAAGCTCGGAGCCGACCCAGCAGGCTCCGCAGGCGGAGCCGCAGCACGACCACCATCCGCATCCCACGTCGCCCAACGGACAGTGAGAACGCGAAGAGCGACAATGCTTCTTCGCCTTTTTGTGCTTCGACTTACCCGAAGACTTCGACGATGAGTGATGTTGATGCAACGGATCCCGCAACCTCCCTCTCGACCGGGACCTCGAGCGGCGCGGAGCGGACTGCCGGGCCTCGAGAAGCTTTTGGGACCGCTCCCGCAAAGACTTCGGGTTCATGGCCCGGCAGTCGGAGCATGACTTCAAGTCGTGGTCGCGCTCAAACACCAAAGGCACACGAGGTGCGTGTCCGTAACCGACATCAATTTGTGACAGGAGTCACCAGCCTTGAAGCTGGTACGAGGGCGGGACATCCCTACGTGCACCAGGTGTCGAACGACTTGAAAAAAAGTAGACAAAAGTCAAAAAATAGTAGTCAAAAAGTGACTAGAGGTACCGCTCTCTCCGGATCTGCGCTGGCTGACGCGGAAAAAGAAAGAACGGACGTCAGCGTGCGAGGGCGGCATCTAATTAGATACCACAACATCATCCCGGCGATCACGACGACGAACGCAGAGTCGACTGATGCCACCTACCGACGCACAGGGGTACGTACTGCTACGAAAAAATTTCTCCGGATCTAGTCTGACGCCTGGGGGTAATTCTAAGGTAAGGAAACTATAACTAATAGTCTCTTTCAGATTGTCTGTGCACATTTAGAGGCTATTTCAATGGAAAATGTGCTGCCACACGATGCTTCACGAACATTCAAAAATCGCACTACCTCATGTCCATTAAATGTCGGTGGGTCGTGAAAGTTTGTTGTTCCAGAAAGTGGGTCGTGGTTCAAAGAAGTTTGGGAACCACTGGCCTAGACAACCAGGCCTGCCGGGAAGGGCACTTTGCCTGCTTGGTCTTTCCCGACCTTTTATAATGAGTCAGTTCACAGACCCATCTCCGTAGGAGGTATTACTTTGGTGTCTAATCAAAAGGTGAGCAATCTGCGGTCAGAAGTCTCCATCAGAAACACAAGCTCAACTCCGAGAAGACAGAGGCCCCTTGGACCCTCCCCCTCCGCATGGGACAACACCTTGTGGCCCACCGCCCTCGGCAGCCCCCTCACCCCTATGGACCACGCCCGAAATCTCGGCATCATACTCAACTCCTCCCTCTCCATGACCCGACAGGTCAACGCTGTCGCCTCCAGCTGCTTCAGCACCCTCCGCATCCTCCGAAAGACCTTCAAATGGATCCCCCCGAATCAAGGAAGACTGTCACCCACGCACTCATAACCAGCAGACTGGACTACGGTAACGCCCTCTACCCCGGGATCAACAAGTCTCTGCTCCACAAACACCAGACCATACAGAACACCGCAGCAAGACTCGTCCTTGGCATCCCCCAACACGAGCACATCACCCAACACCTGCGCAACCTCCACTGGCTCCCCGTAGAGAAGTCACTTTCAAGATCCTCACCCACGCCTACAAATGCCTCCACAACATCGGACCCCAATACCTCAACCAGAGGATCTCCTTCCACGTACCCAAGAGAAACCTCCGATCCGCTCCCCTCCCCAAAACCCCACGCACCCACAAAGCCAGGACAGGTGGAAGAGCCTTCTCCTACATCGCGGTCAAGACCTGGAACGAGCTCCCGATCGGCATCAGACGCGCCCCCTCCCTGAACGTCTTCAGGAAGACTCTCAAGACCTGGCTTTTGACTGAACGGAGCTGCCAAACACCCCCTCCCCCGCCCCCCAGCGCCTTGAGACCCTCACGGGTGAGTAGCACGCTTACAATTCCCTGATTGATTGATTGGCTTCCCTTCAGTAACACTCTGTTAGTAGAGGCTCAATCTAACCACAGATTCCTCACCAACCCTCCTGGTTCTGTGAACTGCTCTCTTCACATAAAAAGATCCGAGTTTAGGAATCAGCATACGGGTCGCAACCAATCTGATTGGCTCTGCAGATGCGGAAGTGCTAAGAAAGCTACTGATGTGAGGAGTCTTTATTGGGCCACGCATGCCACATCCACCGAGGAACGACGTGGAGCCATCAGCCTCACCTGTTAGCATGGAAGAGTACTGCAGGACAATTTTTGTATACAGTCAGACACATGGGGGAGTATTCAAAAGATGAGGAATCTGCAGTTGGATAGACTCTCTACCAGAAAGCACATTTGTTATTTGGAGACCTGTACACCACTGACTGCATAGGCCGTGCTACTGAGGCACACATAGATACCATCAACCGGGTTTTCTGGGGATGTCCAAGCGTCTTTTATGGGCTTGCCCCTTGCTGGATCTAGACTAATTTGAGAAAAGTTTCGATCAGCGCTCGAGCAATTCGAAGATAGTCACACCACAGTTTGATCGGTGCAGTTATTGTCCCTAGCCAGACAAATCCATCAGCAATACAGAAAGTTAGAGGCTAGTTCAGAGTCCTAGCTTACCATCTGCATCAACCTTCCCAACTGGTGCAGCAGCAAACTAAGCCTTTTTCAGGGACTAAGGAAGTGGTTGCGGCTGAAGCCATTCATACCAGCAGGGACAGGAGTTCTCCAACTCGTAACTCCCTTGCTGCAGTGGCTTATAAGCCACTTTGGTTTACCCTCCCATGTCCACAGCCCATCGGTTGGGGACAAGATATGACATTTCGTTCCCCATTGGAAATCCACCTCTTCAGACCAGTGGTTCAGACCCTGTATAGGAGGCTGGCTTAGTATATGGTGCACAGTTATTTAAGTGATGCACCTTGCACTAATCCAGGCATCCATTATGCTGATTTTACTGGTCTTTGATAACCATAGAAAGCTCTCAAAGTGGTAGCTGTCGAGAGCAGCCTTCAGGCTTATCTTGAAGGAGTGTTAAGCAGCTTGTTTTACCAGTTTAATCATATAGTATAAGTTAACCGAAAAAGAACCACACAGTGTTTATATAAAAATACTTCTATTTAATACACAACACTCACACATTGGTATATCTCCTACCCAGAGATATCAACACATACACCAAAATACTTCAAATGCAATAAGGTTAGAAGCACAAAATACAGTGATCTCCGAGGGGAGACCAAACCATATACTAAGAAAGTGGAATGCGAACTGTAAAGGAGGCCAGGACTTCGACCAGAAGACCCCAGTACACAAGAAACCACCCAAGGTGAGTACCCAGGAACCCCACGGAGGCTGTGTGCAGAGTGGAAACACAGCCGCATGACCAATCGAAGTAAATGGAGAAGTTGTGGTTGCAGTTTTGCAGAAGAAGGACCCTACCCGGAGGACCCCAAAGAATTCCCTTGGAGGATGGAAGGTAGAGAGCCACCCCACCCGGGATGCCCCGGGAACCAGGTTACCTACACCAGGGAAGCCAGGTGCATAGGGGTGAAGAGACGTTGGAAACCTCTGTAGATGACAATGGAAGACTGGGAAGAAAATGCCTCTGGAGAAGATAAGGAAGGAGTCTAGTGGAATCCAAGGGTGAATTCTGGAAGTGAAGATCCTGCAATCAGAGGGGACAGAGTCTATGCCACCGCAGGTGACCAGGAGGCACAAGGACACAATGCCCACCGATGTCGGGAGGTTCAGAAGAGTCGACAGTGACCATGTCGCTGCAGCTGTGAGGACCAGGCAACGCAAAGGAAGACCAGGAGCCATGCACGAGCTGTCCCACGTCGGATGTCGGTGAGTAGGTGGTCGGTGTCCGGCGGGAGCACTAACAAGTCTTGGTAGCTGCAACTGGCGTGGAGAACAAAGGAGGAGCAACGTTGGAACCAGCAAGATCCAAGGGACTCCCCAACAGCAGAGAATCAGAGCAGGCCCCGAGCAAGCAGGGAAGCCCACTGAAGCAGTAGAAGACCCTCAGGAGGACCCACAGGCCGAAGGCACAGGAGTCGCAAGAGGACCTCTAGCACCTCACCAAGAAGGAAGGCCCACGGTGCAGAAGATGCGGTAAAGACACTGATCTTGGAGGCAAGAGATGCTGAGGCTTCTTGTAGCCTGAAGATCTACAGAGCCAACAAGCCTTGGCAACGGCAAGTCGACGCATTAAAGAGGGGTTTGACAAAATTGCAGAGAGGACAGGGCAGGCCTCGAGGGAGTTGCAGAACCACCACCTGTGTTGCTGAGCCTCGGGAAGTCCGTAGGACGACATGAGCAGCAGACCACTCAGCTTTTTTGCAGTGCCTGCAGATGCAGTGGAGTGACTCCTTCACTTGAAGCGAGATTTCTTTAGGTGTCCTTGATGCCCACAGGTCTGTTGAAGAACCTGGAAGAAGCACAGACCCAGACGACGAAGAAGACTTGAACGGCGAGACAAGGAGCAGCAGGCCTCTTCCTTGGTGCAGTCTCGGTTCCAGTCCAAGACCAAGTGTCCAGATGATGGAAGAGCAACGTAGTTTCAGGGTTGTGTCTTGTCCCACGACGAATCTAAGGACCCACCCACAGATAAGCCCTTAAGTACTCTAAAGAAAGGGTTGGAACAACTCGGGGTTCCCTCCCAAAGGAGCGGCTGGATAGAGGGGAGGATACTCCCATGTCCTTTGTCCAGTTTTGCGCCAGAGTGGGAGCCAAGGGCTCCCTGAACTGGCTCAAACCAGAGTATGTAAGGAGGGCACTAAATGTGCCCTTCAAAGCAGTCTGGTGGCGCTGGCAAGTGCCCCCACCCCAGCCCAATACACTATGTCCTGTCTGGGAGGTGGTCACACCTCCCTGTGACAGGAAACCTATTGTTCTACCTTCCCCATCTCGAGCTCAGCTCAGCAGCAGGAGGAGGGCAGAATCGTCTCTGTGGTCAGCAGCAGCACTAGCTTGCTTGCAAACCCTGAAAGGCTGTTAATGGGAGTACGGGGGTCCCCTAAGGAGCCCCCCAGTACATGGGATCATACTTCCAACACTGGAATGGGTGTTGGTGTATGATACCAACATGTTTGATACCAAACATGACCGGGTTCGGTGCAGCCACTATTTAGTTAGACATCTCGTAATGACTGATATCCACTATATGTCTTAAAATAGGTGACTGCACTTACAAAGCCTGGAGACTTAACTCCGGAGTTTGTAGGGGTGCCCTGCTCATGCAGGGGCACCCTCACACTCCTAACCAAGCACCCTGCCCTCAGGACTGAAGAACCTGCCATAGGAGTGACATATAGGTTTAAAGTGCAGTTACCCTTAGATATAAGGAAACTTATATCTGTCGTGAGACGTACAAGCACCTACTTACACAGGCTGCAATGGCAGGCCTGAAGTCACAGTTTAAGTGGACTCCCATGTGTGGCACAATACATGCTGCAGAGTAATTATGCTAGAAGGATCCTACCTTCCTACACCCTGCCTTTCATTTCCTCCTCCTCTTTAATTGTCACCCACTCCAGAGCTATTTTCGGCAGACCATGTCTCCATCAATCAATCTCCTTAATCCAAAGGTGCTGTCACATGGGTGCTGTACTTAGGAGAGGAACTACGGGTGATATTTGTTCTGCTTTGTTCTGAAGGACGGAGGCCTCAGGCCTAAACTATTGCTCCCGCCATTGAATGCCTTTCTGAGAAAGGACACATTTAGAATGTTCACTCTGGCTCAGATCCACTCTGGACCAAAGGTTGGATGGTGTTCCTGGACTTCCAGAATGTGTATTTTCATATATTGATTCTGCAGTCTCAGACATTTCCTGCCAGTCACTCTGGGGTTGGAACACTTACAATTTGTAATGCTGCTTATGGTTTCAATGACCCAATACTAGGGTTGCCTCTTGGACTTGATCCATATCTCCCGAGGAATGACTCTGGTTTTTGTGTAGCGGCAGACAAGTGCCAACCTGGTGACAGGCAGGCCACTCTTCTTTGCCCATCTGGATGTCAACATGGTAACAGATGAGTCATTACTGGTTTGGGGAGATAGTTTGGCGAGAGGTAGAGATCAGAGGCTTTAGGTCACCTGTCTCCAGCAGTGAACCAGTTCTAAATCAGCCTTAAGAGCGACCCCTGACCTTGACTGGTAGGTCGCTCCCCCACCACACAGCTCCGTCTGTGTGCCCTGCTGCTGCCCCTGATTGTGCTCGTTTTTTCCTTTCTGTGCCCCCTTGCTGCCCCTGATTGTGCTCGTTTTTCCTTCCTGTGCCCCCTTGCTGCCCCTGATTGTGCTCGTTTTTTCCTTTCTGTGCCCCCTTGCTGCCCCTGATTGTGATCGTTTTTTCCTTTCTGTGCCCCCTTGCTGCCCCTGATTGTGCTCGTTTTTTCCTTTCTGTGCCCCCTTGCTGCCCCTGATTGTGATCGTTTTTCCTTTCTGTGCCCCCTTGCTGCCCCTGATTGTGATCGTTTTTTTCCTTTCTGTGCCCCCTTGCTGCCCCTGATTGTGATCGTTTTTTCCTTTCTATGCCCCCTTGCTGCCCCTGATTGTGATCGTTTTTCCTTTCTGTGCCCCCTTGCTGCCCCTGATTGTGATCGTTTTTCCTTTCTGTGCCCCCTTGCTGCCCCTGATTGTGATCGTTTTTTTCCTTTCTGTGCCCCCTTGCTGCCCCTGATTGTGATCGTTTTTTCCTTTCTGTGCCCCCTTGCTGCCCCTGATTGTGATCGTTTTTTCCTTTCTGTGCCCCCTTGCTGCCCCTGATTGTGATCGTTTTTTCCTTTCTGTGCCCCCTTGCTGCCCGATTGTGATCGTTTTTCCTTTCTGTGCCCCCTTGCTGCCCCTGATTGTGATCGTTTTTTCCTTTCTGTGCCCCCTTGCTGCCCCTGATTGTGATCGTTTTTCCTTTCTGTGCCTGTTTCCCGCCGCTGCGCTCCTGCGGCCCCGCCCCTCACTGCCCATTTGCTGCCCCATTCCCTGCTCCTCCCTCCCACCTCCCCATTTATGGCGGCCGCTGCGTGGTGAAGAGAGCGACCCCTGACCTTGACTGGTAGGTCGCTCCCCCACCACACAGCTCCGTTTGTGTGCCCTGCTGCTGCCCCTGATTGTGCTCGTTTTTTCCTTTCTGTGCCCCCTTGCTGCCCCTGATTGTGCTCGTTTTTCCTTTCTGTGCCCCCTTGCTGCCCCTGATTGTGATCGTTTTTCCTTTCTGTGCCCCCTTGCTGCCCCTGATTGTGATCGTTTTTCCTTTCTGTGCCCCCTTGCTGCCCCTGATTGTGATCGTTTTTTCCTTTCTGTGCCCCCTTGCTGCCCCTGATTGTGATCGTTTTTTCCTTTCTGTGCCCCCTTGCTGCCCCTGATTGTGATCGTTTTTTCCTTTCTGTGCCCCCTTGCTGCCCCTGATTGTGATCGGTTTTTCCTTTTTGTGCCCCCTTGCTGCCCCTGATTGCGATCGTTTTTTTCCTTTCTGTGCCCCCTTGCTGCCCCTGATTGTGATCGTTTTTTCCTTTCTGTGCCCCCTTGCTGCCCCTGATTGTGATCGTTTTTTCCTTTCTGTGCCTGTTTCCCGCCGCTGCGCCCCTGCGGCCCCGCCCCCTCACTGCCCATTCGCTGCCCCATTCCCTGCTCCTCCCTCCCACCTCCCCATTTATGGCGGCCGCTGCGCAGCGGGCGCGCCGCTGGCGCGCCTAAGGCAAGCCCGTCTGCGCCCGTCCGCGCCGTGGCCGCGCCCAGCGCCAGACCCCCTGGTCCGGGCATCCCCCGCGCCCGCCACATCAACATACGCCGATACGACGCCAGCACCCTCCACGCACTCAACCCCAGAAAAGATCACGCCTGCTACCAGGCCACCCCGAGCGCACCCAAGGGCCCTTCACCTGCCGGAACTGCAGCTTCGCCAGCACCCGCCCCGCCAAACCACCGCCCAGGAAAGAACCCAACTACCTCAGATGCATCCTCCTCAACACCCGCTCCGCCCGCAAACACGCCATCGAACTCTGGGACCTTCTCGACTCAACCTCCCCAGACGTCGCATTCCTGACGGAGACCTGGCTGAATCCCGCTTTAGCCCCCGACATCGCCATTGCCATCCCGGACGGATACAAGATCACCCGCAGGGACCGCACCAACGGAGTCGGAGGAGGCATCGCCATCGTCCACAGGAACACCCTCAGAGTCTCAACCAACACCGACGACACCCTCAGCACCGCCGAACACATGCACTTCCAGATCCACACCGATCCCAACACCACCCTCAGAGGAACCCTCATCTACAGACCCCCGGACCCCGACCACAGTTCAACGATTCCATCGCTGACTTCGTCAGCACACACGCCATCGCCTCCACGGACTACATCCTCCTCGGGGACCTGAACTTCCACCTCGAGAACAACAAGGACACCATCTCCACCACCCTGATCGACAACCTCGCCACCCTCGGACTCAGACAGCTCGTGACTACACCCACCCACGCCGCCGGCCACACGCTAGACTCCATCTTTTCCGCAAGCCCACACGTCTCCTTCAACCACACCTCCGAACCCCACTGGACTGACCACCACTGCATCCACTTCACCTACAGGAAGCCCACCACGCACCACCGCACGGAACAAATGCCTCGCCGCTGCTGGAGCAGAGTCACGGAAGACCAGCTAACCACAACCCTCGCCCTGAGCCCACCCGCCGAACCCTCCGACCCCGACACCGCCGCCCGCAACCTGACAGTGGATCGACGACTGCGCCAACACCCTCGCCCCGCTCAAGAATCCGCCCAACAGCCACACCAGCAAGAAAGCCACCTGGTTCACCGAAGACCTCCAGGCCTCCAAACGAACATGCCGAAAACTGGAGAAGATCTGGCTCCACGAACGGACAGCGGACAGCTACGCCGCCCACAAGAGCGCCACCCGCAATCACCATCACCTCATCAGATCCGCCAAAGGGCCTCACTCAAAGACCGCCTAGACAACAACGCACACAACAGCAAAGAGCTCTTCAACATCGTGAAGGAACTCTCCAACCCCAGCTCCAACACCAACGACATCCAGCCGTCGCAAGACCTATGCGACTCACTGGCCACCTCCTTCCACCGCAAAATCGCCGACATCCACGACCGCTTCAACACCACGACCGCCCCGGCAACCACCGAGACCACTGCCCCCACAACCACCAACCGCCTGCTCTCCTGGACCAACATCAACGACGAGGACACCAGCGAGATCATGAACACCATCCACTCCGGTTCACCGCTAGACCCGTGCCCTCACCACATCTTCAACAAAGCCAGTACAGCCATCGCGCCCCATCTCCGGAAAAATAATCAACATCTCCTTCGAGACAGCAACCTTCCCGGAAAGCTGGAAGCACGCCGAGATCACCGCCTTACTCAAGAAACCCAAGGCAGACCCCAAGGACCTCAAGAACTTCCGACCCATCTCTCTGCTCCCGTTCCCCGCGAAGGTCACCGAGAAAATCGTCAACAAACAACTGACCCGCTACCTCGAGGAGAACAACATCCTGGACCCTTCCCAGTCCGGCTTCCGCAGCAACCACAGCACCGAAACCGCCCTCATCGCCGCCACCGATGACATCAGGACCCTGCTAGACAACGGAGAAACAGCAGCCCTCATCCTCCTGGACCTATCAGCCGCCTTCGACACGGTCTGCCACCACACACTACGAACACGCCTTCACGACGCCGGGATCCAAGAGAAGGCCCTGGACTGGACCACATCCTTCCTTTCCGGCAGAACACAAAGCGTCCGCCTCGCCCCCTTCCGATCCAAGGCCACCAAGATCATCTGCGGCGTACCCCAAGGCTCCTCCCTCAGCCCAACGCTGTTCAACATCTACATGGCACCCCTCGCCCACGTCGCCCGACAGCACAACCTCAACATCATCTCCTACGCCGACGACACCCAGCTGATCCTCTCCCTCACCAAAGACCCTCACACCGCCAAAGCCCACCTCCACGAAGGAATGAAGGCCGTCGCCGAATGGATGAGGACCAGCCGCCTGAAGCTGAACTCGGACAAGACGGAGGTCCTCATCCTTGGTTCCAACCCTTCAGCCTGGGACGACTCCTGGTGGCCAACATCACTGGGAACAGCCCCGCCACCCACCGACCACGTACGCAACCTAGGGGTCATCCTCGACCCCACCCTCTCCATGACTAAGCAGGTCAACGCCGTTTCCTCATCCTGCTTCAACATCCTCCGAAAGCTCCGCAGGATCTTCAAGTGGATCCCCACCGAAACAAGAAAAACAGTCACCCAGGCCCTCGTCACCAGCAGGCTGGACTACGGAAACGCCCTCTACGCAGGAACGACGGCTAAGCTCCTGAGACGGCTGCAACGCATCCAGAACGCCTCTGCACGTCTTATCCTCGACATCCCCCGACGCAGCCACATCACACCCCACCTGAGAGTCCTGCACTGGCTCCCTGTCAACAAGAGGATAACCTTCAAGCTCCTCACCCACGCACACAAAGCACTCCACAACTCCGGACCAGCCTACCTCAACAGACGACTCAGCTTCTACACCCCCACCCGCCAGCTCCGCTCGACCAGCCTCGCCCTCGCCACAGTCCCCCGCATCCGGAAGACGACCGCCGGCGGCAGATCCTTCTCCCACCTCGCCGCCAAGACCTGGAACACCCTCCCCACCAACCTCCGACAGACCCAAGACCTACTGGCCTTCAGAAGACTCCTCAAGACCTGGCTCTTCGATCAGTAGCAGCACCACCCCCCTCTTCCCCCAGCGCCTTGAGACCCTCGCGGGTATGTAGTGCGCTTTATAAGTGACATGATTGATTGATTGATTGATTGATAAGTAGCGTTTCACAATCCATTTGGCCCTGAAGGCCTTTTTACCATCCCTCAAGGGTAGGTTGGTGCATGCCCTCACGGACAACAGAACCGCCATGTGACACTGCAACAAGCAGGGCAAAGTGGGGTCATGGCTGCTGTGCCAGAACGCTGTGTATCTGTGTAGGTGGCGGGATCAGCAGAACTTTCTGGTAGTCCGTCTCCTAGCAAGGTCACAACACAACAGAGCAGACCAGTTCAGCAGATGTTGGCTGGTGGACCACGAGTTGAACCTCCATCCCAAGGCAGCGCAGGGCATCTTTGATAGGTGAGTCATGACATGGCTACATCTATTCACCACCATCAAACGCACTATCTGAAAGCTTTTCACCCAGAAAGTAATTTGGAGACTCGTTCCATCTGCATTGGGGCACAGGCCTCCTTTACGTATTGCTGCAGCTACCTCTCCTACCTCAAGTTTTGAGGAAAATCAGGACATTCCGGCCCAGGTCATCTTAATAGCACCAGACTCGTCAAGGAGAGTATGGTGCCCAGAGTTCCTGGGTTTGAGTGTTTACTCTCTGATCTAGCTGCCCCTTCTGGAGGACCGCCTGTCTCAGCCACATTAAGGGTTCTGCATCCTCATCTCCACAACCTACACCTCAATGCATGGAAATTGAGCAGTGGCAGTTAGTTCTTTAGTCTTGCTGTCTGAAGTGGTAGACCTCATTCTTGCAGCCAGATGCCTAGGTCCACCATCTGTGCCCTCTGCAGACCAAACTTTCTGAAGTATTGTTGGGGTTGTCTTTAGCCCAGAAAGCCTTACACTGAGCATAGTTAAGGGTTTCTTGTTGGCTATCAATCTTCTCTCTTTTGTCACCTGTTGTGATGCATTTCCAGGCAGGCCTGACTGACCTCTCCCCTCCAAGGCCATTTGTCATGCCTCAGTGGAATCTAAATCTAGTCCTGAGGTTCCTTATTTGCATGCCATTTGAGCCTATGCACAATTGCTCACTGGGGATTCTGACAAAATCAAGCCAGTCATTCTTATCGCCATTACTTCTGCATGCCACCTGAATGAACTACAGGCAAGATCAGGTTTTCATCCTGGACTAATTTCAGTTTGGCCAGTAGATTACTCTGCAGGCTTTTTTCACCCCGCCACATCCCTTGAAAGAGGAGGACAGGCTCTATTGACTTTCCCCTAGAAGTTTTTACATTGACCCTATGAGAGACCATTGTGTAGATAATGTGCTCTTTGTGGGGTTAGGTGGGACCAAGAAGGGCAAGGTCCAATTAAAGTAGGCTGTCGAGGTGGATAGTCCTTCGCATTAGATTTTGTTATCCAATGGGTAAGAAGGAACCCGCAGAAAACTAGCAGGCTACCAACTAGGCTGCTATGACCGCATTGTCAAGGAGGGTGCTGGTTCTGGACATCTGCCAGGCTGTGGCTTTGGATGTCAGTGCACACATTCACAAAACACTACTGCCTTAACAGTCTCCTCTGGCATGAGGACCATTTAGCCACCTGACCTGGAAGACTTCCTAATCCAAGTCCACTTCTCAGACTCTCCACCCTTGGGAGGTACTTCTGTGGTATCTATTCTAAAGATGAGAAATCTGTGTTGAAGAATCCATCAGAAGAACAAGTTACTTACCTTCTGTAAGGCTCTTTCTGGTCGATATAGTAAGTAACCACAGATTCCTCACTGCCCTCCCACTTCCCCGCTCTGAGGAGTGGAGTCCCGAACATCATAATAAGGTCCCATGGTAGATTTTGCCACACTCTTCAGTGCAATTTGTGAAACGTACTCCTTGTCTGGGGGTGTGGAAGGAGAAATATTAAGATGACGTCAGCTCACAGGGCTGGTGCTTATATGAGACTCCTCCATCAATTTTGTGGTGGCATGAAGTCACCACGGAGCCAACAGCGCAACCTACCAGCGTTTGGCAGCAATCGCAGCCTATCTTTGATTTCAAGGAATATTGGTATATCCAAAATTAGATGACTAGCTGTTAAAATCACACACTCCAAACAAAGTGTAGCAGGAGTTCAATAACATGAGTTGCAACTTTTTCATCTATGCTTAAGACAAATCTACAGAAGTCTTAACACCAGTACATATCTGGGAACAACTAGACAAAACCCTAGGAAAAGGGTTTCCTTTGGAGGAGAGTCATCAATCCGAGAGAAATGCCATCTTCTGATGACTCCCATTCCAACAGCATACCAGATCTCCTCTGCTGGGTTCCATGGCTTCCTGTATTATCCCGAATGCAAGGCTTCATATGAGGTCACTTCAACATTGACTCGAAGATCAACAGTTCTAGTTTGGGAAGACAAACTGCAACTCATGACATCGGTAGGGGAAGTTCCTGGAACCTTAAAGGGACAGGCTACAATTAAAACTTTCAATGCAAGGTTGTCATGCTGTGCTTTTCTCATTGCTTATACATAACACAGCAGGTTTTATCTTTTGTGCTTCAATGTAGTCTGAGAAAATATTTCTAGTGTTTTTAAACTATGGGATTTGGATAACCTTGCCTATGATAGGTTTTTAGAAAATGTACAGCAATATGTGGACATGTTGGATTCCTGACCCTTCTTATTAAATTATGAACAAATATAAGAACATTGTTGACGTTTTCTGGGGACCCGGAGCGCAGTGGGGAATTATTCCAACATTTATGACTGAGGAAGATTTCTACCATGCAGAACCAGGACTACAAGGAAGATTCCTACCATGCAGAACCAGGACTACAAGTAAATATCCTTTTCTTTCGAGTTTATTTATTCCTTCCTATGCATCCTAACTTATGTCACAGCGCAATTTAAGTCCATTGCTTTTGGTGAAACTGCTTAAATCCAAATTGGACATTTTGCAGGACCACGTGGCACCAGTTGCTCAACATTGCAGAAACATGTTCATGATCCAGCCTAGGAAGAAAGTTTGTATGAGGAATCTGTGGAAAATACCCTATCGAACAGGAAGAATGTTACTGAAATTAAACATTTTGTTCATTATATTGAATTTCATTTAGGAAAGTGTGTAAGCTGTGGTTAAGTATAAGATATCTTACTAACTATGAACCATCTGTGTTCCCACAGGAAGACTTCTGAGGAAAGGTAGTGTTTGATGTTTGAAGAAATGCTTCATTGGCACTTATCCATGGAGAAGAAGGTCCCGTCATGGCATTCGTCAACAGTCCTCCTCGCATTGTGTAGTCCACCTGCACTCCAGGAAGGATAAGGACTTGCTTTGTTTGTTGATGATGCACTTACCCTATGCCCCAGTGGTGGAGAAGACAGATTATTACTGCACAGGAAGCAGTAACAACCTTCAGATGTTCATTCTGTCTTTGCAAATCAATTATCTTCCCTATTCATCCACCCCCAGCCCCCCCCACCCTCTTTTCACAGATGTAATTGCAAGTTAGGCTTGTATCTTGTTTATTATAGCCTCAAAATGTGGGAGGGGGAGTGTTGGGCATGTTATGGTTACAGCAGGAATAGCTTTCTCCAATATCTGATCATCTAGTCTTATGAGGCTGTTGAAAATTATAAAGATGAGCTCCATGTTGTTAGTGGAACCCTTAATTAGTAGGATTTGGATGGTCTGACTGTCCACCCCACCATGCTTGAGACCAATAAAAAGTCATATTTATCCATCAAGTTCATACTGAAAAGGATGAGTTTGCAAAAAGCACTTTAATTGTTTTGTAGTGTAGCACCTGCCACAATACATTTGTTTATTGTAAAACAGAAAAATTGCTGTTTTAGCTTGTGAGAAATACTATCACTGTATGGCCTACCGCCAATTGGGAAATTGCTCTTTCATTGTTCGCTGAGGTTTCTAAGTTGAAGCTGGTTGAGTGAATAATATATTTCATAAATAAATGTGTGCAGGTTTAGTTTGTGGTCCAGAGTTTTTAAAGTCCTTCCACAGTCCTTAAAACTCAAAAAAGGAGAGCTTTAGTATGAATCCAGTTACACCATGCAGGCTTAATCTAGTATAGACTCCACTCACACTTGGTGCAGCTAGCTTTCACCTTGTGTTGTCTCACACGCGGATGATGTATGAATCACTGTGCGTCACATATCGAACCCACCGGTGAGGCAGCACCGGCTCCAGTGCAGCTAACCGGAGAAAGCGGATCTGAAGCCCGGAACAGGTGTGCATTGGAAGTTCAAAGGACATACTGACTGGCCCCACTTCTAACAGGGAAGTAGTGCCAAGCCGCGGGATCTCCAACTATGGAAAGAGGAGGAGAAAACAAGCACATTACATACCACAATGTGAACTGGAGTGCATTTTATTGAGTCAAATCACAAGCCTAACACCCAAATAGGTACATTATTGTAGAGTCTCTTTGAAATGTACAGGGCAGTAATGTGCGAGCTGACTGACTCCCCTAGTCTCAACCCATTCCTTCCTGTGAAGAGAGATCTTATCACAACCCACTGGAACATGCACACCTGCAGAAGCCAATTGTGTCAAGATTATGTTGTCAAACCCCACACCCTCCATGGCGCCAACTCATGCAGACATTATTTGAAAGATGTGCCAATAGTAACAAGACAGTGTTGCACATCCACAACAAGTACCAAGTGTTAACTATTGATTCATATAAGTAAATAATCTAGATCACAGGTATATGTTAGACCCAATGTATTTGTTAAAATTTAAATGGGAGCTGCAACCACTGACAACACCTTGCTCCCAAAATGAGTTGCTCGAGTGATTGTTAACGAAAATCATTCACAAGTAAAACATAGTTCAGCGGAAGCACACCATAATGTTGTTTCTCCAGCATTGGATCTTTCACAGATTAACATGCTTCAATCATTCCCCATTGTCGAAGTCCTTTTTCTTAGACTTAAGGTACTCATTAAATATAAATGACATCAATGGAGAAATCCGAAAGAAATTTAAGGCTTGTGATTCATGTACCAAAATGAGTTTTTTCTGAGGACTGTCCCAATAAATTCATTCACTGCCTCTACCCTGACCATGAAGTCAAAGGTTACAAGAACTGCAGAACCTTTTCTGCCAAGACCCTCAATCAGCGTGAGGGAAGACTTCTCAGATGCATCCAAAAGAATCTGAGGGTAATTCTTCTAAATCTGAGAAAAAAGAAAGCATGAGGAACCAGAATCAAGCTTTCCTCAGGGGGAGGAGAGGAAAAACCCTACAAAAAAGCATTTAAAAAGTCAGCAGGTACAAAAGCTCCAGGTAAACTACGAAAAAGGAGGCATTCCCCAACCTCAACTCCTCTACCGTCATCCCTGCTAATTAAAAAACCTAAAGTAATTTCACAGTTGACGGTGAGAAATGAGATACAAGTAGTCAGTTTTTATCCATAAAATAGTCCAGAAAGGTAACGTGGTAAGAAGTAGGAAACTTCTTAATTGACAAAAGTTCTGTCAGCCTAATTAGAATGTAGGCATCAAACTTATGGTCCAGCCAATGTGCATTTTGGCTGAAGGGACTTTCTCAAGGCGATTGTAGAGAGTTGTAATCAAAATGTATGTAGTAAAAGGACGCTCTTCAAGAGAGATGGATACTTGAAGAGTGCAGCATGTAGTTTGAGCTACTGCTGTAATAGCAATATTTTCATTGGTAGGTGCCAGCTGAAGAGCGTGAACAATTAGGCTGAGAGTACTGAGTCTTATGGTGAGGCAGGTTCAGCTAACAGACTACTAAGTTACAGAAGCGCTGTGTCAGGTGGGTAAGTTACTTGCAGTAATTAGAAGTACTAATTATATAGCAAGAAGTACCCAGTATGTCACAGGAGCCAGGAAGGGACCGTAGTCTATCGTTCCCTAATCAATTAGCAAGCTGTTCCATAATTAGTACTTATGGCTATACCATAACTTTGATACCTATAATATTAATCAGGTTGACTGAACCTTTCCTACTTCTGATGGATACTTTTAACTGCAGACTCCTCAACTTCAGAATATCTCCAGGCACCAGACTGGATCCAAAATATTTTTCAGTATAACTCCTGTGCACCAGTAGGTGGCGTCGTGCAGTTCCCCATCAACTCTGCTCCACACCGGAAGTGACTGCTGAACCCGCGTATAGGTGCCACTCAATCACGCTGACATATGTTCCTTTCTTTCTGTGCTTTTGTACATGTTTATGGACCAAGCACCTACTTTTTCTAGTCAGTTGATGAGCTTTTTCTCTTCAAAATTTCTTTCCAGTTTGCGAGGGAACATGTCCCATCCTAAAATTACAGGGTTTAAGCCTAGTATGGACTTTCGCAAACAAATGTCTGTGAGAGATCCCCACGAGGTGCGTCTCTGGTGTCTGTGTTCAGGCCACGAATTTAAGTTGTGCAGGGAGTGTGCCCAGATAGCTATTCGGGAATGCAAAGCCAAGCTGCACTCCGCCAAGCACCACAGGAAGTCACACTCGAATTTGAGGACAGGGACCATTCCTGTGACAGGTCATAGTCACAGTCCAACTCTGAGGGTAAGTCCAAATCTAAAAATAAGCATAAGAAGTCCAGGCAGACCTTATACCAGCCTTGCTGCTCTCTGTCTGAGAAGTCTGGAGGACTTAAAGGTGTACCCAGATCTTGCTCCCGGTCCCCTACAGATTCCACAGCTGTTCCAGATGCACCCTGAATTTGCAGGTCAATCTATGTCACAACAGACTGACGTGTTTAAGGAGATCGTGGTTCTGATTCTTCTGCACCCTACCACATCTCTCTGTCTTGCCTTCAGGTCCCAAGGATCCATAGAGGCTTCCAGTAGGGTCATCACTGGGGGGTGTGATCTCTGTTCTGTCTGTGCCTCCTGAACCCGCTCCTGGTTCAGCTCTGACTTTGCAGCTAACTCCATACCTGGCACAACAATCCATGCAGGTTCCTGCCACGTCGATGCCGGAGGAGGATGTTGATACCATTGTGTTGTCCCACTCCGAACCAAATTAGTCTCTACCTTGGCTGAAGCTACGCTTTGGCAAAGTTCTGACGCACCTGGCCCCAATACTCTGACTCTAAGACAGTGCCTTTTCCTAGAAGCCCCACCGTCCAGTGCTCCAGCAACTGTTCCATTTGGACTCTGATCATAGCCAGCCAGCTTACGGTGATGGTGGGGACAAATTCTTCCCACAATAAGAGGACAATTTTTATCTCGACCTACTAGAGACCAATGGGTTTAACACTTCCCCCTCATACGGGGCTGGGTTCTTCCCATGGCTCTTTCTTAGTCATCAGACCGGCGGCTGAATTATTAGATTTACAGTTGCCTTCCATTGAGGTAAAAACCAAAATCCTCATGGAAATCTTATAACCTAGATAGACCACCTATAAACAACTACTGCTGTTCAAAAAAGCCCTCACTTAAACACTCATGGGCACTTGGGACAAACTCTACTCATGCCCGCCTGTGACCAGACAGGTAGCACACTGCCACAAATTCGCTCCAGGTAACCCTGCTTTCCTGACGCAGCACCCTGGGCTAACCCCAATTCTTTTCCTACTACACTGTGGACAGAGTAAAATAGAGTTGAGGCATTAGGCAAGAGGATGTTTTTTTTCGCTAGCCTTGATCTCAGATCAGTCAACGGCAGCTTTTTCCTGGGACACAACTCCCATGCATTATGGGACATGGTCTTAGAGATCAAGCCAGGAACCGTGCCGGTAAGCTGAATTACGTTTCACGAACATAGAATCGGGTTTCGGGTCAGAATTATCACCGAAAACAAGGTAGATGGAGTTTGTCAATATAGATTGTATTTAAACATATGGCTATAATTTGGATGGATATTACTCATGCGAAAACATGTTTATTTTTGATTGTAGGGATCATACTGTCAATTTAAATAGGTATCGTATTCTAGATATCTCACACTTTCATCTCCATCACAGAAGAGGTTACTTTGTGCACTATTCACTTAATTTAAGCCTTGGCAACATGAGGGTGTTACTCTTCTCCTCTCTGACGTTCTTTTTGTCGGTCACACTCTCAACATAAAGGGCAGAGAATGGTGTGGCCTGCTACTTATGTATTGGTATAATATACTATTGATGTTCATGTACTTTACGGCTACATCCCTGACAATATATGCATGGTGCTTTACTGATGCACGAACTGCTGCTAAATTATCCTCGACGAATTACTGTTCTCCTTGGAGAATTTTGTTTTAATTTGTTGTACGAAATGCGAATGGGTTTCCACTGATGCACTAAGAGCATTGCACTTTTCTTTCTATATTATTGTCACTGGAGCACTAAGGGGTGCTGATATAATTTTGATATACAATCAGGCGCATTACAACTTCTGTATATGTATATTTTCTTAGCCTTGAAAAAGTCGCTGGATCAATTCTCCCTTAAAGCGACGAAACATGTGTTGGCTAAGACCGCAAGAATTTCTTTGGCTATTCGGAGACATCATCCACAGAAACAAAGAAAACATTAAACTACAACACCAAAGAAGACTGTTGTTTTACTGTTGTTACTTAACTATATACTTTGAGCGTGTGCAGGGGATATCTGTTTGCTCTGTGCGTGGTCTGTGACCTCAGTTTAGGGGATTGGGTGGTTTTCCATACCCCATTGCACCACATAGAATTTGATTTGAACCACATACCATGTGCAGATGTCCCTAGGAGCGCCACTTCCCTATGCCATTCCACCCAGATCACAAGAAATACTCTCAGTAGCAGTCAATACTAATTTCTATACAGAGGTGATGCAACCAGGATTGTCCCCCTCAGAACCGCTACTCCCATTCAACGAAGTCCTCACGGACGTCCTACTTGGGACCTGGTCCAAGCACAACACCGGGGCTCCCGTGTATAGGACAACTGCCCGCCGTCAGAGCCCCGATCCAGGGGACCCAAACTTCCTCACCCTACATCCGGGAGCTTCGTGGTCCAACCCTCAACGACCCAGGTAAATGCTGGTGCATTTCCTACCGTACCCCTGGACAGTGAATTCAAGAGGCTGAACAATTTGGGGAAAATGTTTTCTTCTGCCAGCCTGGCACTGCAGTCTGTGAACACTGCATGCCTTTTGGGCTGCTATTCCCACGCCCTGTGGGATACGGTTGCACAGGTGCTGCCAACTGTCCCGGAGGAGGACCAGGCCGTGCTCTCCCAGGTTGTTGCAGATGGGAGGGATGCAGCTAAGTTCACCATTCGCTCAGGGCTAGATGCCACTGACTCGCTAGGCAGAGCGGTTTCGTCGACAGTGGCCCTGCAACGCCATGCCTGGTTCAGGACTACTGGCTTTTCTGGGGCTGTCCAGGTTGCCATTTGATGGCTCTCGTATCTTTGGAGACCAGGCGGATTTGGCGCTGGAGCGCTTTAAGGACAGCAGGGCTACAGCCAGGTCCTTGGGCCTTTCTATGGCCTCGCATCCCCCTCAATCTACTTTTCGCTCCTATCGTGGCCATGGAAGGGATGTACAGCTGTGTCTTTACCTGCCCAGCCACCGTGGTGCACAAGCTTTCCAGGCTCTTTGTGGCCGTGGATGTGGTACCTACTGGCCCTGTGGGCGGGTGGTAAGCAGTCTGATCAGTTCACCACCCCCCCAGCAGCTGCAGCCTCCAAACCCTCCTAGTCTGCCAGATTACCATCATGGGCACCCAGTGGACGGCAGGATTCGCCATCATATGCCCCACTGGCAGTCCTTAACATCGAACAGGTGGGTTTTGCAGTCTGTCCGAAGGAGCTACTCCCTCCCCTTTGAGACTATTCCTCCCTCCATGACACCTACTTATGGCAGGTTGACGGAGGACCACCTTTCTCTTCTTCACCAGGAAGTGATGGCTCTTTTGGCCAGAGGAGCCCTAAAGAGAGTGCCAGCGCCAGAAATAGGTTGTGGTTGCTATTTCTGCTACTTTCTGGTGCCCAAGAAGGAGAGAGGCCTTCGTCCTATCCTCGACCTGCATTCTCTCAATTTCTTCATCCAGAAGGAGAAATTCAAGATGCTCACTCTTGCTCAGGTCCTGTATGCCCTGGATCCCAGAGACTGGATGGTAGCATTGGAGTTGCATGACGCATATTTCCACATTCTCGTCCTGCTTGCCCACACGTGTTACCTGTGGTTCACGGTGAGCCATGAGCACTTTCAGTTCGCTGTGCTCTCTTTTGGCCTCGCCAGCGCCCCTCGGGTGTTCACCAAGGTGAAGATGTGGTTGCAGCTCATTTGCGGAGATCAGGGGTGCCAGTCTTCCCCAATCTCGATGACTGGCTGTTGAAGGCGGGCTTACCCCAGGCTGTCGTCTCCCACTTCCAGAGTATGGCGGACCTCCTGCTTTTGTTGGGGTTCACTATTAGCATGCAGAAGTCGTACCTGACTCCCTCTCAGATGCTCCCTTTCATCAGAGCTGTTCTGGATACAGTGCAGTTTCTGGCCTATCCTCCCGAACGGCGAGTCCTGGATATTCAGGCTATGATACCAATGTTTCAGCCTCTATTCTGGATTTCGGTGAAACTGAATCTGAGGTTACTGGGCCTCATGGCCTCCTGCATCCTGCTTGTGACACATGCCCATTGTCATAGGGGGCTATGCAGTGGGACGTGAAGTTCCAGTGGGCGCAGTATCAGGGGAATCTGAAAGAGACACGTTAGTGACAGATTCCTTACCTTAGAATATCCCCAGGCGTCAGGCTGGATCCGGAAAGTTTTTGCGTAGCAGTACCCTTGCGCGTCGGTAGGCGGCGTCGTCCGTCGTCTGCGTCGGGACCGCCGAGATGACGTCGCAGGCAGTACTTAGACGCCGCCCCTGCGCGCTGACGTCAGTTCTGTTCTTTTTTCCGCGCCAGTAAGCGCAGATCCGGGAAGAGCAGTGCCCTAGTCATCTTTTTTGACTAACTTTTTGGTGATTTTTCACTGTTTTTCTATCCGAGTCTCTCGACTCCGAAGGTGTCGGTAGGGATGCCCGGCTTCAAGCCCTGCGACGTCTGTGGTCGCATGATGTCGATCACAGACCCGCACTTAGAGTGTCTCTACTGTCTCGGCCGCGACCACGACACGAAGTCGTGCCCCGACTGCCGGGCCTTGCACCCGAAGGCTTTGCGAGAGCGGTCTCGAAAGCTCCTCGAGGTCCGGCAGTCGGCTCCGCGCCACACCAAGCCCCGGTCACGAGAGAGGTCGTCGGGGTCCAAGTCTTCGCACTCCTCCGGTAAGTCGAAGCATAAAAAGTCTAAAAAGCGTCATCGCTCCAAGGCTTCGCCTCGCCGGTCTCGCGACTCGGCTGAGGCTCCTATCGGCACCATCCCCGCCCCCGCGGCTCCGGGAGTGCCTGTGGAGCCGCCCCCGCATTACCCGTCCTTCCCGGGTTCGGGGGCGACTCCGGCTGAGATACAGGAATTCCTGTCGGCCATGGCCCGCCTCTTCGGGCCTCAAGGTTCCCCCGGTGCACCTTCGGGCCCCGCGGGCCCTGATGGGGTTTCCCCAGCGCCGCCGGCGACTCCGGTCCCGGCGCCGCCTGTAACACCTGCCTCGGTCCCGGCTTCGGCCCCGGCTCCGGTGCTACCGCAACCCCTATCGACGCCGGTTGACCTCACTACACCTCCACCAGCGCCGATATCTCCGGTGCCGTTCCCGACGCCGCCCGGGGCTCCGGCCGGCGTCGTACCATGGTTCTCTCCGGATCCGGACACGGCGTCGGACCGGCGTCACCCGACGCCGGCTCGGACGCCGATGGGACCTTGGGTCCCCCATGTCCCTCCTCCTTATTTTGAACCTGAATTGGAGGACGGAGATAACTTGGAGGGGTCTCATGACCCTCTCACACAGCAGTGTGAGTTTGATCAGGACTGGGCTGAGGAACTTGGGGATGCCAGTGGTCTGGACACCTCCCCTGACTCTGGCATGCTGTCTCCGGGCGACCCCCCCGTTCCTCTCTCTACACCCCACCCCTGAGAGCTTGGTGGTCCAAGCCTCTGCTTCCCAAAGCGCCTTCCCTACCGCTCCCCCGGATAGGGAATCCAAACGCCTGGATCAATTTGGGAAGAAGGTCTTTTCTTCCGCCAGTGCTGGCTTGCGGTCAGTCAACACCACTTGCCTCTTGGGCCGATATTCCCACTCCTTGTGGGACTCGGCGCAAGTTCTGCCCCAGTGTCCTGAGGAGGGCCAGACACTGCTTTCCCGCACCATTGCGGAGGGAAGAGATGCGGCAAAGTACACCATCAGATGTGGCCTTGATACCGCCGACTCGCTAGGCAGATCGCTTGCGACGACAGTGGCGCTGCGCCGTCACGCCTGGCTGAGGACCACTGGTTTCTCGGGCGATGTCCAAAACTCTCTTATGGACATGCCCTTTGATGGATTCGGTCTTTTTGGTACAAAGGCAGACCATGCGCTGGAGCGCTTTAAGGACTCACGGGCTACAGCCAAGTCCCTGGGCCTTTCTGCTGTGCGCCCTCAGCAACAGTCTGCTTTTCGCCCCTTTCGTGGCCACAGAAGGGGCGCCCAGTCACGTCCGCTGCCCAGCCACCGGCCCGCGCAGAAAGTGTCTTCGCGTGGCCGAGGACGTGGCTCCCGCCGTGGCGGGTCAGGCAACCAGCGTGCGGGTCAGGCCACCAACCCCGCGCCGTCCGCGGCCTCCAAGCCCTCCTAGTCCTTCCTTTCAGGTGCACAGCACGCCAGTAGGGGGCAGGGTCCGCCATGACATTCACCATTGGCGTGCCATCACCTCAGACAGGTGGGTCTTGGACATTGTCCGAAGGGGCTACTCCCTCCCCTTTGTGACCATCCCCCCAGCCATGCCACCTCAATTCCACCGCATGTCAGGGGATCACTTGGTGCTTCTTCAAAAGGAAGTTGCGGCCCTCTTGGCCAAGAGGGCCATCGACCGCGTTCCGACCCCAGAAGTAGGACGTGGTTGCTACTCCCACTACTTTCTGGTGCCCAAAAAGGACAAGGAGGACATGCGTCCTATCTTGGACCTCCGGAACGTCAATCGCTTCCTCCGGAAGGAGAAGTTCAAGATGCTCACCCTAGCTCAGGTCTTGACTGCTCTCGACCCTGGAGACTGGATGGTAGCGTTGGACTTGCAGGACGCATATTTCCACATCCCCGTCCTGCCGGCCCACCGGCGTTACCTGCGGTTCACGGTAGGCCTCGAGCATTTTCAGTTCACCGTGCTCCCTTTGGCCTTACCAGCGCCCCTCGGGTGTTCACGAAAGTGATGGCGGTGGTCGCAGCCCATCTGCGCCGGGCAGGGGTTCCAGTCTTCCCCTACCTCGACGACTGGCTGCTGAAGGCGGGCTCGTCCCAGGCAGTAGTCTCCCACCTCCAGACAACGGCCAAACTCCTGCACTCGCTGGGGTTCTCCATCAACGTGCCGAAGTCGCACCTGCTTCCTTCTCCACAGCTCCTTTTCATCGGAGCAGTTCTGGACACGACGCAGTTTCGGGTTTATCCTCCCGAACGGCGATTCCGGGATATTCAGGCTATGATTCCGATCTTTCGGCCATTATCCTGGGTTTCGGTACGGATGACCCTGAGGCTGCTGGGCCTCATGGCCTCCTGCATCCTGCTGGTCGATCATGCCAGATGGCATATGCGGGCTCTGCAGTGGGACCTGAAGTTCCAGTGGGCGCAGCACCAGGGCAACCAGTCCGATCACGTCCAGATCTCGGAGGGGACTGCAAAACAGTTGCAGTGGTGGCTCTCGAACCGGCAATGGGTCATGGGCAGATCCCTCTCCCTTCCCCAGCCAGAGCACACAGTTGTGACGGACGCGTCCCTTCTGGGATGTGGCGGTCACATGGGAGAGGCGGAGATCAGAGGCCTCTGGCCTCCGGCGGAGTCCCGGCTCCATATCAACCTTCTGGAGCTCCGGGCGATTCGACTTGCACTCAAGGCATTCCTTCCCTCTGTCAAAGGGACGGTAGTGCAGGTGTTCACAGACAACACCACCGCCATGTGGTACTGCAACAAACAGGGCGGGGTGGGGTCGTGGACCCTATGTCAGGAAGCTCTGCGCCTCTGGACATGGCTGGAACATCAGGGCATATTCCTGATGGTTCAACACCTGGCAGGTTCCCTGAACGCCAGGGCGGACGAACTCAGCCGCAGGTGCATGATGGATCACGAATGGCGTCTTCACTCGGAGGTGGCGCAAGGTCTCTTTCAGCAGTGGGGAGAGCCTTGGTTAGATCTGTTCGCCACCGAAGAGAACGCGCAATGTCAGCAGTTCTGCGCGTTGGAATTTCCATGGCGGCACTCGCTCGGCGACGCTTTGTCGCGAGTGGAGTTGCGGTCTGTTGTACGCCTTTCCGCCTATACCACTTCTACCCAGAGTGCTGAAGAAGATTCGGCGCGACCGAGCCCAAGTCATTCTTGTGGCTCCGGACTGGGCTCGAAGAGTTTGGTATCCCGAGCTACTCAGTATGAGCGTCGATCCCCCGATCCGTCTGCCTCTTCGGGAAGATCTTCTGTCGCAGCAGCAGGGGACGGTCCTCCACCCGAACCTGTCCAGTCTACACCTGCTTGCGTGGAGATTGAGTGGCAGCAGTTGATTCCTTTCGACTTGCCTCCCGAAGTTTGTGATGTGATTCTGGCAGCCAGGCGTCCCTCCACTAAGGTGGTATACGCCTGCAGGTGGAACAAGTTTGTGGCATGGTGCACAGCAAAGGCTGTGAATCCCCTTTCTGCCCCTCTTTCTGAGGTTCTTCTGTTCCTTCTTTATCTGGCCCAACAGGGTTCTGCCCTGGGTACCATCAAGGGCTATCTTTGTGCAATCTCGGCCCTGGGTACCATCAAGGGCTATCTTTGTGCAATCTCGGCCTTCCTCAGGCTCCCTGATCAGCCCTCTCTTTTTAAGTCCCCTGTTGTTAACAGGTTTCTAAAAGGCATTACACACCTCTTCCCTCCTGTTCAGTTTGTCATGCCTCAGTGGGACTTAAACTTGGTCCTTACCTTTTTAATGTGCGCTCCCTTTGAGCCTCTACATAACTGTCCTCTTCGTCTTCTGACTCTGAAGACAGCCTTTCTGGTGGCCATCACCTCCGCTCGGCGGGTGAGTGAGCTCCAGGCTCTATCATGCAAACCTCCCTTTCTGTCTGTCCATCCAGACAAGGTTGTTCTTCGGACGCGTCCGTCCTTCTTGCCAAAGGTGGTTACTGCCTTCCACATTGGGCAGACCATCACTTTGCCCACCTTCTTTCCGCCTCCGCATCCTTCAAGAGAGGAACAGAGGCTCCACCGTCTGGACCCCAAACGTGCGCTTTCCTTTTATATCAACCGCACACAACACTTCCGGGTGGATGACCAGCTCTTTGTTGGCTACGTGGGCGCCAAAAAAGGTCGGGCGGTGCACAAGAGAACCATCTCCCGCTGGGTGACCTTGTGTATCAAAGCCTGCTATTCTTCGGCTAAGAAGGAGCCTCCCGTTGGGCTGCGTGCCCATTCCACCAGGGCAACGGCTGCTACCACGGCTTTAGGCCGCGGTGTTCCGCTGCAGGATATATGTCAGGCAGCTACGTGGGCCTCGCTGCACACGTTTACCAAGCATTACTGCCTTGACAGCCAGGTCCGGAGTGACGGCTTCTTTGGCCGCTCTGTCCTCCGTGACTTCCTTGTCTGATCTTTGTTCGCAGACCCACCTCCGGGGTTGGTATTGCTGGGGTATCTATTCTAAGGTAAGGAATCTGTCACTAACGTGTCTCTTTCAGATGCACAAGTTACTAACTTGTGTAACGATATATCTGTAAGAGACAGTAGTTAGTGACAGATTCTACCACCCCATCCATCCTCCCGTTCTGCGAACTGATTTCTAGGGTTAAGGACATCCCTTTCAGGGCCCTAGTATTTTTCAGACACCTATGTCAGCTTCTTGCATGGCTCTGCGTTCCTGGCGCGGAAAGTCGTGTACAGAACTGACGTCAGCGCGCAGGGGCGGCGTCTAAGTACTGCCCGCGACGTCATCCCGGCGGTGCCGACAGACGGACGCGGAGCCGCACGATGCCGCCTACCGACGCGCAAAGGGTACTGCTACGCAAAAACTTTCCGGATCCAGCCTGACGCCTGGGGATATTCTAAGGTAAGGAATCTGTCACTAACTACTGTCTCTTACAGATATATCGTTACACAAGTTAGTAACTTGTGCATCTCTCCGACGTCCAGATCGCAGAAGGAACTGCAAAGAATCAGCAGTGGTGGCTTACGAACCGCAATTGGGTCAGCGGCAGACCCCTCTCCCTTCCCCAACCAGATGTGACAGTAGTGACAGATGTCACTTCTGGGATGGGACGGCCATTTGGGAGAGGTGAAGGTCAAAGGACTTGTCTCTGGCGGAATCCGGATTCCACATCAACCTGTTGGAGCTCCAAGCGATCCGATTGGCATTGAAAGCCTTTCTACTGTCCATTCAGGGAAGACTAGTGCAAGTGTTCACGTACAAAACCACGCCATGTAGTACTGCAACAAGGAGGACGGGTGGGGTCTCGGACCCTTTGCCAAGAGGCCCTGCCTCTCTGGACGTGGCTTGAACAGCAAGGCATATCCCTGGTGGTTCAACATCTGTTGGGTTCTCTGAATGCCAGCGCGGATGAACTCAGCCGAAGATGCCTCGCGGATCATGAATGGAGTCTCCATCTGGAGGTGGTCCAAGGTCTCTTTCAGCAGTAGGCAGAGCCTTGGTTAGATATGTTCGCCACCGCCGAGAACGCGCAATGTCAGCAGTTCTGCATGCTGGAGTTTCCAAGGTGGCTCTCGCTCGGAGACACTTGCTCTCAAGTGGAGCTCAGGCCTCCTGTACGCCTTTCCGCCCATACCACTCCTGGCCAGAAATCTCAAAAAGATCAGGAACGACTAGGCCCATTTCATCCTTGTGGCTCCGGACTGGGCTCTGAGTGTCCTGTATCCCGGGCTGTTGAGCATGGTCATCGGTCCTCCAATCAGACTGCTCTTTCGGGAGGATCTTCTGTCGCAGCAGCAGGGAAGGTTCTCCACCCGAACCCGTCAATGGTCCGCCTTCTTCCTTAGAGATTGAGCGGCAGCAGTTGACAGCTTTTGACCTTTTATCCGAAGTCTGTAACATTATCTTGGCAGCCAGGTGTCCCTCCACCCAGACGATTTACGCCTGCCGTTGGGCAAAATTTGTGGCATGGTGTACAGAAAGACACATTGATTCCCTTTCTGCCCCTCCCTCCCCCCTTCTCAGGTTCTCTTTTTAATACTATCTGATAGACATCTAGCCACAGATTCCTTAACTTGTGCATTCTCCCCAGGCGTCAGACTGGATCCGTAAAGTTCTTAGCAGTACCTCTGTTCGCCGGAGGGCGGTGCCTCATGGCTCTGTACGATGTTGGCTCTGGATATGACGTCAATGGAGCCATATAAGTCCCCTCAGGCGCGCTGACGTCAGTTTTTTCTTTTTCCGCGCTGCACGCGGATCCGGAGTAGCGTATCTCTAGCCGTTTTTGGCCTGCTGTGACGAGCTTTCTCGTCTGAGACAGTGTGCTAAATTCCTATGCCTTCTGGGTTTGTTTTGTGGGTCCTGTGCACGCCAAATGTCGGGTACGGACCCACATTCTATCTATATGTGGTGCTTTGGTGAGCACCACGACGCCGACGAGTGTGATGCCTGCCATCGGTTGAAGCCCAAGGCCCTGTGGGAGCAGCGCATGAAACTTCTGACGGCGCGGTTGTCACAGACCTCTACCTCCTCACGGCGTCGGTCTTCCTCCTGATCCAGGGGTCGTTCCTGTGAGCGCCACTCTTCTCCCCGTGGTTTACAGCAGCGGTCCAAGACTCCGACTAACTCTCATGGTAAGCGGCGTCGTAAGCAATCGAAGTCCTGGGCCTCTATGGATCCTTTGACTCGCGAGGTGGATCATGGCTCTTCTGCTTCCGCTCCGGTCTCGCTCCCGCGCCTCCCGCCCTTTCCTGGAGCCGGGGCGACCTCAAACCAGATGCAGGTGTACTACAAGGCTTTCCATCTTGTCTTTGAGCCCTTGTGTCCCTCTGGAGCGCCTGCGGGCGCCAAGGAGGTCTTAGGTACAATAACTGTCATCGCTGACGGGTTCGCCCTCGGTGGCATTTCCAGTCTCGGACACGGAGGCATCAGTGCACGGTCTTTCGGGACCCCCATTAGTGACGTCAGTCGACTCCGACGTGACGTCGGTTGCCCCGCCGGTGCCTATTTCCACGATGATGGAAGACTCCGAGCCGGAGTCAGTGCACGACACAGCTGTGCGCTTTGTGGGGTCGACTTTGCCTCAGCTCCATACATCTACGTCGACCAATGTTTTTCCTCCTTCCCAGATGGACGTCCGTACGATGCCAGGTCAGCGCCGGTTATGGAGCTGTTTTCAGCACCAATGGTTTCTGTGGGGGTTTCACAGGACCAACTGGGGGAAGAATGTGAGGGGATATCCTCCTTGGAGCAGCCAATTCTTCTGGCTCCTACTATGTTGGACAGTTGGATTGCTGAGCTGGATGAAGCCAGCGGGCTAGATTCATCCCCGGCTTTCTCTCTTTCATCACCTCCTGGTCTCGCCTCGGAAGCCAGTTCTTCTTTGGCAGAAGTTTTGAGAAGAGTGGCTGATGTATTACATCTCCCCCTTCTTACTGTGGAAAAGGCTACCGGACCCTCTTATGGAGGTCCTTCACCCCGGCCAGTCACCTCGGAAGCCAGTTTTTTTTTGGCAGAAGTTTTGAGAAGTGGCTGATGTATTACATCTCACTCTACCTACTGTGGAGAAGACTACGGACCCTCTTATGGAGGTCCTTCACCCCGGCCGGACGGGAGTTGAACCAGTACTCCCCTTTTACAAGGCCCTGTCTGATATTGTATTCGGGGCATGGGCAAAACCTGAATCGGGTGTACCAGTGGACCATGCTATTGCCCACTATTGCCCACAAATACCGCCCACGCCAGGGGATCCTGCTTGCCTGATCCGACAGCCGACCCATCGCAGATTCGTGGTCCAGGCCATTACGGCGTCCCCTGAGATGGAGAACCTTCCCCACTCCCCCCTTGATAAAGAGTACAGGAAGCAGGATTCTTGCGCGAATCACATTTTTCCCTCCTCTAGTGCAGCATTACGCACCACCAACACGATTTGCGTCTTTGGACGTTTTCTCCCTGCCTTGTGGGACTCCCTGGCCCAGCTTTTACCTTTGTTCCCAGAGGCTAACCAGGACGAGTTGACACAGTTGATTTTTGATGGTTGCCAGGCGGTTAAACTGTTCATCAGGTGTGGAATGGACTCCACCGATTCCATTGGTCAAGCCATGGCTGTGGCATTGCGCCGACACGCCTGGCTTCGGACATCTGGATTTTCAGAAGCTGTCCAGACAGCCTTGCTTGACATGCCATTTGATGGGGTTCATCTTTTTAGAGCCCAAGCAGATGCGGCCTTACGTAGATTTCGGGCTAGTCAAGGAGGGCCAGACCCGTAGCTTGCCCCCTCCCGATTTTTTTCCCCTCGTTATTGCAACGCTGTATATGCATTTTGTGGCGTCATTCGCCAGCTCAGTATCTTACCCTGGTCTCTGGTCCTGCCTTAAGACCATGTAGAGGGTTTTACTGCACTGGCCGGTGGGGTTCTTTGGATGCAACTGTTATGAATCCTTTATCATGCGATTCCCTTTGGCATTATGTGATATGTGTGATATTGGCCAATTGGGCTTATTGCCCTCTTTTTTTCTGTTCCTGGGCTGTGGCTCAGGACTTGTTGTTCTGTCCTTTTATTGCTTTGAAAACATTGTGTTCGAGGCATATGAGCTGTAGATCGTATACTTGTGCATAGATCGCCATCTGGTGTTGGGCTCGGATGTTTGCACTTTGTTTTTGTCTTGGAAGAAGTTGTTTGTAGTCACGAGATAGGTGACTCCTCCTTAGGACGATAGTGCGCATGGGCATCGACTCCACCCTCAGATTGTTTTTTTCCGCCATCGGGTTCGGATGTATATTGCTGCGCTCCGGGTCAATGTCGTACTCGATCCCCTTTCGACGCGCAATTCTTCACCGCACGACGGTATTGTTTCGATCGCGTTCCTCTTCGACGCGCATCCAAGACAACTTCGATTCCGGTCGTTCATGCGGGCTGTTGTGCCCATCGGCCCCATGTGTGGTGCTAAATTCCCACACACTGATCTCCACGAGGTCTGTAATCTTTGCCTCTCTCCAGAACACGAGGACAAAGACTGGGAGGCCTGTGCTTCCTTCAGATCGAAAAAGACTATACGGGATCGCCGGGCTCGACGTCACGTAATGTCTCGATCAACTGCCTCGGCGCCGGAAGACATCTTCGATGCAAGTCCCGATGCTCCACAACAAGAACAACCGGAGGATAAAGACATCAGCGTCTCCGAGGAAGACGACTCTGATGCCGAGGATCAGACAGTTACTCCAGGGCAACGGACCGTGAGTACCGACCTCGACGCCCCTGCCCCATCTAAATCACAGGATAAGGCTCCGGTAACACCTTCGCCTTCGGGCTCAGGTCCACACTGGGAGAATGCTTCCGATGCCAGACCCTCGGGCCCGGCTCCGAAGCCGAAAGTAAAGCCTTCAGGTGGCTGGGGACCGAGCCAGCCGCGTACCGGTACCGAAAAGCAATCCCCAGCACCGAAACCAAAGCCGAAAGTTACTACATCGGCACCGAAGACGACTTCGACACCGAGCCTTTCGGCACCAAACAAGCCCTCGGACCCGAAAAAGTCACAAATCTTCGGAACCGAAGAAGATTTCCTACTCAACGACTCCACAGAAGCATAAGGAGACCAAAACCCCTCCTAAAGCTACAGAGGCTAAGTCCAAGCACCACTCGGAACCAAGATCCTCGGTGCCGAAAAAAGACAATAGCTCCGAAGAACTGTTTCACCCAGATCCACTGGGTCCCAAACAAAAAACTCTACATATTAACCCTGTTACAGGTCATTTGACAGCATTGCCCCATACACAGAGGAAATTGGACACCTCATAGGTACCTGAGGTACCCTTATAGAAAAAGGACATGGCAACTTCACCTCTAAGACCCTCCTCCCTCCAACTCTTCCAGCTGTACCACTTTCTCCAGCACACTCTCCACTACCTCCTTCTTCACCTCCACCACAGGATGATGAGGATGACTTGGGGGATGGAGATGGGGGGGGGGGGGGGGAGACCCACAAGGGGATGATAATGATGACGACCACAGCATCCCACCACCTGACCCCTGGGTGGATTATGATGACACCCCAGATATACCTGAGCCAGACTCATACCCATCTAAGCCATCCCCTCCAGACGACAACATAGGTTTTGCGCAACTCATAGATAGAGCAGCTAAATATCATGGGGTAGAATTACACTCGCCTCCTTCGGAGGAAGATTTTCTGCTAGAGACTTTTATACAAACACAAGAGTCAACAAGTACTCTACCCATGCTCAAAGGTATGATTAAACATGCCCCTGATGTATTTAAAGACCCAGTCAGGGCTAGAGTTCTCAACCGCAGGGTTGATAAGAAATATAAAGCAGCTCCAAATGATCCTGCTTATATCAAAGGGCACCTCCCTCTAGATTCTCTAGTGGTTACAAATGCACGTAAACGGGCAAATTCCCAGACAACAGGTGATGCCCCTCCTCCAGATAAAGAATCTAAACTACTGGACGCATCTGGTAAATGGGTTGCGTCGCAAGCGGCAAATTACTGGCGCATTGCTAACGCCCAAGCTTTAATAGCCAGGTATGACAGGGCGCATTATGATGAACTGGAGACATTAATGCAACATCTTCCAGAACAATACAAGGCAAAAGCTAACAACCTCATACAGGAGGGAAAGTTCATCCCAAACACCTCAATCAAATGCGCTCTTGATGCAGCGGACACAGCATCTCGTGCCGTTAATACAAGTATTTTACTGCGCAGGCACGCATGGACACGCATATCTGGTTTTAAACAGGAGGTGCAGACTCAAATTCTTAATCAGCCTTTTGATCAAGAACACCTGTTTGGACCTACTGTAGACACATCTTTAGAAAAGATGAAGGAAGACACTGAGACAGCTAAATCTATGGGGGCCCTACAGTTACCAACAGCTAGAGGCTCCTTTCGTCGCTCCTTTTATAGGGGCGCCTCCAAAACCATTGGTACAGACAACTCGTCCTCATACAAAAGCCCCACTCAAACTTCCTCTAATAAAGGATATTTTAGAGGGGGGTACAGAGGCAATAACAACAAAGGAAGAGTCCGCAGTAATAACACTTGCGCCTCCCCTACCACAAAACAGTGACTTTCCACCACTCTCCCCCCCCCCCCGCCAACATTCCACTCCAGTCGGGGGAAGACTATCACAGTTCCTACCTGTTTGGAATTCCATCACCACAGACAGGTGGGTGAGACAAATTATCCAGTATGGTTACTGCCTGGAACTCACCTCTACTCCTCCACACATACCTCCCAGACAGCGTCCCATGTCCACGGAACATCTCACGCTTCTGAAACAAGAGGTTCTCTCGCTCTTGCAAAAGCACGCAATAGAACCAGTTCCCATACTCCATCAAGGCACAGGGGTTTACTCCCTTTACTTTCTCATCCCAAAAAAGGACGGTACTCTCAGGCCAATATTAGACCTCAGACCGTTAAACCGGTACATACAATCCGACCACTTTCACATGGTCACTCTCCAACAGGTCCTCCCATTGCTCCAACAAGGCGATTTCCTTGCCACTCTAGATCTCAAGGACGCCTACTTTCACATTCCTATTCACCCTGCTCACAGGAAATATCTGCGGTTTGTAGTAGACGGCCAGCACTACCAATTCAAAGTGCTCCCCTTCGGGGTAACTACAGCACCCAGGGTCTTCACAAAAGGCCTCGCAGTAGTAGCAGCTCACTTGAGAAGACAACACATTCATGTGTTTCCTTACCTCGACGACTGGCTCATAAAAGCCAAGTCACGCAGCGATTGTGTGCAGCACACACCAAACAATCCAGCTGCTGCACCACTTAGGATTCACAATAAACCTCACCAAGTCAAATCTTCCACCGTCCCACACCCAACAGTATTGTATAGTTTCTTACCTGTCGGTGTAGTTTTGCAGCTTGAAGACTTTCTGGATTCACTATGCTGTGCATTATTCCGCCATCTAGTGGTTGGGTCCGTAATTGTAGTCGTTCTTTTCTCTTTTTTTTCGTGGCCCAGGTGGGCGTCGACATACCACCATTTGGTGTCCTTCGTGACGTTGACGCGCTTTCTCCGGAAGCTCCCACCTTTGGGCTCCATCTTCGGATTCTTTTTTCTTGTTTTTGTGCTTCTTCTTCTCTTGTTTTTAACCTTTAAAGTCTTACTATTGTTTTAATCCTGTTCCTCCTGTCTCATCTTTCTGGCGGAGGAGGGTGGGATCGCTAGTGAATCCAGAAAGTCTTCAAGCTGCAAAACTACACCGACAGGTAAGAAACTATACGTTTTGCAGCGTGAATCTTTCTGGATTCACTATGCTGTGCATAGACTTTGTAGCGGTTTCTCATTGTGGTGGCTGGGTGGAAGATGAGCTCTGGTTACTGAATATGTGTTGTAAGACCTTCTGTCCCACTTGCGCTTCCTTGTTCATTTGAATATCTACACAGTAGTGCTTAGTGAATGTGTGCACTGAAGACCATGTTGCGGCTTGGCAAATGTCTTGGATAGGTGTGTTTGCTAGAAACGCAATTGTTGCTCCTTTCTTCCTTGTTGAGTGAGCATGAGCTGCTCCTTGTAACTGTTGCCCTGCTCGAGTGTGGCAGAGTTGTATGGGTTGTGCAATCCACCGTGCAATGGTATTTTTGGTAACTGGTCGTCCCAAAAAACTGCTGGCAAAGGATACAAAGAACTGCTTTGTTTTCCTGCACTCCTTTGTCCTTTCTATATAGTGCATTACTACCCTCCTGGCGTCTAGTATGTGTAGCGCCCTTTCTGTGCTTGTGGTTGGTTTTTGGAAAAAACTTGGTATTTGGATTGTCTGATTGATGTGGAACCGTGACACCACCTTCGGCATGAAGTGTGGGTCTGTTCTCATTACAATCCTATCATTGTGTATTTGTAGGTAGGGCTCTTGAAGCGTTAGCGCTTGTAGTTCACTCACTCTTCGTAGCGATGTGATAGCTACTAAGAAGGCTGTCTTTAGCATGAGCATGTGCAGTGAAACCTTGTGAATAGGCTCAAAGGGTGCCTTCATTAATTGAGTTAGCACCACGTTGAGATTCCATGCTGGTGCTGGCATTCTGTTTGGAGGTGCGATTCTCTTTGCTCCTTCTAGAAATCTTTTAACTACTTGGGAGGTGAAGAAACTTTTTCCTGTTTCTCCTCTTGTGTAAGCCACTATCGCCGCTAAGTGCACCCTTAGGGATGTGTAGCTTAGTTTATTTTGTAGAAGATGCGTTAAATATTGTTGACTCTTTTGTAATTTTCCTTTGTAGTTTCTCCCTAATGCACCATTCGGAGAATCTTTTCCACTTTGCTACGTAGCACTTGCTTGTGGTTGGCCTCCTTGCCTCCCTGAAACCGCCATTGTGCTTGCTGGTAGTCTGAGGTGTGCAAATTCTAGGTCTTCAGGAGCCACGCTGCTAGGCTGAGGCTCTCTGGCTCTGGGTGCAGTACCATTCCGTTCTGCATTGTTAACAGATCCCTTCTTCTGGGGAATCTGTGTGCTGGTGCTTGCGGCATTTCTACTATTTGCGAGAACCAAGACTGTCTGTCCCACTGAGGTGCTATTAGTATTAGCGTCATGTTGCTGATCCTGCATTTGTTGAATACCCTGTGTATCGGTGGTATCAGGGGAAAAGCGTAGGCAAATGTCTTTGACCAACTGATCCATAGCGCATTCCCTTGGGACCGATGGTCTGGTTGTCTGGATGCGAAGTGTTGGCATTTTGCATTTTGGTGTGTTGCAAATAGGTCTATTTGTGGTGTACCCCATTTCCTGAATAGTTTCCCTATTTCCTGTTGGTTGATCTCCCATTCGTGGGATGCCGACGTCTGCCTGCTGAGTCTGTCTGCTTCCACATTGTACTTCCCTGGGAGATGTATTGCTAGTAGGTCTATTCTTAGTGGAATGGCCCATCTCCATATCTCCTGTGCTAGCCCTGATAGTGCCACCGAGTGTGTTCCTCCTTGCTTGTTGATGTAGAACATGGTGGTTGTGTTGTCTGTTTGGATCAACACCCTGTTTCCGTACAGCTCCTTCTGAAAGGCTTTTAAGGCTAGGAACACTGTCTTTAGCTCTAGGTAGTTGATGTGTTTAACCGCATCCTGCTGCGACCATAACCCCCTCACCTGGAGTCTGTTCATGTGCGCGCCCCACCCCAGTTGGGAGGCGTCCGTTGTGATGGTCACTGTTGGAGTTGGTTGTGTGAATGTTTTCCCTTGTGATATGTTTTCCTTGTTCCACCACGCTATTTCCTGATGCACTGCGTGTGTGACAACCACTAGATCTTCCCAACTCCCTGTTGCCTGGGACCATTGCTGCTGTATCCATTCCTGGAACGGTCTCATGTGGAGACGAATGTTTGGGATCAGGTGTATGCATGAGGCCATCATTCCCATTAGTTTGCTCACTGTCCTCACTGTCAGAGCTTGCCCCTTGCGGTAAAGATGTGTCTCCTTCAGTATTGCCAAGCTTCTCTTTGTGCTGGGGAACACCTTGCCCTGTATGGTGTTGTTCCGGTTCTATTGAAGACTTTCCCCAATAGATTGAGAAACCCAGTTGGATTAGTGTTTGTATGACTTCCTGGATGTGTTGTCTGCATTGGTTGTAAGAGCTTGCTTTTACGAGCCAGTCGAGGTAGGGGTATACATGTATTCCTTGCCTCCTTAGGTGCGCTGCTACCGCTGCTACCGCTGCTAGGCATTTTGTAAACACCCTTGGTGCGAATTTGAGTCCGAATGCGAGCACTGTGAACTGGTAGTGAGTTTTGTTGATCACAAACCTTAGTAGGTGTTTGTGTTTTTTGTTGATGGGGATGTGTAAGTATGCGTCTTTTAAGTCTATAGTTCCCATGTAATCCCCTTCCTGTATCTGGGGTATTACTTCTTGCAGAGATGTCATTTTGAATCTTTGTGTCCTTATGAACTTGTTTAAGAACCTTAGATTCAGAATAGGCCTTAGCGTTTCATCCACCTTTGGTACGAGGAAGTAGTTGGAGTAAACCCCCTTGTTTCTTTCCTTGTACGGCACTATCTCTATTGCCTTCTTGTTGAGCAATTCCTGTGCCTCTAGTAGCAAGAGTGAAAGTTCCTTTGCCGAGTGCACCTTGTAGTTTGGCCTCTTGTTTGGAGGTTGTTTTCCCAGCTCTATGCAGAAGCCGTATTGTATGAGGTTTAGTATCCATTTGTCCGTTGTGACCTTCCTCCAATCTTGGAAGAAGTCCTTTATCCTGCCTCCTACTGGTGTTATATGTTCGGGGAACTGTTTGTTTTGTCGAATCATTTTTTGTCTTTTGTTTTGTTGCCCCCCTAGAGGTGTTTTCTGGGTGGGCGTTTGCCTTCCGGCGAAGTCACTTGGAGGTGGGTTGTTGCCCTCCTCTCCGTGTTTGTCCCCGTCCGTTTGAGCGCCCTCGAAAGGACTGGCCTCGTGGCTGGTACTGCCAGTTTTGTTGCTGCTGCCCCTGCTGCTGCTGTGTTTGGCTGTTTCCTTGATAACCTTGTTGGAAGGTTTGGTGCGATGTACTAGGTTGGTTGCCTCCCCTACCTGCTGGCCTTCTTGAGGGCGTACCCCTTCTCATCCCTCTGAACTGCAGTGCTCCCATGGACCTTGCTGTCTCGTTGTCCTTTTTGAGCTGAGTTCACTTGTCGGCAACTGGCGTTCCAAAATGTTGTTCTCCGTTGAAGGGTGTGTTCAGGATGTTGTTCTGTACCTCAGGCTTGAAGCCTGAAATCCTAAGCCATGCATGCCTTCTCTCTGTCACCCCAATCACCATTTGCCTGCTGGATGTTTCCGCCGCATCCAAGGCCGATTTCAAACATGTGTTAGCCATGTTTTTTCCTTCCTCTACCAGGTGGGCTGCCCTTTGCTGGTACTGGTCTGGTAGATGCTTCAGGAGTTGTCCTACCTCCTCCCAGTGCTGGTATGCATGCCTATTGATTAGGGCGTTAGAGTTTGCGATGCGCCATTGAATCGCCGCACTCCATTCTACTTTCCTCCCCGTGAGGTCCATTCTTCTACTCTCCTTGTCTGGAGTTGGTCCGGCATTTGTGGGCACATTGGCCCTTTTCCTAGCTGTTGCTGTTATTATTGAATCAGCTGGCACTGATCCCTGAATGTATGTAGGGTCCTTTGAGGAGTGTTTGTACTTTTTTTCTGCCCTCGGGGTCACTGATCTACAAACAGCTGGCTCCTTGAAGGCCTCCCTGCCCTGGTCTAGCACACTAGGGAGCATGGGCAGGAACTGACTTCTTGTCTGTGTGGGTAGTAGAGTTTCCAGGAGAAAACAGGCCTTGGGCTTCTCCTTCTTCCAATTTCACTCCATATGTCTCTGCAGCCTTTTTAACCACCATATTATAGATCCCTGTATCGTCCGGTGGTGAAGGCCTCAAAGGGTATGTGTCTACTCCTTCTTCCGGCATTTCGGCGTCGAGGTCATGCCATTCCAAGTCTTGCGCCTCCGAGGACGTGGAGTCCTGGTAGGTCTGCTGATCTTCCTCGCCCTCGCAGTAATACAGGGCCTCTTCCTCCTGTTCCTCGACCAGTTCAGGCGTTTTCGGCAGCTCAGGGTCTTCGTCGCCCCCTTCGACCTCGGTCGCGAGCTTCGGCGGGATGGTGTATTGGCTCATCCTTTCATCGAAGTCCTTTTTTCGCTGCAGGATGCTCGCCATTTCGGCCTCGAGCCTCCTCTTCTTCCTCTCCATCTGGGCAGCTTGTTCGGCGTCGAGAGTTTGAGCGCTTCGAGGTCGTCGAAGTCGTTGTTGACCCTTCTTTTCTCGGCGTCGAGGTGTCCTTTTCGAGGCCAGCCTTCGGCGACTTTGATTTTTCGTGGGTTTTCGCCGTCTGGGAGTCCTTTTCGAAGGATCCGCTGGGCTGCTTGTCCTTGGGTGCTGTTGCTTTCGCCGAGTGTTTCGACGGCAATGCTCCCTTCGAGGACTTTGCTTCACTCTTATGAGTGTCGGTCGAGTGTCTAGGGGTCGACGACTCTCTTACCTCCTTCGACGTTTTCTTTTGGACTTCGACAACTGTGCAGGCTTCCGGTCCTTCGGCGATGTTGTCCTCTTCTCCACTGGAGAAGCCCAAGTCTCGGAGCGATGGAGGTGGCCCCTGCCCCTGCATGGCGTAGTTAGCCCTTCTCTGCCTCTCTCTTACTCTGAGGGTCTCAGGGGAAAACGCCGAGCACGCTTTGCAGTCGTTGCTGCTGTGGTCGAGCGGCAGGCAGAGGTTGCAGACTGGTCCTTCTGGGCGTATTTGTGGTGGCAGTTGCCACAAAATTTGAATGGCGTTTTGTCCATCCCTGCACTCGGGGAGCCCCCTGTGTGCGCATTTTCCGTTGGATGTCGAGATCTCGGGTGAAATCCTTCTCCTTCGTCGTCCCGGTTACCTGACCTGTAGTCGGGTGTGTTGAAATCTGCGATTTGTTTTTAGATTTTTCTGCGATTTTCGTCGATTCTCTCTCCAAATCTCTGGGAACTCTTCGGTAACGATCCAGACCCAACGGCGGAAAAAAGAATCTGAAGATGGCGCCCAAAGGTCGGAGCTTCCGGAGGAAGCGCGTCGACGTCACGAAGGACACCAAATGGTGGTATGTCGACGCCCACCTGGGCCACGAAAAAAAGAAAAGAATAGAAAGACTACAATTCCGGACCCAACCACTAGATGGCGGAATAATGCACAGCATAGTGAATCCAGAAAGATTCACGCTGCAAAACTAGGCGCCACAATATATACTTCCAAAGCCCTTGCATACCCCAATCCAGTCAGGGTGTAGCAACCATGCAAACTCTCACAACAAGGTTTCAGCCTCAACACTCACTACCAATGCAAAAACAATTGATGGACAGAATGCAGAACAATGTCATACATTCACCCCAGTACAGAGATCTGGGCCTAAATCCATCGTTTTTTGCTCACCATGCCATTCCAGTTTGGACCCAGCCATATGCAAATCAGTCTTGACCCTGCACCCAATGGGAACAGTCCAGCCCGAACTGCCAGGCCAGGTCCTCCCTGGACTGGAAAAAAGCATCCTAGGACCGGTTTCGGGCTTTCAGCTTATCAGCCAGGATAGCTTGACTCCAGTGGCATGGAGAGCACGGGACCCACGTCTGGGCATACCCGTCCCACTCGGGGTGACAAATGCAAAAACAACAATTGATGGACAGAATGCAGAACAATGTCATACATTCACCCCAGTACAGAGATCTGGGCCTAGATCCATCGTTTTTTTGCTCAGCATGCCATTCCAGTTTGGACCCAACGGCGGAAAAAAGAATCTGAAGATGGCGCCCAAAGGTCGGAGCTTCCGGAGGAAGCGCGTCGACGTCACGAAGGACACCAAATGGTGGTATGTCGACGCCCACCTGGGCCACGAAAAAAAGAAAAGAATAGAAAGACTACAATTCCGGACCCAACCACTAGATGGCGGAATAATGCACAGCATAGTGAATCCAGAAAGATTCACGCTGCAAAACTAGGCGCCACAATATATACTTCCAAAGCCCTTGCATACCCCAATCCAGTCAGGGTGTAGCAACCATGCAAACTCTCACAACAAGGTTTCAGCCTCAACACTCACTACCAATGCAAAAACAATTGATGGACAGAATGCAGAACAATGTCATACATTCACCCCAGTACAGAGATCTGGGCCTAAATCCATCGTTTTTTTGCTCACCATGCCATTCCAGTTTGGACCCAGCCATATGCAAATCAGTCTTGACCCTGCACCCAATGGGAACAGTCCAGCCCGAACTGCCAGGCCAGGTCCTCCCTGGACTGGAAACAAGCATCCTAGGACCGGTTTCGGGCTTTCAGCCCTCATCAGCCAGGATAGCTTGACTCCAGTGGCATGGAGAGCACGGGACCCACGTCTGGGCATACCCGTCCCACTCGGGGTGACAAATGCAAAAACAACGATTGATGGACAGAATGCAGAACAATGTCATACATTCACCCCAGTACAGAGATCTGGGCCTAAATCCATCGTTTTTTTGCTCACCATGCCATTCCAGTTTGGACCCAGCCATATGCAAATCAGTCTTGACCCTGCACCCAATGGGAACAGTCCAGCCTGAACTGCCAGGCCAGGTCCTCCCTGGACTGGAAACAAGCATCCTAGGACCGGTTTCGGGCTTTCAGCCCTCATCAGCCAGGATAGCTTGACTCCAGTGGCATGGAGAGCACGGGACCCATGTCTGGGCATATCCGTCCCACTCGGGGTGACAAATGCAAAAACAACCATTGATGGACAGAATGCAGAACAATGTCATACATTCACCCCAGTACAGAGATCTGGGCCTAGATCCATCGTTTTTTTGCTCAGCATGCCATTCCAGTTTGGACCCAGCCATATGCAAATCAGTCTTGACCCTGCACCCAATGGGAACAGTCCAGCCCGAACTGCCAGGCCAGGTCCTCCCTGGACTGGAAACAAGCATCCTAGGACCGGTTTCGGGCTTTCAGCCCTCATCAGCCAGGATAGCTTGACTCCAGTGGCATGGAGAGCACGGGACCCACGTCTGGGCATACCCAGACGTGGGTCCCTTGCTCACTTTGCCACTGGATTCAAGCTAGCCTGGCTGATGACGGCTGAATAGCCAGAAACCGGTCCCAGGATGCTTGTTTCCGGTCCAGGTAAGACATGGCTTGGCAGTTCGGGCTGGACTGTTCCCATGAGGCACAGGGTCAGACTGATTTGCATATGGCCATGTCTGAACTGGGGTGGTGGAGTGAGCTAAAGAATGATGATGGATTAAACCCAGATCAGTTGACTGGGGGCGAGTGTTTGATTAGCTCAAGCGCTCCGTCCATCATCTCCTTTGGTATCGCTTTGTTCGCCCTAAGTTGGCAGGGTATGCCCAGACGTGGGTCCCTTGCTCACTTTGCCACTGGATTCAAGCTAGCCTGGCTGATGACGGCTGAATAGCCAGAAACCGGTCCCAGGATGCTTGTTTCCGGTCCAGGGAAGACATGGCTTGGCAGTTCGGGCTGGACTGTTCCCATGAGGCACAGGGTCAGACTGATTTGCATATGGCCATGTCTGAACTGGGGTGGTGGAGTGAGCTAAAGAATGATGATGGATTAAACCCAGATCAGTTGACTGGGGGTGTGTTTGGTTTGCTCAAGCGCTCCGTCCATCATCCCCTTTGGTATCGCTTCAACACTCACTACCAGCTCGAGTGTTTATGCAACTAATAGGAATGATGGCCTCTTGCATTTTAATCGTACCTCATTCAAGACTCCAAATGCGTCCCTTACAGGAGTGTCTAGCACGTCAGTGGAACCAGGCTCAAGGACAGGTTACAGATCTGGTGTTGGTAGACAGCCGCACACATCGCTCTCTGCAGTGGTGGAACACACAATCTTTCCAGAGGGCGGCCGTTCCTAGACCCGGTTCCACAAATAGTGCTCACAACAGATGCATCACTCACCGGCTGGGGAGCTCATCTCCTAAACCACACCATTCAAGGTATGTGGACCCATCAGCAAAAACTGCTCCACATCAATCACCTCGAATTACTGGCGATTTTTCTTGCACTAAAATCATTCCAAGTACACCTCGTACACAAAGCTGTCCTCGTCCGGACGGACAATATGACAGCAATGTACTATATACAAAAACAAGGGGGGACGTACTCTCTACAGCTTTCACGCCTAGGGCAAAGCATATGGAGATGGGCCATTCCTCAAAAAATATACCTCCTAGCAGAACATCTTCCAGGGGACCACAATCAAATTGCGGATCTGCTCAGTCGTCAGACAGCAGATCCAAGAATGGGAACTTCATCCGCAAGTTCTTCGTCCATTTTTTCAGATGTGGGGCCAACCAGACATAGATCTGTTCGCCACACATTTAAACGCAAAATGCCCAAGCTTCGCCTCCAGGTATCCACACCCATTGTCCAAAGGCAATGCGATAGGGATGAACTGGTCAGGCAGATTTGCGTACGCTTTTCCGCCTCTCCCGCTCATTCCGTTACTGGTGCGCAAGCTCAAACAACAGTCTCTCACAATGATCCTGGTTGCTCCCACATGGGCACGACAACCATGGTTCACAACCCTGCTGGAACTCTTAGTAGTTCCACATCAAAAGTTGCACCTTTCTCCAAAGCTTCTCACACAGAACCATGGAGAAATAAGGCATCCAGATCCAGCTCAACTGAACCTAGCAATCTGGCTCCTGAAGTCTTAGAGTTTGGTTACCTCAACCTCCCGCCAGACTGCATGAATATCATTAAAGAAGCTAGACGTCCTACCACTAGAGCGTGCTATGCAGCAAAATGGAAACGGTTCGTTATTTACTGTAATAATAACGTAATCTGTCCACTAGATGCTTCAATCCAAAACATTCTCTTGCATCTACAAAAATGTAATCTGGCATACACATCTATACGGTTACATCTTGCCGCCATAGCCGCTTACCTACAAAACAGACAACACTTGTCACTGTTTAGGGTACCTGCCATCAAAGCATTCATGGAAGGCCTGAAAAGGATAATTCCTCCCAGAGTTCCACCTTCTCCACAGTGGAACCTAAACATTGTCCTTACCAGGCTCATGGGTCCACCATTTGAACCTTTACATAAATGTGAATGACAATTTCTCACATGGAAAGTAGCTTTTCTTGTAGCGATCACATCTCTCAGAAGAGTTAGTGAACTCCAGGCATTAACCATACAAGAACCATTTTTGCAAATACATCACAATAAAGTGGTTCTTAGGACAAACCCCAAATTCCTACCAAAAGTCGTTTCTGCTTTCCACCTTAACCAGTCTGTTGAGCTGCCAGTCTTTTTTCCTCAACCAGACTCCGTAGCAGAACGGGCTCTTCATACACTTGACATTAAAAGAGCTATCCTTTACTACATTGAAAGGACAAAACCTTTTAGGAAAACTAAACAACTTTTTCTATCTTTCTCACCACCACATAAAGGCAATCCTATATCAAAAGCTGGAATTGCCAGGTGGATCGTTAAATGCATTCAGATATGCTACCTAAAAGCAAAGCATACATTATCCATTCCCCCTAGAGCGCATTCCACACGCAAACTAGGGGCTTCTATGGCATTCTTAGGGAACATTCCCTAGATGACATCTGCAAAGCAGCAACTTGGGCTACACCACACACTTTCACAAAACACTATTGTGTAGATGTGCAAGCAAAACAACAAGCTAGTGTGGGCCAGGATGTATTAAGAACACTTTTTCAAACCACTGCAACAGATACAGGTAGCCACCGCTAAGGAGGTAACTGCTGTATAGTCTATGCACAAGTATACGATCTACAGCTCATATGCCTCGAACGGAAAATGCTACTTACCAGTATGCATCTGTTCTTGGCATGTAGAGCTGTAGATTCGTATACGCCCACCCGCCTACCCGGATACCTCTATCTGTTCCAGTACTATCTTACTTGGATACATCACACATGGACATCTTTTTCTGTTTCTCACAAACTCCACCATCACCCTCTATGGCGAAAAAACAATCTGAGGGTGGAGTCGATGCCCATGCGCACTATCGTCCTAAGGAGGAGTCACCTATCTCGTGACTACAAAGAACTTCTTCCAAGACAAAAACAAAGTGCAAACATCCGAGCCCAACACCAGATGTCGATCTATGCACAAGTATAAGAATCTACAGCTCTACATGCCAAGAACAGATGCATACTGGTAAGTAGCATTTTCCTTCCTGGTTCGGTTCCTTGGCAGCCTCTTTTTCCCACCTTGGGGGTTCTATCACGTATCAATGGTAGTCAGTTTTGACTCTACACTCTCTTGGAGTTGCCGCCTTCTGTCTTTCGATTGTTACAATGGCGACTTATTTTCTTGTGGAGGTTTTTTACGTATTACCTCCGGTAGATCGTTTTTCCCCTGTTGACTGTTTCCACCTTGTGAATTTTGACGTGCACGCCAGTGTTGCGCTATGCACCTCTCCTAGCTAGAGGAAGGATTGGAGAGTTTTATGGAACCTCGATGTCCCGAAGCTTGGGATTCGAGAGTGCCACCTCGTGGTCATGTGCCTTTGGTGTGACAGGCCCCTCTAATGCAAGGGTTCGAGTCCCACCACGGGCGGCAAAGTGTCAGAGCGTTGTCTTTAAAACCTCGGGTGGTACAGGCCTCCCCAAGCCAGGGGCTTAAATTCCTCAGATGTTGGGAAATATCCGGGATGCCCCAGGTATTCACCATCTCCACTGCTGCAAACGCTGAGCAGGGTCAGTCTGGTTGGCGTTTGATTGTAGAACAACATAGTTTTTCCTGTTTTCCTTCCACCCCACCACACGGCGATTCGGTGACCTGTTATCCTTCCCTCATAATCATTGCATGAACTGTTGTCCTTGCCTCTTGGCCGTTGTGAGATGTGATCTCCTTGCCTCACGGCTGTTAAGCGATCCTTGTATTAACATATGTTCTATATGTATATTATATTTGGGGATTGCTCCCTCATCTGCCTTGTGGGAGTCTTTCTTCTGGATATTCCGTTAGGTGATTGTAGAATACTCAGTCAAACCTTCTTGTTTAGGTCTAATTATTGGTATGCGCTTTTGGACAAACGCACTCTTTCATGTTTTCCCCTTGGGTTCCCCTGTCCTTTTTCCACTTCTATGGTTGGCACTCGGGGCGTTGTCGGTGTGCCTTGAGCGTTGAAATATATTTTCGAACTGCGGCATGCAATACCTGAATAGGTGTATTTTAAGACAGTGTCCAGTTTTTCATGTGTCCATTTATACATTTGGGTATGGTTTGTTACGCTGGTCTTTCGGCCACGCGGTGTCCACCCTTTCGGTTTCAAACCAAAAAAAAAAGAAGAAATTGTGGCAGGAAAGAGAGAGAAGGACAGAGAATGAAACGTTAGAACTCCTTCGTTTGATGTCTGTCTCGTCGTTCTAGGGCCTTACCCTGCTTGAGTTAAGGGGGTTTGTGTCTGTTGGCCTTTCTATTGCTCTTATCAAGGCAGGAGCCTCATGTGTTCTTTCGTCCCCATTGTTTGTGTACTTGGGGTTTACATACGCCACCCTGACTGTTGTCAGGTGATTTTGTGTAAGATTTCGTTTCTTTTTGTTCCCAGATTTGGTTTTTCCTTGCCGGGATTACCTGATCCTTTTCTTGAGGCCAGGCGCAGTAGCTCAGAGGCAGTGTCTTGTGCTATTGATGTATCTCTTTCCTCCCTGGCTGTGGAGACGTAATTCATTTTGTTGTGCTTGGATGGATTCCATTCACACTTCTTCATATCTTTCTTTCTTCTTTCCACTTAGAGATTTGTTTTGGCTCCTCTAGTGGCCACTTTCTTTCACCTGAGATAGATGCCATCCTCTGGTTAGTTGGTCTGGTGGCTCACTCCTCTATTATACACATTGCAGACTTCTCTGCCCGTTCTAGTGGTTGTCTACCCATGTTACGGTGGGGCCAATTAGTCTTTCGTTTAATTGGATCCATGCCTATATTCCTTGGAGTTGGGTTACAGCGGGCATCTGTACTTTGGTACCTCTATGCCTGAGGAAACATGCTCCTTTCTCTTGGTGCATATTCCTTGTTTGGGTTTTTGTTGTGGTTGTTACCACCTTTAGAAGAGGTCTCTCTCTCTCTGTCTTCCTTATCCTTTCCCACTGAGGTGTGGCTGATTTTATCTTGGTCAGCCAGCCCTCCTGGACCTATTGTGGGATTGGTTCGCAGACCCTCCTCTGAGAGATTATTGCTATGGTATCCAATTCTCAAGTTAAGGAATCTGCAGCTTGATGTCTCTAACAGATGAACAAGTTACTTAGCTTCAGTAACAATGTATCTGGTAGAGACATAGTCTAGCCGCAGATTCCTTTATACCCCACCCATCCTCCCCACTCTGCGAATGACCTTTAGGTCTGCTCTTGGTGTTTTTAGTTCACTTACTTCCTGATTCTATGACTTTGGCGTGGGAGTGTTTTTTCCCCTTTTTCCTTTCTGCTCCTGTTGTGATGGGATCCTTCAGTTCCACTGGTCTGGTCTCCTGATCTTATATGAAGCCTTCGCGTTCCGTGCAGAAAGTTTCACAGAAGGAGTTGACGTCAGCGTGCCGGAGGGGACTTATATGGCTCCGTTTACGTCATATCCGAAGAAGACATCGTACGGAGACATGCGGCGCCGCCTCCTGGCGCGCAGAGGTACTGCTAAGAAATTTCCAGATCCAGTCTGACGCCTAGGGAGAATTCACAAGTTAAGGAATCTGCAGCTAGACTATGTCTCTGCCAGATACATCCTTACCGAAGGTAAGTAACTTGTTCTTTACTTGCCCAGCAGGGCTCTGTTCTGGCACTGTTAAGGGATATCTTTCTGCAATCTTTGCTTTTCTTCGGTTGCCTGACCGACCTTCCCCTTTCCAATCCTCTATTGTACATAGGTTTTTGAAAGGTTTGCAACATATGTTTTCTCCCTATCCTTTCATTATGCCTCAGTGGGACCTTAATTGGGTCCTGACGTTCCTGATGTGCGCTGAGTTTGAGCCCTTACATAACTGTCCTCTCAGGCTCCTTACCATCAAGACAGCCTTTCTGGTGGCAAAAATATCTGTCCAAAGGGTCAGTGAGCTTCAGGCCTTGTCATCCAAGCCTCCTTATCTTAAAATCTACCCAGACAAACTGGTGCTTCGTACGAGAGCTTCCTTTCTTTCGAAAGTGGTCACTCCATTATACGTAGGCCAAACCATCACTCTACCTTCTTTTTACCCTCCGCCTCATCCCTCCAAGGAAGGGGAGCCACTTCACTGTCTGGACCCAAAAAGAGCGTTGTTGTTCTACCTTGACCGCACAAAAAAGTTCCAGGTGGGTGACTGTTGGAATGTGGTTTATTATTAAGGGCAGGTAGTAGGTACCTACACTTAGTAATAACACCACAATCACAAAAAAGGTTGTCAGGTTCTCAATAAATTAATCTTTGCTCAACCCTTTGTAGCTTGGCTGCAAGCAGACAGGCTTAACTTAGGAAACAGGTTAAAAACACCAATACATTAAATAAGTAAGACACAACACACAATCCAAATACAACACCAATTAAAACCAGTATTTGCAATGCAATAGTTCTCGCATTCACGCGAATTTGAGCTATTGGCATTGTAAATGTCAATGCCTTTTATTTATGTTTTGGGTTTTAAAACATAAATAAAAGGCATTGTCATTTACAATACTAATAGCTTAAACTCTCGCAAATGCAAGACCTATTGCATTGCAATAAAGGGCCTTCTCGACCGCTTGTTAGATTGTAAATATCAGAGGAAGAGACCGGCCTGCGACGTCTTCAAAAAAGGGATAAATAGTGCAGTGAAGATGTGTAAGTGTTGTAAATTACACAGACACAAAGTGTGAAGTGAGAGTTACATATGATTTGAGCTATAAACACTAACAAAGCGCTCCAACACCTTTCGCTCTGTGATTACACTGTCGCGGCTCAGGAGGAAGAGCGGGAGGGGGGGCTATTTTCTGCCCTCTCCGTGATTTGAGTGTGCAGTGTGGCATTGCTTAATGTCATTGCTATCTTTGGCCTAATAAAAAACACTCCAGTTGTAGCAGGGCCCTGGCTTCACCTCCTGGTGCAAGGCGGGCTGTGCTTTATGGCAGGCATGGAGGGAGGGAGGGATGGTCTTGGCTGCAGCTCCGGCCTCGTACAGTGCCCCTGCTATTACTAGTGAGTGAGAGGTGCTGAGGTATTGGTGGTGGCATTGGTGGTGGTGGTATTGGTATTGGTGGTACTGGTATTGGTGGTGGTGTTATTGGTGGTGGTGGTATTTGTATTGGTGGTTGTGGTATTGGTGGTGGTATTGGTGGTGGTTGTATTGGTGGTGGTATTGGTGGCATTGGTGGTGGTGGTATTGGCGGTAATGGTATTGGCGGTGGTAGTGGTGGTGGTATTGGTAGTGATGGTGGTATTGGAGGTGGTATTGGTGGTGGTATTGGTGGTGGTGATATTGGTGGTGCTATTGGTGGTAGTTGTGGTATTGGTGGTGGTGGTATTGGTAGAGGTGGTGGTATTGGCAGTCGTATAGGTGGGGGTATTGAAGGAGGTGGTGGTATTGATTGTGGTGCTATTGGTGGTGGTATTGGTGGTGCTATTGGTGGTAGTTGTGGTATTGGTGGTGGTTCTGGCGGTGATGGTGGTATTGGTGGTATTGGTGGAGGTGGTGGTGGTATTGATGGTGGCGGTATTGGTGTTGGTGGTATTGGTGGTGGTGTCGTTGTTAATAAAACAGGCTTTTAAAAACAACCCGTCTGGTGGCTTTAGTACAAATGGCATGTAACACAGATGTGCTGTTTTCAGCTTCAGCCCATTAGCACAGGATTATGTGCTACCTGAAATTCACATGACATAATTCGCTAATCATTTCTAAATCCATTTTATTGGGGGGTGGGTGGAGGTTGAAACAGACAGGAGATAATGCCGGGTTAAAGTGATTGAAAGCAGGCGCCCGTGTTACGGGGCGGCCGTGCTGCTTAAAAAAACACAAGCGGTTTCAGGTGAAGCAGCGCATGTCCGATACTGCAGTAAGAGAAACTTAATAAAGTAAATAGTGTTTAAAGACTAATAACTGGTCCCGTGAAACAACTGAAGTAAAGGGGCCAGTAGCCATAGGAGTGTACAAAGGAAGACAAGGCCGTACAAAGGAGGGACTAGCAAGCCTATTATCGAATCCGAAGGCAGCATTTACCAAAGACAATGACACAAGCCAATGAAAAATATGCGAGGAGAGTGGGCGCGGCTTCTCTCCCATACTCTACTACAGCAGTCTCGCAGAGCGAGCAGCGCATGCGCGCTGCCGCTAGGCTCGACCTAAAAATTTGGGAATAGTTCTATGATTAAAATGACACCAGAATAACAAAAATCTAATGTAGGGAACCGGAGCTATGAATTTTTAAAGAATAAACACTTTCTAGTGCCTAAAAGCCAAAAGTGCCAACTTGGAACACCTATACTGAGACAAAGCCAAAGTTTCAGGCTGACTGCAATGGAGTGCGGGTCGGATACAGTGAGCAGTAGGACATGGTCAAGTTTTTACCTTCTGACTTAGTCACTTTTTTGGAGCTTTTTCTCTCGACGTTGAGCGGAGCTCCTCAGCAGGCCGGGTTTGGGTTCGACGGCGGCAGCTCAGTCCAGCAGGAGGCGTCGGTGAACTCCTGGAAGTCTCGCCGATGATGAAAAGCTCCGGAGATCAGCGGGACGAAGCTAGATTTCAGGCCGGGTCGCAGTTTGACGTCCCCGGCTTGATTCACAACTGCGGGTTGGTCAACATCTGGAGTTTTTTAACAAAAATTCTCCAAATGATCTCATACTTCTGGATCTTCTTCCAGAAGGTCCTTTTGGGGTTCCAAAGTGTCCACAGCACAGATCCAAGTTCCAGAATCTGAGTTGCTCCATGGGATGTTGGGACTATAATTCCCACAATGCACCAGGCCAAATCTTTAAAAGTCAAGTTGAAGGTGGTCAGCCGGGTTCTTCTTGGTGGAGATGATGCAGGTGGAGCTCTCTTAGCCTCTTGCTTTCAGGGAGTCCACTCATTCAACTTTCACAGCAAGGCAAAGTCTTTCTGGCCTAAAGACTAAAGTGTACAGCAGGTGCAGTCCTCGCTTGTGTAGTCCAAGGGTCCAGCAGGTAGTCTTCCTTCTTGTAGCTTCCATATTTATCCAGGCTTCTGGGGTGGCAAATGGGGGAAGGAGGCACACCTGACCAATGGGGCGCAGGGTGGCACCCTCAATGATGACCATGTCCCCTGAAGTGTGGCAAATTCTTGTCTCAGAAAGCACTGTTACATAAGATCCAAAATGGAAAAAATCTCACCTGCAGCTTAAGGTCTGGCTAACCCAACCTACAGGTGTGGCTAACGTTCCCTAACACTCCCCTTCCAGCCCCTCTGCTAATTCAATTACAGAGGCTTCCATCTGGTTGGGGTGCAGAAAGTGGGGTGGGCCAGGTTCCTGTCCTCACGGTCTTTCTCCCTTTGAAGACCAGTCCCCTTCCTGCCTTTTGCTCTGCAGCAGATCTCCTCTCACCAGATGTCTTTGTTTCCTTTCAGGCCACTTCACATCTCATCAGAGCAACTTGGCTCAGCCTGTCAAAGCTGGCGAATCAGAAGAGGCTGCTACAGAGCTGAATTCAGGCACATCAGAAAAGCAAGTTCTATAACTTCTTTTCTGACATAGGTATAATAAATCCAACCTTGGCACGTTGTTGGATTCATTCTAACATTTTGACACTTTGAAGTATCATTTTAGCTCATTCCTGTCACTATTTAGACTTATTCAAAATTAATAAAGCGTTCTCATGTTAGCCTACGGCACTAATGCAATCCAGTAGGGAAAAATCAAATTGACAGTTTTTCCTTAACCAGGGCTTATAAAACATATTTTACAATGTCCCTGCCTACTTTAACATGGCACCCTATCATTGGGGCACTTAGAGTAGACCTTAAGGGTGCCTTAGATGTAAAGATAAGGCTGTTTAAGACTTTGGTCGAATTTGCATAGAATTTTACTTGCAAAGCAGGGCTGACTTTTAAAATGACAGCAGGCAACACTGGAATGCAAAAAGTCCTAGTTTCTCACAACGACCAACTCTTCGTGGGGTATGTCTGAGCAAAGAAAGGACAGGACGTAAAGAAGAGGACCATCTCACTATGGATCGTGCTTGGTATCAAAATCTACTATGCATTGGCTAAAAAGCAACCCCCTGAGGGTTTGCATGCTCATTCCAGAGTTAAAGCTGCCACAACTGCGTTAGCTCGCGGAGTTCTGGTCATGGACATCTGCCAGGCCGCAACGTGGGCTTCTCTGCACACGTTTACCAAACACTACTGTCTGGACAGTCCGGTCCGTAGGGATAGACACTTTGCCCGTACGGTCCTGCAGAACTTCCTTGTGTGAAATTGGTCCGTAGACCCACCTCCGGGGAGGTAAAGGTATCTATTCTAAGGCAAGGAATCTGCGGCGAGTTTCCATCAGATGAACAAGTTAATTACCTTCGGTAACGACTTATCTAGTAGAGACTCTATCTAGCCGCAGATTCCTGCACTGTGTGGCTCTGCGCTCTGCGCTTCTGGCGTGGAAAGCAGCGAAAAGTGATGTCAGCACACCTGGTTGGCGCCTAGCTAGGCACCGCAAACGTCACTTCCAGCACGGATGACGCCATTGATGCCACACTGAGCCGGACGACGCCTCCTACCCGCGCGCATGGGTACTGCTCACAAACAATTTCCGGATCCACTCTGATGCCGGGGGCTAATTCTATGGTAAGGAATCTGCAGCTAAATAGTCTCCGCCAGATAAGGCATTACCGAAGGTAAATAACTTGTTCATTGTGCTTATTGACCATGTCAGATGGCATATATGGGCTCTGAAGTGGGATCTGAAATCTGTGGGCTCCGCACCAAAGGAACCTGCCAAATTCCATCCAGGTTTCAAATGTGACTGCAAAACATCTGCAGAGGTGGCTGCTCGACCGCCATGGGACTAGCAGCAGACCCCTCTCCCCTACCACACCAGAGCTGATTATGGTAACAGATGGGTCACTGCCGGGTTGGTCAGCGTTACTGCTGGGCTGAGCATATCCATGTCACATAAGGCATGGGCATACCCATGCCCTAAGTGGCATGGGTATGTGCAGACGTGGGGTCCCGTGCTCACTCTGTCACTGGAACCAAACTGTACCTGTCTGATGAGCCCATAACTAGGGCGAAACCGGTCCTGGGTTGCTTGTGTTCCAGTTCAGGGAGGACCTGGCTGGGCAGTTGGGGGCTGGACTGTTCCCATGAGAAGCAGGGTCAAGACTGATTTGCATATGGCTGGGTCCAAACTGAGGTGGCAGGGAGAGCAAAAGAACAATGGGTTGGAGTGCTACCCCAAGCTATTGCCAGTGGTTAGACTTTTTGCAAGCAGCCTCTGATCGCCTTTTGTGTGTTTCATACCCAAGAAGACGGTCTCTCTGAGAGACATTCTGCCTAGAGTGGCGCACAGGACTTCTGTATTCCTTCCCACCATGACCTCTCCATTCCTTCCCACAGTGACCTCTCCTGCCCTGAGTTCTGTAGACAACCAGGGACGATCAGGCCCAAGTCATTCTTGTGACTTTATACTGGGCTAGGAGAGAATAGTACTTGGAACTTCTGGGCATGTGGATCTGTCATCCAGTTATGCTCCCACTTCGGAAGGATCTCCTGTTGCAGCAGCAAGGCAGGGTCTTGCACCCATGACTCTGCAATCTACACCTCCATGCATGGAGGTGAGATTGTGAGGCTGCAGTGGACTATATTTGATGCACCGCCAAAAGTAGTTGTCCTACTGGTGTTAACACAAACCATCTGCAGGCCAAATTGTTGATGTGTTCCTGTTTATTTTGTCTTCGGGCCAGCAAGAACTTGCAGTGTCCACTGTTAAAGGTTACCAGTCGGCCCTTTATGCTTTTTTTGCATTCTGTCATCGTTCAAATCCCCTGTTGTGTCGCGTTTTCCTAAAGGGTTGGTCTCCATATTTCCTCCGAAGCTTTCTGGGATGCCAAGTGGAAACTTAATTTGGTCCTTACTCTTCCTATACGTACACAGCTGTCCCTTAAGTCTCCTGACTCTGAAGAAGGTCTTTTTCATTGCGATCACCTCTGCTTGTCGAGTAAGTGAGCTTCATTCTCTTTCAGTCCAGCAGCCGTACACTATCTTCTTTCAGAAGAAACAGGTGCTGAAGACAAGAGCAGCCTTTGTATCGAAAGTTGTGATTGTCCAGTATTGAATTGTTCATAGATTCACATGCTTGAATCATTCCCGTCATCAAGCTGGGAGTCCCACTGTAGACATAGTGAGCAGTACAATGCTAAACATATACAGGATAGCCGTAAAATGGACACAACAGTTGCCACTTTAAATCAATTTAAAAGAAGAGAAACTCTGCCAGTCAAAGTTTTGCACAGCATTCACCTCTTCTTACTCAGGCCACCAAAGTTCAGATTTCTACCGCACGTCATGTGAGACGGGATCTCTGTTCAGTCAATCAGATAACTGCTTAATTCTCTGTTTGGCCTCCAAATCTTGAAATGGATTCAAAAATATATTAAGCTACAGACCCAGCACACCATGTCTGAGGCAGGCCTTTTTAGACCATGTGGAACATGTGGGGAAGAAAGAGACTTCACTCTGAAGATCTACACAAGTTTGTCTTCACCCAATGCCTGGGGCAAAAGACTGTAAAATTTGTAGAACATGCTCTACAAAAACTCTGAAGTACAGAGAAGCCAGACACTTGGTATTGTTCCAAAAGTCAAAAGCTGAAGATGCCCAGTCCTCAGGAGGAGGCGAAAGCTCCTCTAAATCGCTGGGAAAATCACAAAAAACTGCGCATTCGCACTCTGAGCGTACTTCAAGGACAGATTCTGAAGGAGAACCACCTAAAAAAAAAATCCCTTAAAAATCCAAGAGAGAAGAGAGCCCTTCCTCTGACATAAGGACTCTGACTGGGATAGATCTGTCAAGAAAACATCACAGAGCCATATCTGCTCCTTCAACCCCTATAAAGAAGCTGGCTCCAGAGACATCAAGAAACTTCATCTTTGACAGCGATGAAGACACCCTAATTGAGGAAGAAACCTGTAATGGATAAACCCTCGACAATGACACCGGCAAGGACACATTCAACAAATTTGATGCCATCGGCGAAAACACCACTTCTTTCGAATTCCGACAAGAGCACCATCGACATCGATGGCAGGAACATCGTTAATGAAAACACAGTCACCTTATCTACCACAACTCGTCTTTGTTACAGAGGTCTCAGACGAGGAAGGGACATTTGGACCTTCTTACAGTTCTACTCACTTGAAGTTGAAATACCACAATCCGGAAGAGGACGATGACTATGGAAACGCATTATTCATCAGATCAAAAAAGCACTGATCAGTCTTCTGTACAACATCGGGATGAGAGTGATGGTGAGGAAGATGGATAGCAGATGGTTTGGACACTTTTGACCACATAATGCAAACACCACGAGATGAGACGATACAGGTACCCTTGACCTTGGTCAAAGACTTGTGCCTCATTCTGTCAGACTACTATAGGCGTTTTCCTCAAAGGCAGTTTTTGAAACCTACAAACACCACCACCCACCCGAGTGCATTTTCTGCTTCCCAGTGATCTGATAACTCATTCAACGCATCATTCATGTTTGGTGCCGATGTCCATTACTCCAGGCACCAGATACAAATGAGGAATCAGAAATGCCTCCCAGTATTCAGGCCCTGAATGGGATGACTGTGGCTACCACATCGGATGACCTCATCCCACCAGCAGTGGAATCTCCCCAGGTGACATCCAGGATTTCCACAATTTAACAGAAATAGCGTCAAAAAGATTTGACTTACCAGTAATAGCAAAGGAGAATGGTTGTTTCCTTTATGATTTTAATGAACCTGCCAGAAAATCTATTAAATCAATCCCAATAATCGATCACATCTGGGTGGAGGGCATAACAATTATAAAGATACCAGCTACAGCTGGAAAAGAAATACAAAGCACTAGAGAACACTCCTGTATGTCTCATTGCCACCCCCAGGCAGACTAGTTTGTCATGCAAGCTGCCCTAAGGCGATCTACAAACCTAGTATCACCATGTGCAGCACCACCAGACAGTGAAGGAAGGAGGCTAAACAACATTGGAAAATGATTTTCTGCCACAGCAGCCATCTTGGTCAGGGCCACAAGCCCTTTAGCGATACTCACTAGGTATGACCATCAGATGTGGTCTGGCATATGACCATACCTAGAGCATTTCCCAGATGATAAAGCAGATACGCAGGTAATTTTTCAGGAATGAGAACGAACATTCTCTGCAAATATTGGTATGGATATGACACAAACTGGTTTCAGACAACTAGACGGAGCAGCTGTATTACATAGTCAAGGTTGACTGCAAGCCACATCCTTTAGACCTGAAATGCAAAGCAGAATATTAGTTATGCCATACGACGGCAAGACTTTGGCCCCCATATAGATGAGGCCCTGCAGTTTATTAAAGCAGACACAAATAACCAGATCCCCTGGAGTACTTTAAAATCTGAAAGAAACACATAGTGATAGATTCCTTACCTTAGAATATCCCCAGGCGTCAGACTGGAACCGAAAAGTTTTCGTCAGCAGTACCCCTGCGCGTCGGTAGGTGGCGTCGTGGTCGCCGAGATGACGTCGCGGGCGCTACTTAGACGCCGCCCACGCGCGCTGACGTCAGTTCTTTCTTTTTCCGCGCCAGCAAGCGCAGATCCGGGAAGAGCAGGAACCCCCAGTCAATTTTTGACTAACTTTTTGAGGTTTTTTGTCTCTGTTTTTTCTTCGATTCATCGACTCCTGGTGCAGTAGGATGCCCGGTTTCAAGTCCTGCGGGGATTGTCACCGCATGATGTCGGTGACGGACCCGCACCGCGTGTGTCTTTTCTGCCTGGGGCGCGACCACGACCCCAATTCGTGCTCCGACTGCCGGGCCATGGCGCCGAAGACTTTGCGGGAGCAGTTCCGAAAGTTGCTGGAAGCCCGGCAGTCGGCTCCGCGCCGTTCGAAGTCCCGGTCCAGAGGGAGGTCGAGGGACCGTGCGCGGAGTCATCATCATCGGTCTTCGGGATCCAAGTCTTCGCACTCGGGGTCAGGTAAGACGAAGCACAAGAAGTCGAAGAAACGCCATTGTTCTTTGACTTCCCCTCGCCGGTCGCGCAACCCGGCTGAGGGTATGAGTGGTGCCACCCCCGCGGCTCCGGCGGAGCCTATGGAGTCGCCGCCCGACTACCCGCCCTTTCCGAGGTCGTCGGCATCTCCGGCCCAGATACAGGTGTTCCTGTCGGCCATGGCTCGCCTCTTTGGGCCGTCGGGCCCCGCCGGTGTGCCTTCGGGCCCCGCGATCCCGCATGGATGTCCTCGCGTTTCCTCGCCGCCGGCCCCGGCGTCGCTGTCGGCTCCGGCCCCAGCGCCGCAGGACACCCTTGGATCCAGGCCTGGATCCCGGTTGACGCCAGTTGACCTTGTTACGCCTCCACAGACGTCGACTCCACCGGCACCGATCCTGACGCCGCCCGCACCTCGGGACGACATCGACCTCAGTTTCAGCCCCGAAGTGGACGCGGCGTCGAGCCGGCGTCGATCGATGCCGTTCTCGACGCTGCTTGGGGATTTCTATCCCCATGTCCTTGCTCCTTATTTTAGACCTGTTGAACAGCCTGAGGAGCAAGGGGAGGACTGGGAGGGGTCTGAGGACCCTCTCGCTGCAGCCTGCGAGTCTGAACAGGACTGGGCTGAGGAATTGGGGGACGCCAGTGGTCTAGATACCTCACCAGACCTTGGCATGCTATCTCCTACCGTGGCTACGGAGGAGGGCGCTAGTTATGCAGTGGTGTTGCGTAGGGCGGCCGAGGCCCTACACCTAGAGCTCCCTACTGTGGCCGTCAGGACTAACCTCCTGACAGAGGTGCTTCAGCCAGCAGCTACTTCTGCGGAGCCGCTGCTTCCTTTCAATGAAGCCCTCTCTGACGTTCTTTTGGGCACTTGGTCCAGGCCCACCACAGGGGCTCCTGTGGATAGGAACGTGGCCCGACGCCATCGCCCGGCTCCGGGTGACCCTATTTTCCTCTCCCAACACCCCACCCCGAGAGCTTGGTTGTCCAAGCCTCTGCTTCCCCTACCGCCTTCCCTTCCGCACCACCGGATAGGGAATGCAAGAAGCTGGATCAGTTTGCAAAGAAGATTTTTTCTTCCACCAGCTCTGCGGTCCGTGAACACCGCATGCCTCTTGGGCCGTTATTCCCACTCTCTGTGGGATACGGTGGCGAACGTGCTGCCCCAGTGTCCGGAGGAGGCCCGGCCTGCTCTCTCCCAGGCTGTTGGAGGGGAGAGACGCAGCAAAGTTCATGATTCGGTGTGGCCTAGACACTGCCGACTCACTGGGCAGATAGATTGCAACGACTGTGGCGGTTCGCCGTCACGCCTGGTTGAGGACCACTGGATTTTCGGGGGATGTCCAAAACACCCTTATGGACATGCCCTTTGATGGCCATCGCCTTTTCGGCGACAAAGCGGACAGCGCGTTGGAGAGGTTTAAGGACTCACGGGCTACGGCCAAGTCCTTGGGACTCTCGGCAGTCCGCCCTTCTCCGCCTTCCGCTTTTCGCTCCTTTCGTGGCACAGGAAGGGGCGCCCCGCAGCGTTTGCAACAGAGCCACAGGCCGGCGCAGCAATAATCCCAGCGCGTACGCGGGTTCCGCCGTGGCGGACAAAGGGGCCAGCGGGCGGGTCAGTCCACCACCACCCCGGCCACCACCGACTCCAAACCTTCCTAGTCCAAACTTTCAGGCCCATCAAACGCCAGTGGGCGGCAGGCTTAGCCATCACCTCCCCCACTGGCGCACCATCACTTCGGACAGGTGGGTTTTAGAGATAGTCCGGAGGGGCTACTCCCTCCCCTTCAAGACTACCCCCCCAGCCATGCCACCTCAATACCACCGCATGTCGGGGGATCACTTGGTGCTTCTTCAGCAGGAAGTTGCGGCCCTCTTGGCCAAGGGGGCCATCGAGCGCGTTCCGACCCCCGAAGTAGGTCGTGGTTGTTATTCCCACTACTTTGTGGTGCCCAAGAAGGACAAAGGCCTGCGTCCTATCTGAGACCTCCGGAACGTCAATTGCTTCCTCCGCAAAGAGAAATTCAAGATGCTCACTCTAGCTCAGGTCTTGTCTGCTCTCGACCCACAAGACTGGATGGTGGCGCTAGACTTGCAGGACGCCTATTTCCACATCCCCGTCCTGCGAGCCCACCGGCGTTACCTACGGTTCACGGTAGGCCACGAGCACTTTCAGTTCACCGTGCTCCCCTTTGGCCTTACCAGCGCCCCTCGGGTGTTCACCAAGGTGATGGCGGTGGTCGCAGCTCATCTGCGCAGATCAGGGGTCTCAGTCTTCCCCTATCTCGACGATTGGTTGTTGAAGGCAGGCTCGCCCCAGACAGTCGTCTCCCACCTCCAGACTAAGGCCGACCTCCTGCACTTGCTGGGGTTCTCCATCAACGTGCCGAAGTCAACCCTGATTCCCTCGCAGAAGCTCCTCTTTATCGGAGCGGTTCTGGACACTGCGCAGTTTCGGGTCTATCCTCCCGAACAGCGAGTCCGGGATATTCGGCCTCTGATTCCCATCTTTCAGCCCTTGTCCCGGGTTTCGGTCAGAGTGACTCTGAGGCTGCTGGGCCTCATGGCCTCCTGCATCCTGCTGGTCAATCATGCCAGATGGCATATGCGGGCTCTGCAGTGGGACCTGAAGTTCCAGTGGGCGCAGCATCAGGGGAACCTGTCTGATCACATTCAGATCTCGGAGGGCACTGCACGACAGTTGCAGTGGTGGCTCACGAACCGGCATTGGGTCGACAGCAGATCCCTCTCCCTTCCCCAACCGGAGTTTACAGTGGTGACGGATGCGTCCCTCCTGGGATGGGGTGGCCACATGGGAGAGGCGGAGATCAGAGGCCTCTGGTCTCCTGCGGAGTCCCGGCTCCATATCAACCTTTTGGAGCTGCGGGCGATCAGGCTTGCACTAAAGGCATTCCTTCCCTCTGTCAAAGGGAGAGTAGTGCAGGTGTTCACGAATGCCGTCTTCACTCGGAGGTGGTGCAAGTTCTCTTTCAGCAGTGGGGAGAGCCTTGGTTAGATCTATTCGCCACCGAAGAGAACGCGCAATGTCATCAGTTCTGCGCGTTGGAATTTCCAAGGCGGCACTCGCTCGGCGACGCTTTTCGTCGCGAGTGGAGTTGCGGTCTGTTGTACGCCTTTCCGCCTATACCACTTCTGCCCAGAGTGCTGAAGAAGATCAGGTGTGACCGGGCCCAAGTCATTCTTGTGGCTCCGGACTGGGCTCGAAGAGTATGGTATCCTGAGCTACTCAGTATGAGCATCGATCCTCCGATCAGACTGCCTCTTCGGGAGGATCTTCTGTCGCAGCAGCAGGGGACGGTCCTCCACCCGAACCTGTCCAGCCTCCACCTCTTTACGTGGAGATTGAGCGGCGGCAGTTGATTCCCTTCGACTTGCCTCCTGAAGTTTGTGACGTTATTCTGGCAGCCAGGCGTCCCTCTACTAAAGTGGTATACGCCTGCAGGTGGAACAAATTTGTGGCATGGTGCACAGCAAAGGCTGTGGATCCCCTTTCTGCCCCCCTTTCTGAAGTACTACTGTTCCTTCTTTCTTTTGCCCAGCAGGGCTCTGCTCTGGGCACTATCAAAGGCTACCTTTCTGCTATTTCGGCCTTTCTCAGGCTCCCTGATCAGCCCTCTCTTTTCAAGTCCCCTGTTGTAAATAGATTTCTCAAAGGCCTTACACACCTTTTTCCTCCTATTCCTTTCGTGATGCCTCAGTGGGACTTGAATCTGGTTCTGACATACTTGATGTGCGCTCCCTTTGAGCCCCTTCACAACTGTCCTCTTCGTCTTTTGACGTTAAAGACTGCCTTCCTGGTGGCCATCACTTCCGCCAGGCGGGTGAGTGAGCTCCAGGCTCTTTCTTGTAAGCCTCCTTTCTTTTCAGTCCATCCGGACAAGGTCGTGCTCAGGCCCCGTCCTTCCTTTTTGCCAAAAGTGGTTACGGCCTTTCACATTGGGCAGACTATTACCTTGCCCACCTTCTTTCCGCCTCCGCATCCTTTCAGGGAGGAAGAGCGGCTCCAGAGTCTGGACCCAAAACGTGCGCTCTCTTTTTATCTCAACCGCACACAGCAGTTCCGGGTGGACGACCAGCTTTTTGTTGGCTACGTTGGCACCAAGAAAGGTCGGGCGGTCTATAAGAGAACCATCTCCCGCTGGGTTGTCTTATGTATCAAAGCATGTTACTCTTTGGCTAAAAAAGAACCTCCGGTGGGGCTGCGTGCTCATTCCACCAGAGCTACTGCAGCCACTACTGCATTGGGACGTGGTGTCCCCCTGCAAGACATCTGTCAGGCAGCCACGTGGGCCTCGCTGCACACGTTTACCAAGCATTATTGCCTAGACAGCCAAGTCCGGAGAGACGTCTTCTTTGGCCGTTCTGTTCTCCGTGACTTTCTGGTGTGATCTTAGTTCGCAGACCCACCACCGAGGTTGGTATTGCTGGGGTATCTATTCTAAGGTAAGGAATCTATCATTATGTGTTTCTTTCAGATGGACAAGTTACTTACCTTCGGTAACGATATATCTGTAAGAAACATTAGTAGTGATAGATTCCTTACCGCCCCACCCATCCTCCCCGTTCTGCGAACTGATTTCTAGGGTTAAGGTCATCCCTTTGAGGGCCCTAGTTTCAATGCACCAGTGGTCAGTATCTTGCATGGCTCTGCGTTCCTGGCGCGGAAAGTCGTGTACAGAACTGACGGCGCGCGTGGGTGGCGTCTTAGTAGCGCCCGCGACGTCATCTCGGCGACCACGACGCCAACGACGGACGCGGAGCCGCACGACGCCACCTACCAACGCGCAGGGGTACTGCTGACGAAAACTTTCCGGATCCAGTCTGATGCCTGGGGATATTCTAAGGTAAGGAATCTATCACTACTAATGTTTCTTACAGATATATCGTTACCGAAGGTAAGTAACTTGTCCGACACACCCAGTCCTTTCGGGGGATACGAGGGAGAAGTATGCATTTGTAGGAAAGTAGGATCTGCTTTTATGGTTACCTCCACCTTTTGCCTGGTGCTATGCTGTTTCTGACTAGTCTGACTGGGATCCTGCTAATCAGGACCCCCGTCTCTGTGCTTTCTCCCCTAAATGTTTATGGTAAGTACTTGGGTACATCCTAAATTGGAAACTGGTGTACCCTTATCAGTCCCTAGTATATGGTACTGAGGTACCCAGGGCATAGGTACACCAGGGGTCCCCCATGGGCTGAAGCATGCATTATGACACCCATGGGGGACCACTCAAACTGTAACTACAGGCCTGCCATTGCAGCCTGTGTAAGCTGGTGCTAGCACCACTTACGAAAGATATAGGTTTCCCGTTATCTAAGGTCACTGCACTTAAAGCCTATAAGTCACCCCTAAAGCAGGCCTTTCAATCCTGAAGGCAGGGTGCTTGGTTCTAAGTGTGAGGGTGCCCCTGAATGAGCAGGACACCCCTACAACCTTCAGAGTCCATTCTCTTGGGTTGTAAGTGCATCAGCCATTACGATACATAGAGTGGCCATGCATCATTACGCGATCACCATCTCTAAACTGGCTGTAACAAACCCTGTCATGTTTGGTATCAAACATGTTGGAGTCATACTACCACACCGTAAACGGTGTGGGGGTATGATTCCATGCAATGTAAAGCTCCTCCGGGAGGCCCTCATTGCTCCGGGTACCAGTCTTCTAGACCCGGACAGCACAACATGGCTGCTGCCGACCAGAGACACAATTCTGCCCTCCTGCTGCGGAGCCAAGCTTGAGCAGGGGAAGGCAGAACAATAAGTATCCTGTCACAGGGAGGTGTGACCACCTTCTAGTCACGGTTTAGTGTATTGGGGCTGGGTGGGAGCGCTTGCTAGCGCCACTGTCTGCTTGAAGGGCACATTTGGTGCCCTCCTTGCATAGTCCAGTTCAAACCAGCTCAGGGAGCCGTTGGCTCCCGCTCTGGCGCGAAACTGTACAAAGGACATGGGAGTATCCTCCCCACTGTCCGACCATTCCCCTGGGAGGGAACCCTGAATCGTCCCAACCCTTTCCTTAGGGTACTTAAGGGCCAACTTGAGGGTGGGTCCCTAGATTCATTGTGGAACTAGATTAATTTCAAGACACCACTTCTTCGACCGTCTGGGCACTCTGGACTTCGCTCTGGGCATCAAGGCTGCAACTGGGAAGACTCCTGCTGCTCCTGATCTCGTCGCCCTGCTCGTCTACTGCAGCGTCCATGCCTGTGCTCCATACAGGATCCTTCCAAGGCCTGTGGGCCTCCAAGACACTTGAAGGAATCTCCCATGAAGTGAAGGAGTAATGTAATGTAAAGGTATATTTATATAGCGCGGCTATCACTCCGAGGAGCATCTTGGCGCTGTAACGGAAACCAAACGATTGAGCACCAAGCTGGTTTACTGCTAACAGTATAAGATGGGAGATCAGATCAGAGTTTTGCAGAGTGTGTCCGGTGCACCAAAAATCCAGGTTTTAAGTGCCTTCCTAAACAGGGTCTCGGATGTAATCTGGTGAAGTTGTGGAGGAAGTTTATTCCATGCCTTAGATCCTATGACTATAAGCGATTTTCCTCCCTTCGACACCAATCTGAAGGCTAGAATGTTCAACAGATTGGCGTTTGATGATCTTAAACTTCGGGAGGGAACATAGCGCTTAAAGCCAGTTCGAAGATATTGGGGGCCTGAGGAGTGGAAGGCCCTAAAAGTGATGATAAGGACTTTAAACAGGACGCGTTTGTGAATTGGTAGCCAATGCAGAATATCTAGTGCTGCTGATGCAGATGATCTCCAGGGCCACTTCAGAACCAGCCGAGCCGCCGCATGCTGGACCATCTGAAGCTTGTGCAGAACTGATCTATTAGTTCCTGCATAGAGGCTGTTACAATAATCCAGCCTGGATGTAATAAGGGCCACGGCAACAGTTTGGCTAGCTGAGATGGGAATCAGGTCAAAAAATTTCTTTAGGCTTTTTATGATGTGGAAGCAGGTACCTGCAACTGCCAATGTTTGCTGTTTAAACGATAAGGTAGTATCAAATTTTATTCCTAGTCACTTCCCTGCATCTGCAGGCACCGCAACTAAGCTGACCGGTCTGCTGATCCTGGGCTCCCACGGACTCTGAAAGGCTAAGCAACACAGGTGGTGGTTCTCCACATCCCTCGAGGCCTGCCCTGTCCTCTCACCAAGTTTGAGGCCAGTATCCCTCGTCGGAGCTGCAGGAACCGAACCTCTGTGCACCGCTTCGACTTGCAGTTGCAAAGGCTTGTTGGCTTCCTTCCACCAAGATCTTAGGGCTCCAAGTAGCCCCAACCTCAAGCATCTCTTGTGACCAAGATCTTCGTCCTCACCGCATCACTTGCACCGTGGGCCTGCATCTTTGGTGAATTGCTAGAGGTCCTCTTGCGACTGCAGTGCCTTTCGGCCTGTGGGTCCTCCTGAGGGTCTCCTTTGATTTGTGCAGGCTCCCCTGATTGCTCAGGGCCTGCCCGGACTCCCCTGCTTGTGGTGAGTCACCTGGACCTTGCTGGTCCCGATACTATACCTTCTTCGCTTTCCACGTTGGTTGCAGTTGCAAAGGCTTGTTGGTGCTTCAGACAGACATCGACCCCTCAACATCCGACGTGGGACAGCTCGTGCACAGCTCTTGGTCTTACACAGCTGCAGTTTCAAGGTCACTGTCAGCTCTCCTGCAACACTCGACTTCAGTGGGCATTTGTCTTCCGGGCCTCCTGGTCACTTCCAAGTGGCATAAACTCTGTCCCCTCTGCTTTCAGGTACTTCCCATCCTGAATCCACCTTTGGGTTCCACCGGACGCTTTCACCTTCTCCAGCAGCGGCATCTTCCTGAAGTCCTTCATTGAGTTCGACAGCGGTTTCCGGCACCACTTCACACCTATGCACCCGGCTTCCCTGGTGTAGGTATCCTGGTTCCTAGGGTATCCACGGGTGGGGTGGCTCTCCAACCTTCTGTCTTCCACTGGGTTTCTACAGGGTCCACTGGGAAGGGTCCTTCTTTAAAATTTCAACCGCGACTTTCAACCATTGACTTGTATTGAGCCCGCAGTTGTGTTTCCACTCTGCACACGGCCTCCGTGGGGTTCCTGGTTACTTACCTCGGGTGGATCCTTGGGTCCCCGGCACTTCTACGTCTTCTGGGTATAGTCTTGACTTAAGTCGTGGTTCGCATACCACTATTTTAGTATATGGTTTGGTCTCCCCCTGATGACCACTGTGTATCTGTACTACTTACCTGTTTCTATTGAAAAGTATTGTGCGCATTGTGTATATCTCCGGCTAGGAGATATCTGTGTGTGTTAGTGAGTGTCTTATAATAAATACATATTTTTATAAATGAACTGTGTGGTTCTTTTTCACTTATTCTAAAACCAATAAGATTATGTTCTGGTAAAACAAGCTGCTTTACCCTCCTCCTGGACTAAGCCTGAAGGCTGCTCTCCACAGCTACCACTTAGAGAGCTTTCTAAGGTTGTCTAAGACCACTAAAATCACCATAAGGGTTGTGTGGATTGGTGCAGGGTGCCCACTTACATAAGTGGGCACCATTAACCAAGCCAGCTTCTCACAGCATTCATACTGAGGGGGCTATCAGCTATTCAGATACCAGCAGAATACTACCCTTCAATATCAGTATTGCCAGCCCTATCAACAGCAATACAGGGCTTCCACCATCTACCGCCTACCATAAACAAGCCCTGTGCAAGAGAACTGGCAACATATCTAGGAGCAATGAAGTTTCAGGGAGGAAATGACAAGTTGGCGACAACCACAGTAATTCAGATCATGCCTGTAGGTGGCAAGATCTCCTTTCATTAAAACTGGATCAAGATTTTATCAGACCATTGGGTAATGGGTCTCAAAAAATAAACTCACATGTTAGAATTTGTGGAAACCCCCCCAATGACATCACTGAAGACGATGAAACATCGGCACCTACATATGTTGCAGAAGGAAATCAACATCATGCTGAGAAAAGGAGTAATATAATTGGTTCCAAGGACACCATGGAACTTGGGCTTTTATTTCCATTTTTTCCTCACCAGGAAAAATTCAGGAGAGTGGATACCAATTTTAAGTCTTCGAAATTGCAACAAAGATCTAAGAAAGCAAAAGTTCCCCATCGTGACATAGTAGGTGGTTCAACAATTCCTTTGAAACAAGGACTATATGACAACAGTGGGCCTAGAGGACACATAATTTCATATTTTCATTAACCCCCTCGATCGAGCATTTGAGATTTCAGGTGGCTGATCACCATTATCAATTCAAGGTACTCATTTTGGGTCTCAAATCTGCCCAGTAATTTTTACAAAGTGCATGGCACCAGTAGCTGCTTGCCTCAGGAGACAAAGTTGCCAAGAATTTCCCTAGTTAGATGATTGGCTAACAAAGGCAGAAATATTAAGAGCAGCTACAGAGCGTACAACAAACTGCAGCTCTTCAAGGAGTTGGGGCTAACATTAAACAAAGTACAATTCTAAGTCAGGACCGGAGACTCCGATTATGCTTCTCATTTCTTTACTACTTTTTTCAGCAGCCAATCAAAACAAAAGTTTCAGTAATACTACAATACCCATGATATCACATGACCAACCATAGAGCATAGCCCTATATAAGTCCCAACCAAGATCTCAGTGCCCTCTTTCTTTGCTGCTGCGCAGCCAGTTAAGTGCTCTTGGATTTTATATCTATATGTGATGTTATTCATGGTTTATGATTTTTACTGCGTGTTATGCAGCGTATATGCGGTTGAGTTAGGCATTGTTATTCGATACCAATTTGTCTTACTGCTTTATATCGTTGAGTTTAGGCTTGCTTTAAAATTTGCTTTAGTTATTGCAGGGCCCAGGTCGGTTTGTGTTTTTCCTGGCTTTGGGAGCGCATTGCCCCCTGACGGGGTGCCCGGCGCCTGCATCTAATTACCGGTGGCGAGGGAGAGGGAGCGAGGATGCGCGTCTGCCTGACGCGCAGTCCTTTCTACATTTGATGAGCGGTCAGCCCTGCGCATGCGCGACGGCCATTTTTAGTGCCTCCCAGTGTTGCAGAGGCTTAAGTTGAACGCTGGAGCAGCATATAACTGCTCATACATCCCTGACCCTCGTGGCTGCTCCCCTGACGCCCTGTCTGTCTAGCTGCAGCAGGGTAGTATAAAATTTGGCATATGCTTTGTCTAGAGTGGTTTTGGCAAGCCCTCCCTCCACCTTTATATCGATTCTACATTGCAATTAGTGATTTGCTTGCCTGGGGTAGCTCCACTCCCCTTATATTGCTCCTGAAGCAGGGTGCTTGTCTCCCCTTTGTTTATTTGTCCTCAGTTATTGGGATGCTATCTCTGCATTGCAGACTCACCATGGCAGAATTCTACGAAGAAGAGTATTTTGATGAAACCCTCAAGGTCATTGGAGCAAGAATTGATTAATGCACTAGATGCAGGGGTGCAACATTCTGTTAACAGGGCCCTAGTCTGAGCCATAGAGCCCTTGAAACGCCACCTTTGTGGCTACGCTCAGCAACAGGGCTGGCTCCCCGCCCCTTCTTTGCAGACCGAACCCAGTGGGAAAGTCCCTAAGGGCCCCCACGTAGCGGACTTCGCCAGGCTGGCCAATAACATGGCCAATGAACACTATTACAACGCTCCCCCAGAGTCGGCGACGGTGGAATCTGTTATAGAGGAAGTCGAGGACTACTCGTCCTGCCATACTTCTGACCAGGAGGACGCTCCGAGACCTAGTAAACACTCACGTAAGGAGCGCCATATGGATCCTACGGCTCAATCTATATTGCTAACGTTTGAACCCTAAGAAATCGTACACCCCAATTCTTCAGCCTGGTTGCCACCCCAAGAGGTGGCGGATTACGTTCAAACTCACTTGCGTCAGGCTTTTGACAAAGAAGTCCGGGTGAGATTGCGATCCGAGTGCCCGAGACCAGACCTTCCGGGTAAGGTAGCTGATACCCCGGAGGTAGACCCCACCATGGTGACATACCTAAAGAAGTACTCCAAGGATTCCAAGAAGGGGATAGACAGGGCCTGGCGCTCTTGCCATGACAAGCTCCTCGATATGACTGGCCCCTTGACCAAGATGTTGGAATTTGGTTATCGGGCAAAAGAATGGGCCATGGCTATAGATCCGGAGGAGCTTATAGGTTGGGCACAACAGGCCACATGCCAGCTGGGGAATGTGAACTGCGCCATGCCCAGCGAGAGACGGCACTCTATCCTGTTAAAATTAGACCCCAAACTCTCTGAACTCGCCACGTCCGAGGCCGGTCCACTAGCACAAGGCCTTCTTTTTGGACAGTCCTTCCTCAAAGAACTAACTAAGTTTGTAGCTACCTTTAGCCGCCTTGGCAAAGCTCAAGAGTCCCTTCGCTGAGCTTTCAGGCTGGTTTTCGGCAGGGCCGGACGATTTAGAGGGCGCTTGTTTGGCAGGGGTTACCAACAAAGCCCCCAACGTGGTCAATTCCACCAGCAACACGGGGTTATCAAGACCCTAACAGCCCCTCGTTCTACCGAACTTGACGTTCCAGAAACTGCTTTAGAAAGAGTAGATACGGAGAAAACCAGGACTCGGGAAATACAGATAAGACTTATTCTATGTTCAGAAGTGATGTTGGGTTGCAGGATTCAATCCTTCCTTCATGTCTGGCAATCAATCTTGCAGGATGCGTGGGTACTAGAGACTGTGCAAGGGTACAGACTGGAATTGTAGAACTCCACCAAGCAAGTATCTCTTCCCCCAATCATATCTTTTTCACATCAAGATCAGACTTTCATCTCCTCCGAAGTTCAATCTCTTTTTAAAAAAGGGGGCCATTGTAGCCACGGACCCTCACCCCAAGGGGTTTATCAGTAGTATCTTTCTGGTGGAAAAGAAAGGGGGTGGATCTTGACTAGTTTTAAACCTAAAAGATTTCAGTGGTTGGGTTGTCTATCAACACTCAAAGATGGAAGGTATCCATCTTCTGCGCGATCTCCTCCAAGAAGGAGACTGGATGGTTGGTTGGACCTAAAAGAAGCGTACTCATCCGTTCCCATTTTCGCACCACATCGACGTTTCCTTCAGTTCCTGTGGCAGGGAGTGTATCTGAAAGAGACACGTTAGTGACAGATTCCTTACCTTAGAATATCCCCAGGCGTCAGGCTGGATCCAGAAAGTTTTGCGTAGCAGTACCCTTGCGCGTCGGTAGGCGGCGTCGTGCGGCTCCACGTCCGTCCTCGGGATCGCCGGGATGACGTCGCGGGCAGTACTTAGACGCCGACCCTGCGCGCTGACATCAGTTCTTCTTTTTCCGCGCCAGTAAGCGCAGATCGGGGAAGAGCAGTGCCCTAGTCATTTTTTGACTAAATTTTTGGGTGATTTTTTCACCGTTTTTTCTCGAGTCGTTCGACTCCGACGGTGTCAGTAGGGATGCTTGGCTTCAAGCCATGCGACGCCTGTGGTCGGATGATGTCGATCACAGACCCGCATCGAGACTGTCTCTACTGCCTCGGCCGCGACTCCAAGTCGTGCCCCGACTGCCGGGCCTTGCACCCGAAGGCTTTGCGAGAGCAGTCTCGAAAGCTCCTCGAGGTCCGGCAGTCGGCTCCGCGCCAAGCCCCGGTCACGTGAGAGGTCGAGGGGCCGGTCGCGGAGTCCTCATCGGTCGTCGGGGTCCAAGTCTTCGCACTCCTCCGGTAAGTCGAAGCACAAGAAGTCCAAGAAGCGTCATCGCTCGACGACTTCCCCTCGCCGGTCTCGCGACTCGGCTGAGGGTCCTGTCGGCACCGTCCCCGCGGCGCCGGGAGTGCCTGTGGAGCCGCCGCCGCATTACCCACCTTTTCCGGGTTCGGCGGCGATCCGGCCGAAATACAGGAGCCTCTTTGGGCCTCAAGGTCCCCCCGGTGCGCCTTCGGGCCCCGCGGGCCCTTCTGGGGTGCCTACGGCGGCGCCGGCGACTCCGGTCCCAGCGACGCCAGCCTCGGTCCCGGCTCCGGCCCCGGCCTCGACCCCGGCTCCACTGTTGCCGCAACCCCCATCGACGCCGGTTGACCTGACGACACCTCCACCGGCGCCGATGTCACCAGTGCCGTTCTCAACGCCATCCGGGGCTCCGGGCGGCGTCGTTCCCCGGTTCTCTCCGGATCCGGACACGGCGCCGGACCGGCGTCATTCGACGCCGGCGCCGATGCGGCCTTGGGTTCCGCATGTCCCTCCTCCTTACTTTGAACCTGCTTTGGAGGACGAAGAGGACTGGGAGGGGTCTGAGGACCCTCGCTGCCCAATGTGAGTTCGAACAGGACTGGGCTGAGGAACTTGGGGAGGCCAGTGGACTGGACACCTCTCCTGACTCTGGCATGCTGTCTCCTCCTTCTGTGGCAACGGAGGAGGGAGCAAACTTTGCAACGGTGTTGCGTAGGGCAGCTGAGGCTTTACACCTCCAGTTACCTACAGTGGCTGTCAGGACTAACATCCTGACGGAAGTGCTTCAGCCGGCGGCTACCTCCTCGGAGCCACTGCTGCCTTTCAACTAGGCACTTTCTGACGTTCTTTTGGGCACCTGGTCCAAGCCCACCACAGGGGCTCCTGTGGATAGGAACGTAGCCCGACGCCATCGCCCTGCTCCGGGCGACCCCCTGTTTCTCTCCCAACACCCCACCCCTGAGAGCTTGGTTGTCCAAGCCTCTGCTTCCCAGAGCGCCTTCCCTACCGCTCCCCCGGATAGGGAATCCAAGAAACTGGATCAATTTGGGAATAAGGTTTTTACTTCCTCCAGTGCCGGCTTGCGGTCTGTCAACACCACTTGCCTCTTGGGCCGATATTCCCACTGTTTGTGGGATTCGGTGGCGCAGGTTCTGCCCCAGTGTTCTGAGGAGGTCCGGACACTGCTTTCCCGCGCCATTGCGGAAGGAAGAGATGCGGCAAAGTATACCATCAGATGTGGCCTAGATACCGCCGACTCGCTGGGCAGATCGCTTGCGACAGTGGCGCTGCGCCGCCACGCCTGGCTGAGAACCACTGGTTTCTCGGGTGATGTCCAAAACACTCTTATGGACATGCCCTTAGATGGTGTCGGCCTTTTCGGCAACAAGGCAGACCATGCGCTGGAGCGCTTTAAGGACTCACGGGTTACAGCCAAGTCCCTGGGCCTTTCTGCTGTGCGCCCTCCGCAACAGTCTGCTTTACGCCCCTTTCGTGGCCACGGAAGGGGCGCCCAGTCACGTCCACTGCCCAGCCACCGGCCCGCGCAGCAGGCGTCTTCGCGTGGCCGAGGACGTGGCTCCCGCCGGGTCGGGTAACCAGCGTGCGGGTCAGGCCACCACCCCCACCCCGTCCGCGACCTCCAAGCCCTCCTAGTCCTTCCTTTCAGGTCCACAGCACGCCAGTAGGGGGCAGGGTCCGCCATCACCTTCCCCACTGGCGTGCCATCACCTCGGACAAGTGGGTCTTGGACATTGTCCGAAGGGGCTACTCCCTCCCCTTCGTGACCACTCCCCCAGCCATGCCACCTCAATGCCACCGCATGTCAGGGGATCACTTGGTGCTTCTTCAGAAGGAAGTTGTGGCCCTCTTGGCCAAGAGGGCCATCGAACGCGTTTCGACCCCAAAAGTAGGGCGTGGTTGTTACTCCCACTACTTTCTGGTGCCCAAAAAGGACAAGGAGGACATGCGTCCTATCTTGGACCTCCGGAACGTCAATCGCTTCCTCCGGAAGGAGAAGTTCAAGATGCTCACCTTAGCTCAGGTCTTGACTGCCCTCGACCCTGGAGACTGGATGATAGCGTTGGACTTGCAGGACGCTTATTTCCACATTCCCGTCCTGCCGGCCCACTGGCGTTACCTGCGGTTCACGGTAGGCCACGAGCATTTTCAGTTTTCCGTGCTCCCGTTTGGCCTTACAAGCGCCCCTTGGGTGTTCACGAAAGTGATGGCGGTGGTCGCAGCTCATCTGCGCCGGGCAGGGGTTGCAGTCTTCCCCTACCTCGACGACTGGCTGCTGAAGGCGGGCTCGTCCCAGGCAGTCGTCTCCCACCTCGAGACTACGGCCGAGCTCCTGCACTCACTGGGGTTCTCCATCAACGTGCCGAAGTCGCACCTGATTCCTTCTCCACAGCTCCTTTTCATCGGAGCAGTTCTGGACACGACGCAGTTTCGGGTCTCTCCTCCCGAACGGCGAGTCCGGGATATTCAGGCTATGATTCCGATCTTTCGGCCTCTATCCTGGGTTTCGGTACGGATGACCCTGAGGCTGCTGGGCCTCATGGCCTCCTGCATCCTGCTGGTCGATCATGCCAAATGGCATATGCGGGCTCTGCAGTGGGACCTGAAGTTCCAGTGGGCGCAGCATCAGGGCAACCTGTCCGATCACGTCCAGATCTCGGAGGGGACTGCAAAACAGTTGCAGTGGTGGCTCTCGAACCGGCAATGGGTCTTGGGCAGATCCCTCTCCCTTCCCCAGCCAGAGCACACAGTTGTGACGGACGCGTCCCTTCTGGGATGGGGCGGTCACATGGGAGAGGCGGAGATCAGAGGCCTCTGGTCTCCGGCGGAGTCCCGGCTCCATATCAACCTTCTGGAGCTCCGGGCGATCCGACTTGCACTCAAAGCATTCCTTCCCTCTGTCAAAGGGAAGGTAGTGCAGGTGTTCACAGACAACACCACCGCCATGTGGTACTGCAACAAACAGGGCGGGGTGGGGTCGTGGACCCTATGTCAGGAGGCTCTGCGCCTCTGGACATGGCTGGAACATCAGGGCATATTCCTGATGGTTCAACACCTGGCAGGTTCCCTGAACGCCAGGGCGGACGAACTCAGCCGCAGGTGCATGATGGATCACGAATGGCGTCTTCACTCGGAAGTGGCGCAAGGACTCTTTCTACAATGGGGAGAGCCTTGGTTAGATCTATTCGCCACCGAAGAGAACGCGCAATGTCATCAGTTCTGCGCGTTGGAATTTCCAAGGCGGCACTCGCTCGACGATGCTTTTCGTCGCAAGTGGAGTTGCGGTCTGTTGTACGCCTTTCCGCCTATACCACTTCTACCCAGAGTGTTGAAGAAGATTCGGCGCGACCGGGCCCAAGTCATTCTTGTGGCTCCGGACTGGGCTCGAAGAGTTTGGTATCCCGAGCTACTCAGTATGAGCGTCGATCCCCCGATCCGTCTGCCTCTTCGGGAGGATCTTCTGTCGCAGCAGCGGGGACGGTCCTCCACCCGAACCTGTCCAGTCTCCACCTCCTTGCGTGGAGATTGAGCGGCGGCAGTTGATTCCTTTCGACTTGCCTCCCGAAGTTTGTGATGTGATTCTGGCAGCCAGGCGTCCCTCCACTAAGGTGGTATACGCCTGCAGGTGGAACAAATTTGTGGCATGGTGCACAGCAAAGGCTGTGAATCCCCTTTCTGCCCCTCTTTCTGAGGTTCTTCTGTTCCTTCTTTCTCTGGCCCAACAGGGTTCTGCCCTGGGTATCATCAAGGGCTATCTCTGTGCAATCTCTGCCTTCCTCAGGCTTCCTGATCAGCCCTCCCTTTTCAAGTCCCCTGTTGTTAACAGATTCCTAAAAGGCATTACACACCTCTTCCCTCCTGTTCCGTTTGTGATGCCTCAGTGGGACTTGAACCTGGTTCTTACCTTCCTCATGTGCGCTCCCTTTGAGCCTCTGCATAACTGTCCTCTTCGTCTTCTCACTCTGAAGACAGCTTTTCTGGTGGCTATCACCTCCGCTCGGCGGGTGAGTGAGCTCCAGGCTCTTTCTTGCAAGCCACCCTTTCTGTCTGTCCATCCAGACAAGGTTGTTCTCAGGACGCGTCCGTCCTTCTTGCCAAAGGTGGTTACTGCTTTCCACATTGGGCAGACCATCACTTTGCCCACCTTCTTTCCGCCTCCGCATCCTTCTAGAGAGGAAGAGAGGCTCCACCGTCTGGACCCAAAATGTGCGCTTTCCTTTTATCTAAATCGCACACAACAGTTCCGGGTGGATGACCAGCTCTTTGTTGGCTACGTGGGCGCCAAAAAAGGTCGGGCGGTACACAAGCGGACCATCTCCCGCTGGGTCGTCTTGTGTATCAAGGCCTGTTATTCGTAGGCTAAAAAGGAGCCCCCTGTTGGGTTGCGTGCCCATTCCACCAGGGCGACAGCCGCCACCACGGCTTTAGGACGTGGTGTCCCTTTGCAGGACATTTGTCAGGCAGCTACGTGGGCCTCGTTGCACACGTTTACCAAGCATTACTGCCTGGACAGCCAAGTCCAGAGAGACGGCTTCTTTGGCCGTTCTGTTCTCCGAGACTTCCCTGTCTGAACTTTGTTCGCAGACCCACCACCGGGGTTGGTATTGCTGGGGTATCTATTCTAAGGTAAGGAATCTGTCACTAACGTGTCTCTTTCAGATGCACAAGTTACTAACTTGTGTAACGATAAATCTGTAAGAGACAGTAGTTAGTGACAGATTCCTTACCGCCCCACCCATCCTCCCCGTTCTGCGAACTGATTTCTAGGGTTAAGAACATCCCTTTCAGGGCCCTAGTATTTTTCAGACACCAATGTCAGCTTCTTGCATGGCTCTGCGTTCCTGGCGCGGAAAGTCGTGTACAGAACTGACGTCAGCGCGCAGGGGCGGCGTCTAAGTACTGCCCGCGACGTCATCCCGGCGATGCCGACGACGGACGCGGAGCCGCACGACGCCGCCTACCAACGCGCAAGGGTACTGCTACGCAAAACGTTCCGGATCCAGCCTGACGCCTGGGGATATTCTAAGGTAAGGAATCTGTCACTAACTACTGTCTCTTACAGATATATCGTTACACAAGTTAGTAACTTGTGCATTAAGAATACAGAGTCCTTCCCTTCGGCCTCTCATCAGCGCCATGGTGCTTCACAAAGCAACTTCGGCCAGTAGTAGAATCTTTGAGAGCTCGGGGTACGACTAATTATTTACCTGGATGATATAATAATAATGACACGCTCCCCCCAGCCAGTAGTCACTCATCTCAAATGGTCTATCACACTCCTTCAGAATTTGGGATTTATTGTGAACCCTCAGAAATCGATTCTGATCCCGACCCAATCAATAGAATTTCTGGGTTTCCAGATCGATTCCCTTCAATGTCAACTGATTTTACCGACACAAAAGGTCAAGACTATCAAGAGAGAATTGAGATTGATTTTGAGCAGGCAGACTGTGTCATTGAGATCAGTAGCCCGTGTAGTGGGACTGCTGGCCTCTTCGATACAAGCGATTTTTCCGGGCCCTCACTATCAGGCACTTCAGAGACTCAAAATTCAGCAACTCCGGAAAGGCCTCAGTTATTCAGAGCAGATTCTCCTCGCAGAGGAAGCGAGGTTGGAGATGTTGTGGTTGCTGGATCACATGGAGGCCTGGAATGGCAGGGCCATTTTTGTTTCCACTCCGGAGGTAGTGATCGAGTCGGATGCCAGCCAGTGGGGTTGGGGGGGCCCGATGCGGTCCGATTTCTACCGGGGGTCGCTGGTCACAGGACGAACTGTCATTACATATCAATTGCCTGGAGCTCCTGGTTGGCTCCTTTGCGATTCGCAGTCTCTCACCACGGAGGACGGACTGTCGTATTTTACTTTGCATGGACAATATCTCAGCTGTTCGCTATGTGAACAAGCTGGGGGGGACGAGGTCCCGAATTTTAGCCGAGATCGCCAAGGATTTTTGGCACTTCTGCCTCCAACTCAGGATATCTGTATTTTTTTAAATTTATTTATAAAGTTTTATAAAGCACGAACATGACCAAAATGTTGGTGTCAGAGCGCTGTACAACCTAATAAATAGCATCAAATATACAAGGAGCAAAATATAGAATATACAGCATGAAAAGATAATACAAAGAGACATAGTGAAAACACCAGCAAAAAAAAATCAAATTGCCATGAATAGTCGCCTCAGATAGGAAGGAGATTATTCAGTAGTCTCATTTTTACTTCATTTTTTAAAAGAATGAATGAAGGGATGGTCCTGATCTCTGGGGAAGAGAGTTCCAAACTCTTGGGGTCAATTCCAGAGAAAGATCTCTTATAGGTTTTCTTTTTGTGAAATTTTGGGGGTTTCAGCAGTAGGGAGCATGTACTACGAGAAGCTCTATTCCTTCCGGATAGCACCAGTTTCTGAGCCAGGTAGCGAGGAGTGTTGTGGTGGATGGCTTTGTATGTCATGCATGCTATTTTTAGGTGGATCCTAGATTCATAAGGTAGCCAGTTCAGAGAGTGGAGGGCTGGGGTGATGTGATCATTTTTCTTTACGCCTGTGATGAGCCGTGCAGCAGCATGGAGGGTAGCCCTCAGCGGTGCTAGTTTTATTTTCGGTAGGCCAACAAGGGTAGCATTTCCATAGTCAAGTTTGGAGATCACGAGAGCCTGAACCGCCATCTTGAGATCTGCATTGGGCAGGAAAAGCTTTAGTTTTCTTAAAACGTGGAGATGGAAATTGGCCCCTCTGGTTGTGGAGCTGATGTGATTCATCATGGAGATGTTGTTGTCTAGTGTTATTCCTAGGGATCTGAAAGAGACACGTTAGTGACAGATTCCTTACCTTAGAATATCCCCAGGCGCGTCAGGCTGGATCCGGAAAGTTTTTTGCGTAGCAGTACCCTTGCGCGTAGGTAGGCGGCGTCGTGCGGCTCCGCGTCCGTCGTCGTGGTCGCCGGGATGACGTCGCGGGCAGTACTTAGACGCCGCACCTGCGCGCTGACGTCAGTTCTTCTTTTTCCGCGCCAGTAAGCGCAGATCCGGGAAGAGCAGTGCCCTAGTCACTTTTTGACTATCCTTTTGTGTGAATTTTTTCACTGTTTCTTCAACGAGTCTTCACGACTCCTAAGGTGTCGTAGGGATGCCCGGCTTTAAGCCCTGCGAGGCCTGTGGTCGCATGATGTCGATCACGGACCCGCATCTCGAGTGTCTCTTCTGTCTCGGCCGAGACCACGACACGAAGTCGTGCCCTGACTGCCGGAAACTTCATCCAAAGGCTTTGCGAGAGTGGTACTAACCACGCCTCCGCCGACGCCGATGTCCCCGGTGCCGTTCCTGACGCCGTCCGGGGCTCCGGACGGCGTCGTTCCCCGGTTCTCTCCGGCTCCGGACATGGAGCCGGACCGACGTCGCCCGACGCCGATGAGACCTTGGGTCCCAAATGTCCCTCCTCCTCCATATTTTGAACAAGAGGAGGACCAGGAGAGCTGGGAGGGGTCTGAGGACCCTCTCACACAACAGTGTGAGTTTGACCCGGACTGGGTTGAGGAACTTGGGGATGCCAGTGGTCTAGATACCTCCCCTGACACTGGCATGCTGTCTCCTCCCGTGGCTACGGAGGAGGGGGCTAATTTTGCAACGGTGTTGCGTAGAGCAGCTGGAGCCTTACATCTCCAGTTGCCTACTGTGGCCGTCAGGACTAACCTCCTGACAGAAGTGCTTCAGCCGGCGTCTTCCTCTTCGGAGATTGTGCTGCCGTTTAATGATGCACTCACTGACGTTCTTTTGGGTACCTGGTCCAAACCCACCACAGGGGCTCCTGTGGATAGGAACGTGGCCCGACGCCATCGCCCTGCTCCGGGCGACCCCTGTTTCTCTCCCAACATCCCACCCCTGAGAGCTTGGTTGTCCAAGCCTCTGCCTCCCAAACCGCCTTCCCTACCGCCCCTCCGGATAGGGAATCCAAACGCCTGGACCAATTTGGGAAGAAGGCTTTTCTTCCTCCAGTGCTGGCTTGCGGTCCGTCAACACCGCTTGCCTTTTGGGCCGATATACCCACTCCCTGTGGGATTCGGTGGCGGCTGTTTTGCCGCAGTGTTCTGAGGAGGTCCAGACACTGCTTACCCGCGCCATTGCGGAAGGGCGAGATGCGGCTAAATACACCATCCGTTGTGGCCTTGATACCGCCGACTCGCTGGGCAGATCGCTTGCGACGACGGTGGCGCTACGTCGCCACGCCTGGCTGAGAACAACTGGTTTCTCGGGTGATGTCCAGAATACACTCATGGACATGCCCTTTGATGGAGTCGGTCTTTTTGGTTCAAAGGCAGACCATGCGCTGGAGCGGTTTAAGGACTCAAGGGCTACGGCCAAGTCCCTGGGCCTTTCTGTTGTACGCCCTCCGCTCAGCTCTGCTTTTCGCCCCTTTCGTGGCCACGGAAGGGGCGCCCAGTCACGTCAGCTGCCCAGCCACCGGCCCGCACAGCAAGCGTCTACGCGTGGCCGAGGATGTGGATACCGGGCAACCAGCGTGCGGGTCAGGCCACCACCTCCAACCCGTCCGCGGCCTCCAAGCCCTCCTAGTCCCTCCTTTCCGGTGCACAGCACGCCAGTAGGGGGCAGGGTCCGCCATCACCTTCACCACTGGCGTCCCATCACCTCGGACAGGTGGGTCTTGGACATTGTCCGAAGGGGCTACTCCCTCCCCTTCGAGACCACCCCCCCAGCCATGCCACCTCAATTCCACCGCATGTCAGGGGATCACTTGGTACTTCTGCAGAAGGAAGTCACGGCCCTCTTGGCCAAGAGGGCCATCGAGCATGTTCCGACCCCAGAAGTAGGGCGTGGTTGCTACTCCCACTACTTCCTGGTGCCCAAAAGGACAAGGAGGACATGCGTCCTATCTTGGACCTCCGGAACGTCAATCGCTTCCTCCGGAAGGAGAAGTTCAAGATGCTCACCTTAGCTCAGGTCTTGACTGCCCTCGACCCTGGAGACTGGTTGGTAGCGTTGGACTTGCAGGACGCTTATTTTCACATCCCCGTCCTGCCGGCCCACCGGCGTTACCTGCGGTTCACGGTAGGCCTCGAGCATTTTCAGTTCACCGTGCTCCCCTTTGGCCTTACAAGTGCACCTCGGGTGTTCACGAAAGTGATGGCGGTGGTCGCAGCACATCTGCGCCGGGCAGGGGTTCCAGTCTTCCCCTACCTCGACGACTGGTTGCTGAAGGCGGGCTCGTCCCAGGCAGTCGTCTCCCACCTCCAGACTACGGCCGAACTCCTGCACTCGCTGGGGTTCTCCATCAATGTGCCGAAGTCGCATCTGATTCCTTCTCCACAGCTCCTTTTCATCGGAGCGGTTCTGGACACGACGCAGTTTCGGGCCTATCCTCCCGAACGGCGAGTCCGGGATATTCGGGCTATGATTCCGATCTTTCAGCCTTTATCCTGGGTTTCGGTACGGATGACCCTGAGGCTGCTGGGCCTCATGGCCTCCTGCATCCTGCTGGTCAATCATGCCAGATGGCATATGCGGGCTCTGCAGTGGGACCTGAAGTTCCAGTGGGCGCAGCACCAGGGCAACCTGTCCGATCACGTCCAGATCTCGGAGGGGACTGCAAAACAGTTGCAGTGGTGGCTCTCGAACCGGCAATGGGTCATGGGCAGATCCCTCTCCCTTCCCCAGCCAGAGCACACAGTTGTGACGGACGTGTCCCTTCTGGGATGGGGCGGTCACATGGGAGAGGCGGAGATCAGAGGCCTCTGGTCTCCGGTGGAGTCCCGGCTCCATATCAACCTTCTGGAGCTCCGGGCGATCCGACTTGCACTCAAGGCATTCCTTCCCTCTGTCAAAGGGAAGGTAGTGCAGGTGTTCACAGACAACACCACCGCCATGTGGTACTGCAACAAACAGGGCGGGGTGGGGTCGTGGCCCCTTTGTCAGGAGGCTCTGCGCCTCTGGACATGGCTGGAACATCAGGGCATGTTCCTGATGGTTCAACACCTGGCAGGTTCCCTGAACGCCAGGGCGGACAAACTCAGCCGCAGGTGCATGATGGATCACGAATGGCGTCTTCACTCGGAAGTGGCGCAAGGACTCTTTCTACAGTGGGGAGAGCCTTGGTTAGATCTATTCGCCACCGAAGAGAACGCGCAATGTCATCAGTTCTGCGCGTTGGAATTTCCAAGGCGGCACTCGCTCGGCGACGCTTTTTGTCGCGAGTGGAGTTGCGGTCTGTTGTACGCCTTTCAGCCTATACCACTTCTACCCAGAGTGTTGAAGAAGATTCGGCACGACCGGGCCCAAGTCATTCTTGTGGCTCCGGACTGGGCTCGAAGAGTTTGGTATCCCGAGCTACTCAGTATGAGCATAGATCCCCCGATCCGTCTGCCTCTTCGGGAGGATCTTTTGTCGCAGCAGCAGGGGACGGTCCTCCACCCGAACCTGTCCAGCCTCCACCTGCTTGCGTGGAGATTGAGCGGCGGCAGTTGATTCCTTTCGACTTGCCTCCCGAAGTTTGTGATGTGATTCTGGCAGCCAGGCGTCCCTCCACTAAGGTGGTATACGCCTGCAGGTGGAACAAGTTTGTGGCATGGTGCACAGCAAAGGCTGTGAATCCCCTTTCTGCCCCTCTCTCTGAGGTGCTCCTGTTCCTTCTTTCCCTGGCCCAACAGGGTTCTGCCCTGGGTACCATCAAGGGCAATCTTTGTGCCCTCTCGGCCTTCCTCAGGCTTCCTGATCAGCCCTCCCTTTTCAGGTCCCCTGTTGTTAACAGGTTTCTAAAAGGCATTACACACCTCTTCCCTCCTGTTCCGTTTGTGATGCCTCAGTGGGACTTGAACTTGGTTCTTACCTTTCTTATGTGCGCTCCCTTTGAGCCTTTACATAACTGTCCTCTTCGTCTTCTGACTCTGAAGACTGCCTTTCTGGTGGCCATCACCTCCGCTCGGCGGGTGAGTGAGCTCCAGGCTTTATCATGTAAACCTCCCTTTCTGTCTGTCCATCCAGACAAGGTTGTTCTTAGGACGCGTCCGTCCTTCTTGCCAAAGGTGGTTACTGCCTTCCACATTGGGCAGACCATCACTTTGCCCACCTTCTTTCCGCCTCCGCATCCTTCCAGAGAGGAAGAGAGGCTCCACCGTCTGGACCCAAAACGTGTGCTTTCCTTTTACATCGACCGCACACGCCATTTCCGGGTGGATGACCAGCTCTTTGTTGGCTACGTGGGCACCAAAAAAGGTTGGGCGGTGCACAAGAGAACCATCTCCCGCTGGGTAACCTTGTGTATCAAAGCCTGCTATTCTTTGGCTAAGAAGGAGCCTCCTGTTGGGCTGCGTGCCCATTCCACCAGGGCAACGGCTGCTACCGCGGCTTTGGGCCGCGGTGTTCCGCTGCTGGATATCTGTCAGGCAGCTACGTGGGCCTCGCTGCACACGTTTACCAAGCATTACTGCCTTGACAGCCAAGTCCAGAGAGACGGCTTCTTTGGCCGTTCTGTTCTCCAGGACTTCCTCGTCTGATCTTTGTTCGCAGACCCACCACTGGGGTTGGTATTGCTGGGGTATCTATTCTAAGGTAAGGAATCTGTCACTAACGTGTCTCTTTCAGATGCACAAGTTACTAACTTGTGTAACGATATATCTGTAAGAGACAGTAGTTAGTGACAGATTCCTACCGCCCACTCATCCTCCCAGTTCTGCGAACTGATTTCTAGGGTTAAGGTCATCCCTTTCAGGGCCCTAGTATTTTTCAGACACCTATGTCAGCTTCTTGCATGGCTCTGCGTTCCTGGCGCGGAAAGTCGTGTACAGAACTGACGTCAGCGCGCAGGGGCGGCATCTAAGTACTGCCCGCGACGTCATCCCGGCGACCACGACGACGGACGCGGAACCGCACGACGCCACCTACCGACGTGCAAGGGTACTGCTACGCAAAAAACTTTCCGGATCCAGCCTGACGCCTGGGGATATTCTAAGGTAAGGAATCTGTCACTAACTACTGTCTCTTACAGATATATCGTTACACAAGTTAGTAACTTGTGCATTTTGCTGAATCAACAATATGTGGGGTACAGTTCAAGGCGGTGAGTAGTGGGAGCCAGTCTTTGATGTTAGAGGTGGGGTTGGGAGGCGAGATTAATAGGAATTCAGTTTTGAGGGCGTTAAGTTTGAGGTGGTTAAGTGTTAACCAGTGTTGAGTTTTGTTCAAGATGTTATTGAGAGAGCTGATGTCGTTAGGGGAGGTAATCTTCATGTACAATTGCGTATCATCAGCGTACATATGGTAGGAGATGTTGGAGTGTTTGAGGATTTCAGTCAGGGCTTCCATGTAAAGATTAAACAGGGTGGGCGAAAGTGAAGAACCTTGGGGAACGCCGATAGTGACCGGTGTCTGATCGGATAAGTCATGATTGATTAGGACTCGTTGAGATCTATTTTGTAGGAATGAGCAGAACCATTTTAAGACAGTACCTGAAAGACCCATTCTAAGTTCTAAGAGGTTCAGGAGGGTTTCATGTTTGACTGTGTCAAACGCTGATGATAGGTCAAGAAGGATTAAAAGACAGGATTCATTATGATCAAGAAAGCGTAAAGCATCGTCGACAATGTGGACCATGGCGGTTTCAGTACTGTGACCTGGTCTGAAACCAGATTGGCAGTGGTCGAGGAGTTGGTGCTGGTCAATGTGATTGCAGAGTTGTTGATGAACACATTTTTCCAGGAGCTTGGCTAAGATTGGGATGCTCGAAATGGGGCGAAAATTGTTGGGATCAGAGAGGTTCGCGTCTGGCTTTTTTATTATAGGTGCGACTTGTCCACTTTTTAGACAGTCCGGCATGGTGCCTTGCGTAAGAGAGGCGTTGATAATTCTGGTCCATAGGGGTATCCGGAGGTGTGAAGTTTTCTTGAGGAATTTGGAGGGGAGAGAGTCATTGAAGTGGTTGGAAAGTTTAGTGGAAGACAGTAGTTTTGAGATGTCAGCGTCCTCAAATGTCTGAAAGATGGACCAAGAGGCATTGTTTTTAGGTTTAAAGAGAAGGTTGCTAGGACAAATTTCCTGCGAGGTGGAGGTGCATTGTGACTGGGTTTCAGGCGGTAAACAATTCACAGCAATGCGGAGCTCATTGTCAATTAACTTACTTTTATCAGAAAAAAAGGAGGAAAAAGTTTGACAATTAGGTAGGGTTGTAGTGTCAGATGTGGAGGATTTACGTTTCCCCTTAGTTTGTTGTTTCACCAGTTCAAAGAGTTTTTTGGGACGGTTGAAGGCTGTGTCCAGTTGCTGACGGAAAAATGATGATTTGGCACTTCTGATGCACCTATTGTAGTGCCTTCTTTTTTTACGCAACAGTTTAAGGTTTGAAAGAGTTGGGGTCTGTCTCCACACTCTTTCTGCAAGTCTAAGGTCACGGCGTTCCTCGTTAAGGCTACAGTTGAACCAGGTATTGGTTCTTCTAATCGGGACTCTCTTTAGTCGTTTGGGGGCAATGGCGTCCATGATGTTAGACATAGAGCTAAGGTAGTGCTTAGTGAGGTCTTGAGCATCAACCATATCAGTGGGAGGAGACAAGAGGTTAAGGCTGGTGGCAGATATCATGTCTGGATTGAGATTGAGGGCGTTTCTGATCCAATGTTTAGCTTTGACAGGCTGGCTTTTGTGGATGGTTGCCTTTTCAACAATGGAGAAGGTGATGCAGTGATGATCGCAGGGTGAAATAGAATCCAATAGTATGGTATTTTCCTTGGCTATGATTAAGTCTAAGATGGCCCCTTTTATATGAGTAGGGCGATTACAGACTTGGGTCAGGTTGAGGTCCTGGAGAAAAGCCTTAAAGCAATTCACTAGTGGATCCTTAGTGCCATTCCAGTGAATGTTGAAGTCACCTAGGAAAATCTGGTTTTTGTATGGGGTAAGGTTGGTGGAGATGATCTCCATGATTTGTTCGATGAAGGTAAGATTATCACCTGGGGGATGGTAGAAAGTGTGCAGAGTGCAGGTGGAGTTGTCTTTGGTAGAGATATTGATCATCATATATTCACAGCCAGATGTTGGAGAGGAAAGTGATTGTTTGACAGAGATGTTTGATCGATAAATACAAGCAATACCGCCCCCAAGACGGATAGTGCGATCTTGACGGATGATAGAGTAGCTGGGTGGAACCAGGATGTCTAGTATAGTAAAAGAGGAATCATTTAGCCAAGTTTCAGTGAGAATTAGTAGATCCAGATCCAAGTTGAGTAATAAGTCCTGTATGTCGGCAGCGTGTTTCACTGCTGATCTGCAGTTGAGTAGTGAGCATTTTAGGTTGGTTTTCGTAATGGTAGTGGAAGAGTGTGCGATGGGGCTAAGTTTGAGGATAGATTTATTAATGAGTCTGGGATTGGTATGTGGTATCCTTTGCGGTTGGGTGATAATGGTTTGAATCCTAACTGGAGGTGGGACGTGGTGGGTGGGATCATAAAGAGAGAGAAGGGAGAGGATATCTGTGGTCGAAAGGTATTTGACAAGCCTGTTGGGTTGGGTGGAATGGTCTAGATTAGGTTTGCATCTCCATCTAGGTTGAGATCTGGAGCATACACCACTAACTGCGGGAGGGCGAGTGGGAGAGGGAAGATTACAGTGCTGGTGGTAGATCGAAAGGTTTGACATATTGAGTTCTAGATTAGAGGTGTAGTAGTAGTGGAATATCTACCAGGCTCAACAGTACTGTGGCAGATTGTCAATCCTGACATTTACGGGACTTCAGCGACTGGGGACTTCATCCTCGGATTTTCCATGCATTGAATCGACTTTGGGGCCCTTGCCAGTTAGACCTGTTTGCATCTCGCCTCAACAGGCAGCTCTCAATCTTCATCAGTTGGCGCCCAGACCCGGAGGCGTTGGCCACGGACGTTTTTCTCCAGGACTGGTCGTCCGCCCTGTGTTATGCATTTCCTCCGTTCTTAATGATCCCCAGAGTATTTGCACAGATGCGCCGTCAACGAGCAGAACTGATACTGATTATTCCTCTCTGGAGAACTCAAGCATGGTTCCCAGTAATTCTAGAAATGTCCTGTGCACCCCCAGTTCTCCTTCCACATCGTTGGAACCTCTTGCTGGATCCGGAGGGCTCCCCACATCCAATGATATCATCGGGGCAACTCCATCTGGTAGCCTGGCGGGTTTCCGGGACAGATGGAGTGTCCCTGGCCTTTTGAAAGAAGCTGACCGCTTTATCAGTGAGTTCTGGTCAGCTAATACTCACAAATGTTATTCCTCAGCCTGGAAACAAGGTGTAGCTGGTGCAGTGAACGGGACTCCAATCCCGTTAATGCACATTTCTCTTTAGTGATCAATCTTCTATCGCTTCCTCAGGGATGGCTTACAGAACTGTAAATAGTTTTCGGTCAGCCATCTCTGTAGGTAACGATCCGGTGGAGGGTAAACCGGTGGGAGAACATCCCTTAGTGTGCAAACTTTTGAGAGGCATTCGGATGGTCCGTCCCCCATGCCCAAAATATTCTATTTTATGGGATGTGTCCATCGTTCTATGATTCTTAGAGGCATGGCCATCCAATAAATATTTATCAAGAAAACAACTATCTGCCAAACTGACCATGTTACTTTGCCTTGTTTCATGTAAAAGAGTGTCAGATGTCCGCGCTCTGGATTTGGCGGGATGCAGATTCTCCCCGGAAGGAGTTACATTCTCCGTTTCCAAACAAACTAAATGCAATACCTCGTCGGTTTCTTATCCAGCCTTCCCGGATAACCCCAAACTATGTGTAGTACAATGCTTGAAAGCATATGAGGTGAGTACGGCTGAAATTCGTACAGATATGAAGGGTCAACTGTTGATCGCATTGCAAAAACCTTTCCGACCAGTGACTCCAGCCACCCTGGCGAGATGGGTGCATTGGCTTATGGGTGAAGCAGGAATTGATGTTTCCAAATTTGGAGCCCACTCGGCTCGAGGGGCTATGGCCTCAAAATCATTCACATTGGGTGTCAGTCTTACTGATATCATGAATTCGGCTGATTGGTCGTCAGAGACCATTTTCAAGACTTTTTATTATAAACTGATTGTAGATGTGGCTTCTGCAGTGGTGGCTAAGCTTTGAACAAGCATAATCGGAGCCTCCGGTCCTGACATAGAATTAAAAATTTGCAAACATTCGTGACCAGAATTTTCAATTCTATTAAGGACACGGAGGCGAGGATTATCCCACCCATGTTAAGTTATTTACATTGTGTCAAATGTAATGTATCTGATTTCATAATGTTTCCCTCCCTCTTTTGTTGTCATTGCTTTGTGGCATATGAGATGAGATCAGTGTTACAGTATTTTCCCTCTACACTTCCAGGTGCGGATGCCAAATAATCGGCTATGGAAAAGAAATTTCCTGTGCAAGATAATCGTGGTTTAGTGAGAAAACAGACCTTCTTTGAACGGACAGTGGTAGAATTTTCGTTATCGCCGGATGCGGCGCCCGGAGTTGAGCCCCTGTTGGGCCCTGTTTGGGTTCGCTAGAGAAGGTTCTCCGGATGGAGCTGAATCTACATATTTCCCGAGTCGCATGCTTGGAACTTTCTTAACTGTTTTTGGATTTATTCAAAGAAAGAGGACACTGAGATCTTGGTTGGGACTTATATAGGGCTATGCTCTATGGTTGGTCATGTGATATGTGGTATCATGGGTATTGTAGTATTACTGAAACTTTTGTTTTGATTGGCTGCTGAAAAAAGTAGTAAAGAAATGAGAAGCATAATCCATCCTCATCTCCGTGTCCTTAATAGAATTGAAAATTCTTGTCACAAATGTTTGCAAATTTTTAATCCTCTCTACACCTTTGAAGGAGCATTCAATTTCTCGGGTGTGTTCTAGACCCAAGAATAAACAAATCCTTCCCACCAGAAGAGCGCGTTTCTCACATGTCCGCTTTAGTGATACACCTGCAAAAAGAATAGACAACCACCGTATGAATTTCAAGCCCTCTTTACGGATGTGTTCATTTGATCCCGTACTTCCTCTTTCACAAGCACCCATTTCAAGAGGCATTAGCTCAACCGTGTATGCAGAAGACAGATTATTTTGACAATCGAATAATATCACAGACGAAGAGAGCCCTCAAGTGTCTGTTTCAATGCAGGAACGGGCTCTATTTCCTTCAAGAAGAAGCTCACTTTGTCATGTTAACTGACTCCTCATTGGAGGGTTGGGGCACGCTTTTCAGCAGGAATTACAAATCTGTGGAGAATGGTCAGAAAAAGAGACTCCAATGCACATCAATATCCTAAAGTTGAGGCAATCCCTCTAGGACTCCGCTCTTTTCTGTCATAAATGTGCAATGCTAATACATACATAGAACAAGCTTGTACTATATAAACAAACCAGGAGGAACACGATCCCTCAATTAATCCAAGAAGGCATAGGCAATATGGGAATGAACAATAGAACATCGCATCCAGATAAAGATTGAGCATCTTCCAGGCTTATCAAATTCATGGACCAACAGCCTCAGTAGGACAACAGCAGAATGTCACAAGTGGGAGTCAAGCCCAGCTTTTAGTTATATTTAGTAACCGGGAATACCAAATCTAGGCCTGTTCGCTACCAGTCAACCAAAAATGGCAATATTACGTAAGCAGACACCCTCTACCAGGATTGTGGTGGAATGCCTTTTTGAATATCTGGTCAGTGCCCTATGACTGCTCATTTCTCCTTATCCCACTGAGACTGAGGGTACTGCTGAAAATGAGCAGAGAGCCATGTTGGATAATTCTTAGAGCTCCTTGGTAGCCAAGATAATACTGGTCCAGGATCTACTTCCCTGTCGGAACAACCTCAGAATCCATTGGAAACCAGACAAATCCTGCAGTCTTGATGCAACAAACACATTTTCCAATCCGGACCCTCGCTCTCTGAATTGGACAGCATGGCTCCTGAATGCAATGAATTCCAGCAAATAGACATTCCGGAAGTCAGTAGAAAAATACTATTGAAAGCAAGAGTGGGGTCCATCAATATGTTCACAGCAAAATGTAAAACATTTTTTGCTTGTGGTGTTCTCCAAAGAAACTGAATCCTATAACTTTTCTGCCTCAAGAATTACTACCACATCTTCTGCACATATCAAACACAAGACTGACTAATGCTTCAGTCAGAGTACATTTGGTTGCTATTTTTCTTTTCAAGAGGACATGAAATGAACCACGTCTGTGGTCTAACAAACCTATTAAAGAATTTTTTAAAGGCCTCTTTAGGGTCTTCCGACCAATAAGACATCCTCATTCATAATTGCGGCTAAATATTATTTTATGTTAACTGATTAAAAAGCACTTTGCCCCAATACATGGGGCAGACTTGAGTACATATCATGGAAGTTAGCCTTCCTTTTAGCCCTCATTACCACTAGACTGGTCAGTGAGATTCATGCTTCTAAGAACCATTCCTCCAGTTTTGAGAAGACACGGTTGTCTTAAGAACTTGTCCTTTCTTCATACCTAAGGTTCCATCAGACTTGCATCTAAATGAACTAGTGGTTTTAAAGACTTTTTTTTTTAACCCAACCAATACAGCAGAGAAAGCACTTCATACTCTGGATATTAAAATCAGTTTTTACATTGATAAAACTAAACAGATAAAGTGACCAATTACTTGTAGACTACGGTTACCGACGGAAAAGTCAACCATTGTCAAAACAGACTATAGCTTGCTGGGTGTCTTCGATGATAGTGTTCTGTCAATAAAGAAGCAGGCCGGCCATTCCAAAGGACGTTTAAACCCCAATCGACAAAGTGTGTGCTTACAGCCCTCTTTACTGTTATAGCCATACTCAACATATGCAGGGCAACAATATGGAAGAAAAGACACATTTACACAACACTACTGCCTAGATTCAGAGTCACAATGAATGTGGCAGTTGGACAAGTGGTCCTGCATCATTTTTTATATCCAATACTGGATAGGAAAAAAGTTACTTTCCTGTAAGTTCGCCAGTAATGGTATCTTTCATAGATTTACATGCAACCAACCCTTCTCTCCAACTCAGGTACACTTTTATGCATAAAATTCCTCTATTAATGCTACGAAATCTGAACTATGGTGGCCTTAGTGAGGAGAGGTAAAGGGGGTACTTCATTCAGATTGGCTGAGTTTTGGATCTTTTATAATGATGTGAGGTGACTGTAGGAAGCCGGCTCTTTATGTAGTATATCAAAAAGAGATATACTATGCAAAGAGTCTGGGAACTCCCCTGTAAGTGGACAGGGGTTTGCTCTAGCAATCCCAAGGTGCTCTTTTAGGGGGTAGTGTGGTCGAGCAGCCTTAGGCTTATCAGTGAGGAGTGTGAGACATCTGCAAATGCGCACAACAGTCAATAAATGATGCACGCCTCAAGAAGAAGATCCACACCAATTTATAAAAATAACACATATCTTCATATGTGTTTCAGCACCAGAATCAATACGATCAGGTAAGTATGTTTTTCAAGAGAAATACGTTTGCATTTAACAGTCAAAACTTAGTGCATTTTTCCCGAGGCTGCAATGTTATCCTATGGAAGAAAAAACAAATGTGGCGTACGATTTCTTTGCAGCAAAATGCGAGACTGACCTCCGGGACTTGAGGTGTGTATGGGGCAAGGTCCAAGGCAGTACCAGCAGATCACCTCCAGCGGCACAAGGGCTGCCGGCTGCAGTGGTGCAAAACAGCGTTGGGTGCCCAATGCGAGGCAATGGGATTCGGTCTTCGTGAGACGATGCTGCAGTGTCGGACTGGCGAGGTCAGTTGGGCTGAGATGCTTGGGGACGAGGGAGACACCTTTGGTCCTCTTCTCCATGAGCCAGGGCGAAGGGTGCAGAGATGCCCTTGGGGTCACTATGGCCCCTATATGCCCTCCTCCTGGGGGAGGTGGTCATAACCCTGTCCCAGAATTCCTGATTTTGCCATCACGAAGATGGCTAACTTTGAAAAGTCGCCTCCACTTCAGGTAGCCCACCTTAGGGGTGGCACTAGCCTAAGGGTTGACACACCTATCAGACTAGCTAATTTTCTTACCGGTCCAGGTGTCAAATGGCTCTGGACAAAATGGGTGGGCTTCTCCTGAGAGAGGAACCAAATTCGTATACCAATGTTGGTAGGCCCTTTGAAGCTCCCCTGCCTTGGAATGGTAATCTGCAGGTCCTTCTGAGGGAAGAGGTGAAAACACCCCTGCCCGATCAGGCTCAGTATATGGCCCTGTGAGAGCAAAGGCCCTCACCCTTGGGGGTCAGAAATGTGTCTCTGGTGGCAGGCTGGCAAAAACCAGTCAGTCTGCACACGAGGGGCTGGTAGGTTTTCAGGGGGCACCTCTAAGGTGCCCTCCGTGGGCATTTATTACTAAATCCAACACTGGCATCAGTGTGGGTATATTTATATGAGATGTTTGATACCAAACATCCCAATTTTCAGTGAAGCCATCATATAGCTGGGGAACTCGTTTTCCCCAGTGCCCAGCACATGTGTTAAAATGGCGTTCCTGATCACTAGTATGGGCAGTAATGGAACTGGCCAGCGCCTGGGCATATCCACTCATGCAGTTATGCCCTCACATGAAGTAGTAGGGTAGTAAAGCCTGTTGTAGGGGTGACTTATACTGGAAAACTTCAGTTACAAATAAGTAACTTTTTTTCTTCCTGTAGGAAGCTGGCTCTGTATATACTATACCAAAGTAAGGTATAGTGTGCACAGAGTCCAGTGGCTCCCTAGAGGCTAAAGTAGATGATACTAATGCTCTTTTTTGTGGTAGTGTGGGCGAGCAGTTAGGCTTGTCAAAAGGCAGTACTAAGCATTTGTTATACACACACACACACAGGCAAGAAATGATTACACACACTTAATGACTAAATCAGAGACCAATGGTTTGTAAAAAATATTACAGATTGTTATATAATTTTGACGACCATAAACACAGATCTAGGATAAATGCTTCCAGAGATATAAATTTGCAAAGTTAGGAGAAACGGCAATAATTCAAGAGTTCAGTTTGCGGCGGATGTACTGCCAATACAGTGACCGCTGCGATCACTGCAAAGAAAGGTATTGAGGGCGGGAGACCTCCAACACATTTACCATCGTGGTTGATGGGAAACACACTCCGTCAGGGAGTTTTGGGTCACCACGGCCACAGGTAGTGCGTCACTGGTAGGATGAAGGTCTTGGAGGGCCCGGGACTTGGGTACAGCAGGCAGTTTCAGGTCACTTGGATCGGAAGTACCAGAGGTCGTAGGCGGTTGTCTTGGTTGTCACCGGTAGCGGTCCGCTACCATTGACACTGTATGGCAGGCCGTCGTGTTTGGGGCAGTCGTGCCCAAGTTGCTACTTTGGGTGCAGTCAAAGCAACCAGCAAGAGGGTGCAGGATCACAGGAGCGGGGCTGTTTCCAGCATCTGTCGCAGGTGCCGTGAGGAGCACTCGGGCTGGAAGCGTAACTGAAGGGTTCAGTCACTGGTGTGGAGGCCAACAAATCTTTGTTGCTGCAACTGGAGGGTTGGTGGAGAGTCGCATCGACACGGTTCGTGCTGGACCTCACCACTTGGCGGTTTCTTTACCGGCGGTGTGCCAGGGACTAGAGCCTCTAGCAAAGATTGGAAGGACTCCGGAGTTCTTGTAGGCCTCGTAGGATCCAGGAGAGACAGCAGGTCGCAATCATCGAGTCCATCAGCCGCTGGCAGGGTTTGTGCAGGTTTCTTGCTGCAGCAGGGCTCAGTTCTTGGTCCAGCAGCACGTCGTCTTCGGTTTCTTAGTTTCCTCCGTCGAATCTGAGGATTAAGGTTCTGGGGTGCCCCTAAATACTAGATGTAGGGGTGTTACAGGGGTCAGAAGGTAGTAGCCAATGTGCTACTTACCTTTAGGGTGACTACACCCTTTCTATGTCCACTCCCTCTGGGGAGGGTGCATACCCTTATCCCTATTGGCTAAAATCCTCCATGAAATATGGAGTATTTTCAAAGGAGGGGGTCACTTCAGCTCAGAACACCTTAGGGGTGGTCCTGGCTGAGGGGAAACACCTCTCCTGCTTACTAATTCTCCCGCTGACCTTGCAGCCAAAAGTGGGGCTTGGTCAGGGGGGCAGGCATCGTCACTAGCTGGAGAGGCCCTGGTCAACATAACAAAGGGCAGTATGCCTTTGAGGCTCACCGCTGTTCTATGCTGTTCCTGCTTTGGGGGTAGGTGTGAATCTCCTCCACCCAGAGCAGACTTTGTTTCTGACCCACGAGAGCAAAAGGCTCTCCCCTCAGGGGGTCAGAAACCTGTCTAGAGGTGGCAGGCTGGTGCAGACCAGTCAGGCACACACTAGTGGTTTGGTAGGTTTGCAGGGGGAACCTCTGAGGTGCCCTCTGAGTGCATATATTAATTAATCCAACACTGGCATCAGTATGGGCTCATTAATCTGAGAAGTTTGGTACCAAACATCTTGGAATTCGTTGAAGCCATCATGCAGCTGTGGAACTCGTATGGACAAGCTTCCAGCCCATGTACTCCATATGGCTTCACTGTGCACTTATAATATCTAAGAATGAACTGAGAGACTTTAGGGGCATATCTGTTAATGCAGTTATGTCCTCTCCTGAGGTATAGTGCACCCTGCCTTAGGGCAGTAAGGCCTGCTGTAGGGGTGACTTACCTATGCTCTGTGCCAGGTCGACTCTTCACTTTTATCTACACCAAAACACACATACTCCAGTGGCAGTATGCTTGTGTTTGGTGAGGGGTCTCTTGGGGTGGCACAATGCAAGCTGCAGCCCTTCGGCACCCTCTCTGGTCACAATGCCCTTGGTACCTTTTACAAGGGACTTATATGTGGGCCAGAGGTGTGCCAATTGTGGAAACAAAGCTATGGTTTTGGGAAAGAACTCAGGCACTGGGAACCTGGTTAGCAGGAACCCTGTGCACATTTGGTTAAAGATGCATCAGAGTCAGGCAAAAGGTAGGGGGTAACCATGCCAAAAGGAGTACTTTCCTACACTTCACTTTCACGTTGGAAAGTCCATCACACTCCTGAAGTTCTTTGCCTCAAGTAACCCATCAAAAGAGGAGATACTCTATTGGCTGGACCACAAAATAGCCTTGAGCTTTTACATTGATTGCACCAAAGACTATCGCGGTGACAATCAGCTGTTTGTGGGGTTCTCTGGGACAAAGGAAGTCACAGCAGTGCAGAAGAAGAGCTTATTCAGGTGGATAGGCATCTGCATTGAGATCAACTACACGCTGGCCAATTAGCAGCTCTCAGAGATTGAGGGCTCACTCCACCAGAGCCAAGGCTGTTACCATTGCGCTAGCAAGCGGAGTGCATATCCTGGATATATCCGGCTGCTATGTGGGGTTTAGTGCATACTTTTGCAAAGCACTACTGCCTTGACAGTCTGGTCCGATGGGAAGGCTTTTTGCTTTGAGTCATTCCACAGACCTACCACCAGTAGAAGCAAAGCTTTATCTGAAAGAAACACGTTAGTTATAGATTCCTTACCTTAGAATTACCCCCAGGAGTCAGACTGGATCCGGAAAGTTTTTTCATCAGCAGTACCTCTGCGCGTCGGAAGGTGGCCTCGGTCGGCTCCGCGTCCGTCGTTGGCGTCGTGGTCGCCGGGATGACGTCGCGGCAGCTACTTAGACTCCGCCCTCGCGCGCTGACGTCAGTTCTTTCTTTTTCAGCGCCAGCCAGCGCAGATCCGGAGAGAGTGGTATCTCCAGTCACTTTTTGACTGACTTTTTTGAGCGACTTTTGTCGACGTCTTTTTTGAGTCTACGACTCCTGGTGCACGAGGGATGCCCGGTTTCAAGGCCTGCGGTTCCTGTACCCGACTGATGTCGGTAACGGATCCGCACCGCGTGTGCCTCTTTTGCCTGGAGCGCGACCACGACCCAAAGTCGTGCTCCGCCTGCCGGTCGATGACTCCGAAGGCTTTGTGGAAGCGGTCCCGAAAGCTGCTTGAGCGCCGGCAGTTGGGCTCCGCGCCGTTCAAGGTCCTGGTCGCGAGGGAGGTCGAGGGACCGGTCGCGGAGCTATCACCACTCATCCAAGTCATCGAAGTCGTCGCACTCTGGGTCGGGTAAGTCGAAGCACAAAAAGAAGTCGAAGAAGCATTGTCGCTCTTCGACTTCTCCCCGTCGGTCGGCTGACGCGACGAGGGATGCGGGTGGTGCCCCTCCCACGGCTCCACGCGCGGAGCCCGAAGAGTCGACTCCGGCCTTTCCGGGGCCCGGAGCGACTCCTGCCCAACTTCGTAATTTTTACGAGGCGATGCATTGCATCTTTGGCAGCCCAAACCCGCCGGCATGCCTTTGGGCCCCGCGGACTCGGTTGGGGGGGCCCAGGCCTTCTCCGCCGTCGGCTCCGGCCACGGCGCCGCTGGGCCCCCGTGGATCCAGGCCTGGATCCGGAACGGCGCCGGTTGACCTCAATACACCTCCACCGGCGCCGCTTCCTCCGGCACCGCAGCCGACGCCGGTCGTGTCCGCGGCCGGCCTCCATCCCGATGTGGAGCCGGACCGGCGTCGCCCGACGCCGGATCCGGCGCAGAGTGGGGTTTTTGTGCCCCTGTTCACTCCTGGGGTCCCTTTTCGGCCAGATTGGCAACCTGAGGAGGACTGGGAGGGGTCAGGTGACCCTTTAACTGATCAGCTGGAGTCTGAGCAGGACTGGAGAGAGGAACTGGGGGATGCCAGTGGTCTTGACGCCTCTCCTGACCTTGGCATGTTGTCTCCTCCTACCGTGGCTACGGAGGAGGGAGTGTCATACGCAGTGGTGTTGCGTAGGGCGGCCGAAGCCCTCAACCTTCCTACGGTGGCGGTCAGGACTAACCTCCTGACGGAGGTGCTTCAACCGGCTGCGAGCTCTTCGGAGCCCCTGCTGCCGTTAAATGAGGCCCTCACCGACATCCTTTTGGGCACGTGGTCCAGGCCCAACACTGGGGCTCCCGTGGACAGGATGATTGCCCGATGCCATCGCCCCCGGCTCCGGGCAACCCCACTTTCCTCTCCCAACACCCCACCCCGGAGAGTTTGGTGGTCCAAGCCTCCACTTCCAAGAGTGCATTCCCTACTGCTCCACCGGAAAGGGAATCCAAGAAGCTGGACCATCTTGGGAAGAAAATTTTCTCTTCCGCCAGCTTAGGACTGCACTCGGTAAACACCGCATGTCTCTTGGTCCGTTATTGCCACTCTGAGTGGGATACGGTTGCGCAAGTGCTGCCTCAGTGTCCGGAGGAGGCCCGGACAGTGCTCTCCCAGGCTGTCGCCGCCGGGAGGGATGCGGCGAAGTTTACCATCCGTTGTGGGCTGGACACCGCCGACTCTCTGGGCAGGACAATTTCAACGTAAGTAGCACTTCGTCGCTACGCCTGGATGAGATCGACTGGCTTTTCCGGGGATGTCCAGAACACCTTGATGGACATGATCTTTGATGGTCGTCGCCTTTTTGGTGACAAAGCGGACAACGCTATAGAGCGTTTCAAGGACTCACGGGCTACGGCCAAGTCCTTGGGCCTCTCCAGCCGCCCAGCGCAGTCTGCTTTTCGCCCCTTTCGTGGCTACGGAAGGGGTGCCCCACTACGTCCCGCCCAGAGCCACAGGCCGCAGCAAGCTTCCCAACATTCGTGCGGCTGGGGACGTGGGAATCAACGCCGTGGATCAGGGGGCCAGCGGGCGGGCCAGTCCACCAACCCCCCCCCCCCTCTGCAGCAGCCTCCAAACCCTCCTAGTCCGACCTTTCAGGCCCATCAAACGCCAGTGGACGGCAGGATCCGCCATCACCTCCCCCACTGGCGCACCATCACGTCGGACAGATGGGTTTTGCAAATAGTCCGTAGGGGCTACTCCCTCCCCTTCAAGACTACCCCTACAGCCATGCCACCTCAATACCACCGCATGTCGGAGGATCACCTGGGCCTTCTCCAACAGGAAGTTTCGGCTCTCTTGGCCAAGGGAGCCATCGAGCGCGTTCCTGCCCCAGGAGTTGGTCGTGGTTGTTATTCACACTACTTTCTGGCACCCAAGAAGGACAAGGGCCTGCGTCCTATCTTGGATCTGAGGAACGTCAACCGCTTCCTCCGGAAGGAGAAGATCTGAAAGAGACACGTTAGTGACAGATTCCTTACCTTAGAATATCCCCAGGCGTCAGGCTGGATCCGGAAAGTTTTTTGCGTAGCAGTACCCTTGCGCGTCGGTAGGCGGCGTCGTGCGGCTCCGCGTCCGTCGTCGGCGTCGTGATCGCCGGGATGACGTCGCGGGAGGTACTTAGGCGCCGCCCCTGCGCGCTGACGTCAGTTCTTCTTTTTCCGCGCCAGTAAGCGCAGATCCGGGAAGAGCAGTGCCCTAGTCACTTTTTGACTATCTTTTTTGTGAAATTTTTCACTGTTTTCTTCAACGAGTCTTCACGACTCCTAAGGTGTCGTAGGGATGCCCGGCTTTAAGCCCTGCGAGGAATGTGGTCGTATGATGTCCATCACGGACCCCCACCTCGAGTGTCTCTTCTGTCTCGGCCGAGACCACGACACGAAGTCGTGCCCTGACTGCCGGAAACTTCATCCGAAGGCTTTGCGAGAGCGGTCTCGAAAGCTCCTTGAAGTCCGGCAGTCGGCTCCGCGCCGCACCAAGCCCCGGTCCCGGGAGAGGTCGAGGGCCGGACGCGGAGTCCCCGCCGTTCGTCGGAATCCAAGTCTTCGCGCTCCTCCGGTAAGTCGAAGCACAAGAAGTCTAAGCGGCGTCATCGCTCTAAGACTTCGCCTCGCCGGTCGCGCGACTCGGCTGAGGTCCCTGTCGGCACCGTCCCCGCGGCCCCGGACGTGCCTGTCGAGTTGCCCCCGCATTACCCGTCCTACCCGGGTTCGGGGGCGACTCCGGCCGAGCTCTCAGAAATTCCTGTCGGCCATGGCCCGCCTCTTCGGGCCTCAAGGTCCCTCCGGTGCGCCTTCGGGCCCCGCGGGCCCTGATGGGGTTGCTCCGGCGTCGCCGTCGACTCCGGTCCCGGCGTCGCCTGTCCCACCAGCCTTCGTCCCGGCCTCGGCTCCGGCCCCGGCCTCGGTTCCGGTGGTGCCGCAACCCCCATCGACGCCGGTTGACCTAACCACGCCTCCGCCGACGCCGATGTCCCCGGTGCCGTTTCTGACGCCGTCCGGGGCTACGGGCGGCGTCGTTCCCCGGTTCTCCCCGGGTCCGGACATGGAGCCGGACCGGCGTCGCCCGACGCCGGTTCCGGCGCCGATGAGACCTTGGGTCCCTTATGTCCCTCCTCCTCCATATTTTCAACCTGAGGAGGACCAGGAGAGCTGGGAGGGGTCTGACGACCCTCTCACACAACAGTGCGAGTTTGACCCGGACTGGGTTGAGGAACTTGGGGATGCCAGTGGGCTGGATACCTCCCCCGACTCTGGCATGCTGTCTCCTCCCGTGGCAACGGAGGAGGGGGCTAATTTTGCAACGGTGTTGCGTAGAGCTGCTGGAGCCTTAAATCTCCAGTTGCCTACAGTGGCCGTCAGGACTAACCTCCTGACTGAAGTGCTTCAGCCGGCGGCCTCCTCTTCGGAGCCTGTGCTGCCGTTCAACGATGCACTCACTGACGTTCTTTTGGGTGCCTGGTCCAAACCCACCACAGGGGCTCCTGTGGATAGGAACGTGGCCCGACGCCATCGCCCGGCTCCGGGCGACCCCCTGTTTCTCTCCCAACACCCCACCCCTGAGAGCTTGGTTGTCCAAGCCTCTGCCTCCCAAACAGCCTTCCCTACCGCCCCTCCGGATAGGGAATCCAAGCGCCTGGATCACTTTGGGAAGAAGGCTTTCTCTTCCTCCAGTGCTGGCTTGCGGTCTGTTAATACCGCTTGCCTCTTGGGCCGATACACCCACTCCCTGTGGGATTCGGTGGCTGATGTTTTGCCGCAGTGTTCTGAGGAGGTCCAGACACTGCTTACCCGCGCTATTGCGGAAGGGCGTGATGCGGCTAAATATACCATCCGCTGTGGCCTTGATACCGCCGACTCGCTGGGCAGATCGCTTGCAACGACGGTGGCGCTGCGTCGCCACGCCTGGCTGAGAACCACTGGTTTTTCAGGGGATGTCCAGAATACTCTCATGGACATGCCCTTTGATGGAGTCGGTCTTTTTGGTTCGAAGGCAGACCATGCGCTGGAGCGTTTCAAGGTCTCACGGGCTACTGCTTGTCCCTGGGCCTTGCTGTTGTGCGCCCTCCGCAAACGTCTGCTTTTCGTCCCTTTCGTGGCCACGGAAGGGGCGCCCAGTCACGTCCACAGCCCGGCCAACGGCCCGGCGCAGCAAGCGCCTTCGCGTGGCCGAGGACGTGGATACCGCCGTGGCGGTTCGGGCAACCAGCGTGCGGGTCAGGCCACCACCTCCAACCCGTCCGCGGCCTCCAAGCCCTCCTAGTCCCTCCTTTCAGGTGCACAGCACGCCAGTAGGGGGCAGGGTCCGCCATCACCTTCCCCACTGGCGTACCATCACCTCGGACAGGTGGGTCTTGGACATTGTCCGAAGGGGCTACTCCCTCCCCTTCGAGTCCACCCCCCAGCCATGCCACCTCAATTCCACCGCATGTCAGGGGATCACTTGGTGCTTCTACAGAAGGAAGTCACGGCCCTCTTGGCCAAGAGGGCCATCGAGCATGTTCCGACCCCAGAAGTAGGGCGTGGTTGCTACTCCCACTACTTTCTGGTGCCCAAAAAGGACAAGGAGGACATGCGTCCTATCTTGGACCTCCGGAACGTCAATCGCTTCCTCCGGAAGGAGAAGTTCAAGATGCTCACCCTAGCTCAGGTCTTGACTGCCCTCGACCCCGGAGACTGGTTGGTAGCGTTGGACTTGCAGGACGCATATTTCCACATCCCCGTCCTACCGGCCCACCGGCGTTACCTTCGGTTCACGGTAGGCCTCGAGCATTTTCAGTTCACCGTGCTCCCCTTTGGCCTTACCAGTGCCCCTCGGGTGTTCACGAAAGTGATGGCGGTGGTCGCAGCTCATCTGCGCCGGGCAGGGGTTTCAGTCTTCCCCTACCTCGACGACTGGCTGCTGAAGGCGGGCTCGTCCCAGGCAGTCGTCTCCCACCTCCAGACTACGGCCGAACTCCTGCACTCGCTGGGGTTCTCCATCAATGTGCCAAAGTCGCATCTGATTCCTTCTCCACAGCTCCTTTTCATCGGAGCAGTTCTGGACACGACGCAGTTTCGGGCCTATCCTCCCGAACGGCGAGTCCGGGATATTCAGGCTATGATTCCGATCTTTCAGCCTTTATCCTGGGTTTCGGTACGGATGACCCTGAGGCTGCTGGGCCTCATGGCCTCCTGCATCCTGCTGGTCACTCATGCCAGATGGCATATGCGGGCTCTGCAGTGGGACCTGAAGTTCCAGTGGGCGCAGCACCAGGGCGACCTGTCCGATCACGTCCAGATCTCGGAGGGGACTGCAAAACAGTTGCAGTGGTGGCTCTCGAACCGGCAATGGGTCATGGGCAGATCCCTCTCCCTTCCCCAGCCAGAGCACACAGTTGTGACGGACGCGTCCCTTCTGGGATGGGGCGGTCACATGGGAAGGCGGAGATCAGAGGCCTCTGGTCTCCGGCGGAGTCCCGGCTCCATATCAACCTTCTGGAGCTCCGGGCGATCCGACTTGCACTCAAGGCATTCCTTCCCTCTGTCAAAGGGAAGGTAGTGCAGGTGTTCACAGACAACACCACCGCCATGTGGTACTGCAACAAACAAGGCGGGGTGGGGTCGTGGACCCTTTGTCAGGAGGCTCTGCGCCTCTGGACATGGCTGGAACATCAGGGCATGTTCCTGGTGGTTCAACACCTGGCAGGTTCCCTGAACGCCAGGGCGGACGAACTCAGCCGCAGGTGCATGATGGATCACGAATGGCGTCTTCACTCGGAAGTGGCGCAAGGACTCTTTCTACAGTGGGGAGAGCCTTGGTTAGATCTATTCGCCACCGAAGAGAACGCGCAATGTCATCAGTTCTGCGCGTTGGAATTTCCAAGGCGGCACTCGCTCGGCGACGCTTTCGTCACGAGTGGAGTTGCGGTCTATTGTACGCCTTTCCGCCTATACCACTTCTACCCAGAGTGTTGAAGAAGATTCGGCACGACCGGGCCCAAGTCATTATTGTGGCTCCGGACTGGGCTCGAAGAGTTTGCTATCCCGAGCTACTCAATATGAGCGTAGATCCCCCGATCCGTCTGCCTCTTCGGGAGGATCTTCTGTCGCAGCAGCAGGGGACGGTCCTCCACCCGAACCTGTCCAGTCTACACCTGCTTGCGTGGAGATTGAGCGGCGGCAGTTGATTCCTTTCGACTTGCCTCCCGAAGTTTGTGATGTGATTCTGGCAGCCAGGCGTCCCTCCACTAAGGTGGTATACGCCTGCAGGTGGAACAAATTTGTGGCATGGTGCACAGCAAAGGCTGTGAATCCCCTTTCTGCCCCTCTTTCTGAGGTCCTTCTGTTCCTTCTCTCTCTGGCCCAACAGGGTTCTGCCCTGGGTACCATCAAGGGTTATCTTTGTGCTATCTCGGCCTTCCTCAGGCTCCCTGATCAGCCCTCCCTTTTCAAGTCCCCTGTTGTTAACAGGTTCTTAAAAGGCATTACTCACCTCTTCCCTCCTGTTCCGTTTGTGATGCCTCAGTGGGACTTGAACTTGGTTCTTACCTTTTTAATGTGCGCTCCCTTTGAGCCTCTACATAACTGTCCTCTTCGTCTTCTGACTCTGAAGACAGCCTTTCTGGTGGCCATCACCTCCGCTCGGCGGGTGAGTGAGCTCCAGGCTCTATCTTGCAAACCTCCCTTTCTGTCTGTTCATCCAGACAAGGTTGTTCTTCGGACGCGTCCGTCCTTCTTGCCAAAGGTGGTTACTGCTTTCCACATTGGGCAGACCATCACTTTGCCCACCTTCTTTCCGCCTCCGCATCCTTCCAGAGAGGAAGAGAGGCTCCACCGTCTGGACCCAAAACGTGCGCTCTCTTTCTATATTGACCGCACAAAACACTTCCGGGTGGATGACCAGCTCTTTGTTGGCTACGTGGTCGCCAAAAAGGTCGGGCGGTGCACAAGAGGACCATCTCCCGCTGGGTTACCTTGTGCATCAAGAACTGCTATTCTTTGGCTAAAAAGGAACCTCCTGTTGGGCTGCGTGCCCATTCCACCAGGGCAACGGCTGCTACCACGGCCTTGGGCCGCGGTGTTCCGCTGCGGTTATCTGTCAGGCAGCTACGTGGGCCTCGCTGCACACGTTTACAAAGCATTACTGCCTTGACAGTCAGGTCCGGAGGGACGGCTTCTTTGGCCGTTCTGTCCTCCAGGACTTCCTTGTCTGATCTTTGTTCGCAGACCCACCACCGGGGTTGGTATTGCTGGGGTATCTATTCTAAGGTAAGGAATCTGTCACTAACGTGTCTCTTTCAGATGCACAAGTTACTAACTTGTGTAACGATATATCTGTAAGAGACAGTAGTTAGTGACAGATTCCTTACCGCCCACCCATCCTCCCCGTTCTGCGAACTGATTTCTAGGAGTTAAGGACATCCCTTTCAGGGCCCTAGTATTTTTCAGACACCTATGTCAGCTTCTTGCATGGCTCTGCGTTCCTGGCGCGAAAAGTCGTGTACAGAACTGACGTCAGCGCGCAGGGGCGGCGCCTAAGTACTGCCCGCGACGTCATCCCGGCGATCACGACGACGGACGCGGAGCCGCACGACGCCGCCTACCGACGCGCAAGGGTACTGCTACGCAAAAACTTTCCCGGATCCAGCCTGACGCCTGGGGATATTCTAAGGTAAGGAATCTGTCACTAACTACTGTCTCTTACAGATATATCGTTACACAAGTTAGTAACTTGTGCTTCAAGATGTTGACGCTCGCTCCAGGTCTTGTCTGCCCTCGACCCTGGAGACTGGATGGTAGCGTTGGACTTGCAGGACGCTTACTTTCACATCCCCGTCCTGCCGGCCCATCAGCTTTACCTGCGGTTCACGGTAGGCCACGAGCACTTTCAGTTTACCGTGCTCCCCTTCGGCCTTACCAGCGCCCCTCGGGTGTTCACGAAAGTGATGGCGGTGGTCGCAGCTCATCTGCGCAGATCAGGGGTTCCAGTCTTCCCCTATCTCGACGACTGGCTGTTGAAGGTGGGCTCGCCCCAGGCTGTCGTCTCCCACCTCCAGACTACGGCCGACCTCCTGCATTCGCTGGGGTTCTCCTTCAATGTGCCGAAGTCGCTCCTGATTCCCTCTCAGAAGCTCCTCTTCATCGGAGCGGTTCTGGACACGACGCGGTTTCGGGTTTATCCTCCCGAGCAGCGAGTCTGGGATATTCGGGCTATGAGTCCGATCTTTCAGCCTCTATCCCGGGTTTCGGTCCGGATGACCCTGAGGCTGCTGGGCCTCATGGCCTCCTGCATCCTGCTGGTCGATCATACCAGGTGGCATATGTGGGCTCTGCAGTGGGACCTGAAGTTCCAGTGGGCGCAGCATCAGTGGAATCTGTCCGATTGCGTTCAGATCTCGGAGGGCACTGCTCGACAGTTGCAGTGGTGGCTTACGAACCAGGATTGGGTCGACGGCAGATCCCTCCCCCTTCCCCCAACCAGAGTTCACAGTGGTGACGGACGCATCCCTTCTGGGATGGGGCAGCCACATGGGGGAGGCGGAGATCAGAGGACTCTGGTCTCCGGTGGAGTCCGGGCTCCATATCAACCTTCTGGAGCTCCGGGCGATTCGTCTTGCACTCAAAGCATTCCTTCCCTCTGTCCGGGGAAGAGTAGTGCAGGTATTCACGGACAACAACACCGCCATGTGGTACTGCAACAAACAGGGCGGGGTGGGGTCGTGGACCCTGTGTCAGGAGGCCCTTCGCCTCTGGACATGGCTGGATCATCAGGGCATATCCCTGGTGGTTCAACACCTGGCAGGTTCCCTGAACGCCAGGGCGGTGCATGATGGATCACGAATGGCGTCTTCACTCGGAGGTGGTGCAAGGTCTCTTTCGACAGTGGGGAGAGCCTTGGTTAGATCTATTCGCCACCGAAGAGAACGCGCAATGTCAGCAATTCTGCGCTTTGGAATTTCCAAGACGGCACTCGCTAGGTGACGCCTTTCGTCGCGAGTGGAGTTGGGGTCTGTTGTACGCCTTTCTGCCCAGAGTGCTGAGGAAGATCAGGCGCGACCGGGCCCAAGTCATCCTTGTGGCTCCGGATTGGGCACAAAGGGTCTGGTATCCGGAGCTGCTCAACATGGCCATCGATCCTCTGACCAGACTGCCCCTTCGGGAGGATCTTTTGTCGCAGCAACAGGGGACGGTCCTCCACCCGAACCTGTCCAGCCTCTACCTCCTTGCGTGGAGATTGAGCGGCGGCAGTTGACGTCTTTCGACCTGCTTCCTGAAGTTTGTGATGTAATCTTGGCAGCCAGGCGTCCCTCCACTAAGGCGGTATACGCCTGCCGGTGGAACTAGTTTGTGGCATGGTGCACACCAAAGGCTGTGGATCCCCTTTCTGCCCCTCTTTCTGAGGTTCTCTTGTTTCTTCTTTCCTTAGCCCAGCAGGGCTCTGCTCTGGGCACTATCAAGGGCTATCTTTCGGCCATCTCTGCCTTTCTTCGGCTTCCAGATCAGCCTTCTCTTTTCAAGTCCCCGGTTGTTAATCGTTTCTTAAAAGGCATAACTCATCTCTTTCCACCTATTCCCTTTGTTATGCCTCAGTGGGACTTGAATCTAGTCTTAACTTTCTTAATGTGTGCTCCCTTTGAGCCGCTTCACAACTGTCCTTTGCGGCTTTTGACGCTGAAGACTGCATTCCTGGTAGCCATCACATCTGCCAGAAGAGTGAGCGAGCTCCAGGCCCTTTCTTCCAAGCCTTCTTTCCTGTCTGTCCATCCGGACAAGGTGGTTCTCAGGACTCGTCCATCCTTCCTTCCCAAGGTTGTCACTGCCTTTCACATCGGGCAGACCATCACTTTGCCCACCTTCTTTCCGCCTCCGCATCCTTCGAAAGAGGAGGAGAGCCTCCACCGTCTGGACCCAAAACGTGCACTTTCTTTCTATCTGGATCGCACAAAACAGTTCCGGGTGGATGACCAACTCTTGGTTGGCTACGTGGGCGCCAAGAAAGGTCGGGCCGTACACAAGCGCACCATTTCTCGATGGGTCGTTTTGTGTATTAACGCATGTTATTCTCTGGCTAAGAAAGAGCCTCCAGTGGGGCTATGCACCCATTCCACCAGGGCGACGGCAGCCACTACTGCCTTAGGACGAGGAGTTCCTCTACATGACATCTGTCAGGCAGCTACGTGGGCATCACTGCACACGTTTACGAAACACTACTGTCTGGACAGCCAGGTCCGTAGAGACGGCTTCTTTGGCCGTTCTGTTCTCCAGGACCTGCTCGTGTGATATTGGTTCGCAGACCCACCACCGGGGTTGGTATTGCTGGGGTATCTATTCTAAGGTAAGGAATCTATAACTAACATGTTTCTTTCAGACGAACAAGTTACTTACCTTCAGTAACGATATATCTGTAAGAAACATTAGTTAGTTATAGATTCCTTACCGCCCCACCCATCCTCCCCGTTCTGCGAACTGATTTCTAGGGTTAAGGACATCCCTTTCAGGGCCCTAGTATTTTTCAGACACCTATGTCAGCTTCTTGCATGGCTCTGCGTTCCTGGCGCGGAAAGTCGTGTACAGAACTGACGTCAGCGCGCAGGGCGGCACCTAAGTACTGCCCGCGACGTCATCCCGGCGATCACGACGCAGACGACGGACGCGGAGCCGCACGACGCCGCCTACCGACGCGCAAGGGTACTGCTACGCAAAAACTTTCCGGATCCAGCCTGACGCCTGGGGATATTCTAAGGTAAGGAATCTGTCACGAACTACTGTCTCTTACAGATATATCGTTACACAAGTTAGTAACTTGTGCATCTATTCTAAAGGTGAAGAATCTACAGTTTGAACTGTCCATCAGAATAAAAAGTTACTTACCTTCTGTAACATTCTTTGTGGTTGAAAATCTAACTCCTGATTCCTCACTGCCTCCCAGTTTTGTGAAATGGACACGTTCATCTAAAAATGGCCCAGTTTAGAGATCTGCACCTTAGTTTTTTGGCTCTCAAATAGACGTATGCTGCTTGGATGGTAGAGTGAAGTCAATGTGGAGCTGCACAATGCCACCTACTAGCGTGCTTGGGCTATGTTTAAAAAATCTTTCAGATCCAGTCTGGCGCCTAGGGATATTCTAAAAGGTGAGAAATCTGTGATTACAGTATTCACCAGAAATAGCATTAGCAAATGTAAGTAACTGTTCTTACCACATTACTTTTTTGTCCATTGTATTGATAACTGAACTCTTGTATTTCTTTTCAAACCGAACATTATGGTGCGCTTCCACTGAACTATTCCTTATAAAAAAAGATGCACTGGAAAACACACAAGCTCAATGTTTACAGGAGATCATACGTCTCTACATTTCCCAACAGTATCTCATCAACAATGTATTTGGAAATATACATGTTCACTTAGTGCCTGCTAATCCACGTGTGCCTACAGAATACATTTTTGGACACCTTAGGAAACAGTTTGGTTTTTACAAAATGTAGCTTGGCTTTTGCTTTAGAAAAAGTCTTCCAGGGTCTATAGTTTGTTACCTTAAAGAGTGCAAAGAGCTGGGAGCCACCTCTCATTCTAGGAATTGACCACAGCACAGACTTGTGGTTCTGCTGGAACTCAGCTGACTGGTCTGGACTGCTCAATTCCTGTGATACGCTAAGGAGGGAGAGAAAGGTACATGAGATTCTAAGGAGAAAGGTAGATGAGATTCCAAGATTAACTCTGCTGCCCCCCCACCCCCTTGGAGTCGCAGGAGGCCAGTTGTGCTGCTCAACTGGCTCTACCTGTCTACTAAACCCAAGCCAGATTCCTTCATCAGCTGGTAATTGACAAAAGTAGCCTTTCTTTTTCATCTAATGTGTCACGTACCTTATGACCCCCTTTGGCACTGGAAGATGACACTGCACGTTGACTGCTTGACTGAAAAAGAAATTGGAGGTGTATCACAAAGCCAATGTGATATTAGTTTGCAGGACATGTATAAGATAGGGTGAAGAAGAAAGTGTGTGAGGACCTTTCTTGGGGACAGTCATTGGTTACTTGGAGGTTATTGATGGGAACTGTGGTTCACTAGTGCCACAAGTCCATCAAGACTACTCCCATTACTAGTGGATAAAAAAAGTTCTCCATCATGGGGTCTTTGTTAATATTCATAACCATTATAATAGGCCCACACACAGGTAGGATTCTGGAATAGTTTTCAACATAGCAATAATTATCTCCAACTTAAAGAGTGTATTTTATATACACAAAATAAAAAAGTCAGTTTTAAAATACATGGACTCAAAATAGGATTGAAAAAGCAAACAAACTGTCCATATAGGCATAGAAATGTTGGTAAAGGAAAAACTGCACTGTCACTTTAAAGCAGTCAAAAGCTACCACTACCCCAGCTTGCATCACAGTGACAGTTAATCCCTCGGCCCTTTTTTCACTCTGATAAAGATCTTAAAACCCTTCCTCTGCTTATTTTAATTTTAGGTAGATATACAAAAATTATATGGTGGAGCACATTATCACTTAACTTCCCATTTGTAAACATATAAATCAGAAGGCAATTTCCCTGGAGGTAAGTTTATATTCATGTTCTCTCCCCATGGCATCTTTCCTCACTTTTTCTCTTGCCTCTATAAGCTGTTTGCTGAGAAGATCATATCTGAAAGAGACACGTTAGTGACAGATTCCTTACCTTAGAATATCCCCAGGCGTCGGGCTAGATCCGGAAAGTTTTTGCGTAGCAGTACCCTTGCGCGTCGGTAGGCGGCGTCGTGCGGCTCTGCGTCCGTCGTCGGCGTCGTGATCGCCGGGATGACGTCGCGGGCAGTACTTAGACGCCGCCCCTGCGCGCTGACGTCAGTTCTTCTTTTTCCGCGCCAGTAAGCGCAGATCCGGGAAGAGCAGTGCCCTAGTCAATTTTTGACTAACTTTTTTGTGAATTTTTTCACTGTTTCTTCATCGAGTCTTCACGACTCCTAGGTGTCGTAGGGATGCCCGGCTTCAAGCCATGCGGAGCCTGTGGTCGCATGATGTCGATCACAGACCCGCATCTGGAGTGTCTCTTCTGTCTCGGCCGAGACCACGACACGAAGTCGTGCCCTGACTGCCGGAAACTTCACCCGAAGGCTTTGCGAGAGCGGTCTCGAAAGCTACTCGAGGTCCGGCAGTCGGCTCCGCGCCGCACCAAGCCCCGGTCCCGGGAGAGGTCGAGGGGCCGGTCGCGGAGTCCCCGCCGGTCGTCGGAGTCCAAGTCTTCGCGCTCCTCGGGTAAGTCGAAGCACAAAAAGTCTAAGAAGCGTCATCGCTCTAAGACTTCGCCTCGCCGGTCTCGCGACTCGGCTGAGGCCCCAGTCGGCACCGCCCCCGCCCCCGGACATGCCTATGGAGCCGCCCCCGCATTACCCGTCCTTTCCGGGTTCGGGGGCGACTCCGGCCGAAATACAGGAATTCCTGTCGGCCATGGCCCACCTCTTCGGGCCTCCAGGTCCCTCCGGTGCGCCTTCGGGCCCCGCGGGCCCTGATGGGGTTGCTCCGGCGTCGCCGTCGACTCCGGTCCCGGCGCCGCCTGTCCCACCAGCCTTCATCCCGGCCTCGGCCTCGATCCCGGCTCCGGTGGTACCGCAACCCCCATCGACGCCGGTTGACCTAACCACGCCTCCGCCGACGCCGATGTCCCCGGTGCCGTTCCTGACGCCGTCCGGCGCCGATGAGACCTTGGGTCCCAAATGTCCCTCCTCCTCCATATTTTGAACAAGAGGAGGACCAGGAGAGCTGGGAGGGGTCTGAGGACCCTCTCACACAACAGTGTGAGTATGATCCGGACTGGGCTGAGGAACTTGGGGATGCCAGTGGTCTAGACACCTCCCCTGACACTGGCATGCTGTCTCCTCCCGTGGCTACGGAGGAGGGAGCTAATTTTGCAACGGTGTTGCGTAGAGCAGCTGGAGCCTTACATCTCCAATTGCCTACTGTGGCTGTCAGGACTAATCCCCTGACGGAAGTGCTTCAGCCGGCGGCTTCCTCCTCGGAGACCGTGCTGCCGTTTAATGATGCACTCACTGACGTTCTTTTGGGTGCCTGGTCCAAGCCCACCACAGGGGCTCCTGTGGATAGGAACGTGGCCCGACGCCATCGCCCTGCTCCGGGCGACCCCTTGTTTCTCTCCCAACCTCCCACCCCCGAGAGCTTGGTTGTCCAAGCCTCTGCCTCCCAAACCGCCTTCCCTACCGCCCCTCCGGATAGGGAATCCAAACGCCTGGACCAATTTGGGAAGAAGGCTTTTTCTTCCTCCAGTGCTGGCTTGCGGTCCGTCAACACCGCTTGCCTTTTGGGCCGATATACCCACTCCCTGTGGGATTCGGTGGCGGCTGTTTTGCCGCAGTGTTCTGAGGAGGTCCAGACACTGCTTACCCGCGCCATTGCGGAAGGGCGAGATGCGGCTAAATACACCATACGTTGTGGCCTTGATAACGCCGACTCGTGGCCACGGAAGGGGCGCCCAGTCACGTCAGCTGCCCAGCCACCGGCCCGCGCAGCAAGCGTCTTCGCGTGGCCGAGGACGTGGATACCGCCGTGGCGGTTCGGGCAACCAGCGTGCGGGTCAGGCCACTACCTCCAACCCGTCCGCGGCCTCCAAGCCCTCCTAGTCCTTCCTTTCAGGTGCACAGCACGCCAGTAGAGGGCAGGGTCCGCCATCGCCTTCACCACTGGCGTCCCATCACCTCGGACAGGTGGGTCTTGGACATTGTCCGACGGGGCTACTCCCTCCCCTTCGAGACCACCCCCCCCAGCCATGCCACCTCTATTCCACCGCATGTCAGGGGATCACTTGGTGCTTCTGCAGAAGGAAGTCACGGCCCTCTTGGCCAAGAGGGCCATCGAGCATGTTCCGACCCCAGAAGTAGGACGTGGTTGCTACTCCCACTACTTTCTGGTGCCCAAAAAGGACAAGGAGGACATGCGTCCTATCTTGGACCTCCGGAACGTCAATCGCTTCCTCCGGAAGGAGAAGTTCAAGATGCTCACCCTAGCTCAGGTCTTGACTGCCCTCGGCCCAGGAGACTGGTTGGTAGCGTTGGACTTGCAGGACGCTTATTTTCACATCCCCGTCCTGCCGGCCCACCGGCGTTACCTGCGGTTCACGGTAGGCCTCGAGCATTTTCAGTTCACCGTGCTCCCCTTTGGCCTTACAAGTGCCCCTCGGGTGTTCACAAAAGTGATGGCGGTGGTCGCAGCTCATCTGCGCCGGGCAGGGGTTCCAGTCTTCCCCTACCTCGACGACTGGCTGCTGAAGGCGGGCTCGTCCCAGGCAGTCGTCTCCCACCTCCAGACTACGGCCGAACTCCTGCACTCGCTGGGGTTCTCCATCAATGTGCCGAAGTCGCATCTGATTCCTTCTCCACAGCTCCTTTTCATCGGAGCAGTTCTGGACACGACGCAGTTTCGGGCCTATCCTCCCGAACAGCGAGTCCGGGATATTCAGGCTATGATTCCCATCTTTCAGCCTTTATCCTGGGTTTCGGTACGGATGACCCTGAGGCTGCTGGGCCTCATGGCCTCCTGCATCCTGCTGGTCAATCATGCCAGATGGCATATGCGGGCTCTGCAGTGGGACCTGAAGTTCCAGTGGGCGCAGCACCAGGGCAACCTGTCCGATCACGTCCAGATCTCGGAGGGGACTGCAAAACAGTTGCAGTGGTGGCTCTCGAACCGGCAATGGGTCATGGGCAGATCCCTCTCCCTTCCCCAGCCAGAGCACACAGTTGTGACGGACGCGTCCCTTCTGGGATGGGGCGGTCACATGGGAGAGGCGGAGATCAGAGGCCTCTGGTCTCCGGCGGAGTCCCGGCTCCATATCAACCTTCTGGAGCTCCGGGCGATCCGACTTGCACTGAAGGCATTCCTTCCCTCTGTCAAAGGGAAGGTAGTGCAGGTGTTCACAGACAACACCACCGCCATGTGGTATTGCAACAAACAAGGCAGGGTGGGGGTCGTGGACCCTCTGTCAGGAGGCTCTGCGCCTCTGGACATGGCTGGAACATCAGGGCATGTTCCTGATGGTTCAACACCTGGCAGGTTCCCTGAACGCCAGGGCGGACGAACTCAGCCGCAGGTGCATGATGGATCACGAATGGCGTCTTCACTCGGAAGTGGCGCAAGGACTCTTTCTACAGTGGGGAGAGCCTTGGTTAGATCTATTCGCCACCGAAGAGAACGCGCAATGTCATCAGTTCTGCGCGTTGGAATATCCAAGGCGGCACTCGCTCGGCGACGCTTTTCGTCGCGAGTGGAGTTGCGGTCTGTTGTACGCCTTTCCGCCTATACCACTTCTACCCAGAGTGTTGAAGAAGATTCGGCACGACCGGGCCCAAGTCATTCTTGTGGCTTCGGACTGGGCTCGAAGAGTTTGGTATCCCGAGCTACTCAGTATGAGCGTAGATCCCCCGATCCGTCTGCCTCTTCGGGAGGATCTTCTGTCGCAGCAGCAGGGGACGGTCCTCCACCCGAACCTGTCCAGCCTCCACCTGCTTGCGTGGAGATTGAGCGGCGGCAGTTGATTCCTTTCGACTTGCCTCCCGAAGTTTGTGATGTGATTCTGGCAGCCAGGCGTCCCTCCACTAAGGTGGTATACGCCTGCAGGTGGAACAAGTTTGAAGCATGGTGCACAGCAAAGGGTGTGAATCCCCTTTCTGCCCCTCTTTCTGAGGTTCTTCTGTTCCTTCTTTCCCTGGCCCAACAGGGTTCTGCCCTGGGTACCATCAAGGGCTATCTTTGTGCCATCTCGGCCTTCCTCAGGCTTCCTGATCAGCCCTCCCTTTTCAAGTCCCCTGTTACAGGTTTCTAAAAGGCATTACACACCTCTTCCCTCCTGTTCCGTTTGTAATGCCTCAGTGGGACTTGAACTTGGTTCTTACCTTTCTTATGTGCGCTCCCTTTGAGCCTCTACATAACTGTCCTCTTCGTCTTCTGACTCTGAAGACAGCCTTTCTGGTGGCCATCACCTCCGCTCGGCGGGTGAGTGAGCTCCAGGCTCTTTCATGCAAACCTCCCTTTCTGTCTGTCCATCCAGACAAGGTTGTTCTTAGGACGCGCCCGTCCTTCTTGCCAAAGGTGGTTACTGCCTTCCACATTGGGCAGACCATCACTTTGCCCACCTTCTTTCCGCCTCCGCATCCTTCCAGAGAGGAAGAGAGGCTCCACCGTCTGGACCCAAAACGTGCGCTTTCTTTTTATATCAACCGCACACAACACTTCCGGGTGCATGACCAGCTCTTTGTTGGCTACGTGGGCGCCAAAAGAGGTCGGGCGGTGCACAAGAGAACCATCTCCCGCTGGGTAACCTTGTGTATCAAAGCCTGCTATTCTTTGGCTAAGAAGGAGCCTCCTGTTGGGCTGCGTGCCCATTCCACCAGGGCAACGGCTGCTACCACGGCCTTAGGCCGCGGTGTTCCGCTGCAGGATATCTGTCAGGCAGCTACGTGGGCCTCGCTGCACACGTTTACAAAGCATTACTGCCTTGACAGTCAGGTCCGGAGGGACGGCTTCTTTGGCTGTTCTGTCCTCCGGGACTTCCTTGTCTGATCTTTGTTCGCAGACCCACCACCGGGGTTGGTATTGCTGGGGTATCTATTCTAAGGTAAGGAATCTGTCACTAACGTGTCTCTTTCAGATGCACAAGTTACTAACTTGTGTAACGATATATCTGTAAGAGACAGTAGTTAGTGACAGATTCCTTACCGCCCTGCCCATCCTCCCCGTTCTGCGAACTGATTTCTAGGGTTAAGGACATCCCTTTCAGGGCCCTAGTATTTTTCAGACACCTATGTCGGCTTCTTGCAGGGCTCTGCGTTCCTGGCGCGGAAAGTCGTGTACAGAACTGACGTCAGCGCGCAGGGGCGGCGTCTAAGTACTGCCCGTGACGTCATCCCGGCGATCACGATGCCGACGACTGACGCGGAGCCGCACGACGCCGCCTACCGACGCGCAAGGGTACTGCTACACAAAAACTTTCCGGATCCAGCCTGACGCCTGGGGATATTCTAAGGTAAGGAATCTGTCACTAACTACTGTCTCTTACAGATATATCGTTACACAAGTTAGTAACTTGTGCTTTAGGACTAGAGCTGGCTAAAAGAACAAGTTACCTTCGGTAACCACAAATTCCTCATCTTTCATATATCCTCAGGCAACAGACTGAATCCGGATGATTTTTCAGCATAGCCCCTGCGCACTGGTAGGTGGTGGTGTACTGCTGCACGTCGAACCAGCTTATAAGCCCCAGCATGCTGACATCAGTTTTTTTGACACTGTCTGTGCCCTCAGACACAGAGCTCAAAACCAACTATTTATGCCAGTGTGCAGATCTCCAATTTGGCCTCTTTTTAGATGGAAAAGAGTCTATCCACAGAAAGGGCAGGGTGGACGACAGTGAGGAATCTGCAGAGTACCCACTAGCAAGAGCTTTACCAAAGGTAAGTTATTTGTTCTTCTAAAAGCATATTTCTCACTTTTAGAACAGATACCAAAGAGGTACCTCCCCCAGTGGTGGATCAGTGGAATACCTTCGACAAAAAAGTCCTGCAGGACCGAACAGCCAAAATGCCCTCCCATTCGGATTTGGCTGTCGAGGAAATAATGCTTTCCGAACATATGCACTGATGCCCATGTTGCAGCCTGACTGATATCCAGGACAGACACTCCGTGTGCCAGCGCAGTGACCGTGGCTGCCCTGGTGGAATGGGACCTCAGTCTTCATGTAGGCAGCATCTTGGATAGCACATAATAGATCTTAATGCAGAGGATCTATCTGCCTGAATAAAGTCCTGTTCTGCGCTGCCTCGTCTTTCTTTGGCCCAGAAAACCCCACAAAGAGCTGATCATCTACCCGATGGTCTTTGATAGAATCGATGTAAAAGCTCAGCTCTCTTTTACGGTCCAAATGACATGAAAAGGAGTCACAACCTCTGGTAGAAAGACCGCCCAGGTCCTTGGCACCAGTTTGTCCTGAAAGAAGATGGATTAGGGCAACTGGACTGACAGAGCTTAAAGCTCACTCATGCAATGAGCTGTAGTTGAGATGAGAAAGAGGATCTTCAGGGTCAGAAGACATAGAGGACAGCTGTGCAACGGCTCAAAAGGGGTACACATAAGGAAAGTAAGGATGAAATTAAAGTCCCACTGTAGCATCACAAAGGGTTTAGTAAGAAACATGTGGATTAAGCCTTAGAGAAATCACATCACAACAGGTGATTTGAACCAGGATGGATGGTCCAGTAAACATAAAAAGGCCGAAAGTGCACACAGATAACATTTAACCATGCCCACTGCAAGTCCCTTCTGGGCCAATGACAAAACAAACAAGACATCTGACAGTTTGGTCCATATTACAGGTACTACAACAGGCCAAAAACTTGTCCCATTGTAAACCATTTTTGTAGATGGATGCCTGACTGCGAGCATGACGCACATTACTTTGGAAAGGAGATAGAAAGAAGCCAACTGCCTCTGCTCGATCTTGACATATGAAGGTGTAGATGGCGCAGGCCCGGATGCAAGGCCCTGCTGCTGCAACAGAAATATACTCTTGAAATGGCAGCCAGATTGGAGGGAGATGCTCATGCCGAGATGTTCTGGGTGCCACACACTTCTGGCCCAAACTCGAGCCATGAAGAAGACTTGGGCTTATGCGTTCTTGATCTTTAGAACTCAGGCAGGAGGGTAGCTGCAGGAAGGCATACAGGAGTCCTGTGCTTCACTCTAAGTGAAATTTGTCTACAAGATTGAGCTTTCTTGGTAATTCCTGCACGTAATAGTGTTGACATTGCGTGTTTCTGGCGGTGGCAAAGAGATACAACCAGGATTCTCCCCATGCTATAAGATGCCCTGCATCACTTCTGGGTGTTATTGCAATTCGTGATCCGCTAGGCGTCACCAGCGGAGTTCATCCACTTTGGCGTCTAAAGATCCTACCAGGTGGCATACAATCAGAGAAATGCCATGAAAATGCAGCCAGTTCCAGAGGCACAGGGCCCGAGACCCCACCTTGCCCTGCCTGTTGCAGTACCACATAGTGGTGTTGTCTGTGAGAACCCGTGCAAGCCTCCCCTTGATAAATGGCAGGAAGGCTTTTAACGTCATCTGAAAGGCCCACAACTCCTACAAGTTGATGTGGAGAAGGGTCTTCGCCAGAGTCCTCTAATCTCCACCTTTCCCAGAAGCCTCGCTAGCCCAGCAGTGATGCAGCTATCACCACTGTCAGCTCTGGGAGTGGTTTGGAGAGAAGTCTGCCCCTGGTCCAGTTGCGGGCAAGCAGCCACCACTGCAGATCTTTAACAGTCTCCTTTGAAACCTCTATGGAATGTGACTGGATCCCTCGGTACTCTGCCCACTGAGACTTCAGATCCTAATGTAAAGGCTGCCTAATCCACCTGGCATGGTCGATGAGGATGCAGGAGGTCAACAGTCTAAGAAGCCTCAGAGCCACCCTCACTGAGACCCAGGACTGAGGATGAAACATCGGGATAATAGCTCGATTGTCCTTGAATCTCTCATCCAGATGGAAGGCCCAGTAACACACTGTATCCAGGAAGGCTTGGCATGAAAGAGTGCCTTTGTGAAGAGTTAGGTGTGACTCCTACACATTGCTGGCGAACTCCAATGATGTCAGGAGGTTCACAGTCACCTGTGGTAGTCCACGACTGTCTGTGACAAGCCCGTCATCTACAGCCAGGTAGGGGAAAGACTGGTACAGCTGACCTCCGAAGGTATGCTGCGACCACAGCCATCACTTTTGTGAACACCAAGGGGTACTGGTGAGGGTGAAAGGGAGCAAAGCAAACTGAAAATGCTTGTGACCCACTATGAACTGCAAATAGTGCCTATGGGCCTGCAAGACAGGAACATGGAAATAGACATCCTGCAGGTCCAGCGCTACCACCTGGTCTGCTTGATCCAGGGCAGATAGAACTTGAGCCAGCATGAGCATCTTGGATTTTTTCTTTCGCAGGAAGAAATTGAGAGGTCAAAGAACTAAAATACGACGAAGGCTCCTGATGTTTTTTAGCACAAGGAAATAACAGGAGTACCATCCAGTTCCGATTCATGAGGCTGGGACTCTCTCAATGACTCCTTTGTCCAAAAGAGCCTGAACTTAGTGCAGAAATTGCTCTGCTGTAGACGGAAGAGGCAGTGGACTGGGAAGGAATGGCAGAATGTAGCCTTGCTGAACTAGTTGCAGGACTCGCCTATTGGATGTAATGGTCTACCACCCGTGGAGAAAATGACTGATTCTGTCTTCCACAGGGTGGTTGTGTGCCGTTAAGGGAAATCTAAAGCTGCTGGAAGGCTGCTGTCAGAGGGGTGGTGACTGGGAGGTTTGCTGTCTCTGTGGGCCTAGACACTGTCTGCTGGTCCTCCTACCCTGGCCCTGAAAGGACTGGGGTGCCTGTCCCTGGCGATAACTCAAACGGCACAAAACGTTTGGGGATACCGCCTTGTGGGTGTAAAGAGACCATGGAAGCGCACTGTGGCTCTAATTTCTTAAAAGCGCTCTAGGGCAGTCAGCCTGGACGTCACTGGAGAAGCCCATGGTTCTCATTCATGCGTGGCACCAGAGCACAACACTCCGTAGAGTCCAGGCCTGACCTTATGACCTATTTGGCCACATTCTGGCCATCCTGAATGGTCTGCGCCAGGTTAGCGTGGGATTCCTCTGGGACAGCTGGCTAAGATCTCTGCGACCAAGTTCCATAATGCATTGGAGTACCTACCCAGCAAACAGGTGGTGTAGAGTGGCCGAAGGCCAAGGCTAGCTGAAGAGAACACTTGTTTCCAGAATGCCACAATTTTCTTTGACTCATTATATAAGGGAGGGGGGGGGGTCATAGGGAATGAGTTTGGATTGATCTTGCTAGTGGGAGTCTGATATACCAGGCTCTCCATAGTAGAGTGTTGTATCAAAAAGGCAGTGTCACTGAGGGAAGCTGTGTATCTAATACTAGGCTTCATATTCTTTTGTGGGGCTTGTCCGGAGGTTGGTTAGAGAAGCAGTGAAGGTGTTTGGACCATTCACACTGTTTTATTCCTAGCCTGACTTTGATACTCCTTTCAATGCCCCTCAATGGCTTTGACATGGTTTTTGGATTTGCAAGCCACCATTATATTGGACTCCACTTGTACGGTCTGCAACCTCAGAGAACAGCCTTTATGGCAAGGATTACAATCCTTAATCAGCCATAAGAATTCATAGTGATGAGAATTCAGGAAAGCTTTAGCTTATATTCAGTCTTCAACAGACATAATTTTGACTCTTCTGTGCCATGCTCCAAATACACAAGGTTTTTTTTTTTTTTAATACCAACAGGTTTCCTCTTGTACATATCACGTCTTAAGGTTTTCAGTTAGGCGATACATTGAATGATGAGTGATTTATGAAAGAAAGGGTAGAAGGAGATTTGCCACAATTATTGCAATAAAGACGCTAAAATCCTATAGCTCAATCAGAACGATGCCTCAAAGTCTGTTTATTTGATTCCCTGTTTTCTGACATTTCTTTGACTTCTTTGTTATACCTGGAGACTATAGGGGTTGAAGTACAGTTTTTGAAAGAAACCTGTGTCTTTAGGTACCTATGAGATGCCCAGTGGGTAAAGAGAGGATAAGAGCGCATCATTAAGATAGCTAAAGAGGCATCCTGTCAAGACATGGATTTTGTGTGTCTCTCTCTATTTCTGTCTGTGCGTTTGTCTTTTTTCCATACTATTGGGGATCACAATGCGAGTGAAATGGTAGATACAGGACTGTACGGATGTCCAATTTCAACTTCTGATCTCAATTGGAGGTTTGGAACGTTGTGCCATTTCCAGGGGCTCAGTTGCTAACTAAACAAAAACTCCTGTTAAAATGATTGGTGCAGTAGGTTGATCATAGTTTAAAAACCCGTGGTTTAAGCGCCTCGGCTGTATTGTTTTTATAATGAAGAATAAGCCAATCTTGGTCTGGGCCTCTAGTCTGAGTTGGCCTTTTAAAATTTTTTATTTAAATTAAAAGGAAGAGGGGTTCCGCTGTTTTTTTTTTTTTTTTCCTCCCTGCTCTGGATTAAGAAAGGGTTAAGGAAGGTCCTTGTTTTCCTTCTGTTTGTTTTCTTTCCCCCACATTATGGTTAAAGACTTCACAAGTAGGACAATGAATGTATAGTTCTTAAATGTAAAAAAAAGCTGTCAATTTATAAATAATTCAGCATGCTATACCTGTATATACTTTCCTACGCAAGTGACCCCCAATGACCGATTCCTCCAGAAACGACCATGAATGATAATGGGGATAAAGCCAAACCGGCTAATGTGCAGGTCATCCCTGGTGTTAGTAGTGCATAGTGCACTGGAGTTGCTCTTTTATATATTCATGTGATATTTGAATATTCCTCCACATCACGTGGAGAATTCCCTGGTTAAGGAAAAAAAACTTGAACATTTCTTTTTGTATTTATTAAAGATGATTATAAAGCGTAGACCGGGCCAAACTGCCAAATGTGCAGGACACACCCTGGTGCGACTAGTGCATTGCAAGCTCTCTTTTATTCATCTTTTATATATTCACATAGTATCTGAATATTCCTCCATCATACTGAGAATCCCCTGGATAAAAAAAACAAAAACTTAAAACATTTGTTTCTGATAGAGAAATCTAGCCGCAGATTCCTTACCAGTGAACTTCCCAGGTGTCAGACTGGATCCGGAATGTTTTTTCTTGAGCAGTTCCCCTGCCCGCCTGATCTGGGAGTTTTGCCACCACGGTCTCATAATTATCTCAGAACACAAAACACACTGTATTTGAATGCCTAGATATCTTATGAAGTCCTCCTTCCATTGCAGAGGGAAATCCAACTCAATTAGAGTTGTATTCAATGTAAGGGGAATCATTTTGGATTTGTCACAATTTATTCGGAGCGCTGATCAAAGATAGGTTCCTCTCGGGATGCCTTGCATAAAAAAGAATGTTATCCGCAATAGGCAGCAGACATGTCTCCCCTCCTCCCCCCCCACAAGCCCCTTTTTTGAGTGTCACTCTCGATTGATTGATGGATATATATAAGTGGCTTCTTCGCAAAGAACAGTAGCGATAGAAGGCGGCCCTGTCTGGCGCCCCAGGCAATGACAATGCACCCAAAGGTGCATTCATTCACTCTCCCCTGCTCACAGGGTGCCATAGGACTACATTGATCAATCTGATAAAGTCCCACTTGAGCAGAGTAATTGAGAGCTGCACAGTATAGGAGGGAGAATGCCCTTCAACCTTGCTTGCTCAAACATCGTTATAATGTGAGGAGTGAGTAAGTTGCCATATTGTTTATAAAATTCGGAGAGGCCACTGCCTCCGCGTACCCCAACGAATAGGTGTTCTCCCCTATCATATACAGAGAAGGTAGTGTCATCTATGTTCAAGCCATATATGTTTAGATAAGTGACGTGTTTGGGGCCTAGTCTGCTCTGAACAATAATGTATCTTCCCTCGTCATCTGAGAAAGTGGTAGTGTGGTGGAAGGGGACAGTCCCATGTACCAGTACCACTACCCCTCTCAACTGAGTGTTATATGGGAAGTACCTATGTGCACCCCATAGCTTAGCAAATGTATTCTCTGCCTCTGAATCTAAGTGTGTCTCTTGTAGTAGCTCGACCAGCATTTTTTGCCTGCTAAAGTATGCAAGAACCTGCCTGGATTACCTAGCATCATAAAGGTGACAACTCAGATTTCCAATGCCCTAGCCCTTGTCATTATGTTTTCTGACTACTTTGATTACTATCACTCAGTTGTCACACATTGCCACTGTACCATCCACCTATAAGCATTCTGGGGAGTTCAAGCAGATTGAGCAAATATCCTATCATAACTAAGCCCAGCATCTTCCCCTCACCGCCTTCTAAACTAGACTGTTTACAACCCAAACTTTCAATCAACACCATGCTCCGCAGAGGATCCCACCCCATGCAAACTGCGTGTGTCAGATACCATACCCCCATAGACTAAACCATTATGGCCCCAAGGTATAACAACTGTAGATATGTGAAGTAATATGACTTGGTATAAACAAGCGCCCTTAACCAACCATAATTCAACCACATTGTAGATCTCTGAGGTTTCCTCACACACGCTCCAGCAGACCAGTCACTAAAACAGACAGAGCAGTATACATTTCACAATCTTAGCTCAGTCAATGTCTCTAGTGGGCAAGCCATCTCTCTGCTCTTCATTATCCGACTTCAGCATTTTATGTTTGTTTTTATCTCACCCACATTTTGCTCTCACAAATGTCATCCCCATCCTGAGATCTGTAAAACCCCAAGCCTCTTGATTTCAAGCTGCTTGCAGAGTTTCTAGGAAACAGTATCTTGGATATACAGAGTTTCACAGTTTAGGTGATCTCAAAGGTTGAAAGAAGCTTTAAGAAGCCAATTTTAAGAACCAGAGGCTGAAAAGCTTTGATTCTCCTATTTTTTATTTGAGGTGCTATCTGACACATTGTTTTAGTTCATGTACTCGTGCCAGTACACCTTCTCCTTTCGTTCTTGGTATTTTTTCCCTTTTGAGTCACAATTACCTTCTGTGGACTTGGACTTCAGCAGAGGCAGATGTCATGAAGGGTTTAAGAAATTTGACCTCATCAAGGATGCCTGGCAGATGAGGTTTGTTTCGCTGTAAAAATTAGATCTTGTCGGAACTTTGTACGCTGGAAGGATCCATTTTGGCAGATGCTATCCTTGTGAAGTGAGTGTGCAGGGGATGCGGAGATAGCCCATCACATTTGTGTTGGTGTCCCGGGCGTGCACCCTGCCACAATTCTTTGATGTTTTAAGCCACATGCTGACCTGCAGGAACTGGCTGGGTTCAGGGAGGGTAAAGGTGGAGTCCTTACTGCTCAATGTTATGTGATTTCAAATCGGACACACAACCGTGAGGGAAATAGGATACAGCAGTTCTGTCTACTGCTAAAGCCAATGTAATATGCTACAATCCTAGATGCAACATACATACGCGGGACCCCAATGTAGTAATAACCAACCCCATTTGTCAAAACGACACACACTTATCCTCAGTTGGGAGTTGGAATCATGGGACACCACCATAAGAGACTACATAGATTTACACAGGGAGGCTAGTAGGCAATTTCCGGATTGTTTTAGCAAGTGCAGTAGTACCGTACTAATGATAGATTGTACACTACTCAAAGGCCAAATAACAATTAGTAATGTAATGGCTTGATCAAGGCACTGTAGTAACCAATGGTAAAAGGGGTACTACTTTGAATGAACCACTTTTGCCTAGCAGAGTCTAGCACTATGTTGGTGAGCAATATCAAAAACACGAAGAGCAACTGTCCTGGGACTTGTGAACCAAGGCTCCTGCACAGGCAAACATACTCAGTTAGTCAGAATAAAAAATGTGGAAGCAGGATGGTACATGCCATTACACCAGGGGCTTTCACCCTTACAACGCCCAGGGTGATCTCACTTATGACTTGAATCCCACTGGTAGGTCTAATCCTGCCAGAAAGAGGGCAAGTGCAGTTTTAGAAAGAAACTGTGACGTCAGACTTGGTAGGTCATGGAGGGAACAGCGATTAGTCCTTTGGGTTGATTGTGCAGTTCGTAATCGATGGTAGCTGTCCTGTACCATGTGTAGTTACCACCCCAGCTCAGGATTTTCAGTGGACACTTCCTCGCATTGCAACCAAAAGCCAGCTGCACTGACTCCACGTTTCTACATTAATTAAATGCACACCGACCTAGTTGTGTTACATTCATGCTAAGGCTGTTGTGTATTAATATTTACCTTTTAGGAGACAAGTCGCATCTCAGTTTCAAGTAAACCCTCAGACGGCTACATCAACAGAAAGAAAAAAAACAACATCAAATCAAGTTCTATCACTTACAAGCATGCAAAACTCACAGTTGAAAAAGGGGTTAAATCCCCTGTGAAGTTAATTTTTATATATCATTCTTTTTCACTTGTGTTTTTATTCACATTTTTATTAATGGTCAGAAGATATTCAATAAGGTCACACAACAATGAAAGAAAGTTTCTTCTTCCCCAGTATCGGTCCTTTTATTAACTTCATAATTAACTATCCCACCTCATCAGTAAAACCAGAGCAATAGACCAGAAACAGCGACGACGACTAGCTGGCCTGTCAAAATGAACTGTAAATAATTCACACTGGACCGAAAAGGCAGGTATCTGCCTAACACTATCAAAACTTTTCTCTACAGAGGTTGGTGCTTAGCTGGCCCTTTTTCCTGCAGAAAAATTAAAATACTGCCTTGAAGAATGCATTTTCATTTAAAAACATTTTTGGGAATGACGACGTGCTCGGTCATGGAATCTCTGATGTTAAGAAACAGTGCAATATCACCACATTTGAGATCTCCTGAAAACCAATTCTAATAATATTTTTACATCTAAAACATACATATTACAGGCAACACTTTGTATATATTCTCTTTTTTGGGCTTTAAAAAGTAAGTCCAGTAAAGCAAATTGACAATCCGGTGTTTGGCTGAAAACGCCACTGTACTAGAACATTAAAAAAATAAAAGGATTATGTAGCCTGTAATAGGCCTGAGCACACACTATGCTACTTAGACACTGCATCGTTAAGGAACTCCAGAGGCTGTCTGTTTTCCCATAATGAAGTGTAGGGTCAACCAGGCATTAGTTTTTCTCACCTTTCCCCGTGCGAGCACCATACTGGCTCTTTTAGAAACAGCCACTCACATGGCAGTAAGAACTCTGGGAAGGATGAACACCATGTTTATCTCATCTGTCTCCCGGATTCTCACTACATCATGGGATGTAAAATCTGTCTGAAGATATCCTATTAGATCAGGGTGAATGAGGTGGATGTTGGCCATTTCTCTAGTGGTGGTCCCGCAGCTCAATGGGACAAGAGGTATTACAACCTCTTTTTCAGCTCCTGGAGTTACCATGTCTGATTTCCCTTTGGGACCCTGAAGCTGCTCCTGGCCAAAGTTGAGGCAGTCAACATCAAGACATTCCGTGTCTAGGCACTAGTCATTGAGACGTTAGTTGCTCGGACATTGGTAATAGAGATTGTTGGCGATGTGTAGAGTGTCCCTATCAGCCTCTGGTGGTTCTACCTGAGGGAGATCAGCCTCTGAGTCAAGTGCCATAAGAACTACGAGGAATCCTCATAGACATTCTAGGATGGCAAAAGGTCAGGCGCCAATGTACATTGCAAGGCGCTTCATTGATAATCCATCTTCTCTGGAGCTGCAACCTTCAAAGCAAGAGTTCCCAACAGTGCCAGTGGTGGAAGATAACTTCCTAGATGGTCTACCTGGGCACCAACATTCCCTCATGTGGATACTAATCCTCCAATGCGACCTTCATGAGTTCTACAAAAACGTACAGAAATAAGATAGGGCAACCGGAGATGACCCTGCCAAGAAGAAAGGATGCTCTAAAGAGAGAAGTTGTCTTAGGTCCAGCAAATTCAGCACTCACATCCTCAAGAGAACAGTAGTTACTTCATCAGAATCAGAAATGAGTGGATACTCAGTAAGATTTCCTCTTTTCATGTAATTATGAACTGGGCAGCTAGAAAATTGAATAGCAACGCATCTGCCAATTAAGAAACTTCCATCATCTTTGAAATTCTACTTAAAACACAAGCAAGACCCATGGTTGCTCTGGTTTCGATCCTTATGGAACCCTCGAATATATATTTATTGTTTGATTTGTGAAATCATTACAATCCACATGTGAAAAGATGAAACGTAGAAAAACAATAAAATAATTTTTTCACTAGGGTCCACCCATCATTCTCAATTGAAATAAAACAATAAAGTAGTTGATATAGTGTTTCTTCTAATACAAGGTAACCATCGCTTACGTAAAACCACGTGGCAACATCGTATCGTTAAAAACAATTAATTATGGAACCCTCAGTGCTTATCTTCTTAACTGCAGTCTCCGTAAAATCAGCTGACTCCTGTCAAAAGATAAATATAGACTTCCAGAATCAGATCCTTACTTGTGAGAAAACAGTTTGCCGATTTCTTGGTTGTGCCCACCACCCCATAGCAATGCCATGCCTTCAGGTTTTCCTCTTCGGCACCTCCCAAAAAAGAGAACGAGAAAATGGATACTGTTGGCAAGAAGAATGTATGACTTGGGCCTCAGTCTTGAAGGTTGCAGGCTTCACTGCACGGCTAGACATTCACAATAGAGAACTCTAGAACTCTTGAACCAGGTTTCTCCTACCGTTTCTGTAGTGAAAGCTACTTCTACTCAACGAAAGTCCCCTTTAGCTACTAGTAAATTGTATCACTGTAAAATACTGACCACATATGTTGTCATCTGTAGTGTTACCAACAGAAATGCCAAAAAAGCTTATCAGTATTGAATGCCTCCACCTGACTAATGAAATAACAGCCAAAGCATCACATGCCCTTGGTTTGACTGCATGGCACTCAATGGGGCTTGAATTATTCCTTAATATGCACAGAGCTTCTGAATGAGGTACTGGGCTTGGCTTCACCTTTGAGAGTTACTTGGAGGGTTCTTGTGAGTTACCAATAGCTCCAAAGCTAACCGTAGGAGACCCCTGATCTGGACTTTAAAGATATACTGCAAGAAGGTATTATGACCTCCGACTCTATGCCAAGGACTCTGCTAATTTGGCATCATGTAATGGCTTATCTAGGAGCATCAGCTTGTGACTGAAACTCGCCATAGGTGCAGCAAAAGATTATGGACATGCCTTTTTCAGGTTCTCTCTTTGGAACTCATGCCAATGAAGAATTGAATGCATGAGGACAGAAACCTTGAAATCAGTTAGCATGATGGAACTTAAACATGTCCCAATGTTCAGTTGAAAGGATATGGAGATTATGAGGAAATAGGGTGTGTAATAGCGTGGTTGAGCAACCTAAACTTGCAATACACTTACAACCACTTTAGGCACCTTCGGTTTAGTCTGTCCAACCTTCAGGTGTACCCTGGGTTGCTGTGGCATTGAGAGGCAATGCTTATACAAAGGAACAAGTATAAAGCATTTAAACAGCACCAAAACAATTGAAGAAGAAATCAACAAGACACCAAAGAAATCCAACACCAATTTTTTTTAAATAGACTGTATTTTTAGACACCACAATGAAAAAGATCCACTGGAGGTATAGCATTTGTAAGTTATAGTAAATCAAAGCATTTCACTGAACCGTGAAGAAGCACTGGCAAATTCGACGAACTTGACACTTGGAAATGTTTTCATTAAAAAGTTTGGGCTAGGTGTAATGTGGTCATTTGGAGTCACTTTAGGCAACCAACTCCAGTGAGAGCCAGTCAAGGGGACAAGCAAGGTCCTCAGAAACAGTTGCCTCAGCAGGTAAAGCAGTCGAGTCAGTTCAGGGCACTTTTATCCATCGATAGGCTTTCAGGGCACTTTTATCCATTGATAGGCTTTCCTATGGAAGTGGTCCTGATGCAAAGGATAAAGGATGCTGAAGATGTGGTCCACTGGGTTCTTGCTGCATTTACTCCTCGATCCATGAAGTGGGTGAGGCAGTCCTGAACATAGGGTCGCTACTGCTCAAAGTCGTCTCGGTGCTGGCAGTAGTCCAGTCACCAGTGGATTACCAGTCGCTCAGTATCTCGGTCACAGGCCATTCCTTCCTTGGTCGATTACTCTTCCTCTGGATGTCCCAGCTGTACTCCGACTACACTCCTGGGTTCAACGAACTTGGTTGCAACTCTGTGCGTCGGGCCCAGTCCCTTGTGCTGCATGGCGGCAGTTGCCAATGGGTTGAAGAGTTTGGGCTACCAAGTTGCCCCAGCAGGCTTCTTCAGCTGTGTCCCTGTGCTGCAAATAGGAAGCCAGTCAGTTGGCCCTTGGAGTCTCTTGGCGTTGGCGTTGGCTGGGCTCTGGAGACCACTTCTACTTCAGCAGGACATGGCAGGCAGAGTCCCTCTCCTTTGCTAGCTAGCAGGTGCAGTCCACGACGGTGCAGCCTCTTTGCCGGTTCCACAGTACAGCAGGGCAGTCCTTCTTCCAGTCCCGTCGAGATCAGAGCTCAGGGTGCCAGGGCTGTCCAACTTGTGCTCAAAAAATGCCCTCAGGGTAGAATGTGGTTGGCAGCCAGTTGGCTACCAGGTTCCCTCCCAGCTGATGACCCATTCCTGTGAAGTGTGGCATTTGGGCATCCCAGGATGCACCATTCTGCCCACTTCCAATATGGAAGGACCCCTCTCTTGGCGTTTGGAGCTCCCTAGCCCAACCCATATGGGAGGCTACCAAGGGGGCTACATGCCCCTGGAAAACGGGTTTGGCGAACTGGTTTCCCCTCAAGTGCCAACATGTCTGGCTGAACAGTGGTGCTCTCCCAAGTATTATCTATTTGCCCTTCAAAGGGAGCTTCTCCTTGAAGCTCGTCATCTGAAAGAGACACGTTAGTGACAGATTCCTTACCTTAGAATATCCCCAGGCGTCAGGCTGGATCCGGAAAGTTTTTGCGTAGCAGTACCCTTGCGCGTCGGTAGGCGGCGTCGTGCGGCTCCGCGTCCGTCGTAGGCGTCGGGACCGCCGGGATGACGTCGCGGGCAGTACTTAGACGCCGCCCCTGCGCGCTGACGTCAGTTCTTTCTTTTTCCGCGCCAGTAAGCGCAGATCCGGGAAGAGCAGTGCCCTAGTCATTTTTTGACTAAGTTTTTTGGGGTGATTTTTCACTGTTTTCTCGAAGTCTCTCGACTCCGAAGGTGTCGGTAGGGATGCCCGGCTTCAAGCCATGTGACGCCTGTGGTCGAATGATGTCGATCACAGACCCGCATCGGGATTGCTTCTACTGCCTCGGCCGCGACCACGACACGAAGTCGTGCTCCGACTGCCGGGCCTTGCACCCGAAGGCTTTGCGAGAGCGGTCTCGAAAGCTCCTCGAGGTCCGGCAGTCGGCTCCGCGCCACACCAAGCCCCGGTCACGTGAGAGGTCGAGGGGCCGGTCGCGGAGTCCTCAACGGTCGTCGGGGTCCAAGTCTTCGCACTCCTCCGGTAAGTCGAAGCATAAGAAGTCAAAGAAGCGTCATCGCTCGACGACTTCCCCTCGCCGGTCTCGTGACTTAGCTGAGGGTCCTGTCGGCACCGTCCCCGCGGCTCCGGGAGTGCCTGTGGAGCCGCCCCCGCATTACCCGTCCTTTCCGGGTTCGGGGGCGACTCCGGCCGAGATACAGGAGTTCCTGTCGGCCATGGCCCGCCTCTTCGGGCCTCAAGGTCCCCTCGGTGCTCCTGCGGGCCCTGATGGGGTTTCTCCGGCGACTCCGGTCCCGGCGCCGCCTGTCACCTCGGCCCCGGCTCCGTCCCCGGCCTCGACCCCGGCTCCGGTGCTGCCACAACCCCGATCGACGCCGGTTGACCTGACGACACCTCCACCGGCGCCAATCTCTCCGGTGCCGTTCCCGACGCCGCCCGAGGCTCCGGGCGGCGTCGTTCCCCGGTTCTCTCCGGATCCGGACATGGCGCCGGACCGGCGTCACTCGACGCCGGCTCCGACGCCGATGGGACCTTGGGTCCCATATGTCCCTCCTCCTTATTTTGAACCTGAATTGGAGGACGAAGATAACTGGGAGGGGTCTGATGACCCTCTCACACAGCAGTGTGAGTTTGATCAGGACTGGGCTGAGGAACTTTGGGATGCCAGTGGTCTGGACACCTCCCCGGACTCTGGCATGCTGTCTCCTCCTTCCGTGGCAACGGAGGAGGGAGCAAACTTTGCAACGGTGTTGCGTAGAGCAGCTGGGGCCTTAAACCTACAGTGGCTGTCAGGACTAACATCCTGACGGCTTCAGCCGGCGGCTACCTCCTCGGAGCCACTGCTGCCGTTCAACGAGGCACTTTCAGACGTTCTTTTGGGCACCTGGTCCAAGCCCACCACAGGGGCTCCTGTGGATAGGAACGTGGCCCGACGCCATCGCCTTGCTCCGGGCGACCCCCCGTTCCTCTCTCTACACCCCACCCCTGAGAGCTTGGTGGTCCAAGCCTCTGCTTCCCAAAGCGCCTTCCCTACCGCTCCCCCGGTTAGGGAATCCAAACGCCTGGATCAATTTGGGAAGAAGGTCTTTTCTTCCGCCAGTGCTGGCTTGCGGTCAGTCAACACCACTTGCCTTTTGGGCCGATATTCCCACTCCTTGTGGTACTCAGTGGTGCGAGTTCTGCCCCAGTGCCCTGAGGAGGTCCAGACACTGCTTTCCCGCACCATTGCGGAGGGAAGAGATGCAGCAAAGTACACCATCAGATGTGGCCTTGATACCGCCGACTCGCTAGGCAGATCACTTGCGACGACAGTGGCGCTGCGCGGTCACGCCTGGCTGAGGACCACTGGTTTCTCGGGTGATGTCCAAAACACTCTTATGGACATGCCCTTTGATGGGATCGGTCTTTTTGGGAACAAGGCAGACCATGCGCTGGAGCGCTTTAAGGACTCGCAGGCTACAGCCAAGTCCCTGGGCCCTTCTGCTGTGCGCCCTCAGCAACAGTCTGCTTTTCGCCCCTTTCGTGGCCACGGAAGGGGCGCCCAGTCACGTCCGCTGCCCAGCCACCGGCCCGCGCAGCAAGCGTCTTCGCGTGGCCGAGGACGTGGCTCCCGCCGTGGCGGGTCAGGTAACCAGCGTGCGGGTCAGGCCACCAGCCCCGCCCCGTCCGCGGCCTCCAAGCCCTCCTAGTCCTTCTTTTCAGGTGCACAGCACGCCAGTAGGGGGCAGGGTCCACCATCACCTTCACCACTGGCGTGCCATCACCTCGGACAAGTGGGTCTTGGACATTGTCCGAAGGGGCTACTCCCTCCCCTTCGAGACCATCCCCACAGCCATGCCACCTCAATTCCACCACATGTCAGGGGATCACTTGGTGCTTCTTCAGAAGGAAGTTGCGGCCCTCTTGGCCAAGGGGGCCATCGAGCGCGTTCTGACCCCAGAAGTAGGACGTGGTTGCTAGTCCCACTACTTTCTGGTGCCCAAAAAGGACAAGGAGGACATGCGTCCTATCTTGGACCTCCGGAACGTCAATCGCTTCCTCCGGAAGGAGAAGTTCAAGATGCTCACCCTAGCTCAGGTCTTGACTGCCCTCGACCCTGGAGACTGGATGGTAGCGTTTGACTTGCAGGACGCATATTTCCACATCCCCGTCCTGCCGGCCCACCGGCGTTACCTGCGGTTCACGGTAGGCCTCGAGCATTTTCAGTTCACCGTGCTCCCTTTCGGCCTTACCAGCGCCCCTCGGGTGTTCACGAAAGTGATGACGGTGGTCGCAGCTCATCTGCGCCGGGCAGGGGTTCCAGTCTTCCCCTACCTCAACGACTGGCTGCTGAAGGCGGGCTCGTCCCAGGCAGTTGTCTCCCACCTCCAGACTACGGCCGAACTCCTGCACTCGCTGGGGTTCTCCATCAACGTGCCGAAGTCGCACCTGATTCCTTCTCCACAGCTCCTTTTCATCGGAGCAGTTCTGGACACGACGCAGTTTCGGGTCTATCCTCCCGAACGTCGAGTCCGGGATATTCAGGCTATGATTCTGATCTTTCGGCCTCTATCCTGGGTTTCGGTACGGATGACCCTGAGGCTGCTGGGCCTCATGGCCTCCTGCATCCTGCTGGTCAATCATGCCAGATGGCATATGCGGGCTCTGCAGTGGGACCTGAAGTTCCAGTGGGCGCAGCACCAGGGCAACCTGTCCGATCACGTCCAGATCTCGGAGGGGACTGCAAAACAGTTGCAGTGGTGGCTCTCGAACCGGCAATGTGTCATGGGCAGATCCCTCTCCCTTCCCCAGCCAGAGCGCACAGTTGTGACGGACGCGTCCCTTCTGGGATGGGGCGGTCACATGGGAGAGGCGGAGATCAGAGGCCTCTGGTCTCCGGGCGGAGTCCCGGCTCCATATCAACATTCTGGAGCTCCGGGCGATCCGACTTGCACTCAAGGCATTCCTTCCCTCTGTCAAAGGGAAGGTAGTGCAGGTGTTCACAGACAACACCACCGCCATGTGGTACTGCAACAAACAGGGTGGGGTGCGGTCGTGGACCCTATGTCAGGAGGCTCTGCGCCTCTGGACATGGCTGGAACATCAGGGCATATTCCTGATGGTTCAACACCTGGCAGGTTCCCTGAACGCCAGGGCGGACGAACTCAGCCGCAGGTGCATGATGGATCACGAATGGTGTCTTCACTCGGAGGTGGCGCAAGGTCTCTTTCAGCAGTGGGGAAAGCCTTAGTTAGATTTGTTCGCCACCGAAGAGAACGCGCAATGTCAGCAGTTCTGCGCGTTGGAATTTCCAAGGCGGCCCTCACTCGGCGACGCTTTTCGTCGCGAGTGGAGTTGCGGTCTGTTGTACGCCTTTCCGCCTATACCGCTTCTACCCAGAGTGTTGAAGAAGATTCGGCGCGACCGGGCCCAAGTCATTCTTGTGGCTCCGGACTGGGCTCGAAGAGTTTGGTATCCCGAGCTACTCAGTATGAGCGACGATCCCCGATCCGTCTGCCTCTTCGGGAGGATCTTCTGTCGCAGCAGCAGGGGACGGTCCTCCACCCGAACCTGTCCAGTCTACACCTGCTTGCGTAGAGATTGAGCGGCGGCAGTTGATTCCTTTCGACTTGCCTCCCGAAGTTTGTGATGTGATTCTGGCAGCCAGGCGTCTCTCCACTAAGGTGGTATACGCCTGCAGGTGGAACAAGTTTGTGGCATGGTGCACAGCAAAGGCTGTGAATCCCCTTTCTGCCCCTCTTTCTGAGGTTCTTCTGTTCCTTCTTTCTCAGGCCCAACAGGGTTCTGCCCCGGGTACCATCAAGGGTTATCTTTGTGCAATCTCGGCCTTTCTCAGGCTTCCTGATCAGCCCTCTCTTTTTAAGTCCCCTGTTGTTAACAGGTTTCTTAAAGGCATTACACACCTCTTCCCTCCTGTTCCGTTTGTAATGCCTCAGTGGGACTTGAACTTGGTTCTTACTTTCTTAATGTGCGCTCCCTTTGAGCCTCTGCATAACTGTCCTCTTCGTCTTCTTACTCTGAAGACAGCCTTTCTGGTGGCCATCACCTCCGCTCGGCGGGTGAGTGAGCTCCAGGCTCTTTCATGCAAACCCCCTTTCTGTCTGTTCATCCAGACAAGGTTGTTCTTAGGACGCGTCCGTCCTTCTTGCCAAAGGTGGTTACTGCCTTCCACATTGGGTAGACCATCACTTTGCCCACCTTCTTTCCGCCTCCGCTTCCTTCCAGAGAGGAAGAGAGGCTCCACCGTCTGGACCCAAAACGTGCGCTTTCCTTTTACATCAACCGCACACAACAGTTCCGGGTGGATGACCAGCTCTTTGTTGGCTACGTGGGCGCCAAAAAAGGTCGGGCGGTACACAAAAGGACCATCTCCCGCTGGGTCACCTTGTGTATCAAAGCCTGCTATTCTTTGGCTAAGAAGGAGCCTCCTGTTGGGCTGCATGCCCATTCCACCAGGGCAACGGCTGCTACCACGGCTTTAGGCCGCGGTGTTCCGTTACAGGATATATGTCGGGCAGCTACGTGGGCCTCGCTGCACAAGTTTACCAAACATTACTGCCTTGACAGCCAGGTCCGGAGGGACGGCTTCTTTGGCCGTTCTGTCCTCCGGGACTTCCTTGTCTGAATCTGTTCGCAGACCCACCACCGGGGTTGGTATTGCTGGGGTATCTATTCTAAGGTAAGGAATCTGTCACTAACGTGTCTCTTTCAGATGCACAAGTTACTAACTTGTGTAACGATATATCTGTAAGAGACAGTAGTTCGTGACAGATTCCTTACCGCCCCACCCATCCTCCCCGTTCTGCGAACTGATTTCTAGGGTTAAGGACATCCCTTTCAGGGCCCTAGTATTTTTCAGACACCTATGTCAGCTTCTTGCATGGCTCTGCGTTCCTGGCGTGGAAAGTCGTGTACAGAACTGACGTCAGCGCGCAGGGGCGGCGTCTAAGTACTGCCCGCGGCGTCATCCCGGCGATCCCAACGCCGACGACTGACGCGGAGCCGCACGACGCCGCCTACCGACGCGCAAGGGTACTGCTACGCAAAAACTTTCCGGATCCAGCCTGATGCTTGGGGATATTCTAAGGTAAGGAATCTGTCACTAACTACTGTCTCTTACAGATATATCGTTACACAAGTTAGTAACTTGTGCGTGTGCCAAGGAAGGCATAGGAGTTTTAAAGGCAACAAAGTGGCAGCTTTCCTAAAGCTGCACAGCACATTGTAACAAGTTACATTCATTTTGACTTGAGATTCAAGTCTGGCTTAATGTAACAAGTTCTTTGACACCTTGGAATGCCCAGTTTGATCGCACCGTTAAGCAGTTCGCACTGCATCAGCGTGTAAGCCTGTACTTGCCAATTGGGCGACCAAGTCTTTCCACAGTAAAGTGGTAGTTTCTCGTGGTTTACTGTCAGGTCAGGACATGCGTAAGATACATGTCCTGCTTGTGCCATATGTTGCACCCTGCCTTTGAGGCTCAGTAGGCCTGCCAGAGGGGTGGGTGACTTACACACGTGTACTGGGGAAGTGGTGGCTTTGCTGTTGCTTTCAATGGCAAAGTAAGGCTAACAGTGCAGGACTGCTCTACCAGTCTTCAGTGGTGGACTGGGGGACTCCTTTTACTTGGAGGACCTCCAGGGTGGCACAATCTGCGTTGCAAGCCCTGGGGTACCCCTCTAACTTAAATGCTCTGGGTACCATTTATTAGGGACTTACAGGTAAGTTAGCAATTTCCTATTGGCAACAGCCAATTCAACCTACACTTTAGAATCAGGGCACTGAGGTCTGATTAGCAGGCCTCAGAGCACTCTGAATCGAACAACCAACAGCATCAGTCGATAACCTTAATGGTGACCATACAAAAAGAGACATTTTCTTACATTGGGTAGCCACCGTAAATGCACTGCAACCAACACTTCCATTTGCACATTCGAAGATTGTTTCTGTGAAAACAGCAGGCCTGTCAGACAAATACCATCCTTCATGGGCAGCATGGCTTAATGCAGTTTTCTAATTCCCAATGCCAGACTACCTGTATAGCCACTACAAGAGGGCCAATGGTGTCCGAGACTGGGAAATGCGAAGAGACGGAACAACTTGGTCACACAGTCTCTTGGTTGTTGTGAAAGACAGTAACCTCATTCTTGTTAAAATTATCATGTTTTTTCTCTTCTAGGTTGTCCTCCTTTTTAAGTTACATCCGTTAATTATTTACGTATGAATGACAAATATACAATTCATGTTTGTTTATTGTCACTTTTCCTCATAACATAATCAAGTCTGCTCATAAATATTCACAGCATTTAATCAGAACTGAAGTCTCAGTTCTCTCATAATCATTGCTGAGTTGTGAAGAAAGTTTCATGAAAACTGCTAACTTATTTTTACATTTATTATTATTGTTCAAAGAGTATGGTTTCACAGAATGAAAATAAATGAAAGAGCATCAGGCCACATTCTGCTAATTGTCTATGTCAAAAGATTCAACAATACCCTAATAATGTTATATAAGTTAGGAACAAAATGAGAAAGGACTTTCGTGCCAGGATTCTGATACAAGACTTGCCATGCAGAATCACTACATCTACTTTCACTGATTGTTAACAGGAGGTGCATTCAGCCTACACTTGCTGGGGGCTTATTTGGCTTCCCTCTAGTGGAGACGAGAATAGCACACTAAAGTATTATTTTAAACAATAACTTCATTTGAAACAGGTATGAGTGTGAACCATGTTTGAAACTCAAATTAGGCTTTTCTTTTGCTGATCAGTTTAGCTTAGTAAGTAAAAAAGATATGAGGACAGGGTTGATCTCAAGCTAAACAGTCAATATGTTTGAATATTTTTTGCTGTTCACATTAATCGAAAACAGTGCTCTACTATTCTGTTTGTCTTCTTTGTAGTTACAATTCATATTGTGTACACTAGGACAGGATTTTTTCATTTTAAAATAAATCTTTAAATGTATCTATTAATTCCTAGTGTTGTAGAGTGTACTTTTCTATCATTAAAAACCGTTTGGGTTCCACTAATCATCCCTGTGATTGTTCACAGAATTGATTGTTGACTGAAACGCATCTCATTATTGTACTGCTCAGCGCATTGTAGTCAAACTGGCTTTCTGTCTCGGGTTGACACTTTGAAAAAGTCCGTAATGCTAGGGGCTTCAGAAAGCCTAATTTCCGTGCCACATTCTAGAAAAACTAGAAAAGGCATCACTGTATCAGTTGTCACAGATGTGCTGGTGGAGGGTCCACCTGGTGAGATCTATCCGCTCAGGGCAGATGGGCTCCAATGGAGAAGTTGTACCACATCACTTGCTCCAGTTGAATTGCTTCATCTCACTCTGAAGTCTTTCCTTCAGTCCATCTCTGCAGGGACAACACTAATTCAAACTGACAACTACTATGGAGCATGTCAACAAGTAAAGGAGCACAAGTTGATAGAGTCCTGTCAAGGGAGCACAACTGATCAGGCACATATCGATGGAAAGTAACATTTCTCTGATGGAAAACCACCTCCTAGATGTACAGAGCAGGAAAGTGGAAAAGCTTAGCAGGCGCTAATTACAAGCCAATGGCTGCTGGACGACCACGTGCTGCAAAACCTATTTCACATGTGGGGCACTCCACAAATAGACTTGTTAACTACTGGCACATCCAGGTTGTCAGAACCCCATTATCAGAGGTAATATCCTTTTGTTACATTGGTTAAGGACATTCGCCTATGCTTCTCCACAGACTGGCTTGACTCCCAAAGTTTCAGCTTCAGATAATTCAGAATGCTGCTGCAAGGCTTCTGTTGGGGATCCCCAAGTTTCAATAAGTGGGAAAGCATCTTCAGAAAGTACATTGGCTTCCAGTTAAGAGTCTTATTAAGTTCAAGGCCTTATGTATTACATATAAGGCGCTAAACTGTACCGGTCCTCAGTTCTTGAGGCGGTCATTGCACTGGTATTTTCCAAATAGATGCCTCCATTCGGAAGTGGCGAAACTGATGCTCCCGCTCAGATTTTGTAAGTCCAACTGGGGCGGCAGAAGTTTCACAGTGGGTGCTACAAAGCTCTGGAATATCCTCCCCATTTCCATCAGAAGTCTCCCTTCTTTGACATCCTTCAGGAAAGCTCTCAAAACCTGGCTATTTAACAAATAGAGGCTCCAGCTCGCTTCAGGACTGCTAGCGCCAAGACACCGTTTGGTATTTGCGCGCTTTATAAATTTTAATAACATAATGTCATCATCAAGCTGAGGGAGTGCAAGATGAAGATGATCGTCATCGCTCCAGACTGGCTAAGGTAATGGTGGTATACAGATCTGCCTTGCTTGTCACTTCTATTCAAGAAAAAGTGGGGGCAACCCAGTAACCCAGGGACTCTGGTAGAACAATGGTTAATAACACAAATGGTCCTTATGGGGGAAGTGTAGCCCTTGACTTCCACGGCAATAGTCTCTTGAGGAAACCCTCTTACAAGTAAGTTTGTACCCAGACACTCAGGGCAGGGCAGGTAAACTCGAGATTCGTTTGCAAATACCTGTACACCTGTATACAGTATATGTTTCTTTCTCCATAGGAAAGCATTTGAGAGACTGTAGGAGGCTGGCTTAGTATATTGTAATTGCACTTATCTGAAAGAGATACGTTAGTGACAGATTCCTTACCTTAGAATATCCCCAGGCATCAGACTGGATCCGGAAAGTTTTTGCGTAGCAGTACCCTTGCGCGTCGGTAGGCGGCGTCGTGCGGCTCCGCGTCCGTCGTCGGCGTCGTGATCGCCGGGATGACGTCGCGGGCAGTACTTAGACGCCGCCCCTGCGCGCTGACGTCAGTTCTTCTTTTTTCCGCGCCAGTAAGCGCAGATCCGGGAAGAGCAGTGCCCTAGTCATTTTTTGACTAACTTTTTGGTGATTTTTTCACTGTTTTTCTTTGAGTCATCTAGGCTCCGAGGTGTCGGTAGGGATGCCAGGCTTCAAGCCATGCGACGCCTGTGGTCAAATGATGTGGATCACAGACCCGCACTTAGAGTGTCTCTGTCTCAGCCGCGACCACGACACAAAGTCGTGTTCTGACTGCCGGGCCTTACACCCGAAGGCTTTGCGAGAGCGGTCTCGAAAGCTACTCGAGGTCCGGCAGTCGGCTCCGCGCCGCACCAAGCCCCGGTCACGCGAGAGGTCGAGGGGCCGGTCGCGGAGTCCTCGCCGGTCGTCGGAGTCCAAGTCTTCGCACTCCTCGGGTAAGTCGAAGCACAAAAAGTCTAAGAAGCACCATCGCTCTAAGACTTCGCCTCGCCGGTCTCGCGACTCGGCTGAGGCTCCTGTCGGCACCGCCCCCGCGGCTCCGGAGGTGCCTGTGGAGCCGCCCCCGCATTACCCGTCCTTCCCGGGTTCGGGGGCGACTCCGGCCGAGATACAGAAATTCCTGTCGGCCATGGCCCGCCTCTTCGGGGCTCAAGGCCCCACCCCACCTGGATCCCACCGATGCAACACCACTCGACGGACCTACGACGCCGCCACACTCACCGCACTCAATGCCGGCCGGAACCCTGCCTGCTACCGAGCCTCACCGAGACGCACCCACTGACCCTTCACCTGCCAAACCTGCCGATTCACCTGCCCCCGGACGTGCACCACCTCCGCCAAGTCGAGCACCAGCAGCAACCACCTGAAATGCATCCTGCTGAACACCCGCTCCGTCCACAGGCACGCCGTGGAACTCTGGGACCTGCTCGACGCAACAGCACCGGACATCGCCTTCCTCACCGAAACCTGGATGAACGCCTCCTCAGCGCCCGACATCGCCATAGCCATCCCGGACGGATACAAGATCACCCGGAGGGACCGCGTCAACCAGACGGGAGGAGGCATCGCCATCGTACACAAGAACACCATCCGCATCTCGACTAACTCCGACGAGACCTTCACCGCCGCCGAACACCTACACTTCCAGATACACACTGACCCCAAGACCACCCTCCGAGGCACCCTCATCTACAGACCCCGGGACCACGCACACTATTCAGCGAAGACATCGCAGACTTCATCAGCCCGCACGCCATGCCCTCCGCCGACTACATCCTCCTAGGGGACCTCAACTTCCACCTGGAGAACAACAACAACAGAAACACCACCGCCCTGCTGGACAACCTCGCCAACCTCGGACTCAAGCAACTGGTGAACACGCCCACCCACTACGCCGGCCACACGCTTGACCCCGTCTTCTCGTCCAGCAAGCACATCTCCTTCAGCCACGCCACCGGACTCCACTGGACCGACCACAGCTGCGTCCACTTCAGCTTGGGAAAGACTGCGACCCACCACCACCCGCAACAGGCTCCCCGCCGGAGCTGGAGCAAGATCACCGCCGAGCAGCTCACCGCCTCCCTCAGCCAGAACACACCCACCAACACAACGGACCCAAACGAAGCAGCCAGCAACCTCGCCAAGTGGCTGACCGCCTGCGCCGACGACCTCGCACCACTAAAAAACCCTCCCAGCAGACCCGGAAGCAAGAAAACCCCTTGGTTCACCAACGAACTCCAGGAATCCAAGAAGAACTGCCGCACTCTCGAGAAAACCTGGCGACTCGACCAGACCACAGACAACAGGACCGCCCTCAAGCACGCCACCCGCAAACACCACCAGCTGATCCGTGCCACCAAGAAGTCGGCACTCAAAGAACGACTGGACAACAACGCCCATGACAGCAAGGAACTTTTCAGCATCGTCAAAGAGTTCTCCAACGCCGGAAACAACGACATCACCCCCTCGCAAGACCTCTGCAACTCACTCTCCGCGTTCTTCCACCGCAAGATCACCGACATACATAACAGCTTCGACGCACAAACCACGCACCCTACCGCCGAACCAACGCCCGCCACCACCACCCTCTGCAACTGGACCCCGATCAGCACCGAAGACACCACCCGCACGATGAACTCCATCCACTCCGGATCACCAACCGACCCCTGCCCACACCACGTCTTCAACAAAGCCGACGCCACCATCGCACCCCATCTCCGGGACATCATCAACTCCTCCTTCCACACCGCCACCTTCCCGGAGAGCTGGAAGCACGCCGAGCTTACCGCCCTCCTGAAGAAACCAACGGCGGACCCCACCGACCTCAAGAACTACCGTCCCATCTCGCTCCTTCCGTTTCCGGCCAAAGTCATCGAGAAGACCGTCAACAGACAGCTTGCCGCCTTCCTCGAGACGAATGGATCCCTCGACCCCTCGCAGTCCGGGTTTCGGGCCAACCACAGCACCGAAACCGCCCTTATCGCAGCCACCGACGACATCAGAACCCTAACCGACAACGGGGAAACAGCTGCCCTCATCCTCTTGGACCTCTCCGCGGCGTTCGACACCGTCTGCCACCGCACCCTAGTGAAGCGCCTCAGCAACATCGGAATCCGAGAGAAAGCACTGGAATGGATCATCTCGTTCCTCGCCGGAAGAACCCAGAGAGTCCGCCTCCCCCGTTCAGATCCGAAGCCACCGAAGTCATCTGCGGCGTTCCACAAGGATCTTCACTCAGCCCAACCCTCTTCAACGTCTACATGAGCCCCCTCGCAGCCATCGCACGCCAACACAACCTCAACATCATCTCCTACGCCGACGACACCCAGCTGATCCTCTCCCTCACCAACGACCCCACCACCGCCAGAGCCAACCTACACGACGGGATGAGAGACGTCGCCGACTGGATGAGGAACAGCCGCCTTAAACTGAACTCAGACAAGACGGAAGTCCTCATCCTGGGCTCATCACCCTCCGCCTGGGACGACTCCTGGTGGCCCCCGGCCCTGGGCACCGCACCCAAGCCAACGGACCACGCACGCAACCTGGGCTTCATCCTGGACTCCTCCCTGTCGATGACCAGACAAGTCAACGCCGTCTCATCTTCATGCTTCAACACCCTGCGCATGCTCCGCAAGATCTTCAGATGGATCCCCACTGAAACCAGGAAGACCGTCACCCAGGCACTCGTCACCAGCCGACTGGACTATGGGAACACCCTCTACGCCGGAACCACAGCCAAACTTCAAAAAGACTCCAGCGCATCCAGAACGCCTCCGCACGACTCATCCTGGACATCCCCCGACACAGCCACATCACCGGACACCTGAAAGACCTGCACTGGCTCCCCGTCAGCAAGAGAATCACGTTCAGACTCCTCACCCACGCACACAAGGCCCTCCACGACCTGGGCCCAAAGTACCTCAACGACCGCGTGACCTTCTACACGCCCACACGCCAGCTACGATCAACCAGCCACGCCCTCGCCACCGTACCACGCATCCGCAGAACCACCGCCGGAGGAAGATCCTTCTCCTACCTGGCAGCCAAGACCTGGAACTCCCTCCCCACTCACCTTCGGCGAACCCAGGACCATCTCTCCTTCAGGAAGCAGCTCAAGACCTGGCTGTTCGAGCAGTAACTTACCCCCTCCCCCAGCGCCTTGAGACCCTCCCGGGTGAGTAGCGCGCTCTATAAATGCCGTGATTGATTGATTGATTGATTGGTGCGCCTTCGGGCCCCGCGGGCCCTGATGGGGTTGCCCCGGCATCGCCCACGACTCCGGTCCCGGCGCCGCCTGTCTCACCAGCCTCGCTCCCGGCTTCGGCCTCGATCCCAGCTCCGGTGGTACCGCAACCCCCATCGACGCCGGTTGACCTAACTACGCCTCCGCCGGCGCCGATGTCCCCGGTGCCGTTCCTGACGCCGCCCGGGGCTCCGGGCGGCGTCGTTCCCCGGTTCTCTCCGGATCCAGATGCGGCATCGGACCGGCGTCGCCCGACGCCGGCTCCGATGAGACCTTGGGTCCCTGACGTCCCCCCTCCTCCTTATTTTCTGTCGGAGGAGGACCAGGAGAGCTGGGAGGGGTCGGAAGACCCTCTCACACAGCAGTGTGAGTATGATCAGGACTGGGCAGAGGAACTTGGGGATGCCAGTGGTCTGGACACTTCTGACACTGGCATGCTGTCTCCTCCTTCCGTGGCTACGGAGGAGGGAGCAAATTTCGCAACGGTGTTGCGTAGAGCAGCTGGAGCCTTACACCTCCAATTGTCTACAGTTGCTGTCAGGACTAACCTCCTGACGGAAGTGCTTCAGCCGGCAGCTACCTCCTCGGAGCCATTGCTGCTGTTTAATGATGCACTGTCTGACGTTCTTTTGGGCACCTGGTCCAAGCCAGCCACAGGGGCTCCTGTGGATAGGAACGTGGCCCGACGCCATCGCCCTGCTCCAGGCGACCCCTTGTTTCTCTCTCAACATCCTACCCCCGAGAGCTTGGTTGTCCAAGCCTCTGCCTCCCAAACCGCCTTCCCTACCGCCCCTCCGGATAGGGAATCCAAACGCCTGGACCAATTTGGGAAGAAGGCCTTTTCTTCCTCCAGTGCTGGCTTGCGGTCCGTCAACACCGCTTGCCTTTTGGGCCGATACTCCCACTCTCTGTGGGATTTGGTGGCACTCGTTTTGCCCCAGTGTCCTGAGGAGGTCCAGACACTGCTTTCCCGCACCATTGCGGAAGGAAGGGATGCGGCAAAGTACACCATCCGTTGTGGCCTTGATACCGCCGACTCGCTGGGCAGATCGCTTGCGACGACGGTGGCACTGCGTCGCCACGCCTGGCTGAGAACAACTGGTTTCTCGGGTGATGTCCAGAATACACTCATGGACATGCCCTTTGATGGAGTCGGTCTTTTTGGTTCCAAAGCAGACCATGCGCTGGAGCGCTTTAAGGACCCACGGGCTACTGCCAAGTCCCTGGGCCTTTCTGCTGTGCGCCCTCCGCTAACCTCTGCTTTTCGCCCCTTTCGTGGCCACGGAAGGGGCGCCCAGTCACGTCCGCTGCCCAGCCACCGGCCCGCGCAGCAGGCGCCGACGCGTGGCCGAGGACGTGGCTCCCGCCGTGGCGGGTCAGTCAACCAGCGTGCGGGTCAGGCCACCCACTCCGCCCCGTCGGCGGCCTCCAAGCCCTCCTAGTCCTTCCTTTCAGGTGCACAGCACGCCAGTAGGGGGCAGGGTCCGCCATCACCTTCACCACTGGCGTGCCATCACCTCGGACAGGTGGGTCTTAGACATTGTCCGAAGGGGCTACTCCCTCCCCTTCGAGACCACCCCCAGCCATGCCACCTCAATTCCACCGCATGTCAGGGGATCACTTGATGCTTCTGCAGAAGGAAGTCATGGCCCTCTTGGCCAAGAGGGCCATCGAGCATGTTCCGACCCCAGAAGTAGGACGTGGTTGCTACTCCCACTACTTTCTGGTGCCCAAAAAGGACAAGGAGGACATGCGTCCCTATCTTGGACCTCCGGAACGTCAATCGCTTCCTCCGGAAGGAGAAGTTCAAGATGCTCACCTTAGCTCAGGTCTTGACTGCCCTCGACCCTGGAGACTGGATGGTAGCGTTGGACTTGCAGGACGCTCATTTCCACATCCCCGTCCTGCCGGCCCACCGGCGTTACCTGCGGTTCATGGTGGGCCTCGAGCATTTTCAGTTCACCGTGCCCCCCTTTGGCCTCACAAGTGCCCCTCGGGTGTTCACGAAAGTGTTGGCGGTGGTCGCAGCTCATCTGCGCCGGGCAGGGGTTCCAGTCTTCCCCTACCTCGACGACTGGCTGCTGAAGGCGGGCTCGTCCCAGGCAGTCGTCTCCCACCTCCAGACTACGGCCGAACTCCTGCACTCGCTGGGGTTCAACATCAATGTGCCGAAGTCGCACCTGATTCCTTCTCCACAGCTCCTTTTCATCGGAGCAGTTCTGGACACGACGCAGTTTCGGGCCTATCCTCCCGAACGGCGAGTCCGGGATATTCAGGCTATGATTCCGATCTTTCAGCCTTTATCCTGGGTTTCGGTACGGATGACCCTGAGGCTGCTGGGCCTCATGGCCTCCTGCATCCTGCTGGTCGATCATGCCAGATGGCATATGCGGGCTCTGCAGTGGGACCTGAAGTTCCAGTGGGCGCAGCACCAGGGAAACCTGTCCGATCACGTCCAGATCTCGGAGGGGACTGTAAAACAGTTGCAGTGGTGGCTCTCGAACCGGCAATGGGTCATGGGCAGATCCCTCTCCCTTCCCCAGCCAGAGCACACAGTCGTGACGGACGCGTCCCTTCTGGGATGGGGCGGTCACATGGGAGAGGCGGAGATCAGAGGCCTCTGGTCTCCGGCGGAGTCCCGGCTCCATATCAACCTTCTGGAGCTCCGGGCGATCCGACTTGCACTCAAGGCATTCTTTCCCTCTGTCAAAGGGACGGTAGTGCAGGTGTTCACAGACAACACCACCGCCATGTGGTACTGCAACAAACAAGGCGGGGTGGGTTCGTGGACCCTATGTCAGGAGGCTCTGCGCCTCTGGACATGGCTGGAACATCAGGGCATATTCCTGATGGTTCAACACCTGGCAGGTTCCCTGAATGCCAGGGCGGACGAACCTGCAGCCGCAGGTGCATGATGGATCACGAATGGCGTCTTCACTCGGAGGTGGCGCAAGGTCTCTTTCAGCAGTGGGGAGAGCCTTGGTTAGATCTGTTCGCCACCGAAGAGAACGCGCAATGTCAGCAGTTCTGCGCGTTGGAATTTCCAAGGCGGCACTCGCTCGGCGACGCTTTTCGTCGCGAGTGGAGTTGCGGTCTGTTGTACGCCTTTCCGCCTATACCACTTCTACCCAGAGTGTTGAAGAAGATTCGGCGCGACCGGGCCCAAGTCATTCTTGTGGCTCCGGACTGGGCTCGAAGAGTTTGGTATCCCGAGCTACTCAGTATGAGCGTCGATCCCCGATCCGTCTGCCTCTTCGGGAGGATCTTCTGTCGCAGCAGCAGGGGACGGTCCTCCACCCGAACCTGTCCAGTCTACACCTGCTTGCGTGGAGATTGAGCGGCGGCAGTTGATTCCTTTCGACTTGCCTCCCGAAGTTTGTGATGTGATTCTGGCAGCCAGGCGTCCCTCCACTAAGGTGGTATACGCCTGCAGGTGGAACAAGTTTGTGGCATGGTGCACAGCAAAGGCTGTGAATCCCCTCTCTGCCCCTCTTTCTGAGGTTCTTCTGTTCCTTCTTTCTCTGGCCCAACAGGGTTCTGCCCTGGGTACCATCAAGGGCTATCTTTGTGCAATCTCGGCCTTCCTCAGGCTCCCTGATCAGCCCTCTCTTTTTAAGTCCCCTGTTGTTCACAGGTTTCTAAAAGGCATTACACACCTCTTCCCTCCTGTTCCGTTTGTCATGCCTCAGTGGGACTTAAACTTGGTTCTTACTTTCTTAATGTGCGCTCCCTTTGAGCCTCTACATAACTGTCCTCTTCGTCTTCTTACTTTGAAGACAGCCTTTCTGGTGGCCATCACCTCCGCTCGGCGGGTGAGTGAGCTCCAGGCTCTATCATGCAAACCTCCCTTTCCATCCAGACAAGGTTGTTCTTAGGACGCGTCCGTCCTTCTTGCCAAAGGTGGTTACTGCCTTCCACATTGGGCAGACCATCACTTTGCCCACCTTCTTTCCGCCTCCGCATCCTTCCAGAGAGGAGGAGAGGCTCCACCGTCTGGACCCAAAACGTGCGCTTTCTTTTTTACATCAACCGCACACAACAGTTCCGGGTGGATGACCAGCTCTTTGTTGGCTACGTGGGCGCCAAAAAGGTCGGGCGGTACACAAAAGGACCATCTCCCGCTGGGTCACCATGTGTATCAAAGCCTGCTATTCTTTGGCTAAGAAGGAGCCTCCTGTTGGGCTGCGTGCCCATTCCACCAGGGCAACGGCGGCTACCACGGCCTTAGGCCGCGGGGTTCCGTTACAGGATATATGTCAGGCAGCTACGTGGGCCTCGCTGCACACGTTTACCAAACATTACTGCCTTGACAGCCAAGTCCGGAGAGATGGCTTCTTTGGCCGTTCTGTTCTCCGGGACTTCCTCGTCTGATCTTTGTTCGCAGACCCACCACCGGGGTTGGTATTGCTGGGGTATCTATTCTAAGGTAAGGAATCTGTCACTAACGTGTCTCTTTCAGATGCACAAGTTACTAACTTGTGTAACGATATATCTGTAAGAGACAGTAGTTAGTGACAGATTCCTTACCGCCCTGCCCATCCTCCCCGTTCTGCGAACTGATTTCTAGGGTTAAGGACATCCCTTTCAGGGCCCTAGTATTTTTCAGACACCTATGTCAGCTTCTTGCATGGCTCTGCGTTCCTGGCGCGGAAAGTCGTGTACAGAACTGACGTCAGCGCGCAGGGGCGGCGTCTAAGTACTGCCCGCGACGTCATCCCGGCGATCACGACGACGGACGCGGAGCCGCACGACGCCGCCTACCGACGCGCAAGGGTACTGCTACGCAAAAACTTTCCGGATCCAGTCTGACGCCTGGGGATATTCTAAGGTAAGGAATCTGTCACTAACTACTGTCTCTTACAGATATATCGTTACACAAGTTAGTAACTTGTGCATATAGTGCTTACTACCCCTGACAAGGCATCTCAGCGCTTTTTCGGCGAGTAGCGCGTTACTCCGGAACCCATAAAGGATTAGTATAGAATTAGTATAGTGAAATATGAAAGTAATTTGAGTGGTGGATAGATTAGTCAGTTATTTGGATTCAGAAGGATAGCGGAAAGACAGAAGAGGGAAAAAAGGTTTGTATTTATATAGCGCTTGTTACCCCTGATGGGGTGTTGAAGCGCTCCAGGCAACCCTAATGGTGGTTTTCGTGGTCTTTGATGACCTTTGAAAGCTCTCAGAGTGGTAGCTTCATGATAGGCTTATCTTGAAGGAGTGATAAGCATCTTGTTTTACCAGATTAATCATGTGGTGTAGGTTAAATGAAAAAGATCCACACAGTGCATATATAAAAATAGGTCTATTTATTACACAACACTCACTAACACATTGGTATACCTCCTACCCGGAGATATCAACACAACTACAAAATAATACTTCAATTGCAATAAGGTAAGTAAGCACAAAATACAGTGGTCACCAGTGGGAGACCAAACCATATAGTAAAATAGTGGAATGCGAACTGTGACTAAGTCGAGACTTGGACCAGGAGACTCAGGAGAGCTGGGGACACATGGAACCGCCCAATGTAAGCACCCAGGAACCCCATGGAGGCTGTGTGCAGAGTGGAAACACAGCCGCGTGTCCAGTAGACGTCAATGGGGAAGTCGCTGTTGCAGTTTTTAAGAAGGACCCTTCTCAGTGGAGGCTGAAGAAACCCTCTGGGAGACGAAGTTGGAGAGACACCCCACCCGGGGATACCCCAGGAACCAGGATACCTACACCAGGGAAGCTGGGTGCATTGGTGCGAAGTGACGCTGGAAACAGCCGTAGACCATAATGGAGGACTTCAGAAAAGATGCAGCTGAAAAAGACTGTGCAATAGTCCGGTGGAATCCAAGGGTAGATTCTGGAAGTGAAGAACCTGTAAGCAGAGGGGACCAGGAGGCATGATGGTGACCATGTTGCTGCAGCTATGAGGACCAGGCGAAGCTGAGGAAGACCAGGAGCCGTGCACGAGCTGTCCCATGTCAGATGGCGGTGACCAGGGAGTCGGTGTCTGGCAGGAGCACCAACAAGCCTTGGTAGCCGCAACTGGTGTGGAGAACGAAGAAGGAACAACGTAGGGACCAGCAAAGTCCAAGGGACTCACTACAAGCAGGAGAGTCAGAGCAAGCACCGAGCAATCAGGGGAGCCCACTGAAGTAGCAGAAGACCCTGAGGAGGACCCACAGGCCAAAGGCACTGGAGTCGGAAGAGGACCTCGAGCAGCTCACCAAGAAGGAAGGCCCATGGTGCAGAGAAGCGGTGAGGATGCTGTACTTGGCAGGAAGAGATGCTGGAGGCTGGAGCTTCTTGTAGCCCGAAGATCTCTGAAGTGCAGAGCCAACAAACCTTGGCAACGGCAAGTTGATGCGGTGCACAGGGGTTTGGTCCTAGCGGTTCCGACAAGGGATATGGACTTCAAAGTTGCAGAGAGGACAGGTCAGGCATCGAGGGAGTTGCAGAACCACCACCTGTGTTGCTGAGCCTTTTGAAGTCCATAGGACGTTAGGATCAGCAGACAGGTCAGCTTTGTAGCGGGGCCGGCAGATGCAGGGGAGTGACTCCTTCACTCCAAGGGAGATTACTTCGGGGGTCCTTGATGCCCACAGGTCTGTTGAAGATCCTGGAAGAAGCACAGATGACGACGAATTGCAGAACAGCAAGACCAGGAGCAGCAGGAGTCTTCCTTGATGCAGTCTCTATTCCAGGCGAAGTTCAGCGTCCAGACAGGTGAAGAGTGATGTGATTTCAGTCTTGAGTTTTGTCCCACGACGAATCTGAGGACCCACCCATAGACAAGCTCTTAAATACCCTAGGAAGGGAGTTAGGATGACTCAGGGGTCCCTCCCAGAGGATGAGCTGGAAAGAGGGGAGGATACTCACATGTCCTTTGCCCAGTTTCGCGCCAGAGCGGGAGCCAAGGACTCCCTGAACTGATTCCAACTGGAGTCTGCATGGAGGGCACCAAATGTGCCCTTCCAAAGCTGTCAGCACTGGCAAGCTCCCCAGCCCAATACACTAAGTCCTGTCTGGGAGGTGGTCACACCTCCCTGCAACAGAAACCTATTGTTCTACTTTCCCCTGCTCGAGCTTGGGTCAGCAGCAGGGGGGCAGAATTGTGTCTGTGGTCGGCAGCAGCCCTAGCTTGCTGTCAGACCCTGAAAGGCTGGTACCGGTAGTACAAGGGGGTACCCCAAGGAAGCCTCCCAGTACATGGGATCATACGTCCAACACTGGAATCGGTGTTGGGGTAGAATTCCAACATGTTTAATACCAAACATGACTGGGTACGGTGCAGCCATTATACACTTAGACATCTCGTAAGGACTGATGTACACTATATGTATTAAAATGGCTGACCGCACTTACAAAGTTTGGAGAATCAACACTGGGCTTTGTAGGGGTTTCCTGCTCATGCAGGGGCACCCTCACACTTATAACCAAGCATCCAGTCTTCAGGACTGAAAGACATGCCTTAGGGGTGACATAGGTGTTAAGTGCAGTTACCTTCGATATAAGAAAACTTATATCTGTTGTGAGTGGGGCTAAAACTAGCTCACACAGGCTGCAATGGCAGGCCTGTAGTCACAGTTTGAGGGGTCTCTCATGAGTGGCACAATGCATGCTGCAGCCCATGGGAGACCCCTGGTGTACCTATGCCCTAGGTACCTCAGTACCATACAAGGGTACACCAGTAGCCAATTGCGGATGTACAGCAGTACTTGCCATGGTCAATTTAAGGAAAAATCTCAGTGACTGGGGTCCTGATTAGCAGGATCCCAGTCAGACGAGTCAAAAACATACTGACACAAAGCAAAAAGTGGGGGCAACCATGAAAGCAGATCCTACTTTCCTACAGTGACATTTTTACTTACCTGAAAAAATTGATAAACTGAAAAGTACTTACACAATTACGAAGATCTTGGTGTTAAAATAAATATAAAAATACCTGTTATTTTTCTAAAATAGGTCTCGAGTTTCTTCTCGAGTGTGTGCCTCATTTATTGACTTTGTGTGCAACAAATACTTAACACTACCCTCTGATAAGCCTAAACTGCTCACCCACACTACCACAAAAGAGAGCATTTGGTATTAATAATTTAAGCCCTGTAAGCCAATAAGGGTCATCTGAACTTTCTACATAGTGTACCTCTTTTTGGTACACTACATAAAAAGCCAGCTTCTCTTCCAGGGGATACTCATCAATAGTCATAAGCAGTGAATAGTCCCCCCCCCATGTGCCGGGGACCCCGGAGCATATATTAAATATAATATGTATATTTAATCTCATTAATGTACGTAGTACCCCTGAAACATGCATATATACACACACATATAAACACACAAACACACACACACACACACATATATACACACACACACACACATATATACCCACACACATATATATACATACATACACACACATATATATATACACACAAATATATATACACACACACATATATATATATACACAAATATATATACACACACATATATATAAATAAATACACACACATATATGCAAAAAGAGAAGAGAGAGAGAGAAGCAGAAATCTCTGGGTAGTTCTCAGGGTTAGTTGGAAAGCAGCTCCAGTATAGAGTACTCTCAACCCCAGTGACACTCTAAATTTGCTCACCTCAAATGTCTGCTTTTCTATCAAAGTCTTTAAGCATAGGATTAGCACAGTGCCATCCACACCGAGATAGAAAGGGACAAAGTCTTTTGCCATTTCCACAGCAAAGTCTTTAAGCGTAGGATTAGCACAGTGCTATCCATGCCGAGCTGTAAAATGACCAAGGCCTTTTACCACTCCAGGCACAGTATTACAGCTCTGGATTGGTAAAATACCATCCAAGCCAACCTGAAATGAATTATATCACCGCTCCAACAAATGAGGTCAGCACTCACTGGGATGAATTAATCCAGTTCTTTTAATGGATAATGTGCAACAAACGCGTTTCGGCTGTCGCCTTACTCATTACTGAATATTGAGAAAGGCGACAGCCGAAACGCATTTGATGCACATTATCCTTTAAAAGAACTGGATTAATTCATCCCGGGAGTGCTGATCTCATTTGTTGGAGTGGTGATATTTATCGCAGATCCACCGCTGCGCGGTCAGGCACCCGTACGCAAGTGTGGCAGGAAAAGGTGGTTTGGAGCAGAGTACATGTATATATATAGTACAAGATTGACTTATTCCATGAGTTAAGAATTAAAGAATTGGACAACATGGAGAATACAAAAGACAAGAAAGAAAACCTATCCTAATCTGAACGAATGGCATTACTAGAACTTAGTAAGAACAAGGAAATAACAATTAAACCAGCTGATAAAGGTGGAAATGTGGTCATACTTAACACCAAAGACTACATTGAAGAGGCAATGAGACAACTCAATGATGGTAATAACTACACTAGACTGCCAGTCAATCCTATAAATGAACTCACCCTGGACCTGAACAGGAAGATCAGACAATGGCAAGACAAGGGTCTCCTCAATGATGAAGAAGCACTATATCTGAGAAATGACAGTCCAGTGATGCCAACGATATACTTCTTACCGAAGATGCATAAGACACTACACAAGCCTCCAGGAAGACCTATCATATCTAGCTGTAATTCTCTATATGAAAACATTTCAACGTACGTAGACTTCTTCCTTGCACCAATGGTTACAAACCTAAGTTCCTACATAAAGGATACAGGCGACTTTTTGAGAATACTCAGTAACATAGAATGGCATCAAAACTCCTACCCGATTACCATCGACGTGGTATCATTGTACACATCCATTAACCACGACCTAGGGATAAAAGCCATTGGATATTTTTTAAAGCAAAGGAATATCCAAGAATTGGAACATACTCGCATGCTCATGGAAATGGTAGAACTATGTCTGAGAAATAACATCTTTATCTTCAATAAACAGATATATGCCCAAAAGTGCGGGACTGCCATGAGCGTGGCATTTTCTCCCAGCTATGCGATTCTCACTATGGGCTGGTGGGAGAAATTCATGGCATGGAATGAGGTCAACGCCACTTACACCGCAAAGATCGAGCTATGGTTAAGATACATAGACGATCTGTTTATCATATGGAACGGCAGCATGAAAGAGTTTAAAGAATACTTTGAAATCTTAAACAACAATGATTTGGGTCTTAAATTCACATACAATATGAGTAGGGAACAGATCCAATTCCTGGATCTATCTGTATACATCAATGAAAATAAAATTCATACCAAGATTTATCGAAAACCAACGGCCAAAAACAGTGTGTTACATGGCTCTAGCTTCCATCCTGCCCAATTGAAAAAAAAGCATCCCCTATGGGGAATTCATCAGGATGCGAAGAAACTGTTCAGAAGACAAGATAATGGAATAAACATTCAAAGAAACTGAATGCAGATTTCTGAAAAGAGGATACAAATTCAATGAGGTCAGACAAGGACGATTTAGAGCAAAGAAGATATTGCGTGCATCGACACTAACAAATAATTCAAAAGAAGGGACAATTGGGAAAGAAAAAGACCCAATAAGACTTATTACAACATTCAGCAAAGAAAGCTACAAAGTGGTAAAGATCTTGAAAAAATATTGGAGTGTCCTATCTAAAGACCCAGACATTGGTGAGAGAATAGGGACATATCCGATGGTCACATACCGCAAAGTACCCTCACTCAAGGACAAACTTGTTAGGAGTCATTTTACAAATGTCCAACCCACAAACTGGCTGACCAAACATCAAACAGGCTTCATTCGATGTGACAAATGTAAGGCCTGCAAGGTGGGACAAAATATGAAAGAAGTGGTGGATTTCAGAGGAAGATCCTTCCATATCAATGAACAGATAACATGCAACTCAACATACACAGTATATATGATCGTTTGCATGTGTGGCCTAAGGTACATAGGCAGTACTATCTGCCCGCTCAGAAAGAGAATCTTAGAACACCTGAGAGCGATTACAAATCGAGATATGAACTATGCAATCGCCAAGCATATCCATACTGTGCACAATACGAACTGGCAAAACATCAAGTACTTTGGCATTGCAACTGTACCACCCAATGAAAGAGGAGGAAATCGGACCCTCAAGCTGAGGAGATTGGAATCCCGCCTGATAATTCGATTTAAAACCAAGACTCCGTATGGTCTTAACGGGGATGAAGAATTATACATCCATTTATGACATCCTCATCGGGAATCGAGACTTGGTCTCTAAGCACATAAGCAACAATCAGCCATTAACTTACGAATAAACGATGCATACAATATGCGTCTCATTTGAGATATCAAATAAACCACATGACAACATGAGAAACTATGGCGTGCAAAGATTAGAAGCACTGAGGCCTGTATTGAGACAATGTCAATAAAAGAAGAAAATGTGTGACCAACACGAACTGACAAAAGCACTAAGCACCGCGAACTGCTAAGGATGAAGAATCCTATGATGAGGAAGGGTACTAATCCCATTGTAGTATAAAAGCAGGCAATTCTGAAATCCCAGTATTGACAACAGCGATTCGCACACCTACAAAGGAGAGAATGCGATATATGAACTTTCTGGAGACCATCCACGTAACTTAGAACCTGTTTATCCATATACAAATCACAGAACTCACAGTCCCATAAAGCCTCATAATGGGCTAACATGAAACTACTATATAAAAGAGACATAAACAAAGGACTCACGATACCGTGATCAAGGCCATTTTTTGGCTGAAACGTTGGTGGTGGTAGTGGTGAAAATTGCGCTTTGAATAAAGTGTTGGAGATTCGTGGAGTGCGGTACCCTTTCTTGTTGAGTATGTTACGAGGTTAAGTCCGACCTCGCAATACCGCACCGGCTGTGCGATAGTGCGTGCTGAATCTGGACTGTTTGATGAGGAAAATATATATGTATATATGTGTGTGTGTATATATATATATAACCTACTGGCGGTCGCCAGTAGGTAGTTATAGTTAGGACCTTGTTTCTATTCAAAAAGCGTTTTTTCTTTTGCCAATATCTTTGGCGCCGGTTGACAAATCTTCGCGAAAATTTCAAAACTAATGGGGCGGACCAGTCAGCTCCTGTGTTGAAAGTTTCGGGGTGATTCGTCAAGCGGGGGCCGAGAAAAAAGGGGGGTCCCAAAGCGCATTTTCCCCATGTTAATTTCCATAGGAATTTTGAAACAGGTTACAGCCCGAACTGTTGAACGGAATTACACCAAATTTGGCAAAAAGGTAGGTCTTGGTCTAGAAAGCGTGCTTTTTTGTTTAAATGGTGTAAATCCGTTCAGTAGTTTCTAAGAAATTCAAAAATAAAAAAATATCGATATCTGGGCGGAGCCTACCCACACATCTCATCGTGAGATCTGATTGGCTGTCAGCACTTCATCCTGGAATTGCTAGCAGCCATCTTTGGACCAATATACATGATAGCACTCCATTGAAATGCATTGTAGTGAATGGAAGATTTTGAGGGTCACCAAAAGGAGAACTATAAAGGGTGATAACAGACTTTAGTTACATTAGAATTCATTTGTGGATGGTACCATACTAATTTTAGGAATTGTGGTGTGTTCTAAGGTGATTTTACCCTGTGAAAAACCTTCTGGTGGGATATCATGAATCATGTTTGAGAGAAAACTATTTTCTCATGCTTGTCCCATAGAGGTTTGGAAGGTGCTCCAGAAGCTAAAATGAGAGCGTATTTTCTGTAAATTCACATTATCTTTCTCAGTCATGTGAGAATGAAGTCTGACATTCTCAGTAAAACATGTACATCCAACAAGGGCAGAGACTGTCAGTTGATTCCTTTGTGTTCTACTGCAGCTTCCCAGAGTGTTCTAAAGAACAACTAGAGAGCTAACAGTCTTATTTATGACAAAAGTATGGCACACCTTAAGCCATCTTGATTGGAATAAACTGATAACACTTAAAACATTTAATTTAAAAAGGAACAAAATGTGGGGGTTCATTTTGTCATAGAAATTATGGTTAGTGCTGTAGAAAGAAAAATTAGGACATGTTTTAAGTGAGATCTCAAATATCTTCCTGTTATACTTCAACAGGAGCAGCCTGTCAATTGATTCCTTTGTGTTCTACTGCAGCTTCCCAGAGTGTTCTAAAGAACAACTAAAGCGCTAACAGTCTTACTTATGACAAAATTATGGCACACCTGAAGCCATCTTGATTGGAATAAACTGGTAACACTTAAAACATTTAATTTAAAAAGGAACACAATGAGGGGTTCATTTTGCCATAGAAATTATGGTTAGTGCTGCAGAAAGAAACATTAGGGCACATTTTGAGTGACTTCTCAAATCCTCTTCTATTTCATTAAAAAATTCTGACATGCAGACTGAAACATGCACTTTCAATACCAGCAGCAGATTTCCAGTTAACTCCCTGGTGAGCAGTAGCTTTACTACAGTGATCTAATGAGCAACTAGAGTGCTAACATTCTGAATTTATGGCAAATGTGTGACACATCTGAATGTCTTCTTGATGGATTCAAAGTAAAAAACTGAAAGCATTTCCTACTGACGAGACTGTAGTAAATGAGGAAATTAGGAAACTTCATAACAAATAAGTCTCCCAAGATGGCCACCGGAGAGAAAAAGAGCCCAAATGTAGCACAAATATCACCCAGATGTAGCCCACATATAGCCCAATGACAGTAGTGTGCAAAACACTTTTTGTTTTTTGCAGTTTTATATAGTGCAGACTGGTCAGATATTGGAGCGTTGCATCTTACTTGGACCTTGTATTGCGTATTTTGCACAAAGTACTTGAGATTGATCTTGCGAAACATTGAACTTTACTATTCTGTTAACCTGAAGTTGCTCTGAGCTGGGCTTTGTAACACCCGTTTTTACATACTGGGTTTAATTAATTCTCATTGTATTGTATTAAGAAAGAGGATTTACTGTTTTTATGTACACTTTTATGATCTATGTTTCTAAATCAGATCGAAAAATGTTTATTGAATTGAAGTTTCCCAAGATGGCCACCAGTGAAAAAGGAGCCCAAATGTAGCACAAATATCACCCAGATGTAGCCCATGTATAGCCAAATGACAGAAGTGTGGAAAATTCCAGAACCAGTTTGGGCACTTTTAGAAGTAAGTTGGTAAGGGTTAATATGTCTAACCAATAGAAATGTGTTTTATAATTTGAAATAATGTAGGAAGGAATGTGATTTGTTACTTACATGTATTTGTTTGGAGAAAGAGAGGGAAACTTTGCCATTACTGGTTTTGCCTTGCTGAGAGCAGTGCATTACATTTATTGTGTGCATAAGAAAATCTTTTCTGAGTTTCTGATATTTTATATTCTACAAATCAATTTGGAAGGTGACTTATACATTTGTGAGGTGTATTATGTGTAAGCTTAATTTTTCAAGTAAAATAATTAATCAAGAACTTTGATGTTTGAAATATATTATTAAATGTAGAGATGTTTATTGTAGTTTGTTTTATTGTAGTTAAATGTTGTTTGAAATAGATTCTGTATAGTATGTGTATATTGGAATATGGATTAGTGATTATGGTAGTTTGTTTTAGTGTGTGGATATGTATATTTGTAGTATACAGCATAATTTTAGCTGTTGCTTTAAATTTGGAGGTGGAGTCTGTCAAATTTTAAGGTATGCATGGACTTCTGTCTCAAGTATGTTTCTACTTGTATATGTATTTTCATATGTCTTATACATTTGGAGGTGCATGATGTATAATAAAGAGGTGTTGTTGCTTTTTATGTGGTAGGCTCAAGACTGTGAGTACTAGTAGAATGGTGAAGATGCAGCACAAAAGTGTGGTGTAAAAGATGGTGACATAAGGTGTTATTAATTAGGCTTCTTTTTTAAGTTTCTAGAGAGGTACAGTTGAAGTATGCCGCATCATTTTTGATGTTTGCTTCAAATTGGAAGTTTGTTCTGTGTTTTTTCTAGGTTTGGATAGTGTTATGGTACAGACATAGTCATGTATGGTTTTAGTAATATGGTGAGACTTTTACTAAAGATGTGAAGGGTTCCTACTTTCTATTTGGGTAGGTGTAATATTATAGGTAGTTGTAGAATGGTTAAGCAGTAGCCTGAAAGTGAGGTTTGAGATGTTTGTAGAGATGTTTTTTATTAGAGTAATTTGTATGATGTGAAAAAAGTTATATTTCATATATACCGCATAATTTTCAGTGTCTGTTTGAAAATTGAAGTGTACTCTGTGAAGTTTTGAGCTGTGCATGGTGTTGTGACTGAGATATGTGTCTACTTGCTCATACACTTATAGAATCACCCGGGCACTACCTTTGCACTCCTGTAATACAAAATTTCCTAGCTATCGTAAAGGAAAGTTTCGATTCTATTAAGGACGCGGAGGCGAGGATTAGGCTTTTCTTTCTCCGTTTATTTTGCTCCAGCAGCTTTACCAAAGATATATAACAACAAGAAAACTACATTTCCCATGATGCAAGGGGACAATGTGAGAGAAAAAAAACAAAAGTCCAACAGTCATGAGCCAATCCTGCGCCAGGAACACCAACAACTTCCTTCGTGGGACGCTCCGTACTCCTCTTTCTTCCTGCGACCACCTTAAGCCCTTTTCCGTTTAATCTTGTTTACCGGCGTCTGATCCTAAATTAAAGAAGGATAGTTGTAAATTTGAGAAATGTAACCCCTACGTACAATCTCAAAAGAAAACATTGGCAATTATAGTCCAGAAAAATTAAAACACCATCCAAAGGTATACGGGATCATCTAAAATGAAAAACGCGTTACTCACCACAGATGCGGAGGTGTTCTGGGAGGGCGTTACTGCAAGGGTGGGCTAATCCTCGCCTCCGCGTCCTTAATAGAATCGAAACTTTCCTTTACGATAGCTAGGAAATTTTGTATTCTATGGCAGGACCGGAGGCTTTAGATTAGGCTAGTTTAAAGCTTATCCACCACCAAAGAGGCCAGGGAAACCACAGGTTTAAAATAAAACCTTTTGAAGGTGGAATCAGAGGACCAATCTGCGGCATTAAGGATGTCTTCCAGCCGCGCCCATAGGGAAAAAGCCTTAGACGCCATTGCACCACACACAGAGTGAGCTCCAAAGCGTGAAGTATCTATACCTGCCTCCTGCATAGCCCAACGAACACATCACGCAATCGTGGGGGATGAGACCGCCCCGTGTGGTTTATTGAGGGCTATAAACAGTTGGTTGACGACCTGTGGACGTAAGTCGATTGTAGCCACCTCGTAGGCCTTAAGCGCCCTGACCACACACAGTTTCGGGACATCAGGAAAGGCAGGATAGGACACTAACCTTGAATTAGTCTTGGTTCGTCTAGAAATATGAAAAGTGACTCCGTCAGTAGTAAAGACTCTGCCCGTAAGATCCAGGGCTCTTACATCCGAAACCCTGCGGCATGATATTAGAAGCAAAAGAGTTGCAAGCTTTGCCGACATTTGCTTTCTGGATAAATACTTATTGGACGGCCAGGATTTGAACAAGTCGAGAACCTTATTAACATCCCAAAGGACCGAGTAACGAGGTTCGGGGGGCACAGATAACCGTATACCCCTTAAAAGCTTGCACACCAAAGGGTGTTCACTGAGAGGGCGGCTATCCACCGGGCTATGGCCCGCCGACATTGCTGAACGAAAGGTATTAATTGACCGATAGGCCAAGCCTTCCTTCGCCAACGATGCTAAGAAATTAAGGACGTAGACAACGGGTGCCCCCATCGGATCCACCTGTTGTCGAAGGCACCAACTCCCCCAACGGGACCAAGCGGAGCGGTATCGCTTATTGGTGCTCTCTGCCCAAGATTTGTCGAGAAGCGAGGCAGCGTCTGCCGAAAGGCCTGGCACCTGCCAGCGTTGCCGGAAACCCGCCAAGCCATCAGGTGAAGTCCGCCTGTGGCAAGGAGGTGATGGGGATTCCCCTGAGGATCTGTGAGGAGAGCAGGACCTAGGGGTAGACGGATTGGAAAATCCCAGGAAAGTTCCATCAGAACCGGAAACCAGGCTTGCGATCTCCAAATCGGGGTGATCACCACCAGATCCGCCTGTTGTCTCCTCACCTGGGTTGACAATCGCATTATCATCGCAAAGGGGGGAAAAGCGTACCCCTGCTCTGCGCTCCAATCCTGAAGGAAGGCATCCACTGCCAGAGCCTCCGGATCCGGACGCCAACTGTAGTACCTCTCCAACTGGGCATCCAGTCTGGAGGCAAAGAGGTCTATCGAGAAGGGGCCCCAACGAGCCTGGAGTTCCAGGAAGACTGAGGAATGAAGTTTCCATAGACTGGTGTCTTTCCAATGGCGGGAACACCAATCCGCCACCAGGTTGGATAAACCTGGAAGATGTTCCGCCGAGAGAGATATCTGAAAGAGACACGTTAGTGACAGATTCCTTACCTTAGAATATCCCCAGGCGTCAGGCTGGATCCGGAAAGTTTTGCGTAGCAGTACCCTTGCGCGTCGGTAGGCGGCGTCGTGCGGCTCCGCGTCCGTCGTCGGCGTCGTGATCGCCGGGATGACGTCGCGGGCAGTACTTAGGCGCCGCCCCTGCGCGCTGACGTCAGTTCTTCTTTTCCGCGCCAGCAAGCGCAGATCCGGGAAGAGCAGTGCCCTGGTCAATTTTTGACCATACTTTTTGGTGATTTTTTCACTGTTTTTCCAACTTAAAGGTGTCGTAGGGATGCCCGGCTTCAAGCGATGCGGCGCCTGTGCGCGGATGATGTCCGTCACCGACCCGCATTGGGAGTGTCTCTTCTGCCTCGGCCGAGGCCACGACACCGAGTCTTGTCCCGAATGCCAGGCCCTCAACCCGAAGGCTTTGCGAGAGCGGTCTCGAAAGCTCCTCGAGGCCCGGCATTCGGCTCCACGGAGGCTCCGGTCGCGTGAGAGGTCCAGGGGTCGCTCGCGGAGTGCACACCGGTCGTCGGCGTCGAAGTCTTCTTCGTCCGGTAAGTCTAAGCACAAGAAGTCCAAGAAGCATCGTCGCTCTCGGACTTCGCCTCGCCGGTCTCGCGACTCGGCTGAGGCCCCTCCCGGCACCGTCCCCGCCCCCGCGGCCCCGGACTTGCCTGTGGAGTCGCCCCCGCCATACCCGCCCTTCCCGGGTTCGGGGGCGGATCCGGCCAAGGTACAGGAGTTCCTGTCGGCCATGGCCCGCCTCTTCGGGCCTTCAGGCCCCTCCGGTGCGCTCGGGCCCCGCGGGCCCTGATGGGGTTGCTCCGGCGTCGCCGGCGGCTCCGGCCCCGGCGTCGCCCGTGCCTCCGGCCTCGATCCTGGCTCTGGCTTCGGCCCCGGCCTCGATCCCGGCTCCACAACCCCCATCGACGCCGGTCGACCTCACGACACCTCCGCCGATGTCTCCGGTGCCGTTCTCGACGCCGCCCTGGGCTCCGGGCGGCGTCGTCCCCAGTTCCTTCCGGCTCCGGACATGGACCCGGAGCGACGTCGCTCGACGCCGGCTCCGGCGCCGATGGGACCTTGGGTCCCAAATGTCCCTCCTCCTCCTTATTTTGAACCAGAGGAGGACCAGGAGGACTGGGAGGGGTCTGATGACCCTCTGACGCGCAACTGTCAGTATGATGAGGACTGGACAGAGAGTCTAGGGGAGGCCAGTGGTCTGGATACTTCCCCTGACACTGGCATGCTGTCTCCTCCCGTGGCTACGGAGGAGGGGGCCAATTTTGGTACGGTGTTGCGTAGGGCTGCTGGGGCCTTACGTCTCCAGCTCCCTACTTTGACGGTCAAGCCTAACATCTTGACAGAGGTGCTTCAGCCGGCAGCCTCCTCTGCGGAGACTGTGCTGCCGTTTAACGACGCCCTCACTGACGTTCTTTTGGGCGCCTGGTCCAAGCCCAACACAGGGGCTCCTGTGGATCGGAACGTGTCACGGCGCCATCGCCCTGCTCCGGGCGACCCCCTGTTTCTTTCTGTCCACCCCACTCCTGAGAGCTTGGTTGTCCAAGCCTCCGCTTCCCAAACCGCCTTCCCTACCGCTCCTCCGGATAGGGAATCCAAACGCCTGGATCAGTTTGGGAAGAAAGGTTTTTCTTCCTCCAGTGCTGGCTTGCGGTCCGTTAACACCGCTTGTCTTTTGGGCCGATATACCCACTCGCTGTGGGATTCGGTGGCGGATGTTTTGCCCCAGTGCCCTGAGGAGGTCCAGGCACTGCTTTCCCGCGCCATTGCGGAAGGAAGGGATGCGGCCAAATACACTATCCGTTGTGGCCTTGACACCGCCCGACTCGCTGGGCAGGTCGATTGCAACGACGGTGGCGCTCCGACGCCACGCCTGGCTGAGAACCACTGGTTTTTCAGGGGATGTCCAGAATACTCTCATGGACATGCCCTTTGATGGAGTCGGTCTTTTGGGTCCAAAGCAGACCATGCGTTGGAGCGCTTTAAGGACTCACGGGCTACTGCCAAGTCCCTGGGCCTTACTGCTACACGCCCTCCGCTGCCTTCTGCTTTTCGCCCCTATCGTGGCCACGGTAGGGGCGCCCTTCACGTCAGCAGCCCAGCCACCGGCCCGCGCAGCAGGCGTCTTCGCGTGGCCGAGGACGTGGATTCCGCCGTGGCGGATCGGGCAACCAGCGTGCGGGTCAGGCCACCACCTCCAACCCGTCCGCGGCCTCCAAGCCCTCCTAGTCCCTCCTTTCAGGTGCACGGCACGCCAGTAGGGGCAGGGGTCCGCCATCACCTTCCCCACTGGCGCACCATCACCTCGGACAGGTGGGTCTTGGACATTGTCCGAAGGGGCTACTCCCTCCCCTTCGAGACCACCCCCCAGCCATGCCACCTCAATTCCACCGCATGTCAGGGGATCACTTGGTGCTTCTACAGAAGGAAGTCACGGCCCTCTTGACCAAGAGGGCCATCGAGCATGTTCCGACCCCAGAAGTAGGGCGTGGTTGCTACTCCCACTACTTTCTGGTGCCCAAAAAGGACAAGGAGGACATGCGTCCTATCTTGGACCTCCGGAACGTAAATCGCTTCCTCCGGAAGGAGAAGTTCAAGATGCTCACCCTAGCTCAGGTCTTGACTGCCCTCGACCCTGGAGACTGGTTGGTAGCGTTGGACTTGCAGGACGCGTATTTCCACATCCCCGTCCTGCCGGCCCACCGGCGTTACCTTCGGTTCACGGTAGGCCCCGAGCATTTTCAGTTCACCGTGCTCCCCTTTGGCCTTACCAGTGCCCCTCGGGTGTTCACGAAAGTGATGGCGGTGGTCGCAGCTCATCTGCGCCGGGCAGGGGTTTCAGTCTTCCCCTACCTCGACGACTGGCTGCTGAAGGCGGGCTCGTCCCAGGCAGTCGTCTCCCACCTCCAGACTACGGCCGAACTCCTGCACTCGCTGGGGTTCTCCATCAATGTGCCGAAGTCGCATCTAATTCCTTCTCCACAGCTCCTTTTCATCGGAGCAGTTCTGGACACGACGCAGTTTCGGGCCTATCCTCCCGAACGGCGAGTCCGGGATATTCAGGCTATGATTCCGATCTTTCGGCCTTTATCCTGGGTTTCGGTATGGATGACCCTGAGGCTGCTGGGCCTCATGGCCTCCTGCATCCTGCTGGTCAATCATGCCAGATGGCATATGCGGGCTCTGCAGTGGGACCTGAAGTTCCAGTGGGCGCAGCACCAGGGCAACCTGTCCGATCACGTCCAGATCTCGGAGGGGACTGCAAAACAGTTGCAGTGGTGGCTCTCGAACCGGCAATGGGTCATGGGCAGATCCCTCTCCCTTCCCCAGCCAGAGCATACAGTTGTGACGGACGCGTCCCTTCTGGGATGGGGCGGTCACATGGGAGAGGCGGAGATCAGAGGCCTCTGGTCTCCGGCGGAGTCCCGGCTCCATATCAACCTTCTGGAGCTCCGGGCGATCCGGCTTGCACTCAAGGCATTCCTTCCCTCTGTCAAAGGGAAGGTAGTGCAGGTGTTCACAGACAACACCACCGCCATGTGGTACTGCAACAAACAGGGCGGGGTGGGGTCTTGGACCCTTTGTCAGGAGGCTCTGCGCCTCTGGACATGGCTGGAACATCAGGGCATGCTCCTGATGGTTCAACACCTGGCAGGTTCTCTCAACGCCAGGGCGGACGAACTCAGCCGCAGGTGCATGATGGATCACGAATGGCGTCTTCACTCGGAAGTGGCGCAAGGACTCTTTCTACAGTGGGGAGAGCCTTGGTTAGATCTATTCGCCACCGAAGAGAACGCGCAATGTCATCAGTTCTGCGCGTTGGAATTTCCAAGGCGGCACTCGCTCGGCGACGCTTTTCGTCGCGAGTGGAGTTGCGGTCTGTTGTACGCCTTTCCGCCTATACCACTTCTACCCAGAGTGTTGAAGAAGATTCGGCACGACCGGGCCCAAGTCATTCTTGTGGCTCCGGACTGGGCTCGAAGAGTTTGGTATCCCGAGCTACTCAATATGAGCACAGATCCCCCGATCCGTCTGCCTCTTCGGGAGGATCTTCTGTCGCAGCAGCAGGGGACGGTCCTCCACCCGAACCTGTCCAGTCTACACCTGCTTGCGTGGAGATTGAGCGGCGGCAGTTGATTCCTTTCGACTTGCCTCCCGAAGTTTGTGATGTGATTCTGGCAGCCAGGCGTCCCTCCACTAAGGTGGTATACGCCTGCAGGTGGAACAAATTTGTGGCATGGTGCACAGCAAAGGCTGTGGATCCCCTTTCTGCCCCTCTTTCTGAGGTCCTTCTGTTCCTTCTCTCTCTGGCCCAACAGGGTTCTGCCCTGGGTACCATCAAGGGTTATCTTTGTGCTATCTCGGCCTTCCTCAGGCTCCCTGATCAGCCCTCCCTTTTCAAGTCCCCTGTTGTTAACAGGTTCTTAAAAGGCATTACTCACCTCTTCCCTCCTGTTCCGTTTGTAATGCCTCAGTGGGACTTGAACTTGGTTCTTACCTTTTTAATGTGCGCTCCCTTTGAGCTCTCTGCATAACTGTCCTCTTCGTCTTCTGACTCTGAAGACAGCCTTTCTGGTGGCCATCACCTCCGCTCGGCGGGTGAGTGAGCTCCAGGCTCTATCTTGCAAACCTCCCTTTCTGTCTGTTCATCCAGACAAGGTTGTTCTTCGGACGCGTCCGTCCTTCTTGCCAAAGGTGGTTACTGCTTTCCACATTGGGCAGACCATCACTTTGCCCACCTTCTTTCCGCCTCCGCATCCTTCCAGAGAGGAAGAGAGGCTCCACCGTCTGGACCCAAAACGTGCGCTCTCCTTCTATATCGACCGCACAAAACACTTCCGGGTGGATGACCAGCTCTTTGTTGGCTACGTGGGCGCCAAAAGGTCGGGCGGTGCACAAGAGGACCATCTCCCGCTGGGTTACCTTGTGCATCAAGACCTGCTATTCTTTGGCCAAGAAGGAGCCTCCTGTTGGGCTGCGTGCCCATTCCACCAGGGCAACGGCTGCTACCACGGCCTTGGGCCGCGGTGTTCCGCTGCCGGTTATCTGTCAGGCAGCTACGTGGGCCTCGCTGCACACGTTTACAAAGCATTACTGCCTTGACAGTCAGGTCCGGAGGGACGGCTTCTTTGGCCGTTCTGTCCTCCAGGACTTCCTTGTCTGATCTTTGTTCGCAGACCCACCACCGGGGTTGGTATTGCTGGGGTATCTATTCTAAGGTAAGGAATCTGTCACTAACGTGTCTCTTTCAGATGCACAAGTTACTAACTTGTGTAACGATATATCTGTAAGAGACAGTAGTTAGTGACAGATTCCTACCGCCCACCCATCCTCCCCGTTCTGCGAACTGATTTCTAGGGTTAAGGACATCCCTTTCAGGGCCCTAGTATTTTTCAGACACCTGTGTCAGCTTCTTGCATGGCTCTGCATTCCTGGCGCGGAAAGTCGTGTACAGAACTGACGTCAGCGCGCAGGGGCGGCGCCTAAGTACTGCCCGCGACGTCATCCCGGCGATCACGACGCCGACGACGGACGCGGAGCCGCACGACGCCGCCTACCGACGCGCAAGGGTACTGCTACGCAAAACTTTCCGGATCCAGCCTGACGCCTGGGGATATTCTAAGGTAAGGAATCTGTCACTAACTACTGTCTCTTACAGATATATCGTTACACAAGTTAGTAACTTGTGCATCTGGTTGGACAGGCAGTATTCCCAGAGATCTCGAGCAAGGTCCGATAACACTCTGGACCTTGTGCCCCCTAGATGGTTGATGTAGCGTATTGCTGCCACGTTGTCCATCTTGAGCAAGACGCAGCATTGAACCGTGTCCTTGGTCCAACATTTCACCGCGAAAGAACCTGCCATCAATTCCATGCAATTGATGTGAAGATCTTGTTCGGAGGAGGACCATTTTCCGTCGGTAGAAACTTCTCCGCAGCGGGCGCCCCAACCGGAGCTGCTGGCGTCTGATTCGATCACCAGGTCGGGTTGGAATCCGAAAATGGCCTGGCCGTTCCATGCCTCCATGTGGGAGATCCACCACTGATGTTCGGTTTTGGCTTCCTCTGAGAGGGGTACAAACTGTGAGTAGGTGAGTCCCTTGCGCTAATGAAATGCCTTTAGGCGTTGAAGGGCTCTGTAGTGAAGGGGGCCCGGGAAGATGGCCTGTATTGACGATGATAGAAGCCCCACCACCTGGCTAGGTGTCGTAAGGATATTGTGGGCTTCGCCAATGTTCGTCTCAGTTCGTGTCGAATTTTGGAGAGTTTGCGAGACGGAAGGCATAAAGTGGCTTGACCGAGTCTATCATGAAACCCAAGAATTGCATCTTCAGAGAGGGAACAAAGTCGGACTTGGACTCGTTGATTACAAACCCCAGGGACTCCAGAAGCGTTTCCACCTGCTATAGCTGGTTGAGCAAACGATGGGGACACTGACCCAGAAGGAGTATATCGTCCAAATAAATTATCAGCCGTATGTCCTCCGATCTGAGGCGCTCCACCACTGGCTTCATTACCTTGGTGAAGCACCAAGGAGCGGAGGACAGACTGAAAGGAAGGGACGTGAATTCGAAGACCTGTGAATTCCCTTGGAACTGCAGGAAACGCCTGTGAGGGGGGAAAATTGGAACCGTCAGGTAGGCGTCTTTCAAGTCCAGACGCACCATCCAGTCTTGTGGCTGAAGGAGGTCCCGAAAGAGGTGAATCCCCTCCATTTTGAAGTGGCGATAGACGAGCCACTCGTTGAACTCCTTGAGGTTTATAACCGGGCGGTAACCCAAATCCCGCTTCTCCACGAGAAAAATGTTGCTGAGAAAACCTTGAGGGTGCAAGGTTGAGGGGAGGATCGCTCCCTTGTGCAACAGCTCCGAAACCTCCTTGTCTATCAAAACCATCTGATCTTTTGAAAAATACAGGGGTTGTGGGCGAATCGCTTGAGCCGGCAGCTCGAAGAACTCTATTTGGAAGCCTGCGACTGTCTGTAAGACCCAGGCATCTGAGGTGAGAGAAGACCAATTGTGAAGAAAAAATTGCAATCTGCCCCCGATCCTGACATCCCCCAAGTACTGAAGTCTCACCTTGCTGGTTGTTGTAGGAACCATTGCCTCTGCCACCTCTACGGCGTGGATAGGATCTGGTAGGGTAGAAGTTACCAAACTTTTCTGGATCTTGCCACTGTCCTCTACGCGGTTCTGATGATTTGAAGGAGGCTCGGTTGTAGGGACGGCCGGTCGAGCGCCCCCTGCCACGACCGGCTGCGCCAAAAACACGCGGGGTGAAAATCCGCTTAATAGATGATTGGGCTTTATCCAAAGAGTTGAAAGTATTCACAAACTTGCCCAACTCTTTCACAAATGGATCTCCGAAGAGATTGCCATCTGCCACTGGGCCAGCCTCTGAGGTGGCCAATTCTCCAAGCTTAGGGTTTATCTTAATAAGTAAAGACCTGCGCCTCTCTGTAGAAATTGCCGTATTGGCATTCCCTAGAAAAATGATCGCCCGCTGGGCCCAGCCAGATAGAACCTCTGGGGAGATGAGAGCACCAGAGGCCTTGGCGTCCTCGGCCATGTCTAGGATCTTCGCCAAGGGGCCTGCTGTGTCCAAAAGCTTATCTTGGCACGCTCTCCACGAGCGATCAATGCCTTTCTTGGGGTCACAAATGAATTTAGCCAGGAAAGTGGCCATTTTAGGGTCCACTTCCGGTGTGACCGCCACTTTGCCATCCAGGGCCAGTCTCGGACATTCTGCCCTCAGGCAGCTTCTAACCTCTTGATCTAACGGTCTAAAGACCGGGCGGCCATATAGGTAGCAACCTTAGGGGCTGGAACCCACGCAGCAGACCTCGGATGGAGGAGGTCGTCAGGGTTAAGCATGTCGCTATCTACCTCAGGAAGGGTTAATTGATCCCCTTTTGAGGGGCACCAGGGCCTACTCGATTCGCCATCCCCATCAGACGTCTGGGGGGACTCATCTGGATCACCCGCAGGCGAAGCAACTGGGAGATCAGAGGGTCCCGCCAGATCCTCCGCTGGTTGTATGGGCGCTGAGAGGGGTTGGGCATCCATGAACGCCTTTTTTAGGCGCGCAAAAGCGTCTGAATCTACATTATCCTCTTCAGGGCGTTTCCTTTTGGAGTCTAGGGCGCTAGTGGAGGGCCCACCGGGAGGTAGGGTTTTTTTTAGACCCCGTCGAATCTTCCCTCGCAGGGAGGGGTTGTTGGCACTGAGCCTGAAGTTGTTCAAATTTCCTCTCCAGGGGCGCAACCACTTGAGACACCGCCTTGAGGATAGAGGAGTCCATCACCTGACAGAAGTGATCATCGATGGGCAAATAGGTGATTTCCTCCTCCTCCTCGTAATATATTCATCATAACCCTCCATAGCTAGAGCTATGCACACGTATATATAAACACAATAGGGGTGACAGGGAATAAAAACCCTTGAATAAGAGATTGCCTATAGCAATATAAGGGAACTGAGCCCTGGGACCACTGCTCCCTACTGGTACTGAGGGTATAACTGCCTGGGCCGGTCCCTGTATGCAGATTAAGTCTTACCCGCTTTACGGGTGTTTTTGCTACAGGCAGGGGCTCTCTGTAATTACTGCCCAAGCGCTAACGGCGCTAATCTACCATAAATCACTATCCTCCCCCGCGTGAAGCATCTGAAAGAGACACGTTAGTGACAGATTCCTTACCTTAGAATATCCCCAGGCGTCAGGCTGGATCCGGAAAGTTTTTTGCGTAGCAGTACCCTTGCGCGTCGGTAGGCGGCGTCGTGCGGCTCCGCGTCCGTCGTCGGCGTCGTGATCGCCGGGATGACGTCGCGGGCAGTACTTAGACGCCGCCCCTGCGCGCTGACGTCAGTTCTTCTTTTTCCGCGCCAGTAAGCGCAGATCCGGGAAGAGCAGTGCCCTAGTCACTTTTTGACTACCTTTTTTGTGAATTTTTCACTGTTTTCTTCTACGAGTCTTCACGACTCCTAAGGTGTCGTAGGGATGCCCGGCTTTAAGCCCTGCGAGGTCTGTGCCAGTATGATGTCCATCACGGACCCGCACCTCGAGTGTCTCTATTGTCTCGGCCGAGACCACGACACGAAGTCGTGCCCTGACTGCCGGAAACTTCATCCGAAGACTTTGCGAGAACTGTCTCGAAAGCTGCTCGAGGTCCGGCAGTCGGCTCCGCGCCGCACCAAGCCCCGGTCACGGGAGAGGTCAAGGGGCCGGTCGCGGAGCCCCCATCGTTCGTCGGAATCCAAGTCTTCGCGCTCCTCCGGTAAGTCGAAGCACAAGAAGTCTAAGCGGCGTCATCGCTCTAAGACTTCGCCTGGCCGGTCGCGCGACTCGGCTGAGGCCCCTGTCGGCACCGTTCCCGCCCCTGCGGCCCCGGACGTGCCTGTCGAGTCACCCCCGCATTACCCGTCCTTCCCGGGTTCGGGGGCGACTCCGGCCCAAGTACAGGAGTTCCTGTCGGCCATGGCCCGCCTCTTCGGGCCTCAAGGTCCCTCCGGTGCGCCTTCGGGCCCCGCGGGCCCTGATGGGGTTGCTCCGGCGTCGCCGTCGACTCCGGTCCCGGCGTCACCTGTCCCACCAGCCTTCATCCCGGCCTCGGCTCCGGCCCCGGCCTCGATCCCGGCTCCGGTGGTGCCGCAACCCCCATCGACGCCGGTTGACCTAACCACGCCTCCGCCAACGCCGATGTCCCCGGTGCCGTTCCTGACGTTGTCCGGGGCTCCGGACGGCGTCGTTCCCCGGCTCTCTCCGGCTCCGGACATGGAGCCGGACCGACGTCGCCCGACGCCGGTTCCGGCGCCGCTGAGACCTTGGGTCCCTAATGTCCCTCCTCCACCATATTATGAACCTGAGGAGGACCAGGAGAGCTGGGAGGGGTCTGAGGACCCTCTCACACAACAGTGCGAGTTTGACCCGGACTGGGTTGAGGAACTTGGGGATACCAGTGGTCTGGACACCTCCCCTGACTCTGGCATGCTGTCTCCTCCCGTGGCTACGGAGGAGGGGGCTAATTTTGCAACGGTGTTGCGTAGAGCTGCTGGAGCCTTGAATCTCCAGTTGCCTACTGTGGCCGTCAGGACTAACCTCCTGACTGAAGTGCTTCAGCCGGCGGCCTCCTCTTCGGAGACTGTGTTGCCGTTCAATGATGCACTCACTGACGTTCTTTTGGGCGCCTGGTCCAAGCCCACCACAGGGGCTCCTGTGGATAGGAACGTGGCCCGACGCCATCGCCCTGCTCCGAGCGACCCCCTGTTTCTCTCCCAACACCCCACCCCTGAGAGCTTGGTTGTCCAAGCCTCTGCCTCCCAAACCGCCTTCCCTACCGCCCCTCCGGATAGGGAATCCAAGCGCCTGGACCACTTTGGGAAGAAGGCTTTCTCTTCCTCCAGTGCTGGCTTGCGGTCAGTCAACACTGCTTGCCTCTTGGGCCGATATACCCACTCCCTGTGGGATTCGGTGGCGGCTGTTTTGCCGCAATGTTCTGAGGAGGTCCAGACACTGCTTACCCGCGCCATTGCGGAAGGGCGTGATGCGGCTAAATACACCGTACGCTGTGGCCTTGATACCGCCGACTCGCTGGGCAGATCGCTTGCAACGACGGTGGCGCTGCTTCGCCACGCCTGGCTGAGGACCACTGGTTTTTCAGGGGATGTCCAGAATACACTCATGGACATGCCCTTTGATGGAGTCGGTCTTTTTGGTTCGAAGGCAGACCATGCGCTGGAGCGTTTCAAGGACTCGCGGGCTACTGCCAAGTCCCTGGGCCTTGCTGTTGTGCGCCCTCCGCTCACGTCTGCTTTCCGCCCCTTTCGTGGCCACGGGAGGGGCGCCCAGTCACGTCAACAGCCCGGCCAACGGCCCGCGCAGCAAGCGCCTTCGCGTGGCCGAGGACGTGGATACCGCTGTGGCGGTTCGGGCAACCAGCGTGCGGGTCAGGCCACCACCTCCAACCCGTCCGCGGCCTCCAAGCCCTCCTAGTCCCTCCTTTCAGGTGCACAGCACGCCAGTAGGGGGCAGGGTCCGCCATCACCTTCACCACTGGCGTCCCATCACCTCGGACAGGTGGGTCTTGGACATTGTGCGAAGGGGCTACTCCTCCCCTTCGAGACCACCCCCAGCCATGCCACCTCAATTCCACCGCATGTCAGGGGATCACTTGGTGCTTCTACAGAAGGAAGTCACGGCCCTCTTGGCCAAGAGGGCCATCGAGCATGTTCCGACCCCAGAAGTAGGGCGTGGTTGCTACTCCCACTACTTTCTGGTGCCCAAAAAGGACAAGGAGGACATGCGTCCTATCTTGGACCTCCGGAACGTCAATCGCTTCCTCCGGAAGGAGAAGTTCAAGATGCTCACCCTAGCTCAGGTCTTGACTGCCCTCGACCCTGGAGACTGGCTGGTAGCGTTGGACTTGCAGGACGCTTATTTCCCCATCCCCGTCCTGCCGGCCCACCGGCGTTCCCTACGGTTCACGGTAGGCCTCGAGCACTTTCAGTTCACCGTGCTCCCCTTTGGCCTTACCAGTGCCCCTCGGGTGTTCACGAAAGTGATGGCGGTGGTCGCAGCTCATCTACACCGGGCAGGGGTTTCAGTCTTCCCCTACCTCGCCGACTGGCTGCTGAAGGCGGGCTCGTCCCAGGCAGTCGTCTCCCACCTCCAGACTACGGCCGAACTCCTGCACTCGCTGGGGTTCTCCATCAATGTGCCGAAGTCGCATCTGGTTCCTTCTCCACAGCTCCTTTTCATCGGAGCAGTTCTGGACACGACGCAGTTTCGGGCCTATCCTCCCGAACGGCGAGTCCGGGATATTCAGGCTATGATTCCGATCTTTCAGCCTTTATCCTGGGTTTCGGTACGGATGACCCTGAGGCTGCTGGGCCTCATGGCCTCCTGCATCCTGCTGGTCGATCATGCCAGATGGCATATGCGGGCTCTGCAGTGGGACCTGAAGTTCCAGTGGGCGCAGCACCAGGGCAACCTGTCCGATCACGTCCAGATCTCGGTGGGGACTGCAAAACAGTTGCAGTGGTGGCTCTCGAACCGGCAATGGGTCATGGGCAGATCCCTCTCCCTTCCCCAGCCAGAGCACATAGTTGTGACGGACGCGTCCCTTCTGGGATGGGGCGGTCACATGGGAGAGGCGGAGATCAGAGGCCTCTGGTCTCCGGCGGAGTCCCGGCTCCATATCAACCTTCTGGAGCTCCGGGCGATCCGACTTGCACTCAAGGCATTCCTTCCCTCTGTCAAAGGGAAGGTAGTGCAGGTGTTCACAGACAACACCACCGCCATGTGGTACTGCAACAAACAAGGCGGGGTGGGGTCTTGGACCCTTTGTCAGGAGGCTCTGCGCCGTTGGACATGGCTAGAACATCAGGGCATGTTCCTGATGGTTCAACACCTGGCAGGTTCCCTGAACGCCAGGGCGGACGAACTCAGCCGCAGGTGCATGATGGATCACGAATGGCGTCTTCACTCGGAAGTGGCGCAAGGACTCTTTCAACAATGGGGAGAGCCTTGGTTAGATCTATTCGCCACCGAAGAGAACGCGCAATGTCATCAGTTCTGCGCGTTGGAATTTCCAAGGCGGCACTCGCTCGGCGACGCTTTTCGTCGCGAGTGGAGTTGCGGTCTGTTGTACGCCTTTCCGCCTATACCACTTCTACCCAGAGTGTTGAAGAAGATTCGGCACGACCGGGCCCAAGTCATCCTTGTGGCTCCGGACTGGGCTCGAAGAGTTTGGTATCCCGAGCTACTCAGTATGAGCGTAGATCCCCCGATCCGTCTGCCTCTTCGGGAGGATCTTCTGTCGCAGCAGCAGGGGACGGTCCTCCACCCGAACCTGTCCAGTCTACACCTGCTTGCGTGGAGATTGAGCGGCGGCAGTTGATTCCTTTCGACTTGCCTCCCGAAGTTTGTGATGTGATTCTGGCAGCCAGGCGTCCCTCCACTAAGGTGGTATACGCCTGCAGGTGGAACAAATTTGTGGCATGGTGCACAGCAAAGGCTGTGAATCCCTTTCTGCCCCTCTTTCTGAGGTCCTTCTGTTCCTTCTTTCTCTGGCCCAACAGGGTTCTGCCCTGGGTACCATCAAGGGTTATCTTTGTGCTATCTCGGCCTTCCTCAGGCTCCCTGATCAGCCCTCCCTTTTCAAGTCCCCTGTTGTTAACAGGTTCTTAAAAGGCATTACACACCTCTTCCCTCCTGTTCCGTTTGTGATGCCTCAGTGGGACTTGAACTTGGTTCTTACCTTTTTAATGTGCGCTCCCTTTGAGCCTCTCCATAACTGTCCTCTTCGTCTTCTGACTCTGAAGACAGCCTTTCTGGTGGCCATCACCTCCGCTCGGCGGGTGAGTGAGCTCCAGGCTCTATCAAACAAACCTCCCTTTCTGTCTGTCCATCCAGACAAGGTTGTTCTTAGGACGCGTCCGTCCTTCTTGCCAAAGGTGGTTACTGCCTTCCACATTGGGCAGACCATCACTTTGCCTACCTTCTTTCCGCCTCCGCATCCTTCCAGAGAGGAAGAGAGGCTCCACCGTCTGGACCCAAAACGTGCGCTCTCCTTCTATATCGACCGCACAAAACACTTCCGGGTGGATGACCAGCTCTTTGTTGGCTACGTGGGCGCCAAAAGGTTGGGCGGTGCACAAACGAACCATCTCCCGCTGGGTTACCTTGTGCATCAAGGCCTGCTATTCTTTGGCTAAGAAGGAGCCTCCTGTTGGGCTGCGTGCCCATTCCACCAGGGCAACGGCTGCTACCACGGCTTTAGGCCGCGGTGTTCCGCTGCAGGTTATCTGTCAGGCAGCTATGTGGGCCTCGCTGCACACGTTTACAAAGCATTACTGCCTTGACAGTCAGGTCCGGAGGGACGGCTTCTTTGGCCGTTCTGTCCTCCAGGACTTCCTTGTCTGATCTTTGTTCGCAGACCCACCACCGGGGTTGGTATTGCTGGGGTATCTATTCTAAGGTAAGGAATCTGTCACTAACGTGTCTCTTTCAGATGCACAAGTTACTAACTTATGTAACGATATATCTGTAAGAGACAGTAGTTGGTGACAGATTCCTACCGCCCACCCATCCTCCCCGTTCTGCGAACTGATTTCTAGGGTTAAGGACATCCCTTTCAGGGCCCTAGTATTTTTCAGAAACCTATGTCGGCTTCTTGCATGGCTCTGCGTTCCTGGCGCGGAAAGTCGTGTACAGAACTGACGTCAGCGCGCAGGGGCGGCGTCTAAGTACTGCCCGCGACGTCATCCCGGCGATCACGACGCCGACGACGGACGCGGAGCCGCACGACGCCGCCTACCGACGCGCAAGGGTACTGCTACGCAAAAACTTTCCGGATCCAGCCTGACGCCTGGGGATATTCTAAGGTAAGGAATCTGTCACCAACTACTGTCTCTTACAGATATATCGTTACACAAGTTAGTAACTTGTGCGATAGGCGCAGCCGAGCAAGTCTCCTCTCTGAACGTAAGCGGAGGAAAAACAACTTGCCGGCTACGCAGGGGGTAACGCGCTTCAAGCGCGCGAAGTGACGGGCGCGCGGACCCCTAGCAGCTGGAGGGCCGCACCGCGCAGAGAGCCTCTGATCACAGACGCGGCCGCGAAGGAGCGAGAGACAATCCCGCGGTCGTGAAACCTGTAAGAGAAAACAAAACTGTGCGCGATAGCCAAGCCTGTCTTGCTACACAGTGCTCGCACCAGTAAACTACACAATAATACTGTAAAATGCCCATTTACATCGCAAAAACACAGAGAAGGTCAAACACTTAACTGAATGCTGCTGGAGCAGCGAAGAAAGAGGAGTACAGAGCGTCCCACGAAGGAAGTTGTTGGTGTTCCTGGCGCAGGATTGGCTCATGACTGTTGGACTTTTTTTTTCTCTCACATTGTCCCCTTGCATCATGGGAAATGTAGTTTTCTTGTTATATATCTTTGGTAAAGCTGCTGGAGCAAAATAAACGGAGAAAGAAAAGCCTAATCTGAAGCCTCCGGTCCTGCCATAGAATCACTCAGGCAGTACCTTAGTACTTCTGTAATCACCCAGGCAGTACTCATGCACTTTTAAAATCACCCACTTACTTTTTATGTATTCCGGTAATCCCCAGATATTACCCCTGCAGTCATGCAATCACCCAGGCACTAGTTATGTACTACCCCTACAGTTATTCAATCATGCAGGCTGTACCTATGTAGTCATATAATAACCCACACACTATCCTTGCAGTCATAGAATACCCAGGCCCTTCTGTTGCATTCATCTATTCACCTAGGTATTACTCAAAAACTCATCTATGCCTTCAGGTGCTATTTATACATATATCTATGCACTCAACGTGTATGTTTGCACTCATGCAATTAGCCAGTCACTATCCATCTTTTCCTGCAATTATCCAGTGACTACCCTTCAACTAATTCAATCACCCAAGCACTACCCATGGAGTTTTGGAATCACTCTGGCAGATCTATTACATGTCTCAGTTTCTAGGTTTTACTATATTCCAGAAATATTGTATACTTATTTGTTTTAGATTTGAAAAGGTAGAGACGTATGTATGCACGCTTTTAACAATATGGAGAGATTTATGGTTGAATCATGTAATAGTGTGCTGCTTTATATTTGGCTAGGCCCAACACTCATGCAGTTATAAAAACACTCAAGTACTACCCATGCAGTCTTCGAATGATCCAGGCACTACATATGCACTACTGTAATCACTCAGGCATTACTGCTGCACTCATGCAATCATCTAGGCACTACCTATGCACTCATGAAATCACCAAGGTATTACTCATGCACTCTTTCAATCATGTAGTCAGTACTCATGCACTTATATAATCACCCAGGCACTACCTATGCACTCATGCAATCACCCAGGTATTACTCATGCACTCTTTCAATCACCCAGCCACTACTCATGCACTTATATAATCACCCAGGCACTACCGTTGCACTCCTTCAATCACTGAGGCACTACCCTTGTACTTATGTAATCACTCAGCCAGTAGTCATGCTGTTATGAAATCACCCAGGCACTACCTTTGCACTACTTTATTCACTCAGGCTCTACCTCAGTAGTCCTGCAATAACCAAGAAGTACCCATGCAGTTCTAAAATCACCCAGTCACTTTCTATGTAGTCATGTAAATTCCCAGATATTATCCCTGTAGTCATGCAATCACCCAGGTGTTACCTATGTACTCCTTTAATCCCCCAGACGTTACTGCTGTACTCATGCAATCACCAATGCATTAGCTATACAGTGCTTCATATCACCCAGGCACTGTCCTTGCACTCTTTCAATCATGCACACACTACTCTTGTACTTATGTAATCACTCAGCTAGTACTCATGTGCTTATAAAATCATCCAGGCACTATCTTTGCAGTCATGTAATCACTTAGGCAGTACCTTAGTACTTCTGTAATCACCCAGGCAGTACTCATGGACTTATAAAATCACTCACTCACTTTTTATGTATTCCAGTAATCTCCCAGATATTACCCCTGCAGTCATGCAATCACCCAGGCACTAGATATGTACTACCTGTACAGTCAGTCATGCAGGCTGTACCTATGCAGTCATGTAATAACCCACACACTACCTTTGCAGTCATAGAATCACCCAGGCCCTACTGTTGCAGTCATCTATTCACTTAGGCACTACTCCATGACTCATCTTTGTCTTCAGGTGCTATTTATACACTTATCCATGCACTCAAACTCTATGTGTGCACTAATGCAATTAGCCAGTCACTATCCATCTTATTCTGTAGTTACCCAGTGACTACCCTTGCAGTCATACAATCACCCAAGCACTACCCATGGAGTTATGCAATCACTCAGGCAGATCTATTACATGTCTCAGTTTCTAGGTTTCACTATATTCCAGAAATATAGTATACATATTATTTTTAGGTATGATGATGATTTGAAAAGGTAGATTCATATGTATGTGTGCTTGTAACAACATGGAGAGACTTATAGTTGAGTCATGTAATAATCTGCTGCTTTATATTTGGCTAGGCCCAACATTCATGCAGTTATAAAAACACCCAAGTACTCGCCATGCAGTCTTCCAATGATGCAGGCACTATATATGCAGTGTTGTAATCACTCAGGCATTACTGCTGCACTGATGCAATCATCTAGGCACTATCTATGCACTCATGCAATCATTAAGGAATTACCCATGCACTCTTTCAAACATGTAGCCACTACTCATGCACTTATATAATCACCCAGGCACTATCGTTGCAGTCCTTCAATCACGGAGGCACTACCCTTGTACTCATGTAATCACTCAGCCAGTAGTCATGGTGTTATGAAATCACCCAGGCACTACCCTTGCACTCCTTTATTCACTCAGGCAGTACCTCAGTAGCCCTGCAATAAGCCAAGAAGTACTCATGCACTTAGAAAATCATCCAGTCACTTCCTATGTAGTCATGTAAATCCCCAGATATTACCCCTGTAGTCATGCAATCACCCAGGTGTTAGCTATGTACTCCTTTAATCCCCCAGACGTTACCCCTGTACTCATGCAATCATGAATGCATTAGATATACAGTACTTTTATCAGTCAGCCACTATCTTTCCACTCTTTCAATCACGCAGGCTCTACTCTTGTACTTATGTAATCACTCCACCAGTACTCATGCACTTTTGAAATCACCCAGCCACTACCTTTGCACTCCTGTAATCACTCAGGCAGTATCTTAGTACTTCTGTAATCACCCAGGTAGTACTCATGAATTTATGAAATCATCCACTCATTTCCTATGTATTCCAGTAATCCTCCAGCTATTACCCCTGTAGTCATGTAATCACCCAGGCACTAGTTATGTACTACCTCTGCAGTCATGTAATCATGCAGTGTGTATCTATGCACTCATGTAATAACCCACACACTACTCTTTTGCAGTCATAGAATCATGCAGGCTCTACTGTTGCACTCATCTATTCACATACGCAGTACATAATGACTCATCTATGCCTTCAGTTGCTATTTATACACTTATCCGTGCTCTCAATGTCTATATCTGCACTCATGCAATTAGTCAGTCACTTTCATATTCTCCTGCAATTACCTAGTGACTACCCTTGCACTCATATAATCACCCAAGCACTACCCATGGAGTTATGCAATCACTCAAGCAGATCTATTATATGTCTCAGTTTCTAGGTTTCACTATATTCCAGAAATATTGTATACATATTTCTTTTTGCTATGATGATGATTTGAATAGGTAGAGTCATATGTATGTGTGCTTGTAACAATATGGAGAGACTTATAGTTGAGTCATGTAATAGTCTGCTGCTTTATATTTGGCTAGGCCCAACATTCATGCAGTTATAAAAACATCCAAGTACTCGCCATGCAGTCTTCCAACGATGCAGGCACTACATATGCAGTGCTGTAATCACTCAGGCATTACTGCTGCACTGATGCAATCATCTAGGCACTATCTATGCACTCATGCAATCAGCAAGGTATTACCCATGCACTCTTTCAAACATGTAGCCACTACTCATGCACTTATATAATCACCCAGGCACCATTGTTGCAGTCTTTCAATCACGGAGGCACTACCCTTGTACTCATGTATTCACTCAGCCAGTAGTCATGGTGTTGTGAAATCACCCAGGCACTACCTTTGCACTCCTTTACTCACTTAGGCAGTACCTCAGTAGTCCTGTAATCAGCCAAGAAGTACCCCTGCACTTATAAAATCACCTAGTCACTTCCTATGTAGTCCTGTAAATCCCCAGATATTACCCCTGTAGTTATGCAATCACCCAGGTGTTACCGATGTACTCCTTTAATTTCCCAGACGTTACCCCTGTACTCCTACAATCACCAACGCATTAGGTATACAGTGCTTCAATCAACCAGCCACTATCTTTCCACTCTTTCAATCACGTAGGCACTACTCTTGTACTTATGTAATCACTCAGCCAGTACTCCTGTACTTTTAAAATCACCCAGTCACTATCTTTGCACTCCTGTAACCACTCAGGTAGTATCTTAGTAGTTCAGTAATCACCCAGGCAGTTCTATTATATGTTTTAGTTTCTAAGTTTCACTATATTCCAGAAATATTGTATACATATTTCTTTTAGATATGATGTTGGTTTGAAAACGTAGAGACATATGTATGCATGCTTCTAAGAATATGGAGAGACTTGTATTTCAGTTATGTAATAGTCTGCTGCTTTATATTTTGCTAGGCCCAACACTTATGCAGTTATAAAAACAGCCAAGTACTACCCATGCAGTCTTCTAATGATCCAGGCAGTACATATGCACTGTTGTAATCACTCGGGCATTACTGCTACACTCACGCAATCACCTAGGCACTACCTATGCACTCATGCAATCACCAAGGTATTACCCATGCACTCTTTAAATCATGTAGCCACTACTCCTGCACTTATATAATCATCCAGCCACTACCGTTGCTCTATTTCAATCACGGAGGTACTACCCTTGTACTTATGTAATCACTCAGCCAGTAGTCATGCTGTTAAGAAATCACTCAGGCACTACCTTTGCACTGCTTTATTCTCTCAGGCAGTACCTGAGTAGTTCTGTAATCATCCAAGAAGTACCCATGCAGTTATAAAATCACCCAGTCACTTCCTATGTAGTCATGTAAATCCCCAGATATTACCCCTGTAGTCATGCAATCACCCAGGCGTTACCTATGTACTTCTTTAATCCCCTAGACGTTACCTCTGTACTCATGCAATCACCAATGCATTAACAATACAGTGCTTCATTCAGCCAGCCACTATCTTTCCACTCTTCCAATCATGCAGGCACTACTCTTGTACTTATGTAATCACTCAGCCAGTACTCATGCACTTATAAAATGACCTAGGCACTACCTTTGCACTCCTGTAATCACTCATGTAGTACCTTAGTACTTTTGTAATCACCCAGGCAGTACTCATGGACTTATAAAGTCACCCATTCACTTTCTATGTATTCCAGTAATCCCTCAGATATTACCCCTGCAGTTATGCAATCACCCTGGCACTACTTATGTACTATCCCTGCAGTCATGCAATCATGCAGGTTGTACCTATGTTGATAAGAATTCCCCCAGGCAGTATGATAACACTCCTTTATTCACTCAGCGCCTTGAGAGCCTCACAGGTGAGTAGCGCGCTTACAATTCCCTGATTGATTGATTGCACGACTACTGAGTTAGTGCCTGAGTCAATCAATCAGCCAAGAAGTACTCATGCACTTATAAAATCACCCAGGCACTACCTTTTCCTTCCTGATGCAGCGGAGCGGGTAGGTGAGCCGGACTGCACTGAGCGGGAGCAGGTGAGTACGGATTACACGTTGAGACTATGCCTGGTTACAAGCTTTTAAGAGAGGTAAGAGGTGCTGGGAATTGCTGACAAGTTACCGCTGGTCTCTGGGAAGGGTACGCTGACTCTGATGTTATGTAGAGCTCTGCACTAAGACATAGCTTGGGCGCTGTAGGCGCTCTTAACACATCGCACGATTGGCATAATGTCGGAGTGCATGGTGAAGGCGCCAGCAGCTACGCAGGCAGGTCTGGGGCACTTTTGAGTCTGTTGAATAACCTTGTCAATGATACCAATTTCACGACTTTGGGCTTACTTTAACCTGAACCATGCCCACTTTCACTTTTAATGCTCTAGAGTCATGGCCTTAGCAACTAAACGTTGTGCTTACAAGCCCACACCCAACATATTTTGTTGTTTGTTTTTTTCCTTTTCCTTTTAATAAACAGCGACACTACGTTGAGTGTCCATATACTCCGCTGCGGTCTGATGAAGCAGCACTTGAATCCTTAAGAGGTGAGCTGATACTCACTCACCATGTTGTCCAATTACTCTAACTGGTTACACAGAGGTTTTATATTCTAAATACAAATGAAGGGACACGTAGAATGTGATATGCATGAAATCACGTTGTTTTTATCACTTGTACAGATTCAAAGAGGTTGTGTACGGTGAAACACACCCACTTGAATCAATAGGACCATGTACCAATATTTCCATTTGGTTTTTTGATCCTTTTTGTTTGTACTCTAGGTTGGCTGCTTTTCTCCGGGGCAACGTCCTACCGAGAGAAGACGTGGTATGTAGAACCACACCACACACTGTAGATAGTTTTCATTTAATCACTAGGTCCTGAGGAATCGCCAACTGATCTATTAGAGACATTTTATAGGCGAGAAACATGTTGACCACGAAGGGGTAGAGCGTAATTTTGTCAGATTAAAACAAAATAGTCGCCCTCCTTCTTCTTTTTACTTTTTAATCAGGTTGTGACCTCTCCAGAATAAAAATAATTATAGAGGATTCCCTTACCTGTTTTAACCCACACACCACATCTACATCTTACCAGGCCCCTCACACCCACGGCACCTATACGGCAAGGAACAAAAGATCTCCGATAAAGAGCCCCTTTATGGGTGCCCGTCGAGCATTGCAGCGCCGGCTCGACGAGGAGCAGACCCATATGATGAAGCATGACACCTAGCTTGCTGGGTGTGTGAGGGTCCTAGTTCCGAAAGGAGGTATTTCCCACCTCCCCACCACTCTGAGTACTAACCAGGTGGCCAACTTGCCACCCAGGAACACCGTACCTCTTTTGTCTTCTAGTTCTACCCAGGGCAAGTACGGTGGACCTTTATCAAGCCCTCATTGTCCCCTTTGTTGTTTACTAAGTACTGCACGGGATCTCCCGTGGGACTCTTCAGGTTACCAGAAGGATAATATCCTTCATTGGCCCATTTTCTGGGACTTATTATTTAGTCCCGCCCTTTCTATTTTGCCTTCCCCCAAATCCTCTGACATACCAGTCATCATGGATGACAATCCCGGACTTAGCTTTGATGATGCAATGGCTGCAGAAATTCTCAGGAATACACCATCTATCCTGGGAGGTGAAGGTTCCTCAGCCTCTGGATCACCATCTGAGGACTGGACCTCCCTTACCAATATGAAAAGAGACTGGGTGAAAATAACGCTCCACGGTGCAATGACGACGGAGTACTTGAGGGCCAATATTGCACCAAACGGCCTATTAGTTAAGAACTTCCCTAGACTTTTCCTGGATGACGCTGTCTTTAACAAGGAATGGTCCCTGGTAGCATGGAAATGCACCAGGGACTTACTTATCCTCATTATTAATTCAGCAAAGAGGATAGCTGATGCCCTCCTTATTAGAATGCAAGTTGCTGAAGGGGCCATAAAGACTAGCATACATGGCACTGTATTTAAAACCAAAGTGACAGAACTCAACTATGAGATTGCTGAGCACAAGGAATTTCTGATGAAGCAGAAGGTTAGCAAGCTTCAGAAGGATATAAGCAGATTTAACAAAGAAAAAATATACCCCTATGTGGCAAGGAGCTGCACCCGGACGATGCCTCCTCTTCTGGGACGCTACATGAACAATTACCTCCTTATCTCTCCCCCTATTCCCTCCTCTGTTTTCAGACCCCGGCTCCTGTGAGCAATGAACACTGTCCTTTTAACTTTCCACGGCGATCTGACTACCTCGCCGATCATGTGACGTGGTCACCTGACTGCCCTCCCTTCAAAGAGGAAGTGACTCCGGGAATAGAGCGTTCGTGTTGGAGCCCAGCGGAGGAAGCAACGGCGACGTCTGGAAGAGACCACGACGTACAGACCTTCTTCATCGGCCCAGGACTCGCGGAATCGTGGAAGCACCCCGTCGCGGAAGCAGGCAGTCAGCAGGTCGAGACCCCGCTAGACGGAGAGACGGAAAAGAAGGAGCCGGGCCTTATCCGGCAACGCGCTGAATCCTGCCACGGCCCTGGAGGGTCGTGGCTTCAGAAGGTACGGGGACAACTGGGGGCCGTGTGGGGCAGGGGGAGGCCGGGAGGTGAGGGCGGGCGCTTTCGCATACATTCGGAAGTGGAGCTCAGTACTCGGAGGCTACCTTCCGTAGAGCGCAAAAACTCCTAGAAAGGAGTAGGCGATTCACTGGTGTTGGTTGGTGCCTAGTCCCTCACTCCCTTACCCCTTTTGTTCTTCAAACCCCGGAGACCCTCCTTACCGAGCTCTTGTTTCCTTTCTCCCTGAGTTGTGGCGTCTACCTGGTGGGAGCGGCCCTTCAGCCCCGAGCAATCTGAAGTCCTGGGACAAGGTTCTCTGACGTAAGAGAACGAAGACTTCACCCTGGGACAAAGGATTTGCAATCCGCTCCACTTTGAGACCTTAATCCTGAACAGCAATAAACAAAATACTCACCTAAACACTCCCTGTCTCCTTCTCCACCGCGCCACACGTGGTGTCAGAAGTGGGATACGGGCGCCTGCTACATCATGGAGAACCTAATACAGCAGCTCGTACGTGGCCAGGAGAAGCTTGAGTGGGCAGTGGAACGAAAAATGACAACAGCCCACGCGGACAGGGAACTCTTTAAGGACACTATGTCTAACCAAGCCGAGCAACTGCAAAAGGTTGCAGATGACCGCCTAGAACTAACTACCCGGTTACAGAACCGTGCAGGAACCGGGCCCAATATTTCCCTACAAAAATATATCAGAGGTGAAGATCCTGATGCATTCTTACTTAATTTTGAGAGAGCAGCTAGAGCGTCGGGATGGCCAGAAGCTAATTGGCCATTCTTTGTAGCTCCTCTCCTTACCGGAGAAGCCCAAGCCGCGTATCAAGTGGCGAACGCCAATGGGCGCACTCCCTATACCGAAATAAAAGGCGTTGTCTTAGATCACCTTGGACTGGACGCCGAGGCCTACCGGGTCCGGTTCAGGAAGGAGCGAGGGACCCCACCGATAATCCTAAAACGCTCTATTTCAAACTAAAGACGGCAGCAGACAAGTGGCTAAAGCCCCAAACAAGCACAAAAGAAGAAATAATGTCACATATATACTTAGAACAATATATAGAAGCCCTACCATATCCGATACAGAGGTGGCTCAAGCAACACACCCACCTGACGGCTGAACAGGCAGTAGAAATGGCCACCTCGTTCTACCGAGCACAACCCCGCACCTTATCAGGAGACATAGAGAAAGCAACACGACCACCTCCCCCTTCCGGATTGGAAAGGAAACCCACGAAACCCAGCCCGGAACCCTTAAAAACCCACCACTATCGACCAGAACCCATCCCTATCAGGGGTCCGCAATGTTTTGAATGCGGGTATTGGGGACATATTGCTAGAAACTGCCCCAGAAAAAAGCCTCCAGAGGAACCAATGGACATAGGATGTGTTCCTCAAACCATTCTGTATACTGATGAAATGGGGCCCAGTTTCTACGTGAGTGTTCTGGTGGAAGGGGTGACTGTAAGGGTTCTCTTAGACTCCGGTTGTCGGCAGTCAGTAGTGCGCCGATCCTTAGTACAACCCTCCTCCCTTATAACCCAACAGGAGGTCCCCATTAGGTGTGTACACGGGGACGTTCGGCTCTATCCCTTGGTGCAGTTACCCATATCCCTTCCTAGTGGGGACACATTAGAAGCCAAGCTTGGGGTCCTCTCTTTTCTCCCCGAAGACATGATCCTGGGTCAGGACAACCCATCTTTTTTGGCACTCCTAAGGGGCTCTCTACAGACTAACGAACTAAACAAAACACCACATCCCACCTTCCTTACCCAAGCCCCCTGGCTTTCTGACAAGAGCTTTCGTTATGGCCAATTGAATGACCCCTCTCTTCAAACCGCCTGGGATTATGCCAGACGCTCCCTTCCGACTCAGAAGCCTGTATACCCGTCTTTTCAGATACAGAATGAGCTCTATAGGATAGCAAAGGAAGGTAACCCATCCCAGCTCATAGTACCCCAGTCCTTCCGTGACCAAGTCCTCTTCTTTGCACATACACACCTAACAGCAGGTCACAGAGGAACACAGAAAACAATAGACATGCTTTTGAAACATTTTTAATGGCCAGGCATATTCTCACATGTCACGAAATACTGTCAAGAGTGCGAGATATGCCAAAAGAAGAACCCATACAAGCCTCCCCCCGTGCCCTTGCTACCTCTCCCCATTATCGGAACCCCCTTTGAGAGGATAGGTATGGATCTCATAGGTCCACTACCTAGAACCAAGAAGGGTCATCTCTACGCCTTGGTGGTCGTTGACTACGCCACCTAATACCCCAAGGCCTTCCCCTTGCGTACCCCTACCAGTCAGAACATCAGCGACCGGCTTCTGGAATTGTTTTCCATTCCAGAGTTGGCTTTCCCCGTGAGATACTCACAGATCAGGGGACCCCATTTGTCTCTAAGATAATGGGGCAGGTGTGTAAATCTCTTGACATTTCACACATAAAAACATCAGTTTATCACCCCCAGACGGACGGCCTATGTGAGAGGTACAATTCCACCCTGAAGCTGACGTTAAAGAAACTATTAAGTGTGGAGGGGAAGGAGTGGGACATGCTCCTTCCTTTAGCATTGTACGCGATCAGAAGCCAGGCTCAGTCTAGTTTGGGTTGTTCCCCTTTCCAACTTCTCTATGGGCGAGAACCCCGAAGCTTACTAGAGATCACAAGGGAATACTGGGAGCAGGAAAAAAAAGAAGAGACCAGGTCCTTTTTAGAGTACACTCAGGGCCTTCGTAGCAGGCTACAGAAGCTAAGGGATTTCGCTGATGCGAATCTGGAGAAGGCCCAGATCAAACAACAAACGTTTTACAATCAAGGGAAGAAGTGGCGCCACCTAAAAAAGTGGGACTGGGTATTGGTCCTCTTGCCTTCTGGTCTCACAAAGGTAAAATCAGGATGGCAGGGTCCCTACCAGATAGTGGAAAAGGTCGGATTGACGTCTTACCAGGTCCAGATCACTCCCAAAAGGAAACAATTATACCATATCAATCTTTTAAAGAAGTGGTTGGGTCCTCTGCCTAGGGATCTTCACTTGGTAAATCCTATATCTGAGACCGGTAGTACACTACACCAACTGCCAGTCAATCAGGAACTGTCCCCTGAACAACGTAATGCCCTACGAGACACACTAATTCCGTTTGCTTCCCTATTCTCAGACCTGCCAGGCCGGACTACCTTAGCACAACATTCCATCCCTACCCAACCTGGAAAGACAGTCAAACAAAGACCATACCGTATCCCTGCTGCCAGACGGAAGGCCAAAGAACAAGAAGTGATAGACATGCTTGCCCTGGGGGTCATACGCCCATCACAGAGCGAATGGTCTTCCCCAATTGTACTGGTACCAAAACCGGACGGCTCCGTCCGGTTTTGCATAGACTTTAGAGCCATCAACGCAATCTCCAAGTGTGATTCATACCCTCTTCCACGTGTAGACGAGTTGATAGAAAGACTAGGGGAGGCGCAGTATATCACCACCCTTGACCTTACGAAGGGTTACTGGCAGGTGCCTCTGAAACCACAAGACCAGGAAAAGACAGCCTTCTCAACACCCTCTGGCTTGTTCGAATTCACCGTCCTGCCTTTTGGACTACATGGGGCACCTGCCACATTTCAGCGTCTCATGAACCGGGTATTGGCGGACCACCAAGCCTACTCCTCGGCATACCTAGACGATATAGTCATTTATAGCCCCACGTGGGAGGCGCATCTTCATCATTGCCGTCTAGTGTTTCAGGCCCTCCAGTCAGCAGGTCTACATGTCAATGCAAAGAAATCCAAAGCAGGGTTCCAGAAGGTGAAATACCTGGGATTCCTTCTAGGAAACGGTCACATCGAACCCCAAGAAGAAAAGGTCAGGGCGATATCCCAAGCCCCTTTCCCTGTCACGAAGAAGGAAGTTAGGGCTTTCCTGGGTCTACTCGGGTATTACCGCCGATTTATACCCCAGTCTTCTGAATTGGCCACGCCCCTTACGAACCTCTTGAGAAAGGACGTAAAAGCTAAAGATCTCCTTCATCCCCCTCCTGAGTCCCTGCACGCATTTCGTGAACTGAAAAAGGCCATTACCTCTGGTCCCATCCTACGGTCACCTGACTTTTCTGAGCCCTTTCTGTTGCAGACCGATGCTTCTGAGAGTGGGTTGGGGGCGGTTCTATCACAAGTGGCTCCTGATGGTCTAGAGCATCCCATCCTCTTTTTGATCCGGAAGTTGTTTCCCAGGGAACGGGGTTACCCCATCATCGAGAAGGAGTGTCTTGCCATCCGGTGGGCGGTGGACAAGTTGAGGTATTACCTTGAAGGCTCCCGTTTCATCTTGTACACCGATCATGCCCCACTCGTTTGGATGAGCCGTAATAAGGGCAACAACCCGCGCGTCCTACGCTGGTTCCTTGCCCTGCAGCCCTTTTCCTTTGAGATTCGCCATCGCAAGGGTTCGGACAACGGGAACGCGGACTTTCTCTCCCATGTCTACCTGTTTCCCGATCGGAAACAGGCTGGGGTGGGGGTGTGTGGCGAGGAGCTGCACCCGGACGATGCCTCCTCTTCTGGGACGCTACATGAACAATTACCTCCTTATCTCTCCCCCTAATCCCTCCTCTGTTTTCAGACCCCGGCTCCTGTGAGCAATGAACATTGTCACTTTAACTTTCCACGGCGATCTGACTACCTCGCCGATCATGTGACGTGGTCACCTGACTGCCCTCCCTTCAAAGAGGAAGTGACTCCGGGAATAGAGCGTTCGTGTTGGAGCCCAGCGGAGGAAGCAACGGCGACGTCTGGAAGAGACCACGACGTACAGACCTTCTTCTTCGGCCCAGGACTCGTGGAAGCACCCCGTCGCGGAGGCGGAAGCAGGCAGTCAGCAGGTCGAGACCCCGCTAGACGGAGAGACGGAAAAGAAGGAGCCGGGCCTTATCAGGCAACGCACTGAATCCTGCCACGGCCCAGGAGGGTCGTGGCTTCAGAAGGTACGGGGACAACTGGGGGCCGTGTGGGGCAGGGGAGGCCGGGAGGTGAGGGCGGGCGCTTTCGCATATATTCGGAAGCGGAGCTCAGTACTCAGAGGCTACCTTCCGTAGAGCGCAAAAACTCCTAGAAAGGAGTAGGCGATTCACTGGTGTTGGTTGGTGCCTAGTCCCTCACTCCCTTACCCCTTTTGTTCTTCAAACCCCGGAGACCCTCCTTACCGAGCTCTTGTTTCCTTTCTCCCTGAGTTGTGGCGTCTACCTGGTGGGAGCGGCCCTTCAGCCCCGAGCAACCTGAAGTCCTGGGACAAGGTTCTCTGACGTAAGAGAATGAAGACTTCACCCTGGGACAAAGGATTTGCAATTCGCTCCACTTTGAGAACTTAATCCTGAACAGCAATAAACAAAATACTCACCTAAACACTCCCTGTCTCCTTCTCCACCGCGCCACACCCTATCTGAAAGCAGACTATACCAACAGCAAAACTAGCTACTCTTCTGATGAAAATAGTGAATCCAACAGAAGAGACTCGGCTAGCAGTAACTCCAGCAATGGGAGCTGGAAGGGTTCGAATCAGAGGAGAAAGAATTATCCACAAAACCCCCACTACCCTGTACAGAATTTTCAAGGGCCGCAGCCTCTTTTTTGGCCTTTCCCGATGTATCCCCAGGTCCAACCGCAATACTTCCCTGCCAGCAATCCACCTTTTTTAGGCAGAGGCTGGGGCAGAGGAAGAGGGCGCAAAAGAGGAGGACAAAAACAAGTCCAGTGGCCGGACCAGGAACCGAATATGATGGAAACCAGGAGCAAAACACAGGGCAGGAGAGTCTAGTGGTTAATTTGTCACATAGACAACTGACACCTACAGAACAAACAGTACTTGAGAAAGGCCTTGGCTTTGTCCCCACCCCTAAAGAGGACAGTTTTCGGGAACAATGCGAAATCCAGAACCTGTTTAGAAAAATACGCCTTAAAGCCCACTTCGATGGTACTGAGGAACCAGCCAGACAGGATTCAGGCCTTCGCAATCCCTCGACCTTCACACCTACCGTTGGCATGGTACCTGTGGAGGTAGTGACCTTTGAGAAAGCTGTCTTAAAAGAACTGAAGAACCAGGATACCAGAGTTCCTTTCCATAATCTCTCTAATCAAGAACATGCAGCGATTAGATCATTGACTGAGGACAAAAGCATTACAATAAAGCAAGCTGACAAAGGGCGCCACGGTCATACAATCCACTTCGGATTACAACACCGAGTGCCAACGCCAACTACGGAATAGTAAATTCTATACTCCGATAACAACAAACCCCACGACTCGATTAACGACCGAGATAACCACCATGGTCTATGAGGCAGAGAGTAATGGGTGGATCAGTGGTAAAGAAGCTGATTTCTTGATTACCAAACATCCCAAAACACCCTATTTTTACACTCTGCCGAAAATACATAAGGGGACCACCCTGTTCCGGGCAGACCTATAGTTTCAGGAATCGGCTCACTTTTAGAGCCGCTCTCAAAATTCTGCGACCATTACCTACAACCTTTGGTCAAACAGACACCATCATACATCAGGGACACAACAGATATCCTCTGTGTTATAGGTGAAATAGAAAACACAGGCGATATTGACCTCCTGGTCACCTTGGATGTGGAACAACTGTATACCAATATCCCACAGAGAGAGACATTGGCAGTAATAGAATCTGCACAAAGTGGGAGTGAATGGACAGCAGCAACACCCATTTCGTTCATCATGCAATGTGCCACCCTGGCCTTAACAGAAAACTTTTTTGAGTTTGACAGCCAACTCTTCCACCAGTCTCAGGGTACTTCGATGGGGAGTACCTTTGCCCCCAGTGTGGCATGTTTGTATATGGCGGCGTTTGAACAAGAGACCATCCAACATGCGAGTAACCCCTTCGGAGCTAACCTGAGACTGTGGAAGAGGTACATAGATGACATCCTCATCTTTTGGCAGGGTGACATACAGAGATGCGCTGAATTTTGCGAGTGGATTACCACAAAAAACCAGCACTTGAAATTCACCCACACTATATCTGCCACGAACATTGCCTTCCTAGATCTCACCATCTGATTACAAGAGGGTAGAATAACGACATCCCTATACAAAAAGCCTACCGACAGAAACAGCTTGCTACTGTACAGCAGCTATCATCCTGCTACACTGAGAAATAACCTTCCCTTCAGCCAATTTCTAAGAATTAGAAGAAATTGTAGTTCTACAGAGGACTACAAAATTGAAGCAGAGATACTGGCTGACAATCTGCTGAAGAGACAATACCCTAAGAAACAGGTTCACTCTTGCATGAAACGAGCAAGAAACAATAATCGTGAAAGCCTCCTAGAGGTACATGAGAAAGAACCCACTGACATTTTGACCTGTGTGACCACGTACACACCTAGATCCAATCTAATAAAGAAGGCAGTGAACAAACACTGGGCAATTCTGAACACGGGTACTCTGTCAATACCCAAACCAAGGTTTGCGTTTAAACGTACCAACAATTTGAAAGATATGTTGGTGCACACTAGACCCAAGAAGAGCAACATTCCTAACCAGAGGCAACTTTGGTATCTCCCACCCGTGACAGGACACTATCCCTGCGGCTCTTGTATCGTGTGCCCACAGACCAGACACACCAAACAAGTGGTTCTATCAGACACATTTACATGGACGCTAATCAAACACACTAACTGTAACACCCCACGTTGTGTGTACATGCTGACCTGCCCTTGTGACAAGAGGTATGTTGGCATGACCATGAGGCCCGTTAAGGTCAGAATCACTGAGCACAAGAGCAGTATTCGTTGCCATAAAACTACCACCAAACTATACACCCACTTCTCTGAACTCGGACACCCCCCAGAGAGTCTACGCTGGGTCATCCTAGAATCCCACCAACAAATAACACAGACTGCTTTGTACAGGATTGAACAAAGGTGGGTGTTCCGTCTTGACTTCGCAAATGACGGCCTGTTTGACGCAATACCCTGGAGTACCATTTATTAATCTGATATATACAACCATTATCCGCAACTTTAACGAATGAATATATCAGCTTAGGACTCCACGCTAGTCTCTCACCTCTTTATACATCTCTGCCACATGATATCGACATCAGGCTAGTCAGATATGGAGATTAGGCCATGTTAGGACGATATATCTAATAACTAACAATAGAGTACAATACTACACTCTAAGATGGCCGACATACGAATCACCCAATCGGCAGTCGCCAGCAACTTATGCACAAATTTAGCGCAGTGACGCGAGCACTTTTGCACTGTATAAATTCTTGTTTACATTGTTGATAAAACCGTGCCACTCAATGCCAAAATTGAAGCCCTTGATGCGCGTCCACATCAAGGTAATAGCCAGAACTACAGACTTTCACCACATTCAAAGATGGCCTCCATGGTTACACTGTAGATGATGTCATGCCGACACCATCACACCACACACCAGGTGCGGCTGATTTACCATGCTTAATGGCACCAGGAGAGGGTATTTAAGACAGGAACCGACAACCTGTCTTTTCCTTCCTGATGCAGGGGAGCTGGTAGGTGAGCCAGACTGCTCTGAGCGGGAGCAGGTGAGTACGGATTACACGTTGAGACTATGCCTGGTTACAAGCTTTTAAGAGAGGTAAGAGGTGCTGGGAATTGCTGACAAGTTACCGCTGGTCTCTGGGAAGGGTTCGCTGACTCTGATGTTCTGTAGAGCTCTGCACTAAGACATAGCTTGGGCGCTGTAGGCGCTCTTAACACATTGCACGATTGGCATAATGTCGGAGCGCATGGTGAAGGCGCCAGCAGCTACGCAGGCAGGTCTGGGGCACTTTTGAGTCTGTTGAATAACCTTGTCAATGATACCAATTTCACGACTTTGGGCTTACTTTAACCTGAACCATGCCCACTTTCACTTTTAATGCTCTAGAGTCATGGCCTTAGCAACTAAATGTTGTGCTTACAAGCCCACACCCAACATATTTTGTTGTTTATTTTTTTCCTTTTCCTTTTAATAAACAGCGACACTACGTTGAGTGTCCATATACTCCGCTGCGGTCTGATGAAGCAGCACTTGAATCCTTAAGAGGTGAGCTGATACTCACCATGTTGTCCAATTACTCTAACTGGTTACACAGAGGTTTTATATTCTAAAAACAAATGAAGGCACACGTAGAATGTGATATGCATGAAATCACGTTGTTTTTATCACTTGTACAGATTCAAAGAGGTTGTGTACGGTGAAACACACCCACTTGAATCAATAGGACCATGTACCAATATTTCCATTTGGATTTTTGATCCTTTTTGTTTGTACTCTAGGTTGGCTGCTTTTCTCCGGGGCAACGTCCTACCGAGAGAAGAAGTGGTATGTAGAACCACACCACACACTGTAGATAGTTTTCATTTAGTCACTAGGTCCTGAGGAATCGCCAACTGATCTATTAGAGACATTTTATAGGCGAGAAACATGTTGACCACTAAGGGGTAGAGCGTAATTTTGTCAGATTAAAACAAAATAGTCGCCCTCCTTCTTCTTTTTACTTTTAATCAGGTTGTGACCTCTCCAGAATAAAAATAATTATAGAGGATTCCCTTACCTGTTTTAACCCACACACCACATCTACATCTTACCAGGCCCCTCACACCCACGGCACCTACACGGCAAGGAACAAAAGATCTCCGATAAAGAGCCCCTTTATGGGTGCCCGTCGAGCATTGCAGCGCCGGCTCGACAAGGAGCAGACCCATATGATGAAGCATGACACCTAGCTTGCTGGGTGTGTGAGGGTCCTAGTTCCGAAAGGAGGTATTTCCCACCTCCCCACCACTCTTGAGTACTAACCAGGTGGCCAACTTACCACCCAGGAACACCGTACCTCTTTTGTCTTCCACTCCTGTAATCACTCAGGTAGTACTTTAGTACTTCTGTAATCACCCAGGCAGTACTCATAGAGTTATAAAATATTGTATACATATTTCTTTTAGATACGATGTTGGTTTGAAAATGTAGAGACATATGTATGCATGCTTCTTAGAATATGGAGAGACTTGTATTTGAGTGATGTAATAGTCTGCTGCTTTATATTTTGCTAGGCCCAACAGTTATGCAGTGATAAAAACACTCAAGTACTACCCATGCAGTCTTCTAATAATCCAGGCAGTACATATGCACTGTTGTAATCACTCAGGCATTACTGCTACACTCATGCAATCACCCAGGCAATACCTATACACTCATACAATCACCAAGGTATTACCCATGTACTCTTTCAATCATGTAGCCACTACTCATGCACTTATATAATCACCCAGCCACTACTGTTGCACTATTTCAATCACAGAGGTACTACCCTTGTACTTATGTAATCACTCAGCCAGTAGTCATGCTGTTACGAAATCACTCAGGCACTACCTTTGCACTCCTTTATTCACTCAGGAACTACCTGAGTAGTCCTGCAATCATCCAAGAAGTACCCATGCAGTTATAAAATCACCCACTCACTTCCTATGTAGTCATGTAAATCCCCAGATATTACTCCTGTAGTCATGCAATCACCCAGGCGTTACCTATGTACTTCTTCAATCCCCCAGATGTTACCCCTGTACTCATGCAATCACCAACGCATTAGGTATACAGTGCTTCATTCAGCCAGCTACTATCTTTCCACTCTTTCAATCATGCAGGCACTACTCTTCTACTTATGTAATCATTCAGCCAGTACTCGTGCACTGATGAAAACGCCCAACTACTTTCCATGCAGTCTTCCAATGATGTAGGCACTACATATGAACTACTGTAATCACTCAGGCATTACTGCTGCACTCATGCAATCACCAAGGTATTAGCTATGCAGTCTATCTGAAAGAGACACGTTTGTGACAGATTCCTTACCTTAGAATATCGTCAGGCTGGATCCGGAAAGTTTTTGCGTAGCAGTACACTTGCGCGTCGGTAGGCGGCGTCGTGCGGCTCCGCGTCCGTCGTCGGCGTCGTGATCGCCGGGATGACGTCGCGGGCAGTACTTAGGCGCCGCCCCTGCGCGCTGACGTCAGTTCTTCTTTTTCCGCGCCAGCAAGCGCAGATCCGGGAAGAGCAGTGCCCTAGTCATTTTTTGACTAACTTTTTTGGTGAATTTTTTCACTGTTTTTCTTCGAATCGACTTCAAGGTGTCGTAGGGATGCCCGGTTTTAAACGTTGCGGCGCCTGTGCTCGGATGATGTCCATCACAGACCCGCATCGGGAGTGTCTCTTCTGCCTCGGCCGAGGCCACGACACGGAGTCGTGTTCCGACTGCCGGGCCCTCAACCCGAAAGCTTTGCGAGGCGGTCTCGAAAGCTCCTCGAGGCCCGGCATTCGGCTCTGCGCAAGCCCCGGTCGCGTGAGAGGTCCAGGGGTCGATCGCGGAGTCCTCACCGGTCGTCGGCATCGAAGTCTTCTTCGTCCGGTAAGTCCAAGCACAAAAAGTCCAAAAAGCATCGTCGCTCTAGGACTTCGCCTCGCCGGTCTCGCGACTCGGCTGAGGCCCCTCCCGGCACCGTCCCCGCCCCCGGACATGCCTGTGGAGTCGCCCCCGCAATACCCGTCCTTCCCGGGTTCGGGGGGCGGATCCAGCCCAGATACAGGAATTCCTGTCGGCCATGGCCCGCCTCTTCGGGCCTCAAGGTCCCTCCGGTGCGCCTTCGGGCCCCGCGGGCCCTGATGGGGTTGCTCCGGCGTCGCAGACGGCTCCGGCCCCGGCGTCGCCTGTGCCTCCAGCCTCGATCCCGGCTCCGGCCTCGATCCCGGCTCCGCAACCCCCATCGGCGCCGGTCGACCTAACGACACCTCCGCCGGCGTCTCCGGTGCCGTTCTCGACGCCGCCTGGGGCTCCGGGCGGCGTCGTCCCTAGTTCCTTCCGGCTCCGGACATGGACCCGGACCGGCGTCGCTCGGCGCCGGTTCCGGCGCCGATGGGACCTTGGGTCCCAAATGTCCCTCCTCCTCCTTATTTTGAACCAGAGGAGGACCAGGAGGACTGGGAGGGGTCTGATGACCCTCTGACACAACAGTGTCAGTACGATGAGGACTGGACAGAGGGTCTAGGGGATGCCAGTGGTCTGGATACTTCCCCTGACACTGGCATGCTGTCTCCTCCCGTGGCTACGGAGGAGGGAGCCAATTTTGCAACGGTGTTGCGTAGGGCGGCTGGGGCCTTACGTCTCCAACTCCCTACTGTGGCGGTCAAGACTAATATCTTGACAGAGGTGCTTCAGCCGGCAGCCTCCTCTACGGAGACTGTGCTGCCGTTTAACGATGCCCTCACTGACGTTCTTTTGGGCGCCTGGTCCAAGCCCAACACAGGGGCTCCTGTGGATAGGAACGTGTCCCGACGCCATCGCCCAGCTCCGGGCGACCCCCTGTTTCTCTCTGTCCACCCCACTCCTGAGAGCTTGGTTGTCCAAGCCTCCGCTTCCCAAACCGCCTTCCCTACCGCCCCTCCGGATAGGGAATTCAAACGCCTGGATCAATTTGGGAAGAAGGGTTTTCTTCCTCCCGTGCTGGCTTGCGGTCCATCAACACCGCTTGTCTTTTGGGCCGATATACCCACTCCTTGTGGGATTCGGTGGCGACTGTTTTGCCCCAGTGTTCTGAGGAGGTCCAGACACTGCTTTCCCGCGCCATTGCGGAAGGAAGGGATGCGGCCAAATACACCATACGATGTGGCCTTGATACCGCCGACTCGCTGGGCAGGTCTATTGCAACGACGGTGGCGCTGCGACGCCACGCCTGGCTGAGAACCACTGGTTTTTCAGGGGATGTCCAGAATACTCTCATGGACATGCCCTTTGATGGAGTCGGTCTTTTTGGGTCCAAAGCAGACCATGCGTTGGAGCGCTTTAAGGACTCACGGGCTACTGCCAAGTCCCTGGGCCTTTCTGCTACACGCCCTCCGCTGACTTCTGCTTTTCGCCCCTATCGTGGCCACGGAAGGGGCGCCCGTCACGTCAGCAGCCCAGCCACCGGCCCGCGCAGCAGGCGTCTTCGCGTGGCCGAGGAGCGTGGATTCCGCCGTGGCGGATCGGGCAACCAGCGTGCGGGTCAGGCCACCACCTCCAACCCGTCCGCGGCCTCCAAGCCCTCCTAGTCCCTCCTTTCAGGTGCACAGCACGCCAGTAGGGGGCAGGGTCCGCCCTCACCTTCCCCACTGGCGTACCATCACCTCGGACAGGTGGGTCTTGGACATTGTCCGAAGGGCTACTCCCTCCCTTCGAGACCACCCCCAGCCATGCCACCTCAATTCCACCGCATGTCAGGGGATCACTTGGTACTTCTGCAGAAGGAAGTCACGGCCCTCTTGACCAAGAGGGCCATCGGCGTGTTCCGACCCCAGAAGTAGGGCGTGGTTGCTACTCCCACTACTTTCTGGTGCCCAAAAAGGACAAGGAGGACATGCGTCCTATCTTGGACCTCCGGAACGTCAATCGCTTCCTCCGGAAGGAGAAGTTCAAGATGCTCACCCTAGCTCAGGTCTTGACTGCCCTCGACCCTGGAGACTGGTTGGTAGCGTTGGACTTGCAGGACGCATATTTCCACATCCCCATCCTGCCGGCCCACCGGCGTTACCTTCCGGTTCACGGTAGGCCCCGAGCATTTTCAGTTCACCGTGCTCCCCTTTGGCCCTTACCAGTGCCCCTCGGGTGTTCACGAAAGTGATGGCGGTGGTCGCAGCTCATCTGCGCCGGGCAGGGGTTTCAGTCTTCCCCTACCTCGACGACTGGCTGCTGAAGGCGGGCTCGTCCCAGGCAGTCGTCTCCCACCTCCAGACTACGGCCGAACTCCTGCACTCGCTGGGGTTCTCCATCAATGTGCCGAAGTCGCATCTGATTCCTTCTCCACAGCTCCTTTTCATCGGAGCAGTTCTGGACACAACGCAGTTTCGGGCCTATCCTCCCGAACGGCGAGTCCGGGATATTCAGGCTATGATTCCGATCTTTCAGCCTTTATCCTGGGTTTCGGTACGGATGACCCTGAGGCTGCTGGGCCTCATGGCCTCCTGCATCCTGCTGGTCAATCATGCCAGATGGCATATGCGGGCTCTGCAGTGGGACCTGAAGTTCCAGTGGGCGCAGCACCAGGGCAACCTGTCCGATCACGTCCAGATCTCGGAGGGGACTGCAAAACAGTTGCAGTGGTGGCTCTCCGAACCGGCAATGGGTCATGGGCTGATCCCTCTCCCTTCCCCAGCCAGAGCACACAGTTGTGACGGACGCGTCCCTTCTGGGATGGGGCGGTCACATGGGAGAGGCGGAGATCAGAGGCCTCTGGTCTCCGGCGGAGTCCCGGCTCCATATCAACATTCTGGAGCTCCGGGCGATCCGACTTGCACTCAAGGCATTCCTTCCCTCTGTCAAAGGGAAGGTAGTGCAGGTGTTCACAGACAACACCACCGCCATGTGGTACTGCAACAAACAAGGCGGGGTGGGGTCTTGGACCCTTTGTCAGGAGGCTCTGCGCCGCTGGACATGGCTGGAACATCAGGGCATGTTCCTGATGGTTCAACACCTGGCAGGTTCCCTGAACGCCAGGGCGGACGAACTCAGCCGCAGGTGCATGATGGATCACGAATGGCGTCTTCACTCGGAAGTGGCGCAAGGACTCTTTCTACAGTGGGGAGAGCCTTGGTTAGATCTATTCGCCACCGAAGAGAACGCGCAATGTCATCAGTTCTGCGCGTTGGAATTTCCAAGGCGGCACTCGCTCGGCGACGCTTTTCGTCGCGAGTGGAGTTGCGGTCTGTTGTACGCCTTTCCGCCTATACCACTTCTACCCAGAGTGTTGAAGAAGATTCGGCACGACCGGGCCCAAGTCATTCTTGTGGCTCCGGACTGGGCTCGAAGAGTTTGGTATCCCGAGCTACTCAATATGAGCCTAGATCCCCGATCCGTCTGCCTCTTCGGGAGGATCTTCTGTCGCAGCAGCAGGGGACGGTCCTCCACCCGAACCTGTCCAGTCTACACCTGCTTGCGTGGAGATTGAGCGGCGGCAGTTGATTCCTTTCGACTTGCCTCCCGAAGTTTGTGATGTGATTCTGGCAGCCAGGTGTCCCTCCACTAAGGTGGTATACGCCTGCAGGTGGAACAAATTTGTGGCATGGTGCACAGCAAAGGCTGTGAATCCCCTTTCTGCCCCTCTTTCTGAGGTCCTTCTGTTCCTTCTCTCTCTGGCCCAACAGGGTTCTGCCCTGGGTACCATCAAGGGTTATCTTTGTGCTATCTCGGCCTTCCTCAGGCTCCCTGATCAGCCCTCCCTTTTCAAGTCCCCTGTTGTTAACAGGTTCTTAAAAGGCATTACTCACCTCTTCCCTCCTGTTCCGTTTGTGATGCCTCAGTGGGACTTGAACTTGGTTCTTACCTTTTTAATGTGCGCTCCCTTTGAGCCTCTACATAACTGTCCTCTTCGTCTTCTGACTCTGAAGTCAGCCTTTCTGGTGGCCATCACCTCCGCTCGGCGGGTGAGTGAGCTCCAGGCTCTATCTTGCAAACCTCCCTTTCTGTCTGTTCATCCAGACAAGGTTGTTCTTCGGACGCGTCCGTCCTTCTTGCCAAAGGTGGTTACTGCTTTCCACATTGGGCAGACCATCACTTGCCCACCTTCTTTCCGCCTCCGCATCCTTCCAGAGAGGAAGAGAGGCTCCACCGTCTGGACCCAAAGCGTGCGCTCTCCTTCTATATCGACCGCACAAAACACTTCCGGGTGGATGACCAGCTCTTTGTTGGCTACGTGGGCGCCAAAAAGGTCGGGCGGTGCACAAGAGGACCATCTCCCGCTGGGTTACCTTGTGCATCAAGACCTGCTATTCTTTGGCTAAGAAGGAGCCTCCTGTTGGGCTTCGTGCCCATTCCACCAGGGCAACGGCTGCTACCACGGCCTTGGGCCGCGGTGTTCCGCTGCCGGTTATCTCTCAGGCAGCTACGTGGGCCTCGCTGCACACGTTTACAAAGCATTACTGCCTTGACAGTCAGGTCCGGAGGGACGGCTTCTTTGGCCGTTCTGTCCTCCGGGACTTCCTTGTCTGATCTTTGTTCGCAGACCCACCACCGGGGTTGGTATTGCTGGGGTATCTATTCTAAGGTAAGGAATCTGTCACTAACGTGTCTCTTTCAGATGCACAAGTTACTAACTTGTGTAACGATATATCTGTAAGAGACAGTAGTTAGTGACAGATTCCTACCGCCCACCATCCTCCCCGTTCTGCGAACTGATTTCTAGGGTTAAGGACATCCCTTTCAGGGCCCTAGTATTTTTCAGACACCTATGTCAGCTTCTTGCATGGCTCTGCGTTCCTGGCGCGGAAAGTCGTGTACAGAACTGACGTCAGCGCGCAGGGGCGGCGCCTAAGTACTGCCCGCGACGTCATCCCGGCGATCACGACGCCCGACGACGGACGCGGAGCCGCATGACGCCGCCTACCGACGCGCAAGGGTACTGCTACGCAAAAACTTTCCGGATCCAGCCTGACGCCTGGGGATATTCTAAGGTAAGGAATCTGTCACTAACTACTGTCTCTTACAGATATATCGTTACACAAGTTAGTAACTTGTGCTTCAATCATGTATCCACTACTCATGCATTTATATAATCACCCAGCGACTACCGTTGCACTCATGCAATTACCCAGGCATTATCCCTGTGGTCATGGAATCACCTAGGCATTATTGCTGTAGTATACAATTACACAGGCATTATCAAAGCACTTCTTAAATCATCCAGCTAGTACATATGCACTTATGTAATGACCCAGGCACTACCGTTGCACTCTTCAAATCACCCAGGCACTAGGCCTGTACTCTTTGAATCACCCAACCAGTATCTATGCACTTATAAAATCACCCATGCACTATCTCTGCACTCCTCCAATCACCCAGGCACTACTACTACACTCATACAACCTCACACACATTACTCCTGCACTCATGCAATCACCCATACTTTACTTATGCACTGCGCCAATCTCCTAGACATTACCCCTGCACTTATGCAATCACCCTGGCATTACCCATGCACTCTTTCAATTACTTAGACAGAACACATGGACTCTGTAACTCTGTTCTTTCTTTCTGCACTTCTTTTGTGTCTTTCTGCTTGTGTTGCTTCTTTCTGTACTCCTTTTAGGTCTTTCTGCAGCCCTGTTTCCTCTTTCTGCATCCGTGTTACCTCTTTCTACACCTCTGTTCATTCTTTCTGCACTTTTTTTGTTTTTTTCTGTACATGTCTTGCTTCTTTCTGCACCTTTTATGCCTCTTTCTGCACCTCTCCTCTCTTTTTGCACCCCTCTTGCCTCTTTCTACACCCCTGTTGCTTCTTTCTGCATTCCTCTTGCTTCTTTGTACACCTCTGTTGCTTCTTTTTGCACCCCTCATGTATCTTTCACACCGTCTTCAGTCTTTCTGCACCCCTCTTACCTCTTTCTGGACCTTTGTCTGCAGTGTCTGACATACTTTTGGAATGCATTTAAAAATATTTTTTTATTTATATATGAGAATATTTGTATATAATTATTTTATTAATATTAAATGATTTAATGAAAGTATTTAAACTTTTCTTTCTTTTCAGATACTCACCATTATTATTAATAAAGATTGAGTATGGCAAGAAAAGATCAAAAGAAAAGAAAGAAAAGAGTATTTAAAAGAAACAGAAAAGGAGAAATCAGACAAAGTACAACATGTGACATTGAAGAAAAAGGATTCTGGTAAGAGAACTAAAGAATTTGTTAAAAGAGTTTTAAAGAAGATTACGAATTTAGAAAATGGAGAAAAGAAAAAGAAAAGTAGTACAACCATTCAGAAGGAAACAAAAAAAGGAGATATTAATAGAAAATCATGTTTTGGGAAAATAATCTATGATGAAAGAGGATGAAACAGTATAAGGATATTAGGAAACGAATGTTTAAAAGTAGAGTACTGCAAAATTTAATGAAAGATTGCAAGAAATATAAAAGAAGATCTGCATTTTACAAGAAAAAGCAACAGATTGAAAGTGTAGTCAAACGCTTTTGAATTGAAAAGAAGATTGTTTATATTAGTTTTGAAAAGAATGACAACATTGAATAAAACAATGCATTTTATGAAGGAGAAAAGTAAAAGAAAAAAACTGGTCAATAGAACTAACTTTTGCAAAAATCTTTTGGGTGAATGGAAGCACACTTCTAGTACTGAACCTTTTTTAATGAAGAAAGCTATTTTCAACAAAATACATTAGTTCACGCAGTTGATACCAATGGTCGTTCTTATGAGGTTAAAAATGGTTGTCCAATTGGAAAAGATGGTTCCTAGAAATGTAGAAGAAGTAATAGCTGAAGAAGTTCAAGGGAGACGTTCACAAGCTCCAGTGTATAGGTGGGATTGTAGTAGTATTTGTAGTATACAACAGGAATCTATTGATATTTTACGAAATTTCTTACGAGAGTATGGTAAAAAAAGTGTTAAACAGAAGATTAAGATGTTGCAAGGACTAGATCCTTGTAAAGTGAGAAAATATACTGGCTTGCAGGGTCATTCTCTGGCTTGTCTTTCTAGAAAAGTGTGTCAAAGTACTTTTCATCATTTGAGAATGTTAGCAGTACATCACTCAGAAATGCGGAAGTTAGTAAGAAGATTGTACTATGTAAAAAGTCCTGCATTATGTTCAAGTGAAATAAACACTGCTCTTTTGCATGGTTCAGTATTGGATGTAAAAAAAAGTTTGTGATGATATACAGTTTTGTTTCTTTGGTCCTGAAGAGGAGTGTAGGGAAAGTGAGAGTTTCATAAGTGTAGGTGTTGAAGAAGAGGTGGAAGACGGTAGTACTCAGAAGTTTGCAGAAGAAATTACAAAGTTTAAGGTAGTTTGTTGTGAAAAACCAAACTATGTTTGTATCTGTTGTCGACGTACTCACTATAGAAGTCAAACTAGGAACGTTGATGTGTATTTAAAAAGTGAAAAGGAAAACAATGATAAGTGGGAGCAATTTGGTGCTTATTTGTTGGTGGAAGGTCATTTTGAGTTGGGTAGTCATCAATGTATTTGTAAATATTGTTACAGCAAACTAGAAGAGAATAAAATGCCAGCTAGAGCTGTACATATTAACCTAGAGTTGGTAGGTATTCCTTCAGAACTAGTAGATTTAAATACATATGAATCTATTCTTATTCAATCTGTGTACCCGTTTCAGGCTATTGTTCGTATGGAGCCTACAACAGGTAAGCTGCCTCCAACAGATTTACAAAGAGGTTTAAAAGGAAGAGTTGTGTATTTACCTTTAGATTTTAAGAAAAATATTGAAACTGTTGGTGTAGAGAGAGAGGAAAGTGAACCTGTAGTTATTCTAGTTAATGGTGTACCAAAAAAGAGTCGGAAAATATGGCAGAAGTTAGTAGATGTCACCAAACTTCAAAAAGCTACATTATATCTTATACTAAACAATATTTATTATAAATATATACATGTGGACGAAGAAGAAATATCTTTAGGAGATGATAGAGAAAATTCAACTGGCCAAATGGAAAAAGTGGATGTCTCCAGGAGTGAAGAAATTTATGAACATTATAGTATACATCCTTTACATTCAAAAGAAGTGATTGGAAATACTATTGAATTATTCCAAATGAAGAAAGCGAAGGGAACTCCTATGAGTGTTTGGGAAAGAAGTTTAGAAGCCCGTTGTTTTCCACAGCTCTTCCCCACTGGAAAAGGTGGACGATATGATGACGACCCGTGCAGATTCCAGCTTCCGAATATCGTACAACAAGATTGTACTCAGTAGATCCAAGATTTCGACAATGTATTCCATATATATTTCATCTTCAGTTTGAAAGTGACTTGTGTGGACTTTCATATGCAGTGAACCACATATTAAAAACAGGAGTTCATCTTACACATGTTTCTGCAAAGGAATTCATGGACAAAATACAACAAAGAGACGATCATCTAGAATCTCAGTTGATTAATTTGATGGCGTGTCAACGTGGTACTAATGAGTATTGGTATCGTCAATCAATCAATTTGTTAAGCGCGACTACTCACCCGTGAGGGTCTCAAGGCTCTGGGGGGAGGAGGGGTGGTGCAGGTTCCAGTCCATCAAGGAGGGGATCTGTCGAAGAGCCAGGTTTTGAGGTTTCTCGCGAAGATGGGGAGCGATGTTGGCTGTCTGAGGTGGAGCGGAAGGGCGTTCCAGGCTCTGGCCGCGAGGAAGGAGAAGGAGCGGCCTCCCGATCTGGTCTTTCTGGTGTGGGGGACCACGGCGTAGGAGAGCTGGGCTGATCGTAGGGTCCTTTGGGGTGCGTGGAATTTTAGTGGGCTGTTCAGGTATGCTGGTCCGGTGTCGTGGAGTGCCTTGTGTGCGTGGGTGAGAATCTTGAAGGTGATTCTAGCCTCGATGGTGAGCCAGTGGAGTGTGCGCAGGTGCTGGGAGATGTGGCAGTGTCTTGGCAGGTTGAGGACCAGTCTTGCGGCGGCGTTCTGGATGTTTTGTAGCTTGCGGGTGAGGTTTTTGTTTATTCCGGCATAGTGTGTTGCCGTAGTCGAGTCTGCTGGTGACGAAGGCGTGAGTGACTGTCTTTCTGTGCTCGAGGGGATCCATTTGAAGGTCTTACGTAGGAGGCGGAGGGTGTGGAAGCAGGAGGATGCGACGGAGTTGATCTGGCAGTCCATTTTGAGCTCAAAGTCCAGGATGATTCCAAGGTTGCGTGCGTGGTCCGTGGGGGTGGGTGGGCTTCCGAGGGCAGGGGGGCCACCAGGTGTCGTTCCAGGCGTCGGGGTTTGGGCCCAAGATGAGTACTTCTGTTTTGTCGGTGTTGAGTTGCAGGCAGCTGCTATTCATCCATTTGGCGACGGCTTCCATGCCTTCTTGAAAGTTGTGTCTGGCGGTGTTGGGTTCGTTGGATAAGGAGAGGATGAGTTGGGTGTCGTCTGCGTACGACACAATGTTGAGTCCGTAGGTTCTGACGATGGGGGCGAGCGGAGCCATGTAGACGTTGAAGAGCGTGGGGATGAGGGAGGACCCCTGGGGGACTCCGCAGGTGGTAGGTGTAGGGTCCGAGAGGAAAGGGGGGAGTCTGACCCGCTGCGTTCTGCTGGAGAGGAAGGAGTGGATCCAGTCGAGGGCCTTGTCCCGGATCCCTGCGTCGTGGAGTCTGCGTATTAGGGTGCGGTGAGAGACTGTGTCGAACGCTGCTGAGAGGTCGAGGAGGATGAGGGCTACTGTTTCTCCTCTGTCCAGTAGGGAGCGGATGTGGTCTGTTGCGGCGTCACAGAGAACTTAAATGTATGTTAAGGAACTTAGGAACCCCTACGTGGTTTGTTACGCTAAGCTGTGCTGAATACGCATGGGATGATTCACTTGAATTTCTACGAGAAGCAAATTCAAATATTAAAAACATTGAATTGAAGACAGCTGGAGAACTGTGTTCCTTGGATCCTGTAAATGTGTGCAGATATTTTAATCATAGGTTTCAAGCTATGATGTCTTTTATCTGCAATAAAAATAACCCACCTCTTGGAGAAGTTATTGATTTCTCTTGGAGAAAGGAGTACCAAGCCAGAGGTGCTCCTCATATACATATGCTATTATGGACCAAGGATGCACCTAAATTTGGAACCGATTCTGATGAGACTGTTTTATCTTTCATTGAAGACTTGGTTACCTGTGCTATTCCAAAAACAGGAGGCGAAAATACCTTAAGACAACAAGTTTTACAGTTTCAAAGTCATCGATGTGGGAAATATTGTCGACGGAAATACAAGTCAAAGGAAAACTTTTATACAAAATGTCGTTTTGGATTCCCACGTCCAGTAATTTCCAAAGGAAGAGTCAACAGTTTCATGTCAGCAGTGAGGCATACTATAACTCGAAAATCTCCAAAGAATACTTACAATATAAAAAGAAGTGAAGATTCAAAGTATATTAATGATTACAATCCAGTGATTTTGATGATGTGAAATGAAAATATGGATATCCAGTATGTTGCAAATAATTCAATTGCTGTTGCTCGCTATGTTACATCATATATAACAAAATTTGAAAAGTCAGAGTTGAAAGAAATGTGGGAAGAAATTTCACAAGAGAAGACTCTTAGTAACAAATTGTACAGCTTTATTTTGAAGATGCTTTCCCATCGAGAGATTGGATCGTACGAATGTTCGGATCGGTTGACATCTGCAAGTTTATATTCAAAGTCAAGAGGAATCATTTGGGTAAGTCTAGGTCTTGCTGCAACACGAAATAGAGTATTGAAATCTGTACAAGAAATTGAATACTTAGCATTAAATGAACCGGAAAATACAGATATTGTTAAAACAAACATGTTGGATACGTACTATCCTAAAAAGTCCACATCTGGAAAACATATGTCTCTATGAAGTACTGCAATATTACAGCTTTAAGAGAAATGTTACAGAAAATATAAATGAAGAAAAATATGCAGTAATTGGATGTGATGGATGCTTGGTAAAACATACCAAAGGAAATCTTATTAATCACAGGAAACTCAGTTGTGATACTGTAGATAAAAGGGAATTTTTCTATTTAGCACTTCTGCAACTCTTCAAGCCTTGGCGTACTGTTGTATTCCTCTTAGGGTGTCCATAAACGGGCTTTCCAGTATCATGTCCTTATATAGGCACAATTCGCCCTGCCCTTATATAGGCATAAAATCCCAGCCCTTATTTAGGCATTAAACCGTGCACTCCAAATACAGGCATGGTCTCTGACATCCGTCCACCCTAACGTCACAACGAGTTCTTGAAGTACAGACCCTTAGGCTGCGGGAGTTTCCCTAGTCCAGGACTATTGATTTCTTCAAGGACTCATATATTATGGATGAACCATTATTCCTTAGGGGTTCATTCATGACGTCTTCCGCTGTCCGACTCACGTCAATACTAACATTCTTAGGTGCTTCTCAGGTATAAATATACCTTCCCTAGCCCCTGTAAATCAGAGGAGACTTCGACTTCAGAGGAGCCCGTTTCCCGGCCTGACGCACTGAGAAGACGCTGTCATCCCTGCACGCAGAGAGTCAGCTTCCAGTGATCTGACTTCCCTTGCGGGGTGTTGGAGTTCGAGTCTGGCAAAGAGATTCCTACCTCTCTCATTCTTCAGGTATGGAGCAGACTAGAACCTAGAGGGACTCTTGGCATACTAGGCATACTGGGGTTAGCGTACTCTTAGTATACCATAGTAAGGAATACTTCACCTACTTCATACCTCGTCCTATACCTAGGTTAGGTTAGGTACATTGGGGTAGAACTAGATTAGAAACGCATCGTATGAGTACTCGCATTTTTAGTCTGTGTTATTTATGTAAAAGCATATGTACTAAAAGATAATGCTCTCGCAGTATCTGAAAGAGACACGTTAGTGACAGATTCCTTACCTTAGAATATCCCCAGGCGTCAGGCTGGATCCGGAAAGTTTTTGCGTAGCAGTACCCTTGCGCGTCGATAGGCGGCGTCGTGGGGCTCCGCGTCCGTCGTCGGCGTCGTGATCGCCGGGATGACGTTGCGGGCAGTACTTAGACGCCGCCCTTGCGCGCTGATGTCAGTTCTTCTTTTTCCGCGCCAGCAAGCGCAGATCAGGGAAGAGCAGTGCCCTAGTCATTTTTTGACTAACTTTTTGGGTGAATTTTTTCACTGTTTCTTCGAATCGACTCTAAGGTGTGGTAGGGATGCCCGGCTTTAAACGTTGCGACGCCTGTGCTCGGATGATGTCCATCACAGACCCGCATCTGGAGTGTCTCTTCTGCCTCGGCCGAGGCCACGACACGAAGTCGTGTTCCGGCTGCCGGGCCCTCAACCCGAAAGCTTTGCGAGAGCGGTCTCGAAAGCTCCTCGAAGCCCGGCAGTCGGCTCCGCGCCATACCAAGCCCCGGTCGCGTGAGAGGTCGAGGGGTCGGTCGCGGAGTCCTCACCGGTCGTCGGGATCCAAGTCTTCGTCGTCCGGTAAGTCTAAGCACAAGAAGTCCAAAAGCATCATCGCTCTAGGACTTCGCCTCGCCGGATCTCGCGACTCGGCTGAGGCCCCTCCCGGCACCGTCCCCGCCCCCGCGGCCCCGGACATGCCTGTGGAGTCGCCCCCGCAATACCCGTCCTTCCCGGGTTCGGGGGCGGATCCGGCTCAAGTACAGGAATTCCTGTCGGCCATGGCCCGCCTCTTCGGGCCTCAAGGTCCCTCCGGTGCGCCTTCGGGCCCGCGGGCCCTGATGGGGTTGCCCCGGCGTCGCCGTCGACTCCGGTCCCGGCGTCGCTCGTGCCTCCAGCCTCGATCCCGGCTCCGGTGGTACACGCAACCCCCATCGACGCCGGTCGACCTGACCACGCCTCCGCCGGCGTCGATGTCTCCGGTGCCGTTCCTGACGCCGCCCGGGGCTCCGGGCGGCGTCGTCCCCATGTACTCTCCGGCTCTGGACATGGAGCCGGACCGACGTCGCTCGACGCCGGTACCGGCGCCGATGGGACCTTGGGTCTCCAATGTCCCTCCTCCTCCTTATTTTGAACCGGAGGAGGACCAGGAGGACTGGGAGGGGTCTGATGACCCTCTGGCACAGCAGTGTCAGTATGATGAGGACTGGGCAGAGGAACTAGGGGATGCCAGTGGTCTAGATACTTCCCCTGACACTGGCATGCTGTCTCCTCCCGTGGCTACGGAGGAGGGAGTCAATTTTGCAACGGTGTTGCGTAGGGCAGCTGGAGCCTTACATCTCCGACTCCCTACGGTGACGGTCAAGACTAATCTCTTGACAGAAGTGCTTCAGCCGGCGGCCTCCTCCTTGGAGACTGTGCTGCCGTTTAACGATGCACTTACTGACGTTCTTTTGGGCGCCTGGTCCAAGCCCAACACAGGGGCTCCTGTGGATAGGAACGTGTCCCGACGCCATCGCCCAGCTCCGGGCGACCCCTTGTTTCTCTCTGTCCACCCCACTCCTGAGAGCTTGGTTGTCCAAGCCTCCGCTTCCCAAACCGCCTTCCCTACCGCCCCTCCGGATAGGGAATCCAAACGCCTGGATCAATTTGGGAAGAAGGGTTTTTCTTCCTCCCGTGCTGGCTTGCGGTCCATCAACACCGCTTGTCTTTTGGGCCGATATACCCACTCCTTGTGGGATTCGGTGGAGACTGTTATGCCCCAGTGTTCTGAGGAGGTCCAGACACTGCTTTCCCACGCCATTGCGGAAGGAAGGGATGCGGCCAAATACACCATACGATGTGGCCTTGATACCGCCGACTCGCTGGGCAGATCTATTGCAACGACGGTGGCGCTGCGTCGCCACGCCTGGCTGAGAACCACTGGTTTTCAGGGGATGTCCAGAATACTCTCATGGACATGCCCTTTGATGGAGTCGGTCTTTTTGGTTCCAAAGCAGACCATGCGTTGGAGCGCTTTAAGGACTCACGGGCTACTGCCAAGTCCCTGGGCCTTTCTGCTACACGCCCTCCGCTACCTTCTGCTTTTCGCCCCTATCGTGGCCACGGAAGGGGCGCCCAGTCACGTCAGCAGCCCAGCCACCGGGCCGCGCAGCAGGCGTCTTCGCGTGGCCGAGGACGTGGATACCGCCGTGGCGGTTCGGACAACCAGCGTGCGGGTCAGGCCACCACCTCCAACCCGTCCACGGCCTCCAAGCCCTCCTAGTCCCTCTTTTCAGGTGCACAGCACGCCAGTAAGGGGGCAGGGTCCGCCATCACCTTCACCACTGGCGTCCCATCACCTCGGACAGGTGGGTCTTGGACATTGTCCGAAGGGGCTACTCCCTCCCTTCGAGACCACCCCCCAGCCATGCCACCTCAATTCCACCGCATGTCAGGGGATCACTTGGTGCTTCTACAGAAGGAAGTCACGGCCCTCTTGGCCAAGAGGGCCATCGAGCATGTTCCGACCCCAGAAGTAGGGCGTGGTTGCTACTCCCACTACTTTCTGGTGCCCAAAAAGGACAAGGAGGACATGCGTCCTATCTTGGACCTCCGGAACGTCAATCGCTTCCTCCGGAAGGAGAAGTTCAAGATGCTCACCCTAGCTCAGGTCTTGACTGCCCTCGACCCTGGAGACTGGTTGGTAGCGTTGGACTTGCAGGACGCTTATTTCCACATCCCCGTCCTGCCGGCCCACCGGCGTTACCTACGGTTCATGGTAGGCCTCGAGCATTTTCAGTTCACCGTGCTCCCCTTTGGCCTTACCAGTGCCCCTCGGGTGTTCACGAAAGTGATGGCGGTGGTCGCAGCTCATCTGCGCCGGGCAGGGGTTTCAGTCTTCCCCTACCTCGACGACTGGCTGCTGAATGCGGGCTCGTCCCAGGCAGTCGTCTCCCACCTCCAGACTACGGCCGAACTCCTGCACTCGCTGGGGTTCTCCATCAATGTGCCGAAGTCACATCTGATTCCTTCTCCACAGCTCCTTTTCATCGGCGCAGTTCTGGACACGACGCAGTTTCGGGCCTATCCTCCCGAACGGCGAGTCCGGGATATTCAGGCTATGATTCCGATCTTTCAGCCTTTATCCTGGGTTTCGGTGCGGTTGACCCTGAGGCTGCTGGGCCTCATGGCCTCCTGCATCCTGCTGGTCAATCATGCCAGATGGCATATGCGGGCTCTGCAGTGGGACCTGAAGTTCCAGTGGGCACAGCACCAGGGCAACCTGTCCGATCACGTCCAGATCTCGGAGGGGACTGCAAAACAGTTGCAGTGGTGGCTCTCGAACCGGCAATGGGTCATGGGCAGATCCCTCTCCCTTCCCCAGCCAGAGCACACAGTTGTGACGGACGCGTCCCTTCTGGGATGGGGCGGTCACATGGGAGAGGCGGAGATCAGAGGCCTCTGGTCTCCGGCGGAGTCCCGGCTCCATATCAACATTCTGGAGCTCCGGGCGATCCGACTTGCACTGAAGGCATTCCTTCCCTCTGTCAAAGGGAAGGTAGTGCAGGTGTTCACCGACAACACCACCGCCATGTGGTACTGCAACAAACAGGGCGGGGTGGGGTCGTGGACCCTCTGTCAGGAGGCTCTGCGCCTCTGGACATGGCTGGAACATCAGGGAATGTTCCTGATGGTTCAACACCTGGCAGGTTCCCTGAACGCCAGGGCGGACGAACTCAGCCGCAGGTGCATGATGGATCACGAATGGCGTCTTCACTCGGAGGTGGCGCAAGGACTCTTTCTACAGTGGGGAGAGCCTTGGTTAGATCTATTCGCCACCGAAGAGAACGCGCAATGTCATCAGTTCTGCGCGTTGGAATTTCCAAGCGGCACTCGCTCGGCGGCGCTTTTCGTCACGAGTGGAGTTGCGGTCTATTGTACGCCTTTCCGCCTATACCACTTGTACCCAGAGTGTTGAAGAAGATTCGGCACGACCGGGCCCAAGTTATTCTTGTGGCTCCGGACTGGGCTCGAAGAGTTTGGTATCCCGAGCTACTCAGTATGAGCGTGGATCCCCGATCCGTCTGCCTCTTCGGGAGGATCTTCTGTCGCAGCAGCAGGGGACGGTCCTCCACCCGAACCTGTCCAGTCTACACCTGCTTGCATGGAGATTGAGCGGCGGCAGTTGATTCCTTTCGACTTGCCTCCCGAAGTTTGTGATGTGATTCTGGCAGCCAGGCGTCCCTCCACTAAGGTGGTATACGCCTGCAGGTGGAACAAATTTGTGGCATGGTGCACAGCAAAGGCTGTGAATCCCCTTTCTGCCCCTCTTTCTGAGGTCCTTCTGTTCCTTCTTTCTCTGGCCCAACAGGGTTCTGCCCTGGGTACCATCAAGGGTTATCTTTGTGCTATCTCGGCCTTCCTCAGGCTCCCTGATCAGCCCTCCCTTTTCAAGTCCCCTGTTGTTCACAGGTTCTTAAAAGGCATTACACACCTCTTCCCTCCTGTTCCGTTTGTAATGCCTCAGTGGGACTTGAACTTGGTTCTTACCTTTTTAATGTGCGCTCCCTTTGAGCCTCTACATAACTGTCCTCTTCGTCTTCTGACTCTGAAGACAGCCTTTCTGGTGGCCATCACCTCCGCTCGGCGGGTGAGTGAGCTCCAGGCTCTATCTTGCAAACCTCCCTTTCTGTCTGTTCATCCAGACAAGGTTGTTCTTCGGACGCGTCCGTCCTTCTTGCCAAAGGTGGTTACTGCCTTCCACATTGGGCAGACCATCACTTTGCCTACCTTCTTTCCGCCTCCGCATCCTTCCAGAGAGGAAGAGAGGCTCCACCGTCTGGACCCAAAACGTGCGCTCTCCTTCTATATCGACCGCACAAAACACTTCCGGGTGGATGACCAGCTCTTTGTTGGCTACGTGGGCGCCAAAAAGGTTGGGCGGTGCACAAGCGAACCATCTCCCGCTGGGTTACCTTGTGCATCAAGACCTGCTATTCTTTGGCTAAGAAGGAGCCTCCTGTTGGGCTGCGTGCCCATTCCACCAGGGCAACGGCTGCTACCACGGCCTTGGGCCGCGGTGTTCCGCTGCCGGTTATCTGTCAGGCAGCTACGTGGGCCTCGCTGCACACGTTTACAAAGCATTACTGCCTTGACAGTCAGGTCCGGAGGGACGGCTTCTTTGGCCGTTCTGTCCTCCAGGACTTCCTTGTTTGATCTTTGTTCGCAGACCCACCACCGTGGTTGGTATTGCTGGGGTATCTATTCTAAGGTAAGGAATCTGTCACTAACGTGTCTCTTTCAGATGCACAAGTTACTAACTTGTGTAACGATATATCTGTAAGAGACAGTAGTTGGTGACAGATTCCTCACCGCCCACCATCCTTCCCGTTCTGCGAACTGATTTCTAGGGTTAAGGACATCCCTTTCAGGGCCCTAGTATTTTTCAGACACCTATGTCAGCTTCTTGCATGGCTCTGCGTTCCTGGCGCGGAAAGTCGTGTACAGAACTGGCGTCAGTGCGCAGGGGCGGCGTCTAAGTACTGCCCGCGACGTCATCCCGGCGATCACGACGCCGACGACGGACGCGGAGCCGCACAACGCCGCCTACCGACGCGCAAGGGTACTGCTACGCAAAAACTTTCCGGATCCAGCCTGACGCCTGGGGATATTCTAAGGTAAGGAATCTGTCACTAACTTCTGTCTCTTACAGATATATCGTTACACAAGTTAGTAACTTGTGCATTATTTATTTCTACTGCTCACACTGTACATTATTTATCTCGCATACTGTCTTGTGATCGTAACAGCACATTTTACTTACACCAGAAACAAGACTGTTCAATAAATCTTTTATTGAAACGCCCGTCTATTTCTTTCTGTGTAACTTGGAGAAAACTAAGCATGCACGACTGAGCTGAGTGAAATAGTTATCTATTGTTTCCACGACTCTGGGACACGTTCTGATTCTAAAGGGAAACACAGTGGTCATGTTTTGCGGCTGCCAGAAACTACTCCCTTCTTGTTGTCAAGGAGTTTCTAGTGGCCTCTGAGCTAGCTGGCACAAGTAATTAAGTTTAATATACTCGATAGGGACATACTGACCTTAGTCCTATGTCAAACCTATAGGATATATTATTCCAATGCGCAGAGCCTATTAGGGAAATAGGAGCTACACTACATGGCGCCCAACTGTTTGGTAAGGCAGTAATTCAACGTTAGATACTGAGTAACTCAGCCGTGCTTTTCTCTCAAGACCCCTACCCATATACTCCAAAAGACGTCTGGAGTGGGCAGGGTTTAGTATCCGCCACGGCTACATAGGGCAGTACCCTATATATTAGCTGTTTGGTTTGCTCAACGTTGAAGGATACAGTGTTCCAAAATATTGTGCACCTTATCTTTGTTTCCTTGAAACTTGTTCTACATTTTTCAAAAAACAAAATGACTGAAGACGCCGGAAACGGTGGAGCTGCGGCTGATCCAGCCCAAGCAGTGGTTTTTAACTTACAGGTTTAAATGAAACCGAGGAGGGTGTCATAAACATCGCTCCAAACTTAAGAAGAGCCATCACTCTAAAACTTATAAAACATGGCCTACCACCAAGAGGCGGTAGAGCAGTTTCCGTGATAGAGGCACATGAATCCTTTCAGACAGAGGTATTCTATTCATGGGTAATATTTCCTGAATCTAATTCAGTAACACACATGTTTCACTTCTACAAAGAAGATGAACCACCAGAGGAATACATTCCTTTCGAGGATATAGAAATTCCATTAACATACCAGGAGCATCAGCTCTGGTTTAAAGGCACCCTAAAACATCACAGAAACATTACCAGGCTCGGTCCACTAGGTAGACCAGGAGCAACATGGCCGATTCTAGCCGGCTACACACCTCATCCTGAACTGGATATAATGTCAGATGAGGACTTACTTGTTCAAATACAAGAATTAATAAAAATTTACAGACAATTGGTCCAATATGTCATGCGGACTTTTACAGTCCAGCAACCATTAACAATTCCAAATCAAACTCCTCACCAGGGGAATACACTAAAAATTACACCACAGACTCTATACGCAGTCATGGGTAAAATGCCCACAAAACGTGAGCAAATTCCATTCTGGATAGCTCAAAAAATTACTCAAATCGAAGCAGTATTTCCAAATACTAGCCCGTATGAGAAACACAGAATACTGACAATCAGTTTACCAATGGGGATCACACCACAACTGGAAGACTGCACCACTTGGGGCTCAGTCTTTGCTGCCATCTATACTAAAACACATAGTATTCCGTCAACTGCGGTAATACCTGATGTCCTGAAACAAATTCAAAACGAATACGGGGCAGAGCCTGCTCTAAATTTAGGTATGAAGTTACTGAAAAATTTCGACCAGGTCTCAACAATAATATTATCCAATATTAAAGGGGAGGCAGCAGCAGTGGCGATCCGCCAAAAATTAAGGGAATTTGATGTTACAGAACATCAAACAGAGCTACCCAGAATTATAGAACAATCTTATGCAGAATTAGGCAGAGATAGTTTGGGTGGAAGACCAATGAAGCCGAAACTCTGAAAGTCCTGAGATGCACTCAATTAAACAAACTCCTACATCTTCTAAAAAGAAGTGGGATACTAATAAACAAAATTCAAACGAGAAACATTCTCAATCCCGAGGTAGGTCTCCTCAAAAGGAGCCCTCTGAAAGGAGGTATAACCTCAGGAATAGGGATAATTTGAGAAAACCTGACAGGTATCAAGATACTGATACACGTTCCTCTCGTCCCTTTCAGATCTCATCACAGACTTCGGAAAGAAGAGGACGATCAGAACATAGAGAAGAACGCGTGAAATCGAAAGACGACAAACACGCTCCAAAAACCAAAGTAAAACCTCAATTCTCCAAAAGAAAGTAGCAGGTCTAAAGATCAGACATGCCGAGAATACTGAGAACACAACTCAAGAACGGAGAATGGGCTCAGACAATGCTGGACAGTGCAGCAGAAGTCACAATAGTTCGCCAGAACCTGAAGGAACTTCTGGAGATAGTGGACTTGAATGAGTACATTACAGTTGAGACTGTAGACACCAGGGTTAGTACTCCACAAAAGTTATATGACATTACTCTCCGGATGGAGGGAGACAAACATAGACAGGTGAAAGCACTTTTTTGGGAAAGACTATCAAAGGGCTATGACATACTTTTAGCAGAAAAAGACTGGCCACCACAATTTGTCAGGGAGTGCCCACATGGCGAGGACATTATGCCTGCCTTCTCCAACCATATTCCAATTCACCTAAAATATACATATGCCAGGACATGGGCAGTGGCCCAGGCCCCAGCATTATATAAAAATCATGTAGGATGGGATGAGGATTCACGTCACCATAAAATACATCTGACACATGAACCAACTGCACAACGGCAGTACCCAATAAAGAGAGAAGCTAAAAAACAGGTCAGGGAGATCTTAGATCAACTTGAATATCAAGGGGTGATTGAAACATGCACCTCCTCAATGAACAATCCTTTGTTTCCTGTCTCCAAACCAGACAATACATATCGTCTAGTTTTAGACTACAGACACCTAAACACTTGTTCTACAACTTTTGCAGTGCAAAATGCACATAGCACAGCATTAATGAATAACATTGTGCGTAAAAAATATAAAACAACATTAGACATCTCAAATGGTTTCTTTTGTCAAAACATAGCACCTGAAAGCAGGTACTTAACAGCATTCTCCATAATGGGGACCCAGCGTCACTTTTGTCGACTCCCACAAGGGTTCAAGAATAGCCCAGGTTTATTCTCAACGAGGGTAACAGAGTTACTACAAATTTATGACAATGAGGCATTGTCCTATGTCGATGACATTTATCTGACAGACGATGACTTGGAAAAACACTTGAACAGGGTGAGCACCATTATACTGGGTTTCGCCTCTGAGGGCTACAAGTTCAACTTTAAAAAGTCCAGAATTGCCCATCTCAATGTCCTATTTCTAGGATATGAGCTTTCAAGTGAAGGCAAGAGCTTGGCAGCTAACTTTTTAGAAAAGTGTGCGCTGCTCCAACCTCCAAAAACGCTAAAAAACTTACAATCAATCCTGGGTTTCCTAAATTTTGGAAGAACATACATTCTAAATTACGCAGAAAGGGTTAAACCTCTACGCATTAATCAAACCTGATTTTTCGATCAGAAACTGGACACAGGAAACAGAAATCTTGTGTTCACTCCAGGCTAACATGTTAGCAACAAATCACTTACAAACACGCGTAAGTCAACTCAATTTGGTAATCCGAATAATTTTGGGTCAATGTGGATTCACATACTTAACCTTCAATGAGGGTGAGAAAATACCAATATCATACAAATCCCATTTGTACACACAAGCGGAAATGCGCTTCAGTTCAACTGAAAAAATTCTGACAGCAGTTCAAACCGCTGTAGCAAAAGAAAGAGCCTTAGCCCAAGGGAAACGCATTATTGTCGTTACCCCGGTACCAGCTTTAGAAGCGGTCACAAAAGCTAGCATTCCAAATGCTAAAGCATTACATCCAAGATGGATACAATGGGTTAATTCTCTTGCTGCAACAGATGTTGAATGTTTTTGATCCAGATTTAAAAACACAAGCATTCCTGCAATACGAACATGAATGTCCTCTGCCTACTGAAATTCTGCCTCTCGATCAGTACGAATTCATAATTTACACTGACGGATCCGCACAGCCCGCAACAGGGAGTAAGCAAGCTTACAGTGCAGCGTGTGCAATCGTGAAAGGTCGCATGCGAAATGGCATCTTCAGACCTATGGTCACTAAAACACAATCTCTAGGGGATTGTACAGCTCAGCGAGCTGAACTACAAGCATTCAAACTGGCACTTGAAAGTACAGATCGAGAATTCCCCACACTAATAGTGTGCGATTCCTTTTACTGTGTTCAGTCGTATAATGACTATATACAAAACTGGCTTGAAAATGGTTTCAAAGATGCGAAAGGTGGCACAATAAAGCACAAAATGCTTTGGGAACAAGTAGTTCAGTTGAAAAACGAACTACCAAAGGCTCACGTGATCCACACACTGAGTCATCAACGTAATGGCGTTCACGTTGCAGGGAATTCATTGGCTGACGAAGCCGCAAAGGGGGCTGTGCAGACGGCTTCCGTAGCTGCGATCACTCGTTCAAAAACAAAAATAGACGGTGAGATAATGTTGGCTGTCAATGCTTCAAGCAAAGGCAGCAGTGCAGCGTTACCAAAAAGTTTCCACTCAAGTACTCTTATGTAATTGATGCGAACAACGTTCCTTTTGCTCGAATCCCTGGAGTGGGGGATAGGGTAATTCCAAACAAGGAACGCAGATTAGGACTAATCCTAGCAGCAGACGAAGGGTTAGCTTCTGCCCATGCAGGTGTTTCAGCGACAGTATCTTTACTCAAGCAAAGATATTGGTGGCCTGGCATTCGGAAACAAACTAAAAACTATGTTTTAGAATGTGATATTTGCCAACAGATGAAAGTCTCAACAGTGAAACGTCCTGCGCAGACACCCCTGTTAATTTCAGACAAACCATTAGCTTGTGTTTACCTGGACCACTGCGGTCCCTTGCAAAGGGACGGTAACTATAAATATATCATGGTTGCAGTGGATTCATGCTCTAGGTTCCTATGGTTATGGCCTCAGCGCTCGGCTGACGCTCGAACTGTTATAAAAGATTTGCGAGTCTTTATCGGCACATACGCAATAGGCACGCTACATTCTGACCAGGGTCCTACGTTTAGCTCTAGGGCTTACAAAGAAGCCATGGCCAGTCTGGGCGTTGCATTGCGGTACTCCTCTCCATTTCATCCTGAGGGAAATTCTGTTGTGGAAAGGAAAAACCGGGACATAAAGCAGTCTATAACAGCTAGGGTATTAGGTTCGGGTGATGGGTGGGTCAAACACCTTAGTGCGGTTCAACGCTCTTTGAATAATCTGCCAAGAAGTTCTCTAGGGGGGGTCACTCCGTATGAGGTCCTATTTGGGACAAGAATGTGGGTACCAGACCTTGAACACGTAGGCACAGTGGTGGAAAATAAACCGTTTGATATCAAAGATCGTTTGGCTGTTTTACAGGAACTCAATAAATTAAGAACGCAACAAAGCAACGTATTCCTACAGCCAACCACCACTGGGGGAAAATCGGCAGTCCCAGCAAGGCCTGTCTGGATTCCAAAAGTTGGGGATCCAGTCAGAGAAAAGATTGCGGACAAGAAGGAATTTGGACCTTCTTACAGACAACCAGTACCTGTCCTAGCAGTTCAAGGAACAAGAACAGTACTTCTGCCGCCCCTTGCTGGAAGAAAGGAGAAAAGATTTGTGTCCATCGACCTCATCAAACCACAGTATGCGGCCAATACTAAATAGTAGGCCTCGTGGACTCCGACCTAGTAGCAGACGCACTCCTCTCGCTACTATCCAAGAAGTTCAGACTGAAAGACTGATAACAATCGAGAATTCAGCTGTAACTGATGGAGGACTAAGCAACAACGCTATGGAACTCATCCCTCTTGACAACCAAGTAACAGTTCGTCCAAATACACCTGTCTACACCAACGTGGCAAGTGATGAACTGGTTCCAGTGATTTCTACAAATCCTGATGCAATTCCAACAATTGATAGAACTGCTTCTGGCTATTTCATTGACTTTGATACATTCTCAGAAGATCCGAGTGAACCTGAAACGAAGCCAGCATCATTCAAATACAAGCAGCAAGTACAAGACTTTCTTCACTTTCTGAAAAAGACTTATTTGGTTTCTCCATGGATTGAACTCTGGATTATATCTGGACTTTTTGTTTTCCTGCTCTGGCTAGCTTTGGTTACAACTGTAAGCGTGCTTATAAGTGGCAGATACATCCATGTGACCACTGAAGGAAAAGACGTGAACGTACTTTTTAAACCTCATAAATCTTCCCATCGTGAAGCAAGAGACTTGTCATCAGTGAACATCACAGCTGTTCCTATACAGGATGGTATAGTGTGGGACAAAACAGATTTTGAAATCTTCGGTCCGACGGAACAATTGAACATTCCACATTTGTTTAAAATTTCACTAAGTGATCTAATTACGTCCAGTACCTATTCAGATGATTGGGACTTTGAGACTGTGAATGACATAATGTTTGACCTAGAAAAATCTGCATTTTCTAAACATGAATATTTAGAGGGTTCATCAGACTATGAACAAATGTATTGTTTTAACCACTATGGTCATCATTATTTGCATAAATCTGCATATCCAAGGAATGTGTTTATGTTTAGCCAATGGGAACATTGTCCTACACCACCTAAAGGTAGTTCAAAAACATTTGCTAGTAAGTTTCCATATTTTTCAGGATACAATACATCTGAACCAGAAATGTTTTACTATAAGAATGTAAACAAGACAGGGCTGAAAATTATGTTAACAAATACAAAACAGATTTACTCTGAATTATTTAATGCCGAACTGTCTAGACAGGGTTTTGACTTTTGGAAAGACACAATAGACACCAAAACAGTCTGGGGTACTAAAGATTGGCAAGTGCAGGGGATAGAAGCTTTATTTAGAGCCTGTATCATCCCTGAACAAATAATGTTTTTGAATGAAACCATCCAACAAACATCTTGTCTTGGATTAGCCAAGATCAAAGAGATGAACACACCTTCTGTACCAACACCTGCCACTGATAATAATACACAGGCAGTGGTGACAGTTGACAATATACTACAACTCAACAGATCTAATCCTGATTGGAAAAAATGGTTGATCTGGCCCACAGACACGAATAACTGTCATGAAAGATTCCTGAATAAAACTCAGGGCTTTACTATTAATAGGCCAGACCCAAGATACGTCCAAAGACAACATCCGGGGGTAGTAACAACATACAGTGTAGGAAACTTAAGCCTCGATTGGCTGCATAAGTCTACACTACAGGATGTGAAACAACACTTAACCTTACTTAAAAAGGACGCAGACCTTAGGGAATTCTTGCTTGGACCAAGAAAACCGCGTCAAAAACGTTTCATATATGCCGGCATTTATGCTGCCTATAATGAAGCATGGAAAGTATCACAGATGGAGGCCGCAGAACGAATACGTGAACTTGATCGTATTAATTTAGAGAAAACACTCTCTGTGGTCGACAATGGGTTAACAACTTTGTCCTCCAGAATATATTCATTGGATGGCATTGTATCCTCTGCTATTGACATACTAGAACAAGATTTGGCGATGTTACAGCAAGGCCAGTCTCAATTACGTTCTATTATGTTATTAAGCTGGACGCTGCAATCTTTGCGAGCGGGCTATGTGCCTTGGCGTTTCATCAACACAACGGCTCTGTTTGCAGAATACAATCTCACTGATAAACAGATCGAACTGGCACAAAGAGGAGCAAAGTATACAGTGCTGAGCATTGAAAAACTGGAAAAGTTACCATTCACAGTGGCACAAAAACCAGCTACAGAATGGCTTATTCATGGCAAAATAACATTACCTGTGAGTACTTTTCAGTTTCAGTATCACCTCAGACAAATGCAAGCAGGCAAATATGAAAGGTTGGGTAAGGAATACATTAAGACATCTTGGGATTTACTGTATACATATAGATGTTGGAGTGGGGATCGTGAAGTGTTTTTAAGCGGTACACACTGTAAACTTGCACTGAGCGGTTCACTTATATGTCAGGACATTTCTTTACACTGGGCATGTAATGGTTCTGTGGCAAATTTGTCTTGCCATCAGCAGGGTACACCAGCTGCTGTGATTAATCCAACGTTTGGACAACTTTCTAATGGGAGTTACCTCATGTTGAATGATCAGAGTTGCTGCGGCATGCTGCCAGGCATCCCGTATCTAGTAACGGTCAACTCCAGGGTCACTTGCTGTATGCAAGTATTGTTTGCCCCAATAGACACAGTCAGGGAGTCGCCTCTATGGCCTTCGCTGAACGTCTCTTTTATAAGATTTGATACTTTGAGCAAAATGAAAGCCATGCTTTTACAGCAAACAGTGCCTTTGACCTCGGCCAAAGGAACCTATGATCTACAAGTAGCAAGGACTTCGGCTGAGATACAGACTTTAATACGTACAAACTGCCCTATACATTTCGTAGAAATGATAACGCGTATCTTCAACATGTCTGATACAAGTGGAATTATACATGTATTTAAGAGCATCTGTACCGGTCTGTTAGCACCTTTCCAGGCAATACACGGAATCATCCCAAACTTTGCACATTCGGTGTTTGGTGGCATACCATTAATTCTAGCACTTGTTGCCGGAATTCTATTTCTCTTCCTGCTATTGCGCTATGGCCAGCCTATTCGCAGACATCACTCCGAGCGAAATGGAGAAAGCTCTCCTTGAACGAAAGTGCCGTGAGCGAATAGTACAGCTATTGGGCATGACTCGTCTACGGGACCTTAATACAACTTGGTTCCTGTCATTCAGACCAATCTGGCAAGATTGCATCTTACCTGTTCTACGATGCCTGCTATGCGGTGAAGAATGCGTGTTGGACACCTGTCTAACATTTCCATCAGCTGCGCCAACGGATGTCGATACTCTGCTGGTCCCGATAACGGCCCATGCTCTGTGTTGTCCCCAGAGGCTACCAATCCTGATGTCAGCATTCATTGAGATCTCACAGACGCTTCCGGCTGCTGCTGAGGTACGAGAAAGATCTACAGGCACACAGGTAACAACGGATGCGAACATTGCTGAGGCACCCTATGCTGGAAGCGATGCTTCTCATCTCTGTGCAATTAATCTACTACACGAGGTGTTCCAACTGACACCAACTACAGTGAACGATGTTTTGTCTATAGAAGTAGATGATCTCATGTTTACACCAGACCCGTAAACTGACTCTGATTCAGCATACAGTGTTCCAGAGATGCAGTAACAATTTAGCCTTCATTTTCAAAACAACTTGGAACTCTTCCAAAATTGAACTTTTTTCCCATTTTTCGAACGAAAATGGCACTTCAATCTGCTTAAAGTAGAACTGGCCTTTATAGTACAGACTTCGCGGTACTTCCACGGACACTTAGTCATCTTGTGTGTCTAAAACAGTTCATTAATTTTCATGACATGAAATGACTTTGATTTTTAAGAAACTTATCGATCATTTTTTCTGTCACATGTAAATATTACTGCTTCTTTCATTCCAATTGCATTTATTTTCGAACTTTATGCCTGAAATGAAAAGCATTTGCTTCAAATGTACAGTACCTTTTGCATTTTTTACTATGTTTTTTAATGCTTTTAAGAAATATGTTTAAATATGCAGTACTCCATTTTATGTTTAGCATTTTAAATGTTTAGCATTTTAGTATTATCGTACACACGAAAGAGGAGTGGGTGTTGTATTCCTCTTAGGGTGTCCATAAACGGGCTTTCCAGTATCATGTCCTTATATAGGCACAATTCGCCCTGCCCTTATATAGGCATAAAATCCCAGCCCTTATTTAGGCATTAAACCGTGCACTCCAAATACAGGCATGGTCTCTGACATCCGTCCACCCTAACGTCACAACGAGTTCTTGAAGAACAGACCCTTAGGCTGCGGGAGTTTTCCTAGTCCAGGACTATTGATTTCTTCAAGGACTCATATATTATGCATGAACCATTATTCCTTAGGGGTTCATTCATGACGTCTTCCGCTGTCCGACTCACGTCAATACTAACAATCTTAGGTGCTTCTCAGGTATAAATATACCTTCCCTAGCCCCTGTAAATCAGAGGAGACCTCTACTTCAGAGGAGCCTGTTTCCCGGCCTGACGCACTGAGAAGACGCTGTCATCCCTGCACGCAGAGAGTCCAGCTTCCCGTGATCTGACTTCCCTTGCGGGGTGTTGGAGTTCGAGTCTGGCAAAGAGATTCCTACCTCTCTCATTCTTCAGGTATGGAGCAGACTAGAACCTAGAAGGACTCTTGGCATACTAGGCATACTGGGGTTAGCGTACTCTTAGTATACCATAGTAAGGAATACTTCACCTACTTCATACCTCGTCCTATACCTAGGTTAGGTTAGGTACATTGGGGTAGAACTAGATTAGAAACGCATCGTATGAGTACTCGCATTTTTAGTCTGTGTTATTTATGTAAAAGCATATGTACTAAAAGATAATGCTCTCGCAGTATTATTTATTTCTACTGCTCACACTGTACATTATTTATCTCGCATACTGTCTTGTGATCGTAACAGCACATTTTACTTACACCAGAAACAAGACTGTTCAATAAATCTTTTATTGAAACGCCCGTCTATTTCTTTCTGTGTAACTTGGAGAAAACTAAGCATGCACGACTGAGCTGAGTGAAATAGTTATCTATTGTTTCCACGACTCTGGGACACGTTCTGATTCTAAAGGGAAACACAGTGGTCATGTTTTGCGGCTGCCAGAAACTACTCCCTTCTTGTTGTCAAGGAGTTTCTAGTGGCCTCTGAGCTAGCTGGCACAAGTAATTAAGTTTAATATACTCGATAGGGACATACTGACCTTAGTCCTATGTCAAACCTATAGGATATATTATTCCAATGCGCAGAGCCTATTAGGGAAATAGGAGCTACACTACAGTACTGAAATGGAATTACTTGTAGATTTTGAGTGCTATGAAGATTCTTTTAATGCATGTAAAGATAGCATTGAATGCACAGTTTTTCCAAATGATCTACAAATGTTGAATGAAGAGATTGAACAAGAAACTAGTATTGCAGCTGAAATTGCTAGAGACAGTTCTCAAGATAGTCAAAGTTCTGCTCCACTAAGTCAAGATCCACTAGGACAACCAATTCTTGAAAATGAAGCAGCAATAGCCATGAGTGAAGTAGAAACGGCAATGCAACAAGCACAACAGGATATTATGGATTGGGAAACTTGGAAGAACAACTAAATATTGAACAGAAAGAAATATATCAGCAAGTTACACAACAGATAGAGCATGGTTTACTTCATGAAAAAAAGAATGCAACTGCACATCATTTAAACCTATTCGAATGTATATCAGTGGTCAAGCTGGTACAGGAAAAAGTTTCTTAATTCAAGTTTTGACCAGTTATCTACAGAACACCACTGAATCACATTTATCTTGTATTGTAACCGCTCCAACTGGGTTAGCAGCACACAACATTAAAGGGATTACATTACATTGTTTACTGATGCTACCAGTTGAACATGAAAATAAATTGGAATATCACAAGCTATCTGGAGAAGCTTGTTATGAAGTTTCAAGAGTACTAAAGAAATTGAAACTTCTGATAATTGATGAGGTGAGCATGGTCTCAAACGTAATGCTTGCCTTTGTACATTTAAGAATGCAACAGATTTTAAAAACAGATTATGATGTTTTATTTGGAGGAAAACACGTAATTGTATTCAGGCGATCTATTACAACTTACTCCTGTGAAAGGGCAACCAGTTTTTAAAACACTTGTCCATGAAGACAATAGGAAATCTTTGGGAAGTATTGGAAATGTGAACATTTGGTCTCTTTTTCAATATAAAGAACTTATTAAGAATATGCGACAAGCAAGTGATGAACATTATGGAAACATTCTTCAAGATATTAGAATTGGTGTCTTGACAAAAGATGGTAAAGAAGCTTTACAAAGTCGACTACTAACAAACTTGTTTCCAAATCAAAATATTGCACCTGAAATAATGTACAAAAAATTGGAGAAAAGAAGTCTATAGTTTGTCTAATGCCAACACTGCAATAGTGCTCTACATTCAATCAAGAACTTTTGAAATTGGAGAAACAACCAATAGTGAAAATGGAAGCCATTGATAAGATGGAACACAAAGGAGTTACTATTCTTCTGTCAGAGAAATTACAGTCAAAATTAGAATCTTTGGAAAAATCTGTATCTAAGACTGCTGGTTTGGAAAAGACTTTATATGTAGGTGTAAACTGTCGGGTAATATTACGGCGTAATTTAGATGTTGAAAAAGGTTTAGTGAATGGAGCAATGGGAAAAGTTGTTGATTATGTAAATTTTCAGAACAGAGATGGAATTGAATTTTTGAAGATTAAATTTGATCAGATTGAAGAGGTAAAACAGATTGGACGTTGTGCTGTTTGGTTTTTGCTTGTAAAAGACTTGTATGTTCGTAGAAAACAGTTTCCTCTTTCTTTAGCATATGCGGTGACCATTCATAAATCTCAAGGTTTAAGTGTAGACAGTGCTTTGGTAAATAATGGAAGTTTTTAAAGAGGGTATGGCATACGTTGCATTGTCTTGAGTAAGAACATTATCTGGATGGTATTTGATTGATTTTGATGAGAAAAAGGTTAGTGCAGATGCAAATTGTGTAAGAGAGTATAATCGTTTAAGAAGACTGTATGCTCCTAACTTAGGTGAATATCCCATATATGAAAAACGTGTAGTATGTCCCAAACGAAAATATGAGAAACACTCTAGTGAGGTTGGAAAGAAGAAAACAATTCAAGAGAATGTTCAGGCTGTAAAGAAAATGAAAATGGACACTGTTGATGATATTGTAGGATACCAGTTAGAAAATAGTTCAGATATCAACTGCTATGCTAATGTAATTGTGAACATCGTGTTTTTTCTAGAAAGTCTACATCCTCAAATTATGGAAAATCGAGAAAAAGATTCTGTTCTTTGTTACATTATATTTTTGAAAAGTTGAAAACTGATAAAATTAAAATCCATAGTGCTTCTGGCATTTGGCATCTTTTGGATATATGTTCTGGTTCTTCACAATTTACATTTAATGTACAACAAGATGCTCAAGAGTTTCTTATGTTTATGCTTGCAGTATTGGAAAATGAAGGAATACAATTTGAAAATCTGTTTGGACTACGTTACAGATGGCATCATAAATGTGAAGACTGTTCATTTTCTTCTACCACTGAAATCAGACACTGAACGATTCATATATTTGACAATACCAGATTGCAAAACAGTGTCTTTTAACAAATTAGTAAAATCAGCTACTCAAGATATGAAATGTACTCATTGCAAATCAGAAATGTTGTCAACATTATTTATAGAAAGATTTGGACAATATGCCATTTTAATGCTACAAAGTTGTACAGCAGATGGAAGAAAATTGGACACCAAAATTAAAATTTTTGTGGCAAGACAAGTGTCAATTTCAGGAAGAACTTTTAAAGCAGTGGCTATTATTTTCCATGATGGACCTAGTACAACATCTGGACACTATACTGTGTATTTAAGATGCAATAAAGGATGGACACATTGTAATGATGCCCATTTGGAATTCAAATGTCGGTTGCCTTACGAATTACCAAATTCATATCTGATATTTTTGATGCCAAAGTTTTGAAAACATCATTCGGCCTATTGGGAAGATGTAAACATGAATTAACGAGTTTATTTTGGATATTTTCAATGCAAATGATTTCGGAAACATCATTCGGCCTATTGGGAACATGTGAACAATTAGTGTTTGAATTATCATTTCTGTTCTTTGATATTGCATTTGGAAAGTTGTGTTTGAAAGAAGTAGTTCATATATTTGATCTTTGTATTATATGCAATGTAAATGAGTGTTTATTTTTGAAAATGTAAACAGATAGTTGAACTTGTAAATATTTTGAAAAGAGATTTTTTTTTTTTTTTTACAATCTTATTGATTGTATTTTTTTGCCAGCTGTTATATGATGATCAACATTGAAATCACTGTGTATGGTGAAATTCAATAGAATCTGAAAACAGCAAAAAGAGAACCTGAATATGTTATGTAGTTCTAAAATTATGTTGTGTTCTTAAACCTACAATATTATTTGCAATAACAGTATTTTTCTTCTCTTTTACAGAAAGTAAAACTAAAGTTTGAAAATATTTTAAATTTACTTCACAATGAAACAACTGTAAAATAGTTTCAATGAGTTTGATATATACTTCAATACAGAAGGTAAGATGAAATAATGTAATAAGCATAATATGAATTAATGTTTACAGTCACTTTTATTGCAGTTATTCATTTTTTCAAACTCAATCATCTCACTCCTCAAATCACCTCAGCAGTACTCATGCACTCCTTCAATCACTGAAGCATAACCTATGTACTTACAAAATCACCCAGGCATTACTAATCCACACCTTTAATCCGTTTGGCAGTACCCATACACTCCTCAAATCACCCAGACATTACTTCTACAGTCTTGCAATCACTCAAGTATTACCTATGCACTCCTTCAATCATCCAGACATTACTCTTCCACTGATAGAATCACCCAAGCAGTAACCATGCACTCATGCAATCACCCAGGCATTACCTATGCACTTACAAAATCATCCAAACAATACCTATCCACTTACAAAATCACCCAGGCACTACCCATGCACTCCTCCAATCACCCAGACACTACTCATCCACTCATGCAATAACCCAGGCACTACACATGCACTGCTCCAATCACCTATGCACTACACATGCACTCCTCTAATCACCCAGACACTACTTATTCACTCCTTCGATTACCCAGCCAGTAGCCATGCACTCCTCCAATCACCCAGTCACTACCCATGCACTTATAAAATCACCATGCACTATCCTTGCACTCCTCCAATCACGCAGGCAGTACCCATGCACTCATGCAATCATCCAGGCACTACCCTTGCACTCATGCAATCACTCAGGCAAAGCCTATGCACTTACAAAATCATCCAAACAATACCTATCCACTTACAAAATCACCCAGGCACTACCGATGCACTCCTGCAATCACCCAGGCACTACTCATCCACTCATGCAATAACCCAGGCAGTACCCATGCACTGCTCCAATCACTAGTGTACTACCCATGCACTCCTCCAATCACCCAGCCAGTACCTATGCACTTATCCAGTCACTCCACCAATACCCAAGCAGCTATAAAATTACCATGCACTACCCTTGCACTCTTACAATCACCCAGGTACTACCGATGCACTCATGCAATCATCCAGGCATTACCCATAAACTAATGTAATAAGTCAAGTATTACCCATGCACTCTTCAATCACCCATACATTACCTGTGCACTCCTCCAATCACCCAGTCACTACTCATCCATTCATGCAATAACCCAGTCACTACCCATGCACTCCTCCTATCACCCAGCCAGTACCCATGCACTTATCCAATCACTCCGCTAATACCCAAGCACTTATAAAATCACCATGCACTACCCTTGCACTCTTACAATCACCCAGGCACTACCCATACACTCATGCAATCATCCAGGTATTACCCATAAACTCATGCAATCAGTCAGGCATTACCTATGCACTCTTCCAATCACCCATTCATTACCTCTGCACTCATGCAATCACTCAGGCATTAACCAAGAACTTACAAAATCACCTAGGCACTACCCATGCACTCCTCCAATCACCCAGGCACTACTCATCCACTCATGCAATAACCCAGGCACTACCCATGCACTGCTCCAATCACCTATGCACTACCCATGCACTCTTCTAATCACCCAGACACTACTTATTCACTCCTTCGATTACCCAGCCAGTAGCCATGCACTCCTCCATTCACCCAGTCACTACCTATGCACTTATAAAATCACCATGCACTATCCTTGCACTCCTCTAATCACACTCACACACACGAGCACGGTGGCTGGGTATATATTGCTGCACCAACTACTAGTGTTTATCCAAAATGTAACCAAAGAAGCTAACAGTAATTCATTGCACAGTTGCTAACAAGAATGCCCACCTCTCGAAACCAGCCACCATTAATGGTCTCAAATACAATCGATAAACACAAAGAGTGAGAGAGGCATTATTGTAAAGACAACACTCATAGGGTTTAATCCCAAAAACACAGAAAAAAAGCGATGACAGAAATAACTGTTTTTTCTCTAGATGCTGTGGTGAATCCTTTTATTCATTAGTTTACACAACAGCCAACGCGTTTCACCCTTGCGGGCTTCTTCAGGGCGAGGATACAGTCCACAAAGCACAAGAATTCCACAGGGTATTAGCCCAGGTAAGTAGATGATATCTCCAATAGATTCCTGATCAAAAGATCTGAATAAGAGTGCTCAGAAATTTCCTTACAATACGTAAGTCGATAAACCAAGTGTACACGGTTCACGCTAATTGCAGTCGAGAACCAAAGCGCATAAAGTATCGCGCTAAGCCGCAGGCCTGTACAGCGGCCAACGAGAGAACTCCTATCACATCAGTGATGTCATTTGAGATGTCATCAGTGATGTCACTGACCATGTCATGAATGATGTAATATGTGACGTCATCAGCAGTGCATTGCGGGGGCACGAGTTATAGTTAGCTCAACTAACTATAACGGCCGAATTTCTCTGGTTTTGTACGAGTAAAATGTCCAACTAACTATAACGTCCCTGAAACTTGTGGTTTTTTTCAGTGAATTTCTAAGGTTTTTGAAATGCTAATTTCTACCTATAACGTCCCTGAAACCTGTGGGTTTTTCAGTGAATTTCTAAGGTTTTTTAAATGCTAATTTCTAACTATAACGTCCCTGAAACCTATGTTTTTTTCAGTGAATATATATATATACATACACACAAACATGCAGCCTATAGAAATAGAGGCTAAAAAATGGCCAAATTACATTGAGGTTTTCATTTAAAATGCGCCATAGGGCGTGGTCAAGATGGCGGCAGAGCCTAAGGAGCTCCGCACGCCGTGGCCGAAGAAAGGCATTTTCCACCGATTGTGGGGGTCCCCGGAGGCTGTACACGAAATGCAGTGATCTCGGCGCTCGACCTGCTCACGTTTTGAGCTCCGGTAGATCACGGCAGCGGGCATCGATGCTGAGGCCTGCGGAGGAACGGGTCCCGCATTGAGGCCGCCGGAGGCGAGGAGGCGCTGCGAGCTTCGTTGGGGCCTGGATTCGGCCAGGCAGAAGAGGAAGCTGCCGAGGCGCTGCCTCCTGTGACTCGGAGACGGCGGCCCTGACGGATCGAGGAGCAGCAGCGGGCGCGGCCCAGGCGGGGCCCACAAGGCGACGCTTACGTGGAGGCATCCCCTGCGTAGCAGTACAGCTGGGCCGGCGAGCCCCTGGGGGCTGACCCGAGGCACAGAGCGGAGAAGAGTGGAGGTGACCGAGCCCCCCTGAGCCCGGATCGGGAGACGTACACTTGAGTGGGGGCCCGAGCCTAGAGGAGCGGGGTCGCCCCCCGCAGGGGAGCGGTCTCGGCGACTGGAGCAGGAGGTGAGCGCGCAGACGCGAACCCTCGGCTGCGCAATCCTCCCCAGCAGGCGAGGTCCTAGCCGGAGCAGAAGACAGCCTTAGCACACCACCCTCGGAGGGGGCACCGAGACCGTCTGTGACCGGGGGGGCTGCAACGACGTCCAGGTGCAGGCATAGCGCTAATCAGCCGACGCAGCCCTTGCCCGTGGTGCGCTGCGCCTGCGGCAGGAGAGCGCTCCCCAGTAAGCGGAGGCCCACGAGGAACGGTGGAGGGTCCAGCCTGAGGCGGGTAGAGACCTGATGCAAGTAGGTGGTGCCGGGGCTGCAGGGAGACTGCTTGGTGGTGGAGGAGCACGGCCTGGGGCCTAGCTACAAAAGGGTTTTCCTGGCCTGGATCCTGGTGTCCTGCCTGATGTGTCGTGCCTGTGCGAATGAGCCTTCAAGCACCGTAGACGGAACTCTCAATCGGACCAGCGGGGTACCTCCAGGATAAGGGCTAGTTGGCAACGAGAGAGGAAGGGCGCCGGAGGCGCAGACAGCTACTGACGTCTATTACAAGGAGGGAACGGAGTGTCACCCTGACCCCACATTTCGCCCCCCGACACACTCAGTCCCCGAGATGTCATCCCTCCGTTACAAGAAGGACTCCACCATTGAAGACCTCCTGCAGAAGTCTAGTTCGAAAAAGACAGACTCGCAAGTGGTGGACAGACAGACATCGGAGAAGGAAATGGAATCCGTGCACGACCCGACGGCGGAACCCATAACAAGGGGCTTCCTGGAACAGCTTTTTGGCGCCCTTAGAGAAGACTTCGCGGCACTCCGCCAAGAGATGGCCTCTGATGTCAAACAACTGAAGGCGGACGTTCAGGAGATTGGAGATCGGGTCGATTCCCTTAAGCGAGCGGGAGATCGCAGAGACGAGGAGATCACGGAACAGACCAGAGAACTTCTGGAGCTCAGAGATCATAACGAAGAATTGCATCTATGCCTGGAGGATTTGGAGAATCGCTCCCGGAGATCGAACATACGCATTAAAGGAGTGCCTCTGCAGGCCGATGGAGGGAAGCTGGAAGAGTGGGTGTTGCGCTTCTTCAGACACGTAGCCCCGGAACTTGGAGATGGAGAAATCGCCCTCGACCGCACACACCGCGCTGGGCGACCAGCCTCGAGCCCAGGCCAGCCTCAAGACATCCTCACCTGCCTCCACTCATATAGGCAAAAGGACCTTATTATGAAAGCGACCAAAGACAAGGCCACCATTAACTTTGAGGGTCTCCAGGTGGGAGTGTACCAGGACCTCTCGCCCCTCACCCTCCAACGCCGAAGGGAGCTGAGGCCACTCACCTCTCTCCTGAGGGACAAAGGAATGCGATACCGGTGGGGCCACCCCTTTAGCCTATCCTTCACATGGGAGAACGAGCTGCGAATAGTGCGCTCCATGGGAGACGGGAAGGAGATATTGGGTGCCAGTCTGACCGTGGAGAATTCTGACAGTGGCCAGCGCCAGCCAGGGACATCCAGGTGGCAGACCGTCAGGAGAAGACGCGGGGAAGGGGCAGCCTACGAAGCTTGAACGGCAGCAGGAGAGAGAGGCCTTGCTCCGCCAGCTGCAGGGCAGAGATGCATCAGATGACCCCAAATGTGACTGACTAAAAGGCACTGCGTAGGCATCACAACCATGGCCTGTACGCCTCCGAGAGGGCCTCACCTTCATGGTACTCGGCCACGGCTGGGAGCCAACTTCCTTGATATGAGAACTGACTGCCGGCAGAATGAACCCTTGCAATGCTTCAATCCTGTTGGAGAGTATTTCTTACACTCCTGGCTTGTTTGTTCACTATCCTGCTATATTCCTTCTCTCTTTCCTGTCTTTTTCTGGCTCCTCTGCAGCTCTCCCTAATGAGGTTAGAGATGAGTCTACCAGGGGGCAGTGCGAATTTGCAGAATAGAGTGTGTGTGGGGGAGAGGGTTACAACTGGGGGTGGGATGGGGGGGGGGTTGGACGTTGGGGTTGGGGAGAGCTGGTGGTTGCAGTAGGCACCCAGCCACAGCATGGGCCTGGTGCCACCCTTCAGATCCTATGTCGACGATTAAAGTAGGCATTTTGAGCCTCAACGTCAGAGGCCTCAATTCCCCGGTGAAGAGAAGGGCGCTATTAGCACTCCTGCGGGAGACTGGCAGCGATATTTGCCTTATACAGGAGACTCACTTACTGCGAGCAGACTGGAAGCGCCTCCGCTTCCGGTGGTTTGACAGACAATACTTCTCCTCAGGAGACAAGAAGGCGGGGGTAGTGGTCTTGTTCGCCACACACTTCCAGGGCAAGGTGTTAGGTGTGCATATGGAGGTGCCAGGCAGGGCCTTAGCTATGAGGGTTGCAATAGGTAGCCACACATATACTATAGCATCCATCTACAGCCCAAACGAGCGTCAGGAGTTATTCCTCAATAATACCTTGAGTGCTATCCTGGAATCCCAAGATGAGGACCTGGTTATAGGGGGGATTTTAATATAGCACATGATGCGCAGTTGGACCGATCCATACAAAGACAGGGTCACACTGGGGCGCTTTCCGACTCCATGAGGCAGAAATTGTCAGGCTTGGGTCTCTCGGACGTGTGGAGGACAAGAAACCCTACGGCTAGGGAATACACATGCTTTTCAGCAGCTCACCAGACCTATGCCCGTATAGACTGGTTCTTAACATCCCCAAGAGTTACTAGGGCTACAAGTGGGGTTTCGATAGGGACCGCGGCAATATCAGATCATTCTCCAATCAGGCTTGAATTGCGTATCCAAGGGGACCCCTGGGGTCACAAACAGTGGAGTCTTGATAATAAACTGCTCGAATATGACACCAACATTAAAGAAATACGAGAGACAATTAAGACGTATCTTGAGACTAACAATGATGGAGGGACCTTGCGCGCCCTTCTATGGGACGCCCTTAAAGCCGTCATTCGAGGGCGCTTCATAGCAATAGCAGCAGGAGTCAACAGAGATAGGAAAGAGAAGAGGGAACACCTCGAATCGCAAGTAAAGGAATTGGAGGGGTCCATCAGAGGACGGGCTCCGTTCAGGTTCGGGGGCAACTTTATGCTGCTAGACAGCAGCTGAAAGCCCTTGACTACGACCGGGCGGAATATTCGCTTTTGCGAACCAAGCAGCGTTACTACTCTGGCGGAAATAAAGCAGGGAAACTCCTGGCAACTCTTCTTCGAGCTCAGACAACCACTAGGCGTATCGAGGAGATTAGAAGTACTCAGGGCGAGATCTTACGTTCAGATGGCGACATAGCGGGCAGGTATGAATCCTTTTATACAGAATTATACAGGGCTGATGACTTGCATCCGGAAGCGGCCAAACAATATGTGAAAGATGTCCCGGTGACGCCCCTTCCCCACTTAGAGGCAACAAACCTAGACGCAGATGTTTGGACAGAGGAGGTCCCTAAAGCCATAGCGGGACTCACCTCGGGGAAGGCACCGGGGGAGGACGGTTTTTCGGCCGATTTTTACAAATCCTTTGCCCAAGACTTGGCCCCGTTACTGGTTCGCTTATTTAACTCCTTTAGCGACACAGGTAGAGTGACCTCGACTAGGACCATGGCTGAGGTAGCGGTGATTCCTAGGCCAGGTAAGGATCCGAGGGACTGGGCCTCCTATCGTCCCATTTCATTATTGAACGTTGACCTCAAGATTTTCACGAGCATCCTGGCTGCCCGCTTAGCGCCACATATGCAGGGGTTGATTGACCCAGACCAGTCGGGATTTATCCCGGAACGCAATTGTAGTGACGGGACCCGTCGGATGTGCCACTTGCTGGATAAAACCCAACGTGCTCAGACGCCCACGGTGCTTCTTTCGATCAATGCCAAGAAGGCATTCGATCGAGTTCACTGGCCGTATCTGCAACAGACACTTTGCAAGTTCGGAGCGGGCGACCGCTTCCTGCAATGGGTGGACTGCATCTATATGGACCCCCAGGCGCGGATCAGGGTTAATGGTGTAGCATCTCGACCGTTTGGAATTCGGAGGGGTACGAGACAGGGCTGCCTGCTGTCGCCCCTACTCTTTGCATTGTACATGGAGGCGTTTGCAGAGAAAGTTCGCCAAAACCCGAGAATATCTGGGATCCGAATGGGGGATAGGGAGCATAAAATCTCATTGTATGCAGATGATGTAATATTATTTTTGACCCAACCAGCAATCTCAATACCCCCTTTAATGGAGGAACTAGAGCTATTCAGTTTAGCATCGGGCTTTAAAGTTAACATCCATAAAACTCAGGCTCTGAGCTTGACCCTCCCTCAAGCAGAACAACAGGCCCCAACGGTACAGTGCCCATTCAAGTGGGCTACAGAGGGCGTCCAGTACTTGGGTTTGCAGCTGTTCCCCACCCTGGTTAAGACGGCCCAAGTGAATTATGCTACCCTCCTGGCTGGGGTTAGGAATGAGCTCTCCAATTGGAAGAGACACATCCTGTCCTGGCTGGGTAGGCTGGCTGCTGTTAAAATGACTACTCTCCCGCGGATCCTCTGTGATGCAGATGTTGCCGCTCAGACCACCGCGCAACATGTTGTCACAGATGCAACGCCTTATTAGCAATTTCGTTTGGGGAGGTAAGAAAACTAGATTGGCCCGCCATTTGACATATCTGAAGCAGGAGGATGGAGGTTTGAGTATCCCATGTTTGGAACGGTATTTTCAGGCAGCACAACTTAGATACATGCTTGAGTGGTACAAGCTAGAGTCGGAGAAGCACTGGTGTTTTATAGACCGCTCGATAGCAGGCATGCACATTTGGAAGGTCCCGTGGCTGCCCCGAAAACACCGCCCCAGTGGAGTATATGTGTCACTGGTCTTAAGGGCCACCTTGGGAGTGTGGGATAGGGTACAGGTACCATATGGCCTTTCGACCCGTGTCCTCTCTGACCCCATTTATAGGCAACCCTGACTTCCCACCGGCTCACACAGGGGAAGGCTATCTCCATTGGCAAGAGGCCAATTGTAAACGCATTGGGGACCTCTTTGACGAAAACGGGGTAATGGACTTCACAATCCTCACTGAGGGCTTTGGGTTCCCTCGGAAGGCGTACTGGCAATACCTGGCTCTCCGTCATTGGGTAACCCAACCACAGATACGACCCCATGCAGGTCGCTTTTAAACAAAGTTTGAGAAGTGGTATGTTACTAGAACGTCAGACAAACGGCTGCTGTCCGATATTTACGCTTTCTTAAACACCCCCAGACAGTCAAGTAAATCTCCTGCGCAGCGTAAGTGGGAATCTGAAATGGAACGCGAGTTCTCCCCCAAGGAATGGCATGATATCATACATAGGGCCAGAGCTTCCTCATGCAGCACAGCCGGCAAGGAGATGTTTTTGAAAATTGCACATTACTGGTATTACACACCAGCGAGAATAATCAAATGGAAACCAGGTGGGAATGGGCAATGCTGGCGGCAGTGCTGTCTGCCGGGCACGCTCACTCATATCCTTTGGTCATGCCCGAAGATACAGGAATACTGGGAGGTAATTCTCCGGGATATAGACGACATATACCACACTGATTTACCCAAACTCCCCTCATACATACTTTTGGGACTCCCTAATGCCTTGATGTAGCCTCTTAGATCTAGCCAGGGCAGAGCAATTACTTTGGCTTTGGGAGCGGCCAAACAGGCACTTCTGGCTAGATGGGGCACGGCGGAGATTCCCACTCGCCTGGATTGGCTATACAAGCTATGGGAAATACTGGGGATGGAAAAGATTACAGCAGGCCTTACACGTTCCCTCCCTAAATTCGATAAAACATGGGGTACCACTATAGAATTCTTGTCCAACGAATTTACTGAACTCACATGCCCGAAGTACCTTAGAGTGCTCCGCCTCACTAAAGCTCCCTCCCCCCCCCAAAGGATTAAGGATAACAGATGGCCGTCCAACCCAGATCACCTGGGTGACCCTTGCCTGTTGCACCACACACACCTATAGGGGATAGACCTCTTTACCCTCTCTTCTCTTCCTTTTCTGCCTTTATTTCTAGCTTATACGAATGTTCCCCACCGGCCGGTGGATGTAGGTGGCAGCTACTGTAATGCTTGTCTTTTCAAAATCAATAAAAGGATTTAAACCATAAAATGCGCCATAACCATTCATCATTTCTGCAATAAAGAAAATGAAACTTTAAAGTGTAAAACATAGCCTTTATCTGAAAGGAAAAAGCAAGGAAATGGAAGGCATTGTTAGCTGATAGGCTGCATTGAAAACCATAACGGAGAAAACTGGCACCATGCCTTTAAGACCTCCAGGACCTCCTGAATCTCATCATGCCCCACAGGTGACAGTTAGGTCAGTTCTTTTTTCCGGCTCCTTCAGTAAGGATCCTGGAGCATTGAGCTCTACAGTTTTTTGACTTTTTGTCAGAAAATTCTCTTCAAGAACAGAAGATCGTCTTCACTCAATGGTTTCAAGTACCTTGTGTGCTTTAAACTACTTTTCGGACTGAAAAATATATTTTCTCAGTCACAAAAAGCTGTCTCTTTTCAACAAGTGCCCTTCGTATGGCGAAAAGATGGCACAATCTGACCTACTCTTTCTGCATTGTGTGTTTGCCTTCCTCTCATCGTCCACTGACGTTCTATCACTGACAAAAGTTCTCTAAGTGGACTTTGAAGAACTGGGAGAAGATCAGACTACATGCCCTTCAGGAGAGAGGACAGGTAGGACCTTCAATTGGCCTGGGGGGGAGGGGGGGAGGTCTCAAGCCTCCTCCTCTCGAGAAAAATCAGCACACAGGAAGAATAGAAAAACCACATCTAAAACACCACTTCCCATTGCCAGGTAGAAAATCGAAATCAAGGTAAATACCTGTCTGCTCACCTTCAAGATCGACATCAGAAGTGCCCATGAAGCAACCTCGAGGAGGGTGACCTGAAGGATCGACGTCAACGCGATCGCCCACAGACCTGTCGACCCAGAGAAAGTCGGCGTCAAGGCACCCATACATCAACGTCAAGACCTAAGTCAAGCATTCGCCTTCAAGCCAGTCGGCGTCACGCAGAAGATTGATGTCAAAGCAGACTTCGAGATCACCTGGCTGTATGTTGAGGCAGTAGCCATGCACCGGCAGTTGACGTCGACACCGGCACCAGGGACCTCTATTCCGCTGTAAAAGGAAGTTCGGCATCCATCGACGTTGAGACAATAAAAGACGTCGAGAAATGTGCAACGTACCTCAGAGAGGTCTAGGTTAAAGGCAAGAAGATAGACATCGAGTAGCCGGTTCTCTCCTCAGAAGTTAGGATTTTGACTTTAGGGGATACTGGGTCTCCAGTGGCACAAAAGTCTCCAACTGACCCACCCATCAATCTTTCACCCAGTTGGCTACACAGCCTTAGTAAATGGCGCGACACCACATAGAAGTACACAGTCCAGATCTTGACGATCTCACCAAGACAGAGGTTACTCAGCAACATTATTGGGCTCACTCCCGGTGAGGGTCTCTCCAGTGGATGATATCATCACTTTCAATGATGTACTCATCAGAGGGGCAGCAAAGCTGAATATTGACATTCCTACACCTGTCACTTCATCAGTCATAATTGAGACTCTCCGTCACAGAACGGCTTCCAAACAACTTCTACCTCTGGTTCCAGGTCTATTGGAGCCTGATATGCATTTCTTTCTGACTCCAGCATCTCTACGGGCTGCACCATCACGTATACTTAAACAATACAAGGCTCTCGACCAAGACCCACTTTTCCTGAGATCTGATCCTCCTCCAGATTCGGTGATCATTGCTGCCGCAAGAAAAACACATACTGAGGAATCATCATTGACAGTGCCTCCAGATAAAGACAGCAAACTAATAGATTCTGTAGGCAATAAGATGTGCAGCACCTCTGCATCTTTAATGAAGGTTACCAGTGCCTCTGCATTACTGGGGAGGTACAACAGATCACTCTGGGACTCGCTGTCCTGATTTACAGAAAAGTTGCCAAAAGAGGATAGACCAGACTTTCAGGAAATTCTTCAAGAGGGCTACCTGGTTGCAAACCAGGTCATCCGTGCTGCTGCTGATGCTTCTGACCTTGCAGCTCATGGATATTTTCATGGGATTTGTGCAAGACGCTCCTCCTGGCTCTGCCTTATAGGCCTCAAACGTGAGGCCCAGCAAAGGATACTAAATCTACCTTTCACAGGAAATCCTCTGTTCGCAACACACACGGATGATGAGATGGCGAAAATCAAATCAGAACTGGGAGCGACTAGATGCAAAAGACGCAAGAGTGTATTCTTCGGAGGAGAGATTAGCCTCAATCAATACGAAATGTTTCACTCTCCACACTCCTCGTCCATCGGCCAGACAAGTGGCGTCCCTGCGGGGGTCAATGGTCTCTTGCATCTTCATTGTCCCCAATGCTAGGTTACACATGAGGCCGATACAGCGCTCTCTGGGAGATCAGTGGTCTCAGTTTTCGAACATCTGGGGGGACAAAGTGGTCCTGTCACAAGATAACAGACAGTCACTCAGGTGGTGGATGCAGAGTCAACACCTTATGGTAGGAGTCCCCTTTCACCAGGAACTTCCCACGCAGACCCTTATCATGGATGCTTTCTTCCAGGGTTGGGGAGCTCACATGGGTTCTCTACAAACTCAAGGCTTGTGGTCGGACAAGGAGCAGCTGTATCTCATCAACAGGCTGGAGCTGAGGGCAGTCCATCTTGTCCTGAAGTCCTTTTATCCATCCATAAAGACAAACTCTCTCCTGATACAAACAGACAACACGACCACAATGCATTACTTGAACAAACAAGTAGGAACTCAGTCCCGTCCTCTATCACTGGAAGCTCAAGCCATCTGGAAGTGGCAAATGTCCAGGGGCCTGACAATCTCTTCCATTCACCTGCCAAGGGCTCTAAACATCCCAGCAGACTCTCTCAGTTGCAATTTCGCAGAAGTTCACGACTGGATTCTAAACAAACACATCACTCAAAACATCTTTTGGGAATGGAGGCAACCACAAATTGACCTGTTTGCGGACGAAAGTAACAAAAAATGCCAAGACTACACATCCATGTTCTCCTGACCAGGATCAGAGGGGAATGCCCTTTTGATAAACTGGTCTGGGAGATTTCTCTACGAGGTTCCCCCACTTCCGTTGATTCCTGCAGTAATCAACAAACTCTACTGGTCCAACACCAGAATGATTCTTATAGCACTGGAATGGCCTTGCTAGTGGTGGTTCCTGGGCCTGTTACACCTATTAGAAAGGCCGCACAGGAGGTTGCAATGCAGACAGGACCTCCTTTACAAGTTCTGGGGGCACATTTTCCATCCCAGCCTGCCCTCTCTGAGCTTGGCAGCATAGCTCCTGAATTCCTCCAGTATGGACACTTAGGACTCCTGCAGGACTATATCGACATTTTGAAAGAGTCCAAAAGGCCCTCGACCAGAAACTCCTATGCATTTAAATGGAAACGGTTCTACTTGTGCCGTGCCCTAAATGGTCATCATCCGATTTTGAGCCAAGAAAGTGTAATCTTACCTTATGTCCTGTATTTAGCGAGGTCTGGTCTGCAGTTTTCATCTATAAAGGTACACCTTGCAGCCATTAATGCATACAGAAAATATCCCACACAGATTTCTTTCTTTCAAATACCTGTGGTGAAATATTTCCTATAGGGTTTAAAGAAGGTATACCCACCGGTCAGGTCACCTTCTCCTCCGTGGGAACTCAATGTGGTGCTCTCAAAGTTAATGGGCTCCCCAATCGAACCAATACAACAAAGCTTCCTTGCAGCACCTTACTTGGAAAATAGCTTTTCTCGTTGCTATTTCTTCAGCACGTAGAGTCAGTGAAATCCAGACTCTATGTGCTAAAGAACCCTATCTGGTATTTCATGCGAACAGGGTGGTCATGAGGACATAGTTTTCTTCCCAAGGTGATTTCTGATTTCCACATTAATCAGACCATTTCTCTTCCAACATTCTTACCTAATCCTTCCATGCCAGCGGAAAGGGCTTTACACTCATTAGATCTTAAGCGAGTCCTTAAGTTCTATTTAGACAAAACAAAAGATATCAGACAATCTGATTATCTGTTTATCAGCTACCGTCTAATAAGAACTGGTATAGCTTCTTCCAAGCAAACCATTTCTAGGTGGATAGTCTCCTGTATAGTGCTTGCCTAGCAGTTAGCCAACAAACTCTTACCTTTTAGACCTAAGGCCCACTCTACGAGGGGTAAGGTGGCTACTGCTGCTCTGTTAAGAAATGTACCCATTGCAGAAATTTGCAAGGCTGCAACATGGAGATCAGTACATACGTTTGCTAAGCATTATTGTCTTGACTCAGGCAGATGCTCAAGTAGGGCAGGCTTCTCTTTGGATAATTTGTTTTCAGCTGCTATTCAATGGTTCTATTCATGAGTGTGGGATGGGCTAGCTATTCTATTCAGTGCTTATGATTATTGATGTGTATCCCCTGGAAGAGAAGGATAAATTGCTTACCTGTAATCCTAGTTCTCTTCCAGGGGAATACACATCAAAGTTATAAGCAACCCTCACTCTCCCCGGACGAATACTTAAAACAGCAGCTGTTATATGGTTTATCCTCTGAATGTTCATGTCACCGTAAAAAAGACCTGACCTAAATGTCACTGTGAGGCATGATAGGATTAAGGAGGTCCTGGAGGTCTTAAAGGCAAGGTGCCAGTGTTCTGTGTTATGGTTTTCAATGTAGCCTATTGGCTAACAATCCCTTCCATTCCCTTGCTTTTTTGAGGGTAAGACTGATCATCGTACTGCAGAGCCTCTGGGGGAACTTGCTCTGACTGAGTGCTATGGCGGTGAGGTACTTTGAATTTTAAAAAGCCATTGCGGAGCTTCTAAGACTTGTAATCACTAGGGAGCCTAGCCTCAATATTGCCTCGTATAAACAGGAGATAACCACTTCATTAGACAGGGAAGATGGACTCAGGATCTTACTCGGACAATACTAGGCTGCCAGACTTACAAAGGCTGCATGCATTATTTGTGGTGTGCTGGATTTCACTTTGTGTTAGGATATAAATACTACTTTTTTCATAAAAGAAAGTATCTAGCTGGACATTCATTTATTGAGGCTGGCCAAGTGTATTTTGAGTCTCGTGCTTGTGCAAACCTGTAGGAAGCTGGCTCTGTATATACTATACCAAAGTGAGGTACAGTGTGCACAGAGTCCAGTGGAACCCCAAAGGTAGGCAGAGGTAAAAGTAGATAGCACCTTACTCTCTATTTGTGGTAGTGTGGTCGAGCAGTAAGGCTTTATCAGAGTCAGTGTTAAGCAATACATTAAAGCTCTTTTGACATCCAAAGTATGAAGAGCTCCTTCCCCAACAGAATCAGGTTGTGGGAAGAAGATAGGTAATTCTATTGATTGGTTAATATGAAAAGATGAGGCCACTTTAGGAAAGAACTTTGGGTTTGTTCTGAGGACTACTTTGTTTTGATGGAGTTGGAAGAATTGTTCTTCTAAGGTTGGTGCTTGGAGCTCACTGACATGTCTGAGTGAAGTGATAGCTATTAAAAAAGCTACTTTCCAAGATTAATATTGGAGTTGGCAAGAATGTAGGGGCTCAAATGGAGGCCCATGACCCTTGTTAGTACAATGTTTAGATTCCATGTTGGGGCTGGTGGACGTGTAGGGGGAATTACTCTTTAAAGTCCCTCCATAAATGCTTTAATGACAAGTATTTTGAAAAAATATAAATGTCTGTTTTGCAGGTACGATACAAAAGGGGATGATGGACGGAACGTTTGAGCCAATCAAACACTCACCCCCAGTCAACTGATCTGGGTTTAATCCATCATCATTCTTTAGCTCACTCCACCACCCCAGTTCAGACATGGCCATATGCAAATCAGTCTGACCCTGTGCCTCATGGGAACAGTCCAGCCCGAACTGCCAAGCCATGTCTTCCCTGGACCGGAAACAAGCATCCTAGGACCGGTTTCTGGCATTCCAGCCGTCATCAGCCAGGCTTGCTTGAATCCAGTGGCAAAGTGAGCAAGGGACCCACGTCTGGGCATACCCCCGCCAACTTAGGGCGAACAAAGCGATACAAAAGGGGATGATGGACGGAACGTTTGAGCCAATCAAACACTCACCCCCAGTCAACTGATCTGGGTTTAATCCATCATCATTCTTTAGCTCACTCCACCACCCCAGTTCAGACATGGCCATATGCAAATCAGTCTGACCCTGTGCCTCATGGGAACAGTCCAGCCCGAACTGCCAAGCCATGTCTTCCCTGGACCGGAAACAAGCATCCTAGGACCGGTTTCTGGCATTCCAGCCGTCATCAGCCAGGCTTGCTTGAATCCAGTGGCAAAGTGAGCAAGGGACCCACGTCTGGGCATACCCCCGCCAACTTAGGGCGAACAAAGCTCACTCCACCACCCCAGTTCAGACATGGCCATATGCAAATCAGTCTGACCCTGTGCCTCATGATGGATTAAACCCAGATCAGTTGACTGGGGGTGAGTGTTTGATTGGCTCAAGCGTTCCGTCCATCATCCCTTTTTGTATTGTTTTGCAGGTAGGCTACAATAGCAGCAAGGTGTAACTGTATTGAAGTGTAGGCTAGATCTGAAGTTTGAAGTTGCAGCTGATAACAAAGAATTGTTTGTATTTGTGCATCTAACAAATTGCTTCCATTTGACAGCGAAGCATTTTCTAGTTGTAGGCCTACGAGCTTCTTTAAGAATATCCATGCATTGTTGTGGAAAGTTTAGGTACCCAAATTCTATGACTTAAGGAGCCGCATTGCAAGGTTAATTTCCTTGGGATTCTGGAGGTCTTATTTCACCATGGTTCTATGTGAGAAGGTCCAGGTTGAGGGGAAGCTTCTGGTGTGGGACTAGTGGGAGTTCTAGTAGTGTGGTAAAGCATGGTTGATGAGCTCAGGTTGGAGCTATCAGAACTAGGGTGAGGGAGGTCTGCTTGAGCTTTTTGACTACTAGTGGAAGTAGTGGAAAAGCATAGGCAAATATCCCTGACCACTTCATCCATAGAGCATTGCCCTTGGATAGTGGGTGTAAGAACCTGGACGCAAAGTTTGGGCATTTTGCGTTTTCTGGGGTTGCAAAGAGGTCTATTTGTGGAAACCCCATTTGTGAAAGTGCAGTAGGGGAACTTTGGGATGAAGTTCCCATTCATGGACTTGTTGTTGCGACCTGCTGAGAAGGTCTGCAACTTGATTGCTTGTCCCTGGTACATGTTCTGGTAGGAGATGAATGTTGTGATGTACTTCTAAGCGCCATATGTTCTGGGCTAGACGCAATAGTTGCAGAGAGTTTGTCCCTCCCCCCACGTTTCTGCAGGTACTACATAGTTGTCATATTGTCCGTCTGGATTAGGACAACTTTGTGTAGTAGGTGAGGTAGGAATGCTTTCAGTGCTAGTTGATCAGCTTGAAGCTCTAGGTAATTGATATGGAGACCCTGGTGTTTGGAGTCCCATACAACCTGACTTGTAAGATCTTGAAGGTGAGCTCCCCAACCCATCACAGAAGCATCCGCTGTGAGAATGGCTTGAGGATCTGGGTCTAGAAACGGCCACCCCTTGGACAGGTTTTGTGGATTCCACCACTACAAAGAGTGGTGATATGTGAAGCTGTCTACCAACACCAGAATGTGTAGTTGACCCTGTGACTGTGTCCATTGACGTGAGAGACATTCTTACAACAGGCTCATATGTAAATGAGCATGTAGGACTATTGTGATGCAAGATGCCATCATGCCCAAAAGGCGCATGAGTGTTGTGACTGTGACCTGGGTCCCAGTTTGAAACTGTTGCGCTAGTGTCAGAATGTTTCGTATTGTGGCTGTATTTGGGTATGAAAAACCCCCAAATGAGCATTGAGTATGGCCACTAAATAAGGTTGTATTGAAGATGGTTGTAGATGCGATTTTTGCAGATTGATAGTAAGCCCTAGTTGCTGTAGTAGGGTGAGTGTTTGTTGTGTATGTTGGCTGCAAAGGCGAGATCTGTTTACTTCTATTAGCCAATCTTCCAAATAAGGAAATACATGGATGTTTTCCCTGAACAGATGTGGCGCCACTTCTGCTAGGCATTTTGTGAATACCTGTGGTGCAGTGGCGACTTCGAAGGGAAGAACGTTGAATTGATAGTGCTTTCCTTGGAAGACAAACTGTAGGTATTTGCGATGTGAGGGATGGATGGGTATATGAAAGTAGGCGTCCTTTAGGTTCAAGGCAGACATGAAGTCGCCTTTTTAATTGGTGTGATTTCCTGAAGGGTGACCATGTGGAAGTCTTCTGATAGGATATAGTGATTGAGGGGTCTGAGTTCGAGAATGGATCAAAGTGAGCAGTCTTTTTTTGGGATTGAGAAAGTATAATGAATATACTGTAGGAGAGTAGGATCTGCCTCTTATGTTGCCCCCACTTTTTTCTGATGTTTACACTGGTTTCTGGCTATAGTCTGGCTGGGACCCTGCTAATCAGGGCCCCAGCCTCTCTGTTCTCTCTAAACGATTTGGAGTGCACTCTAGGTGCACTAGTTATTGAATACTGTGGTACCTTATGAGTCCCTGGTATATGGTACCTTAGGTACCAAGGGCATAGGTACTTCACAGGCCTACCAGGGGCTGAAGCATGTATTATGCCACCCCTGGGAAGCAGACTAAATCTGACACCACAGGCCTGCTACTGCAGCCTGGGTGAGGAAGTGCTAGCACCCCTCACTGAGATATAGGTCCCCTATATCTCTCCTACACACACATATAAACCTATCAGTCACCCCTAAGGCAGGCCCTATCAATCCTGAGGGCAGGGTGCTTGGCTTCTATGTGAGGGGGTGCCTCTGCCTGAGCAGGGCCCCTCTGCAGCTCTCGGAGTCCATTCTCTGGTGCTGTTTGTGGATGCGGTTAAACCATATACTTTTAAGTGCATTATATCCTCGCGGTAAAATGCTAACTTTGGAATGGCTGCATCGAAACATGTCGTGTTTGGTGTCCAACATCTTGGAATACTACCCCCCCGCCAGTCCTGGCGGCGGGGGTAGCATTCCACCCTTCTAGAGGGATAGACATGTACCTACTGTGGAAACGCGGTAGAATCCTGCAGAGCCCTGGCATCACAAAATGGATGCCACCAGTCACAGAACACTGCCCTCCTGCTGATGACCAACACTCGCAGTGGAGGAAGCCCAACAATAGATATCCTGTCCCAAGGGGTGTGACCACCTTCCAGACAGGGTTTAGTGTATTGGGGCTGGGTGGGTGCACTCTTAGAGATCTTTGAAGTCCTGCACTGGGGAGCAGAAGGCTCCTCTGTGCATATGCCAGTTCAAACCGGCTCAGGGGCTACCTGTCCCTGCTCTGGCGCGAAACTGGACAAAGGGAAGTGGGTGTAGCCACCCACTCCCCTGACCCTCCCATAGGTAGGGTCATAGAGCTAGTCCCTCCCTTTCTTTTAGTATAAGAGGGGAACCTGTGCATAGCACCCTAGATTTCCCTGGACGACGCTCTGAAGAAGAATCCCGGACCTTCGACGTTCCACTACCTTTGGAAGACTGAAGAATCTCCCTTGGAGTCAAGGAGTGACTCCCCTGCTTGGCAGGCACCAAAAACTACAAACGACGGTCGAAAACTACGCCGCTCCCGCCGGAGTCCGAAGTCCCTGCAGCCCAAGAAGTGGATTTCCTGACTTCTCAAAGGCCATTGTGAGTCCCCAGCGAAGCTGAGGCCAGTGGACCCCAAGAGTAACGAGGAACCGCGACCCCTGGGTACCGTGCACTATTGTCGAGTGCAACCCCTTCACAACGTTCCACGAACTTGTGCTTTGGACCACGTGTGGTCCTAGCCTCCAACAGGAATCCCTCCGAAGATCAGAGGCCTACCACGTCCCGAGTGACCGTGGGCCCCTGTGAGCGAATCCTCCCGAGGCGTCTTCGCGATCCCTTGCCAGCCGGCTTGTGGGTCCCCAGAAGACTTTCTAAAGAAACCAAAGGGCTCCCTGGTTGCTCCAGGCCTGCCCTGACTTACCCTCGCTGGGTGAGTCCCACAGACCTTGCTGGTCTGCGCCATTGCCTCTTCGCACTTTCCCCGAGACTTGCTGTTACCAAGGCTTGTTGGCTCCAATCGAGTCGCCGACACCGCAGTAAGCTGCAGACATCGTGGGACACGCCGAATCCAGCTCCTGGTCGTCGTCGACGCCTCCTGGACCTCGTGGCTGAAGAGTCAAGGCACCCGCGAAGCGACCTGAATCTTGCGACGACGGTGGGCATCCATCTTCCTTGCCCGAGTCACTGCCAAGTGACTTTGAACACTGTCCCCTCTGCTTTCAGGTCTCCCATCTTCTGAATCCAGGCTTGGATTCCTCCGGACACTTCTCCTGTCGCCGCAAGCAGCAAGTCTTCACTGGCTCCCATTGAAAACGACGCCGCGACCCGACACCAAAGAACACCTATGCACCCGGCTCCCCTGGGTGAGGTAACTTCAGCACTACGGTGCTCCTGTGGGTGTGGGCCCTAGAACTACTTACCCTGTAAGTGACTTGCTTGTAGCTTCCCTCGAAGTGTCCTAAAACTCTAATTTTCTAAGTGCGACAATTGCGCTGACTCGTACAGGGTTCGCGTCTGTGTTAGACGCACCGCGTCCGTCTCCTTTGTAACACTATCTAGAACTGTATCCTTCGACTCGTACTGAGTCCGATCGGTGTTCGCCTCGAACACACAAAGGGCCTGTAACACTGAGATCTCCATTGCACTGACTCGCACAAGGTTCGCGTCTGTGTTAGACACAGCGCGTCCATCTCCCTTGCAAATCTATCCATAACCGCGTCCTTCGACTCGTACAAGGACCGATCGGTGTGTTCGCCTCGAACACGCAAGGGACCTTTAACATTGAAATCTCAATCGCGTCTGAGCGCATAGACTCGCACAGGTGCCAGGTCACCGCGTCCGTCCCCTGTGGGTCTCCTACAACTACCTGGGGTGGTTCTTGGGGGTCCCTCGATTCTAGATGCCCTTGACCTAGGTCTAGTCAAACTAAGATTGTGATATTCGATTGTGCTAAACTTATTTTGATAACATTTGACTTGTACATATGTTCCTGACTTCTAATCTCATAAAGAGATTAGTAGAGAGTGTTTATTAATAAATACATATATATTTGATATATATACCTGTGTGGTGTCTTTTTATTTGGTGATTCAAGAGATTGTGTGGTAAAACAAGCTGCTTTACATTCCTTCAAGACTTAGCCTGAAGGCTGCTCTCCACAGCTACCACTAGGATAGCTTTCTATAAAGGTTGTCTTAAACCTATCTACCATAAGAGTCGAATTGTTCTGGTGCAAGGTGTCCACTTTAATTAGTGAACAGCATATACCAGGCCAACTTCTCACATATACCCTTGTTCCTTGATGTTTAATTTGGACTGGTTCTATAGCTCCTTTGAGTAAGAGAGCGGATATCTTCTGTTTGAGGAGAGTTTGGTGTTGTATGGATAGTTGGTGTTTGCGGGTTGGGATATTTGGAGGAGTTGTGATGAGCCCCAGACAGTAACTATGTTGGATAATGTTCAACACCCATTGGTCTGTTGTGATGGATTTCCATGCTGGTAATAAGTTTTGAAGATGTCCTGCAACAGGTGTTAGATGGTCGGTGGGATGGTGAGGAAGTAATTTGCGTCACGGGCAATGTTCCCTCTAATTTTTTTCCTCTGTGTGCGGCAGTATCTGAAAGAGACACGTTAGTGACAGATTCCTTACCTTAGAATATCCCCAGGCGTCAGGCTGGATCCGGAAAGTTTTTGCGTAGCAGTACCCTTGCGCGTCGGTAGGCGGCGTTGTGCGGCTCCGCGTCCGTCGTCGGCGTTGTTATCGCCGGTATGACGTCGCGGGCAGTATTTAGACGCCGCCCCTGCGCGCTGACGTCAGTTCTTCTTCTTTTTTCCGCGCCAGTAAGCGCAGATCTGGGAAGAGCAGTGCCCTAGTCAATTTTTGACTACATTTTTGGTGATTTTTTCACTGTTTCTTTTCGAGTCATCTCGACTCCTAGGTGTCGGTAGGGATGCCCGGCTTCAAGCCATGCGACGTCTGTGGTCGAATGATGTCGATCACAGACCCGCACTTAGAGTGTCTCTACTGTCTCGGCCGAGACCACGACACGAGGTCGTGCCCTGACTGCCGGGCCTTACACCCGAAGGCTTTGCAAGAGCGGTCTCGAAAGCTCCTCGAGGTCCGGCAGTCGGCTCCGCGCCGCACCAAGCCCCGGTCCCGTGAGAGGTCGAGGGGCCGGTCGCAGAGCCCCCGCCGGTCGTCGGAGTCCAAGTCTTCGCACTCCTCGGGTAAGTCGAAGCACAAAAAGTCTAAGAAGCATCATCGCTCTAAGACTTCGCCTCGCCAGTCTCGCGACTCGGCTGAGGCCCCTGTCGGCACCGTCCCCGCGGCCCCGGACGTGCCTGTGGAGCCGCCCCCGCATTACCCGTCCTTTCCGGGTGCGACTCCGGCCCAAATACAGGAATTCCTGTCGGCCATGGCCCGCCTCTTCGGGCCTCAAGGTCCCTCCGGTGCGCCTTCGGGCCCCGCGGGCCCTGATGGGGTTGCTCCGGCGTCGCCCGTCCCGCCAGCCTTGATCCCGATCTCGGCTCCGGCCTCGGCCTCGATCCCGGCTCCGGTGGTACCGCAACCCCGATCGACGCCGGTTGACCTAACCACGCCTCCGCCGGCGCAGATGTCCCCGGTGCCGTTCCTGACGCCGCCCGGGGCTCCGGGCGGCGTCGTTCCCCGGTTCTCTCCGGTTCCGGACATGGAGCCGGACCGACGTCGCTCGACGCCGGCGCCGATGAGACCTTGGGTCCCAGATGTCCCTCCTCCTCCATGTTTTGAGCCAGAGGAGGACCAGGAGAGCTGGGAGGGGTCGGAAGACCCTCTCACACAGCAGTGTGAGTATGATCAGGACTGGGCAGAGGAACTTGGGGATGGCAGTGGTCTGGACACTTCTCCTGACTCTGGCATGCTGTCTCCTCCTTCCGTGGCTACGGAGGAGGGAGCAAATTTCGCAACTGTGTTGCGTAGAGCAGCTGGAGCCTTGCACCTCCAATTGCCTACTGTGGCTGTCAGGACTAACCTCCTGACGGAAGTGCTTCAGCCGGCAGCTACCTCCTCTGAGCCATTGCTGCCGTTTAATGATGCACTGTCTGACGTTCTTTTGGGCACCTGGTCCAAGCCCACCACAGGGGCTCCTGTGGATAGGAACGTGGCCCGACGCCATCGCCCTGCTCCGGGCGACCCCTTGTTTCTCTCTCAACATCCCACCCCGAGAGCTTGGTTGTCCAAGCCTCTGCCTCCCTACCCGCCTTCCCTACCGCCCCTCCGGATAGGGAATCCAAACGCCTGGACCAATTTGGGAAGAAGGCCTTTTCTTCCTCCAGTGCTGGCTTGCGGTCCGTCAACACCGCTTGCCTTTTGGGCCGATATTCCCACTCTCTGTGGGATTCGGTGGCGGCCGTTTTGCCCCAGTGTTCTGAGGAGGTCCAGACACTGCTTACCCGCACCATTGCGGAAGGTAGGGATGCGGCAAAGTACACCATACGTTGTGGCCTTGATACCGCCGACTCGCTGGGCAGATCGCTTGCAACGACGGTGGCGCTGCTTCGCCACGCCTGGCTGAGAACAACTGGTTTCTCGGGTGATGTCCAGAATACACTCATGGACATGCCCTTTGATGGAGTTGGTCTTTTTGGTTCCAAAGCAGACCATGCGCTGGAGCGTTTTAAGGACTCACGGGCTACTGCCAAGTCCATGGGCCCTTCTGTTGTGCGCCCTCCGCTAACCTCTGCTTTTCGCCCCTTTCGTGGCCACGGAAGGGGCGCCCAGTCACGTCCGCTGCCCAGCCACCGGCCCGCGCAGCAAGCGTCTTCGCGTGGCCGAGGACGTGGCTCCCGCTGTGGCGGGTCGGGCAACCAGCGTGCGGGTCAGGCCACCAACTCCGCCCTGTCCGCGGCCTCCAAGCCCTCCTAGTCCTTCCTTTCAGGTGCACAGCACGCCAGTAGGGGGCAGGGTCCGCCATCACCTTCACCACTGGCGTGCCATCACCTCGGACAGGTGGGTCTTGGACATTGTCCGAAGGGGCTACTCCCTCCCCTTCGAGACCACCCCCAGCCATGCCACCTCAATTCCACCGCATGTCAGGGGATCACTTGGTGCTTCTGCAGAAGGAAGTCACGGCCCTCTTGGCCAAGAGGGCCATCGAGCATGTTCCGACCCCAGAAGTAGGACGTGGTTGCTACTCCCACTACTTTCTGGTGCCCAAAAAGGACAAGGAGGACATGCGTCCTATCTTAGACCTCCGGAACGTCAATCGCTTCCTCCGGAAGGAGAAGTTCAAGATGCTCACCCTAGCTCAGGTCTTGACTGCCCTGGAGACTGGTTGGTAGCGTTGGACTTGCAGGACGCTTATTTTCACATCCCCGTCCTGCCGGCCCACCGGCGTTACCTGCGGTTCACGGTAGGCCTCGAGCATTTTCAGTTCACCGTGCTCCCCTTTGGCCTTACAAGTGCCCCTCGGGTGTTCACGAAAGTGATGGCGGTGGTCGCAGCTCATCTGCGCCGGGCAGGGGTTCCAGTCTTCCCCTACCTCGACGACTGGCTGCTGAAGGCGGGCTCGTCCCAGGCAGTCGTCTCCCACCTCCAGACTACGGCCGAACTCCTGCACTCGCTGGGGTTCTCCATCAATGTGCCGAAGTCGCATCGGATTCCTTATCCACAGCTCCTTTTCATCGGAGCAGTTCTGGACACGACGCAGTTTCGGGCCTATCCTCCCGAACGGCGAGTCCGGGATATTCAGGCTATGATTCCGATCTTTCAGCCTTTATCCTGGGTTTCGGTACGGATGACCCTGAGGCTGCTGGGCCTCATGGCCTCCTGCATCCTGCTGGTCGATCATGCCAGATGGCATATGCGGGCTCTGCAGTGGGACCTGAAGTTCCAGTGGGCGCAGCACCAGGGCAACCTGTCCGATCACGTCCAGATCTCGGAGGGGACTGCAAAACAGTTGCAGTGGTGGCTCTCGAACCGGCAATGGGTCATGGGCAGATCCCTCTCCCTTCCCCAGCCAGAGCACACAGTTGTGACGGACGCGTCCCTTCTGGGATGGGGCGGTCACATGGGAGAGGCGGAGATCAGAGGCCTCTGGTCTCCGGCGGAGTCCCGGCTCCATATCAACCTTCTGGAGCTCCGGGCGATCCGACTTGCACTCAAGGCATTCCTTCCCTCTGTCAAAGGGAAGGTAGTGCAGGTGTTCACAGACAACACCACCGCCATGTGGTATTGCAACAAACAAGGCGGGGTGGGGTCGTGGACCCTCTGTCAGGAGGCTCTGCGCCTCTGGACATGGCTGGAACATCAGGGCATGTTCCTGATGGTTCAACACCTGGCAGGTTCCCTGAACACCAGGGCGGACGAACTCAGCCGCAGGTGCATGATGGATCACGAATGGCGCCTTCACTCGGAAGTGGCGCAAGGACTCTTTCTGCAGTGGGGAGAGCCTTGGTTAGATCTATTCGCCACCGAAGAGAACGTGCAATGTCATCAGTTCTGCGCGTTGGAATTTCCAAGGCGGCACTCGCTCGGCGACGCTTTTCATCGCGAGTGGAGTTGCGGTCTGTTGTACGCCTTTCCGCCTATACCACTTCTACCCAGAGTGTTGAAGAAGATTCGGCGCGACCGGGCCCAAGTCATCCTTGTGGCTCCGGACTGGGCTCGAAGAGTTTGGTATCCCGAGCTACTCAGTATGAGCGTCGATCCCCGATCCGTCTGCCTCTTCGGGAGGATCTTCTGTCGCAGCAGCAGGGGACGGTCCTCCACCCGAACCTGTCCAGCCTCCACCTGCTTGCGTGGAGATTGAGCGGCGGCAGTTGATTCCTTTCGACTTGCCTCCCGAAGTTTGTGATGTAATTCTGGCAGCCAGGTGTCCCTCCACTAAGGTGGTATACGCCTGCAGGTGGAACAAGTTTGTGGCATGGTGCACAGCAAAGGCTGTGAATCCCCTCTCTGCCCCTCTTTCTGAGGTTCTTCTGTTCCTTCTTTCCCTGGCCCAACAGGGTTCTGCCCTGGGTACCATCAAGGGCTATCTTTGTGCCATCTCGGCCTTCCTCAGGCTTCCTGATCAGCCCTCCCTTTTCAAGTCCCCTGTTGTTAACAGGTTCCTAAAAGGCATTACACACCTCTTCCCTCCTGTTCCGTTTGTGATGCCTCAGTGGGACTTGAACTTGGTTCTTACCTTTCTCATGTGCGCTCCCTTTGAGCCTCTACATAACTGTCCTCTTCGTCTTCTGACTCTGAAGACAGCCTTTCTGGTGGCCATCACCTCCGCTCGGCGGGTGAGTGAGCTCCAGGCTCTATCATGCAAACCTCCCTTTCTGTCTGTCCATCCAGACAAGGTTGTTCTTAGGACGCGTCCGTCCTTCTTGCCAAAGGTGGTTACTGCCTTCCACATTGGGCAGACCATCACTTTGCCCACCTTCTTTCCGCCTCCGCATCCTTCCAGAGAGGAAGAGAGGCTCCACCGTCTGGACCCAAAACGTGCGCTTTCCTTTTATATCAACCACACACAACACTTCCGGGTGGATGACCAGCTCTTTGTTGGCTACGTGGGCGCCAAAAAGGTCGGGCGGTGCACAAGAGAACCATCTCCCGCTGGGTAACCTTGTGTATCAAAGCCTGCTATTCTTTGGCTAAGAAGGAGCCTCCTGTTGGGCTGCGTGCCCATTCCACCAGGGCAACGGCTGCTACCACGGCTTTAGGCCGCGGTGTTCCGCTGCAGGATATCTGTCAGGCAGCTACGTGGGCCTCGCTGCACACATTTACGAAGCATTACTGCCTTGACAGTCAGGTTCGGAGGGACGGCTTCTTTGGCCGTTCTGTCCTCCGGGACTTCCTTGTCTGATCTTTGTTCGCAGACCCACCACCGGGGTTGGTATTGCTGGGGTATCTATTCTAAGGTAAGGAATCTGTCACTAACGTGTCTCTTTCAGATGCACAAGTTACTAACTTGTGTAACGATATATCTGTAAGAGACAGTAGTTAGTGACAGATTCCTACCGCCCACCCATCCTCCCCGTCCTGCGAACTGATTTCTAGGGTTAAGGACATCCCTTTCAGGGCCCTAGTATTTTTCAGACACCTATGTCAGCTTCTTGCATGGCTCTGCGTTCCTGGCGCGGAAAGTCGTGTACAGAACTGCCGTCAGCGCGCAGGGGCGGCGTCTAAGTACTGCCCGCGACGTCATCCCGGCGGTCCCGACGCCGACGACGGACGCGGAGCCGCACGACGCCGCCTACCGACACGCAAGGGTACTGCTACGCAAAAACTTTCCGGATCCAGCCTGACGCCTGGGGATATTCTAAGGTAAGGAATCTGTCACTAACTACTGTCTCTTACAGATATATCGTTACACAAGTTAGTAACTTGTGCGTAAGGTCTCTGTGCGCTGCAGCCAATGCTATGTGCGCCAAGAACCGGACCGCGCATATGGGTGCAGTGACCAATATCAGTGCAAACATCACTCCAAACTTTTGCTTAAAAAATGAAAATACGGTGCATTCCACACATACAGCGCCACATGATGGCTCTTAAGGCAGGTTTGCAATTTACATACACACACCATGAGATGAATTGGTTACACAGGCAAGTACACTTCGGCTGCAGAAAAGCACAGGACTCCAACAGTGGTACCAATATAAGATTTCACTAAAGATTCTCAACTAGAGCTCTGTTCATAGGGTGGGGAAATGTTGGGTATAGTGAAATATGAAGTAATTTGAGTGGTGGATATGTTATTCAGTTATTTGGATAGAGAAGGGTAGGTGGCGGGATAGAAGAGGGAAAGAGGTTTGTATTTATATAGCGCTTGCTACCCCTGATGGGGTTTTGAAGAGCTTTTTTGGCGAGTAGCACGCTACTCTGGAACCCATAAGGATTAGTGTTGAATTAGTATGGTGAAACATGAAATTAATTTGAGTGGTGGATATGTTAAGGTCAGTTATTTGGATTGAGAAGGGTTGGGGAGGGGTGGAAAAGGGAAAAAAGGTTTGCAATCATATAGCGCTTGTAACCCTGATGGGGTGTTGAAACGCTTTATTGGCGAGTATGCACGCTACTCTGGAACCCATAAAGGATTAGTGGTGAGTTAATATAGTGGAATATGGAATTTGAGAAGTGAACATGTTAGTCTGTTATTTTGATTGAAAAGGATGGTGCAGGGATAGAAGAGTGAAGGATTTTTTTTTTTTAGGTCATAGCAGTAGGAGAAGGCTTTTGGATGAGTAAAAAGGGTTTTTGGAGGGGAGGAGTCAGAGGGAAGAGTTTAGAGGTTTGTTTTGGGGGATCGGTAAGGTAAAAAAGAGGTGTCAGAGGATGCAAGGAGGGGTAGAGTAGGAGAGAGTCTAGAAAGGGTTATTTTGGGGATCATAGTAGTGGTATGGGGTTTGGGATAAATGAGAGAGTGGATGTAGAGGATATATTGATAGATGTATAGGGTGAGACATAGGGTAGTGCATTGGAAAGAGTAGTAGAAAGTAGTTTGAGATGAGTCAGAAAGTTGGGCTAGCAGATATATTGAGAGAAGTATAGGCTGAGAAATAGGGTAGTGCATTGGAAATGCCAAATTAGAAGAAAGTGATAAATATATAGATCCATAAGTACATTGAAAGTATATAGATGCATAAAGGAGGTAAGTATATGTAGATTAAAGATATTGATAGAGGTACAGGATGAGAAATAGGGTAGTGCATTGGATATGCTTTTTCAGGAGAAAAGTAACAGACACACAGATCCAAGTACATGGAGGTACACAGATGCACAATGGAAGCAAGTACATGTAGACCAAAGATGATTTTTTATTTTTATTATTATTTTTTTTAAATCAACATAATTATTCTACATGTTTATACAAAGCAATACACAAAGATAGGTACATATCTATAGTGAAAATAAATGCTTATAAACAGAGGGATATGCTGTAAATTTCTGTTTGTGTATGGTGCTTATGTGGGGAAGAGCCAATTCTTGAGTAGTTTTCTGAAGATAAGGTGGTTGTCGGTGGATCTTATGTTGGGGGGTAAAGAGTTCCATAGTTTGGCTGCTTGAACAGAGAAGGATGTGCCACCCATGGTTTTTTTCTTGCATCTTGTGATTTTGAGGCGAGATGCCCCTTTAGAGCATCTCTAAAGAGATTATTTTTTAATCTAATTTCTTTCACCTCTCTACCGCAATCACAATCCCCCTACCCGTGCATCATGCCGGCCGCTGCTGGGTCAAGGAAGACGAGGGCTCAAGTAATGCCTCTGTCCACCGCCTCCTGCATGTCATCCACGAACGAGAGGATGACAGTTTCTGTAGAGTGGGCCGAAAGAAAGCCTGCTTGGCAGAGGTCAAGCCTGTTTATGGGCTGTTGCAGTGTTCAGGTTAGCAATGGTCCCCAGTTTGTGTAGATACAGTCTATTCAAAATATCCTTTCTTAGAGTTTGGAAGTATTGACGGTTCAGTTTGGGTGAAAAATAGAAAAAAAGGGGGGCCACTTGTCTCTAACAGTGACCTCTCTCTAGGTGGGATGAGGAAAGGTCAAACTTGCAGTCCAAATTCTGATGTAGCTCAATGGTAAGATTTTGTGACGAACATCTGTGGTTTCTATGCTGAATTACTGCTGATACTATGTTTCACAATCGATTCAGACTTATCAGGAATACATGCTGGTAAAGTCTCTGGGCTTGTCAATCATTAGGGGCGGAAATGATAGTGGGGTGCTGCACTTTTCTGGCTGCACCGGCACAACGTTAGTAAAAATCTGTGGATTCCTCAGTCAGCATGAATGTAATACTAAATAGGCCTGTGTTTCAGTTGGTTTAAAATGTCATTGTTTATTTAGGAGGCCTCGGTGTGTTTAACGTTCCTCTTTTCCTTTAGAGTACAAAGAAGCTATTTTATAATGTGTAAGCTATAAATCTTTTGTTTTATCAAAGTGCGCGCCTTTTAACTGAAATAAAGTAACGGGTGACTATTTAGTCCAAATAAACATGCGGTTCTAAAATATATCACTGAAGCATAGATATAAAGCACAGAGAAATTCTGCTTAAGTAACCCACTTCTAAGTGGTAATGTATTCTCCAGTGACATCATTGGCAGATAGAGTATGAATTTCAAGTCACACACCAACAACACAAATAGCTGCATAAGTATACGGTTCACAGAACCAATAAAGCAATATGTTTCTTTCTTACAAATATAGATGGTTGAATGAATTGTAGGTGACTGCAACTAAACAAGGAAGGGGTCGTCATGCCTGGCTCACAGATTAATCTAATAAACCTCAATTTGAACGTTACTGGTGGTGTGGCCAAAATCACAGCCAAGAAAAAGAAGATGCACAGAGCTCTATTGAAGGGCTCACCTTAATGGTCATCGGTGCCTCTTAATGGGGTGTTCTTCGCTGTAGTGAACTACAGAGATCCTCAGATACCCAGAGAGCCAAGACAGGGAGGCACAGACCTGTGAAGCGGATATAGAAACCCGGCAGCACGAAGTACTGCGCCAATGAATGAGGTGAGCAGGAGCAAAGAGACTACTACTCTCTCTTCTTGCAAGAACTAAAAGTGTGAGTTAGGGTAGAGTAGTAACCAGATAATTGGTAGGTGCTGTCTTTGGTGTGGAGTAGGTAATCGGAAAGAAGGACCCATGTGCATAGACACACTATTACAAGTGAAGATTAAATCACTGGCCGTCTTGAAGGGGCACTCTGGGTGAAAATGTGCATGAAATCCCACCATGCCTGACTTCCTTTTGTTGTCCTCTGGCATGCCTAACACACACAAAAAAAAAGGTTCCAACGGAACGGAGGACACAACTCAGAGGAACCCAACACGTCAGCGTGAAGCTGAGGGTGGGACGCTGGTCTCCGATTGGTATGGCGAGTTAGGATTGTAATGACGTGCAGGAATGTAATGCATGCCTTTACTTTATTCAGGAAACTGTAACGAGGATGATGTCACAGGGGTTATATAGGGGACATGAATAACGTCTTCAGCGTGTCTGATTTGTTACGAAGCCGAGTCGTCAAAAAGGACCTGGTATGGGAAGACAATCTTTTAATTTAGGGTGTAGGTGTTTTATAAAGGGTTCTACAGTTAAGCTCTAAAGATGCCGCGCACTGTCTGGGATCCTGGGGTGTCCACAGACCTAAATTGTGTTCGTAGTAGTTTCGGAAATAGTTAATCGGACGCACACCTATGAGTGATAACGTGATACAAAGCTTTGTCGTATAAGCGACGTTAATATGTCACAAGGCATGCATCATTAAAGTGCCAAACCACCTCAGCCCAAGTCTAACCTCATAATATCCCCTTTACCCTGCTCCACTGTCTCCACGCATCAGCCCCCACCAAATGTCCATTTTTCGCTATAACACCCGCTTGCCCGTTATCGTTCTGCCATTCCAAACCTTTATGGAAATCTTACCCGATCAAACCCCTGAACCAACCCTCCTGTCACGGACCACCTAATCTATTGTCCTCATTCTCACAGTAGTTCTCTTCCCAACGTACTATAATACAATTCCTTTGTCTTCTTCGGACATTCAATTTTATCTATTTATGTCCCCTGCTTCGCTAGGCTAGGCAGACAAGCCTGGTCTCGTTCAGCATGCCCCCGACCCCTGCCAGGGCCTCTCCCCTCGGTTTCCCGACATCCCAGTCTAGTTATCTCCTCAGGTCTTGTCATTCTACAGGGCCCTCCCGCGTCTTCTAAACCCCGCCACTTAAGTCTTTGCAGCTACCAAAACCATCTTTACTGAGGCCACCACCTACAGGCCTCCTATGGGCCCGCAACCACGCTTTCACCCTAACAACCCTCTGCTTCGAGACACCCATTCCGGCTCTCTGTCCCCTGCTTGCTCGGTCTGCCTTTCACAAATGAAATGCAGATTTGTTAATAGGGCACAACAGCAGGGCAGATTGTGTGCCTTTATTAAAGTAATCATGTTAATTGCAGCGCTTGACGGGCGCTGCGATTAACATGATTACTTACAAAAAGGGACACAATCTGACCGTTTTCACGCCGCACGCATTTTAAAAGCGGCGGCACGACGGTCCTCAATTGCCTGTGCGCGCTTTGTAATTTACAATGCGCGCTGCAGGAGATATAGGTGCGCGCACTTTGGAGGGAACAGTGGTCACGGGTAGTATTTCCGCGACTGTGGCCTCTGAAATTGTTTCCTCTGTATGTGCCCCTCTAGAAGTTTAGAGATGGACGACTGTCCTTGATTTTTATAGGAGGACCCTGTGGTGTCTGTGGAGGCAGAACTAACACCATGTTTGAAATCAGGCCGGCGAAAGGACGCACGGTAGGTGGGAGTTTATAGGGCCCCCATTGATTTTGCAACATCAGTGTCTTTTTTTCATTTTTTTGTTAGGGCTGTGTCTACCTGAGGGCCAAAGAGGTGCTCTTTGTCAAAGGGAAGATTAAGAATTCCCTTCAGTTTTAAATCCCGAGACACAGAGCCGAGCAGGTCTACTTAAGAGAAGGCTGGTATTTATGCCTCTAGCTACAGTGTCAGTGGAGTCAAGTGCACATTTTATGGACTTATTACTGATTAACTTCCCCTCATTGACTATTTCATAACCCCTTTTCTTGTATTCTTCTGGGAGATGTTGGAGAAGCCACTCCATTTCATCCAAGTGAGCCTCGTCATAGCGTAAAAAAGAGCTTGGCTGTTGCAAATACACCAATGATTACCAGACTGGCTGCTGCCCTCTTTCCTGAGGCATCGATAAGTTTTGACTACTTGTCTGAGGTGCATCCCCAGTTGTTTAGGAGTTAGCCATTTTCCTTGCATTGGCTAGTACCAAGGAGTCTGGGGTTAATTGCCCTCTAATATAAAATATATATATATATGACTTTCTCTCTGAGACACTCTCTACTGCTCAAAGAGGGTCACAATATTTACCACTCCTTAAAGGAATGCTACGTCGTGCAGATGACATTTTTAAAGACACCGTAAAAGTGCGAATAATAACACCAAGATTTGACAAAAAGTATAAGGCAGCACCCTATGACCCTATATATATATATATATATATATATCATGTGATCAAGGCCACAGGAGTGGCCGAAACGCGTCATGATGGACTCGCACTGAACTTTAATAAAACTTTTCACTGAGCACCAGCAAACAAAGCTGTCCGTATCCTATATATATATATATATATATATATATATATATATATATATATATATATATATTAATTACCTCCTGGCGGTCGCCAGTAGGTAGTTATAGTTAGGACCTAGTTTCCATAGGAAAAGCGTTTTTTGTTTCCCCAATAACTTTGGCGTCGTTTGACGAATCTTCGCAAAATTTTCAAAACTAGTGGGGCGCTCCTGTCAGCTCCTGTCTTGAAAGTTTCAGGGTGATTCATCAAGCGGGGGCCGAGAAAAAAGGGGGTCCCAAAACGCGTTTTCCCCATGGTAATTTCCATAGGAAACTTTAGACAAAGCTACAGCCCGAACTGCTGAACGGAATTACACCAAATTTGGCAAAAGGTAGCGCTTGGTTCAGAAAGCGACCTTTTTTTAAATGGTGTAAATCCGTTCAGTAGTTCCTGAGAAATTAAAAAAATAAAAATTTTCGATATCTGGGCGGAGCCTAACCACACAAGCACGAGCTTGCCTCTGATTGGCTGCCAACACTTCAAACCAGGAAGTGTTGGCAGCCATCTTGTGCCTCGGACCGAGGGAGAAATAAAAAGGTAAAAGAAAGATAAAACAAGCATTTGCAAATGCTTGTTTTTGGTAGGCACAGGGAAATTGAGTGATTTGCCACGAATTACAGGATGTTGAGCCACGGGGAGACTCGAACTTAACTCCCCAGCGACAAAGTCTGCAGCTCTGGTCCTACGCTTGCAGTCCAGTTACGCCACACAAGGAGGCTAGTAAAGGAAAGTGGATTGGCGATCTGGACATATGTTGACTTCCTTTTCTATAATGCGTGTAACCATGGTAAAATTCTAGCTAAAGTAGTAATTCATTCACGTGTGCGTACGTGGAATTACCCTGAGCGAGGACTGCGTGTGATGCTCGTGTCAGTGAAACCCGCGTCCCTCAGCACGAGTATATTTGTGCGCCTCTCCGAGTGTGCGCCGTGACAGTCTCGGCCCCGGGCCCTCCTCCAGCGCCCGTTTCAGGCGCTCGGCCCCCGCAGCGCCGGTACTGGAGACTGGGAACAGCTGAAACTGTAACCTGAGCTCGGCGGCTCTCCTCCCCCATCATTAGCATAGGCCCTGCCACCATACCGACGGAGGGAGCGAGGGGAAGCGGCGGACAGGCAGCCAGTGGCCGGGCTCAGGGAACGCCAAGGCGCCTGCGGGGCTCCGAGCAGGGGCAGAGCACAGGATCCATGGAGGAGTGGGACCGGCACTGAGCGGGGAGTCACCGGAGGACTGGGGGGACGAACATGGAGCCCGTCACCAAGTGGAGCCTGTCGCAAGTCGTGGACTGGATGAAAGGTAGGAGGCAGGATGAGCCGCTGCGCTGGGGAGCCGGGGAGAGCGAGCAGGCGGGGGGCGCCCTACCAGCTGTGTGCCCCCAGATGCCAGCAGGCCCCTTTTTTCGCCAGGCACTGAAGCAACCGGGTTCTGGCAGCACTCAGAGACGTTTGGTGCTCGGGTGGCGGGTGTCTTTATTTACAACTGTTAAATTGTTTGCCAAAAAAAGGCTGGATCCGCGGGGTCTCCCGCTGAGCGCTAGTGTTGCTCAATGTGCTTCGCGCCCCCTTTTCAAACACCTCAAGTTCCAGTAATCTCTTGGAGGGCTTTTTGAACCCAGTAGCTTAAATGCAGTTTCGAGCCTGTAAATCGTATTGCATCGTGAATAAACCAAGCCTCAGTATTCACTTGCGAAGATTCTGCTGTTCACAGTCACCTACTGGTTAACAAAACAACAAAGCCTTTTTACTCGCCTTTCAGCTGCCCGGTGCTTGCATCTGCAGTTTCCCTCTTTCTGGAGTATTTGTGTACCTTTTGTAGTTGGTGTTCATAAGACTGCCGTCTGTTGGACATCTGCCTATCGTCATGTCCATTTATTTACCATGCTCCATGACCGGGTCTTGCTGTTTGTACCGTGTGATCTTGTGTCGGTGGTCGCATTTTAGCACAAAAAAAACAACTTCAAAATAGAATAATGCAAATAGTTTGATGTGTGCTTCAGGACTTTTTAGCAGAGTTATTTGTATTTGGTGCCAAACGTTGTTGGTGCTTGAAACATGAACAGTGGTGTGAATGGGGTGAGGGCATATACAGTTCATTTAATTTAGAAGATGCGTTTTTCTGAAACATTCTCATTCATATGTCACATTTTTGTCAAACGGCGCATTTTGTGGGAAGGATGGAGAGTTACTATTGACAACTCTACTTATCTAGTTGAGCCGCATTGCATTCTAATTGGGCCGATGTGGTGCGGGGTGCAATCCTCAGGGGGGCAAGTCCAAAGCGTCACGGATTCGTTTCCCACCCATAGTTCAACAATGTGCTGGTTTGTCCAGAAATCTCAGGGTATTATCTGCTACCATAACGGGCAGCAGTTTCCGTGTCTCTTGGTTGACCGACTGAAACCAAACCTTAAATTATATTTTATGGTTCAAGCAAACTAATCTTTGTGGAAGTTGAATGATTCATGCACATGTTCTCATGTAACCTCCCAACTCTTCCCTCTCAGCTGTCCTGATCACCTACGCACTACTCGTGTACTGTTTGTATCGCAAGGCTAAAAATCACAGGTTTGAAGAGTAGGGTGTTTTCCGAAGTTCAACAAACCGGGGCAGCAGTTGGAAGCAGAGCGCTTTTTTTCAGGTCACGCACCGGTTGCTCATCTGGGTTTTTTTCTTTGCTTTCTGGGACTTGTAGTCCTGACGTGTGCAGGCAAGCTCAGGGTTTTTACAGTGGTGTAATGCATTGGTGTAATGCATTGGTCCAAATGTAAACACGTAAAATTGGCCAATCCTCCCTTTTGGGGAGTGTATAGCAGCCTTATTTGGGGACCACTGAACTCTGGCGCCATTACACCTGTTACCCCATTGATAACTTCTTCCCTGGTGATAAGTGATCGCTGCTGACGGAAACGCTAATGGGCAGAGGAGTTTGAATCCCGATAAGGCCGGCCCAGCCTAAAATCTTCTGAGTCTGTAAACTGGATAAGTAAATTGGGTGCCATAAAGCTATGTACTACTAACAGATTAATTACAGCGCTTAGAAACCATACATGGAAACGTGTTATTTTAAAATGGAGCCACCAGGGCTACAAATCCCAGAATGCAAGAAAAAAATCCTAGACTGGCTAGCAGCTCGCGCAAGGAAATGGGAAAGTACAAAGCGCTGGCGAAGGAGCGGTGATGTTTCTTTGCATCAGAACATTTTCGGTGGTAACTCCTCTGGTCGTTTGGGTGGCCTGGGCTCGAGTTGTTGAATAGTGTACTCTTGTGTTGTTCTCTGTCATGACTTTTGGCTGACGGAGCCCATGGCATGTCTGGTTGAAATTCTAAATTTGCATGCTGTTGTACACATGAGAGAAACACGGAAAACTTTCTCAATTGTACTTTATTGGAATGTAAAGTAAGTAGCCACTGGCTTTATCATGTGACTTCTAGACACTTGACTCGGGTGTATATGGAGAGCAATGTGCAAAAATAATTTAAATGAGTTTGAGATAGATTAGCGGGTGGAACACCTGATGCACAGATCTCTGTGTAACACAAAAGGGCACACGTGTCGTCACTCCCGTAAGCCAGCTCTGCGGGTGAATGTGCATGCTGTAGAGATCGCCATGCAGCCTGCTGGCCACGTATTCCAATCGCATACAGGTATGCTCTGTGGCAGATTTTAAAAGATTGCTGTGCACATATTGCGGGGCACACTGGGCAAGAAGTGCCAAACCTGGCAGGGCCGCTTCCGCCCGTCATCCACCAGCGTTCAGTGAAATGGGCACCATGGAGCGTACCTACCAATACCTACATGATGCAAACATCTCTGTGTGTTCCTCAAAGTGAGGCATTTCACATTTTTCATTGCTTCTCAATAAAGCGTCATTGCAGAGCAAACCTATCCGAAAACACCTCATTCGAAGGATTATGTTGTAGAATAATGGCAGGAAAATGTATGAAAATAAACAGCACAACTTAGATCCTTTTTAACTATATCCGAAGTAATCAGATTGCACATTACTGGCACCTGTAACTTGATTGGCAAACGGTATGTGCTTTTTAATTCCTTTAATCGCTGGGAGATTCTCCCTTCCAGCCCATTTCCCACTTTTATTTTGGGGGGGGGGGGGGGCTGTATCAGGCGTTGCTTTCCATTTTTTAATTTTGATTCAAAAGAAGCACCCCCGAGCCCCCTCCCCATTTGTGGTCGGGTGATGTGCCCACGATCAACCCGTGAATTGTTCTGCGCCCAACCTGCCTGGCACTGAAGGGGCTGAGATGGAAGGAAGTGAGGAGGCCTTATTTAGACAGTTTCAGTTTCCATTTGACCTGTTGTCTTAGCCCCTCCACGGTCGGCATAGCGCTCGCTCATTCTCGCTATGAATAGCGCATTGACAGGCCAAGAAGGCGCTAGTTTCATGTATTGTCTGCAGCAGTCCTGCTCCCACAGCAGGAGCAGTGAGAGAAAGGGGGAGATAGCGGCCCCTGGAGCACTCTAGGCTGCCAGCCCGCGGTCTCCGGCCTCACCCTTGTCACTACGGGTGTGAGACCTTGGTTCTCCGACAGGTCAGCCCGACACCGCAGCCAACGTGTTAGATTACACGCGTCCTGGGAACGTGAGGAGCGTGGAAGCCCCCCACAACCATTCTCTTGCTCGTTTCTCCCTCTCTCCTTCACCTCTCGCCTTCCCTCCCGTTCACCCTCGCCGGATTGGCGCCTCTCTTGCCATTTCTACCTCACCCTCCAACCCTCGCGCCTGAGAGAGTTAAAGGAGGGGAAACTACATGAAGGCAAAAGGCAAAACGAGGCTGACGGAGTGTGTGGCCAGAGAGTTCACCACCGTTTTTCTTAGATTACACCCCTCCTCTCTCCCTTTTATCTTTCTGCTTCCGTCACTACCGTCTCTCTTTTCACACACATTCTCTCCCTCGTTTTCTTTCACTCTCTCTCTTCGTCTAACTCTATCAGGTTTTAAACCTTGCTCTCCCCATAGTTTTTTTCCTTCTGGTTTTCCACTCTCCTTTGAGCGCTCTGCCTGTGCTGGCACCCCTGCTGTGTATTTTCTACCCCCCTCCATTTCTGTCTAATTTCTTTCTCTGCTGTGTCCCTCTCTTTCTTTCTTCCACCCTTGGTTTTCTTTCCTACACGCTTCCGAATTTTCTCTCTCCTTTCATTTCACTCACTGCTTTTCTCCCTTTTTGGTCTTCTGTACTTTCCTCTCCTTCCTTCCTCCTCATCTTCACCCGTCACTTCTCCAAGAATAGATATAACATGCCCTCATCACCCACGCTGGTGTCCTCATCACCCACCCTGGTATCCTCATCACCCAATTTGGTGTCCGCATCACCCACTCTGGTGTCCTCGTCACACACTCTGGTGTCCTCGTCACCCACTCTGGTGTCCTCGTCACCCACTCTGGTGTCCTCGTCACCCACCCTGGTGTCCGCGTCACCCACCCTGGTGTCCACGTCACCCACCCTGGTGTCCGCGTCACCCACCCTGGTGTCCGCGTCTCCCACCCTGGTGTCCTCGTCACCCACCCTGGTGTCCTCGTCACCCACCCTGGTGTCCTCGTCACCCACCCTGGTGTCCTCGTCACCCACCCTGGTACCCTCTTCACCCACCCTGGTGTCCTCATCACCCACCCTGTCCCCAATCCCAGTGGCCTCCTTCGAACCCAACTCTCCTGACGCACAAGTGCCCTCGGGAAGTGCCTCTTTCTGCACTTTTCTTGCCTTTTTCTGCACCTCTCTTCCCTCTTTCTGCACGTCTGTTGCCTCTTTCTGCACCTCATTTGCTTCTTTCTGCACCCCTGTTGTCTCTTTCTGCACTCGTCTTCCCTCTTTCTGTACCTTTCCTGCCTGTTTTTGCTCCTCACTTGCCTCTTTCTGCACTTTTCTTGCTTCTTTCTACACCTCTGTTGCTTCTTTCAGCAATTCTCTTGCCTCTTTGTGCACTTCTCTTGCCTCTTTCTGTACCCCTGTTGCTTCATTCTGCACTTTCCATGCTTCTTTCTGCACCTGTCTTGCTTCTTTCTGCACCCCTGTTGTCTCTTTATGTACCTCTTTTGCCTCTTTCTGCACTTTTCTTGCCTTTTTCTGCACCTCTTCCCTCTTTCTGCACGTCTGTTGCCTCTTTCTGCACCTCATTTGCCTCTTTCTGCACCTCATTTGCCTCTTTCTGCACCTCATTTGCTTCTTTCTGCACCCCTGTTGTCTCTTTCTGCACTCGTCGTCCCTCTTTCTGTACCTTTCCTGCCTGTTTTTGCATCTCACTTGCCTCTTTCTGCACTTTTCTTGCTTCTTTCTACACCTCTGTTGCTTCTTTCAGCAATTCTCTTGCCTCTTTGTGCACTTCTCTTGCCTGTTTCTGCACCTCTCTTGCCTCTTTCTGCACCTCACTTGCTCCTTTCTGCACCTGTCTTGCTTCTTTCTGCACCCCGTTGTCTCTTTATGTGCCTCTTTCTGCACTTTCCTTGGCTTTTTCTGCACCTCTCTTCCCTCTTTCTGCACCCCTTCTGCCTTTTTCTGTACCTCTCTTGCCTCTTTGTGCACCCATCCTACCTTTTTCTGCATCCCTCTTTCTGCACCTTTGTTGGTTCTTTCTGCACTGCTCTTGCTTCTATCTGCACCTTACTTGCCTCTTTCTGCACTTCTCTTGCTTCTTTCTACACCTCTGTTGCTTCTTTCAGCAATTCTCTTGCCTCTTTCTGCACTTCTTGTGCCTCTTTGTGCACCTCTCCTACCCCTTTCTGCACCCCTTTTGCCTCTTTTTACACCTCTGTTGGTTCTTTCTGCACTGCTCTTGCTTCTTTCTGCACCTCACTTGCCTCTTTCTGCACTTCACTTGCTTTTTCTGCACCTCACTTGCCTCTTTCGGCACCTGTGTTGCTTCTTTCTGTACTTCTCTTGCCTCCTTCTGCACCTCTTAGTTAGAGGTAGTTTTAATCCCCTGCCCTATTATGTACTAGGGCCATACAGGGGAGGTCATGCCAATCACAGGGGTACCCCAACCCATAGTGTACTCTAGTGTATGTAGGTGTTTTCACTATATTCAAAGTGTCTTTCAGCATAGCACTGGCTCCGGGCCTGGTTAGTCAGAGTCAGTTACCACCAGTACCCGTCAGCAAAAAGTTGGGGGCACAGGATGACTTTGCAACAAGGCCTCTTTCTGCTCCTCTGTTGGTTCTTTGTGCACATCTCTTGCTTCTTTCTGCACCTTTCTTCGACTTTCTGGACTTCTGTTGCCTCTTTCTGCATTTCTCTTGCTTCTTTCTGCGCCTTTCTTCCTCTTTCTGCACATGTCCTACCTTTGTAGGCATAGTTAGAAATTAGCATTTAAAAAACCTTAGAAATTCACTGAAAAAACCATAGGATTGAGGCACATTATAATTAGAAATTGTCGTTTAAAAAACCATTGAAATTCACTGTAACAAACCATAGGTTTCAGGGACGTTATAGTTAGAAATTAGCATTTAAAAAACCTATGAAATTCACTGAAAAAACCTTAGGTTTGAGGGACGTTATAGTTAGAAATTAGCATTTAAAAAAACCTTAGAAATTCACTGAAAAAACCACAGGTTTCAGGGACGTTATAGTTAGTTGGACATTTCACTCGTACAAAACCAGAGAAATTCGGCCGATCTAGTTAGTAGAGCTAACTATAACTCGCGCCCCCGCAATGCACTGCTGATGACGTCACATATTACATCACTCATGACATGGTCAGTGACATCACTGATAACATCTCAAATGACATCACTGATGACATCACTGATGACATCATCCATGTGATAATCTGATGCACCTCCTCACACCCTAATAAAACCTTTAATACACCCACTCTAAAATACAGACTACCAATATCGAAACCATAGACAGACCAATAGCAGTTAGTAAATACCCGCTCAGTGATTCCTAGGTCTACACACACACACACACACATCCACTCATTCACCCATAAAGTAACTCATACATGCAGTCACTCATCAATACAGCACTATCATATGCACTCATACACCTATACATACACTCACACACTGTCACTCATCCATAGACTTACTCACACACCTACTCAATCATGCAAAGAATCAATCACACCCATTTACTCACCTATACAGTTATACACAGACCACCTCACTTATTTATACAAATACTAACACATACTTACTCTCTTATACAATCACTGATACAAGCTCACACTCATCCATGCAGCCACTCTCACAATCACTCACTCTCACGTATAGTCATTTATATACTCCAACACTCACATATACTGCCATTCACATATGTAGTTACTCACATATATATCACTGAGATATCCATTCACTCACCAACACACCCATACACACACTCACCAACCCACACAGACCTTCACAGATGCACTCTTGATCCCATACACCCAGTGAATCACCCTCTCACACATCTATGCACAGAGTCACCCACTCACAAATACACTCAGGCACCCATACAGATACTCAGACAACCAATTAATAACCCAAATAGACAGTCATGTAGCTACTCACCAACCCATGCAGCCGCTTATACACCAACTGACAGACTGATACAGACATTTACACAGTTTACTCAATAACCCATGCATTCACTAAGATACGCTTAATCAGTCACTTAAACAATCAGTCACGCAACTACTAAATCATCCATTCAGACACTTATACACTCACTCATTCTTCAAAAAACCTTGGCATATATATATAAAACATATTTAAACTTTACAGAAACACACATTCACTGGATGATGTCATCAGTGATGCCATCAGTGATGTCATTTGAGATGTCATCAGTGATGTCACTGACCATGTCATGAGTGATGTAATATGTGACGTCATCAGCAGTGCATTGCGGGGGCGTGAGTTATAGTTAGCTCTACTAACTCTAACGGCTGAATTTCTCTGGTTTTGTACGAGTGAAATGTCCAACTAACTATAACGTCCCTGAAACCTGTGGTTTTCTCAGTGAATTTCTATGGTTTTTTAAATGCTAATTTCTAACTATAACGTCCCTCAAACCTATTTTTTTTAGTGAATTTATATATATATATATACGCATGTGACCAAGATCCCGAGAGAGGTCGAAACGCATCTGTTTTTTGCCATTAAACGTTCAAACTAATTCACTGCAGCAATTGGAGTGGCTCATTCTTCCCCGCCGAAGCTTTGTTGTAAGAAACTGGCTCTTTATATACTGCACCAAAGTGAGGTACAGTGTGTATAGAGTCCAAGAGTCCCCAAAGGTAGGCAGAGGTTAAAGTTAGATAGAACCTTACTCTCTAATAGTGGTAGCTTGGTCGAGCAGTAAGGCAGTATCAGAGGACAGTGTTAAGCATTTGATGTACACACTCCGTCAGCAAATGAATTCACACACTCAAGAACTGAACTCTAGGCCAATTGTTTTTGTATAAAAAATATACTGTTATTTTATTTTAGAACCAAGCAAGCCTGATACAGGTAAGCATTCAATTCTTTTCAGTAATAAGTTACTTGTTGTACACAGTTTTAAAAAGCAATGAAGATTGTACTTGATTTGATTTACAGGGGATGCAGTAGGTTGCAAGACTTAGTAAATGCAGTACATTGAAATGAATGGCTTTTTAAGGTAAATGCAGGTAAAATTACTTTTGCGTTACTTTTGTAATCCAGTGCTGGACTCCTAGATTCAGCACTGGGACATTTACTTAAAACAGGTAAGTAATTACGTTTTTGTAGTTTGTACGATTTTTAGAGAATATTTTCAGATTAGAAACTTTTTGGACCAGTACATTGAAATACATAGGCTTTTCCTGTAAATTGCAGGTAAGTTACTTTTCGGATTACTTTTTCTAACACAGTGCTGGATCCTAGATTCAGCACTGGGACATTTCCTGAAAACAGTTGAGAAAATGCGTTTTAGTTAGATGTTCGATTTTTAAAGAATATTCTTGTATTTCAAAATTTGACACAAACTTTTTCACATAGAACCACCAATGTTATCCTATGGAAGGAAATTCAATTCACAGGTAAATTACTTTTCCTACTCCCTGCTGGATACCTAGATTCAGCACTGGGACGTTTCCTGCAAATAGTTGAGAAAATTCGTTTAGGTTATTTGTGCGATTTTTAAGGAATATTCTTAGTTTTCAAAAGTCGACACTTTGACACTTTTTTTTCTCCCATAAAGTTTCTATGTTATCCTATGAGGAAAAACGGGTTATCGGTTTCGAGGTAAGTATTCGGTCTTTGGAGTTAGGGTTCTGGGGTCAGACTCAGGGGTCTCCCAGGGTCAGTGATGCACAGTTGTTGCACCCTCAGCGGCACTAGGGCGGCCGGGTGCAGAGTGTTGAGGCCCAATGTTATCCTATGGAGGATAGGGGGTCTCCGGTTGGTGGCTGCTGGCAAGCAGGCCACTGGGTTGTGGGAGCAAAGCTCCTAGGGTTAAGCTCAGGGCAAGTTGGGGACCAAGTTAGCACGAAAGGGGCACCCTAAGCGGCACTAGGGCGGCCGGGTGCAGGGTGCTGTTTTGAGGTCGGGTGCCCTGTTGATTTCAATGGAGATTCTCCGGGACAAAGAAACACTGCAGGCTCAGGGACGAAGATCTTCCAGGAGTGACCACCACTTCGAGGGGTAAGATGGGATGTTGAGGGTTGGTTAGGCACCGCTGGGTTGGGCACACAAGGCCGTGGGGCGTCGGGTGCAGGGGTGCCTTGGGACGTCGGATTTTCTTACCCGCTCTGGTCGCGGTATGGGGGGGTCCTCTGGATTGAGGCTGCAGGCGTCGTCAGGAGGCTTGAGGCAGGTCAGGGGTCGCCGGATCTCGGGTCAGGATCGCCGGGGGGACCTCCTCGTGGTATTTTTCCACCCTAGCTCGGGCCGAGTTTGGCGGGTGCAGAGTGGGCTGGATTCGCAGTTCCTGGCTGGCACCAGAAGCTGCAGTTAAAACACGTCCGGTGTTCACGGGAGAAACAGCTTGGAAAGTGAAGGCAGGCAGGTCCTCCGGAGTTTTTGAGGTTGCTGGCCGCTGGACACGCCGGGGTTTTGCAGGAGCAGGTTCGAGGGGAGACAGGCCTGTAGGGCTGGGGCCAAGTCAGTGGGTGTCGCCCTCTTGTTAGCTCTGCACGGCTCTTCGTCCTTCTTCTTTTCTTCTTGTAGGTAGGCTGGATCTGCCTTCCTGGTTCAGGGCTGCCCCCTAAATACTGTATTTAGGGGGCGTTTTAGGGGTATTGAGGTCAGTAGCCAATGGGCTACTGACCTTAGGGTGACTACACCCTTGGTGTGCTCACCCCACGTGGGGCAGTGAGCACAATCCCTAGTCCTGATTGGGGAGTGCCTGCCATCTGCAAGATGGCGAGCACTGGAGAGTGGGCTTCACCTCGCCTCCCCCACCTGAGGGGTGGAGTTGGCAGAGGTGGGCACACCTCCTGGGCTGGCTAGTTTTTCCCACCTGTCTTCCCACCGAAAGGGAGGAGAGACAGGAAGGGGGCCTGCTCCTGATAGCAGGAGAGGCTGGGGGGTTGCATTACAAAGGATACCAGGCCTTTGAAGCTCCCCTGCCACAGATGGCTCTTCCTGGCCTGGGGGAGGTGTGTACACCTACGCCCAGGAAAGGCTTTGTTTCTGGGCTCCGGGAGCATAGGCTCCCACCCTAGGGGTCCAGAAACATGTCTCGTGGTGGCAGGCTGGTGTGTACCAGTCAGGGAACCCACCAGAGGCTGGTCGTTTTCAGGGGCATCTCAAAGATGCCCTCTGTGTGCATTTTCATTAAATCCCACACTGGCATCAGCGTGGGTTTAATGTGCTGAGAAGTTTGATACCAAACTTCTCAGTTTTCAGTGCAGCCATTATGGTGCTGTGGAGTTCGTAATGACAAACTCCCAGCACCATATACTCTTAATGGCAGCACTGCACTTACAATGTCTAAGAATGGACTTAGACACTGTAGGGGTACAGGGCTCATGCACCTGTACCCTCACCACTGGTATAGTGCACCCAGCTAGAGGGGTGACTGACCTATGCCAGGGCAGTGGGTTGTAGGCATGGCCCACAGAGGTGTGTGCCATGTCGACTCTTCACTTTGTTCTGCACCAAAACACGCAGCCTGCAAAGGCAGTGTGTGTGTGTGTGTGTGTGTAAAGGTACAGGGCCTCTAAGGGTGGCACAATAAGTGCTGCAGCCCTTAGAGGTATTCCCTGGTCACAGTGCCCTGGGTACCTGTGGTACCATTTACCAGGAGCTGACCTGTGGCCAGAGATGCCAATTGGGTACAGTTTTGGGGAAAGAACACAGGCCCTGGGAACCTGATTGGCAGGGACCCAGGGCACATCAAGTCAAAGTGCATCAGTGGTCTGGCAAAAAGTGGGGGGGTTACTGCAACAGAAACCCACTTCCTTACATTTGTGGTTTGGGAATTCTGGTGCGATATATATATATATTCACTGAAAAAACCATAGGTTTCAGGGACGTTATAGTAAGAAATTAGCATTTAAAAAACCTTAGAAATTCTCTGAAAAAACCACAGGTTTCAGGGACGTTATAGTTAGTTGGATATTTCACTCGTACAAAACCAGAGAAATTTGGCCGTTCTAGTTAGTTCAGCTAACTATAACTCGCGCCCCCGCAATGCACTGCTAATGACGTCACATATTAAATCATTTATGACATGGTCAGTGACATCACTGATGACATCTCAAATGACATCACTGATGACATCATCCAGGGACTGTGTGTTTCTATAAGGTTTAAATATGTTTTATATATATGCCAAGGTGTATTGACGAATGAATGGGTGTATAAGTGTCTGGATGGATGATTTAGTAGGTGCGTGACTGACTGTGTAAGTGAGTGATTAAATGTGTCTTACTGAATGCATTGGTTAGTGACTGATACAGACATTCACACAGTTTAGTTTGTCAGTTGGTGTCTAAGCGGTTGCATGGGTTGGTGAGTAGCTAAATGAGGATCTATATGGGTTATTGATTGGTTGTCTGAGTATCTGTATGGGTGCCTGAGTATCTGTGTGGGTGGGTGGGGGGTGTGACTCTGTGCATAGATATGTGAGTGGATGATTCACTGGGTGTATGGGTTCAAGAGTGCATCTGTGAAGGGCTGTATGAGTGGGTGAGTGTGTGTATGGGTGTGTTGGTGAGTGAATGGATGCCTCAGTGGTACATGTGTGAGTAACTGCATATGTGAAAGGCAGTATATGTGAGTGTTGGAGTGTATAAATGACTACATGTGAGAGTGAGTGATTGTGAGAGTGGCTGTATGGATCAGTGTGTGCTTGTATTAGTTATTGTATAAGAGTAAGTATGTGTTAGTATATGTTTGAATAAGTGAGGTGGTGTGTGTATAACTGTATAGGTGAGTAAATGGGAGTGTGATTGATTGTTTGCATGAGTGACCAGGTGTGTGAGTAACTCTATGGGTGAGTGGCGGTGTGTGAGTGTCTGTATAGATATGTGAATGCATATGATAATGCCATATTGATGGTTGACTGCATGTATGAGTGAATGTATGGGTGAATGAGTGGATGTGTGTGTAGACCTAGGAATTAGTGAGTGGGTATGTACTAACTGGTATTGGTGTGTCTATGGTTTCAAAAATGGTAGTCTGTATTTTAGAGTGGGTGTATCAAAGGTTATATTAGGATATGAGGAGGTGCATCAGATTATCACATGGATGATGTCATAAGTGATGTCATTTGAGATGTCATCAGTGATGTCACTGACCATGTCATGAATGATGTAATATGTGACGTCATCAGCAGTGTATTGCGGGGGCGCGAGTTATAGTTAGCTTAACTAACTAGAACGGCCGAATTTCTCTGGATTTGTACGAGTGAAATATCCAACTAACTATAACATCCCTGAAACCTGTGGTTTTTTCAGTGAATTTCAAAGGTTTTTTAAATGCTAATTTCTAACTATAACGTCCCTGAAACCTATGGTTTTTTCAGTGAATTTAAAAGGTTTTTTAAATGCTAATTTCTAACTATGCCTACAAAGGTAGGACATGTGAAGAAAGAGGAAGAAAAGCGCAGAAAGAAGCAAGACAAATGCAGAAAGAGGCAACAGAAGTCCAGAAAGACGAAGAAAAGTGCAGGAAGAAGCAAGAGATGTGCAGAAAGAACCAACAGAGGAGCAGAAAGACCTCCTGTGCCCCCAACTTTTTGCTGACGGGTACTGGTGGTAACTGACTCTGACTAACCAGGCCTAGAGCCAGTGCTATGCTAAAAGACACTTAGAATACAGTGAAAACACCTACATACACTAGGGAACACTATGCGTTGGGGTACCCCTGTGATTAGCATGACCTCCTCTGTATTTGCCATGAGTTAATGCCTGGGCCATTGCACGAGTACATGCGTAGTGACTGGATGATTAGAGTGCTGCAAGGAGACTGCATGGTGAATTTATAAGTGCTGGGGTTTTGGCAGAGCGATTAGATAAGTATATGGTGATGGCAGAGTGATTGGAAGAGTGCACAGGGAGTGACAGAGGGATTGCTGGACTGCATGGGTAGTGCTCTTGGGATTGTAGCACTGCATGAGTTAGTGCCTGGGCCATTGCATGAGTACATGGGTAGTAACTGGATGATTAGAGTGCTGCAAGGAGAGTGCATGGTGAATTTGTAAGTACACATGTACTCATGCAATGTTCCAGGCACTAATACATTCACTGCTACAATCGCCAGAGCAGTACCTATGCACTCCAGCATTCCCCCTGTCACTCCGTGAGCACTCTTCCAATCACCTCGGTCCGAGCACAAGATGGCTGCCAACACTTCCTGGTTTGAAGTGTTGGCAGCCAATTAGAGCCAAGCTCGTGCTCGGGGGGGTTAGGCTCCGCCCAGATATTGATATTTTTTCTTTTTCTAATTTCTCAGGAACTACAGAACGGATTTACTCTTTCTGAACCAAGGGCTACCTTTTTGCCAAATTTGGTGTAATTCCGTTCAGCAGTTCGAGCTGTAGCTTTGTCTAAAGTTTCCTATGGAAAATTACATGGGGAAAACGCGTTTTGGGACCCCCCTTTTTTCTCGGCCCCCGCTTGACGAATCACCCCGAAACTTTCAAGACAGGAGCTGGCCGGAGCGGGCCACTAGTTTTGAAAATTTCGTGAAGATTCGTCAACCGGCGCCAAAGTTATTGGGAAAACAAAAAACGCTTTTCCTATGGAAACTAGGTCCTAACTATAACTCGCCAGTAGGTAATATATATATATCTCGCGCCAGCCCTGGGCATGATTGAGGGACCCGTCTCGTATTGTGGCCGGAGCTTCAAGGGTAACTGTTGTGCTTCTGTACAGCTTTTGTGCTGCCAAGGGATTGGATTGCTCTGGCCCCCGCTTCCAGGAAATGTGGAGTTTCGCTGTGATCTGCAGTCCGTGACTGCACAGAGAGACTTGCTCATGGTAGTGGAGTCTCCGTTGCCACTCAAATCCTGGAGACTTGCGGTGAGACGTCAATGGGGACCGGGGTGATGAGCTTTGTGCTGCGAGGACACTGGGAGTAATTTTAAACTGCACTATTCACGTCTGTTCAGCGATCACCAGCACTCACCAAGAGTTATAATCAGGCGGGGGAAAACGCTTACCTGTTGGCCGGGATGGTGCCTTCTGGGAGTCGCAGTCTACCGATGTGGACTGTAAGATGGCGTTCCAGTAACCAATCGCCTGAGCTGGGCTTCCGCCAATGGGAGTGAAATGGATCATATGAAAGGCGGCAGATAGCAGTTTGAGGTGTTTGGCATTTGATAAAGGCAATCAGCCGAAACGCGTCATGCCTTCTGGACAGCAATAAAGTTATTCATCCTGGCCCCCTGTTGTGTCCCTCCGGTTCTTTCTTTGGTGGATGGAATCTTCGGTGGATATATATATATATATATATATATATATATATATTCACTGAAAAAACCATAGGTTTCAGGGACGTTATAGTTAGTTGGACATTTCACTCGTACAAAACCATAGAAATTCCGCCGTTATAGTTAGTTCAGCTAACTATAACTCGCGCACCCGCAATGCACTGCTGATGACGTCACATATTACATCATTCATGACATGGTCAGTGACATCACTGATGACATCACTGATGACATCATCCAGTGACTGTGTTTCTTTATAGTTTAAATATGTATTATATATATGCCAAGGTGTATTGAAGAATGAGTGGGTATATAAGTGTATGGATGGAGGATTTAGTAGGTGCGTGACTGACTGTTTAAGTGAGTGATTACATGTGTCTTACTGAATGCATGGGATAGTGACTAAACTGTGTGAATGTCTGTATCAGTCTGTCTGTTGTTGTATAAGCTGCTGCATGGGTTGGTCAGTAGCTACATGAGTGTCTATATGGTTATCGATTGGTTGCCTGAGTATTTGTATGGGTGCCTGAGTGTGTGTGTGGGTGGGAGGTGTGTGACTCTGTGCATAGATGTTTGAGTGGTTGATTCACTGGGTGTATGGGTTCAACAGTGCATGTGGAAACAGCTGTATGGGTGGGTGAGTGTGTGTATGGGTGTGTTGGTGAGTGAATGGATGTCTCAGTGGTACATGTCCAAGTAACTACATATGTAAAAGGCAGTGTATGTGAGAGTTGGAGTATATAAATGACTATACGTGAGAGGCAGTGATTGTGAGAGTGGCTGTATGGATGAGTGTGTACTTGTATCAGTGATTGTATAAGAGAGTAAGTATGCGTTTGTTTCTGTTTGAATAAGTGATGTGGTGTGTGTATAACTGTATAGGTCAGTAAATGGAAGTGTGATTGATTCTTTGCATGACTGACTAGGTGTGTGAGTAACTCTGGATGAGTGGTGGTGTGTGAGTGTCTGTATAGGTGTATGAGTGCATATGATAGTGTTGTATTGATGAGTGACTGTATGTATGAGTGATTTTATGGGTGAATGAGTGGATGTGTGTGTAGACCTAGGAATCAGTGAGTGCGTATGTAGTAACTGGTATTGGTGTGTCGATGGTTTCGAAAATGGTAGTCTGTATTTTACAGTGGGTGTATCAAAGGTTATATTAGAGTGTGAGAAGGTGCATCAGATATTCACGTGGATGATGTCATCAGTGATGTCATTTGAGATGTCATCAGTGATGTCACTGACCATGTCATGAATGATGTAATATGTGAAGTCATCAGCAGTGCATTGCGGGGGCGCGAGTTATAGTTAGCTGAACTAACTATAACAGCGGAATTTCTATGATTTTGTATGAGTGAAATGTCCAACTAACTATAACGTCCCTGAAACCTATGGTTTTTTCAGTGAATTTCTAAGGTTTTTTAAATGCTAATTTCTAACTATAACGTCCCTGAAACCTATGGTTTTTTCAGTGAATTTCAATGGTTTTTTAAATGCTAATTTCTAACTATAACGTCCCTGAAACGAATAGTTTCTTACCTGTCGGTGTAGTTTTGCAGCTTGAAGACTTTCTGGATTCACTATGCTGTGCATTATTCCGCCATCTCGTGGTTGGGTCCGGATTCGTAGTCTTTTCTTTGTTTTTGTGTTTTTTTTTGTTTTTTTTTGTTGGCCCAGGTGGGCGGCGACGCCCACCATTTGGTGTCTTCGGTGACGTCGTCGCGCTTCCGGCGGAAGCTCCCACCCTTGGTAGCCATCTTCGGATTCTTTTTTCTTTTCCTCTTACAGTTTTTTGTTGTCTATGTCTTTCACCTTTTATCCTTCAATTATTCTTTGATCCTCTAAACCCTGTATGTAGTCTAGTTGTACCCTTAACCTCCTATGTTATCTTTCCTGGCGGAGGCGGGTGGGATCGCTAGTGAATCCAGAAAGTCTTCAAGCTGCAAAACTACACCGACAGGTAAGAAACTATTCGTTTTGCAGCGTGAATCTTTCTGGATTCACTATGCTGTGCATAGACTTAGTAGCGGTTTTGTTATTGCAGTGGTTGGGTGGAAGATGAGCATTGGTTGCTGAAAATGTGCTGTAAAACCTTCTGTCCTACTTGTGCCTCTTTGTTCATTTGGATATCAACACAGTAGTGTTTGGTGAACGTGTACACGGAAGACCATGTTGCCGCTTGGCAAATGTCTTGTATAGGTGTGTTCGCTAGGAACGCAACCGTTGCTCCCTTTTTCCTGGTTGAGTGAGCCTGGGCGGCTCCTTGTAATTCTTGTCCTGCCTGCTTGTGGCAGAGTTGTATTGCTTGTGCAATCCACCGTGCAATGGTATTTTTTGTTACTGGTCGTCCCAGGAAACTGCTTGCGAAGGAAACGAAGAGTTGTTTTGTTTTCCTGCATTCCTTCGTCCTTTCTATGTAGTGCATTACTGCCCTTCTGGCGTCCAGCGTGTGTAGCGCCTTTTCTGAGGGCGTTGAAGGTTTCTGGAAGAAACTTGGTATCTGTATTGTTTGATTGATATGGAACCGCGACACCACCTTTGGCAGGAAGTGTGGGTCCGTCCTCATGACAATTCTGTCCTTGTGTATTTGCAAGTAGGGCTCTTGTAGTGTCAGAGCCTGTAGTTCACTGACTCTTCGCAGTGAGGTGATAGCCACTAAGAATGCCGTTTTTAGTGTGAGCATGTGCAGTGTGATCTTGTGTATGGGTTCAAATGGTGATTTCATCAACTGTGTTAGTACAGTGTTGAGGTTCCAGCTTGGGGCTGGCATCCTTTTAGGGGGGGCTATTCTTTTAGCTCCTTCCAGGAATCTTTTGACCACTTGGGAGGTGAAGAAGCTTTTCACCGCTTCTCCCCTGGTGTAGGCCACTATGGCTGCTAGGTGAACCCTTAGTGACGAGTAGCTCAGCCCGCTTTGTAGTAGGTGCGTTAAGTATTGTAGTACTGTTGATTCTTTTGTGACTTTTCGTTGCAGTCCCTCTGTAATGCACCATTGCGAGAACCTTTTCCACTTTGCAATGTAGCATTTTCTTGTAGTGGGTCTCCTTGCTTCTCTGAGTACTGCCATGGTGCTTGGAGGTAGCTTGAGGTGTGCGAATTCTAGGTCCTCAGGAGCCATGCTGCTAGGCTGAGGCTGTCTGGTTCTGGGTGGAGCACTTTTCCGTCTTGCATTGTGAGGAGGTCTTTCCTTCTGCTGAACCTGTGTGCTGGTTCCTGCGCCATTTCCATTATCTGTGAGAACCATGATTGTCTGGCCCACTGAGGTGCCACCAGTATGAGTGTCATGCTGCTGCTCCTGCATTTGCTGAGTACCTTGTGTAACAGTGGTATCGGGGGGAAAAGCGTATGCAAATTCGTTCGACAAACTTATCCATAGCGCATTCCCTAGGGACCTTTGGTCCGGTTGTCTGGATGCGTAATGTTGGCATTTTGCATTCTGGAGTGTTGCAAACAGGTCTATCCGTGGTGTTCCCCACTTTTGGAACAGCCGCTGCACCTCCTGCTGGTTGAGTTCCCATTCGTGGGATGCAGACGTCTGCCTGCTGAGTCGGTCTGCTTCTACATTGTCTATTCCTGGAAGGTGTATTGCCAGCAGGTCTATCCTTAGAGGGATGGCCCATCTCCAGATCTCTTGTGCCAGGCTTGATAGCGGTGCTGACTGTGTTCCACCTTGTTTGTTGATGTAGAACATGGTTGTTGTGTTGTCTGTTTGTATCAGCACTCGCTTCCCGTAAAGCTGCTTTTGAAAGGCTTTTAAGGCTAGGAACACAGTTTTTAGTTCTAAGAAGTTGATGTGTTTCACTGCATCTTGTTGTGACCACAGCCCCCTGACGCGGAGTCTGTCCATGTGTGCGCCCCAGCCCTGCTGTGAGGCGTCTGTTGTGATGGTCACTGTTGGAGTTGGCTGTGTGAATGGCTTCCCCTGTAATATGTTCTCTTCCTTCCACCACGCTATTTCTTGCTGCACTGCGTGTGTGACAACCACTAGATCTTCCCAACTCCCTGTCGCTTGTGACCACTGCTGCTGTATCCATTCTTGGAACGGTCTCATGTGCAGTCTGATATGTGGGACAAGGTGAATGCATGATGCCATCATTCCTATTAGTCTGCTCACCGTCCTCACTGTCAGAACTTGCCCCTTGCGGTAATGACGTGTTTCCCTCAGGAGCGCTATAGTTCTCTTGTCGCTGGGGAACACCTTGGACTGTGTGCTGTCTATTAGTGCCCCTAAGAATATTTTGATCTGCTGAGGTTCTGTTGACGATTTCTCCCAGTGTATTGAGAAACCTAGTGTGGACAGTGTTTGTATGACTTGTTCGATGTGATCTTTGCAGAGTTTGTATGATCCTGCTTTCACAAGCCAGTCGTCGAGGTAGGGGTATACATGTATGCTCTTTCTCCGAAGGTGCGCTGCAGCTGCTGCTAGGCATTTTGTGAACACCCTTGGTGCGGACTTTAGTCCGAAGGCCAGCACTGTGAACTTGTAGTGGTCGTGGCCTATCACGAATCTTAATAGACGTTTGTGTTTGTGGTTGACGGGTATGTGCAGATATGCATCTTTCAAGTCTAAGGTCGCCATGTAATCCCCTTCTTGGATTTGGGGTATTACTTCCTGAAGTGAAGTCATTTTGAATTTTTGAGTTTTTACGAACTTGGTCAGGAATCTGAGGTCCAGTATTGGTCTTAGTGTTTCGTCTACCTTTGGCACAAGGAAGTATGTTGAGTATACTCCCTTGTTCCTTTCGTTTATTGGGACTAGTTCTATTGCTCTTTTTGTAGCAGCTCCTCTGCTTCTAGACGGAGGAGGGCGAGTTCCCTTGCGGGTATTGTCCGATGTCTTGGTTTTTCCCCGGCGGGTGTTTTTGGAGGTCTATGCAGTACCCGTGCTGTATGGTGTTTAGTATCCACTTGTCCGTGGTAATTTCCCTCCATTGTGTGAGGAATTTTCCTATTCTTCCTCCCACCGGTGTTGTATGCTCGGTGGTTATTTGTTGTATGTGTGTGTTCCTTATTTTGTCCTTTTGTGGACTTCTCCTCTCCCTTGGTGTTAACTGGGGAGGGTCTGGTTTGTGTCTGGAGTCACTTTGAGGTGGGCTGCTGGCCCCCTCTTCGGGCCTGTCCCCGTCCGTACCTGCGCCCTCGAAAGGACCGTCCTCTGGGTTGGTACTGCCAATTCTGCTGCTGTTGTCCCTGCAGGTTTTGGCCCTGGTTGTTCCCCTGATATCCTTGCTGGGGTGATTGGTGTGAAGTGGTGGGTGCATTGCCCCCTCTACCACTGGGTCGCCTTGAGGGGTTTCCTCTTCTCATCCCCCTGAACTGCAGCGCTCCCATGGACCTTGCAGTTTCGTTGTCCGTCTTCAGTTGAGTTAACTTGTTGTCGACTGTTGCCCCAAACAGTTTCTCACCGTCGAAAGGTGTGTTGATGATGTTGCTCTGTACTTCTGGCTTGAAGCCGGAGATCCTGAGCCATGCGTGTCTCCTCTCAGTTACTCCTATCATCATTTGCCTGCTGGAGTTCTCTGCTGCGTCCAAAGCTGACTTTAGGCAAGTGTTAGCGATGGCCTTGCCTTCCTCCGCTAGGTAATTTGCCCTTTGTTGGTGTTCTTCTGGCAGGTGTTTAATGAGCTGACTCATTTCTGCCCAATGCTGGTATGCATGCCTGCTGATGAGGGCGTTGGAGTTGGCGATGCGCCAGTGTATGGCTGCGTTCCTCTCCACTTTTCGTCCTGTGAGGTCTATTCGCTTGCTGTCCTTGTCTGGAGGTGGGCCTGTGTTGGTGGGCACACCGGCCCTTTTTCTGGCCGTTGCAGCGATAATGGAGTCTGCTGGTACTGACCCTTGGATGTACGCCGGTCTTTTGTGGAATGTTTATATTTCTTCTCGCTTCTAGGTGTAACCGCCTTGCAGACTGCAGGTTCCCTGAAGGCCTCCCTTCCCTGGTCGAGGACGCCAGGCAACATGGGTAGGAATTGGCTCCTTGTCTGTTGAGGGAGCAGGGTTTCGAAGAGGAAACCTGCCTTTGTTTTTTCCTCCTGCATTTCGACCCCATATGTCTTTGCAGCTTTCTGGACGACCTCATTGTAGACTCCGATGTCGTCTGGCGGCGAAGGCCTCGAGGGATAAGAGTCTACCCCTTCTTCTGGTGACTCTGCGTCGAGGTCTTGCCAGTCTATGTCTTGTACCTCCGAGGACGCCGAGTCCCGGTAAGACTGCATCTCTTCTTCGCCTTCGAAGTAGTAGTCTTCTTCGTCCTGGTCTTCGAGTGGTTCGGGTGTTCTCGGGGGCTCGATGTATTCGGCTCGAACTCCTCGAGCGCCTCGTGGGCTGGCTTCGATGGGATAGCGTATTGCTTCATCTTCTCGTCGAAGTCTTTTTCCGTTGCAGGATGCTCGCCATCTCTGCCTCGAGCCTCCTCTTCTTTTTCGCCATCTCGTGGGCCTTTTCGGCGTCGAGTGGTGCAGTGCTTCTCTTCGCGGTCGCGGTCGTCGAAACAGATGCCGGGCCTTCCTTTCTCGGTGCCGAGGCTTCCCTTTCAGAGGTGACCTTCGACGCCTTTGTTTTTTCGGAAGCTTTCGCCGATTGTGAGTCCTTGTCAAAGGATCCGCTCGACTGCTTGTCCTTGGACGCTGTTGCTTTCGTCGAGGGTTTCGGCGGCAACGCTCCCTTCGAGGACTTTGCTACACTTCTAGGAGTGTCGCTAGGTGTTCTGGCTTCACTCTTTCGAGCGTCGCTTAGGTGTTTTGGGGTCGACGACTCCCTTACCTCCTTCGACGTTTTCTTATGGACCTCGACGACAGCGCAGTCCTCTGGTCCCTCTGCGATGTTGTCTTCCTCTCCGCTCGAGAGGCCCAGGTCTCGGAGCGATGGTGCTGGTCCCTGGCCCTGCATGTTGTAGTTCGCCCTTCTCTGTCTCTCTCACCCGGAGGGTCTTCGGGGTGAACGCCGAGCACGCGTTGCAGTCTTCGCTGATGTGGTCGAGCGGCAAGCAGAGGTTGCAGACTGGGTGCTGGTCTTTTTGGGCGTACTTGTGGTGGCAGTTTTTGCAAAACTTGAACGGAGTCTTGTCCATAACCGCGCTCAGGGAGCCCCCTGTGAGCGCATTCTCTGTAGGCGTCGAGATTTCGGTCGTGGACCTTCTACCTCGTCGTCCTTCTTGTTGTCTCCGGTACTTGTGTCGTCGTCCGGTGTCTCAGGAATCCATCCTCTGTGATGATATTTCGACTTTTCGAGATTCTTCGTCCAAAATTTCTGGAACTTCTCGGCAACGATCCAGACCCCACGGCGGAAAAAAGAATCTGAAGATGGCTACCAAGGGTGGAGCTTCCGCCGGAAGCGCGACGACGTCACCGAAGACACCAAATGGTGGGGCGTCGCCGCCCACCTGGGCCAACAACAAAAAAAACACAAAAACAAAGAAAAGACTACGAATCCGGACCCAACCACGAGATGGCGGAATAATGCACAGCATAGTGAATCCAGAAAGATTCACGCTGCAAAACCTATGGTTTTTTCAGTGAATTTCAAAGGTTTTTTAAATTCTAATTTCTAACTATAACATAGCAGTCGCGTTTGCAGAGTGGTGGAGAAAGGTGAGCGTGGCCTTCAAACACCTTTTAGCAATCCCACTGTGTGGGATTTAGTGGAAGTAACAGGAGGGATAGTTAGCCCCCAACGTCAACCTTGGGGGCCAACTACCCCTTTTATTACCTCCAGTAAGTCCCACACAGCAGGATTGCTAACTTGTTATATCAGGCCCCACCCCTCCCTGCAACACTCTGCAAACGCGCCCCTGGCGTGTTCTAAGTTGGGGGATTAAGTCCCCTTGAATCCTGAGGGTCCCTGGGGGCCAACTAGGCCACCAGGTACCTCCATTAAGCACCACTGAGCTGCGTTGCAGAGAGGTGTAAAAGGGCGTGGCCTCAGACCACCTCTCTGCAACGCAGCTCTGTGGCGCTTACTAGAGGTACATGGAGGGCTAGTTGGCCCCCAGGGACCCTCAGGATTAAAGAGGACTTAATCCCCCAATTTACAACGCGCCAGGGGGTGCGTTAGCACACTTGTTAAGTCAGGCCCCGCCCCCTCCCTGCACCACTGTGCAAATGCGCCCCCTGGCGCATTGTAAGTTGGGGGAAAGTCCCCTTGAATCCTGAGGGTCCCTGGGGGCCAACTAGCCCACCAGGTACCTCCAGTAAGCGCCACAGAGCTGCGTTGCAGAGAGGTGTAAAAAGGGGCGTGGCCTCAGACCACCTCTCCGCAATGCAGCTCTGTGGCGCTTACTGGAGGTACCTGGTGGGCTAGTTGGCCCCCAGGGACCCTCAGGATTGAAGGGGACTTAATCCCCAATTTACAATGTGCCAGGGGCGCGTTAGCACACTTGCTATGTCAGGCCCTGCCCCTCCCTGCACCACTGTGCAAACGCGCCCCCTGGCACGTTGTAAATTGGGGGATTAATTCCCCTTGAGTCCCGAGGGTCCCTGAGGGCCAACTAGCCCACCAGGTACCTCCAGTAAGCGCCACAGAGCTGCGTTGCAGAGAGGTGTAAAAAGGGGCGTGGCCTCGAACATCTCTCTGCAACGCAGCTCTGTGGCGCATACTGGAGGTACCTGGTGGGCTAGTTGGCCCCCAGGGACCCTCAGTATTCAAGGGGAATTAATTCCCCAACTTACAACGTGCCAGGGGGCGCGTTTGCTGAGTGCTGCAGGGAGGGGCCGGGCCTCCGGCGCGATGCCGTTTTTTTTACAAGGGGGCTGTGTGGCCCACCTTCTTTTACATTATTTGGGGCCCTGGGGACCCCATCCCCCAGGGCCTGCTCTTTTTTACATTTAAAAAAACGGGAAGGGGGCCGCGCGGCCCTCCCGAGGCCAACTTCGGCCCCGGGACCCCATCCCCCGGGGCATGGCCACATTTTTTTTTTGTTTGTTTTTTATTTTTTAAGGAGGGGGGCTGCGTGGCCCCCCTCCGTAAGCCTCTATTGGCCCCGGGGACCCCATCCCCCGGGGCTGTGCCTCATTTATTTATTTTTTTAAAATTTTAATATTGAAGGGAGGCCGCGTGGCCCCCCTCCTGGGCACTTCTGGCCCCAAGGACCCCATCCCCCGGGGCCGGCCCTTTGTGTTGGGGACCGTGGGGGGGAGCCCCAATGCCCCCGCGGTCCCGCCAGCTGCCCGCCTCCTGTGGGAGCCGGCATTGCTTTTGAGCAAGGGGAGCTGCTGACATGCAATCCTTCATTGTAGCGAGAGCAGGTTTTCCTCTCAGTCAGTCAGTATCTCTCTCTGTCAGTCAGTATCTCTCTGTCAGTCAGTCTCTCTGAGTCAGTCAGACTCTCTCTCCCTGTCAGTCAGTCTCTCCCTGTCAGTCAGTCTCTCTCTCTCTGTCAGTCAGTCTCTCTCTGTCAGTCAGTCTCTCTCTCTGTCAGTCAGTCTCTCTCTCTGTCAGTCAGTCTCTCTCTGTCAGTCAGTCTCTCTCTGTCAGTCAGTCTCTCGGTCAGTCTCTCTCTCTGTCAGTCAGTCTCTCTGTCAGTCTCTCTGTCAGTCAGTCTCTCTGTCAGTCAGTCTCTCTCTGTCAGTCAGTCTCTCTGTCAGTCTCTCTCTCTGTCAGTCAGTCTCTCTGTCAGTCTCTCTGTCAGTCAGTCTCTCTGTCAGTCTCTCTGTCAGTCAGTCTCTCTGTCAGTCAGTCTCTCTGTCAGTCAGTCTCTCTGAGTCAGTCTCTCTCTCCCTGAGTCAGTCAGTCTCTCTGAGTCAGTCAGTCTCTCTGAGTCAGTCAGTCTCTCTCCCTGTCAGTCTCTCTCCCTGTCAGTCTCTCTCCCTGTCAGTCAGTCTCTATCTGTCAGTCAGTCTCTCTAAGTCAGTCAGTCTCTCTAAGTCAGTCAGTCTCTCTAAGTCAGTCAGTCTCTCTAAGTCAGTCAGTCTCTCTAAGTCAGTCAGTCTCTCTAAGTCAGTCAGTCTCTCTAAGTCAGTCTCTCTCTGTCAGTCAATCAGTCTCTCTCTGTCAGTCAATCAGTCTCTCTCTCTCTGTCAATCAGTCTCTCTCTCTCTGTCAATCAGTCTCTCTCTTTCTGTCAGTCAGTCTCTCTCTTTCTGTCAGTCAGTCTCTCTCTTTCTGTCAGTCTCTCTCTCTGTCAGTCTCTCTCTCTGTCAGTCTCTCTCTCTGTCAGTCTCTCTCTCTGTCAGTCTCTCTCTCTGTCTCTGTCAGTCTCTCTCTCTCTGTCGGTCTCTCTGTCAGTCAGTCTCTCTCTCTGTCAGTCAGTCTCTCTCTCTGTCAGTCAGTCTCTCTCTCTCTGTCAGTCAGTCTCTCTCTCTGTCAGTCAGTCTCTCTCTGTCAGTCAGTCTCTCTCTGTCAGTCAGTCTCTCTCTGTCAGTCAGTCTCTCTCTGTCAGTCAGTCTCTCTCTGTCAGTCAGTCTCTCTCTGTCAGTCAGTCTCTCTGTCAGTCAGTCTCTGTCAGTCAGTCTCTCTGTCAGTCAGTCTCTCTGTCAGTCAGTCTCTATCAGTCAGTCTCTGTCAGTCTCTCTCTGTCAGTCTCTCTCTGTCAGTCTCTCTCTCTCTGTCAGTCTCTCTCTCTCTGTCAGTCAGTCAGTCAGTCTCTCTGTCAGTCAGTCTGTCAGTCAGTCAGTCAGTCAGTCAGTGTCAGTCAGTCAGTCAGTCTCTCTGTCAGTCAGTCAGTCTCTGTCAGTCTCTCTCTCTGTCAGTCTCTCTCTCTGTCAGTCTCTCTCTCTGTCAGTCTCTCTCTCTGTCAGTCAGTCTCTCTCTCTGTCAGTCAGTCAGTCTCTCTGTCAGTCTCTCTCTCTGTCAGTCAGTCTCTCTGTCAGTCAGTCTCTCTGTCAGTCAGTCTCTCTGTCAGTCAGTCTCTCTGTCAGTCTCTCTCTGTCAGTCAGTCTCTCTCTCTCTGTCAGTCAGTCTCTCTCTCAGTCTCTCTGTCAGTCAGTCTCTCTGTCAGTCAGTCTCTCTGTCAGAGAGAACAGTCTCTCTCTGTCAGTCTCTCTCTGTCAGAGAGAACAGTCTCTCTCTGTCTCTCTCTCAGTCAGTCTCTGTCAGTCAGTCTCTCTCTCTCAGTCAGTCTCTCTGTCAGTCAGTCTCTCTGTCAGTCAGTCTCTCTGTCAGTCTCTCTCTGTCAGTCAGTCTCTCTCTCTCTGTCAGTCAGTCTCTCTCTCAGTCTCTCTGTCAGTCAGTCTCTCTCTCTCTGTCAGTCAGTCTCTCTCTGTCTCTCTGTCAGTCAGTCTCTCTGTCAGAGAGAACAGTCTCTCTCTGTCAGTCTCTCTCTGTCAGAGAGAACAGTCTCTCTCTGTCAGTCTCTCTCTGTCAGAGAGAACAGTCTCTCTCTGTCAGAGAGAACAGTCTCTCTCTGTCAGTCAGTCTCTCAGTCAGTCTCTCTCTGTCAGTCTCTCTGTCAGTCTCTCTGTCAGTCTCTCTCTCTGTCAGTCTCTCTCTCTCTCCCTGTCAGTCAGTCTCTCTCCCTGTCAGTCTCTCTCCCTGTCAGTCAGTCTCTCTCCCTGTCAGTCAGTCTCTCTGTCAGTCAGTCTCTCTCTCTCTGTCAGTCTCTCTCTGTCAGTCAGTCTCTCGCTGTCAGTCAGTCTCTCTGTCAGTCAGTCTCTCTCTGTCAGTCAGTCAGTCTCGCTGTCAGTCAGTCTCGCTGTCAGTCAGTCTCTCTGTCAGTCAGTCTCTCTGTCAGTCAGTCTCTCTGTCAGTCAGTCTCTCTCTGTCAGTCAGTCTCTCTGTCAGTCAGTCAGTCTCTCTGTCAGTCAGTCAGTCTCTCTGTCAGTCAGTCTGTCAGTCAGTCAGTCAGTCAGTCAGTCTCTCTGTCAGTCAGTCTCTGTCAGTCTGTCAGTCTCTCTGTCAGTCTGTCAGTCTCTCTGTCAGTCAGTCTCTCTGTCAGTCTCTCTGTCAGTCAGTCTGTCAGTCAGTCTCTCTGTCAGTCAGTCTCTCTGTCAGTCTCTCTCTCTCTCTCTGTCAGTCTCTCTCTCTCTGTCAGTCAGTCTCTCTCTCTCTGTCAGTCAGTCTCTCTCTCTGTCAGTCAGTCTCTCTCTCTCTCTCTCTCTCAGTCAGTCTCTCTCTCTCTCTGTCAGTCTCTCTCTCTCTCTGTCAGTCAGTCTCTCTCTCTCTCTGTCAGTCAGTCTCTCTCTGTCTCTGTCAGTCAGTCTCTCTCTGTCTCTCTCTCAGTCAGTCTCTGTCAGTCAGTCTCTCTCTCTCTGTCAGTCAGTCTCTCTCTGTCAGTCAGTCTCTCTTTCAGTCAGACTCTCTGTCAGTCAGTCTCTCTGTCAGTCAGTCTCTCTGTCAGTCAGTCTCTCTGTCAGTCAGTCTCTCTGTCAGTCAGTCTCTCTCTGTCAGTCAGTCTCTCTCTGTCAGTCTCTCTCTGTCAGTCTCTCTCTCGCTCTGTCAGTCAGTCTCTCTCTGTCAGTCAGTCTCTCTGTCAGTCAGTCTCTCTCTCTGTCAGTCTCTCTCTCTCTGTCAGTCAGTCTCTCTGTCAGTCTCTCTCTCTCTGTCAGTCAGTCTCTCTCTGTCAGTCAGTCTCTCTCTGTCAGTCTCTCTCTGTCAGTCTCTCTCTGTCAGTCTCTCTCTGTCAGTCAATCTCTGTCAGTCAGACTCTGTCAGTCAGACTCTGTCAGTCAGTCTCTCTGTCAGTCAGTCTCTCTGTCAGTCAGTCTCTCTGTCAGTCAGTCTCTCTGTCAGTCAGTCTCTCTGTCAGTCAGTCAGTCTCTGTCAGTCAGTCAGTCTCTGTCAGTTAGTCTTTCTGTCAGTCAGTCTCTCTCTCTGACAGTCTCTCTCTGTCAGTCAGTCTCTCTGTCAGTCAGTCTCTCTGTCAGTCAGTCTCTCTGTCAGTCAGTCTCTCTGTCAGTCAGTCTCTCTGTCAGTCAGTCTCTCTGTCAGTCAGTCTCTCTGTCAGTCAGTCTCTCTGTCAGTCAGACTCTCTGTCAGTTAGTCTTTCTGTCAGTCAGTCTCTCTCTCTCTGACAGTCTCTCTCTGTCAGTCGCTCTCTCTCTGTCAGTCAGTCTCTCTGTCAGTCGGTCTCTCTGTCAGTCGGTCTCTCTGTCAGTCGGTCTCTCTGTCAGTCGGTCTCTCTGTCAGTCGGTCTCTCTGTCAGTCGGTCTCTCTGTCAGTCGGTCTCTCTGTCAGTCGGTCTCTCTGTCAGTCGGTCTCTCTGTCAGTCAGTCTCTCTGTCAGTCAGTCTCTCTGTCAGTCAGTCTCTCTGTCAGTCAGTCTCTCTGTCAGTCAGTCTCTCTGTCAGTCAGTCTCTCTGTCAGTCAGTCAGTCTCTCTGTCAGTCAGTCTCTCTGTCAGTCAGTCAGTCTCTCTGTCAGTCAGTCAGTCTCTCTGTCAGTCAGTCTCTCTGTCAGTCTCTCTGTCAGTCAGTCTCTCTGTCAGTCTCTCTCTGTCAGTCAGTCTCTCTGTCAGTCAGTCTCTCTGTCTGTCTCTGTCAGTCAGTCTCTGTCAGTCAGACTCTCTGTCAGTCAGACTCTCTGTCAGTCAGACTCTCTGTCAGTCAGACTCTCTGTCAGTCAGTCTTTCTGTCAGTCAGTCTCTCTCTCTCAGTCAGTCTCTCTGTCAGTCAGTCTCTCTGTCAGTCAGTCTCTCTGTCAGTCAGTCTCTCTGTCAGTCAGTCTCTCTGTCAGTCAGTCTCTCTCTCTCTCTGTCAGTCTCTCTCTCTCTCTGTCAGTCTCTCTCTCTCTGTCAGTCAGTCTCTCTCTCTCAGTCAGTCTCTCTCTGTCTCTGTCAGTCAGTCTCTCTCTGTCTCTGTCAGTCAGTCTCTCTCTGTCTCTGTCAGTCAGTCTCTCTCTGTCTCTCTCTCAGTCAGTCTCTGTCAGTCAGTCTCTCTCTCTCTGTCAGTCAGTCTCTCTCTCTGTCAGTCAGTCTCTCTTTCAGTCAGTCTCTCTGTCAGTCAGTCTCTCTGTCAGTCAGTCTCTCTGTCAGTCAGTCTCTCTGTCAGTCAGTCTCTCTGTCAGTCAGTCTCTCTGTCAGTCAGTCTCTCTCTGTCAGTCAGTCTCTCTCTGTCAGTCTCTCTCTCGCTCTGTCAGTCAGTCTCTCTCTCAGTCAGTCAGTCTCTCTGTCAGTCAGTCTCTCTGTCAGTCAGTCTCTCTGTCAGTCAGTCTCTCTGTCAGTCAGTCTCTCTGTCAGTCTCTCTCTCTCTGTCAGTCAGTCTCTCTCTGTCAGTCAGTCTCTCTCTGTCAGTCTCTCTCTGTCAGTCTCTCTCTGTCAGTCTCTCTCTGTCAGTCAATCTCTGTCAGTCAATCTCTGTCAGTCAGTCAATCTCTGTCAGTCAGTCTCTCTGTCAGTCAGTCTCTCTGTCAGTCAGTCTCTCTGTCAGTCAGTCTCTCTGTCAGTCAGTCTCTCTGTCAGTCAGTCTCTCTGTCAGTCAGTCTCTCTCTGTCAGTCTCTCTCTGTCAGTCTCTCTCTGTCAGTCTCTCTCTCGCTCTGTCAGTCAGTCTCTCTCGCTCTGTCAGTCAGTCTCTCTGTCAGTCAGTCAGTCTCTCTGTCAGTCAGTCAGTCTCTCTGTCAGTCAGTCAGTCTCTGTCAGTTAGTCTTTCTGTCAGTCAGTCTCTCTCTCTGACAGTCTCTCTCTGTCAGTCAGTCTCTCTGTCAGTCAGTCTCTCTGTCAGTCAGTCTCTCTGTCAGTCAGTCTCTCTGTCAGTCAGACTCTCTGTCAGTTAGTCTTTCTGTCAGTCAGTCTCTCTCTCTCTGACAGTCTCTCTCTGTCAGTCGCTCTCTCTCTGTCAGTCGGTCTCTCTGTCAGTCGGTCTCTCTGTCAGTCGGTCTCTCTGTCAGTCGGTCTCTCTGTCAGTCGGTCTCTCTGTCAGTCGGTCTCTCTGTCAGTCAGTCTCTCTGTCAGTCAGTCTCTCTGTCAGTCAGTCTCTCTGTCAGTCAGTCTCTCTGTCTGTCTCTGTCAGTCAGTCTCTGTCAGTCAGACTCTCTGTCAGTCAGACTCTCTGTCAGTCAGACTCTCTGTCAGTCAGACTCTCTGTCAGTCAGACTCTCTGTCAGTCAGACTCTCTGTCAGTCAGACTCTCTCTCAGTCAGTCTCTCTCTCTCTGTCAGTCAGTCTCTCTCTCTCTGTCAGTCAGTCTCTCTCTCTCTGTCAGTCAGTCTCTCTCTCTCTGTCAGTCAGTCTCTCTGTCAGTCAGTCTCTCTGTCTGTCTCTGTCAGTCAGTCAGTCTCTGTCAGTCAGTCTCTCTGTCAGTCAGTCTCTCTGTCAGTCAGTCTCTCTGTCACTCTCTGAGACTCTCTGTCAGTCAGACTCTCTGTCAGTCAGACTCTCTGTCAGTCAGACTCTCTGTCAGTCAGACTCTCTGTCAGTCAGACTCTCTGTCAGTCAGACTCTCTGTCAGTCAGTCTCTCTCTCTCTGTCAGTCAGTCTCTCTGTCAGTCAGTCTCTCTGTCAGTCAGTCTCTCTGTCAGTCTCAGTCTCTGTCAGTCTCAGTCTCTGTCAGTCAGTCTCTCTGTCAGTCTCTCTGTCTGACTCTGTCAGTCAGACTCTGTCAGTCAGACTCTGTCAGTCAGACTTTGTCAGTCAGACTCTCTGTCAGTCAGACTCTGTCAGTCAGACTCTCTGTCAGTCTCTGTCAGTCAGTCTCTCTCTCTCTGTCAGTCAGTCTCTCTCTCTCTGTCAGTCAGTCTCTCTCTCTCTGTCAGTCAGTCAGTCTCTCTCTCTGTCAGTCAGTCAGTCTCTCTCTCTGTCAGTCATTCTCTGTCAGTCAGTCTCTCTGTCAGTCAGTCTCTCTGTCAGTCAGTCTCTCTGTCAGTCAGTCTCTCTCTACCTCAGTCAGTCTCTCTCTCTCTCTACAACATACCTTAGAAACATTGCCAATATCTCTGGCTAAACACTTATAAGGTCCCAACGGCGAGACCTATTGGCGATTCCATTGCTTGTTTTTTCTTTTTTCTTCCGGATTCGCGCACCCAGCGCGAATTCGGACGTTTCTTAAAATGTTTTTGGGCTGGGGGTCCTTGTGGGACCCCCTGAGCAGGCCTAGGGGTCAGGGTGTTCCTACCCTGCCCCTTTTCTTGTTTTTCATCTTTAACTGTTTTCTTATGACTCTGGTTCAACCTAGTCCCAAGATGGCTGCCTGCATTTCCTGGATGAAGTGCTGACAGCCAATCAGATTTCACGATGACTTGTGTGGTTAGGCTCCGCCCAGATATCGATATTTCTTTTCCTTTCTTTTTCCTTTAATATTTCAAAAACTACTGAACGGATTTACACCATTTAACAAAAGGACTCTTTCTGAACCAAGACCTACCTTTTTGCCAAATTTGGTGTAATTCCGTTCAGCAGTTCGGGCTGTAGCTTTGTCTAAAGTTTCCTATGGAAAATAACATGGGGAAAACGCGCTTTGGGACCCCCCCTTTTTTCTCGGCCCCCGCTTGGCGAATCACCCCGAAACTTTCAAGAAGGAGCTGACCGGAGCTGATCACTAGTTTTGAAAATTTCGCGAAGATTCGTCAACCGGCGCCAAAGTTATTGGGAAAACAAAAACGCTTTTCCTATGGAAACTAGGTCCGAACTATAACTACCTACTGGCGACCGCCAGTAGGTAATATATATATATATATATATATCTCGGGTGTGTCATCTGCTTCTCTGTACTGCATTTCTTGGCAACGCACGTCAGTCCTGAAGGGTCTTTTTAGATCGGAATGACCTAAAGGCCTCACAGGTGTCTTTCCAATGGTTGGGAAAAAGGAATAGATTGCAGACCGAATGTTGGTCGGTGTGAGAGTACTTAGAAAGGCAATTCGGACAGAAACGGAACAGAGTGCGTTCTATTGGCAGCTCATTTTCAGATAAGATCTGTCGAATTTGAATGGGCCCAGCCGGGCTTGGCCTGTAGGCCATCGAGGCCAGTCGAAGAACCCAAAACACAAAATGTTATTTTGCTTGGAAAGCAAGAGTAACTACACAAACGAGACAATACCGTTGAGTTAGGAGATCTACTGCCAAACCGAAGGGAGCCCGTAAGGACCTTGAACTGGAGCACAAGAGAGTACATCCAAACCCACCGGCAGAAAGAAACAATCTAACAGTGGAGTCGATGCCCATGCGCAGGATCACCAAAAGGAGGAGTCACACAGCCTTGTGACTCAAAAAACTTCTTTGAACAAAAAGAACTTGCAATCATCCAAGCCCAACACTAGATGGCGGACTTATGCACAGCATGTGTATCTACAGCCACACATGCTTCGAACACTGTGTTTCCCATTGCAATCACTTCTTCTGAGTCATGGCAACAAGCTGAAGGTTTTGTCAGTTCAGCTACCACAATAAACCACCTTCTTCCCCAATGAACTGGTACTTAGAACTAGTACATCCTTTCTTCTGAAATTGGTGTCACCTTTCCATCATTTTTTCTCTGCCACAACTATTTGAGGGGAGGCTAAACTGGTTACACCTACAACTTGCCCTTCGTTTTTACATTGATAGGAGCATCGGGTGTATGGTTGGCTGTTTGTTGAGTTTGCTGGTGCAAAGAAAGTTTAGGTGGCTCAAAAATGAAACTATCCCAATAGATTGTCCTCTGCATCAAGCTACAACCTAACCAACAAGGACCATTCTGAGGGCCTTGGTACTCATTCCTGCAAGGTGAAAGTCACATCTACAGCTCTAGCTCAGGGCATATTTTGTTTTGGACAGCCATGTGGGCCTCTGTCCACCTGGCACTACGGCATATATTCATAAGAACGCAGAGAGACATTTTGCCAGTTTCATATTGCAAGCTTACTGGTGTATAATTTTTTTTAAATTTAAAGTTCACCTCTCAGACCCACTTCCTTGATGATGACTTCACTTTGATATTGATATAGTGAAGAATCTGTGACTAGTAGTACTCATCAGAAGAATAAGTTATTTAGTTTCTGTAACTCTGTAACTGGTGGATACTCTAAGCACATTCCTCACAGCTTGAATCCTCCCCGGTATGGGGAGCACACTTTCGGGTATCAATATGAGCCTAAATTAGATTCTGCCAGTGGAAATGTAATCTGCCAGGTACGCTCTGAGTCACAGTGCTCAGGGGTGGTACATTTGTGTGGCTCTGTGTTATGTCTGGAGACAGGATGGAGTTGCAACAGAGGCTGGTGGCATCACCTGGCAGCAAGCAGACTCTATTGCAGGAGTTCCCAGATTTAGTCTGGCACCTGGAAGGAGTCACAAGGTGGGGAATCTGCAGTTAGATAAAGTCTCCACTAGAAAGAGCATTACCAAAAGTAACTTATTTGTCTTGTCCATTAGAAACAATACCACCAGTGGTATGTAACAAGTTATTCTTGCTAGTTTTGGATCCTAATCCATCCGCCAATTATAGAGAGTGAGGGCTAGGTCACATCACTAGGTAACTGGAATTCAAGGATAGCATTAAGACCAGGTAAGTCAGCCTACTGTACCCGGATGTGAATGTTATGTGACCATTGGGTCCTCGGGCAGTCAGTCGTTACCAATGAATATTGATTCAGTGGGATCACTTCAAAGAATAGGTGTGTGTTTACCAGTAGGAAAAATAGGGCTGGTAATGCTAATAAACAAAGTATAAACACCTACTGGGACTGAAATACGACTCCAAATGTACCACTGTATTGTTAATGCCATATGTGTATAACATGGGGTACTATGGGCACTGTATATGAGGAAAGGTTGTTTTAACTTTGGAGTTGGGGAAAAAACAGCACGTCTGCTACCAAATGTTTTATGTCCAGCCAGTCAACTGAGCAGAGGTGCCAGACAAAGAAATACAGATTAACAATGTGGATATGACCTTTCTGCACTCTGTTATACCAGAGATGCTTGTGTTCTGACTGCCCGGGAAGTTTAAAGCTGGAAGATGTGGGAGGTGGCATGACAGGACAATCATTTGCAATGCAATAGGACTCTCATTACGCAAGACCTATCGCATTGAAAGTGTGGGTGGGCGAGAAGGCACGAACGGGAGTGGGGGGCCCGAGAAGTCACGGACTGCGGGGGGGGGGAGGGGGGGTTGGAGAGGCAGGGGAAGAAAATAGTGTTCGAAGTAAAGGGGCCAGTAGCCATGGAAGGATACAAATGAGGACATGGCCGTCATGAGGAGGGATTAACAAGCCTAAAACCAATCAGAAGGCAGCATTTAGGACCTAAGCCAATGAAAAAGATGGACGGAGAGTGGGCGGAGCTTACACAAAGCTTCCACAATATACTGAATACTGCATACCTCGCAAAGCGAGCAGCGCATGCGCTGCAACGCTAGGCTCAACCTAAAATAATATGTCCACATCGAAAACTGGGTAAAAATGTGCCAAATCCACAGATCTGTAGTTCAAAGAAAAAATTAACCTCTATCGCCAGTGCAGGTGTGACTTTGAGGAGCTACAGTATCACTTAAGACTTCAAGGCGTGGTCCACCAGAAGCTGATGCTGTGTATATAAATTGCAAAAGATTTTACAGAAGTAATCTGATGGTGGATGATGCTTCTAAATAAGGCACCTGTGGGGGAAAGTATCCGCCTCTTTGATATGTTCTATACCTACCCATTTCTAGTATGGGACTGGTTCTTAGCGCACACAGTTGTGTGCTGTACTACAACACAATGGTCTGCCATTTGTATTTCACCAAACAAATCCTGGGTGCAGTCCAATGGTTGCTGCGCAGTTAAACCGGAGAAACACACCCCAGTGGTCTCAACAGCTAAATACAGCCAGCCCGAAGATTCCCAACACCATCGACCTGCATCACCAACGCTTCGGGACACAACCTCTATGGTTAACACAAGGATGACCACCCTCTCTTGATACCATTTATTGATCTCTGTTTGGTTAATGGTGCTATAGCTGGCTTGGTAAATATGTCCAGTGAATATCTAGAGACCCTGCACACAGGCATGGACCCTCCAATATTGCCGTATTCCAATAACAAAGGCTAATGTAGTTGTCTTCTGAAATGGTCTCTCAGATACAAAGTCCACTTACTCCATGCTACTGCTGGATTACCACAAACCAGCTGCCTTGTCCTGGGCCTTTTTGGAAGTTACCTCTGTTGTAAATTATTAGGCACAGACAACAATCTTTTTGAGTTCAACTGAATGTTAACAACGATCCTGATTGCATCGCTCTTTGAACTGCCTCGAACCAGCCCCGGTCCCCACAGATCTGACCTCTGCAACCCCACACCAGCCTTGCAGTGCAGGAGGGCAGGTACTCACTTGCTGCTGATGTGTCGCTCCACTGTAGGGAACAAATGGAACGGAAGTGCCGAGGGGATGTCATCAGAGATCTGATACTGCATGAGGGACAACTAGAGGAGAGGAAAGGGAAGTCAGGAAGGTCAAAATCCTAGGCAATAGTTTAAACAGCCTGGCAGAGAGCAAAGACATTACATTATTAACTCTAGTCAAAGGACTGCCCCCAAGCATAACACTAATCCCAGTAACAGGTACTGAGATACAACTGGTACATACCCTCCATTAAGGGGATAATTTCATGGGTCAGTGTTTACTTTTCTTTGTGATGGGTCAGTCATACCATCCCATTTTAGGACCCTGACCTTGTGATAGCCTATTTTTTTAGGTCCAGCAGGATGTCCTTTATCTGTTTATTCAAGGGGTAATATTTAGATATTGTGGGGGCTTTACTTGTGATTGTAGGGAGACTTTAAAAAAAGTGTTTGATGGCCCATACCTCTCCCTGTGAGGGATTAACCTTTAGAATCCGGTTGCTTTCAAATTCATCCAGTTTTACAGTCTCGTGGAATTGGCATTCGTCAACACGCACAGCCGTCCCATACCCTTGAACAGAGAATAGAAAAATCACCAAAACAGCACCCAGGAGAGATCAGCAAACAGCCTAGTGAGACATGAGAGGGCAACTAATGATCCTCGGGCACCTTTTCTGCATTGTAAGAGTGCAGGCCTACTGTTAAGAACCAAAACGCCCCACAGGGTGCATAAAAACTACACCACACCCACAATACAACTATCCTTTCTCAGATGACTAAAATCCAGGTGGTTTCAGGTCCCAATCCAAGCCAGGGCAGTGACCAAACCACCCACATTATCAAAGGATTAACAAAGACCAAGTGAGAAGTCCTCCTAAGAGGCAGTGGGAGACCATGAATGATGGGCTATTACAAAAGTGTTGTCAGGGGAAAGACACCTGCTTCTTAAAAAGGAATATTTAAAATCTTCTGCACTTACCTCTCAACTCTGATTTTCCCACGCAGAACTCCTCTGTCAGGCCAATTCGTATCTCTACAGCAGGGTGAAAGAAGATCAGTGCATGCAGCATATTAATTGTGACCCCACCCCCCACCCCTGCCTAGGGAGCATTAAGGTCAGCTTCACACAGTGTTGGAAAACAGGGCCCGGGATCTCTGTAATTCAGGTAACATTCCCAGTGCCACCATTGGATAGAAGGACTTTAGATCTCCATACGGAGTGTAGTTCTGGGATTCACCACACTTTCAGTCAATCAATCAAACCTATTTATTAAGCACAGCTTGTTACCCATTCTGCCAGAGTACTGAAGAAAGCTGGTCCTGGGATCTCCAAGTGTCACAGAACACTTACCCGTGTGGTTTACTTAACGAGTCCTGTCTGGTCTTATAACTGGTCAAACTGACCAATGAAGGTTACGGCACAGAGACTGAATACGAAGTTGGATTTCTAGTTCATTGCTCACCTGAGCAATTTGGAAGAAAGCTCTTCAGACGAAGCTCGCCATGGATATCCGCCTTCATCAATGAGCCCTACAAGGAGATAAAGGAGACGAAGGGCTTGACCCAATTCGTAAGCTATCATTGGCCTTGGTCTGAAGGATGATCCCTTAGTCTGTCCCCTTTCAGCAGAACCCCATCAGCAGCAATGGTGAGAACTTACATTCGCTCCAATGACGACTGTCAGCCGCTCAATCACATCTAGGAAGATCTCGTTTTTGAAGCCCTAAAACCAAAACAGGTGACGTGTTTACATACTGGAGCACAGAGTTATATTGAATTCTCTAGATCTGCCAAAATAGTCAGCTTTAACTATTGCTGTGGAACAGGCAATTTAATGAAGAGGTGCTAGGGTTGTGTGGCAGTAAAAGATGAACTAATAGGTGCCAGAAGCAGAGATGGTGACAGACGAGAATAGGAAAATGAAGTATTACAAAGGGTAAAGGCACTTCTACCCAATAGTAGGACAGGTTAATCCTCACAGGATGACTGTGGTAGGGTTAACTATATTTATCTGTGGGACATGTCTGAGAACTTGTTTTTATGGATCACTGTAGAAGGGCAAGTGGATCTTGAATGCATCAAACTGTTCTATGTTTAACTGTATGTACTCTGTAATGAGACTGTCGGAGATAGTTCTAAACAGTGAATAACCTTGTCCCCAACGTGCGGTACTCCACACCAATTTAAGGATGTATGACTCTTCATAAAAAAAAAAACACAGAAAGAGTATAACTTGCACCTCCATAGATTTCAGATGTCATCAGTGAAGTAATATGTGAGGTTATAAGCAGTGTATGCAGCGCTGCAAGTTATACCGATGTCAGTTACCAGTTACATGCAACTGTTTTTTTTCCTTTTTATTAAATGGTAATTCTTTTTCAGTGAATTATATATTTTTTTACATACAGTAATCTCTTATTCCAATACTTCTGCAGACAACACTCAGTTTGCGGCGAGGTCTTGCAGCTAACTCCCCGTTGGTGGTTATTCACCCGCTGCGCATGGCCAAAGGCCACAAGTACAAATCCCACATTTTTTTGTAATTTTTGTTGTAACTCCTGCAAAGGGGCAACACGCAGGACTAAGCCAAACCCAAATAATTTTTTTCAAGTATTTTCTGCCTGGTGTGGGCCCTCTGGGCTAGGAGGCTCAGGGTATCCCTACCCTGACCTTTTATGTTTTTTTTTGTTCTTTTGAGGAATCGAAGACCGAGCCCCCGAGTCTTTAAATAGTGGCCCCAACATATTTCTTCATGTTGTAGCCACCAATCACATTGCACAGTCCCAACTAACCAATTGGATTGCACATATTGATGGTTTCCCCTGCTGAACTCCTGCAGAAATTTCTCTTAAACGGCTGAACAGAATTACACCAACAAAAACATACTTTGTAAGTCGTCAAACCGCACCAAAAATATTAGCAAAACAAAAAAACGCTCGTCCTAGGGAATTTGATTATAAATATATATATATATATATATATATATATATATATATATATATATGATTATGAATATGATTTTTTTATGCTGATTACATCATGACTGGTGAGACATTAAAAAAATTAGACGAGCTATTCAGTCATTTCTAATGTGTTTTTTAAAATCGGGAAAAAAAAGAAAATAAATTGTCTAGATCTGAATTATTTTCATAAAGCTGAAAAGAGAACACTGCACCATTTAAAGTAGCCAACAGTGCCAACTGTCCTGCAACACCCTACACAGGCAGTTGGTGCAGTCGTTTTTTCTGCCTCATGTGACAAAAGAGTTCATCTCTGGCACATCCGAAGGGAAAACTGTGCCCTTCTCACTTTTTTGAACATTCACTCCCTATCGTATAGTGTTAAGTGCAGGTAATTGAAATGTATTCACCTTCATTTCTGGTTTATCGCCCTTTATATGGAACCTTTTCCACAGTAACACAACCACATGATCTTAGCATGTTGTGTCTTCCCGACTCGCTCACCCCTGACCGCCCTCGTTGCCAGAGTATGTCAAGAGGACCCGGCAGGGCCGCCAAGGCATCAGCCAGATGCAGGGAGTCTGAGGCTCTGCTCTGTTGATGTTGAGAGGAGTCTTTCCAACAAAATATTAACAACTGAAAATCGTCCTCCAATTCAATTTAATCAATAAATTAAGAGTTAGGTTTATAAAGCTTCTCAGACTCCTAAAAGTGTTACATTGTAAGAATGCTACTCTGTGGTCACAAATCCAGGTTTTTTTTCTTTTTTGCACATTGGAGAATCTAAAGGCTAAGTTGGCCATTGTAAATATGGACAGGGTGTGCCTAATAGTGAATATTTATATTAAATGAGCCCAGGCCAGGGCTTCATTCGTTTTTCTTTTCCTATGAGGGAGTTCTGAGAGCTGGTCCTAACAGTCAGTCAGTGCTCATAGGTTCTGCTATTAACCCTTCATCTTCCAGGAAACACTGCACATATCTTGCTCAGATAAACAGCTTCTTAAGTGCACAGAATGGCTTTGGGTAACAGTTGTGCTCCACAGCCGTAACCGTACACAGTCTTAGAGGCTATCACCTTTTACTGTACCCAGTGAGTCCAATGCAGCACCAAAGTTTAGCACCCCACCACTATAACCTGCTGGATATAGAGCTCGATTCATCCGGTGCGGAGAGTTCCGTTCGTGCTGGAGGAGGCTCCGAGGGGAAGACTAAGCGCTGCGAACGGTCATTGCTCAGGTGTCACTGACAGTCATTACTGTAACTTTGCGTTATTGGTCATCATATGCTGTTGATGCTGTAGGGCAAAGTGCAGGTCTCCTGTTGCCGGTCGCCGTCGTCGGCACAAAGAGCAGTTTTCACCTGAGCTTTGCATTGGTGGTCGTCGCAGGTTGCAGAATCTTGGTGCAAACGGGTCCGTTTGCGGTTGCAAGGAGCCCAAACTTCAGGATTTTCACCCTGTCTTTAGGAGTACACTCTGATGCCAGACAAGTGATCAGGACCTGGGGAGGCCATCTTGGGGGTCAGGACTCACCAGAGAAGGGCCAGCAGGGCTCTGGGAGGTTCAGTCGCAGCAGGGACGCCTCTGAAGCTAGTTGTGTCCCTATGGCTCACTCTGCATCTTCCACAGGTCCAGGAGTGTTATGATGAGTGACACTAGAGGGTCAATATTTATACCTGATGCAAACCTTTGTGTGTGTGGGCGGTTGGGGGACTACCTGTTGTATCCCCCACATCGGGTTCTGGAAAGGTCCTCCGCTGTCAAGGCTCCAAACTGTCTGGGTGAGGTAAGGCAGGGCAGGCCTGGTGCCTGGTTGCTTTGTGTGTGCAGGAGGCAAAGCCGTTTGAAGTGCAAGTGGAGCTGGCTACACGCCCTCCCCTGTCATCCTGTCCACACCTGATCTCACTTTGCGTTACTGTCTGGAAGCAATAAACAAACCCCAACAGCGGAGCCATTCACAGACCTGACCTAGGACACTCGCAGAAGTCACTGTTGGTTAGGACCCAAAAATGTCAACTATCTAAAAGAGGCTTTATTGTAACTTAAAATCCGACTTTATCATTAAAGAGGATTTTAAATTACAATTCAGAAGAGACCAAGAAGTATTTTTCTACCTAATCCCAATCTAAAGTTAGCACTTACATGTACTAAAGTAACCCAGTTTAGTCAAAGGGAGAAATAGGTATTACAATAGTGGAAAAGGACTTCAGGAGCCTTTCAATGCAGGGGCATGTAAAACTTAAGTACAAATGTCTGACCTCTTAGGGCTTACCATGGGGGTGACTTATAAGTATTAAAACGGTAGTTTTAGACCTGGCAAAGGCTTATTTTCCCAGGTCGAAATGGCAGTTTAAAACTGCACTACAGGCTTTAGTGGCAGGCTGGAGACATGTTTTACAGTGCTACTTTAGTGGGTGGCACAATGAGTGCTGCAGGCCCGGTGGCATTTAATTTGCAGGCCCTGGGTACATGTAGTACCATTTACCAGGGACTTTAAATAAACTTAGAATGTATGAAACCCTTTGATACATATCGCCCTGTGTCTTTGGGGAAAATGTGTTCATACATATGGCCCTAAATGTGCCAATTAGGTGTAGTCCAATGTTACCATGTTTTAAGGAGAGAATACAAGCACTTTAGCACTGGTTAGCAGTGCCAAAGTACCAAACCCAACAAAAAGTAATTCAGCAAACAGGAGGGGTGAAAGCAACAAGTTTGGAGGAGTACCACGCCAAGGATGTCATGTCTCACAGGGAGAATGGAGCCCTCTGGGAAAAACATTACCTGTGAAGAACAAGCATTTGCAATGCAATAGGTCTCGCATTTGCGAGAGTTTAAGCCATTGACATTGTAAATGACAATGCCTTTTATTTATGTTTTCAAAACCAATACGTAAATAAAGGCATTGCCATTTACAATGCCAATAGCTCAAACTCTCGCAAATGCGAGACCTATTGCATTGCAAATGCTTGTTTCAAAATAGACTTTGTTTGCCGGTGTGAGTTGAATTGGTACACAAAAGAAAAGAACGAGCAGGGCTACTGAAGAGAACCACGAATGGGCATTAGACAACACCGTCCTCTAAGACATCTTTTGCGACTGGGTTCCCTCAAATAAACCTCTATGCAAATGGAGAAAACAAATGCCCATACTTAGCCTCCAGGGTTTACCAACCAGGCATGTTTGGGTACGCCCTATGGATCAATTGGTCAGGCAAATTTCTTTATGACTTTCCTCCAATTCCCTACTGCCTACAGTGATCATCAAGCGGACTCACTTGATGGCCAGAATGATTCTCATTACTCCTCAATGGCCTTGTCAATGGTGGTTAACGGATATTCACCTCTCAGAACCACACATGAGGCTGGTGTACAGACCGGCCTTACTTCACAAATTGGGATGCCAGATTCTACACACCAACCTTCTATCCTTGAACTTGCCAGTTCAGCTCCTGAACTCGTACAATACGGCATCTGAATCTTCCTCAGGAGTGCATATACGTTTTGAGAGAAGTCAGAAGACCATCTACAAGAACGCCCTACTGCTTTAGATAGAAGAGTTTCTGTATCTGTTGTGCTCAGAACAATTCTGATCCCATCTCTTGCCAAAAAGAGGTAATTCTAGCATATCTGCCACATTTGTCTAAAGGGATGCTGCAATTTTCTTCTATTAAAGTCTATCTTGCAGTAATCATGGCCTATCAAAAATGTTTTTTTAGAAAATTCCTTTATTTAAATTCCTGCAGTCAAGGATTTTGTTAAAGGCATTAAGAAAATCTATCCTCCTATCAAGAGACTATCAACTAAGTGGGTGTTGAATATTGTTCTCACGCCTCATTTGACGTCCTTTTGAGCCTATTCAAAAAGTTTCTCTAGAACATCTGTCCTTAAAGACGTATTTCTAGTCACTATTACCTCTACACACAGTTGGCGAAATCCACACCCTGTTATCACAAACCACACAAAGTGTTGTGTCCACAGTAAAAGGATATCAAAGAGAACTCACCCCAAATTTGTTCCTAAAGTGGTTTCAGACTTTTATGTCAATCAGGTTATTACCTTACCCACCCTATTTTCAAACTCCTTATTTGCTGCAGAGAGGACTCTGCACACTCTTGATGTGAAAAGGGTGTTACAATTTTATCTGGACAAGGCTAAGGACTTGAGAAAGTCCAAACTATTGTTTGTAAATTATGGGCCTTTGCAAATGGGTTTTGCCACATCAAAACAATCCTCATTTAGATGGGGAGTCTCTTCCATAATCCTGTATTATCAGAAAGCTAACAAAACCTTACCTGGAAAATCAAAAGCCCATTCAATCAGAGGTTAAGCGGCAACCGCTGCATTATTTTGAACTATTCCAATCCCAGAGATCAGCGAGGCAGCAACTAGGAGATATGGTCACACGTTTACAAGACACTATTGTCTGGATTCAGATTCTAGAGTTGATTCCTAAGCAGGACAAGCTCCTTTGAGAAATCTCTTTGCTTTAAGTTTACCTTTCTCTCTTCCTTCAGGCTTATGGGATGACCTAATCGTTCTATTCAGTGCTTATGATTATCAATAGAGATCCCCTGAGAAAGAAGGAATGGTTTCGAACCTGTAATCCTAGTTCTCTCTTAGGGGTATCTCCACTGAAATCTTAAGCAACCCTCCCTTATTCCAGATGGAAGAGATAATGTTCCGTTAATACTATCCTGTTAGTTATGGTGTGAAAAGACACTCAACTGCCATTTACAGGGCATGACACGGGAGGCCAGGGTGCCCTTAAAAGTGCAGCGTTCGGGGGCGTGGCCAGCAGCCGACGGGAATGGCCGCACACTAGTGCAGCTCCGGAGCCCTCACCCGATATCAGACCAAAATCCGACATTAATCCCAGTTCAAGACTCTTGTACTTGTCGGACTAAGCCCCTGGGACATGAAGCTTCAAGGTCCGCCAAATAATCAGCCCAAATTTCACTGCAGACAAATACCAAAAGCCTGCACTGCTGAGGAGAGCGGAATACCTAAACTGGCAGTGCCTCCAGTCCTGCTCGATCGATAGCATAGTGAAGGTGAAAATACAGCGAGTCACCCGGATCTCAAGACCGGCAGTCCAACCGGGAGCTGCCGCTGAGAGTAAGTCATCCAACACCGAGACCCGCATAGGCAGCGGTGCACTGAGGCTGGCCTGACGGCGTCTGCACTCCGGATTTATCCTGAGGTGCCGCGTGGGCGGTGGAAGTGTACCGGCACTGGGTGGAGTGGAGGGCGTGCACCGCTCCCCAAGTTGAGACCCGTTGGGGGAGCGGCAACGGAGTCCTGCGGTGGCGAAGGGAAGCGGGAAAGGTAAATCTCCCCGCTCCGGAGGCCACCGAGAACGTCAGATGCGGCCTAAAGAAACTGAGGCTGCCGGGACGGAGATCGTGGACTGCCCTGCACACCCAGATACGCTGGCGGCGTATCCAGAAGAGATCTCCGGTGCCCGGAGCCCTGGAGGCATTGAGGCGCAACGGAAGGAAACATGGACAGCGGACAGCGAAACACCAGCGATGCGAGGTGAGACAGCGCTCCAAATCACAGGACCACCCCAGTAAAAGAACAAGGATAGCTGGGGAGTGCGTGCAATGCGGCTGGAGAGGACGGAAGGGGGACAGGAGATGTGCACATCGCGTGCCTGGACGTGCGTGTTCACATTTCCAGTCCGGCCTGCGCGTGCACATCTCCTGTCTCCCTTCCGAAGCAAGTCGACGACAATAAGTCTCGCTAGCGACAGCGCTTCGCGCTGCGTCGCTAGGTCGAGACCTAAAAACTAGCCCCCAAAGTGTCAAAGTAGTATAATAATGCTCTTTTAACATAGAGTGTGAAGCACTCTCGCTGCTACAGATTCTGGATTGGGGAAAAAAACTGGTAGCTCAATAGTTCGATTATGGTGAAAAGACAACCCTACTTTAGGCAAAACATTTGGGTTAGTTCTTAGGAATACCAGGTCCTGATGTATTTGGAAAAGAGACTCTTGCTTGCATTTTGCTAACCCTTCTTAATGAGGTAATTGCCAATAGAAAAGCAACCTTCCAAGAAAGATACTGAAATTAACATGAATGTAACTACTCAAAAGGAGGACCCACGAGTCTAGTTAGAACCACATTGAGATTCCATACAGGAGCAGGCAGTGTTTTTGGAGCCATTATTCTTTTTAAACCTTCCATAAATACAACTGAAATTTTGAAAAGTTGTCGCTGCTCCCAGTTTTGTAGATATACGGCAATGGCTGCAAGATGTAGGCGTATAGATGTGTAAGCTAAGCCTGCCCTTTGGAGATGTAGTAGATAACACACTAGGTTTTGTAACCGTGGGTTTGATAGGGTCAATGTGCTGTGCACTACAATAGTGTACAAATCTTTTCCACTTTGCCGCCTAGCAAGCTCTGGTGGTTGGTCATCTTGCCTCCTTAAGCATGTCCATACAGTCAGAGGGCAAGTTTAGGTAGCGAAATTCTAAGATCTCCGGAGACAGATTGCTGGATTGAGTTGCCTGGCATCTGGGTGCCTGATCGTCCCTGTTCTGTGAGAGAAGGTTCTGCCTGTTTGGGAGCCTTTCGTGGGGAACTACTAACAACTTGAGAAGGGTCGTGTATCCCAGCTGTTGTGTGGAAAATGGCCATTAGTTGTGTGGCATGCACAAGTAATGGGTCTACAGTCACCCTCCATTGGGAACCAAACACCCCATTGTAGCGTTTGACTCTCTCAGGGTAGCGGAGCAGAGTAGTCCAAGGCATACTCCAGGGAGGTGGTGTGGGCTAGTAATCACCATTTGCTGCTACGCAATAACAACACTCAATAAATAATTACCCAGTCCGTGCTTTTCCTTAGAAAAGTAAAAGTCCACACTACTCAATACTACGCAATAATTTACAAATATACATAGGGCTGGTCGAAATACCTTTGGCAACATTACATTTGACCCCTATAGGGTCATGAACCCCAAAATTGACAGAACACACCCTTCATGTACAATACAGCACATTACGATATATAGAGATGTCAGTTTACATTAGCTCAATGTTGTCCCATTTCAAGATTGGAATTACATATTATGATAATACTTGGTTCCATCACTGACCTCAGTAACCATAATCTCTCTGCACTCATTATGAATAGTTAAGCATTACAATCAAGTGCCCACATTATCAGTAGTAAAGCATGTCATCGTCATCTGCACTTATTATGAGTAATCAGGCATTGCAATATGGTGCTCACATAATCATTACTAAAATATTGCAGCCTCTTAGGACTATCAATTACTGTCAGCATTAGGAACCCTTTATGTAAAACATTGTTGACATCTTCGAATAAAGCATTCCTTAAATTCATGGTGCATAACACTTTGCAAGAAGCCATTGTCAAACTGTCATGAAAAACACTTTTCAATAAAGCATTGGTCAAATCTTTGACAACCGTCTTTAAATAAAGCATTTTTTACAACACCACATAAGGCCACAGAACCTGCAGCCATAAGTCAGCCCCTAGAGGGTGCTGCACTCCCAGCTCACATGCTCCAGCCTGGGGAGTGCTTGAAAAGGGAAGAGAATCCCGGGTTCGCCGCATTTCCTTTAATCCTTCAGACTTTGGGTCAGTGCTGTTGTCCCTGGGCATCCTTGGGAGAAGCTGCGGTGCTCCTGCAGCTACCTTGCACTCTTTTGCTCTTTGGTGGTGGCCCCCACCATCCTAGGGCCACCACTGGCAGTACAAATGCCTTGCCAGCTTCTAGCCAAGCAGGGCATTATGGGGTGCTCCCTCTGGAGTGTAAATAGCGGATGCTTTCTTTTGAAGTGCTGCACGGCTTGTTTTACTTTTTCTATCTTGGGGGTGTCTGGTCCCACTCAAGCACCCATACGTGCCTTCAGCATTAGGGGCAGCCCAGTTAGCACACCCCTGGCTGCCCTGACGGCTCCCACGCGGGGAGCGGGCAGCTCTTCCCTCTCCCAAGGGAAGGGATCTCCTCATTGGTGGTTGCAGCCCACTCCCCCAGACACGGGGAGCAGGGTAGGCCCAGCACAGCTGGGAGAGTGCAGCAGCAGTCGCCCGTCCTCCAGGTCCTCTTATTGGGGATCACTCTCCCCCTGTCCTTGAAGGTGTTGGGGCCTAGAGTTAGGATCCCGGCCTGGAGTTAGGATCCCAGGCCCCTCCCTTTACTTTGGGGCGTGTAACGGCATTCCTGTCTTCCTCTGGGTGGTGGGGGGCCATAGTTTCGGGCCCCCACAGGTGAAATCTGGCCCTAGGTTTGGGATCCCTGGCCCTCTTAGCTGTGGGGAGTGGGCCTCATACATGCGCCCCCATCCAGGATTAAATACTGATGATCTTCCTTGCGGGGACCCCTGGGTCCTGGCCCACCCCAGGGGTTTGAAGTACTCTGGCGGCAAAGCCCCACATGCTCTGGGCCTCGCAGGCAGGGGGGGTTAAAGGTCAAATCCTTTGTTCTGCGGTATCTCAGGCCTTTGTTCCTGCTGCTGGAGAATAATTACAAAAGGCCTGGGCTCTGTTCCTGAGCTGAGTCAGAGAAATATGACAATCTTGGATGACCCATAATTTGTACAGATATCGTCTTGGAATTCTCTGGGTTTGGCATACAGGCTCCACCCCATTTCGATACGTCACTTGTCTCTGTAGGCCAATGTGAAGCAGAACCGCACTTTAAGGCAGTCTTCCCCATAGGAGTTTAATGGAGTGTCACTGCAGACAAGGAAGCAAACCACACTGACTTTCCCAATGAGTGTACACTATCAATATGAGGTCTACCCTAGGTCAATATCCAATCCTGCAGAGTCCCCTCTGCGCCAGGCTACCCGTGTGCAGTTACCGGGCTGCCATTTCAAGTGTAACCAGCCAAGTGCTCCTTACCGCGTCGCAGTGGCCTTACCTTAAAAGGTGGTCACGTGCAGTCCATTTACTGTGTTTAAGTCACCGGTTATGAAGCTTACCAACAGTAAAAAGGTCAAAAAACAGGTGATCAGCCAAGCGGGATATAGCGCAGAATTGGAAGTCTCCCTCTCCCCCCGGGGTGGCGGCCTGGAAGACAGCCCTAGATACATGTATGTCGGCGGAAGTGGCGGTGTTTCAGGCACGGGGTTGCCCGCAGAAACATGGGAGGATCTGGTCCAAGTGGGCAGAATACCGGGGCATTGACCTATCTATCCATACACAGTCAGCGAATCCGGACCCTATTGCAAGACTCATCATCAATGATTCCCCAATCTAAGGTGCTCATTGGCTGGGGCATTCGACACAGTGTTATGATCCTGTATGTCTTTCTCATTTCAGGTGGGAAGAGTGGTGCAGGGGAAGGGGGAGGGGGGAGGGGTGGGATGTTGGACTGCATGTTTAGCAGATTCTTTGGTGAAACCCTTGTAGGTATCGGTTGTATATGCATATTGATATGTGTCTCTATACTGACTACAGGGGTTCACCCACTGGGTGTTGTAAACTCAATAAAATTTGTTGTTAAAAAAAAAAAAAACAGGTGATCAAAAAGCAAAAAATCCTGGCAGATTTGATGGGCAGAACCCATCGCCTTACAGTTGTCATGCCCATGTGAAAACTATTAGAATTAAGGTGAGAGAGGTTTGATTGGAAATAGTGGGAGAGGCGGGCCTGTTCATTCATAGTGCATTGCCTTGTGACTGTGGATGATGAAACCTGGAGGCGAAGTTTTGGCATTTTGCTTTCTCTGCTGTGGCGTAGAGGTCTGTCTGGTGTTCCCAATGCACGGAAGTATGGCTACAGGACTTGCAGGTGGAGTTCGTGGACTTGTTACGGCCTCCTGTATAAGAGGTACGCTAAGTTGTCGACCCCGGGAGATAATCTGATGTTGCATTGCCCATTTCCATATGCTCTGTGCTGGCTGGGATAGCTGAGGGGAATGAGTGCCTCCTTGCTTATGAATGTAATGCATTGCTGTCATATTGTATGTTCTTATGAGGACCACCTTGTGGCGAATGTGTGACTAGCGTTACCGCCAGGAGCTCCAAGAAGTTGATGTGATTTATTTTTTGTTGAGTAGTCTACATTCCTTGGACTGTTATTTTTAACATGTGTGCCCCCCAACCTGTGAGTGAGGAGTCCATGGTAATTGTCATGTGCGGAACTGGATCCCTGAAAGCCCTCCCCTTCAGAAAATTGTTGCTATTACACCACAGAAGGGAATAATGTACTGTGGCCTGAATCAACACTAGATCTTTGAGACTGCCTTCCGCTTGTGACCATTGTGATGCTAGACACTCCTATAAGGGGTGCATATGTAGCCTCGCCTGGGGTACAAAGGCTGTGCAAGAGGACATCATGCCTAGGAGATGCATTACCATCCTGACTGGCAGGCAAGGATGTTACTGAAAAAAAGCACGTTGGTTCTGGAAATTCAGAACCTTCAGGGGATTGGGGTAGGCCTTGGCTGTGACAGTAATGAGAATCACTCCCAATGAGGGCTGTATCTTGAGGGGTTCCATATGTGATTTGGGTATTCATTGTGAATCCCAACCTGTGGAGCAGGTTGATAGTGGCTTGTGTATCGTTGACACATTTGTCAGTTAGCACTCTTTAGCAGCCGGCCGACTAGGTAAGGGAAGGCATGAATTCTCAGTCTCCTCAGATGTGTGGCCCTTACTGCCAAACATTTTGTGAATACCCTTGGCGCTGTTGTAACCGCAAAGGGTAAAACTTTGAACTGATAATGACGTCCGCTTACCACGAACCTCAGGTACTTGCCGTAAGCAGGATGGATAGGAATGTGAGGTGTGCATCTTTGAGAGCCGTCATGAACTCACCATCTTGTATCAGTGTATCCTGTAGGGTAACCATATGAAAACGTTCCGATAAGATGTATCTGTTGAGGGGCCTGACATCTAATATAGGCCTTAGAGTCCCATCCTTCTTTGGGATTAAGAAGAAGAGAGAATACACTCCTCTGCCTTGATACTGCTTTGGAACCTGCTAGATAGCTAACTTTGCATGAAGCAACTTTATCTCTTCCGTCTGAAGCTGTACATTTTGGGGACTGAGGATGTGTGCGCGTGGAGGTATGTTTGGTGGGATTGACATGAGTTTGAGACAATGTGATGTACTATGGAAAGCAACCATTGGTTGGATGTGATATCCACCCAATGTGGCTTGAAGCCTGCCCCTGACAGGTGTTGTGTGGTCGGGGCGGAGGAGTCATTGCATAGTATTAGTGCTACCTCTACCTTTCCCTCTGGCTCCATTGCCTCATTATGAACCCTTGCTATAACCTCTACCTCCTTATTGATGGTAGGCCTGCTGTTGTCACCGATAGGTTGGACTCTGATCGGAGGTGAATGGTTTACAGCATCCTCTACAAAGCTGTTTACGAAAGGACTGGTGCAGTGTTTGTTTGTAGTGCATCCATTGCTTTAGCTGTGTCCGTATCTTTTTTTTACTTTCTCCAATAATTTGTCCACTTGTGTACTAAACAAGTGTTCACCATCAAAAGGAACTGTAAGGAAATGCCTCTTTTAGTATAGCCACCCCAGGTTTTTTTTTTGGACTGACGCTGCTGGTTTTCGACTCAGACTGCACTGAGGCCTGCTAACCAGACCACAGTGCCTGTGAACTTACCATTAAACAGGTATGTCGAATTGGCTCATACCCATTTGACTAAGCTAACTTACCTGTGGTACCCAGGGCATGTAGGTTAGAGTGTCCCCCAGGGATTACAGCACTAGTTGTGCCACCCTGGGTGTGACACAAGTAAAACGAGACTCCCAGCCTGCCACTTGCAGGCTAGGAGAGCAGTTTAAACTGCTGGCTTTAAAGTAATGGCAAAGCCAAACTTCCCCCTGGTATATGTATAAATCACCCCATGGCAGGCATATCTAGTCCTAAGGCAGGGTGCAATATATCTCACGGTGGAACATGTATTTAACATGTACAAATAGTAAAAATACAAAACTGTTGTTTTTACTGTAGAAAGGCTTGGTCGGACAGTTGCGAGTAAAGAGTTATACGCTGACCTCCTCAGTTGTGTTAACCCTGGAACAGTGCGACCAAAGTGGGTCATCCAATGTATCAAACAACTTGTTACATTAAGCCGGTCTTGATTCTGAAATCCAAATTAATGTAACACGTTGCAGTGCGCAACTTTAACAAAGTTGCCACTTTGTTGCCTTTAGTCCCCTGTGCCCATACAGGCTGCACACCCGAGACAGCTTTCTGCCCTTCTGGGGAGACGTGCTAACGACTCCCAGGAAAGGATACAAACAGGGGTGTCACCGCCCTCTTGCAGAAAGCCACACGTGTTAGTCCAAAAGGCGAGCTTCAAAGAAGCTGACTATGAAGGACAAATGGGACAAGAGCTGCTCCATTGTTCAGGCAGGCACTAGGGACAGGAGGAGCGTAGCCCCACTGAGCTTGCATTTGAAGCGGCGGGGCTGGGCTACCCTCGGCACAGGAAGGAGTGGTGGCTGCACCTTAAGTGCGCATGGCGGTTTGGCTGGCCATGCGCACTTTGCATGTTCTCCACCAAGGCTGGAGGAGAACATGCCCAGGCTTCCATTCCCCATCTGACCGCTGAACCACGGCGCTCAGACCAATCACAGCGCATTGCACTGCAGTGTTGTGATTGGCTGGGAGCCTGGGTGCTTGCATCCTGGTTCTTGTGTGGAGGAGAGGCGTCTGCTGGTGACTGACGTGACGAACAGGTAAGTTTCTTTTTTATTTTTATTTTATTTTTAACCGCCTTTCACTGTTCCTTACTGGACAGGAGAGGGGAAACCAGTTGCCAAACTAGTTTTCCAGGGGAGTACCTCACTTGGTAGCCACACCTCTGGGTTGGGCTAGGGAGTGCCACACATGGGCGTAGGGAGTGTGGGGGACGCAGGGGACATATCCCAACCAGATTTTGGAGTGGGGGGGAATGCAGGGGACAAGGGTCGGAGGGGTGGACGAGAAGACAAAATAATTTCTTGTCTCCCTTTTAATTCACAGGGCATTTAGCGCGCAAAAGCGCTACCTTTAATGGCCCTGCAGGCAGAGCCAGCCTTTGCTAAGATAGCGCCCTGGGCGAGAGACTTTTGACGCCCTTGCTGATGGTGGTGAATTGAATGAGGCAGCAGTGGGTTACTTTTGTGTACACTCTTCAGTACCTTGATGAGTAGGGAGGTGCACTTGAACACAAACATCCCAGACCTCCCGGAGCTCACTTAAATCACTATTAGCTTAGCTGCCAAGGCAAATGATGGGGCTGATGATATGTGCCAGCAGGGGTCAGAGGATGAAGGGAGGGTAAGGAAGGGGGCTAAAGGGGTGTAAAAAAAACATCACCTGCCATATGATAATGAAGTACTAAAAACACTTTAAACTGGCGCATCAGACAGAAACAAACAGGCAGGGACAAGGCTGTAGCAATGTGAGAAGGGTGCTGCTGTTGGCATAACCATAATGCACACAGCTCCATGTGCCCCTCAGAAAATTGGTGACCAGGGCCTGGGCCCAGCTCGAAAGGCCGGCCCTGACTGCATATGACCTGTGACCAGCCTCCAGTTACCTGTGACCAATCTGACAGTCACAGAGGCCACCCATCCCCTACACTTTTGTTGCACTGCAACCCTCCAGGAATTGTTTATAATCTCAGCCACTTCTGAGAACAAAGGGAGAGAGGTCATTTGTTGATTGCTGTCTGATACTGCCCCTCCTCAGCCCTACCCTACCTGCCGCTTTGAAGACCCAGGCCTGAAGGCAGCAGTAAGATTTGAAGAAGTAAAGTAAGGAGGTTTAGGAAAATACAGTATTTGCCTAGGTGCTTCACCACTCCTGCAGTGAGCATCCTCAAAACACACACACACGCGCACACACAAGGGCACACACGCGCGCAAGGTTGTCCGTGTCCCCCCCAGAAATTTTGTGTCTCCTACGCACCTGGTGCCACATGCCAAGAGGGGTATCTTGGCATATTGGAAGTGGGCAAAATGGTGCATCCTGGGATGCCTAGATGCCACACTTTTCAGGAAGTGGTCATCAGGTGGGAGGGAACCTGGTAGTCTGTCTCTCAACAGCATCCTGCCCAGCGGGCATTTTCTAAGCATAAGTAAGGCACCCTTGGCCCCCCGAACTCAGATCTCGACTGGATGAAGGAACAAGGAAGGACTGGCCCACTGCACTGTGGAACCGAGAAAGAAGCTGCCCCAAACATGGACTGTACCTGGTGAACATGGTGGCTAGCAAAGGAGAGGGACTGTGCCTGCTGTGTCCTGCTCAAGGAGAAGTCCTCTCCAGAGCCCAGCCAAAAGACTCCAAGGGCCAGCTGAATGGCCTCCTGTTAACAGCACAGGGACAGAATAGCTGAAGAAGCCTGCTGGCGCAAGCTGGTAGTGCAAAGTCTTCAACCTGCCGCCAACCACCGCCGTGCAGCTCCAGGGAATAGGAACTGATACACGAGTTACACCTAGGTCTGCTGAGCGCTGGAGCATCGCATGAGTGCATCTGGGACCCCCACAGGACGAGCTATCAACCCAGGAAGGATTAGATGGGGACTCTGATTCAGGGTGACTGGTACTCCAGTGGCAATGGGACTTCTGCTAGCATCGAGAGGATTGAGACATCCTTTTTTCAGCATCGAAGCCCTGGCTCAGTGTTGACAAGAACTAGTTGGTTGCGGAGCTCCAAGATCTGTGTGCACTGCGCTGCTAGGCCGAAACGCTCTAGGGCGTGCTCTGGCAAGTCCTCCACCCGTGCCATGTGTTTAGGGACTTGAGGGGCTTGTGTACTCACTGCCCTTGGTGTGGTCTTCATCACTGAGGTCTTCTCCGGTTCGATGTCTGGTTCAGCGCAGACGGAGATGGATGGTTGGCCTTCCTCGTCACTGCCTCCGGTGTCAATGTCTGAGTCTTCAGAGCTGATGTAGTACAGACTACCTGCCATCTTGGCTCCTTCATCCTTTTCCTCCTCATCTGTGCCGATAATCTCCTCCCCTCCGATACCTTGAGTTCAGCAGTGGTTTTCATGCTGTGGGCAAGGTGTCGATCCAGACGGAAAAGTCTTTTTGCACTTTAACTGTTGAAACTCTTCACAGTCCTATTCTTTGCGTTCAGAGTAGAGGCACAAGTTACACACTTTGTGTTGGTCATTGTGCGGATATTTGGCGTTTAACTGAGGTCAACTTCTGAATAAAGTCTGGTCCATTAGCCCTCTCGAAGCATTCTCTGATCAGTGTGGAAGGCGGTGAGTGTTCGACAAGTTGGTTGCCTTGCGCATCGTCTGTGATATTTTTATAACAGTTGTGAATCTTCAGCAACGATGCATGATTCTCCGAATCAGTAGGCCTTGAAAAGGTATGTTGAGAGCAAGCTTTGACAAGTACATCCAAGCCCGATGGCGGAGAAAAGCAATTTGAGGATGGAGCAGATGACCATGCGCATTATTTACCAGGGGAGGAGTCTTGTGACTCGAAAGACTTCTTCGGAGACAAACAAGTTGCAAACGTTGAGCCCAACACTAGCAGGAGTATGCAAAGCATGTATATCTACAGCCACACATGCTACGAATATGCATTTACACCTGCCTGGAAACCCTTTGTGGTTTACTGGCAGGTGTATAGAAGGAAAATTTGGTCATACATGCAAATTTACTTTACTGAATCAGGCCCATATTTTTTCTCAACTATTGTCTGGGAGAGTGGAGTTAGGCAGATATAAATGTGCAAAGTATGTACTTGGTGCTACAACTGGGCGCTCAAGACGATGATACAGGTGAGCACCCCATCTCCTACATGTTGGCCTTACACTTTGGTTACATTTAGTATTTTCTAAGACTAGCTATCAGCTAAGTTGATCAAACATACTTGAAGCCATCAAAATAACCACAGTGAATTTTCATGACATCACTTCTATTTATGCATGGATGGGATCACACTTTAATGGGCAGAACTGGAACATCACCAGTCAGTATTAAAACCAAAATCTCAGTGTCATAATATGACAATTTAAAACTGTATATTGACCAATGATCCCCATACAAGCAACCATATGGATTGTGTCCGTAATGTTTCAGAATTTAGCAAACAACTGCACACTCAGTGATGTAATCAATAAGATCTTTAGTGAGGTGAAATATGATGTCACCAGTGATGTCATCAATCATGGCTGAGAACATGAGAAGTGCATTGGAGGTCACATTATGGTTGCCTTGCTCACCATTACTAATGAATTTCAATGTTTTTCAGATTTTACAATGCAACAATAATGTCCCTTCAACTGACGTTTAATAGAATGTCTGATTTTAACAATGTTTTCTTCTGGGTACTTGAAACATAACTCTCAGAGTTAGGAGTCCGAATTGTCAATTAATTTTCCTCCAAGTAAAAGTTACTGGGTGTTAATAGCATCACATTGCTGAAAACTGGGGATTTCAATTAAGTACATTTTCCTTCTGTCTGTGTTTACTTGCAGGCCGACGTACTATATTTTCATCTTTACGCACAGGATGGCTGACCTATGTTGTGATGTATCTGTGGAAGGATAGGTGCGCCTGCAATAGGGAAGGTGAATCTTCACAAACTTACTGTTAATGTGTGAGCTACATTTACCTCCAGGATAATCCTGTGGGACAATGAATGTTTATTTACCACATTAGGGGCATCTTTGCAGGGCAGCAAACTAACCTTCATTGGCTTACTGTGGAAAGGTTAACTTTATCTACAAGACAAGTCTCTGCATCAGGACATACCTGCTCATGTCGAGAAGATAGCACAGGACGACTGGCTGCGGTACCCGGTGCAACTTTGCTCTGCTGGGTTTCTGCTCCAAACTGGATTGAAACAAGAATAAGCAATCAAACCATTACATTTAATATTTTAATGCTCTAAATAACAGTTTCTGGATACACTGTGTGCAGTCCCTTCTCGTGGTGCATCCCACTTACAACAATACTAAAAAAACCAAAATAAATCGTTGTCAAGCTCAGTGTATCGGGTTGTGAGTGGCACTGTTATATGCTATGCTTCTGACTGACAAAAGAAAACACCAGTGCTGACCCATCTTCTACTGGGAACTTGGGTAGGGAGGATACGTTTCCAGGGAGTCATTTCGAAATCAAAACGAATTATGTATACTACCAACTCCAAGTGTAAAAATAAATATATATGGAATCTGCACTCTTTTGGTTTCTCACTTAGATTTATTTACTTCTGAGTGACACAATCATCTACGTGTTTCGGCTGCCGGGCACAGCCTTGTATATATGTGTGTGTTTCCCAAACTGGGGGTCGGTCGTGAGCAGATTTTTGGTGGGTCAGGAAAGTCTGAGCAATAAATAAAGATGCCTTTGAATTCTGTGTTTATCTTGTGACGTTTGCAGTGCTTCAAAGGCAGAGGTCTTTTGACAAGTTGCTGCTTATTCTTTTACCATGTAATTGGTCTTTACTTTTCTTTCTTTGACTGCAAAATGAGAGGAGTTTTTAAAGTGAATTATGTGACAATCTTAGGATGTCATTTTCATTTTCCAACACACAAAATGTAAATACCAGTAAATGTACTGTATGCATCAACAGTTAGGAAAGCAATAATGAAGTACATGGCTTGTTGCAATTCTGAAGAGTGCTGGAAACAGAGATTTTAACAGGATCAAAACAAATAAAATCACTTTAATTGGTGATGCACAAATGATAATCACAGAAACCTCCTTTCCACACAATATCATTTGAGTGCTGTAAGCTATATAGTTTAAACGGTAAAACTGTATGTCTGTGCAAGTTAAGTACCATTTGAATGGAAAATATGCTTTCTGCAAATGACAATGCATTACCACATGGTGCTTTAGTTACATTAAAAAAAAAATCACCCCTTCTCATGTTCATGAAAGGTGGGCGAGTCGTGAAAGTTTGTTGTTGCAAAAAGTGGGTCGTGGTTCTAAAAACGTTTAGGAGCCACTGGTATAGTGTATTAAGAAAAAGGCATGATAACCCTTGCATGGGCCGGATGGCAACACAAAATTAGTTGGCATGTGCTCACGCGACCTTATCCGCAAGGGGGGTTTGGTGCCCCAGACTTGTGCCTAGATTATTTATGCATGCAAGCACATTTTGCGCATTAATGGTATCACCCTCAAAGATACCTACCACATATACAGATTGAAAGTGACTACGCCTTCCCCACCCCCTTCGGGCTATACTGCCACATGCAGCAACAAACATCACAGTTACAGAAATAAACACTATCCGTAGCACAACGAAGGCCTGGCAGGCGCTTAGCACACCGGTGGGCAAGACCCCATTGTACGCCCCAGCATTGTCACTTTTGCATCACCTAGCACTACCAGTCATTCAAGAACCTAGAACACTATCTATACTGCATGAGGCAGGACTACAAACGATGGGAGACTCATACCATGGGGGGACCTTTATTACCTTGATGACTTCCTAAGCAACAGGAGACATACTCCACTTCTGACGTTTATATATCATCGAATAGCTATGAAGGCTCTTAAACCCTCATTCCCATAAGAGCCGGCGACACGAGGATCATTGCAGATTCTCCTTACCAGTACAGATAGCAAGAAACGTATTACTAAACTTTACAATGCTTCCCAACATGAGACATCTGAGACCACGAATGCTGCATTGGATAGATGGAATGCTCTATGAGAACACCCACTAACACTAGTTGACTGGGAATCCTGCTGTGTCTTGATGGATAGACGTACATAAAATTGTAATTTGAGGATTATTCACTTTAAATATTTACAACAGATGTATTACTCTCCCTCTCAGTTAAAACAAATATGGGTTGCGAGCAGATGCGAGCTGCCCCCGCTGCCATGACCCTGTGGAAACTTTCTACACTTGGCCTGGACTTACAGGCCCATTCACGACTAGTGGGTGCAGGTAACTTGGGCCCTGTCCTTCATGGTGATGGAGCGGGTGGATGTACCTCCCAGATGTGCCTTCTGGGCCTTGTTATGTGTCTCCGGCCAGCCTGTAGTAGGCTTTTGGCAGTGGCACTGCTCCTTGCCAAAAGGCAAATATCTATCCACTGGGGTGGGAGTCAATCCCCTAAATTTGAAACGTGGAAAAAAGATATGGCATATTATAAAGAACAGCTATCTAGTTATGCAGAGGAATGGTCGCGAATCTCTAGGCCCAAAGGCACACGGGGTCCTTTCACAGCATATTTATTGATAACTGTAACTGCAGACTCCGCTTGATTTTTTTCCATTTTGTAATTACAATGTGTGAACTTGGGTGGGGGACTAGCGGTAGATGATACACTGAATGTACACTTTATGAGACGTGGAACTGGACTGCAATCTGCGTTGTAACTGTTAATACACTTTTTGAAATACCAACAAAAAAAGAACAAGCGTTTGCAATGCAATAGGTCTTGCATTTGCGAGAGTTTAAGCTATTGGTATTGTAAATGACAATGCCTTTCATTTATCTGTTTTGATAATTAATACATAAATAAAAGGCATTTACAATGCCAATAGTTCAAACTCTTGTAAATGCGAGACCTATTCAAAGAAGCGGCCGCTATTGTCCCGGGCTGCTCAGAAAGTGAAAGCGCACATGGCACGCTGAATGTTGCAGGAAAGCATGTTGTGCCTGCAGTAGGATAAACTATTTGAAGAAAATAGTGCTTACAGATTAAAAAGGACGTAACAAATGAAGTAAAAGGGCCAGTCCTAATGGGAGGTTACAAATGAAGACAAGGCGGTACTAAGGAGGGACTAACAAGCCTATTAACGAATCAGAAGCCAGCATTTATGAAGGACAATGACACAAGCCAATGACAAATATGAGCGGAGAGTGGGCGGGGATTCTATTCCATACTCCAATACAGCATGCCTCGCAGCGCATGCGCTACCCATGCTCGACCTAAAAATGCATTCATTACGTTTCAAAATACATTATTATTTCAAAAATAGGTGTAACATAAAAGTAGACAGTGCTATTGTGCAGTGCACCGCGGTTGGTGAGTGACTATACGTATATGCAGTGCAAACAAAAGAGGCTCAAACAAATGTGTTGAAACTGTGGCTCCCAGGAACAAAACGTCGCCTGGGATTCGGTTCAAATCAGACGCAGAACAACTAGCCTGTCTGCGGTGGCCAATAGACAGTCACTCTCCCCTTCCATTTCAATTGCCCTCCTGCAGACACTTTTGTGCTTCTGACTGAAACATGCCAAGGCACCTCTGGCAGGAAAGAAGGCACAGACGTCCCAAAGAGTGGGCACTTTAAAGCAACAGGAAAGACGTTGTATCTGAAAGAGACACGTTAGTGACAGATTCCTTACCTTAGAATATCCCTAGTCGTCAGGCTGGATCCGGAAAGTTTTTGCGTAGCAGTACCCTTGCGCGTCGGTAGGCGGCGTCGTGCGGCTCCGCGTCCGTCGTCGGCGTTGGGACCGCCGGGATGACGTCGCGGGCAGTACTTAGACGCCGCCCCTGCGCGCTGACGTCAGTTCTTCTTTTTCCGCGCCAGTAAGCGCAGATCCGAGAAGAGCAGTGCCCTAGTCATCTTTTTTGACTAACTTTTTGGTGATTTTTCACTGTTTTTCTACACGAGTCTCTCGACTCCGAAGGTGTCGGTAGGGATGCCCGGCTTCAAGCCCTGCGACGTCTGTGGTCGCATTATGTCGATCACAGACCCGCACTTAGAGTGTCTCTACTGCCTCGGCCGCGACCACGACACAAAGTCGTGCCCCGACTGCCGGGCCTTGCACCCGAAGGCTTTGCGAGAGCGGTCTCGAAAGCTCCTCGAGGTCCGGCAGTCGGCTCCGCGCCACACCAAGCCCCGGTCACGTGAGAGGTCGAGGGGCCGGTCGCGGAGTCCTCATCGGTCGTCGGGGTCCAAGTCTTCGCACTCCTCCGGTAAGTCGAAGCATAAAAAGTCTAAGAAGCGTCATCGCTCGACGACTTCGCCTCGCCGGTCTCGCGACTCGGCTGAAGCTCCTATCGGCACCGTCCCCGCCCCCGCGGCTCCGGGAGTGCCTGTGGAGCCGCCCCCGCATTACCCGTCCTTCCCGGGTTCGGGGGCGACTCCGGCCGAGATACAGGAATTCCTGTCGGCCATGGCCCGCCTCTTCGGGCCTCAAGGTCCCCCCGGTGCGCCTTCGGGCCCCGCGGGCCCTGATGGGGTTACCCCGGCGCCGCCGGCGACTCCGGTCCCGGCGCCGCCTGTAACACCAGCCTCGGTCCCGGCCCCGGCCCCGGCTCCGGTGCTGCCGCAACCCCCATCGACGCTGGTTGACCTAACTGCACCTCCGCCGGCGCCGATGTCTCCGGTGCCGTTCCCGATGCCGCCCGGGGCTCCGGGCGGCGTCGTTCCCCGGTTCTCTCCGAACCCGGACATGGCGCCGGACCTGCGTCGCTCGATGCCGGCTCCGACGCCGATGGGACCTTGGGTCCCGCATGTCCCTCCTCCATATTTTGAACCTGAATTGGAGGACGTAGAGGACTGGGAGGGGTCTGATGACCCTCTCACACAGCAGTGTGAGTTTGATCAGGACTGGGCTGAGGAGCTTGGGGATGCCAGTGGTTTGGACACCTCCCCTGACCCTGGCATGCTGTCTCCTCCGTCCGTGGCAACGGAGGAGGGAGCTAACTTTGCAACGGTGTTGCGTAGAGCAGCTGGGGCCTTACACCTCCAGTTGCCAACAGTGGCTGTCAGGACTAACATCCTGACGGAAGTGCTTCAGCCGGCGGCTACCTCCTCGGAGCCACTGCTGCCGTTTAACGAGGCGCTTTCCGACGTTCTTTGGGCACCTGGTCCAAGCCCACCACAGGGGCTCCTGTGGATAGGAACGTGGCCCGACGCCATCGCCCTGCTCCGGGCGACCCCCCCGTTCCTCTCTCTACACCCCACCCCTGAGAGCTTGGTGGTCCAAGCCTCTGCTTCCCAAAGCGCCTTCCCCTACCGCTCCCCGGATAGGGAATCCAAACGCCTGGATCAATTTGGGAAGAAGGTCTTTTCTTCCTCCAGTGCTGGCTTGCGGTCCGTCAATACCACTTGCCTCTTGGGCCGATATTCCCACTCCTTGTGGGACTCGGTGGCGCAAGTTCTGCCCCAGTGTTCTGAGGAGGTCCAGACACTACTTACCCGCGTCATCGCTGAGGGTAGAGATGTGGCAAAGTACACCATTAGATGTGGGCTAGATACCGCCAACTCGCTGGGCAGATCGCTTGCGACGACAGTGGCGCTGCGCTGGGTGATGTCCAAAACACTCTTATGGACATACCCTTTGATGGGGTCGGTCTTTTTGGGAACAAGGCAGACCATGCGCTGGAGCGTTTTAAGGACTCGCGGGCTACGGCTAAGTCCCTGGGCCTTTCTGCTGTACGCCCTCCGCAGGCATCTGCTTTTCTCCCCTTTCGTGGACATGGAAGGGGCGCCCAGTCACGTCCACTGCCCGGCCACCGGCCCGCGCAGCAAGTGTCTTCGCGTGGCCGAGGACGTGGCTCCCGCCGTGGCGGGTCAGGCAACCAGCGTGCGGGTCAGGCCCCACACCCCGCCCCGTCCGCGGCCTCCAAGCCCTCCTAGTCCTTCCTTTCAGGTGCACAGCACGCCAGTAGGGGGAAGGGTCTGCCATCACCTTCACCACTGGCGTGCCATCACCTCGGACAGGTGGGTCTTGGACATTGTCCGAAGGGGCTACTCCCTCCCCTTCGTGACCATCCCCCCAGCCATGCCACCTCAATTCCACCGCATGTCAGGGGATCACTTGGTGCTTCTTCAAAAGGAAGTTGCGGCCCTCTTGGCCAAGAGGGCTATCGAGCGCGTTCCGACCCCAGAAGTAGGACGTGGTTGCTATCCCACTACTTTCTGGTGCCCAAAAAGGACAAGGAGGACATGCGTCCTATCTTGGACCTCCGGAACGTCAATCGCTTCCTCCGGAAGGAGAAGTTCAAGATGCTCACCCTAGCTCAGGTCTTGACTGCTCTGGACCCTGGAGACTGGATGGTAGCGTTGGACTTGCAGGACGCATATTTCCACATCCCCGTCCTGCCGGCCCACCGGCGTTACCTGCGGTTCACGTTAGGCCTCGAGCATTTTCAGTTCACCGTGCTCCCTTTTGGCCTTACCAGCGCCCCTCGGGTGTTCACGAAAGTGATGGCGGTGGTCGCAGCCCATCTGCGCCGGGCAGGGGTTCCAGTCTTCCCCTACCTCGACGACTGGCTGCTGAAGGCGGGCTCGTCCCAGGCAGTCGTCTCCCACCTCCAGACAACGGCCGAACTCCTGCACTCGCTGGGGTTCTCCATCAACGTGTCGAAGTCGCACCTGATTCCTTCTCCACAGCTCCTTTTCATCGGAGCAGTTCTGGACACGACGCAGTTTCGGGTTTATCCTCCCGAACGGCGAGTCCGGGATATTCAGGCTATGATTCCGATCTTTCGGCCTTTATCCTGGGTTTCGGTACGGATGACCCTGAGGCTGCTGGGCCTCATGGCCTCCTGCATCCTGCTGGTCGATCATGCCAGATGGCATATGCGGGCTCTGCAGTGGGACCTGAAGTTCCAGTGGGCGCAGCACCAGGGCAACCTGTCCGATCACGTCCAGATCGCGGAGGGGACTGCAAAACAGTTGCAGTGGTGGCTTTCGAACCGGCAATGGGTCATGGGCAGATCCCTCTCCCTTCCCCAGCCAGAGCACACAGTTGTGACGGACGCGTCCCTTCTGGGATGGGGCGGTCACATGGGAGAGGCGGAGATCAGAGGCCTCTGGTCTCCGGCGGAGTCCCGGCTCCATATCAACCTTCTGCAGCTCCGGGCGATCCGACTTGCACTCAAGGCATTCCTTCCTCTGTCAAAGGGACGGTAGTGCAGGTGTTCACAGACAACACCACCGCCATGTGGTACTGCAACAAACAGGGCGGGGTGGGGTCGTGGACCCTATGTCAGGAGGCTCTGCGCCTCTGGACTTGGCTGGAACATCAGGGCATATTCCTAATGGTTCAACACCTGGCAGGTTCCCTGAACGCCAGGGCGGACGAACCTGCAGCCGCAGGTGCATGATGGATCACGAATGGCGTCTTCACTCTGAGGTGGCGCAAGGTCTCTTTCAGCAGTGGGGAGAGCCTTGGTTAGATCTGTTCGCCACCGAAGAGAACGCGCAATGTCAGCAGTTCTGCGCGTTGGAATTTCCAAGGCGGCACTCGCTCGGCGACGCTTTCGTCGCGAGTGGAGTTGCGGTCTGTTGTACGCCTTTCCGCCTATACCACTTCTACCCAGAGTGTTGAAGAAGATTCGGTGCGACCGGGCCCAAGTCATTCTTGTGGCTCCGGACTGGGCTCGAAGAGTTTGGTATCCCGAGATACTCAGTATGAGCGCCGATCCCCCGATCCGTCTGCCTCTTCGGGAGGATCTTCTGTCGCAGCAGCAGGGGGTGGTCCTCCACCCGAACCTGTCCAGTCTACACCTGCTTGCGTGGAGATTGAGCGGCGGCAGTTGATTCCTTTCGACTTGCCTCCCGAAGTTTGTGTTGTGATTCTGGCAGCCAGGCGTCCCTCCACTAAGGTGGTATACGCCTGCAGGTGGAACAAGTTTGTGGCATGGTGCACAGCAAAGGCTGTGAATCCCCTTTCTGCCCCTCTTTCGGAGGTTCTTCTGTTCCTTCTTTCTCTGGCCCAACAGGGTTCTGCCCTGGGTACCATCAAGGGCTATCTTTGTGCGATATCGGCCTTCCTCAGGCTTCCTGATCAGCCCTCCTTTTCAAGTCCCCTGTGGTTAACAGGTTTCTTAAAGGCATTACACACCTCTTTCCTCCTGTTCCGTTTGTAATGCCTCAGTGGGACTTGAACTTGGTTCTTACCTTCTTAATGTGCGCTCCCTTTGAGCCTCTACATAACTGTCCTCTTCGTCTTCTTACTCTGAAGACAGCCTTTCTGGTGGCCATCACCTCCGCTCGGCGGGTGAGTGAGCTCCAGGCTCTTTCATGCAAACCCCCTTTCTGTCTGTTCATCCAGACAAGGTTGTTCTTAGGACGCGTCCGTCCTTCTTGCCAAAGGTGGTTACTGCCTTCCACATTGGGCAGACCATCACTTTGCCCACCTTCTTTCCGCCTCTGCATCCTTCCAGAGAGGAAGAGAGGCTCCACGATCTGGACCCAAAACGTGCGCTTTCCTTTTACATCAACCGCACACAACAGTTCCGGGTGGATGATCAGCTCTTTGTTGGCTACGTGGGCGCCAAAAAAGGTTGGGCGGTACACAAAAGGACCATCTCCCGCTGGGTCACTTTGTGTATCAAAGCCTGCTATTCTTTGGCTAAGAAAGAGCCTCCTGTTGGGCTGCGTGCCCATTCCACCAGGGCTACGGCTGCTACCACGGCTTTAGGCCGCGGTGTTCCGTTACAGGATATATGTCAGGCAGCTACATGGGCCTCACTGCACACATTTACCAAACATTACTGCCTTGACAGCCAAGTCCGGAGGGACGGCTTCTTTGGCCGTTCTGTTCTCCGGGACTTCCTTGTCTGATCTTTGTTCGCAGACCCACCACCGGGGTTGGTATTGCTGGGGTATCTATTCTAAGGTAAGGAATCTGTCACTAACGTGTCTCTTTCAGATGCATAAGTTACTAACTTGTGTAACGATATATATCTGTAAGAGACAGTAGTTGGTGACAGATTCCTTACCGCCCCACCCATCCTCCCCGTTCTGCGAACTGATTTCTAGGGTTAAGGACATCCCTTTCAGGGCCCTAGTATTTTTCAGACACCTATGTCAGCTTCTTGCATGGCTCTGCGTTCCTGGCGCGGAAAGTCGTTGTAATGAGGATCTCAACGGGGCGGACCGGAAGTGGGATGAGAGCGTGCCGAGTCCATCCCCACCGGAAGTGGTCAGCGGTCTAGTTGCGGATCAAGCCAGGCGGGAGGCGCCAGTGACGAATGCGGAACAGAGACCCACAAATAGGACGAGAGGAGAAGAGACAGCGTGCGGCAGCATCGGAGGAGGAGAGCGGACGGAGAGTGCAGAGCGGAGCAAGGAGTCAGAGGAAGGCGGCATAGGAGGTGAACGGACGGAGTACGCGGAGTGTACCAGCGAGAAGGGGGACGGCGGAGGCACGGAGGAGCCAGCAAGCAGAATCCAAAGAGTGTATTGTGTACCGCTACCATACCCGGCAGGCTAGAGGAGGGAGAAGACGCCCCGGGTCCCGACGCCACGGCCCTGGAGACGGGTCGTGGCCTAAGGCGAGTACCTTTCAGGCGATCATTCTGGTGGGGGTGGTGGGGAGGTCTGGGGAGGTAGGGCACACGGGTGTACCGAGATAACATTCCCGACACCCACCTAACCCTTACCACACATTTCTATGGTGACGGTAGCACAAACCTATAGAGCAACAAGATCAGGAATTGACCCCGACCTATTTATTTTCTCTTCCCGGCCCTGCCCACCGGCTACAAGAGAGAGAGACCCGGAAGACCTGCCTGTGACGGACCAGGACCAGACCTCGGAAACAGAGGACCAATTTCTTTTCTTTTCATTATTTTTGTTTCGTTCCATCTTTCTACTTGGACCATTTGAGTGACTTTAAGACATTCCTGTACATCCTCACTACTACAAGTGTAGCAATAAATCTTAAATACACCACGTCACTTCGTCTTGTGCTTCCCTCATACCCTCCGGCAGCACACCCGGCCACAGTCGTGTACAGAACTGACGTCAGCGCGCAGGGGCGGCGTCTAAGTACTGCCCGCGACGTCATCCCGGCGGTCCCAACGCCGACGACGGACACGGAGCCGCACGACGCCACCTACCGACGCGCAAGGGTACTGCTACGCAAAAACTTTCCGGATCCAGCCTGACGCCTGGGGATATTCTAAGGTAAGGAATCTGTCACTAACTACGGTCTCTTACAGATATATCATTACACAAGTTAGTAACTTGTGCGAGTGGGCACAGAAAGCCCAGTATTAAGCAATTTGCTGCAGTGCTACTGAGAGATTTTCTCTATAGCCTGAACTGCATATCCCACCGTCCTCATGTGACCATATGGACAGTTGTGGGTACTAACCGTGTGTAGAAAGATTTTACCATCACCTCACAGAATTCCTACTTTAAGTGAACAAGGGCCTACTGAACAATGTTCAATACAAGAAACAAGGCACTCGGAACTAATTCCCCAGTTTATGTGCACCATTATTTAAAAGTAAGGACTAGTAATCAACTACATGCAGTTGTAGGCCAAAGGTCAAGGAATACGTTTTTCTCCAAACGCCTTACGTTACAATCCTGATGCTTTTTAGTGACCTTCATTTCTGACTAATTCAAAGCCGCACAAGCAGCCCAAAAGTATTACTAAATACTCAACTTTCCTAAGTGAGACAGTTAAAGCTTCATTAGGCAACCTGCCAAATATGATGACAGGGTTACCCTATAACCTCAGACTTTGTTCTCAGTGTCGGTCAACAATTTTCTCATCTTATGCATTTTAGTTGAGCAACAAATCCCTAACAATGCCAGAATGTTCTAGTTTATTATGGATACTCTAACGAGTCTAACCTTTAAAATATCCACCAGGCCCCAGACTGTAGCCAGAAATTGTCATAGCATTGCTTTCATGCACCGCTAGGTGGCGCTTTGTAGCCCCGCATTTACTTTGTTCAGCCCTGAAAGTGACAGAGCGGAGCCGCATATAAACACCACCCCTGCACGCCGATTTGAGTTCCTTTCTTTCCACGCCTTTGAACATAGATCCAATCCTCAGCTCCCTTTTTCATCAGCTTGAGGAGTTTTCCAACCTGAATTCCTGTGCGCAAGGGAACGGTGTCCTCCTGCTAAAACTACAAGGTTCAAACCATGCCTTGAGTGTCAAACAGATATTAGTGATGGACTTGCATGAGGTGTGTCTCTGGTGTATTAGCTGTGGGCATGACTCCAAATCATGGGAGAAGTGTGTCCTCATGCACTGAAGGCATTCAGAACAGTGAAGCAAAGCTGTAGGTCACTGAACAATGGCACACAAGTCCCACTCTTAGTCGTGGACACAGACCTGTTCCTGTTTGGGACTGATCCCACACAGGCCCTCTTTGCAGTCATCCGGTAGGTCCAAGTATAAGCTGAAACAGAAGAAAACAAAGCGGGACTCCACCGTCTATCTAAAAGGTCGTGAGGGCAGTGCCACGCAATAACACTCACAATCTCTGGTTGGAGACCCGTTTCCACAGTTCATCCGCGTGCACCCAAGTTTCCTGGGCCATCTGTGACACCGCAGCAGACCAAGGCATATTTTGGCACTCTTCTGGCTCCCTCTGGTGTGCCTTTGGGCCGAAGGATTTGCAGGGGCCTCCAGTCGGATTAGCGCCAGTGGACCTGTCCTCTGTGCCACCTAAGCCCCTGGAACATACCACAAACTCTGCACAGACTCATACAGACTTCTATTCCGGCTCCAAGACATGCACTGGTCCCTTCTTCATCGAAGCAAACCCCGGATGTCGTGGGTGCCGGGGTGGAGCCCCTGTTACTCTTGTCCAACCTCGAGCCGAATCAGTCTCAAACCAGACTGAGGCCATGCTCTGACTCCACTCCAGCACACCCAGTTCCCATACAATCTGATTCTGGAAAAACACTCCATCTACCATGGAGCCCTGCTCAGTTGCTCCACCAGCTTTTCGGTTCCAAATCTAGCCAGAGTTTTCAGCCACTTGGAGATAATTTACTAGTTTATTATCATGATGCCAATTTATGTATGGATTTACAAGAGGCCAGTGGGGGTTGACACTTTACCTACTACAGGGTTAATTTCCCCCTTTGGAACGCCAACAGAAGAGAGTTCTTCCTTTGCTATAGTTAGACGTACTGCTGAGGTCATGGTTTTACAACTTCCTCCTGTTGAGTTCAAAACAAATGTGCTTACTTAAGTTCCTCAGCCTGGGTTATAAGCTTCTGATCCCCACAAGCATTCAATAAAGCCCTGACAGACACCCTTATGGGCACTTGCTCTAACCTTGCTCTTGCGCACCAGTGAACAAGCAGATGGCCAGAAGCCTCCTACTCTTCAGGTTTTGGTGGTTTCCACCAGCAAAGTAAATCCTAATTACTCTCCCAAGCTCTGGCAGGGGGTTATAAAGGATTGAAGTGTTCAGAAATGTTTGTTAACTACGTCAGCCTAGCCTTGAGGTCTGTTAATGCCAGTTGTCTACTAGGTCATTATATGCATGCCCTCTGGGAAATGGCGAGCAAGATATTGCTAATAGTCCCGGAAGAGTTTAGGGCCTTCTTGGCGCAAACCATTCAGGATGCAGCCACATATTTAATTTGGAATGAGATCCACAGGCTTTTCTGGAGATGTACAGACATCTCTCATGGATATGTCTTTCGATGGATCATGGCTTTAAAGGTGCTTAAAGCGTATTCCACTCTGGAGTGTTACAAGGAAAGCCGGGCCTCATTGTGGTCTTTGGGTTTTTTGATTCCTGCCAGACAGTTCCCTCATCAGTTCCGGTCCTTCAAGGGCTACTCCACAACACCAGCATACCCCCCTTTCTCCTGCTTCAGTCTACTCAGCCCTTTCGTGGCCCGGTACGGGAATCAGGCAGAATACGTGGGGGCACAGAACTTCCCAGTCCCAGTCGCCTGCAGCATCAGACTCCCAACCACTTCAGTCTGTCTTTAACATTGCACAACCACGCTGATGGAGGATGGACTCGACATTTTCTTACAGGGTAACATCTGACCTATTTGCACTCCAGATCGTCCAACGAGTCCATAGCCTTTTTGTTTTTTTCCAACCCACCACAACTTCCACCCACATTGCAGTGGCTCTAAAAGAAGCACCTAGCAATTTTACTCTGAGCTGTCAACTCTAGTACAGTGATGCTCACAGTACGGCCGGCGGGCCACATGCGGCCCTCCTGGCCTTTACATGCGCCCTCCTGGCCTTTACATGCACCCCCCTTGGCCTTTACATGCACCCCCTTGGCCTTTACATGCACCCCCTTGGCCTTTACATGCGGCCCCTGATCCCTGGGCTGTTTATTTATTTGACTCGCCGTTTACATTCAGAAATGTGTTAACCTTCGGAAATGTGTTAAATAAAAGGGCAATCATTTTAACACTTAACTTTAAGAACACTCATTTCTTGCAACAAACTCTAAAAATATGATAGTGTATTACATGAACATGAGGAAGCGTTTCACCTTAGTTCATCAAAGCACTGCAGTATGATTTTTAAAGTGATGTTTCAAACAGGAATTTAGAAACATTCAGGGTTCCCCCCACCCTGACAGTGCCAATAGTGAACAAAGATGTAAGTCAGTTGTTATGTGCACCCTCGGGGAGGGGGGGGGGGGCTGGGTTGCTCTTATACATGGACAACATTATAATTTATTTAATCAAACACAAGAGGTTTTCTACAGCACACATCCTAAAGTCATGTATTTCTATGCACTCATATGTGATAATGAAAAAAGAATGGAAAATGAAATAAAACAATTGCCTAGGATCACACAAGTTGGTCTAGTGGGGAATGCAGGATTGATCACAGGTTTTCTGGTTTCACACTGCCCAATTCAGCCATTAGATGTACATGCTTCATGTCCCCTATGCCCATCTTACATAGCCCCACCTGCTACCCTGCGGCCCATGGTTACACCATAGACCAAGCTTTTAGGCCCCTGAGAAAATGTTTGCAAGTACCCATGCTCTGGTATGAAGCAATTGAGTGGGTGTTTGCCACGGAAAAAGGGAAGTGTTGTTACTCCTGCTATTTCCGGAAAAGGATGGAGGCCTTCGTCCTATTTTAGATCTTTGCCCTCCCAATGTCTACCTGCAGATGGACAAATTCAAAATGATCACACTGGCCCAAGTTCTGACTGCCCTGAATCAGAACGAGTAGATGGTAGTCTTGGACCTGCATGACGCATACTTTCATGTGCGTGCCCTGCAGTCCCACAGACGTTACATGCAATTGCAGTAGGATCAGAGGTTTCTGAGGAGACTGCACAAGGTCTAAAGTGGCAGCGGCTCAACTGCAACCTGACTAGCGGCAGATCCCACTCCCTTCCACACCCAGAGGTGACAGATGTGACACCACTGGATTTAGGAGGACATCGGGACGAGGAAGAGACAAGAGGGCTCCCTAAGGTGGTGCAGTAATTCTCTGATAGGGGAGAGGGGCTATGGGGTGGAACCTGCCTCTTTTCACCAACGTAGAGTATGCGCAGTGTCAAAACTGCTACACCTTTAAGAGTGCACAAGAACCCTCTCTCTAGGAGACACATTAAGTCTAGAGTAGAGCACGGAACCGATGTATGCCTTTTCACCTCTTCCTCTGCTGCACCGAGTTCTAAAGATGATCAGGAACAAACAGTCCCAAGTCATCCTAGTTGCTCCAGATTAGGCCAGGACAGTGTGATACCCAGAACTTCTGGGCTTGAGCATCTGTCCTCCAATCACACTACGGCTTCAGGAGGATCTTCTATCACAGCAGCAGGACAGGGATCTGTACCTGAACCTGAGCAATCTATACCTCCATGCCTGGAGTTTGAGTGGCAGCAGCTGACTACATTCGATCTGCCCCCTGAGGATGTGGATGTCATCTTTGCTGCCAGGCGTCGGTCTACGAAGTCCGTTAACGGTGGACTTCAAGACAAATCTGTCACCTAGTGTGGACTCTGTAGCACAGACCCTTTGAAAGCCACACTGTTGGATGTTTAATTGATCATTTTGTCTTTGGCTCAGCAAGGCCTTACAATGAGCACCAATAAAGGTTATTTGTCACTGTTTCGGCCATTTTGAGGTTGCTGAACCCACTGCCCTTGTTTGTCACCTGCTGTGATGCAGTTTATTAAAGGTTTGACACACATCTTCCCTTCCAAACCATTTCTGATGTCACAGTGCGATCTAAATATAGTCTTGATGTTCCTCTTTTGCAACCCCTTAGTGCCAATGCACAGGTGCTCGTTGCATCTTCGGACTCTCTGAACGGTCTTCCTCAGTGCTATCACTTCAGCTCGTCATGTGAGAAAGCTCCAAGCTCTCTTGGTGCAGCCATTCGACACCAGCTTTTTCCTGGATAAACTAGCGCTTAGGACCACAGCGTTGCTTTTCAAAAAGTCAGGACTCCTTTTAATGTTGGGCTATCCATCATCCTCCTAATGTTCTTTGCTCCGTCTCACCCTCGAAAAAGGTAGAGTGACAGAAGAGGCCTGCTTTGGGTGAGAAGATGAAATGGAAAGTTTGGATAATTTGCTGAGTCTCTATTTACACTGTGATGTTTTTTTTTTCCATTTGCTCAACACCACCTTCCAGTGTTTAATTCTCCTACCTCCATCCACCTCCACCTCTACCTCACTCAACACATTAATTTCCTGGCTCTGGGCAGACTCACCAACCCCACACTGCCAAGATCCAACAGACTGAAGGGCTTTGCCACAACTGCCTCGGTCTGGATGAAGTTCTTCAGGATGTCCGTTGATGTGGTTTGGATGTACCCAAAGTCCTAAGTGGGAGAGAAGTTAATGAGTAGGCAGGATTTATAACAGGCAAAATATTTAAATCTATTGCGACATCCTTGTATGTGCACTTTTTATATCAGATGCCTCTAGCTCTTAGGCATACTGCATGCACTGCAAGTAAGTCTCTCACTTAAAAATATTTTTTTTGCTGACAAGTATGGTCTGCTTCAAGATACGGAGTGTAAATGGTATACTCTCACTTGCTACAGCTCTTGTTGGTAATAACGTTACATAAAAAATAAAAAAAATCTTTAAATATACAATTTATATACCCAGCTCCATTCTTTTTTCCTATGCATTTCCCTGCCTCTTTATAGTTTAGTATCTTTACTGCATCACATCGCCATTTACACATCCAACATAAGTTGCATTATTTTACTTAATGAATAACATTTTAGGCTGATGGATCTTTGCTTTCTGTAGCACTGCAGGAGCCACGTTATCCTTATCTGCCGATGTGCTTTGATGTAAGTTGGGTCTTCCCCTCTTCGTGCAGTCAGAGGGCAAGAGAGTACTTAAGCGCTTTTTGGCAAGTGGTTCTTTGCCTGTGTTTGGCCCACATAAGCCCCGAATATGAGTTTAGATGTTATTTATCGCACCTCATAAATAACGATACCATCGGGTACATTATTTATCGGGTGCCATAAATAACACCTATTACTAGCTGGTGGGGAATAACATGCAGATGTTGTTGCTTAACACGCCAAAAATGTGCATGATACGGTAAATACCGTATGCTTTTTCCCTGTTAAATTTAGTCAGGTTTGACCTGTCGAAATTTAACGAAGGTTGAGGTATTAATGCATCCGGTAATTATCGGATGCTTAAATACCTACCAACTCGTTATGTTACTTTTCATTTATAGATCGCAACAATCACGCCCCAAAGGGGAATCTCATTGCTGAGTCCACAAATTTCAAGTACCAAAACTCACCCCTTAAAAGAAAAATTATGCCTGGGTTAAAAGCCATGTCTTAAGAAACTTTCTAAGGATGGTAACATTTTCAGTTTGCCTCAAATATAGAGAAAGCTGATTCCAGGCCTTTTCACCGACCGAGCACAGAGAACGAGCTGCCTCCTCTGGTCTTCAATATGCATCTAGGAATGACTAAAAACATAGCATTAAGTGATCTCAGAGGTCTAGGAGAACCATATAATGTAAATCGTTCTGAGATTTTTTGGTCCGGACTGATGGATAGCTCTAAAAAATGCTGCTGGTGATTTACACATGATCCTCTTTTCCACTGGAAGCCAGTGAATTTCCCTTCACCTATTTGTACTTGAAGTCCTGCGAGGGAGTTTAATGACCTGTCGCACTGCAGCGTTTTGAAAGACCTGTTAATTTTGACCCATGCGTAAACCGCGGTTTACGCACGAGTTGGAAAACGACAACAAATTTGTAATCTGGCCCATAGAGTTGCTTTCTCACCAAGTCATGTTAGATATATCTTACCCTACTAAATTGAAAACGCAGCACTAAGGACTCAGGGTCAGTAGAATTTTCTAGGATCACCAGCTAACAATTTTCTGTATTCACCAGCCAACCTACCAGCATCTCGTCCAGAAGCTCATAGATGAGGGCAAAGTTCAGTCGGATCGTCTTTTCATTCAGACTGCCACAGTAATCTTTGATGAGACCTACAAACCTGGAGACAATGAAAGCAAGAGCTAAAGCCAAAACATACCAGATGGGAGACAGAATAAAAGAGGAAACACGGAGAGCGTCAGATTGCTTACAGCCAACAAATCCCACTCAATAGGCTTAATTTATCTTATTATAAACATATCAATTACTGTGAAATGTAGGTATGCAAACTTCCAACATATTGAAGGAGAAAGAGTTATTTTAAACATTATGGTATGTTTTTGGGAATTTGTAGAGCGCATGTTCACCATAGGGTCTCTTGGCGCTAAATTACAACCTTAACGTTACAACCTTTCACTTTAAATGGCCTCTTTAGATGAAGCGCCTATTGTGCAGTGTGACTAATGGCAACATGTATTGTATTGCATACTTTTATTTAGATATTTTCTAGGCGCATCACCGGGTATCAGTTTCATTCGGAAAAGATTTATCCAATCTGGTGATATGTGGCAGTGCTGTAGCACCAGACACAGATCTAACAGGGCAATCCCATAAAAAGAGATGCAACAGTTCCATAAAAGCAATGCCCACACCAGTCACATAGGTTCCATTGTTCTGAGTGTCACAGTTTTTTTTTGGTTTTTTTAAAATTTATTTTATTGTTTTTCATAGAACATACAACTACAAAACACAGCAGTGTTGCTGGACATTATGTTCAGTACACAGTATAGTCAGATGTCAATCAAAATCAGTTCTCAGCTAATAGTACAATCTGAAAACATTACTAGCGGACCATGAGGGCCCAAACGGGTCTACACAATCACACGAACAGTAGGTTGCAGTGCTCATGAGAAGGAACAATCTGAGAAACATGAACGACACCATGTAAACATTAATTCTGCAAATTACAAAGATTGTCGCTGGGCTCATTGTCTCGTCTGTCGTGCAATTCGACGGCTGCAGTAGTAGCCGTGAGCAGGTGAGTGGTGTATAGCTCCCAAAAATTCTTTGGTCTGTTTCGGGGGGGGGGGGGGAGTAATTCACTATAAATTTCCGTCTGTGTACTACAGTACGTCATGTCCCCTTTCCATTGCAAGATCGTCGGCAAAGGACTCCGGGACCAGTTGATCGCCACCCTACGTCTTGCCATCAGTAATCCCATATCTATCAGCCGTCGTACCCCTTTGGGAAGTGGTTTGGAATAACCCAATAGTGCCAATGCTGGATCTTGATCTAGGACTAGCTTCGTAATGCTGCTAAGTTCCTCAAACACCGCCTCCCAGAATCGTGAGATGCCCGGACAAGCCCAGGACAGATGAAGAAAATCGGCCACCGGTGTTCTACAGCGGTCGCACTCCCCACTGTCTCTTAGTCCGTATCTATGTAGCCTCTCTGGGGTGTAGTATACCCTGTTTAAATATTTAAAGTGAACCAACCGGTGTCTGCCATTGAGGGAGATCCGTTTCGTGCTGGTACAACAGTAGGTCCACATGTCCTCATCTATTGCTATCTCTAAGTCCCTTTGCCACGCCAGCCTTGCTTTCGTGTACTGGTGAGCTCTGGATGCCATGGATATGCTGTAAAGCCTGGCAACCCCACGCCTCGGGGATCTTGTGCTGATAATGTGCGTAAGCGCTGTCACCTCAGGAGGCTCCAGGTAGTCGTCCCCCAGTAGATCTCTCAATGCTGTCCGAGTTCTGTGATAGTGGAAACGTGTCAGTGTAGTGGGGTGGTGATCTGCAGTGTTAATGTCCTCCCAAGTCTTGCAGAGCCCGTCTCGTCTGTAGCCACCACCCCAGGCCACCCACTGTCCAGCGCGGCATACAGATCCCCCCCCACGCAACACGATGTAGTAAGAGGGTGTGCCTCCGTTCATTTATTGTTCCAGGGCAAGCCGGCCCTACAAATCGTAGACCTGAAAGTTCCACTCCACCCGATCAGTCCTTGATGCGCGCAGGGCCGACAGCACGGTCAGCCCCCCCACACCCAGCAATTCCGGCCCTTGCAATCAGGGAACCACACTGTGGGAAGCCTTTTTATCAATGCTAGACGCCACCGCCGTAGGCCACTCCTGATAGTGCGGTACGCCGGTGGTGCCTGCACCCTATCTCGGCCGGGTGCGTGCCGTCGAGGGACAGCGGGTTGATGTGGGCGCCGATTGCCGCGACTTGAGTTGGAGCGTAGTCTGAGCTCTTGCCTCTTCCGGGGACCGGCCGGTCCTGGACGCACCGCAACCCACGTGGAGGCACTTCCGGCTGGACGGGGCGACTAATCGAGGTCGGCGCACCGCTACGCAACTCCGCCGCTTGACAGTTACCTCCCGCCCGGGCCTCGGAATTCGACCGGACCCGAGCTGAACCTCTCCAGTGCTGGGGGAGCGACCCACAGGGTGCTAGTGGTCGCGCGTTAAGGATTAATCTGCCGGATTGGTGGTCGAGTGTTGCGGAGCTCGCTGCTCAGGCAGCCATCTTCGCCGTCGGCAAGCTCCGCCCCCCCCCCCCCCCTGAGTGTCACAGTTGCCCGAGTCCATAGCAGGTCAAACTGTTATCTTAGCCTTTCTCAGTTTATACCTGTTTAGGATTTTTCATTAATTGAACAATTTGAATTGTCAAATATTACTGAAATGGTCAGTGCCTGACCCATATGCATGCGGTGTCTGAGCCATGATCATGATGGAGGGTTTTGTGTTCTTTATACCCGATGCACCCAAAGGACGTCAGGTAGCGGGAGACTGGATTTGTCATGCCCTTTCCCTGGTAGAACGAGGGGTAAAATTCAAGCCCTCGTCAGGAAGCTGATTGCACAGTCACAAAATCACACCCTGATCAAATGCTATGCATTTCACTCAAGGAATTGCAGACATGAACAGTGTGGTCCTCCTGGTTTTATCACAGAGTTTTAAGCCCCAAGTGGTAATGCAAACTTGAGAGAAAGAGCTTAAACAGGGTCTTAAAAACCTTCCACTGGAGCAGATATTTCTTCCTAAAACGACTCTGCTGCTGATGGGACAAAGGCCTGCAAGAGGCTAGGCTAAATATGTATCATTGTGGGGTGAGGGCCTTTCCATCCCCAAGGGCTTTATTACTGTGCTTCTAGCGCAATATTCAATGTCTTCTTGCTCTGCAGTTGCACAAGTGCTTTCAGCCAACTTATTCTGCCTGTGGTTTCAATATAAAGGTAAAGAAGGAAAAAATGGCATGGAGGAAAAGATATATTTATATCGATTTACATAGGGAACTTCATATTACCCTATTAACAGTACATAGTCCTGTCGTTAGTTCATGTTCCTTATTCCAAACAACAAATCACATACCAAAGACACATTTTTACGTAATTTTAATTATCATACTATTGATTTTGATCATCTTAATTTTTGAAATTATCTTTTCAAACACAAACATATATATAAACAACAAATATATACAAATCACAAAACAACACAGTTCATGGATTCCTTCTACCCACTTGATAGAAAAAACAGTGTTCGCCTATTAAATAAAGGGAATACACTTTGAGGTCGTCTTATATGCACATGAGGTTATTGCTCCTCTAAAGACCTTAATTTCACAAATGTGCATTCAATCGTCACAAGATTAATCTATTATAGTTGGACTCCTCTTGTCAACACCTGTCGACGCAGTCGCGTTTCGGCCTTCATATAAGTCTTGGCCTGAGGAAACAAACTTGATGGACAAAATCCAGATGCCATGCGGTCAGAACCCAGTTTAAGTCCTGCGTAAATATTCAGGGTATATCACTTCACTACTTGCTTTCAAGTCAAAAGTCACTGATGGGACGCCAATTCCTTTCTTAATACCCACTCCAGGGCCTCTACAACGTTCCCCGCTCTCTCTGCTTCAATACGTGTGGGGTCATGAATCAGATTCATGACCACACACGTATTGTGTATTCCCTTTATTTAATAGGCGAACATTGTTTTTTCTATCAAGTGGGTAGAAGGAATCCATGAACTGTGTTGTTTTGTGATTTGTATATATTTGTTGTTTATATATATGTTTGTGTGTTTGAAAAGATAATTTCAAAAATTAAGATGATCAAAATCAATACTATGATAATTAAAATTACGTAAAAATGTGTCTTTGGTATGTGATTTGTTGTTTGGAATAAGGAACATGAACTAACGACAGGACTATGTACTGTTAATAGGGTAATATGAAGTTCCCTATGTAAGTAGATATAAATATATCTTTTCCTCCTTGCCATTTTTTCCTTCTTTACCTTTGTATTGTATCTTTGCCCAGGTATAGGAGGGTAATTTGGGTAAACCCCTACATATTTTTTGAATGTGGTTTCAATATGGCATCAGACATGGCCTCATCCCACAATGTAATGCAGACTCCCACGAATGATCAGGCGCTTAAAAGGGCAAGAAAATGGGTTGCTGAAGTTTTCTCCAATTAACAGTCATCTGTATAGAAACTTTCCAGGAAGAAATGTTTCACACATTTGGAAAAGAGTTGCAGTTACAGTAGGAAAGGATCTGAGAAAGAACAAGAAGGATGGCACCAAGGCTGGCCAGTTATTGCCCTCAGTGCTCGATTTTTAAAATGCCAGGGGATCAATAGCGTTCCATGGTGCGACTTGTGTGTTCCTCCTGTCCTTCAGTCAGAGGAAAGTCCATCCTTTACAGAAATGGTATGAAAATCTGCAGAGGCTTAGGTTCCTCTGCTCTCAATATTCGAAGCCCTTCAAGACATACAGATGGATCTCCTTTTCAAGCGCTTGGAAAACAAACCCTACTCATGGCATCTTTGACAAAGATAAACATGGATTCGTTCTGCAGAATCCCCTCACACCTTTGCAATTGATGGAGCAGGGGAAAACAAAATATTTTTTGTACCCCTTGAAAATTAATGATTTCATAACGATTAATGATACTAACCGTTTGAAACGCATGAACTAATCAACAAGTGCACCTTTTTATTAAACAGTACACGTGGGCAACTTGCTGATTTGGCAAAATCTAATTTATTTACAAATGTGAAGCAAAATAATATTAGTATTGTGATTTGCGTAGTAAATAGAGTAAATTGCATGATTTGTGTTGCGTAGTAAAATTGCACTGTGGCAAAGAATGCAGCTGGTAAATAAAATGGCTTTAAATGTCGCTTCTGCTAGGTAATACCTACCACGGGTCTCTAGAATGGCGGGTGGTAAACAGAAAGGCTTATTTTCTATGTTTTAATTTTCGTTGTGTTTGTTCTTATATTAGTTTCTTTCGGGCCTGCTAGGCCGTGCTTCGAAAATGGCCGCTGGAAAGGACGAGATCGCGTGCGCTAAATAAAATGGCCCCCCGCGCAGGCTCAGTGTGAATGCTCCAGTCACGTGTATGCGGCCTGAGCCCGGAGTAAGAGATGTCAAGGCCAATCTGACCTGTAACAAGGATCGTGCCAAGAGTTCAGCATATATGCCTGGGAACGGATGACATAAACGAGCGACAGGGATGAACTAATGTGTGACCATCAAAGTTTGTTACAAAATGGATTAACAAATTGGACTACTTTTTGACATCGTGATCATGAGACTCAATGTGTGCGTTATTGTCCCCCAAACCGGTTTGAACAAGGAGGGCAATGAGGTGACCCTCACCACCCCTCCAATGGACCAATTAGCGTGATTTCTGCCCCTAAGGATTGCAACTGTAAGTGTAGCGAGTCAGAGAAGAGGGTATAAGAGAGTCTGCTCTTACGTTGTCCAGGGTTAGCTGCTGATGCTGCTGCTCTTGTTCTATTTGCTTCTACTATCCTGATGCTGCAAGAGACTTTGTCATTTTTGGACTAACGAACTTTGACGGGGAAAGGAACGAGACCGTTGCGGGAGTTTCCCGGGAGGAGATTGCGTCCGAGGAAGTTAGCGGGACAGTCAGTTAGTTTTGGGAGTCCATCCTGTGATCTGCGGTTCATCTTCTTTCCTGATGAACCAGTCTTGTCATCGCCCTATGACCGAGGGTAATGAAATTTCTCATCTTTATTTTTAACCTTTACTTAAATGCTTACTGATATAGTAAATGTTTTTGCCTAAAAATTAGCTTTACTTTTGCTTAAAGAATTGCGATAAAACTATATGCTAACTTTAAAAGAGTTTGTGGTTCTTCAAATAAAATTGTGATTTATAAATGTCAAAGGTTTTAATTGTGATTGAGCTGGTCTTAATCGCCATCAACTAATTCTACTAGTTGGTCCATCGACCGAATAGCGGACTGCCTTGATGTTTAGAACCGACAGGATCCGAAGTTTATGTATATAATGTATAGGTTATAATTCTGTCGTTTTAATAAGGTATCCCGCTCGTCCAGCAATTCATTTTTCCTTAGCGTTTGATCCAGAATATTTGAAAGAATGTATGTATGCGGTGTTATGGGCACCACCGACATGAGTACCAAGTGATCAAGGTGTGTAGGTGTTTTTCTGGATTAGTGTCATAAGGAAAAATGTATATTCGCCGCGCTGGATCAGATTTCTTGGTAGCAGAGTTATGGTTTCTATAGACTAGTTTGGTGATTATTGATTTATTCATGTCTAACACTCTATGTCGAGTTTGTATTACGTTATGTGTAAGTCAGAATTTTGAAGCTTCCGGGAAGTAGGAAGTGGACACGTGTGGCAAGAGAAGTCACACGGAATTGTGCATTGTCGGATTTCAAATTTGGTGATAACACAGGATTGTGTTATGTTAGGGAAATTTCACGCATGAATTGCATTTGAGAGAAATAGCAACAGGTTTTCTTGTGATTGGCCTTAATTCTCAGGAGCAGTGTAGTCTCCACATGTGTTTTATCCCCAGAGAAACGGGTTTACCTCTTGCTTGAGAGAAGGGTAAGGTAGAGAGAAGTGCTACACTTATCGAACGAAACAGTATTCTTGTAAGTTAGAACAAACTATCTCTTTTTGTTTAGAGAAACAGACAATGGTAATGTGTTTTACGTTGTAACTAATCGATTTAGTTGAAAAGAAAAGTGCCGATAATTTTTGTAAAGGAGGGGTCAGTAGAAACAGGAGTAGAGCTGACGTCAACAAAAACCGCGCTGGTATTGGCCAGTTGTGGAAGAACGAAGAGCTTTCTGATTGGTGCGTTAGTGTGAGACGCGCTGGGATAGGTTAGTGTGAGAGTGACGTAAAGGCTTTCTGATTGGTGCGTTGGTGTGAGACGCACTGGGATAGGTTCGAATAGCCGAGCAGTAGAAAGAACCGATTGGTGAAGGATTGTGTGCATTGCTTCGGCAAAACAACAGAGAAATGGCTTATTATAATGAATATGACAGAGAGAAACAGTCATGGTTTGCGAAGCTTAAAAATCTTTTTAAGAAAGACAAGAAGGTTGTGACTAGGGAAGGAGAAGTACTTCCTCCGCCAAAATCGCCAGCATCTTATATGATGATGAAATATGGCTATCATTTTATAAATGCATGGCTGCATTTGGTTGGAAAATTGGGCAAAGTATACCAAAGATGATGGAGTGTTGGCATTTCCAGAAAATGGTTCGTTTAGCACAGCGGTACTTCGAAATTTGAGAGAAAAGATGATGAGACTTGAACCGAGACCTAGACCGACACAGTTCGAAGCCTTAGGTGAATGGGAAGATGAGATGTATGAAAGGGAAAGACACAGAGTTGCAAAGAATTATAGTTTAGTTCATGGAAGAGTATGGGGTTTGAATCATGAAGACAGGATGAGACGATGGCGGTATGCTAACATGACGGATGGCATGTTTCCTGTCAGAACAGTTGAAGAATTTACAGGGAAAAAGTGTACGGAGAAAAAGAAGCATGCAGTAACAGAGAGATATGGGTATGGAGTTAGCGACACAGAGGATGAGTTGCTGGAGGACATTTTAAATAAAAGACCCCCTCCATATCAACAGGATTCTGTGGTGGTGACACCAAATGCACCGTCAATGGAAACTGTAAGAAACCAAAGCCCTGAACGATTGTCTGAGATAAATAATCCATTAAATAAACTAGAAGCGCCACAGACTGCGAAACTTGATAATGGTAATACAGCTGAATTAGCCAGAACCACAAGAGAGTTGACTGAAAAGAGAACTGACAAAGAATATGGAAGCTGTGACTGTGCCAGTAACTATAGGGCCAGTAATCCCAGTATTTGAAAATCAAAAGATAGATGAACACTCCTTAACAATTCCATTAAATTCCAGTATGCAAAAAGTAAGAGAAGGGATAATTCCAGAAAATAGAGAGAAAGAAGATTCTGTTGGGACCATTTAGATCAAGTCCACCTGTAAATTTGACAATTAATGAGAGTCCGATAAATAGGATTCCTATGGGAACTGAATCAGGAATTGAAACTCCAGAGAGAAGTGTAAATTGGGCAGAAGTAAATAAAACCCCTGTGGGTCCGACTGCAGAGGAATTAAATGATTGGGTGAGGAGCTTGCAGAAAAAGGATGCTGAACCACAACCTTTGGATGTGGTCAGATAAAAGATAGATATGGAGGAATTGATTCTAGGGACTATTGGTACCGATCGATTGAAGTCATATCAAGATGATGAATTAATGTTTATGTGTAAAAGCATCACTTGGAGAGCTAGGAACTTGCATGAAAAATTGGAAGAAACAGCGAACAAACTAGGAGTAGAGTTTGCAAAAATCAGGGAATTGCAGAAACCGTACAGGGTAGGTTTTAGTGAAAAGGACATAGAAAATCTGAACACTTCAGGACGACTAACACAGATAAAAGAACCGATTGTGTTACTGAGAAAATGGGGAGATGTAGACAAGTGGAGAAGTAGGTGGATAAGAAGAAAGGAGGGAACAACTGATAAAGCATCATTGGCTTTTCCAGTAAAAGAGAAAGAACCAACGGTAATAGAATGTCCAATGAGAGAAACTCCAGGAGGAAGTTATGTACATGTCCCATGGTCCAGACAAGATATATTGTCATTTACAAATGATTTTCCAAGATTGAGAGAGAAACCTGTAGAATGGTATAGACAGGTAGAGAGGTTTGTAAAAGTTTCAAAGGTATTGTGGGAAGATTTGGATGGACTGTTTGAGATTGTTGTTCCTGCAGATTTATGGACAGAGTGTAAAATTACAATTGATTGGCCGAAGGAAGAATATCCTAGAGATGCAAAAACAGGAGCCCCAGGTTCAGAAGTAATGAGAAAATATGAACAGGCAATCACATTTCTGAAAAATAAGATTCCACCAAAAGAAACGGACTGGGTAAAGATTGATAGAACAACTCAGGAGAGTAAGAAGTCTGTACATGCCTACTATGAGAGGTTGCTTTTGGTTTTCAAGCAGTATAGTGGTTATGAGAATTTGAGCGAAAAAGACGAGTCATTTTGTGTATAGATTTGTGTATGGATTGAGACCTGAGATAAGTGAAATGATTAAGCAGCATATGTTATGTTGGCAGAATAGCACAGTAGATGAGGTACTACGGTATGCAAAATATTGCAGTGACGATATTGAGTGTAGACAGCGTAAACTCAAGGAGAAGGCAATGTGGGCACAAGTAAAGGTTGCAGAAAAGCAAGAAGCTCAGATGAATAATCAGTCTAATGACGCAGGACAGACCAAGTCCAAACCGAATATTGGTAAGGGAAAAGGTCAGATGAGTATAGAAGAAGCTAAAAAGAAATGGCCATGTCATAATTGCGGAAAATTAGGGCATTGGAGAAACGAGTGTAAATTACCTCCGAGAGTTAATGCCGAAAATCAACCATTAAATCCACAGGTGCAGAATGAGGTGAGTTATCAACAGCCGCAACAGCCGCAGGTAGTTACTCAACAGTGTCAGGTGCCGCAACCACCTCTTCCAAAGAGTGTAAATCCTCAAAGATACAGTACAGAGGCAGGATTCTACGGAGGAGAGCAGGTAACAAAATTGCCGCACGCAGCTGCAGTTTCACAGTATTGGTTACGGCAGGATGGAGATGAATCGGATGAAAGCTTATGACGGTGCCTAGGAGAGGAAGAGGAGTGCGTGCTTGGCGCAACTCTAGAGGTAGATCAGTCAGGTCCATTTGTGGATGGAAAGGTGAATGGTGTAAATGTTACATTCCTTGTGGACACTGGTACTACCCGTTCTACTGTCAGATCAGTGGAAATTCCAAACCTTTCTCTCTCAGGAGAATACATCCAAGTTGTAGGTGTTTCAAACAGGCAAATTAAAACCCCTCTTACAAAACCAATAGAGGTGGAAATTGGACCATTCAAAGAGATGCATCGCTTTGTGGTGTGTGATTGTAGTCCTGTAAATTTATTAGGACGCGATCTGCTTTGCAAAATGAATTGTACCATCTACTGTACTCCAGATGGTATTGCTTTCCAGACACTAGATGATGATGTTCTGTATAAAATGACAATGGCAGAACTAGAACCAGGAGTGAATGATATGTTTCCTGTGTTTGATGCGGAGAAAATCCCTATTGAATTGAAAGGAATAGTCAGGTCTGATGTGTGGGATTTCACAGGTGAAGATATTGGACTAATGAGAGAAGTTGATCCTGTAAAAATTGCTGTAAAAGAAGGAACGAATTACCCAAATACCCCGCAGTACAAATTAACGCCAGAAACTATTGAAGGAATAACACCTGTAATTAATAAGATGATTGAACAAGGAATTTTGAGAGAAATAATGAGCAGCCCATGTAATTCTCCGATTATGGGATTGAAAAAGCCAAATGGAACATATAGAATAGTACAAGATTTGAGAAAGGTGAACAAAATTGTTATTCCTTGCTGCCCAATTGTGCCAAACCCTGCTGTAATACTGTATCAAATCCCTCATGATGCAGAATGGTACACAGTTATTGATTTGTGCCATGCATTTTTCTCTATTCCACTGCACCCTGACAGCCAGCCATTATTTGCGTTCCGGTTCGGAGAGCGTATTTTGGCATGGTGCCGAATTCCTCAAGGGTATACTGAAAGTCCTTCAATTTTTAATCAGATTCTGAAGAAATCCTTAGAAGATTTGAAAATGCCCGAACAATCTGTGGTGGTCCAATATATTGATGACCTATTAGTGGCATCAAAGACCAGAGAAGCATGTGTTACGGATACCATTGCTTTACTGAATCATTTGGCAGAAGGAGGGCACAAGGTGTCCCCATCAAAACTGCAATTCTGTCAACAGGAAGTACAGTACTTAGGTCATAAGATTGAGAAAGGAATGCGAAAAGTAACAACAGAAAGGATAAGGATTATTAAAGGAATGAGAGCCCCAATGACAAAAAGAGAGGTGAGAATGTTCCTTGGAATGGTTGGTTATTGTCGACAGTGGATTTTCATTGATTGCAAAACCTTTACAGCGATTAACAAAGAGGGATGTCAAAGATCCAATTGCATTGGATGAAGAGGAAATGAAGGCTTTCGAGGAACTGAGAACAAGCTTGTGTGAGGCACCAGCATTGGGAATGCCTGATCATGAGAAAGAATTTGAGCTGTATTGTAGTGAGAGAGACGGATGTGCACTTTCAGTATTAGTGCAAAGGCATGGAAGAATGAAACGACCAATAGCTTATTTTTCAGCTGTTCTAGATCCGGTAGCAAAAGCGTTGCCTGGATGTCTGAAAGCAGTAGCTGCTACTTGTGTGAGTCTGGAACAAAGTGAAGGCATTGTGATGGGATATCCTTTGAGAGTATAAGTCCCACATTCAGTTGAAATCCTTCTGACCCGAACAAAAACCCAGTTCATGACACATAGTCGGCTGACTAGGTATGAAAAGGTGATCTTGGGTGCAGACAATGTAACCATTGTAAGATGCACGAGTGTGAATCCTTCCACTTCACTGCCAGATGCAGTAAATGCAGAAGTCAAAGATGATGTTGATCATAACTGTTTGGATGTTCTTGAATTTTGCACAAAGCCCCGTCCTGATATCAGAGATGAACCTCTAAAAGAGTCAGATTATGTGATGTTTGTGGACGGGTCATGCCTGAGGACAAATGAAGGAGTTTTAAGTGCTGCGTATGCTGTATGTACGGTGGCCACCATAATGGAAGCATCTTGTTTGAGAGGAATACGTTCAGCCCAAGTTGCTGAGCTGATTGCTCTAATTCGAGCGTGCAAACTGGGAAGGAATTTCCGAATTACTGTGATCACGGATAGCCAATATGGCTTCGGAGTGGTCCATGATTTTGGACAGATCTGGTCCCAGAGGGGATTCCTGACTCCCTCAGGGTCTCCTATTAGGAATGGTGAGTTTGTGAAGAAGTTGCTTGAGGCGATACAGCTGCCTAAACAGAATGCGGTGGTAAAATGCACTGCTCACAAAAACGGAACTGATTACATTGCAGTGGGTAACAATTTTGCTGATGAATTAGCTCAATATTGTGCCAGAAATATGACCTCAATGAATCGGAGAAGGGAAAAAGAAAATGTTCCATGTCCCTTGCTGTTTACTAACCCAGTCGAAAGATGGGAAGAGGTAAAACAATTGCAGGAAGAGGCAAGTGATGAGGAGAAAGACGTTTGGATAAAATCAGGTTGCAGACGGAGGGAGGAAGATGAAGTTTGGGTTTACAGGGATGAAAGACCAGTTATGCCTGATAGCATGATCTCTAACATGGCACGGATGTACCATGGGCAGGCACACATAGGTAGGGATGCCATGATCAGACTTTTCAAACAGACCTGGTACAACCCAAAGTTTAGGGCTATAGCTGAAAGCCTTTGCCAAAGATGCCTTATATGCCAATAGATAAATCCTGGAAGGAAGACAGTAGTGAGTTTGGGAACAATAGGACGTGAAGGAGGTCCTTTTACCAGAATGCAGTTGGATTTTATTGAAATGCCCCCAAGTAACAGATTGAGGTATGTCCTGGTGGTCGTCTGTTTGTTTTCTCGTTGGGTGGAGGCCTATCCGACAAGAAGGAATGATGGAGTTACTGTAGCTAAGCTCCTACTGAGAGAATTAATTCCTAGATATGGCTTTCCAGTAACAATAGAAACAGATAGAGGAACACATTTCCAGAATGAAATTATCCAACTAATATGTGAAGCACTAGACATTCAACAAAAGCTGCATTGTGCCTACAGACCAGAGGCTTCTGGAGTGGTAGAGCAAGTAAATGGTACAATAAAGAATAGGTTAGGGAAAATGTGTCAAGCCACAGGACTCAAATGGCCCGATGCCTTACCACTGGTGCTGATGAGCATAAGAAGCATACCTGACAGAAAAACAGGTCTGAGTCCTCATGAAATAATAATGGGACGAGCAATGAGACAAGCATACGTACCTGTCAACAAACTCCTGTCTATAACTGATGATCTCGTATTGGACTATTGCAAAGGATTGGCTGATGTGGTGCATTCTGTGTTTCATCAGGTTGGGCCGGATGCGACCACTCTTGAGAGAAAACCAGCTCATGATCTGAGTCCAGGAGACTGGATCCGCATAAAAGTCCACTGAAGAAGAAATTGCTTGGTTCCACGTTGGGATAAGCCACGTCAAGTGATCCTGGTGACGACTGCAGTAAAGTGTGCAGGTGTGAAAAATTGGATTCATGCCAGCCATACTTTCAGAGTTCCAGATCCTGAAGATCGACCTGTAAGTCGACATCTGGAAATATCAGATACCAGCTCAGCATCTGAAGCAGAGACTGAAACAATCAGAGTTCCAGATCTTGAAGCTCGACCTGTAAGTCGACATCTGGAAAAATCAGGTACCAGTTCGACAACTGAAGAGGAAACTGAAACAATCAGAGTTCCAGATCCTGAAGCTCGACCTGTAAGTCGACATCTGGAAATATCCGATACCAGTTCGGCATCTGAAGCAGACCAACCTGAATCCAGTGAAAGGCAAAAGGAAGAATCCAAAAACAAAAGAATTGATATTGAATCAGGAGAAACTGAACCAATAGACAGTGACAGTGAACAGCCAAGTACAAGCTTTGGGGAAATTCCTCCGGAAATTGTAGAGGTAACTCAAGAAAATTCAGATAGAGAGATTGGGGAAATTGCGGAAGAAACACGAGGAGGATTAGACTCAAATTTACAAGCAGAAGAAACACAGGGAGATTCAGATTCAGATAGAGAGATTAGGGAAATTGCGGAAGAAACACGAGGAGGATTAGACTCAGAATTTCAAGCAGAAGAAACACAAGGAGATTCAGACAAAGAGACTGAGATCATAAAGTTCAAAGTTAGAGGAAGTGAAGTGAGATCTGAGACAGAATCTGAAGAAAGTGAAGAAGAAAGAAGGCAAAGAATAGGACCAAGAAAGAGAACTTGGAGAACGGAACGAGGAGAAAAAGAAAGTGAACTGAAAAGGCCAAGAAAAGGAGACAATTGGCCCAACGAAATTAAAAGACTGAGATATAAACTAATAAACTTGAACAAAGATAATGCAGAACAAGTAAATGAAATAAAGTCAGAAAAGACAAAGAAAAACAAGTGAAAGACGGTTACAAAGACCAAAAAGAGTGAAAAGACCTAACTTGAAATACAAGTCACCTGAATGGGTATACATAGCACTGTCTGACATTAAAGAAGTGGATAGCAGTCACGAGAACCCAGACAAAGAATGTGAACAAGTGGGTGAGAGTGAACTGCGCAAATCCTGAAAGGCAAAGAAAGAAAACCGGACTAGACACACAAACTGATAAAGTCAAAGAAAAAATTTCTGAAAGACCGAAAGGTGCGCCAAAAGCAGTTGATCCTAGTCAACACGAAGTCATTTGAGGTGTGGAAACACATTTTCTGTACATATATTTAGATAATATTTCAACATGGTAGACACGGAGAATAGAAGAGCTAAATGTGAGTTTTTCCGTAGATGGTGTAGGATGTGTTTCTATTGTACAGGTTTACTAATGCTTATTTGGTTTATTTTAGCAATTATAATTCCACTTAGATTAGTTGTAGAAAATACATCTGCAATCATGAATGACACGAGTAGTGACAAGAAATCTAACATAAAGAACACTGCAACACTGATAGATAGTACTGAATTTCATAGGGATAAGTCAATAACTGATTTCTCCAAGAATGTCTTCACCAAACTTTTATATGAATATGTAGAAACAATGGATGTGAGAGATTGTTATGTCTGTATGCAGTTACCTGCGTCTGTAACAGAAGGTGTGACGAATCATCACCTTCCTTTGACGTATGGAATAACTTGTAGTGTTTTAGCTAGTTTATTTTATAAAACAGGTAAATTAGAGTATTACTACACTGACACAGATGCTATTTTTGCTAAAGTTCCCGTAGTCCCTGAGCTAAATAAGGTAAAAGTTGCAAAGATTTTTGGAGAATTTTTCTTAGAAATGAAGGAACTGACGTTAGAAAATGCATTTAGACAATCTTACCTGTAGGTTAAGAAAGGAAGAAAAGATTTTCTTAGACATGGTAGAAGACCGAAGGGTTAAGTTTCAAAGAAAAGCAACAGGAGAAAAGACAAAAACCCCACCTTGGGCGTTCGAAGAGGGAAGTTATGACAAAAGTGAAACAAATGCAGCTATGGTTTTATATTGGCCCCAACAGGGAAAATTGTGTATTAGTAGAGATAACACTATGTATAATAACTATTTCGTGGGTTCTAGTGAAGCCGAGATACATACAAAATTCTAGGGGGATGGGGATTTAAAGGAGGAAAAGATCCAGTATTTCCAGGGATCTATTATATTTGCGGAAATCGAGCTTATTATAGGTTGCCGGACCATTGGTACGGAACATGCTACTTAGGCCTGGTCTTTCCAAAGATTTTTCATGTGGAAAGAGGAACGAAAGGAATTCACGAGATAGGTAAACCATTAACCCATAGGAGAAGGGAAAGCTTCTCAGAGATAATAGGTGATATTTTTGGAGCATTGATACCAGCAGTGGGTATATCTTTGAATGCATACAAGATTCGGAAAATGTCTACAGTAGTAGATCCTTTATCAACGAATACTGCCGGAGGGTTCTTGATGGTAAATACCAAAATGGTTGCCATGAGAGCTATGGTAATGCAAAATCGACTTGCCCTTGACATTCTTTTGGCCAAAGAGGGTGGAGTCTGTGGAATGCTGAAGGTACAACATTGTTGCACTTACATTCCAGACAAAAGTCAGAATATACAGAAGTATATAAAGAACATTACTGATTTGCATAAAGAAATTGTCCCACAGGAGGTTGAAGGTGCTTGGGAGAAACTTGGTAAAGGTTTTTCCTCAATAAGGAAATGGTTCACCGAAATAGGTGGTTCACTAATGGGAAAAATATTAATTCCAGTGACTTTAGTAATAATGATAATGCTATTATTAAGATTAGCATATGTGTGTGTTAAAAGAAGAAAAAGAGAAAATGAAGTAAAGAGAGAAAATGAGAAAAATAAAGAAAGAGAGCGGGAGATGGAAGAGATCGAATTGGAAGAGTTTAAAGAGAACATGTACAAAAGGTCTAAAAGACCAGATGAAAAGAACACAATTGTCTAAAAATTACAAATGCAAGTGGACAAGAAAGTTTTATCTGATAAATTTTGTAGGGATAGGTTTTAGTGGTGATGTTAAAAATCACCAAAGGGGGAATTGATGGAGCAGGGGAAAACAAAATATTTTTTGTACCCCTTGAAAATTAATGATTTCATAACGATTAATGATACTAACTGTTTGAAACGCATGAACTAATCAACAAATGCACCTTTTTATTAAACAGTACACATGGGCAACTTGCTGATTTTGCAAAATCTAATTTATTTACAAATGTGAAGCAAAATAATATTAGTATTGTGATTTGCGTAGTAAATAGAGTAAATTGCATGATTTGTGTTGCGTAGTAAAATTGCACTGTGGCAAAGAATGCAGATGGTAAGTAAAATGGCTTTAAATGTCGCTTCTGCTAGGTAATACCTAACACGGGTCTCTAGAATGGCGGGTGGTAAACAGAAAGGCTTATTTTCTATGTTTTAATTTTCGTTGTGTTTGTTCTTATATTAGTTTCGTTCGGGCCAGCTAGGCCGTGCTTCGAAAATGGCCGCTGGAAAGGACGAGATCGCGTGCGCTAAATAAAATGGCCCCCCGCGCAGGCTCAGTGTGAATGCTCCAGTCACGTGTATGCGGCCTGAGCCCGGAGTAAGAGATGTCAAGGCCAATCTGACCTGTAACAAGGATCGTGCCAAGAGTTCAGCATATATGCCTGGGAACGGATGACATAAACGAGCGACAGGGATGAACTAATGTGTGACCATCAAAGTTTGTTACAAAATGGATTAACAAATTGGACTACTTTTTGACATCGTGATCATGAGATTCAATGTGTGCGTTATTGTCCCCCAAACCGGTTTGAACAAGGAGGGCAATGAGGTGACCCTCACCACCCCTCCAATGGACCAATTAGCGTGATTTCTGCCCCTAAGGATTGCAACTGTAAGTGTAGCGAGTCAGAGAAGAGGGTATAAGAGAGTCTGCTCTTACGTTGTCCAGGGTTAGCTGCTGATGCTGCTGCTGCTCTTGTTCTATTTGCTTCTACTATCCTGATGCTGCGAGAGACTTTGTCATTTTTGGACTAACGAACTTTGACGGGGAAAGGAACGAGATCGTTGCGGGAGTTTCCCGGGAGGAGATTGCGTCCGAGGAGGTTAGCGGGACAGTCAGTTAGTTTTGGGAGTCCATCCTGTGATCTGCGGTTCATCTTCTTTCCTGATGAACCATTCTTGTCATCGCCCGATGGCCGAGGGTAATGAATATTTCTCATCTTTATTTTTAACCTTTACTTAAATGCTTACTGATATAGTAAATGTTTTTGCCTAAAAATGAGCTTTACTTTTGCTTAAAGAATTGCGATAAAACTGTATGCTAACTTTAAAAGAGTTTGTGGTTCTTCAAATAAAATTGTGATTTATAAATGTCAAAGGTTTTAATTGTGATTGAGCTGGTCTTAATCGCCATCAACTAATTCTACTAGTTGGTCCATCGACCGAATAGCGGACTGCCTTGATGTTTAGAACCGACAGGATCCGAAGTTTATGTATATAATGTATAGGTTATAATTCTGTCGTTTTAATAAGGTATCCCGCTCGTCCAGCAATTCATTTTTCCTTAGCGTTTGATCCAGAATATTTGAAAGAATGTATGTATGCGGTGTTATGGGCCCCACCGACAGGAGTACCAAGTGATCAAGGTGTGTAGGTGTTTTTCTGGATTAGTGTCATAAGTAAAAATGTATATTAACCGCGCTGGATCACAAGACAGAGCACATTTTTGGTGAATTAATATATATACATACATACATATACACACACACATACAGGCATCTTGTCTTTCGAAAAAAAACTGAAAGAAATCGGGGGGGAGAGGCAGAACTTTTCTATTAAGGAAAAAAATATTTGTCCCTTTAAATAGGCCATAGATGATCTCTGCTACCCCCAGAATGCAGTGCAGGAATTATTATGTTTTTTTTGTTCTGTGGAAGCAGAACCCTTACGCATTGGGCTGTGTCCAAGCAGTGTATTGAGTTTTAAAATTGGAAAGCTTTCTTCAATAAAACGGAAGAATAACTCACAGAATCAAGAAATGTCGAGCTTATGAGGGAGAGGTGACACAAGACAGACTTCATGCCCTGAAACTCAAAAGAGATTAATATAAATCCATTGCCACCGATATGGCCAAGACACTCAGCAGAGATAAAGAGGGTAGACTGTATGACCTGGGGGATAAGGCTGGGAAGTTACTGGCCTGGTTAGACAAGAAAGAGCTGGCAAGTAGATTGGTACCAGAATTATTGGACGAGTCAGGTGTAACAATAACTGATCCACAAGAGATAGCCAACGAATTTGCAGATTATTATCGCTCTATCTATCGTGCGAGCTCCTCCCTCCTTTTCCGAAAGCCGAGAGTTGGGACTGCTCCCTCATGACCAAAGAGTGGCTACATTGGTCACTATACATAAAATGGGTAAACCCAGACATAAGTGCTCTTCGTATAGGCCCATCTCCTTATTAAATGCGGAACCTAAAGTTCTAGCTAAGCTGCTGGCAAGTCGTCTGACTCCAGTGATAAGTAAATTGGTACACCCGGACCAATCGGGCTTTATGCCTCATCGAAACACCGCGCTAAACTTGAGGAGATTGCATGGCGTGCTGGGAAGACAGGGCACGATCCAAGAAGCTGCAGTGGTGGTCTCACTTGACGCCACGATGGCCTTCGACACCATTGAGTGGCCTATCTGTTTGCAGTCTTGGCAAAGATGGGTTTTGGGCCCAATTTCATCGGGTGGGTGCGCCTTCTGTACACAGAGCCCTTAGCTCAGGTGGTAGGCAACAATAAAAAGTCTGGAGTATTTACGCTAGACCGTGGGACTCAACTGGGCTGTCCGTTGTCCCCCTTACTCTTTGCCCTCACCCTGGAGCCACTGGCGGCGTGGATCCGCAGAGACCCAGTAATCAGAGGACTGAAGTGGGCTGAATCATGGGAGGACCGCATTTCTCTTTATGCGGATGACATTCTGCTATACCTCGCATCCCCTAAGGCGTCGCTCCATAGAGTGCTCAATATATTTACGAACTTTGGGAAATATTCTGGGTATACAATCAACTGGAGTAAATCCCTTTTGTATGTCCTCAGTGGCGAGCCCCCTTCCCTACCTAGGGGATGTCCTATACAGGAGGCGATGGAGGGCTTGCAGTATTTTGGAATTTTTATCATGACAGACCCCAGAACATGTTACGAACGTAACTTGCTCCCACCCCTGCAGAGACTGAGGCGAGGTGTGGCCAACTGGAAAACGCTCCCAATGTCCCTATTGGGAAGGGCAGCGCTGTTCAAAATGATGTCATTGCCACGTTTTCTCTACGCTCTCCAGAATTTCCCAGATCCGGTCCCGGCACAATATTTCAAGGAGATAGTCTCCAGAGGGAACTGCTCTGGGATGGTCGACCCCGCATAGCCTTGCCAAAATTAGTCTTGAGTTGGTATGACGGGGGGATTGGACTCCCTGGCGTAAAAAAATACGACTGGGCGGCCCATCTGGCTGCTATCAATCAGTGTACGTACCGTCACTGGGACGATCCAGGCTACAGGATGGATAAATGGCTACTGCCGGGTGGTAATTACAGCATGGCCCTCTATTCTAAGCCAAAAAAACTTTCCCCTGACGGGACCTACCAAGCACTCTGTGCAGGTATGGCATGCCGTCAATAGAAGCTTGGGGTGGGATCAGAAACTCACACTGGCTACTCCTTTGTGGGATGCTGAGCAGCTGGGCACCCTGAAGACCACGAAGGGCTTTGACAAGTGGGACTTGATTGGGATCACAAAGATAGGAGACTTATGGAAAAAGGTGAGGTGGTCGCATTTGCCACTCTGCAACAGGAATATGTTTTGGCCCCCACAGAACACTTCAGATATCTGCAAGTGAGACACGCGCTAACATCACGGTTACCAAAGGGTGAATCTCCCCCAGAATCCTCGCCGTTGGAGGACAGGTTGCTTGATGGATATATGTCAACAAAAGCGGTATCCCTCACTTACAAAAAGTTGGTGAATAATGGCCCAGACCCCCTCAAACTGGTCCGGGGGCACTGGGAGAGGGATGGGTTGGAGCTCGACGGTGAGGAATGGCAGGAGGCAGTGGCCTCACCACGTGAGGTCGCAATCTCCTCCAGACTGCGATTGTTCCAACTTAAGATCCTCCACAGAATTTATGTCACGGGGTCTCGGTTGGTCAGCATGGGCAGAGCAGACGAGGGAATGTGTAGAAGGCAATGTGGCCTAGCAGGTACATTTATGCATATCGTGTGGGAATGTGTGTACATCCAGAGATACTGGAAGGGAATTCATGACTGTCTTGGGGAGGTCCTTGGGCTAGACGTAGGACTTGAAGCCAAAAGATGTCTTTTGAATGTCAGGGAACCCACCGACCTGAATAGTAAAGACAAAATATGGGTCACACTGGGCTTGTTGGTAGCCAAAAGAAATATAGCTCAGCTTTGGGGTGCGGGGGTATCGCCCAAGGTGGAAGCTTGGAAGGCCGACATGGATTGGTGTATGACTAGAGAAAAAACCCTATATGTAGCACGAGGATGCCCCAAAAAATGGTCTTCTATATGGAGCAAATGGAATGCATATTGTGGCAATATTTGTGTCCCACCAATTGTCCCCTCTCTTCAAGATCCTAATACGCCATAACTGTTGGCACACTATTATTCAAGGCACTATATTGTACAACGGCAATACCTACGTATGTTTATTTGAATTTTGCATTGTCCCTTCTAATTGTGATTTGAAATATCGATTCTCTACTGTTTAATAAAAAGAATTTATATTAAAAAAAAAGAAATGTCGAGCTTATAGCAGCGATATTAAATATATATTTTTTTTTTTTTTTTTTAAGTGCGAGGGCACCCTGATTCCCGAACTGTGTTCGCGATGGAGCTCTTCCTTGGATGGCTCAAAAGTGACACTGTAGTTTTGTTCCTCCCTGTGGAACTTTACTGAAGGCCAAACCTGTTTGTCAATCACTTTCAATTCATTGAATGAAATTAAAGTAATGGTTTAATTTTGAATGTAATTTGATCTTGCTGCCTACTCATTAAGTTAACAAGTCGTATTCATTTAAAAACCTCGAAAAGGTGGTTTAGATAGGCATTGTGTTCAAACAAATACATTTTAAAATGTTTGGTCTGTCTTACAAAAATGTTCTGTAATCTATAACATTCTGCATGGTGATGAATTTAAAAAACAAAATATTGCTTGGCAGATCAGGCATTGCCAGACAATTTAATCAAAATACACAAACTTTCATTACCACAGATGATCAGTCCAACAAGCCTTGCCAGACTCAATACCCGCAACAGGCCCCGAAGACTTATATAGTCTGTGTGCTGGTGCACAAGCAGGGGCAGACAATAACCAAGGTCTTCTTCAGCACTTCCAACAAGTGGATTCATTTCAAAGGTACCCAGCAGTCCCATAGGGAAATGGGTATTGGGTTTCCCTTCGTGATGGAGGGAGATTACTTCAGATCAGGGTAATCTCTTTCATTCGCCTGGGCTGCCTTGTGCTTCCTCTTTCCGCCACAGCCCACATACAGACAATTTGATTAATAATCTTACTTTTACTGAAGACACTGGCCACAGAGACGTACCAGGTGAAAAAAATGCTACTCTGCATTTCCTGGTTCCAATTTTTCTAGATCTGTGATTTCTAACAATATTTCTCAGCCAAGTTGAAAATGGTAATGTTAGTATAGAATCTGTGGGTTGTGGAATAGTAGATGTGGCACTAGTCCTCTGGGGCATCTAATATATATATATGAACTGGCTTCCAAATATATCCACTGGGCTGCTATATTTGTAATCCTCAACACCCAGCTCAGACATTTATCAGTAAATCCCATTTGAGACCCCAGGTTGTGGATGAGGATGGGGTTACCGACTGTGTCAAAGGCAGCTGGGAGGTCCAGCATTATCGGGATGCAGGTGTCGTCTTCATCTGTGGTTAGGAAGACGTTGTCTATAGTGTATAAGGAATCTGTCTCCGCGCTGCAGGATGATCTGAGGCAGATTGTTAGAGGTGCATGAGATGGTTAAAACTGATGTTATGTCAGAGTTGAGTGTAGATTGCTTTTTCAATGGCTGATGAACAGTTGGTGAGTGATAGGCCAAGAGGAGTCGAGGTCATCAGGGTCTAGTGTAGATTTATTTTAACAGTGGGAGGATCCGGCCTGTCTTGAGAGCTTTTGGGAAGATGCTTTAAGTGAGGGCGGTGTTGACAATAGTCAGACCTCGAGAAATCTACTCGCTCTGCAGAGTCAGATTTTATCAGGACGAGCTATTTTTAGGACCTACTGGCTCGTTTTGGCGAGATGATAAAGAACATGTTATCTCAGAAGGCGAATGAGCAATAAAGATGCCTTTAAATCTTGTTTTTTTACCTTGTCACATTTGCTCTGCGTTGAGAGACAGAGGTTAAATGTCAGTTTATGTCTTACAATTTGCAGTGAGAGAAAGAAAAGTAAACACAACCTCCAGGATAAACAAGCATTGGCATAGCCAATAGGTCTCGCCTTTGGGACCTTATAAGTGTTTAGCCATGCAACAGTTGATGTTGTTGCACCAAGGATATTGTGCTGCATAACTAAATACTTATAAGGTCCCAAAGGCGAGACCTATTGGCTATGCCAATGCTTGTTATATATACACTATGATGGTTGTATTCATACACCAAATGTACACCTCATATAGTATGGTTCAGGTGCACACATAAACTCCTAGGCGCAGCCTCTATTGCCCATGAATCACTACGATATACCGATACAGCTTCACTGGCCCCGGTTGAGCCATAACATTCCAGGTGCATCCTCAGATGCCCTTGCACAGCCATCATAGGTGAAAAACACCAATTGTGTGTCAGTCTCATATGCCAAAGAACTGACAATATATGTCATGTATATATTTACGGTGCAGTTATATCATGCAATGTTGAGACTCTAATGACCAATTGGTACTACAATGATAAGCAAAGAACAGATCCGTACACCAAGGTACCTTGCATTCCTTCATGCAGGACGATACTCTGAACCACCAAAATAAAAACCACCACTCATTGAAGCACCTAAGAAAAATTGTGAACAGCATCTGGTCACAGAATATGCATAATAAACGTGTTGCAAAGTAGCCTTCTTCAACTGACCCTTCACATTATTCTCTCTCCTTAATCTTCCTACCAAAAACGTCCTTTTCTCTGCAGATATTCACTTTTCCCACCCCTCGCCATGCCACTGTTCATGTTCCAAATATTCTTTACTTCAACATTTCAGATCCTAAACAGTTATGCATCAATGTCTGGCTATTGTAATTCGAAAGTAATTGAAGATATATGTATTATGTGGGCATTGAGGTGGAGTTAACATGCAGGGGGAAGGGACCAAAAGGTTTGGTGAAATAAACGAATACAGATACATGATATATAAGCAGCAACAACTATAGAAGTGACCATCTATCGCACTACTTACATTTCCTGCACGCTATAGCTTGTCACACATGACATTCACTAACAGGCAACCCTTGGTCTTAACAGAGACAGAAGCTCACAAACACATATTGTCCAACTCTTCTAAAAGAAGATACACCCCCAACATACAATGCCAAGTCCTTGGGGGGGAAAAACTCACTCACACTCTCCAAAGGCCCTAGAGAAGAGACAGTTACACACTGCCACAATATCCTACATAAGACTCACTCTCTACTGTTACAAAGATTTTGAAGACAAAACTAACAGACCAATGAGAGGAGTGTTGGGAGTCACACTGCAGATAACTACCTCAAGCTTCCAATTATCTAGGCCTTGGAAAAACAGTACACAGCTTGTTAACTCAAACGTCTTTCAGGGGCTCTCGGGCAGAAATCGAATGCAGCGAGTCCCATAAAAGATACAGAAAAACAAGGTACTGTTTAAACATCAACTTTTGCCTAAAATGCTAAACAACTTACCAGTAACACCCGCTGCTTGGATGTTCACTGAATGGGCGTCACACTCAAAAGCACTCAAAGCACTCGGGGAAAGGAAACTAACAAGCGATGCAGAAGTCTGACGACTGCCAAAGGACTGGGAGGGCGAGGCAAACAGACTGAAAGAGCTGGAGAATAAGAGAGGGCAGAAGAGAGAATGAGGTGCAAATACCCATTTAGAAGCACCCACCATTTTAAAACCATACCTCGCAGTTGGGGGTCTACATGGTTGGTAAGTGGTTGGTATCGGGCAAGCAGTTCAGAGTTTTTAGCTTTCCCTCCTTCCGCACGTAGGAAGCAGAGCAATTCTTCTTCACTGAGCTCCTCCATTGGATCAATGCAGAGTCAATGATCTCACAGAGCCAGTTCTCAATCGCAGAGGGCAATCTGCCTGGTTAAATGGAGCAGGTGGCAAAGGAGTTCTCCTCCTATGTCCAACAGATGGAAGCCTCAGGCAAATCACCAAAAGCATCTACTGCTTAGCAATCCATCCCAGGTACAAAGGGGAAGACCCCAACCATCAGTTCCAGGCTTCAGCAGTCAGGGTGGGCATCAGGAAACTGCTCTAGATCAAAGATGTGCCAGCAAAAAAAATTAATATGAAGAATTTGTTTACAATTGTGTCCAGCTCCAAACTGCCATAGATAGGTTCAGCCACAAACCACGAAATCCTACCACTATCCAGGCCAAATTCCAAAAGTGGTTGACAACGGGCAATCTAAACAGTAAATTCAGTGTCCTGCAAAGATATTAAAGAAAAACTTCACCATCAGATCCCCGCACGCTGATTCTCAAGAACTGCTTGTAGGAAGGTGGAATCTGACTATATGGTTGCCCCCACTTTTTTTTATGGTGTTTTGCTGGTTTATGACTTAGTTGGACTGGGATCCTGCTATTCAGGGCCCCAGTCTATCTGCTTTCTCTGTAAAATGGTTTCCATGTGCCTTAGGCACATCTCTGATTGAATCTGGAGTGCCCTTATAAGTCCCTAGTATATGGTATACTATGTACCCAGGGCATAGGTACCTCAGAGGCCTGCCAGGGGCTGCAGCATATATTATGCCACCCCTGGAAGGCCATCCAAACTGACACCACAGGTCTGCTACTGCAGCCTGGGTAAGGTGGTGCATGCACCCCTTACTGTGATATAGGTTACCTATATCACTAAATACATACACACATATAAACCTATAAGTCACTCCTAAGGCAGGCCTTATCAATCCTGAAGGCAGAGTGTGTGGTTCCTATGTGAGAGGGTGCCCCTGCATGAGCAGGGCCCCTCTGCAGCGTTCGGAGACCCTTCTCTGATGCTGTTCGTAGTGCAGCCTGACCATATACTCTTAAGCGCATTATAACCTCGCGTTAAATGCTAACTTTGGAATGGCTGCAACTAAACATGTCGTGTTTGGTGTCAAACATCTTGGAATACTACCCCCCCGCCAATTCTGGCGGCGGGGGTAGCATTCCACCCTTCTAGAGGGAAAGACATGTTAAGCCCGGTAACTTCTTTCCAAAGCCCTGGCATCACAAAATGGATGCTGCTGCCACAGACACGAGTCTGGCCTCCTGCTGCTGGACGAAACTCCGGCAGGGGAGGCCTGGACAATAGGTTTCCTGTCCCAGGGAGGTGTGACCACCTCCCCAGACAGGATAATGTGTATTGGGGCTGGGCGGGAGCACTTTCGGGTGCTTTGAAGTCCTGCACTGGGGGCACACTTGGTGTCCCTGTGCATACCCCAGTTCAAACCGGATCAGGGCTTGCAGCCCCTGCTTTGGCGCGAACTGGACAAACGGAAAGGGTGTAGCCACCCCTCTGCCCTGACCCACCCATAGGTGGGGCCACAGAAGTAGTCCAACCCCTAAACTTAGTATAAGTATAGGAACCCAGTCCTTAGGACTTTAGATTATCCCTGGACAAAACTCTGAAACAGAATCCTGGACCTTCAACGCTCTACTCAAGATTAGAGGACAGAAGAATCTCCCTTGGGGTCAAGGAGTGACTCCCCTGCTTGGCAGGCACCAAAGACGCATCTGTCCGGTCTGCATTTCTGAAGCTCCCGTCGGACGCCGAAGTCTTCGCCTCACCAGAGGTGGATTCTCAGACTTCCCCGAGGCTACCCTGAGTCCCCAGCAAAGCTGAGGCCCGTAGCTATCGTGGGTGACGTGAGACCGTGACCCCTGGACACCGAGCACATTTGCAAGTGCATCCTCTTCTGGGTCTCCCACGAAGTCGTGCTTTGGGCTCCGAGTAGCCCTAGCCTCCAGCACCAACTGCACCGAAGATCACTGGCCTCCACTCCACGAGTGTCCTGTGAGCCAGATCCACGTGCGACGTCTCGAGGCTCCTTCGCGGTCGCTAGCCCGTTGGCTAGTAGCCCTTAACGAAGGCTAATCTTTTCTTCTTGGGCATCCTGGTTGCTCCAGGCCTGCCCTCACTTACCCTCGCTGGGTGAGTTCCCCAGACCTTGCTGGTCTGCACCATCGACGATCTTCATCTTCATCGAGACTTGCCGTTGCCAAGGCTTGTTGGGTCCAATCCGGTCGCCGACACCTCAGCACTCGAGAGACATCGTGTACCAGCCCGAATCCTGCTCCTGGTCGCCGACAACGCCTCCTGGACCTCGTGGCTGAAGAGTCAAGACGACCGTCAACGCACCTGAAGCACTCGACATCGGTGGGCATCTGTCCATCGCCTTCCTGGTCACTGGCTAGTGACCCAGACTCTGTCCACTCTGCTTTCAGGTTCTTCAGATCTCCGATCCACTCTTGGATCCACCCGGACACTTTCCACTTGGTCGCCAGCAGCACTTTGCAGCAGATCGCCATTCAAATCGACGACGAAACCCGACCCCGAAAGGCACCTATGCACCCGGCTTCCCTGGGTGAGGTAACACGAGTACTCCGGTGCTCCCGTGGGTAGAGACTCTTCAAAGTACTAGTTCTCAAAGGGTTTGCTCCAAGTCCTCCTTTAAGTGTCCCTTTTCTTTAATTTCCTGATCGCGACTTTCTCCATAGAAGTCAACGGCGTATCGCGGTTGTGTAATTACACTGCACGCGTCCCCCGTGGGTCCCCTGTGTCACTACCTTGGGTGGTTCCTTGTGGTCCAAGCACTTCTAGAGGCTCTAGGCCTAGTGTCTAGTTCAGTCGTGGTTCTTATACCACTTTATTGGTATATGGTTTGGTACGCCCCTAGGGCCCAAACGTGTATTTGTGCTATTACTGTGTTTAAATAACTTCTAACTTATGTACTTCGAACTCTAGCCTCATAAAGAGACTAGAGGGGTGTGTTTAGCAATAAATACATATATTTTGAATATATACCTGGTGTGGTGCTCTTTCATTTGATCACTCAAGAGATTATAGACTGGTAAAACAAGCTGCTTTACATTCCTTCAAGACTTAGCCTGAAGGCTGCTCTCCATAGCTACCACTAGGAAAGCTTTCAATAAGGTTGTCTTTAACCTATCTCCAATAAGGGGTGTTGTTTGGACTGGTGCAAGGTGCCCACTATAATTAGTGGACAGCATATGCCAGGCCAACTTCTCACACTGCTGCATCAGTTATATGCAAAATAATTTCTATTGCTGCAAATTTCTTGGTGTATACATGGGATTAAACAAATTGGGAGTCCTTAGTAAGAACGTGTACCAGCTAAGTACTAGGGTCAAAACCATGCACCAGCTAATTCCACATCAAAACACGGGTCAGGTGAGACCAATACACTAGTTAAACGATGTTTATCATAACCCTCCAAGAGCTACCCGTGTGCATAACAACAACTGAGCAGATAAACCTAAAGCTCAGGACCCAAGACGGCAGATTACCCCTATGAGGGAAGACCCCTGGCCCAGACAAACAAGAGCAAGTCAGTATCATGGGCCGGCTTCCCACAGAGAATCATGCGGGCTCTAAATACCATGGTGCAGCTAGCCCCTGCTGGTCAGAATCATGGGACAGACACAGAATAACAAAACCGTTGGTTGCTTCATGGGTTGGGTGTACCTATAGAGTTTACCCAATCCATTTAAGGGAGTACTACGTTATCCATGTACGTTCTCGGGGTCAGAACCACGAGGCACTCTCAGGCCAGACTCATGGGCCTTGAATCAGAACTATAAATGAAACAAACACCTGCGAGTATCCATCAGTCAGTTAAGCCCGTAGCTCGCCCTGTGGGTTACAAGTATAGCCTATTCAACCCCATGAGAGCCATAATCAATGCCAGTCAAAACCACCGGGCAGCTAGCCCGCTACCATGAGTTTATCAAACTTAACACTGCGGGTCAGAACTTAAGACAGGCTGACTAGCTCCTCTCTCCGACAGTCGGTGCTCCCGGACATACCTCAAAGTCCCGGATAAAAACCCAAGCCCCAGCCCGTCCCCCGCCTCTGTTACATGTGACTCCCTCATACCGTGCACACGAAATCACTGAGGTGCCCTCATGCGCGCGCGGGAGACAGGCATCACTGCTGAAGCTGCACCAGTGAGGTGGCAGAGACAGGGCGCATGCGCAGGAGAGCAGATTCGTCGCGCTGCGTGCGCGCACGAAGGACTCGGTCCTATGGGAATATAACTAGTTCACAAAGGAGAGCGGATAAAAGTTTGTGGAGAGAGAGAGAGGGAATAAAAGAGTGCGAAAGTTAAGAAATAAAGAACGGAATATTGAGTAGAAAGGGAAGATAATACAGAGAAAGGGTATTGAAAAGGAGGGAGAACAGAAGAGGGAATGTGAAAGGTGGACCAAAGAAGAAACAAGCGCGCGCGCCTCGCGCTAAAAGTTAAAAAAATGCTTCTCACTCTCGGCGTAGCCCGCTGACGCTCGGTAAACAAGTGGACAAGTGGGAGGGGTGAGGGGAGTGCGGCCGAGAGCAGGGACACGCAGCGTTTACCTTGCGGGAGCGCACATGGCGCCGCTCGCTCCCGCAAGGGAATCGCCAAACGTGCACGCGTTGCCATTGAAAGCAATGCAACGCGTGCACGTTTTTAAGCGAAAAACCGAACCGATTTCAAGAGGTCCCCTCCTATGCATCGCATGCGCGCTGCGTAGGCGAGACCTAAAAAGCTGCAAAGTTAGAGGGTTTTGTAAAGTTTACAGTCTGACAATCGTGCTGTACAAAGAGACTAAAATGAAAGGCTGTAGGATGTCAGTTTTTTTTAACACAACATTTAAATAGCTTGTAAATGAACCTGCAGGTCTAGTCACATTTTTATGATTTTTCGAGGCCTGATAGTGAGTAGGATAGAGAGAGCTCCCCTGCAGAGAGCTTTGATGAAGGGCGAGAGTAAGACATCATCTTCATAGGAAGTGTGCATCTATGACTCCAACAATGTGGAATGTACTCTAGCTTGTTTCAGGAAGGGACTGTGTTGAATACTGGGCATCTGAGCTGCGGAGCTCACTAATATTTGCTTTCACAAAGGACACAGTTGAATGAGATACTTACCACTCAACAGCAGTACCTCAGACAGTTACCATTGTTCCTTTGCACATCGGGGTTAATGGATGAGCTCCAAAGACACTCACCAGGACAGGAGGTCTGGCATAGTGGCCATTCTGGAGCTACTTATCAAAAAGGTCCTGTGCAGAGGAACTCACCTGTTGAGAAACTCAATGAACGTGAAGGGTGCGCTGTCTGATGGAGTGGTAGCCACAAAATAGTGACCGCTGTTCCGCACATGGATAAAGTGTAAGCCCTCATGCATCTAGAGAAGAGATTGTGGTTAGAGGACTCAGGTAGTGAACCAGCATTGAAAACAGGAAATATGTTTGTTCATATGTGCCTCAGCATGCACTTCACAATACTAATACCAGTTACCATTAAATACATGGACACATGATTGGATGCAACACAAACCTCCACACATATGCACTTCAAATTAGTTACAAGAATGAATTTTACCCCTTCGCCCCTGATATGCATCTTCATTCCAACAACAAGTTTCCGTTGAAGATGCTTTTAATATTGTGTAGCTGGCAGGCTGGATGTCAGAGCAAGTCTGGCATGACAGAAAAGAGGTGACTATTGGTCATGCTTGCTATCCTGATTCAGAAGCCATACAAAGGCTCATTTCATGAAACTCGAAGGGGGCGCGGTATGTCTGCTTCATCAATGGTAAAGCAATGAAACTGATCCATAATTTGTTTATATTAAGATTTAGTTTCAAAACGACAGACGATCTGGAGCAGAGACTGTAAAAAGTGCAAAGAATTTGAAACCAATGTGTGAATAGAAGGGACTGGTAGGGATTTGCAGGGTTTATTAAATATGGTGCAGAGAGATGAAACAGGCAATGACTGGAAGTTCCAAGTAGGGCTCCAAGCTTTTTAGCACTGGGTAGAAAAATAGGATTTTTGATGCATCACTTTATATTTCTCGCCTTTTACAACATTGTATTGTTCCAGGAGGGGCATAGGGCACTTACCATCACAACAGGAGCCTGATCTTTTGGAAGAGCACTGACCTTCCTGTAAAAGGTCTCTACCTGCTCACTGCTTGCATCTCCTCGAACTTCAAGAATGTAAGTAAAGGACAAAAAAGATGGAGACTTAACACTGAGTTACCCAGGTTTCCAACAGCTCCTCAGAAACACACTGCTGAAAACCACTGCTACCCGCACACATACTTTCATTCTGCACCCACTCTAGGAAGGATACAGTCCTTGTAGATGAGCCGATCTCCTTTGGCAGACAAGATGAAGATCTGGGAGATCATTGTGTCCTACAAAAGATGGAAACGCCATTAGCTAATGCGTAAATCAAAGACAAATCAGAAATCATATAAAAAGGAAACATTATACAGTCCTAAGGAATCAAATACAGAAGTTAACTGAATAAGTGTTTTTGGATTCTGTTCACAATTAATTATCCAGGCAGTTGTGTGCTTGGTGTCTTCTTATCTCTTCAAAGCATTGCATATCAATGCGTGTAATCATTGAGTTTATGAAATAAAAGCTCTGCATGTGTTGTTCCCCTAATGCTGTGCATCAATGCAGATAGTTTATTTTAGGTCTTTTATTTTACTGTTTTTGCATTTCTCCAGTTTGAGGGCTACACAAATTCACAAAAACAGTATAATACCTTCCACTATTAAGGGAATTCCAGAATTACCCATACCTGCAGATATCTAAAAGAGGATCTTTGGACACTCAGTCCTTATGATGGAGAACTGGAGGTGGTCCCATATAGTTCATTGTCAATGAACTTAGCAGCATGATTCTAAGAAACCTTCAACAGGAACACATTATGGATTAAACTAGAACAAGTACTGACAAAGCCAAAAGGCTGTGTTATGTTATGAGTATTTGTAGGGTGCACAACTCACAACTGTATTCTGCTGCTGAAAAGGAGAAGCAACGTGTGCTGACACTAGGTAAAGAGATGTCTGATGAGCAGGGGTAGGTCACTCAGGCTTTGGGAGCGAAGTACGAGAAGGCCCAGCCACCGGATCTGGTTCTGCATGTACCGAGGATGTGTGCGAGTAGGAATACGGCTGAGCAGACTTGTCTGGTAAGTATGTGGAAGTTTTTATTTTATTTAGAAACTTTATTTTTCGATTTTTCACAAAAACAATACATCGGCATCAAATAAATACGTATGCATACATTTCGTTGATAGCAATTATAGTCAAATGAGACACAAGGCCGCACCAAGAAGGGAAGGGACAAGGGGGACAGAAGAATCATCCTTAAACATGTCGCTGCGGGGGAGGGGCTGCAAATAAGGCACCCCTACCCAATGTGGACCCCATCAGAACTAGGCGTCGCGTTCCCCACTAGAAACAGACCCCCCGGTTCTATCTGCATCACTCTGCTCACTAGCAGTAACATCCCGTAAGGACGGCTCCCCCTCCGCTAACCCAGTGGCACACAGGACCCGCCAAGCCATCAGGTCATCCTGCAATTTCTCATCCCGTCGGGTATGTTTCATGTGGGCCTCTTCAGCCAGCGACCACTCTCGAACATCTTTAAGCCAAGCAGGAAGTTCAGGGGCCCTCTGCCCCATCCAAGTTATTGCCACCCTGCGCCTGGCAAGCACCAACATTAACTGTAAGAGTTTATAGGGAGTTTCTTCCTCTTGGGCCTGCGAACCATCGCGAGTAAACATTGCAAGGGATCGAGAGCCACCCGAAGCCCCGTGGCGCTTACAACCCTAGGCACCACCCCCGACCAAAACTGCGCAACCAATGGGCAGTCCCATGCCAAATGTAAAAAGCCTGCATTCTCTGCGGCACATCTAGGACAGCCAGCGCCCCTGCTACTGTCAATGCGTCTCAGTGACACCGGGGTAAGGTAGGTGCGGTGTAGGTAATTAAAGTGTGTTAGCTTAAATCTGGCATTGCATGAAACGGTGTGTGTAAGGGAGCCTATGCGTGCCCACTGTGCCTCCTCCAGCGGGGCAGCAAGGTCCCTCTCCCAGGCAACCCTAGACGGCGGGACCGGGGGGGGGTGGAATCCTGCTTCATCGCTTTATATAGGAGGGAGATCAAGCCGCGCCCCCTGCCGCACGTGAGCATAACATCCAGTGTATGCGTCAGTGGTGGAATATCTGGGTACTGGGGCCAGGTGATTTTCACTACATCTTGCAAACCCCTGAAATGCAAAAATTGGCCTTGTCCAAGGCCAAAGTTCTCCACCGCCTGCTCGTAGGTGATAGTTTCATTAGGATATAGATCGGCGAGAACCTCGCATCCTCCCTCCCTCCAGAGTCGGAAGGACATATGACGTGCCATAGCTATAAATGGAGCCAGTATCCAGAGCGAGAGCTCCCTGTGAAAGGGCGCACTTCGAAGGACCCTCTCAACAAAACGCTGCCATATGCCAGCTGTATGTCGCACAGTATAGGGGAGATACACATCTGATCCCGCACCTTGCATCAGTGCCTCCTGCAGTGTCTGGGTATCTGCCCCATCAAGCAAAAGGCGCTTCTCCCAGTTGTCAGTGTCGGTGAGCCAACGGGCCGCATGTTGGAGCTGGGCGGCATAATAGTATAGGTCAAATCGAGGGGGTTCGAGACCGCCCTCCTCGTAACTACGGACAATGGTGCGAAGGGCTACCCTACTGCGCCGACCCGCCCAGAGCAGAGATGTGAACAATGTGTTGAGAGTCTTAAAAATGCCACAGGGGAATGATCAGATAGGAATCGCGCTAGATGGGTCACCTCCAGAGACATGTTGGGATCGGGATTCGCGACTAAAACCCTATCGAGGCGGCTATATGTGTTATGAGTAGATGAGAAGCAGGTGTAGACTTTCTGGGTTGGGTGTCTTTGACGCCATACGTCTTGGGCCCCTAGATTCCCCATGACTTCCCGGAGTTTCACAGTCATTCTGGGTTTCGTACCAGTGCGGGAGGGAAATCTATCCAGGACAGGATCGAGAACACAATTAAAATCTCCCATCCCAAGCAGTGGAACCTCTAGTTCCGATACCAGGACCTCCTGCAGGGACTGATAAAAACCCGGGTCATCCGTGTTCGGCGCATAGGTGTTCACTATGGCAACGTCTCGACCATCTAAAGTATGTGGAAGTTAATGCAATTGTTGAGGTAGGTGGAGCTGATGGTGTGCAAACCTTTGTGTGTGTGTGTGCGTGAGGAGTTTGAAGAGTTCTCATTTGTGGCTAGGAAGCCAGTTGAAGTCTTTGAGGTGTGGATTGATGTGGGTGCGAGTGGAGGCAGGGTGGGGGGTACTCAGGGTTAGTCTGACAGCTGAATTCCATATGGTCTGGAATCTTCTGGTCAGTTGCACGTTGAATTCTAGAGTGCATTGTTGTAGCCCAACTTCCTGGTGATGAGGGCCTTGATGAAAGTTCTGTGGGTGTTGAAGGGAAGACACTTGAAAATCTTCTTGAGCATCTCGAGTGTGTGGGAATAAGAGGCAGAGACTGCGTTCATGTGGCAGGTCTTAGCGAGCTGTTTGTCGACTAATATTCCGAGGTTCTTCACATGGGTGGCTGAGTTGGGTTGGGTATGGGTCGCAGATCAGCAGGCCAATAGGTGGAGTCCCATAGCAAGGTGTCTTTAATAAAGACAATTACTTCTGTCTTGTCTGTGTTGAGCTTGAGGCAATTGGTTTTCATCCATCTAGTGACATCTGACAAGCAAGCAGAGAAGATTATTCGGGTGTTCAATGTTTTGTCAGAGAGGGAGAGGATGAGCTCAGTGTTGTCTGCATAGGATATAATGTTGATTCAGTGGTTGAGTATGATGCTGGCTAATTTGGCCATGCATGCATTAAACATCATGGGACTGAGCAAGGATTCTTGTGGAACTCCAACGATGAGTTTGGTGGCAGCCAAGGTGAAAGGAGTTAGGCTGACCGATTGGATGCAGCATGTGAGGAAACAGCAGATCCAGCGCAGATCTGGTTCCTGAATGTCAGCATTATGTACGTGTTAAATGAGGACGGGGTTGGGGACTGTACCGAAGGCGACGGATAGATCAAGAAGGATGGGGGCAGCAGTGGCTCTTTTGTCATCCTTGGCAGCGACAAGTGTGGTTTTAGTGCTATGGTTAGGTCTGAAGCCGGATTGGGTGGTGCGGAGGAGGGTGTACTCCTAGAGGTTGACAGCTAAATGTTTGTTCATAATCTTCTCCATGACTTTCCACAAGAAAGGTAGGAAGTTGGGCAGGTAGTTGGCTAGCATTTTGGGGTTCCTTTAGGAGAGGGAGAACTATGACGTGTTTCCAATCATTCAGGAAGGTGGATGCCACGTGACTGAGTCATTCAGGATCGGGGTGAAGGCTGAGCTGATGGGGTTCAATCCTTTAGTGAATATGTGATGAGTTCAGGGGTCCAATGGTGCTCTACTGTGTATGTCGTGCATGGTTGCTGCGGTTTATTGAATGGTGATGTTGGGCCAAGTGTTCAGGGTGGTCCCCTGGGCATTGAAAGTGACGAGTAGGGCAGCTGCAAGGGTGGAGCAGCCTGGTTAAGGCTCGAAGTTGCTTTAGATACTGGAGGTCTTGCTGCTGAAGAAGTACAGCGGTCTTTTGTGGCAGTGACACTGCTGGAGTTTGCATCAGGAGAGGTAAAATCTTTCACGATAGCTAAGATTTACTTGTCACGGTTGGTGCTGCTTTCGATGCACTTGATATGGGCGGAGCATTTGGTGGCTATGATTTGTGGCGGTATCGCCCGAGGGCTGATCTATAGATGCTCTTGTCTGTGTCATCCGGGCTTTGTCTTCATCTATGTTCTAGCTACTTGCAGTGGTGCTTGGTGAGTTTGAGTTCTTCAATTTACCAGCCTGCTAATGGTCTTGTTCTGGTGGTCTTGAATGAGGCCATGGTGTTTGCACAGGAGGTGATCCAGGCATTGAAGTAGGAGATGGATCTGGGGAGGTTGTTGTAGAGGTTGGTGGTGTTGGAGCTCTGAGATTACAGGATTCCTCAGAGACCTTTGGCATAGTGCATGCACACACAGACACAAAACATATAGACAAAGCACATACCAAAAGATATTCAACAACAAGTGCACACAGAGACACCTGTTTGCACCAACAGTAATACATAACCCTGTTCAGCCTAAGACTCTGGCATGGGACTGTGCACAGTTAGTACAGAGTAGCACTGTAACCCCTTGGGACTTTAGCAGGTACTTACTTACAAGGAATATGGAAAAATATATAAAACATCTCTTATAAACACATAAGTGGAACTCTCTCATTGCCGCAATAAATCAAGGCAATATCCGTGCATATAGTTCAGTGGTTAACTCAGACTATTCACAGAAGCAATATATTGCTGACTACGTTTCAGTTCATATTATCACTTGGAAGATCCTCCAGTAAATCGAAGGACGATAGAGCCCATTTGTAAATGGGGGCATCAAGCTGTCTTGAGTAATTTACTTAAACCCACAGAAAATTGTCTGCATTTTAAGTATTAAAGTAAAGGGAGCTAAGTCCTTTTAGAACTCGACTTACAAGCAGTTAGAATAAGAATTGGCAAAGCCAATAGGTCTCAGATTGGCAAAGCATATATGACTGCCTTTTGGACATATTGGCTTTGCACAGCATTGGCAGGAAAGGTAAAGGTGCAATGACGCAACCGATATTGCTGGTCATTCTGTTTCTGCCCATATGCGTCACCACACATGCACTTGCCTACGGTATGATGCAGGGGCAATTTTCCTTTTTTATTTATCACTACAAGAAGGCAGACGCCACATGAACTGATAAATAAAAAGATTTTTTGGGGCACGCGAAAGCGCAAAATACAAAAGGGCCACTGGTGGGGGATCGGGGGGAAGCAGCATACGAGGGGGTCAAGTGCAAAAGGGAGAAAGCAACATGGAGTGGGGGCAGGGGAGCACACAAGAGATCTTGAAAGCACATGGAGTGCTTAATCAAAAAGGAAGTAGTAGTTCCTTAAAAAGGAAGCTGCATCACATTACCTGGCTCCCAAAGTGGCAGCATCTTAGTTTACCGGAAAACTATGTGTATAAGATTACAGTAGGAATTAAAATGCTGCAGATGTGGTGTGCTTATGTCATTATGAGGGTTATGTAGTGGGTAGTGGTGACCTTTATTACTTCACAAGATAGTGCAATTGGTGGCCATGTTTAGTAAAGAGATAAAAGACAAATTTCCAACAGCAACCTTAAGTGGCCACAGATGATTGTACCGGAAAGAACCAGTGAAGAAGCCTCTGACATGTGAGAAGGACTTTTATAAAGATTGTTTGAAAAAAAGGTACTTGGAAATCCTTTGATGCATTTGATGCAATAGGCTGGAAAAGAAACTACATCTACCTTGACTAACGTCATTTATATGGATTACTTACTACAATCTGCATATAGAAAACTCACGGGTCTCCTCTAGAAAATAGTTATACATAGCATTCACTTCAGGTATTATCAAAGTTCATATGGCAATTTTGCCACTCTGTTCTTCCAAAGAGTACGTAAGTGTGGAATGTTTCTATCAATTTTAGTTCTGCTTTTTTGGTCAATACTGTCAACATTGCTGTACCACTGCCAGTGAGATGATGTTCAAAATGGTCCTAAAAACGTCACTCGTCCTGACCTTTTTACGGGAATGTACCATGAAGACAGCATTTACTCTTTTGCAGTGAATCATTGAATAATCTTTTTCTATTCATGTGATGATTTACCTTGGTTTCCTATGTACAATTTGCATGGACATTAAAGTGCATCTATACATTACCAGAATTATAACTGGTCATGGTGACAGGTTATTTTCTGTCACCAATGTATTGTGATTTACATATCATGCAATTCACACCTAAAATGGCTGCCTGTGAAGGTGAACCCCATTTCTCCGTAATTCCATCAACAGAAGATTTGTTATAGGCCGAGACTAAGATATTCTTAATGATGTGGCCTCTGTTGTTGGCAAACATAGATTTTGTTATAGCTGTGTTGCTCTTGGGACGAGGATATCTCCAGCGTGGTAAACTGGCATGTGTCCATGTCCTAAGTGCATGTGTAACTAGTATCTTTTTTTGTTTGGCTCTTTAACCATGCTAACCTAGTATGTGCCAACAAAGGCCTAGGCCTATCCATGGTGATGAGAGATCCAGAATCTGTTTTTTTAATCTGGAGGGGTGCCAACAAGCTTGCTCTCGTAGCGGACATAGGACTACTGTATGTGCCCAGAGTTAGTCACATCCATTCTTGCTCTTTTTGTTCCTTTCCATTTTCAACCGCCCCCGATACGAGTCCAACATTGTTTTTCTCCCCCTCCTTTCACAGGAAACAACAAGACAGTACACACTTACTTCAATAAACCTCTTCAATCAGCTCATGGGGGGTGTAGGAGAGTAGGATCTGCCTCTTATGTTGCCCCCACTTTTTTTCTGATGTTTACACTGGTTTCTGGCTATAGTCTGGCTGGGACCCTGCCAATCAGGGCCCCAGCCTCTCTGTTCTCTCTAAACGACTTGGAGTGCACTCTAGGTGCACTAGTGATTGGATACTGTGGTACCTTATGAGTCCCTAGTATATGGTACCTTAGGTACCAAGGGCATAGGTACTTCACAGGCCTACCAGGGGCTGGAGCATGTATTATGCCACCCCTGGGAAGCAGACTAAATCTGACACCACAGGCCTGCTACTGCAGCCTGGGTGAGGAGGTGCTAGCACCCCTCACTGAGATATAGGTCCCCTATATCTCCCCTGCACACACATTGAGACTTATCAGTCACCCCTAAAGCAGGCCCTATCAATCCTGAGGGCAGGGTGCTTAGTTTCCATGTGAGGGGGTGCCTCTCCCTGAGCAGGACCCCTCTGCAGCTCTCAGAGTCTATTCTCTAGGGCTGTTTGTGAATGCAGCCAAACCATATACTCTTAAGTGCATTATATCCTCGCGGTAAATGCTAACTATGGAATGGCTGCATCAAAACATGTCATGTTTGGTGTCAAACACTTTGGAATCATACCCCCACACCAGTAACTGGTGTGGGAGTATGATCCCACCCTTCTAACGGGATAGACATGTAACTACTGTGGAAACGCGGTAGAATCCTGAAGAGCCCTGGCATCACAAAATGGATGCCACCAGTCACAGACACTGGGCTGCCCTCCTGCTGATGACCAACACTCGCAGTGGAGGAAGCCCAACAATAGATATCCTGTCCCAAGGGGGTGTGACCACCTCCCAGACAGGGTTTAGTGTATTGGGGCTGGGTGGGTGCACTCCTAGAGTGCTTTGAAATCCTGCACTGGGGGAGCAGGAGGCTCCTCTGTGCATATGCCAGTTCAAACCAGCTCAGGGGCTACCTGCCCCTGCGCTGGCGGGAAACTGGACAAAGGGAAGTGGGTGTAGCCACCCCCTCCCCTGACCCTCCCATAGGTGGGGGTCATAGAGCTAGTCCCTCCCTTTCTTTTAGTATAAGAGGGGGAACCTGTGCATTGCAACCCAGATACCCCTGGACGCTCTACAAGAAGAATCCCGGACCTTCGACGTTCCACTACCTTTGGAAGACAGAAGAATCTCCCTTGGAGTCAAGGAGTGACTCCCCTGCTTGGCAGGCACCAAAAACTACGACGACTGCCGCAAACTACGCCGCTCCCGCCGGAGCCCGAAGTCCCTGCAGCCCAGGAAGAGGATTTCCTGACTTCTCCAAGGCCATCGTGAGTCCCCAGCGAAGCTGAGGCAAGTGGACCCCACGAGTGACGAGGAACCGCAGACCCTGGGTACCGTGCACTATTGTCAAGTGCAACCCCTTCACGAAGTTCTACGAACTTGTGCTTTGGACCACGTGTGGTCCCAGCCTCTAGCAGAGATCCCTCCCAAATTCAGAGGCCTACACCGTCCCGAGTGACCGTGGGCTCCTGTTGAAGGAATCCTCCCGAGGCGTCTTCGCGATCCCTTGCCAGCCGGCTTGTGGGTCCCCAGAAGACTTTCCAAAGAAACCAAAGGGCTTCCCTGGTTGCTCCAGGCCTGCCCTGACCTACCCTCGCTGGGTAAGTTCCACAGACCTTGCTGGTCTGCACCATTGACTTTTCCTTCCCCCCACAAGACTTGCTGCTACCAAGGCTTGTTGGCTCCAATCGGGTCGCCGACACCGCAGTAAGCTGCAGACTTCGTGGGACACGCTGAATCCAGCTCCTGGCCGTCCTCGACGCCTCCTGGACCTCGTGGTCGAAGAGTCAAGACTCCCGTGAACAACCTGAATCTGTCGACGACGGTGGGCATTCATCTTCCTTGCCCCGGGTCACTGCCAAGTGCCCTTGAACAATGTCCCCTCTGCTTTCAGGTCTTCCCTCTTCTGAATCCAGGCTTGGATTCCACCGGACACTTCTTCAGTCGCCGCAAGCAGCAAGTCCTCACTGGCTCCCATTGAGAACGACGCCGCGACCCGACACCAAAGGACACCTTTGCACCCGGCTCCCCTGGGTGAGGTAACTTCAGCACTACGGTGCTCCTGTGGGTGTGGGCCCTAGAACTACTTACCCTGTAAGTGGCTTGCTTGTAGCTACCCTAGAAGTGCCCTAAAACTCTTATTTTCTAAGTGCGACTATCGCGCTGACTCGTACAGGGTTCGCGTCTGTGTTAAACACATCGCGTCCATCTCCCTTGCAACTCTATCTGTAACCGCGTCCTTCGCCTCGTACAAGGACCGATCGGTGTGTTCGCCTCGACACGCAAGGGACCTTTAACATTGAATTCTCAATCGCGCCTATGCGCATAGACTCGTACAGGACTCGCATCAGTGTCTGAACACCGCGTCCGTCCCCTGTGGGTCTCCTGCAACTACCTGGGGTGGTTCTTTGGGGTCCCTCGATTCTATATGCTCTAGGCCCAGGTCTAGCCAAGCTAGGATTGTGATAAATGATTGTGCTAACTTATTTGTGATAACTTTGCATTGTACATATGTTCCTGACTTCTAATCTCATAAAGAGATTAGTAGAGAGTTGTTTATTAATAAATACATATATATTTGATATATATACCTGTGTGGTGTCTTTTCATTTGGTGATTCAAGAGATTGTGTGGTAAAACAAGCTGCTTTACATTCTTCCAAGACTTAGCCTGAAGGCTGCTCTCCACAGCTACCACTAGGATAGCTTTCTATAAAGGTTGTCTTAAACCTACCAACCATAAAAGTCGATTTGTACTGGTGCAAGGTGCCCACTCTCACAAGTGGACAGCATATACCAGGCCAACTTCTCACAGGGGGATACACATTTTGCCAGCTATGAACCCTTGTTTCCTTCTTAAGAATTCAGGGTGTTCGTCTAATCGTTTACTTAGGCGACTTTCTTCCAATGGCCCAATGCCAGTAGACTCTTCATCTTCACTCCTCTCACAATCAACCTTTCACTCCCTTGGCTTCAATGTAAAATTTGAAAATTAAATCTGTTTTGCGTTCTAGTCGATAGAACTCCTGGGTTTCACCCTTGACACTTGTTCTTGTATCCTGAAGCTGCAGAAGCAAACTCCATTGCACTCAAAAGGAGCTTGGACAAGCCCTTTCTCGCTCCACTCTGTTCCTCGGGAAGCTAACCAGTCTAGTAGGTTTACTTGCCTCCTGGATCAAGCCATCTTTCCCAGTCCTCTGAATTACAGAGCCCTCCAAAGATGGGAAGCTCTACATCTTTGTTTTAGCCTCCATTATTCAGCTCAAATCTCCTTAGATACGATTTTCGTGTGTAACGCCTATGGTGGCTCAAAAACACCAAGGGCTGGAATGACAAAGCAATCTTCAACTATCCCCAGACATTGCCATTGAATAAAACACAAGCAACTCAGGTAGGGTACCTACGTCCAAGGCCTTTCTACCGAGGCTCTTGGGTCAAAGAAGGGTCCTTCCAACACATTAACTTTCGAGAACTCCTCGCCAGAACCTTTGCCATCAAGTGTTTCCTCCGTCACAAATCAGATTGTTATGTCCAACTATGAAAAAACAACAAAATGATGTAGGGGAACAAATTATACGGGATTCATGTAGAGAGAAAATAAATTAATCCCTATCTTTGGGTAACTTAGTCCCAACCATATATGTATTAGCACGATTGTGAACTCACGAACCAACTTCGAACCAGGGTATCAAAAGTTGTTTATCTTAGAAATGCATATTCAAAAGCAGAACATCCGCGTTAGAGTAAGTCCAATACACACTGTAGGGAACAGTTCGGCCCTCGACAAAGTCCAAACGTGTGTATCCAGTTCTAATATGTGCAATAATGGTCAATCAGACTCCTCCGTTCTGTAAGATCGACCTGTTTTGGCACAATGGTTCGGGCCTCATCAGGACATGGGTAAAGGAAAAGAAGGACCGCGCCAATGTAAATAAAGGCAACCTGGAGCTGTTCTTAAATCAAACGGACAGAAGAAAAATATGTAGGGGTCGAGAGGTGCCACAGGTCTACCTCTAGAGGCAAGGACTTGTATCCAAACGGGTTGCAAATAACCCCACCTTCAAATAAGTCTCAGGAGCGTCCTTCATGCTCCGGTTCGCCTTGGAAAAACCAGAACCAAACCAAACCGGAACCAACCCCTGCCGCAGGCAAGAGCTCCGGGCAGCAGCCAAAATTTATCATTTTTTTGTTTTTTCATTTCAGTCGCTATATCAACAAACTGCGGAGAACCCGATCCAAAGCCATGACTTCCCCCTTATCTAGATCTCTTGAAATTCTGCCAAGAAGGGAACCTCACAATCAAAGCATAATATCTTTGGGGGAGCTCCAATTCCGTGGTGGATTGGTAATCTGCCACCTTCATGATTCCAGTAACTGGATGATCAATCATGTCTTCCCTATGGAGCCCATTGGAAGTGGATTTGTTTGCCTTCCGTCTCAACAAACAACTCCATGAGTAGTTGTTGCCCAAACCCAAAAGCCTAGGCAACAGACGCTTTAATCCAAGATTGGAACCCACTCTTGGGCTATGCGCTTCCCCCTTTTGTCTCGCTCCTTGTGCCCTCCCCTGCTTCTAGCACTGTTGCACCAGTGTTATACTAATAGCCCCATTGTGGCCCTCAAAAGCCTTGTTTGCACCCCTTCCAGAATACACCATGGACTTTGTCTGCCTTCTCCTATTAATCCTGAACCTTTTAACAGACCCAGAAGGGAATGTCCCTTCCCTAATCCTCAACAACCACCTATCACTACAATGTTGGCTAGTTTCAGGGACAACTAAACAAGGGTCCGCCTTTCAGCAACAGCTTCCCGTGTACTGCAAAATTCATGGGATATGGGTAGAAAAATTGACAGATCAAGCTGGTACCTGTGGGTTTGTTAGTACCTGGTTGGGAACCTTGATTCCTTCTGGCCTCTCCTCTCTCAATAAATAATTTTCTTGGCTCTCTTTGAGAAAGGCCTCTTCTACAGATCTGTTAACATCTATCACTCTGCTATTTCCTAAACTCACTTCCTCTATGTAACGCCCCTCTTGTCTGTAGATTTATGACAGGAAGCACCTATCAAATCACCTTTGTAGTTCTTTCTATGGGACGTCAATTCAGCTGGCCCTCCAATTCAGATCTTTACCTCAAGCTACTCTGTCAAATTCACTACCCTGTTATGCTCAATCTCTATTAAACAGGTATCAGATGTCAAAGTTCTTTTGCTCATGGTTCCTTCACTCCAGAAGGAGCCGTCTCTTTCATCTCCACAGAGTTAAGGCTTTATCTTCCTCGGTCCTCTGCCCATAAACACCCACAACTTTGTGTTGCTACCTGCCTTAAAAAATACAAGCGGGACACCACTCCTCTCAGACCACCTTCTTCTGACCAATTTCTAATCTCCCTTAGACGACCCTATCATGCAGTCAGTTATGCCACCTTAGCCACGTGGGTCTGCTGGTTGTTTACCCAAATGAGCATGGATGTTTCTATCTTCAGCACCCATTCCACTCGTGGAGCCATGGCTGCCTCCTAGGCCTCCCTTTCAGCGTATAGCCTCACGGACTTTCTTAAGTCTGCCAATTGGACCAGTGCTTCAACCTCTTGAACCTACTACTTCAAACCTTTTGAACATGCACCCAAGTCCGTAGTGACATGTATTTAAACATGTCTCTGTATCCTTAACATAAGGATTTAAACATGCCTCCTTATCCTTAACTTTAAAAGTAGGATTTTCTAGCTCGCGATTAGAAAACCAAGGTATCCGATAGAAACGTCTAGCTGCAGATTCCTTGCCTTAGATTTATCCCCAGGCGGCAGACTGGATGTAGAAACTTTTTCATAAGCAGTGCCCCTGTGCACCAGTAGGTGGCTTCGATCAGCTGAGTGTGGCATCGTCGGTGCCAGATGTGACGTGCGCGGTGCCTATATAGGTGCCACCCCAGTGCGCTGACATGTTTTTTTCTTTCCGCGCTGGTCAGCGCAAATCCAGAGAGAGCTACCCCTACAGTCAATTTTTGACTGAGCTTCTATTGACTTTTTTGTTTTTTGCTCAGTTTTTTTTATTTATTTTTTTAGAGTTTCTCCTGGTGTGGTAGGAGTGTCCTCTAGGAAGGCCGGTTTCAAGCCCTGCAGCGCCTGTCACTGACCGATGTTGGTGATGGACCCGCATCATCTTTGACTTTGGTGCCTTGAGCACGACCACAATGTTAAGACTGTTAAGTCGGCGCATACTGCTGTGCCATGAACCCGAAGTCCTAGAGCGAGTGGTCGGTCCCTCAATCTCCTGCAACTCAACGTGCGACGCTGCAACAGTTTAGTTGCCGGTCAAGAGGAAGGTCCCAAAGTTGGATCGGTTGTAGAGCCTGAAATCTTCGTTGCACTCGAAGTCGTCGGGTCACTCGTGTAAGTCCCACCACAAAAAGAGGAGCAAGAAGTCGAACAGGTCTTCGACTTCACCTCGTCCGTCGGCCGATGAGGCAGCGTTGACATCCGAGGCTTGGCTCCGGGGTTGAGCCAGTGCTTAAGTCGGCTCCACGCTTCCCCAATTTTCCGGGAGCCAGAGTGACCCCCACTCAACTTAATGAGTTTTAGGAGGCCATGTGCCTCATATTTGAGTGGCCTGTGCCTCCGGGACCCCCAGATTCAGGAGGGGCTCCTACTGGATCGATGCCGACTGGGCCAGCCCCGGCACCAGTCGGGACCCTTGCATCCACGCATGGATCTGGACCAGCGCCGGTCATATCACCTCAACCTTAGTCGATGCTGGTTCCGATGCTGACGCGCCCGGCACCGCCCTATTCTGCTCCGACATGGAGCCAGATGGGCGTCGTCCGACACCAATTCCGGCACAGACTAGTCATGCCTTCCAGACTGGAGCCTAAGCCCTATTTTTATGGGCTAGGACTTGGAGAAAATTGGGTGGGGGTCTCTGGACACTGAATAATACCAGCCCTTGACCCAAACGTGGACTGGTGTGAGGATTTGGCAGAAGCCAGCGGACTGGACACTTCTCCAGATACTGGCATCCAAGCCTCCATACATCAACATTTACGTAGAGCAGGGCTCGAAAAATCAATTTTTTTTTACTAGACCTACAGGTCTAGTAACTTCAAAAATCTACTCGACCTAACTGTAATGCACTTGACCTCTGTGTGCAAATGTGACAAGTTAACAAGATTTAAAGGCATTTTTATTGCTCATTCACTTTGTGAGCCATAAAGATGCCTTTAAATCTTGCTATCTTGTCACATTTGCTCACAGAGATCAAGTGCATTACAGTTAGGTCGAGTAGATTTTTTTAAGTTAGTAGACCTGCAGGTCTAGTAACAATTTTTTGATTGGTCAAAAGTCAGTTTGTCTTCTTACTTGCCAGACAGGGTGAGTAGAACCTAAAAATAGCTCGCCCTAATTAAATCTTGCTCGCAAATGCGAGCTGGTGAGTGGATTTTTCGAGCCCAGCAGGGGAAGCTTTTTCTATGAACTAGAGCTTCCTTTCTACCAATAGTCGTCACTCCCTTTCATATAGGCCAGTCCATCACTCTGCCTACCTTTTACGCTCCGCCACATCCATCTAAGGAAGAGGAGCAACTTCACCGACTGGACCCAAGAAGAACGTTGATGTTCTACCTTGACCGCACTAAAGAGTTCTAGGTGGACAGCCAACTCTTCGCTGGGTATGTCGGAGCGAAGAAGGAAAAGGCTGTGCAGAAACGGACCATCTCCCGATGCTCTGCATTAAAATCTGCTAGGCACTGGTCAAGTAGCGACCCCCTGAGGGTTTGCGTGCTCATTCCACCAGAGCCAAGGCTGCGACCACTGCATTAGCACGTGGAGTCCCGGTCCTGGATATCTGCCAGGCTGTAATGTGTGCTTCCTTGCACACGTTCACAAAGCACTACTGCATGAACAGTCAGGTCCATCAGGCTTTGCACTTTGCCTGTTCAGTCCTGCAGGACTTTTTGGCATGAATTGTTTCGCATGCCCACCTCTGGGGAGGTATTGCTATTCTAAGGTACGGAATCTTCGTCTGGTAGTTTCTATCAGATGGACAAGTTACCTACCTTCAGTAACGCAATCTCTGGTGGGAACCCTAACTAGCCGCAGATTCCTCACCGACCGACCGACCCACCCATCCTCCCCGCTCTGCAAACGGATTTCTAGGGACCGGGCTTTCCCCTTTCAGGGCCCTAGCTTTCCACACCAGTTATCACTGTTCTTCTTGGCTCCGCACTCCTGTCGTGGAAAGTTGCGAAAAGAAACTGAGGTCAGCACGCTAGGGTGGCGCCTACATAGGTGCAGAGCCGAACATCGCCACCTACTGGCACGCAGGGCTACTGCTCATGAAAAAAATTCCGGATCCAGTCTGGCACCTGGGGATAATTCGGAGGTGAGGAATCTGCTGCTACATAGAGTCTCTACCACGTAAGGCATTACCGAAGATAAGTAACTTGTACTTTAAAACAGACATGGACAACAGCGTTTTTGCACTTATTTAAATAAACACTCTCGAAATACAATCAGAGGTGCAGTGTGTTTTCCTTCAGTTTCGGCTAACACAACCAAAACGGGAGATTAAATACATGAGATGGGATAGATAGATAGATAGCTAGATAGATAGATAGATAGATAGATAGATAGACAGACAGACAGACAGACAGACAGACAGACAGACAGATCTCCAGTTGAAATGCACTCTTCAAAACAGTAAGTTTATTTTCGAAGGGCAGCTTCAATAAGTTGCACCGATACAGCAAAACAGTGCCTGACGTGTTTCAGAAAACATTCCTTTTTCAAAGGCTGCACGTACACGTCCTGGCAACATTAACTGCCAATATATCCCCACTGTCATCATTTCCCTCTGGTGAGTAAACGCTAGTGCAGAGAATCATTGGATTAGTAGTTCAGTATTGCCCATGTGGGCTCCCAGTCTCATATGTGCCCACATATTCCTTAATGCCAGTGGAGCTCTTACCAAACTCGCCCATAATTTCCATCACTGTTGATCCACAATACACTGCCTAAATGAGCATGCTGCGGCCCACTAGGTGCACTCCACGGCCAGGCCGGCCTTATGAACAAAAAAAACAATGATTGCCTCCAGATGAAGTGCACTCTTCAAAACAGTAAGTTTATTTTAAAAGGGCAGCCTCAATAAGTTGCACCGATACAGCAATACAGTGCCTGACGCGTTTCGGAAAACATTCCTTTTTTAAAAGCTGCTCGCACAAGTGGCTGACTCCGGAGCGTGGGGCTTATGGTTCAATTGCTGTCGGCAGCTCAGCATCATGTGACTGGGCAATAGCTCATTTAATCTCCCTGACCCCCCAGCGACTGAATACCCTTAGGGGTGATAAGTTGGCGCTATACAAATGTGGAATTTATTTTGGCGACCTGACCCTCATGGATCGTCTTTGGGCCCCAGAAGCTCTCAATGGGCTCCATCGGGTTCTACGCTGGCGGTTTTGTGCCACTCGTTCCCCTGGACCTTCCCCGGCCCCTCTGCCAAGACTCTCGCGCCAGCCCCATTCTCATCCCTGACGACCTGGAGCCGGATAGACGCCGATTCTGGAGCCGACCACACTCTTGGGTCCTAGGTCGATTCTTCAGCCTTCTTTTGAGGGGCTGGGAATGGACAATGATTGGGAGGGGTCGCTAGACCTTTTACAAGACCAGCCTGAGCACGAAATGGGCTGGTATGAGGAATTGGGTGAAGCCAGTGGCCTGGATACCTCCCCAGATTCTGGCCTGCTTTCTCTCCCTACTGTGGCTATGGAGGAGGGAGCTTCATATGCTATGGTGGTGAGAAGGGCAGCTACGGTCCTGGACCTTCAGGTCCCTTTGGTGGAAGTCAAGAAGAACATTGTGTCTACTCTTCTGAACCCTTCCTGCCTTTCAACAAAGCCTTAACTGATGTCCTTCTGGGAACCTGGTTGAAACCCAGCACGCCAGCATCTCTATCCATTGAACAGATTATTGCTGCTACCAGCGCAGATAAAGACATTCTCATCATCAAAGACGTCATTACAACGCAATCTTGAAAGAAAAGTATGTAGTAACTAAATCCACACACAGTAGATGATGTTCATGATGTTTATTTGGAGATGTGTAGATCAAGTGGAACAGCCCCACCAGGAGCAGCCAACATGCCACTCAGCCCAATCCCAACTGACAGCATTAGCCCACAGACTCCCAACATTCTCATGCGCATCATAACTGCAGCATTCTACAGACTGGGCCGGTGGTGGAGAAAGCATGTATATAACATGGACAAGATGCTAGGATACTACATTATCCCCTTTCTTCCAAAATGAAAGCAAAAAGGATGGAACACTGGACAGGAAGAACCATAAAGAATGCAGAAAAGGAGAAATACATAAGCAGCACAGCAATACGAAGAAATGAACGACAAAGAAGAAAATAAGAAAACAGACAGATGAACCTGGCCATCCTCCTTTCTATAAATAACAAGAGAAAAGAAGGGACACAGCGAAAGAAAACAACTAGGAGGAAAACTAAGCATGAAAATACTAATTACTTCCCCACAGACACAACCACAGACAGGCATGCGTGAAGGAAAGACATAGTACAGGAACGAATGTATGAAATAGTTCAACACTCAGGGAAATACAGTAAAGTACAAAAACGCGAGAGTGTGAACAATTTAAAAACACAAAAAGATGGATAAGAATACAACAACAAAAAATGTCAATATTACCCATCTTCCCGCCATTAAAAAAATGTTAAGCACAGAAATAGAAAAATTTCCACGTAAGGAAAACATCATGTTATAAAGATGGGGCTAAAAAAAACATCTTACACCCCTCACGTGAGGGATCAACACTTAAGAATATGACCCATAAAGTCATCCTTCATGTAAAGGTATAAGACTTTAAACGTGTGAAAATGGGACTGTAACCCATGACAACATACCGAAAGGGACTATAACCCATCACCCAACCTTGTGGAAAGTTAGCAATGTAACCAAGTGTGAATAAAGTGAAACGAGGAAAGAGGGACTAAAACCCAAATTCCTGCCCCTGGAACAAGGGACAATAGGTATGTTCCTGAGATGGGGAGGCAACCCTTGTAAATCTAAGGATAATGGGACTATAACCCAAATCCTGCCCCTAAAACGAGGGACGGTGAGTGTGCTCCCCATGTAGGGAGAAATCCATGTAAAGCTAAGGATAATGGGACTATGACCCAAATCCTGCCCCTAAAACGAGGGACGGTGAGTGTGCTCCCCATGTAGGGAGAAAATCCATGTAAAACTAAGGATAATGGGACTAGAACCCAAATCCTGCCCCTAAAACGAGGGACGGTGAGTGTGCTCCCCATGTAGGGAGAAAATACATGTAAAGCTAACGATAATGGGACTATAACCCCAAATCCTGCCCCTAAAACGAGGGACGGTGAGTGTGCTCCCCATGTAGGGAGAAAATCCATGTAAAACTAAGGATAATGGGACTATAACCCAAATCCTGCCCCTAAAACGAGGGACGGTGAGTGTGCTCCCCATGTAGGGAGAAAATCAGTGTAAAACTAAGGATAATGGGACTATAACCCAAATCCTGCCCCTAAAACGAGGGACGGTGAGTGTGCTCAAAACTTTAGCTCAGACTCTGATGTAAACGTACATTGATACGTGACAAGATCCTTAAACTCTAAATTACGCAAACTCATTTTACATCAAATAAACCATACATAAACAGGCTACATTGACAAGCAAGACATCATAGCAATGGTTATAGCTATTATGTAAATCAAGTAAGCACCGGTGAGCGACTCCTCACCCGAGCTGTCTCTTGGCTTGACTAGGCAGAATGTCTCTCACACGTATACTTCTGAAGCCAGGTAGACTTGTATCAAAAGCAGAATAACGAGCAGTACAAGTGTCCTAAGCCATGTGTTTACAGTCTCCCAAAACGTGCACAAATTTTCGTGAAAAAGTATCTTTTAAACAGTATAGTACCTGGATAGAGTATGTACACTATTCTTGTTGTTAAAACACCAAAGTTCTGACAAACATGTTCTGTCAGTTCCAGGAGTGTTCAAGTAGAGAGCTCTATGATCAGATGCATTACGAATGCAAACTCAAAATGGCGGCACGCCAATTACGTCGTGCCGGATGGCTCCCTGCATGCCTTTGCATCAGAACGCCAGTAAGCAACACCAAGAACCAGATCCAAGCAGCTTCGTCACAGAAGAATCCTCGAGCCTCGAAGGTGTCATCCAAGTGCAGGTAAGATTTTGCGTGCCCTCGCCTCGTGACATTTATTTAAAAAAATAATAAAAGCGACGGTTGAACTGCACCGCAGATTACGTGTCTCAAAGTAGTCTAACAAACATTTAAAAAAAAAAAAAACCTCACCTGGCTGTGCACCCTGGACTAGTACAATGCGCCTGGTGCGTGTGTGTCCAAGTACATACTCTCATCCGGCACCACAATAATAGCCATTACAGGGGAGTACATCACATTTCCGATCCGATCCGTAGATCTGTAGACGAACATGTACGATGTTGGTAATCATTGCGTGTTTCAGTACACAAGATCTGGGAAGTCTCTGATTTTTCTAAACTCAGAAAGAACGATGTACTTCAGCAGAAGAATCAAACGTAAACACCAATGTATGCAAAGACTTCATGAGGTGCTGTAGAATTTACAGTGAATGTCCAACAAATTATATGTCAAGAATACTTCAAACCCACGACCTTTGTACATCGTTCGTTAGTGCGATGTGGGCCAAAAACGTGCGATATGAGAAAAGCTTGTCTGAAGCTCCAAGAAAAATGTCGACACTTACTTCTCCTGAATGCGCATTTCTTGTTAAAGAGGCAACTTGACACCGACTACAGCACGGTCTGGCTTGAGCTGTCCGATGTTCAGGACACTGGTGGGGCTTTAACGCGTGCTGTATTTCTCTTCTTTGTTTACTTTGCTGCAAGCTGTGTTTCATAATGACTTCTTGGCAAACAACTCGTGCTGTGAGTATGTCCTTTTGTGCCTGTGTCTTGTTGCTCCTGAGAGTCATCCTCGCTTGTCGATAGTTGCTCTTACATCTTTTATTTGCTTGAAGGTTGATCAACTTGTTCCAATCTTGTTGTTTTTTTTTGTATAAGTCATCTTGATCTCTTGTTTTCTGAAGTTCCAGTTTCTCTTCATCTCTCTTCTTGTATTCCTTAAGTTTCTTGGTAGAGTATGTGGTCCTCTCCAGCTCGTCGCCATAAATAATGTAGTAACTAAATCCACACACAGTAGATGATGTTCATGATGTTTATTTGGAGATGTGTAGATCAAGTGGAACAGCCCCACCAGGAGCAGCCAACATGCCACTCAGCCCAATCCCAACTGACAGCATTAGCCCACAGACTCCCAACATTCTCATGCGCATCATAACTGCAGCATTCTACAGACTGGGCAGGTGGTGGAGAAAGCATGTATATAACATGGACAAGATGCTAGGATACTACAAAGTATTCAACCCTTTGCTGATGATGTTGAATTTCAAAAATGTACAGGATGAGCTATCCATCACCCGAGGGGTATCATCTTGAGAGGTTTGAGAATAGTCAAACCTGAGAGCCTGAGACAGCAAGTTACTGAGAGCTAAAAGCATGCCACCTTTGTAACTGCATATCCCTCAAGGTGACGCGGCATCCACTGACAATGTATGGCCTTCCTGCGCATGCCTGAGAGAGAGTTGCATTTGATTTCTTTGGGCCTCTAGGAAATGGACATCACCTTGTGGTAGTCAGTAATGAATATTTGTGTTTTCCTATGGTGGAAGACTTATCATCAACAACTCATGACAGAGTCATTGAGCAGCTTGATTACATCTTTGTAGCTTGGGGCATCCCCGCTATTATCAAATCTGATAATGTCCTGCCTTTCAATAGCAAAGAATTCAAGGAGTTTCTTGTTGGACTCAATGTCAAATGTCAAACATTAAAAGAGTACATCTAGTTGGCCCCAGTCCAGTGGTGTTGTTGAACTATTTATGAGCACCCTCAAGAGGGTAATTCAGCAAGCATCGATGGAGGGAATCAATCTAAACAAAGCCATGTGCCAAGCCCTTCGTGTGTATCGATCAACTCCTCACCACTTGCTATCTGGGAGTGCCATCAGAACCAACCTACCACAACAGATATTGGATCAATTGATGAATGCTGATACGGTTCGTGTCACAGACACTCATCAAAAGTGAAAAATGACAACATATGCTGATCAGCGCTGATGCGTCCATAAAACTGTCTTCAACAAAGGGGACTGGGTACTGGTCAAAGAAAAACAGAAGCAGAAAACAGACACTCCATTTGCTGTCGACCCTTTGAGGGTTGTAATGTGCAATGAACACATAGTGACAGCGCATCGTCCCGGAAAGTCCATCACACGATACTCGTTACACATCTAACTCAATGTTCGTCAGCTCCTGAGATCACGAGCGAGGTGACCCCACCAGAATGTCTAGATCAAACATCTGAGACTATGTCATCAGTGCCTGATCAAGGTGCATCTTAACTACCTCATACCACCCGATCTGACAGACCAGTGCGAGCACCTCGGCGACTCATTGAGGAAATACAAGGGTGGGGAATTGCTATCACCCGACACATGTTGGTATCTTTGGGGGGGGCTAGAAGATGCAATTTCTATTTTGTCCAAAGGACAAATAGGCAATAAATTGAAATAAACACGGGAAGAGATGTGGAGAGTTTAGTGATCCGCCGGATTATCACTGTGCAGCAGTCTTTCTGAGTAGCTTACATTTTTTCACAAGGTGATTGGGAGAGAGACTGTGTAAATAAGGTAAAAAATGTTTAAAGCATTTTTCTTTGTACTGACATTCTTTACAACACCTAAATGTTGGGATCAGTCATTTGCAAACTTGCATTGAAACGGCCCTAAACCAGAAGTAAATGACAATAAAAACAGCAGGCTACTGTATTAAAGCTTTCAGTGTAGCTTGCTGAATTAAGTTCATTATTTCATGTGCAGGCCATTTCTATAGTTAACAACAAAGAAAGTATGTGTGGAACTTGACCCTTCAATATTTTTCATATTTCCTTTTTTTTTTTTTATAGTTGTATTTATATAAATATAATACATTATACAAATATACAGTGCTTCATACACTTAAATGGGCTGTGAAGCACTATAACATTTAAGCAGGCCATTCTACCCTCTCAGCTGGTCAGTCAAAGGGGATGCCTTGTGTCATCCATTAATCTAGGCAGTAGCCTGTACTATTATGGAGGTTGAGTTTGCTGAAGGATAGGCCTGCGGATGGTATGCCTTTCCAACCATACGTATACTGAGTAGGTTTGCGTCTTTAGATTATGTTCTTGTGTCAGTCTACCAGGTACTTGTGTGGCAATGAAAAGGGGGCGAAGTCATGAAAAGCAATCTCAGTCAACTTATACATGTCACAAAGAAAATGGTAACAAGGAAACACATGACAATTACATCTGTTCTGGCTACACTGGTTTCAAAGGCTATGTTAAGGCACCCGCCGCAGAGACCTTTATGTGCCCAGTAAATCTTAGGGAATAATAAGATAACTCTAGTGGTGAATGCACTTCCTGCAGAAATTCTGTGTTTTGCCTAGTCATGCCTTTGACACAAAGTAGTCTGCTGGGAGTTGTTAAGATGCGGTTATGCAGCAATGAGTACAGGGTGTGATCGTATGATGAGGAATAAAGACATCAGTTGCAGAGCTCCGTGTGTGGCGTGTTCATTTGCATGCTCCTGGGCTGGGGAAGATGCTAAAGTAATGGGCCAGGGTAAGACTATAGCCAAGAGACGCTTGTAGATCTGTCAATTACATTTAGCATGGTATAACATAGAGCAATTATTACAGAAAGTAGATAAACAAGTCACACATGCATACCTTCACCATGGCACTGTGAAAAATAAGCAAAAGAAAACGTGTAAAACCCTGCAGATAGTCTACTCACCAACACCCTCCTGTTCACGTAGGTGTTCGGGGTGCCAGTTTACAGAGACAGCTAAAGCAAGGCAGTCACAAACTGAACAAGCATCTCTAGAGTCATCATAGGCTCACACGCCCATCAACAACCAAAGGCGGGGCTTGCAGCTTCTATATACTGTACAGGGCATGTGTGGTTCTGGGAGCCAATGAACAACTGGGAAATTCTTTCTTATCCAACCCCTAGACACGATACTGTTTCCGCTGCTCAGAAGCGAATGCACAAGTGACAGGAAATCAAGCCGCCAATCAAATCACAAACGTTACTCAAACCAATCCAATGTCCCCAAACTTCCCCACCACTAAATGCAATGTTTCCAACTAACTGATTGGTTGTGCTTATCTGATACTGGAAAGACCTTGCTATGTTCACCCTACGTACACAACAAAGCAGAGATTTTATGGCAAGGCAGCTCCTTGATGAGGAGAAGCGAGATCCATTACATAGATCGGGGCGGAAATGAACAAGGACGAGACTGTTGACGTTCGGTGGGAGCATTTTATGTAACTTGAGTCCTCCAGATTTCTTTTGTGAAGGTGCGGGAAATGCAATAATTAAGCATGCTCACGTAAGGATGGTGTTATAAGCAGAGAGTACTCCACTACCTACGTTTATACATGGTTCGTTCCACGCTTGTCACATGATGTAGGCTTGTGGGCGGGTTGTAAAGGAAGTCAGTCATTGATTGGTCGTCGCTTTTTCGCGGGCTGGATAGACGCCTGGCCCCAAAAGAGTTTCCCCTACGTCTTCTCCAATTGGCTGCGTCTGGGGGCACGTGGGGCGACGTTTCGCGCCAGTTTTGGTTGATAGAAGAGAAAGAGCTGCGCCGCCACGAAAAATAAGTAAGAGCGGATTTCTCCCAAGAACACCTTCAAACCAGAGAACTAGAATGGCGCCTCGAGACTATTTGGCCGAGAAAGGTAAGCGCAGTAATGCTATAGGAAATCTAAGGGATAGTTGTAGGACGTCGAATCTAGTTCATAAAGTGTGTCTTAACTTTTCTTTTGCTCTCATCACCGCATCTATCTTATTCAATACACTGCAGCTTGAGTGTCTAGATTACGTTTATCGATAATACGAGCAATGTGTTATTTAGGAAATTATTCACGGAACGACTTTAACGTTTTTTTTTAATACTTGCCATCCTTTAAAGCAGATCTGTCTTGTTGCAGTGGCAACTACATCAACCACACTAACCCGTTCCTATCGTGCGCCTTTTCAGCTGCCGTGTTTTTCTCTGCCCTGAATTGTTACGGTAAAGAGCGCTACAAAAGACGTCCACAGTGTAATATATTTGCAGTATTTTTCTTAACCCCGGTCCCGAATAAACAGAGTAGCCCGCCCGCACGTCTTATGTACGTTCCGCGCTTAGAACCGTTAGCTAACTTTTTTCCTAAAACAAAAATTAAATGCAGTATCTGTCCCATAATGTAACCGTGCTCTGGGAACTCGAAGCTCAAATGAGTCCTACTTATCAGCCCCCCCCGTGCTAGTGTTTAAATAACCTGAGGGCAGTACCGCCATCGGCAAAGCGGTATAGCAGATTTCCCAGTCCTGAACCTGTTTACTCCACTGCCTTTTGTCTACTTCTGCTTGTTTTGTTGCGGTAATAGTTTGTTACCACTGTAATGCATTGCTCATACCATGTAATGGGGTGTTTCAAAGTCTGTACTAGGGTATAGGCCCTAGGGAGTAGTTCTGGGCAGCACCCGGGGAAGCAAGCTGTCAGTGCAGTGAGTACCATGATGTTGGAGATCGGCGCTTCGCAAATATAGCCTGTACCATCAACACCACTGATGGGAACGGGAAAAGGTCATTTACTTCCCGCGGGCCATTTCCTTTCTTTCCTGCATGGGATCCCTTTGATGGCATTTTCAGCCCAAGCGCTATATATACGCTGACAGGCTTGAATTCCCTTCCTGCGGCGCGCTTGCGTCACTGCTCCGTAACGAGTTGACGTAACGCGTCGCCGCAAGGGCTGCTGGGTCTACGTCCAGCGCGCGGTCAGTGTATTCTTCCGCGCTTGTCCCGCGTGTTTCCTTACGTCGTGGACTAGTAGAAGAGCGCGACAGTTGCCTTCAACATTGCCGGTTGTTCCGGTGTCTTTGGTATGCGGTCTGACGATGGAGAGTACCCGGGGCGAGCGAAGTACACTCGGCTTTCTCGCGGAGGGATCTGTCTTCTGCGGATGCCGAGCCGCCATGTGCTGCTTTGTTTACAAAGAGGAAGATCAGGCGGTGAGTCTTGGGAAGCGTGGCTCGGCCTTTGGGGCTGGGGCTCCTAAACCAAGAGCGCCGAGGACCGATGTTACAGAACGGCCGAGTGGGGGCAGGAGAGACTACTCTCCTGCCTCGAAGCTTCTTCAGCTGCGGACGACACCGAACTGCGCAGGGAGGGGCCCTGGATAGAACGCGCGTACCAGTGTCCAGCGGTGGAGAAGCGGAAGCATGGGGGACAGGGAAGAAATTGGAGTGCGCAGAAAAAAAAGCGGGCCCGAGTAGAACGCGTTAAGGTAAACGGATAACGTAGAGGAAGCGCCCATAAACTCTTGCTGGGACTGCTCGTTCAACTAGTAGGTAGGGGGGGGGGGGGCATACTCTACGTCAGGTCCCGCGTGTTTCACTGGAAACGAGCGCTATGCGACCCCCTCTAACCTAAGACCTAATGCCATAGGTTAGTTGCGCTGGTTGTCAGGCCGTGACTCATGTCTTCCTCGAGTGCGATCCTCGGTGTTTTGTTGAATGTATGCTATTTCATCGTGCTGATTGTAAATGATATAGCCATATAATGCGTGTTCGCCTTAGCTATGACCAGTCCTTGACTGGTTGAGTTGGAGAATATTGACTACTGTGGGCTTTGGGAAACGTGTCGAATAATCAATCATCTTACCGCTCCTTTTCAGAAAAGTGCAAGAGATTCCTTCAAGAGTTCTATACCGATGATGAATTTGGGAAGAAGCTTTTCAAGTATGGCAGTCAGCTGGTAAGTTCGGTGCTAGGCTGTAGTACAGAGTTTGCCTGAGTAGCGTCACTCGACCACATGTGGGCACTTTTTACTACAATAGAATAGCATGACACTTTATGGTAGGCAATTGCACAGTATCTGCAGCGCGCTCTGGAAGAGCGAATGCTCCTGAGATCGATTAAGTGTTGCTGTAGTGGTGATTATAGTACGAGTATTTTGCTGCTGAAAGTGGGGGTGTTAAGTGAGGCATACTTACAAGTAACTTGTTTGATTGATGACACATCACAAAGAAAAGACATTACAAAGGGGGTGGTTAATCCGGTTTACACCATAGCTTGCTTCACATGTCAGTTCCGTGCCGATGTTGACGCTTTTTTTATGTAGCCAGTTTAGTACATGGATTATAGAGCAGTTTATTCCTACACTCCACATAATGCGAAATACTACTAGTTGAATGCTTCGTTCATATACAGGTTAAGCTGGCTCACCGTGAGCAAGTGGCCTTGTATATTGACCTCGATGATGTGGCGGAAGAGGACCCGGAGTTGGTAGATTCAATCTGTGAGAACACCCGTCGCTACACCAACCTGTTTGCTGATGCTGTGCAGGAGCTATTGCCAGAGTACAAGGAAAAGGAGGTGAGTGCGGCGGTATGCATTGTTTGGTTCAGCTTGTTTTGGACAGACTCGGGTGGCTGTGCAGATCAGTGATGTGGAGGGGTGATGGATCACCATTGGCACGGCGGTCTTAACAGTTCCACTTGAATGGACCACGCTTGATCCCCTTTGGAAGCTAGGGAGCCCGACTTGAGCAACATCCACGATTTGAACCTCAAAATAAAAAAATAACTACAGTATATATCAAATGCAATAATTTGTAATTTTAATCTTTAATAGAAAAATCCAAACCTCCCCCGGCCCTCTTCTCTGTGCGGGAATATAGAATACTAGTGCTCAGTCTTCTATGCTGTTGTACTTTGACTGCTCTCACTAGTCTATCTAAGAATGGCAACTTAATTTTTCGCTTCCAAATACAATCAGAATTGCGTATGATTAACTCTTAAAAAAAGGTTTTATGCTCTGCTGGGTACTCGTAAACCCTTTCAGTTCTATTGGAGCCATCTATGTTGGCAGTCTGCATTTTTTTAGCAATTGAAAGCTGAACCAACATGCGCAGTAGTCCATAAGCAAGTACATGCCAGTTTCCCTTTGTGGCTGTTCTAAATGACACCTTTTTTTTATTACAGGTGGTGAATAAAGACACTCTTGATGTTTACATCGAACATCGCCTGATGATGGAACAGCGGGCTCATGACCCCAGCGAGACTCGAGACCCACACAACCAGTACCCGCCGGAGCTAATGCGCAGATTGTAAGTGGCTTTGGTTGTAAGTGAAATTAGTTGAGATGTGCAATGCACTACTGATTTTCATGCATGCTTAATTCTCTCTTGCAGCGAGCTGTACTTCAAGAACCCGAGCAGCGCAAAATCTCTTGTGGTGCGTGATGTGAAGGCAGACTCCATTGGAAAGCTGGTGACTGTACGTGGAATCGTCACAAGGGTCACAGAGGTCAAACCAATGATGGTGGTGGCTACTTATACTTGTGACCAATGTGGTGCTGAGACATACCAGCCGGTACGTGCCTAGTGTGACAAACAGTTCATTCTTGTATTAGTCCCAAGACTAAATATATCATGGTAGCAAAGATAGCGTTCCAAGCTTATGGACCGCAACATAGGGCATACAGTGCTCCCACTTTGTTCAAACCCCTGCCAGCATGCGACAATGGGTTTAACTACAATACACCCACTTGACCCTTGTTACTACAAACCAGTACACATCTGGGTGCTTCGTGACCACACCAGGGGCGTAAAGCTCTGTTAAGCAGTTGGAGCTCTCCGAGTGCAATTGAAAGCACGATATGCGTTTTTGTAAAATCTTAAGTCCTCCAATTAAGCTTAGATATGAATTGGAAAAAGAATCTGCCTTAATCGGAGTGCAGCAGTCTATGTCAGAAATTGTCGGTTTGGGTGACCGCCAGTAATTGGTTGAAAGGGTAAATCTGTACAAACTGGTGCTCTGTTTTGAATCTGAATTTTGATTGAGGAAAGTTTTAGGATGCGTTCTTGCAGTTTGCACTGCAAGATATGGGTGCTTTCAAGCCAGCTTAAGCTTGCTTTTGATTTACTTTTTACATTATGGAATTCTAAGTCTGTGCCCAATTTGTTTCCAAGTGTAATGAGATCGTAAAATAGCATTAGTTGCTATGTCTGAAATTGGTAACTTTTTTTGGGTCTAAAGTGATGAGCATGTCATTTTTATTCTCCTGTTTGTAGATCCAGTCGCCAACCTTTATGCCACTTATTATGTGTCCTAGTCGGGACTGCCAGACCAACCGCTCTGGCGGACGCCTCTATCTGCAGACGCGTGGTTCCAAGTTTGTCAAGTTCCAGGAGCTGAAAATCCAGGAGCACGTGAGTGGCGGGGATAGGGTCTGTTTAAGGTTGATCCAGTAGGATGCTTGGTGGGACCTTCGGTGGAACGAGTGGATGGCGGAATTCCTTATGTGGCGCCTCAAGGAAGCAATGTCAAAGTAAATAACTAACTTCTTGCAATTTTCATAGGAATGTGTTTGAACTATATATGTGAGCTCTACATGTCAACCACCATGTAGGAAGTAAAATGTGTGGCAATTGGTCGTGTTCATGAGCTACACCCTTGACCTTATTTCCAACTACCTTGTTAGCTCCGGGTTAACTATCAGCTACATGGTTTACTAATGTCTAAAAGCATGGCTCCAGTTTACCTTTGGGAGCAAATCTGAGTAGTTCTACGTTTCTGCTACTATTTTAACATTGTCAATTAGTTGTAATACATGTGACTGAGGTAGAATGATTATTGGATGTTCAGTTGAGTCCTTGCCTTGAATATCAGACGTCTGTTTTGTTTAGCTTCCGGAAACATCTGAATACTTGTTACAATAAACCCTGTCTCAGTATTCTTGCTCCCTCAGTTCGGTATCTGATATTTTTAATTTGACCCGTTCTCTTTTTAGAGTGATCAAGTCCCTGTGGGCAACATTCCACGCAGCATGACAGTCTTTGTGTGTGGGGAGAACACACGTCTTGCTCAGCCAGGAGATCACGTCAGCATAACTGGTGTCTTTCTGCCCATGCTTAAGACTGGCTTCCGCCAGGTTGTTCAGGTGAGACCAGCATCCAGGATAGTGGGGGGGATTTGGTTGGGTGGCTGCTTCTCATTGTCTTTGCCTATCCGTTTGCAGCTTAAATCTTTTCTGTATTCACACGCTGTGCATTCCGCCGTCTGGTGGTTGGATTAGGAATTGTCCTTTAACTTTGTCAGTGGACGCAGACAGACTTCCATTTGCGCCCCCCCGTTCGTGTGTCCCGTCACCTCGGCATGCTTTGGTCACCATCCTCAGATTATTTTTTCACACTGTCTGGATGTGTGCTGCAGGTGCTCCAACGCTTGGAAGAAAAAAAAATGGCACAAAAAAAATGATGAAAACGTCAGAAGAAAGTAAGTACTGGAGAAGCTTTTCCAGAGGAGCCAGTGCCCTCTTCAAATCTGGAGAATGTACGAGCAGGGGATTCCCTGTGTGGTGATGGATAAAACATTGCTCTAGTTCTGTAAGAATTGCCATCAAGTTTGCCCAGAAAGATCATCTGGTCTGTAACCTCTGCCTGCCAGTAGACCACTGAAGTGACTGCAACACGTGTCGGTGTTCACTCCCAAAACTGAGGGTGAGCGGCAGAGAGAGCATTCACCGCCATCTGAGACTTGGGCCTCTTGAGCGGCAGAATGTCGCAGAAGGATCAGTAGACAGACATCCAGATTGTGGACGTTGAAACGAGGGCAAGGAGACATCTTGAGAGATAAGAGAACCATTGTCCTCAGAGTCCCAAAAATCTCTTGAGCTTGATGGGGGCTTCGGCGTTGTGGCACTCTATGGGCCGCAGAGACTAGTACCCACTGATCTTTCAAGAAGGGCACAGCAGCGGTAAAGGCCCCTGAAAAATCCAAGATGTCAAGGACAAGACTCATCACAACGTTGAAACAGGAGTGGTAACCATCTGAAAGGCACAAACTAGCATCTGAGGTTGAGCGGAAAATGCTAGTCTGAAATGGATTATGCTACCAAGTGTTAGGTCAAGGTAATAAGCTTTGAAAGAGCATGCAACATGTAGAGCGGTTACATTAAGGGTACAATCCCAGCATATTCGATTATAACATCCTGCTGGAAAAAGAGTTAATGTACCAAGCTCCAGACAGAGTAAGAAGATGGACCTCGTGGACCAAAAGGTAGGGATGTGCAGCAAATCAAAGGTGCTGTGCAAATTCAAATGCTTAGCTCAGCTGTCATTTATCAACAGTGAGAAGAGTTAATGAAACACCTCCCAGAGTAGTATCAAAAGAGCAGCCCATCTGGTAGATTGAAAAAAACATTGCCAACACTTGTTTAAAATTGGCTCTAGATGATGCTCAAACATTAAGCGGATAAATGATTCTCTTCAGAGAGACGTGCCTGGCTATGCATTTCAGGGGCTTCAAACCAGAAGTACAAACCAACTTCAATGCACCATTTAATGGACAACAGCTATTCGGAAGTGCAGTAGATGACACTGACTCAGTTAAAGGACAGTGAGTCTGCAAAATCAATGGGGGGCATTGCAATTACAAGGTAATGTGCATAGAGGATCCATACCTTCAAGAAGATCATTGGGAAGAAGGACTTTCCATTGGGAACTTGCCAACAAACATATCGGGGGGGGGGGGGAGGTGGAGAATCAGTCACCAACAACCAGAACATGGCCGTACCAGCAGGGAAGACTGTCCTTTTGCAGCTGTACTCGTGGAAGAGGACACCCCCTGCAAGCAAGTGACCAACAACAAGAGACTCCAAACAGATCCATGAGTCTAGTAGCAAAGGAAGAGAACCAGGTGCAAGCTTACATTGAACACTTCTATATCAATCACCAGTAAGAAGCAGGATAAACTTCCTTCAGGAGTGAAGGAAGATAACATCAGGCAAATGTAATCTTAACATAATACAGTACGGATATTGCATAGAATTAGACAAGACTACTCCAGGCAAGGGGCTAAGGAGAAAATACACTCGGAATAAAGTCAGTGCAAAGTGTTTAGCAGCAGTAGCAGCACACCTGTTAAAGACATGTTTATCCCTACCTAGACGAATGGTTGGTAAAGGCAAACTCGTGCAAAAGATGTAAAGAACATTCTTTCGTGTAATGAGTAGACCCTCTCAGCTAGGGTTCTCCACAAACATGGAAAATTCTTCTTAAGGACGAGATGAACACTATTCAGGTGAAAGTATTCCCAAGTGAAGAGCAATTGCAATATTGAGAAATACAACTGTACATGAAGGGGCATTCTCTGACAGTGGGGGGAGGCAGGGAAGCTATTAGGAATGACTGCTTCCTGCATTTGGTGGCAAACGACTACAAATGAGACCGTTTCAGGAATGGTTGCAAAACCAGTGGTCACAAGCAACTGAGTTGAAAAGATCTAGTGGTTGTCACATAGAAAATAGAGAAAATGTGGTGGTACATATATAACACAAGGATGAACATTTACTCTGCCAACTCCTACAGTGTCCATAATAGGCACCTCGCAGATGGGATGTGGTGCACACATACTCTATCTCAAAGTGAAAAATGCATAAGGTTCAATATGCAGTGCAACGCATAAACATCCTGGAACTAAAGACCACGTTCCTAGCCTTTCAGGGGGATCTTTGCAGGGGAAGTACAATATTGACAACCCCAACCCTCTAGTTTACTTAAACAAGCAGGGTGGAACACAGCCTCTATCAAGGTTGGCACCAGAACTCTAGAACAGGGCGATACGAAGGAAGATGGAGATCTTAGTAGTCCATCTACCAGAGGTCCTGAGCTGTCGGGCTTCATGTTCACACAAATGGGGACTGAACCAATCGGTATTAAAAAATTTCAAAAATGGGGAATGCCAGAAATCTGCAACACCACAGAACACAAAATGCCAAAGCTTTGCCTCCAGACAACTTTGCCATCCGTCTTTGGGAATGCACTATTGGATTGGATAGGGAAGCTTGCATATGCCCCCAACCCACTGACCCGCTTAGTCACAAGATGATCAGCAGGTGCAGAATCGGCAGCATGACCCTGATACTAATTGCACCACAATTGGTGAGACAAATGAAGTTCTCTGGACTATTCGAAGGAAATATTCACAAAATGCCAAACAGGGAAAGATCTGCTGTCCATGCACGAAGTAAGGGTGCTTCAGCCAGAGTTAAACTTGGGATTGTGACTAAAATTTTGACATTTAAACTTGCTAGAAAAAAAGTGGCCTCGTTGAGAGAAGCAAAGAATCCTGCAACTAAAAATGCTACATAAAATATATTCACTATGGTGTCTTAAACGAGGATTACTAAAGAGAAACAGAACTGGTATGGTATTTAACACATCTAGACTAAGCTGACCTATGCTTCTTTAAAGGTTCACTTAGCAGGAATAGTGGTGTACACGGGGCAACATTGGAAGAAGTTTCTCCACAGTACCAGTAATCCAACATTTTCTGGAAGGAGCAAAGAATTGCACTTCTGAAAAAGGCACCTGCTCCCATGTGGAACTTAAACATTGCACTCTCACAACTAACGAAGGCACCATTTGAACACTCACATGGCTACATTGCAGATGCGCACACTAAAGACTGCATTCTTAGTAGCCATTACCTCTCCGCACTCGCCTTATAAGAGCCATATTTCAAAGTACATAAGGACATATTTGTCATGAGACAGATCCGCCGTTCATGCCAAAGGTGGTATCTGAATTAATGTGAAGCAGACAGTTTCTTTCAAGATCCAAAGACTCGGGCAGAAAGGACATTACAAGGACATCCTGCTGCCCCGTATTACATAGCAAGGACAAACTTGGGCAGTGAAACACTACTTTGCGCCCTTTGCAAATAGTTTTCTAGGGAGACCTGGTTATGAAGAACACAATTAGAAGATGGGTAGCTCGGACCATTCTGTTGTCACAAGAATGCGGCAGGCGTTACAATCGACTCCAGGGGCACATTCAACAAGAAGGGTGCTACCATTGCTTTCTTAGCAAAATACTCCCATTGCAAGACACTTGTGTGGTAGCAACTTGCTCATCAGTAAACATGTTCACAAAACATTATTGCCTAGACATTCAGGTGAAAAAAGCACAAGTTGGACAAAAGGTCTTGCATCTATTCAAGTCGGTGCTCATCTTCAATCCAACCTCCACTGAAGTAACAAAGCAAAGAAAATTGATGCACAGCATCTGAATCCAGAAAAGATTCATGCTGAAAAATGTAGTTTCTTGCCTGTTGGTGTAGTTTTGCAGCATGAATCTTTTCTGGATTCACAAGCAAACCCATCAACCTCTGCCAAGAAGATAGGAGGAAACGGCACACAGAAAAAAAAATCTGATGTTGACCAAAGATGGGAGCTTCCAGGTAAAGCATGCAGACGTCACAAGGGGACCACAAATGGAGGTCTGATGCCCAGTAAAGTTAAGAATTCCGGACCCAGCCACTAGATGGCAGAATAATGCAATGTATGTATAAAGAGAATTCTTCAAGCTGCAAAACTACACCATCCGGTAAACTTATCTAGCTTCCATGGGAGTCATTGACTAGTCCTTGTTGGTACTGGGAGATCTGGCTGTCTAGATCTACAGCTGGGTTAGAAGTAGTGCATGTAGTTGAAGACTTATCCTAACTGAAGTTGTTTTGGACCCTTCTTCAGGGGCTGCTGTCTGAGACTTACCTCGAGACACATCGGCTCATAAAGATGAATAAGACAGAAGACGACGAGATGGGGACTGGGGAGCTGACTGAAGAAGAACTGAGGCTCATCACAGGTGGGAACTTGCCCATATTAGCGAGAGCAAGGAAGGAGCTCGAACGCTGGGAGTGGAGTGGGATTGTAATTGATTGGGGTAGGGGTGAACAAAGGCGTAATGGTTCTAGGAATGGATTTCAGAGCCTGGCTTGGTTGCCAAATAGCTTGTGCTATGGTGTATAGCAGTTTGTGCCAGGCGCAAGAGGTGTCCACAAAGCTTAATTGAGCTGCACAGTAGTTGGATTGGGTAAATTGGTTGGTGGGAAGGAAGTCCATTCAACTTTTTTTTTTCTTTTCTTTTTTTTCTTTTTTCAGAGGAGGATTTCTATGAGAAACTAGCAGCCTCCATTGCCCCTGAGATCTACGGGCACGAGGATGTGAAGAAGGCGCTGCTGTTGCTGCTCGTGGGGGGTGTGGATCACTCCCCCAGGGGAATGAAGATCCGAGGTACGTTGCCTGCGTCTTGTTTTTCTATAGCTTTCTCATTTGCATTATCTTCGGTCTGTTGCATTCGCACACAACTTCTTTGCTAGCTTGTTTTGAGGATCCTTAAGCCACGCTAGTCGGTCCTTTAATGTGTGCGTTCTTTAAAATGCGTTTTCCATCGGTGCTTGTTCTAATGTTCCTTCTTCCTTCAGGAAACATTAACATCTGCCTTATGGGAGATCCTGGTGTGGCCAAGTCTCAGCTCCTGTCCTACATAGACCGCCTGGCCCCTCGCAGTAAGTGACTAATCATTTAAACTGGTTTTTTGATCCTCCTTTGGGTGTTGGGCGGGGGCTTCTCTGATCTATAACTCCATCTTTAGGAGTCGCGCCCACTTCTGCTAACCGAGGGTCTGGCTTTTGTTCATGTTAATTGGTCTTCCCCAAAAATTGCAATACTGGCCCAAGCCAGTTGCTTTTCCCAGTTGATTGTGCTTTTTATTGTGGTATTTACGTCTGCAGAACCACATTTGCGAACGGCTAGCACACTCGTCAAAGGAGGGTGACTGTTGGAATTGTGTTGGTTTCCGGAATGATGCTTGTGGGGAAGCTGTAAATACTGTTCTTGAGGCCTGTGCGCCTATAATTGTTTTGCTAGCTCTAGTAGACTGCAACGTTCATCTTTTCAGTGTACATCGGCAAATGTGGAAGGAGAAGCTGAATATAGTCCCAGCCAGATCTTAAATGAGGCAAAAGCAAAGCGCTGACTCTTTGCTGCTCAGTAAGTCCCTGGAGCAGGATTTTCCAACTAATCGCTCGTGAGCCATCTCGAAGTTGTATGTGCGGCCCACTACTGAACTAGAGGCTCTTACTTTGTTTCATGTGTATTGCAAAATTGACTCCCAAGTTGGAAACTGGAGAAAATGGATCTCCCCCACCCCCCCCCCCCCCCTCCCAAATATAGTCCAAGCTTATTTTTATGGCCATGGGAGGGCTCTTAAAATTACCTTGGTGTCGGGGGCATTGCAGCTATAACTGTTAGCCGCGTATGACCTTTCCAAATTGATGGTGGGTTTTTGGGCATTGCTGCAACCCTGCCTAAGACTTGGATGATGCCTACTGTGTGTGGAATCTTGTCTGTGCCCACTATTGCAATCAATAGCACCTGATGAGTTTTTCGTTAAATAGAAGCAGTTTTTCTTGCAGAATTGTTTGGAGACCCTGCCCTGTAGTGTGCACATTGGCGAGTCTAAATGCACTTTCCCCCACAGGCCAGTACACCACCGGGCGAGGCTCTTCCGGCGTGGGTTTGACTGCGGCGGTGATGAAGGACCCGGTGACTGGGGAGATGACCCTGGAGGGGGGCGCCCTGGTGCTAGCTGACCAGGGCATCTGCTGCATAGATGAGTTTGATAAGATGATGGACAGTGACCGAACGGCCATCCACGAGGTGATGGAGCAGCAGACCATATCCATTGCCAAGGTACTGCGGGGGCCCCAGGCGGGTTGCGTTTAGTAGCACGTCATTTATATAGCGCTTACTACCCCTGACGAGGCGTCGAAGCGCTTTTTCAGCGAGTAGCACGCTACCCCGGAACCCATAAAGTATTAGTGTTAAGTTAGTATAGTGAAACATGAAAGTAATTTGAGTGGTCGGTTTGATCTGTTATGAACCTTTTATTACTCTCACACAGGCTGGGATCATGACCACACTGAATGCCCGCTGCTCCATCCTGGCAGCTGCCAACCCTGCTTACGGACGCTACAACCCCAAGAAGACTGTGGAGCAGAACATCCAGCTGCCGGCAGCTCTGCTCTCCCGGTTCGACCTCCTCTGGCTGATCCAAGACAAGCCCGACCGAGACAACGACCTCCGGTTAGTACTCGGTGGCTTCTGCTTGGCCATGGGTTCGGTGTAGTGAGGCTTGAATGCTTCTCTTGTGATAAGGCAGTTACAGAGACGGGTGGACTGACCGGAAGGTACTTTCTTTCAGGCTCGCCCAGCACATCACATACGTGCACCAGCACAGCAAGCAGCCGCCATCCCAGTTTGTGCCTCTGGACATGAAGCTCATGAGGTGAGGAGATGCCGCATCTTCATTTTTGTGTTTTTAAATCCCCCTGTTGCAGTAATGTTGCGACTTGACTTAAATTTGCTCCTACTTTTTGGGCTTATTTCAAGCTTTCAGTGTGTTTTAATTCTGAAATAAAGGCCGGGGCAGCTGGTGACTGCCACGGTGCTGAAGGGTCCTGCCTCATGACTGGATGATGTAGCGTGTCAGTGAAGCCAGTACAGCTAGTGACTGCCAGTGTTGAAGGGTGCTGCCTGCTCGGGTCATGACTGGATGATGTAGCGTGTCAGTGAAGCCAGTACAGCTCGTGACTGCCACAGTGCTGAAGGGTAGTGTCTGTCGCTGCCTTCTCAGGTCGTCACTGGATGATGTAGCGTCGGTGAAGCCAGGTCAGCTAATGACTGCCACAGTACTGAAGGGTGGTGCCGGCCGCTGCCTAGCTTGTTGAGGTCGTTTAAAGCCACTTTAGTGTGTATGCATGACGCAGTGTTCAATGCCGGCTCGTGTGGCCTGATCTGTGCTCGAGGTACCCGCAGCACGCGTGTTGGGTGTCCATCGCCTGGTGTTGGCTGTAGTTTTGTTACAACTTTAAACTTTTAACTGAGTTGGATCTGCCATCTATGTACTTCCACAATTGTCTTAGTGGGCATTCATTGCCCCGTCGTCCCACACTACAGCCTGCCATAAGCATCGCACGTCATTCGTTGGGTGGCACAGCTCCGGCCACCCCTGCATGCCACAGGGCACCTGTCACTAACGCGCCACACTGCTGCTCTCGCCCCATCACAGCCGATCGCAGTGCTAGAAGCTGCAGCCTGCAGCAGAGTCCCTCTGCTACTCAAAGCCTCGTGTCACCGTGCACATCACCATGTATGAGGAGCTAGGTTCTTTAACTGCAGGCATGCCGCGTATCGTATAATGCACCATGACCACCCCCACCGGCGTCCACCCACAGAAGGCTTGCTATACCATCTTAAGGAGACAAATAGCTCAAGAGCTTACTCTGATCTCCTACGGCCTCTAGTTGCTTTAAAAAAAAAAAAAAAAAAAATCCCGAGAAGCCCAACCACTTCGATTGCAAGAATGCTGAAGTCTCTTGGGTGGTAAATCTGGACCCTTCACCGCACCATAAAATGAAAGTGTCCTGTTACTTTTGTGCCGCTCGCTGACCTCCTTTACCTCCTCTTTAGGCGCTACATCACTCTGTGCAAGACACAGCACCCTGCCATCCCGGAGTCCCTGGCTGATTATCTGACTGCAGCCTACGTGGAGATGAGGAAGGAAGCCCGCACCAACAAGGACACGACGTTCACCTCTGCCAGAACCCTGCTGTCCGTGCTCCGGCTCTCCACGGCTCTGGTTTGTACTCTTAACCTGTGGGGTGTGGCCTGTGTTGTAGCAGAGGTGGTGACTGCTAATTTCTCTCCTCTCAGTGATGGATTGTCATCGGCTGTTTCCAATTCAGACTGGCTCTCCAGGACTAAAGTGCTTACAGTGCAAGTAGTTTCTGTATGTCCTACTGCATTGTGGGTACTTGCAGCCCTGGAGGGTCCCTTGCAACAGCACCTGCTGGTCTACGCCCTGCTGTATGACTGCTTCATTAAGAGACCTTGGGTGGACTGTGGATCAGCTTCACTTGTCTCTGGGACTCCAAAGTGCTGTTCGTGCAGGTAGTGTACACCTCTACTGCACATGCAGCACTTCCGAGCCCTCGCTGACACACTCGACCGAGCGGTGTTTGGTAGAGGGGGGGCTGTGAATGAATAGCAGCGGGAGTATGTTTCTAGCTTGTATGTAGTGTTGTTGTGGGGCTGGCTTCTGGTGGGCTGTATGCTGTAATTATCCGCTCAATGTCGCACGTTCTACTGTTGCTCGTTCCGGTCCGTTTTGCAGGGTTAGCAGTCAGTCTGGGCTTTTTTCTGCTGTGCAAACCCATGCAAAACAGATCGTGACTGAAGCAGAAACGCCAGCTACTGCTCCGCTTTGTATTATATTGTGAATTATTGTGCCGATGCCAACTCGAGAATGTTTCCGACTTACCATCTGGCCTGGTAGGTGAGGCCTGTCGGTGGCAGGAATCGCTGCTTAAAGCTGAAATTATTAAAAGCTTATTTATACATAACCTTTTGATTAATGTACTCTCGTTGCAGCCCTCGCGGGCCTGTGTATGTAGTGCTCGCAGGCCTGGGATCAGGACTGCCTAAAGATATATTTACAATCTTCTGTTACGGGGTTTGGAATTAAAAGTTCTGTAACGTGAGGAATGCTTTTTTTTTTTTTTCCCTACGAGGCTCGGTTTCTTTCTACTCGGTTGCAGAATTTGAAGGGTGAGCTTTTAAGCTTTTCTAAATATTTTCACTGCTCACGTTTAAGTGCACAGTATACTTGGTGATTTTAAATCACTAACGGGGCCTTAGTTTGGCTTGAAATCCTGAAAGGGGCTACTTTTGGGAATGGATACACAAAATAGGGGAGCTGCCTTACTAGGCAAGTACTCCGGTCTTGTCTGCTGGGTTTTTGCATAGCAAGTGTTTCTGGCCTGCTAAATTCTTTAGGTTTTTTTATGCATTAAGATTTCAAGAACCGCACTCCCATGCGCATGTTCGTATATCTGTAGTAGGCTTTATTTTCAAGTAATGCATTGCTTTAGTGTTCTGCCAGGACGCCAGTTTTTAGGCTTTCAAAGAGTGGCCCCGAGGCATTCTTCTGCTGGTGACGACCCTCACGTTTTTGCTCAGCTTGGAGTAATTACTGGTTCTAGAATTTCCTTGCCTGCCCTTGTCTTAGCCAGTTCCACGGGCGTGCATGTCTATGAACATAACTGCTAGAGTCGGGTCCTGATGAAGCCACCTCCGGCTGCTCTTAAAAGCGCCATGGCCTGTTAGTGACTTATTACATCTCCGGGGTCCATGCACATGGGCGGGGACTATTCACATGATTATGACTATACACAGAGATCCCATACTACAGAAGTGACTTATTAAATCTCTATTGTATTCAGGTTATGTCGCCAAGTTTCATTTTTGGGTCGAGTTATGTAATTTGCTTCCCCCTCTACGTGGTTGGGTTGCAGGTGTGGGGGGAAAACAGCTGCTTCATCGACTTGTATATGAACTAGCTGCATGTTTGTTTTGGGCTTGGGGGGGGGGGGAGTGAACCTGCTCGTCCGTAGGTGGTCCAGGATTGGCCAGTGTTGAGAGGCGGAGACATGAGCAATTGCTGACCTTTACATTGGGCATTGCACTTGTCTCGGTCTGACAGTGCTGGCATAGCGCTGCGGAGTCCGGGTGAAGTGTTACTTCGGAGCTGGCTGTGGCCAACTGGGGGTGGGGAACGTGGTGCTTTTTATTACTAATTGATGATGCTTGCTGGAAACACTTTTTTTAATTTTTTATAATGGTTTCTGCACCAGGTTATGGCTAACAAATGCTAAGTACTATGACTAATTCATTGTAATGCGGCTAGATGGGCTGAGATCTGGGCATGTTTGAACCAATGTTTTATCTTTGTCGTACCAAGAAGCTTGTGTGCCCCGTGGTAACAGCACATCTCTTCTAGGCCCGGCTGCGGTTGGTGGATACAGTTGAAAAGGAAGATGTCAATGAGGCCATGAGGCTGATGGAGATGTCCAAGGATTCTTTGGTGGGGGACAAGGGGCAGGCAGCCAGGTAAGGAATGGGTCTGCTACCCATTCACTGGAAATGAGTTGGGGGGGGGGGGTCCTTAACTTGATGCTGTGTAGGGCATGATTTGCATCTGAAAGTGTCTGGCAGCTTGCAGTGTAGTTCTCTGCTCCACGTTCCTGGTGAGCGGTAGCAAATTTGATCTTAACGGTAGCTCTGGTCATTTACTTTGGGTGTGCCACTTTTGCCGCCAGGGTGTTAAACATCATTCAGGCCTCATTGGGTTATAGTGGGCAGCTCGTAAAAGACCGCATGTGTGCTGGAGAACACACACTGGCTCCTCTTAGTGGTGGTGCAGTGTTACTTGCATCTCAAAAGAACCGATCGGGCACGAGTTTTACGCAAAAGTCTTGCACCAAGAGCGTGGTCCCAAAAAAAAAGAACACCCAGAGCGAAATGGGCTGGGGGGGGTGTATTAGGGTGAAGTGATTGTAGCTGCTCCCTTTTGCCAGTGTCTTAAGGGGCTAGGGTCCATGTACTTTAGTTTTGGGGCATATGCCCTTCCATCTGACATGCCTTGATCTCGTTTCTTTCAGGACTCAACGTCCTGCGGATGTCATCTTTGCCGCGATCCGTGAGATGGTCCCCGAGAAGGGCATGCGAAGCGTCAAGCTTTCAGAGGCTGAGCAACGCTGTGTCTCGAAGGGCTTCACACCAGCACAGTTTGAGGCTGCCCTGGAGGAGTACGAGGAGCTCAATGTTTGGCTGGTGAACCAGGCCCGCACCAAGATAACATTCGTCTAAGCTACACCCACTGTGTGGACTCTGCAGACTTTACTGGGCACTTGGAGTGCAATGCTGTGGTGGAAGCAAGGGGGCTGCTGGTGCTAGTCATCAGTGCTAGACTGGACAACACTGCTGAGGAACTGCACACTGTTGCAGCCTCCCAAGGGACCGAAGCCAAGTGTACAGGCTGGAAGCAAACTTGTTTTACATTTGGAAGATCTGGTGCTCCATTTTGGGAGCATTGATTACCCTGTTCTTCTCTAGCCACTTTTGCTTCCGTTTGCTTTTTAAATGTAGATTGCTTCATGCCTTAATCAATAAAATGTACTTTTTCTATGCTTAAGCTTCTGTTTTCTTATCTTGCGTTGGAAGAGCTGTTGCAGTGAGGTAGGTATCCGTTGATGCCCAGTGTATTTCATGTTGCTCCTGGCTGCGTCATCTGTTTCTTTATAGGTTATCCGGTGGCAGTGAAAATGGGCGATGTGAGTTTGATTTGAGCATCTGCCAGTAGATTAGAGCCCTGGTTAACCACCAGTAGATTACTTTATCGGGCTGCAATTTAAAAATACATTTGTAGTTTACAGGACGAAACGCGTTGGCTGGGCTGCCCGAGTGTACCAAAAGTTGAGATACAAATAAAGACGCTGTTTTTGAAAATCGCATTGTGGCTTCCTCTTACATGGATCAAAAGAAAATGGTGTTATGAACTTGTGAACTGCTCTAAACTTTCGATGTATGAATATTGTCAAATCCGTAGTGTTCCCTTTTCAATAAGGTTTTGTTGTAGTTAAAGTAGTTCCCGAGCTCTCTAACTGAAGAGATGGGGCACCATTGCTTAACACGATCTACACTTTCAGCAGTGCGGTCGCACGAAGGCCAATACCAAAGTCTAGCTTGGGCACAATTAGCATAATAAAAGCAGTCCCGCAACACAGGACTGCTTTTAAACTGACCTTCGGCTCCAGCAGTGCACACATGCAAATACAGAAAAGGCTGCTGGCCTCTAAACTGCCCTGCCCCATTATATACTAGGGTCTTGAAGGTAGTGTCAGTCACCCTGCCCTATTAAGTACTAGCAAACACAAAAAGACGCTGGACGGAGCGCTGAAACTTTTCAGACACTCCCCCCCCCCCCGTCACAGATCTGGGTTGAATCCTTCATCATTCTTTAGCTCACTTCGCCACCCCAGCTCAGACAAAGCTAAATGCAAATCAGTCTTGACCCTGTGCCTCATGGAAACAGTCCAGCCTGAACTGCCAAGCCATGTCTTCCCTGGACCAGAAACGAGCATCCTGGGACCGGTTTTGGGGGTAACACCTTATCAGCCAGGCTAGCTTGAATCCAGTGAGCAAGGGACCCACGTCTGGGCATACCCTGCCATCTTAGGGCGAACAAAGCAAACACAAGGAGATGGACGGAGCGCTGAAACTTTTCAGACACCCCCAGTCACAGATCTGGGTTGAATCCATCATCAACCGGTCCTAGGAGGCTTGTTTCCAGTCCAGGGAGGGCCTGGCCGTTTGGCCTGGACTGTTCCCATTGGGCACAGGGTCAAGACTGATTTGCATATGGCTGAATTCCAAATGGAATGGCATGGTGAGCAAAAACAATGGATTTAGGCCCAGATCTCTGTACTGGGGTGAATGTTTGGCTTTTGTTCTGTATTCTGTCCAATTGTTTTTGCTATTATGTACTAGGGCATTATTGGGAAGGTCATGCCAATCTTGGGGGTACCCTAACTCAGTGTTATCTAGTGTGTGTTTTCACTGTATTCCAAGTGTCTTCAGCATAGCCCTGGGCCTGGCTAGACAGACCAGTCAGCAAAACAAAGTTTGGGGGTGCCCAGGACACTGAATAACTTTGCAACAGTCAGTATGATGACATTCTTGCGGAGTATTCTGCAGGGCGCCCCACTAAAATCAAACTCCATCGCAGCTAATTTCACTTGCATAGCTCCAGTGGCCGTTGTCTCGCCAGCCCACACAATTAAGTGCAGTTGGCACTTCCCTGTGCAAATCGTCTGCAACCAGTAAATTGGCTCCAAGTTAATGCAGCTGTTTCGTATGTATTGTAACTTGTGTACTGCAAACCTAGTGTTGCCCAACAATAGTTTATCCCATCCCCAGGCAAATTTCTACATGGGTCTGTCTGCTTTCTGCATGCTTCGGCACATTCCTGACCTTTTAAAGCACTTTGCTAGTTCTGGACAATACTTATAATAAAACTTAAGTATCGTCGTTAGGAGGCCTTCAACCACTCCTGGTTTAGGAAAACATTCTCACTGCCCCTTCGGCATTTGCTCTGGAATGTTGTGGCAGTCATTTTTGGAAGTTTATGTAATGGTTTTAAAGAAATAATTGGCCTTTTTATTATACTGTAGTATTTACAATTTGTACAAAGGTATGAAGAACGTGCTAAACAAACAGTGCCGGCTTGACCTTTGGAAACCGTGCTGGGCGCAAGGTAGCATGTTGGTTTTGCAGCGTGAATCTTTCTGGATTCACTATGCTGTGCTTTATTCTGCCATCTAGTGGTTGGGTCTGGGATTGTAGTATGTCTGTTTTTTTTTTTTTTTTCTTTTTTCGTGGCCCGGTCGTCGTCATACCACCATTTGGTGTCCTTGCATGACGTCGACGTGCTTCCTCTGGAAGCTCTCCCACCTTTGGTCGCCAACTTCAGATTCTTTTTTTTCCCACCATTGTGTCTATCCATACTGAAGGAGCTCCAGAAATTTGGAGAGCAGAATCGACGAAATAATCGGAAAACCAGGAAGAACTTAATCTACAGACCGGACTTCGGGCCGGGGAACCAGGACACATCGAAGTGGGAAAAGACCAAAGCTTCGACGTCCTACGGAGAATGCGCATACAGCGGGTTCCCTGTGCGCTGTAATGGACAAGACACCATTTAAATTCTGCGACAATTGTCACCAAGTTCGCGCAAAAGGATCAACATCCAGTCTAATCTCTGCCTGCCGCTTGACCACCACGCATGCTCGGCGTTCACCCCGAAGACCCTGAGGGTGAGAGAGAGGCAGAGAAGAGCAAACTACAGTATGCAGGGGCAAGGGCCACCTCCATCCCTCCGACCTGGGACTTCAGTGAGGAAGAGGACTATGTTGCTGAAGGGGCGCAAGATGCGTCGGTCGAAAAGAAAACGCCAAAGGAGGTAAGATATGTCGGGGAACCCCCCCCCCCCCCGGACGCTCAGGCGACACTCGCAAGTGTGACTCCAAGTCCTCGAAAGGAGCATTGCTCTAGAACAGGGGTCTCCAACCTTTTCTGTAGTGAGAGCTACTTCTGATCTGTGAAAATCGTCGTGAGCTACTAAAGGCCAAGCAACTCACGCATTTTTCGGAGACACCTCCCACGCCCTGCTTCATTGTCTTTAAGCCTAATTTCTTTGTGGCCCATACTGTGGTTTGAAACAACTATAGAGCTGTTCAAAGCTGTCAGCAGACTGAAAATCATAACATAGTAAACTATATCTGTCTCACACCTCATTCACCACACTGCTATGCAATGCATCCCATAACATGATAATGATGACTGCACCTTGGTGTTTATTAGGCAAGACAAGGAAGCACTTCCAACATAGGATCAAAAACCAAAGAAAACACTTCGAACCACCCACCCTACACATGCCATAGCTTGCTAACCACGTAGGTAAGTGCTTCAGTGCCACACATTAGTAAGCGCTATTAAAATGCTTCAATAGAAGGCTTCCCCTTTCTTCATTATCAAAAAAAGTAAAACAAAGGGAGAAAAGTTGTTACAAATGAATACATATGATTTTCATTCATGTCCGGGCCTTTGCAGACTATTGGAACAACAAATGGCCGATATTTGGAAAGGTGGCAACCTTACTTTCATTATAAAGCACTTCACTCAGTTCTATAACACATGCATGTTCAGCAACAGACTGCCTGCTAAGCCTTGCACTCTGCACAGTCCTTCTACTTCCAGTAATAATATAGTAGCATGAAACATATGGCAATGTCCCTCAGCGCATACCTCAATAAACAGAAAGCTCCATAGTCCGATCAATAACAGGTTCTAGCCAGGAACGACCCTTTGTAATCCATTAAAAAAAGGAATACAATACATTCATCTAGTCCAGCCTTATCACACTTCTGTTGAGCAGGACTCACCTACAAACGCATGCAAAAACAGATAGTTGGATTCTTTTTATATAAAACATAACTTTCTGAAAATAAGCATGAAAAATAAATAGCACACTGGTAGAACGCTTTATTCTCATGGTATTTCAAATGGGCTCTCATCTCCCGCCCAGACCGTAGGGAAAGCTGATATTTCTCAGACATTTCTGTGACTATGCATAAAGAGGGCTGCGTTATAGCTCATATTTGCTTTAATTGAAAATGTCATTTTTTTGAAGCAGAAGGCCCCTCGTGTAACCTTACATATCATTGAAATAATAAATAAAGCATACTTATACATTAACAAATCTAATATACAGATCAAATTAATTCAAACTCCTACACATCATGAAATACTGAAAACGCTCTGACAATGAGCATGAATTTGTTCCTTAAAAACAAATGTCAAATCAGATCACACCTCGTGCATGTTCACACACTACAGTTGTCTATTGCACTCACCAGCCTGCTTTCCTCCTACATTGGCCATGAGTTTCTAAATCAGTGTAATGGAGTCCTTCATTCAACATTCTTCTAAGTAACACCTCAAGAACCATGCTAAATAAACACAGAACATCAATGGGATCAAAGTGCATGGGTAAAATCACTTAAGGACTAATGAGCCTTGCTTAGAAAAATCTCACGCAAGAAGAAATTGCATCTTCTCGGCCACTAAAATTGTAAACTGCCTCTATTAAACGCATACCAGTAGAAGTACTTAACAAATCAATTTATTTTGCGTAGCTGTGGTGCAGCAAAACACAGCTCTGTCACACAAGCAGTGCTGCCTTGGCACAAAGGAAGAGCATCGTTTCCCACAGTTCATGCACTTGCTCATCCGTTTCGATCAGTCCAAATTGTATCTTTTTCTGCTACATTTTGTATAACACAGTTCCTTCTATTGATTCAACCAGGCTTCTCACGCTTCTTGCTGATCATCTTGGCACACATCTGCTCAGAAGGGTCACAGCAGCCTTGAGCATACTTTCATCTTAGCCTCTCTGCATCAGCACGTGATCATCCCTTTTCCACAGCCTCTCTCTATCACATGGTCGCATCCGCTCATGCGCACTCTAGTAACTCGCCGCCATTTTATATTGCTGCTCGGCAGGCCTAAGCGCACTATTTTTAAAGAAAACAAAATGTTATTAAAACAGAAATATAAACCCTTTTGTTTCCCTCCCGTCTTTCTACGTACCTCAATTAGGTATTACCTAGCAGAAGCAACATATAAAGCTATCCCTTACTTACCATCACTTTATTTTGCAACCACACGTTTTATTTAAAAGCACAAATCATGCATTTTATTATTATTTTAGTACGCAAATATGTTATGTTAGAAACGTAAACAATTATTAGTCCATTACTTTGCACACTGAATTGCGTGTTACCATTAACCCTTTACATACATTGTTGGTTATTTACTTGAACGAACATGTTTATTAATATTGTACGAAAATATTAGGAGGTTAAAATTTGTATATTTACCCTGCTCCATCAACTCCCCCTTTGGTGATTTTTAATATCACCACAAAAACCCAAGTTATACAATTTTCTCAGACAGCATATATCTTTTATCCATTTGCTTTTGTTAGTTTATACTTCTGTATCCCTTTCAACTTGTTTCTTCGTTTTCTTGTACATGTTCTCTTTTATTTCTTCTAACTCTATTTCACCTATTTCTCTTTCCTTGTTTATCATGTTTTCTTTTTCTATCTTATTCTGCTTTCTTCTTCTCTTTATACATGTTACTGCAAGCTTCAGTATTAATATTATTATTATTATCATGGTTGCTATTATTATAACTTTCCCTATTATTAATCCACTCATTCTTGTTAACCAATTTGTTACAGAAGAAAAACCTTTACCAAGTTTTCCCCACACACTTTCAACCTCCAGTGGAACAAGTTCTTTGTGCAAATTTGTAATATTTGTTATATACTTCTGTATATTTTCGCTTTTATCTGGAATGTAAGTGCAACAATGTTGGACTTTCAGCATTCCATAGACTCCGCCCTCTTTTGCCAAAAGAATGTCAAGGGCAAGACTATTTTGCATCACCATAGCTCTCATGGCAACCATCTCGGTATTTACCATTAAGAACCCTCCAGCAGTATCCGTAGATAAACGATCTACCACTGTCGATAATTTCCGAATTCTAAATGCATTCAAAGATATTCCCACTGCTGGTATCAATGCACCAAAAATATCACCTACTATTTCTGAAAAACTTTCCCTTTTTCTACGTGTAAAGGTATGTTCGAGGCATATGAGCTGCAGATCGTACACTGTGCATGAGATCGCCATCTGGTGTTGGGCTCGGATGCTTGCACTTTGTTGTTGTCTTGGAAGAGTCTTTTGTAGTCACGAGATAGGTGACTCCTCCTTTGGACGATAGTGCGCATGGGCATCGACTCCATGGTTAGATTGTTTTTTTCCGCCATCGGGTTCGGATGTACCTTGCTGCGCTCCGGATCCACATCGATCGGTTCCCCTCTCGACGCGCAGAAGAACCTCCTACCGTTCGACGGTATTGTTTTCGATCGCGATCCCCTCATCGCGTCTCCACTCCAACACTGTTTCGAGTCCGGTCGCCGACGTTGGTCCGTTGGGCGTGTCGGCGCCATCATCCAGCATATGGAAAGGACTCCATTTAAAAAATGCAGGTGTGGGGCTAACTCCCACACACAGATCTCCACGAGATCTGTAATCTTTGCCTCTCTCCAGAACACGAGAGCCAACACTGCCAAGCCTGTGACTCCTTTCGGTCCAAAAAGACCATCCGTGATCGCCGGGCCCGACGACACGAAATGTCCAGGTCAGCCGCTCCCGCACCGGACGACATCTTTGACACAGGCTCCGACAACCCGGACACCGGAGATTTACAAATCGACACCTCCGGAGCCGAAGACTCAGGGTCCGACGACCAACTCATCACACCACACCAACGTACTGTGAGTACTGACGTCGATGCCCCTGCCCCCAAGAAACAAAAGGCTTCGGTCACACCTTCGCCTTCGGGCCTAGGTCTGCACCATCACAAAGCTTCAGGAGCCCCGCCTTCCGGCTCGACTCCCAAGCACCTAAAGCCTTCTGGCAGCTCGGGACCGAGCCAGCCACGTCCCGGAGCCGAAAAACACTCATCGGCACCGAAACACAAGACTAAGGTCTCGGCACCAACAGACCCTTCGGCGCCAAAGTCCAAGGTCCCAGACACCTCGACACCGAAGCATACCAAACCTTCGGAGTCGACAAAAAACCCTCGGTGTCAAACTTCACCAAAGGACACCAAACAACCTCGCAAGCCCAAACAACACTCGGAGCCGAAATCTTCGATGCCGACCAAACACGCCAGCTCAGAAGAACTCTTGGTTCCCATCGACCCAAAGCAGAAAACTCTGCACATTGACCCTATTACCGGACAGGTACAATCAGTAATACCTCACAAGAGGAAGATACAGGAACCAACCACACCTGAGCCACCTCATAAGAAGAAAGACTCTTCCACATCACCTATAAGGTCTTTCTCTCCACCTCCACAACACCTCAGCCCTCTACACTCCCCGCCTCACTCTCCTCCACCTTGTTTTTCACCACAAGGGGATACAGACAGGGAGGATCATGATGATGACATGCAGTCACCTCACAACACCTACACTGATGACGACCTTCACAGTATCCCACCACAAGACCCCTGGGACAGTTATGACCTCCCAGATATACCTGTCCCTGAACCATACCCATCAAAAGCCTCACCTCCAGATGATGCTATAGGGTTTTCACAGGTGATAAACAGGGCAGCACAATACCATGGTGTCAAGTTACACTCAGACCCCCTGGAAGAAGACTTTTTACTAGAAACTTTTAGCCAGCCTCAAAAGTCTACCCATACTCTACCTATGCTTAAAGGCATTATTAAACATGCCCCTGAGGTCTTCAAAGACCCAGTTAGGGCTAGGGTTCTTAACCCAAGGATCGAGAAAAAATATAAACCTGCCCCTTCTGACCCAGCTTATATTAAAGGCCAACTCCCTCTAGACTCATTAGTAGTTGCTAATGCACGGAAAAGGGCAAACTCCCAGACTACTGGTGAGACACCACCACCAGACAAGGAGTCCAAATTACTCGACGCATCGGGAAAAAGAGTTGCGTCTCAAGCAGCAAACATGTGGCGCATCGCCAATTCCCAAGCCTTACTGGCGAGATATGACAGAGCCCATTACGACGAGCTTGAAAAGCTCATTGAGCACCTTCCAGATCAGTATAAGACCAAGGCCAATGATCTAATACAAGAAGGCAAGATTGTCACAAACACCTCAATAAAGTGCGCCCTTGACGCAGCAGATACGGCAGCACGCACAATAAACTCAAGCGTTTTGCTGCGCAGACACGCATGGCTACGAATATCTGGCTTCAAGCAGGAGGTACAATCTACCATCCTCAATCAACCCTTAGACCAGGAACACCTGTTTGGGCCTAATGTGGACACTTCTCTAGAAAAAATGAAGAAGGACACAGACACAGCCAAAGCTATGGGAGCTCTACAAGCCACACCTAGCAGAGGTTCCTTTCGTCGCTCCTTATATAGAGGCGGCTCCAAAACTACAGCCACAGACACCACCTCTGCTAACTACAAAAACACCACTCAAACCTCCTCTAATAGAGGTTACTCCAGAGGTAATTACAGAGGTAATAACAACAGGGGTAGAGGACGCGGGTTTAACACACGCACCTCCCCTACCACCAAACAGTGACTTCCCTCCGTTTCCCCCCGATCATTCCACTCCCGTCGGGGGAAGACTGTCAAAGTTCCTACCTGCGTGGAATTCCATCACCACCGACAGGTGGGTAATACAAATTATCCAGTATGGTTACTGCCTCGAACTCACTTCTACTCCCCCCAACATACCACCCAGACAGCGTCCCATGTCCACGGAACATCTAACGCTCCTCAATCAAGAGGTTCTCTCTATGCTCCAAAAGCACGCAATAGAACCAGTCCCTCTACAACATCAGGGCACAGGGGTTTACTCACTATACTTTCTAATCCCCAAAAAGGACGGTTCCCTCAGGCCCATACTGGACCTCAGACCCCTCAACTATTACATTCACTCAGATCATTTTCACATGATCACTCTTCAACAAATACTTCCACTACTCCAACAAGGCGACTTCCTTGCCACACTAGATCTCAAGGACGCCTATTTCCATATTCCCATTCACCCTGCGCACAGGAAATACCTAAGGTTCATAGTGGACGGACAACATTATCAGTTCAAAGTCCTCCCATTCGGGGTGGCAACAGCACCAAGGGTTTTCACCAAGTGCCTAGCAGTAGTAGCTGCGCACTTACGAAGACAACACATTCACGTGTTTCCGTATCTAGACGACTGGCTAATAAAAGCCAAGTCACACAACCAATGTGTACAGCACACACTCCAAACAGTTCGGCTACTACACAATTTGGGGTTCACAATAAACCATACCAAATCGCATCTCCATCCCTCCTACATACATCAGTACCTAGGAGCCACAATCGATACCTCCAGGGCCCTTGCATACCCCAATCCTTCCAGGATAACAAGTATGCAAGCCCTCATCAACAAATTCCTACCTCAACACTACCTTCCAGCTCGAGTGTTTATGCAACTCGTAGGAATGATGGCCTCGTGCATCTTTATTGTCCCTCACGCACGACTTCAAATGCGGCCCCTGCAAGAATGCTTAGCACGTCAGTGGAACCAAGCTCAGGGCCAGCTTACAGATCTGGTGTTGGTAGACAGCCGCACTCATCGCTCTCTGCAATGGTGGAACATACAAAACATTTCCAAAGGGCGGCCGTTCCTAGAGCCAGTTCCACAAATAGTGCTCACAACAGACGCATCTCTCACCGGGTGGGGAGCTCACCTCCTTACCCACACAACGCAGGGCAGCTGGACCAAGTCACAAAAACTGCTCCACATCAACCACCTAGAATTATTAGCAATATTTCTAGCGCTAAAGTCATTCCAACCGCATCTTACTCACAAGACTGTCTTAGTCAAAACAGACAACATGACAGCAATGTACTATGTACAAAAACAGGGGGGACACACTCTCTACAGCTGTCTCGCCTGGCGCAAGCCATATGGAGATGGGCCATTCCTCAAAACATTTACCTCCTTGCAGAACACCTTCCAGGAGTTCACAATCACATTGCGGATCTGTTAAGTCGACAGACACAACAGATTCACGAATGGGAACTGCATCCGCAAGTTCTACAACCTTTTTCCAAATGTGGGGCCATCCACAAATAGACCTGTTCGCCACACAAGAAAACACAAAATGCCCAACCTTCGCCGCCAGGTTCCCACACCCGTCGTCCAAGGGCAATGCAATATGGATGAACTGGTCAGGCAGATTTGCATACGCTTTTCCGCCTCTCCCACTCATTCCCCTAGTAGTACGCAAACTCAGACAACAGTCTCTAACAATGATCCTAGTTGCTCCCACATGGGCAAGACAACCATGGTTCACAACACTTCTCGAACTCTCAGTAGTTCCACACCACAAACTGCACCTCTCTCCACACCTCTTAACTCAGAACCATGGAGAGATCAGACACCCCGATCCAGGTCAACTGAATCTGGCAATATGGCTCCTGAAGTCCTAGAGTTCGGTTACCTTAACCTTCCACCTGAGTGTATGCAGGTCATTAAAGAAGCCAGACGTCCCACTACCAGGGCTTGTTATGCAGCAAAATGGAAAAGGTTTGCTATTTATTGCAATAACAACAATATCAACCCACTAGATGCCTCCATACAAAACATTATCTGTTACTTGCTGCATCTGCAAACATGTAACCTAGCATACTCATCCATAAGATTACATCTTGCCGCTCTAGCCGCATACTTACAAAACAGACAGCATTTGTCACTGTTTCGAGTACCTGCAATTAAAGCCTTTATGGAAGGCCTTAAAAGAATCATTCCCCCTAGATTGCCACCCTCTCCAGCATGGAATCTAAATATTGTCCTCACCAGGCTCATGGGTCCCCCATTTGAACCTCTGCACAAATGTGAGTTACAATTTCTTACATGGAAAGTAGCCTTCCTAATTGCAATAACCTCTCTCAGAAGAGTGAGTGAGATTCAGGCTTTAACCATACAAGAACCTTTTTACAAATCCATCGTAATAAAGTAGTTCTCAGACCAAACCCCAAATTCCTACCTAAAGTAATTTCTGCTTTTCACCTTAACCAATCAATAGAGTTACCCGTCTTTTTCCAAGACCCAGACTCTGTAGCAGAAAGAGCTCTACACACACTAGATGTCAGAAGAGCCCTACTTTACTACATTGACAGGACCAAACCTTTCAGAAAGACAAAACAATTATTTGTAGCTTTCTCCCCACCACATAAAGGTAATCCCATCTCAAAGGCTGGCATTGCTAGATGGATAGTCAAATGCATTCAAATTTGCTACCAAAAGGCTAAACGCACCTTAATAATTCCCCCTAGGGCACATTCCACACGTAAACTAGGGGCTTCTATGGCATTTTTAGGGAACATCCCCCTAAATGACATATGTAAGGCAGCAACATGGTCTACGCCACATACCTTTACCAAACACTACTGTGTTGATGTACATGCAAAGCAGCAAGCTGCTGTGGGCCAAGCTGTTCTTAAAACACTTTTTCAGACTACTGCAACTGATACAGGTGACCACCGCTAGGGGAGACACTGCTATACAGTCTATGCACAGTGTACGATCTGCAGCTCATATGCCTCGAACGGTAAATGCTACTTACCAGTATGCATCTGTTCTTGGCATGTAGAGCTGCAGAGTCGTACACGCCCACCCACCTCCCCGGAACCTGTATCTGTTCCAGTATAATCTTAATTAGATATATTCACATGGACATCTTTTTCTTCTTACTGACTCCATCTTTTCCCATCATGGCGAAAAACAATCTAACCATGGAGTCGATGCCCATGCGCACTATCGTCCAAAGGAGGAGTCACCTATCTCGTGACTACAAAAGACTCTTCCAAGACAACAACAAAGTGCAAGCATCCGAGCCCAACACCAGATGGCGATCTCATGCACAGTGTACGACTCTGCAGCTCTACATGCCAAGAACAGATGCATACTGGTAAGTAGCATTTACCTTATCATTTTGTGTGTTCCTTTTTCTTTTCTATCTACATGAGAAATCTTTGGAAAGACCAGGCCTAAGTAACATGACCCATACCAATGGTCCGGCAACCTATAATAAGCCCTATTCCCACAAACGTAATAAATCCCTGGAAATATTGGATCTTTTCCCCCTTTGAATCCCCATCCACCTAGAATTTGGTAATTGTCATGGCAATTGCTGGAACCCACAAAATAATTGTCATATCTTGTCTTATTTCTTCTAATGCACAACCTTCCCGGTTGGGGCCAATCCAGAGTCAAAGCTGCATTTGTCTTTTTCTTGTCATGATGTTCTTCCTCAAACGCCCAAAGAGGTGTTTTGTCTCTTCTATCACTTTTCTTTCAAATTTCACTCTTCTCTTCAACCATTTCTAGAAATACCTTTTCTTCCTTCTTTAACTCACAGGTAAGGTTGTACCTAAATATATTATCTGATGTTAAAATCTTATCTTCTAAGAAATATTCACCAAACGTCTTTCCCTCTTTTATTTTGTTAAGCTCGGGAACTACAGAAACTTTTGCAAAAATCTTATCTATATCAGTGTAATAATATTCTAATCTACCTGTTTTATAAAATAAGCTTGCTAAAACACTACATGTTATTCCATATGTCAAAGGGAGGTGATAAGTCACACCCTCTGCTACAGATGCAGGCAACTGCATACAAACATAGCAATCTCTAACAGCCATTGTTTCTACCTACTCCTACAATAATTTAGTAAAAACATTCTTTGAAAAATCTGTTATTGATTTGTCCTTATGTAATTCTGCACTACTCTTTAAAATAACTGGCTCTTGAGTGTTGGCTCCTTTTTCTTTCTCAGTGTTATTAGACTTTTCCACTACAGCTAAACTAATTGGAATAGTTATTGCTAAAACCACCCATACTGTTATTAATAAACCTGTACAAAAACAGCACATCTTGCACCATCTACTTAAAAACTCACATCTACACTTTCTATCTCTAATATTCTCCATTTTGTCTTTTAACCTTATTTACTTGTTTTCTAGACAATTGTCACTACACCTCAGAAATGACTTGCTTGCCACTCTGTACTTCCAATATTTTGTCTTTGCTTGGTACTTTCTTTTAATTCTTTCTCAGAATTCTTTCTTCGTCACATCCGGTAAATTCGTCAGTTCAGTGTTTTGTCAAATCCGGTAAACTATCTAAACTTCTTCAGTTTTGTTGCTTCAGGTTTGTTGCACTTCACTTTCTCCCATCAGGTTTCTTTGTTCTGGGTTTTCGTGAGTGTTCAATTCGTCTTTGTGACTAGTCAAAGCACGATACAACCATTCAGGCGATCTGTAGTTTTGATTTACTTCTTTTCGTTTTCTGCAAGTGTTTTCCACCTTGTTTTCCTTGCTCTTTTTGACTTATTTCATTCACTTGTTCAGCACTTTTCCCATCCAATTTTATTATTCTGTATCTTAATTTTCTTACTTGGTTGGGCCAATTGTCTCCTTTTCTTGGCCTTTTTGCTTCACTTCCTTTTTCCTCTCTTTCAGTTTTCCAATTTCTCTTTCTTGTCTCTATTTTTTATTTCTTCTCCACTTTCTTCTGATTCTGTTTCAATCTTTTCGTTACTTCCTCATATTTTGAAGCTTATGATTTCGCTTTCATCTACTTGTGGTTCTTTTCTTATCTTCCTTCGTTCACCTATTTCTGTCCCTCCTCGAGGTTCTTCCGATTTTGTGTCCGTTTCTCTATCTGCTTCTAAATTTCCCTGTTCTTGTGTTTGACTATCTGTCCCTACTGCTCCTCGGGGTTTTTCCGATTTTTCTAACCTTTGGTTTGGAACTCTCCCTTCATCTATTAATATCTTTGAAGGAATTTTACCACAACTTGTACTTGGTTGTTCACTGTCACTGTCTTCTGGCTCAGTTTCTTCTCTTATGCTTTCAAAATTCCACTTTCTTTTTGTAATTTCTTCTCCTTCTGAATGTTATGTATCAGATTCTGAACTGGTATCATATTTCCAGATGTCGACTTACAGGTCGATCTTCAAATTCTGGAACTTCAGCTATTTCTCCTATTTCCTCTTCTTCTATCGTTTCACTTGTAGTTGGGTCTTCCAGATGTCGACTTACAGGTCGATCTTCAGGTTCTGGCACCCGGTTTGTCTCCTTCTCTTTCTGATGCTGAACTGTTATCTGATATTTCCAGATGCCGACTCGCATGTCGATCTTTAGGTTCTGGAACTCTGATGGTGTGGCTGGCATGTACCCAGTGTTTCACTCCTGCACTAGGATCACTTGTCGTGGTTCGTCCCAGCGAGGAACCAAACAGTTTCTTCTCCGGTGGACTTTTATTCGAACCCAATCTCCTGGATTCAAGTCGTGAGCTGGTTTTCTTTCAAGAGTGGTCGCATCCGGTCCAACCTGATGAAACACAGAACGCACCACATCAGCCAATCCTTTGCAATAATCCAGTACTAGATCATCAGTTATAGTCAGTAGCTTGTTGACAGGTACTTGTGCTTGTCTCATTGCTCGTCCCATGATTATCTCATGTGGACTGAGTCCAGTCTTCCTTTCCGGAATACTTCTGATTGTCATCAGAACTAATGGCAGAGCATCTGGCCATTTGAGTCCTGTAGCTTGACACATTTTTCCTAACCTGTTCTTGATCGTTCCATTTACTTGCTCTACTATTCCAGAAGCCTCTGGTCTGTATGCACAATGCAGTTTCTGTTTAATACTAAGTGCTTCACAAATCAGTTTAACTAATTCGTTCTGGAAATGTGTTCCTCTATCTGTTTCAATCGTGACTGGAAAACCATACCTTGGAGTGAATTCTCGCAGCAAAAGTTTTGCTACTGTTATACTGTCATTCCTTCTTGTTGGATATGCCTCCACCCAACGAGAAAACAAACAGACGACCACTAGAACATACCTCAATCTGCTGCAAGGTGGCATTTCAATAAAATCCATCTGCATTCTGGTGAAAGGACCCCCTTCTCGTCCTATTCTTCCTAGACTCACTACTGTCTTCCTTCCTGGATTTAACTGTTGACAGACTCAGCTATGGCTCTGAATTTTGGATTGTACCATGTTTGTCTAAAAAGTCTGATCATTGAATCTCTCCCAATATGGGCTTGTCCATGGTACATCCGTGCCATGTCAGAAATCATGCTATCGGGCATAACTGGTCTCTCATCCCTGTAAACCCATACATCAGTTTCTTCATGTTTTCTACATCCTGCTTTTAGCCAAGTATCTTTCTCTTCGTCTTCTGCAGCTTCTTGTAACTGTCTCACCTCATCCCATGTTTCAATTGAGTTAGTAAAAAGCAAAGGACAAGAAATATGCTCTCTTTCACGACATTTATTCAAAGAAACCACATTCTTTGCACAGTACTGTGCCATTTCGTCAGCATATTTGTTGCCAACAGTAATGTAGTCTTCCCCATTTTTATGTGCATTGCACTTCACGACAGCGATCTGTTTAGGCAGCTGAATCGCCTCAAGCAACTTTTTCACAAAATCTCCATTTCTGATGGGCGTCCCTGCAGACGTCAAGAAACCCCTTTGTGACCAAATCTGACAAATCATGTACGACCCCAAAGCCGTACTGGCTGTCAGTCATAATCGTAACCCGTACATTTCTTCCCAACTTACATGCTTGAATCGGAGCTACTAATTCTGCAACTTGGGCAGACCGTACACCTTTCAGACAAGATGCTTCCAATACAGTTGCTACTGTGCAAACTGCATATGCTGCGCTTAGTACTCCATCACTTGTTCTCAAACATGAGCCATCCACAAACAGAATATAATCTGATTCTTTCAAAGGCTCATCTCGTATATCAGCTCTTGGTTTTGTACAGTATTCGAGCACATTAAGACAATTGTGATCTACTTCATCCATTTCAATCACATTCTCTTCATCTGGCAATGATGTTGAAGGATTCACATTCATACATCTGTCAATGGTCCCATTATCTGCACTCAAAATTACCTTTTCATACCTAGTCAGCCGACTGTGTCATGTATTGGGTTTTCGTTCTTGTCAAAAGAATTTCCACAGAATGGGGAACATACACTCTCAATGGATACCCCATCACTATGCCTTCACTCTGTTCCAGACTCACACAAGTAGCAGCAACTGCTTTCAAACATCCAGGCAACGCTTTCGCTACGGGGTCTAAAACAGCTGAAAAATATGCAATTGGTCTTTTCATAGTTCCATGTCTCTGCACCAAAACTGAAAATGCACATCCATCTCTTTCACTGCAATACAGTTTGAAATCTTTCTCATAGTCGGGCATTCCCAATGCTGGAGCCTCACACAATTTCTTTTTCAGCTCTCTGAATGCTTTCATTTCTTCATCATTCATTTCAAAAGGATCTTTAACATCCTTCTTTGTCAGTTTCTGCAATGGTTTAGCAATTAGTGAAAAACCGCTTATCCATTGTCGACAATATCCAACCATTCCCAAAAACATTCTTGCCTCGCTTTGTCATTGGAGCTCTCATTCCTTGAATCATTTTTATTCTCTCTGTCGTTACCTTTCGTACTCCTTTCTCAATTTTATGCCCAAAATACTGGACTTCTTGTTGACAAAACTGCAATTTTGAAGGGGACACTATGTCCTCTTTTTGCTAAATGATTCAGCAAAGCAATTGTATCATTGACACATGCTTCTTTCGTTTTTGATGCCACCAGTAGGTCATCAATATACTGAACCATTACTGACTTTTCTGGCATTCTTAAATCTTCCAATGATTTCTTTAGGATCTGATTAAAGATTGAGGGACTTTCTGTGTACCCTTGAGGAATTCGGCACCATGCCAAAATACGCTCTCCAAACCTAAACGCAAATATTGGCTGGCTATCTGGATGCAATGGAATAGAGAAAAATGCATGACATAAATCAATTAGTGTACCATTCTGCTTCGCGTGGAATCTGGTCTAGAATCACAGCAGGGTTCGGTACTATTGGGCAACAAGGCACAACAATTTTGTTTACCTTTCTTAAATCCTGTACTATTCTATATGTTCCATTTGGCTTTTTCAGTCCCATTATTGGCGAATTACATTGACTGCTCATGATTTCTTTTAGAATTCCTTGTTCAATCATTTTATTTATTACTGGCGTTATTCCTTCAATTATTTCTGGAGTCAATTTATACTGGGGCGTATTTGGGTAACTCGTTCCTTCTTTTACTGTAATTTTAACGGGATCTACTCCTTTCATTAATCCTACATCTTCTCCTGTCAAGTCCCATACTTCTTCTTTCACTGTCCTTTTCAACTCATTTGGGATTTTCTCTGCATCAAATACAGGAAACAAGCCATTTACTTCTGGTTCTAAATTTACCATTGTCATTTTATACAACACATCCTCATCTGGAGTCTAAAGTGCAATTCCGTCCGGAGTACAATAAATTGTGCAATTCATTTTGCACAACAAATCGCGTCCTAAAAGGTTCACGGGACTACAATCACACACCACAAATCGGTGCATTTCACTAAATGGACCAATTCTTACCTTTACTAATCTAGTAAGAGGCGTTTCAATTTGCTGATTGGAAACTCCAACCACTTGTATATGTTCACCTGAGAGAGGAAGATTTGGAATTTCCACTGACCTAACAGTAGAACGGGTAGCTCCAGTGTCAACAAGGAATGTTACATTTGCACCATTCACTTCTCCATCCACAAATGGACCGGACTGATCTACCTCTAGAGTTGTGCCAAGCACGCACTCTTCCCTCTCTTTTAGACACAGTCATGAACTTTCATACGACTCATCTTCATTCTGTCGTAACCAATATTGTGACATTTCAGCTGCACGTGACAACTGTTTTACCTGTTCTCCTCCGTAGAATCCTGTTTCTGCACTGTATTTCTGTAGATTAGCACTCTTGGGAAGTGGTGGTTGTGGCACCTGACCTTGTTGAGTAACTACCTCACTCTGCACCTGTGAATTTAATGATTGATTTTCCACATTAGGTTTTGGAGGAAATTTACACTCGTTTCTCCAATGCCCTAGCTTTCCGCAGTTGTGGCATGGCCACTTATTCTTCGCCTCATCTATGCTCATTTGTCCTTTTCCTTTACCTATATTAGGTCGGGATTTAAACTGTCCTGTTTCACTGCTAGTATTATTCAATTGAGCTTCTTGCTTCTCTGCAACTTTCACCTGTGCCCACATGGCTTTCTCTTCAATTTACGCTGTTTACGCTCAATTTCATCACTGCAATACTTAGCATATCTCAAAACTTCATCTACTGTGCTATTCTGCCATCCTATCAGGTGCTGCTTAATCCGTTCACTTATCTCTGGTGTTAATCCATACACAAACCTATATACAAAGTGACTCATGTCCTTCTCACTTAGCGTCTCATAACCACTATACTGTTTGAAAACCAACAACAATCTCTCATAGTACGCGTGCACTGATTCTTTGCTTTCCTGTGTTCTGTCTATTTTCACCCAATCTGTTTCTTTTGGTGGAATTTTATTCTTCAAAAAGGTAACTACTTGATCATACTTCCTCATCACTTCTGGACCTGGCGCTCCTGTTTTGGCATCCCTTGGATATTCTACAGTTGGCCAATCAATTATAATCTTACATTCTGTCCATAAATCAGCAGGCACTACTATGTCAAACAATCCATCTAGATCTATCCACAGCACTTTTGACACCTTAACAAATCTCTCCACTTGTCTGTACCACTCTACTGGTTTCTCTCTCAATTTTGGGAAGTCATTTGTAAATGACAGTATATCCTGTCTGGTCCACGGAACATGCACGTAACTACCACCTGGTGTTTCTCTCATCGGGTATTCCCTAGCAACTGGTTCCCTATCTGTCACTGCAAAAGCCAAAGATGCTTTATCTGTTTCTCCATCTATCCACATCACCCCATTTTCTCAATACAATCAGCTCTTTTATCTGGGTCAGTCTTCCTGATGTGTTCAAATTTTCTATGTCTTTCTCACAAAAATCTACTCTGTACGGTTTCTGCAACGTCCTTACTTTCACGAGTTCCACTCCTAGTTCACCTGCAATCTCTTCCAATTTGTCATGTAAATTTCTAGCTCTCCAAGTAAGACTCTTGCACAGAAACATAATCTCGTCATCCTGATAATTTTTTAGTTTTTCTGTTCCAATTGTTCCTAAAATCAACTCTTCCATGTCTATTTTCAACCTTATTACATCTAATGGTTTTTCTTCTGGTTCTTTTGCTTTTAGCGCTTTCATCCATTCATTTAACTCTTCTGGAATCGGACCCACAGGCGTACTATTTAATTCTATCCAATCATTGCTTCTTTCTGGTGTTCCTGATGCGGACTCTGTCACCATAGGCATTCTCCTAATCTCACTCTCATTTATCGTCAAATTTGTAGGTGGACTTGGTCTACACGTACTAGCCGAATTGTGTGCACCTTCATTATTCAGTTCCATCCCTTTTTCTTTGCAAATGTGAATTCATGGGAATCACCAAAGAAGGTTCATTTATTTTCTGATTCTCAAAAATTGGCATTACTGGACCTATCGTTACTGGTACAGTTACAGCTTCCATATTCTTTGTCAATTCTCTTATTTTCTCAGTCAGTTCTTTTGTCGTTTTTGCTAGTTCAGTTGCATTGTCACTTTCTGTCTCTTCATTTTGTGAAATTTTAAATGTTTCTTGTGACCTATTTATTTCATTTCTTCGTTCGGGTTTTTTATTCCTCCCAGTTTCCATTTGCGGTGCATTAGGTGTCACCACCACAGAAGTCTGTTGGTATGGAGGTGGGTTTCTGTTTAAAATATCTTCCAGCAATTCGTCATCTGTTTCACTACCACCATACACATACTTTTCTACCACTACGTTTCTTTTTCTCGGTACACTTTCTCTTGCTTCTTCCTCAACCGCAAAAGCTGGAAACAAACCTCCTGCCATGTTAGCGTATCTCCAACGCTTTACTCTGTCCTCATGATTTATTCCCCACAACCTTCCGGGTATAAACTCATGATTCTTCAATCCCCTGGATCTCTCTCGCTCATACATCTCATCTTCCCATTCCGCTAAAGCTTCAAACTGTGTCGGTCTAGGTTCTAACATTACCATCACCATCTTTTCTCTCAAGTTCCGTAATACAGCTACATTAAATGAACCATTCTCAGGAAAAGCCAATGCTCCATCGTTCTTGGTGTATTTTGTCCAATTTTCTAACCATATGCATGTATGATATCCATATTTCAGCATCATATGTGAAGCTGGTGATTTCGGCGGAGGAATTATTTGTCCCTCTCTAGTCACTACCTTTTTGTCCTTCTTAAAGAAGTTCTTAACTTTCGACATCCAAGACGTTTTCTCTTTTCCATACTCATAGTACGACATGATTCACAACCTTTTTCTCCTTCAACAATCTGCAATTCAACACTGTTCCCTATGCGTTATTTCAACCAATGCTAGCGCGACTCACACCAACACTCCAATCACAACGATTTCTGTCTACGGCGCACTGTCCAATCCCAGCGCGGCTTTTGTCTACGTCACTTTGCTCCTGTTCTCATGTGACTGGCGCACTGTCCAATCCCAGTGCAGCTTTTGTCTACGTCACTTCTACTCTTGACCCCTCCTTTACAAAATTTATCGGCAATTTCTTTTTCAACAATCTTGTTAGTTACAACAATTTATCCACATCTCCATTGTCTGATTCGCTAAACCGAAAAGATAGCTTTGACCATTCACACAAGAATTCTGTATTTTCCAGTAGGCAGCGCTTACCTCTACCCTACCACAGAACTTTCAGTTTCGTCGATAAAGTAGCACTTCCCTCTACCTTACCCTTCTTTCAAGCAAGCGGTAAACCCGTTTCTCTGGGGATAAAACACATGTGGAGACTATACTGCTCCTGAGAATTAAGGCCAGAGTTTCACAAGAAAACCGATCACTATTTCACTTACACACCTTTTATACGCAAAATGTCCCTAATTAACACAACCTGTGTTATTACCAAAATGAACTCGGACAGTGTAAAATTCCATGCGACTTCTCTTGCCACACGTGTTCCACTTCCTACTTCCCGGAAGCGTGAAAACTTACATATAACATAACACGACTCAACAAAAAATGTTAGACATAAACTTATCAATAATCTATAATCAGAAATCAATAATCACCAAACTAATCTATAGTAACCATCACTCTGCTACCAAGAAATCTGATCCAGCGCTTACAATAAAAATAATTTCTCCTATTATGCTTTTGGTCATCCAGGTGCAATTATTTCTCTAACACACACACTATATATCCATATGACGGTGGGGCCCATAACACCGCATATACATTCACTTACTCATTTGTTCCCTGGATTTCCACCGTCATGAAACCTAGGAGAAAAACGATTCGCTGGAAGGAGACGGGATACCTCTTTTATAATGACACAATTCTCATTTGCTTTTAAGGTATTCCGCTCATTGGTCGATGGACCAACTAGTAGGAATCAGTTGATGGTGATTAAGACCAGCTCAATCACAATGAACTCTTTACCATTTCATTATTAGTCATTATACTAAAGAAAAATCACTGAGTCATTTGTTTAAAGAATAATAAAGTTTATATAAAGTTTTGAATGCAGGAAATTTGAGATTAATCTTATTATTCAGATCATTTCATTTATCATCAATATAAGAATAGTTGAAATTGCATGGCACTTTTATTAGACGGAAAATGAGGTTATCATACTAAGAACTCTATAGATCAACCTATCTATCTCTCTGGGAAATCCTAATAATTCTAATAAAAATCTATCAAATAAGAGTTCTCCTAAAGCAGCATCTTATACTCAACTGGAAAAGGAAAATAACAGCAGCAGCAGCAGCATCAGCAACCGCAAACTCTCCCATCTACAGCATCTAACTTCTTCAGCATCTCCCGCAGCATTCTAACCCCTCCCACCAAGAGTAGGTGGTCTTATACCCTAATTCTAGCTTACAGCATAAAATGTTTCTTCTTACATGGCGCGATTCATTCTCATTGGTCAAAAACTCAGGTCCCTATACATTTTAATCAAACTTCCTGGTCTTAACCAGTTCCGTGTGGAATGTCCATGCAAGCATCGTTTCCCACAGTTCATGCACTTGCTCATCCGTTTCGATCAGTCCAAATTGTATCTTTTTCTGCTACATTTTGTATAACACAGTTCCTTCTATTGATTCAACCAGGCTTCTTGCTGATCATCTTGGCACACATCTGCTCAGAAGGGTCACAGCAGCCTTGACCATACTTTCATCTTAGCCTCTCGGCATCAGCACGTGAGCATCCCTTTTCCACAGCCTCTCTCACATGGTCGCATCCGCTCATGCGCACTCTAGTAACTCGCGGCCATTTTATATTGCTGCTCGGCAGGCCTAAGCGCACTATTTTTAAAGAAAACAAAATGTTATTAAAACAAAGAAATATAAACCCTTTCGTTTCCCTCCCGTCTTTCTACGTACCTCAATTAGGTATTACCTAGCAGAAGCAACATATAAAGCTATCCCTTACTTACCATCACTTTATTTTGCAACCACACGTTTTATTTAAAAGCACAAATCATGCATTTTATTATTATTTTAGTACGCAAATATTATGTTATGTTAGAAACGTAAACAATTATTAGTCCATTACTTTGCACACTGAATTGCGTGTTACCATTAACCCGTTACATACATTGTTGGTTATTTACTTGAACGAACATGTATATTAATATTGTATGAAAATATTAGGAGGTTAAAATTTTTATATTTACCCTGCTCCATCACCCCCCAATGCGAGACCTCGCCAAGGTACAAAGCGCCATATAAACTCATAGAACCAAGGGAGCCAAACCGAGCTACCAAACCTGCATCCGATCACTCCAGGACCGTGGACATGGAGACATCACGGGGTGCAGGGCAGGGGCTTTGCGCACGCGACCTGCGGCTTGGCCTCTGCACCCCCGCCTAAAGGCGGCGTGATGTCCGGAGCAAAAAGGCAGTACCCCCAACCTCTGAGCTACAGCTCCACATCCCCGAAAGCGGGCGAGCCCCTCCACTCGAGAATGCAGTGCCTATGGGACCGCACACCCGGGAAGGTAGAGAATCGACTCACCGAAGCCGATCCCGCAACTGGGGATGTCACCAGCACGCCACCGACGCCAGACCAGGCCTCTGGACGGAGCGACCAGAAGGCACGCAAACGGCGTCAAGGGCAGCGGCAAAGAGGCCGCCAGGTGGGCGGGGAGAGGCACTTATTCCTCATCCCCACCCACCCCCTACCGGAAGTGACGCTGCGCGCGGACCCCTAGGGGGTCCCACAATGCTGGACTGTCTCGTGTGCCCTCATGTGGCACTAAGGCGGCCGCCCTCTTATGAGGGTCCCCTTCCTGGACCATGGGCAGCCAACAGTGTCCCGGGGGTGGGCACCCCGGGACACTGCAGGAGCCGGCCCTGGGGGATGGCGGTCCCCAGGTCCATCGAGGGCTCCAGGAGGGGGGCCACGCAGCCCCCCTCCCTTCAGTTTCAAAGTCCCGGGGAGCTGGTGGTCCCTGGGGCTTGGGGGGGGCCCACGAGGCCCCCCCTCAGTATTCAAAGAAGCCCCTGGGAGGTGGTGGTCCCCGTGGCATCGGGGGGGCCCGCGTGCCCCCTGCATAATTTATAAAGCCCCGGGGAGGTGGCGGTTGCCGGGGCTGTGGGGGCCCCCGCAGGCCCCCACACCATTATTTTATATTGCCCCCGGGACCTGGCCCACCCGGGGGCTTTTTTACTAACGAAGTGCGGGAGGCCGCGCTTCGTTTAAAAAAAAATAATTTCTGCCGGATTCACGGACCCTACGCGAAATCGGCAGAAATTATTTAAAAAAATGTTTTTTTTTTACCTGGGGTCCTGGTGGGACCCCCTAAGCAGGCCTAGGGGGTCAGGGTGTTTCTACCCTGCCCCCTTTTCTTCTTTTTCAACCTTTTTCTCACTCATTTCTTGTGACTCGGTTCTACTGAGTCACAAGATGGCTGCCAACACTTCCTGGTTTGGAGTGTTGGCAGCCAATCAGAGGCAAGCGCGTGCTCGGGAGAAGATGTGTGGTTAGGCTCCGCCCAGATATCGAAAGTTTTCTTTTTTTAAATTTCTCAGGAACTACTGAACGGATTTACCCCATTTAAAAAAAAGGTCGCTTTCTGAACCAAGCGCTACCTTTTTGCCAAATTTGGTGTAATTCCGTTCAGCAGTTCGGGCTGTAGCTTTGTCTAAAGTTTCCTATGGAAATTAACATGGGGAAAACGCGTTTTGGGACCCCCCTTTTTTCTCGGCCCCCGCTTGACGAATCACCCCGAAACTTTCAAGACAGGAGCTGACTGGAGCGCCTCACTAGTTTTGAAAATTTTGCGAAGATTCGTCAACCGGCGCCAAAGTTATTGGGAAAAGAAAAAACACTTTTTGAATAGAAACGAGGTCCTAACTATAACTACCTACTGGCGACCGCCAATAGGTAATATATATATATATATATATATATATATATATATATATATATGTTCAAAAAACGTCTTCTCCCGTCGAAGTAAACAAGGGGACACGGCGGGGCTTAGTAAAACCATTTATTAAAAAGTTTGGCATGACGCGTTTCCAGGTAACTTCCTTTATATTGGCCCATCCTCTAAAGTAGTGTGGTGCGCACCTGAGCCACGTTTCACAGAGAGCACTCGAGCAGTTCGGTGTTTGGAGACTGCAGGTTCCATCATGCAGTTCGTTCGTGTCGCAAATGAGTGTTTCTGTTCAGCCAGACTTTTTTGGTACTCCAATTAGGAGGCTGACCTGAGACGTGGTTAGGTTAGAAATCGTAGCGCTGTGCTGGGCAACAAATAGTCTCTAAGCCCTCACTTCCAACCTCGCATTCCCGCTGGTCGCAAGTCCGGAGACGCAGTTCCAGTAACCTTGCCTCTCCATGTGGTCATGGACTGTCCTCTTGAACAGCAGATCCCCTGCTTCCTTTGGGATGAGCGGCGGTCCAGGTAAAAGCCATTGAACCCAGGACTCTTATGGAAGGGTCACCCTCGCGTGTCACTGGCTACATGCTATATATAAAAAAAACGTCTTCTTCCGTCGAAGTAAACAAGGGGACACGGCGGGGCTTAGTAAAACCATTTATTAAAAAGTTTGGCATGACGCGTTTCGGCGATAGCCTTTTTCAAATGCCACTGGTGCTTAAGGTTTCCAGGTAACTTCCTTTATATTGGCCCATCCTCTAAAGTAGTGTGGTGCGCACCTGAGCCACGTTTCACAGAGAGCACTCGAGCAGTTCGGTGTTTGGAGACTGCAGGTTCCATCATGCAGTTCGTTCGTGTCGCAGAATATATGTCTGTATGTGTGTATATATCACAAAATAAGAAGTGCAACCAATGTGATAATTTCACATTCAAATTGAGTTAATTTTTAAAACAAAGATATTTATATATTTGAACAGACAGCAATGATACAGGCACATGATTTATTTAAAAGGATCAAATACAGAAAGGTGCAAATCACACATTCATATTACAATTAATGCAGAGTTAATCTGTTAGAAGAAAAATACATTGATCTAGGCGTACATGGAAAACCATTTAATTGGATGGAAAAATGTGAGTGCAATACTTAAGAAAATAAGCGGTTCAGTTTAACAACGAAATGTAACAACGCAGCACAAGCTGCTGCGTTAAGTTACATTTCTTCACAAAGGCGTTGCAAATAGCCCCCTGCGTGGCTTAGTAAATCGGATTTAAGCACTTCCATTGGCTTGTGACGATTCGCGTCAAGCAAGAACAACGCAAGTCCTTAATAAATCTATATCTACTTGTGGGTCATCTCATGACGGTCATGAGAGGGGGTCTCAAGCTCCTGGAATCATGCCTGACCTAGATTAGCCCCCTTTGGGGTGGTGAATTGCTGCTGGTGACAGGTGGACCCCAAAAGCAAATGCTTTTGAGTGGTCTGAAAGAACCATAATAAGCACCACTCATCAGTGAGCTTTCTGATGTTGACTGGCAGCAGATAGAACGGATGAATGATGAATGAAGTGTGGGGGCTCAAAGAAGAATCCCAAGTATTCCAGTACTATTTCAGGGTATGCCAGAGGCCAGTACAGTCTATAAAAACGTTGCCCTTCGGATGCCTTATAATAATTTGTAACTTAGTTTAAAAAAGCACCCTATCGAATGATTATAGTTTTCTGTTCCTCCAGAGAAATGTTGACTCAGGAATAGCAGGGAGAGAGAACCCTCGAAGAATAATTAGAACTCTCACCCATTGGACGTAAAGTTATGCGACAGTAAATTAGTATTTGCGAACCCCACCAAACCTGTGATAAGTAATTGTTCCCTTTCAGGGGGCTGAATTGTGACAGGGGTTCATGAATTTATAAATGCCTGCTCACTGGACAAGGGCAATCTGCCAGTGGCCAAGTCTCTTAGTTGAACATAGAGGAAAGGAAAGGATGATGAAACAGTGGGATATATTTACCAAAATGTCTCGCGACACAGTGCAGCAACTAAAGTGATTGTGTTGCCTTGCATAAGAGGGAGAAAGCAGGAAAGTGCCCTATCTACAGAGATATGTCACTGTCCTGTCTCTCCCCAGCGATAACGCACAAACAGGATGCAAGCGCAGTGGCGTAGCTAGGGGGGGAGGGGGAAGAGTCCGCCCCGGGCGGCACGAGTTTTGGGGGCGGCGGCCTTCCTCGGCTATCACCTGCCGTCTCGGGGCAGCAACAGCAAGCCCCCCCCCCCGCTCCTCAATGCGTTTGCTGCAGAGGTGGCAAACAGAGAAAATACTCATCAGCACCTACCAAGCACTCTTCACTCCAGCCGCCGCGGGGCTGCAAATGCAGGGATGGCCACTGGCGGCCAGAGGGCTAACTATGCCACTGTGCAAGCGTCATGCACACACATTTGCACCATAGTGGAAGGGTGTGTTCGAGAGTCTAGCATAGGTTTTCTACTGGAAGAGTTCCCTTCCAGTACAAAATACTATGCTTAGACTAACTTTTAAACTTTTCCTACTTTGTATGTGTGCTGTACAGTGCAGCACACATGCAAAGTCAGAAATGATTGGATAAATGAAGGCATGTAAAAACTGTGTTATTATTTGATGCAAAACCATGTCTACTCTTTTTTTGTAGATAGGATTTAGAATCAAAAGCCACGGGAGGTTGAATGGGAACGTCCATGTACTGCGAATGGAACGCCCCAGGTACACAAATAAATGCAAAGCGTGCTGGGCACTGCTTTGCATTAGTTTCAAGTGACTCAAAGTAAATTTATAAATAACATTTTGTGACACAAAGTCAGCACAAAATGTTACTAAATATACCCCAGTGTGTGTTGCACCAGGTTGTACATGCATTTTCTGCAGCACTTTACTAACTTGCACAGGGTTTATGCCAGTTTGTGCAACGGCACATCTTTCAAAAGGTGTGTCCTGCACAAACCGGGATAGAGCCGCCCTATCATCATGAACGTGCTGCCTCCAGGGCAGCTGCAAACCTGCGCCTGACGTGTGGGCAGGACATTCAGTAAAAGACAGAGCGGCTGCTTACAGGCCGCTCCGTGTTGCACAATGCAGGTGGTTGCCACCTGTGTTTTAAAGAGGGGACAAAGATTTCCCTGCAGGGCAGTGCAATGCCTGACTGCACCAAGAGAGTAGCCAGAAAACTGAAATACCCCTCCACTTGAAATATTGCTCTATTCACACCAAGTACGCTAAGCAAGCAAACCAGAGCTTCCTCATTAGAGTTCCTTTCATTCTAATTCAACCATCTATCCACCCCCCATTCACCAATAATTCCTTTCATCCATCCATTTCCCATTAATATATTCATGTATCCTTCCATCCATCCGTTCACCCATCCTTTCATGCTAGACCATCTGTTTATTCTTACATACATTCACCCTTAAACCTCTTGATAGTTTCACTCTTCCAACCATCGTTCCATCTTTTCATCCTTTTACCGTTCCATCTATTCATTCTTTCACTGTTCTATCCTACCTTTCACCTTTTTCTTTTTCACTGTTTCCTTCCTATCATCCTTCCTCCTTCTGTTCTTTCTCCCCCTTTCTATTTACTCGCTTTTCTTCTCTCATTCTCACATTTCTCTCTCATGCTTTCTTTTTCTATTTTTCCCTCTGTGTTGATTCACTATTTTTAGTTTTCTTGCTCTCATTATCTGTCATTGTGCACATCAGTCCAAGGCCCACTGCCCCCTTTCATGATATTCCACATAGTCTCTACAGTGTGTAATATATGATCATTTTCTTTGCAGGTCTGCAGACAGAAGAGGCCCATAAACAAGCAATTAATGTTTAAGTTGGGACCCAGTGCCTATGGACTCAGGGCTAAGCTTAAGCTGCTGTCGTAGGGGGGTGGGGGGGGGTTCTCCATGCTACTGGGCTGCACCTGCATTCAGGGGAATGTCTGGGGGGTGGGGTCCGCGGGGTCCTCGTTCCTTAGGGGCGCACACTAAGAGTGTGCCACCTCTTTGTGGTGCCCTGGCAGTGCGCCTCCAAAGAGCCTGTTTGCCTCTGCGCCCGGGCCCCTAATAGATCACAGACACAGAGGCAAAGTGATTCCCTCATTTGCATAGGACCATGCCCCCAGGCAAAGGAGGGAATGCCTTCATAAGATAGTGCTGGCGCTACATGTGCACTAGCACTATCACTATTACAGAAGGGGCCGCAAAGTATCTGTGGCCTCTTCTGTAATACCATAGTGCCCCGGGTGTGCACAAAGCGGGCACATGTTTTCAAGTTCATGTGCTTAAAAGGCATAGGTAGGTTTTACAAGTGGTTCCACAATGTGTCAAAGGTTATGTTACCATTACACTGCACTATATACTGTTAGGTATATATAAACATTTATATATCTGTAATGAGGAAAGGTGAATTCAAAATTATTTTGAAAAGTAGTAATTTTTAATCCATTTATTAATATTTAATTAAAGATGTTGAATAATATGTACATATTTGTAATTAAAAGATAATGCACTAATAAAATTAAGGGAGTTATATAGTAAATTATAAACTCAACAATTGTAATATTAATTAATAAAAAGGTATAAATGAATGTTACATCTTTTAAAATCTGTTTCAAAATAATCATCAAATGTTATTAGAAGATAAATGCATTTTAAATTTAAAGGTTGCGTTTTAAGGGTGATAAGAGAATTTTAAGGGTACTGCGATGAACCGTTTTTAGGGGCAGTTTTATGTTTTTAGGGTTCAGGAATGGGTGTCTTTTGGAGTGAAAAGACTTTTCTGAGGTTCAGGAATGGGCAGTGTATCGGGGTAGTAAAGTGTTTTTAAGTTTTAGGGAGGTGGAGTAAAGAAGTTTTTAGGGCTCAGATATGGGTAGTTTACAGGGATAGAAGAGTGTTTTTAGGGTTAAGGGATGGGTAGTTCAAAGTATTAAAATTAAGCATAATTATAAATTATATCAGTTTATTATTAATATTGCAATTTATAACAAAATTAATTTTAAATACTTAGAAAACATTTTAAAATGTAGTTGTTATATTATGTTACATGAACTTGTTAAGCGAACGAATACCTGTGGGTGTCTTGGCGCTAGTTACTGTGGATGATTTAATGTGTAGGGGGAGCCTATTTCAGTTAGTGGAGGCACACAGCCTGAAGCTGTGGCCTACCCACAATGCACGTTTGTATTTAGGCACAATTACTGATTTTGTTGAAGAAGACCTCAAAGGCCTGTTAGGGATGTACCAATTAAAGCTATTCTTTAGAAAAACAGGTCCTTGATTATGGAGGGCTTTGTAGGTGATATATAGCACCTTGAAAATAATTCTGAACCTGATCAGCAACCAGTGAAGTTTCCTCAAAAGTTTTGAGACCGAATTGTGTTTTGGGATGTTAAGTTAAGGAGAAGTCGGGCAGCAGTGTTCTGTAACATTTGTAGCTTATTGATCACGTAATGATGAGCATTAAGTTACAATTCATTGCAATAGTCCAGCCTGGAAATTGCCAAAGAGGTTACTAAAGATTTTTGTAAGTGTGACGGAATGAATGGGAGGAGCTTTTTTTTATCATTTTCAAAGTGTTATAAACTGTGGAAGAGACAGCAGTAGCTTGATCATTAGTTTATCGTTTATCACAACACCCAAATTGAGGGCTTTATTGACTGGCATGGACAGAGGATCAAGCTCTTTGGGCTCTTTGGGCCTCCAGTCCTGAGTCCAGAATGAGGAGTTTGCACCGGAGAGCAGGACCTCAGTTTTGCCTGAATTTAACTTAAGACAGTGGTCAGACATCCAGTTACTAAGAGCCTTCATACATCCAGAGAAGCAGGCACCAAGGGTTAGACAATTTGTGTGTCATTCACGTAGGAGGTAATGGCGAAGCCATAGGATTTAACTAACTCAGCCAGAGGGGTCACATAAATATTGTACAACGTAGGGCTGAGCGCCGACCCCTGCAGGACCCCACATGGAAAGGAGAACGATGGAGAAACATAATTGTCCAATTAGACTGATTGTTCTTGTGATGATAGGAACGAGCTGAATAGGTTCCAAGCAGAACCAGTTATACTGATATCATTCAAGTGAGACAGCAATTTGTTATGGTGGACAGTATCAAATGCCACCGACAGATCTAATGGAATCAATGCTGCTTTGCCTCCGGCATCTAAAGTCATTCAGATATCTTCGTTGACCTTAATTAGAGCGGATTACATGCTATGATAAGAGCGGAAGCAGAATTGGGAGTCATCTAACAGGTTGTTAGTTTGAATAAAATCCATAAGTTGATAATTCATTGGTTTTTCAATAATCTTGGCCGGCAAAGGAAGACAGGATATTGGACAGTAATTATTTGGATTAGCTGGGCCCAAAGAAGATTTTTTTAGAAGCTGACTAACTGAAGCCTTCTTCCAGCCTGTTGGAAAAGAGCCAGATTCAAATATGAGCTGGAAGATGTTTGTTTAAACTGGGGCAATGGTATCTGCCACTAGGGCAGAGATCCTGGGTGGGCAGGGGTCATCGGGGGATCCGGATCTTGCAGCTTTGATCATCCTCGCAACTGTGTCTGTGGACGAAGAAGTGAAGGCTGCAAAGCTGGAGGCAGGTGTTATCAGATCAGGAGTAATCTGGTCCCTCGGGGCTGTGGTCTGGTGGATAGCAAATGTGTTGAAAATGTTGTCAACTTTGTCATACAAAAAGTCTGGCAACCTCATAACAAAAGTACTGACTAGAATTGGTGAGTTTAGTGTCTGGTTTGGTTGTAAGTTTAGTGATTGTTAAAAAGAGTTCTTTAGATGAATTCTTTGCCGATTCAATTTTCTGAGTGAAGTAAACAGTTTTTGCTGTGAAAATTTTGCTTGCTAAGTCGCCAGGCAGGTCTTGTATTTTTTTTTATAACTCTTTTTATTAAACAGTTGCTCAGATCACATTTGCATTTATCATACAAGGGATAAACATATGTCAACACTTTATACCCTCCCCTTTCCAGAGCGCCCTCATTTCTAATGATTCGCAGAAAGGCAGGTCTTGTATTTGATCCTTTCGAATTCATTGTAGTTCTGACGCCATTTTTTTCCTGCCTTTTGAAGCTCTGCTTAGCAGATCTCAAATCTGCCGAAAACCAGGCGGCCGACCCCCTATTCCTTTTTGAGTTGGCCGTGTTTTGAGGGGCCAGAGATCGGGGCGCTGACTCTAACCACTGAGAGTATTGAGCAGCTGCTATATCAGGATTATCAGAAAGGATAGGGAGAGAGTCTGTCAAACAGGAGGCTAGGTTGCCTGCAACAACTTTATACCAGGCCCGAGTGACGATTGGGTTATTAGTATCTTGAGGTGAATATGAAGGCAAACTACTGGGGTTGTAGGTGTCTATTCATTCCCATATGTCTTCCATATAATTTCTATCCCATTCTCCCGTTAGAGTAACGATACAAACTCCCCGGCTCCTAAACTCACACATGAATGCACTTCACATTTCAGCACCTTACACGTTTTAATTAGGCCTGGGCATCCAATTCCGCTCCGCTCGCGGAATTTGCGGAATTTAGGCAATTTCACGTTCTGCGGAGAACGCGGAATTGCCAACAATTCCGCGATCCGCGGCGTAGCGGAATTATTTTCTTGTTCGCGCTTTAAAAATGCATTCTAGCACGCGCGATAGCGACTTACCGGGATTCCTGCGTTCGCCGACGGGTTTTCCTATCCGTTCGCGTGCGCCACGAGATTTCGGTAGCCGGCCGCGTTATCCCGCGAGAGTTTGCGATCGCAAACACGTCATTCGCCGCGCCATCGGACAACGCGAGAGTGTGCGATCGCGAACACGTCATTCGCCGCGCCATCGTGCACCGCGAGAGAGATTGCGATCGCGAACACGTCATTCGGGCGCGCCATCGGACATCCGGCGGAATTTTGGTAAAGCTCGCGATCCCGAACACGCAACATTTTCAATCTGGAGAACAATAACATCGCAAGCAGCATAAAACCTTCTATAAATTGATGATTTGGATGAAAAAAAAAACTCAGATTGATATTTGGCTGTCCTTTTTTGTCAAATTTCTTTGGGGGGGAGAGGGAGGAAGTGCCACAGAGTCTCCTACTTCCTGTTCCTGTCCAGCAGGCTCCTCCCAGTGCTTTGTCCATCTCCTGTTCATTTTTCACTTGGATTTGAGCTGGAAGGATCACTCTTTGTGTCTGCTGTATCATTATCATTGGATTTGAGGATTTTGGGATTTGAGATTTTACAAGTAAGTTGGTGTTGTTTGATTGGGGCATTGCAGTTGCTGCAACTACATTTTTGGTACTTTTCATCATTTTTAAAAATAAATAGTTGTGGGTAGCCAGTAGGCCCAGAGCTAGTCATGGGTGGGTGCATGATGAAACATGATGAGACAACTGTTCCTTTGCTGTGTGATGTATTTATTAATTTCAAACATCATTTAGGGGGCATGGATGGCATTGGATTGAATTGCAAAATGTGTTTTTTTGGGTGTATTTCAGTTTTTTGGGCTGTGTTAAATACATGCCTTAGTTGTGTGTGGTGTGCTGCAGGCCTTGTTTAGCCCTGTGGATTTTCGTTTTTGCATTTTATTTCATTACAGGCAAAGCAGTGTGGTTTACCATGCAGCCTTTGCCTGGCTATTATAGGCCTGTTTTCAGTACATTGTTTTCCAGGCCTCCTGCTTGTTGCTTGTGATTTGTGAGTGTCCATGTGGCTGGTAGCCATTTCTGGTGGGAGTTATAAGTGTGCTGCTTTTGCCATATACTAAGGCCTGCATGTGTTTCCTTTGTGGCCTAGGCTTCTTGTTGTGGTCCTGGCCATGAGGCTGGCGGCCATTTTGAAGCCAGGCAGTGTGCTTTTTGCCATAGGCCTGCATTGTCTGTCTTCAGTTTCTTGTTGTTGTGGTCCTGGCCATGAGGCTGGCGGCCATTTTGAAGCCAGGCAGTGTGCTTTTTGCCATAGGCCTGCATTGTCTGTCTTCAGTTTCTTGTTGTTGTGGGCCTGGCCATGAGGCTGGCGGCCATTTTGAAGCCAGGCAGTGTGCTTTTTGCCATAGGCCTGCATTGTCTGTCTTCAGTTTCTTGTTGTTGTGGGCCTGGCCATGAGGCTGGCGGCCATTTTGAAGCCAGGCAGGGTGCTTTTTGCCATAGGCCTGCATTGTCTGTCTTCAGTTTTTTTGTTGTGGGCCTGGCCATGAGGCTGGTGGCCATTTTGAAGCCAGGCAGTGTGCTTTTTGCCATAGGCCTGCATTGTCTGTCTTCAGTTTCTTGTTGTTGTGGGCCTGGCCATTGTGAAGCCCGGTAGTGTGCTTTTATCCATAGTCCTGCAAGCTTGTGGCCTAGTCTGCCAACAGGCCTTTCATCCAGTAGGCGCAGAGGTAGTCCGGGGTGCATGAAACAACTGTTTCTGTGTGTTCTGTTGAATTTTTAAACATCATTTAGGGCACATGGATGGCATTGGATTGAATTGCAAAATGTGTATTTTTGGGTGTATTTCACTTTTTTGGGCTGTGTGTTAAATACATGCCTTAGTTGTGTGTGGTGTGTTGCAGGCCTTGTTTAGCCCTGGGGATTTTCGTTTTTGCATTTTATTGCATTACAGGCAAAGCAGTGTGGTTTACCATGCAGCCTTTGCCTGGCTATCGTAGGCCTGTTTTCAGTACATTGTTTTCCAGGCCTCATGCTTGTTGCTTGTGATTTGTGAGTGTCCATGTGGCTGGTGGCCATTTCTGGTGGGAGTTATAAGTGTGCTGCTTTTGCCATTTAGGCCTGCATGGTTTTCCTCTTGGCTTACTGCTTGCATCCATCCCCTTTGCCAGCTGCAGCTCCCTGAATGATGTGATGAGCAAATAATTTAATGCCAAACAGGGTCCACTTCTATTACATTTGTATTTTTGTTGTTGTTCCTCTTCTTTCCTATCCTTCCTGACAGTGTACACAGTATACCATGAAAGCCCTTGTTGATCGTCTCACAAATGGCTACACTAATTTATATCTTTTATTTGTTTGTTTGTACTACTAGTAATTGAACCACAACAACAAATGCAACATTTCACTGATGTTCTTCTCCTGGCTTCTTTGCTTTTAGGTGCACAAAAAGACAGAGGAGGAGGTGTCATCATCATCACCCCGTTGTACTGCCAGGCAGAAGTCCTGCTGCGCGTCACGTCCACGTGTGACCACAGACATCTCTGCAACTTGTGCACCTGCGTCCTGCTGACATCTGAAGAAGATGGCCCCAAAGAAAGGTACCAGGTCCTCCAGTACCAAGAAAGTTGCCAGTGAGAAGAAGAAGGAACAGAAGAAGGAAGTGGCACTTGCCAAGACTGGTGTGCCGGGCCGATGTGTTTTTTGGTTAAAAAAAACTTACGCCTGCAGCAGCGGTGTCGGGCGGGGACCAAGCTGGGAGCAGCACCTCCGCATCAGCGGGCCCACCCCAGCAACCTAGGCCCAAGCCCATGACTGTGGCAGAGGTAGCCAGTCTACTAACGACCAGTGATGTTGAAATGTCATTATCGCAAAGTAGTACCCAATCCACGCACTCGCAGGCGGAAACTCAGCGGATAAGTGGGCAACCACAGCCACAACCCCAGCCGCAGCCGCAACCCCAGCTGCAGCCGCAACCCCAGCCGCAACTGCAGCCGCAGCCCCAGCCGCACCCGCAACCCCAGCCGCAGCCGCAACCCCAGCCGCAGCCGCAACCACAGCTGGAACCACAGCCGCAACCGCAGCCGGAACCACAGCCGGAACCACAGCCCACAATAGTAGTTGTTCCACCTGAAGTAGGGGCAGTTCAGGAAATCGAGCTTTTTGCAGACGAAGAGGAGCAAGCCACTGTTCCAGAAGATCCATTGTCTTCCAGACCCCCAGCAAGGAAAAGGAGGGTTAGTCCATCAACTTCTTCTTCAAGCCCCGCTTCTGATGATCTAGATGCCACTTGGAAGCCACCAGCTCAGCCTGGAGTGATGCACGCCACAAGACAAGGCTAGTGAAAAGGAAGGTTCCAGAAAGCCTTAGAGTTATGGAGGTAGATGTAGACGAGGGGGTGATGATGATGATGATGATGATGAAGAGCCAGTCATCATGAACATCACTCCTGGGCCTGCGGAGATGGAGACCAACATTATTAGACTATCCAAAATCGCTGCGAGGGATGTAGCACGGATACCACCAACACAGGTAACGCCAACACGACCTCCAGCTTCCATATTTGCCTTTGCAAAGGCCCGGCAGGGACCTACATCCAGCTCAACCACCACCTCAGTAGGTGGTGGTAATGTAAGTGCACAGAGTCAAATTCCAGGCACACCCTCCATTTCATCTGGTATTGAAAGTGGCACCTCCAGCAGCGCCAGAAAGTTCTCCTCCCCAGTTTGGGACTTCTTTTCGGTTAGCAGTAAGGAGGAGAACATTGCTATATGCTCAATTTGTCGGCAGGCTGTTAGGCGGGGTAAGCTTGGTACAAACTATGGTACCGGAGGACAAACAAGTCATCTCAAAAAACACCACAGTATCAAGTGGGAGGCTCACCTACTTCACTTAGAAAAAAGTAAAACTGGACCCATTGCTGTTGTTGGGGATGAAGAAGTAGGGGAAGATATGATCGCGGTGGAAGGTCAACAAGAGGGAGACATTTCTAGCCCTACCCCCAGCAGTGTAGTGGTAACGCCCACATCCTCAGCAACATCTGAGTGGCACCGTAGTAAGAGTCAACATGAGACACCAAGGCAACCGGGCACTGCAATGAGCAAAAGTGCAGCGTCGTTGAGCCTAGCTGGGTTCAAGAAGAAAGGTGCACCACAAAGGAAAATATTCCAGCCTACCATTGACAGCATGCTTAGGTCGGAGGGGCAGTACCAACGCAACCACCCAACGGCACGGTTGTACAATGCGAAGCTGGCTAAAATGTTAGCGCTGGACCTTCTCCCTTCTCCCTTTTTCATTTGTGGAAGGGGTGGGTTTCCTTGAATTTGTATCAGCCATCTGCCCTAAATGGAAGGTTTCCAGCGGTCCTATTTCGCCCGAGTTGCTGTTCCAGCACTACATCACGATGTGCTGGAATTGGTTGGACAAGCTTTGCAGCAGAGTGCTGTTCACAAAATCCACCTGACAACAGACATGTGGACCAGTTGCCAAGCCACTGATTACATGTGCATCACTGCACACTGGGTCTCTTTTGTGGGGGTTAGAGAAAAGCTATCTGAAGTAGGTGCTGTTGACACAGCTGAGATTTTTAATGCTTCTCGGAAACATGCAACTGTAGCCATGTTCGCCATGGAGAAATCTCATACTGCTGCAAACATTTTGGAAGAGTTTAACAGCAAGGTCTTTGAATGGCTGCGCCCCAGAGGGCTTCACATTGGTTTTGTTGCCACGGATAATGGCAGTAATATACTTAAGGCCATGGCGCTTGGTGCCTATTTCAGGGTCCCGTGTTTGGCGCACTGCATTAACATTATAGTTCAAGACTTTCTGAAAAAAGAACCCATAGTCAGCAACTTACTGACCACCTGCCGCAGAATATGCACGCATTTCAGCCATTCTTTTAAAGCCCGGAAGCAGCTTAGGATCATTCAACGTGACTATAGAATGCCAGTCAAAGCACTCATCCAGGAGGTGGCAACACGTTGGAACTCAACGTATTACATGCTTGACCGTCTGTTTGAGCAGTACAGACCAATCAATGAATATGTCATGCGAAGGGCGGATGCTACTGTGAAAGGCATGACCCTTCAGATGGACCAATGGTGCCTAGTTAAATCTCTTACAGAGATGCTTCTTCCTTTCGAGGTCTTCACACGTGAAGTCAGCAAGGAGGACTGTACTATGGGCCAAGCTATCCCATTGTTGCACATGCTAGAGCAACAGCTGAAGGAGGTGTCTGAAGCGTACATAGGTGTGGAGGAAAAAAAGAAGCATATGCGTTGGTGGAGAGCTTATCATGTCGCTTAAGTGAAAATGCAAGGGTGCAAAATAAGATTCTGTCACAAGAACATTACATTTGTGCTACAATTCTGGATCCACGGTACAAATCGGCACTGCACAGTAAGACATTACTCCCTTTTTCAGAAGTGGATGTTGCCCGGTACAAAACTTGGATAGCTGAGGCAGCCAGTACATTGGAAAATGAACGGCTGGTAATTAAAGGCCTCAAACCCACGTCAAGTACTGCAGCAGGGCATCCGGCGTCAAGTTCAACTTCAGAGCCTGTGGGCAGTGCATTTGGTTCACAGCTGTCACCAACACTATCGACAACAGCAAGAACCGGATCATCAGCCCCAGTACAAACGGCACAGGATTGGTATTTACAGCAAGGACTTGCTAGGTCCAGTGCTGATGCAAAGACAAAAGAGGCCGAACAAAGTGTAGCACCCCTGAAGATTGACCGAATGGTCCAGGCCTACCTGGATGACCCAACAGAGGTCTACATTGATCAAAACCCATTGCGGTATTGGTATGGCAAAAGGGGCCAATGGCCAGTGCTCAGCAGGCTGGCGATAAACTATCTGGCTTGCCCTATCGCAAGTGTCTCTTCTGAACGTATTTTCAGTGCTGCTGGTTCCATTGTAACAGTGAAAAGGACCAGTCTCTCACCCAAAAACGTGGAGAGGTTAACCATGATCAAAATGAATCAGCAATTTATACCACCGAATTACACAATACATGAATCAACGCAGGAAGATGAGGACAGTGGCTCAGGTGACAGAAGTAGCGTGTTGGATGCTGATTACCTACTTCTGGTTGAACCCCCAGAGTTTGAGGACGAGCTATACTTCCCTGACAACTAGGCTTCCACTTCTTACTGTGGTTCTCCCTTATTTACTTCTATTTGTGTGTCTGTCTTTCTGTTTGGAAACTTCAAATCACAACAAATCCATCACCACCGTCTTCGTATTTTATTGCCTTATGAGTTTCAGCTGTCTGCATTTCAGTCCACTCCTCCGAGTCCTGCTCCTCCATCCTCCTGAATCGACCTAAATCTATTGCCCTCAAGCCAGATGATGATTGGATGTAGCATAATCGAAGAAAAACAAAAATCTTGCCTCGTTGAGTCTCTCCAAAAGAAGTGGAACATGATGATGACTATCCTCCTTTCCGAGCCGATACAGACTGCCCATTAACTGAAGATGAGAAGGAACAGGTAATGAATGATGACATGCATTGAACGCTGACTGAGTGATTTGTGTTGCTGTTGTTTGTAGTGCATGAAGGTAATTCATTGTGTACTATTATCTAATCTACACACTAAAAGTAACTCAATGCAATGTTTGTTTCCATTCTTGTTTTTTAATAACAATTTTCTACTTCTACTGCAGGCCGATCCATTGCATTTTGAATATGGAAAGGGGACTCAATCTGTACACTACTGCACACTGAGTTGGACAACACACCATGATGATGAACACAGTGACATAATATCTTCGCAGTCACTCAGTACGATCCGAGATGATTGATGGAATAACTCAGTGCGTTTCATGAGTGCATTAAAAGGTAACCAAGTCAACAACAACCACTGCAGACCTACATGTCTGTGTAGTGGTGGAGTCGAGTGTGGTGGTATGACTGACAGCGGGGCATTGATTTAGTCACTTAATTTGTAAAATGCTATGTTGCTGTATATCTGCTTTGTCTGCCTCTGTCAAAAAAGGTACGCTAAATGGAGGATGTGTCACGGGTGCCGTGGGCCTGCTCTGTCCTGTTGTTGTTGGAGGTTAATGCTGGAAACAGACTAGAGTAGACATGATGTATCCAAATCCATGCCGCCTCTGAAAGTGTTCTTGTTGCACTCCACCGTAATTTAGGCATTTTTTTTCTACTTGATTTTTCAATATCCCTTTTGTTTTCCCATCTGCAATTACAGGCCGGCCCTTACCCTGTGCTACACTGGGAAAAACAACTCTCACTTACCTTACCAATGAATCTACATCTGCCAGGCAGGCAGTGGCGTCACCCAAGATTGATGGCCGGAGCGTCCATGGAAGGGAGGACCAAGACGAATGCCGAGATGCAACTCCCCATTTTGACCAGGATAACATACAGTAACAGTATCAACTTTCATCATCTTTTAAATTTGATTCATTTTTTGTCTTCAATCATTACTACTGTGTGTTGTTGTTGTTATGTTTGCTCTCTGCTTATAATTCAATTCATCCCTACAGCTATTTTTGACTTTTCTTTGCTATCTTTAAGCCCGGGCCGGTACAACAGAACAGAAACTGTATGTAATTCGGGTCTCTCTGAGGGCAGGCAAGGCAAATTGCATAATATACTGCTGCCCTGTACTGTCTAATTGTCTAGTAGTAGTAGTTAGTAAGTACTATCATTAACCATCAAGTTATCATCATCATGCATGCATTTCCTTTTCTCCCTTAACAGATTTATGGATATGGTTGTCTGCCAAGATTGTGTTTTGTTGTTGTCCATGCGTACTGTTTTTCTTTGTCAAACCTTTCCCAAAACCCCCTTCCCAACCATTCATCAAACCCTAACCCTCTTCCCCCGGGCTGTGTGACTTATTGAGGTGTGACTAAATTAAATGTACACCAATAATTTATCACACGCTTGCTGGGGCGGATGTGGCTAAAGCAACAAAAATTCATTTTCAAGGCAGGGCGAGGATCTTCTTCTGCTTGCCCACCTATGAGCAGTATATTTGCGAGATAATTTTTTTACCAAAGGAACCTAATCCATCAGCATTAATTGCCGGCATAGATTGGATTTGTTGTTATCCTCCGAAACAGCACTAACGGTTACCCTTGTGTCGAGTGTACTGTAGGCCTAGTCGAGTGACTCGACACAGCTAGAGTTTGTAACTCTATGTACTAGGCTATCCCCGCCACCATTATGTTTCCTTGTATTTTGGCATATTATTGTTTGGCAGTAAGTTCCGTACTGTACTTCGTTCTACTACTCCTCCTACAGTCTCTCTCAGGCGTCTGACTGTCTCATTTTCTTTTTTTTGCAAATGCTACTGCCAGGGTCTACTACTACTACCACCACAACCATGGCATGTTGGGAAAGAAAACCATCATCACCATGCAGCCATCGCCGTGCCCAAGTTAAACATCAAGCACAGGTAAGAGAAAAAGTTTGGGGGAAGCATAATTAATAACGGAATTTTTTTCATTAATTCTATTTCACACACCCCTTTGAGTCCAGTTGCAGAATGCATAGATTAGGAGTAGAGACTGACAGTACTAGTAGGACAAGTCCCTCAGTGAGGGATACCGCATCTGTCTGTTTGTGTCTTAGTAACTCAGCCAATTATTTAAATCAAATACTGGCTGTGGCACTGCACCAGCAAGGAAACAGTGTGACGTAAAACAGTAACCCCACCCACAAAACATTAACAACATCGTATATAAAGTCTAAATATGTAATTTAATACCCTAACAAAAATAAACTATGTAAAAAAATCCCACAACACCTGACTCACCCCTCTCCCTAACCCCAACCAATGTCCATGTCCCGGAACGAAAAAGTCCAACAAATGTCCAATAGTCCAAAACCCAACGCCCGATTCCCACCCACCAAAATAAGCTATAAAAAAGGGGCAATAAATAAACGGGGTCTCAGCGGGCTCTCCTCTCCAGGACACGGATGCGCTCCTCTAGGCGGGCCACGCGGCGCTTCAGCGCGCGGCAGTTGCATCCACCGGGGGGGGGGCAGCAGTGCTTCTTGCAGTGTGGCGGCGGGCGGCTGCCAGGCGGTGGCGCCGTAACACTGGAGGGGGGTGGCTGGGGCCCGGGGCATTGGAGGAGGCTGCAGCTGCTGCCGCCTCCTCCTCCTCCTCCTCCTCTAGAACCACCAGCCGCTGGTGTTCAGACTGTATGGCCTCCAGCGCCGGGCCTTGGCTGCCAACTCCTTCCTGTCGACTTTACCTTTGGAAGGAGTAGCTATATCAAGAAGAAAAAACAAGACTATTGTAAAATATACTCTTAGCAAAGCAGTCAGACAAATTCACTCTACACATAGTGGCACAGTAGCACTAGCAAGCACAGTACGTAACATTTGTGGTATGTATCTATCCTCCCACTACCTCGGCCTCAAACATTTGTGGGAGTTTCAGGCATTCCACCACCCATGCATCTGATTCCTATCAGACACCTATGCATGCATCCCACGTATCCTTCTCTGCCAGTCATAAATATAAAATCTCGCCCGTCCTTCCTCCTTCCACCCTTCTTTCCCTTTTCGTTCAACCCATCCATCAAGGTCATCTGGTCTGACTTTTAGTCTTCTCCATAAAACTTTCACAGCTGAGTTGAAGTCCGATAGAAGAGGCCATTGGTTACTCAGTACACTCCCGTCGCTAATGCTATTACTAATGCTAAGTAAAGGGTGTCTTCTTCAACCGTTCACAACAACTTCTTACTTAAGTCTCAACAGTACAGTATACATTACACCCTTGCAGCGAGTGTAATGTCAATAAGTAAGGATTAGGAATATAACTTACCACCGCCCGCCACTGCTGCTGGCTCACCCCCTGCAGCTCCTCCTACAACTGCCGCATCGCCTGCACCCTCAGCGGCCGCGTCACCTTCGCCGCTGGCCCCGGTACTGGTGGTCGGTAGTACGCCTAGAAAAAACATTACACATTTTTCAGATGCCATATACACCTCCCCCTATTTTTCACTAGCAAGATTGAAAAAAAGTGAATACATACATAATACATATACAACATACATCACTAGTACAAATCAGGTAGTAGAGTAGACACTAGTAGTGTTATATGGTCCCTAGGGTCATTCTAGTCTTTGCTAAGTTACCCCGAGCCATGCAACCCTTTTAGCTTTGTGTCTTTTATTTTTGCGCAAGTTACCTCGCAGCTTGTTGTGAAAGACGCCTTTGAGCCCACATGAGCTCATACTACTACTGTCTGAGCGCTGCGTACAAGGTCGAAAAACAAGCCACTTTGTTATGGAGTTCTGGTGTTATTCCATATTGCTTATCCATAAAAATACTACACTTTTTGGCACGACTGAGAAATGCTTGCACTACACTAACGCGCACCATTTTTCTCATAACAGACGGAAGATTCCCTTATACGAAGAACCAGAGCTTTGCAGAGCTTATGATGTAACCAGTACTAGGTTCTTCTAAGGTGAGGGGTCCCCAGAATTCTCACATCTCCATTTATAATTTTATATAAACTAGATTCCTACCAAGGGGAGGGTGGTTCTTCCACCACTGTTCAGTTATCATGATCTCGCCTTTTGGCTTCTATGGACTTGTAGTTGTAACTTGTAAGTGTAACTAAGTGTAACAATGTTTATTGTTTTAATCTTATGCATTTTGCTGTTGCTGCTGCATTATAGAACAACGTACAGAGCTTGTCAGTTGGAAATAAACCTTTGAACTTACATAGACTCGGTGGTATTTGGTGTGGACTTACACGAGAGAGTGAGCGAAAGGGTGTGCATTGCTTCCGCGACAGAGGTCGGGAGTGTTATGTTCTGGGTTGTCTACTCATTGGGTATTTTGGGGGGTTTCGGAGACCTAATGAGACACTATAACTAGTCGGTCAGGGGATTGTGGTGGCTTCTGATTGAGGTGTGAGGAAGGTCCAACCTCCCATCACCAACGTCCTATTTTCTTGTGCAAAGTTCTGTATGTGCAGAATCCCTACAACAGTAGTAGTATGTCCTATCCTATCAAAAATTGTAAAATGTGGTTGGGCATTTTCTTGGTGGGAATTGTCGAAAAGCCTCAAGATTAAGAAGACTAGAAGTAGTAGAAGAGGACAACCCAAAGGACTGGACTCAATGGCTAGAGCTATTGGTGAATCTGAGTTTTATTTAAAATATTTTAAATAAAGAGTGGGCAACTGGGCAAGCTTAGCTACAGACAGACTAATAGTAGTAGTACAGAGAGTCATAGCAGACACAGTTAGAGGCAGGGATAACAAGAATTTAGAAACAGATAGTATAGATCAAAGAAGAATTTGTAAAAATTAGAATTAGGATACCGAAACAATAGTTCGGAAAAAATAAGGTGCAGGAAAAGTTTGGGAAATATAATTATTAATATTAACCACTGGAGGACTTACTGGGGCCAGCAGCAGAGCCCTCGATAGAGGAGTGGTCCTGTCCCTGGGAGGCATCTTGGAGATCTTCTTGGCCCGCCGCCTGTGTCCCCGTCTTCTTGCCCCTGGGTGCTGATCCTGTAAGATTTCATAAAGAAAGAGACAAAAATTAAAGTTTGGTGTGAAATAAATAAAATATTTTCAAATACGCACCAAAAACATTTTTGGTAACAACAATTGCAATAAAATTGACCTATCTAATCTGATCAACTGGTAGTATTGCGAGATTCACGGACCGTCTAGCAAGCCTAACTACCACCTGACCTAGCCCACCTATTCCAATCCAGACGGGCCAATTGTTCAGTAAGTCTGCATTTCCATTTATTTTAGTCCTCAAAATGCATAGATGGAGGACACATGCATACATTTTTGCATACACCAAATTGTTGGCTGGTTTCTGCTGATGTTCTGCTAGTGATGATATAAGCCTATTAACACTCAGTAAACAAACTACAAAAGGTTCTACTAAGGACTGGGGTAAGCAGCACTCAGCAGCACGTGACGTGACAGAGGATGCGTCACGCACACCACTTAAAATTACCAACTAATAAGTAACTAAACCTATCAATCCACCACTATCCCTTCTTAGTGGCAGGAGGACAAAGGAAGGACTACTCTCTCTAGCATTACGTCACTTAAGTTCTCTAAAGTAAACTCTTACATAATCATCAGGCCAAGCGAGCGCAAAGTTGCAAACAAGTAAGATTAGTAGCGCCGAGCGCCTGTGTCATAACAATCACAGATTTTTAAACGTAATTTACCTGCAATGTAAGCAGCAGCATTCTTGCTGGTCGGAAAAAAAAAATATTCGCAATATATAACACAGAGCAGAAGAACACAAAGTAGTAATATTAAATAGCTACTCACCAAGCCCCGGGACCTCCACTCCTACCAGGTCCTGCTCCCGGTCCAGAATTTCGGACCACCGGTGCGTAAGCTGATTATTGGTGCGCCGGACACAAGAGCAGCGAAACACCTCCCGACGCACCTTGCCCCACCACAGCCGACGCTCCCCGAGCCCGTACCCGGACCCAGGCCTGCCGCCTGCTGCCAGGGTTAAGGGGAGGTGGCGCTGAACAAAAAAAAACAGTGCAGCCACTGTCGCGGTCTAGGAGCCCAAATCGGAATTACCAATATCCACGGGAGCGAAGATAGAATCTCTCCTCTCCCCTGAGATACTGTCTCCGTCTATTCATAGACTCAGAGCGGTAGAGCAGTATCCCCAGGGAGCGAGGAAACAGGGAGGGACCACCAGGGGCTTCCAAATCAAGACACAGAGGTAGAGGGGACGTCTCAGTAGATATGAAAGAACCTGCAGTAATAGAAAATGAGAAAGAACAGGTTAAGGAAAACTCTATACTTTCCCCACTAATATCTTCTATCAGACTTAGGTGTGTTCATTGTGCTCTCACATACTCACGAGGGGTTATTGTCAGGGAACTTGTTCGTGGCTTTTATACCCAATTCCAAACAGCAGAAAGCAGATAAATTAAGCCTTCAAGAGACAGGAGGAGTTTGATGTGCCACTAGTTTCTCCACCAAGGCACAAGCCGTCGCCACCTCTGTTTTGGCAAAAGTCACTTCAACAATTTAAAAGTACTCACGTTGCTCTACCTCCGTAAAATCAGGAGCAGCGCGTCCGAGCACTGCGACGAAGGTTTCGTTTTAAGGTGTTGGAAAGGGGGAGGCGTGAGAGTCCCTTCACTCCGTAAAATAGGAAACAACAAAATAATTGAAGTATGACAACGCTTCCTCGCGTTTTGTGGTTAAGGAATCAAAAATAAACAGAAAGGGAAAGACAAAAAACAGCTCTTCCTCGAGATGGTGGGAGAGCGGTGAAGGAAACAGCGCGGGCTCGCGCTGGCTTCTGTAATTAGAACCAGGTGAGAGTAGCGAGTCAAGGCGCTGATAGAAGCGATCCGTAGAGGTTGAGCACCACGCTTCCTCGAGATGGTGGGAGAGTGGTGAAGGGAACAGCGCGGGCTCGCGCTGGCTTCTGTGATTAGAACCAGGTGAGGGTAGCGAGTCCAGGCGCTGACAGCAGCGATCCGCAGAGGTTGTGCACCGCGCTTCCTAGCACTGGCGGTCACAAAGGTGATTCCACGAAGAGGCAGATTGTGGTTACCGGGAACAGGAAGGTCCGAGGAAATCCAAACAGGCAAAGGGCAAGGTCCCAACTGGAAGTGAAGCCAAGCATCATAGATTGGGTGCTCACGGCTTATAAGCCGAGTTTGTCAGCTGATCAGTCCCTGTGCAGCATGGGAAGGCACAAAGCAACACACCTTTCTGAGGCATTATGGGAGATGTAGTTTCTGGAATTATACCTGGAATAGGGTACAGGGAACCTGACGTCTAACAGTTCTCCTCCCTAACGGTCTATACACCGGTCTAGGTTTAGAGGGGTGTAGAGCGTGAAACCTTCTCAATAACACAGGAGCATGTACATTCTCTGCAGACTCCCAAGTTCTGTCTTCAGGGGCATACCCCACCCAATCTATGAGGTACTGCAATTCTCCGTTAAATAGTCTGGAATCTAAGATGCTTTTCACCTCATATTCTAACTCTCCTTCTACGACGATAGGAGGGGTGGAGGTTCAGGGCAGGAGGGAGGGATATACTCCTTGAGCAAGGAAGTATGGAAAACGGGATGTATCCTCATTTCAGGTGGGAGATCTAGCTTTACTGTAACTGGGTTGATCGTTCTTACAATAGTGAAAGGCCCTACATATCTGGGTTGTAATTTACGAGGGCCTGGTAACCTGAGGTTTTTCGTGGACAGCCATGCCTGTCCACCTTCTTTGTAATCTGGGGCAGGACGTCTATGTTTATCTGCATCTGACTTCATGGAGTTTTTGGCTTCCGTTAGTTCTAATTTGGCTTGTTCCCATATAGATAAAAGATGAGTGTAGTGGTCTGTGACTGCGGGGACATCTGAGAGAGGGAAAGAGAGGGGAAGAAATTTTGGATGATATCCTGTGGTGAAGAAAAAGGGTGAAACCTTGGAAGCAGAATGGGTGGAATTATTATACGCGAATTCAGCCAAAGGAAGAGCCTGGAGCCAATCACTAGTAGTAGTGCTGATTAAACATCGGAGATATTGTTCCAGAGTCTGGTTCGTTCTTTCGGTTTGACCATCCGTTTGCGGATGGTAAGCCGAGGAGAGACGATGGTCTATATGAAGAATTTTACATAATCCTTGCCAGAATTTAGACACAAACTGTGGTCCTCTATCGGAGAAAATGACTGAGGGCAACCCATGTAGCCTGACTATGCTTTCAATGAATGTGTCTACGAGTTCTTTGGCGCTAGGTAGTTTCTTAAGAGGGATGAAATGGGCCATTTTGGACAACATATCCACCACCACCAATATAGTGGTGAATCCTCTTATGGTGGGTAGATCTGTGATAAAATCCATGCTGATGGATGACCAGGGTATATCTGGGACGGGCAGAGGCTGTAAAAGACCCGCAGGAGCACAATGTGATGATTTCTGACGGGCACAAGTTGGACACGCTTTGACAAAAATTGAGTATATCTTGAGTCATGCCTTTCCACCAGAACCATCTCTGACATATTTGAATAGTCTTTTCTCCTCCAGGATGACCAGCCAATGGCAAGGCATGACACCATCGTATTATCAAGTCTTGGGTTTCTTTTGTAGGGATAAACAAACGATCCTCATGATAAAACAAATCGCTCACTATTTTGTTCACAGGATCTGTCAACCACTTCTCACGATCAAGCGCCAAAAAGGCATGATTTAGTTGTGAAACAAAAGTGTCGGTTTTTTCGCTAATGGATATGATTTTATCCTCAGGTATAATAGGTAAGGGAGTTTCCACTGTGTATTTCTGATCTTTTCCTAAGCGGGAAAGAGCGTCTGCTTTACCGTGTTTTGAGCCAGGGCGAAAAGTGATAACAAAATCATATTCAGAAAAAAAGGATACCCATCTCATTTGTCGAGGAGTAAGGGCACGGGCAGACCTAAAAAACTGAAGATTCCTATGGTCTGAGTAAATAGTGATGGTATGAGGTGAACCCAAAAGATAATGGCGCCATTCTTGAAAAGCCATTTTAATGGCTAGGAGTTCTCTTTCTCCGATGGTATAATTTTGCTCAGCTTGAGAAAGAGTTCTAGAAAAATAGGCCACTGGATGGAGTGTTCCTGATTGTGAATCACGTTGTGAAAGAATCCCCCAACTGCATATTGAGAGGCATCGGCCTCTACATAGTATGGCTGATTTTCGTCCGCATGTCTGATAATGGGAGCGGAAGTGAAACTATTCTTCAGCGTTTGAAAAGCCTGCTCGGAAATATCATTCCATTCAAAAGATATTCCTTTTTCAATAATCTGGTGATGGGAGTGACCAGATCAGAAAAACGATTGATAAATCGCCGGTAGAAATTTGCAAATCCTAAAAAGGATTGCACCTCTCTGACAGTCTTAGGACTTTTCCACTCAGTTATGGCTGAGACCTTGGCAGGATCCATATGTATACCTTCAGGAGAGATGACAAACCCTAAGAATTCCACCTTTTGGGCATGAAAGAGACATTTGTCTAATTTAGCAAACAGATGGTGGTCTTGTAGTCGCTGTAAAATCAATTTGACATGTTCCACATGTTCGTTTTCAGTCTGAGAATAGATTAAAATATCGTCAATATAGACAATAACGAAAATATCTAAATATTCACTTAAGATCTCATTTACAAAGAATTGAAATGCCGCGGGGGCATTGCATAATCCAAAGGGCATGACGCAATACTCATAGAGTCCGAACTTAGTGCGGAAAGCCGTCTTCCACTCATCTCCTTCTCTGACTCGGATCAAGTGATAGGCTCCCCTCAGGTCCAGCTTAGTAAAGATTTTAGCCTTACGCACCTGATCCAAGAGACTGGAGATGAGTGGAAGAAGGTATTTATTTTTTATCGTCACCTTATTCAAGGCCCGATAGTCCAGGCACGCCCTTAAGCCACCTTCACGTTTGGGAATAAAAAAATAGGGGAAGAGACAGGGGAAGTCGAATGGCGTATGAACCCCTTTTTTAACATGTCTTGAAGGTACTCATGGAGATATTTTGTCTCAGGTTCCGTAAGAGCATATATCCTACTGACAGGAAGTACTGCACCCGGCGTTAGATCAATCCTGCAGTCGTAGGATCTGTGAGGGGTAGGGCCACGGCTTTTATTTCGTCAAATACTCCTGCAAACTCATGATACTCAGGGGGCAACGGCGTCGAGTCCGGTAATGATACTGCACAACTTAGAGGAGTGTGCCATAGGGCTGTCTCATGGTAACAATGCTTTAGACAATACGAAGAGCGGAGCGTAACTTTCCTAGAGACCCAATCAATGAGCGGATTATGTAGCTGTAGCCACGGGACTCCAAGAATGGCACCAAAGTTGGGGGTGTTAATGAGATCAAATGAAATAGATTCAACATGACCGTTATCACACATCATTACAAGTTCAGGGGTATGATAGGTGATTAAACCAGATGACAATTCAGTTCCATCAACAGCTCTCACCTTTTCAGGTCGCGTTTTAGGAACGAATTCAATCCCGAGTTTCTTGGCCAATGAGATGTCTAGGAAGTTTCCGGTTGCTCCAGAATCTAATAGTATGGGCATAGTCTTTCTATGTTGTGACGTCAATATAACTACCACGGTGATGGTGAAGTGTTTAGGCACTAAAATCATCGTGTTAGCCAAGAAGTGTGAGATCTGCATGGGAGAAGGACTTGGAAGAGCGACCTCGGTACTCTCCAAGTCTTTTAGTTTTCCGGATACATGGCTGCACCCATTCTGCTAGCTGGGGTCTTCAGAGGTGATCTTGGTTTGACAAGACATTCTCTAGCAAAATGGCCACCCTTGCCACAGTAAAGACAGAGGTTCAATTTCCGTCGTTTTTCACGTTCTTCTACCGTTATTGGTCCTCTAACTCCTCCTCTCTGCATGGGCTCACTTGTGTCCTTTAACTCTTTCTTCTCGCTTTTGGCAAAAAAAGACGGGTGTATTCCCCTTGGACTTTTCTCCTTTTCTTTCCCTTAATCTATGGTCTAGTTTGACCACTAGGTCTATAAATGAAGGACAATCTTCAGGCGGGTTCACTATTTGAGACAATATATCCTTTAGTTCGTCTTTTAATCCTCTGTAGAATAAAGAAGTTCTCTTCTCTTCAGGCCATTGTGTTTCAGTCACTAGTCGGTTGAAAGTGGTGATATATGTTAACAGATCCCCTGAACTTTGTTTAAGACTCAACAGTTCATTGTCACTAGCCTGCATATAAGAGTGACGGGCAAAGAGGCTTCTCATTCTTTCTTTGAATTGTGGGAGGTTGTACAAAATGGGGTCGTCATTTTGTACAAGAGGCACTGCCCACAGAGCAGCATTCCCACTGAGATAGGAGATAATAAAAGCTATCTTTGCCGCGTCATCTGGAAATGAGGAAGCTCTACATAAAAACTGGAGGTGACACTGGTTCATAAATACTCCGTACTTGCTAGTGTCTCCACTGAATCTCTCAGGCATTGCTAAAGGGGTCAGTGGAGGTGTTACAACTGTCACACTAACAGGAGAAGGGGGAGAGACTACTGAATCTGAGGTAGAGGCAGAAGCGGAGCCTTGGAAATGCGCAGGCTGTATGTAACTCTTTTTGAACTTGGGATAGGTGGCAGCCTCTCTGACTTCAGTCTGTCTTTGTGTTTTCATTCCATCTAACTCAGAAACCAGACGCTGATTTTCCCCTTTCATTACTCTAAGCTCTGTTTGTAAGTTTATAACTGCTGCCGCTAACTCATTCATAGTGGGTAAAGATGTCTCAAGGGATAGGAAGTCATCCATAAGGGTATCAAATGAGGCTCCCGTGTTCATCTTCGCTCAGGGGATAATATAACCGTGGGCTTGGCTTTCTGTCGCGGTCTAGGAGCCCAAATCGGAATTACCAATATCCACGGGAGCGAAGATAGAATCTCTCCTCTCCCCTGAGATACTGTCTCCGTCTATTCATAGACTCAGAGCGGTAGAGCAGTATCCCCAGGGAGCGAGGAAACAGGGAGGGACCACCAGGGGCTTCCAAATCAAGACACAGAGGTAGAGGGGACGTCTCAGTAGATATGAAAGAACCTGCAGTAATAGAAAATGAGAAAGAACAGGTTAAGGAAAACTCTATACTTTCCCCACTAATATCTTCTATCAGACTTAGGTGTGTTCATTGTGCTCTCACATACTCACGAGGGGGTTATTGTCAGGGAACTTGTTCGTGGCTTTTATACCCAATTCCAAACAGCAGAAAGCAGATAAATCAAGCCTTCAAGAGACAGGAGGAGTTTGATGTGCCACTAGTTTCTCCACCAAGGCACAAGCCGTCGCCACCTCTGTTTTGGCAAAAGTCACTTCAACAATTTAAAAGTACTCACGTTGCTCTACCTCCGTAAAATCAGGAGCAGCGCGTCCGAGCACTGCGACGAAGGTTTCGTTTTAAGGTGTTGGAAAGGGGAGGCGTGAGAGTCCCTTCACTCCGTAAAATAGGAAACAACAAAATAATTGAAGTATGACAACGCTTCCTCGCGTTTTGTGGTTAAGGAATCAAAAATAAACAGAAAGGGAAAGACAAAAAACAGCTCTTCCTCGAGATGGTGGGAGAGCGGTGAAGGAAACAGCGCGGGCTCGCGCTGGCTTCTGTAATTAGAACCAGGTGAGAGTAGCGAGTCAAGGCGCTGATAGAAGCGATCCGTAGAGGTTGAGCACCACGCTTCCTCGAGATGGTGGGAGAGTGGTGAAGGGAACAGCGCGGGCTCGCGCTGGCTTCTGTGATTAGAACCAGGTGAGGGTAGCGAGTCCAGGCGCTGACAGCAGCGATCCGCAGAGGTTGTGCACCGCGCTTCCTAGCACTGGCGGTCACAAAGGTGATTCCACGAAGAGGCAGATTGTGGTTACCGGGAACAGGAAGGTCCGAGGAAATCCAAACAGGCAAAGGGCAAGGTCCCAACTGGAAGTGAAGCCAAGCATCATAGATTGGGTGCTCACGGCTTATAAGCCGAGTTTGTCAGCTGATCAGTCCCTGTGCAGCATGGGAAGGCACAAAGCAACACACCTTTCTGAGGCATTATGGGAGATGTAGTTTCTGGAATTATACCTGGAATAGGGTACAGGGAACCTGACGTCTAACAGCCACCTCCGCCTCACTGAATAAGGCCCGTGCCTGCACCCCTCTTTGGCACCGCCTTCCGCAAGGAAGGCGGTCGCGGCTCTGGCTACGACTCCGAGCCCTGTGGCTGTGGCCCTTTGCCATGGTTCTGGGTAGGCGGGGGGCGGAAAAGAAAAGGTAGGAATTAAAAAAAGTAAGTAAAAGAAATTAAAAAGCAGGTAATAGAAAAAGTGTGAAAAAGTAGTTAAAAACACACAAAAAGTAGAAAAAAACTCAAAATATAGAATCAGGAAAATAGAGAGATAGATAATAAATAAAAAAGACCAAAAAAAGTTTACAGAAACAAAGGATTGAAAAGATAGAGGGAGGATTCAAAAGCAGGCCCAGAACCATAGCAATAGAGTGAAAAACAACATGGCCGCGCCCATTGCGACCGCATGGGCAAGTTCGCGCGATATTTCCCCCGAGCACGCAAAAAGCATCGCAAACACGTAATGCGCGTTCCCGAACAGGAAATACTTATCGCGAACGGGCGGGAGCATGCAATACGCGCCCCGGAACTGGAAATAAGCATCGCGAGCGGGCGGGAGCATGCAATACGCGACCCGGAACAGGAAATAACCATCGCGAGCGGGCGGGACAAGTGAAAAACAAGATGGCCGCGCCGGTTAGCGACCGCATGGACAAGTTAGCGATATATTTCCCCGCGAGCACGCAAAAACACATCGCGAACGGGCGGGACCAGCAATTCCGCGACTTCGCGGAATTTCTGCGTGCTCGCAGAGATTTTTAACAATTTCGTGGAGATTTGCGTAACGCGACTACGCAAATTCCACCCACCCCTAGTTTTAATGTTTCATAACTTTTACTGTTTTAAATACGTATTTTTAAAGAAAAAAGAGACAACTCAATGGAATATGTAAACTGAGATTTGATGCTATTTTCTCATGTTGCAAAGTTTTTAACTGATCATGCAATAAAGTCTTTTTCACACTTTTCACACTACTGGGGATGTGAAAGAGGATGGCACTATGATCCGACCATGCTAATGGGAGAGCACTTATAAATCGAATGGAAGGGTTATTAGTAAAAGCGCCATCCAGTGTATGCCCAGCTGAGTGAGTAGGACCTGTAACCAATTGTGTCAGGCCCATGGTGATCATATTCTGGAGAAAAGCAAAGGTATCTGGATCATCTAGAGTCTCAAGGTGAATGGGGGCATACTGGCACAACCACAGCAACACTATGGGTCACAATAGGTAATAAGGAATCTACTGGTCTTTTTTGTTCCCATGCTGTGGTCTTTGCAAAAGACTCGCTGCCTATCTATCTTTACAGTTCCTACTCCTAAGCACTTTGTTTTTTTAAACACATTGCACACGGAAAAAACATAAACTGTAGCACTACACGCTCTGCCAACTTCTAGTGAAGAGATTGATCTCATTCACATAAGAGGTCTTGCAACTCCCCCACTGATGGACCACGGCCACAAAGGGCAACACATCACCTTCAACCAAGGGCACCTACCCTCACTACAAGCAAGCTTTTGCAGATCCAACAGATCTCATCTAGTGTGAGCTATTGGCATTTGCCTATGTCATGTAGCCATGTTGTACAGCAGCGTGGAGTAGAGTGACGTGAATTATGGTAGATTAGAGTGGTGTGGAGTGACTTGAGGTGGTGTTGAGTAGAGTGACACTGTGAGGGGTGGCATGGAGTTGTGCTTAATGGAGTGCAGAGTATAGTAGAGTGTCAATAGTGCACTGGGGTAGATTGGCAGAGTAGAGTGGTGAACAGTAGAGTGCAGCGGCACAGAGTAAAGTGGTGCAGACTAGATTAGTGTAGTGGCATAGAGTGGTGGTGTAGAGTAGAGTGCAGTGGCGTAGAGTGGTGTGGCATAAAGTGCAGTGGCGTAGAGTGGTGTGACATAAAGTGCAGTGGCATAGAGTGGTGCAGAGTAGAGTTTAGTGGAGTGGTGTAGAGTGTAAAGTGCAGTGGCCTAGAGTTGAGTGGTGCAGATTAGTGTCATAGAGTGCAGCTGTGCAGAGAAAAGCAGCAAGGAGTGGTGAAGAGTAGAGTGCAGTGGCTCTAAGTACAAGGTAGGTGGTGGGAGGGAAAAGAAGCAACATGGGATGGGTGGAGGTACTAGAAGCCACATGGGCGAGGGATATGGGAGACGGACTGAAAACACAAGCACTCATATGGAGTGCTTGAACACAAAGAAAAAAGTAGCTCCTAAAACGGGATCAGTGGCTGGACACAAGTACTTAGCCCATGCTCCATGGGAGGGCCAAACACAAGAAGAGGACATGATTACCGCATTCTGTGACAAACTGGGACAAAGGAAATGAGCAATGCTGAAGCTAACAAATGGTGAGTTGAGGGCAGGGGCAGCTGTAGTGTAGACTATGCACTAGACATTCACTCAGCGAGTTAGCACTCACTAATTAGTCAGTAGAAAGTACTCCAGCTGGGTATCATAGAAGAAGTCAGTACCTATAAATATTTGGGTTTTAATTTTGATAAAAATTTCAACTTTCATGCACACCAACAGTATATGGTTAGGAAGAATAATGCTTTAATACATGCATTCAGCTTGCTCGCAAAAAAATTAGACGGTCCCTCCTACCAACCACTTCTTTCTGTTATTAAAGCAAAATTGCTTCCATCCCTAACTTACGCAAGTATGGTGATGCATGGTAGGGATTCCAAAACGTTGGATGGACTACAAATTAAAACATACAAACAGGTTTTTCGTTTGCCCTGTAATGCATCCCCCGCTCAAATTCATTTGGAATTTGGATTGACACAGCAAAACATAGCAAGAAGGTACCATTTCATTAAATACATGCATAAAATACGAAATAATCAGTCTAGCCGTCTAATCAGTGCTTTATGGGAATCCGTGACTAACGATGAGAATTCAAGTTACAATAAATATTTGTTCTCATCTTTACAACTAACCAATGCGTGTGACTTGTGGGACTTGAATTTGTCGCATCCTACTTTTTGTCAAGCCATGAATAAAGCAGCAAAAATTCATTCGCTAGTTGATGATAAAAGTACATTTTCGCGGCGAGCCCATGCATGGATGACAATTCAAACGTATGTCACATTGCAACCGGCAACCTATCTACATCTAACCTATCCGGTGTATTTTAAGAAAAAACTATTGGCCATGCGCTTAGGTGATCTACTGTCTCTGTCAGACAAACCAGTATGGCGATATAAAGGACCAAAAATGTGCAGACTATGTGATGCCCCAGACGAGGATTTTGTGCATTTGGTCTGCATATGTCCCGAACTGAATAATGTGCGCCGTGCACTTTTAAAGCGCTTATTTAATGAGAGAGGGATTCGAACGTGTAGAACAGCCATCATGAGAAGTCTGGACTCTACAGATCCTCAGTTAAACTGCAAACTTCTGAAGTTTTTACAATTTCATGACAAAGCAGTAAAACAGAATTGTAAGTAGTATACAGCAGAATAAGAAACTTGTCCAGTCGTAAGAGCATAAGACATTGATACGACGATAAAACAGTAGCAGGATGTTGACATTTGGAGCTGCAGAATTTTTTTTATAGACGCATACGCTGCTTTATCACAACGGTGAAGTGTACCCACAATTATGAATTGAATGAATTTTATGACGTTCTATTTTAATAAGTCCAAGATATTTTCCTGTGCTGCACTAATATTAATCAATGTTTTTAAGAAAACTGATTATTTTTAAAAAGGATTTTTTTTATATGTATCTAACTTGTATTGTGATGGTTTTTATTAACTAATAACAATAAACTAAACTAACTAATACTCCAGCTGGGTAGCCCTTTTAATTAAATTTCGGCCCTGGGGATGGTGGCTCCGGGTCCTAATTAGGCTCAGGGAGGGGTGGTGCACGCCCCCTCCCCTCCCCTTTTTTTTTTTTTTTTTTAAAACTGGCCCCTGAGGATGGGGCCCTCAGGCCAATTAAGACTTGGGGAGGGGGATATATATATATATATATATATATATATATTTCCCAAACTTTGCCCTGCAAACAAGTCCGCACTCCAATACAGGTAGGTTGCACTACAACTTTTATTTAGATAAAGCGAGCATTTCAGTCCAGGATTCTCCCTTTCAAACTGCCTGACGCGTTTCAGAGAAAACATTCTCCTTTTTCAAAGGCGATATGATGTCATATCCTACATATCCTACTGGCAGTCGCCAGTAGGTAGTTATAGTTAGAACCTAGTTTCCATAGGAAAAGCGTTTTTTGATTTGCCAATAACTTTGGCGCCGTTTGACGAATCTTCACGAAATTTTCAAAACTAATGGGATGCTCCGGTCAGCTCCTGTCTTGAAAGTTTCGGGGTGATTCGTCAAGCGGGGGGCGAGAAAAAGGGGGGGTCCCAAAACACGGTTTCGCCATGTTAATTTCCATAGGAACTTTAGACACGGCTACAGCCCGAACTGCTGAATGGAATTACACCAAATTTGGCAAAAAGGTAGCTTTTGGTCCAGAAAGCACTCTTTTCTTTAAATGGTGTAAATCCGTTCAGTAGTTGCTGAGAAATTCAAAAAAGAAAAATATCGATATCTGAGCACCGAGGAGTTGCGACTCCTCCCGAGCACGAGCTGACTTCTGATTGGCTGCCAACACTCCAAACCAGGAAGTGTTGGCAGCCATCTTGTGACTCTGTAGAACCGAGTCACAAGAAACCAGTAAAATAAAGGTGAAAAACAAGAAAAGGGGGCAGGGTAGAAACACCCTGACCCCCTAGGCCTGCTCAGGGCGCAAATCCAGCTGAAATTATTTAAAAAAAACGAAGCGCGGTCTCCCGCGCTTTGTTTGTTAAAAAGCCCCCGGGTGGGCCAGGTCCTGGGGGCATGCTAAATTATGTCACAGGGGCCCGCCACCTCCCCGGTGCTTCATTCATGATGTGCGGGGGGCACGCGGCCCCCCCAAGCCCCGGGGACCGCCACCTCCCCGGGGCTTTCTTAAAATTAGGGGGGGCCCTTACGGGGAGCCCCGGGGACTGCCACCTACCCGGGGCTTTGAAAATAATTAGTGTGGGGGGGGCTCAAGCCCCCCCCACACTGCCCCGGGGACCACCACCTCCCCGGGGCATTGAATATAGTAATATGGGGGTCCGTTATGGACCCCCGGCCCCGGAGACCACCACCTCCCCGGGGCTATGGAAATGAAGGGAGGGGGGCCCCTCCTGGAGCCCTTAATGGCCCTGGGGACCGCCACCCCCCAGGGCCGGCTCCTGCAATGTCCCGGGGTGCCCACCCCCGGGACATTGCTGTTTGCTATGGCAGGGCGGGAGCACGGCTCCCGCCCTGTCATAGCAAACTCTGCTTTGGTTTTTGTAAGCGAGAGCAGGAAACCTGCTCTCGCTTCCAAAAACCAAAGCAGATTGCTTTTGCACAAGGGGAGCTGCATGTCAGCAGCTCCCCTTCTGCAAAAGCAATGCCGGCTCCCGCAGGAGGCGGGGAGCCGGCGGGACCGTGGGGGCATTGGGACTCCCCCTATGGTCCCCAACGGTGAGGCCAGGCCCCGTGGCCAGAAGTGGCCCTGGAGGGGGGGCCACGCGGCCCCCCCCTCCCCTGTAATGAAAAATCTTTTTTTTTTTTTAAACGGAAAGGCTGGCCCCGGGGGATAGGGTCCCCGGGGCCATAATTGGCCTAAGGAGGGGGGCCACGCATCCCCCTCCTAAAAAAAAAACAGACTGGCCAGGCCCCGGGGGATGGGGTCCCCGGTGCCAGAAATGGCCAAGGGAAGGGGGGCCACGCGGCCCCCCTCCCGTACTATTTTTTTTTTTTTTTAAATGGGGCAATGCCCCGGGGGATGGGGTCCCCGGGGCCATTATAGGCCTCAGGAGGGGGGCCACGTGGCCCCTCTCCAATTTTTTTTAATAAAAAATGCTGGCCAGGCCCCGGGGGATGGGGTCCCAGGGGCCAATAGCGGCCCAGGGAAGGGAGGCCACGCGGCCCCCTTCCCATTTTTTTTTAAATGCTCAGGCCCTGGGGTCCCCAGGGCCCAAAAAATAGTGAAAGGAGGGGGGCCACACAGCCCCCCTTCTACAAATATTCAAAACAAAGAAAAGCCGGCATCTCACCGGAGGCCCTGCCCCCTCCCTGCACCACTCTGCAAACGCGCCCCCTGGCGCATTCTAAGTTGGGGAATTAAGTCCCCTTGAATACTAAGGGTCCCTGGGGGCCAACTAGCCCACCAGGTAGCTCCAGTAAGCACCACACAGCTGGATTGCAGGGAGGTGGTCCGAGGCCACGCCCCTTTTTACTCTTCTCTGCAAACGCGCCTTTTGGCGCACCGCTGGTGGGGCGATGAGGTTATCTTGTGTCCTGAGGACCTCAGGGCACAAGTGGACTTCATCACCCAAGCAGCAGTGCGCCTGGCGGCGCGTTTGCAGAGTGGTGTAAAAAGGGGGCAAAGGCCTCGGACCACTCTCAGCAATCCAGCTGTGTGGGGCTTACTGGAGGTACCTGGTGGGCTAGTTGGCCCCCAGGGACCCTCAGGAGGCAAGAGGACTTCATCCCCCAACAAAGAGCACGCCAGGAGGCGCGTTTGCAGAGTGGTGGAGAAAGGGGGCGTGGCTTATGTCCACCTCTCAGCAATCCCACTGTGTGGGGCTTACTGGAGGTAAGAGGTAGGCTAGTTGGCCCCTAAGGACCCCCAGCAGTGAAGGGGACTTCAATCCCCATCCTAGAGCGTGCCAGGGAGCACGTTTGCAGAGTGGTGGGCAAAGGGGGCATGGCCTGTTATGAGAATTTAGCAATCCTGCTGTGTGGTACTTACTGGAGGTAATAGGAGGGGTAGTTGGCCCCCAAGGATGTCCTTGGGGGCCAACTACCCCTCTTGTTACCTCCAGTAAGTCCCACACAGTAGGATTGCTAAGACATCTTCGGAGGCCACGCCCCCTTTCTCCACCACTCTGGAGACGCGCCTCATGGCAGACTATGGGATGGGGGATGAAGTCCACTTTACTCCAGAGGGACTTTGGGGGCCAAAAAGCCCTCCTGGTACCTCCTGTAAGTCCAACGCAGCGGGATTCCTGAGCGCTGGTCGGAGGCCCAGCACCCTTTCTCTACCACTCTGCAAACGTGACTACTACTTAAAGAAGCATCTTTCTGTACCTCTGACTTAGAGGTAGTTTTAATCCCCCCTCCCTATTATGTACTAGGGCCTTACAGAGGAGGTCATGCCAATCACAGGGGTACCCCCAACGCATAGTGTTCCCTACTGTATGTAGGTGTTTTCACTGTATTCTAAGTGTCTTTTAGCATAGCACTGGCTCTAGGCCTGGTTAGTCAGAGTCAGTTACCACCAGTACCCGTCGGCAACAAGTTGGGGGCACAGGATGACTTTGCAACAAGGCCTCTTTATGCACCTCTGTTGGTTCTTTCTGCATATCTCTTGCTTCTTTCTGCACTTTTCTTTGTCTTTCTGGACTTCTGTTGCCTCTTTCTGCATATCTCTTGCTTCTTTCTGCACATTTCTTTGTCTTTCTGGACTTCTCTTGACTTTCTGCATTTCTCTTGCTTCTTTCTGTGCCTTTCTTCCTCTTTCTGCACATGTCCTACCTCTGTAGGCATAGTTAGAAATTAGCATTTAAAAAACCTTAGAAATTCACTGAAAAAACCTTATGTTTTAGGGACGTTATAGTTAGAAATTAGCATTTAAAAAACCATAGAAATGCACTGAAAAAACCATAGGTTTCAGGGACGTTATAGTTAGTTGGACATTTCACTCGTACAAAACCAGAGAAATTCGGCCGTTATAGTTAGTTGAGCTAACTATAACTCATGCCCCCGCAATGCACTGCTGATGACGTCACATATTACATAATTCATGACATGGTCAGTGACATCATTGATGACATCTCAAATGACATCACTGATGACATCATCCACGTGATAATCTGATGCACCTCCTCACACCCTAATATAACTTTTGATACACCCACTCTAAAATACAGACTACCATTTTCGTAAAACCATAGACTCACCAATACCAGTTACTACATACCCACTCACTGATTCCTAGGTCTACACATGCGTCCACTCATTCACCCATACAGTCACTCACCAATACAGCACTATCATTTGCACTCATACACCTATACGGATACTCACACATCGCCAGTCATTCATAGAGTTACTCACACACCTAGTCAATCATGCAAAGAATCATTCACACTCCCATTTACTCACCTATACAGTTATACACACACCACCTCATTTATTCATACAGATACTAACACATACTTACTCTCTTATACAATCACTAATACAAGCACACACTCATCCATACAGTCACTCTCACAATCACTCACTCTCACATATAGTGATTTATATACTCCAACACTCACATATACTGCCTTTCACATGTAGTTACTCACACATGTACCACTGAGCCATCCATACACACACTCACCCAGCCATACAGACCTTCACAGATACACTCTTGAACCCATACACCCAGTAAATTACCCACTCACACATCTATGCACAGAGTCACACACCCCCCACCCACCCACACAGACACTCTGGCACCCATACAGATACTCAGACAACCAATCAATAACCCATATAGACACTCATGTAGCTACTCACCAACCCATGCAGCCGCTTACACACCAACTGACAGACTGATACAGACATTTACACAGTTTACTCACTAACCCATGCATTTAGTAAGACACGTTTAATCACTCACTTATACAGTCAGTCACGCACCAACTAAATCATCCATTCAGACACTCATACACCCACTCATACTTCAATACACCTCGGCATATATATATATAAAACATATTTAAACTTTACAGAAACACACAGTCACTGGATGATGTCATCAGTGATGTCATTTGAGATGTCATCAGTGATGTCATCAGTGATGTCACTGACCATGTCATGAATTATGTAATATGTGGTGTCATCAGCAGTGCATTGCGGGGGCGCGAGTTATAGTTAGCTCAACTAACTATAACGGCCGAATTTCTCTGGTTTTGTACGAGTGAAATGTCCAACTAACTATAACATCCCTGAAACCTATGTTTTTTTCAGTGAATATATATATATATATATTTTTTTTTTTGGGCCCATTGGGATGGGGTCCAACTGGGGCCCGAAGGCCAAACTTATGTTTTGCACGCCAAAGGCTGTGTGCAGTTGGCAGCCTGCTGGTAGCAGGATAAGCACTGTGACCAACCCCTTTACTGCACACAGCCAAAGGCTGTGTGCAGGATGGGGTAGGCTGCCTGCGGAGAGTTGGAAGCAAGCCCTGGCTGCCCTGTTGCCGACCACCTGCCGTGCACGACCATTAGACGTGCGCGGCAAGGGGTTGACTTTATGTATGGTAATAAAATATTACTTTACGTTAAAAAAAACCCTAGCAATTCACTGAAAAAAACAAAGTTAAAGTAACGTTCTAGTTAGGTGTGGTAAAAAGATCTGTTTGTTTAAAAAAAAAATGTAGAAATTCACTGAAAAATAAATAGAAACCATATTTGTTCACTGTCTGAACACTGTGCCGTCTGCACTAATTTGGATACATAACGATAAGTGTATTATCCTTATACCAAAAATGTGAAAAACATCATCATGCAAGATATTGTGTCCTGCACTCTTTTTCAATAACCATGATTATGATACACGTTACTCATGTCATTTTCACACTTTAAAAGCAAAAGTAGAAGTGTCGGTGTATGAGTCCGAAAGGACATTTGTTTGGCCTATTACTTTAGAGAACTTAGCCAGTAATCCTCAGCATGTTTGCCTTAGTTTCAAAAGTAGATATTCTCACTCAGTTTGAGGAATGTCGGCCTCAGAGTCATTCTCGGACACGCCTAACTTGCATCCATAAACTGGAAGGAGTTGGATTTAGCACAGTGAGTGCGCTGAAGACACATGAAAGACACGTTTTCTTGAGCTTCAAGTAGCTAGCGACGGAAGGCGTTAGTATAGGTTCACTTGGAAAGTATACAGGATTAGTCAGGACTTTGGTGAGGACGGAGGCATAAACAGGTAGGAAAACCTTAGGCTAGGTTATGGCATAAAGAGAAGGCAGATAGTAAAGGTAGTACAGATACACATGCTACGGATTCAAATCTATTGGCGCTGCACTTGCTCCGATACTGAATTTCTACCTCACTCAACTAAGCAGATGACTCCAAACCATACAGAACACAGCAGGCAGCCTTCTTCCTCAGCATTCCAACACAGACCCCCCCCTGCACTCAAACAGCTTCACTGGCTCCCCATCCACAGCTCTTTTCAATCTCCCAAAAAACACATTCAAAATCTTACACAGCACTCTGGTTCAGCGTACCTCAAAACCGCCTCAGAATTCAGAAACGTTCCAGAAAACCTTTGCTCAGCTGGACTTGTAGTCACACAATTTCAATGCATACTCGGCACCAGAACAAAGAGAAGTGACTTCTCCTAATTGACTCCAAAAGGGCGGAATGACCTGCCTCTACACATAAGCGCCATCTCTGAAATGAGTGCATTCTGCACGAAGCTGAACACTTAGCTCTTCGACTAGATTAATGAATGGGTCAGCCCTGATTGCTCTTGCGTCGGCTTCAGTATACCCTCCTGGGTGATGGTGTGCTTTTCAAAAAAATAACATCATAGAGAACTCTGCACCCAAGGCTACACATATGAGTAAATTGTTTGTCCTGCTTGCCATATTCATCCTCTGTCAGAACTTACTGTAGGTTCAATTTACTTTATGACAGGTGCAATACAGTCACAGCACTGCACATAACAGTGGACGTGACATATGCTATGTTCTCACTGACTACCCTGTGTCTCAAAACTTAACGTTCTTTATAGTTTATGCGGTGCTCTTTATGGAACTTTGGCAGTATTCCCCAGCATGTTTGCCTTAGGTACAAAGGTAGATATGCTCTCTCAGTTTGAGCAATGTAGGCTTTAGAAGGCATTTTCAGACACCCCCAACTTGCATCCACAAACTGGAAGGAGTTGGATTTACCACAGTGTGTGCGCTAAAGACGCATGTAAGACGTATTCTTGAGCCTCATGTGGCTGTCATGTTAACTAATAGTGAAGGTTCACGAAGCATGCGTTCGGTAATGTTCAGAATGGAGGTTGTTACTTGACAGGTGGTAAAAATGTAGTCAAACTGTTTATTCATTTTTGAAGGTTGTGAATGCACCCACTGTCAACATGTATGGACATATGCATTTATAGAGGTCTGTTTGTTGTGTGTTTGTGTGCAATTTGGTTTGAATCATCATCATCAATCCTCCTTTCCCCCATCCCAATGGGGAAGACTATTCCATCTCTAGCATTGTTGCACCCCTCCCATGTCCAGACGGAGTAAGGGCCATCAGTGACTGAACTCTGTGCCCACCTAATTTAGATGTGCAGACATACAGGTCTGTTTTCACTGCTCGTCATCACGTGGAAAACCATGGTGGGTTATTTTCCTGTTTTATAATTGTTAAATATGTTTTATTTATAAATATGTTTACTTTGTAATTTAAAATGTTTTTATGTTGTTTTTGATATGTGGAAATATTTTTTTAGTAGAGGACAGCTGCCAGGAACCAACTCCGGATGTCTACGCAACACCTCAAATGTGGTAGATGTGAGTGTAGCATCTAAAGATCGGACCTTTTACCCCCTGTTTTTTGATACTGTCACTAAGACACTCCAGAAAGAGAACTTCGATCTATCACACACCCAATTACAAATGCAACATAAGCCCAGCTTTAATAGTACTAGCAGCACCGAGGTACTACAAAACCAAACAGGGTCACCCAGATCTCAGGGGTAGTCTGGAACATTACATGAGACACGAAGGGGCTCTGGGGGTGATGTGCAATGTGCGCAGGTGGAGGTGGCATCTCGCAGCACAGAGCCCCGCGCAACCCAGACGCCATCTATCACACCAGTGCTACTACAAATACTCTATCAATTAAAAGCGAGGATAATCTCTCAAGAACCGGCCCACAAGGAGACAAATGCGCAACTAAGTATGATTAATACTAACATGCAACTTTTGACAACAAGAGTAGCTGAGGTGGAGCAAAGAGTATCAGACCTGGAAGATACTAAGCATAGGCAGGAGTGCATAATCTCCAAGCTTCAGTCAGAACTGGCGGAGCTACAAATGAAACTGGATGATGCAGAAAACAGATCACAGAGATCTAATCTTCACTTCACTGGGATACTGGAAGTCCAGAAAAATGGCAAGATAGTAGTAAAGTTGATTACTGAACTAATACACAAGAATGTGGATTCCGAGACAGCGACAGGCAATGTGGATTTCACCATTACTCGGGCACACCAGGTCCCTGCAATGCCCTTCTTGAATCCCAATCCTAAATATCCTCGAACTATACTTATTAACTTTAGATACTTCCAGGTCAAAGAAGGTATCTTAGCTAGCACCATTCGAGAGAAAACTTTCCACATGGGGGACAATTGCTCCTTTAAAATATATTTGGACATGTCGGTGATGGCACCACGATGACGCAGGGAGTTCAATTCTTTGACTGACTGTTTACAGAAGTGTGGGCACACTGCACAATACAGACTGCAATGCCTAAGCCACCACTGCGGCAGTCTCTTGAGTGCAATGTCAAGGCACTCACTCAGGGGGTTTGGGAAGGGTGGGGGTGGTGGCATGGAGGGGCACTTGGTAAGGGTGGCAGGTGGGTGCTCCACTAGGGAGCCCATGGTGGGAGGGGCTCTAAGGATGAGGGAGCAGAAGGGGGGAGTTGGTGGCGCACTCTAAAGGTCAAAAGTCAGGTAGGTAGGGTAACAAGAGCAAGTTCTAAAAATATTGTTGAAGAGAGGAGCAGTCAAGGCATTTGGTGGATAATGGGAACACCACCAGAGCAACCCACTCTAGTTCAGCAGGGGGATCAAGGGAGTAGCTTGAAGGAATTAGTCCCCTCAGTATATGCCCTAGCTGTATAGAAGTTGTTACGTGTAACGTCAAAGGTATTAATAATCGCACAAAGTTTAGAGCCATTGTAGCATGGTTAAATTCTTCCAATGCTCAAAATCATTTTATTTAAGGAGACTCACTTGAAGTACCAGGCTGGCCCGCCCCAGATGTCTAATTGCATTTTGCACACATTTTATGCATCAGCTAATGTGTCAGTTAGAGGGTTGCCATTTTGATAAATTGCAATTTGCTGGGAGAGGTAGTCCATGTTGTAAGTGATTTAAAGGATCTGTGGATATTGGTGAGCTTTGCGGTGTGCAGCATGCTCTTTCACTTCATTAGTTTTTACGGTCCTATAGAGGATGATATTTCCTCTCTAAGAGAAGTTTATGACATACTACTCCCTCTGAAAGGCCTAGTGATCATTAGGGGCGATTTTAATATTGCACCAGAGGTATAGTGTCACGATTCACTCCCTGTGCTCTCGTTCCCACCACCAGGGTTCCGAATTGTGGGGCTTTCCAGTATTCTAATATGCTTCCAGACACTCCCCTGTATGCATATCCTGACTTCCAGGCATTTGGACATCATTTAGGAATCGACATCCATTCCCAATCCATGCCGGGTTTTGTGGAAGCCAGTCTGCTCATGCTGGAAACTCCATTACCTATAATCCCCTGCTCACTGCTTTGTCTCCACCCTTGCAGGCCAAGGATGGGTGCAGGAATTCAGTTCACCTGTGGCTGGCTGCTGCTAGCCTGCTCACACCTGATGCATGTGAGTACTGTGAGCTTTTTTAAGCCCCAGCTCCCTTCAGCCCAGTGTTGGTCATTGTAGCTGTATACCGGTGAGGCCGATCCTTGTTTCCAGTGTTGCCTGAGCTTTTGATATTCCTTGATTCCTGAGCTATAGTTAATCCTTGTTCCTTGATTCCTGAGCTATAGCTATTCCTTGTGCCTGAATTAGCACTGCCTGCAGTGCTACCTTGTTTCCTGAGTTCCTGAGCTATAGCTATTCCTTGTGCCTGAATCAGCACTGCCTGCAGTGCTACCTTGTTTCCTGAGTTCCTGAGCTATAGTTATTCTTTGTTCCTGGGCTTCAGCTATTTCTTGTTCCTGATTTGCACTGCTTGCAGTGCTCTCTTGACTCCTTGTTTCCTGAGCTGTAGCTATTTCCTGTTTCCTTGAACCAGCACTGCCTGCAGTGCTACCTTGACTCCTGGGCTTTAGTAAGTCCCTGTTCCTGAACTGCAGCAGTTTCCTTTGTTCCTGAACTAGCACTGCCTGCAGTGCTACCTTGACTCCTGAGCCTTAGCATTCCTTGTTCCTGAACTGCAGCAGTTTCCCTTGTTCCTGAACTAGCACTGCCTGCAGTGCTACCTTGACTCCTGGGCTTTAGTAAGTCCCTGTTCCTGAACTGCAGCAGTTTCCTTTGTTCCTGAACTAGCACTGCCTGCAGTGCTACCTTGACTCCTGAGCCTTAGCATTCCTTGTTCCTGACCTGCAGCAGTTTCCCTTCTCCTGAACTAGCACTACCTGCAGTGCTACTTTGACTCCTGAGCTTTTGCTCAATTCTTGTTCCTGCCCCAGCACTGCCTTCTATGCTACTTTGTTTTCTTGATTCCTGAACCTGCACTATTCTAGTATACCCTTGTAGCCTCTCCTTCTGTATATCCTTTTCCAGCCCCTGCCTTTCTTCCCATTTCCTTGGTTCCAGTTCTAGTTTGCTGTCTTTCTATTCTGCTGTCTTGCTTCTGTTACCTTGTATGTTTGTTACCTGCTTTCTGCCAAGTGTGCCCTGTGATTTCCTTCCTTTCCTGTTAAGCACTCCTCCTTGCTAGCTCCTTGTCTATTGTGCTTGTGTTTAGTTCTACCCCTTTGCTGTTACTGCCTTGCATGTTCCTGTTTGATCGCCAGGATCCGTAGGCACAGCTGACTACCTAGGTGGTGTTTCTTGTTCCTGTGAGTATTGTCTTTGAGTTACTGTTATAACATCACCATAGGTATAAGCTCCACAGACCCTGCCTTTGCATACATATCCTATATGTGGGTATTTTCAGTCAGTATCTGTAACAGCAATTGTGGGTGAGGAACTTACTGAGCTTCAGTCTTACCGTGTGGAGCTCCTGAGTGCTTTACCCCACATTCCCTTTATTGTTAATGTAGTATTATATATATGTCTTGCACGTCTGTCGATCGCGAGCAGGGAAAAAACTCTGCTGCACATCGCGAAGCGGAGTTTTCTGCACTCCGCGAGCCCCGCGGAGTGCAGAAAACTCCGCGAACGGAGCGAAGTTCACTCCCCAGGTCTAAAGAAAAGCAGGGACTGGAAAAGGATAACCAGAAGGGGAGGCTACAAGGTTATGCTAGAATAGTGCAGGTTCAGGAATCAAGAAAACAAAGTAGCATTGAAGGCAGTGCTGGAGCAGGAACAAGAATTGAGCTAAGGTTTAGGAGTCAAGGTAGCACTGCAGGCAGTGCTAGTTCAGGAACAGGGAATTACTAAAGCTCAGGAGTCAAGGTGATTGTATGACTTAACAACTACTGCCTAAACCAGGAAAGCTAAACAACGAACAATGCTTAACCACTAGTTTTTTTACAACGACTTCCTAAACAACGAAAATACTTTAAATTGCCCATTACTAATTGACGCCAGTATGTTCTCTTAAATAAACATGTTCAAGCTGTGCCCATCAGCGAGCACAATCAAGCAGAGTGAGATGAAAGGCTGTGCTTATCTTCTTATGCACCTATCAAGTGACGAACACAAACACATCAAGCTGTGCCCCTCTGCGCAAACACAATCAAGGACAGTAGACTCCTAAGGCTCAAATAAATTGAAACCACGACCAAAGCCAAACCACTTCTTTTTCACAACGAGTTACTATACCACGAAAATTATTTATTTGCCATGTTACTCGAATCTACCACTAAGTTCAAATCTACACATGATAAAAATGTATTTAAATTAAACAACACTTCTTATTAAAACTATTTTTATTAAAGAAACTTTCAATTTACATTCAAATAATCATTTTTTTAAAATACAGGCGAACTTACAAAGATACAGTAATGTTCGGCAAAAAACTATAAAATATAATTCCATCATCTTTTTTTCTCTCACAAAATAAAATTATTAAAAAACACTTTCCAAAACATATTTTCATTTTTTAAAAGAATTCACTCATATAAAACATTTAATTAACGTCCCCCCTTTTGTGACCATTTCATCTGTGAAAACCAGATAGGAACAGTCGCATCGAGCACAGTTCTAATTCGCATCATTGAAAAACAAACCTACAGTGCCATCTACTGGCCTAACATTTTAAATTTATATTTAGTCTATTATAACGACAGCGTAATTAAAATGAATGGTTACAGGACTTCGTGGTTACAGGACTTCGTTGTATGTGATTCTTCGTTGTTCACACTTCGTTGTTCAGGTAAGTTGTTCACACTTCGTTGTTTAGGATGTTTCCCGTCAAGGTAGCACTGCAGGCAGTGCTAGTTCAGGAACAGAGAATTACTAAAGCTTCAGGAGTCAAGGTAGCACTGTAGACAGTGCTAATTCAGGAACAAGGATAGCTATAGTTCAGGAATAAAGAAATAACTAAAGCTCAGAAAACACTGGAAACAAGGATATCAGAAGCTCAGGAAACACTGGAAACAAGGGTCGGTCTCACCGGTACACAGCTACAATGACCAACCTTGGACTGAAGGGAGCTGGGGCTTAAAAAAGCTCACAGCAACCACATGCATCAGGTGTGAGCAGGCTAGCAGCAGCCAGCCACAGGTGAGATGAATTCCTCCACCCATCCTTGGCCTGCAGGGGTGGAGACAAAGTAGTGAGCAGGGAATTCTAGGTAACAGAGTGCCAAACATGAGCAGGCTGGCTTCAAGCATTAGCAGGTTGGCTTTCACAAAACCCGGCATGGATTGGGAATGGATGTCAATTCCCAAGTAGTGTCCAAATGGCTGGAAGTCAGTATATGCATCAAGGGGAGGGTTCAGAAGCTTATTATGACACTGGAGAGTCCCACAGTTCAGCCCCCTGGTGGTGGACACGAGAACGCAGGGAGCAAGTCGTGACCGATTGTTTCTAATATCTCGCAAATGCACAAGAGGCAGTTCTTGGATCTATGCAAATCATTTTTCGGACAATCGGGCTCCATTCCTTGAGGTGATAGTGCACACCAAGAGGACATCAGATCCACGTTGGCAGCTTGATAAATCACTACTTACAGAAGAACGCTGGGTATCACGAATGAGCGTTGAGTTAGACGACTTTATAAAGAGATATTTAGGGACAGCTTCAACTTTCACTGTATGGTGCGCCTGTAAAGCATTTTTTAGGGGTGAAGCAATTTCATTTAAGGTTCAAGTTAACAAGCTGCAGCATGAAGTAACGTCATCTTTACAGTCTGAATTAGAGCAGGCCGTTCGATCACATACAGTACACTACTCAGCCGAATCTAAAGTTAGGGTTTTACAAGCTACCCAACATTCGAAAGATCAATGTTTTTTTTCAATTTTAGAAATATTTTTTTAGTAGGGGATGTTGGGTTTATGGGGGATCCGGGTGGGGAGATTATTTTTATGTATAAGCATGAAATAATTTTTTGGGCAAATTACAAATTTTAAACATTAAAAAAATTAATTTTTAATTTTGTAGAGAATTGAAAACTTGAAAAAATATAACATTTTAAAATTATTTAGAAAAATTATAGTTTTGTTATTGCAAAACAATATATTTGAAAACAAATATAGCACTATTTACAAAATAATTTTATAAGTGTATGAAAATATGTAACAAAAATTAGGAAACTATTTATGAATTTTGTTTAGAAATTTATATTTTTTATTATTTTTTTTTGTTTAAATTTCTTTATTGATTTTTCAATTTTCATGTATTACAGCAATTACAACCTTAAAATTGCAGATTTGCCTTCCTTATATACAATTTTGGCACATATGATAACCCGTTGGACTGCCCTTAACTTTACAAGGACCAACGCTAATCAGGGTACAGTATACATTACTACAACATAAAGTTTGCTTCTGCGCATCTATCTCTATGTTGTACATCATTTTGCTGTTAATAACATGCCAGCCTGTAGGGGGGGAGAACAATAGAACAGGGCAAGGGGTAGGGGGGGGGAGCGTCTCACTATGTTGGTATATGAAGTGTGAGTGGTGCTTTTGCTGCTATGTACAATGTTTAGATCCTGCCACTTCGTGCGTCACCTTCGCTTCGTTATCTTAAGCCCTATTGCCAGTGTCTGTTACCTTGAATACATGTCCGGGGTTGCCGCACGCTTGTTGATCATGCTCTGCGCCTGGATTTCCGCCCGCGAGGTGCAGGGGGGGGGAAGAAAGAGAGAGGGCTGGGGTTTGGGGGGGGGGGGAACAGGCTCCAATTACTGTTGGGGCCCAGCCACATTCTCTTGTGCCTCTCCCGCTGCCTTGGTTGAGCCCTGTGTCTCAGAGTGTTCCTGCCAGGTGCTTCGGAGGTCTGTTAGTATTGTGTCCCAAGCCACGGCTAGGGGCGTCTTGCGTATGCCAATGGCATCTTCTCTTCGAAGTGCCACACTTTCCGCCTGTGCCCAGCAGATCATGGAGTGGTACCATGCTTTCACTGACGGGGGGTCACGGGATTTCCAGCGCTTGGTAATTAGGCGCTTTGCCACTATAAGTCCCAGGTCTATAAAGCGGGTAGTCACCTTGTATTTCTTCTGCCTCCGGTACAGCCCCAGCAAGCATACCTCCCAGTTCCATTCCAGCGTGCGGTCAGTGCATCGTACTAATTGTGTTGTGATGAATTCCCAATAGGCGGTTAGCTTGTTACATGCCCATAACATGTGTATCAGGTCACTACCCACCGATTCGCAGCGAGGGTACTGCGCATCTACTCGATTGAATATTCTATTGATGTAGGCCGGTGTCATGTACGCCCGTTGTATTATGTAATATTGTATTAGCCAAAACCTGGCGTTTCATGGAATAGTGGTGGGGCTTTCTAGTATTGTTGCCCATTCCCGATCTGTGCTCTGTCTCTGCAGATCTACATCCCAGTGTTCTCTGAGCTTTACCCGAGGGACTGCTGCATGTGTCCGCAATGACCCGGCCAACCACCATACGAGATGCCGACCTGGCCCCATTATATGTAGATATTGAAGTGTTAGGTGCGTTTTTGGTTCTTCCGTCATGTCGCCCCAGAGCAACCGCAATGATCTGATGAGTGCTGCGTGGAGCAAGAATTGGCCTCGCGGCAAGCCATAGTTGTCTACTAGCGCGTCAAATGTTAGTAGCTGCCCGTCTTGATACAGGTCTCCCACCGTCTGTAGCCCCGCTTCCTCCCATGCGCGCAGTTCCCCCGCTGCAATCACTCGTCGTTGCCCCGGCGTGCCCAGTAGTGGGAGAGAGGGTGCATATGTGGTGACCTCTCTAGTGAGTCGTAGGACGCGTCAAATACAGGCGTATGCCACTTTCACTAGCTGATGGGTGGGACCCTGCCCCTTCCTTCCCGGGTGAAATAGGGACTCTATCTGCCCCTGGGTATAACCCGGTTGCAGTGTGGCAGTGTCAGCAAGCTGCCTCTCCCCAATCCAGCGGGCCACCCACTGTAGCTGTGCTGCCAGATAATAATGTTCCATGTTTGGGACCGCTACCCCGCCACCATCCACAGGCAAGTACATTTTTGCCAACGCCACTCGATTTCGGCTGCCATGCCAAATAAATTGCCTCATGTCCGTCTCAAGCGAGCGGAACACCGCAGGTTTGATGTATACCGGCAGGTTTGCAAAGTGGTACAGCAGTCGTGAGAGTGCCACCATTTTCAATAGCGCCACTCTGCCCATAGTGGCAAGAGGCAGTGTACGCCAAAACGCCATCTGCGTCCGGAGTGCCGTCACTGTTCTAGTGTAGTTGCCCTCAAACAGGTCCAGGGGATCTCTGTGTATATCATAATCCCGAGGTACCGAAATGCAGTTTGCTGCCAGCATACCAGCGTGCCATTCACTGTTAGCGCGGGATCCGAGGTGGTATCTTTGAAGGGATAAAGGCAGGACTTGCCCCAATTAACATTCAACCCGGACAGAGCAGCAAAATCTGAAAGGGCCTTTGCTATTACATCACATGGCTGTCGGAGGTCCCTCAAGTATATCAAAAGGTTGTCGGCATAAAGTGACACAGCGTGTACCTCGTCCCCTAGTGGTATTCCCCAGTCTGCCCTCGTGCTACGTAAGGCAATCGCCAGCGGTTCGATGGCTAGCGCGAACAGCAGCGGGGAAAGGGGGCAACCCTGCCGCGTTCCTCGTTCAATGGGGATGGGCTCGGAAACATACGGGCCTGTCCTGACTCTAGCCATAGGTCGCATGTATAGCAGTCTAACTAGGCTGATGTAGTCATCTCCTAGCTCGTATTTGGCTAGAGCGGCAAAGAGAAAGTCCCACTCGAGCGTGTCAAACGCTTTCTCTAGGTCTAACACCAGGCACCCTGAGTGCGGCCAGCGCACTCTTGAGTAGTGGACGACTCTGAAAAACCGTCGGAAGTTAAGAGACGTGCTGCATGCCGGCACAAACCCGTTTTGGTCCTCATGTACTAGTCGCGGGACCATCGGAGCCAGCCTGTTTGCCAATACTTTGGCAAGCATTTTATAGTCCGAGTTGAGCAGCACCAGTGGGCGGTAAGAGCCCAGGAGTTCCGTATCCCTATCCGGCTTAGGTAGCGAGATGAGCAAGGAGTCGCGTAACAAGTGGGGTAAAATGGCTGTCTCTTGTGCGCTGTTATACAGCGCCAGCAATTTCGAGGCTAGTTTGCCCTGGTATGCCTTGTAAAATTCAGCCGGCAGCCCATCGGGTCCTGGCGCCTTGCACGTGGCCAAGGACCGGATCGCTAACTGCACTTCTAACAGCGTTAGGGGCTCATTCAGCTCAGCTCGGTGGGAGTCATCTACCGTTGGAATTGGCAGTTGGGACAGATACTCTTCCAACGCCTCCGGGGTTGCCTGTACCACTGACTTATATATGCCAGTGTAGTGAGCTGTAAATTCGCCGTGTATTTCGCATTGGCGTGTCAACAGTTGACCCGCTTCAGATCGCAAGTTCAGCGTCTGGTTCTGCGTTCGGTCTTGTTGTATAAGATGTGCCAACAGTCTCCCCGCCCTGTCAGCGGAGGCATGTGTGCGGGCCGAGTGCGCTGCATAATTTAGACACCGCAACCTTTCCATCACCTCAGCATATTTTTGTCTTTGGTCGTCTAGCGCCTGCTGTGTGGCAATGCCCTCTGCTATGTCTGTTTCAAGGCTGATAAGGGTGTCCTCTATGTGCTTGGCCTCCCGGTCTAACTGCCGACGCATGCCCCAAGTTAAGCTTAGGCAGCGCCCCATACCACCGCTTTGTAAGCGTCCCAGAGTGCCCCATGGTCAGACACCGAGCCTTCGTTTGTGTCGAAGTATTCGCCTCTGGCCAACCCCACCGAGTCACGAAAGGGGGGGTCCTCCAGCCCCACTGCCTGTAGACGCCATATTTTATTTGCTGGCGTCGGGTCGGCCCCACCCAGCTGCACTATGTCTGGGTTATGATCAGAATGTGTGCGCCCCAAATAGTCCGCATTCACACACTCCGCTACTAGCGCCATGCTTCCCATAAATCGGTCTAGTCGCACGTGCAGGTCATGTGGATGCGAGTAGTAGGAGTAAAGGCGGGTGTGTGGGTTTAATGTCCTCCATAAGTCCGTAAGCCCCCACCCTCGGATCCACTCATTCAAGCCTTTAGCATTGGTTGCTGCAGCTGTCTGCTGTAGTGGTGGGAAGGACCTGTCTAGACTTGTGTCTAATACCGCGTTATAATCCCCCCCCCCCCCCCCCCAACAGCCAGGGAACATCACACCATTGGGACAGCCTCGCTGACAGTGCATGCCAAAAAGGGGCCTGGTCAGTGTTTGGGGCATATATTGAACCTAACACTATTGGCCTGCCATTGAGCCTACCCTTCGTTAACGCATACCGACCATGAACATCTATTTCCGTTGCCTTCAAGACATAATGCGTGCCTGGCCTGACCCAAACTAGCGCCCCGTGCATATGATGAGTAGCCCGTGGCAAATATCTGCCCCCTTCATTTGCGCTGCAGCCGGCTTATCTCAGGTTGCGATATGTGCGTTTCCTGCAATAACGCGATGTGCGCTGCATGCCTCTTTAAGTATGCATAAGCATTATAGCGACGCGCTGGTGTGTGCATTCCCCTGACATTCCAGGTGATTATGGTTGTCGGTGGCATCTTTTATCTGTGCAGCAGAGATACATTGCCCTGCGGCTTGCTGCTCCGCAAGAGGGGCGGACAGCACCCACATGCAGACAAGGCCCACTCTGCCAGTTCGCTACGCGCAGCTCCCAGTGCTGGGATACTGAGACGCTATAAGGGGGAAAATACATTTTGTGGTGTAACTGGGACAGAGCAGAGGGACAACAGGTATCTGCCCAAACCTTGAACTGTGCCTCACGGCAACTATCGGCCTTGCGCGCCATACTGCTTGGTGTATGGAGCGGGGTAGCCCTGACTGAATGCGCGATAAGCTAACTGAAGCTCTGGCCCTATATCAACAATTTGCTATGGTCCCTGCGCCTCTTCTTCTTGTCAGCGTTACAGCACCCCTGATCTCAAGGCGGGAGAGGAAACAGCAGAGTTATCCCTATACAGTGCATAAGTCATATTCCCAGATCTCCACTCCGCAATACTACTCTTCCTTCTCTATGTGAACTGTCTCCCCTAACCGCTACTTAATATGCATGTTAGCTCCCCAAGGGTACAGTTACATAATGCCATCTGCTGTTTGGGGCGTCACATCAGGCATTGGCTGCGAGTCTTCTAATGGCCATCCCGCCGGCGCGCTGCCCGCACTCAAGGAATGTTCCGACGAGTCGTCTGTATCCTTCCGCTCCGGGCTTCTTCTCATTGTCGCCGCTGTTTGCAGGGCAGCACGGCTCTCCTGTATGCACTGCTCCAAATCAGGGACCACCGCGAGTTGCGAGGGGCGCCTCTTGATGCGTTTGCGAGGCCTCTGCCAGCTCCGACGGCTGCTGTGTTGCGAGTTCGTGACTACATTTAGCTTTCCCGGGGACACGCTGTGTCTTTCTGCTTCTAGCCAGTCCCATGCCTCTACCACGGTATTAAGGAAAGGGGTGCCTCCATCTTTTGCTACTCGCAGCCGGGCCGGGAAGAGAAGCGAGTATTTGATGTCTAACTCCCGCAGTTTCTGCTTGACTGACAGGAATGTGCTTCTCTGTTGCTGCACCCCTAGGGAATAGTCCGGGAAGAACATCACCTTAGAGTTATCAACTCTAACTTCTTCCAGCTTACGTAACTCCTGCAATATTGCATCTCGATCCTTGTAATTCAAGAGGCGAATCAGGAATGGGTGAGGTCTAACTCCCGGTTGCCGCTGCCCCGCTGGAACTCTGTGCGCCCTTTCTATTGCAAAGAAGGGGGAAAGTGTGCCTGGCGGCATCAAGGTCTTCAGCCAGGCTTCTGTGTAGGTGACTGCATCTCGGCCCTCCGCCCCCTCGGGAAGACCCACGATCCGCACATTATTACGGCGGGAGCGCCCTTCCGCATCATCAATCCTGCTCTCCAAGATGCGCACTTTCTCCGCTAACACCCGCACTTCAGTTGCAGAGGTTCTGGTGGCAGGGAGTAGCTCCTCAATTTCAGCCTCCATCTCGTCAACCCTCTCAGTCAGCTTGCGATGATCTGCGTGCAACATTGTGAAGTCCGACGTGACCTTGTCAATTCGTTCCTCTAAGGACGTGCGCGTTTGCGACAAAGACACACTCAGTTGCGTCACCGCCTGCAGCACAGTGTCTATTTTAGATCCCAGTGTGGGGTTGTCCGCATTGTCTTCAAGCTCCGGATCATTTTCTGGGCGCTGGGGTGGTGCTGGGGGCGTCGTGTGCTGCGTGTTTGTTGCTGCTTTTTGCCTTCCCATTATTGCTGACAGATTGGTAGAGGCGAGGCCAGTTGCTGGGTCATGTGCCGGGCCAGCCCCAGCCCCTCTGCGGCGTCGTATGTGCGTCTGAGACAGCGCCTTGGCCCCAACCACGCCTGCCCTCTCCTCGTGCCGTACCTCAGGGGTCCCTGTCCACTGGTGCTGCCAAGTGCCCGCAGTTCGCTTCGTGGTTACCGCCTCTGTGCCAGATCCAGTCTCAGGGCAGGGCGGCGCGGGCCACTGGTTTGCACCCTCTGACCACGCTGGTTTCCCAGGCTCCCATATGCAGCGTGCTCCTTGACAGCCACTGCTCCACTACAATGGCTATGCCTGCGGGACTCTGCTACCTCGTGCCTGCCCCTGATGATGGCAGTGTACGCTGCCCACCTGGAATTCAGTCTGAGCCGGCGGCACTGCTGGACTGCTCTTCTCGCCGGTCGCGGACCCAGGTTTATGCTCCTAGTTACGAGAGACCCCCGAGCTTCTGCTTTGGTAGTGGCCTTGCTCTTCCCCCTAGCTGGGGTTAGCGTGCGCTCGCACTCTCTCGTGCCCTGCTACCGACACTGGGACTAAGCTCGGCCCAGCCCCTGGTCCCCAGTATCGTGCGGCTCTCTCCACAGTCCTTTCGCCGGGGGTCCCAAACCCTCTGCTGCCTCACCCTATGATCGCTCCCGGTCGCCAGAAACCTCCAACTCAGGCCACCACCATAAAGCTGTGGTCGATCATATAGGAGGGCAGTATGGTGCTCACACTGTCTCCCCGCACTCACGCCGCAGTCAGTGCCTCAGTGCTTGCTGTTGTTCAGGTTGCTGTGTCTCCGCCTCCACATTGTCAAGTCCGTAGGGCGCCCCTTCCCAACGCCAGCCTCCGGTTATGGCAAAATGCGCTGGTGCAAGAGTAGTATTCTGCCGCGGCATATCGTGTCGCGAAGGCGGCCGCCTCTCCAGCGCCCAGGTCCGACGTAATGGCCTTGCGTGTCCTCACCCCACCTCTGCAATGGGGTGGTCCCTGCTCTTCACGCACCGCTCCTCATCACCATCTGGGGCGCTGCCCGGCCAGTGACACTGCTGTCCCTCACTTCTGCCTGTCGTGTCCCACTCTGGTGTTTTCAGGGTGTTCTCTACCCCGGGCCTCTGGTTACGTCGCGGGCCGGATCGGCTCTCCCCGGTCGGGTCTCAGCGGCGCTTCACGATCCCACGTGCGCGTGGCCTCCCATGCTGGGACTAGGCTCGATCCAGCCCCCGGCCCCAGTCATGCAGCGCGTTCACCTGATTCACCTTTCGTCGCCACTCCTCGGGGCCCGCTGCATACGTCGACTCCCACCGGCAGGACCCCACAGTTCCGGCCTCTCACTGCCAGGCCTGCACAGTGCGCCTCACAGTGCGCCTCACCTGTGCCTCCGGTGCTCGACTCTCGCACATCCGGCCTCCGCAAGCCCGGCGGCGAGGCATCTCCTCAGCTCGCTTGCGTCTTCTCACCAGGGCCCTCCACACTCAGCCGCTGTCGTGGTTGTCCCCTCGCAGCAGGCCCCAGGCCGCCGGCCTCTTCAATGCTGCGCCGGCCACGTCCCCGTCTGCAATATGGCCGCCAGCCATGGTCCGACCAGAGGCAGCGCGGGCCCGTACACCAGCTCGCGGCCCGTTTCGGCACCCTGATTTTCCACCGCTATGTGCAGCGTGGCTTCCGCAGTCTATTCCGCCTGCGTTGAGATCCGGATGGCGCCCGGGACCATCAGTTCTCGTCGGATAACCGGGCCTCAGCACGGAGCTGCCTTAAAGCACGCCCGCCATCTTGGCCAGCTAGCCACGCCCCCTATATATTTTTTATTTTATAATAAGATATTTAATAGTTTTAAAATATATATATGTATCTTATTAAATACAAATTATATTTTTATAATATTTTATAATATGCAAGTGTAGTAAAAATTTAAAAAAATGTATAATTAGATATGTAATATACCATTTATATAATGTATTTGTAGAAAATATTCTTGTAGGTAAGGACGTTTATTTTAAATTTTAATTTTTATATGTGTTTTTAAAATTTTGCTATGTTTCCTAAGTTTGTTTATATTGCAGTGGGAATAGTAAATGTCACCTTTTTAGTGTCCAACACCTTCCTTGAGTTGCTTTGTAGTGGAGTGGGAATAGCAAATGTCACTCCTTTAGTGTCCAACACCTTCCCTGACTTTGTTTATAGTGGAGTGGGAATATTAAATGTCACCTTTTTAGTGTCCAACACCTTCCTTGAGTTGCTTTGTAGTGGAGTGGGAATAGCAAATGTCACTCCTTTAGTGTCCAACACCTTCCCTGAGTGGGAATATTAAATGTCACCCCTTTAGTGTCCAACACCTTCCCTGAGTTGCTTTGTAGTGGAGTGGGAACATTGAATGATACCCCTTTAGTGTCCAACACCTTCCCTGAGTTGCTTTGTAGTGGAGAGGGAATAGTAAATTTTACCCCTTTAATGCCCAACACCTACCTGAGTTTGTTCAGTGGCAGCTGCCTCGCAATGGGGGCGGTAGGACGGGAAAGAAAAATAAAGTAAATAAACTTACCTTCGGCCACCGCCACCTCTCCTCCGTCCTCACTCGGCACTGCAGCAGGAACGAAAGCACCCAGGCTCCCGGACTCTCCCAGCCAATCAAGACGCTGCATGAGCAGCGTCGTGATTAGTCTGAGCAGCCTGTTTGGCCGCTCAGGCAGTGCCTGGGAGCCTGGGTGCCTGGGCATGTTCTCCACTGGGCTGTGCAACACAGCCAGGTGGAATACATGCTAAGTGTGCATGGCTGTTTGGCCGGCCCAACAGTCATGCGCACTTTGGGAGTTCGAACCACTCCTCACTCTGGCGAGCTCAGCCCCGCCCCAACCTGACTGAGTCCCACAAGGAAAAATAAAATGATAACATCTTGTTATCATCATTTTGTTATTTTTTTTGCACTGCTCAAAGAGCAGTGCAGCGACACTACTCCGCCTTAGTGAAAGAGCCGCCACTAAGTTTCTTTGTAGTGTAGTGGGAATAGTAAATGTAACCCTTTTCATGTCCAGCACTTTCTCTGACTTGGTTTGGGGTAGAGTGGGAATAGTAAATATTACCCCTTTAGTGTTGAACACATTTCCCTTGTTTGTCTTTAGTGAAGTGGGAATAATAAGTGTTATATTTCTAGTGTGAAATAGCCTGTAAGAGTTTCTTTGTATTGGTATGGGAATATAAACTTTTATTTTTATGCTATTATTATTTATATATCTTTAAAAAAATCACACATATATTTTTAACATTTTATTTTCTGTAAAAAATAACATTGCATTATTTTAGTAGTTAACAAGTACATTTGTTAAAGAAAATATTAGACATTTTTCATGTAAATCTATAACATAATTTTTTTTAAAGTACTAAAACAAAACCAAAAAAACATAGGGCCTTATTACGAGTTTGGCGGTGTGTCAGCAGGCCGCCACGCCAGCGCCCCGCTGCCACACCCCCAAACCCGTACTGAGACCACCTGCCGGATTCCGACTGGAATTCAGGTCGGGCGGTCCTGTATTGGTGGTCCCACAGTGGTGCAAGGCATTGATATACCAAGTACTAGATCCTGCGCCAGCACTCACACTAAGGTTCTTAGTTGTACTTTAGCATGCCAGGGTGTACCGGAAATTACTGACCCATGGTTGCTTCGGATTACCACTGAATTAGCACTTGAACATACCTGCACAATGTCAGTCAAACCCACAGTCCCTAGGCAATGCACTCTGGATGAACTGGTCAGGGATATTTGCTCACGCTTTTCTGCCTCTCTTACTCCTTCCACTTGTGGTGCAGAAAATGTTTGATGTCTCAAAATCGTAGCCTCTAGCTGAGCCTTACAGCCCTGGTATTCAGCACTCCTTGAAATGTTGATCAGTTCCTAGAAGAAGCACAGGCCAGACCTAATCACCAGGAACCAAGGCCATATTAAACATCCAGACCTCAAGCAACTCCATTTAGCGATCTGGCATCTGAGGTCCTAGAGTCTGGTTGCCTATGCCTCCCATAAAATTGCATGGTGTAGGAAAGCGCCTCTTTTGCTTTAAACTTTTTATTGGGGTTCATAATCTACTTTTCTAGAGACATGCCCATAAAATGCAAAATAGTTCAACTTAGTAATGATGATGGGATTTTTGGTAATTGTTGATAGATTTGGATAAGATCTGGAAATAACTTTTTCGAAGCATGTTGTAGGAAAGTGCCCCTTTTTGACATGGTCACCCCCACTTTTTGCCCACTGGTACTAATGCTTTTTAAAGGAAGTGCACTGGGTCCCTGCTAACCAGGCCCCAGTGCCAGTGCTCTTTCCCTAAAACAAGAAAAATGTTAATTGTAACCCAATTGGCAAGGACTTTAGACCCATGTAAATGGTTCCCCTGGTACCCAGGGCGTAGGTACTAAAAAGGGTCCCCAAGGGCTGCAGCATGTATTATGCCACCCTAAGGGACCCTCACCCCAACTGCATGCAGACTGCCATTGCAGGATGCGTGAAATGGTGCAAACCATTCTGAAAACACGACATTGCCCGCTTCCTGTGTACAATACCAAAGTACACTGCATGTGCTATATGTAAGTCACCCCTACAGCAGGCCTTTAGAGTCCTATGGCAGGGTGCATTATATTACATGTGATGCCACATCTGCATGAGCAGATATGCTTCTGTGATGCCTAGTTCCATTGCTAGTCTTTGTAAGTGATCAGGAAGCCATTTAAAAGATATATACTGGGCACTAGTCATTGTGGGTTTCCCAGCTACATATTAGCTTTACTGAAAATAATGGTGTTTGGTATCAAACACCTTGTCTTAATAAATCCATACTGTTTCCAGTATCGGATTTATGAAGACATGCACCCAGAGGGCATCTTAGAGATTCCCCCTGTAACCTTACTGCCAGCCTGCCACCACAGATGAGTTTCTGATCCCCTGCAAGGGACAGCCCGTGCTTCCAAAGGTCAGGAGCAATGGCTGCTCAGCAGAAGGTGTTCCTACCTCCTCCAGCAGGATGGCTAGTGAATTAGCATTTCAAAGTCAGAGGCTTCAAAAGCTCTGGTGCCTTTGATATGCAACCGTGGCTTCCCCCCAGACCTGGGGAATGCCACTCCCTGCCCTGAGGCCCATTTGGCACCAGAGCAGACAGGAAATTAGATATTCAGGAGGGGTGTTCACTTGCAGGCTACTCACACCCCTAAGGTGGACTACCTGAAGTGAACTGTCAAAGAAGGGTTTCACCATCTTGGTTTTTGGTGAAATAGGGCCTTCTGGGTCAGGATTATGCCCAGTACCCACAGGAAGTGGTCATATAGAGGGTGTAGTCACTCTAGTAGTAGGCAGCCCGTTGGCTACTACCATATTCTCCTCTAAACTCCCCTAAATTGAGTATTTATGGGTCCCCCCAACACCAGGTCCTCAGATTTGATTACCTGAGAACAGAAAAATGACAAAGAAGAGCCGACACAGCGAGAACTTAGGACCTGCACCGAAATTGGCACCAAACCCTGCCTGGCTGCTGGTACCTCGACAATTGCAAAAACACGACTTGTCCTGCATTTGTGTATCCTTCCCAACACTTGGAGGACTGTCCATCACTTTGCCAACCATCTAGCATCTGCCTTAGGGTGGAGGAGACGTCCCCCTGTATCCGCAGGCACCGACTGCACTTGTCTGGTACCCTGTGTTGTTGACCATCGGGCCCAACGAGGGAGCAGCATGACAGGAGGAGATCTTCTTGGCTCTAGAAGGTCAGCCCCATCTCTTCACTGAGTTTCAAGATGCCAGACCCTCCAGGAGCCTCCTGCACCAATACCCTGAGTACTGCAGCACGTGCATCAGCCAAGGTTCTCTGTCCAGCCGGACACCACCACCTTGGAAGCCTACCTGCATGATGAGATACTTTGGGACTGATGAGATCCATGGCCAGAGTGGCCCTGCAGTCTTGTTTTCCTTGCCTCTGCAGGACTGACCAACAACTGTGAGAACCTCAAACGCAAGTGGTCAGCCAGCCAAGCACCTCTGCACCTGAGCCCCACAGCCCGGGTTCACGGCTCTTGACTGCGTCCCCTTTGCCTAGGGGTCCTTATGACTTAAACCTCACTTTGGGCACTTCTGGACTTGTCCCCAAGTCCCCCATTGCAGCCTCATATTTTCAGGTACCATTGTAGCCCTTGAAGCTTAACAATATTGGTTGTCTTGCAATGTTCCCTACCTGTGCAGCGCTCTGTCAACCTTGGGTTTGGACTGTGCTATCAGAAACACAAAAACAGATGCTATTTTTTAATATTTTGTTTTTTAAACAGAAAATGTGCATGGAAAGAATACTGAATATCATAGTGTTGTATGTTATACACATTATGGCAAATGCATAATTCATAGGTATGATCCTATGAAATATGGGATTTAAGTCCACTACTGTAAGTACATCTTTGATGCCATCCAAAAGCGAAATATCTATTATTTGCAGGAGGTATGATTGCTATGCTTCTATAGCACCCTCTAACTCACTGTTTATGCACTTCAGATATGTTGTGTACCCAGTATGGTAATCACCCTTAGCAAAGCCATGCCATGCAAGAACACGGAAGGGGGGTGGGAGCAACGAGGCAAGCAACAGTGTGGGAGGGACGGGGCAAGCAATAACAACAGAGCAAGCAACAACATGGGAGGCACAGGCCAAGTAACAACAAGGGAGTGTAGTATGGCCGATGGGGACATTGTTGACATCGCTAAGTTAGCATGAGCCCAGCTGCCATGAGGCTGCTTTTGCGCACGTTACTACATGACTTTATTTTTGCAAGATTCTGTTTCTGCCTTTCACATGAGAACCGCCTGCTTTGTGCGTTCTCTGATTGGTTCCTGGAGTTTAGTCTGAACACTGTGAGCAAGGTCGATAAACAATGCCCCTTGTTCTTCTGTTCTGGTCAGTTCCTAGCACCTAGACAAAACAAGCTAACACAGCTGCTGCTGCTGGAAACTTGTGCTTTGATATTATGGGGATGCATGTTTGGTTAACACACACTTGGAGAGGGATCTTTCCAGGGAGAAGAGCCATGCGGTTCCTATGATGTAGATATACCATCTAGGCACTAAGGTATGGGGTCTGCTGACAAAGCCCAGAGATCTTCTATTATATAATAATACCACTTCTTACCAAGGGGAGGGTGGTTAGGCCTTATAGTCCTTTATCCATTGTCTTTATATGATGACATCTCCCTTTATGATATATGGCCTTGCTACAATGCTAACTGTATTGATATTATGCATTTTGCTGCTGGTTGTGGCTCGTATACTGCGCTTTAGAGCACAATAGTTAAAATAAACATTTTAAACTTTATTCGTGTCTCGTTCAATTCTTATTGTGGACATATACGAGTGAGAAAGCGAAAAGGTGTGTCTTGTTACCGCGATTCCTGAGAGATCAGGGGAGTGTTGTGTTCTGGGGTGTCCAATCATTTGCATCTTCGTGATTGTTTAGGAGAGCGAATGAGACACTATAGCTAGTCGGTCCTAAGATTGTGGGTACTGAGGCGGTAGGAAGGCATAGCCCCTATACACTGAGGTACCGTATTCCTGCGCATATTTCTGTGTATGTGCAGAATCCTTGCAACAGGAGCCATGGGGCAAGCAACAACAATGTGGCAAGCAACAACACAAGAGGGAGGTGGGAGGGAAGGGGCGGGCAATAACAACACAGCAAGCAACAACAAGGGAGGGACAGGCCAAGCAACAACAAGGGAGCGATGGGGTAAGCAACAACAATATGACAAGCAACAACAATGTGGCAAGCAACAACACAAGAGGGCGATGGGAGGGACGGGGCAGGCAACAGCACTAGAGGGGGGCGCAAGGGACGGGTGAAGAAACAATGGGGCAAGCAACAACACTGGAAGGGACAAGCAACAACGAGGGAGGGCCTGAGCAAGCAACAACAAAGGGGCAAGCAAAGACAGGTCAAGTAGCAATGAGTGAGGATGGGGCAAGCAACAACACAAGAAGGGGGCAGTTGGGACGGGGAAAGCAACAACTCAGGAGGAAATTTACGACTAATTCAGGTCACAAAAGTCAATGAACCATGTACACAGTGGACTGCCTTTACCTCATTCTGGCAGTGGTGCTGGAATGATTTTCGGAGTGGGGTCACTGCCATCAGTGTTGCATTAGTGAAGTCCTGGGGTTCTGATCAAATCAAAGTTGAACACAGATGCAAACGAGCCACGCCTCTAAGGCAGGAGAATGGTGGGCCAGTAGCCAGTAGCACATTGTCCCAAGTATATGACCAAAGCATGATGCGCTAGGGTACAGTCTTTTACAGAGAGCACATTTCCATTAAAATGGCTTCTAAATTTGAAGTAGTCATGCAATGTTCCTGCTAAACCTATGTGGCACACAAATGATAACATGGGAAAATCGAATTTCTGCGCATAATTACTATTTGACAAGTAGTGTGTCTCGTTTTGTATTGATCTTATTAAAATCTTTGTTTTGACCATACTTCAGAATTACAAAAACAACAATGCGCCTCAGTTGAACTTTTTTTGCTGCAGATATGTTTTGTGATATTTGTAAAATTCTTCATATGTATTTAAAATTGTATTTTGTGTTAGAAAACATTTGACATGCTGCAGCCTTTCCTTTCATACTTCCTACACCCTAGCAAGATTTTGACTTAGTTCACATTGAAAAAATCCCCTCGTTTTGCAATCAAGGAAAGGTAAAGTAAACTTCAATCTCTATGTTAAATAAGAACCTGTTCGAATACATTTCATGCATTTTTACCTCTGTCTTTAAACTCACAAATGGGTCAAAAATAAAATTAAAATTCCTTTCAATTGCTCATCCCTCACTCTCCTCCCCATCTATACGTCTCTGCATACATTTACCTCCTGATCAGTGTAACAAAAAGCCCCACTGTTATGTGTATTTGTAAAGCGCACTATCATGATGTAAGAGAACGCCCATCCTTCTGATCTGGTTCTGTATATGCTTGGGATGTGTATGAGAAACAGTCCTGTGGAGCAGAGGTGTCTGGATGGTTGCTGGAAGGAGATGTGATTGTTCAGGTAGGTGGAGCCTGAGTTGTCTGGTGCCTTGAATGTGTGTGTGTGGAGTATTTCATTGAGCACATTTGTGTATTGGGAGCTGGTGTAGTTCTCTGAGGTATGGTGCAATGTGATTACTGTGTGGGAGGTTGAGAACGAGTCTTGACGGCCAAGTTTCTGATGGTTTGTGGTCTTCTAGTGGGTTGCTTCGTGATCCCGGTATAGAGGGTGTTCCCATAGTCCAACTTGCTTGTGACTAGGGCATGAGTGACAGTTTTTCTAGTGTTGCTTGGGAGTCATTTGAAGATCTTTCTCGCATCTTTAGGGTGTGAAAGCAGGATGCAGTTATGGCGTTGAATCCTGCTGTTATGTCCAGTTTGCAGTCGATTATTATTCTGAGGTTCCTTGCATGGGGTTTGGGTTTGGTATGGGTCCATGTTCATCCGACCACCAGTTGGAGTTCCATTGTGAGTTGTTCTTGCCAAAGATTACTACTTCTGTCTTGTCAGTGTTAAGCTTGAGACAGTTGGCTTTCATTGAGTTAGCGACTTCGGTCATGCAGACAGTGAACTTGTTGCTTGTGTTAGGGGTCTAGTGTGAGAGGGAGAGTATGAGTTGCATGTTGCCTGCATAGGAGAGGATGATGATGTAATATATGCAGATGATGTTGGTAAGAGGGCTCATGTATGCGTTGATGAGGGTGCGAGCGATGAGCCTTGAGGCACTCCGCTGATGAGTTTGTGGGTTTCCGCGGAGTATGGTGCCAGGCTGAGAACTTGTGTTCTACCCGTTAAGGAGGAGCAGATCCAGTGGAGATCGGGTCCTTGGATGTCAATCTTATGTAGACGCCTGATGACAATGGGGTGTAAGACCATGTCAAATGCTGCAGAGAGGTCCAAGAGAATGAGGACTGCCATGTCTCCTTAGTCAAATATCATGCTGCATCTGTGTTGTTTCTGTGTTGTGGTTGGGCTTGAATCCGGACTGCTTGGCGTCAAAGAGCTTGTGATTGCTGAGATGGTCAGTCAAGCAATCAATCAGAGTTTGTAAAGCACAGCTACTCACTCGTGAGGGTCTCAAGGCGCTGGGAGGGGGCTGCTGATCCGTCTCAGCGCTGGGGTTGAATTGAAGAGCCAGGTTTTGAGATCCTTCCTGAATTGGGTCAGCGACGGGGATTGTCTGAGGTGGAGAGGCAGGGTGTTCCAGGTCTTGGCGGCGAGGTAAGAGAAGGATCTTTCTCCGGTTCTAGTCTTGTGGATCCGAGGGACGGTGGCCAGGGCCAGCTGGGCGGAGCGGAAGTGTCTGGTGGGTACGTGGAATGAGAGGCAGTGGTTCAGGTATGCTGGTCCTGTGTCGCTGAGGGCTTTGTAGGTGTGCCTGAGGAGCTTTAAAGTGATTCTTCTGTTGACTGGGAGCCAGTGGAGTTCTCAGAGGTGTTCGGTGATATGGCTGCGGCAGGGGATGTCGCGGACCAGTGTGGCTGCAGCATTTTGAACGTTCTGTAGTTTCCTGAGTAGTTTCTGGGTAATGCCGGCATAGAGTGCGTTGCTGTAGTCGAGTCTGCTACTGGATTCGGTGGGGATCCATCTGAATGTCTTTCGAAGGAGGTGAAGTGTGTGGAAACATGATGATGATATGGCATTGATCTGACGGTTCACTGTGAGCGAGGAGTCCAGTATGATGCTGAGATTTTGTACGTGGTCCATGGGGGTGGGCGGGGTTCTCAATGCAAAGGGCCACCAGGAGTTGTCCCAAGCTGAGCGGGTGGGTCCCTGGATGAGTACTTCGGTCTTGTCCGAATTGAGTTTGAGGCAACTGTTATTCATCCAGGTGGCAACGGCCTTCATCCCGCTGTGGAAGTTGTTTCTGGTGGTTGTGGTTTCGTTGGTGAGGAAGAGGATCAGTTGGGTGTTGTAGGCGTAGGAGACTATGTTGAGTCTGTAGTTACTGACGATGGCAACGAGAGGGGCCATGTAGATGTTGAAAAGGGTGGGGCTCAGGGAGGAGCCCTGGGGTACTCCGCAGCTAATCTTCATGGGTTTGGAGAAGAACGGAGGTGGTCTGACTCGCTGTGTTCGACCTGTGAGGAAGGAGTGGATGCCGGCGTCGTGGAGTCTCGTGATTAGGGTGCAGTGGGAGACGGTGTCGAAGGTGGCTGAGAGGTCCAGAAGGATGAGTGCTGCGATGTTGTCGGTGGCGGCAAGAAGTGCAGTCTCGGTGCTGTGGTGGCTTCCGAAGCCGGATTGGGAGATATCCTGAAAGTGATTTGCTTCAATGAACTTGGAGAGTTGGGCAATGATGGCCTTCTCGAAGACCTTGGCTGGGAAGGGGAGCAGGGAGATGGGTCTGAAGTTCTTGAGGTCTGTCTGGTTGGCTTATGGTTTCTTTAGCAGAGGGTTGATCTCGGCGTGTTTCCAGTCATCGGGAAAGGTGGTGGTCTCGATGAAGCGGTTGATGGTACAGCGAAGCTAGGGGGCGATGGCGGTGGCTGCTCTATGGAAGATGTGGTGAGGACATGGGTCCGAGGGGGATTCTGAGTGGATGATCTTCATGGTCTTGAGAGTGTCGTCTGTGGTGAGCGGGATCCAGTTGAACAGGATCTGTTGGGGTGCAGCGTGGCTGCGGTGGTGTCGTGCTTGGAGGGAGGGTCTTGGGTGTCGGAGCTGTCGTAGATCTGCCTGATCTTGTGGTGGAAGAAGGCGCCAAGTTTGTTCCAGAGGTCTAGGGAGGGTGAGATGTCCATGGTCTCGCTGTTGGGCCTGGCAAACTCCTTAACAATGGCGAAGAGTTCTTAGCTGTTATGTGCTTTGGCGTTTATTCTGTCCTGGATGGCAGTTTTCTTTGTGGTTTTGAGGAGGAGGTGGTGTGCGGTGATTGCATTGTTGAAGGTCGTGTGGGTTTCTGGGATTTTGTTGGTCCTCCATTTCTTCTCTGGTTGTCTGCGGGAAACATCCATTACAGCACATGTGTAACAACGCATGCGATTACAACGCGGTTGTTACAACGACCGCGTTGTTACATCGCAGTACCATTACAACACAAGTCGTTACAACAACTTGCTGTAGGGGGCGCTCTAAGCTAAGGAATAGTATAATTTACTATTCCAACACCTTCCCTACTGTTGCACACACTGGAGTTGGAATAATAAGTTATATTATTCCTTAGCTTAGAGCGCCCCCTACAGCAAGTCGTTGTAACGACTTGCGTTGTAATGGTACTGCGATGTTACGACTTGTGTTGTAATGGTACTGCGATGTAACAACGCGGTCGTTGTAACGACTGTGTTGTAATCGCATGCGTTGTAAACGCATGCGATGTACAGGTATATATTCGTCGTCTGCAGGTGCATCTGGACTCGTGGAGGGCGGGAGTGAACCAGCTGGCTTTCTTGGAGTGTTGCTTGTCGGGTGCCTTCTTGAGGGGTGCCAAAGTGTCGGAGCAGTGAGATGTTGGTTGATTAGTTTCTCTAAGACCGTTGCCATTTTTAAACACCCCCTCCCCGCAACTCCTCCAGATAATTGGCTCATCCTATCAGTGCAATTTAGAAGACGTGTTTGTGCCACACCACAAGAAATTTTTACCAGCAATACTGTGTAAAAGTATTTAATATATTTTGTAATGTTGTTTTCTCTCAAGGGACTTGCTAGCTTATCTCGAAGGTATTCCGGGGTACCAAGGGAGTTCCAAATTGGGGCGTACTTGCTGTAGTATGGAATTTTCAGCGTTCTTCTCATTTGATACCACAGTTTTGCAGCAGACATAAGGGTCTTAAGTTTTACCTTTTTAAAGTATTTGGGGTGTCCGAATTTGTATAGATAGTGACTTCCTTCCTTATTTACTAATGCCTGCAGGTAGAGGGGGTATGAGTCGGTATGAGGAGCTGCCCAAAGTGCGGGGAAGTGGGCGCAGACGACCTACACATGTTTTGGCAGTGCCCCCAACTCGAGGAATTTTGGAGAGAGGCGGGTAAGACCTTAGCCAAGCTGTTGGAACAAAGGGTGGAGGTGAGTATTGACCTTATTATTTTTGGGATAAGTCAACAAAATCCAAATAACCAAAAGCTAAGTAAAGATCAAGAAAGTATCCTTTTCATACTGATACTGTTAGCTAGAAGGGAAATATGTATTAAATGGGTGAAAAATATCCCTCTAACACATAGTGAATGGCTGGCCTCCATACAAAGAGTAAACAAACTAGATAGAAATGGGAGCACGGGTAAAAGACACAAATTTTGGAACATTTGGGAAAAATATAACCAAATAAGTTAAAGAAAGGGGTACATATTGTACTGTCCAATGATTAGGCAATGCAATAAAGCTTTCAAGTGGGAACTTGAAGGAGTAGTCAGAGTGACTAGCTCCCCCCAGACCCGAGTTGTGCTAGAATTGGACAAAAAGGGGCCCAAACAAAAGGGAAAGAGGAAATTCTCCGCGCATACGATGCGTCTACCCAGGAGAAAGCCCTATACAGACGGAACAGAAGGAACAAAGGGCCCCCAACACCTCCAAATCTAAAATATTGCTAAATGAGGACCAAAAAAAAAAAGTATTTAATATAATATAATATTACGGATTTTACTACAGTCTTACCTAAGGTGTATGCTTGCTCCTCTGTCCTGGGGTGATCATTATGCTGCAATGGATAGTAAAAATGCACCCTTTTTAACTGCGAGAACCTTATGAGATTGCACTGTTAGGTGTGTACCTGTGTAGTTTCTAACTGGCATTTCTTCAGTAATCACATCTACAGTCTACAGCTTCTTTGCATATCTTAACAAACTTTTTTTTTAACCTAACATGAAGATAACAGTGGATGGTTGTGCGCGATCTCGGCGAAAATCCATCAAATCATTGTTGATAACGTTTTCTTTTAGAATGGCTTTCACGAGGGTGAGGAAACCAACCTACTGAAAGCCATTTTTAAAGAAACTTTCCATTCTTCATGTTTGATTTACTTTTTCTGGCTTTTGAGGGGGTTTCATCCTTACCCCTGTATGTTTTCGTCAAGACCCTTTTCCCTTCCTTCTAAGGGGTATATTCACAAGAACGTGTGATAACTACCGCAAGAGTAGCGTAACGCAACTTTCAATATCGCAGCCCATCGCGGGAAAATAACCCTGTGTCAACGTGGAACTCACAACAAGGCGGAACCATGCGATAGTCTGCCGAAACCGCGGACAATGTCCGCGATACAACCACCACAATGGAGATAAAAACACAAACCACAACACCAAAAAACACGCGATGGGCCAAAGCGCGATGAGGAAACAGCGACAAGCAGCGCCAGGCCTGCAACACACACCTGGCAGGCGTCAAAAATCTCCATAAAAGTAGAAAAAACACACACACACACAAACTGACCAACACATAAGCACCATGGAGGCAGCCGGAGCAGGCGCAGAGGACGAGCGCAACCCCACAAGCACCCCGGACGACCAGCCTGTGACCTCGGGGACAGGGAAGGGCAAGGACAAGAAGACGAGGAAGACCAAGTTCAGTCCGCAGGCGAACAGGATCATAGTCACGGAGGTGATGGAACACCATCAACAACTCTTCGTCACCTCCAACGTGTCATTGGGTACCAAAACTGGAATATGGCGGGACATCGTCGACAAGGTGAATGCCGTCGGAGAGCACAAGCGGACAATGGACGAGGTCAAGAGGCGATGGAATGACATCAAGCGGAAGACCAAGGAGAAACTCTCCGCCAACCTGAAGGCAGCAACGCAGACCGGAGGTGGGGGCCCAGCGCCACAGCTGGAGCTGGATGACATGGAGGAGCTGGTGTCGACAGTCATCAGTGTGGAGACTGTGGCCGGAGTCGGGGGACCGGACACTGCTCGACAGGACACAACACAACCGCAACAGGGTGAGTGACCACCAGGTACTGGGGGGACGGGGGAGATGGCCACAATGGCACACATGCACAAGCAAGCAGGGCACAGTGCACACCCACAATCACTCTGGGTCCTCGCCCAGACCCACAGACTGTCACAATGTACAATGCCATGCTGTCTGAATGTCAACCTGTACCATGCGGCTACATACATGTGGACACATTGTAATACACCATCTCCCCTTCACATCCCAGGGGCATCGTCAACACCTCCTGCAGAGCAGTCACAGCCACTCTTCACTGATGACGAGGAGGAGGACAACACCAGCATCGACACCCAAACCATCCAAGACCTCATTGACCTCATCCGCAACTCACCTCCAGGATCAGGGCAGCCCAGCTACATCCATGAGACCCCACCCACCACCCAAACCACCCAGCAGGAGGCACCCACAGCTCCGGCACCCTCCCAAGTCCCCCAGGAACAACAAATGGCCTTCCAACGCCTGTGTGCTGGAGGGCCAGAGGGAGACGGCCGAGCAGGTGCGGGTGGGGTTCGAGCTCATGGCTACCAAACTGGACGCCATCCTTGGGTGTCTATGTCCGCCCCATGGACTCCAGCGAGCCCTGACTGACATCTCTGGAGTCATGACGCGGAGGGAAGAATACCTGTCCGCTCAGAGTGGCCCCAGCGATGCCAGCCGTGAGCTGGCACACATGCGGAGGCTCATGGAGGACATGGTGCGGATGGAGGCGGAAAGGATGGCAGCCGCCGCTGCACATCAGCGAAATGTAGCTGGGATCTACCGTGCCCTGCATGTCCTCATCATGGCATTGCTGCCACAAGGCGTGGCGATGATGAATGCTGCTGCCCCCACACCATCCACATCTCCGCCCCCTGGTGTGTCAGTGCCTCCCAGTGCGGCAGGCGTATCCACTCCGGCACCTGATGTGTCACTGCCACACAGTGCGGCCGACAATCCTCCTCCGGCCCCTGATGTGTCAGTGGCACACAGTGCCGCAGCCGGTACTGCAACACCCACAGGTGGGGCAGGGCACACACCCGGGGACGAGGACGTGGATGGGACTGTGGTCAGGAGGGCCAGGCACTAGCATCCATTTCCGCCACCTTGCCTGTTTCTGCTTGGTGCCGCACATGGCCTCAAGACCTACCACTGACCCCCGATACACTCCGATGCACTCACCTTGGACAGCGACATGGACTGCCACATCCTGTTTGACGACCAATGACACGGCGGACAGACTGCGGACTGTACCCTTCCTCTTCCGCAGTACAGGTCATCCCCGGATGGACACTGGCTGGCCCTCCACGGGCCCATATTGTGTAGTGTGCTCGGCATTGCCCTGTACCGCTCCAGCTGCATGACTGCACTGGATGTGCAAATAAACATCCAGTGACGCACTGCTGTGTAATGTCTTACGTCATTCCTGTATGGATGTGTGGATGAATGTGGGGACAGTGCCTTCCCTTGCGTCAATGATGTTCATCCTGTGGGATGCCAGTCAGAGGGTGCGACATTGCATTTTGTGTACCGGGTTCCGTGAACACTACAACAGGGACACACGCATCAGTCACTTCCTTGTCCGGACATGGACTGGACCACGCCCAGAGCCCACGAGTCATTGTTGCAAGCCCTGCGCTGGTCGGGCGTACGGCAGGCCAGACCACTCCGCTAACGCCCCGAGGGGGGGCCCTCATTGCTACCCGTCGCAGCCGTACTCGCTGGTGGTGTGCAGGTCACTGGTCTAGTTGTCAGCATGTCACAGCCACTCCCTGAGGGCAGGATTTCACACACACCACATCCATCCGGCACAGGCGTCACAGGCCATGTGACTCCGCCAACATAAGGGGCCGACGACGTCACATTCCCCTCTTCCGGTGGTGACTGGATGACGTCCGCTCCACGGTTCTCACTCATGTAGGGCCCATGAGTTGTTGCGCACAGAGTTAGTGGCACCCGGGGCCTTGCGGAGGGCACGGGCCTACCACCACGTGGCGCAGACTGGGGTTGCACAGGGTTAGTGGCACCCGGGGCCTTGCGGAGGGCACGGGCCTACCACCACGTGGCGCAGGCTGGGGTTGCACAGGGTTAGTGGCACCCGGGGCCTTGCGGACGGCACAGGCACCCCGCCACGGGACGGTGACTTTGGGTGCACTGTGTCAGTGGCACCTTGAGCTGCTGAGCGGGTGTGCAGCCTGCGATGATGCCCCGTCTCGGTGGTCCGGACAGCTCAGGTTTTGTGTGCCCTGCTGAACCGCAGTGTGGGCCAGAGCCAGCGGGCAGCGCGGGCCTACCACCACGTGGCGACGCTTCTGGGATCCCAGAGTTGGTGGCACCCATTGGGCTGAGCGGGTGTGCAGCCTGCGATGGTGCCGGGTGCACTGGTATGTCCTCTGCCATGGAGTAATCAAGACCCAGCACCAAACGTGAGACCTGGTGGCCTGTGGAGTGGGGCTGCATGATGTGGAGGGTGCCATGTCCGCGGGCCCCGGGCTTGTGGCTTGCAGCGGCACGTGGTGGGACCTCCTGTCTACGCGCCGGTGGCGGAAGGTGAGCATTGGGGCCTGGGTGTGCATGGGCGGGCATGCTCCGATGGGCGGCGGGTGAGGTTGGGGTGCCTCTGCCTGGGTGTGCATGGGCGGGCAGGCGATGTTGTCTTGTGCAAGTGTGTGTACTGTGCCAGTCATGTATCTGGGCTCTGTTTCAGCTGACGGCTCTGAATGAGATGTGTGACCTGGTGAACTGCACTACATACAGGCATGTGGTTGGAGACACACCGGTGGCAGCAGGTGAGCAGTGTGGCCTGGGTGTGCAGGGGCGGCACTGTCTCTCTCTCACCCTCTCTTCCTCTCTCTCTCCCTCTCTTCCTCTCTCTCTCCCTCTCTTCCTCTCCTCTTCTCTCTTCCTCTCTCTCTCCTCTTCTCTCTTCCTCTCTCTCTCCCTCTCTTCCTCTCTTCCTCTCTCTCTCTCTCTCCTCTTCTCTCTCTCTCTCTCCCTCTCTTCCTCTCTCTCTCCTCTTCTCTCTCTCTCCCTCTCTTCCTCTCTCTCTCCTCTTCTCTCTCTCTCTCTCTCTCTCCCTCCCTCGCTTCCTCTCTCTCTCCTTCGCTCTCTCTCTCTGTCCTCTGATGTGCGCAGGACACACCTTCTCATCATGTTTTTTGTCTTACAGGCTGTGACCTACGTATTGTCCGGAGGGGAGCGGCCATGTGTCTTCATTTCATTTCGTTGTTCTATTTTAATAAAGTTTAATTTGTTGCTTCTAAAGTGAATGTGTGCTGGTCATTTCTGTGACGACACATCCATGTCACCAGTTGTGATTGTGCGGCATCAAGCGGAATATTTTGTACATGTTTAGGTGTGGCTGATGTGGCATGTCTTTGGTCGGGGGGGTGCCAGGGAGGGGTGGTCCTGGGGTGCTGGCTGTGGGTGTTGTGGCCCTCTTGGGTGTCCGGGCCGCATGATGGGTGGCTCCATGGCATCTTTTGCCCTTCCGATGTAGCCCTGGGCTGTGCTCCCTTTTGGTTTGCAGGCTGCCGTCGGACTTTACACCAGGTCAGAGCAGGTGTAGATTTCCTGGTGCTAACGCGCCTTATCACCTGTTTTGTGTTTTTATCGCCGATGTGGCTAGTCGTTGTGAATGTTGAGGTGTGCTGTTGTCTCGACTTTTGGCACGGGAACGCCTACTCTGCATCTCATTAGCGATATTTGCGGGGGTCCTCTGTGGCGATGTTTTTTGCGGCTGCTATCGCGGGTAAACTGGTGCTGTGGGCTGTTAACACCGGCTTGTGAATGGGGAGGTAAATTTATCACGACTTTGGCTGCGATAAAGTGCCGTTAATTCGGCGATGGCTCCTTGTGAATATGCCCCTAAGCCTTTTGTAATACTCCCCTCTGATTTTACTCCGGTTTTTGTAAACTCCTTGCTCCCTCTCCAACTTTATTAATTTTTTCAAACCCCTTACTCCTCCCAATATACTCCATTTTTACATTCCCCTTACTCCCCTTCCTGCTTTACTCTCTTTTCCCAAAGTCCTTACTCCTCCTCCAGCTTGACTTTCTTTTTATAAACCTCTAGCTTCTGCTTTACCTCCTTTATCAAGCCCATTACCCCCTCCTGCTTTACTTCCAGTTTTCATGAAAACGCTTTACTTCGCTCCTTCTGTTTTACTCTTTTTAAACCCCTCACCCCCACAGCCTTACTCACATTTTTTACAAATCCCTTACTCTGCTCCATTTATTTTTCAGAACCCTTACTCCCTTCCCATTTTACTCCTCTTCCCACTTTACTCCCATTGTTTCTTCAAGTGCCTTATTCCACTTTACTCTTTACTCCCTTTTACCAAACCCCTTATCCCCTCTTGCTTTACTCCCCTTCATTATAAGACCACTTACTCCTGCGCACCTTTACACACTTTTTTTTACAAACCCCTTACTCCACCTCCTGATTTATTCCTTTTTTTACACACCTTAGTTCTCCTTTCACTGTACTCTTTTTTTAATCTACTCCCCATACAGCTTAACTACCATTTATTTTTACAATGCCCTTACTCCCACTTATGCATTATTCCCGTTTTTCCCCCCAAACCCCGTACTCCCCCCCCCTTTACGCTATCCCTGTTCAGTATACCCATGCCTTAAATCTAAAAAAAAATATCTAAATCCGTATTTGTAAAGCACGAACTACTCACCCTTACGGGTCTCAAGGCGCTGGGGGCCGTCTTGGAAATTAAGTGAGCTATTGCCCAGAGTCACATGGTGCTGAGCTGAGCTGAGCTGCCGCCGGAGCCGGGGATTGAACCGTGTGCTCCGAAGTCAGCTGCCCTGGCCGCTGCACCACACCTCTCCACTTTTCCCTTCTTACCTCTTTGACATGCTATCCTGGTCTTTCTCTACATTTACCTTTTCCACAAAAAACATTCTATATATTTACAGAAAAGGAATTTGCACCATTTTTAAGTTTTCTGAAAATAACATTTTGTCAGCATATTTTCGTAAGTCTGACTTTCTTCCTATTAGGAATTCATCAAAATGAAAGAATAACTAATACGCACATTTTATGTGCATATTTTATTATTGCATGGTTGAAGGGCAGGGACACATACTGTGTTTGTGTGTCTTTTGTAGGTGCGTGGTAGGTGTGCTTTTATGGGCAGGGTGGGTGAGTGCATGGTGTTGTGGGACTCAATGACAGTGCATTACTGCCCCAGGTGGTACTTATTAAGCACCCTCTCCCATTACAGCATTGGAGGGTTCTGCTGTTTTTCCCTATAAAAAGGTACGCTTTCAGGGAATAACGGACTACAAGCCCCCTCTTTTGAGGAAACGAAAAGGTTAAATTACCTGTAGGAGTAGTTTTGCAGTTTGAACACTTTGCTGGACTCACAAGCTTTGCCTCGATTGTTGCGCCATCTAGTGGTTGGATCTAGAATTGTCCTTTTTTTTCTTTCCATCTCAAGATGTTGTTGACTATTTGGTGTTTTCTCCTTCCTCTCTGACGTCAGATGTATGCCTGTGAATTCCCTTTGTGAAATCGGTATCTTCCAATTCTATTTATTCCTTTCTTGGTGGCCTCGCTTATAGGGCTTGATGATGATTACTTAATATTTTCTAACGCCTGTTTGTTTGTCCGCTTCTCTTCCTGGAGAGGTGGTAGGGTCGCACGTGAATCCAGTAAAGTCTTCATGCTGCAAAAATACTCCTACAGATAAAACGAACTTTTCATTTTGCACCATAAATCTTTCCTGGATTCACAAGCTGTGCATTGATTATAAAGCAGTATTTCCCCCTTTGGGAGGTTGGGTTGGTTTTGGGTGTCGACTAGCAACCAGGTATTTGAAGACCTTCTGTTCCACTTGTGATTCTTCATTAGCCTATATGCTTGCTCAGTACTGTTTGTTGAAGGTGTGCTGCCATACAGTTGTAATTTATGGATGTGGTAGCTAGAAAAGCCAGTATTCCCATTTGAGTATGCCTTTGCTTTATCCCCCAAGCCCACCATCGCTTCCTTGCAGTATGTTTGCATAGTTTGCACTATCCATCTAGCTATGTTAGCCTTCTTTGAGCTCCCTTATTTGTGGATGCGGGTGACAGACCAAGAACGGCAACCAGTTCTTCCAGTTTTTATCTCTTGTATGTAGTGCATGATTGCCCTTCTGATGTCTAGTGTTTGCAGCGCCATTTCTGCTCAAATCTTGGGGTGTTGGAAGAAGGTGAGTAGCTGCACTTCCTAGTTAACATGGGAATGTAATTTGGCCTTGGGTAGGAGCTGTGGGTTTATCCTCATTACTACTTGATCTTTGTGTATTTGCAGGTAGGGTTCCTGCATTGTGAGCCCCTACAGGTCACTGACTCTTTGCAGTGTTGTAATGGCAAACAAAAAGGCTGTTTTTATTCTCAGGAACCTTAAGCTTGCTTTGTGCAAAGATTCAAATAGGGCCTTGTGAGGAAATGGGGTGTATTATATGGTGTAGTTGTGCGACCTCACTATGTAATACACTTACCAACCCCTTTAGGACCCTTGGGTTTCATCTTTTAAACCCTCAGCTCAATCCTTGGTAGTTATGGCGTTGAGCAGTAAGGCTTGCACAGTGGAACACGTGTTAAACATTAAACAGCCCCAAAACAATTGAAGAAGAAATCAACACAACACTCAAAAAATCCTACACCAATTTATAAAAAAAGACTGTATTTTTATAAGATTTTAGGCAATAGAACAAAAAAGATCCACCAGAGGGTTCTGGAGATATAGATTTTACAAGTAGTAATAAATCAATGCAATTTCACTGCGAACAAACCTTGGCAAAGTCAATGAATTTTACTCTTAAAAGCTTTTCCATAGAAAACTTGGGTATCTGTCAACGAGGTCAGTTAGAAGTACTTGGGGTGGCAAACTGTGGCAGGGAGCTAGTCAGGGGGACCAGCAAGGTCCTCGAGAACAGTTACCTTCACAGAAAAAGAAGTGTTTCAGCTTTCCAGGCGCTTTATCTGCATTGCAACGGATTCCTATTGAGTGGTCTTGATGCAAGGGATGAAGGTTGCTGAAGATGCTTCAAGGATGCTGTGGATGCGATGCAGTCGACGGGGGTCTTTCCTCGGTCCACGAAGATGGTGAGGGCAGGGCTTTAAGTGGGATGAAAAAACTGGAGGGTCTCTCAAAGGGGTGTGGCCAATGTAATTAAGGGCATGGCTTAAAACACGTAAGCTAAAAATCTGTGCCTTGCATAGTGTGCCGCCCAACTTGTATTTTTCTGTTTCTGTCATTGCATCCAGATATATGATATAACAAGTAACATCATACCTACAACAAGTCAGGACTATTGGCTTTGTCAATGGTTGTTAGTTACGTAGAATAAATAAGCAGCAACTATGGCTTGTATATAATATTGAAAAAGCTTCCACTTCAAGCCCTGATGACACCAGGACAATGTTGCTGCTCCTTACTTTCAAAAAGAGAAGGGAAATACAGAGTAAAAATGACTCTCTTTAAAGGATTTCCCTTCCCCTAGAACGCTCACCTGGCATGACGTCATGCTGTAACCTCTCCACTAGTGAGAAGTGAGCAGTGTGAGCACCGCACATCGATGCGCCTGCTGTCACTGCAGTCTGGAAAAAAACGGACCGCCTGTGCCGAGGCACAAAACAGAGCCCGATAGAGACCCGTTTCGAGCCCTACTTTAAAAAACTGCCGGTGCTCAGCACCGGTGAGACCCGGCCCGCTTAAAGCCCTGGGTGAGGGGTTCATGGATGCACGGTCAACGTCCCACCAAGTCCTCTACGGTCTGGCTGAAGTCCAGTCGCCACTGGGCTACCAATTGCCCTGTGTCGTGATCACAGTCCAATCCTTCCTGAGTCGATAACTCGCCTTCTAAGGGTCCCAGCAACTCTCCGACAACACTCCCAGGCTCAGTGATCTCAAGTGCAATTCTGTGCATTTGGTTGTGGTCCTCAGTGCCGCATGGCGACGGTGGTAGCAGCTTGAAGACTTTGGGATACCAACTTTCCCCAGCAGGCTTATTCAGCTGTTGTGTCCCTGTGATGTGTAATGGGGTAGTGTTAGATGCACACCAAAAGCGCAGACTACGGTTTAACAGCTTAAATTGGTATTCTGCGTGCGACCAGGGTATCGCTGACTGATCCACCAGCGTAATGGCAAATACGAGTAAAATGCGTTAGCCCACTGGGTAATGTCCCCCGATTGCACAGCCAAACTCCCGAAAGGAGGTTCATCCAATGTTACTCAGCAGATAGACAATGGTTGAATTAAGTAATGTTTATTCAACACAATAGTTTGAGATCAGATTCAAATTCCTTCAAAAGGATAGTATCATCGTAGAAATTAATGATTCAGGTTGTTCAAACCCTGTGATGTGAACAGGAGGTCAGTCAGCTGGCCCTTGGAGTTCTCTCGGCTTGACTTGGTTCTGGAGACTGCTTCTCCTCCAGCAGGACAAGGCAGGCACAGTACCACTCTTCGCTAGCCACCAGGTGCATCAGGCGCCATCCTTGTCAGTGTAGCCTCTCTTTGCTGGTCCCCCAGTGCAGCATGGCAGTCCCTCTTTGTTCCTTTTTTCAGGTCAGTCGAGATTTGAGTTCTGGGTACCAGGGGTGTCCTATTTAGCTACAGAAAATGCCCTCAGGGTAGTACGCAGTTGTTAGCCAATGAGCTACTAGGTCCTCTCCCTCCTGGTGATCACTTTGTGGAAAGTGTGGCATCTGACTATCTAAGGATGCACCGTTCTGCCCACTCCCAACATGGCAAAACCCCTCTCTCGACACTCAGAGCTCTGGCTACCAAGGGGCTACAGGTCCCTTGAAAAAACAGCCGGCTTCTCCTCTCCTCAATGTCAGCCTGTCTACCTAAACCCCTCTCCTAAGTGTTCCGATTTACCCTTCAAAGGCGGCTTCGTCCTTGAAGCTCACCTTTTGGGCTAACATCAGCGTGGCTTTCTGCATGGGGGAGGTAACACCTCCTCCAGTGGCAGGCCTCTATTGTTATCTTTCCTGGGGCAGAGAGGTGTCTGCAGAACAAGCCCCATGTACATCAGTAAACGGGCACTGGAATCCTTGGGCAACTACAGTGGCAATTTCTAAAGTTGCACTTTGCCCACCAGTGACATTAAATTAGATTTAACCATTAAATCGGATTTAATGGGCTGATTCTTTTGATACCAAACGGCTACCTACCTTAGTTGCCACAGTCCGAAGTTAGCAGGGCTGGGGTGCTAGCCTGCAACTCTGTACTGGCCAATGGGCCTACTAGCCTCTCCAAAGTAAAAACAACAATTTTGGATTGTTATTGCTGGAACATGTAAGAATACATGTTCCACTTTTTAATATATAGTACACTGTCTTAGGGCTAGTTAGTCTTAATTTGTGCTATGTGTATGTTTTTATAGATATTAAATGAATTGTTATTCCTAATCTGTGGGAGGTTCAGACCCAAACATTTGTCCTGAAGAAGGCGGCCAAGATTTGGCTTAGTCCACCGAAACGCGTCAACGTATTTATTTGCTGAATCTGACTGCAACGAGGGATTCAAGATGAAAAACATTATTTCCATCAGGAATGTTGGGTAGAAACTACGGATCAGCATTTCTAACAGATGTAGCAACACTGGTTTTTAAGGGGCCTCTCATTTGATCATTGTTTCAAATCATATAATTCTTATTTTTGTTTGATTGTAATTTGTTGCGCCAATACTGTTGGGGGTTTCGAAAGGGATTCTTTTTAACTTGTGAGATTGTTTTTTTAATTGACATGGTTTTATATCTATGATGTGATTATGCTAAATAAGTTGTGTATCTACATATGGTCTCAATGATATTAAAGCTTTATATAAATTTACACTCTGGTGGTAATTATGGTACCCCAACTGCATGCGGGGGTGAGTGAATTAAGTGGTTGTATATTGTGAGTGACTGATTGGATTCACTGTGTGCAATCCTTATCCCAAGAGGACTCTTTTATTCTACTTTTATTCTATGTAATATACATTAAAAAAGAAGGTTTGGGCTTTGCCATTACTTTAAATGCTAAAGTTGAGTTAGCAGTTTTACACCGCACATCCAGTCTGCAGTGGCAGACTGGGAGCCAGATTTTACCTTGTCCCACTCAGGATGGCACAACAAGTGCTGCAGTCCCTGAAGGACACTCTAACATATAGGCCCTGGTTACCCCTGGTACCATATACTAGGGACTTACAAGTAAGTTAGGCTATGACAACTGGGGATAAGCCAATTAAACATACCCCATTTTAAGGGTCAGAGCACATGCACTGAGTCCTGTTTAGCAGGGCTCAGGGCTTTTCAGAGCTATTACACCAGTACCTAGTATTCAAAACGGGGGTAAAAAGTCAGGTAAACCTGCAAAAAGCCTGTTTCCTTACAAGCCTTCATTATGTGCGTTAATAATATGTTCAGGTTCCACAATGGGAGAGGCGCTGACCTAGGCTATGTGATTCTCTTAACTCCTTCTAGTAATCTGAAACTGCTTGGTAGGTGGTTCTATAGGGTATTGGTGCTCCTGGGCAATATGCAGGTAAGTATACTCTAGTACTGAGTGAGGATTGCGGTGCATAAGGGTAGGGAGAGCCACCCGTGTGGATATCCACTGGTAAAACAGAACAACAGTCCTCTGCACACGCTAACAGTATATCAATTATATCAATAACAGTGTGACAAAAGCTTGAGTCTTTGCTGGAACACGTGCTTCAGTTTATTCACAACAGCCTTAGCCAACACGTGTTTCGTCATGCTTACGGTTGTGCACAGAGACTTCTTCAGGGCTAAGAAACAAACAATAGTACAGAATTGGGAATGAAAGGTATGCAACAATAGCATCCAATGTCAGTGTCCCATTGTGACAGACTAACTTTGAAGGATCGGCTCATGTTGCCTATTCGAGCCTGTGGAAACCCATGCTGTCTTAAATGTGTCACCTTGGTTGTTTAATGACAAACTAGTGTATTTTAAGAAAAATTATAATAACACTCTTAGATAAAATAAACTGGTTCGGAATTAAGGCATGCTTGTTCCTTGTGAGTCCAGTTGTGACATATGAACCTAACCAGTCAACAGTGACTTTGCTAAAGTGAATTAAACATAACGACACCCCCTTAATGTTGCCTGGTACCCGAAGGTATGTAATAAAAAACAAAATACCTGTACTCAATGCGTGAAGATCCTAGGGGAAAAGAGATGGGTAAAAAGAAAGAAAAATAATGCTCAGTATAAAAGTCCTGTCAGAACAAGTTTATCTTACTAAGGTGATCAAATCTGACCGGGAAACCAACCTTAAATCCGGTTGTATTTCCGTCCCGAATGGGATTCAATAGGGTCCAATGTTAGACACACAGTTAAGACTGCACATATCTTGGGTCCAGAAATAATACCTCCTATTCACAGTATACGTATCCTGGACGTGTTTCCCAATGAGGAGTCCCTGAGGATGGGTAAATAAAGGAAAACGGCCTAATTGCATATAGGAATACACCCAAAGGAAAAATGGCAGGGGCATATTCTATGTACTTGAGAGTATGGTAATGTGGTCCCACGTACCTTAAATGAGGATTTGGTAGTAGTGCATGTTTATTCAGGCATGAATAAATAAAATCTGTGGTGCATTGCACCCACTCGATGCAGGTTGTGTTAAAGAAAATAACCGGCAGCCATATCCTTGCCGGTATTAATACGAGACCGTTGCCTAATAAAAAGGATCAAAGGAAAGTGTGTCAGAACAAGCGATTAGACAGACCCCGCGGTGAGTATTTAAAAGATGCCCCCAAACGCAGATGCTCGTATCTAGCGTAATTGACACTGTACCGCTAATTGCAGGAGAACATTAAGTTAGTTATGGGCGCTTACCTCTGTGATGAACAGAGCTCCTTCCGGCATGTACGCTGGAGACCAAATGGGCCTGGGAGCGGAAACAGTTGTAGGGCTGTACCCGCTCCAAAGACGTCGGCCATCTTGGAACTGTAAATTCAGTACCCCACTTATCAATTGAGGTTAAAAGTGGGCAATTCATCAGCCCCCGAGGTGTGTTGATGTAGAGCTCAAGGATCGTGGGGTATTGATCAGCATAATGCTCAATGGGCTAATGCATAGTAGTAAAACAAATACCATCGCCAACTTGGAGTTTCTAATCTGCGCATCCGGCTTAATAACAGAGATAGTGATGGGCAAATAACGGCCCCGAGAAGGAGTAAAGAACATATCAAATTAAAGCGATTATAGCTGTGTGCATCCAATAAGGATCTGAAAATATAATTTCGGTTATAGCTGTGTGCATACAGAAAAAAGGTTTGTAGAAGGAAAACAATGCTGATGCCCCCATGTAATGGTGTGTCCACAGCAAGTTTAGGAATGTAAAGGAGAAAAATGTAATAAACGGAACGTGGGTGAACCATCTCTAGGGTAACGAATCCATCTGGATATAAATTACCTGAAACAATAAGTTATTAATTATTTGAATCCAAGAAAAAAGGGGGTCTCTAGTAGTAGAGTTCTAAGGCAACATTAAAGGAGAGTCAAGGGAAAGGGATTCCCGAGTTCAGTGTGTGCTGCAACCGTCTAAGTAGAACGGTACAGAATAATAGTTATCATAAATCTAAATAACACATATTGTATGCCCACAGAATCTACATACACAATCCTGTGAGTCACCTTAAGATAGTTAAACATACACAGTAAGTACATCGGTGCCAGAGTAAGCATATCGGTTCCAGAGTAAGGAAGAGAGGTTGTGACAGTGGAGTCCTAAATCCGAGGGGATAGGAGAACAGGTAAACGGAGCATGATAGATGGTTAATGAACAAATGAGCTCCCCAGGTGACAGCCTATAATGCTGAGGAAATCAAAACCATGTCAGGACGTGTAGTCCTAGGTAAGCTTGCACGTAAGCATATGGAAGCAGACTTCAAAACTTCAGTTCGAACTCAACAGTAGTAGTAAGATAGAGATCACATCACAAACAAGTCAACTTGGTAACATTACATCTCATGTGGGGACCGTGAACGCTAGTCCCCCAAAAAGTAGTGTAATTCGTGGTCTGTGTTTAGGCCCATTTCCACACTTCTTAATCGCATGATCCAAGTCGCCTCCCTTCTCCTCAACGTTAGTTCCCTATTGCCACCTCTCACGTCTCTGGGTATGGTGTCAAAGCCGTAAAAGGAGAAGGTTTTGTGGCTACCCTGAGCAGGACATTCAAATATGTGCATGGCTACGGGGTACCTGGTGTCAGCCTGTTTAACTGCCCTAATGTGTTCTAAGATGCGGTCTTTCAGAGATCTGATTGTGCTGCCAATGTAGCTACGTTGACATTTGCATACAACTGCGTAGACCACATAGTTGGTCTGACAGTTGATGTTAGTATTTATCTTGTAAGACCGGCCATTCGGGCCAGAAAATTCTTTCTTTTTGTCAGTGGCCCATCTGCACGCAGTGCATCGTCCACATTTGAAAAAACCAAGTCTGTGAGTCGAGAGCCAATTTACCTGATTGCCCATCCTAGGATAACTAGGGCTAAGTACGTTTCTAAGGCTCTTCCCCTTGCGGAAAGTCGTTTCTGGTCTGGAAGAAATGAAAGGTTCCAACGTCTTATCAGCACGTAGTAAGTGCCAATGTTTCCTCATGCTTTTTGTGAGTGTCATGCTAAGCACATTGTAGTCCATGACAAGCTGAGTAGTGTTGGGGTCCTCTTGCTTGCTTTTATCCTGAAGTGTCTGTTGTCTCTCTACTTTTGAGATCCTGTTCAATGCATTGTTTACTGTCCTCTGACTGTAACCCCTGCGCTTGAATCTGTCCCCCATGTTTTTGAGGCAACTCACAAAGTCGCCTTCAATACTGCAATTGCGTCGTGCGCGTACAAATTCCCCGTAGGGGATAGGATTAATCTGATGTCTCGGGTGCACGCTGGTGGCATGTAATATACTATTGCACGCCGTAGCCTTCCTGTAAAGCCTGCTTTCAATTCTGTTATCGGAGACAAAGAGTTCCACATCTAAGAAAGTAATTGAGCTCTTGCTATGTTGGTAGGTAAATCTAATATTAGCGTCATTACTGTTAAGGTATGTTACAAATTCCTTTCAGCCTCTCAGTGTTGCCTGTCCAAATTAGGAGGCAGTCGTCAATGTACCTGCCCCAGAAAAGAATGGAGTCGCTCCAATCACTGCATTTAGAGCCCCAAATCCAGCTCTCCTCCAACCACCCCATAAAAAGATTGGTGTATGATGGGGAAAATTTAGAGCCCATAGCTACTCCACGTATCTGTTTATACCATGCCCCTTTGAAGAGGAACACATTGTTTTTAAGAATCATTTGTGTCATGTCCATTAACATGTCCGTATATTCCCAGAGGCTAGCCGGGCGAAAGTTAAGTGTGCGTCTTAATGCCAGTAGGCCCTGGTCATGTTGGATGCTCGTATACAGGGCAGTGACATCCAGAGTAACTAGTGTCATAGTCTTGTCCCAAGTAATGTCTGCCAGCCTGCTGAGTATGTGTTTCGTGTCTCTGATGTAAGAGGGTAGGTTAGCTACCAACGGCTGGAGAAATAAATCCACATACTCAGTTTCTCTGTGGGTCCACCAATTCCAGACACAATGGGTCTGCCTGGTGGGAAAGGGAGATTTTTATGCACTTTTGGTAGTGTATACAGGCATGGGTGTCTAGGGTATTCTACTTTGAGGTAAGTGTACTCATTAAAGTCTAAGAGGCATAGATCGTGCCAGCCTTTAAGTTTCTGATTGATGAGACTAGTCAGTGTCCAGATGGGGTTCGAGGATAGTTTCTCATAGCACTCTGTCATTGAGTTGTGAGATGATCTCTCTATCATAGTCAAGGGGTTCATAAGCACCACATTGCTCCCTTTGTCAGCCTCCCGTATTGTAATACTGTTATCTGCCATCAGTTGGTGTAGGGCTTCCCGTTCTGTAAGGCTGAGGTTGTCTGTCCACTTTTGGTGTCAGTGTCGTGACTCTACATACTTGTCTAAGTCTGACATGACTAACTTATAAAAAATGTCAATGTTATTGCCAACCGGCATTGTCGATTTGGATTTAAGTCCACTGCTAATATTCAGGTCTGTTTGTACATCAAGCTCGTAGAGCAGCCTATCCATTGTCACTGGGTCCCCCTCATATTCAGAGATCGACATTAACAACTTAGTATCCAATACATCCTAAATTGTCAAATCATCACACGAAAGGTTGATTTGCGGTGTGATTCTGTTTTTATTGGTACATGGAAAAAGTGCAAAGTGTTTTTTAAGTTTAAGGCGTCTGACAAATTTAAACACATCAACCTTGGCCTTGCAAATATCTCCCCTATCCATTGGGCAGAAGCTCAAACCCTTCTGTAATAGTTTTGTTTGAAGGAAGTGGCCCATTTAGGGTCACCCGGGTCACTCACGACCACCTCTCAGCATTCCGTACTAAATGAAGAGTCGGTAAGACAGTAGAGAATACAAACCAATATATGTTTATTCAGATACGCTCGAGCGGAGCCCGGTCTGCACTGTCTCTTGGGACTGCTGCAGAGAGGGACTGACTTCAGCAAGCATAACGATACATTATGTACATTTCAGAACCAATGAAGGCACGCCCACAATGGAATTTTCCAAGCAGATACAGCTAAACAAAGAAGTACAGAAGGATAGGTTTCGATTCTGAGGCCGGGCACACATTATCTCCTACTCAAGGTCGCTCTGTCGGTGCCCACCACTAGACTAGTGGGAGAAGGCCTCTGTCTAGTGAGAAAGGTATGCGCTAATAAGAACAATGTATTCATTGGTAAAACAAGGCCCGACCTTGGAGAAACGAAACTTTGCGCAACCCGTTCCTCGAAAAGGCGAGGAGCAGTTTCGAACATGGTTCAAAATGGCAGCCAAACATAAAATGGTGGCGTGAATGCTAACTTACATGAAATAATGCACAAGCAAAGTTAACGGAAACATTTCTATTCCCACAGACCCTCCTTTTAGCATAAGCTAACCAATTTTATGTGATGGTCAAAGAAAACATAACATGCTCGTGGACAAAGGAACATCAGTATTAGGAGCAGTACATATATTCAGTGTCAGGAATAGAGGCTGCAAGGAAAATACCCTTGTCTATCTGCATCAAATCAAGTCATCAATATCCTTTTGTAACATAATTGCAGCATCAGTATCATGAACTGATATTTTCTGTTTGGGAGTGAGGATATTAACACAATAGGAACAACAAGCTGGGAGACATTTTATATAGAGGCAACATGTGAAGAAGATACCGGCAACCACAGCCGAGAAAGTGAGGATCTTCCAACCCCAGGAAGTTAGCGTGTTCCAAAACCACCCCGACAGTGTCAAGTACCAACTACTTGGTGTATTTCAGTGGATATTCTATCTAATTTTTGTATAGCTGAATAAACATTGGGAGCGTTATCAGGTATGTAAACACAACAGCTGCTGCCTATGACGCGACAGGCCCCTGCAAGCATAACGCCTAGCACCATCCTGTTCTGCAAAGTGACTAATTTTGTAGCGTGGAGCTCAGCAGTGACATTTGTCATTATCCCAGCTGTTGTATTGATAACCGCCTCAACAACTCTTGTTAACTGACGAACTTGAAGGCTATTAGCCACGAGGCCCCAAAAAGGTAGTAGGCCCTTCACAGCGTCTCCAAATTGCTGTGCGGTGGTGTCAGTCTGATCTATATTGTTTGTGTCAACAACCCTTTTGACTCGGGGCAGGAATATACTTTGACAAGGCAACATATACAGGGGGAAAAAGGAAAGAGAGATAACATGTGCCTGACCAACCCCTCGGGAGCCAGACGTGAGCTTGCGACCCACAGACAAAATAGACATTATGGGGTAGGATCAGAGGTGGACTATTAGTCGTATTCAATTTGTATGTGAAATTGCATTTACTCTCCTCCGCCATTATCTCCCCAGTCCCCTGGACGCAAAACCCAGCTGTCTTATTAACCACTGACACAGGTATTAGTTTCTCTTTGGTAATATTCTGAGCTCGGAAGGATTGAAAGTACTCAGATGTGTTAATCCATTGGAAATCAGCCATTTCCATTTGAAACCAGGTATTATTTTTTTACTCTATGGTACATTTTCAAGCATGACTTTGAGGACACTGTCCCTACAGAACCTTGTCCTGCTGGTCTTATAGGGGTAAACCCTTGATAGAAGTGTAAATATTCATTCGCAGTGTGAGAATCAGAGGATTTTATATTCAAAGCAGAAAGTTGAAATTGGAAGTACACCAACCGAAACAATTCATACCAACCCTCACAGCTACCAATATACGACAGTGGCATAGACAACAAATTGTCGTTCCTATGAGTGCCCAAAGGTAGCAACCCACAAACCCAACAATTAGAAGTGTTGGACACATTATGAGCATGATGCAACATTTGTATGAAGACATTATCTGTGTAGGACTGCCTATGTACTTCTTTGTGTGGGGCTAGAGTAACAAAAATTAGTTTAGGGGAGTGCAGGAGTAGTACCTCCTAAGGAATGTACAGGAAACTTCTCCTCTAAAAACCAAGATATTCCAAATATTGTCACTATTGCAATCACAACAATTAGTATGCAGACTATTTTACTCTTTGTCGACCAACCCTCCATTGAACGTGGTGGTGCAAAGGGCTGTTCCTCCTCATCAACAGGCCGACCAAAGGGATGCATAATTAAGCAAGGAGAGAAATGCCACAGGAGTGATAGTGCAACAAAAATAATAGTAAAGGTAAGTGTTCCCAGTGTCTGTCAGAGCCTCACTGGTACAGGCTCCTATTGTCCATCAATACGTTGGCGCTCTTGAGCACCAGCGGTGGAGCTTGCTCTGTCCTAAGCTTGTGCTGTCCCACGTCGATCAGGATAATGTACCCCCAAAGGGATACCTTTTTAGCTATCCTGTCCAATGTTCAAAACAAACAGTGGACAAGTCTCACATCACCCTAAACTAATCCCGTTGGTACTATCATAAAGTACACCTGACTTACACAGTCCATCCCTATCTAATCTGACTTCTCCTTTTGTGCACTGTTCCTCAACCGAGGATGCAAATTGTACCTGGCAACCCCAGGCACAGTTAGATCAACAAACTGCGGCTCCTTAATAGCTCGTATTTCTGGGGGGACCGCTGCATTTAGCACTTCATCATTTTCCAAATCCGTTTGGGTCCAAGTTAGCTTTGCATCACTGAAGGGGACGAACTGAGGAACCTTCTCGCAGTCAGAGTCCCCTATTCTGTCCCTCACCCATTGGTCATAGGGCAAGGGCAAAGGTATCCTGCGGCAGTGGGTAGCGTGAACCCAGTTCTTTTGGCCGGCAACCTTCACGGCAGTACGTGTAGCCAGGAGGACCTGTTCTGGTCCCTTCCAACGAGGCTCTAAACTCTTCTTCCTCTCGAAATTATGGATCAGGATGAAATCGCCAGGCTGAATGTCGTGTCCGGGCCCCTCTGGTGTGGGTGGTAGGGATTCCCGGACCTGTTAGTGAATAGAACGCAGATTTTCAGTTAACTGGCAAAGGTAATCGATCAATATCTGAAAAATGTCGATTTGCGGGGCGTCCAAACACGACCTCGTACGGTGACAATCCTGTCCTAGAATGTGCTGTTGTTCTTGTCGACAAGAGAGCCAATGGTAGAGCATCTGGCCATTGTAACCCTGTTGTCTCCTGAATCTTTGCCAATTTCAGTTTGAGAGTACCATTGTACTTCTCAACCAATCCTGCTGATTTTGGGTGGTTTGCAGCATGAAACTTCTGTTTTATGTGCAAACCATGAAAATTAGATTATTCCTTGGTTGCTTATACCAACTCATACATATAATATCACATCCATTCCCCAGCGAATTGTTGTATAAGAAAAGGCATGCAATAGAAAAGACAAGCAAAAGGAATAAAGCCCAAACAGTAAACCAAAATCAAGGTCAGAGATCCAAATCAATATGAACAAATTTATTAGAATTTTTTTTTACAAATCATTAAAAAAATTACATAATAAAAACCTTAAAAACCAAATATAGTCCAAACCATACTATGTAAAACATGTGTTCAAGAAGGCAACTTCCAAGGACCCACCTGCCCACAAACACGAAGAAATACGTTCTTTGGTCGAGTTTTTCGCAAGATTTATTCGTTTGGTAAAGAACTCTTGTTTTGTTTTAAATAGTAGCTGTTTGTACTGAGCTAGACTAAGTTTGTATTTATTTCTATCACTATCATTGTAATCCTTCCTCCAATTTCTCTCTAGATGTTTGCAACTCAGTTTTTTTTCTCTGAGCTCTTGGGAGTACCATGGAGAAGATGGCCTTGCCCTATTAGGGTAGAGGAGTTTTTTAGGGGCAAGCTTATCTCCAGCTGCTTCTAACCATTTGGTATATGCTTGTGTCGCCTCATCCAGATCTGTGGGGAGGGAGGGGACTGTCGCATTTAGTGTTTCGAGCAGTTCCTCAGCATTTATTTTATTCCAGGCTCTGCTAACCAGTTGTTTTTTCCCAGGTTTCCATGAGTTACGGCTGGGCGTGCAGATTTCGAATTGTATAGCCATATGGTCTGACCAGATGACTGGCAGTGTGCCTATGAAACATAATTGCCATAAGAGCCATTGACATATAGTTCCCCTTGTGGGTCAGATAAGGGAACATCAGTCAAGTCTACCCATCCTTTTGTCTCTTCTTCCATCCGGAAGATACAATCATGTTTCTAATTTTTATCATTTTCAGAAGGGAGGGGCAGTAACGTGGCTGGATTCAGAGTGGCACATCTTTTGATCGTGATGTGTTTTGCGAACAGTGTCAATTCATAACCTGTCAGACGTGCACTGGTGAGGTGCTGTGTCTTGGTCTTATTCAAAAGTGTTTCCACAGCATGGGGTACCATAACTGTGAGGTCAGTATCAAGTACGAGCCCAGCCGATTGTCTTTTCGAGAGGGCCACAGCCGTGACCGCTCTTAGACAGCTCGGGAGGGCTCTTGCGACAGGGTCAAGAACAGCAGAGAAATAAGCACACGGCCGTTGCTTATCTCCAAATTTTTGTGTTACAACAGAAAGCGCACAACCAGCCGTCTCATGGACGTACAACACAAACGGCTTGCCATAGTTTGGTGTGCCAAGCACAGGAGCCGAACAAAGCTAAGCCTTTAATTGCTCAAAAGACTGCTGACATTCAGGCGTCCAAGGCAGGGGCTCATGCACATCTTTAGTGGTTAGTGCAAGCAGGGGTTTGGTTAGTAAGGAGTAGTTAGGTATCCACTGCCTACAGTAGGAAGTGATACCTATGAACGCGCGCACATCCTTCTGAGTCTGTGGGATGGGCATTTTAACAATGGTACTGATGCGCTCAGGAGTCAATCTCCTACCCTCCTTCGACAGTAGGTGACCTAAATTGGTGACCTCCTGTCGACAATACTGAAATTTGGAAAAGGACACTTTATGTCCGTGCTGTGCCAAATGCAACAACAATTTAACTGTACTATCCCTGCAACCTTGTTCTGTGTCAGAAGCGATGAGGAGATCGTCAACGTACGGAACCAATACATTACCTGTAGGCAGCGAAAGGGAATCCAATTGGCTCTTTAAAGCTTGACTATAGATACTTGAACTCTCAGTATAGCCCTGAGGAGCTCGACAGAATCTAAAACTTCTGCCAGCTAGTGTAAAACCGAACAAATACCTGCTATCTGGATGGATAGGAACACTAAAGAATGCATTTTTCAAATCAATGACAGAGAAGAATTTGGCAGTAGAAGGAATCATTGTTAAAAGAGTAGTAATGTCGGGGACCACAGGAAACTGGGGAACTACTATTTTATTACCTTCGCGCAAATCAATCACAAAACGATAAACATCTGCATGATCATCAGAGGAACCCGAAGTTGTCCGTTTTAGAATGGGAAGAATAGGGCTATTACAAATATTAGCAGTCAACTCCTCAACCACGCCTTTTTCAATCAAATCATGTACAATTTGCAATAAAGCTCGCTCACCTGCCTGCGGTATTTTATACTGAGGGATACGAGGCAAAATAGCATTGTCTTTAACTTGGATAGAAACCGGCGATATCTGTAACAGTCCCACATCTGTGTCGCCTGTTGCCCACAAAGTGGGCGGCACATCTTTAAACTCAATAGGAAAGGGCACATCTTTGGACAGACACTGTTTAGCGCGTTCCACATCCAGACCGATTGTCATGTAAACACCTGCTGGGGAGCAAAAAATCGTAGCATGCAATTTCTTCAACAAATCCAAATCCATCAAATTCTCTCCACAATTAGATGTCAATAAGAATGACGAATCCACGGTGAAAGGACCAATAGTCAATGCAAGAGGTCATGAAATGGGGCTCACAACCGGTACACCAGAGAAACCTACCGAAACATTATTATGGCCAGACAGAGCCGACCCAGGGACCAAAGAACGAGAAATAGAACTGTTCGTTGCACCTGTATCCACCAAAAATTCCTTAGCTGAGCCATGCAAATCCGCAGTAACATAAGGACTGCGTTGGTCTACAGGTATCGGAACTGGTCCCTCACTCTGTCCCTGGCTGTCCTAGCTGTAAGTCATTCCTGTCACCTCATCTATGTCATAATCATCATGATAATACTGTCCGCCCGAGGGTCATCAAAGTAATTATTATCAGAACGACCCTTTGAGACCGTAGCATTTTGAGCCCTATCCGCTCCACTAGCTCCACGACCCCTCCCACGAGAACCTCATCCTCTAGGGACCGCCACCTTCTGCAAGAACACGGGACACTCGCTACACCAGTGCCCCTCCTCCTTACAATACGCACACTGATTCGGCCCTAAAGGCGTAGTATTCGGCGGCCTGCCAGTACGTGGAAGCTGATGGGCCAAACCACCACGTCCTCTACCATTCCCTCTAGAAGCCTGCTGCAACAACATCTTTGTCTTCAAATCCTTGTGCTTCTTCTCTGTCCTCTCCTTATCCTCATTTTCCCTATGCTCATAATATAATGCAATATTCAAAATAACAGAAGGGGAAGAGGTGGACCAAGTGCTTTCGGAAGCCTGCAATCGAGTCGCAATCTCGGGAAGCAAATTTGAAACAAATCTATTAACAAACAACTGGACACCTCCCTCAATAGACAAATCCTGCCCACTATAATCCAGAAACACATCTTCAAACCGAGTGAAAAAATCAGACACACTCTCATCTTTCTTCTGGTGACAAGCCGTTAACTTGTCCCAATCAACCTTTCTCGGCGTAATAAGAGAATGCATATACGTGATAATACGGCCTGGCAAAGCAAGTATCTCTGCCTTAGGCTTATCACCGGGCTTCCTCTCCTGATCCGGGTCTGGTGGCTTAGTGGACTAATGCATCCACTGCAGGGGCCTGTGTTCGACCTCATGGTCACAGGTTCAAATCCCGGTGGGTCCACTCAGCCTTTCATCCATTTGAGGTCGATAAAATGAGTACCATTGAGTTGGGTAACAATAAACATCTGTTATTCAGCGCCTTGAGACCCATGGGTGATAAGTGTGCTTTACAAATACAAGTGTTATGTTATGATCCCATACTTTAATTTGATCCCATGTACCACCCAGTTCCGCAACATGATCTTGTGTGTGCACCTGCCTCCAAATATCAACCGGAACCAGTAAGCCAAAGAACATTTCAATATCCGCAAGCGTCATTACTGTTGAAGAGGCAGCTCCAGTCAATTCTTTATAATATGCAGTAGGATTTTTCCTAGGATCAGGCAACTGAGTGTTAAGAGACAAAACTTCACTCCTTTTCCATGGAGTATAAACCCATTATTCTTGGAAACGGGCCGCCACACCTGGTCTAGTGACAACACCATGCTGATCCGTTAGCTCTGGTATTCTCGGGATGATATATAGGATGAACCTACCGCATCGGGAACTGATATACCGAAGTGGGGCTCTTCTCAAGTAGCCTATCCCGGTAAGCAATCAATGTTGTAATACTACCAAAAACTTGACCAGGCTCCATATTAGTAACATATACACGATCTTTAATATCATATAAAATCTGTGGTGCTGCATCTTTGAAATACTGCTCCCAAAGACTAATCAGAGTAGCAGGCATATGCTTAAGAGCATGCTGTTGTACAAAGCGCTCATAATCTTTCATCACATTCCACACATCTTCCACACCGTAAATGGGGTTTCGGGCCCACTGCGCAGCCTGATTAGCCACTAACTTTTTCTCTGCATCTCCCACTTCAGATCGCACATACGGACCCATGCACTCTTTAAACTTTGTCCAATCCCCGTCTCCAAACTTGCGCACAGGTGTCCCATCACTCAAGGAAACCGGGGGATGAAAAACCAGGGAAGGAGAGGCAACTGGAGTGACAGGTATCAGCGATGCTGAGGGCTGCATCACAGGAGGGAATGCTGGCGAGAAAGATGCTGAAACAACGGTAGTGAGGGGGGGGCTAACAGTCACAGTTGCTGCGGGCAGCAAGGAAGCAGGAGGAAGAGAAAGAGGAGAAGGAGCCGAGGCCACGGCCATCGAAAAAGCAGCAGTAGATACAGGAACAGAGACAGTAGAAGCAACAGTAAAAGGCGGCTGTGAGGGTAGAGGAACAGTGGGATATATCTTTTGTGGGGCGTACGGAGGTGGGGGTCGACTATCTAATAATTCCTCCACAAAAGTATCATTTTCTTCTTGGGCTACATAAGATTTATCAATCTGCAATCGAAACCTACTATCTTCACATTCAATCCCTATCTCTTGTTTCTCTCTATCATGTGCTACAGCTTTCTGAGTCAATGTTTGCATTCTCCCCTTTCGTGCCTCCTTTTCCATCTTTAGTCTTCTCTGTTTTGCCTCCTTTTGCCACGTTTGGAGAGAATCCAACATGGACTGCCTACTTCGCTTCACAAACAATTTTTCCTGTAAAAACCCAATTTTTTGATCATCAAAAGTGCCTGTCAGCGGCCACTGCAACTCGGCATTGTCCCTCGTATATTTGTGCCACAATGTACTAAACATAATAGGGCCAAGACCATGTTTCACATACACATCAAAATTAGGAGTGCCTTCTGGAGGCGCCGGCTGAGCTTCTTCCAATCGAGCATCTGCTTAACAACAGCGACAGCACAAAGAAACCAATTTACTTACTCCAGGCATTCTCAAAATAAAACAAATTCACTATTCTATGCCTGGCAAAACATTTGCAAACGTTTATATCCAAAAGACGGCCCTTAGACCGTACCAAATACAAACCAAAATGGTACCATATCCAAAAAGAACCAAAACAAACTCACCTGATGTATACAGGTCAAAGCGAATCTATTCTCCACTGCCGACTCTTCAGACCAAACGGTCAGATCCAAGGGTTTCGCCATTCAGGACTCCAGTCGGGATGACCACTTTGCGAGGCACTGTCTGGCGGGACAGAAGGCGCAGCTGCGAGTACAGGAACTCTCTCATGCAGGGATCCCTGATCCATCCGTCCGACCCAACAATAGCCTCGACCTCCCCACCCGTCCGCGGAAGGGGATGGGTCACTCACCCGAAGGAGTCCCTGTTAGGGCGCAAACTGAAGGAAGTGGCCCGTTTAGGGTCACCCGGGTCACTCACGACCACCTCTCAGCCTTCCATACCAAATGAAGAGTTGGTCAAACATTAGAGAATACAAACCAATATATGTTTATTCAGATACGCTCGAGCGGAGCCTGGTCTGCCCAGTCTCTCAGGAGTGCTGCAGAGAGAGACTGACTTCAGCAAGCATAACAATACATTATGTAAATTTCAGAACCAATGAAGGCACGCCCACAATGGAATTTTCCAAGCAGATGCAGCTAAACAAAGAAGTACAGAAGGATAGGTTTAGATTCTGAGGCCAAGCACACATTTTCTCCTACTCAAGGTCGCTCTGTCCGTGCCCGCCACTAGACTAGTGGGAGAAGGCCTCTATCTAGTGAAAAGGTATGCACTAATAAGAACAGTGTATTCATTAGCAAAACAAGGCCCAACCTTGGAGAAACGAAACTTTCCACAACCCGTTCCTCGAAAAGGCGAGGAGCAGTTTCGAACATGATTCAAAATGACAGCCAAACATAAAATGGTGCCGCGAATGCTAACTTACATAGAATAATGCACAAGCAAAGTTAACGGAAACATTTCTATTCCCACATGTTGCTGCTTGGCTAATAGGTTTGTCGGTGAGGTTGATGACCGTGGGGTCCCCTATTTTTTCTTGTTCCAGGATTTGGTTCTCATTCTGTCTTCTTGCCAAGCCCCCTCTCTTTCCCCCCCTTGTCCGCCTGTGGTGGGAGTGCGTCGGTTTTGCTCCCGGTTCCCCTTCTTTATTCTTAAAACCTCCAGTAAAAAAGGGTTATCCCTACCTCCAGTCCCCTCATGTTCACTCTCACTGGTCACCGGCGTGTTCAGTGAAGTGGAGTTGGAGCTAATCGATGTAGCTGGCTCTTTAGTCTCTGTTTGTGGTTTAGGGATAAGGTGGTCATATTTTTTGGCAAAGGTGAATACCCTACCACTGTTGTAGTCCTGTTCATCCCTTTTCAGTTTCTTAGCTTTTCTTTGTTTAACCTCATTCTGGTGTCTCAAAATTATGCCCTCAAGAATAGCGTAACTCTTTTCGGTTGCCTCCGGTAGGTTAAGATTTTTAATCTCTGTCTCTAGGGTGTCAATTTCCTGCAATAGTTTGTTGACCTTTCTTTGTGAGTTTTCAATAAGTATATCCATTAATTTATTTGAATTTGCAGTCAGTTTCCTCTTCCAAGCTACTAATAAGTCATCTTCAAGGTCGTTGTAGGTGGGGATAATTTGCGACCTGAGGCCCCTTGGGATTCTTCCTAGTCTGGTGTATTGTTTCAAAGTGGCCCCATCCTACCATTTCGACAATTCACTCTTTTTCAGTCTCTCCAGTCTAATAAATTTGCTATTAAGGCCTTCGTTAGTCGGTGGGTTTCCACTCTTAGTGGCTAGTTCTATGATCAGCCCCTTGCCGAGGTTACTGAAGAGTTCCTCGGCTTCCTTGTCCCAATTCTTCATGTACTAAGTGTGTTTTAAAGCTATTGCGTCCCGGGCAGCCCCCTGTTAATTCAAAAGAAACTGATTGGTAGGTGGTTCTATAGGGTATTGGCGCTCCTGGGCAATACGCAGGTAAGTATACTCTAGTACTGAGTGAGGTTTGTGGTGCATAAGGGTAGGGAGAGCCACCCTCCTCCCCAACGTGTGGATATCCACTGGTAAAACAGAACAACAGTCCCCTGCACACGCTAACAGTATATCAATAACAGTGTGACAAAAGCTTGAGTCTTTGCTAGAACATGTGCTTCAGTTTATTCACAACAGCCTTAGCCAACACGTGTTTTGTCATGCTTACGGTTGTGCGCAGCGACTTCTTCAGGGCTAAGAAACAAACAAGAGTACAGAATTGGGAATGAAAGGTATTCAACAATAGCATCCAATGTCAGTTTCCCATTGTGACAGACTAACTTTGAAGGATCGGCTCATGTTGCCTACTCGAGCCTGTGGAAACCCATGCTGTCTTAAATGTGTCACCTCGGTTGTTTAATGATAAACTAGTGTATTTTAAGAAAAATTATAATAACACTCTTAGATAAAATAAACTGGTTCGAAGTTAAGGCATGCTTGTTCCTTGTGAGTCCAGTTGTGACATATGAACCTAAACAGTCAACAGTGACTTTGCTAAAGTGAGTTAAACATAACAACACCTCCTTAATGTTGCCTGGTACCCAAAGGTATGTAATAAAAAACAAAATACCTATACTCAATGCGCAAAGATCCTAGGGGAAAAGAGACGCCGGAAGGAGCCCTGTTCATCACAGAGGTAAGCGCCCATTACTAACTTAATGTTCTCCTGCAATTAGCGGTACAGTGTCAATTACGCTAGATACGAGCATCTGCGTTTGGGGGCATCTTTTAAATACTCACCGCGGGGTCTGTCTACTCGCTTGTTCTGACACACTTTCCTTTGATTTTATTAGGCAAAGGTCTCGTATTAATACCGGCAAGGATATGGATGCCAGTTATTTTCTTTAACTCAACCTGCATCGAGTGGGTGCAATGCACCACGGATTTTATTTATTAATGCCTGAATAAACATGCACTACTACCAAATCCTCATTTAAGGTACGTGGGACCACATTACCATACTCTCAAAGTACATAGAATATGCCCCTGCCATTTTTCCTTTGGGTGTATTCCTAAATGTAATTAGGCCGTTTTCCTTTATTTACCCATCCTCAGGGACTCCTCATTGGGAAACACATCCAGGATACGTATACTGTGAATAGGAGGTATTATTTCTGGACACAAGATATGTGCAGTCTTAACTGTGTGTCTAACATTGGACCCTATTGAATCCCATTCGGGACGGAAATACAACCGGATTTAAGGTTGGTTTCCCGGTCAGATTTGATCACCTTAGTAAGATAAACTTGTTCTGACAGGACTTTTATACTGAGCATTATTTTTCTTTCTTTTTACCCGTCTCTTTTCCCCTAGGATCTTCGCGCATTGAGTATAGGTATTTTGTTTTTTATTACATACCTTCGGGTACCAGGCAACATTAAGGGGGTGTCGTTATGTTTAATTCACTTTAGCAAAGTCACTGTTGACTGTTTAGGTTCATATGTCACAACTGGACTCACAAGGAACAAGCATGCCTTGACTCCGAACCAGTTTATTTTATCGAAGAGTGTTATTATAATTTTTCTTAAAATACACTAGTTTGTCATTAAACAACCAAGGTGACACATTTAAGACAGCATGGGTTTCCCACAGGCTCGAGTAGGCAACATGAGCCGATCCTTCAAAGTTAGTCTGTCACAATGGGACACTGACATTGGATGCTATTGTTGCATACCTTTCATTCCCAATTCTGTACTATTGTTTGTTTCTTAGCCCTGAAGAAGTCGCTGCGCACAACCGTAAGCATGACAAAACATGTGTTGGCTAAGGCTGTTGTGAATAAACTGAAGCACATGTTCCAGCAAAGACTCAAGCTTTTGTCACACTGTTATTGATATAATTGATATACTGTTAGCGTGCGCAGGGGACTGTTGTTCTCCTTCTAGTAATCTGTTACCTGACATCCTGTGTGTGGAATTCCCCCGAACGTTTTGCCTTCCCCCCCATCTTGTTTTCTGAATTTAATTTGTGTTGTCAATAGGACTCTGTGCACTTTATCACCGCTAACTAATGCTAAAGTGCTTGTGCTCTCTCCCTAAAACCTGGTAAAATTGGCTTAAATCTGATTGGCACATTTAATTAATTTATAAGTCCCTAGTATAGGGTGCTACATGGCCTGTAAATGAAATACTCCTACTGATCTTGCAGCAGTCATTGTGCCACCTACTTTAGTAGCCCTTTAAAATATGTCTCAGGCCTGCCATTGCAGCCTGCAGGTCATTTTTAACCAACCAATTCAGATTGGCAAAATAAACCTTTTGCCAGGCCTAACCCTTCCTTTTTAATACATATAATTTGCCCGTAAGGTAGGCCCTAAACAGCTTATAGTGCAATGTATTTGAAAAGTAGGACATGTGGTTTTAAGTTTTCCATGTCCTGTTAGTGAAAAACTCATAAATGTGTTTTTCATTACTGTAAGGCCTATCTCTCACATTGGATAATATAGGGTTACCTTATTATATGCAATAAGTGCTAAGCTTTGATTGGGAACAGATAGGGATGTCACGTTTGGAATCATATGAATTGTAATTTAAAATTCTCTTTCATGGTAAAGTGAAATTTCAAGTCACAATTATGAAAATGGCACTTTTAGAAAGTTGGCATGTCCTTGTCCTAACCATTTGGTGCCTGCTGCCTGTTTACTGGGCCACATGACGGCTGAGTAGCTTGGCAGTTGGCCTTTGTGTATTCCGCCCAGACAGTGGGTTAAAGGGGGCCAGCCTGCCAGGATAGGTGCATTAGAGCTGTTCCCTGTCCTTACATTTCAAGGGCTGCTTTCAGTACACTCCCAAAGGAGCCTGACACTAGTCTTTTGTCACCCCAGACTTCTTGGAGCCTTGGCAGGGGAAGGGAAGAACTTTCCAGAGCTAGATGTGGGGTGAGCCAGGATGTCCTCCCTAATGCAGCAGTGGATAAACCTATTCCATTTAGCAGAGTAGCATTTACGTGTTTTTCCCTTCCTAGCCTCCCTGAGGTTTTCCATGTATTTCTGGGGATGGCCAAGTTGTCCAAATTCTAGGTACTCAGGATCCAGGCCTCTAGGCTAAGGTTAGCTGGTTCCAGGTGTCATAGTAGTTCCCTTTGTATTGTCAGTAGGTCCTGTGTGGCGGGCAACTTTATTGACCTGCCCTCCACCAGATCTGAGAATCATGCTTGTCTAGCCCAGTACACCAGGGCTATTAGGATCATGGTTATCTGTTGGCTTTCTTTATCACTAAGGGAACTAGTGGGATTGAAGGGAACCATAAGCAAAAGTTCTTGACCAGTTTATCAAAAGAGGATTCCTAAGTTTTGGCATTTTGCATTTTTATGCATTGTGCACAGGTCTATCTGTGGTGTTGCCTATTGCTAAAACAGTTTGTGCACTATTTGCTGCTTGAGTTACCACTTGTGCGAGGAGCCAGCCTGTCTGCTCAGTCTGTCCGCTTCTGTGTTTCGTATAGCTAGCAGGTGCATGTGTGTAAGTCCCTTGCCAATGCTAATTTCCACACCTTCAGTGCTAGCTTGCATAGGGTGTAATATGTTATCACTCCCTGCTTGTTCAGGTAGAACATAGTGGTTGTGTTATCTTTCTGGGTCAATACAGATTTCCCCTTGATGTGCATGTGAAAATCCTTTAGTGCTCGGAAAGCAGTCTTTGGTTCCAGCACCTTTATTTGTTTGACCATATCATGGGAGTTTCACTGACCCCTGATTTTCAGCTTTCCCATGTGTACCCCTCCAATCCATTTGGGAGGCTTCCAGCGTGCTGTTCAGAAAGTGTGACGGTTGTTTGAAGGGCCTGCTTACGTATTGAACAATTCACCATTGCGTCTTCTTCTGCATCTTCTCTGTTAAAACCACTAGACTCTCCCAGTCCACTGTTGCCTGTGTCTATTACCCTTATAACCATTCTTGGATCGGTCTCATATGAAGTCTGGTGTGTCGTATTACTTGTATGCATGATGCTATAATTCTCAGTAATTTCAACATTGTTTTCTCTGTCAGAGACTGTCCCTTCTGGTAGAGGCAAACCTGCTCTGTTATTGCTAAGACTCTCTTCTGCACCAGGAAGCTCTTCCCCCCACCTGAGTTCCTTGCAGGGGGTTTGTGTAGATTTTGTTAATCTTTAAGGAGAAACCCAACCTTTGCAATGTTGCGATTCCTGTGAATATTGTCCTTGCATTTCCTCACAGAATTCACCTTCACCATCCAGTCATCTAGGTAGTGGTACACATGTATTCCCTGTCTTCCCAAGTGAGCTACCACTACTGCAAGACATTTTGTGAACACCCTCAGTGTGGACTTTATCCCGAAAGGAAGCACTTTGAATTGCTAAAGTGCATTGTTTATCACAAACCTGAGATAGTTCCTGGGCTTGTTGTTCAGTAGGCTATGATAATATGTGTCCTTGAGGTCTATTGGTCGCCGTGTAGTCCAGTTCCTTCAACAGTGGAATTACCTCCTCCAATGTGTGGTCAGTTTGAATTTTTGTGTTTTGATTAATTTGTTTAGGAGTCTGAGGTCTCATGATTGTCAGGTCCTGTATGGGGGCTAGAAAGTATATGGAGTACACCCCTTGCTTGCACTCATTTATTGAAACCTACTTGATGGCTTGTTTCTTCAGTAGCTAGTCTCATTCCTGCTGCAAGAGCTTTCCTTCTTGTCCTTTTTGGAACCTCTTTTTTAGTTTCACATTTGGTGGTTTTCCTTGAAGTGCTAAATGGTAATTCTGTTTTATCATATGTAGCTCCTACTTGTCGGAGGTTACCTCTTTCCACTCCTTGAGGAACCCCCTTAGTTTTTCCCTTACTGGTATCTGTTGTTGGTAGCCTTCCTTTACTGAGTTACTTGCTGGTCATGGCCGGCCCTCTTGTGGCCTGCCTTTCGCTTTATGATATTGCTGCCATGATGTACTTGTTTTGTGAGGAGCACTGGACTGTATGCCTGTGTTGTTTGGGGAGGGTTGGGAACCCCCTGTTCCCATCGGCCTTCTACTAGGTGTCAATTCTCTCTTGCAAAACCCTCTAAACTGAAGAGTCCCTACCGCTTTGATCATGCCATTAGCTTTCTTCGTCTCCTGAAGACAGTCATTGACAGCAATACTGAACAGGCTCTCACCGGGAGAGGGCATGTTTATGATGGATACTTGTACTTCCTGCTTGAAGCCTGAGACCCTCAGCCATGGTGTCAATCCTCAAGGTGGTGCCTGTACACATTTGCCTGCTGGCAGTGTTTACAGTTTCAAATGCTGATTTCAGGCATGTATATGTGACGATCTTCCCATCTTTGTTGATGCTTTTGATCCTCTTTTTATACTTGTTTGGGGGGGTGTTGCATCAGTTCTTCAATCTCCTCCCATTGTTGGTGACTGTACATGTTGAGCAGGGCAGTGAAGTTTACATCCCTCCACTTTGTGGCAGCAATTTTTTCCATCTTCCTTCCTATGACTTTTTCTAACAGTGGAAACTATGATGGAGTCTGCTGGTGCATTGTTCTTGATGTACACTGGGTCCTTGCTCGAAGGCATGTACTTCCTTCTATCCTAAGGACTAATGCCTTCAACATTACTGGTTCCTTGAAGGCCTCTCTCCCCTGGTCTAGAGTGCTGGGCAGTATGGGTAGGAACTGCGTTGTGTTCTATGCAGGTATTAGTGTCTCGCAGAGGAAGCAAGTTTGTGATTGTTCTTCCTCTAGCTGCACTTCATAAGAGTCTGCTGCTCAATTGATCAAGTTGTCATACCACAGGAGGTTGTCTGGTGGTGATGGTCTCGAGTGGTATGATTCAAACGCTTCCTCAGGGGAGTCTGCATTCAGATCTTTCCATACCTACTGGTCCTGCTGTGCTTTTGACAGCACCTGCTCATACTGCTTGTCCTCTCATTCTTCTTCTTCCTGTGTTCCAGGGGTGATTGGAGGTTCTAGCCCTGACTAGTGTTCTGCTTCACTGCTTTGGCAGGCATCAGAGGGATTCAAAAAGTCTTCATTGAATCAATTAATCTTTTCCTTTGCAGGATAGACGCCATTTCAGCTTCGAAGTGTCTGTTAGCAACCTGAATCCATGTGCACCAACTTCAGTTCCTTTCATTCTGTGCACCCAAACGCGAATCCAGAGCTACCCCTTGTCTCTTCACAAGACTATTTCCTCAAAATGTACTTAAATTAACCAGTGTGCAAGGGAAATGTTAACCCCTAAAACTACAGGGTTCAAACCTTGTAGGGGCTGTCACAAGCAAATGTCTGTGACATTTCCCCACCAGATTTGTCTTTGATGCTTGGGGTTGGAACATGACTCCAAGATCTGTAGCAACTACACCTTGATGAACATCTTGATGAACCTGAAAGCTATTCAAGACCGTGAGGAAAAGCTGTATGTCATCAAGAATCAGAAGACTCCATCCCGGGACTAGTCGATGTAGAAGGGTAGGTCCTGCTACCACTCCCAAAGCTGTTCCCGCTGCAGATCTCGAAGCATTTATGACGCTGGTCAAGACTGGCAGATGGCATATGCAGGGTCTGCAGTGGGATCTTAAGTCCAAGTGGGCACAGCACCAGGGAGATCTTTCTGACTACATCCAAATTTCAGAGGAGACAGCAAAGAACCTGCAGTGGTGGCTGCTGAACTGCGATTGGGTCAGCAGCAGATCCCTCTCCTTACGGCACCCGGAGCTAACAGTGGTGACTGATTTATCGCTTCAGGGCTGGAACTACCATCTGGGAGAGGTGGAGATCAGAGGTATCTGGTCCCCGGTGGAGGCCCGTTTCCACATCAACCACTTGGAGCTTTGGGGTATCCACTTGGCGTTGAAAGCCTTCCTGCCAACTATCAAAGGGAGGCTATTGCGGGTACTTATGAACAACACCACCTCCATGTGGGTCTGCAACAAGCAGGAAGGGGTGGGGTTGTGGACCCTGCTGCATGAGGCGTTACACCTCTATAAGTGGGTGGACCACCAGAGGATTTCCCTAGTGGTACATCAACTTGGCAGAAACTCTAAATGCCAGGGCAGAGGGAAGACACACTCAGCCACCGATGCCTAGTGGATCACACATCAAACACAAGGAGATGATGGACGGAGCGCTGAAACTTTTCAGACACTCACCCCCAGTCACAGATCTGGGTTGAATCCATCATCGTTCTTTAGCTCACTTTGCCACCTCAGTTCAGACCCAGCCATATGCAAATCAGTCTTGACCCTGTGCCTCATGGGAACAGTCCAGCCCGAACTGCCAAGCCAGGTCTTCCCTGAACCGGAAACAAGCATCCTGGGACCGGTTTCGGGCCAACAGCCCTCATCAGCCAGGCTAGCTTGAATCCAGTGGCAAAGTGAGCAAGGGACCCACGTCTGGGCATACTCTGCCAACTTAGGGCGAACAAAGCAAACACAAGGAGATGATGGACGGAGCGCTGAAACTTTTCAGACACTCACCCCCAGTCACAGATCTGGGTTGAATCCATCATCGTTCTTTAGCTCACTTTGCCAAATCAGTTCAGACCCAGCCATATGCAAATCAGTCTTGACCCTGTGACTCATGGGAACAGTCCAGCCCGAACTGCCAAGCCAGGTCTTCCCTGAACCGGAAACAAGCATCCTGGGACCGGTTTCGGGCCAACAGCCCTCATCAGCCAGGCTAGCTTGAATCCAGTGGCAAAGTGAGCAAGGGACCCACGTCTGGGCATACCCTGCCAACTTAGGGTGAACAAAGCAAACACAAGAAGATGATGGACGGAGCGCTGAAACTTTTCAGACACTCACCCCCCAGTCACAGATCTTGGTTGAATCCATCATCGTTCTTTAGCTCACTTTGCCACCTCAGTTCAGACCCAGCCATATGCAAATCAGTCTTGACCCTGTGCCTCATGGGAACAGTCCAGCCCGAACTGCCAAGCCAGGTCTTCCCTGAACCGGAAACCAGCATCCTGGGACCGGTTTCGGGCCAACAGCCCTCATCAGCCAGGCTAGCTTGAATCCAGTGGCAAAGTGAGCAAGGGACCCACGTCTGGGCATACCCTGCCAACTTAGGGCGAGCAAAGCAAACACAAGGAGATGATGGACGGAGCGCTGAAACTTTTCAGACACTCACCCCCAGTCCCAGATCTGGGTTGAATCCATCATCGTTCTTTAGCTCACTTTGCCACCTCATTCAGACCCCGCCATATGCAAATCAGTCTTGACCCTGTGCCTCATGGGAACAGTCCAGCCCGAACTGCCAAGCCAGGTCTTCCCTGAACCAGAAACAAGCATCCTGGGACCGGTTTCGGGCCAACAGCCCTCATCAGCCAGGCTAGCTTGAATCCAGTGACAAAGTGAGCAAGGGACCCACGTCTGGGCATACCCTGCCAACTTAGGGCGAACAAAGCAAACACAAGGAGATGATGGACGGAGTGCTGAAACTTTTCAGACACTCACCCCCAGTCACAGATCTGGGTTGAATCCATCATCGTTCTTTAGCTCACTTTGCCACCTCAGTTCAGACCCAGCCATATGCTAATCAGTCTTGACCCTGTGCCTCATGGGAACAGTCCAGCCCGAACTGCCAAGCCAGGTCTTCCCTGAACCGGAAACAAGCATCCTGGGACCGGTTTCGGGCCAACGACATTGTTCTGCATTCTGTCCATCAATTGTTGTTTTCGCATTTGTCACCCCGAGTGGGACGGGTATGCCCAGACGTGGGTCCCGTGCTCTCCATGCCACTGGAGTCAAGCTATCCTGCCTGATGAGGGCTGAAAGCCCGAAACCGGTCCTAGGATGCTTGTTTCCAGTCCAGGGAGGACCTGGCCTGGCAGTTCGGGCTGGACTGTTCCCATTGGGCGCAGTGTCAAGACTGATTTGCATATGGCTGGGTCCAAACTGGAATGGCATGGTGAGCAAAAAACGATGGATTTAGGCCCAGATCTCTGTACTGGGGTGAATGTACGACATTGTTCTGCATTCTGTCCATCAATTGTTGTTTTCGCATTAGTGGATCACACATGACAGTTACATCTAGAGGTGGCGCAAGATCTCTTCTGCGAATGGGGAGAACCTTGGCTCGATTTTTTCCACCACTGCTGATAATGCGCAATGTGAACTCTTTTGTGCACTGGAGTTTCCCAGACGTCTCTCTCTCTGAGATGCATTCCACATAGAGTGGTGCTTGGGGCTTCTGTATGCTTCTCAGCCAGTACCTCTCTTGCCTCGAGGTCTGAAGAAGAACAGAACGAACAGGCTAGAGTCATCCTTGTAGCACCGGATTAGGCCAGGAGTGTATGGTACCTTGCACTCCTGGGCTTGAGCATCTATCCTCTGGTCAGGCTGCATCTTCTTTTGCAACAGGAGGGCCTGCAATTTGCGCAATTTTCACCTCCATGCTTGGAGAGTGAGCAACAGTGGTTGATTGTATTCAACCTCCTCCCAAGGCGGATCGGCATACGCCTGTCCTTGGGACAGATTTGCGGCGTGGGGAGAGACTGAAGATAGACCCACTTCAGGCCAAGTTTTCTGAAGTTTTACCTTTTGTGTTCCTAGCCCAGCAAATACCCTGGATTCAGTTAAAGGTTATATGTATGTCTGCTCTTTCAGCCTTTTTGCGGTTGCTGTATCAGCCTTCTTTGTTCAAATCACCTATTGTGATTTAAAAAAAAAAAAAAAATTGCAACATGTTTCTACCTACTCCTTTATTTATACCCCTCTGGAACCCAAACCTAGTCTTCCCATTCCTCATGTGCACATCCTTTGAACCTCTACACAACTGTTCATTCCAGCTTCTTACCCTCAAGATAGTTTTCCTCATTGCCATAACACTGCACACTGTGTGAGTGAGCTGCTGACCCTCCCAGCCAACCTGCCATACACAACCTTCTTTCCAGACAAGCTGGTATTGAAGACCCAAGCCTCCATTCTTCCAAAATGGTGACACCTTTTCACGTCAAACAAAACATCACCATCCCGCCGTTCTTCGCTCTGCTACATCCCTCTAAGGGGGAGGAATGGCTTAATCAGTTACATCCAAAAAGAGCTCTCAGCTTTTACATGGATCGTACCAAACCCCATCGAGTGGACGATCAGCTCTGTGTTGGATTCACTGGAGCGAAAAAAGTCAAGGCAGTGCAGAAGAGAGTAATCTCTCATTGGATCATGCTCTGTATCAAAATCTACTATGCCAAGAAGCAGACCCAGAAGACTTACAGGCTCATTCCACCAGAACCCAAGGCTGTTACCACTGCATAGAGTGCTTGTTCTGGATAGTTGTCAGTCTGCTACGTGGGCGTCATTTCATACGTTCACGAAAAACCACTACTTGGACAACCAGATATTCAAGAGGGGCACTTTGCCTGCTTGGTCATGCAAGACTTTTTGGTCCGAGCCATTTCACAGACCCACCACCTGGGAAGTACTGCTTTGGTATATGTTGCAAAGGTGAGGAATATGCGGTTAGAAATATCCACCAGAAGACAAGTTCCTTACCTTCAGTGATGCTCTTTCCGATGTATACTCTATCTAACAGCAGATTCTTAACCAACTCCCATCCTCCCTGTTCTGTGAACTGGGCTCCTTTCTCTATCTCAAAAGGTCCCATGTCTAGCGAACTGAACACTGGTCACAACCAATATACTGATGGGCTCTGCATCTGGGGGTGCAGATAGACAAGAAAGCAACTGACATCCCCACACATGGCTGGTGCTTATATGCGGCTCCACACATCACTTCCGGAGTGGAACTAAGTCAGTGCGGAGCCGCATAATGCACAGGGGATACTGCTAAAGATTTTCCAGATCCAGTCTGCATTTAGCCGGCCCAAAAGTAATTTGGAACATTTTTTTACTGCTATTTTTCCATCAATAGTTAAAAAAAAAATAAAAGGCTGTTTTCTGGAATGCTCTACAGCGCTTTTCCCCAGCAGCCTCCTACTTATTTACTTGTGCAAATGTATCTCCTTCAGCTACCTTTTCCTGTGGCCCTGCCTGGTTTGAGGCTGCAGCTGTTTCCCATTGTAGGATTCTTTGTTCTACATGTTCCCTGAGGCTTCCCCATTTGTGTGGTCTCATGCTAGGCCCTGGCCTTCGCCTGGACAGAGGAGTTAAGGAACAGGGGGAAAGATTGAATTGCTTTTGCTGGGATTCTACTGGGGTGTACAATTTGTTGCTTTTGTGGGATTAGGCATAGGAGTCTGTTGATGTGGTAGTGGCTGTTAAGTGTTTTTGTACATCAGCTGTGGAGGGAGCTTCGATAACAGGCATGCCTTCCAAGGCAACAGAAAGGCGTCAAGCTGCACTCTTTGGGCCCACGAACATTGTTAGCTTAGGACGACATTAAATCTGCTTTCAGGTTATTGCCAGTACACTCAGATGATTTCAACCCAGTTTCCAATTTGAGAGGTTGTATTAGTTTGACAAATGCATGCCGAAAGGCTGTTCGGTATAATGTTGTTATGTTGAGAAGTTCAGCTCATGTTTGGAGTGGGTTTTTAAGAAACTGACAAGCTCACGATGGGTCTTGATCTACCTTGAGTTTGTGGCACCCTGTGCGACAATCTTTGTTGGCGCCCCACCCCCCCCACTCCCCCAACCAAGCATTTTTTGTGTTGAGTTGTATGGTTTCTCAACCACATATTAAATATATACAGGATACATTTTAGAGTATATAAAATGTATTCTCAAATACCATGTAAATGAAATAAAGACTAGATGGGGAACAAATATTACGACACCATCAGTCAAATATAACTTTTATTTTATAGCCTAAAACAGTATACATATCTTGTTTATGTAATTATTAACATTTTCTAACTTTGCAGTTTACTTGTAAATATGCCCCTTAGTTTGGTGTATGTGCAAATCCTACATTGCGGATCCCTGGTGAGTTTCACTACTGTTGAAACAAGGCCAATGGAGATACCAATGGGTGAGGCAGATTGGCCTCAAGGGTCCTGTGACCTCAGTGACAGAGTCACTGTTGTTCTAGGGTATGCTGCTTCGTAGGCCTGCCTGCAAGACTGGAGATGAACTTCAGTATGGATTGTGGTGTACAGGCCTTCAAGGTGCTAAGACACCAGAGCTTCTAAGGTCTAGCGGGGCCTTCTAAGGTCTAGCATGGGAATGTGCTCCCTCAGGAGATTGGTCTGGTGGACTGTTCATAAAGGCTGAACCTAGTTCCCCAGTTCCAAATTTGGCAGCTCTTGCCATAGTAACATATCCTCTCCCCCACTGAACACCATACTGTCCCACTGAGAGAAGCTCGCATTGCCTTCAGCTACATCCCAATTGTGCTCCGCCATAAACACCTGGATGCGACTCAATTCAAATTATGCACTATACAAGAGTAATATGCTGCCTAAAAAAAAAGGGGGGGGGACATCCTGGAAAAAGCAAACCCTCATAGGGAATGCAAGATTAAGTAAAGCATGTGAAACATAAGCAGAACAACATGGTTACCTTAACACTTTTACACTCATTATTCAGAAATCAATGAGTGTTTTTACCTGAAAAGTTAAGGACGTGACTACATGGCCCGGAAGGGATCCGTTTCAATGTCCATTGCGTCGGGCCCTGTTTCAATGTCCATTGCGTATATCCTTACACAACGTGAGCAGTATGGTTTCAAAAGACCACATCCCTGAACACAGAGCCGCTGTACACATTTTATAAACTAAAATAAGGAAAACAGCTGATAAGGATCACATTAAACGTTTATCACTCCAGTCATCAAGCAGGTATTGCGGTACCTCCAGGAATGGTGCACTTCCCCACCCAGGGAAAACAATACTGTTCAAAGACAGACGAGAAAAACTAAATTAGCGCTTCACTGGCAAACTTTGTAAAGTGGCGCTAATGTGTTTAGGGGTGAATAAAACCAATCTGGCCACTTTGCGACTGCTCTGTCATGACTATTTAGTCATTTATTTCTTTTTTGTATTTTGAACCTTTTTTTGTTCTCGTCCCGAGGCTGCACTTTGGAACAGAAAAGTGTCAGAAAAAGACATTTCCAGCAAAAGTGTTTCTTTCTTTTTTGGATCCATTTCACAGGGGAACAAATGAAGGAAAGTAGAGGAAACAGAGGATAAGAGATGTTTATTGAAGTCATGGTTTTCAGCAAGTGAGGAGCAGCGAGAGAGAGACAGAAAGAGAGGGAAAAAAGTAAGAAGAAGAAAGAGAGGGGGCAGCTGACAGTGACAGAGCAGGAGAAGTGGAATGGTTAGTGGTCTTCCAAGTGGCTTAGTCACGCCAGCAAGTTTATTAAGGTAAGATTAGTGGTCGAAGTGTCCACTAACCATTCCACAGACTTAGTAATGTTTAATTCAATCTCATATTTTCAGAATCTAAACATTTTTTATTCTGATTATTCACGATGAAATCGTTATTTATCTGATACTACTAACAAGCATAAGCAAACCCATCAGGTCTGCCTTGTTTTAGACATATGTTCATTGTTGTATGATATGTTTGGATGCAGTAGCAGAGAAAGGCACTCAAATACTGCCTGGTCAAATGGTACATCATGCGAAACAAAGGATTTAGGTTAATGTTTAAACCACGCCCTTAACTGCGTAGATCGCATCTCTCGGATACGAAGCAGGTGACGAATGGCAGTGGATGGCGAGAACACGAATCAATGCTGTGCCTGTCGAGTAATAGGAAAAGCAGAACAAGTGTACCAGGATACAACCGGGGAGCCTCATTATCAGCACAAAGTTAAAAAACTTACATTCTCCAATGCCCGGACCAGGACTCCGCCAATGCAGTGATTTCGCTGCGAGCAGGTCGGGCAAAGTCCTTGCGAACTTTTAATGTTCATGTGCAAGGTGCCTAGAACGCAGAGCCTGTGATATTACGGTGGTTAAGCACACAAGGGTGTTTCACCCCGAGTTGCAAGAGTAAACAGTCTGCAAATCACTAAGCAAAAGTGTTTCTTTCTTTTTTGGATCCATTTCACAGGGGTACAAATGAAGGAAAGTAGAGGAAACAGAGGGTAAGAGACGTTTATTGAAGTCACGGTTTTCAGCAAGTGAGGAGCAGCAAGAGAGAGACAGAAAGAGAGGGGAAAAGAGTAGGAGGAAGAAAGAGGGGGGGGCAGCTGACAGCGGCAGAGCAGGGGAAGTGGACACTTCGACCACTAATCTTACCGTACAAAACCTGCTGGGAACCTAGGGATCTCACGTGCAACAGAAGCGGGCTGCAGGAATCACAGCACCTGACTTAGCACGACTTTCACTGTCGCGGGGCGGGCTCGGGAGTTGGACAATAATGTTTGCAGGGCCGTCATTGGTAGTGCTTTCGCGCACTACCAGATTGACGGCCCTTGGACCCAAACAAGCTTGTTTGCATCCCCAGGTGGTGGCAACACTGCACATGGGAGGGCATAAGCGCGCCTCGCTGCCTCGTGATCTGTTTAACACTGTTATCTCTCTTTTACTTCTACGAAGATTAACATCATGGAAAAGAAAGAGGGACAACAGTGTTCAACAGTGCAGGCTTTTCGGAAATGTGACTGGCGGCGATTTCGGAGCACAAATAGCGCCCCCCTGACCTTGGCACCTGGTGCGATGGCACTGCTCACACCACCCAAAAGCCAGCCCTGGACCCCCATAAATAAAACTTGAAATGCAGACTGCCCCAAGTGCTCGTCAGAGCCTCCCTCTCAATCACTGAATAATTCTCTTCCACACACTTTAGGGGTCTGGAAGCAAAAGTCACTACTCTCTCCTCTCCATTCACCACATAAGACAACACTCTATCCAGTCCTTTCAGATTGCCATTTGTGGTCAAAATAGCTTTTTTTAAAATCATCGAAATGCCCAAGAGTAGGTAATGTACTGATACTCTGTTTGATAACTTCAAAAGCATTTTTGCACTCACTTGCAGGTGATGCACTGGAAGAGGTTGAGGCCTTCACCTACCTGGGCAGTGTCATAGGCAAGCAAGGCTAGTACAAAGGACAGTGGTCCCTGAGTAAGGAAATCTCATTAAACAATGAATATAGTCTCAATCAGTACTATATTTGAGCGCATGTCCAGCCGGACAGAGGCAAGTTTAATATACACAGTAGTTTGAATAAAATTGAAGAAATGTGAGAGAAATAACAGTGGGATACAAGCCTGTATCCAGAGTCTCACAGATCAAAACACACAAACAACATAGAAAAGCTCAGGCAGTTTACATGTGTTTCAATGAATTTGCACGGATAATGAAACAACAATCATAAAAGGTCACCTTTACACATATTACAAATTAACATTCAGTGTATAAGGTTGACAACTGTGTCGACGACGTTTCGATCCTTATCAGTGAGATATTGGATCATCTTCAGGACTGTGGATTAAAGTGCCTGAGAGCATATGCCTGTAAATTATCATATTAACGAAACATTAGATATAGAGAGAGAAGAGAGAGAGAAAAATAAAGGAATAATAAGTCATGGGTAAAGTTTACATTTAGTTACCAATAAACTCAATAAGATGTCGAAAGGATCTATTTTACGCGTGAAAAGACCTAAAGACCGAACAATGATAGTGATGCAGAAGTAGTGAGAGATTACGATGCAGCATGCAAAGTTGTAAAACCCGACTATAAAAAACTTTTGCCCTTAAGACGACGTGTCTAATGTGGAGGAATGAGTTATCAACAGGTGCTGTCACCTGATCACATTGTATATAAACGTATACATCTAATAGATGTAAAATGAGGTATTAACAACATGCAGGCGGTGCGCATCTGGCTTATGTGGAGTACCTGCAGAAGCGCTTAAGGATGGAAAGCTGGCACGTCCAGAATGGGGAGGAGAGGGGACATAATGGACCTGAGGGACAGAGAAGAATAGCATTAGGAACTGGGATGAGATGAGATAAGGAGGGGGTAGGGATGGAAGGAAATGCTTGTGACCTTCATGTCAAGGTGGCTTACCCGGGTTAGAAAGTGGAGGCTCCGTTATCCACAATGGGAAGACAAGGCGGATGAGTCCTGCGCATCAAGGGTTAAATAAAAGGGATTGCGAGCCTGGATGGGAACAATCGGTAAATTTACAAGCGTGGCGGGAAAACGGGGGCGGGGGGGGTGTCGGGGGGGGAGAGAGAGAACGCGTGCGCGCTTACCTATTTCAGGGTCGGATAAACTCTATGCAATTTGGATGTTTAGCGATGAGCCTAATAAATATAATTAAAAAACAATATTGAGGGCCAAGGGGGTTGCAATCTGGCAACAAGGTACTGTTGTTGAAAAAACCGGGAGTCCAGAATGGACGCTTACCTGGTGTAGTGCCAGTGGAACATGCAGGCAAAAGAGGTGAACGCTGGAGGAAGGGACGCTTTACCGAAAGATATGGCAACCAGTAAGTGGTCGCGTGACCGCATGGGAGATCATGTGATTTCGATTGTGGGAGGAGTCGCGCGTAATCCAGCGTATGGTGAAGTATCGGCACAGCGGCCATCTTGAAATAGGCAAAGTGATAGTCAAAGTAATAGATATAATAGTAGATACGCCTAGAGTTTCAGACAAAAACGCATAAAGAGTGACAATTATTTTCGCAAACTGTAAAGTAATATACAAAGTGATCATGGAATTACTGACAGAAATAAAAATAAAAAAGGCAAGAGAATAATGCAATATAAAGTATTCATAAATAAGTAAATAGTTTTCCATATTGGATATCAGTTCACAATTAAGCGAAAGAATGAAATGACACAAGGTTTCAATGAGGAAGTAAATGTCAATGCAATACCCAATATACAAACAGAAAGGGCTTGGTAATTAAAGGGCACTGATTACATAGACGTGGAAAATAGGGCCACTTAATCAGTAATCTCTGAACACAGACATAATAGTGGACTGAGAGTTGTATAGAGAAATAGAGTGCAGTTAGGACAATCAAATTAATGCATAGCTTGGGCAATTGTTTTTGCAGTAGCAGTGCTAAGCAACCTACAGCAATGTTGTCCAGTCCTCCAATCGGTTGAGTCCCGTATGGATACTGCCAGTACGTAAAATCCATTTTAGTTCTTCTCTATTAAGTAGTTGTGTAAGATCAGCTCCTCTTGGGGGTATCCTCACCACACTCACAACTGTCCAACGGATGTCGTCCTCAGTGTGTCCCAGAGTTTCAAAATGTTCCACCAATGGGGCATTAGGTGTCTTGCAGCGAAGTCTGCTCCGATGTTGGCAGATCCTAATACGTATCTTTTGAGTCGTTTGACCAATATAGATCTTATTGCATGGGCACAAAATAGCGTAAATAACATTGTTCGTATTGCAATTGGAGAATTCTTTATGAGTGGATTTAATGGTGCCAAATACAAATTCTTTACAATCAGAGGTAAATCTGCACACAGTGCAGTTGCCACATTTAGCATGTCCTATAAGGCGTGGAAGTCCCCAGTGATCATCAAGAGTGTTGGGAACGTGTGGGCATGGAAGTGCTGCCCTAACCAAATGGTCCTTAATGTTTTTACTCTTCTTAAATGCAAAAAGGGGTTTATCTAAATTCAGTATTCCTGCATTGATTACGTTCCAGTGCTTTAGTATACTCTTGCGTAATTTGTGTGAGGATGGAGAAAAGGTAGTGACACATACAATGCGTTCCATTTGTTGTTTGGATTTTGGTTCCAACAGACACTCTCTGGGACAATACCAAGCTCTTTTCAGAGCATTACGTACAAGTCTTTTAGGATAGCCCCTGACTGTAAGTTTGCAACTGAGCACTTTGGCTTCTGTGAAATAGTCTTCTTTCAACGTGCAATTGCGTCTGATTCTAAGAAACTGAGAATACGGAAGTGAGTCTCTGAGTGCTCTTGGATGATTACTGTCATATTTGAGTAAAGTGTTTCGTTCAGTAGGTTTTCTGAATAAGCTGGTGATAAGTCGGCCCTCCTTATGTACAATATTTAAATCTAGGAAAGGAATAGATGTCTTACTGTGGGATAAAGTGAATTTGAGACCTCCACAATTATTATTGAGCCAGTGGAGGAACTGGGTCAACATGTCCTGGTTATTGTGCCAGATCATAAAAATATCGTCAATATAACGCTTCCATATTTCAATAGCGTTATGGAAAGGGTTCCCCAATGCAAGTATATAGTTAGTTTCAAGGGCATCCATGTAAAGTATAGCCAAATTAGGGGCAAAAACTGCCCCCATGGATGTACCCTTGGTTTGTTGATAGAATTGGCCATCGAACAAGAAAAAATTCCTAGTAAGGCAGATTTCCAACAATTGTAATATAAAAGTTGTGGGAACTGCATGTGGTCTGGGGCGTTTATCAAGGGTATTTTCTATCACATGTAGAGAGTCAACTTGAGGTATATTAGTGTACAATGACTCAACGTCCAAAGTACATAGAGTGTCAATTTGTGGATTGAAGGGGTGGTTCTCAACCAAGGATATCATCTGCATACTATCTCTGACATAGCAGGTAGTAATGGGAACAAATTCTTTTATAAAGAAATCAACATAAAGACCAAGGGGTTCCAAAATGGAACCACATCCTGACACAATGGGACGTCCCGGAGGGTTTTCTTGGTTTTTATGTATCTTCGGAAGAGTGTAAATAACAGGTATGCGTGGGGATTTGATATTGAGAAATTGATGTTCCAACTTGGTCAAGAAACCTTGCTCAAGGCCATCAGTAGTTACCTGCAAAATAAGTTTCTGAAGTTCAAGAGTGGGATTTGTGGGCAATTTACAATAATGATCAGTATTCTGTAGTTGCTTAGTTATCTCATTCTTATAGCTAGCTAGCTCTTGTAGCACTATACCGCCACCTTTGTCTGCAGGCTTTATAACGATGTCATCGTTCAATTTAAGCGTGCTCAATGCAGATTTCTCTGCCCTAGAGATATTATATGGGACAAAGTGACGACCCTTCTCCATCTCTGAGAGATCGTTAAGTACCAATTTTTCAAATGTAGAAATTTCTGAGGGGACCATATTCGAGGATGGGGAAAAAGTGGAAGGTGGTCTAAGGGGAGTGTTAGATATTTTGAGTGGCATAGGATTAAGCAAAAAATAGCTGTGTAGCCTTATTTTCCGAAAAAATCTTAAAACCTCAGTTTGGAGGTCAAGAAAATTTGTATGGGTAGTGGGAACAAATGATAGTCCTTTGTTCAATATAGATAATTCAGAAACATTCAGTTGGTGCTTAGTTAGATTAAAAATAGGGAGCATCAAATTAGGAAGTGTATCAAATGTGGTAGTGTCCCCAGTCAAAGTTGAAGTGAGAGGAACCATTATCTGGTTGGAGTAGGAGTGAGGGGTAGTTACCATTGATAATGGTTTCGTCGTGTGTTTCGTTCCCCTGGAGGGTTCTGCCAATGAGTGCGTTTTAGGCCGCCTTTCTTTTGTGGTTCTTGCTGGCCTCGTCCTAAAAAGAGTTGTTTGTTGCTCTATTGGATGTGCTAGGACCGTCTCCTGGGTCAGAATTGTCCGATGAATCGGCTGAAGTATCTGAGAAACCTACCAAGTTATTCCTACGATTGAATCTACCCCACGGTCTGGTGTTGCGTGGATTATTATATGATCTGTTGAGGTAGAAGTCTTTGGTCAGGTAAGGGTAAGCTCTCTCTGTTGTATAGGATTTAATGTCCTTTTTAACTTTAACTGATTTTTTATTCTGTTCTAGTCTAAAAAACTCATCAACTGTTTTCTGTACTTGGTCTAACAATTTCTTGCCATCGGCAATGGAGCTATTTTCTTTGATTTGTTTTTCAACCTCAGTTACTTCATCTAATAGTTTTTTAAGCTCTTCGGTTGCTATATCAATACCGAGCACCATCCAATGTCTCGAGCAAGTGGTGCCGATATAACTAAAGTTTGTAATATACTTGGGGATGTCCGTAAAGATCCCCGGTATATTCCTGACTTGTAGGCCAGTGGGAATAATTTCTGCCTTTAAATATTCCGTCAACATGCGGATCATAAGTTGCAATCTAACAGTTTTCTTTTTAATTTTCTCCAATTGTTCAGGGAGTGAGGTGTTAATTTCAGATGGTGCATTCGCTATGTCACTGAAAAGTGAGGGTCCTTCTAAGATCTTTCTAATATAGTCATCTGTATAGAGTGGTGCGTGATCTGACATTACCCTAATGACTTAGAGACAGCTGTGTCAATGAAAAAAAGGAAGAAAGGGTGAAGGTCTGTGACAGTGAAGATCTGTAGGAGTAAGGGAGACAAGGAAGTAACCCACTTGTAAACAAGGGGAATAAGGAAAGACCCTTGCAATCAAGCGATTGCGCTAAGTATGTATAACAAACAAGGGAACCCAAAAAGAATAGGTCAGGGACCTTGGGAGCTAGATTAGTACAAAGGACAGTGGTCCCTGAGTAAGGAAATCTCATTAAACAATGAATATAGTCTCAATCAGTACTATATTTGAGCGCATGTCCAGCCGGACAGAGGCAAGTTTAATATACACAGTAGTTTGAATAAAATTGAAGAAATGTGAGAGAAATAACAGTGGGATACAAGCCTGTATCCAGAGTCTCACAGATCAAAACACACAAACAACATAGAAAAGCTCAGGCAGTTTACATGTGTTTCAATGAATTTGCACGGATAATGAAACAACAATCATAAAAGGTCACCTTTACACATATTACAAATTAACATTCAGTGTATAAGGTTGACAACTGTGTCGACGACGTTTCGATCCTTATCAGTGAGATATTGGATCATCTTCAGGACTGTGGATTAAAGTGCCTGAGAGCATATGCCTGTAAATTATCATATTAACGAAACATTAGATATAGAGAGAGAAAGAGAGAGAGAAAAATAAAGGAATAATAAGTCATGGGTAAAGTTTACATTTAGTTACCAATAAACTCAATAAGATGTCGAAAGGATCTATTTTACGCGTGAAAAGACCTAAAGACCGAACAATGATAGTGATGCAGAAGTAGTGAGAGATTACGATGCAGCATGCAAAGTTGTAAAACCCGACTATAAAAAACTTTTGCCCTTAAGACGACGTGTCTAATGTGGAGGAATGAGTTATCAACAGGTGCTGTCACCTGATCACATTGTATATAAACGTATACATCTAATAGATGTAAAATGAGGTATTAACAACATGCAGGCGGTGCGCATCTGGCTTATGTGGAGTACCTGCAGAAGCGCTTAAGGATGGAAAGCTGGCACGTCCAGAATGGGGAGGAGAGGGGACATAATGGACCTGAGGGACAGAGAAGAATAGCATTAGGAACTGGGATGAGATGAGATAAGGAGGGGGTAGGGATGGAAGGAAATGCTTGTGACCTTCATGTCAAGGTGGCTTACCCGGGTTAGAAAGTGGAGGCTCCGTTATCCACAATGGGAAGACAAGGCGGATGAGTCCTGCGCATCAAGGGTTAAATAAAAGGGATTGCGAGCCTGGATGGGAACAATCGGTAAATTTACAAGCGTGGCGGGAAAACGGGGGGCGGGGGGGGTGTCGGGGGGGAGAGAGAGAACGCGTGCGCGCTTACCTATTTCAGGGTCGGATAAACTCTATGCAATTTGGATGTTTAGCGATGAGCCTAATAAATATAATTAAAAAACAATATTGAGGGCCAAGGGGGTTGCAATCTGGCAACAAGGTACTGTTGTTGAAAAAACCGGGAGTCCAGAATGGACGCTTACCTGGTGTAGTGCCAGTGGAACATGCAGGCAAAAGAGGTGAACGCTGGAGGAAGGGACGCTTTACCGAAAGATATGGCAACCAGTAAGTGGTCGCGTGACCGCATGGGAGATCATGTGATTTCGATTGTGGGAGGAGTCGCGCGTAATCCAGCGTATGGTGAAGTATCGGCACAGCGGCCATCTTGAAATAGGCAAAGTGATAGTCAAAGTAATAGATATAATAGTAGATACGCCTAGAGTTTCAGACAAAAACGCATAAAGAGTGACAATTATTTTCGCAAACTGTAAAGTAATATACAAAGTGATCATGGAATTACTGACAGAAATAAAAATAAAAAAGGCAAGAGAATAATGCAATATAAAGTATTCATAAATAAGTAAATAGTTTTCCATATTGGATATCAGTTCACAATTAAGCGAAAGAATGAAATGACACAAGGTTTCAATGAGGAAGTAAATGTCAATGCAATACCCAATATACAAACAGAAAGGGCTTGGTAATTAAAGGGCACTGATTACATAGACGTGGAAAATAGGGCCACTTAATCAGTAATCTCTGAACACAGACATAATAGTGGACTGAGAGTTGTATAGAGAAATAGAGTGCAGTTAGGACAATCAAATTAATGCATAGCTTGGGCAATTGTTTTTGCAGTAGCAGTGCTAAGCAACCTACAGCAATGTTGTCCAGTCCTCCAATCGGTTGAGTCCCGTATGGATACTGCCAGTACGTAAAATCCATTTTAGTTCTTCTCTATTAAGTAGTTGTGTAAGATCAGCTCCTCTTGGGGGTATCCTCACCACACTCACAACTGTCCAACGGATGTCGTCCTCAGTGTGTCCCAGAGTTTCAAAATGTTCCACCAATGGGGCATTAGGTGTCTTGCAGCGAAGTCTGCTCCGATGTTGGCAGATCCTAATACGTATCTTTTGAGTCGTTTGACCAATATAGATCTTATTGCATGGGCACAAAATAGCGTAAATAACATTGTTCGTATTGCAATTGGAGAATTCTTTATGAGTGGATTTAATGGTGCCAAATACAAATTCTTTACAATCAGAGGTAAATCTGCACACAGTGCAGTTGCCACATTTAGCATGTCCTATAAGGCGTGGAAGTCCCCAGTGATCATCAAGAGTGTTGGGAACGTGTGGGCATGGAAGTGCTGCCCTAACCAAATGGTCCTTAATGTTTTTACTCTTCTTAAATGCAAAAAGGGGTTTATCTAAATTCAGTATTCCTGCATTGATTACGTTCCAGTGCTTTAGTATACTCTTGCGTAATTTGTGTGAGGATGGAGAAAAGGTAGTGACACATACAATGCGTTCCATTTGTTGTTTGGATTTTGGTTCCAACAGACACTCTCTGGGACAATACCAAGCTCTTTTCAGAGCATTACGTACAAGTCTTTTAGGATAGCCCCTGACTGTAAGTTTGCAACTGAGCACTTTGGCTTCTGTGAAATAGTCTTCTTTCAACGTGCAATTGCGTCTGATTCTAAGAAACTGAGAATACGGAAGTGAGTCTCTGAGTGCTCTTGGATGATTACTGTCATATTTGAGTAAAGTGTTTCGTTCAGTAGGTTTTCTGAATAAGCTGGTGATAAGTCGGCCCTCCTTATGTACAATATTTAAATCTAGGAAAGGAATAGATGTCTTACTGTGGGATAAAGTGAATTTGAGACCTCCACAATTATTATTGAGCCAGTGGAGGAACTGGGTCAACATGTCCTGGTTATTGTGCCAGATCATAAAAATATCGTCAATATAACGCTTCCATATTTCAATAGCGTTATGGAAAGGGTTCCCCAATGCAAGTATATAGTTAGTTTCAAGGGCATCCATGTAAAGTATAGCCAAATTAGGGGCAAAAACTGCCCCCATGGATGTACCCTTGGTTTGTTGATAGAATTGGCCATCGAACAAGAAAAAATTCCTAGTAAGGCAGATTTCCAACAATTGTAATATAAAAGTTGTGGGAACTGCATGTGGTCTGGGGCGTTTATCAAGGGTATTTTCTATCACATGTAGAGAGTCAACTTGAGGTATATTAGTGTACAATGACTCAACGTCCAAAGTACATAGAGTGTCAATTTGTGGATTGAAGGGGTGGTTCTCAACCAAGGATATCATCTGCATACTATCTCTGACATAGCAGGTAGTAATGGGAACAAATTCTTTTATAAAGAAATCAACATAAAGACCAAGGGGTTCCAAAATGGAACCACATCCTGACACAATGGGACGTCCCGGAGGGTTTTCTTGGTTTTTATGTATCTTCGGAAGAGTGTAAATAACAGGTATGCGTGGGGATTTGATATTGAGAAATTGATGTTCCAACTTGGTCAAGAAACCTTGCTCAAGGCCATCAGTAGTTACCTGCAAAATAAGTTTCTGAAGTTCAAGAGTGGGATTTGTGGGCAATTTACAATAATGATCAGTATTCTGTAGTTGCTTAGTTATCTCATTCTTATAGCTAGCTAGCTCTTGTAGCACTATACCGCCACCTTTGTCTGCAGGCTTTATAACGATGTCATCGTTCAATTTAAGCGTGCTCAATGCAGATTTCTCTGCCCTAGAGATATTATATGGGACAAAGTGACGACCCTTCTCCATCTCTGAGAGATCGTTAAGTACCAATTTTTCAAATGTAGAAATTTCTGAGGGGACCATATTCGAGGATGGGGAAAAAGTGGAAGGTGGTCTAAGGGGAGTGTTAGATATTTTGAGTGGCATAGGATTAAGCAAAAAATAGCTGTGTAGCCTTATTTTCCGAAAAAATCTTAAAACCTCAGTTTGGAGGTCAAGAAAATTTGTATGGGTAGTGGGAACAAATGATAGTCCTTTGTTCAATATAGATAATTCAGAAACATTCAGTTGGTGCTTAGTTAGATTAAAAATAGGGAGCATCAAATTAGGAAGTGTATCAAATGTGGTAGTGTCCCCAGTCAAAGTTGAAGTGAGAGGAACCATTATCTGGTTGGAGTAGGAGTGAGGGGTAGTTACCATTGATAATGGTTTCGTCGTGTGTTTCGTTCCCCTGGAGGGTTCTGCCAATGAGTGCGTTTTAGGCCGCCTTTCTTTTGTGGTTCTTGCTGGCCTCGTCCTAAAAAGAGTTGTTTGTTGCTCTATTGGATGTGCTAGGACCGTCTCCTGGGTCAGAATTGTCCGATGAATCGGCTGAAGTATCTGAGAAACCTACCAAGTTATTCCTACGATTGAATCTACCCCACGGTCTGGTGTTGCGTGGATTATTATATGATCTGTTGAGGTAGAAGTCTTTGGTCAGGTAAGGGTAAGCTCTCTCTGTTGTATAGGATTTAATGTCCTTTTTAACTTTAACTGATTTTTTATTCTGTTCTAGTCTAAAAAACTCATCAACTGTTTTCTGTACTTGGTCTAACAATTTCTTGCCATCGGCAATGGAGCTATTTTCTTTGATTTGTTTTTCAACCTCAGTTACTTCATCTAATAGTTTTTTAAGCTCTTCGGTTGCTATATCAATACCGAGCACCATCCAATGTCTCGAGCAAGTGGTGCCGATATAACTAAAGTTTGTAATATACTTGGGGATGTCCGTAAAGATCCCCGGTATATTCCTGACTTGTAGGCCAGTGGGAATAATTTCTGCCTTTAAATATTCCGTCAACATGCGGATCATAAGTTGCAATCTAACAGTTTTCTTTTTAATTTTCTCCAATTGTTCAGGGAGTGAGGTGTTAATTTCAGATGGTGCATTCGCTATGTCACTGAAAAGTGAGGGTCCTTCTAAGATCTTTCTAATATAGTCATCTGTATAGAGTGGTGCGTGATCTGACATTACCCTAATGACTTAGAGACAGCTGTGTCAATGAAAAAAAGGAAGAAAGGGTGAAGGTCTGTGACAGTGAAGATCTGTAGGAGTAAGGGAGACAAGGAAGTAACCCACTTGTAAACAAGGGGAATAAGGAAAGACCCTTGCAATCAAGCGATTGCGCTAAGTATGTATAACAAACAAGGGAACCCAAAAAGAATAGGTCAGGGACCTTGGGAGCTAGATTAGTACAAAGGACAGTGGTCCCTGAGTAAGGAAATCTCATTAAACAATGAATATAGTCTCAATCAGTACTATATTTGAGCGCATGTCCAGCCGGACAGAGGCAAGTTTAATATACACAGTAGTTTGAATAAAATTGAAGAAATGTGAGAGAAATAACAGTGGGATACAAGCCTGTATCCAGAGTCTCACAGATCAAAACACACAAACAACATAGAAAAGCTCAGGCAGTTTACATGTGTTTCAATGAATTTGCACGGATAATGAAACAACAATCATAAAAGGTCACCTTTACACATATTACAAATTAACATTCAGTGTATAAGGTTGACAACTGTGTCGACGACGTTTCGATCCTTATCAGTGAGATATTGGATCATCTTCAGGACTGTGGATTAAAGTGCCTGAGAGCATATGCCTGTAAATTATCATATTAACGAAACATTAGATATAGAGAGAGAAAGAGAGAGAGAAAAATAAAGGAATAATAAGTCATGGGTAAAGTTTACATTTAGTTACCAATAAACTCAATAAGATGTCGAAAGGATCTATTTTACGCGTGAAAAGACCTAAAGACCGAACAATGATAGTGATGCAGAAGTAGTGAGAGATTACGATGCAGCATGCAAAGTTGTAAAACCCGACTATAAAAAACTTTTGCCCTTAAGACGACGTGTCTAATGTGGAGGAATGAGTTATCAACAGGTGCTGTCACCTGATCACATTGTATATAAACGTATACATCTAATAGATGTAAAATGAGGTATTAACAACATGCAGGCGGTGCGCATCTGGCTTATGTGGAGTACCTGCAGAAGCGCTTAAGGATGGAAAGCTGGCACGTCCAGAATGGGGAGGAGAGGGGACATAATGGACCTGAGGGACAGAGAAGAATAGCATTAGGAACTGGGATGAGATGAGATAAGGAGGGGGTAGGGATGGAAGGAAATGCTTGTGACCTTCATGTCAAGGTGGCTTACCCGGGTTAGAAAGTGGAGGCTCCGTTATCCACAATGGGAAGACAAGGCGGATGAGTCCTGCGCATCAAGGGTTAAATAAAAGGGATTGCGAGCCTGGATGGGAACAATCGGTAAATTTACAAGCGTGGCGGGAAAACGGGGGGCGGGGGGGTGTCGGGGGGGAGAGAGAGAACGCGTGCGCGCTTACCTATTTCAGGGTCGGATAAACTCTATGCAATTTGGATGTTTAGCGATGAGCCTAATAAATATAATTAAAAAACAATATTGAGGGCCAAGGGGGTTGCAATCTGGCAACAAGGTACTGTTGTTGAAAAAACCGGGAGTCCAGAATGGACGCTTACCTGGTGTAGTGCCAGTGGAACATGCAGGCAAAAGAGGTGAACGCTGGAGGAAGGGACGCTTTACCGAAAGATATGGCAACCAGTAAGTGGTCGCGTGACCGCATGGGAGATCATGTGATTTCGATTGTGGGAGGAGTCGCGCGTAATCCAGCGTATGGTGAAGTATCGGCACAGCGGCCATCTTGAAATAGGCAAAGTGATAGTCAAAGTAATAGATATAATAGTAGATACGCCTAGAGTTTCAGACAAAAACGCATAAAGAGTGACAATTATTTTCGCAAACTGTAAAGTAATATACAAAGTGATCATGGAATTACTGACAGAAATAAAAATAAAAAAGGCAAGAGAATAATGCAATATAAAGTATTCATAAATAAGTAAATAGTTTTCCATATTGGATATCAGTTCACAATTAAGCGAAAGAATGAAATGACACAAGGTTTCAATGAGGAAGTAAATGTCAATGCAATACCCAATATACAAACAGAAAGGGCTTGGTAATTAAAGGGCACTGATTACATAGACGTGGAAAATAGGGCCACTTAATCAGTAATCTCTGAACACAGACATAATAGTGGACTGAGAGTTGTATAGAGAAATAGAGTGCAGTTAGGACAATCAAATTAATGCATAGCTTGGGCAATTGTTTTTGCAGTAGCAGTGCTAAGCAACCTACAGCAATGTTGTCCAGTCCTCCAATCGGTTGAGTCCCGTATGGATACTGCCAGTACGTAAAATCCATTTTAGTTCTTCTCTATTAAGTAGTTGTGTAAGATCAGCTCCTCTTGGGGGTATCCTCACCACACTCACAACTGTCCAACGGATGTCGTCCTCAGTGTGTCCCAGAGTTTCAAAATGTTCCACCAATGGGGCATTAGGTGTCTTGCAGCGAAGTCTGCTCCGATGTTGGCAGATCCTAATACGTATCTTTTGAGTCGTTTGACCAATATAGATCTTATTGCATGGGCACAAAATAGCGTAAATAACATTGTTCGTATTGCAATTGGAGAATTCTTTATGAGTGGATTTAATGGTGCCAAATACAAATTCTTTACAATCAGAGGTAAATCTGCACACAGTGCAGTTGCCACATTTAGCATGTCCTATAAGGCGTGGAAGTCCCCAGTGATCATCAAGAGTGTTGGGAACGTGTGGGCATGGAAGTGCTGCCCTAACCAAATGGTCCTTAATGTTTTTACTCTTCTTAAATGCAAAAAGGGGTTTATCTAAATTCAGTATTCCTGCATTGATTACGTTCCAGTGCTTTAGTATACTCTTGCGTAATTTGTGTGAGGATGGAGAAAAGGTAGTGACACATACAATGCGTTCCATTTGTTGTTTGGATTTTGGTTCCAACAGACACTCTCTGGGACAATACCAAGCTCTTTTCAGAGCATTACGTACAAGTCTTTTAGGATAGCCCCTGACTGTAAGTTTGCAACTGAGCACTTTGGCTTCTGTGAAATAGTCTTCTTTCAACGTGCAATTGCGTCTGATTCTAAGAAACTGAGAATACGGAAGTGAGTCTCTGAGTGCTCTTGGATGATTACTGTCATATTTGAGTAAAGTGTTTCGTTCAGTAGGTTTTCTGAATAAGCTGGTGATAAGTCGGCCCTCCTTATGTACAATATTTAAATCTAGGAAAGGAATAGATGTCTTACTGTGGGATAAAGTGAATTTGAGACCTCCACAATTATTATTGAGCCAGTGGAGGAACTGGGTCAACATGTCCTGGTTATTGTGCCAGATCATAAAAATATCGTCAATATAACGCTTCCATATTTCAATAGCGTTATGGAAAGGGTTCCCCAATGCAAGTATATAGTTAGTTTCAAGGGCATCCATGTAAAGTATAGCCAAATTAGGGGCAAAAACTGCCCCCATGGATGTACCCTTGGTTTGTTGATAGAATTGGCCATCGAACAAGAAAAAATTCCTAGTAAGGCAGATTTCCAACAATTGTAATATAAAAGTTGTGGGAACTGCATGTGGTCTGGGGCGTTTATCAAGGGTATTTTCTATCACATGTAGAGAGTCAACTTGAGGTATATTAGTGTACAATGACTCAACGTCCAAAGTACATAGAGTGTCAATTTGTGGATTGAAGGGGTGGTTCTCAACCAAGGATATCATCTGCATACTATCTCTGACATAGCAGGTAGTAATGGGAACAAATTCTTTTATAAAGAAATCAACATAAAGACCAAGGGGTTCCAAAATGGAACCACATCCTGACACAATGGGACGTCCCGGAGGGTTTTCTTGGTTTTTATGTATCTTCGGAAGAGTGTAAATAACAGGTATGCGTGGGGATTTGATATTGAGAAATTGATGTTCCAACTTGGTCAAGAAACCTTGCTCAAGGCCATCAGTAGTTACCTGCAAAATAAGTTTCTGAAGTTCAAGAGTGGGATTTGTGGGCAATTTACAATAATGATCAGTATTCTGTAGTTGCTTAGTTATCTCATTCTTATAGCTAGCTAGCTCTTGTAGCACTATACCGCCACCTTTGTCTGCAGGCTTTATAACGATGTCATCGTTCAATTTAAGCGTGCTCAATGCAGATTTCTCTGCCCTAGAGATATTATATGGGACAAAGTGACGACCCTTCTCCATCTCTGAGAGATCGTTAAGTACCAATTTTTCAAATGTAGAAATTTCTGAGGGGACCATATTCGAGGATGGGGAAAAAGTGGAAGGTGGTCTAAGGGGAGTGTTAGATATTTTGAGTGGCATAGGATTAAGCAAAAAATAGCTGTGTAGCCTTATTTTCCGAAAAAATCTTAAAACCTCAGTTTGGAGGTCAAGAAAATTTGTATGGGTAGTGGGAACAAATGATAGTCCTTTGTTCAATATAGATAATTCAGAAACATTCAGTTGGTGCTTAGTTAGATTAAAAATAGGGAGCATCAAATTAGGAAGTGTATCAAATGTGGTAGTGTCCCCAGTCAAAGTTGAAGTGAGAGGAACCATTATCTGGTTGGAGTAGGAGTGAGGGGTAGTTACCATTGATAATGGTTTCGTCGTGTGTTTCGTTCCCCTGGAGGGTTCTGCCAATGAGTGCGTTTTAGGCCGCCTTTCTTTTGTGGTTCTTGCTGGCCTCGTCCTAAAAAAGAGTTGTTTGTTGCTCTATTGGATGTGCTAGGACCGTCTCCTGGGTCAGAATTGTCCGATGAATCGGCTGAAGTATCTGAGAAACCTACCAAGTTATTCCTACGATTGAATCTACCCCACGGTCTGGTGTTGCGTGGATTATTATATGATCTGTTGAGGTAGAAGTCTTTGGTCAGGTAAGGGTAAGCTCTCTCTGTTGTATAGGATTTAATGTCCTTTTTAACTTTAACTGATTTTTTATTCTGTTCTAGTCTAAAAAACTCATCAACTGTTTTCTGTACTTGGTCTAACAATTTCTTGCCATCGGCAATGGAGCTATTTTCTTTGATTTGTTTTTCAACCTCAGTTACTTCATCTAATAGTTTTTTAAGCTCTTCGGTTGCTATATCAATACCGAGCACCATCCAATGTCTCGAGCAAGTGGTGCCGATATAACTAAAGTTTGTAATATACTTGGGGATGTCCGTAAAGATCCCCGGTATATTCCTGACTTGTAGGCCAGTGGGAATAATTTCTGCCTTTAAATATTCCGTCAACATGCGGATCATAAGTTGCAATCTAACAGTTTTCTTTTTAATTTTCTCCAATTGTTCAGGGAGTGAGGTGTTAATTTCAGATGGTGCATTCGCTATGTCACTGAAAAGTGAGGGTCCTTCTAAGATCTTTCTAATATAGTCATCTGTATAGAGTGGTGCGTGATCTGACATTACCCTAATGACTTAGAGACAGCTGTGTCAATGAAAAAAAGGAAGAAAGGGTGAAGGTCTGTGACAGTGAAGATCTGTAGGAGTAAGGGAGACAAGGAAGTAACCCACTTGTAAACAAGGGGAATAAGGAAAGACCCTTGCAATCAAGCGATTGCGCTAAGTATGTATAACAAACAAGGGAACCCAAAAAGAATAGGTCAGGGACCTTGGGAGCTAGATTAGTACAAAGGACAGTGGTCCCTGAGTAAGGAAATCTCATTAAACAATGAATATAGTCTCAATCAGTACTATATTTGAGCGCATGTCCAGCCGGACAGAGGCAAGTTTAATATACACAGTAGTTTGAATAAAATTGAAGAAATGTGAGAGAAATAACAGTGGGATACAAGCCTGTATCCAGAGTCTCACAGATCAAAACACACAAACAACATAGAAAAGCTCAGGCAGTTTACATGTGTTTCAATGAATTTGCACGGATAATGAAACAACAATCATAAAAGGTCACCTTTACACATATTACAAATTAACATTCAGTGTATAAGGTTGACAACTGTGTCGACGACGTTTCGATCCTTATCAGTGAGATATTGGATCATCTTCAGGACTGTGGATTAAAGTGCCTGAGAGCATATGCCTGTAAATTATCATATTAACGAAACATTAGATATAGAGAGAGAAAGAGAGAGAGAAAAATAAAGGAATAATAAGTCATGGGTAAAGTTTACATTTAGTTACCAATAAACTCAATAAGATGTCGAAAGGATCTATTTTACGCGTGAAAAGACCTAAAGACCGAACAATGATAGTGATGCAGAAGTAGTGAGAGATTACGATGCAGCATGCAAAGTTGTAAAACCGACTATAAAAAACTTTTGCCCTTAAGACGACGTGTCTAATGTGGAGGAATGAGTTATCAACAGGTGCTGTCACCTGATCACATTGTATATAAACGTATACATCTAATAGATGTAAAATGAGGTATTAACAACATGCAGGCGGTGCGCATCTGGCTTATGTGGAGTACCTGCAGAAGCGCTTAAGGATGGAAAGCTGGCACGTCCAGAATGGGGAGGAGAGGGGACATAATGGACCTGAGGGACAGAGAAGAATAGCATTAGGAACTGGGATGAGATGAGATAAGGAGGGGGTAGGGATGGAAGGAAATGCTTGTGACCTTCATGTCAAGGTGGCTTACCCGGGTTAGAAAGTGGAGGCTCCGTTATCCACAATGGGAAGACAAGGCGGATGAGTCCTGCGCATCAAGGGTTAAATAAAAGGGATTGCGAGCCTGGATGGGAACAATCGGTAAATTTACAAGCGTGGCGGGAAAACGGGGGGCGGGGGGGGGTGTCGGGGGGGAGAGAGAGAACGCGTGCGCGCTTACCTATTTCAGGGTCGGATAAACTCTATGCAATTTGGATGTTTAGCGATGAGCCTAATAAATATAATTAAAAAACAATATTGAGGGCCAAGGGGGTTGCAATCTGGCAACAAGGTACTGTTGTTGAAAAACCGGGAGTCCAGAATGGACGCTTACCTGGTGTAGTGCCAGTGGAACATGCAGGCAAAAGAGGTGAACGCTGGAGGAAGGGACGCTTTACCGAAAGATATGGCAACCAGTAAGTGGTCGCGTGACCGCATGGGAGATCATGTGATTTCGATTGTGGGAGGAGTCGCGCGTAATCCAGCGTATGGTGAAGTATCGGCACAGCGGCCATCTTGAAATAGGCAAAGTGATAGTCAAAGTAATAGATATAATAGTAGATACGCCTAGAGTTTCAGACAAAAACGCATAAAGAGTGACAATTATTTTCGCAAACTGTAAAGTAATATACAAAGTGATCATGGAATTACTAACAGAAATAAAAATAAAAAAGGCAAGAGAATAATGCAATATAAAGTATTCATAAATAAGTAAATAGTTTTCCATATTGGATATCAGTTCACAATTAAGCGAAAGAATGAAATGACACAAGGTTTCAATGAGGAAGTAAATGTCAATGCAATACCCAATATACAAACAGAAAGGGCTTGGTAATTAAAGGGCACTGATTACATAGACGTGGAAAATAGGGCCACTTAATCAGTAATCTCTGAACACAGACATAATAGTGGACTGAGAGTTGTATAGAGAAATAGAGTGCAGTTAGGACAATCAAATTAATGCATAGCTTGGGCAATTGTTTTTGCAGTAGCAGTGCTAAGCAACCTACAGCAATGTTGTCCAGTCCTCCAATCGGTTGAGTCCCGTATGGATACTGCCAGTACGTAAAATCCATTTTAGTTCTTCTCTATTAAGTAGTTGTGTAAGATCAGCTCCTCTTGGGGGTATCCTCACCACACTCACAACTGTCCAACGGATGTCGTCCTCAGTGTGTCCCAGAGTTTCAAAATGTTCCACCAATGGGGCATTAGGTGTCTTGCAGCGAAGTCTGCTCCGATGTTGGCAGATCCTAATACGTATCTTTTGAGTCGTTTGACCAATATAGATCTTATTGCATGGGCACAAAATAGCGTAAATAACATTGTTCGTATTGCAATTGGAGAATTCTTTATGAGTGGATTTAATGGTGCCAAATACAAATTCTTTACAATCAGAGGTAAATCTGCACACAGTGCAGTTGCCACATTTAGCATGTCCTATAAGGCGTGGAAGTCCCCAGTGATCATCAAGAGTGTTGGGAACGTGTGGGCATGATCTCCCATGCGGTCACGCGACCACTTACTGGTTGCCATATCTTTCGGTAAAGCGTCCCTTCCTCCAGCGTTCACCTCTTTTGCCTGCATGTTCCACTGGCACTACACCAGGTAAGCGTCCATTCTGGACTCCCGGTTTTTTCAACAACAGTACCTTGTTGCCAGATTGCAACCCCCTTGGCCCTCAATATTGTTTTTTAATTATATTTATTAGGCTCATCGCTAAACATCCAAATTGCATAGAGTTTATCCGACCCTGAAATAGGTAAGCGCGCACGCGTTCTCTCTCTCTCCCCCCGACACCCCCCCCCGCCCCCCGTTTTCCCGCCACGCTTGTAAATTTACCGATTGTTCCCATCCAGGCTCGCAATCCCTTTTATTTAACCCTTGATGCGCAGGACTCATCCGCCTTGTCTTCCCATTGTGGATAACGGAGCCTCCACTTTCTAACCCGGGTAAGCCACCTTGACATGAAGGTCACAAGCATTTCCTTCCATCCCTACCCCCTCCTTATCTCATCTCATCCCAGTTCCTAATGCTATTCTTCTCTGTCCCTCAGGTCCATTATGTCCCCTCTCCTCCCCATTCTGGACGTGCCAGCTTTCCATCCTTAAGCGCTTCTGCAGGTACTCCACATAAGCCAGATGCGCACCGCCTGCATGTTGTTAATACCTCATTTTACATCTATTAGATGTATACGTTTATATACAATGTGATCAGGTGACAGCACCTGTTGATAACTCATTCCTCCACATTAGACACGTCGTCTTAAGGGCAAAAGTTTTTTATAGTCGGTTTTACAACTTTGCATGCTGCATCGTAATCTCTCACTACTTCTGCATCACTATCATTGTTCGGTCTTTAGGTCTTTTCACGCGTAAAATAGATCCTTTCGACATCTTATTGAGTTTATTGGTAACTAAATGTAAACTTTACCCATGACTTATTATTCCTTTATTTTTCTCTCTCTCTTTCTCTCTCTATATCTAATGTTTCGTTAATATGATAATTTACAGGCATATGCTCTCAGGCACTTTAATCCACAGTCCTGAAGATGATCCAATATCTCACTGATAAGGATCGAAACGTCGTCGACACAGTTGTCAACCTTATACACTGAATGTTAATTTGTAATATGTGTAAAGGTGACCTTTTATGATTGTTGTTTCATTATCCGTGCAAATTCATTGAAACACATGTAAACTGCCTGAGCTTTTCTATGTTGTTTGTGTGTTTTGATCTGTGAGACTCTGGATACAGGCTTGTATCCCACTGTTATTTCTCTCACATTTCTTCAATTTTATTCAAACTACTGTGTATATTAAACTTGCCTCTGTCCGGCTGGACATGCGCTCAAATATAGTACTGATTGAGACTATATTCATTGTTTAATGAGATTTCCTTACTCAGGGACCACTGTCCTTTGTACTAATCTAGCTCCCAAGGTCCCTGACCTATTCTTTTTGGGTTCCCTTGTTTGTTATACATACTTAGCGCAATCGCTTGATTGCAAGGGTCTTTCCTTATTCCCCTTGTTTACAAGTGGGTTACTTCCTTGTCTCCCTTACTCCTACAGATCTTCACTGTCACAGACCTTCACCCTTTCTTCCTTTTTTTCATTGACACAGCTGTCTCTAAGTCATTAGGGTAATGTCAGATCACGCACCACTCTATACAGATGACTATATTAGAAAGATCTTAGAAGGACCCTCACTTTTCAGTGACATAGCGAATGCACCATCTGAAATTAACACCTCACTCCCTGAACAATTGGAGAAAATTAAAAAGAAAACTGTTAGATTGCAACTTATGATCCGCATGTTGACGGAATATTTAAAGGCAGAAATTATTCCCACTGGCCTACAAGTCAGGAATATACCGGGGATCTTTACGGACATCCCCAAGTATATTACAAACTTTAGTTATATCGGCACCACTTGCTCGAGACATTGGATGGTGCTCGGTATTGATATAGCAACCGAAGAGCTTAAAAAACTATTAGATGAAGTAACTGAGGTTGAAAAACAAATCAAAGAAAATAGCTCCATTGCCGATGGCAAGAAATTGTTAGACCAAGTACAGAAAACAGTTGATGAGTTTTTTAGACTAGAACAGAATAAAAAATCAGTTAAAGTTAAAAAGGACATTAAATCCTATACAACAGAGAGAGCTTACCCTTACCTGACCAAAGACTTCTACCTCAACAGATCATATAATAATCCACGCAACACCAGACCGTGGGGTAGATTCAATCGTAGGAATAACTTGGTAGGTTTCTCAGATACTTCAGCCGATTCATCGGACAATTCTGACCCAGGAGACGGTCCTAGCACATCCAATAGAGCAACAAACAACTCTTTTTTAGGACGAGGCCAGCAAGAACCACAAAAGAAAGGCGGCCTAAAACGCACTCATTGGCAGAACCCTCCAGGGGAACGAAACACACGACGAAACCATTATCAATGGTAACTACCCCTCACTCCTACTCCAACCAGATAATGGTTCCTCTCACTTCAACTTTGACTGGGGACACTACCACATTTGATACACTTCCTAATTTGATGCTCCCTATTTTTAATCTAACTAAGCACCAACTGAATGTTTCTGAATTATCTATATTGAACAAAGGACTATCATTTGTTCCCACTACCCATACAAATTTTCTTGACCTCCAAACTGAGGTTTTAAGATTTTTTCGGAAAATAAGGCTACACAGCTATTTTTTGCTTAATCCTATGCCACTCAAAATATCTAACACTCCCCTTAGACCACCTTCCACTTTTTCCCCATCCTCGAATATGGTCCCCTCAGAAATTTCTACATTTGAAAAATTGGTACTTAACGATCTCTCAGAGATGGAGAAGGGTCGTCACTTTGTCCCATATAATATCTCTAGGGCAGAGAAATCTGCATTGAGCACGCTTAAATTGAACGATGACATCGTTATAAAGCCTGCAGACAAAGGTGGCGGTATAGTGCTACAAGAGCTAGCTAGCTATAAGAATGAGATAACTAAGCAACTACAGAATACTGATCATTATTGTAAATTGCCCACAAATCCCACTCTTGAACTTCAGAAACTTATTTTGCAGGTAACTACTGATGGCCTTGAGCAAGGTTTCTTGACCAAGTTGGAACATCAATTTCTCAATATCAAATCCCCACGCATACCTGTTATTTACACTCTTCCGAAGATACATAAAAACCAAGAAAACCCTCCGGGACGTCCCATTGTGTCAGGATGTGGTTCCATTTTGGAACCCCTTGGTCTTTATGTTGATTTCTTTATAAAAGAATTTGTTCCCATTACTACCTGCTATGTCAGAGATAGTATGCAGATGATATCCTTGGTTGAGAACCACCCCTTCAATCCACAAATTGACACTCTATGTACTTTGGACGTTGAGTCATTGTACACTAATATACCTCAAGTTGACTCTCTACATGTGATAGAAAATACCCTTGATAAACGCCCCAGACCACATGCAGTTCCCACAACTTTTATATTACAATTGTTGGAAATCTGCCTTACTAGGAATTTTTTCTTGTTCGATGGCCAATTCTATCAACAAACCAAGGGTACATCCATGGGGGCAGTTTTTGCCCCTAATTTGGCTATACTTTACATGGATGCCCTTGAAACTAACTATATACTTGCATTGGGGAACCCTTTCCATAACGCTATTGAAATATGGAAGCGTTATATTGACGATATTTTTATGATCTGGCACAATAACCAGGACATGTTGACCCAGTTCCTCCACTGGCTCAATAATAATTGTGGAGGTCTCAAATTCACTTTATCCCACAGTAAGACATCTATTCCTTTCCTAGATTTAAATATTGTACATAAGGAGGGCCGACTTATCACCAGCTTATTCAGAAAACCTACTGAACGAAACACTTTACTCAAATATGACAGTAATCATCCAAGAGCACTCAGAGACTCACTTCCGTATTCTCAGTTTCTTAGAATCAGACGCAATTGCACGTTGAAAGAAGACTATTTCACAGAAGCCAAAGTGCTCAGTTGCAAACTTACAGTCAGGGGCTATCCTAAAAGACTTGTACGTAATGCTCTGAAAAGAGCTTGGTATTGTCCCAGAGAGTGTCTGTTGGAACCAAAATCCAAACAACAAATGGAACGCATTGTATGTGTCACTACCTTTTCTCCATCCTCACACAAATTACGCAAGAGTATACTAAAGCACTGGAACGTAATCAATGCAGGAATACTGAATTTAGATAAACCCCTTTTTGCATTTAAGAAGAGTAAAAACATTAAGGACCATTTGGTTAGGGCAGCACTTCCATGCCCACACGTTCCCAACACTCTTGATGATCACTGGGGACTTCCACGCCTTATAGGACATGCTAAATGTGGCAACTGCACTGTGTGCAGATTTACCTCTGATTGTAAAGAATTTGTATTTGGCACCATTAAATCCACTCATAAAGAATTCTCCAATTGCAATACGAACAATGTTATTTACGCTATTTTGTGCCCATGCAATAAGATCTATATTGGTCAAACGACTCAAAAGATACGTATTAGGATCTGCCAACATCGGAGCAGACTTCGCTGCAAGACACCTAATGCCCCATTGGTGGAACATTTTGAAACTCTGGGACACACTGAGGACGACATCCGTTGGACAGTTGTGAGTGTGGTGAGGATACCCCCAAGAGGAGCTGATCTTACACAACTACTTAATAGAGAAGAACTAAAATGGATTTTACGTACTGGCAGTATCCATACGGGACTCAACCGATTGGAGGACTGGACAACATTGCTGTAGGTTGCTTAGCACTGCTACTGCAAAAACAATTGCCCAAGCTATGCATTAATTTGATTGTCCTAACTGCACTCTATTTCTCTATACAACTCTCAGTCCACTATTATGTCTGTGTTCAGAGATTACTGATTAAGTGGCCCTATTTTCCACGTCTATGTAATCAGTGCCCTTTAATTACCAAGCCCTTTCTGTTTGTATATTGGGTATTGCATTGACATTTACTTCCTCATTGAAACCTTGTGTCATTTCATTCTTTCGCTTAATTGTGAACTGATATCCAATATGGAAAACTATTTACTTATTTATGAATACTTTATATTGCATTATTCTCTTGCCTTTTTTATTTTTATTTCTGTCAGTAATTCCATGATCACTTTGTATATTACTTTACAGTTTGCGAAAATAATTGTCACTCTTTATGCGTTTTTGTCTGAAACTCTAGGCGTATCTACTATTATATCTATTACTTTGACTATCACTTTGCCTATTTCAAGATGGCCGCTGTGCCGATACTTCACCATACGCTGGATTACGCGCGACTCCTCCCACAATCGAAATCACATGATCTCCCATGCGGTCACGCGACCACTTACTGGTTGCCATATCTTTCGGTAAAGCGTCCCTTCCTCCAGCGTTCACCTCTTTTGCCTGCATGTTCCACTGGCACTACACCAGGTAAGCGTCCATTCTGGACTCCCGGTTTTTTCAACAACAGTACCTTGTTGCCAGATTGCAACCCCCTTGGCCCTCAATATTGTTTTTTAATTATATTTATTAGGCTCATCGCTAAACATCCAAATTGCATAGAGTTTATCCGACCCTGAAATAGGTAAGCGCGCACGCGTTCTCTCTCTCCCCCCCGACACCCCCCCCCGCCCCCCGTTTTCCCGCCACGCTTGTAAATTTACCGATTGTTCCCATCCAGGCTCGCAATCCCTTTTATTTAACCCTTGATGCGCAGGACTCATCCGCCTTGTCTTCCCATTGTGGATAACGGAGCCTCCACTTTCTAACCCGGGTAAGCCACCTTGACATGAAGGTCACAAGCATTTCCTTCCATCCCTACCCCCTCCTTATCTCATCTCATCCCAGTTCCTAATGCTATTCTTCTCTGTCCCTCAGGTCCATTATGTCCCCTCTCCTCCCCATTCTGGACGTGCCAGCTTTCCATCCTTAAGCGCTTCTGCAGGTACTCCACATAAGCCAGATGCGCACCGCCTGCATGTTGTTAATACCTCATTTTACATCTATTAGATGTATACGTTTATATACAATGTGATCAGGTGACAGCACCTGTTGATAACTCATTCCTCCACATTAGACACGTCGTCTTAAGGGCAAAAGTTTTTTATAGTCGGGTTTTACAACTTTGCATGCTGCATCGTAATCTCTCACTACTTCTGCATCACTATCATTGTTCGGTCTTTAGGTCTTTTCACGCGTAAAATAGATCCTTTCGACATCTTATTGAGTTTATTGGTAACTAAATGTAAACTTTACCCATGACTTATTATTCCTTTATTTTTCTCTCTCTCTTTCTCTCTCTATATCTAATGTTTCGTTAATATGATAATTTACAGGCATATGCTCTCAGGCACTTTAATCCACAGTCCTGAAGATGATCCAATATCTCACTGATAAGGATCGAAACGTCGTCGACACAGTTGTCAACCTTATACACTGAATGTTAATTTGTAATATGTGTAAAGGTGACCTTTTATGATTGTTGTTTCATTATCCGTGCAAATTCATTGAAACACATGTAAACTGCCTGAGCTTTTCTATGTTGTTTGTGTGTTTTGATCTGTGAGACTCTGGATACAGGCTTGTATCCCACTGTTATTTCTCTCACATTTCTTCAATTTTATTCAAACTACTGTGTATATTAAACTTGCCTCTGTCCGGCTGGACATGCGCTCAAATATAGTACTGATTGAGACTATATTCATTGTTTAATGAGATTTCCTTACTCAGGGACCACTGTCCTTTGTACTAATCTAGCTCCCAAGGTCCCTGACCTATTCTTTTTGGGTTCCCTTGTTTGTTATACATACTTAGCGCAATCGCTTGATTGCAAGGGTCTTTCCTTATTCCCCTTGTTTACAAGTGGGTTACTTCCTTGTCTCCCTTACTCCTACAGATCTTCACTGTCACAGACCTTCACCCTTTCTTCCTTTTTTTCATTGACACAGCTGTCTCTAAGTCATTAGGGTAATGTCAGATCACGCACCACTCTATACAGATGACTATATTAGAAAGATCTTAGAAGGACCCTCACTTTTCAGTGACATAGCGAATGCACCATCTGAAATTAACACCTCACTCCCTGAACAATTGGAGAAAATTAAAAAGAAAACTGTTAGATTGCAACTTATGATCCGCATGTTGACGGAATATTTAAAGGCAGAAATTATTCCCACTGGCCTACAAGTCAGGAATATACCGGGGATCTTTACGGACATCCCCAAGTATATTACAAACTTTAGTTATATCGGCACCACTTGCTCGAGACATTGGATGGTGCTCGGTATTGATATAGCAACCGAAGAGCTTAAAAAACTATTAGATGAAGTAACTGAGGTTGAAAAACAAATCAAAGAAAATAGCTCCATTGCCGATGGCAAGAAATTGTTAGACCAAGTACAGAAAACAGTTGATGAGTTTTTTAGACTAGAACAGAATAAAAAATCAGTTAAAGTTAAAAAGGACATTAAATCCTATACAACAGAGAGAGCTTACCCTTACCTGACCAAAGACTTCTACCTCAACAGATCATATAATAATCCACGCAACACCAGACCGTGGGGTAGATTCAATCGTAGGAATAACTTGGTAGGTTTCTCAGATACTTCAGCCGATTCATCGGACAATTCTGACCCAGGAGACGGTCCTAGCACATCCAATAGAGCAACAAACAACTCTTTTTTAGGACGAGGCCAGCAAGAACCACAAAAGAAAGGCGGCCTAAAACGCACTCATTGGCAGAACCCTCCAGGGGAACGAAACACACGACGAAACCATTATCAATGGTAACTACCCCTCACTCCTACTCCAACCAGATAATGGTTCCTCTCACTTCAACTTTGACTGGGGACACTACCACATTTGATACACTTCCTAATTTGATGCTCCCTATTTTTAATCTAACTAAGCACCAACTGAATGTTTCTGAATTATCTATATTGAACAAAGGACTATCATTTGTTCCCACTACCCATACAAATTTTCTTGACCTCCAAACTGAGGTTTTAAGATTTTTTCGGAAAATAAGGCTACACAGCTATTTTTTGCTTAATCCTATGCCACTCAAAATATCTAACACTCCCCTTAGACCACCTTCCACTTTTTCCCCATCCTCGAATATGGTCCCCTCAGAAATTTCTACATTTGAAAAATTGGTACTTAACGATCTCTCAGAGATGGAGAAGGGTCGTCACTTTGTCCCATATAATATCTCTAGGGCAGAGAAATCTGCATTGAGCACGCTTAAATTGAACGATGACATCGTTATAAAGCCTGCAGACAAAGGTGGCGGTATAGTGCTACAAGAGCTAGCTAGCTATAAGAATGAGATAACTAAGCAACTACAGAATACTGATCATTATTGTAAATTGCCCACAAATCCCACTCTTGAACTTCAGAAACTTATTTTGCAGGTAACTACTGATGGCCTTGAGCAAGGTTTCTTGACCAAGTTGGAACATCAATTTCTCAATATCAAATCCCCACGCATACCTGTTATTTACACTCTTCCGAAGATACATAAAAACCAAGAAAACCCTCCGGGACGTCCCATTGTGTCAGGATGTGGTTCCATTTTGGAACCCCTTGGTCTTTATGTTGATTTCTTTATAAAAGAATTTGTTCCCATTACTACCTGCTATGTCAGAGATAGTATGCAGATGATATCCTTGGTTGAGAACCACCCCTTCAATCCACAAATTGACACTCTATGTACTTTGGACGTTGAGTCATTGTACACTAATATACCTCAAGTTGACTCTCTACATGTGATAGAAAATACCCTTGATAAACGCCCCAGACCACATGCAGTTCCCACAACTTTTATATTACAATTGTTGGAAATCTGCCTTACTAGGAATTTTTTCTTGTTCGATGGCCAATTCTATCAACAAACCAAGGGTACATCCATGGGGGCAGTTTTTGCCCCTAATTTGGCTATACTTTACATGGATGCCCTTGAAACTAACTATATACTTGCATTGGGGAACCCTTTCCATAACGCTATTGAAATATGGAAGCGTTATATTGACGATATTTTTATGATCTGGCACAATAACCAGGACATGTTGACCCAGTTCCTCCACTGGCTCAATAATAATTGTGGAGGTCTCAAATTCACTTTATCCCACAGTAAGACATCTATTCCTTTCCTAGATTTAAATATTGTACATAAGGAGGGCCGACTTATCACCAGCTTATTCAGAAAACCTACTGAACGAAACACTTTACTCAAATATGACAGTAATCATCCAAGAGCACTCAGAGACTCACTTCCGTATTCTCAGTTTCTTAGAATCAGACGCAATTGCACGTTGAAAGAAGACTATTTCACAGAAGCCAAAGTGCTCAGTTGCAAACTTACAGTCAGGGGCTATCCTAAAAGACTTGTACGTAATGCTCTGAAAAGAGCTTGGTATTGTCCCAGAGAGTGTCTGTTGGAACCAAAATCCAAACAACAAATGGAACGCATTGTATGTGTCACTACCTTTTCTCCATCCTCACACAAATTACGCAAGAGTATACTAAAGCACTGGAACGTAATCAATGCAGGAATACTGAATTTAGATAAACCCCTTTTTGCATTTAAGAAGAGTAAAAACATTAAGGACCATTTGGTTAGGGCAGCACTTCCATGCCCACACGTTCCCAACACTCTTGATGATCACTGGGGACTTCCACGCCTTATAGGACATGCTAAATGTGGCAACTGCACTGTGTGCAGATTTACCTCTGATTGTAAAGAATTTGTATTTGGCACCATTAAATCCACTCATAAAGAATTCTCCAATTGCAATACGAACAATGTTATTTACGCTATTTTGTGCCCATGCAATAAGATCTATATTGGTCAAACGACTCAAAAGATACGTATTAGGATCTGCCAACATCGGAGCAGACTTCGCTGCAAGACACCTAATGCCCCATTGGTGGAACATTTTGAAACTCTGGGACACACTGAGGACGACATCCGTTGGACAGTTGTGAGTGTGGTGAGGATACCCCCAAGAGGAGCTGATCTTACACAACTACTTAATAGAGAAGAACTAAAATGGATTTTACGTACTGGCAGTATCCATACGGGACTCAACCGATTGGAGGACTGGACAACATTGCTGTAGGTTGCTTAGCACTGCTACTGCAAAAACAATTGCCCAAGCTATGCATTAATTTGATTGTCCTAACTGCACTCTATTTCTCTATACAACTCTCAGTCCACTATTATGTCTGTGTTCAGAGATTACTGATTAAGTGGCCCTATTTTCCACGTCTATGTAATCAGTGCCCTTTAATTACCAAGCCCTTTCTGTTTGTATATTGGGTATTGCATTGACATTTACTTCCTCATTGAAACCTTGTGTCATTTCATTCTTTCGCTTAATTGTGAACTGATATCCAATATGGAAAACTATTTACTTATTTATGAATACTTTATATTGCATTATTCTCTTGCCTTTTTTATTTTTATTTCTGTTAGTAATTCCATGATCACTTTGTATATTACTTTACAGTTTGCGAAAATAATTGTCACTCTTTATGCGTTTTTGTCTGAAACTCTAGGCGTATCTACTATTATATCTATTACTTTGACTATCACTTTGCCTATTTCAAGATGGCCGCTGTGCCGATACTTCACCATACGCTGGATTACGCGCGACTCCTCCCACAATCGAAATCACATGATCTCCCATGCGGTCACGCGACCACTTACTGGTTGCCATATCTTTCGGTAAAGCGTCCCTTCCTCCAGCGTTCACCTCTTTTGCCTGCATGTTCCACTGGCACTACACCAGGTAAGCGTCCATTCTGGACTCCCGGTTTTTTCAACAACAGTACCTTGTTGCCAGATTGCAACCCCCTTGGCCCTCAATATTGTTTTTTAATTATATTTATTAGGCTCATCGCTAAACATCCAAATTGCATAGAGTTTATCCGACCCTGAAATAGGTAAGCGCGCACGCGTTCTCTCTCTCCCCCCCGACACCCCCCCCGCCCCCCGTTTTCCCGCCACGCTTGTAAATTTACCGATTGTTCCCATCCAGGCTCGCAATCCCTTTTATTTAACCCTTGATGCGCAGGACTCATCCGCCTTGTCTTCCCATTGTGGATAACGGAGCCTCCACTTTCTAACCCGGGTAAGCCACCTTGACATGAAGGTCACAAGCATTTCCTTCCATCCCTACCCCCTCCTTATCTCATCTCATCCCAGTTCCTAATGCTATTCTTCTCTGTCCCTCAGGTCCATTATGTCCCCTCTCCTCCCCATTCTGGACGTGCCAGCTTTCCATCCTTAAGCGCTTCTGCAGGTACTCCACATAAGCCAGATGCGCACCGCCTGCATGTTGTTAATACCTCATTTTACATCTATTAGATGTATACGTTTATATACAATGTGATCAGGTGACAGCACCTGTTGATAACTCATTCCTCCACATTAGACACGTCGTCTTAAGGGCAAAAGTTTTTTATAGTCGGGTTTTACAACTTTGCATGCTGCATCGTGATCTCTCACTACTTCTGCATCACTATCATTGTTCGGTCTTTAGGTCTTTTCACGCGTAAAATAGATCCTTTCGACATCTTATTGAGTTTATTGGTAACTAAATGTAAACTTTACCCATGACTTATTATTCCTTTATTTTTCTCTCTCTCTTTCTCTCTCTATATCTAATGTTTCGTTAATATGATAATTTACAGGCATATGCTCTCAGGCACTTTAATCCACAGTCCTGAAGATGATCCAATATCTCACTGATAAGGATCGAAACGTCGTCGACACAGTTGTCAACCTTATACACTGAATGTTAATTTGTAATATGTGTAAAGGTGACCTTTTATGATTGTTGTTTCATTATCCGTGCAAATTCATTGAAACACATGTAAACTGCCTGAGCTTTTCTATGTTGTTTGTGTGTTTTGATCTGTGAGACTCTGGATACAGGCTTGTATCCCACTGTTATTTCTCTCACATTTCTTCAATTTTATTCAAACTACTGTGTATATTAAACTTGCCTCTGTCCGGCTGGACATGCGCTCAAATATAGTACTGATTGAGACTATATTCATTGTTTAATGAGATTTCCTTACTCAGGGACCACTGTCCTTTGTACTAATCTAGCTCCCAAGGTCCCTGACCTATTCTTTTTGGGTTCCCTTGTTTGTTATACATACTTAGCGCAATCGCTTGATTGCAAGGGTCTTTCCTTATTCCCCTTGTTTACAAGTGGGTTACTTCCTTGTCTCCCTTACTCCTACAGATCTTCACTGTCACAGACCTTCACCCTTTCTTCCTTTTTTTCATTGACACAGCTGTCTCTAAGTCATTAGGGTAATGTCAGATCACGCACCACTCTATACAGATGACTATATTAGAAAGATCTTAGAAGGACCCTCACTTTTCAGTGACATAGCGAATGCACCATCTGAAATTAACACCTCACTCCCTGAACAATTGGAGAAAATTAAAAAGAAAACTGTTAGATTGCAACTTATGATCCGCATGTTGACGGAATATTTAAAGGCAGAAATTATTCCCACTGGCCTACAAGTCAGGAATATACCGGGGATCTTTACGGACATCCCCAAGTATATTACAAACTTTAGTTATATCGGCACCACTTGCTCGAGACATTGGATGGTGCTCGGTATTGATATAGCAACCGAAGAGCTTAAAAAACTATTAGATGAAGTAACTGAGGTTGAAAAACAAATCAAAGAAAATAGCTCCATTGCCGATGGCAAGAAATTGTTAGACCAAGTACAGAAAACAGTTGATGAGTTTTTTAGACTAGAACAGAATAAAAAATCAGTTAAAGTTAAAAAGGACATTAAATCCTATACAACAGAGAGAGCTTACCCTTACCTGACCAAAGACTTCTACCTCAACAGATCATATAATAATCCACGCAACACCAGACCGTGGGGTAGATTCAATCGTAGGAATAACTTGGTAGGTTTCTCAGATACTTCAGCCGATTCATCGGACAATTCTGACCCAGGAGACGGTCCTAGCACATCCAATAGAGCAACAAACAACTCTTTTTTAGGACGAGGCCAGCAAGAACCACAAAAGAAAGGCGGCCTAAAACGCACTCATTGGCAGAACCCTCCAGGGGAACGAAACACACGACGAAACCATTATCAATGGTAACTACCCCTCACTCCTACTCCAACCAGATAATGGTTCCTCTCACTTCAACTTTGACTGGGGACACTACCACATTTGATACACTTCCTAATTTGATGCTCCCTATTTTTAATCTAACTAAGCACCAACTGAATGTTTCTGAATTATCTATATTGAACAAAGGACTATCATTTGTTCCCACTACCCATACAAATTTTCTTGACCTCCAAACTGAGGTTTTAAGATTTTTTCGGAAAATAAGGCTACACAGCTATTTTTTGCTTAATCCTATGCCACTCAAAATATCTAACACTCCCCTTAGACCACCTTCCACTTTTTCCCCATCCTCGAATATGGTCCCCTCAGAAATTTCTACATTTGAAAAATTGGTACTTAACGATCTCTCAGAGATGGAGAAGGGTCGTCACTTTGTCCCATATAATATCTCTAGGGCAGAGAAATCTGCATTGAGCACGCTTAAATTGAACGATGACATCGTTATAAAGCCTGCAGACAAAGGTGGCGGTATAGTGCTACAAGAGCTAGCTAGCTATAAGAATGAGATAACTAAGCAACTACAGAATACTGATCATTATTGTAAATTGCCCACAAATCCCACTCTTGAACTTCAGAAACTTATTTTGCAGGTAACTACTGATGGCCTTGAGCAAGGTTTCTTGACCAAGTTGGAACATCAATTTCTCAATATCAAATCCCCACGCATACCTGTTATTTACACTCTTCCGAAGATACATAAAAACCAAGAAAACCCTCCGGGACGTCCCATTGTGTCAGGATGTGGTTCCATTTTGGAACCCCTTGGTCTTTATGTTGATTTCTTTATAAAAGAATTTGTTCCCATTACTACCTGCTATGTCAGAGATAGTATGCAGATGATATCCTTGGTTGAGAACCACCCCTTCAATCCACAAATTGACACTCTATGTACTTTGGACGTTGAGTCATTGTACACTAATATACCTCAAGTTGACTCTCTACATGTGATAGAAAATACCCTTGATAAACGCCCCAGACCACATGCAGTTCCCACAACTTTTATATTACAATTGTTGGAAATCTGCCTTACTAGGAATTTTTTCTTGTTCGATGGCCAATTCTATCAACAAACCAAGGGTACATCCATGGGGGCAGTTTTTGCCCCTAATTTGGCTATACTTTACATGGATGCCCTTGAAACTAACTATATACTTGCATTGGGGAACCCTTTCCATAACGCTATTGAAATATGGAAGCGTTATATTGACGATATTTTTATGATCTGGCACAATAACCAGGACATGTTGACCCAGTTCCTCCACTGGCTCAATAATAATTGTGGAGGTCTCAAATTCACTTTATCCCACAGTAAGACATCTATTCCTTTCCTAGATTTAAATATTGTACATAAGGAGGGCCGACTTATCACCAGCTTATTCAGAAAACCTACTGAACGAAACACTTTACTCAAATATGACAGTAATCATCCAAGAGCACTCAGAGACTCACTTCCGTATTCTCAGTTTCTTAGAATCAGACGCAATTGCACGTTGAAAGAAGACTATTTCACAGAAGCCAAAGTGCTCAGTTGCAAACTTACAGTCAGGGGCTATCCTAAAAGACTTGTACGTAATGCTCTGAAAAGAGCTTGGTATTGTCCCAGAGAGTGTCTGTTGGAACCAAAATCCAAACAACAAATGGAACGCATTGTATGTGTCACTACCTTTTCTCCATCCTCACACAAATTACGCAAGAGTATACTAAAGCACTGGAACGTAATCAATGCAGGAATACTGAATTTAGATAAACCCCTTTTTGCATTTAAGAAGAGTAAAAACATTAAGGACCATTTGGTTAGGGCAGCACTTCCATGCCCACACGTTCCCAACACTCTTGATGATCACTGGGGACTTCCACGCCTTATAGGACATGCTAAATGTGGCAACTGCACTGTGTGCAGATTTACCTCTGATTGTAAAGAATTTGTATTTGGCACCATTAAATCCACTCATAAAGAATTCTCCAATTGCAATACGAACAATGTTATTTACGCTATTTTGTGCCCATGCAATAAGATCTATATTGGTCAAACGACTCAAAAGATACGTATTAGGATCTGCCAACATCGGAGCAGACTTCGCTGCAAGACACCTAATGCCCCATTGGTGGAACATTTTGAAACTCTGGGACACACTGAGGACGACATCCGTTGGACAGTTGTGAGTGTGGTGAGGATACCCCCAAGAGGAGCTGATCTTACACAACTACTTAATAGAGAAGAACTAAAATGGATTTTACGTACTGGCAGTATCCATACGGGACTCAACCGATTGGAGGACTGGACAACATTGCTGTAGGTTGCTTAGCACTGCTACTGCAAAAACAATTGCCCAAGCTATGCATTAATTTGATTGTCCTAACTGCACTCTATTTCTCTATACAACTCTCAGTCCACTATTATGTCTGTGTTCAGAGATTACTGATTAAGTGGCCCTATTTTCCACGTCTATGTAATCAGTGCCCTTTAATTACCAAGCCCTTTCTGTTTGTATATTGGGTATTGCATTGACATTTACTTCCTCATTGAAACCTTGTGTCATTTCATTCTTTCGCTTAATTGTGAACTGATATCCAATATGGAAAACTATTTACTTATTTATGAATACTTTATATTGCATTATTCTCTTGCCTTTTTTATTTTTATTTCTGTTAGTAATTCCATGATCACTTTGTATATTACTTTACAGTTTGCGAAAATAATTGTCACTCTTTATGCGTTTTTGTCTGAAACTCTAGGCGTATCTACTATTATATCTATTACTTTGACTATCACTTTGCCTATTTCAAGATGGCCGCTGTGCCGATACTTCACCATACGCTGGATTACGCGCGACTCCTCCCACAATCGAAATCACATGATCTCCCATGCGGTCACGCGACCACTTACTGGTTGCCATATCTTTCGGTAAAGCGTCCCTTCCTCCAGCGTTCACCTCTTTTGCCTGCATGTTCCACTGGCACTACACCAGGTAAGCGTCCATTCTGGACTCCCGGTTTTTTCAACAACAGTACCTTGTTGCCAGATTGCAACCCCCTTGGCCCTCAATATTGTTTTTTAATTATATTTATTAGGCTCATCGCTAAACATCCAAATTGCATAGAGTTTATCCGACCCTGAAATAGGTAAGCGCGCACGCGTTCTCTCTCTCCCCCCCCGACACCCCCCCCGCCCCCGTTTTCCCGCCACGCTTGTAAATTTACCGATTGTTCCCATCCAGGCTCGCAATCCCTTTTATTTAACCCTTGATGCGCAGGACTCATCCGCCTTGTCTTCCCATTGTGGATAACGGAGCCTCCACTTTCTAACCCGGGTAAGCCACCTTGACATGAAGGTCACAAGCATTTCCTTCCATCCCTACCCCCTCCTTATCTCATCTCATCCCAGTTCCTAATGCTATTCTTCTCTGTCCCTCAGGTCCATTATGTCCCCTCTCCTCCCCATTCTGGACGTGCCAGCTTTCCATCCTTAAGCGCTTCTGCAGGTACTCCACATAAGCCAGATGCGCACCGCCTGCATGTTGTTAATACCTCATTTTACATCTATTAGATGTATACGTTTATATACAATGTGATCAGGTGACAGCACCTGTTGATAACTCATTCCTCCACATTAGACACGTCGTCTTAAGGGCAAAAGTTTTTTATAGTCGGGTTTTACAACTTTGCATGCTGCATCGTAATCTCTCACTACTTCTGCATCACTATCATTGTTCGGTCTTTAGGTCTTTTCACGCGTAAAATAGATCCTTTCGACATCTTATTGAGTTTATTGGTAACTAAATGTAAACTTTACCCATGACTTATTATTCCTTTATTTTTCTCTCTCTCTTTCTCTCTCTATATCTAATGTTTCGTTAATATGATAATTTACAGGCATATGCTCTCAGGCACTTTAATCCACAGTCCTGAAGATGATCCAATATCTCACTGATAAGGATCGAAACGTCGTCGACACAGTTGTCAACCTTATACACTGAATGTTAATTTGTAATATGTGTAAAGGTGACCTTTTATGATTGTTGTTTCATTATCCGTGCAAATTCATTGAAACACATGTAAACTGCCTGAGCTTTTCTATGTTGTTTGTGTGTTTTGATCTGTGAGACTCTGGATACAGGCTTGTATCCCACTGTTATTTCTCTCACATTTCTTCAATTTTATTCAAACTACTGTGTATATTAAACTTGCCTCTGTCCGGCTGGACATGCGCTCAAATATAGTACTGATTGAGACTATATTCATTGTTTAATGAGATTTCCTTACTCAGGGACCACTGTCCTTTGTACTAATCTAGCTCCCAAGGTCCCTGACCTATTCTTTTTGGGTTCCCTTGTTTGTTATACATAGGCAAGCAAGGCGGCACAGATGCCGACATCAAGACAAGAATCATCAAAGCAAGGGCTGCCTTTGTTCAGCTAAAGAAGATCTTTCTTCTTCTTGGTTTGCAGTGTGTATGGATCATAAACCTGGAGTACAACAGTGACCACCACCAACAAAGTCCAGAACTTCATCAACACCTGTCTGAGGAACATCCGCTGCCCAAACACCATCAGCAACAACGACCTATGGCAGCAGACTTTCCAACTCCATGTTTATAAAGAAATCACGAAAAGACGCTAGGGTTGGATAGGTCACACCCTTCAAGCCTGCATCACACACCACCAGACATGCCCGGACCTGGAACTCTCGAGGGCAAAGGAAAAGAGGAAAGCCAAGAAACATCTGGCGCCAAGGCCCCGAGGCTGACTGCAAGGACATGGGTTACACATGGAGTCGGATTGAAAGAAAAGCCCAGGACAGAGATGACTGGAGGGTCCTGGTTGACAGCCTATACCCCAGGAGGAGCAGTAGGCGTATGTAAGTAAATATGTCAAGCAGATAGAAATAAGGTCCGTCTCACTCAAAGTCTAAGCAAAGGATCTCAATGCATCTACGCTCCAGCCCTTGCTGCTCTGAAGCTAAAAGTAAAATCTTGTTTTTTTCCCAAACAGCATGCCTTATATAATGTTTTAGACAAAGAAAGCACACAATTTTCATAGCATGACATTACGTAAATGGGCAGTACCAAAATGTTACTTGCACAGCACCAATCACATTATTATTTTAAAGTAACACATACTTGCATTGATTAACAGAGCACATCATTTGTTGCAGATGAAATATTAATACAAAACATGAGAACTGCTTTTGCATAAATAACTTTGACATGTTAACAGACGCTCACCGGAGTAGCCTTGCAATGTTGCAAAATCAGAACATACTTTCCAGGATAGCTGGTGAAACATTTTTTGAACATGCAAGTAGAGACAAATGTTTGCAGCTGAATTAAAATGATTTTCCGAAAAGAATTAAAGCATGAACATGAAGGGCTCATGCACACAGATAAACAAACAAGCAATCTTTTAAATGCTGCAGCATAGTCATGCCAACCAAAATTAGGTACAACATTTTTAATATGAAAAACTGCTCCCATAGTTATCAGATCCGCAGAAGGATATCTTCAGTGGTCGTCCAGAGCAACCATAATCCCCTTGCCCTTTGGTAAGTCACAGATGTGGACTTTAAGTTGCGTCCAAGGGTTGTCAGGGATTGGTGTCAGCATTACGGAAGCATAAGGAGATTGTTACGCAGTGGCCTGTCACACGACGCAACTTCCCACTACTACTTCAACATTATCAATTCCAGGAAACTATACCTTCTAACACTGAAGTGCCTTAGTTTTGGTCATCCCATGGTGTATTTCATGCGCTAACAAGAATGGACGGGTCCACAAAGCCTTTTAGGGCTATGAGTCAATCGACTTTTATGAAAATGCTTTCTAACGTTGACTGACTGTTCATGTCTTACCAACAACATGCCTGGTTTCTGTTGACTAGTGAATTTTGTAATACGTCCCATATCTTCAGTGTGTCTCAGAGGCAAATTGCAAGCATGTGTCCATGTTAGTTGCCTGAACCATCTCTTTAAGCATGATGGCTTTGGCTAAGGCATGATTAATTATGACATTTATATATTTTGAGCTTTGTGCATGATCCTGTCGGCTGCTGAATGAGCTCTTCCGGTTGGATACAAAGCCTGACAGTCATGTAGTTGAGGTCGCATTATCAAAGTTTCAGTTCTGCTGGGTGGAGACAAACTTTGAGTGTTATACAGGAACGTAAAGGGGCTTGTGGTCAGTTATAATCGATCAATTCTGTTCAGTGCATGTTGAAATGGTGGCACTCCTAGAAGACTGCTAGTGCTTCTCGCTCAGTCTAGGAGTAGCTTGGCTCCACTGGAGTACAAGCTCTGCTAGTAAATGCGATGGTTTCACTTTCTATTTTGTCTGTTGTTTGTACCTTTATTCAACTCAATGTTTTACAGGCACTTAATAGGCTAGAGCTGTGTTCTGGGAATGCATTTTGTAAGATGCCAGAAGCTAGGAGTTCAGATGTCCAGTTTCACCTGATTGCTGCTCTGAGGAGGTCCCTGGGCTTTGCTAATGTTGCTATGTCTTTGATAACCCTCCCACACTACCCGTGGATAGGTTTGTTGCATTTTTGACCCCTTGAATTTTAGCTGGGTCTGATGATATTCTCTGTCCTGAAAAATTGAAATGATTTTTTCCTTATCTGCAGTTTCCACTTATTCTTTTTTTAAAGTGAGACCGGTTTCCATGAGATGGTGTCTTAGGTCTCTCAGACTGTAATCGTGTTCTAATTTATTTCCTGTAAAACAACAATGTCTTCGCTAATGTAATTTACAAAGGCTCAGTTATAGACAACCTTACACGAGTCAAAGTGGCACAAACCACTCTATCGGCTAACTTTCATATACAGCATAGATTGCTTGTGCCACTAAGTCGACACAACCACTATGTCAACCAGCTTTGCGTCACAGAACGCAAACAGCCCTGACGATGAATGCAAAGGGGGGTAACGAGTGGAAAGACCCAAAAGCATCTAGGATTTTACCCAAAGCCAGATCGACTAAATTAACATGACCTGGCTTTTTAAGTGAAATCCCACCGTAAATTAAACCAATTTGAAACCCTGCACAGGCGGAATATGGCATAATATTCCATGTGGAACTGTGTCATTTCTGCATTTTATGTGGCCTGCCCTTGGGCGGTTGTCCTTGTGCAGAAATTTGCACTGGATGGTGTACCTTGGGTACAAATGTCAGCCAGACCCCACTGCCTCGCCTGTGCACCTGGTGCCATGCTTAAGGTTACACTGCAGATTTTCAGTCTCTCTGTCTACACTTTCCCTTGTGGGCCTGTTGCCATGGGATCTAATAGTGGGAGGAAAACTGGTCACTCCGTTGAACGGGAAGTTGCTGCTTGGTGAGTCTCTTCAGTTTGTCTTTGATGTTTGTTGCACATGACTTGCTTCCTCTGTGCTGTCATTTCTTGTTGGTGTTGAGGTGCTGACTTGCTGCTCATCATCTACAGAAAGTCTTGAAAGATATTGCAGGACCCAGACATTAGTGCCAATATCGGCAACACTCATCACCCCTCATGCAGCATCATACCCAATAAATAAACAGACAAGACACTGTTTTCGTGGAGAAAATTGCTGCAGGTTTATTAGCATACCAACTATGCCAACATGGTGGGTTATCTTACAGGCGATCCAAAGGCAAGCCGCCCCTCGCGGCCTACCACCTGATGGGCCAACTTGCATCGTGGCCTTAGCCAATCGGTGCTTAGCGGTTATGGTGAGGGGATAGCCCCTCCCACTTCCGGTGAACCTTCGGTCCACCCCATTACTCACGCCCCCCCCCTACGAGGGGCGGAGCGTTCAAGCGACCCCCGGTTGTACAGGTTTCCAACCGCCCGTAGGACAGACGGGGCGCCGTCGCACCTCAGGGTCCACCGTGAAGACTTCCTGGGGATATTAGGCCTCAGCACCCTTTGTGCTCCTGAAGAGGGTACCCCTGAGTACCTTTCCGCCTCTGGATCGCCCTGTAACTCCGCCTGCAACACAAAATAACAGATTAAATTCCTTCCCCCCCCCCACCCTGATTACGCCGGGTAAGCGGTAGGGAGGGAAACGGCGTCAGGGGTGAGGAACAAAGAGGCCGCTAGGTGGGCGGGGGAGGAACTTATACCTCTCCCCTTCCCCCACATGGGCCGGAAATGACGAGCGGGACCCCAAAGGGGTCTCGCGATGCTGGGCTGTCCCGTGTGCCATCCTGTGGCACTAAAGGGGCCGCCCTCTTAGGAGGTCCCCTTCGTGGACGTCGGGCAGCCCACATAGTGCCAATATCTGCAACACTCATCTCCCCTCATGCAGCATCATACCCAATAAATAAACAGACAAGACACTGTTTTCGTGGAGAAAATTGCTGCAGGTTTATTAGCATACCAACTATGCCAACATGGTGGGTTATCTTACAGGCGATCCAAAGGCAAGCCGCCCCTCGCAGCCTACCACCTGATGGGCCAACTTGCATCGTGGCCTTAGCCAATCGGTGCTTAGCGGTTATGGTGAGGGGATAGCCCCTCCCACTTCCGGTGAACCGTCGGTCCTCCCCATTACTCACGCCCCCCCCCCTACGAGGGGCGGAGCGTTCAAGCGACCCCCGGTTGTACAGGTTTCCAACCGCCCGTAGGACAAACGGGGCGCCGTCGCACCTCAGGGTCCACCGCGAAGACTTCCTGGGGATATTAGGCCTCCGCACCCTTTGTGCTCCTGAAGAGGGTACCCCTGAGTACCTTTCCGCCTCTGGATCACCCTGTATCTCTGCCACAGCCCTGGGTGTGGCGACCGTCGCAGCCAGGGCCCCCCACCAAGGCCGGCATTCCTACTTACATCCTGCTATTTCCAGGGCCTCCTCCAGGTCCAGCAAGAGCAAGTCCCACACTGGACAGGTGCACCCCATCCTCATAAAGACTCCCTGTGGACTTTGGCATGCCGCAAGCCATGCCTGATCAACAGAACCCCCATTGTTCCGTAACTCTGTGGATGGCATCGTTAACTCAGCGCAGTTGACCCTCCTGCACGCAGCCTCAATAGCCTCCCTTGACCGAGCTCCATGCCACAAGAGCCGGGGGGTGATCTCTGACCACCCAGGTTCACCTGTCCCCAACTTGTTGCTTAGTTTGCACATTGTGGTCTTCATTTCTTGAAGCAAAGTCCTCTTCCTGTGTGAACCTGTGCCACCAGAGGCACCGGCTTACCATTGAGCATAGCTCCTTGGTACTTCCTCAAAACACCCTGTGGATATGGCATGCAGCAACCATGTCTAATAACGCAAAACCCCTTCTGCTCAGTGAATTTACGCATAGCGCTGCTACACCAGGCGGGGGGGGGGGGGATCTCCGACCGCCCTAGTTCACATGTCCCTAATTGGTTCCTTAACTCACACAAGTGGACTTCATTCTGTGCAGCAGAGCCCTCTTACCCAGGAAAGTCAAATCATTCCCTCCTAGGTGTAAGACCAGGACGTTGGGAATAGAGGCACCGCCCCAGTCTCTGGTGCTGTTTCCCCAGCAAGCAGCTCCAGCGCGTGCCTGAGTGTCCCAGCCAACTGAATTCGGTGGCGGAAAACCGTGCCTCCCTTACCAGGTTTCTGCCCACCGTGCCACTCTCAAGATGCTCGAATGTCCAATCACCCAGACCTTTGTTTCTGGCAAATAAAGAAATGTAAGGTTGCAAAACTTTTATTGAAACACGGCATGCAAAACACTATCACAGCTAAATTGCACCTTATTACACACGTCACAACCGGCCCCCAAGAATCTGGTGCCGCACTGGGTTCCCCCAGGTACATTCAACGATTGCCAGTAACTCCAAGACTTTCCATGTCCACAGGCCCCCTTTCTTTGCGTGGCTCATGGACGAATCTTATTACTTAACACCTTGGGACTCCCACCGTCCGGGTTGCCAAACACATTTACTGAAGCAGAGCCCCCCGTTGTATCCCACTACTCAGGTTGCCCGTAAATTCACACCCTAACACTGCACCTCGCCAAACCCTGAAGCCACACAGGGTTGCCCTCGGTAACTCAGAATTCACACTGAAGATGATTCTCTCCCTGGGTGGCTTACGGACGGAAGTACCGTTAAACTTTGGGATACCCAGTCCCACTTGCATGATGCGCTCCGCTCCAGGCCCGCCCTGCAAGCTGCAGACGCTGCCCATCCAGGAAGAGTGACTACAGAAACCTTGCCATAACCCGCAATGCCTGACAATGTAAAGATGCCTCAATATCTGCTCTACCTGAACCAAGGTAAGAGGCGAGCTGTCTGCAAGCGACTGAAAATACCCTCTCTCGGAGAGCGCGGGCCAGGCCTCCTAGGCGACGCAGCACACCCATATCTGGAAAGACAACCCCTGATAGCCCATCGCGAGCAAAGGAAACGCTGCTCCTGGCACTGTATCCTTCTGCACATGTATAGCCAGTGTAATGTCCTGGTATCCCACCTGACCCCCGCACCCTGCTTGAAACATGGCCATAATGCCTGCTAGCCCTTCACCTTCAGCCTGCGGTGATAACTGCTGTGATACCAGGATGATGTCCCCTACTGGCGCCCGACCTGACTTCCAAGCTTCGCCAATGCGAACCCGGTCGCGGACAAGATGATGGGGACCGGGGGGGGGGACCACCCTAAGTACGGCTACCTGCCTTCACTTCAATAATGGACATGCCAACTTGGGGGACCCCTCCCACCCCCTGGGTATTTACCTTCTACTGGTTGGCACCAAATACTGCCTGCCCCATACCACGCTCTACCGATGCTCTGTCAGTTACTACTGGCATACCTCCTGGCCTGCACCATGCTTACTCACTCAGTGGATAATACGTTTGTGACTGTCCCCTATGCTGCGTGCCTGCCCCGCTTAGCTGCACTTCGGAGCATGTGGCCAAGAACATAAATGTCTATAGCCATAAAAACATAAACCGCGCCATGAACCAAGGACATACCTAAAATGTCTCTGAGGTATCGCCCTTGGATGACGTCAGACAGGCAAAATGCCAGAGACTTCGTCTGCCACAAGCAGCCCTCGATGTCGAAAGGACCAACATGTCCTAGAACAGCCCCTTGGATGTAAACCAAGCAAATCCCCCAACCTGCTTCCACCTGGCCCTGAACTGACACATCTGCATCCCCCTTCCGGATGACGATCTATGTGCTTCATGTGTGCCGGCTTTACTGCTAAGTGTACCAGATCATGCACTGCTATATCCAACCAGATTATCTTCTTTCTCTGACCGCAAGTGAAAGGATAATGTAATCACTGTGAGAAGTTGGCCTGGCATATGCTGTCCACTAATTATAGTGGGCACCTTGCACCAGTCCAAACAACCCCTTATTGGAGATAGGTTAAAGACAACCTTTATTGAAAGCTATCCTAGTGGTAGCTATGGAGAGCAGCCTTCAGGCTAAGTCTTGAAGGAATGTAAAGCAGCTTGTTTTACCAGTCTATAATCTCTTGAGTGACCAAATGAAAGAGCACCACACCAGGTATATATTCAAAATATATGTATTTATTACTAAACACACCCCTCTAGACTCTTTATGAGGCTAGAGTTCGAAGTACATAAGTTATAAGTTATTTAAACACAGTAATAGCACAAATACACGTTTGGGCCCTAGGGGCGTACCAAACCATATACCAATAAAGTGGTATAAGAACCACGACTGAGCTAGACACTAGGCCTAGAGCCTCGAGAAGTGCTTGGACCACAAGGAACCACACAAGGTAGTGACACAGGGGACCCACGGGGGACGCGTGCAGTGTAAATACACAGCCGCGAAAAGCCGTTAACTTCTATGGAGAAAGTCGCGGTTTGGAAATTAAAGAAAAGGGACACTTAAAAGGAGGACTTGGAGCAAACCCTTTGAGAACTAGGTCGTTCTAGAGTCTCTACCCACGGGAGCACCGGAGTACTCTTGTTACCTCACCCAGGGAAGCCGGGTGCATAGATGCCTTTCGGGGTCGGGTTTCGTCGTCGATTTGAATGGCGATCTGCTGCAAAGTGCTGCTGGCGACCAAGTGGAAAGTGTCCGGGTGGATCCAAGAGTGGATCGGAGATCTGAAGAACCTGAAAGCAGAGGGGACAGAGTCTGGGTCACTAGCCAGTGACCAGGAAGGCGATGAGCAGATGCCCACCGATGTCGAGTGCTTCAGGTAGGTTGACGGTCGTCTTGACTCTTCAGCCACGAGGTCCAGGAGGCGTTGTCGGTGACCAGGAGCAGGATTCGGGCTGGTACACGATGTCTGTCGAGTGCTGAGGTGTCGGCGACCGGATTGGACCCAACAAGCCTTGGCAACGGCAAGTCTCGATGTAGATGAAGATTGACGATGATGCAGACCAGCAAGGTCTGAGGAACTCATCCAGCAAGGGTAAGTGAGGGCAAGCCTGGAACAACCAGGGAGCCCAAGAAGAAAAGGATTGGCCTTCGTGAAGGGCTACTAGCCAATGGGCTAGCGACCGCGAAGGAGCCTCGAGACGGTGCACGTGGAGATGGCTCACAGGACACTCGTGGAGTGGAGGCCACTGATCTTCGGTGCAGTTGGTGCTGGAGGCTAGGGCTACTCGGAGCCCAAAGCACGACTTCGTGGGAGACCCAGAAGAGGATGCACTTGCAAATGCATGCGGTGTCCAGGGGTCACGGTTCCACGTTACCCACGACAGCTACGGGCCTCAGCTTTGCTGGGGACTCAGGGCAGCCTCGGGGAAGTCTGGAAATTTACCTCTGGTGATGCAAAGACTTCGGCGTCCGACGGGAGCTTAGGCGATGCAGACCGGACAATTGCTTCTTTGGTGCCTGCCAAGCAGGGGAGTCACTCCTTGACCCCAAGGGAGATTCTTCTGTCCTCTAGTCTTGAGTAGAGTGTCGAAGGTCCAGGATTCTGTGTCAGAGTTTCGTCCAGGGATAATCTAAAGTCCTAAGGACTGGGTTCCTATACTTATACTAAGTTTAGGGGTTGGACATACTCTGTGGCCCCACCTATGGGTGGGTCAGGGCAGAGGGGTGGCTACACCCCTTTCCCTTTGTCCAGTTCGCGCCAAAGCAGGGGCTGCAAGCCCCTGATCCGGTTTGAACTGGGGTATGCACAGGGACACCAAGTGTGCCCCCAGTGCAGGACTTCAAAGCACCCGAAAGTGCTCCCGCCCAGCCCCAATACACACTATCCTGTCTGGGGAGGTGGTCACACCTCCCTGGGACAGGAAACCTATTGTCCAGGCCTCCCCTGCCGGAGTTTCGTCCAGCAGCAGGAGGCCAGACTTGTGTCTGTGGCAGCAGCATCCATTTTGTGATGCCAGGGCTTTAGAAAGAAGTTACCGGCCAGGCCAGGGTTAACATGTCTCTCCCTCTGGAAGGGTGGAATGCTACCCCTGCCGCCAGAATTGGCGGGGGTAGTATTCCAAGATGTTTGACACCAAACACGACATGTTTCGGTGCAGCCATTCCAAAGTTAGCATTTAACGCGAGGTTATAATGCGCTTAAGAGTATATGGTCAGGCTGCACTACAAACAGCATCAAAGAAGGGTCTCCGAATGCTGCAGAGGGGCCCTGCTCATGCAGGGGCACCCTCTCACATAGGAACCACGCACTCTGCCTTCAGGATTGATAAGGCCTGCCATAGGAGTGACTTATAGGTTTATATGTGTGTATGTATATAGTGATATAGGTAGCCTATATCACAGTAAGAGGTGCATGCACCACCTTACCCAGGCTGCAGTAGCAGACCTGTGGTGTCAGTTTGGATGGCCTTCCAGGGGTGGCATAATACATGCTGCAGCCCCTGGTAGGCCTCTGAGGTACCTATGCCCTGGGTACATAGTATACCATATACTAGGGACTTATAAGGGCACTCCAGATTCCAATCAGAGATGTGCCTAAGGCACATGGAAACCTTTTTACAGAGAAAGCAGGTAGACTGGGGCCCTGAATAGCAGGATCCCAGTCCAACTAAGTCATAAACCAGCAAAACACCATAAAAAAGTGGGGGCAACCATATAGTCAGATTCCACCTTCCTACATAACCCCCCCCCAAACGAAAGGAGATAAGGCTAACCTTGGCCAGTTGAGCCTTTATTGACTAAGTGGCCATATAAGGAAGCACCTGCACTAGCATGGTTGCCCCCTGTCTTATGGTCCACTAAGCAATCCCTCACCCTAAGGGTATGAGAGGGTCTCCACCATGGGGAATCACTACCTGTGGTGTGCTTAGGTAAAGTACAAGGCTGGTGAGGTGTCTGAGTAGGGAAGTGAGGCCCTAGGAATGTTGGCCTCAGCTTCCTCAGATCACTGGTCACCATGTATGCCTGTCTTTCCATGACTGAGTTGCACTTTGCTCGAAGGGTCAACCTTTGCTGCCTACAGCTGGGGGTTGGGTCCCTTTGGATCGACTACTGGAGGGACATGGCAGGTTTGGAACCTTCTGGTCCCAGGTTTGCCCTTGCCTACCAGAGTCCTTCTGGGGGAGGTCCCTACATAAAGGTATGGGGGATCCCTCAGTGTGTAGAGGAATTTTCACCTGGCTAGGGCTACTAGACTGGGTGCCCCTAATCTGCTGATGGGGGTTCCTCTGGACAGGGGGCCCTGGGGGTCCACTGACCTCCCTGACCTCTGCAGCCCTGGGCTGGCTGAGGCAGGGTAGAGAGGGGCAGGTTACCTGTCCAGACTGGGTACCACCTTGGAAGGGTCCTCTGCCATCAGGGGGTGGCCAGGCCAGGCCTGACTACCTCTGTGGCAGTTCCTTCACTAGGGGTAGGGTCAGTTCCCTGAGGAGGCTGACTCTTACCTACTGTCTGGGGGAAGAAGACTTTTCTTCAACCCTTGTGCTCTCTGTTGGGGGAGAGGGGGCCATTCTTTCAGGCTCCATCTCTCCAAATTCTTGGGCTGGGGCTGTGGTCATCACAGCCCCACTAACCTTTACAGGGACACCCAACATCCTAAGATGGGTTTGGTGTTCAACTTCAGCCCAGGCTGAAATTTCCAGATCATTGCCCATCAGGCAATCTACAGGTAAGGTTGGGGACACTGCCACTCTTTTTGGGCCTGTGACCCCCTCCCAGCTGAGATTGACTATGGCCATGGGGTGATCTGTTCTGACACCATCAATGTTGGTCACCTGGTATTTAAACTCAGGTAAAAGCTGGTGAGGGGGACTAGTTTCCCTGCCACCATGGTGATACTAGCCCCTGTGTCCCTAAATGCCACAGCTTTCTGACCATTAATTATTGGCTCCAATCTGTACCTGCCCAATGCTGTGGGACCCATGGTAAAGGTGGCAAATCCTATACCACCATCAGAGTCAGAGGAGTCTGTTGAGGGGTCCCTGTCTAAACTAGGGCCCACCTCTGTTCCTCTTGCAAAAGCACCTAACTTTTGGGTGCACTACTCCCAACTGGAGGATTACTACTGGTAGTACCAGGAGGGGTGGTAGTAGTTGTGGGAGGAACATTTTCTTTATTGCCAATCCTGGGGCAACTGGGATCAGTTTTCCAGTGCCCAGGCTTTTTACAGACATGGCAATATGGTTTCTTTTCAGGAGAAGAAGGAGTTTGGGACCCACCCCAGAAGAGGAATTTTGGGGCCCTGTAGGGGACTTATCCTTAAATGTATCCCCACCTTTCTCTTGGGACTTAGTAGAATCTTTCTTCTGGTCACCACCCTGATTTTTAGTTTTTACTCTGGTTCTGACCCATTTGTCTGCCTTCTTTCCCAATTCTTGGGGAGAGGTCAGATCAGAGTCCACCAGATACTGGTGCAAAAGCTGGTTTTGACAATTATTAAGGATCTGCTCCCTCATAATCAAATTGTACAATCCTAAAAAGTCCTGCACTTTGTTGCCATGTATCCAACCTTCCAGAGCCTTAGTAGCACAATCTACAAAATCAACCCAGTCTTGAGTCTGAGCTTTTTGGGTGTCTCTGAACTTCAACCTATACTGTTCAGTGGTTAGGCCAAACCCATCTATCAGAGCACTCTTCAAGACTGTGTAATTGTCAGCATCCTCTTCTCTTACAGTGAGGAGCTTGTCTCTACCTTTGTCTGCAAAGGAGAGCCACAAGATTGCTGCCCACTGCTTCTGGGGGACCCTCTGAACTTTACAGGCCCTCTCCAGTGCAGTTATCCATTTGTGGATGTCATCCCCACTCTGGTAGGGAGGGACAATCTTGTTTAGGTTTCTATGGTCATAAGACCTTTCCCTATCTTTAGGGATATTGCTGCCACCATGGGACTCTAGTCCCAACTTTTTCTCTCTTTGTAGAGATCTAGGGACTCCCTGTCTATAGCCAGTTGCTGTTTTCTGAGTTCAAGCTGAGCTTCCTCATATTGAATCAGCCTCTTTCTCCTCTCATGAGAGGATTCCCTCCTATGAGAGGAGACAGAGGTCCCTATTGAGGTGCCAGAGTGGTTAGACTCCTGAGAAGGAGACCTAGACCTTCTGGGCACACTCACAATCCTTCCTGGGGGACAAAGTGGAGGTCATCCTGAGCCTCCTCCTCATCCACAGGAGGAATTGGGTTATCCAGGTCAGGGTCATTGTCACCCTCCTGGTCAGTTCCAGAGGGGGCTGGGGTGTTGCTACCCCTGGCCCCATCCTCATCTTCTGCCCCACCCTCTGCTCCTACCCCTTCAGTCCCTAAGGGCCTGCTGAGATCATAAGCCTCTAACATCTCTCTCAGATGTTGGGTGGTGGGGCTTTGGCCTGTCTTCAGTTTCCTCAAATTGCATAATGCTCTCAATTCCAAGAATGGGAGTGTATCATACTTGGAGGGAAGAAGCCCAGGGGCTTCTGGCAAGGACTCACTGGGTCCTGGCTTTGAAGACATCACTAGTGAGGTGTGGTGTATGCACTACCTACTCTAGTGTGGCCTACTAAACTCTCTTGAGTTGTAGAAAGGGTGTGCTATCCCTTAACACACAACTCTAAGTTCAGTAGAACTTACTGTATTCTAAGCTTAATTTATATGTACCTTAGGTACCTTTAGTGGTTTTCAGTTGATCAATTCAATTGAGATTATCTGGTAAAACAATAGCAAGCTGGAATCCCACACGCTGCACACCAATGTGAGAAGTTGGCCTGGCATATGCTGTCCACTAATTATAGTGGGCACCTTGCACCAGTCCAAACAACCCCTTATTGGAGATAGGTTAAAGACAACCTTTATTGAAAGCTATCCTAGTGGTAGCTATGGAGAGCAGCCTTCAGGCTAAGTCTTGAAGGAATGTAAAGCAGCTTGTTTTACCAGTCTATAATCTCTTGAGTGACCAAATGAAAGAGCACCACACCAGGTATATATTCAAAATATATGTATTTATTACTAAACACACCCCTCTAGTCTCTTTATGAGGCTAGAGTTCGAAGTACATAAGTTATAAGTTATTTAAACACAGTAATAGCACAAATACACGTTTGGGCCCTAGGGACGTACCAAACCATATACCAATAAAGTGGTATAAGAACCACGACTGAGCTAGACACTAGGCCTAGAGCCTCTAGAAGTGCTTGGACCACAAGGAACCACCCAAGGTAGTGACACAGGGGACCCACGGGGGACGCGTGCAGTGTAAATACACAGCCGCAAAACGCCGTTAACTTCTATGGAGAATGTCGCGGTTTGGAAATTAAAGAAAAGGGACACTTAAAGGAGGACTTGGAGCAAACCCTTTGAGAACTAGGTCGTTCTAGAGTCTCTACCCACGGGAGCACCGGAGTACTCTTGTTACCTCACCCAGGGAAGCCGGGTGCATAGGTGCCTTTCGGGGTCGGGTTTCGACGTCGATTTGAATGGCGATCTGCTGCAAAGTGCTGCTGGCGACCAAGTGGAAAGTGTCCGGGTGGATCCAAGAGTGGATCGGAGATCTGAAGAACCTGAAAGCAGAGGGGACAGAGTCTGGGTCACTAGCCAGTGACCAGGAAGGCGATGAGCAGATGCCCACCGATGTCGAGTGCTTCAGGTAGGTTGATGGTCGTCTTGACTCTTCAGCCACGAGGTCCAGGAGGCGTTGTCGGTGACCAGAAGCAGGATTCGGGCTGGTACACGATGTCTGTCGAGTGCTGAGGTGTCGGCGACCGGATTGGACCCAACAAGCCTTGGCAACGGCAAGTCTCGATGTAGATGAAGATTGACGCTGATGCAGACCAGCAAGGTCTGAGGAACTCACCCAGCAAGGGTAAGTGAGGGCAAGCCTGGAGCAACCAGGGAGCCCAAGAAGAAAAGGATTGGCCTTCGTGAAGGGCTACTAGCCAACGGGCTAGCGACCGCGAAGGAGCCTCGAGACGGTGCACGTGGAGATGGCTCACAGGACACTCGTGGAGTGGAGGCCACTGATCTTCGGTGCAGTTGGTGCTGGAGGCTAGGGCTACTCGGAGCCCAAAGCACGACTTCGTGGGAGACCCAGAAGAGGATGCACTTGCAAATGCGTGCGGTGTCCAGGGGTCACGGTTCCACGTTACCCACGACAGCTACGGGCCTCAGCTTTGCTGGGGACTCAGGGCAGCCTCGGGGAAGTCTGGAAATCCACCTCTGGTGATGCAAAGACTTCGGCGTCCGGCGGGAGCTTAGGCAATGCAGACCGGACAATTGCTTCTTTGGTGCCTGCCAAGCAGGGAGTCACTCCTTGACCCCAAGGGAGATTCTTCTGTCCTCTAGTCTTGAGTAGAGCGTCGAAGGTCCAGGATTCTGTGTCAGAGTTTCGTCCAGGGATAATCTAAAGTCCTAAGGACTGGGTTCCTATACTTATACTAAGTTTAGGGGTTGGACTTACTCTGTGGCCCCACCTATGGGTGGGTCAGGACAGAGGGGTGGCTACACCCCTTTCCCTTTGTCCAGTTCGCGCCAAAGCAGGGGCTGCAAGCCCCTGATCCAGTTTGAACTGGGGTATGCACAGGGACACCAAGTGTGCCCCCAGTGCAGGACTTCAAAGCACCCGAAAGTGCTCCCGCCCAGCCCCAATACACACTATCCTGTCTGGGGAGGTGGTCACACCTCCCTGGGACAGGAAACCTATTGTCCAGGCCTCCCCTGCCGGAGTTTCGTCCAGCAGCAGGAGGCCAGACTTGTGTCTGTGGCAGCAGCATCCATTTTGTGATGCCAGGGCTTTAGAAAGAAGTTACCGGCCAGGCCAGGGTTAACATGTCTCTCCCTCTGGAAGGGTGGAATGCTACCCCTGCCGCCAGAATTGGCGGGGAGGTAGTATTCCAAGATGTTTGACACCAAACACGACATGTTTCGGTGCAGCCATTCCAAAGTTAGCATTTAACGCGAGGTTATAATGCGCTTAAGAGTATATGGTCAGGCTGCACTACAAACAGCATCAGAGTAGGGTCTCCGAATGCTGCAGAGGGGCCCTGCTCATGCAGGGGCACCCTCTCACATAGGAACCACGGACTCTGCCTTCAGGATTGATAAGGCCTGCCATAGGAGTGACTTATAGGTTTATATGTGTGTATGTATATAGTGATATAGGTAGCCTATATCACAGTAAAGGGTGCATGCACCACCTTACCCAGGCTGCAGTAGCAGACCTGTGGTGTCAGTTTGGATGGCCTTCCAGGGGTGGCATAATACATGCTGCAGCCCCTGGTAGGCCTCTGAGGTACCTATGCCCTGGGTACATAGTATACCATATACTAGGGACTTATAAGGGCACTCCAGATTCCAATCAGAGATGTGCCTAAGGCACATGGAAACCTTTTTACAGAGAATGCAGATAGACTGGGGCCCTGAATAGCAGGATCCCAGTCCAACTAAGTCATAAACCAGCAAAACACCATAAAAAAAGTGGGGGCAACCATATAGTCAGATTCCACCTTCCTACAATCACCAAACCCAATGTAAACCTAAAATGCAAGCAGAACTTGTCAGGAGACATTCAACCTCTGTCCTTGAAGCGCAGCAAACGTGGCAATCGAAATTACATAGCTGACAAGCCTCTATTAACTTGAACTCGAAGTGTGACCAATTAGGCAATCCAGGCCCCCAAGGCTAAAAGGATGGCTTGGGCAGAAGGCAATAGTCAACAATGATCTTGACTTACTCAGTGCCTGTTGTAGTGGTCCTCTCTAAAAGCCAGACAGTGCCACCTCGTGGCAGACTGTCAGAGGCGCCGGTGGTGACAATTAAGTGACGGTGCCGCGCACCAGAAAAACACCCAGTCAGAATTGGCACAGGTGAACTTGCTGCTGAAAATAGCAGTGGTGGGCCATTGCCGCACTTTTGGAAGTCCAGACTTGACTTTCTCACCTTGTGGGTTTAAACAAGGTACACATTTGAGAAGTGCGTGCCCCGTGACTAACTAGACGGGGAGAAAATGTAAGGGCCCCTCCCCCTGCCGTGTACAAAACCAATTGTATGTCACATATACTGATCTGAAGATAACTTCATGAAAAAAGCCCTCCATGTACCCCACCATGAGGACCATACAAGTCTTCTACCATTCTACCCATGTGGTTACTCATCCTGTCACCTAGGAGCTGTGGCCAGCCAGGACTATTGACTTTGTCGCTGTTTGGTAGTTGCATAAGGTAATTAAGCAACAACTGTGGCTATCGTGTAAGAATATCAAAATTCCACCATTCTGAAATGACCAGACTGTGCCACGGGAGTAGTACCTTCATGGGATTTTCAAATACGCTACACTTATCTGTGCATCTACCCTTCCCTCAGTGGATGGGGCCTCATTCGTTCATAAATGCAATTGAAATTTTGAGAGGACAAACAGCACAGTCCAAACAGTTCATATTCCACACTGATCCTGCCCCTGTCCAAGAGTCATGAATGCATTGTGCACAATATTGTGTTAGTTAGGCCCCCTTTAATGTGAATAACATTGATATAAGTGGTATCTTGCAGCCTCTGACAATATGTGCCCCCAGTAGGGCCAAAATGTAGGTGGTATGAGAAAATGTTCCCAAACCATGGCGATGCATCCCCTGCGCGTGCCCCAGGTTCAGAGCAGCACGGTTGCGCTGTGCCGTGCTCTCTCCACTCCCCACACTGCATGAGTGAAACCTGATACCGTTTGCAAAACTCACACCCGCCTCGACATAAGGGGAATCCTAATTAGCCCAGTGGTCCGAGGACCCTCCTACCCTCCCCTTGGAGGTCAGACCATGCCATGCTATCTGGGGCATTGTGACTGTAACTCGACCCAGAGGTAAAGTGTGCTTCGCCGAGGCAAGTGAATAGCGGTCTGTCTACGGGTTCGCTGTTCCCGGTGACCACCTAGCTATCTATCCTTGCAAACTCGATCGTTCACGTGGACTTGGCGCACTTAACCGCACCACTGTACAACGTCCCTCTGCCACGTGCCTGCCATACAAAGAGACTTTTTATACCAGAAATAACAGAAAACAAGTATCCTTCTGTCTTGACCCGTTTACATTGCAAGCTGCACTGCTGCATTTGCCTTTGGTTACTGGGGAGAAGCACAGACGCTAGGCTGATAATAACCAATTCAAATCATTGTCTGCTATTGCTGCTGCAAAATAGTAAAACGCTTCATCTCACACGTGTGATTTTGTAAACTGCTGTTACCAGGTGTCAGTCACAGTTGCGGACCTGCGAGGAGTCGAACTTTTGACCTGCCCAAAAACCTCACGTTCCCCCTAAGAGCGTTCAGCTCACTGGGCCATTGCTGGTTCCATAAAACATAATAACTGCCAGGGCCTTTCTAACGCCGCGCACCTCATCATTTTCGGCCATTAAGCGCACTCGGCACCTCACCAGTTTTCAGCCCTGAGGCGCCCCAGGCACCGCCCCAGTTTGCGGCCATAGCGCATTCGGCACCGCAACAGATACACCCAAGAGGTGGATGGGGGCTGGGGCGAACCCGCGGTATCCCCTTTGCCCCAGCATCCCCTTACAGCCCCGCAAACAGCGAATCGCACCCACGGTATGGCTTAATTTGTGCAAGCAAAATTCTGTGCGTAGCATGGTGTGCCGCCCGACTAGTATTTTGCTGTTTCTGTCATTGCATCCAGATAACTGATGCAGCAAGAATCATACCTGACATGTCAGGGTTGTAGCTTTGTCAAGGTGTTAGTTGCATAAGGTAAATAAGCAGCAACTGTGGCTTGTAATTAAATTGAAAACTTTCCCTTGCAGCGCATTGACACATGACGCATGACAGTCACGCCATATGCAGTTTAAAGCCACATTCCAGTTCAATTATAAAGGTGGCTCACCTGATGCTGTTACACCGCATATTGACAGGCTGGCCTGCAACCTGACTGCCAGCTGACACGTAGTTAGTATACCTGAAGTGTTCCCCAGGTCGTTCAGCTGTACAGAATTAAACGTGACCCCTTCCTGGCAAGTCCCCAACCAATTGCCTTAACAGGATAGGATGCTTTGTGTCGATTTAAGTTTACCATTTGTGTAGACAGGGCTCTATGTTCCCTGGCGACCTCAAATACACTGCTCCATAAGTAAACCAGCAGCAGGGGGGGAAGAGGCAGAAATCACGGAATTGTACCTCAACCCGGGCGCATGCCGGAATATCAATCAACTGTCGCCAGACCCCTCTAACTATTACCAGAAATGCGAACCAAACAACCCCCGCACCAGCTGGCCTCTGATCCTATAAAGACCCACGCTGTCTCTGCTCTTCTAGGTAGCAAAAGAAACGGTTGTTTAATACCCAAAAGAAAATGAAAATGTTTGATAACTCAAGGAACTTGCACTAAGTGACGTTCCGACGCAATCCCTTGGTCACCCCGGGGCGTTAAATTGAATTAATTAAACTTCTGGCAAACAAACCTGTCCCCGCTAAACCCTTGATCGGCCCCGAACTGTCACCGTGCCAGTATTCCCAAACACCCCAGCCTAGGGTGATGGCACCCGGCCTCCAGAAGTGAAACCTTGCCCTGAGCTTACTGATTACAGATTGTACAGGCTACACAGACGCCACCGGGATCGGACCCAGCGTGGGTGACCCTACCTATCTTCAACGGTACTGAGTGCAGCGCACCAGTGGGCCGACACCTGGCCCCTCTCCCCAGCGCAGACATGGAAGGGCGCGCTCCCGACCCTACGCCTAGTAGGGTAACACCTTTAAAATGCACACCGAACGCTTCTTTAGCATTGAGCTCTGCCTCTCGCACCTACCTCCTCCCTGTGAGGATCGTACTCATGACCCTGGCGGGTGCCCCAAACCAGCACACCCCCCACACGGATTAGTGCCGCTGCTCCCAGGTTGGAGCGCGACCCGCAGGCGGGTCACGGGCGGAGCGGCCGACCAGCAAAGTGCAGCGCCCAAATCCAACAGCTACCACCCCCGCCGGATGCACCCCTGCACATCGCCACTGTGCTTAACCGGCCCCACACGCACTGTGCCCTGCAAGGCCGGGGCCTGGCCTGCGCATGCTGTCCCGGTGTACGTGGCCTCCGTCCACCCTTAGCCCCCTCCCCTGGTTGCCATATGCTGCCCACGACCCGGAGAGGGGACAAACAGCGTGACGGGACGGAGCAAAGGGGGGTTGTGAAACTGCAGGCGACCTTTGCAGCAGGGAAACCCAAGTGAGGCTTCAAGCGACGCTCCCCGCCCACACCGGAGGGCGGAGAGACGCATGTGGATGGGTAGGGGAGACCTCTGCGGCACCCTCCGCGCCCCCCGAAGCAATTCTCCCCAACGGCCCGGGTATATGCCTCCCGGGACCAGGATTCCAGGAAGGGGAACGAGGGAGCCTGCGCAGCACCCCGCCCACCCCCCCTTCTGCCTCTACCTTCCCCCAGCGCCGTAATCCTAGGAGCCCCCACCGGCCAGGGTATAGCGCCCCACACCCGGGAAAAGGCAGGCCGATGTGGCCTGGGGACACTTGCCGGTCAGGGAACGCTGGGACATGACCCGGTCCTATACCCACCGGCCCCTAAGTGGCTGGACCCCTCGGGCCTCGGACCCCTTACCCACGTGGCAGATATTCGGCCTGAATTCGAACCTAGGTCGCCAGGTCCCAAAGGCAGTAGCTCGAGCCACTGAACCACCTCTCCTCCCTGAGAGCCAGGGGCCCTGTGCGAGGGAAAGCCAGGCCTTGCCAATGCTCCCGACCTACTGTGGCACCGGCTGGGGCGCCACGCGGGATCCGCTGCCCCCCAGCTGCGGCCGTAAGACGGCTGCACCGGCCCCGGTGGTTACTGGGGCCAGGGTGTGCCCCCTGGGCCCTGGAATCACACCCCCAGGTGGCGTGCATTGTTCCTCGACCCACTCTTCCTCCCCGCCACAGCTGAGGTCTACCCCCGACCCTGCTGCCAATGGCAGGCACCGCGAGGCAAAGGCCCCTAGGACGGACAAAGGCGCGGGGTGCTGTAGAAACAGATGGAGCCCCGCAGGCCCGACCCCAGCCCCCTAGGGTCACTCAGTGCCCGGGGCAGCCCGTAGGAGTCGCCGTGCTGAAAAACCCAAGGGAGCTGCCCAAAACCCTCCCCCCCCAGAGGAGGCTCGCGGGCATGCCCGTGCCACCCTGCCCTGCGGGCAACCCTTATGGGGCGGGCGGGCGGGGGGGGTAGGGCCCATATGGTGTGCACTCACCGTGCCACAGATCTCTGCAGCTCCCACGGGACACGTCTAAACGGCGTCAGGGGTGAGGAACAAAGAGGCCGCTAGGTGGGCGGGGGAGGAACTTATACCTCTCCCCTTCACCCACCTGGGCCGGACTTGACGAGCGGGACCCCAAAGGGGTCTCGCGACGCTGGGCTGTCCCGTGTGCCATCCTGTGGCACTAAAGGGGCCGCCCTCTTAGGAGGTCCCCTTCCTGGACGTCGGGCAGCCCACAGTCTAAAAGCACATCATTAAAGTACTGACACCCAGCTGCGGGTATGGCAAGGATGAGGTCCATTCACAGGGCCATCACCCTAGGAGAGCGCTTAGCTTTTCTCTAGGTAAAACAGAAGAAGGTGTTTGTTGGTTATATAAAGAAAGTGATTCAGATCCATACCGCTGCTCATTGGATTCTTGTTTACATTAAAACGTCTTGTCCACTGGCCACAGGAACCTCTTTGCGGACTGAGAGCTCATTCGACCAGAGGCCCCATGGATGTTTCATGAGGTAGCATGGCATTTGAGGATGCAAGCCTGTAGAAAGAGACAACATTCTTTGTATGTAAAGACAGTGCTAGGTCAGGTATCTCTCATAGGTGCTAGAATCAGACAAACAAGTCAGCCAGGTCCAGGTGTGGGACTTGGCGACCAGAGTAGACGCAGGCAACCTCAATGAAATGTGGCCTTTGAGGTAGACAACCTAGCCAAGCTGCTGCTCTTCAGCCGCTTCCGTGGCCTGTGTGCCCCCATCAATAGGCTGCTAGCCAACATCTTCAGGGGCTTGCTGGTCACATATTCAGCTTTGCCCCCAGCACACAGGGGCAGTGGTTGCACAGGAGATCTGGCTGTGTATAGTACGCAGGGCCGGACTGGGAACCAAAACCTGTCCTGGCAAGCTGTTCGGCCGGCCCCCCTGGGGGTAGGTGGGGTGCAGCCGAGCTGTTTGCGAGGGCCGGTTTCGGCCGATTTTTTGACAGGGGGCCGATATTGCCGACCCCCGGTAACAAAAACGGCCCCAGGGGCCCCAAACCGGCCCCCACCCTAGCGGCCCACTGGGGAAACGCCCGGTGCCCGCTACGGCCAGTCCGGCCCTGATAGTACGGCTTCAACAACACACTCTCTGGATTAAAGGTGAATAGAGTTTCAATGTATATTTTATAGTTTATTAGTTTTAGTCTGGGGTTTTATGGTACAGTAGGACCATAGATTCAAGAGGGCGCTGTCCATTTACAAACTAAAGAGGTACATTACCCTTTCACACTGAGACACAGCTTACCACCATATCTGACCTAAGAGACAATCAAAGAAATTATATGTCCCCAATTTGGTGAGCAAAAGAAATTAACAATTCTTTCTTATACTGTTCTACATAACAAAGAAGACCCTGTGGGAGCGTTATAAGGAATTATGAAAAATGTGCCAGGAATCCTGAACAGATATGATTGAACGTATTGCTAAAGGAGCCATCAATAAAACAACTGCATACTATACATTGAAACTTCTACCTTTATGCAGAGAGTGTATTAACACACAGTGGGGCAGATTCTCAAGCAGTTATCGTCGCGTTAGCGGCACTTTACTGCCGCTAATGCGGCAATATTTTTATCGCCCTATTCTCAAGCTGTCGCTAACAGTCGTTAGCGACAGCTTTCTGGCGTTAGCAGCCGCTATTAACATCGCCAACGATGTGAGCGACAACTAACGCTAATAATATGCAATGTAGGTGTTCCCATGTTAAAGCGCACGCTAACCCCACTTCGCGATATTCTCAACGATCGCCCGGACCGGCGATGCGATCAAAAAACAGCCGCTAAGGCCCGTTAGCTGCTGGAACTTAAGACCAGAAAATAACTGGTCTTAAAAATGGGGATAACACTTGGGGCCACATCTCAGCAGGTTTTGGTGCTGGACAGCGCTGCAAGCAATGTAGAGGCGCTGCCCTGCGACAAAATTTCAGCGCAGGAATGCGCACCATCAATAAGATAGTGCGCATTCCTGGGCCCCAGTCATGAAAAGTGTTGCAGTGCTGAGACAAGACAGTGTTGCAACACTTCTCACAACGCCCTTCTTGCGACAGTATGGATGCGCTGTATTCACTGGACAGCGCTCCATGACGCAAGTAATGACAGATACGTCAGGAATCCTGACGTATCTGTCTGCGCTAAAGTCACGCATTGCTGCAGTTGTGTCACAACCATGAGTCAACTCCATCAATGCATGGGGCCAGCCTATCCCTGTGGCACTGCGTCACCCTCACGCCTGCCATCAGGCATGCGGAAGGTACTGACGCAGTGCCGTTCATGCGGGGGTGCCCGAATGTCGGCATTGTTGGAGATCCATTGGTGGCGGTTGCGCACTGCGGTGTCATCGTTTGGAAGCAATGGTGGAGTGTTGGTGCGGAGGGAGTTGACGAGACATTCTTCGGTGGCCTTGATCCAGCTGCAAAGGGGTGCGATGATGGCGGTGGCGTTGGGTGGGCAAGGTGAAGACGTGACGTTACCAATGATGGTCGGTCCAGGAGAGTCCGGGTCGTGGCTGCAGTAGAAGTTCCCGCTGGCGGAGGTGACGTGCTCGACCGTGTGTCCTGCTATGTGGCTTGTTGCGGTGACTTGCTGCTTGCGTCTGATGTAGGGGACCTTCCCCAGGAGGGGGTGGTGTCCTGGTCACTGGGGTTGTCCAGGTGGAACTTGAGTTCACCGAGTAGGATGTCGTAGGTGGATGGGAGACCCGGGGGTGCAATGAGGTCTACAATGGTATTGGAGAATGGGGGGCCATGGCCCGGGGGGCCTGCACATGAGGGTGCCGCAGAGGATGTGCTTGGGCTTGGTCCGGATCGGGGATTTGAGGTGGTCCATGGTCACCCTTGGGTCATTAGAGTGCGTGGTCAGTCGGAGTGTGCTTCTGTAGGTGATGGCAAAGGCCTCCTCCTTGACGGTCGGGGTGCTCCTTGCGGGTGAAACTGCAGCCGTCAGTGATGGCGATGGTGATGGAGCAGAGAAAATAAAAAATTTTAACCCCTAACAAATTTTATAAATAATTAATAAAATGTTCGTTTAAATGTATTAATCAACACTGTACGTGAGGGAAGGGTAACACGCAAGTATATGGGCTGAATAATCTATTAACGAATGTCTGTGTGTCTAATTATAACATAAAAATAATTGCGTACTAAATTTATAATAAATGCATGATTTGTGCTTCATAGAATATAAACGTGTCGTTGCAAAAACAATAGTGATGGTAAGTAAGGAACAGCTTAAATGTTGCTTTCTGCTAGGTAATAACTAATTGGGGTACGTAGATGATGGGAGGGAAACGAAAAGGCTATGTTTCTCTATTTTAATTATGTTTTGTTTATTTCAAAATAGTGCTTCTAAGTATAAACGAGTGGCGATATAAAATGGCTGCCGGTTAATGAAGTGCGCATGTGCGGGGAAACGCGTGACAAGGGAGAAAAAGTTGGAGAAAAGCTAACCACGTGATGATGCTGAGAGGCTAGGATGCGAGAATGGTCAAGGCTGATGTGACCTAATTGAACTGATAGTGTGCCGTGGTGATCAGCAAGGAACCGTGGGAAACCGTTTTAAGAGAAAGGACAATGCCTGCAGAGTTCTCGAATGTATCGAAAGAAGTTACAAATGTACTGATCGAAGCGGATGGAAACATGTCTTGAACTGTGAGAAAGGAAATGATCATATACATTCCAAAGGACAAGTTGGATCCGGGAGAACTTGATTAAGAATGAATAGATGAAATGAATGGACCAATGAAAGAAAAGCGTGTTATTAATGTTGCAAAAATTAGTTAGCAAAGTTAGAATTAGGGTATAAGAGGGCCTACTCTTAGTGGGAGGGGTACACAGTCGGAGTTGGAGAGTCGCAGTCAGAGTCGGTGTTGGTGTTGGTGGCTTCCAGTGCTTGGTGGTCCAGATCGATCCATTTACTGAGCGGGAGATGCTGAAAGACTGTTAGATGAGATGGGTTGCTGGTAGCTGATGCTGACGAGCTGAAGTTTCTGTTGCTGTCTTATTTTTCCAGTTGAGTATGAGAATCAAGATATTTTTAATTCATAAACTTAGGTTAGAAATCCGTAGGCTAAATTAGGGAAGATAGGCAGGTAATTAGGGTTTTGCTTCATGACAAAATTTCCTTTCTGCAATAAAATTTGATTTTTGCTTAATAAATATTTGAATTAATAATGAATGAATAATTGAATAAAAGTCTAAATTCTTTCTCATGCTTTTAAAATTATATAAAATTTAAGATTCTTAATCAAACGACTCAGTGGTTATTTTACTAAATGATTGTGACACTAATAATTGATTATTGTGATTTAGCTGGTCTTAATCACTATAAATTAATTTCTTACTAGATGATCCATCGACAAAACAATGAGCAGGAATATCTTAATAAATAACTAAGAAAATGATAGGTTAAGGTAATAAGGTATCCCGGCTCTTTCCAGCGGTACATAAATGGTGTTTTCCATTTAGTTCTCATGTTTCTCCTAGGAGTATAGAATTTCGTAAAGGTATAAAGGAAATCCAGGTGTGTGTGTGTGTGTGTGTGTGTGTGTGAGTGTGTGATAGGCGATGTTTATGGGCCCCATCGTCATTTGGAAGTGAGAAAATATAAGTCGCCCCTGGATGACCGATAAGTGACCTAGGAGGAAAATAGTTTTATTGTACGCGCTGCATCAGATTTCTTGGTAGCAGAGTTATGGTTTCTATAGATTAGTTTAGTGATTATTGATTATTGATTTTTTTTATGACTAACACTATATGTTGAGTCGTGTTATGTTATATGTGAGTTTTCACGCTTCTGGGATGTAGGAAGTGGAACACGTGTGGCAAGAGAAGTCACATGGAATTTGGTACATGGTCTGAATTCATTTTGGTAATAACACAGGTTGTGTTATGTTAGGGATTTTCTGTACGAAAGGTGTATAAGTGAAATAGCAAATCACGTTTTCTTGTGAAACTTTGGCCTTAATTCTCAGGAGCCTAGTCTCCACATGTGTCTTATCCCCAGAGAAACGAGTTAATTGTTTGCTTGAAAGAAGGGTAAGGTAGAGGGAAGTGCTACTTTATCGGCGAGAGTTAATAATTCTGTGGTAGGGTAGAGGTAAGCGCTGCCTACTGGAAATACAGGATTCTTGTGTAAAAGGACAAAGCTGTCACTTTTGTTTAGCGAATCAGACTATGGAATTGTTTTAATTGATGTAACTAACGAAGAAAACAGTGAAAAGAAAATTGCCGATAATTTTTGTAAAGGAGGGGCAAAAGAGCAGGAGTGACATCGACAGTGCCGCGCTAGGATTGGATAGTGCGCTAGTCACGTGAACACAGAGTCAGGAGTGACGTAGAAAAAGTGCCGCGCTAGGATTGGTTGGTCCGCCGACGAAGGGAATCGTTCTGATTGGTGCGTTAGTGTGAGTCGCGCTGTAATTGGTTGAAGTTCCGTACACGGAACAGTGTTGGTTTGAAGAGAAAAATCAATCGAAAACATGCCGTATTATGAGTATGAAAGGGAGAGAACGTCATGGACAACAAAAATAAAGAATTTCTTTATGAAAGACAAAAAGGTTGTGACTAGAGAGGGACAAGTAATTCCTCCGCCGAAATCAGCAGCTTCACATATGATGCTGAAATATGGATATCATACATGCATATGGTTGGAAAATTGGGCAAAATATACGAAGAATGATGGTGCATTAGCTTTCCCTGAGAATGGTTCATTTAGTGTAGCGGTTTTGCGAAATTTGCGAGAAAAGATGACAAATCTAGAACCTAGACCGACACAGTTTGAAGCGTTGACGGAATGGGAGGATGAGATGTATGAGCGAGAGAGATTCAGAGGTTTAAGAGATCATGAGTTTATGCCTGGAAGAATGTGGGGAATAAATCATGAGGATAGAATAAAACGATGGAGATGTGCTAATATGACAGGAGGTTTGTTTCCAGCTTTTACAGTTGAGGAAGAGACTAAGAGAAAACGTACTGAGAAAAAGAAACATATGGAGAGGGAGAAATATATGCATGAGAGCGAAACGGATGATGAATTGCTGGAAGATATTTTAAATAGAAATCCACCTCCGTATCAGCAGAGTTCTACAGTGGTGACACCAAATGCGCCGCTAATAGAGACTGTGCGAAATAAAAGTCCGGTAAAAAGAATTGAAATAAATAGGTCACAAGATCAAATAAGAACTTCACAAAATGAAGGAATAGAAAGTGACAATGCAAGCGAATTAGCAAGGACAACCAAAGAACTAACTGAGAAAATTAGGGAATTAACGAAAAACATGGAAGCTGTGACTGTACCTGTAACAATAGGTCCAGTAATACCAGTTTTTGAGAATCAGAAAATTGATGAACGATCTTTAGTGATTCCCATGAGTTCACAATTTCAGAGAGAAAAAGAAAGGATGGAACCAAGTGCAAGTACAAGTAATTTGGCTAGTACTTACAGACCAAGTCCACCTACAAATTTGACTGTGAATGAGTGCAATGGTAGGAAAATGCATATGGTAACAGAATCTGCAACAGAGACTCCTGAAAAGAGTGGTAATTGGATAGAACTAAATAATACACCCATAGGTCCGACACCTGATGAGTTAAATGAGTGGATGAAGGCATTTAAAATGAAAGAACCAGAAGAAAAACCATTAGATGTAATTAGGTTAAAAATTGACATGGAAGAATTAATTCTAGGAACGATTGGTACAGAAAAGATAAAAAAATTACCAGGATGATGAAATAATGTTTCTGTGCAAAAGTATTACATGGAGAGCAAAGAATTTACATGACAAACTAGAAGAGGTAGCCAGTGAAATTGGAATAGATTTTGCGAAAGTGAAAACATTGCAGAAACCCTACAGAGTAGACTTTTGTGAAAAAGATATTGAAAACTTGAACACGGCAGGAAGGCTGACACAGATAAAAGAGTTAATTGTGTTACTGAGAAAATGGGGTGATGTGGACAGATGGAAAGTTAGATGGACAAAAAAGAATGAGAAAACTACAGACAAAGCTTCTTTGGCTTTTATGATAACTGAAAAAGAACCTGTTGCCAGAGAATACCCTATGAGAGAAACTCCAGGTGGTAGTTATGTGCATGTTCCATGGACTAGGCAGGATATACTGTCATTTACAAATGAATTTCCAAAGTTGAGAGAGAAACCAGTTGAATGGTACCGACAAGTAGAGAGGTTTGTAAAGGTTTCAAAAGTGTTGTGGATAGATTTAGATGGATTATTTGACATAGTGGTACCAACTGATTTGTGGTCAGAGTGTAAAATTACAGTTGACTGGCCAACTACAGAATATCCAAGAGATCCTAAGACAGGAGCTCCAGGTCCTGAGGTGATAAGGAAGTACGATAAGGTGATTACCTTTTTGAAAAATAAGATTCCTCCTAAAGAAACAGATTGGGTGAAAATTGATAGAACTACACAGGAAAGCAAAGAGTCTGTACATGCATACTATGAAAGGTTGTTGTTGGTTTTTAAACAGTATAGTGGATATGAGGAGTAAAGTGAAAAAGATATGAGTCATTTCGTATACAGATTTGTGTTTGGGTTGAAACCAGAGATTAGTGAAATGATTAAACAGCATATGATTAATTGGCAGAATGGCACGGTAGACGAGGTACTGAGGTATGCTAAGTATTGCAGTGATGATATTGAGAGTAGACAGCGTAAATTGAAAGAGAAGGCAATGTGGGCACAGGTGAAAGTGGCAGAAAAACAAGAAGCTCAATTGGATAATAATAGTGGGAATGAAACCGGACAGAATAAATCGCGACCTAACATAGGTAAAGGGAAAGGTCAAATGAGTCTAGAGGAGGCAAAGAAGAAGTGGCCCTGTCATAATTGCGGAAAATTAGGGCATTGGAGAAACGAGTGTAAGTTCCCACCTAAACCTAATCCGGAAAATCAATCATTAACTCCACAGGTGCAGAATGAGGTAGTTGTTCAACAAGGTCAGGTGCCACAACCACCACTTCCCAACACTGTTAACCAGCAAAGATACAGTACAGAAACAGGATTCTACGGAGGAGAGCAGGTAACACAGTTGCCGCGAGCAGCTAACATTTCTCAGTATTGGTTGCGACAGAGTGAGGATGAGGCGGATGAAAGCTCGTGACGGTGCCTAGGAGAGGGAAAAGAGTGCGTACTTGGCGCAACTCTAGAGGTAGATCAGTCTGGTCCCTTTGTGGATGGAGAAGTGAATGGTGCAAATGTAACATTCCTTGTCGATACTGGAGCTACCCGTTCTACTGTTAGATCAGTGGAAATTCCAAACCTTCCTCTCTCAGGTGAATACATCCAAGTAGTAGGAGTAGCAAATCAGCAGATTAAAACACCACTTATTGAATTAGTGGAAGTAAAAATTGGTTCTTTTAGCAAAATGCATAGATTTGTAGTGTGCGATTGTAGTCCTGTAAATATTTTAGGTCGTGACCTTTTGTGCAAAATGAATTGCACAATTTATTGTACACCAGATGGAATTGGATTTCAGACCCCAGATGAAGATGTATTGTATAAAGTAACTTTGATGAATCAGGAACCTGAAATGAATGGTTTGTTTCCTGCATTTGATGCAGAAAAACTTCCAGAAGAACTAAAAATTGCAGTGAAAGAAAATGTGTGGGATTTTACAGGAGAAGATATTGGATTAATGAAAGAAGTTGATCCCGTAAAAGTAACAGTAAAAGAAGGAACAACTTACCCAAATACGCCACAGTATAAATTAACTCCAGAAATAATTGAAGGAATAACTCCTGTAATAAATAAAATGATCGAACAGGGAATTCTAAAAGAAATAATGAGCAGTCCATGTAATTCACCTATTATGGGACTGAAAAAGTCAAACGGAACATATAGAATAGTACAGGATTTGAGAAAGATCAACAAAATAGTTGTGCCTTGTTGTCCAATAGTGCCAAACCCTGCAGTAATTCTATATCAAATTCCACACGAAGCTGAGTGGTACACAGTGATAGATTTGTGTCACGCATTTTTCTCTATTCCTTTGCATCCAGATAGCCAGCCATTATTTGCGTTCCGGTTCGGAGAGCGTATTTTGGCATGGTGCCGAATTCCTCAGGGGTATACAGAAAGCCCTTCAATCTTTAATCAGATTTTAAAGAAGTCTTTGGAAGATTTGAAAATGCCAGAAAAGTCAGTGATGGTGCAGTATATCGATGACCTGTTGGTGGCATCGAAAACAAAAGAAGCATGTGTAAGTGATACTATTGCTTTACTGAACCATCTAGAGAAAAGAGGACATAAAGTGTCCCCTTCAAAATTGCAATTTTGCCAAAAAGAAGTTAAATATTTAGGGCATAAAATTGAGAAAGGAGTGCGAAAGATAGCGACAGAAAGAGTGGGAATGATTCAAGGAATGAGAGCATCAATGACGCAAAGAGACGTAAGAATGTTTTTGGGAATGGTTGGATATTGCCGACAATGGATAAGTGGTTTCTCCTTGATTGCTAAACCATTACAAAAACTGACCAAGAAAGATGTAAGAGACCCTTTTGAGTTAAATAACGAAGAAATGAAATCTTTCAAAGAGTTGAAAAAGAAATTGTGTGAGGCCCCTGCTTTAGGCATGCCTGATTATGAGAAGGATTTTGAATTGTACTGCAGTGAAAGAGATGGATGTGCGTTTTCAGTACTGGTACAAAAACATGGAACAATGAAGAGACCAATTGCTTATTTTTCAGCTGTTTTAGATCCTATAGCAAAGGCGTTGCCTGGATGTCTGAAAGCTGTTGCTGCTACTTGTGTAAGTCTGGAACAAAGTGAAGGTATAGTGATGGGGTATCCACTGAGAGTATATGTTCCCCATTCAGTAGAAATTCTTTTGACAAGAACAAAAACACAGTACATGACACATAGTCGGCTGACTAAGTACGAAAAAGTAATCTTGAGTGCAGAAAATGTGACCATAGATAGATGTATGAATGTGAATCCTTCAACATCATTGCCAGATGAAGAGAGTATAATTGAACAAGACGAAGTAGATCATGATTGTCTGAATGTGCTGGAATATTGCACAAAACCAAGAGCTGACATAAAAGATGAACCTTTAAAGGAATCGGATTATGTCATGTTTGTGGATGGCTCATGCTTGAGAACGAAAGAAGGAGTTTTAAGCGCAGCTTACGCAGTGTGCACAGTGGCAACTGTGATGGAAGCGTCTTGTCTGAAAGGAATAAGGTCTGCACAAGTTGCGGAACTGATTGCTTTGATTCAAGCATGTAAGTTGGGAAGAAATGTGCGAGTTACGATTGTGACCGATAGCCAGTATGGTTTCGGTATTGTGCATGACTTCGGTCAGATTTGGTCACAAAGAGGTTTCTTGACGTCTGCAGGAACACCTATCAGAAATGGAGATTTTGTTAAGAAACTGCTTGAGGCGATACAGCTGCCTAAACAGATAGCTGTAGTGAAGTGCAAGGCACATAAGAAAAACGAAGATTACATAGCTGTTGGTAATAACTACGCGGACGAGATTGCCAGATATTGTGCAGAGAACATGGTATCCCTAAATAAGAATAGAGAAAGGGAGCATATCTCTTCTCCTTTGCTTTTTACTAACACTGTCGAGACATGGGATGAGGTGAGACAGTTACAGGAAGCTGCAAATGAGGAGGAAAAAGATTACTGGATAAAAGCAGGATGTAGAAGACAGGAAAACAATGGTGTGTGGGTATACAGAGATGAAAGACCAGTTATGCCTGATAGCATGATTGCAGACATGGCACGGATGTACCATGGACAAGCTCATATTGGGAGAGATGCAATGATCAGACTTTTTAGACAAACCTGGTATAACCCAAAATTCAGAGCCATAGCTGAAAGTCTTTGTCAAAGATGTCTTATTTGTCAACAGTTTAATCCAGGAAGAAAGACAATAGTGAGTCTATGAACAATAGGACGAGAAGGAGGTCCGTTCACTAGAATGCAATTAGACTTCATCGAAATGCCCCCATGTAACAGACTAAAATGTGTTCTAGTGGTCGTCTGTTTGTTTTCTCGTTGGGTGGAGGCATACCCCACTAGAAGGAATGATGGAACAACGGTAGCAAAACTTATGCTGCGAGAGTTCATTCCAAGGTATGGTTTTCCAGTCACGGTTGAGACAGATAGAGGAACACATTTTCAAAATGAGTTGATCCAATTGATTTGTGAAGCATTAAGTATTAAACAAAAACTACATTGTGCATACAGACCAGAGGCTTCTGGGGTAGTAGAGCAAATTAATGGAACAATTAAGAACAGATTAGGAAAAATGTGTCAAGCTACAGGACTCAAATGGCCAGATGCACTGCCCCTTGTTCTGATGACCATCAGAAGCATCCCTGAAAAGAAAACTGGACTTAGTCCTCATGAGATGATCATGGGACGAGCAATGAGACAAGCACAAGTATCTGTCAACAAGTTATTGACTATAACTGATGATCTAGTACTGGATTATTGCAAAGGACTGGCTGATGTGGTGCGTTCTGTGTTTCATCAGGTTGGACCGGATGCGACCACTCTTGAAAGAAAACCAGCCCACGACTTGAATCCAGGAGACTGGGTCCGCATAAAAATCCACAGGAGAAGAAACTGTCTAGTTCCTCGCTGGGACGAGCCACGACAGGTAATCCTAGTGACAACGACTGCAGTCAAGTGTGCAGGAGTGAAGAACTGGGTCCATGCCAGTCACACAATCAGAGTTCAAGAACCTACTGATCGACATGTGAGTCGACGTCTGGAAGTGTGGGATAAGAGTTTAACGACTGGGACAACAGGAATAAGAGAAAGGGTGCCAGAACTTGAAGATCGACCTGAAAGTCGACATCTGGAAACCCCAACTGCAAGCACCTCTAGAGAGGAAGAGGAAGAAGAAGAAGAAGGAAGAATTTCAGAAATTCCGGAACCTGAAGATCGACCTGTAAGTCGACATCTGGAAATATCTGACACAAGTTCAGGATCTGATGATTCAGTTGCAAACTGTGAAGAATTTCGAAGGAGAACTTGGGGATATAAACCAATTAGAGAAGAGAATGAACAAGAAAATGATCTAGATGAGCAACCAAGTACAAGTTATGGTGGAAATCCTTCAAAAGTAATATTAATAGACAAAGTAGGGAAAGAGGTAAATAAAAAGTTAGAGAATCGAGAAGAACCCCGAGGAGCAATAGGGACAGATAGTGAAACAAAAGAACAGGGAAATTTAGGAGTAGAGAGTGAGGAAAATACCAATTCGGAAGAACACCGAGGAGGGACAGTAATAAGGGAACACAAGAAGGAGAAAACAGATCCACCAGTAAGAGAAGATGAGATCATAAGCTTCAAAATAAGAGACAATAGTGAAAAAGTTGAAACAGAATCTGAAGAAAGTGGAGAAGAAGAGAAAACAAAAACTGAATCAAGAAAAAGAAACTGGAAATCAGAAAGAGAAGAAAAAGAAGGTGAAGCCAAAAGGCCAAGAAAAGAAGATAATTGGCCCAGCAACTATATAAGAAAATTGAGATATAGAATAATCAGAACAGGAGAAAAAAGTGCTGAACAAGTGAATGAAATAACAAGTCAAAAGGAACAAGAGAAGCCAAGTGGAAAACGACTGCAAAAGTCTAAAAGAACAAAGAAAGTGAATGCAAAGTACAAGTCACCTGAGTGGCTGTACATTGCACTGACGGATTACAAAGAAGAAGGAAACACTCACGAGAACCCGAGACTAAGAAACCGAATGGGTAAAGGTGAGATGCAACAAACCTGAAGTGAAGACTTATAGTGCTTCTGCCGGACGTGACAATTTTACTGGATATGACAAATCACCGGATGTGACAACGAAAGAATTCTGGAGAGAATTAAAAGAAAGTACCAAGCAAAGATTTTTAAAAGCAGAGTGGCATCTAAGTCATTTCTGAGGTGTAGTGACACAATTTTCTGAAACTTAACAAAAAGATAAAAACAAAATGGAAAATACTAGGGATAGAAGAGATAAATGTGAGTTTGTAAAAAGATGGTGTAAAATGTGCTGCTTTTGTACAGGTTTATTAATGACAGTATGGATAGTTTTAGCAATCACAATTCCTATTAGTCTAGCTGTAATAGAAGCAAAGAATGATACTAAACCAGAAAAAGAAACTAATATTAAAGAACCAGTTATTTTAAGAAGTAGTGCAGAATTACATAAGGATAAGTCAGTAACAGACTTTTCTAAAAATGTTTTTACAAAATTGTTGTACGAATATGTAGAGACAATGGATGTGAGAGATTGTTATGTTTGTATGCAGTTGCCTGCATCAGTGTCAGAAGGTGTGACTTATCATCACCTACCTCTAACTTATGGAATAACCTGTAGTGTAATAGCAAGTTTATTTTATAAAACAGGTAGATTAGAGTCTTATTATACTGATATAGATAAGATTTTTGCAAACGTTCCGGTAGTACCAGAACTTAACAAAGTAAAACAAGCAAAAGTTTTAGGAGAATTCTTTTAGAACATAGAAAATTAACCTTAGAAGAAATAGCTAAAAACAACCTTACCTGTGAATTAAAGAAAGAAGAAAAGGTATTTTTAGAAATGGTTGAAGAAAGAAGAATGAAATTTCAAAAAGAAGCAATAAAAGAGGAAGGAACACATCTATGGACGTTTGAGGAAGGAAATCATGAAGGGAAAAGATAAATGCAGCAATGACATTAGATTGGCCGCAAACAGGAAAGTTGTGTATTAGGAGAAATAAGACAGTCTATGACAATTACTTTGTAGGTTCCAGTATCTGCCATGACAATTATCAAATTTTGGGAGGTTGGGGATTCAAAGGTGGAAAAGATCCAATATTTCCAGGTATCTATTATATTTGTGGGAATAGAGCTTATTACAGGTTACCGGACCATTGGTATGGAACTTGCTATGTAGGCCTGGTTTTTCCAAAAATCTTTCAGATGGACAGAGAAGAAAAAGGAACATACAAGATGATTAATAGCTTTACACGTAGAAAGAGGGAAAGTTTTTCAGAAATTGTAGGTGATATTTTTGGAGCATTAATACCAGCAGTGGGAATATCTTTGAATGCATTTAAAATTCGGAAGTTATCCACAGTAGTAGATCGTTTGTCTACAGATACTGCGGGAGGGTTCTTGATGGTAAATACCGAAATGGTTGCCATGAGAGCTATGGTGATGCAAAATCGGCTTGCCCTTGATATTCTTTTGGCAAAAGAGGGTGGAGTCTGTGGAATGCTGAAAGTCCAACATTGATGCACTTACATTCCTGATAAAAGTGAAAATATACAAAAGTATATTACAAATATTACAAATTTGCACAAAGAACTAGTTCCACTGGAGGTTGAAAGTGTCCTGGGAAAACTTGGTAGAGGGTTTTCTTCTGTAGCAAATTGGCTAACAAGAATGAGTAGACTAATGATAGGGAAAGTTATAATAATAGCAACTGTAGCAATATTGTTAGCCATGGTGTTGAAAATTGTAATAACGTGTATAAAAAGAAAAGTAAGACAAAATAAGATAAAAAGAAATAACAGAATAATGAAAGAGAGAGAGAGAGATATGGGTGAGATTGAGTTAGAGAAAATGAAAGAAAGCATGTATAAAGAGACGAGAAGACAAGATGAAATGGAGACAGATGTGTAACTAACAAAAAGCAAAAGGATGAAAGACATATGCTGCCTGAAAAAGAAGTATAACTTGGGTTTTATGTGGTGATTTAAAAATCACCAAAGGGGGAGTTGATGGAGCAGAGAAAATAATTTTTTTAACCCCTAACAAATTTTATAAATAATTAATAAAATGTTCGTTTAAATGTATTAATCAACACTGTACGTGAGGGAAGGGTAACACGCAAGTATATGGGCTGAATAATCTATTAACGAATGTCTGTGTGTCTAATTATAACATAAAAATAATTGCGTACTAAATTTATAATAAATGCATGATTTGTGCTTCATAGAATATAAACGTGTCGTTGCAAAAACAATAGTGATGGTAAGTAAGGAACAGCTTAAATGTTGCTTTCTGCTAGGTAATAACTAATTGGGGTACGTAGATGATGGGAGGGAAACGAAAAGGCTATGTTTCTCTATTTTAATTATGTTTTGTTTATTTCAAAATAGTGCTTCTAAGTATAAACGAGTGGCGATATAAAATGGCTGCCGGTTAATGAAGTGCGCATGTGCGGGGAAACGCGTGACAAGGGAGAAAAAGTTGGAGAAAAGCTAACCACGTGATGATGCTGAGAGGCTAGGATGCGAGAATGGTCAAGGCTGATGTGACCTAATTGAACTGATAGTGTGCCGTGGTGATCAGCAAGGAACCGTGGGAAACCGTTTTAAGAGAAAGGACAATGCCTGCAGAGTTCTCGAATGTATCGAAAGAAGTTACAAATGTACTGATCGAAGCGGATGGAAACATGTCTTGAACTGTGAGAAAGGAAATGATCATATACATTCCAAAGGACAAGTTGGATCCGGGAGAACTTGATTAAGAATGAATAGATGAAATGAATGGACCAATGAAAGAAAAGCGTGTTATTAATGTTGCAAAAATTAGTTAGCAAAGTTAGAATTAGGGTATAAGAGGGCCTACTCTTAGTGGGAGGGGTACACAGTCGGAGTTGGAGAGTCGCAGTCAGAGTCGGTGTTGGTGGCTTCCAGTGCTTGGTAGTCCAGATCGATCCATTTACTGAGCGGGAGATGCTGAAAGACTGTTAGATGAGACGGGTTGCAGGTAGCTGATGCTGACGAGCTGAAGTTTCTGTTGCTGTCTTATTTTTCCAGTTGAGTATGAGAATCAAGATATTTTTAATTCATAAACTTAGGTTAGAAATCCGTAGGCTAAATTAGGGAAGATAGGCAGGTAATTAGGGTTTTGCTTCATGACAAAATTTCCTTTCTGCAATAAAATTTGATTTTTGCTTAATAAATATTTGAATTAATAATGAATGAATAATTGAATAAAAGTCTAAATTCTTTCTCATGCTTTTAAAATTATATAAAATTTAAGATTCTTAATCAAACGACTCAATGGTTATTTTACTAAATGATTGTGACACTAATAATTGATTATTGTGATTTAGCTGGTCTTAATCACTATAAATTAATTTCTTACTAGATGATCCATCGACAAAACAATGAGCAGGAATATCTTAATAAATAACTAAGAAAGCTCTTAGGTTAAGGTAATAAGGTATCCCGGCTCTTTCCAGCGGTACATAAATGGTGTTTTCCATTTAGTTCTCATGTTTCTCCTAGGAGTATAGAATTTCGTAAAGGTATAAAGGAAATCCAGGTGTGTGTGTGTGTGTGTGAGTGTGTGATAGGCGATGTTTATGGGCCCCATCGTCATTTGGATGTGAGAAAATATAAGTCGCCCCTGGATGACCGATAAGTGACCTAGGAGGAAAATAGTTTTATTGTACGCGCTGCATCAATGGCGATGTCCGGAGCAGAGGTTGGTCCTGGCAGGCGAGGTGGCGTCCAGGGTTGATGGCGAGGAGGCTGCTGGCGTCGTAGCGGTGGAGTGTCCAAGAGGAAGGCTCCTTGGTGCAGAGCGCGGTCCAGGGGCAGACGGACGCAAACGGCGTAGCCCATGTGTTGCCTTTGGCACGGGAGGTGACCATTCCAACGCAGGCAGTACATCGTCAACAACACAACTCCGACAACGCAGGTGCCTTTACATCGCATTTGATTACAACGCATTGTGAGGTCAGTAATGGGGTAATTTAAAGTTTTTCGGGTGGGTATGGGTTTTGGATGTAAAATATGGAAATTGGGGTGTGTTTTGGGGTAAAATATGGAAATTGTGGTGTGTTTTGGGGTAAAATATGGACTCTGGGGTGTGTTTTGGGGTAAAATATGGAATTTGGGGTGTGCATTTGGGTCAAATTTGAATTTTTGGTGTGTTATGGGGGCTCAAAAAGGAATTCCAGGGTTCACGGTTGGGTTTGGGGTGCAAAGGTAAGTTTTGGGTTGCACTCACTGATGTGGGAATAGTGATATTGATGTCTCCGCTATGCAACACCTACTCTACTGTTGCAATGTGCCTAGTATTAGTATGCATGGGAATGGAATGTGATGTTATGGCTTACGTCGCAACCACGTATGTGCCTTTGGCACACGGGTGGTACGCCCGCTGTGCATGGGCGCACAGCGGCTGCCGTTGAGAAGTGGTGAGGGGGGGGCCTGGACAGCTGTGAGGTGGTAAACGCTGGAAAGAACACTGGATGGGGCGTGGACGCGGGGATGTGTGTGTGAGCGGGTGTTGTAAAAATGTTGATAAGGGAAGTCTTACCTCGAAGCCGGGTCCCGTGTCTTCGTTGCTCCTGCTCTCCTGCATCTGCTTCCAGGAACAGGAAGTAGGCAGCCAGGCTCCCTCCCCTGAGCCAATCACAACACTGCGAGGCGGCGGTGGGATTGGTAATTGACAACGGGACAAGGCATGCAGCCAGGGCCTGGAGGGGTGGGCATGTTCTCCATGCAGGCTGTAATGCAGCCTGCATTACGAGCAGGGAAGTGCGCATGACTGCTTTGGGGGGCCTGAGTGGGCCGACCAAACAGTCATTGCGCACTTGAGTGGGCATGCCAATCCACCCATGCCTTGCCCCGTGCTTGGAGAAGTCCTACTCACCCTCCCACCCGCAAGGGAAACATAGCACGGTTACATTAGTGAGTTATCATCATGTGATGATTGTTCCTCCTCTGCACTGCTTGAAAGCAGTGGGGCGACGCTCTTCCGCCATAGCGGATGAGCCGACACTGGGGGTGCGTCATCTATGTGTGCTAGGCCTGGGGGACTCGACCCCCAGGCGTCCTGCGCTACGCGTCCCACCTTCTCCTTACCTGGACATTAACACAGTGGCACAATCCGCTGTACTCTCTCCAAATATGTGACTCAGCCAGCAGGAGCCTCAGCCAGGAGGGATTTCACAAGCCTGGGTTCAGCAGTCGCCGCCAAGTCTGCTGGTGGACCTCCCGATGCAGTTGATGCAGCAGGGCCCCTTAGGCGTGAAGTTGCAGCGCTTATGCCACACAAGTTCTGCGCAGCTCAGGGGCCTCACCCTCCACAGCGTCCGGCCAGCCCAACATCATCTGGCCTGTGATGCAGAGAGGCGGCACCCACCGTTGGTAATCCCCTCCGTGCACCCCGGTGTAGTGGTGGATCGTAGGCGATGCAGACCTCCCTACGTTGGGGCGCAGGAGCGCCTCTACTATTGACAGCTCCATGGTGCGCAAGGCGGTCTTCTCACACAGGTCAGCAACGTGTCTCCATGCGACCTGCCAGACTTCACCACCAGGTACGGGCGATCGTTGCGCCTCAATGTCTACCGCCACGGCTCATCAACTCCACAGCTCCTCCGCATCCCACTCCAGGCTCCAGACGCAGGTCCAGCGAGGCATCCAGGCTCCAGACGCAGGTCCCAGCGAGGCATCCAGGCTCCAGACGCAGATCCAGCGAGGCATCTGGGCTCCAGACACAGGTCCAGCGAGGCATCCAGGCTCCAGACGCAGGTCCAGCGAGGCATCCAGGCTCCAGACGCAGGTCCAGCGAGGCATCCTGGCTCTCATCCTGGTCATCCTGGATGTTGGGTGGCTTGCAGGGGTTGTTGATGTGTGCTGCACTTGGCCCAGGCACTTGCTCCATTCTGCATTATTTTGGTTTTTATACCTATTTTCTATTGGATGTTGACTGATGGGCTATTTTTTGCATTAGAGGCAAAAAAAACCTCACGTTGGGCTGGCTAGCGTGAGTTTTTATGCCGCTAATGGGCCTATCGGTAGTTTTCGCCCGCTAACGCCGGATTTCCTATCGCCTTCGCGCTGATGTTAGCGGCAGTTTTCACCGCCGTTCCCTGAAACTATCGCCTGTTAGCGGCGTGTTGTGAATACGCCGCTAACACGGCGATAATTTCACGTGGTACACGGCGATAAGAAAACGCACGCTAACTGAGGTTAGCGATAGTTTTCGCTGATTGTTGAGAATATCCCCTATTGTCTCGTGCCTCATAAATCTTACACTTAATGACATTTTCAGTAACTCATAAGGCAAGTCGATATACACAGGAGGGAGTGCAACACCAGTAGCTGTTTGGCTTTCGCTCAAACATTGCAAGATGCTCGCTTTGTCAGGGCTGTTCTGAAGGATTTTCTGATGTGAATAGTGTTTTTCCTCAGACATTCCTCCTGATTGCAGCTATTGCTGTGGCAGTCATTCAAAGATCAGCAGTCTGCTTGAAGAAGTATCCGTCAGAATAATAATTTACTTCCCTTTGGTAAAGTTCTTTCTGGTGTATACCCTGTCTTCTTGCAGATTCCTTATCACCCTTCTGCCTTGCACTTCTGAGGGAATGTGAAGCAACTGGATTTTCAATTCCATATGCTTTCTAAGTTTGTTATAGTAGCTCTGTTAAATTTTACCTCAAATTGACATCTGTGGCAGGTGGAAAACTAGACACAGGCCTAGTCACGAGTGCAGGGTTCACATGTATGGGATCCACCAACCATATTCAATGGAGCCAGGTGGACAGGCAGCTGGGGCTACACCAACGTCACCTAGCATCAGAAGAGAACTATTGCTATGAAGAATACATTTCCGAATCCAGTTGAACACTAGGTGCCCTTTTACACATAGGGCGCACTTTCCATGTTTGCGCCACGGTGCACCTTAAAACAGGTGAGCCGGGTGCACACAGGGAAAGTGCGCAGTATTACATTGAATGCGCTGTCCCTCAGGGCAGCTACAAAGTCGTGCTGCCCCCAAGGCAGTGCATTCAAGTGAAAAAAGAGCGGCTTTGAAGCCGCCACTCTGTGTTTCACCTGCACTTTTAAGAGATGAGAGAGATCCCCCATGCAGGTAGGTGCAGTGAGTGACTGCACTGGCCTGCGAAGGAATGTCTGGGGGGGGGTCCATGGGACTCCCTTCAACCCCTCCAGAGGGCTGCCACCAGGGGGTGCACTGTGACGCACTGTCAGTGTGCATCCTGACAGCTTCTTTGCCTCTGCACCTACGTCTATAATATGGTGCGGGTGCAGAGGTAAAGGGATTCCCTTGTTTGCATGGGGCCATGCCCCCATGTAAATGAGGGAACACCCTCTGATAATAGAGCAGGTTCTATATGTGCACCAGAGCTATCTGTATTACAGAAATGGCTGCACAAGCGTCTGCGGCCCTTCATGTAGTGCCAAAGTACCCTGGGGGCATGCAAAGCAGGCGCACATGCCCGTTGCACTTTCCATAATACTACCCCTGGGGCCCCATGCAAATGAGGCAATCCATTTGCCTCCGTGCCCGCGCCGTACAATAGATGCGGGCACAGAGGAAAGAAGCTCTGAGGAGGCGCACTGTCAGTGCCCCCCCCAATGGCAGCCCTCTGGAGTGGGATAGGGGTCCTATGGACTCCCCAGACATAGCCTTGCAGGCAGATGCAGTCACTCACTGCAACCACTTGCATGGGGATCTCTCTCCCCTTTAAAAGTGCATACGGGTTGCTGCCTGCACAGTGAAATACAGAGCTGCTCCTTCAAAGCTGCTCCTTTTTCACTTGAATGTGCTGCACCCAGGGCAGCACGACTTCATGGCTCCCCGTTGGCAGTGCATTCAATGCAATAGGGCTCACTTTCCCTGTTTGCGCCCGGTGCACCTGTTTTAAGGTGCATCGTGGCACAAACAAGGAAAGTGTGCCCGACGTGTTATAGGGTCCCTGCATGGAATTCAAAGATGAGGAGTCTGTGGGAAACTATAGGATCCACTAGAAAAGGTTAACTGAAGGTAAGGATCTTGTTCTTGCTGAACATCAAAGTGATTGTCCTGATGGAGGAGGTGGAAAAGATACTTTCATATAATCCTAGCTCTCTATTACGGCCATTCTCCCAAAATTAATAAATATCCCACAGCCATAAATGTGTCAGTGTGACCTCCAAAAATAAATGGCCTTACAGATCTTGGAATTCACAAAGCAACAGCGTCACTTTCTTATGGTCTGCGGCAGCTTCTATAGAGATCTACATTTCCGATGTATTTTTTTCTGTGGCCTACAATTTTTATTTGCCAACTGTTTTTATTTTTACTACATCTTATTTGGTAAGTTGCCATGTTTAAAAAAAAAAATACAAAGGTAGAAACGTTTCCTCTTCAAGACTTGCTTTCTATTCCAAATTGTTTCCAATTTGCAAATGTATATATTTTAACTGGTGGGCCTGTTTTGGGCAAATTCTGACGCAATCTGCCTCATTCCCTCAGGATGCACCAGTTTCACTTACCTGCATTGTGCACTTTTAACGAGGTACTACAGATTGTGTAAGATTGTGGATCTGGTTGTAGCTAAAGTGACACCAGGGCTGGAAGTGATATTTTCACATCTGAAGAGATTTGTAGGTCTGACATCAGCCAAACTCTTTGATTTTACTATAATTAAATGTATATAATATAGTTCCAGAAGAGTTGAGTCAGTCAATAAATCAATCAATCAGAGTTTGTAAAGTGCGGCTACTCACTCATGAGGGTCTCAGGGCGCTGGGGTCAGCCCTGTCTATCCATTGGTCTGTTATTGCCGTTCCCATTTGTCATCCATACAGGTGGGCCAGGCCACTCTAGGCATTGACTCACTTTACTGTGAGTGACGGCGTTCTGCTGTTTCACGAGCAGCACTTCCACTCACAAAGCAGGTCCCTTAAACGCCAGGGATTCTTTACTATGACAATTATTTCTTTTTAAGATCAACATTTTTTTTGCTTTTAGCCGATGTTTTTTTTTTTTAGATTGGTTGGCAGCTTCTTCATCAATAAAGGTTTATAAAAACCATTGCAAAACAAGCATTGACAAAGCAAAAAGGTGGTAGTCAACCCCAGAGGTATTGGCGTTGGCAATTCTTATAAACTTATACTTGCCTCCAAATGCCCTTGTGCAAGTTAGATCACTTCGTAGCAGCAGTGCTCGTTCATACCTCTGGAGGGCAGCAGCGCACCTTATTTTGAGCTCAGTACCAGCGGCAGCTTCCTGTTTCACTTAAATAAGGAAATTGAACTGAACAAGTTTACTGATAAGTTATTTGATGTATTTAGGAAAGGGCAACCCAATCACCCCTGAGAATTGAGGTATATATCTGAGACGGCAGTGAATGTGCAAGAAATGAAACTTCAATTCCGAACTGACTTTTAACATACAAATTAGAAAGTGTTGTATAGCATTTGAAGATGCGTTCATGAGCAGTGTTTTCAGACAGCAGTAATATTTACAAGAATGTTCCTTGTTATCATGTCAATCTCGAGTTTTTATCAACAGACTTGCTAATATGCTGTGCTGGACTACCTTTCAAATGTCGTGTATTATAATGCCATTGCACGCCTTTGAATTGAGTATTTTGCACAAATGTATTTGTTCTCTGCCCACCTATTTTACAGACTATTTAGTATTTTGTCTATATTCATTGATTTTGCGAGCACAAAAGCAGCGTCAATATGGCGCCTTTCAGATTGAGAAAGGCTGTTAACACAGCCGAAACGCGTCTCTGAAGTGCTTTTTTAGCTGCCGGGTCGTGGGAAGCCTATGCATTAAAGTGAAGGTGAAGCTATCAGCCCTCGTGTGCGTGCTCTCTGTTCATTGATGGGGAGTTGTTTTTGGATATATATATATGCACTGAAAAAACCACAGGTTTCAGGGACGTTATAGTTAGTTGGACATTTCACTCGTACAAAACCAGAGAAATTCGTCAGTTATAGTTAGTTCAGCTAACTATAACTCGCGCCCCCGCAATGCACTGCTGATGACATCACATATTGCATCATTCATGACATGGTCAGTGACATCACTGATGACATCACTGATGACATCTCAAATGACATCACTGATGACATCACTGATGACATCATCCAGTGACTGTGTGTTTCTGTAAAGTTTAAATATGTTTTATATATATATAGGCCAAGGTGTATTGAAGAATGAGTGGGTTTATAAGTGTCTGAGTGGATGATTCGGTAGGTGCGTGACTGACTGTATAAGTGAGTGATTAAATGTGTCTTACTGAATGCATGGGTTAGTGACTGATACAGACATTCACACAGTTTAGTTTGTCAGTTGGTGTGTAAGCGGTTGCATGGGTTGGTGAGTAGCTAAATGAGGGTCTATATGGGTTATTGATTGGTTGTCTGAGTGTCTGTGTGGGTGGGTGGGTGGGGGTGTGTGACTCTGTGCATAGATGTGTGAGTGGGTGATTCACTGGGTGTATGGGTTCAAGAGTGCATCTGTGAAGGGCTGTATGGGTGGGTGAGTGTGTGTATGGGTGTGTTGGTGAGTTAATGGATATCTTAGTGGTACATGTGTGAGTAACTGCATATGTGAAAGGCAGCATATGTGAGTGTTGGAGTATATAAATGACTATATGTGAGAGTGAGTGATTGTGAGAGTGGCTGTATGGATGAGTGTGTGCTTGTATTAGTTATTGTATAAGAGTGTAAGTATGTGTTAGTATATGTTTGAATAAGTGAGGTGGTGTGTGTATAACAGTATAGGTGAGTAAATGGGAGTGTGATTGATTCTTTGCATGACTGACTAGGTGTGTGAGTAACTCTATGGATGAGTGGCGGTGTGTGAGTGTCTGTATAGATATGTGAGTGCATATGATAGTGCCGTATTGATGGTTGACTGCATCTATGAGTGACTGTATGGGTGAATGAGTGGATGTGTGTGTAGACCTAGGAATTAGTGAGTGGGTATGTACTAACTGGTATTGGTTTGTCTATGGTTTCAAAAATGGTAGTCTGTATTTTAGAGTGGGTGTATCAAAGGTTATATTAGGGTATGAGGAGGTGCATCAGATTATCACGTGGATGATGTCATCAGTGATGTCATTTGAGATGTCATCAGTGATGTCATCAGTGATGTCACTGACCATGTCATGAATGATGTAATATGTGACGTCATCAGCAGTGCATTGGGGGGCGCGAGTTAGAGTTAGCTGAACTAACTATAACGACCGAATTTCTCTGGTTTTGTACGAGTGAAATGTCCAACTAACTATAACGTCCCTGAAACCTGTGTTTTTTCCAGTGAATTTCTAAGGTTTTTTAAATGCTAATTTCTAACTATTACGTCCCTGAAACCTATGGTTTTTTCAGTGAATTTCAAAGGTTTTTTAAATGCTAATTTCTAATTATAACGTCCCTGAAACCTGTGGTTTTTTCAGTCAATTTCAAAGGTTTTGTAAATGCTAATTTCTAACTATGCCTACAGAGGTAGGACGTGCAGAAAGAGGAAGAAAAGCGCAGAAAGAAGCAAGAGAAATGCAGAAAGAGGCAACAGAAGTCCAGAAAGACGAAGAAAGGTGCAGAAAGAAGCAAGAGATGTGCACAAAGAACCAACAGAGGAGCAGAAAGAGGCCTTAATGCAAAGTCATCCTGTGCCCCCAACTTTTTGCTGACGGGTACTGGTGGTAACTGACCCTGACTAGCCAGGCCCGAAGCCAGTGCTATGCTGAAAGACACTTAGAATACAGTGAAAACACCTACATACACTAGGATACACTATGGGTTGGGCTACCCCTGTGATTGGCATGACCGCCCCTGTAAGGCCCTAGTACATTATAGGGCAGGGGGATTAAAACTACCTATAACTAAGAGGTGCAGAAGGAGGCAAGAGAAGTGCAGAAAGAAGCAACAGAGGTGCCGAAAGAGGCAAGACAGGTGCAGAAAGAAGCATGGAAAGTGCAGAATGAAGCAACAGGGGTGCAGAAAGAGGCAAGAGAAGTGTAGAAAGGAGCAAGTGAGGTGCAGAAAGAGCCAACAGAGGTGCAAAAAAAGGCAAGAGAGGTGCAGAAACAGGCAATAGAAGTGCACAAAGAGGCAAGAGAATTGCTGAAAGAAGCAAGAAAAGTGCAGAAAGAGCCAAGTGAGATGCAAAAACAGGCAGGAAAGGTACAGAAAGAGGGAAGACGAGTGCAGAAAGAGACAACAAGGGTGCAGAAAGAAGCGAATGAGGTGCAGAATGAAGCAACGGGTGCTGAAAGAGGCAAGAGAAGTGTAGAAAAAGGCAAGAAAAGTGCAGAAAGAGACAAAAAAGGTACATAAAGAGACAACAGGGGTGCAGAAAGAAGCAAGACAGGTGCAGAAAGAAGCATGGAAAGTGCAGAATGAAGCAACAGGCGTGCAGAAAGAGGCAAGAGAAGTGTAGAAAGGAGCAAGTGAGGTGCAGAAAAAGCCAACAGAGGTGCAAAAAGAGGCAAGAGAGGTGCAGAAACAGGCAAGACAAGTGCACAAAGAAGCAAGAGAATTGCTGAAAGAAGCAACAGAGGTGTAGAAAGAAGCAAGAAAAGTGCAGAAAGAGGCAAGTGAGATGCAAAAACAGGCAGGAAAGGTACGGAAAGAGGGAAGGCGAGTGCAGAAAGAGACAACGGGTGCAGAAAGAAGCAATGAGGTGCAGAAAGAGGCAACAGACGTGCAGAAAGAGGGAAGAGAGGTGCAGAAAAAGGCAAGAAAAGTGCAGAAAGAGGCAAAAGAGGTATCTAAAGAGACAACAGGGGTGCAGAAAGAAGCACGACAGGTACAGAAAGAAGCATGGAAAGTTCAGAATAAAGCAACAAGGATGGAGAAAGAGGCAAGAGAGGTGCACAAAGAGGCGAGAGAGTTACAGAAAGAGGCAAGTGAAGTGCAGAAGGAGGCAAGAGAACTGCAGAAAGAGGCAATAGAGGTGCAGAAAGAGGAAAGTGAGATGCAAAAACAGGCAGGAAAGGTACAGAAAGAGGGAAGACGAGTGCAGAAAGAGACAACAGGGGTGCAGAAAGAAGCAAATGAGGTGCAGAATGAGGCAACAGACGTGCAGAAAGAGGGTCGAGAGGTGCATAAAAAGGCAAGAAAAGTGCAGAAAGAGGCAAAAGAGGTACATAAAGAGACACCAGGGGTGCAGAAAGAAGCAAGAGAGGTGCAGAAAGAAGCATGGAAAGTGCAGAATGAAGCAACAGGGGTGCAGAAAGAGGCAAGAGAAGAGTAGAAAGGAGCAAGTGAGGTGCAGATAGAGCCAACAGAGGTGAAAAAAGAGGCAAGAGAGGTGCAGAAACAGGCAAGAGAAGTGCACAAATAGGCAAGAGAATTGCTGAAAGAAGCAACAGAGGTGTAGAAAGAAGCAAGAAAAGTGCAGAAAGAGGCAAGTTAGATGCAAAAACAGGCAGGAAAGGTACAGAAAGAGGGAAGACGAGTGCAGAAAGAGACAACAGGGGTGCAGAAAGAAGCAAATGAGGTGCAGAAAGACGCAACAGACGTGCAGAAAGATGGATGAGAACTGCAGAAAAAGGCAAGAAAAGTGCAGAAAGAGGCAAAAGAGGTACATAAAGAGACAACGGGTGCAGAAAGAAGCAAGACAGGTGCAGAAAGAAGCATGGAAAGAACAGAATGAAGCAATAGGGATGCAGAAAGAGGCAAGAGAGGTGCACAAAGAGGCGAGAGAGTTACAGAAAGAGGCAAGTGAAGTGCAGAAGGAGGCAAAAGAACTGCAGAAAGAGGCAATAGAAGTGCAGAAAGAGGCAAGTGAGATGCAAAAACAGGCAGGAAAGGTACAGAAAGAAGGAAGACGAGTGCAGAAAGAGACAACAGGGGTGCAGAAAGAAGCAAATGAGGTACAGAAAGGCAACAGACGTGCAGAAAGAGGGAAGAGAGGTACAGAAAAAGGCAAGAAAAGTGCAGAAACAGGCAAAAGAGGTACAGTAAGAGACACCAGGGGTGCAGAAAGAAGCAAGACAGGTGCAGAAAGAAGCATCATGGGTGCAGAAAGAGGCAAGAGAAGTGTATAAAGGAGAAAGTGAGGTGCAGAAAGAGCCAACAGAGGTGCAAAAAGAGGCAAGAGAGGTGCAGAAACAGGCAAGAGAAGTGCACAAAGAGGCAAGAGAATTGCTGAAAGAAGCAACAGAGGTGTAGAAAGAAGCAAGAAAAGTGCAGAAAGAGGCAAGTGAGATGCAAAAGCAGGCAGGAAAGGTACAGAAAGAGGGAAGACGAGTGCAGAAAGAGACAACAGGCGTGCAGAAAGAAGCAAATGAGGTGCAGAAAGAGGCAACAGACGTGCAGAAAGATGGAAGAGAACTGCAGAAAAAGGCAAGAAAAGTGCAGAAAGAGGCAAAAGAGGTACATAAAGAGACAACAGGGGTGCAGAAAGAAGCAAGACAGGTGCAGAAAGAAGCATGGAAAGTGCAGAAGGAAGCAACAGGGGTGCAGAAAGAGGTAAGAGAGGTGCACAAAGAGGCGAGAGAGTTACAGAAAGAGGCAAGTGACATGCAGAAGGAGGCAAGAGAACTGCAGAAAGAGGCTATACAGGTGCAGAAAGAGGCAAGTGAGATATAAAAACAGGCAGGAAAGGTACAGAAAGAGGGAAGACGAGTGCAGAAAGAGACAACAAGGGTGCAGAAAGAAGCAAATGAGGTGCAGAAAGAGGCAACAGACGTGCAGAAAGAGGGAAGAGAACTGCAGAAAAAGACAAGAAACGTGCAGAAAGAGACAAAAGAGGTACATAAAGAGACAACAGGGATGCAGAAAGAAGCAAGACAGGTGCAGAAAGAAGCATGGAAAGTGCAGAATGAAGCAACAGGGGTGCAGATAGAGGCAAGAGAAGTGTAGAAAGGAGCAAGTGAGGTGCAGAAAGAGCCAACAGAGCTGCAAAAAGAGGCAAGAGAGGTGCAGAACCAGGAAAGACAAGTGCACAAAGAGGCAAGAGAATTGCTGCAAGAAGAAACAGAGGTGTAGAAAGAAGCAAGAAAAGTGCAGAAAGAGGCAAGTGAGATGCAAAAACAGGCAGGAAAGGTACAGAAAGAGGGAAGACGAGTGCAGAAATAGACAACAGGGGTGCAGAAAGAAGCAAATGAGGTGCAGAAAGAGGCAACAGACGTGCAGAAAGAGGGAAGAGAGGTGCAGAAAAAGGCAAGAAAAGTGCAGAAAGAGGCAAAAGAGGTATCTAAAGAGACAACAGGGGTGCAGAAAGAAGCACGACAGGTACAGAAAGAAGCATGGAAAGTGCAGAATAAAGCAACAAGGATGGAGAAAGAGGCAAGAGAGGAGCACAAAGAGGCGAGAGAGTTACAGAAAGAGGCAAGTGAAGTGCAGAAGGAGGCAAGAGACCTGCAGAAAGAGGCAATAGAGGTGCAGAAAGAGGAAAGTGAGATGCAAAAACAGGCAGGAAAGGTACAGAAAGAGGGAAGACGAGTGCAGAAAGAGACAACAGGGGTGCAGAAAGAAGCAAATGAGGTGCAGAATGAGGCAACAGACGTGCAGAAAGAGGGTCGAGAGGTGCATAAAAGGCAAGAAAAGTGCAGAAAGAGGCAAAAGAGGTACATAAAGAGACACCAGGGGTGCAGAAAGAAGCAAGAGAGGTGCAGAAAGAAGCATGGAAAGTGCAGAATGAAGCAACAGGGGTGCAGAAAGAGGCAAGAGAAGAGTAGAAAGGAGCAAGTGAGGTGCAGATAGAGCCAACAGAGGTGAAAAAAGAGGTAAGAGAGGTGCAGAAACAGGCAAGAGAAGTGCACAAAGAGGCAAGAGAATTGCTGAAAGAAGCAACAGAGGTGTAGAAAGAAGCAAGAAAAGTGCAGAAAGAGGCAAGTGAGTTGCAAAAACAGGCAGGAAAGGTACAGAAAGAGGGAAGACGAGTGCAGAAAGAGACAACAGGGGTGCAGAAAGAAGCAAATGAGGTGCAGAAAGACGCAACAGACGTGCAGAAAGATGGATGAGAACTGCAGAAAAAGGTAAGAAAAGTGCAGAAAGAGGCAAAAGAGGTACATAAAGAGACAACGGGTGCAGAAAGAAGCAAGACAGGTGCAGAAAGAAGCATGGAAAGAACAGAATGAAGCAATAGGGATGCAGAAAGAGGCAAGAGAGGTGCACAAAGAGGCGAGAGAGTTACAGAAAGAGGCAAGTGAAGTGCAGAAGGAGGCAAAAGAACTGCAGAAAGAGGCAATAGAAGTGCAGAAAGAGGCAAGTGAGATGCAAAAACAGGCAGGAAAGGTACAGAAAGAAGGAAGACGAGTGCAGAAAGAGACAACAGGGGTGCAGAAAGAAGCAAATGAGGTACAGAAAGGCAACAGACGTGCAGAAAGAGGGAAGAGAGGTACAGAAAAAGGCAAGAAAAGTGGAGAAACAGGCAAAAGAGGTACATTAAGAGACACCAGGGGTGCAGAAAGAAGCAAGACAGGTGCAGAAAGAAGCATCATGGGTGCAGAAAGAGGCAAGAGAAGTGTATAAAGGAGAAAGTGAGGTGCAGAAAGAGCCAACAGAGGTGCAAAAGAGGCAAGAGAGGTGCAGAAACAGGCAAGAGAAGTGCACAAAGAGGCAAGAGAATTGCTGAAAGAAGCAACAGAGGTGTAGAAAGAAGCAAGAAAAGTGCAGAAAGAGGCAAGTGAGATGCAAAAGCAGGCAGGAAAGGTACAGAAAGAGGGAAGACGAGTGCAGAAAGAGACAACAGGCGTGCAGAAAGAAGCAAATGAGGTGCAGAAAGAGGCAACAGACGTGCAGAAAGATGGAAGAGAACTGCAGAAAAAGGCAAGAAAAGTGCAGAAAGAGGCAAAAGAGGTACATAAAGAGACAACAGGGGTGCAGAAAGAAGCAAGACAGGTGCAGAAAGAAGCATGGAAAGTGCAGAAGGAAGCAACAGGGGTGCAGAAAGAGGTAAGAGAGGTGCACAAAGAGGCGAGAGAGTTACAGAAAGAGGCAAGTGACATGCAGAAGGAGGCAAGAGAACTGCAGAAAGAGGCTATACAGGTGCAGAAAGAGGCAAGTGAGATATAAAAACAGGCAGGAAAGGTACAGAAAGAGGGAAGACGAGTGCAGAAAGAGACAACAAGGGTGCAGAAAGAAGCAAATGAGGTGCAGAAAGAGGCAACAGACGTGCAGAAAGAGGGAAGAGAACTGCAGAAAAAGACAAGAAAAGTGCAGAAAGAGACAAAAGAGGTACATAAAGAGACAACAGGGATGCAGAAAGAAGCAAGACAGGTGCAGAAAGAAGCATGGAAAGTGCAGAATGAAGCAACAGGGGTGCAGAGAGAGGCAAGAGAAGTGTAGAAAGGAGCAAGTGAGGTGCAGAAAGAGCCAACAGAGCTGCAAAAAGAGGCAAGAGAGGTGCAGAAACAGGAAAGACAAGTGCACAAAGAGGCAAGAGAATTGCTGCAAGAAGAAACAGAGGTGTAGAAAGAAGCAAGAAAAGTGCAGAAAGAGGCAAGTGAGATGCAAAAACAGGCAGGAAAGGTACGGAAAGAGGGAATGCGAGTGCAGAAACGGACAACAGGGGTGCAGAAAGAAGCAAATGAGGTGCAGAAAGAGGCAACAGACGTGCAGAAAGATGGAAGAGAACTGCAGAAAAAGGCAAGAAAAGTGCAGAAAGAGGCAAAAGCGGTACATTTAGAGACAACAGGGGTGCAGAAAGAAGCAAGACAGGTGCAGAAAGAAGCATGGAAAGTGCAGAATGAAGCAACAGGGATGCAGAAAGAGGCAAGAGAGGTGCACAAAGAGGCGAGAGAGTTACAGAAAGAGGCAAGTGAAGTGCAGAAGGAGGCAAGAGAACTGCAGAAAGAGGCAATAGAGGTGCAGAAAGAGGCAAGTGAGATGCAAAAACAGACAGGAAAGGTACAGAAAGAGGGAAGACGACTGCAGAAAGAGACAACAGGGGTGCAGAAAGAAGCAAATGAGGTGCAGAAAGAGGCAACAGACGTGCAGAAAGAGGGAAGAGAGGTGCAGAAAAAGGCAAGAAAAGTGCAGAAACAGGCAAAAGAGGTACATTAAGAGACACCAGGGGTGCAGAAAGAAGCAAGACAGGTGCAGAAAGAAGCATGGAAAGTGCAGAATGAAGCAACATGGGTGCAGAAAGAGGCAAGAGAAGTGTAGAAAGGAGCAAGTGAGGTGCAGAAAGAGCCAACAGAGGTGCAAAAAGAGGCAAGAGAGGTGCAGCAACAGGCAAGAGAAGTGCACAAAGAGGCAAGAGAATTGCTGAAAGAAGCAACAGAGGTGTAGAAAGAAGCAAGAAAAGTGCAGAAAGAGGCAAGTGAGATGCAAAAACAGGCAGGAAAGGTACAGAAAGAGGGAAGACGAGTGCAGAAAGAGACAACAGGGGTGTAGAAAGAAGCAAATGAGGTGCAGAAAGAGGCAACAGACGTGCAGAAAGATGGAAGAGAACTGCAGAAAAAGGCAAGAAAAGTGAAGAAAGAGGCAAAAGAGGTACATAAAGAGACAACAGGGGTGCAGAAAGAAGCATGGAAAGTGCAGAATGAAGCAACAGGGGTGCAGAAAGAGGCAAGAGAGGTGCACAAAGAGGCAAGAGAGGTGCAGAAAGAGGCAAGTGAGATGTAAAAACAGGTAGGAAAGGTACAGAAAGAGGGAAGACGAGTGCAGAAAGAGACAACAGGGGTGCAGAAAGAAGCAAATTAGGTGCAGAAAGAGGCAACAGATGTGCAGAAAGAGGGAAGAGAACTGCAGAAAAAGGCAAAAGTGCAGAAAGAGACAAAAGAGGTACATAAAGAGACGACAGGGGTGCAGAAAGAAGCAAGACAGGTGCAGAAAGAAGCATGGAAAGTGCAGAATGAAGCAACGGGTGCAGAAAGAGGCAATAGAAGTGTAGAAAGGAGCAAGTGAGGTGCAGAAAGAGCCAACAGAGGTGCAATAAGAGGCAAGAGAGGTGCAGAAACAGGCAAGACAAGTGCACAAAGAGGCAAGAGAATTGCTGAAAGAAGCAACAGAGGTGTAGAAAGAAGCAAGAAAAGTGCAGAAAGAGGCAAGTGAGATGCAAAAACAGGCAGGAAAGGTACAGAAAGAGGGAAGACGAGTGCAGAAAGAGACAACAGGGGTGCAGAAAGAAGCAAATGAGGTGCTGAAAGAGGCAACACACGTGCAGAAAGATGGAAGAGAACTGCAGAAAAAGGCAAGAAAAATGCAGAAAGAGGCAAAAGAGGTACATAAAGAGACACCAGGGGTGCAGAAAGAAGCAAGACAGGTGCAGAAAGAAGCATGCAAAAAATGCAGAATGAAGCAACAGGGGTGCAGAAAGAGGCAAGAGAAGTGTAGAAAGGAGCAAGTGAGGTGCAGAAAGAGCCAACAGAGGTGCAAAAAGAGGCAAGAGAGGTGCAGAAACAGGCAAGAGAAGTGCAAAAAGAGGCAAGAGAATTGCTGAAAGAAGCAAGAGAGGTGTAGAAAGAGGCAAGAATAGTGCAGAAAGAGGCAAGTGAGATGCAAAAACAGGCAGGAAAGGTACAGAAAGAGGGAAGGCGAGTGCAGAAAGAGACAATAGGGGTGCAGAAAGAAGCAATGAGGTGCATAAAGAGGCAACAGCCGTGCAGAAGGAGGGAAGAGAGGTGCAGAAAAAGGCAAGAAAAGTGCAGAAAGAGGCAAAAGAGGTACATAAAGAGACAAAAGGGTGCAGAAAGAAGCAAGACAGGTGCAGAAAGAAGCATGGAAAGTGCAGAATGAAGCAACAGGGATGTAGAAAGAGGCAAGAGAGGTGCACAAAGAGGCGAGAGAGTTACATAAAGAGGCAAGTGAAGTGCAGAAGGAGGCAAGAGAACTGCAGAAAGAGGCAATAGAGGTGCAGAAAGAGGCAAGTGAGATGCAAAAACAGGCAGGAAAGGTACAGAAAGAGGGAAGACGAGTGCAGAGAGAGACAACAGGGGTGCAGAAAGAAGCAAATGAGGTGCAGAAAGAGGCAACAGACGTGCAGAAAGAGGGAAGAGAGGTGCAGAAAAAGGCAAGAAAAGTGCAGAAAGAGGCAAAAGAGGTACATAAAGAGACACCAGGGGTGCAGAAAGAAGCAAGACAGGTGCAGAAAGAAGCATGGAAAGTGCAGAATTAAGCAACAGGGGTGCAGAAAGAGGCAAGAGAAGTGTAGAATGGAGCAAGTGAGGTGCAGAAAGAGCCAACAGAGGTACAAAAAGAGGCAAGAGAGGTGCAGAAGCAGGCAAGAGAATTGCTGAAAGAAGCAACAGAGGTGTAGAAAGAAGCAAGAAAGTGCAGAAAGAGGCAAGTGAGATGCAAAAACAGGCAGGAAAGGTACAGAAAGAGGGAAGACGAGTACAGAGAGAGACAACAGGGTTGCAGAAAGAAGCAAATGAGGTGCAGAAAGAGGCAACAAACGTGCAGAAAGAGGGAAGAGAGGTGCAGAAAAAGGAAAGAAAAGTGCAGAAAGAGGCAAAAGAGGTACATAAAGAGACACCAGGGGTGCAGAAAGAAGCAAGACATGCGCAGAAAGAAGCATGGAAAGTGCAGAATGAAGCAACCGGGGTGCAGAAAGAGGCAAGAGAAGTGTAGAAAGGAGCAAGTGAGGTGCAGAAAGAGCCAACAGAGGTGCAAAAAGAGGCAAGAGAGGTGCAGAAACAGCCAAGAGAAGTGCACAAAGAGGCTAGAGAATTGCTGAAAGAAGCAACAGAGGTGTAGAATGAAGCAAGAATAGTGCAGAAAGGAGCAAGTGAGGTGCAGAAGAGCCAACAGAGGTGCAAAAAGAAACAAGACAGGTGCAGAAAGAAGCATGGAAAGTGCAGAATGAAGCAACAGGGGTGCAGAAACAGGCAAGAGAAGTGCACAAAGAGGCAAGAGAATTGCTGAAAGAAGCAACAGAGGTGTAGAAAGAAGCAAGAATAGTGCAGAAAGAGGCAAGTGAGATGCAAAAACAGGCAGGAAAGGTACAGAAAGAGGGAAGGCGAGTGCAGAAAGAGACAACAGGGGTGCAGAAAGAAGCAATGAGGTGCAGAAAGAGGCAACAGACGTGCAGAAAGAGGGAAGAGAGGTGCAGAAAAAGGCAAGAAAAGTACAGAAAGAGGCAAAAGAGGTACATAAAGAGACAACAGGGGTGCAGAAAGAAGCATGAGAGGTGCAGAAAGAAGCATGGAAAGTACAGAATGAAGCAACAGGGATGCAGAAAGAGGCAAGAGAGGTGCACAAAGAGGCGAGAGAGTTACAGAAAGAGGTAAGTGAAGTGCGGAAGGAGGCAAGAGAACTGCAGAAAGAGGCAATAGAGGTGCAGAAAGAGGCAAGTGAGATGCAAAAACAGGCAGGAAAGGTACAGAAAGAGGGAAGACGAGTGCAGATAGAGACAACAGGGGTGCAGAAAGAAGCAAATGAGGTGCAGAAAGAGGCAACAGACGTGGAGAAAGAGGGAAGAGAGGTGCAGAAAAAGGCAAGAAAAGTGCAGAAAGAAGCAAGACAGGAGCAGAAAGAAGCATGGAAAGTGCAGAATTAAGCAACAGGGGTGCAGAAAGAGGCAAGAGAAGTGTAGAAAGGAGCAAGTGATGTGCAGAAAGAGCCAACAGAGGTGCAAAAAGAGGCAAGAGAGGTGCAGAAACAGGGAAGAGAAGTGCACAAAGAGGCAAGAAAAGTTCACAAAGAGGCAAGAGAATTGCTGAAAGAAGCAACAGAGGTGTAGAAAGAAGCAAGAAAAGTGCAGAAAGAGGCAAGTGAGATGCAAAAACAGGCAGGAAAAGTACAGAAAGAGGGAAGACAAGTGCAGAGAGAGACAACAGGGGTGCAGAAAGAAGCAAATGAGGTGCAGAAAGAGGCAACAGACATGCAGAAAGAGGGAAGAGAGGTGCAGAAAAAGGCCAGAAAAGTGCAGAAAGAGGCAAAAGAGGTACATAAAGAGACACCAGGGGTGCAGAAAAAAGCAAGACAGGTGCAGAAAGAAGCAAGGAAGTGCAGAATGAAGCAACAGGGTGCAGGAAGAGGCAAGAGAAGTTTAGAAAGGAGCAAGTGAGGTGCAGAAAGAGCCAACAGAGGTGCAAAAAGAGGCAAGAGAGGTGCAGAAACAGGCAAGAGAAGTGCACAAAGAGGCAAGAGAATTGCTGAAAGAAGCAACAGAGGTGTAGAAAGAAGCAAGAAAAGTGCAGAAAGAGGCAAGTGAGATGCAAAAACAGGCAGGAAAGGTACAGAAAGAGGGAAGACGAGTGCAGAAAGAGATAACAGGGGTGCAGAAAGAAGCAAATGAGGTGCAGAAAGAGGCAACAGACGTGCAGAAAGAGGCAACAGACGTGCAGAAAGTACAAGAGATTTGAAGAATGAGGTCAAGAGAAGTGCAGAAAAAGAAAGAAACGTGCAGAAAGAAGCAACAGAAATGGAGAAAGAGGCAAGAGAGGCGCAGAGGGAAGCAAGAGTGGCTTGCACACCATTAGTACCAATTTAACACCCACATTTAGCAATAAGTAACAGGTGACCATTCTAGGTTTGCAAAGGGCCTTCCACCACGCTGTAACACTTGTCGCTGCATTTTGGTAACGTTTGACCCGCTTCAGCTAGAAACAAGGCTTTGTTTGTTCAAATCTGCAGATTAGGGTGCAGATGATGAATTATGTGGCTAATGCAGAAAATGTATAATTGTGCAAAGGTCGGTGCAGCCAAACAGTGACATAATTCCAGTGGCCCTGCTCATACCTCTGGCTAGGTCCACAAGTGCTCCTCAGTGATTTCATCTTTTTTTGTCTCACTGAGTTCATAGTTGAGCTTCTATGGAAACGAGGAAGACTAAACCTGAGGTTACCACTCCACAACACAGACTACCATACCACATAATTACTCTCCATAACACATAATCCCACTCTACATAATTCCTATACACTAAATACCACATACTTTCTATCCACATAATTTCACTGCACAACATATCACATAATTCCACTACACACAACGTACATCCACTCCACTGCAAAAAACATTAGTAAAAAACGTTTGCATTTACAACGCCAATAGCTCTAATTCTCGCAAGACACAAGAGGACCTCCTCACCCCACCACCAGTGCGCCAAGAGGCGCGTTTGCAGAGTGGTGTAAAAAGGGGCGTGGCCTCGGACCACCTCTCTGCAACACAGCTCTGTGGTGCATACTGGAGGTACCTGGTGGGCTAGTTGGCCCCCAGGGACCCTCAGGATTGAAGGGGACTTAATCCCCCAATTTACAACGCGCCAGGGGGCGTGTTTGTACACTTGTTATATCAGGCCCCGCCCCCTCCCTGCACCACTGTGCAAACGCGCCCCCTGGCGCGTTGTAACTTGGGGGATTAAGTCCCCTTGAATCTTGAGGGTCCCTGGGGGCCAACTAGCCCACTAGGTACCTCCAGTAAGCGCCATAGAGCTGCATTGCACAGAGGTGGTCTGAGGCCACGCCCCTTTTTACACCACTCTGCAAACGGGGCCTGGCCTTATTTTATTTTATTTTTTTAATTATTTGCGTGGAGGGGGCCGCGTGGCCCCCCTCCCCTGGGGCCTGGCCAATTAAAAAAAAAAATTAACGCGGAGGGGGGCCGCGTGGCCCCCCTCCCGGGCCACCTCTGACCCCGGGGACCCCATCCCCCGGGGCCTGGCCTCTGCGTTGGGGACCGTGGGGGGAGCCCCAATGCCCCCAGGGTCCCGCCGGCTCCCCGCCTCCTGCGGGAGCCGGCATTGCTTTTGGGCAATGTGGCGAGGGAACGCCGAGCAATATGTGGTGTGACTACATCAATTATTATCAAGTATTTTTGTCCAGCTTGGGATAAATCCATGTAAGCGTTGAATGGAAATGAACAGCACTCTATTGTGGCTATTATACCACGTGCACTATACTAATTGCTGCTTATTGCTTACATAAACGTAGAATTGGATACACTCTTGGATTCCCTATTCCTTTTACTTACTTGGATCATCTGCTCGCTTAATAAATGAGCTTGACGCATTCGTGCGATAGTTACCTTTGTCCTTCAAATATACGTTTTAGGCTACTGCCATATTCATCTGTACTTAGTGGTCTACTTAGAATCTCCAATGCCCTGAAGAAGTCCTGTGTTTAAGGACGAAACGCGTTGGCTGTCTGCCTTTAAGGAATAAATTAATAAAGAAGAGAAAAATTAACTCCTCATACATCTACCTTTTTGCTATATTGAACATTTATGGTTTTTAGCAACTTGAACTTTCTCGAAAAGTGGTGCAGCTCTGATATAGTTGGTTCATTTCGTTTCCCCTAGTAGTAGGGGAGTGCCTTGGGACAGGGGGCACTTTTGGAGAATTGCACACAGGATCATTTTGTATTGCCGTATTACAATTGGTGACTTTTGAGATTGGTGCCTATTGGTTGCTTGTGGTCCACTGTCCTATTTGTGTGTTAGCATAGTGCCAATATCAGCAACACTCCCCAGCCCACATACAGCAATATTATTAGGAAATAAACCACACGACACCTTGTTTGTGGAGAAAATTGCTGCAGGTTTATTTGCATACCAAATATGCCAACATGGTGGGTTATCTTACGGGCGATCCAAGGGCAGGCAGCCCCTCCGCCGCCTGCCCGCCTGATGAGCCAAATGATACCGTGGCCGTCGCCAATCGGTGCTTACCAATTTTGGGGGAGGGGCTAACCCCTCCCACCGGTGGACCGCCAGTCCACCCCCTTACTCACGCCCCCGATGGGGCGGAGCGTTCCAGGCAACCCCTGGTTGCTCAGGCTTACAACCGCCCGTAGGACTAACGGGGCACCGTCGCTCCTCCAGGGTCCAGCGCGAGGACTTGCTGGGGAATTTGGCCTTAGAACCCTTTGTGCTCCCAAAGAGGGTACCCCTGAGTACCTTTCCGCCTCTGGATCGCCCTGTAACTCTGCCTGCAACACAAAATAACAAGTTAGAACACCTCTCCCACCCCACCCTTGCATTTATGCTGGGTAAGCGGTAGGGAGGGAAACGGCATCAAGGGCAGCGGCAAAGAGGCCGCCAGGTGGGCGGGGAGAGGCACTTATACCTCATCCCCCACCCACCCCCTACCGGAAGTGACGCTGCGCGTGGACCCCTAGGGGGTCCCACAACGCTGGACTGTCTTGTGTGCCCTCATGTGGCACTAAGGCGGCTGCCCTCTTATGAGGGTCCCCTTCGTGGACCAAGGGCAGCCAACATAGTGCCAATATCAGCAACACTCCCCATCCCACATACAGCAATATTATTAGGAAATAAACCACACGACACCTTGTTTGTGGAGAAAATTGCTGCAGGTTTATTTGCATACCAAATATGCCAACGTGGTGGGTTATCTTACGGGCGATCCAAGGGCAGGCAGCCCCTCCGCCGCCTGCCCGCCTGATGAGCCAAATTACACCGTGGCCGTCGCCAATCGGTGCTTACCAATTTTGGGGGAGGGGCTAACCCCTCCCACCGGTGGACTGCCAGTCCACCCCCTTACTCACGCCCCGATGGGGCGGAGCATTCCAGGCAACCCCTGGTTGCTCAGGCTTACAACCGCCAGTAGGACTAACGGGGCGCCGTCGCTCCTCCAGGGTCCAGCGCGAGGACTTGCTGTGGAATTTGGCCTTAGCACCCTTTGTGCTCCTGAAGAGGGTACCCATGAGTACCTTTCCGCCTCTGGATCGCCCTGTAACTCCGCCACAGCTCTGGGTGTGGCCACCATCACAACCAGGGCCCCCCACCAAGGTAGGCATCTTTACCTACACCCTGCTGATTCCAGGCCTCTCCCAAGTCCAGCAAAAACAAGTCCATGCCCCCTCTGTACAGGTGCACCCCATACTCTTCAAAACTCCCTGTGGACTTTAGCATGCAGCAGGCCATGCCTGATAAACCAAACCCCCTCTGTTCAGTGAATCTGCGCATGGCACTGTTAACTTTCTTGCGTGAGGTTTCCCCGGCAACCCCTGATCGGCCCCCCGCCACCCTAACAGTGGGGTTATCTCTGCCCATCATAACACCCACGCCCACAATTGGTTGCTTGACTTACACCAGGAGGATTTCAATTCTGGCCGCAGTGCCCTCCTACCCAGGAAAGTCAAATCATTGCCTCCCAGGTGTATGACCAAATTGTTGGGAGGGGAGACAACCCCCCCCAGTCTGTGCCGCAGCTTCGACAGCAAGCTGTTCCAGCGCATGTCTGGGACCACCAACCAAATTATCTCAGTAGTGTGCCGCAGCTTCTTCAGCAGGCTGTTCTAGCGCATTTCTGGGCCTCCCAACCAACTTAAGTCAGACAGGTGAAACCCCATCTTCTTCAAAACACCCTGTGGACTTGGCAAGCAAACCATGCCTGATAAAGCCAAACCCACACTGTTAGTGAATTTACGCCTGGCACTGTTAACTCTCCTGCGCGAGGTTTCCCCGGCCTCCCTTGACCGGGCTCCTTGCCACACTAAACGAGGGGTTATCTCTGACCACCATAACTCACATGCCCCCAATGGTTGCATAACTTACACATGGAGGACTTCATTTCTTGCAACAGATCCCTCTTCCCCAAGAGAGTCTGATCATGGCCTCGCCCAGGCCCCACAAAACAAGTCCATGCCCACTCTAGACAGGTAGACTAGTCCTTGCGCACCCAGCCAGGTGGTCCCTAACCTCTACCAAACACCCTGCGGACGTGGAGGCAACCCCCTTAGTGTGTGCCACAGCTTCTTCAGCAAGCTGTCCCAGCGCATGCCTGGGACCCCCAACCAAATTAACTTAGTGGAGGAAAACCCATGCCTCCATTTCCTGAATTCCGCCCCTCGCGCCACTCTCCAGACGCACGGAGGCCATTCACCCAGACCCATGATCCTGGCGAAATAACGAAATGCCAGGTTGCTAGCACCCTTAATGAGCACTGCACACCATCCTATACAACTACTCAAGCTTGCACCTAATTTACACGATAACACTGCACCCAACTGCCCATTCATAGCCTCCCTGGTGTATGACCAGAAAGTTGGGAGGGGAGACACCTCCCTTAGTCTGTGCCGCAGCTTCTTAGCAAGCTGTTCCAGTGCATGCCTAGGAACCCCAACCAAATTATCTCAGTGGCGGGAAACCCATGCCTCCATTTCCTGCTTTCCGCCCACCCTGCCACTCTCAGAACGCATGAATGGCCAATCACCCATACCTTTGACCCTGGAAAATTAAGTGAACCAGACCCCGTATATGGGCGGATGTATGCCTATACAATTGCGAATCCCCATGCTGTGCTTATGGAATGGTGGGAGCAAGAGAACCACATTCCCGATTACCTGCCACATTCTTGAATTGTGGGAATGCTGGCTGCTTTCAATTAACTGTGGCCTGTTGCACTAACCCAGTGTTTCCCAGCGCTTTGGAACCACCGCATGGTTTAGGATGACCAGCTAAGCAACCGGCCCAGCTGCGTGGTGGTAAGGTGGGCAAACTGTAACGGGCGCTCGCTTATCCCTTCTTCTGATGACCGTCCTGTGGTACCCACCGGTTATGCTGAGGGACATTCCCGTAAACTGGCCACTAAGTTTGCACCTCCCCTGAATTATTGATAAAACTGATTGAACCCATGTTGTGTCATAGTCCCATACCCTTGGGGGAATTGTCTTTTGTGCCTCACCAAGTCAGTTAGTCCCCTGCTCATTTAACCATATTAAAATTCTAGCAGTAACTTCATACTTTTAGGATGATAGGTCCCAGGGGTTTGACCCTGTGACCCTGCTGTTGAAACCACCACCACACCCAGCAGGTGAATCGTTCCAGGTTCTTTGGCATGACCCCTCCTATGCCCTTAGAAAGCACCCTGAAACCTGCAAGTGGCCATGTGGCAGGCCCAAGTGGGACCTGCCAGTCCTATTTAACCTTCCTATCCTTGCATAGCGGCACTCACTGCTGCAGCTGTCTAGGCGCCTCCAATACTCGGTCCTATTGAAATCAGTAATTATTAAAATTAATAAAACAGTGATATTATATCTATAATATTGACCAATTGATGGTACACATGCAGCTGAAATTGGTCCTTCAGATCTCTGACTCTATCCTTGAAGCATGAACCTGTGGCTATGCCTATGAGTCCTGTATGTATGTGCCAACATGACGTGTATTTGAGCGCGCTGTCACCCTGGGGGTCTGCTGGCTCTGACAGAGACAAGAGACAAGATGAAGCATGCTAACCTGCCCCCAAACTCAGCAGAACAACCACATGTGCGAGCTTGCCACAAACTTCTGTCAAAGCATGCCAACCCAACAAACCATCTCCAGCACTCGGGGGGGCACGCGGCCACTCCTTGGCCTGAATCCTGGATGGTCTAGAAGGACCCATCTCTTGGCGCATGCTTGCAACCCTTTCAACATTATCACATTAGTCGGAAAAGGCCGCTGCCGGGTAGCAAGCCAAGCTAAGCCCCCGCAGAAATCGCCTGCCTGTGCGAGCAGACCAAGATTCATCGCTCCCCACTCCATCCACAATCTTTCTTGCTTCCCGATGTTGGCATTATGCCGTATATGGTGTTTTACTTCCCTTTGCTCAAGGGGAGAGAAGTCCTGTCTGGAGGTGTGTGTACTGAAAGAAATGTGTCCTGGAAGTACCTATGATTTAAGTACAACTGTCACTACTTCATAGTACTTGGTGTGTTTAATAAAACTAATAACAGGTCTAACAAAATCAATCGGGCATCCTCCGCTTACTTTAGGCGTGTTGGATTGAGGGGATCCAGTGAAATATGGAAGATATCTCCCTTGGCATGCCATCCCTTTAGCACAACGTTTACAGCTTTAGGCATGTCACTTAAATCGTCTCCATCATGCGTTTAAGGCTAATTGGTTTGAGTTCTGCTTTAGACAACATCCCTTCTAACAAACAGTGTTGAGTAACCACTCATGTTCGTCTCTTGTACAAGTCGTCCCCGTATGCCTGGCACTCGTTAGACCAAAGGAAGCTTTTCACAAGCACCCTATACAAATGTATATATCATGTTGCGCAACTTGGGACACTATTACTTCATCACTACGTACTTTCAGGCATGGAAATACTGCCAAAGGTATCCCCACCTTAGTACCTGTTTAACCACATAAATAAATACTGTATAAGGGAACAAAAGATTACCAGTGCACCTTGCCAAGGGCCTTCCACTGCGTGTGAACCCCTGTCGTTGCGTTTTAGACTGTTGATCTGTTTGAGCTGTAACATCTATGACTTTATTTAATTTCACTGCAATTTGTGCTGGAGATGGCGGATTCTGCAGCAGGTCCATGGTTATAGGACATAAGGCGCGGCATTGCATAGTTCCAGTGACCTGGCTGTGAGGAGCTGCCTTACCACTGTTGTTGGCACATGTAGTGTGAGGTTCAACCGCCTCACCCATTAAAATTAACTGACATACAAAGTAAAGACCCTTCATGTGTACATATGCAAAGCTGCTAGGTTGGCAGTGGGCAAAATGCCAACCTTCAGTTAATGTCATTTCGGGTCAAACAATTGACTGTCCTAACCGTTACTAATGGACTCTTAGGAGACAGACCTTAAAACAATGTGCTCCTGTGGTTGCTCGCTTTGCATCAATTAAATAAACATAATCGTGCCAAAAAACAGCAGAAGGTTCAATTCACCGGAAAGTATGACTGGTGGCACTCATTCCTGAAAGTTCCTGGAAAGTGCAATGCTCGCAAACCATACATGGGGAAACTTAGTTGCACATTGCCAGCTACTATAGTGCGGGATATGAGTTTGTAGAGCAGCCCCACCCAGCAGCCCACACTGTGACTGCTGTGTGCAGCTATTAACCTTTGTGCTGGGGATGAATCTCTATTGTCAGATTTAGCTGTAGCTCGCTCTACAAGGTTCCTAATTGTAACAAAAGTGCAGTTACATGAGAAAATTCTCCTCTCATGCAAAAGATAAGTACTTGAGGCAAATTCTGATTTCCTAGGAATAAAAACGTTTCCAAGGAGGAGCTTGTAGTCGTTTGACAAGAAAGTGCTGGTGCTTAATAGGTGAATAATGTTTAACTTATCCCGGATTTATAAACACCCAGCAAGTCACCACTGAGCCTCTCAAGCAAACAGCGCTTGGAACTGCTAGGGCCTACTCCCGGGCCGTGCCTGCCTCCCACCTCTGCAGCCAGCTCTCACCTCGGAGCCCCCTCACAGGTTCATCGACTACACTGCAGCACCGGGCCAACGAACAAACTAGGCACCGTGCAATCCAGTCACCTATCGCACTGGAGCTAACCACACCAAGCTGTGAACGTGCCCTACGCATAGCCAAAATGCTACGCTCAACCAGGAAAACCAGCCAGCCAGAAAAAGGGGGCCACCCAGGGTGCACGCGTCCTGGTCCTGGAAGTGCCCCGCATCCAACGCTAAACAGCACTCCACTTCTTACCACGGCTCCTGGGCCGCGGCGCTCTGTAGTTTTACAGGAGCCGCCGCGCCCCGTAAGTGGAACAAGCTCACCAAAGCTGACACCAGGCGCCAATAGGTACGGAGTGGCCAAAGTCACAACACTTGATTGTTTAGGGGCTTATCTCTGGCTTATATCTTATCTCGAGCCAGTCTCTGGTTTGTAGTTGGAGTCGCCAACTGAATGAAGCGTCTACCGACCCAGCCAACTCAATGATAGGAGGCGCACACAATGCTACTCTGACGCCGAAGACCCAGCCTTCCCCTCGCAAACCAGCCCGACAGACGGCTCAGCCCAAACCCACAGCATGAGGGAAGCAGCAGGCATGCCAGACCAAGGTTCACACGACTGCAACCGACCCTCCCGCATGCCGCCTCGTCATTAAAGCTCAGAAAAGGGCATCAGTGATGAAATCTGGAACAATAAACTCACCAGTGAGGAAGGGAGAGAGAGGCGGGCCTGTGGTCAGGGCTAACAGGAAAGTACATAATGAACTCCTGTCACCAGCAGAGCAGACTCACGCTTCCCATAAGGACTGCGCAGGACTGGCGTTCCTCAGCAGGACTGCTGTACAGTTTAACTTCTAATAGCTCAGCCAAACCCACAGCCTGAGGGAAGTAGTAGGCACGCCAAACCGAGGTTCAAAAGACTGCAACCAACAATCCCGCATGCCCCCTTGTCATTAAAGCTCAGAAAAGGGCATCAGTGATGAAATCTGGAACCATAAACTCACCAGTGAGGAAGGGAGAGAGAGGTGGGCCTGTGGTCAGGGCTAACCGAAAAGTACCTAATGAATGGAATGGAATGGAAAGACATTTATAGAGCGCATGGCTACCCTTGGGCTTCCCAGCGCTATGAACTGACACGGAGGAGACAGAGAACTAAAGAAACAGCGCTCCTCATATCACCAGCAGAGCAGACTCACGCTTCCCAGCAGGACTGACGCTTCTCAGCAGGACTGCTGTACAGTTTAATAGGACATTACTAATACTTCCTCTGTCGCAGTCCCGCCCGACAGACGGCTCAGCCAAACCAACAGCACGAGGGAAGCTGTCGGCACGCCAACCGCGGTTCAAAAGACTGCAAACCAACCATCTCGCATCAACACCGCAGACCGACCACACCTGCATTGGAAGTCCAATCCTACACGTCTTCTGTAGTGCCGACAAAGGGACGCTGGCCCCAATAGCCATGCCCCTTCTCTGCTCAATGCAGCCCTCAGCCTACATGCCGGGGTCTGCACGGGCCAAACCTATGACCGCATAGTGCTCAACACCAATGGGAGCCTGTGCCTCCTACGGGGCTGCGAGTCACCTTCCTATCCCGCTCAATAGCTTCCACCGGATACCCGATTGGGATCAATTCTACCAGTCTAAAAGGTGCGGAACCGCGACCAGCACGCATGAAAATCACCTCGAACCAAAACGATGAACGCAATTCCGTCCGGGAAGCGACGTGCCATCTCGCGTGACCAGCCGGATACAAATGGGATCCCAGGGACCCTTGCCCCCTCTGCCTACTGTCCCCCAACTACGGGGGCTAGACTGCCCTGCCCAAGGCCCCTCCCGGCCTCGCATCAACATGCGCCACCCTTTGCACGCTACCCCACCGCTCAGTCTCACTCTCGCTCCCAGACCGCCCACCCCCCGAGCCACGCCAGGAGGCCGTGCCCACACAGGCCGTGGGCCCTTGGCCCATGCTGCTCCCACCGCAACACAACACACCGCCAGGGGGGCTGCAGGGCCATCCAACGCGTCGGGGGACCCGATAATCTAATCACTTTTCTTTTTAAATTTCGGAGGGTCTGGGGCAGCCACGTTCAAAACCCGCGGTCGGGAAGGGAACGACCTGGAAACGCTTTGGCCATGCGCCATCCTGATAACACCGATGCGGGCCCTTAAATGCTCGGCACGCCCCATCCCCCTGATCCAGCGCTTACAATAAAAATAATTTCTCCTATTATGCTTTTGGTCATCCAGGTGCAATTATTTCTCTAACACACACACTATATCCATATGACGGTGGGGCCCATAACACCGCATATACATTCACTTACTCATTTGTTCCCTGGATTTCCTCCGTCATGAAACCTAGGAGAAAAACGATTCGCTGGAAGGAGACGGGATACCTCTTTTATAATGACACAATAATTCTCATTTGCTTTTAAGGTATTCCGCTCATTGGTCGATGGACCAACTAGTAGGAATCAGTTGATGGTGATTAAGACCAGCTCAATCACAATGAACTCTTTACCATTTCATTATTAGTCATTATACTAAAGAAAAATCACTGAGTCATTTGTTTAAAGAATAATAAAGTTTATATAAAGTTTTGAATGCAGGAAATTTGAGATTAATCTTATTATTCAGATCATTTCATTTATCATCAATATAAGAATAGTTGAAATTGCATGGCACTTTTATTAGACGGAAAATGAGGTTATCATACTAAGAACTCTATAGATCAACCTATCTATCTCTCTGGGAAATCCTAATAATTCTAATAAAAATCTATCAAATAAGAGTTCTCCTAAAGCAGCATCTTATACTCAACTGGAAAAGGAAAATAACAGCAGCAGCATCAGCTCGTCAGCATCAGCAACCGCAAACTCTCCCATCTACAGCATCTAACTTCTTCAGCATCTCCCGCAGCATCCCGCAGCATTCTAACCCCTCCCACCAAGAGTAGGTCTTCTTATACCCTAATTCTAGCTTACAGCATAAAATGTTTCTTCTTACATGGCGCGATTCATTCTCATTGGTCAAAAAAGTCCCTATACATTTTAATCAAACTTCCTGGTCTTAACCAGTTCCGTGTGGAATGTCCATGCAAGCATCGTTTCCCACAGTTCATGCACTTGCTCATCCGTTTCGATCAGTCCAAATTGTATCTTTTTCTGCTACATTTTGTATAACACAGTTCCTTCTATTGATTCAACCAGGCTTCTCACGCTTCTTGCTGATCATCTTGGCACACATCTGCTCAGAAGGGTCACAGCAGCCTTGACCATACTTTCATCTTAGCCTCTCGGCATCAGCACGTGATCATCCCTTTTCCACAGCCTCTCTCCTCTATCACATGGTCGCATCCGCTCATGCGCACTCTAGTAACTCGCGGCCATTTTATATTGCTGCTCGGCAGGCCTAAGCGCACTATTTTTAAAGAAAACAAAATGTTATTAAAACAAAGAAATATAAACCCTTTCGTTTCCCTCCCGTCTTTCTACGTACCTCAATTAGGTATTACCTAGCAGAAGCAACATATAAAGCTATCCCTTACTTACCATCACTTTATTTTGCAACCACACGTTTTATTTAAAAGCACAAATCATGCATTTTATTATTATTTTAGTACGCAAATATTATGTTATGTTAGAAACGTAAACAATTATTAGTCCATTACTTTGCACACTGAATTGCGTGTTACCATTAACCCTTTACATACATTGTTGGTTATTTACTCGAACGAACATGTTTATTAATATTGTACGAAAATATTAGGAGGTTAAACTTTTTATATTTACCCTGCTCCATCAACTCCCCCTTTGGTGATTTTTAATATCACCACAAAAACCCAAGTTATACAATTTTCTCAGACAGCATATATCTTTTATCCATTTGCTTTTGTTAGTTTATACTTCTGTATCCCTTTCAACTTGTTTCTTCGTTTTCTTGTACATGTTCTCTTTTATTTCTTCTAACTCTATTTCACCTATTTCTCTCTCTCTTTCCTTGTTTATCATGTTTTCTTTTTCTATCTTATTCTGCTTTCTTCTTCTCTTTATACATGTTACTGCAAGCTTCAGTATTAATATTATTATTATTATCATGGTTGCTATTATTATAACTTTCCCTATTATTAATCCACTCATTCTTGTTAACCAATTTGTTACAGAAGAAAAACCTTTACCAAGTTTTCCCCACACACTTTCAACCTCCAGTGGAACAAGTTCTTTGTGCAAATTTGTAATATTTGTTATATACTTCTGTATATTTTCGCTTTTATCTGGAATGTAAGTGCAACAATGTTGGACTTTCAGCATTCCACAGACTCCGCCCTCTTTTGCCAAAAGAATGTCAAGGGCAAGACGATTTTGCATCACCATAGCTCTCATGGCAACCATCTCGGTATTTACCATTAAGAACCCTCCAGCAGTATCAGTAGATAAACGATCTACCACTGTCGATAATTTCCGAATTCTAAATGCATTCAAAGATATTCCCCCTGCTGGTATCAATGCACCAAAAATATCACCTACTATTTCTGAAAAACTTTCCCTTTTTCTACGTGTAAAGGTATTTATCATTTTGTGTGTTCCTTTTTCTTTTCTATCTACATGAAAAATCTTTGGAAAGACCAGGCCTAAGTAACATGACCCATACCAATGGTCCGGCAACCTATAATAAGCCCTATTCCCACAAACGTAATAAATCCCTGGAAATATTGGATCTTTTCCCCCTTTGAATCTCCATCCACCTAGAATTTGGTAATTGTCATGGCAATTGCTGGAACCCACAAAATAATTGTCATATCTTGTCTTATTTCTTCTAATGCACAACCTTCCCGGTTGGGGCCAATCCAGAGTCATAGCTGCATTTGTCTTTTTCTTGTCATGATGTTCTTCCTCAAACGCCCAAAGAGGTGTTTTTGTCTCTTCTATCACTTTTCTTTCAAATTTCACTCTTCTCTCTTCAACCATTTCTAGAAATACCTTTTCTTCCTTCTTTAACTCACAGGTAAGGTTGTACCTAAATATATTATCTGATGTTAAAATCTTATCTTCTAAGAAATATTCACCAAACGTCTTTCCCTCTTTTATTTTGTTAAGCTCGGGAACTACAGAAACTTTTGCAAAAATCTTATCTATATCAGTGTAATAATATTCTAATCTACCTGTTTTATAAAATAAGCTTGCTAAAACACTACATGTTATTCCATATGTCAAAGGGAGGTGATGATAAGTCACACCCTCTGCTACAGATGCAGGCAACTGCATACAAACATAGCAATCTCTAACATCCATTGTTTCTACATACTCATACAATAATTTAGTAAAAACATTCTTTGAAAAATCTGTTATTGATTTGTCCTTATGTAATTCTGCACTACTCTTTAAAATAACTGGCTCTTGAGTGTTAGCTCCTTTTTCTTTCTCAGTGTTATTAGACTTTTCCACTACAGCTAAACTAATTGGAATAGTTATTGCTAAAACCACCCATACTGTTATTAATAAACCTGTACAAAAACAGCACATCTTGCACCATCTACTTAAAAACTCACATCTACACTTTCTATCTCTAATATTCTCCATTTTGTCTTTTAACCTTATTTACTTGTTTTCTAGAAAATTGTGTCACTACACCTCAGAAATGACTTGCTTGCCACTCTGTACTTCCAATATTTTGTCTTTGCTTGGTACTTTCTTTTAATTCTTTCTCAGAATTCTTTCTTTGTCACATCCGGTAAATTCGTCAGTTCAGTGTTTTGTCAAATCCGGTAAACTATCTAAACTTCTTCAGTTTTGTTGCTTCAGGTTTGTTGCACTTCACTTTCTCCCATCAGGTTTCTTTGTTCTGGGTTTTCGTGAGTGTTCAATTCTTCTTTGTGACTAGTCAAAGCACGATACAACCATTCAGGCGATCTGTACTTTTGATTTACTTTCTTTATTCTTTTAGTTTTCTGCAAGTGTTTTCCACCTTGTTTTCCTTGCTCTTTTTGACTTGTTATTTCATTCACTTGTTCAGCACTTTTCCCATCCAATTTTATTATTCTGTATCTTAATTTTCTTACTTGGTTGGGCCAATTGTCTCCTTTTCTTGGCCTTTTTGCTTCACTTCCTTTTTCCTCTCTTTCAGTTTTCCAATTTCTCTTTCTTGTCTCTATTTTTTCATTTCTTTCTTCTCCACTTTCTTCTGATTCTGTTTCAATCTTTTCGTTACTTCCTCTTATTTTGAAGCTTATGATTTCGCTTTCATCTACTTGTGGTTCTTTTCTTATCTTCCTTCGTTCACCTATTTCTGTCCCTCCTCGAGGTTCTTCCGATTTTGTGTCAGTTTCTCTATCTGCTTCTAAATTTCCCTGTTCTTGTGTTTGACTATCTGTCCCTACTGCTCCTCGGGGTTTTTCCGATTTTTCTAACCTTTGGTTTGAAACTCTCCCTTCTTCATCTATTAATATTATCTTCGAAGGAATTTTACCACAACTTGTACTTGGTTGTTCACTGTCACTGTCTTCTGGCTCAGTTTCTTCTCTTATGCTTTCAAAATTCCACTTTCTTTTTGTAATTTCTTCTCCTTCTGAATGTTCTGTATCAGATTCTGAACTGGTATCAGATATTTCCAGATGTCGACTTACAGGTCAATCTTCAAATTCTGGAACTTCAGCTATTTCTCCTATTTCCTCTTCTTCTTCTATCGTTTCACTTGTAGTTGGGTCTTCCAGATGTCGACTTACAGGTCGATCTTCAGGTTCTGGCACCCTGTTTGTCTCCTCTTCTCTTTCTGATGCTGAACTGTTATCTGATATTTCCAGATGCCGACTCACATGTCGATCTTTAGGTTCTGGAACTCTGATGGTGTGGCTGGCATGTACCCAGTGTTTCACTCCTGCACACTTGACTGCGGTGGTCGTCACTAGGATCACTTGTCGTGGTTCGTCCCAGCGAGGAACCAAACAGTTTCTTCTCCGGTGGACTTTTATTCGAACCCAATCTCCTGGATTCAAGTCGTGAGCTGGTTTTCTTTCAAGAGTGGTCGCATCCGGTCCAACCTGATGAAACACAGAACGCACCACATCAGCCAATCCTTTGCAATAATCCAGTACTAGATCATCAGTTATAGTCAGTAGCTTGTTGACAGGTACTTGTGCTTGTCTCATTGCTCGTCCCATGATTATCTCATGTGGACTGAGTCCAGTCTTCCTTTCCGGAATACTTCTGATTGTCATCAGAACTAATGGCAGAGCATCTGGCCATTTGAGTCCTGTAGCTTGACACATTTTTCCTAACCTGTTCTTGATCGTTCCATTTACTTGCTCTACTATTCCAGAAGCCTCTGGTCTGTATGCACAATGCAGTTTCTGTTTAATACTAAGTGCTTCACAAATCAGTTTAACTAATTCGTTCTGGAAATGTGTTCCTCTATCTGTTTCAATCGTGACTGGAAAACCATACCTTGGAATGAATTCTCGCAGCAAAAGTTTTGCTACTGTTATACTGTCATTCCTTCTTGTTGGATATGCCTCCACCCAACGAGAAAACAAACAGACGACCACTAGAACATACCTCAATCTGCTGCAAGGTGGCATTTCAATAAAATCCATCTGCATTCTGGTGAAAGGACCCCCCTCTCGTCCTATTCTTCCTAGACTCACTACTGTCTTCCTTCCTGGATTTAACTGTTGACAAATAAGACATCTCTGACAAAGACTCTCAGCTATGGCTCTGAATTTTGGATTGTACCATGTTTGTCTAAAAAGTCTGATCATTGAATCTCTCCCAATATGGGCTTGTCCATGGTACATCCGTGCCATGTCAGAAATCATGCTATCAGGCATAACTGGTCTCTCATCCCTGTAAACCCATACATCAGTTTCTTCATGTTTTCTACATCCTGCTTTTAGCCAAGTATCTTTCTCTTCGTCTTCTGCAGCTTCTTGTAACTGTCTCACCTCATCCCATGTTTCAATTGAGTTAGTAAAAAGCAAAGGACAAGAAATATGCTCTCTTTCACGACATTTATTCAAAGAAACCACATTCTTTGCACAGTACTGTGCCATTTCGTCAGCATATTTGTTGCCAACAGTAATGTAGTCTTCCCCATTTTTATGTGCATTGCACTTCACGACAGCGATCTGTTTAGGCAGCTGTATCGCCTCAAGCAACTTTTTCACAAAATCTCCATTTCTGATGGGTGTCCCTGCAGACGTCAAGAAACCCCTTTGTGACCAAATCTGACCAAAATCATGCACGACCCCAAAGCCGTACTGGCTGTCAGTCATAATCGTAACCCGTACATTTCTTCCCAACTTACATGCTTGAATCAGAGCTACTAATTCTGCAACTTGGGCAGACCGTACACCTTTCAGACAAGATGCTTCCAATACAGTTGCTACTGTGCAAACTGCATATGCTGCACTTAGAACTCCATCACTTGTTCTCAAACATGAGCCATCCACAAACAGAATATAATCTGATTCTTTCAAAGGCTCATCTCGTATATCAGCTCTTGGTTTTGTACAGTATTCGAGCACATTCAGACAATCGTGATCTACTTCATCCATTTCAATCACATTCTCTTCATCTGGCAATGATGTTGAAGGATTCACATTCATACATCTGTCAATGGTCACATTATCTGCACTCAAAATTACCTTTTCATACCTAGTCAGCCGACTATGTGTCATGTATTGGGTTTTCGTTCTTGTCAAAAGAATTTCCACAGAATGGGGAACATACACTCTCAATGGATACCCCATCACTATGCCTTCACTCTGTTCCAGACTCACACAAGTAGCAGCAACTGCTTTCAAACATCCAGGCAACGCTTTCGCTACGGGGTCTAAAACAGCTGAAAAATATGCAATTGGTCTTTTCATAGTTCCATGTCTCTGCACCAAAACTGAAAATGCACATCCATCTCTTTCACTGCAATACAGTTCGAAATCTTTCTCATAGTCAGGCATTCCCAATGCTGGAGCCTCACACAATTTCTTTTTCAGCTCTCTGAATGCTTTCATTTCTTCATCATTCATTTCAAAAGGATCTTTAACATCCTTCTTTGTCAGTTTCTGCAATGGTTTAGCAATTAGTGAAAAACCGCTTATCCATTGTCGACAATATCCAACCATTCCCAAAAACATTCTTACCTCTCTTTGTGTCATTGGAGCTCTCATTCCTTGAATCATTTTTATTCTCTCTGTCGTTACCTTTCGTACTCCTTTCTCAATTTTATGCCCTAAATACTGGACTTCTTGTTGACAAAACTGCAATTTTGAAGGGGACACTTTATGTCCTCTTTTGCTAAATGATTCAGCAAAGCAATTGTATCATTGACACATGCTTCTTTCGTTTTTGATGCCACCAGTAGGTCATCAATATACTGAACCATTACTGACTTTTCTGGCATTCTTAAATCTTCCAATGATTTCTTTAGGATCTGATTAAAGATTGAGGGACTTTCTGTGTACCCTTGAGGAATTCGGCACCATGCCAAAATACGCTCTCCAAACCTAAACGCAAATATTGGCTGGCTATCTGGATGCAATGGAATAGAGAAAAATGCATGACATAAATCAATTACAGTGTACCATTCTGCTTCGCGTGGAATCTGGTCTAGAATCACAGCAGGGTTCGGTACTATTGGGCAGCAAGGCACAACAATTTTGTTTACCTTTCTTAAATCCTGTACGATTCTATATGTTCCATTTGGCTTTTTCAGTCCCATTATTGGCGAATTACATGGACTGCTCATGATTTCTTTTAGAATTCCTTGTTCAATCATTTTATTTATTACTGGCGTTATTCCTTCAATTATTTCTGGAGTCAATTTATACTGGGGCGTATTTGGGTAACTCGTTCCTTCTTTTACTGTAATTTTAACGGGATCTACTCCTTTCATTAATCCTACATCTTCTCCTGTCAAGTCCCATACTTCTTCTTTCACTGTCCTTTTCAACTCATTTGGGATTTTCTCTGCATCAAATACAGGAAACAAGCCATTTACTTCTTGTTCTAAATTTACCATTGTCATTTTATACAACACATCCTCATCTGGAGTCTGAAGTGCAATTCCGTCCGGAGTACAATAAATTGTGCAATTCATTTTGCACAACAAATCGCGTCCTAAAAGGTTCACGGGACTACAATCACACACCACAAATCGGTGCATTTCACTAAATGGACCAATTCTTACCTTTACTAATCTAGTAAGAGGCGTTTCAATTTGCTGATTGGAAACTCCAACCACTTGTATATGTTCACCTGAGAGAGGAAGATTTGGAATTTCCACTGACCTAACAGTAGAACGGGTAGCTCCAGTGTCAACAAGGAATGTTACATTTGCACCATTCACTTCTCCATCCACAAATGGACCTGACTGATCTACCTCTAGAGTTGTGCCAAGCACGCACTCTTCCCTCTCTTTTAGACACCGTCATGAACTTTCATACGACTCATCTTCATTCTGTCGTAACCAATATTGTGAAATTTCAGCTGCACGTGACAACTGTTTTACCTGTTCTCCTCCGTAGAATCCTGTTTCTGCACTGTATTTCTGTTGATTAGCACTCTTGGGAAGTGGTGGTTGTGGCACCTGACCTTGTTGAGTAACTACCTCACTCTGCACCTGTGAATTTAATGATTGATTTTCCACATTAGGTTTTGGAGGAAATTTACACTCGTTTCTCCAATGCCCTAGGTTTTTGCAGTTGTGGCATGGCCACTTTTTCTTCGCCTCATCTATGCTCATTTGTCCTTTTCCTTTACCTATATTAGGTCGGGATTTAAACTGTCCTGTTTCACTGCTAGTATTATTCAATTGAGCTTCTTGCTTCTCTGCAACTTTCACCTGTGCCCACATGGCTTTCTCTTTCAATTTACGCTGTTTACGCTCAATTTCATCACTGCAATACTTAGCATATCTCAAAACTTCATCTACTGTGCTATTCTGCCATCCTATCAGGTGCTGCTTAATCCTTTCACTTATCTCTGGTGTTAATCCATACACAAACCTATATACAAAGTGACTCATGTCCTTCTCACTTAGCGTCTCATAACCACTATACTGTTTGAAAACCAACAACAATCTCTCATAGTACGCGTGCACTGATTCTTTGCTTTCCTGTGTTGTTCTGTCTATTTTCACCCAATCTGTTTCTTTTGGTGGAATTTTATTCTTCAAAAAGGTAACTACTTGATCATACTTCCTCATCACTTCTGGACCTGGCGCTCCTGTTTTGGCATCCCTTGGATATTCTACAGTTGGCCAATCAATTGTAATCTTACATTCTGTCCATAAATCAGCAGGCACTACTATGTCAAACAATCCATCTAGATCTATCCACAGCACTTTTGACACCTTAACAAATCTCCCCACTTGTCTGTACCACTCTACTGGTTTCTCTCTCAATTTTGGGAAGTCATTTGTAAATGACAGTATATCCTGACTGGTCGACGGAACATGCACGTAACTACCACCTGGTGTTTCTCTCATCGGGTATTCCCTAGCAACTGGTTCCCTATCTGTCACTGCAAAAGCCAAAGATGCTTTATCTGTTGTTTTCTCATTCCTCTTTGTCCATCTATTTCTCCATCTATCCACATCACCCCATTTTCTCAATAAAACAATCAGCTCTTTTATCTGGGTCAGTCTTCCTGATGTGTTCAAATTTTCTATGTCTTTCTCACAAAAATCTACTCTGTACGGTTTCTGCAACGTCCTTACTTTCACGAATTCCACTCCTAGTTCACCTGCAATCTCTTCCAATTTGTCATGTAAATTTCTAGCTCTCCAAGTAAGACTCTTGCACAGAAACATAATCTCGTCATCCTGATAATTTTTTAGTTTTTCTGTTCCAATTGTTCCTAAAATCAACTCTTCCATGTCTATTTTCAACCTTATTACATCTAATGGTTTTTCTTCTGGTTCTTTTGCTTTTAGCTCTTTCATCCATTCATTTAACTCTTCTGGAGTCGGACCCACAGGCGTACTATTTAATTCTATCCAATCATTGCTTCTTTCTGGTGTTCCTGATGCGGACTCTGTCACCATAGGCATTCTCCTAATCTCACTCTCATTTATCGTCAAATTTGTAGGTGGACTTGGTGTACATGTACTAGCCGAATTGTGTGCACCTTCATTATTCAGTTCCATCCCTTCTCTTTTTCTTTGCAAATGTGAATTCATGGGAATCACCAAAGAAGGTTCATTTATTTTCTGATTCTCAAAAATTGGCATTACTGGACCTATCGTTACTGGTACAGTTACAGCTTCCATATTCTTTGTCAATTCTCTTATTTTCTCAGTCAATTCTTTTGTCGTTTTTGCTAGTTCAGTTGCATTGTCACTTTCTGTCTCTTCATTTTGTGAAATTTTAAATGTTTCTTGTGACCTATTTATTTCATTTCTTCGTTCGGGTTTTTTATTCCTCCCAGTTTCCATTTGCGGTGCATTAGGTGTCACCACCACAGAAGTCTGTTGGTATGGAGGTGGGTTTCTGTTTAAAATATCTTCCAGCAATTCGTCATCTGTTTCACTACCACCATACACATACTTTTCTACCACTACATGTTTCTTTTTCTCGGTACACTTTCTCTTTGCTTCTTCCTCAACCGCAAAAGCTGGAAACAAACCTCCTGCCATGTTAGCGTATCTCCAACGCTTTACTCTGTCCTCATGATTTATTCCCCACAACCTTCCGGGTATAAACTCATGATTCTTCAATCCCCTGGATCTCTCTCGCTCATACATCTCATCTTCCCATTCCGCTAAAGCTTCAAACTGTGTCGGTCTAGGCCTAGGTTCTAACATTACCATCTTTTCTCTCAAGTTCCGTAATACAGCTACATTAAATGAACCATTCTCAGGAAAAGCCAATGCTCCATCGTTCTTGGTATATTTTGTCCAATTTTCTAACCATATGCATGTATGATATCCATATTTCAGCATCATATGTGAAGCTGGTGATTTCGGCGGAGGAATTATTTGTCCCTCTCTAGTCACTACCTTTTTGTCCTTCTTAAAGAAGTTCTTAACTTTCGACATCCAAGACGTTTTCTCTTTTCCATACTCATAGTACGACATGATTCACAACCTTTTTCTCCTTCAACAATCTGCAATTCAACACTGTTCCCTATGCGTTATTTCAACCAATGCTAGCGCGACTCACACCAACACTCCAATCACAACGATTTCTGTCTACGGCGCACTGTCCAATCCCAGCGCGGCTTTTGTCTACGTCACTTTGCTCCTGTTCTCATGTGACTGGCGCACTGTCCAATCCCAGCGCGGCTTTTGTCTACGTCACTTCTACTCTTGACCCCTCCTTTACAAAATTTATCGGCAATTTCTTTTTCAACAATCTTGGTAGTTACAACATTTTATCCACATTTCCATTGTCTGATTCGCTAAACCGAAAAGATAGCTTTGACCATTCACACAAGAATTCTGTATTTTCCAGTAGGCAGCGCTTACCTCTACCCTACCACAGAACTTTCAGTTTCGTCGATAAAGTAGCACTTCCCTCTACCTTACCCTTCTTTCAAGCAAGCGGTAAACCCGTTTCTCTGGGGATAAAACACATGTGGAGACTATACTGCTCCTGAGAATTAAGGCCAGAGTTTCACAAGAAAACCGATCACTATTTCACTTACACACCTTTTATACGCAAAATGTCCCTAATTAACACAACCTGTGTTATTACCAAAATGAACTCAGACAGTGTAAAATTCCATGCGACTTCTCTTGCCACACGTGTTCCACTTCCTACTTCCCGGAAGCGTGAAAACTTACATATAACATAACGCGACTCAACAAAAAATGTTAGACATAAACTTATCAATAATCTATAATCAGAAATCAATAATCACCAAACTAATCTATAGTAACCATCACTCTGCTACCAAGAAAACTGATCCAGCGCTTACAATAAAAATAATTTCTCCTATTATGCTTTTGGTCATCCAGGTGCAATTATTTCTCTAACACACACACTATACCCATATGACGGTGGGGCCCATAACACCGCATATACATTCACTTACTCATTTGTTCCCTGGATTTCCTCCGTCATGAAACCTAGGAGAAAAACGATTCGCTGGAAGGAGACGGGATACCTCTTTTATAATGACACAATAATTCTCATTTGCTTTTCAGGTATTCCGCTCATTGGTCGATGGACCAACTAGTAGGAATCAGTTGATGGTGATTAAGACCAGCTCAATCACAATGAACTCTTTACCATTTCATTATTAGTCATTATACTAAAGAAAAATCACTGAGTCATTTGTTTAAAGAATAATAAAGTTTATATAAAGTTTTGAATGCAGGAAATTTGAGATTAATCTTATTATTCAGATCATTTCATTTATCATCAATATAAGAATAGTTGAAATTGCATGGCACTTTTATTAGACGGAAAATGAGGTTATCATACTAAGAACTCTATAGATCAACCTATCTATCTCTCTGGGAAATCCTAATAATTCTAATAAAAATCTATCAAATAAGAGTTCTCCTAAAGCAGCATCTTATACTCAACTGGAAAAGGAAAATAACAGCAGCAGCATCAGCTCGTCAGCATCAGCAACCGCAAACTCTCCCATCTACAGCATCTAACTTCTTCAGCATCTCCCGCAGCATTCTAACCCCTCCCACCAAGAGTAGGTCTTCTTATACCCTAATTCTAGCTTACAGCATAAAATGTTTCTTCTTACATGGCGCGATTCATTCTCATTGGTCAAAAACTCAGGTCCCTATACATTTTAATCAAACTTCCTGGTCTTAACCAGTTCCGTGTGGAATGTCCATGCAAGCATCGTTTCCCACAGTTCATGCACTTGCTCATCCGTTTCGATCAGTCCAAATTGTATCTTTTTCTGCTACATTTTGTATAACACAGTTCCTTCTATTGATTCAACCAGGCTTCTCACGCTTCTTGCTGATCATCTTGGCACACATCTGCTCAGAAGGGTCACAGCAGCCTTGACCATACTTTCATCTTAGCCTCTCGGCATCAGCACGTGATCATCCCTTTTCCACAGCCTCTCTCCTCTATCACATGGTCGCATCCGCTCATGCGCACTCTAGTAACTCGCGTCCATTTTATATTGCTGCTCGGCAGGCCTAAGCGCACTATTTTTAAAGAAAACAAAATGTTATTAAAACAAAGAAATATAAACCCTTTCGTTTCCCTCCCGTCTTTCTACGTACCTCAATTAGGTATTACCTAGCAGAAGCAACATATAAAGCTATCCCTTACTTACCATCACTTTATTTTGCAACCACACGTTTTATTTAAAAGCACAAATCATGCATTTTATTATTATTTTAGTACGCAAATATTATGTTATGTTAGAAACGTAAACAATTATTAGTCCATTACTTTGCACACTGAATTGCGTGTTACCATTAACCCTTTACATACATTGTTGGTTATTTACTTGAACGAACATGTTTATTAATATTGTACGAAAATATTAGGAGGTTAAAATTTTTATATTTACCCTGCTCCATCACCCCCCAATGCGAGACCTCGCCAAGGTACAAAGCGCCATATAAACTCATAGAACCAAGGGAGCCAAACCGAGCTACCAAACCTGCATCCGATCACTCCAGGACCGTGGACATGGAGACATCACGGGGTGCAGGGCAGGGGCTGTGCGCACGCGACCCGCGGCTTGGCCTCTGCACCCCCGCCTAAAGGCGGCGTGATGTCCGGAGCAAAAAGGCAGTACCCCCAACCTCTGAGCTACAGCTCCACATCCCCGAAAGCGGGCGAGCCCCTCCACTCGAGAATGCAGTGCCTATGGGACCGCACACCCGGGAAGGTAGAGAATCGACTCACCGCAAACCGAAGCCGATCCCGCGACTGGGGATGTCACCAGCACGCCGCCGACGCCAGACCAGGCCTCTGGACGGAGCGACCAGAAGGCACGCAAATGGCGTCAAGGGCAGCGGCAAAGAGGCCGCCAGGTGGGCGGGGAGAGGCACTTATACCTCATCCCCACCCACCCCCTACCGGAAGTGACGCTGCGCGCGGACCCCTAGGGGGTCCCACAATGCTGGACTGTCTCGTGTGCCCTCATGTGGCACTAAGGCGGCCGCCCTCTTATGAGGGTCCCCTTCCTGGACCACGGGCAGCCAACAGTGTCCCGGTGGTGGGCACCCCGGGACACTGCAGGAGCCGGCCCTGGGGGGTGGCGGTCCCCAGGTCCATCGAGGGCTCCAGGAGGGGGGCCACGCAGCCCCCTCCCTTCAGTTTCAAAGTCCCGGGGAGCTGGTGGTCCCTGGGGCTTGGGGGGGCCCACGAGGCCCCCCCTCAGTATTCAAAGAAGCCCCTGGGAGGTGGTGGTCCCTGGGGCATCGGGGGGGCCCGCGTGCCCCCCGCATAATTTATAAAGCCCCGGGGAGGTGGCGGTTGCCGGGGCTGTGGGGGCCCCCGCAGGCCCCCACACCATTATTTTATATTGCCCCCGGGACCTGGCCCACCCGGGGGCTTTTTTACTAACGAAGTGCGGGAGGCCGCGCTTCGTTTAAAAAAAAATAATTTCTGCCGGATTCACGGACCCTACGCGAAATCGGCAGAAATTATTTAAAAAAATGTTTTTTTTTTACCTGGGGTCCTGGTGGGACCCCCTAAGCAGGCCTAGGGGGTCAGGGTGTTTCTACCCTGCCCCCTTTTCTTCTTTTCAACCTTTTCTCACTCATTTCTTGTGACTCGGTTCTACTGAGTCACAAGATGGCTGCCAACACTTCCTGGTTTGGAGTGTTGGCAGCCAATCAGAAGGCAAGCGCGTGCTCGGGAGAAGATGTGTGGTTAGGCTCCGCCCAGATATCGAAAGTTTTCTTTTTTTAATTTCTCAGGAACTACTGAACGGATTTACACCATTTAAAAAAAAAAGGTCGCTTTCTGAACCAAGCGCTACCTTTTTGCCAAATTTGGTGTAATTCCGTTCAGCAGTTCGGGCTGTAGCTTTGTCTAAAGTTTCCTATGGAAATTAACATGGGGAAAACGCGTTTTGGGACCCCCCTTTTTTCTCGGCCCCCGCTTGACGAATCACCCCGAAACTTTCAAGACAGGAGCTGACTGGAGCGCCTCACTAGTTTTGAAAATTTCGCGAAGATTCGTCAACCGGCGCCAAAGTTATTGGGAAAAGAAAAAACACTTTTTGAATAGAAACGAGGTCCTAACTATAACTACCTACTGGCGACCGCCAGTAGGTAATATATATATATATATATATATATATATATATGTTCAAAAAACGTCTTCTTCCGTCGAAGTAAACAAGGGGACACGGCGGGGCTTAGTAAAACCATTTATTAAAAAGTTTGGCATGACGCGTTTCCAGGTAACTTCCTTTATATTGGCCCATCCTCTAAAGTAGTGTGGTGCGCACCTGAGCCACGTTTCACAGAGAGCACTCGAGCAGTTCGGTGTTTGGAGACTGCAGGTTCCATCATGCAGTTCGTTCGTGTCGCAGAATATATGTCTGTATGTGTGTATATATCACAAAATAAGAAGTGCAACCAATGTGATAATTTCACATTCAAATGATGAGTTAATTTTTAAAACAAAGATATTTATATATTTGAACAGACAGCAATGATACAGGCACATGATTTATTTAAAAGGATCAAATACAGAAAGGTGCAAATCACACATTCATATTACAATTAATGCAGAGTTAATCTGTTAGAAGAAAAATACATTGATCTAGGCGTACATGGAAAACCATTTAATTGGATGGAAAAATGTGAGTGCAATACTTAAGAAAATAAGCGGTTCAGTTTTAACAACGAAATGTAACACAACGCAGCACAAGCTGCTGCGTTAAGTTACATTTCTTCACAAAGGCGTTGCAAATAGCCCCCTGCGTGGCTTAGTAAATCGGATTTAAGCACTTCCATTGGCTTGCGACGATTCGCGTCAAGCAAGAACAACGCAAGTCCTTAATAAATCTATATCTACTTGTGGGTCATCTCATGACGGTCATGAGAGGGGGTCTCAAGCTCCTGGAATCATGCCTGACCTAGATTAGCCCCCTTTGGGGTGGTGAATTGCTGCTGGTGACAGGTGGACCCCAAAAGCATATGCTTTTGAGTGGTCTGAAAGAACCATAATAAGTACCACTCATCAGTGAGCTTTCTGATGTTGACTGGCAGCAGATAGAACGGATGAATGATGAATGAAGTGTGGGGGCTCCAAGAAGAATCCAAGTAATCCCAGTACTATTACAGGGTATGCCAGAGGCCAGTACAGTCTATAAAAACGTTGCCCTTCGGATGCCTTATAATAATTTGTAACTTAGTTTAAAAAGCACCCTATCGAATGATTATAGTTTTCTGTTCCTCCAGAGAAATGTTGACTCAGGAATAGCAGGGAGAGAGAACCCTCGAAGAATAATTAGAACTCTCACCCATTGGACGTAAAGTTATGCGACAGTAAATTAGTATTTGCGAACCCCACCAAACCTGTGATAAGTAATTGTTCCCTTTCAGGGGCTGAATTGTGACAGGGGTTCATGAATTTATAAATGCCTGCTCACTGGACAAGGGCAATCTGCCAGTGGCCAAGTCTCTTAGTTGAACATAGAGGAAAGGAAAGGATGATGAAACAGTGGGTTATATTTACCAAAATGTCTCGCGACACAGTGCAGCAACTAAAGTGATTGTGTTGCCTTGCATAAGAGGGAGAAAGCAGGAAAGTGCCCTATCTACAGAGATATGTCACTGTCCTGTCTCTCCCCAGCGATAACGCACAAACAGGATGCAAGCGCAGTGGCGTAGCTAGGGGAGGGGGAAGAGTCCGCCCGGGCGGCACGAGTTTTGGGGGCGGCGGCCTTCCTCGGCTATCACCTGCCGTCTCGGGGCAGCAACAGCAAGCCCCCCTCCTCCTCAATGCGTTTGCTGCAGAGGTGGCAAACAGAGAAAATACTCATCAGCACCCAAGCACTCTTCACTCCAGCCGCCGCGGGGCTGCAAATGCAGGGATGGCCACTGGCGGCTAGAGGGCTAGCTATGCCACTGTGCAAGCGTCATGCATAGTGGAAGGGTGTGTTCGAGAGTCTAGCATAGGTTTTCTACTGGAAGGGTTCCCTTCCAGTACAAAATACTATGCTTAGACTAACTTTTTCTACTTTGTATGTGTGCTGTACAGTGCAGCACACATGCAATGTCAGAAATGATTGGATAAATGAAGGCATGTAAAAACTGTGTTATTATTTCATGCAAAACCATGTCTACTCTTTTTTGTAGATAGGATTTAGAATCAAAAGCCAAGGGAGGTTGAATGGGAACGTCCATGTACTGCGAATGGAACGCCCCAGGTACACAAATAAATGCAAAGCGTGCTAGGCACTGCTTTGTATTAGTTTCAAGTGACTCAAAGTAAATTTATAAATAACATTTTGTGACACAAAGTCAGCACAAAATGTTACTAAATATACCCCAGTGTGTGTTGCACCAGGTTGTACATGCATTTTCTGCAGCACTTTACTAACTTGCACAGGGCTTATGCCAGTTGTGCCAGTTTGTGCAACGGCACATCTTTCAAAAGGTGTGTCCTGCACAAACCGGGATAGAGCCGCCCTATCATCATGAACGTGCTGCCTCCAGGGCAGCTGCAAACCTGCGCCTGCCGTGTGGGCAGGACATTCAGTAAAAGACAGAGCGGCTGCTTACAGGCCGCTCCGTGTTGCACAATGCAGGTGGTTGCCACCTGCGTTTTAAAGAGGGGACAAAGATTTCCCTGCAGGGGAGTGCAATGCCTGACTGCACCAAGAGAGTAGCCAGAAAACTGAAATACCCCTCCACTTGAAATATTGCTCTATTCACACCAAGTACGCTAAGCAAGCAAACCAGAGCTTCCTCATTAGAGTTCCTTTCATTCTAATTCAACCATCTATCCACCCCCCATTCACCAATAAATCCTTTCATCCATCCATTTTCCATTAATATATTCATGTATCCTTCCATCCATCCGTTCACCCATCCTTTCATGCTAGACCATCTGTTTATTCTTACATACATTCACCCTTAAACCTCTTGATAGTTTCACTCTTCCATCCATCGTTCCATCTTTTCATCCTTTTACCGTTCCATCTATTCATTCTTTCACTGTTCTATCCTACCTTTCACCTTTTTCTTTTTCACTGTTTCCTTCCTATCATCCTTCCTCCTTCTGTTCTTTCTCCCCCTTTCTATTTACTCGCTTTTCTTCTCTCATTCTCACATTTCTCTCTCATGCTTTCTTTTTCTATTTTTCCCTCTGTGTTGATTCACTATTTTCAGTTTTCGCGCTCAAATTATCTGTCATTGTGCACATCAGTCCAAGGCCCACTGCCCCCTTTCATGATATTCCACATAGTCTCTACAGTGTGTAATATATGATCATTTTCTTTGCAGGCCTGCAGACAGAAGAGGCCCATAAACAAGCAATTAATGTTTAAGTTGGGACCCAGTGCCTATGGACTCAGGGCTAAGCTTAAGCTGCTGTCGTGGGGGGGGGGGGTTCTCCATGCTACTGGGCTGCACCTGCATTCAGGGGAATGTCTGGGGGGTGGGGTCCGCGGGGTCGTCGTTCCTCCATCTAGAGGGCTGGTCTTAGGGGGGCACACTAAGAGTGTGCCACCTCTTTGTGGTGCCCTGGCAGTGCGCCTCCAAAGAGCCTGTTTGCCTCTGCGCCCGGGCCCCTAATAGATCACAGAGGCAAAGTGATTCCCTCATTTGCATAGGACCATGCCCCCAGGCAAAGGAGGGAATGCCTTCATAAGATAGTGCTGGCGCTACATGTGCACTAGCACTATCACTATTACAGAAGGGGCCGCAAAGTATCTGTGGCCTCTTCTGTAATACCATAGTGCCCCGGGTGTGCACAAAGCGGGCACATGTTTTCAAGTTCATGTGCTTAAAAGGCATAGGTAGGTTTTACAAGTGGTTCCACAATGTGTCAAAGGTTATGTTACCATTACACTGCACTATATACTGTTAGGTATATATAAACATTTATATATCTGTAATGAGGAAAGGTGAATTCAAAATTATTTTGAAAAGTAATTTTTAATCCATTTATTAATAATTAATTAAAGATGTTGAATAATATGTACATATTTGTAATTAAAAGATAATGCACTAATAAAATTAAGGGAGTTATATAGTAAATTATAAACTCAACAATTGTAATATTAATTAATAAAAAGGTATAAATGAATGTTACATCTTTTAAAATCTGTTTCAAAATAATCATCAAATGTTATTAGAAGATAAATGCATTTTAAATTTAAAGGTTGCGTTTTAAGGGTGATAAGAGAATTTTAAGGGTACTGCGATGAACCGTTTTTAGGGGCAGTTTTATGTTTTTAGGGTTCAGGAATGGGTGTCTTTTTGGAGTGAAAAGACTTTTCTGAGGTTCAGGAATGGGCAGTGTATCGGGGTAGTAAAGTGTTTTTAAGTTTTAGGGAGGTGGAGTAAAGAAGTTTTTAGGGCTCAGATATGGGTAGTTTACAGGGATAGAAGAGTGTTTTTAGGGTTAAGGGATGGGTAGTTCAAAGTATTAAAATTAAGCATAATTATAAATTATATCAGTTTATTATTAATATTGCAATTTATAACAAAATTAATTTTAAATACTTAGAAAACATTTTAAAATGTAGTTGTTATATTATGTTAAATGAACTTGTTAAGCGAACGAATACCTGTGGGTGTCTTGGCGCTAGTTACTGTGGATGATTTAATGTGTAGGGGGAGCCTATTCCAGTTAGTGGAGGCACACAGCCTGAAGCTGTGGCCTACCCACAATGCACGTTTGTATTTAGGCACAATTACTGATTTTGTTGAAGAAGACCTCAAAGGCCTGTTAGGGATGTACCAATTAAAGCTATTCTTTAGAAAAACAGGTCCTTGATTATGGAGGGCTTTCTAGGTGATATATAGCACCTTGAAAATAATTCTGAACCTGATCAGCAACCAGTGAAGTTTCCTCAAATGTTTTGAGACGGAATTGTGTTTTGGGATGTTAAGAAGAAGTCGGACACCAGTGTTCTGTAACATTTGTAGCTTATTAATCACGTAATGATGAGAATTAAGATACAATTAATTGCAATAGTCCAGTCTGGAAATTGCCAACGAGGTTACTAAAGATTTTTGTAAGTGTGACGGAATGAAAGGGAGGAGCTTTTTTTTATCATTTTCAAAGTGTAACAAGCTGTGGAAGAGACCGCAGTAGCTTGATCATTAAGGGAGAGTTTATCGTTTATCACAACACCCAAATTGAGGGCTTTATTGACTGGCATGGACCGAGGATCGAGCTCTTTGGGCCTCCAGTCCTGAGTCCAGAATGAGGAGTTTGCACCGGAGAGCAGGACCTCAGTTTTGCCTGAATTTAACTTAAGACAGTTGTCAGACATCCAGTTACTAAGAGCCTTCATACATCTAGAGAAGCAGGCACCAAGGGTTAGACAATTTGTGTGTCATGCACGTAGGAGGTAATGGCGAAGCCATAGGGTTTAACTAACTCAGCCAGAGGGGTCACATAAATATTGTACAACGTAGGGCTGAGCGCCGACCCCTGCAGGACCCCAAATGGAAAGGAGAACGATGGAGAAACATAATTGTCCAATTAGACTGATTGTTCTTGTGAAGATAGGAACGAGCTGAGTAGGTACCAAGCAGAACCAGTTATACTGATATCATTCAAGTGAGACAGCAATTTGTTATGGTGGACAGTATCAAATGCCACCGACAGATCTAATGGAATCAATGCTGCTTTGCCTCCGGCATCTAAAGTCATTCAGATATCTTCGTTGACCTTAATTAGAGCGGATTACATGCTATGATAAGAGCGCAAGCAGAATTGGGTGTCATCTAACAGGTTGTTAGTTTGAATAAAATCCATAAGTTGATAATTCATTGGTTTTTCAATAATCTTGGCCGGCAAAGGAAGACAGGACATTGGACAATAATTATTTGGATTAGCTGGGCCCAAAGAAGATTTTTTTAGACGCTGACTAACTGAAGCCTTCTTTCAGCCTGTTGGAAAAGAGCCAGATTCAAATATGAGCTGGAAGATGTTTGTTTAAACTGGGGCAATGGTATCTGCCACTAGGGCAGCGATCCTTGGTGGGCAGGGGTCATCGGGGTATCCGGATCTTGCAGTTTTGATCATCCTCGCAACTGTGTCTGTGGACGAAGAAGTGAAGGCTGCAAAGCTGGAGGCAGGTGTTATCAGATCAGGAGTACTCTGGTCCCTCGGGGCTGTGGTCTGGTGCAGGGCCGGTCCTAGGATTTGTGGGGCCCCGGGCAGGATAGGAACATGCGAGGCCCCTCTAATTTGCATAAGATGTAGTATCACAGCAGGGTGCTACACTTACATAAGTGAGCACCATATACTGAGCCAGCCTTTCACAACACCCCTTTTACATCAATTGCTCTGCTATCCCCAGCTTCGTCGCTTCTCTTTCTCGTTATGTCCCTCTTATATCCACCTTTCTCCTCCATGCTGTATGTCTCATCTCTCCCCCTGCCTCTTACTTTTCTCACCAATTCTGGCCTTCTACATCCACCTCTCTCCATTCCCACTCTCTTCTCTGTGTAAGGTTTCTTGATTGTTCAGCCTCTCTTACATCTGTATACCCATGCATGTACTGCCCTTCACCTCTCATTTCTTCCCCCAGCCTCCTAACATTTTTTTGCTGGTCTGTCCCCTTTAAATCCACCTCTCCTATTTGAGCACCCTGCCTCTTACCTTGTCTCACTGTGTCTGCCTCTTATATCCACGTCTCCCTTCCATGCTCTACACTTCACTTTATCTCTACTATGGTCTCTTAGCTTTCTCACTAATTCTTCCTCTATTACACCCACCTCTTACCTACCTGCTAAACCCTTCACCTGTCATCTCTCTGCAGTCTCTAACCTTCTCTCTAGATCTACCTCCCTGAAATCTACCTCTCCCCTGCCTCTCTCTCCCAGCCTCGTACCTGCTCTTGGTTGTCTTGCCTCTTACATTTAACACTCAGGGGCCGATTCCGATCTCGGCCGGTAGTGCTCCGAATCGGATTCGGTTTTACCGGATCCGATCCGGAGCCCTATTTTCCGACCGAGTCGTACGCGCGTCCGGGCGAGCGAGTACGATGCGTATTCGCCGACCGACTCGTCCGGGCGACCCGACCGCTCCGACCGACTGGTTCCCGGATCGTACCGCTCCGACCGACTCGCCCGGACCCGGTTCGCACCGCGCAATGGAGACGTTTTCCGGCCGGGTAAGTACGATGCGCACCTCGACCGCTCCGACCGACTCGCGCCGTCCGACTCGAACTCGCTGTCGGAGCCGTACTTGGGGGTCCGTGTCGGACCCCTGTCACGCGTACCCGTGCGAGGTGCACACAGGGGGACCCATGGGTCCCCTACCTGTGCGTGTACGCCGCGGCGCGCTCGCGGCGTACTCGCTGTAGGAGCGCCCTTGTCCGCCTCGCACCCATTGAGGCAATGGGAGCCCGCGTACGCGTTGTACGACCGGCTCCCATTGAGTTCAATGGGAGTCCGACCGACTCGTGTCCGGTGGCATACGAATGCATCGGACTCGTTCGGTCGGACTGCACGGGTCCGATTCGGTCGGAAATCTCTCCGAGGCCGGCTCGGTCGGAGAAATTACCGACACGAATCGGAATCGGCCCCTCACCATTCCCTCTCCATGACACTCAAGTTATCCTAATGGTTCCGCTTCTCTTATATCTACCTCTCCTATCCAAGCACTGCCTTTCACCTTCCATCTTTCTCTCCAGCCTTAACTTTATTCACTGGTTCTGCCCCCTTCATGTCCACCTCTCCCCTCCATGCTCAACTCTTCATGTTTTATCTCTCTCTCTCTCACCTCTTACCTCCATTTGCTGTTTCTGCCCCTGTAGCTTCTGCTTCCCCCTACATGTGCTGCTATTCACCACTCTTCTCCCCGGCCTCTTACCTTGCTTCAGCTCTTGTGCCAGGACGCAATACAGGCCCCTGCAGCACAGATGGGCCCACAACACTTCAGGGGGCCCCCAACCCCTCAGGGGGCTCCCATTCAGCCCAGGGCCAATAAATATCTGTGAGATGTGGGAGACTCAGGTGCCCATTATCACATTCTGCAGAGAGAGACCCCATCATTTTCTGTTACACCACTGCTCTTATGTAACTTACAACATTCTCTCCTCTTCCTCCCTCTCCCTCTCCCCAAGCCTGTTAGATTTTTTTGCATGCTATTCCTTTTGCCTAACCAACATTCTTCCCTTCTTTCATTGATTCTGCCATGACATACACATCACTCCTTCCCCATCTCCCTTTCCTTAAGCGCCTTGTTCTATATAGCTGTTTTGCCCCTTATGTTCAGCTCTCCCCTCTCTGCTGTACTCTATCATCTCCCCCACCTCTTACTTTCTTTTGTTTCTCTAACCCCTTTTAGATGTGCCTCTCCCTCAATCATTTTATTAAAAGCTAAAGAGAACACCAGACCTCCTTAGATGTACCCAGGAACACAGGAATTAGGGATTTCAGATGTGATCAAACATGATGCCGGGGAGTAGTGCTACCTTTTCAGATGTGCAAAACAAGGAATGGTGTGTGGTTTGACGGGTTAAATAGCTTGGGTGTATCTTAGACGGTTCTTTGCACTCACCTCGGGGTGGTAAGGATGGATGTGGGGTCACCCCTCCTTCCCTGCTACCAACTCAATGTTATCATCTCCACTATTCTTTTACAGACCCAATTGTTCAATATTCCTTCGTTTCTTGTAAATTACATGAAATTAAAAAACAGTAAGCGATTATACTCGACTGCAGTTACTATTTATGTTTGACTCTGTTCATGTTACTTTTGGATGCACATGCTTGTTTGGAAAATAAAACAACAAAACAGAATTGTAAAAAAAAAAGAATAATAACCTCTCTCTCCGTTTTCTGCTCTTCTCCCTTTCCCTTCATTGGAAGTGAGCAGCAGCGCCCATTCTGATGTGAATTCACTCTGTTTTTGTTGTGAGCCCTGCAGGATACTCTGCGTTTCATTCATGCAGGGGCAGGGCTCACTTCACACCTTACGCCTGTCCAAGTAGCTGCCTAACCGCTGTTATCAGCAGATGCAGCGATTAGGCTAAGAGAAAGAGAGGCAGGGAAAGCTATTCACGGCCACAAACCCTGCCCTGCCCAGTCTGCAGCACCTCAAAGGGATGCGGTGTTATGTTGCTGTTTCAGCCCATGGCAGCTGGGCCCAGGAGAGGGGGGCCCCGCCTTGTGTCTTTCACGGTTCACCATGACCACGAATCCAAAGGGAGGGGGGCTCCCCACCTGTAACTTGTACAATGGCACCATTTCAAAAGCATGATGGACTCGTGGGGGGCCCCATCCTAGTTAAACAGCCGCGGGGCCCTGGGCAGCTGCCCACACTGCCCATGCCTAGCGCCGGCCCTGGTCTGGTGGATAGCAAATGTGTTGAAAATGTTGTCAACTTTGTCATACAAAAAGTCTGGCAACCTCATTACAAAAGTACTGACTGAAATTGGTGAGCTTAGTGTCTGGTTTGGTTGTAAGTTTAGTGATTGTTAAAAAGAGTTCTTTAGATGAATTCTTTGCCGATTCAATTTACTGAGTGAAGTAAACAGTTTTTGCTGTGAAACTTTTGCTTGCTAAGTCGCCAGGCAGGTCTTGTATTTTTTTTTTATAACTCTTTTTATTAAACAGTTGCTCAGATCACATTTGCATTTATCATACAAAGGCTAAACATATGTCAACACTTTATACCCCCCCTTTCCAGAGCGCCCTCATTTCTAATGATTCGCAGAAAGGCAGGTCTTGTATTTGATCCTTTAGAATTTGTTGTAGTTCTGACGCCATTTTTTTCCTGCCTTTTGAAGCTCTGCTTAGCAGATCTCATTCTGCCGTAAACCAGGGGGCCGACCCCCTATTCCTTTTTGAGTTGGCCGTGTTTTGAGGGGCCAGAGATCGGGGCGCTGACTCTAACCACTGAGAGTATTGAGCAGCTGCTATATCAGGATTATCAGAAAGGATAGGGAGAGAGTCTGTCAAACAGGAGGCTAGGTTGCCTGCATCAACTTTATACCAGGCCCGGATGACGATTGGGCTATTGGTATCTTGAGTTGAATATGAAGGCAAACTACTGGGGTTGTAGGTGTCTATTCATTCCCATATGTCTTCCATATAATTTCTATCCCATTCTCCCGCTAGAGTAACGATGCAAACTCCCCGGCTCCTAAACTCACACATGAATGCACTTCACATTTCAGCACCTTACACGTTTTAATGTTTCATAACTTTTACTGTTTTAAATATGTATTTTTAAAGAAAAAAAGAGACAACTCAATGGAATATGTAAACTGAGATTTGTTGCTATTTTCTCATGTTGCAAAGTTTTTAACTGATCATGCAATAAAGTCTTTTTCACACTTTTCACACTACTGGGGATGTGAAAGAGGATGGCACTATGATCCGACCATGCTAATGGGAGAGCACTTATAAAGCGAATGGAAGGGTTATTAGTAAAAGCGCCATCCAGTGTATGCCCAGCTGAGTGAGTAGGACCTGTAACCAGTTGCGTCAGGCCCATGGCGGTCACATTCTGGAGAAAAGCAAAGGTATCTGGATCATCTAGAGTCTCAAGGTGCAAATGAAAATCACCAAGTACTGTGCAATTGTTACAGAATATGTCGGCCTCTAAAACTAGTTTGTGCATGTAAAGTTTTGGGGTGATCCATCAAGTGGGGGCCCTAGCCATATAGTTACCTTAAGGCACCAGTTATAGTGACTTAAGATAACGATAACTGGTGAATTTCTGTGGTTTTTAGAGTTTAAAACGTTGCATTGTTACTGAACATTTCACCTAACTATAACCGTGACTTTAACTTTTGTTTTTCTCAGTAAATCTATCTATCTATCTATCTATCTATCTATCTATCTATCTATCTATCTATCTATCTATCTATCTATCTATCATGTATGTTAAAAATTATACACAACCTCTCCTGTGAAGTAAAATGTAATGTTGTAATGTAATAATGTACGATGTAAAGGTACTCCGGATGTAATGACCACTAAATAATGACTCCTCATTTAAACACCTGTGAAGTAACAACTTAGATTCACGTCAAAGTCTAAGACAGTAGTAACACTTTCTCCAAACAAGTGAATCATGAGGGTACCTGTGATGAAATTCTGCTCTTATTGCCAGATACTGGATGAATCACAGCAAATTCTTTTGTGAAGTAGGAGAAGCAGTGTTTATATGATATAATGTGTGGCAAGAGCGAAAGAATAACCCAATAAATTGTTTTTGGGCGCAGAGGACTTCCAATATGGAAGAAAGAAAAAATGGCACACAGTGTAATTGGATCATCAGCAACGTTTTATCTCATTATCAAAGTTAGGACCTAGATATAAACAGGGGGAAATGAATAAATGGATGGACAGAAATGTTAATGATTCCTGATAATGTATTGCAATGAACCCTATCTAAAGGCATTTGTCCTCTGCTATGAGTGTTTTAGTCACCATGTGCTGGGCACTGGCTTCTGACACTGGGCCTTTCTGACACACCTAGACTGAGACTCTAGAACTCTCCTGGAGGAGGATGAGGCCTTGCTTGGAGCACTTCAACCACATTCACACAAATGACCACAATCTAAAGACTGGGGTCCATAGCTTCACGTTAAGTCAAGGCTGGCAGCACCGACTTCAGTATGCTGTTTGGTATCTTATATTAGTTGTTTTGCATGTGTCAGGATTCAAGCTGATTAGAGCAGTCGGGCAAAGGTTGGGTTGTATTTGAATCTAGTAGTGATGGGTCTGTGCTTGGGGCGTTGGGGTGCAGCACAGTAAAAGAGCACAGACATGCTGCTGGTCACTCCTCTGGGCCCTGGCGCATCATCACTTCTGGCATGCCAAAGCATGTGCAGGGGACAAGTTGACTGCTTCCTTCCTTTCTGGCACCCCCAGAGGGAACACAGCACGCATGGGGGCATATTCTCAAGGACTTATCGCCGAATTATCGGCACTTTAGCGCCGCAAAAGTGGCGATAGATTTATCGCCCTATTCTCAAGCTGGTGCAAACTGCCGATATCGCCAGTTTTCCAGCGATAGCTGCCGCAAAAAACGATAAGGCGCGTTAGCAGCAGGGATTTAACACCTGCCTTTTACTGGTGTTCAGCAGGACGACAACCTGCAGTATGAAAGGGATCCCAGCCCAGAGCCACATCTGAAGACCAAAACATGTCATGGAGCTACTGATCATGCAGCTCGGAGACCCAAGAGGTCCACAACACCCACCGCTACCACCCCCAAGCCCCCCCCAGGCCCCCCCAGACTACCACCGAGGCAGCGCAGAACAAGACAGCTGACCTTCCGAAAACGGCATGGCCCCTCAGCCACACAATTGCAGAATATGGGGAGAGGTGGGAACCAAGTATGTGTGAAGGAGGCAAGTCACCCATGAATAAGAATGTACACAATGCCAAGTGTGGCTGCGAGTTTCAGCTTGGTTTTGCGCTTCACATCAGTCCAGCGCTTCTTGCAGTCGTCCACTTCCCTTCTCTTCACTCCGACTGCATTCACCTTGGCCAAGATGGACTGCCATATTGTAGTTTTAGTTGCCAATGACACAGTGGAGGTGATGAACAGTTGGTGGTGGTGTTCTATCACCTCCGTAATGAGGATCTGGTTTTCCTGCGTACTGAAACACGGGTTCCTCTTCTTCTTCTCCTTGCCCTTCCCTGACCGCGAGGTCCCAGGCTGGTCCTCCGTGGGGCTTGTGGGGTTCTGGTTGTCCTCTGTACTTGCCTCCATGGTGCTTCGCAGTTGTTTGTGTTTTGTTTGTGTTTTTTGTTGCCGCTTTTATAGTGGTTTTTCCCGCCTGACTTGTGGGACTTGCAGGCCTGGCGCTGCTTATCGCTGAATTTTTTATCGCAGTTGGGCCCATCGCAACTTTTTTCACGTTCAGGTTTGGATTTTTATCGCCGTCCCGGTAATTTTATCGCGGACATTTGACGCGTTATCAGGAAACTATCGCATGTTACCGCCGTGTTGAGAATACGACGTTAACACGGAGTTATTTTCCCGCGATAGACGGTGATATTTAAAATTGCGTTAACCTATTTTGGCGATGATTATCGCACGTTCTTGAGAATATCCCCCATGGTTTTATGTTTGATGATACCCACCATTCTCCCAAGCATGGCATATATACCCGCGGGTAATGGGGGCCACAGGTGTATATGCCCCATTAGTGAAACAACTCCCTGGCGGTCAGGCCGGCCATGCTGTGAGAGTCCAGGCCTTTTCATATGTTGCCTTCAAATACTGCGAGGTTGCTGGATTTCAGTACAATCTGCACTTGCAATAAAATGCATTTTAGGTCTCGCCTGAGACAGCACATGGATTTACGCTTGAGAGACATTTTGTTAGGTTACATCAAATAAAGATAGTTTGTGATATAAATAATTTTGGATCCCTGTGCTGTTCTGCGTTTTGTGGCACTATTTCCTACTCTTCAAACAAATAATTTTTCATGTAATACAAGGAGAAGTAATGTTCCCCTGGTACATCACATCAGCACCCTTACTTAAAAATAAGTTAACGTCTATATGTGTTGCATGGTTATATTAATCATGCAATTATTATAAAGATTCAGTGAAGCCAATTATTGTGATGTCAACAGGGCTAAGGTCATTTCACATTACTTTCTGATTAAATTATGTTCAAAGGTCATATGATATCTCTTACTGTGGTGACACTGAAGTCAAAGGGTGTGTCACTTCTGCTATCCCTGGCATTTTTGTGAATCATCGTCCATGTGCATTATGGTACTCGAAAGCAATCCACGCCCGAAAAAAAATCACCAGATACAAAGTTGAATAACTTGTGGAGTGGCTGCCTAATCCATGCCTTAATTAGAAAACAATTAAAGAACAGAGTATGAAGCACTGCCTAAGGCCACCCTCAGTACATTATTCACAAAGATGACTTATTGAATAACTGTATCAAGGTTCATACTGTTTCCCTCAGCCACTGGTTATGGTGAGCCTACTAGACAGCGCAAGCACGGTCTGTTGTGAAGCATATTGTGGCTTACCATAAACACAGAGGGTTATGGAGCCCACCCATTGTGTACCATTGGTTGGCTTTCCTTGCCAAACTCATTTGTCTGCTTCTTATTCATGTCCCAGCTTCTCAACCTTGTGTTTGTCCCTACCATAGAACATTGCCTCTTTACCATGTATGTGTTTGCCTGGCGCCTGTGCTTGATGCCAGGGAGCTACCTTTATCTTTTTTTTCTGTTATCATTCACAAAGAGTGTGTGTGTTTTTAAGTCATCTCCCTCGTATACTTCTTTCCCCCATGCTGCTGCATTTTGCCATGTGCTTCTGCCCGCCTCCCTCCCTGTTGAGCTTGCCTCTGTGCTTCTCTGTTACTTACTTACTTTTGCATCTGTCCCACCCTCCCCTGTGTTGCTGCTGTGTCCTCCTTCCCTCCTGTGTTGCAGCTGTGTCCTCCTTCCCTCCCCTGTGTTGCTGATGTGTCCTCCTTCCCGTCCCTGTGTTGCTGCTGTGTCCTCCTTCCCTCCCCTGTGTTGCTGCTGGGTCCTCCATCCCTCCCCTGTGTTGCTGCTGGGTCCTCCTTTCCTCTCCTGTGTTGCTGCAGTGTCCTCCTTCCCTCCCCTGTGTTGCTGCTGTGTCCTCCTTCCCTCCCCGTGTTGCTGCTGTGTCCTCCTTCCCTCCCCTGTGTTGTGTCCTCCTCCCTCCCCTGTGTTGCTGCTGTGTCCTCCTTCCCTCCCCTGTGTTGCTGTTGTGTCCTCCCTCTCCCCTGTGTTGCTGCTGTGTCCTCCTCCCCCATGTGTTGCTGCTGTGTCCTCCTTCACTCCCCTGTGTTGCTTCTGTGTCCTCCTTCCCTCCCCCTGTGTTGCTGCTGTGTCCTCCTTCCCTCCCCTGTGTTACTGCTCTGTCCTTCTCCCCCTCTCTTATGTTGCTGCTGTGTCCTCCTTCCCTCCCCTGTGTTGCTGCTGTGTCCTTCTTCCCTCCCCTGTGTTGGTGCTCTGTCCTCCTTCCATCTCCTTTGTTGCTGTTGTGTCCTCCTTCCCTCCTGTGTTGCTGCTGTGTCCTCCTTCCCTCCCCTGTGTTGCTGCTGTGTCCTCCGTCCCTCCCCTGTGTTGCTGCTGTGTCCTCCTTTCCTCCCCTGTGTTGCTGCTGTGTCCTCCTTACCTCCCCTGTGTTGCTTCTGTGTCCTCATTCCCTCCCCTGTGTTGGTGCTCTGTCCTCCTTCCGTCTCCTTTGTTGCTGTTGTGTCCTCCTTCCCTCCTCTGTTGCTGCTGTGTCCTCCTTCCCTCCCCTGTGTTGCTGCTGGGTCCTCCATCCCTCCCCTGTGTTGCTGCTGGGTCCTCCTTTCCTCTCCTGTGTTGCTGCAGTGTCCTCCTTCCCTCCCCTGTGTTGCTGCTGTGTCCTCCTTCCCTCCCTGTGTTGCTGCTGTGTCCTAGTTCCCTCCCCTGTGTTGTGTCCTCCTCCCTCCCCCGTGTTGCTGCTGTGTCCTTCTTCCCTCCCGTGTTGCTGTTGTGTCCTCCCTCCCCCCTGTGTTGCTGCTGTGTCCTCCTCCCCCATGTGTTGCTGCTGTGTCCTCCTTCACTCCCCTGTGTTGCTTCTGTGTCCTCCTTCCCTCCCCCTGTGTTGCTGCTGTGTCCTCCTTCCCTCCCCTGTGTTACTGCTCTGTCCTTCTCCCCCTCTCTTATGTTGCTGCTGTGTCCTCCTTCCCTCCCCTGTGTTGGTGCTCTGTCCTCCTTCCGTCTCCTTTGTTGCTGTTGTGTCCTCCTTCCCTCCTGTGTTGCTGTGTCCTCCTTACCTCCCATGTGTTGCTGCTGTGTCCTCCCTCCCTCCCCTGTGTTGCTGCTGTGTCCTTCTTCCCTCTCCTGTGTTGCTGCTGTGTCCTCCTTCCCTCCCCTGTGTTGCTGCTGTGTCCTCCTTCCCTCCCGTGTTGTTGTGTCCTCCTCCCCCCATGTTGCTGCTTTGTCCTCCTTCCCTTCCCTCTGTTGCGTCCTCCCTCCCTCCCCTGTGATGCTGCGGTGTCCTTCTTCCCTCCCCCATGTTGCTGCTTTGTCCTCCTTCCCTCTGTTGCTGTTGTGTCCTCCCTCCCTCCCCTGTGATGCTGCTGTGTCCTCCTTCCCTCCCCTGTGTTGCTGCTGTGTCCTCCCTCCCTCCCCTGTGTTGCTGCTGTGTCCTCCATCCCTCCCCTGTGTTGCTGCTGTGTCCTCCATCCCTCCCCTGTTTTGCTGCTATGTCCTCCTTCCCTCCCCTGTGTTGCTGCTGTGACCTCCCTCCCTCCCCTGTGTTGCTGATGTGTCCTCCTTCCCTCCCCTGTGTTGCTACTGTGTCCTCCCTCCCTCCCCTGTGTTGCTGTGGTGTCCTCCTTCCCTCCCCCGTGTTGCTGCTGTGTCGTCCTTCCCACCCCTGTGTTGTGTCCTCCTTCCCTCTCCTGTGTTGTGTCCTCCTTCCCTCCCCGTGTTGCTGCTGTGTCCTCCTTCCCTCCCCCATGTTGCTGCTGTGTGCTCTTTCCCTCACCTGTGTTGCTGCTGTGTCCTCCTTCCCTCCCCTGTGTTGCTGTGATGTCCTCCCTCCCTCCCCTTTGTTGCTGCTGTGTCCTCCTCCCACCCTGTGTTGCTGCTGTGTCCTCCTTCCCTCCCTGTGTTGCTGCTGTGTCCTCCTTCCCTCCCTGTGTTGCTGCTGGGTCCTCCTTCCCTACCCCCGTGTTGCTGATTTGTCCTCCTCCCCTCTCCTGAGTTGCTGCAGTGTTCTCCTTCCCTCCCCCGTGTTGCTGCTGTGTCCTCTCTCCCTTCCCTGTGTTGCTGCTGTGTCCTCCTTCCCTCCCGTGTTGCTGCTGTGTCCTCCCTCCCTCCTTGTGTTGATGCTGTGTCCTCCTTCCCTCCTGTGTTGCTGCTGTGTCCTAATTCCCTCCTCTGTTGCGGCTGTGTCCTCCTTCCCTCCCCTGTGTTGCTCATGTGTCCTCCTCCCTCCCCTGTGTTGCTGCTGTGTCCTCCCTCCCTCCCTGTGTTGCTACTGTGTCCTCCTTTCATCTCCTGTGTTGCTGCTGTGTCCTCCTTCCCTCCCTGTGTTGCTTTTGGGTCCTCCTTCTCTCTCCTGTGTTGCTGCAGTGTCCTCTTTCCCTACCCCCGTGTTGCTGCTGTGTCCTCCTTCCCTCTCCTGAGTTGCTGCAGTGTTCTCCTTCCCCTCCCTCCCCAGTGTTTCTGCAGTGTTCTCCCTTCCCTCCCTCCCCTGTGTTTCTGCTCTGTCCTCCTTCCCTCCCCTGTGTTGCTGCTGTGTCCTCCCTCGCTCCCCTGTGTTGCTGATGTGTCCTCCTTCCCTTCCCGTGTTGCTGCTGTGTCCTCCTTCCCTCCCCCGTGTTGCTGCTGTGTCCTCCTTCCCTCCCTGTGTTGCTGCTGGGTCCTCCTTCCCTACCCCCGTGTTGCTGCTGTGTCCTCCTTCCCTCTCCTGAGTTGCTGCAGTGTTCTCCTTCCCTCCCTCGCCTGTGTTTCTGCTCCGTCCTCCTTCCCTCCCCTGTGTTGCTACTGTGTCCTCCCTCCCCTTTGTTGCTGATGTGTCCTCCTTCCCTCCCCTTTGTTGCTGCTGTGTCCTCCCTCCCTCCCCTTTGTTCCTGCGGTGTCCCCCTTCCCTCCCCCCGTGTTGCTGCTGTGTCCTCCTTCCCTCCTGTGTTGCTGCTGTGTCCTAATTCCCTCCTCTGTTGCGGCTGTGTCCTCCTTCCCTCCCCTGTGTTGCTCATGTGTCTTCCACCCTCCCCTGTGTTGCTGTTGTGTCCTCCCTCCCTCCGTGTTGCTGCTGTGTCCTCCTTCCCTCTGTTGCTGTTGTGTCCTCCCTCCCTCCCCTGTGTTGCTGCGGTGTCCTTCTTCCCTCCCCCCATGTTGCTGCTGTGTCCTCCTTCCCTCCACTGTGTTGTGTCCTCCTCCCTCCCCCATGTTGCTGCTGTGTCCTCCTTCCCTCCCCTGTGTTGCTGCTGTGTCCTCCCTCCCTCCCCTGTGTTGCTGCTGTGTCCTCCATCCCTCCCCTGTGTTGCTGCTGTGTCCTCCCTTCCTCCCTGTGTTTCTGCTGTGTCCTCCTTCCCTCTGTTGCTGTTGTGTCCTCCCTCCCTCCCCTGTGTTGCTGCGGTGTTCTTCTTCCCTCCCCCCATGTTGCTGCTGTGTCCTCCTTCCCTCCCCTGTGTTGTGTCCTCCTCCCTCCCCCTGTGTTGCTGCTGTGTCCTCCTTCCCTCTGTTGCTGTTGTGTCCTCCCTCCCTCCCCTGTGTTGCTGCGGTGTCCTTCTTCCCTCCCCTGTGTTGCTGCTGTGTCCTCCTTCCCTCCGCTGTGTTGTGTCCTCCTCCCTCCCCCATGTTGCTGCTGTGTCCTCCTTCCCTCCCCTGTGTTGCTGCTGTGTCCTCCCTCCCTCCCCTGTGTTGCTGCTGTGTCCTCCATCCCTCCCCTGTGTTGCTGCTGTGTCCTCCCTTCCTCCCTGTGTTTCTGCTCTGTCCTCCTGCCCTCCCCTGTGTTGCTGCTGTGTCCTCCCTCCCTCCCCATTGTTGCTGATGTGTCCTCCTTCCCTCCCCTTTGTTGCTGCTGTGTCCTCCTTCCCTCCCCTTTGTTGCTGCGGTATCCTCCTTCCCTCCCCCCAATGGCTGCTTTGTCCTCCTCCCCCCTGTGTTGCTGCTGTGTCCTCCTTCCCTCCCCTGTGTTGCTGCTGTGTCCTCCCTCCCTTTGTTGCTGCGGTGTCCTCCTTCCCTCCCCGTGTTGCTGCTGTGTCCTCCTTCCCTCCTGTGTTGCTGCTGTGTCATCCTTCCTTCCCCTGTGTTGCTGCTCTGTCCTCCCCCCTCCCATGTGTTGCTGCTGTGTCCTCCTTCGCTACCCTGTGTTGCTGCTGTGTCCTTCTTCCCTCCCCTGTGTTGCTGCAGTGTCCTCCCTCCCTCCCCTGTGTTGCTGCGGTGTCCTCCTTCCCTCCCCTTTGTTGCTACTGTGTCCTCCCTCCCTCCCCTTTGTTGCTGCAGTGTTCTCCTTCCCTCCCTTCCCTGTATTTCTGCTCTGTCCTCCCTCGCTCCCCTGTGTTGCTGATGTGTCCTCTTTCCCTCCCCGTGTTGCTGCTGTGTCCTCCTTCCCTCCCTGTGTTGCTGCTGGGTCCTCCTTCCCTACCCCCGTGTTGCTGCTGTGTCCTCCTTCCCTCTCCTGAGTTGCTGCAGTGTTCTCCTTCCCTCCCTCCCCTGTGTTTCTGCTCTGTCCTCCTTCCCTCCCCTGTGTTTCTGCTCTGTCCTCCTTCCCTCCCCTTTGTTGCTGCTGTGTCCTCCCTCCCTCCCCTTTGTTGCTGTGGTGTCCTCCTTCCCTCCCCCCGTGTTGCTGCTGTGTCCTCCTTCCCTCCCCTGGGTTGCTCATGTGTCCTCCTCCCTCCCCTGTGTTGCTGTTGTGTTCTCCCTCCCTCCGTGTTGCTGCTGTGTCCTCCTTCCCTCCCCTGTGTTGTGTCCTCCCTCCCTCCCCTGTGTTGCTGCGGTGTCCTTCTTCCCTCCCCCTGTGTTGCTGCTGTGTCCTCCTTCCCTCCGCTGTGTTGTGTCCTCCTCCCTCCCCCCATGTTGCTGCTGTGTCCTCCTTCCCTCCCCTGTGTTGCTGCTGTGTCCTCCCTACCTCCCCTGTGTTGCTGCTGTGTCCTCCATCCCTCCCCTGTGTTGCTGCTGTGTCCTCCCTTCCTCCCTGTGTTTCTGCTCTGTCCTCCTTCCCTCCACTGTGTTGCTGCTGTGTCCTCCCTCCCTCCCTCCCCTTTGTTGCTGCGGTGTCCTCCTTCCCTCCCTGTGTTGCTGCTGTGTCCTCCTCCCCCCCTGTGTTGCTGCTGTGTCCTCCTTCCCTCCCCTGTGTTGCTGCTGTGTCCTCCCTCCCCTTTGTTGCTGCGGTGTCCTCCTTCCCTTCCGTGTTGCTGCTGTGTCCTCCTTCCCTCCTGTGTTGCTGCTGTGTCCTCCTTCCCTCCTCTGTGTTGCTGCTGTGTCATCCTTCCCTTCCCTGTGTTGTATCCTCCTTCCCTTCCCTGTATTGTGTCCTCCTTCCCTCCTGTGTGCTGTGTCCTCGTTCCCTCCTCTGTGTTGTGTCCTCCCCCCTCCCCCGTGTTGCTGCGGTGTCCTCCTTCCCTTCCCTGTGTTGTGTCCTCCTTCCCTCCTGTGTGCTGTGTTCTCCTTCCCTCCCCTGTGTTGCTGTTGTGTCCTCCTTCTCTGCCCTGTGTTGTGTCCTCCTCCCTCCCTCCGCCCGTGTTGCTGCTGTGTCCTCCTTCCCTCCCCTGTGTTGTGCCCTCCTCCCTCCCCATGTGTTGCTGCTGTGTCCTCCTTCCCTCCCGCCGTGTTGCTGCGGTGTCCTCATTCCCTTCCCTGTGTTGTGTCCTCCTTCCCTCCTGTGTGCTGTGTCCTCCTTCCCTCCCCTGTGTTGCTGTTGTGTCCTCCCTCCCTCCGTGTTGCTGTTTTGTCCTCCTTCCCTCCCCTGTGTTGTGTCCTCCTTCCCTCCCCCGTGTTGCTGCTGTGTCCTCCTTCCCTCCCCTGTGTTGAGTCCTCCTGCCTCCCCCTGTGTTGCTGCTGTGTCCTCCTTCCCTCCCCCGTGTTGCTGCGGTGTCCTCCTTCCCTTCCCTGTGTTGTGTCCTCCTTCCCTCCTGTGTGCTGTGTCCTCCTTCCCTCCCCTGTGTTGCTGTTGTGTCCCCCTCCCTCCATGTTGCTGCTGTGTCCTCCTTCCCTCCCCTGTGTTGTGTCCTCCTCCCTCCCCCTGTGTTGCTGCTGTGTCCTCCTTCCCTCCCCTGTGTTGTGCCCTCCTCCCTCCCCCCGTGTTGCTGCTGTCCTCCTTCCCTCCCGTGTTGTGTCCTCCTTCCCTCCCCCGTGTTGCTGCTGTGTCCTCCTTCCCTCCCCTGTGTTGAGTCCTCCTGCCTCCCCCTGTGTTGCTGCTGTGTCCTCCTTCCCTCCCCCGTGTTGCTGCGGTGTCCTCCTTCCCTTCCCTGTGTTGTGTCCTCCTTCCCTCCCCTGTGTTGCTGTTATGTCCTCCCTCCCTTCGTGTTCCTGTTTTGTCCTCCTTCCCTCCCCTGTGTTGTGTCTTCCTTCCTCCCTCTGTGTTGCTGCTGTGTCCTCCTTCCCTCCCTCCGTGTTGCTGCTGTGTCCTCCTTCCCTCCCCTGTGTTGTCCTCCTCCCTCCGTGTTGCTGCTGTGTCCTCCTTCCCTCCTCCCGTGTTGCTGCAGTGTCCTCCTTCCTTTACCTGTGTTGGGCCCTCCTTCCCTCCTGTGTGCAGTGCCTTCCTTGCCTCCCCTGTGTTGCTGTTGTGTCCTCCTTCCCTCCCCTGTGTTGTGTCCTCCTTCCCTCCCCCCGTGTTGCTGCTGTGTCCTCCTTCCCTCCCCTGTGTTGTGTCCTCCTCCCTCCCCCTGTGTTGCTGCTGTGTCCTCCTTCCCTCCTCCCATGTTGCTGCGGTGTCCTCCCTCCCTTCCCTGTGTTGTGTCCTCCTTCCCTCCTGTGTGCTGTGTCCTCCTACCCTCCCCTGTGTTGCTGTTGTGTCCTCCCTCCCTCCGTGTTGCTGCTGTGTCCTCCTTCCCTCCCCTGTGTTGTGTCCTCCTCCCTCCCCCTGTGTTGCTGCTGTGTCCTCCTTCCCTTCCCTGTGTTGCTGTTGTGTCCTCCCTCCCCCTGTGTTGCTGCTGTGTCCTCCTTACCTCCCCTGTGTTGTGTCCTCCTTCCCTCCCCCCGTGTTGCTGCTGTCCTCCTTCCCTCCCGTGTTGTGTCCTCCTTCTCTCCCCCGTGTTGCTGCGGTGTCCTCCTTGCCTTCCCTGTGTTGTGTCCTCCTTCCCTCCTGTGTGCTGTGTCCTCCTACCCTCCCCTGTGTTGCTGTTATGTCCTCCCTCCCTTCGTGTTCCTGTTTTGTCCTCCTTCCCTCCCCTGTGTTGTGTCCTCCTCCCTCCCTCTGTGTTGCTGCTGTGTCCTCCTTCCCTCCCTCCGTGTTGCTGCTGTGTCCTCCTTCCCTCCCCTGTGTTGTCCTCCTCCCTCCGTGTTGCTGCTGTGTCCTCCTTCCCTCCTCCCGTGTTGCTGCAGTGTCCTCCTTCCCTTCCCTGTGTTGTGTCCTCCTTCCCTCCTGTGTGCTGTGTCCTCCTACCCTCCCCTGTGTTGCTGTTGTGTCCTCCCTCCCTCCGTGTTGCTGCTGTGTCCTCCTTCCCTCCCCTGTGTTGTGTCCTCCTCCCTCCCCCTGTGTTGCTGCTGTGTCCTCCTTCCCTTCCCTGTGTTGCTGTTGTGTCCTCCCTCCCCCTGTGTTGCTGCTGTGTCCTCCTTACCTCCCCTGTGTTGTGTCCTCCTTCCCTCCCCCCGTGTTGCTGCTGTCCTCCTTCCCTCCCGTGTTGTGTCCTCCTTCCCTCCCCCGTGTTGCTGCGGTGTCCTCCTTCCCTTCCCTGTGTTGTGTGCTCCTTCTCTCCCCTGTGTTGGTGCTGTGTCCTCCTTCCCTCCCCTGTGTTGCTGTTGTGTCCTTCCTCCCCCGTGTTGCTGCGGTGTCCTCCTTCCCTTCCCTGTGTTGTGTCCTCCTTCCCTCCCCTGTGTTGGTGCTGTGTCCTCCTTCCCTCCCCTGTGTTGCTGCTGTGTCCTCCTTCCCTCCCCTGTGTTGCTGATGTGCCCTCCTCCCCCCTGTGTTGCTGCTGTGTCCTCCTTCCCTCCTCCCGTGTTGCTGCTGTGTCCTCCTTCCCTCCCCTGTGTTGTGTCCTCCTTCCCTCCTGTGTGCTGTGTCCTCCTTCCCTCCACCTGTGTTGCTGTTGTGTCCTCCTTCCCTCCCCCATGTTGCTGCTTTGTCCTCCTTCCCTTCCCTCTGTTGCGTCCTCCCTCCCTCCCCTGTGATGGTGCGGTGTCCTTCTTCCCTCCCCCATGTTGCTGCTTTGTCCTCCTTCCCTTCCCTATGTTGCTGTTGTGTCCTCCCTCCCTCCCCTGTGATGCTGCTGTGTCCTCCTTCCCTCCCCTGTGTTGCTGCTGTGTCCTCCCTCCCTCCCCTGTGTTGCTGCTGTGTCCTCCATCCCTCCCCTGTGTTGCTGCTATGTCCTCCTTCCCGCCCCTGTGTTGCTGCTGTGTCCTCCCTCCCTCCCCTGTGTTGCTGATGTGTCCTTCTTCCCTCCCCTGTGTTGCTACTGTGTCCTCCCTCCCTCCCCTGTGTTGCTGTGGTGTCCTCCTTCCCTCCCCCGTGTTGCTGCTGTGTCCTCCTTCCCACCCCTGTGTTGTGTCCTCCTTCCCTCCCCTGTGTTGTGTCCTCCTTCCCTCCCCTGTGTTGCTGTTGTGTCCTCCTTCTCTGTCCTGTGTTGTGTCCTCCTCCCTCCCTCCTATGTGTTGTGTCCTCCTCCCTCCCTCCGCCCGTTTTGCTGCTGTGTCCTCCTTCCCTCCCCTGTGTTGTGCCCTCCTCCCTCCCCATGTGTTGCTGCTGTGTCCTCCTTCCCTCCCGCCGTGTTGCTGCGGTGTCCTCATTCCCTTCCCTGTGTTGTGTCCTCCTTCCCTCCTGTGTGCTGTGTCCTCCTTCCCTCCCCTGTGTTGCTGTTGTGTCCTCCCTCCCTCCGTGTTGCTGTTGTGTCCTCCTTCCCCCCTGTGTTGTGTCCTCCTTCCCTCCCCCGTGTTGCTGCTGTGTCCTCCTTCCCTCCCCTGTGTTGAGTCCTCCTGCCTCCCCCTGTGTCGCTGCTGTGTCCTCCTTCCCTCCCCCCGTGTTGCTGCGGTGTCCTCCTTCCCTTCCCTGTGTTGTGTCCTCCTTCCCTCCTGTGTGCTGTGTCCTCATTCCCTCCCCTGTGTTGCTGTTGTGTCCTCCCTCCCTCCTTGTTGCTGCTGTCCTCTTTCCCTCCCCTGTGTTGTGTCCTCCTCCCTCCCCCTGTGTTGCTGCTGTGTCCTCCTTCCCTCCTCCCGTGTTGCTGCGGTGTCCTCCTTGCCTTCCCTGTGTTGTGTCCTCCTTCCCTCCTGTGTGCTGTGTCCTCCTACCCTCCCCTGTGTTGCTGTTATGACCTCCCTCCCTTCGTGTTCCTGTTTTGTCCTCCTTCCCTCCCCTGTGTTGTGTCCTCCTCCCTCCGTGTTGCTGCTGTGTCCTCCTTCCCTCCCTCCGTGTTGCTGCTGTGTCCTCCTTCCCTCCCCTGTGTTGCTGTTGTGTCCTCCCTCCCCCTGTGTTGCTGCTGTGTCCTCCTTACCTCCCCTGTGTTGTGTCCTCCTTCCCTCCCCCCGTGTTGCTGCTGTCCTCCTTCCCTCCCGTGTTGTGTCCTCCTTCCCTCCCCCGTGTTGCTGCGGTGTCCTCCTTCCCTTCCCTGTGTTGTGTGCTCCTTCTCTCCCCTGTGTTGGTGCTGTGTCCTCCTTCCCTCCCCTGTGTTGCTGTTGTGTCCTTCCTCCCCCGTGTTGCTGCGGTGTCCTCCTTCCCTTCCCTGTGTTGTGTCCTCCTTCCCTCCCCTGTGTTGGTGCTGTGTCCTCCTTCCCTCCCCTGTGTTGCTGCTGTGTCCTCCTTCCCTCCCCTGTGTTGCTGAATTGCCCTCCTCCCCCCTGTGTTGCTGCTGTGTCCTCCTTCCCTCCTCCCGTGTTGCTGCTGTGTCCTCCTTCCCTCCCCTGTGTTGTGTCCTCCTTCCCTCCTGTGTGCTGTGTCCTCCTTCCCTCCACCTGTGTTGCTGTTGTGTCCTCCTTCCCTCCCCCATGTTGCTGCTTTGTCCTCCTTCCCTTCCCTCTGTTGCGTCCTCCCTCCCTCCCCTGTGATGCTGCGGTGTCCTTCTTCCCTCCCCCATGTTGCTGCTTTGTCCTCCTTCCCTTCCCTATGTTGCTGTTGTGTCCTCCCTCCCTCCCCTGTGATGCTGCTGTGTCCTCCTTCCCTCCCCTGTGTTGCTGCTGTGTCCTCCCTCCCTCCCCTGTGTTGCTGCTGTGTCCTCCATCCCTCCCCTGTGTTGCTGCTGTGTCCTCCATCCCTCCCCTGTGTTGCTGCTATGTCCTCCTTCCCGCCCCTGTGTTGCTGCTGTGTCCTCCCTCCCTCCCCTGTGTTGCTGATGTGTCCTTCTTCCCTCCCCTGTGTTGCTACTGTGTCCTCCCTCCCTCCCCTGTGTTGCTGTGGTGTCCTCCTTCCCTCCCCCGTGTTGCTGCTGTGTCCTCCTTCCCACCCCTGTGTTGTGTCCTCCTTCCCTCCCCTGTGTTGTGTCCTCCTTCCCTCCCCTGTGTTGCTGTTGTGTCCTCCTTCTCTGTCCTGTGTTGTGTCCTCCTCCCTCCCTCCTATGTGTTGTGTCCTCCTCCCTCCCTCCGCCCGTGTTGCTGCTGTGTCCTCCTTCCCTCCCCTGTGTTGTGCCCTCCACCCTCCCCATGTGTTGCTGCTGTGTCCTCCTTCCCTCCCGCCGTGTTGCTGCGGTGTCCTCATTCCCTTCCCTGTGTTGTGTCCTCCTTCCCTCCTGCGTGCTGTGTCCTTCTTCCCTCCCCTGTGTTGCTGTTGTGTCCTCCCTCCCTCCGTGTTGCTGTTGTGTCCTCCTTCCCTCCCCTGTGTTGTGTCCTCCTTCCCTCCCCCGTGTTGCTGCTGTGTCCTCCTTCCCTCCCCTGTGTTGAGTCCTCCTGCCTCCCCCTGTGTCGCTGCTGTGTCCTCCTTCCCTCCCCCCGTGTTGCTGCGGTGTCCTCCTTCCCTTCCCTGTGTTGTGTCCTCCTTCCCTCCTGTGTGCTGTGTCCTCATTCCCTCCCCTGTGTTGCTGTTGTGTCCTCCCTCCCTCCTTGTTGCTGCTGTCCTCTTTCCCTCCCCTGTGTTGTGTCCTCCTCCCTCCCCCTGTGTTGCTGCTGTGTCCTCCTTCCCTCCTCCCGTGTTGCTGCGGTGTCCTCCTTGCCTTCCCTGTGTTGTGTCCTCCTTCCCTCCTGTGTGCTGTGTCCTCCTACCCTCCCCTGTGTTGCTGCGGTGTCCTCCTTGCCTTCCCTGTGTTGTGTCCTCCTTCCCTCCTGTGTGCTGTGTCCTCCTACCCTCCCCTGTGTTGCTGTTATGACCTCCCTCCCTTCGTGTTCCTGTTTTGTCCTCCTTCCCTCCCCTGTGTTGTGTCCTCCTCCCTCCGTGTTGCTGCTGTGTCCTCCTTCCCTCCCTCCGTGTTGCTGCTGTGTCCTCCTTCCCTCCCCTGTGTTGCTGTTGTGTCCTCCCTCCCCCTGTGTTGCTGCTGTGTCCTCCTTACCTCCCCTGTGTTGTGTCCTCCTTCCCTCCCCCGTGTTGCTGCTGTCCTCCTTCCCTCCCGTGTTGTGTCCTCCTTCCCTCCCCCGTGTTGCTGCGGTGTCCTCCTTCCCTTCCCTGTGTGCTTCTGTGTGCTCCTTCTCTCCCCTGTGTTGGTGCTGTGTCCTCCTTCCCTCCCCTGTGTTGCTGTTGTGTCCTTCCTCCCCCGTGTTGCTGCGGTGTCCTCCTTCCCTTCCCTGTGTTGTGTCCTCCTTCCCTCCCCTGTGTTGGTGCTGTGTCCTCCTTCCCTCCCCTGTGTTGCTGCTGTGTCCTCCTTCCCTCCCCTGTGTTGCTGAATTGCCCTCCTCCCCCCTGTGTTGCTGCTGTGTCCTCCTTCCCTCCTCCAGTGTTGCTGCTGTGTCCTCCTTCCCTCCCCTGTGTTGTGTCCTCCTTCCCTCCTGTGTGCTGTGTCCTCCTTCCCTCCACCTGTGTTGCTGTTGTGTCCTCCTTCCCTCCCCCATGTTGCTGCTTTGTCCTCCTTCCCTTCCCTCTGTTGCGTCCTCCCTCCCTCCCCTGTGATGCTGCGGTGTCCTTCTTCCCTCCCCCATGTTGCTGCTTTGTCCTCCTTCCCTTCCCTATGTTGCTGTTGTGTCCTCCCTCCCTCCCCTGTGATGCTGCTGTGTCCTCCTTCCCTCCCCTGTGTTGCTGCTGTGTCCTCCCTCCCTCCCCTGTGTTGCTGCTGTGTCCTCCATCCCTCCCCTGTGTTGCTGCTGTGTCCTCCATCCCTCCCCTGTGTTGCTGCTATGTCCTCCTTCCCGCCCCTGTGTTGCTGCTGTGTCCTCCCTCCCTCCCCTGTGTTGCTGATGTGTCCTTCTTCCCTCCCCTGTGTTGCTACTGTGTCCTCCCTCCCTCCCCTGTGTTGCTGTGGTGTCCTCCTTCCCTCCCCCGTGTTGCTGCTGTGTCCTCCTTCCCACCCCTGTGTTGTGTCCTCCTTCCCTCCCTGTGTTGTGTCCTCCTTCCCTCCCCTGTGTTGCTGTTGTGTCCTCCTTCTCTGTCCTGTGTTGTGTCCTCCTCCCTCCCTCCTATGTGTTGTGTCCTCCTCCCTCCCTCCGCCCGTGTTGCTGCTGTGTCCTCCTTCCCTCCCCTGTGTTGTGCCCTCCTCCCTCCCCATGTGTTGCTGCTGTGTCCTCCTTCCCTCCCGCCGTGTTGCTGCGGTGTCCTCATTCCCTTCCCTGTGTTGTGTCCTCCTTCCCTCCTGTGTGCTGTGTCCTTCTTCCCTCCCCTGTGTTGCTGTTGTGTCCTCCCTCCCTCCGTGTTGCTGTTGTGTCCTCCTTCCCTCCCCTGTGTTGTGTCCTCCTTCCCTCCCCCGTGTTGCTGCTGTGTCCTCCTTCCCTCCCCTGTGTTGAGTCCTCCTGCCTCCCCTGTGTCGCTGCTGTGTCCTCCTTCCCTCCCCCGTGTTGCTGCGGTGTCCTCCTTCCCTTCCCTGTGTTGTGTCCTCCTTCCCTCCTGTGTGCTGTGTCCTCATTCCCTCCCCTGTGTTGCTGTTGTGTCCTCCCTCCCTCCTTGTTGCTGCTGTCCTCTTTCCCTCCCCTGTGTTGTGTCCTCCTCCCTCCCCCTGTGTTGCTGCTGTGTCCTCCTTCCCTCCTCCCGTGTTGCTGCGGTGTCCTCCCTCCCTTCCCTGTGTTGTGTCCTCCTTCCCTCCTGTGTGCTGTGTCCTCCTACCCTCCCCTGTGTTGCTGTTGTGTCCTCCCTCCCTCTGTGTTGCTGCTGTGTCCTCCTTCCCTCCCCTGTGTTGTGTCCTCCTCCCTCCCCCTGTGTTGCTGCTGTGTCCTCCTTCCCTTCCCTGTGTTGCTGTTGTGTCCTCCCTCCCCCGGTGTTGCTGCTGTGTCCTCCTTACCTCCCCTGTGTTGTGTCCTCCTTCCCTCCCCCCGTGTTGCTGCTGTCCTCCTTCCCTCCCGTGGTGTGTCCTCCTTCCCTCCCCCGTGTTGCTGCGGTGTCCTCCTTGCCTTCCCTGTGTTGCTGCTGTGTCCTCCTTCCCTTCCCTGTGTTGCTGTTGTGTCCTCCCTCCCCCTGTGTTGCTGCTGTGTCCTCCTTACCTCCCCTGTGTTGTGTCCTCCTTCCCTCCCCCCGTGTTGCTGCTGTCCTCCTTCCCTCCTGTGTGCTGTGTCCTCCTACCCTCCCCTGTGTTGCTGTTATGTCCTCCCTCCCTTCGTGTTCCTGTTTTGTCCTCCTTCCCTCCCCTGTGTTGTGTCCTCCTCCCTCCCTCTGTGTTGCTGCTGTGTCCTCCTTCCCTCCCCTGTGTTGTCCTCCTCCCTCCGTGTTGCTGCTGTGTCCTCCTTCCCTCCTCCCGTGTTGCTGCAGTGTCCTCCTTCCCTTACCTGTGTTGTGCCCTCCTTCCCTCCTGTGTGCAGTGCCCTCCTTCCCTCCCCTGTGTTGCAGTTGTGTCCTCCCTCCCTCCGTGTTGCTGTTGTGTCCTCTTTCCCTCCCCTGTGTTGTCCTCCTTCCCTCCCCCCGTGTTGCTGCTGTGTCCTCCTTCCCTCCCCTGTGTTGTGTCCTCCTCCCTCCCCCTGTGTTGCTGCTGTGTCCTCCTTCCCTCCTCCCATGTTGCTGCGGTGTCCTCCCTCCCTTCCCTGTGTTGTGTCCTCCTTCCCTCCTGTGTGCTGTGTCCTCCTACCCTCCCCTGTGTTGCTGTTGTGTCCTCCCTCCCTCCGTGTTGCTGCTGTGTCCTCCTTCCCTCCCCTGTGTTGTGTCCTCCTCCCTCCCCCTGTGTTGCTGCTGTGTCCTCCTTCCCTTCCCTGTGTTGCTGTTGTGTCCTCCCTCCCCCTGTGTTGCTGCTGTGTCCGCCTTACCTCCCCTGTGTTGTGTCCTCCTTCCCTCCCCCCGTGTTGCTGCTGTCCTCCTTCCCTCCCGTGTTGTGTCCTCCTTCCCTCCCCCGTGTTGCTGCCGTGTCCTCCTTCCCTTCCCTGTGTTGTGTGCTCCTTCTCTCCTGTGTGCTGTGTCCTCCTTCCCTCCCCTGTGTTGCTGTTGTGTCCTTCCTCCCCCCGTGTTGCTGCAGTGTCCTCCTTCCCTTCCCTGTGTTGTGTCCTCCTTCCCTCCCCTGTGTTGGTGCTGTGTCCTCCTTCCCTCCCCTGTGTTGCTGCTGTGTCCTCCTTCCCTCCCCTGTGTTGATGATGTGTCCTCCTCCCCCCTGTGTTGCTGCTGTGTCCTCCTTCCCTCCTCCCGTGTTGCTGCTGTGTCCTCCTTCCCTCCCCTGTGTTGTGTACTCCTTCCCTCCTGTGTGCTGTGTCCTCCTTCCCTCCACCTGTGTTGCTGTTGTGTCCTCCTTCCCTCCCCCCATGTTGCTGCTTTGTCCTCCTTCCCTTCCCTCTGTTGCGTCCTCCCTCCCTCCCCTGTGATGCTGCGGTGTCCTTCTTCCCTCCCCCATGTTGCTGGTTTGTCCTCCTTCCCTTCCCTCTGTTGCTGTTGTGTCCTCCCTCCCTCCTCTGTGATGCTGCTGTGTCCTCCTTCCCTCCCCTGTGTTGCTGCTGTGTCCTCCCTCCCTCCCCTGTGTTGCTGCTGTGTCCTCCATCCCTCCCCTGTGTTGCTGCTGTGTCCTCCATCCCTCCCCTGTGTTGCTGCTATGTCCTCCTTCCCTCCCCTGTGTTGCTGCTGTGTCCTCCCTCCCTCCCCTGTGTTGCTGATGTGTCCTCCTTCCCTCCCCTGTGTTGCTACTGTGTCCTCCCTCCCTCCCCTGTGTTGCTGTGGTGTCCTCCTTCCCTCCCCCGTGTTGCTGCTGTGTCCTCCTTCCCACCCCTGTGTTGTGTCCTCCTTCCCTCCCCTGTGTTGTGTCCTCCTTCCCTCCCCGTGTTGCTGCTGTGTCCTCCTTCCCTCCCCCATGTTGCTGCTGTGTCCTCCTTCCCTCTCCTGTGTTGCTGCTGTGTCCTCTTTCCCTCCCCTGTGTTGCTGCTGTGTCCTCCTTCCCTCCCCTTTGTTGCTGTGATGTCCTCCCTCCCTCCCCTTTGTTGCTGCTGTGTCCTCCTCCCACCCTGTGTTGCTGCTGTGTCCTCCTTCCCTCCCTGTGTTGCTGCTGTGTCCTCCTTCCCTCCCTGTGTTGCTGCTGGGTCCTCCTTCCCTCACCTGTGTTGCTGCAGTGTCCTCCTTCCCTACCCCCGTGTTGCTGCTTTGTCCTCCTTTCCTCTCCTGAGTTGCTGCAGTGTTCTCCTTCCCTCCCCCGTGTTGCTGCTGTGTCCTCTCTCCCTTCCCTGTGTTGCTGCTGTGTCCTCCTTCCCTTCCCTGTGTTGCTGCTGTGTCCTCCTTCCCTCCCCTGTGTTGCTGCTGTGTCCTCCCTCCCTCCTTGTGTTGATGCTGTGTCCTCCTTCCCTCCTGTGTTGCTGCTGTGTCCTAATTCCCTCCTCTGTTGCGGCTGTGTCCTCCTTCCCTCCCCTGTGTTGCTCATGTGTCCTCCTCCCTCCCCTGTGTTGCTGCTGTGTCCTCCCTCCCTCCCTGTGTTGCTACTGTGTCCTCCTTTCATCTCCTGTGTTGCTGCTGTGTCCTCCTTCCCTCCCTGTGTTGCTGATGGGTCCTCCTTCTCTCTCCTGTGTTGCTGCAGTGTCCTCTTTCCCTACCCCCGTGTTGCTGCTGTGTCCTCCTTCCCTCTCCTGAGTTGCTGCAGTGTTCTCCTTCCCTCCCTCCCCAGTGTTTCTGCAGTGTTCTCCTTCCCTTCCTCCCCTGTGTTTCTGCTCTGTCCTCCTTCCCTCCCCTGTGTTGCTGCTGTGTCCTCCCTCGCTCCCCTGTGTTGCTGATGTGTCCTCCTTCCCTCCCCGTGTTGCTGCTGTGTCCTCCTTCCCTCCCTCGTGTTGCTGCTGTGTCCTCCTTCCCTCCCTGTGTTGCTGCTGGGTCCTCCTTACCTACCCCCGTGTTGCTGCTGTGTCCTCCTTCCCTCTCCTGAGTTGCTGCAGTGTTCTCCTTCCCGCCCTCCCCTGTGTTTCTGCTCCGTCCTCCTTCCCTCCCCTGTGTTGCTGCTGTGTCCTCCCTCCCCTTTGTTGCTGATGTGTCCTCCTTCCCTCCCCTTTGTTGCTGCTGTGTCCTCCCTCCCTCCCCTTTGTTGCTGCGGTGTCCCCCTTCCCTCCCCCCGTGTTGCTGCTGTGTCCTCCTTCCCTCCTGTGTTGCTGCTGTTTCCTAATTCCCTCCTCTGTTGCGGCTGTGTCCTCCTTCCCTCCCCTGTGTTGCTCATGTGTCTTCCTCCCTCCCCTGTGTTGCTGTTGTGTCCTCCCTCCCTCCGTGTTGCTGCTGTGTCCTCCTTCCCTCCCCTGTGTTGTGTCCTCCTCCCTCCCCTGTGTTGCTGCTGTGTCCTCCTTCCCTCTGTTGCTGTTGTGTCCTCCCTCCCTCCCCTGTGTTGCTGCGGTGTCCTTCTTCCCTCCCCCGTGTTGCTGCTGTGTCCTCCTTCCCTCCGCTGTGTTGTGTCCTCCTCCCTCCCCCATGTTGCTGCTGTGTCCTCCTTCCCTCCCCTGTGTTGCTGCTGTGTCCTCCCTCCCTCCCCTGTGTTGCTGCTGTGTCCTCCATCCCTCCCCTGTGTTGCTGCTGTGTCCTCCCTTCCTCCCTGTGTTTCTGCTCTGTCCTCCTTCCCTCCCCTGTGTTGCTGCTGTGTCCTCCCTCCCTCCCCTTTGTTGCTGATGTGTCCTCCTTCCCTCCCTTTGTTGCTGCTGTGTCCTCCTTCCCTCCCCTTTGTTGCTGCGGTATCCTCCTTCCCTCCCCCCGGTGGCTGCTGTGTCCTCCTCCCCCCCTGTGTTGCTGCTGTGTCCTCCTTCCCTCCCCTGTGTTGCTGCTGTGTCCTCCCTCCCTTTGTTGCTGCGGTGTCCTCCTTCCCTCCCCGTGTTGCTGCTGTGTCCTCCTTCCCTCCTGTGTTGCTGCGGTGTCCTCCTTCCTTCCCCTGTGTTGCTGCTGTGTCCTCCCTTCCTCCCATGTTGCTGCTCTGTCCTCCCCCTCCCATGTGTTGCTGCTGTGTCCTCCTTCGCTACCCTGTGTTGCTGCTGTGTCCTCCCTCCCTCCCCTGTGTTGCTGCGGTGTCCTCCTTCCCTCCCCTTTGTTGCTGCTGTGTCCTCCCTCCCGACCCTTGGTTGCTGCAGTGTTCTCCTTCCCTCCCTCCCCTGTATTTCTGCTCTGTCCTCCCTCGCTCCCCTGTGTTGCTGATGTGTCCTCTTTCCCTCCCCGTGTTGCTGCTGTGTCCTCCTTTCCTCCCCCCGTGTTGCTGCTGTGTCCTCCTTCCCTCCCTGTGTTGCTGCTGGGTCCTCCTTCCCTACCCCCATGTTGCTGCTGTGTCCTCCTTCCCTCTCCTGAGTTGCTGCAGTGTTCTCCTTCCCTCCCTCCCCTGTGTTTCTGCTCTGTCCTCCTTCCCTCCCCTGTGTTTCTGCTCTGTCCTCCTTCCCTCCCCTTTGTTGCTGCTGTGTCCTCCCTCCCTCCCCTTTGTTGCTGTGGTGTCCTCCTTCCCTCCCCCCGTGTTGCTGCTGTGTCCTCCTTCCCTCCCCTGTGTTGCTCATGTGTCCTTCTCCCTCCCCTGTGTTGCTGTTGTGTTCTCCCTCCCTCCGTGTTGCTGCTGTGTCCTGCTTCCCTCCCCAGTGTTGTGTCCTCCTCCCTCCCCCTGTGTTGCTGCTGTGTCCTCCTTCCCTCTGTTGCTGTTGTGTCCTCCCTCCCTCCCCTGTGTTGCTGCGGTGTCCTTCTTCCCTCCCCCCGTGTTGCTGCTGTGTCCTCCTTCCCTCCGCTGTGTTGTGTCCTCCTCCCTCCCCCATGTTGCTGCTGTGTCCTCCTTCCCTCCCCTGTGTTGCTGCTGTGTCCTCCCTCCCTCCCCTGTGTTGCTGCTGTGTCCTCCATCCCTCCCCTGTGTTGCTGCTGTGTCCTCCCTTCCTCCCTGTGTTTCTGCTCTGTCCTCCTTCCCTCCCCTGTGTTGCTGCTGTGTCCTCCCTCCCTCCCCTTTGTTGCTGATGTGTCCTCCTTCCCTCCCCTTTGTTGCTGCTGTGTCCTCCTTCCCTCCCCTTTGTTGCTGCGGTATCCTCCTTCCCTCCCCCCGGTGGCTGCTGTGTCCTCCTCCCCCCCTGTGTTGCTGCTGTGTCCTCCTTCCCTCCCCTGTGTTGCTGCTGTGTCCTCCCTCCCTTTGTTGCTGCTGTATCCTCCTTCCTTCCCCTGTGTTGCTGCTGTGTCCTCCCTTCCTCCCATGTTGCTGCTCTGTCCTCCACCCCTCCCATGTGTTGCTGCTGTGTCCGCCTTCGCTACCCTGTGTTGCTGCTGTGTCCTTCTTCCCTCCCCTGTGTTGCTGCAGTGTCCTCCCTCCCTCCCCTGTGTTGCTGCGGTGTCCTCCTAACCCTCCCCTTTGTTGCTGCAGTGTTCTCCTTCCCTCCCTCCCCTGTATTTCTGCTCTGTCCTCCCTCGCTCCCCTGTGTTGCTGATGTGTCCTCTTTCCCTCCCCGTGTTGCTGCTGTGTCCTCCTTCCCTCCCCCTGTGTTGCTGCTGTGTCCTCCTTCCCTCCCTGTGTTGCTGCTGGGTCCTCCTTCCCTACCCCCGTGTTGCTGCTGTGTACTCCTTCCCTCTCCTGAGTTGCTGCTGTGTCCTCCTTCCCTCCTGTGTTGCTGCTGTGTCCTCCTTCCTTCCCCTGTGTTGCTGCTCTGTCCTCCCCCCTCCCCTGTGTTTCTGCTCTGTCCTCCTTCCCTCCCCTGTGTTTCTGCTCTGTCCTCCTTCCCTCCCCTTTGTTGCTGCTGTGTCCTCCCTCCCTCCCCTTTGTTGCTGTGGTGTCCTCCTTCCCTCCCCCCGTGTTGCTGCTGTGTCCTCCTTCCCTCCCCTTTGTTGCTCATGTGTCCTCCTCCCTCCCCTGTGTTGCTGTTGTGTTCTCCTTCCCTCCGTGTTGCTGCTGTGTCCTGCTTCCCTCCCCTGTGTTGTGTCCTCCCTCCCTCCCCTGTGTTGCTGCGGTGTCCTTCTTCCCTCCCCCTGTGTTGCTGCTGTGTCCTCCTTCCCTCCGCTGTGTTGTGTCCTCCTCCCTCCCCCATGTTGCTGCTGTGTCCTCCTTCCCTCCCCTGTGTTGCTGCTGTGTCCTCCCTCCCTCCCCTGTGTTGCTGCTGTGTCCTCCATCCCTCCCCTGTGTTGCTGCTGTGTCCTCCCTTCCTCCGTGTTTCTGCTCTGTCCTCCTTCCCTCCCCTGTGTTGCTGCTGTGTCCTCCCTCCCTCCCCTTTGTTGCTGATGTGTCCTCCTTCCCTCCCCTTTGTTGCTGCGGTGTCCTCCTTCCCTCCCCGTGTTGCTGCTGTGTCCTCCTCCCCCTGTGTTGCTGCTGTGTCCTCCTTCCCTCCCCTGTGTTGCTGCTGTGTCCTCCCTCCCCTTTGTTGCTGCGGTGTCCTCCTTCCCTTCCGTGTTGCTGCTGTGTCCTCCTTCCCTCCTGTGTTGCTGCTGTGTCCTCCTTCCCTCCTCTGTGTTGCTGCTGTGTCCTCCTTCCCTTCCCTTCCCTGTGTTGTATCCTCCTTCCCTTCCCTGTATTGTGTCCTCCTTCCCTCCAGTGTGCTGTGTCCTCGTTCCCTCCTCTGTGTTGTGTCCTCCCCCCTCCCCCGTGTTGCTGCGGTGTCCTCCTTCCCTTCCCTGTGTTGTGTCCTCCTTCCCTCCTGTGTGCTGTGTTCTCCTTCCCTCCCCTGTGTTGCTGTTGTGTCCTCCTTCTCTGCCCTGTGTTGTGTCCTCCTCCCGCCCTCGTATGTGTTGTGTCCTCCTCCCTCCCTCCGCCCGTGTTGCTGCTGTGTCCTCCTTCCCTCCCCTGTGTTGTGCCCTCCTCCCTCCCCATGTGTTGCTGCTGTGTCCTCCTTCCCTCCCGCCGTGTTGCTGCGGTGTCCTCATTCCCTTCCCTGTGTTGTGTCCTCCTTCCCTCCTGTGTGCTGTGTCCTCCTTCCCTCCCCTGTGTTGCTGTTGTGTCCTCCCTCCCTCCGTGTTGCTGTTGTGTCCTCCTTCCCCCCCCTGTGTTGTGTCCTCCTTCCCTCCCCCGTGTTGCTGCTGTGTCCTCCTTCCCTCCCCTGTGTTGTGTCCTCCTGCCTCCCCCTGTGTTGCTGCTGTGTCCTCCTTCCCTCCCCCCGTGTTGCTGCGGTGTCCTCCTTCCCTTCCCTGTGTTGTGTCCTCCTTCCCTCCTGTGTGCTGTGTCCTCCTTCCCTCCCCTGTGTTGCTGTTGTGTCCCCCCTCCCTCCATGTTGCTGCTGTGTCCTCCTTCCCTCCCCTGTGTTGTGTCCTCCTCCCTCCCCCTGTGTTGCTGCTGTGTCCTCCTTCCCTCCTCTCGTGTTGCTGCGGTGTCCTCCTTCCGTTCCCTGTGTTGTGTCCTCCTTTCCTCCTGTGTGCTGTGTCCTCCTTCCCTCCCCTGTGTTGCTGTTGTGTCCTCCCTCTCTCCTTGTTGCTGCTGTCCTCTTTCCCTCCCCTGTGTTGTGTCCTCCTCCCTCCCCCTGTGTTGCTGCTGTGTCCTCCTTCCCTCCTCCCGTGTTGCTGTGGTGTCCTCCTTGCCTTCCCTGTGTTGTGTCCTCCTTCCCTCCTGTGTGCTGTGTCCTCCTACCCTCCACTGTGTTGCTGTTATGTCCTCCCTCCCTTCGTGTTCCTGTTTTGTCCTCTTTCCCTCCCCTGTGTTGTGTCCTCCTCCCTCCCTCTGTGTTGCTGCTGTGTCCTCCTTCCCTCCCTCCGTGTTGCTGCTGTGTCCTCCTTCCCTCCCCTGTGTTGTCCTCCTCCCTCCGTGTTGCTGCTGTGTCCTCCTTCCCTCCTCCCGTGTTGCTGCAGTGTCCTCCTTCCCTGTGTTGTGCCCTCCTTCCCTCCTGTGTGCAGTGCCCTCCTTCCCTCCCCTGTGTTGTGTCCTCCCTCCCTCCGTGTTGCTGTTGTGTCCTCCTTCCCTCCCGTGTTGTGTCCTCCTTCCCTCCCCCCGTGTTGCTGCTGTGTCCTCCTTCCCTCCCCTGTGTTGTGTCCTCCTCCCTCCCCCTGTGTTGCTGCTGTGTCCTCCTTCCCTCCTCCCATGTTGCTGCGATGTCCTCCCTCCCTTCCCTGTGTTGTGTCCTCCTTCCCTCCTGTGTGCTGTGTCCTCCTACCCTCCCCTGTGTTGCTGTTGTGTCCTCCCTCCCTCCGTGTTGCTGCTGTGTCCTCCTTCCCTCCCCTGTGTTGTGTCCTCCTCCCTCCCCCTGTGTTGCTGCTGTGTCCTCCTTCCCTTCCCTGTGTTGCTGTTGTGTCCTTCCTCCCCCTGTGTTGCTGCTGTGTCCTCCTTACCTCCCCTGTGTTGTGTCCTCCTTCCCTCCCCCGTGTTGCTGCTGTCCTCCTTCCCTCCCATGTTGTGTCCTCCTTCCCTCCCCCGTGTTGCTGCGGTGTCCTCCTTCCCTTCCCTGTGTTGTGTGCTCCTTCTCTCCTGTGTGCTGTGTCCTCCTTCCCTCCCCTGTGTTGCTGTTGTGTCCTTCCTCCCCCCTGTGTTGCTGCGGTGTCCTCCTTCCCTTCCCTGTGTTGTGTCCTCCTTCCCTCCCCTGTGTTGGTGCTGTGTCCTCCTTCCCTCCCCTGTGTTGCTGCTGTGTCCTCCTTCCCTCCCCTGTGTTGCTGATGTGTCCTCCTCCCCCCTGTGTTGCTGCTGTGTCCTCCTTCCCTTCTCCTGTGTTGCTGCTGTGTCCTCCTTCCCTCCCCTGTGTTGTGTCCTCCTTCCCTCCTGTGTGCTGTGTCCTCCTTCCCTCCACCTGTGTTGCTGTTGTGTCCTCCTTCCCTCCCCTGTGTTGCTGTTGTGTCCTCCCTCCCTCCGTGTTGCTGTTGTGTCCTCCTTCCCTCCCCTGTGTTGTGTCCTCCTTCCCTCCTCCCATGTTGCTGCTGTGTCCTCCTTCCCTTCCCTGTGTTGTGTCCTCCTTCCTTCCTGTGTGCTGTGTCCTCCTACCCTCCCCTGTGTTGCTGTTGTGTCCTCCCTCCCTTCGTGTTGCTGTTGTGTCCTCCTTCCCTCCCCTGTGTCCTCCTCCCTCCCTCTGTGTTGCTGCTGTGTCCTCCTTCCCTCCCTCTGTGTTGCAGCTGTGTCCTCCTTCCCTCCCCTGTGTTGTGTCCTCCTCCCTCCCCCTGTGTTGCTGCTGTGTCCTCTTTCCCTCCTCCTGTGTTGCTGCGGTGTCCTCCTTCCCTTCCCTGTGTTGTGCCCTCCTTCACTCCTGTGTGCTGTGTCCTCCTTCCCTCCCCTGTGTTGCTGTTGTGTCCTCCCTCCCTCCGTGTTGCTGTTGTGTCCTCCTTCACTCCCCTGTGTTGTGTCCTCCTTCCCTCCTCCCATGTTGCTGCGGTGTCCTCCCTTCCCTGTGTTGTGTACTCCTTCCCTCCTGTGTGCTGTGTCCTCCTACCCTCCCCTGTGTTTCTGTTGTGTCCTCCCTCCCTCCGTGTTGCTGCTGTGTCCTCCTTCCCTCCCCTGTGTTGTGTCCTCCTTCCCTCCCCCGTGTTGCTGCTGTGTCCTCCTTCCCTTCCCTGTGTTGCTGTTGTGTCCTCCCTCCCCCCGTGTTGCTGCTGTGTCCTCCTTCCCTCCCCTGTGTTTTGTCCTCCTTCCCTCCCCCGTGTTGCTGCTGTGTCCTCCTTCCCTCCCCTGTGTTGTGTCCTCCTTCCCTCCCCCGTGTTGCTGCAGTGTCCTCCTTCCCTTCCCTGTGTTGTGTGCTCCTTCTCTCCTGTGTGCTGTGTCCTCCTTCCCTCACCTGTGTTGCTGTTGTGTCCTCCCTCCCCCGTGTTGCTGTGGTGTCCTCCTTCCCTTCCCTGTGTTGTGTCCTGTGTCCCCCCCTGTGTTGCTGCTGTGTCCTCCTTCCCTCCCCTGTGTTGCTGCTGTGTCCTCCTTCCCCCCCTGTGTTGCTGATGTGTCCCCCCCGTGTTGCTGCTGTGTCCTCCTTCCCTCCTCCCGTGTTGCTGCTGTGTCCTCCTTCCCTCCCCTGTGTTTTGTCCTCCTTCTCTCCTGTGTGCTGTGTCCTCCTTCCCTCCCCCTGTGTTGCTGTTGTGTCCTCCTTCCCTCCCCTGTGTTGCTGTTGTGTCCTCACTCCCTCCGTGTTGCTGTTGTGTCCTCCTTCCCTCCCCTGTGTTGTGTCCTCCTTCCCTCCTCCCGTGTTGCTGCTGTGTCCTCCTTCCCTCCCCTGTGTTGTGTCCTCCTTCCCTCCTGTGTGCTGTGTCCTCCTTCCCTCCCCCGTGATGCTGTGGCATCCTCCTTCCCTCCCCCGTGTTGCTGTGGTATCCTCCGTCCCTCCCCCGTGTTGCTGTTGTGTCCTCCTTCCCTCCCCTGTGTTGTGTCCTCCTTCCCTCCCCTGTGTTGTGTCCTCCTTCACTTCCTTGTGTTGCTGCTGTCTGTCCTGCCCTCCCCCTGTTGAATCCCTGTCCCTTGGCCACCCCGTGTTTGTGTCCGTGCACCTTCCGGTGAAGCCTCGGGTGCTGCAATACTCTTGATGGCAATGGCCAACCTGAAGAAGCAACACAGGCTCAATCAGCTCCACCGGGGCCTGAGCCACCTTCAGATGCGAAGCTGAAAAAGAGCAACAGAAAAATACAACACAGAAGACCATGAAGCAGAGGAGCAGCGAAACGTCAGCCGTGACAGCTGTTTAATCTCTTACAACTGGTGCTGCTTGCTGCCAGGGGGTCTTCACTGATACAGAAGTCAGTTAATGATAGTCAAAGTTTCGGGAAACAACTGGAGACTCTCAGTGAGTAATGAAGAGCTATTGATTCCCCACAAGGTAATCTATTTTTACATAGAGTAATAAAGCACTCTCGCCCCCCCTCCCCCATTGCTACACACCGTATTCGAAACAATTGTGGCTCCTCTGGTGAACTGTAGTTAGCCTTTTAAAACATTCAGGGGCATATTCTCAAGGACTCATTGCCGAGTTAGCGGCACTTTATCGCAGCCAAAGTGGTGATAAATTCATCGCACCATTCACAAGCTGGTGCTAACAGCCGATATCACCAGTTTTCCTGCGATAGCAGCCGCAAAAAACATCGCCACGGATGACACCGGCAACTAACGCTAATGAGATGCAGAGTAGGCGCTCCCGTGCAGAAACCCGCGGCAACACCACTTCGCAACATTCCCAACGACCAGCCAGATCGGCGATAAGACCACAAAACATGCGATAAGGCGCGTTAGCATCAAGGATTTAACACCTGCTCTTACCTGGTGTTAAGTCGGACGACAACCTGCACCACAAAAGGGAGCCCAGCCCACAGCCATACCAGAAGAACAACAGATGCCATGGAGCTACTGACCATGCAGCTCGGAGCCCCAAGAAGGCCACAACACCCACCGCCACCACCCCCAGGCCCGCCACCCCCCCCAGGACCCCCCACCCGTGGCCCTACCCCGGGCACCCCTCCCCCCCCCCGGACAAAGATATTTCACATCTACCTCACAAATTCATGAACACAACAATTCGCCTGATGCCGCCCAAGTACACCAACCAACATCCATGTGTGTTTCGAAAAAGGAAAAACATACATACATCTCAGAATTCCGAAAATAATCAATTTATTCAAATTCAAACAACATCAATAATTGGAAGAGTCATGGCGGGTCTTCTCCGGACAAACTGTAAGTCACAGCCTGCAAGACAAAATTGAAGATAAGAAGGTGTGAAAGAAAGAGAGGGAGAGAGAGAGAAAGAGAGAGAAAGATAGAGAAAGAGAGGGAGAGCGATAGAGAAAGAGGGAGAGAGAGAGACAGTGCCGACACTGCACACCCAGGCTGCTGCACCCCAGCCCCTCCCGCCGCCCAGCGGGGATTGCCCGCCCCTGCGCACCCAGGCCTCACTGCTCACCTGCTGCCACCGGTGTGTCTCCAACCACGTGCTGATTCACACTGCAGGCCACCAGGTCCCTCATCTGAAACAGAGTCCACAGCTAATGATGGCAGAGTACATATCATTGCACACGGCAACATCACATGGCCGCCCCTGCGCACCCAGGCCGCTGCACCCCAGCCCCTCCCGCCGCCCAGCGTGGATTGCCCGCCACTGCGCACCCAGGCCTCACTGCTCACCTTTCGCCACCGGCCTGCCTCCAAGAGGGCCCACCACATCCCGGTGCAAGCTCCGAGCCCGGGGCCCGCGACCTTGGCAGCCTCCACATCACGCATCCCGGCAGCGCGGGCCACCAGGTCGCACGCTTGATTCTGGGTCTTGATTTTGCAATGGCAGAGATCATATCAGTGCACACGTCATCATCGCAGGCTGCACACCCGCTCAGCTCTCTAGGTGCCACTAACTCTGTGAAACGTGAGGCAACGCCATGTGGCGGTAGGCCTGCGCTGCCCGCTGGCTCAGGCCTACATTGCGCTCCACCAGGCGCACACTTGACTCTGGGTCTTGATATTGCAATGGCAGAGACCATATCAGTGCACACGTCATCATCGCAGGCTGCACACCCGCTCAGCACTTTAGGTGCCCCTACCTCAGTGCACAGTAAGTCACCGTCCTGTGGCGGTAGGCCCGTGCCGGCCGCAGTGCAACCGGTGCCACCGACTCCGTGCAACGCAAGTCATGGATCCTATATGATTGAGTCTCATCGTAGGCCAGGCGGACGCAGCCATGTCACCTCAGGCAGTGGGGAAGAACTGGGACACGTAGTATCGTCGTCCCTCCCTTTATACGTACGCCGAGTGGGCTGGGTCGGCATACGCCAGGCCAGCGGAGGGGTGTGAACAATTATCCCTGGCCTCTGGGCGTGGTTCATATCTGGGCTGCACAGGAAACCAACTGATGCGTGTGTCTCTGTTGCAGTGTCTGCGCCACACGGCCCGCAATCGACAATGTTGCAATGTTGCATGTAGCCGGCGGGCATCCGTGCACGAAGGGACTGTACAAGGAGCGCAAGGCCGCTCGGGGTCTTGGCTCATACATGGCAACTGGTGTGTGTGTTCATCGCTTCTGGTGCACCATAAGCCCAAGGCCTAGCCTCAATTGCAGCGCGATAGCCACATCACATTCCCAGGATACATGCAGTAGTCTGATTAACATTAGGGATGAAAGCCCCTTTGTCTCAATACAGAAGGCGGGAGGACATCTGCACCCCCGACCTTGGAAATGCATGCGGCAGGCACCCCCTAAGAGAGATACCATGGCAGACGAAAACGACTCCCACACTACACACGGCGCCAATGAAAGATCAACGTATCCACACCCCACACACAGAAGTCCTTGCTCGAGGTACTCCTGCATGGAACGGCCTTGACACTTACGTACAGGACAACCCATACGTACAAACTTTGCACACTCATACGACTCATTGCTCCGAGCTGTGGCATATCATCCACATAACAGCCGCAGGTCAGAAGAGTGCCGGTTCTACGAGTGCGAACAACGCAATGTCAGTACATCCCGGGCACATGCACAACCCCTGTCACATGGAACTGTACCGTGACCGAATGCTGCATTTGTTGGGGGCACTGCCACTAGCAGTGTTGCGCATCAATTACCGTCTGAGCTTCCGTCTTGCGTACGTCACCTGCGTCCAGCCCTGGTTCCACTGCCGATCATGCATATTCGAGTGGCCCATGGATGTCTGCCTATCCAACACAACGGTAGCTGAACTGGATTATGACATGAGTGTGCGCCCCCTGTTGGACCACGACCAGGAGTGTAACCGTGATACCTGTTCATGGGATGCCTTGGTATTGGGCGTAGGTGCTGGCAGTTGGGCATGTGAGATCCCACAATTCCTCGTGTGCAGTGACCACATCGAAGCGCTCCCCTATTGGGCTGTATTGCGGATTGGTGAAACGGCGTGGACGGAGCACATCTGTCCGGACCAGCTAATGGACTGGCTCGCCCCCGTGTTCGTTGAAGTCGACAACGACGTACTCTTGGAACTGATTGCCCATGAAGCTGCGCTCGATTTCATGGACGAGTAACTACGTTCCTGCAGCCACAATAGATTGTAACCCATAGCACAGGTCCCAACACCCTTTTGCATCTTGGGGAAATGGACACATATCCCACCATGACAGTGGACATGTCTGCATTCGCCTGGACTCAGAATGCATGTGCGTGCAAGACTGCGGGTTGACACACACCTGTGCAAGGTGAGTGGACAGCGGTGCCTGGCAACGTTCCTCAACCTGACACACCGCTGGAGGGAGAGTACACACATGGCAATGTAGTACTACATGTCACCTTGTTGGACTCCTTCACCTGCTCACTGTCAGCAGAGCAGACAGTCAGCGCTGTCCGGTGGTACAGGACTATGCAGATCCCATGGGCTGTGAGTGGTGTCCCCTAACACGGTGCAATGAGCATTCGCCAAACACCACATGACTAGTCCAGCAAGGCAAGGTGGGCTGAGACCGTTGGCATCCGTCATGGTTGGTGTTCATTTGTGCCTCCCCATGTCTTGCACCTCTACATGTTCCTTGGCTGCCTGTTAGTGTATGATGTATTGGTTTGCATGTTGTGGCCCTTGTCTTGCCCGTACTGACACGCACATGCTAATAAAGTGTACGCAGCTTGATTAGTGTTCAACTGTGATGAGAGTTGTTTTGCATGCCAAATCGTGTGCCCCAATGAGCATTGTCCGTATACAGGGAGGGACTGACTGACACATTTCACTTAGGGGTGAGTCCCTATTGCCAGCTCCACCTCTGTGAGCCAGACATTGTGGTTGGGAGAGTTGCAGGTAGACCTGTGCGCTTACATGTCTTCAGCAATGTGAGTATGGTGTCCAACTTCTTGCCATGTGGATCAATGTGTTCCATCAAACCAGGCTGTGTCCACAAAGTTGAGTGTGTGTAGGTATGCGAAGAGATATTCTGTTGTCACATGTGATGTGGGACACTACTTTAGGCCTCCTACCGACTTTGACATATTTACACACAGCCCTATTTAATACATGGACGTGGGGCTACGTTGCGGGGTTGCGAGATTGTTGTTCATGATCAATGAGGCCACAGCTAGTTCACACCTCCACAGTCATGTAATTGGCCATGTGTGTCACGGTCAAACATGCGCATTGATGTCATTTACCAGGGTGTACCTTTTTGTGCAATCAATGTCCCTACATTCATCCATACTGTCATACTTGATTGAACATAGACATGACACATCTGGGTGATTAGTAATGTTTTATTCACATCCTGTGGAGTGTCGGAGCTGGAGCAGTACATGGCCATGCACACCCCACATTACATGGTTGCCCAGTGGAGGGTCAAACAGACTCCTTTAGGGGATGACAAGTTAATCGGTAGAGGAAGGGTTGAGTTCGCAGCCTATTTGCTGTGTCATTGGTAACCAGAGCAGATATGGCAGTCCATGTCGGGGTCCAGGTGAATGTCGCAGAGTGTTTCGGGGGACAGTGGAAGGTGTAGTACCAGGGCATGATGCAGAGGGCTGTACCAAGCAGAAACAGGCCATATGGCGGGGGATGAATGCTACAACCTCCTTTTTGACACAGAGTCATTACCGTCCACATCTTTGTCCTCTGATACGTCTTCTGTGTCAGGTCTGCCAGGTGTGTGTGGTGGTGTTATGGCTGCATCACTGTGTGCCACTGACACATCAGGGGGCGGAGGTGGTATGGCTGCATCACTGTGTGCCACTGACACATCAGGGGGCGGAGATGTGTGTGTCGAAGTTCCTGCAGCAGTCATCTGGGACAGGCTCTGTGGCAGCAATGGCAAGATGAGGATCTGCAGGGCATGGTAGATCCCAGCTACATCTCGCTGGTGTTCAGCCGTGGCAGCCATCCTTCCTGCCTGCATCCGCTCCATGTTCTCCATTGTCCTGCGCATCTGTGCCAACTCTGTGCTGTCATCGCTGGAGCCTCTCTGCCTAGACAGATACAGTTCTTGTATCCGAGTAATGGATCCAGCGAGGTCAGCCAAGGATTGTTGTAGGGCATGGAGCGGACTGTGGGTGTCCATTAGGGACTGTAAGTGGTCCCTGATGGGACTGAGACACCCACGTATGGCATCTAGTTTGGCTGCCATGAGGTCGAAACCCACCCACACCTGTTCAGCCAGCCCCCTCTGGCAGTCTGACACACGGCGTTGGAATGCCATGTGTTCTTCGTTGAGGTGCTGGGAGCCAGCCGTGGTGGTGGGTGCTTCCTGCTGTGTGGTCTGTGCAGGGGGTGGTATCCCCTCGATGCAGCTGGGCTGCCCTGCTCCTGGAGGTGGGGTGCGGAGGCTGTCCACGAGCCGTTGGGGGGTGTCGGAGCAGATGGCCAGGGGTTCCTCCTCCTCATCACTGAAGAGATGTCTGGTCTGCTCTGCAGGAGGTGTTGATTGTCCCTCTGCAATGTGAAGGGGAGATGCAGGTTAACAGTGTGTTCCATGTATGTGCACGCATTGTACATGTTTACATACTGACTGCATGACAATGTACATTGTGACTGTTTTGGAGGAGCTGGGTATTTGATGGGGGACAGTGGACATTCCGACTACATGACGGATGTGAGGTTGTACTCGTACATTATCATCTGACAATTTCCTGCTATGCCTGATGTGACTGGCCATTTTCTACACACATGCGGCACCAGTTGTGTCCTCTGTTCTGTGGTGTACGTGTGGCACTTTCTACCACATTGTGGTCAATGTTGATGTGCTGTGATTGCTGTGTGTATGTGCTGCATTGTAGGAGAGTTGCCCCTGCAGCTCTGATTTTGCGGCCCCTTGAGGCGGTTTGCCTTTGACTTGTGTGCTTTTACGGTGCTGAGATGTTGGCGACTTGGGTCATTTGTGCTCCTGTACGGATTTTGTACTTTTGTGCATTATTTGTCTGCAGATGTGTTGTTGAGGTCAGGGGTTGTATGTGCACATGGATGTGTCAGAGTGTGACCTGCTCCTTTGAGGATGTTATCTACACTGGGCCACCTCAGAGTCGTGTCGTGCACCATGTCATGTATTTTGACTGCAGCCATGCTATTGGTCATGCAGTGTCACTTGCATTGTCAGTGTGGCTCACAGAGCCGCTGCTTTGCTGGGTTCAGCACATGTGCATGGGTAGGTTGTGAGATTTGTGAGGGGGGGCATTTGTGCACATGGTGGATGGGGGCCTACTTGGTGTTTCTGTGTGTGCTGCAGTGTGCCAAGGCCATCAGGGACAGGTTCCACAGTCATTGTGGGTGTGCAGTGTGCTATTCTTGATTGTGCATGTGTGCCACCGTGCCCGTCTCCCCCTGTCCCCCCAGTCCCTGGTGGTTACTCACCCTGTTGCTGTTGGGTCAGGTCATATCGAGCAGTGTCCGGACCCCCAACTCCTTGCACCGTCTCCGCACTGATGACTGTGGCCACCATTTCCTCCAACTCATCCAACTCCTCCTGTGGCGCAGGACTCCCACCTCCAGTGGCCGTTGCTGCCTTCCGGTTGGCAGCGAATTTCTGCTTGGTTTGGCTTTTGACGTCATGCCAGCGCCTCTTGACCTCCTCCATTGACCTCCTCGACACTCCGACTGCATTCACGGTGTTCACGATGGACTGCCATATTTCCGTTTGTGTTGCCGATGACACAGTGGAGGTGACGAACAGTTGTTAATAGTGTTCTATCACCTCCGTGACGATGATCCGGTTTTCATGCGGACTGAACCCCGTCTTCCTCTTCCTCTTCTCTTTGCCCTTCTCCGGCCCCGGGGTTCCTGGCTGGTCGTCTGTGGGGCTTGTGGGGTTCGCGTTGTCCTCTGCACTCGGTCCGGGTGCGTCCATGGTGCTACGCAGTTGCATTTTTTGGGCTTTTTTTTTCTCTGCTTTTATAGTGCATTCTCACGCATGGTTTTCGCTGATTTTTGTATCGCCATTGGGGTCATCGCAACTTTTTTCGCGTCCGTGTTTTGCATTTTTTGGGCTCCACGTTCATTTTAACGCGGGCATTTGTCGCGTTATCGTGAGACTATCACATGGTGCCGCCGGGTTGTGAATGCTGCGTTAACACAGTGTTATTTTCCCGCAATAGACTGCGATGTGAGAAGTTGCGTTAAGCGATTTTGGCGATAGTTAACACACGTTCTTGAGAATATCCCCCTCATTCTGATTTTTAAATCCCAGATAAAACACAACAAGCCCAAGCAGCCAAGCACGCGTGCCCATAATTCAACGGATGCCAAGCTTTGGTCCCAGGTCACATTCATGTGTTCCGAGCCAGCAAATGAAAAGAACGAGCTGAGCCAGGGCTCTGGCCTGGCTCTAAGAGCCCTAACACGAGCCGAGCCATAAAAAGATTTTGCATGTAAACTACGCAATAATTGTCATGTAAAAATATGATACTCCAGAATTAAAAACGGATATTCCTCTAAGTGTTTCGTTTTGAGGGCCGTGTATTGGCAGTAATTGTTTCTATACATGAATTCTGACATTTCTGTGAGTCAACAAAGACATAGGTTTGTGATGTGGCCTACACATAGCCAAAGTAACGATATTTGTAACAAAAGTATTGCCCGATAATCCATATGTAAATGGGTCTGTTTGTATAGCGCACATCCTGAACCGAGTTACTCCAAGGGGCTTTCAGATTGGTCGCTCAAAGAAAATGAAAGACTGTGAAATAAAGAAAATTGACTAGGATCACACAGTTTATTCAAGTGAGGAAGCTGGAATTTGAGCCCAGGTTTCTTTGTTATATATTGTGCAATTTAGCCTATGAATTTATTTTGTCTTCAATTTCCCATTTACCAACAAAGGGCATTGTTTGTCTTCAGTTCCATCATGAGCATGATTAGTACACGTTGTTCAGTTAATACATACCTAATGGTAAATCAATTTAACACTAGATATGCGCTCATTAATTCCCTATAAATGCATAATGTGAATCAAGGGAAGACAGCGCACTTTATTTGATGTCAGTAACATTAACTTCCTTTGCTTTACAAAAACAAAAGACAAAAACAGACCCTTTTAAGGAGCTGCTTAGCACTTAAGTGGCAGCAATTACAAAGATGAGCTACACAAAGCAGCTCACAGAGGATGCTTACATAGGTCACATGGAAGAGATTCATTTACATGGACTTCAATGGCTGCAGCACACTTCCGCCTGCTCTGTACTCACAGACCCCAGGTCTGCACATTTCCAGTGTTTCAAAAAGTCCACGTCGCCACTGGGGCCCTTGATGCTACAAATGTTGTGTGAGCCTGTATAACCTGTCAACCTTCATTCGCTGCATCTGGCCTGTGTCCCATCTGTTCACCCTGCAGAACTTGGCATCCTCTACGTTGAGGTTTGTCCAGGGCTCTGTTGAACCAGGCTCCCCTCCATGTCGCTCATGATGGGCTCCAGCAGTTCTTTCCTTCCCAGTTGGGCCCGGGTGTTTCCCCCCAAATGCATGATGAGCAGGTCCGATGCGGCTGGTCGCTCTTTGGGCAGCTTCTCCAATGTATCCCCCAGCTGTTCCCAATGCATTCCAGGTGACCCTATCCATGTGGTATCCATCCTGTCAGGCTTGGAAAGTCTGGTCACCCCTCACTCCCCCCCCTCACGGCTCTACTGTGCGTGGGTCCTGTGAGTAAACAAATTCCCGACAACCAGGGCTTTAAGTGGGAAAAAAAAACTGGGGGTGCTCTAAAAGGGGCGTGGCAAATTTCTTAAGGGGGTGTGGCCTATCCGAGTAGGGGCGTGGTCTAAATCAAGATAACTAGCATTGTGTGCTTAAGAAAATCATGAAGTCGCATCCAGCAAAGGATAATAAAATAGGCAAAAAGGTATATTTATTAAGTATAAGCCATAAAATACCAAACACTTTAAAAAACATGTAAAAATGATTTACATTACTTAGAAATCTATTGCAGGATTTCCCAAAACCCTTGAAGATATTCACTGTGTCTATTTTGCTGGGGTTTCTCACAACAATTTTCTTCAGCAGACCTTCTACCTTTTGCCAGGCAACTCTTTACATACAGCTTTGCGTCAAATGTTTCAAATGGAGGACCATTGAGTTTTACCCATAAGCATGAAGAAATGGTCTCTACAAGACTGCGCACAGGCGCTGCGGTGGCAGGCCTGAGACACCATTTTAGGGCTACTCATGTGGGTGGCACAATCAGTGCTGCAGGCCCACTAGTAGCATTTGAATTACCCGCCCCGGCATACTTAGTGCATTTTACTAGGGACCTACTGGTAAAACAAATATGCCAATCATGGATAACCAATCACAGTAATAATTTAACCAGGGAGCACTTGCACTTTGGCACTGATCAGCAGTGGCAAAGTGCCCAAAGCATCTAAACCAGCAAAACGAAATCCCTCACAGTGTCAAAATGTAGGAGGTAGAGGCAAAAAGTCAGGGGAAACCACGCCAAGGATGCCAGGTCTAACAGTCACACAGGACTTAATTACATCAGTGTTAGTAAACATAGGAAGAGCAGAGCAATGTGAAAGTGATGAAAATGAAACTCAGAGGGGTCCGTCTGGGTCGGCTTTACTATTGACTTGAGATATCTACTTACTTCTGAATTGTGCCTGAACATTTTCAATGCAGCCACAAGTTACATTACACAAGATCATATACATTTTTGGGGGACTGGGGGCACAGTGAGATTAAGTCTTAATCTCACTGTGCCCCCAGTCCCCAAAAATGTATATGATCTTGTGTAATGTAACTAGTGCTCATGTAGCTCACGTAAAGCGCTCCAATACGTTCGGGTCGAGACAGAGCTATATTAAACTGTAATATATATATCAACTCCCTTCCTAATGCATCTAGAGTTATTATATTCAGTGGCTGGGTGGTTTATTGGTATTTTCCGGCGCTGGCACAAGTCCTTCTGAAGGCTCACAGGCCCAACGTCGGTATGTATTTCATGTGTTATTGTTCATCCTATGTGTGATTTGACATGTGTGGTTCCACGTTATCACATATGTGTTACTGTAAACGTTATTTATTAGGCGATCAGTAAACAGAAGCAGACACCTGGACGGACTAACACACAGAAGGGAATATAATGTAAATGAAACGACCCATGGATGGATAAACTGACTGATGGGTGGACGGTCGGTTGGTTAGAAATAGACATATGATTGAGAAAAAAGACGGGCAGGTATGTATCTAGAGAAATCAGACAGGTTTTTGAGGCATAGAGATGACGGGCCGACAGGGGCAGGGCTGCACTGGTAGTGGTAGTGTCACTGCTGCTGGATTCTGTTGAAGACCCTCGTCCCTCGCTTGCTTTAAGGCAGAGCAGGGTCACACTGGTTGCTGGAGAAATCTTGCTGCAGGCCGTAAAAGCAGGGTCGTGCCGGTTCTAACCAGCTGTTGTTGTGCCGATGGCTGGCATGATGACGTAGGTGGCGCTGCGTGTTCAAAGAGAAGGGAAATCCCGAGAGAAAGTGTCTCTCTTCAAAGGATTTCCCTTCCTGCTACAATGACATCACGCCTTAAGCAGTGCGCGTGCATGCTCACAAGAAACACCAAACAAAAACCGGGACGTCTGGTCACCCTACCTTTGACCTTTGAGGCCTGAAAATAGAGCCCCCTAGAGACCCCTTTTGAGGCCCCCCCAAAAAAACTGGGGGTGCTCAGACCCCCACAGACCCCCCCCACTTAAAGCCCTGCCGACAACCCACACCATTGTGCGCTTGACTCCTGCTAAGACAAACAATGCCAGCTTGTTTCACTGCTCCCCTGCCCCTTGCGTGTTGGTTGGTTCCGGGTGCCCTTGGAGAGGTGTGTGTTAAGGGCCTCTTTCTTTGGGATCCTTACTAGCTCTTGTATGCCGTGGAGTGCCACCTGCCCAACCCAGAGTGCCCCCTGCCTGCCTAACCCTTTGATGCCCTCTGCTGGGACACCCACCTGTGCTGCTATTGTTGCTGCCCCAATGCGGAAGGAATGTGTGCCGAAACTTCCTGCCTTGCCCAGGGCCTTATTCAGCACTGCCCGGAATTGGAATTTGCTCAGGCATTCCCCATTGCTGTGTGTGAAAAGGGGCCCTCCCTTGCGGGCCGTGTCGCCCAATACTTGCACAGTACAATACACTGGCCATAAGCTCTGGTCGGACAGGCACTGCGGTTTCATCCTGGCCCCCCTGGTCTGCTGGTCTCTCTTGGACCCCCTCAGTAGTATCTCGACTTGCCCCATGCCGAGCCGTACGTCCTGCGCCTGAAAGCAGGCCTCCCCTGCCTCGTGTTTGGATGGGGCTACCAGTTCACTCACACTGAATGCCTCGAAGAATGCCAGTGTAAATGGGGATTTAAATAGTGTAACCTTAAAGGTATCTGCACAAGTTATGGCCAGAACGCTCGCCAGTCGCTCTGGGGTGTGGAATTTAATGGCAGCCTTTTGTCTTGTCTTTTACCTTCCAGTCGCTGCCAACCTTTCAATGCTGCCTGGAGGTAATGTAAGCTGGTGGGGTCCTCCCCGGTGGCGAGCTTTGAAAAATGCACTATTGCTGCCAGGTGTGCCTGTGCCCGTGATTTTGCCCTTTTCTGTTCAAAAGCCCATCTCATAAATTGCTCCACCGCCGCTGCGGTGCTTCTGGCGTCCTTGGATGATTCTAGCCCCGTGGCCCTCTGTACAGTTTTTGCGTATGTCACATACCGCTGCACTGTCTTGGGGGCAAGGGAATGCTCTATCAGATGGAACAGGTCACATCTGCCAGAGACCAGAGCTCATCTAGGAGTGGGGTCATTGCTCGCTCTGTCGTTGAGGCCAGCCTCCTGAATTCTGGAATTGAGAGAGTGCATCCGATTGAGCTTTATTAACCCCTGGTACATGCCTCGCTTTCAACTCCAGGTTGCTAGTTAGCTGCAGCTTTACCATGTACCTTAAGAGCCTCAGCACCCACGGGCACCTGGTTGCCGCACTGTTGTTTGTGTGCACCTTTGTATGATTATCAGACCATAGTGTCAACTTCATGTCTTTCGGCCTCCCCCGCCATATTGTCAGTGCTAGTATTATAGGGATTAGCTCTAGAAATATCATGTTCCTGGTTAGCCCTGTTGTGGCCCATTCCTGGGTGTAGGAGAGTAGGATCTGCTTCACATGGGTACCCCCACTTTTTGCTGATGCTTCACTGTTTTTCGACATTAGTCTGGCTGGGGCCCTGCTAATCAGAACCCCAGCCTAGCTGCTTCCTCTCTAAAATGGTTTCCATGTGCCTTAGGCACATCACTGATTGGAATCTGGAGTGCCCTTATAAGTCCCTAGTATATGGTATACTATGTACCAAGGGCATAGGTACCTCAGAGGCCTACCAGGGGCTGCAGCATGTATTATGCCACCCCTGGAAGGCCATCCAAACTGACACCACAGGTCTGCTACTGCAGCCTGGGTAAGGTGGTGCATGCACCCCTTACTGTGATATAGGTTACCTATATCACTAACTACATACACACATATAAACCTATAAGTCACTCCTAAGGCAGGCCTTATCAATCCTGAAGGCAGAGTGCATGGTTCCTATGTGAGAGGGTGCCCCTGCATGAGCAGGGCCCCTCTGCAGCGTTCGGAGACCCTTCTCTGATGCTGTTTGTAGTGCAGCCTGACCATATACTCTTAAGCGCATTATAACCTCGCGTTAAATGCTAACTTTGGAATGGCTGCACCTAAACATGTCGTGTTTGGTGTCAAACATCTTGGAATACTACCCCCCGCCAATTCTGGCGGCGGGGGTAGCATTCCACCCTTCTAGAGGGAAAGACATGTTAACTCTGGCTAGCCCGGTAACTTCTTTCCAAAGCCCTGGCATCACAAAATGGATGCTGCTGCCACAGACACGAGTCTGGCCTCCTGCTGCTGGACGAAACTCCGGCAGGGGAGGCCTGGACAATAGGTTTCCTGTCCCAGGGAGGTGTGACCACCTCCCCAGACAGGATAATGTGTATTGGGGCTGGGCGGGAGCACTTTCGGGTGCTTTGAAGTCCTGCACTGGGGGCACATTTGGTGTCCCTGTGCATACCCCAGTTCAAACCGGATCAGGGGCTTGCAGCCCCTGCTTTGGCGCGAACTGGACAAAGGGAAAGGGGTGTAGCCACCCCTCTGCCCTGACCCACCCATAGGTGGGGCCACAGAGTAGTCCAACCCCTAAACTTGGTATAAGTATAGGAACCTAGTCCTTAGGACTTTAGATTATCCCTGGACGAAACTCTGACACTGAATCCTGGACCTTCGACGCTCTACTCAAGATTAGAGGACAGAAGAATCTCCCTTGGGGTCAAGGAGTGACTCCCCTGCTTGGCAGGCACCAAAGACGCATCTGTCCGGTCTGCATTTCTGAAGCTCCCGTCGGACACCGAAGTCTTCGCATCTCCAGAGGTAGATTCTCAGACTTCCCCGAGGCTACCCTGAGTCCCCAGCAAAGCTGAGGCCCGTAGCTATCGTGAGTGACGTGAGACCGTGACCCCTGGACACCGAGCACATTTGCAAGTGCATCCTCTTCTGGGTCTCCCACGAAGTCGTGCTTTGGGCTCCGAGTAGCCCCAGCCTCCAGCACCAACTGCACCGAAGATCACTGGCCTCCACTCCACGAGTGTCCTGTGAGCCAGATCCACGTGCGACGTCTCGAGGCTCCTTCGCGGTCGCTAGCCCGTTGGCTAGTAGCCCTTCACGAAGGCCAATCTTTTTCTTCTTGGGCATCCTGGTTGCTCCAGGCCTGCCCTCACTTACCCTTGCTGGGTGAGTTCCTCAGACCTTGCTGGTCTGCACCATCGACGATCTTCATCTTCACCGAGACTTGCCATTGCCAAGGCTTGTTGGGTCCAATCCGGTCGCCGACACCTCAGCACTCGACAGACATCGTGTACCAGCCCGAATCCTGCTCCTAGTTGCCGACAACGCCTCCTGGACCTCGTGGCTGAAGAGTCAAGACGACCATCAGCGCACCTGAAGCACTCGACATCGGTGGGCATCTGTCCATCGCCTTCCTGGTCACTGGCTAGTGACCCAGACTCTGTCCCCTCTGCTTTCAGGTTCTTCAGATCTCCGATCCACTCTTGGATCCACCCAGACACTTTCCACTTGGTCGCCAGCAGCACTTTGCAGCAGATTGCCATTCAAATCGACGACGAAACCCGACCCCGAAAGACACCTATGCACCCGGCTTCCCTGGGTGAGGTAACACGAGTACTCCGGTGCTCCCGTGGGTAGAGACTCTCCAAAGTACTAGTTCTCAAAGGGTTTGCTCCAAGTCCTCCTTTAAGTGTCCCTTTTCGTTAATTTCCTGATCGCGACTTTCTCCGCGTCCCCCGTGGGTCCCCTGTGTCACTACCAGTGTTCCCTGTAAGGTGCGCGCCTGGGCGCCCGCGCACCTTTAAGGCACCGAGCGCGCAGTGTCCCGTGTGAAGCGCGCACACGTTAGCGCCGCCGCCCGCTTTTAAAACGCGAGCGGCAAAAAACAGCAATTTCCCGGTTGCCTGAGGCCTTTGTGAAAGGATTCCTGTTAATCACAGTGCCCGTTATGCGCTGCAATTAACAGGAATACTTTCACAAATGCCCACAATCAACCCGCAGCCTCTCTCTATTGAGAAAAGACATGCATCAAGTCCAAAAGCACGACGTGTGCTTTACACTTCGTGCTTTTGGACTTGCTTCATTTCTTTTCTAAATACAGCGCGGCTGGGTGCTGATTGTGGGCCATTGTGAAAATATTTATGTTAATTGCAGCGCATGACGGTGCTGCAATTAACAGGAATCCTTTCACAAAGGCCCACAATCAGCCCGCAGCCGGGATCCATTAAAAATCTGCCGCAGGATCCCACACTGTGCAGCTCAGCTTTTCCTGCTGCTGTCTGATGGGAGGGGGGGGGGGGTGCTGGGGGACGTTTACCGTCCGAGGGAGTGGCAGGCCAGGAGGCGGGAGGCCAGCCTGTAAACAAGAATTGGCGTGGCTCACAAGTGTCCGTGAGATAGTGACAGACTCAGCACTTAAATGTTAATCTAATTTGCATTAAATTAAGTGCTGCTTAGCGCGATCAGCTGCCTGCCGGTCAGTGTAGTTTTGCTCTTGTCACTGAGCACACAGGACCTGTGGGTTTGGCGCTGCAGTTCATCTCTTCCAACAGATCTCAAGTTGAGTTAAATGGTACTGCTTTGTTAAAACCACCCTCCCCATGCTCGGTGGCACTCCTCGGGGCATAACCAGATCCCAAACTATTTCGTACCTACAGAGCTGCAGTGCTGGATGACCAGGACGTCAGGGATGAGGCCTGTCTCTACAACACCTTTGAGGACAGCCAGCCTTTGTATCAATCTCTGCCTAAGTGACTGCCACGAAAACAAAGAGGGCTGAAGATCTTTTCATCTGTTAAAAGTTCTAAAACGGAGCATCTAAAATTATGATTTTTGTTTCTGACAAGTCCTGTTTATTCTTTGTCTTTTTTCGTTGCATGTTTTTTTTTTTTTTTAGCTCTGAGCGTGTGGGCCCCTATAGTATTTGTTTGAAAAATGCTTGTAATGATTTTCACGGCTGAAGAGGCGGCATTTAAGAGATTCAAATTTTGGCTGTTTGTGTTTATGCAGCATAGGGTCCTGTGTATACTTGCACTCGAATGCCCGGACTTCTGGCGGTGCAAGGGCCCTCACAGATGAAGTGGAGGACTGTAAGGTTGCGGGAACATATCCTTTCAAGTACCACCCTCACGCACAATAACATTCATACTGCGCCTACAACCTCGAGCGGGCAGATTCGAAGCCGAATTTCAGGAGGCATTGCTGTTGGCAGCTTCAAGTGACAGCGACACCAGATCGGTAAATCTGTAGATTTACAAATAATGCAGTGCTAACTGCTTTGGGTTTAATGTTTCAAAGTACTGTAAAAAGGCAATAAATAACAGTTGTCGTTCGTATTGTTTTATCACATGGGTAACACAGAATCCCTAATAGCATATTTAATTATTGTTTGGTGCCTCTGGCATGTAGCTTCTAAGCGCTTTGTGTATCACTATCAGCATTCTCCTATCGATCTATGCATTATGATAGCTGCGGAGTGTGCACTCTGTTGCTAAGAACTGCAAGTATGCACTCTGTCTCGGTTAGTGCTCTTCCATTTCTGGAGTTTTGCAGCAGTTTTAAGACCTTAGACTTTTCCGTTGCTCAAATGCATGCAATTTCAGATATTTATGTGTTTCCCTCATCTTTATTGCTTGATTTTGCTCGTGAGAAAGTGTCACTCCTAGTTGTTGAAATGTCACTCATAATTACATTGAAGTTATGAAAATGTCACACATAGCAATCTGAAACCTTGGCAGCTATGGAAATGCAGCAAGTCCAAAAGCACGACGTGTAAAGCACATGTCGTGCTTTTGGACTTGATGCATGTATTTTCTCAATAGAGAGAGGCATCGGGCTGATTGTGGGCATTTGTGAAAGTATTCCTGTTAATTGCAGCGCATAACGGGCGCTGTGATTAACAGGAATACTTTCACAAATGCCCACAAACAGCCCGCAGCCTCTCTCTATTGAGAAAAGACATGCAGCAAAGACAATGCAAAAGATAGCTATAAGCCATTCTTGAACAAAAAGGTAAAGATTTTTGGAAAGCAGGGGAAGGAATTCCATTTGTAGGGTTTAACTTCAAGAAGAATGTGCCCCACGGGCACCGTTCTGCAAGGAGGTAAGAGAACTCCTGGAACCGTCATCTGGTAGTAAAGGAGAGATGGCTGTGGGCCCCTCATGCCCCTGGTCTTAGGGGCCACTAACTTTAAACCTTTCCCTAGACAGGCCTTTCCAGGTCTCGCCTATAGACAGCCTTTAGCTGTTGTCGAAGACGTATTGTGGACACAGGGGTAGCCAAAAAGCAAACTAAAATACCCCCCCACCCCCCAATTCGATTGGTACCTCGAATGTATGAGAGTGAAGCTAGTAAGGCCTGTCCTCCCTAGAAGAGGTCCTTTCATCCCTCCTATCTATTAATCTCTCAAATCTTTAAGCCTTTCATCCAGCGTCCATTTCACCCGTCTATTCATGCTCCCATCCGTCTGTCTTTTCATCTAATCCATCCGTCCTTTACCATTCCATCCATCGATCCACCCACCCACCCATCCATCGATCCATTCATCCATTATTTTACCCACCCTTTATCAATCACCCATCCTTTCACCCTTCCATCCAGGTTTCCATCCATCTATTCAAACATTCATCCTTCAATCCATTCTTGCGTGCACCCACCAATGCAAATATAACTTTACTCTTCCATCTCTCAAACCTTTCACCTTTGTATCCATCCTTTTATTGAATTCTCCTTCTTGTCGTGGTTTCTTCCTTCTTTTCTTATTTCCTATATTTCATTCTTCCTTTCTGCCCTCCCTTTCTCTTTCCCTCTATTTTCCTCATTCTTTCTCCATCTGTTATGGTTTCTACCCCGCATTTAGAAAAGAAATGCAGCAAGTTTTTATATAGTGCGAACTCAACCCAAAAGTATTGGAGCGCTTTACATGATTTGTTATTATATATTTTTTTTGTATGCACGGGGAGATTAATTGATTTGCCCAGAATCACAGGATGTTAAGCTGACCCAAGACTCAAAACCCATCTCCTAAGTCGACAGCTCGAGCATTAAGCCACAACCTCAACCACAAGAGCGGAAGCATTTTCAATATTATATACAACTTGATGCAAAAAACAACCATTGACAAAGCCAATAGTCTTGGCTTCTTGTAGGTGTAATGTTACTGGTATTATATATCTGGATGCAATGACAGAAGCAGCAAAATATCAGTCGGGTGGCACACTATGCGATGCACATATTTTTAGCTTAATTGCTTTAAGCCACACCCTTAATTGCATCTGTTACGCCCCTTTGAAAGATCCCCGAGTTTTTTCATCCCACTCAAAGCCCTGGTCTACACGCGCGGTCAGGTTCTTGGTGCACATAGCCTTGGCTGCAGCGCACAGAGACCTTACTCTGCCGCACACAGAGGAAAATAATTAGAGGGAACATTGGTCACTACCTTGGGTGGTTCCTTGTGGTCCAAGCACTTCTAGAGGCTCTAGGCCTAGTGTCTAGTTCAGTCGTGGTTCTTATACCACTTTATTGGTATATGGTTTGGTACGCCCCTAGGGCCCAAACGTGTATTTGTGCTATTACTGTGTTTAAATCACTTATAACTTGTGTACTTCGAACTCTAGCCTCATAAAGAGACTAGAGGGGTGTGTTTAGCAATAAATACATATATTTTGAATATATACCTGGTGTGGTGCTCTTTCATTTGATCACTCAAGAGATTATAGACTGGTAAAACAAGCTGCTTTAAATTCCTTCAAGACTTAGCCTGAAGGCTGCTCTCCATAGCTACCACTAGGATAGCTTTCAATAAGGTTGTCTTTAACCTATCTCCAATAAGGGGTTGTTTGGACTGGTGCAAGGTGCCCACTATAATTAGTGGACAGCATATGCCAGGCCAACTTCTCACATTGGTGTGCAGCGTGTGGGATTCCAGCTTGCTATTGTTTTACCAGATAATCTCAATTGAATTGATCAACTGAAAACCACTAAAGGTACCTAAGGTACATATAATTTAAGCTTAGAATACAGTAAGTTCTACTGAACTTAGAGTTGTGTGTTAAGGGATAGCACAACCCTTTCTACAACTCAAGAGAGTTTAGTAGGCCACACTAGAGTAGGTAGTGCATACACCACACCACACTAGTAATGTCTTTAAAGGTAGGATCTAGAGAATCCTTACCAGAAGCCACTGGGCTTCTTCCCTCCAAGTATGATACCCTCCCATTCTTGGAATTGAGAGCATTATGTAACTTGAGGAAATTAAGGACAGGCCAAAGTCCCACCACCCAACACCTTAAAGAGTTGTTGGTGGCGTATGACCTTAGTAAGCCCTTGGGGACTGAAGGGGTAGGAGCTGAGGGTGGGGCAGAAGATGAGGAAGGGGCCAGGGGTACCAATACCCCCAGCCCCCCCTCTGAAACTGGCCAGGAGGGTGACAATGACCCTGACCTGGATAACCCAATCCCTCCTGTGGAAGATGAAGAGGATGATCAGGATGATGCCCTCTTTGTCCCCCAGGAAGGATTATGAGTGTGCCCAGAAAGTCTAGATCTCCTTCTCAGGAGTCTAACCACTCTGGCACCTCAATAGGGAGCTCTGTCTCATCTCATAGGAGGGAATCCTCTCATGAGAGAAGAACAGGGCTGATTCAGTATGAGGAAGCTCAGCTTGAACTCAGAAGGAAGCAAGTAGCCTTAGACAGGGAGTCCCTAGATCTCTTTAGAGAGAAAAGAAAGTTGGGACTAGAGTCCCATGGTGGCAGCCATATCCCTAGAGATAGGGAAAGGTCCTATGACCATAGGAACCTGAGCAAGATTGTCCCTCCCTATCAGAATGGGGATGACATCCACAAGTGGATAACTGCTCTAGAGAGGGCCTGTAAAGTACAGAAGGTCCCTCAGGAGCAGTGGGCAGCAATCTTGTGGCTCTCCTTTGCAGACAAAGGTAGAGATAAGCTCCTCACTGTTAGAGAGGAGGATGCTGATAATTACAAGGTCTTGAAGAGTGCTCTTATTGATGGGTTTGGCCTAACCACTGAACAGTACAGGTTGAAGTTCAGAGATACCCAAAAAGCACAGACTCAAGACTGGGTAGACTATGTGGATTGTTCTGCCAAGGCTCTGGAAGGCTGGTTGATGGGCAGTAAGGTGTGTGACTTCTCAGGATTGTACAATCTGATAATGAGGGAGCAGATTCTTAATAACTGTCAAAATCAGCTGTTGCATCAATACCTGGTAGACTCTGATCTGACCTCTCCCCAAGAATTGGGAAAGAAGGCAGACAAATGGGTCAGAACCAGGGTGAAGCAGAAGGTACAGAACCAAGGTGGGGACACCAAGAAGCAAGATTCTAAGAACTCTGAAAAGGGTGGGGAGAAGGGTAAAGATCAAAAGTCTTCATCAGGCCCCCAAAAATCTTCTTCAGGTGGGGATTCCCAGTCTACAAAAGGGAAAGGCCAAAGAAAACCATGGTGCAAGGTCTGTAAGCAAAAGACCCACTGGACTAGTGATTGCACCAAGTCCAAAGACTCAAGTCCAGCACCCACCAATGCCCCTAAGGCACCTGTTCCCCCTAGTACAGTTGGTGGGAGTGCTCCAGCCAAGGGTTTAGTAGGGTTCACCCTGGGTACTGAGTTGGGCTCTGACCTAGTCAGAGAACTGACTCAGGCTGTGTTAGTCTGTGATGGAGGCATGGATGTGACCTCCTCTGTGAGTCCCAGTAATCTGGGCAAGTACAGACAACAGCCTTTAATCAATGGACGAGAGGCTTTGGCATTTAGGGACACAGGGGCAAGTGTCACAATGGTGACACAAGACCTTGTGCATCCTGGGCAAGTTATACTTGGTGAGATGTACCAAGTGACCAATGCTAGCAATGTCAGAACAGACCATACTCTGGCAGTTGTTAACTTCTCCTGGGGAGGGGTAACTGGCCTTAAGAAGGTTGTGGTGAGTGCAAACCTACCAGTCGAATGCTTGCTTGGCAATGACTTAGAGACTTCTGCTTGGGCAGAAGTGGAGCTCAGGACCCATGCAGAAATGCTGGGGATCCCTGCAGATGTGTTTGCTGTGACCAGGTCACAAGCCAAAATGTCTAGCACTGAACAGGCCTTGGATTCTGGAATAATGGACCAAGTGCCTTCCAAGAGGAGGAGTAGTAGGGTTAAGGCAGTGCCTTCCCCCTTGGCTCAGGAAGAAGATCAGTCCCTTGAGGGGGATGATCTCAGTCCTGAAGAAGGAACTGTCCCAGAGGAACTTGAACCTGACCAGGTTGAGTTCTTGGGGACAGGGGGACCTTCTAGGGCAGATCTGAGCCAGGAGCAGCAGAGCTGCCCCTCCCTTGAACCCCTCAGACAGCAAGCTGCTGCTGAGGCTGCTGGGAAAGCTAGTGGTCCCCATACAGTGTATTGGGATGATGGACTCCTGTACTCAGAGAGTAGAGACCCCAAGCCTGGTGCTACCAGGAGGTTGGTTATACCTCTGAAGTTCAGGGGCTTCCTATTGACCCTAGCCCATGATATTCCCTTGGCAGGTCACCTGGGCCAGAACAAGACTTGGGACAGAATTGTCCCTCACTTTCACTGGCCCCACATGTCTGAAGACACCAAGGAGTTTTGTCGCTCCTGTGTAACCTGCCAGGCCAGTGGCAAGGCAGGTGGCACTACAAAGGCCCCCTGATACCACTACCTGTGGTGGGGGTGCCCTTTGAAAGGGTAGGGATTGACATTGTTGGTCCCATGGATCCCCAAACAGCATCTGGGCACAGGTTTATCCTGGTGGTAGTGGATCATGCCACCAGGTACCCAGAAGCTATTCCCCTCAGGACCACTACAGCACCTGTGGTGGCAAGGGCCCTCCTGGGAATTTTCTCAAGAGTGGGCTTTCCTAAGGAGGTAGTATCAGACAGGGGTGCTAACTTCATGTCTGGGTACTTAAAAGCAATGTGGAAGGAGTGTGGAGTGACTTATAAGTTCACCACACCCTATCACCCACAATGCAATGGTTTAGTTGAGAGATTCAACAAAACCTTGAAGGGCATGATTAAAGGGCTCCCAGAAAAGCTTAGGCGAAGATGGGACATACTCTTGCCCTGCCTTTTATTTGCATATAGGGAGGTGCCTCAGAAGGGGTTGGTTACAGCCCTTTTGAACTTCTGTTTGGCCACCCTGTCAGGGATCCACTGTGCTTGGTGAAGGAAGGATGGGAGTTACCTCTCAAGCCCCCAAAGCAAGACATAGTGGACTATGTACTTGGTCTCCGCTCCCGGATGGCTGAGTATATGAAAAAGGCAACCAAAAACCTTCAGGCTAGCCAGGAACTTCAAAAGGCCTGGCATGACCAAAAGGCTGTTCTGACTGTTTACCAGCCAGGACAGAAGGTGTGGGTGTTGGAGCCAGTGGCCCCAGCAGCTCTCCAAGACAAATGGAGTGGACCCCACACTATTGTTGAGCAGAAGGGTGAGGTTACCTACTTAGTAGACCTGGGAACACCCAGGAGTCCCCACAGGGTTCTCCATGTCAACAGGTTAAAACCATATGTGGACAGGGCAGACATGGGCTTGCTCATGGCTACTGATGAGGGACAGGAGGAAGAGAGTGACCCACTCCCTGACCTGCTCTCACAGAACCCTGACGATGGGTCAGTAGATGGTGTAGCCTTGGCAGGCAGCCTCACTACCCAGCAACAAACTGATTGTAGACAGGTGCTCAATCAGTTTAGACACATGTTTTCACTGACACCCAGTCAGACCACCTGGTGCACTCATGAAGTGGACACTGGGGACAGTCTGCCTATTAAAAATAAGATTTATAGGCAACCTGACCATGTCAGGGACTGTATCAGGACTGAAGTCCAGAAAATGTTGGAGTTGGGAGTTATTGAACCCTCAGATAGCCCTTGGGCTAGTCCAGTGGTCCTTGTGCCAAAACCTCACACCAGTGGTGGAAAAAGAGAGATGAGGTTTTGTGTGGACTACAGGGGTCTCAATGCAGTCACTAGGACTGATGCCCATCCAATACCAAGGGCAGATGAGCTAATAGATACTTTGGCCTCAGCCAAATATCTCAGCACATTTGACTTGACAGCTGGCTACTGGCAGATCAGACTAGCTGATACTGCAAAGCCCAAAACAGCATTCTCAACCCCTAGTGGGCATTATCAATTTGTGGTGATGCCCTTTGGTCTGAAGAATGCACCTGCCACTTTCCAGAGGTTGGTGAATACAGTTCTCACAGGTCTGGAAGCCTATAGTGCAACATATCTAGATGATATTGCTGTCTTTAGCTCCACCTGGGAGGATCACCTGGTCCACCTCAGGAATGTTTTACAGGCCCTGCAAAAGGCAGGCCTGACTATCAAGGCCACTAAGTGCCAGATAGGGCAGAGTCAGGTTGTGTACCTGGGCCACCTTGTGGGTGGAGGCCAGGTTCAACCTTTGCAGAGCAAGATCCAGACCATCATGGACTGGACTGCTCCCACTACCCAGACTCAGGTGAGAGCCTTCTTAGGCCTGACTGGGTACTATAGGAGATTTGTCAAGGGGTATGGATCAATAGTGACACCCCTGAATGACTTAACTTCTAAGAAAATGCCCAAAAAGGTTCAGTGGACAGTTAGCTGTCAAAAGGCATTTGATGACCTGAAGCAGGCCATGTGCACTGCTCCCATTCTACAGAGTCCTGATTACTCCAAGAAGTTCATTGTTCAAACTGATGCATCTGAATTGGGGGTAGGGGCTGTACTGTCACAATTGAATGAAGAAGGTCAGGATCAGCCAGTAGCTTTCATTAGCAGAAGGCTGACCCCTAGAGAGAAACGTTGGTCAGCCATAGAGAGGGAGGCCTTTGCTGTGGTCTGGGCTCCGAAGAAGTTGAGGCCATACTTGTTTGGTACACACTTCCTGGTTCAGACAGACCATAAGCCCCTCTTATGGCTAAAACAAATGAAGGGTGAAAACCCCAAACTGCTTAGGTGGTCCATTTCCCTACAGGGGATGGACTTTACAGTGGAACATAGACCTGGGAGTAACCATGCCAATGCAGATGGACTCTCTAGGTACTTCCACTTAGAACATGAAGACTTAACTGGGCAAGGTTAGTTTAATATCCCTACGTTTGGGGGGTTGTGTAGGAGAGTAGGATCTGCTTCACATGGGTACCCCCACTTTTGCTGATGCTTCACTGTTTTTCGACATTAGTCTGGCTGGGGCCCTGCTAATCAGAACCCCAGCCTAGCTGCTTCCTCTCTAAAATGGTTTCCATGTGCCTTAGGCACATCACTGATTGGAATCTGGAGTGCCCTTATAAGTCCCTAGTATATGGTATACTATGTACCAAGGGCATAGGTACCTCAGAGGCCTACCAGGGGCTGCAGCATGTATTATGCCACCCCTGGAAGGCCATCCAAACTGACACCACAGGTCTGCTACTGCAGCCTGGGTAAGGTGGTGCATGCACCCCTTACTGTGATATAGGTTACCTATATCACTAACTACATACACACATATAAACCTATAAGTCACTCCTAAGGCAGGCCTTATCAATCCTGAAGGCAGAGTGCATGGTTCCTATGTGAGAGGGTGCCCCTGCATGAGCAGGGCCCCTCTGCAGCGTTCGGAGACCCTTCTCTGATGCTGTTTGTAGTGCAGCCTGACCATATACTCTTAAGCGCATTATAACCTCGCGTTAAATGCTAACTTTGGAATGGCTGCACCTAAACATGTCGTGTTTGGTGTCAAACATCTTGGAATACTACCCCCCGCCAATTCTGGTGGCGGGGGTAGCATTCCACCCTTCTAGAGGGAAAGACATGTTAACTCTGGCTAGCCCGGTAACTTCTTTCCAAAGCCCTGGCATCACAAAATGGATGCTGCTGCCACAGACATGAGTCTGGCCTCCTGCTGCTGGACGAAACTCCGGCAGGGGAGGCCTGGACAATAGGTTTCCTGTCCCAGGGAGGTGTGACCACCTCCCCAGACAGGATAATGTGTATTGGGGCTGGGCGGGAGCACTTTCGGGTGCTTTGAAGTCCTGCACTGGGGGCACATTTGGTGTCCCTGTGCATACCCCAGTTCAAACCGGATCAGGGGCTTGCAGCCCCTGCTTTGGCGCGAACTGGACAAAGGAAAAGGGTGTAGCCACCCCTCTGCCCTGACCCACCCATAGGTGGGGCCACAGAGTAGTCCAACCCCTAAACTTGGTATAAGTATAGGAACCTAGTCCTTAGGACTTTAGATTATCCCTGGACGAAACTCTGACACTGAATCCTGGACCTTCGACGCTCTACTCAAGATTAGAGGACAGAAGAATCTCCCTTGGGGTCAAGGAGTGACTCCCCTGCTTGGCAGGCACCAAAGACGCATCTGTCCGGTCTGCATTTCTGAAGCTCCCATCGGACGCCGAAGTCTTCGCATCACCAGAGGTGGATTCTCAGACTTCCCCGAGGCTACCCTGAGTCCCCAGCAAAGCTGAGGCCCGTAGCTATCGTGGGTGACGTGAGACCGTGACCCCTGGACACCGAGCACATTTGCAAGTGCATCCTCTTCTGGGTCTCCCACGAAGTCGTGCTTTGGGCTCCGAGTAGCCCTAGCCTCCAGCACCAACTGCACCGAAGATCACTGGCTTCCACTCCACGAGTGTCCTGTGAGCCAGATCCACGTGCGACGTCTCGAGGCTCCTTCGCGGTCGCTAGCCCGTTGGCTAGTAGCCCTTCACGAAGGCCAATCTTTTTCTTCTTGGGCATCCTGGTTGCTCCAGGCCTGCCCTCACTTACCCTCACTGGGTGAGTTCCTCAGACCTTGCTGGTCTGCACCATCGACGATCTTCATCTTCACCGAGACTTGCCGTTGCCAAGGCTTGTTGGGTCCAATCCGGTCGCCGACACCTCAGCACTCGACAGACATCGTGTACCAGCCCGAATCCTGCTCCTGGTCACCGACAACGCCTCCTGGACCTCGTGGCTGAAAAGTCAAGACGACCGTCAGCGCACCTGAAGCACTCGACATCGGTGGGCATCTGTCCATCGCCTTCCTGGTCACTGGCTAGTGACCCAGACTCTGTCCCCTCTGCTTTCAGGTTCTTCAGATCTCCGATCCACTCTTGGATCCACCCGGACACTTTCCACTTGGTCGCCAGCAGCACTTTGCAGCAGATCGCCATTCAAATCGACGACGAAACCCGACCCCGAAAGACACCTATGCACCCGGCTTCCCTGGGTGAGGTAACACGAGTACTCCGGTGCTCCCGTGGGTAGAGACTCTCCAAAGTACTAGTTCTCAAAGGGTTTGCTCCAAGTCCTCCTTTAAGTGTCCCTTTTCGTTAATTTCCTGATCGCGACTTTCTCCATAGAAGTCAACGGCGTATCGCGGTTGTGTATTTACACTGCACGCGTCCCCAGTGGGTCCCCTGTGTCACTACCTTGGGTGGTTCCTTGTGGTCCAAGCACTTCTAGAGGCTCTAGGCCTAGTGTCTAGTTCAGTCGTGGTTCTTATACCACTTTATTGGTATATGGTTTGGTACGCCCCTAGGGCCCAAACGTGTATTTGTGCTATTACTGTGTTTAAATCACTTATAACTTGTGTACTTCGAACTCTAGCCTCATAAAGAGACTAGAGGGGTGTGTTTAGCAATAAATACATATATTTTGAATATATACCTGGTGTGGTCCTCTTTCATTTGATCACTCGAGAGATTATAGACTGGTAAAACAAGCTGCTTTACATTCCTTCAAGACTTAGCCTGAAGGCTGCTCTCCATAGCTACCACTAGGATAGCTTTCAATAAGGTTGTCTTTAACCTATCTCCAATAAGGGGTTGTTTGGACTGGTGCAAGGTGCCCACTATAATTAGTGGACAGCATATGCCAGGCCAACTTCTCACACTGGGGCAATTGTTTTGGGCACCATTCACCTAGGATTGTCCGAAGCCCAGGCTGCCTGATGCATCCGTATATAGTGTGATTTTTCTTTCTGACATCCAACCTTCCCTACCTATAAACACTACATTGCAATATTCTAGGAAGGTCAACCAGATTTTGAGGTCCTTTTTCGCCTCAGACCCTAATCTTGTATGGTGGTGCTTCTTCTGTAGCCCCCTAGTCATTTGGTTGAGATGCCTCGCAAATACTCTCCCCACCAGGATCACTGTCACTGCATTATACAGCTTCCCTATGAGCTCTTGCAGTTCCCCAAGCGAGGCCTTCTACTTGCCTACCAGTGATGGAGCAAGGATTCGAGAGAAGTGAAACTTGCTCGATTGAATCCTCCATTAACTTTCACTAATCATTAAATTAGTAAATGAGACGAAACTAACACACACCAGACACAGATACACGGGGAGAAAAGCTTACGCATGCTTGAATTAATGAGAAATAAAATGCAGCACAAATAAAACCCGCTTTAACTTGCAAAAACGCTTTGCGCATGTGCAAAAAGTTGAACTACGCAGAAGTAACGTGACTAATTCGCTTTGAGAGGGAAAACCTCACGCATGCGCAAGAAAGTCCAGAACGCGGTCTTGAGGTACCGCATGCCCGGCATATGCTTGCTTGATTTAAAAGAAAGCTGCTGCTATTAACGCTTTTGCCCAAGAGTAATAATAGTTACATGGGATAGAGTAGAAGTGGGTGGTGAACAGTGAGAATTACATGTTTAAGAAAATAACATCTGTTTATGATTCTTTTATTAATAGTGTACATTTGGGCCTGCAAACCCATGACTGAAAAAGAAAATGGCGAAACCTGCGCATGCTCAATGAGTCCATGAAATGACCCGGTGACCGAGAGAGAGCTGAATGACTGCCAAGATCCAAGGACAGAAGGGATGGGAAAAGAAGAAGATGTATCGGTCATTTATGAAGCCTGTATTAAATGAATTATGGCATTTGCAACAAAATATGCATGTTTCAAACAAATTATATGAATGAGTAGAAGGGGCAGAGTTAACAAACAATAGGTTTTACTAATAAAAATGAATACGTCAGCCTGGTATGATGAAGACACCCCTAACCCCGTCCAATCATATTCCGTAGTTTAGTAAATCTGCAACACTTGAGGGTGGGACATGAAGAAATAAAGACTATTACTAGAGTGACTTGAATTAAGTAAATTAACGCTGCTGATGGAGAGATGATTCGATGGAGCTGTGAGGGAACTACTGCTGCTGGGAGCTGAGCAGAGAGAGAGAGAGAGAGAAAGACGAGAGCAGACTTGGAAGATCCAGACTACTGCCTGATTAGATTGGAAGATTGCGGAAGAATATCGAGGAGGGAGAGAGTGTAAGAGAGGGAATCGCCCTGGTGCGTCGGGTTGTAGAGAAGTCTAGTAAGTATCAGACCTGTCCTGATCCTATTCTATAATCTTTGTCTCCTGATCCTAAGTCAGGGGACCCCCACCAGTCCTTTGGCCAGAGGGGTGGTTTTTCAGTTATCTTCATTAGGTAAATGTAATTCTATCCAAAATTTGCATATTTCTTTGCAAATGTATTATTATGTGCCTTTTGTCTCTACATCTATCCACTCTTATGTGTTTGATTTTGTTGAATGAGCTTGTGTAACTGAATGTATTATGCTATATGATTGTTCTCTCTCCCACTTAAAGAAAGACGGAGTTTGCACTGTGTACTTGTAATTGATGAGCGTTCAATTTAATGACTGACATTTTAGATAAACTTATTATTATTATTATTATTATTCAGAGTCTGTGGTTATTTCACTAAGAATTTAGTAAAGAAGTTGTTAATATCACCATCAACTAACTCAACTAATGGTCCATCGACCAGAGGAAGAGTGTTGATTCGTGAAGATTAGTTAGACATGATACTGTAATTGATTTGTGGTTACAGGGAAATAACTAATCAGAACTTAGTGAATTATAAAAACTTGACCCTTCCAGCGGGAAATTGGCCAAGGGGAATGCAAATGATCGTATTTGGATAAAATGTATATGGGCCCATTGAAAAATTCAGTTTTTGTGTAAAAATATCCAACCTTGGCCTCTTCGCGCTGGATCAGTTTTTCTGGTAGCAGAGTTATGGTTATTATTGATTAGTTTGGTGATTATTGGTTATTGATTATTGACTATATGTTCTTAACATGAAAAGTTAGTGTCCTGTTCTATGTTGTCTGAAAGTACAGGTACAGAGATACCTGGGAATCCCGGGAATTGAATTTTGAAGAGTGTGGTAAGGAAATCACACTGCAGAAGGTTACTCGTCTGTTGTCATAATACCTAACAGCTACGGAGGGCTGTAGGTGTTATATTAGGGACTATATCGTATAAAAGCCGAGAGTGAGTGATAGCGAAGGGTTCACCTGTGAAACTTTGGCCTTACCCGAAGGAGGAGTATCCCTAGAGAAGTTATAGGTCCTCCCCGAGCTTAAGTGAAGGGTAAACAGTGGCTTTTACTCGCAGTGTAAGGAAGTACTTTCTCTTCGAAGCAAGTGAATAAACTATCTTTGAATTAGCGGAGCAGACAGAGTAGCGCTGTTTTTACGTTGTTACTAACAGAAAATTTATTAAGAAAATTTAGAAAATACATTGTCGTATTACCTTGTGAAGGGAGGGTCAGTAGCAGGAGTCTTACTGACGTCACAGAGAGCCGCGCTGGTATTGGTTGAGACAGCGGGCGTGTAACAAGTGCCGATTGTAAAGGGAGGGTCAGTAGTAGGAGTAATACCGACGTCATAAAAACCCGTGCTGGTATTGGTCAGACAAGTGGGTTTGTGGAAAGCTCTGATTGGTTGGCAGACAAGAGCCGCGCAGGTATTGGTTGTGTAAGAGAATACGTAGCGAGCTCTGATTAGACTGTTGGTCTGAGTCGCGCTGGTATAGGACGAGTGTTGGGAAACATGATACGTAAGAATACGGAAGAGTTTCTTGTTTTAGCTTGCTGAAACAACTTAGTTACAGGGATTGGAAGAATGAAGCTGATTAATAAAATCAAAAATTTCTTTAAAAAGGATAAGCTTGTAGTAACCAGAGAAGGGATTCTTATGCCACCTCCTAATACGCCTGCTTCTTTTATGATGTTGGAACGAGGACATCATACTTGTGTTTGGTTGGAAAATTGGGTGAAGTATACGAAAGGCAATGGTGTTCTAGCTTTTCCTGAAAATGGTACGTTTAATGTAAGGATTCTTCAGAATTTGAGAAATCGGATGAATTCATTAGAACCTAGCCCTAGGTTAACGCAGTATGAAGCTTTGGAGGAATGGGAAGTTGAGGCATTTGAGCGAGAGAAATACAGAGGAGGTAGAAGAATAAATAGAGGATTTTTTCCAAGATATCCATTTGATACTCGAGGAGATGAGATGAAAAGATGGAGAAGAGCTGTAGTAACGGAAGGGTTGTATCCAGTATTGATGGCTGAAGATCAAGTAGGGAGTAAATGCAAAGAAAAATGAAACACACAGGTATGGCAGGAACAGAATGTGATGAAACTGATGATGAGTTATTAGAGGACATTTTAGTTAAAAGACCTCCACCTTATCAAGAAAATGCTGGAGAGACAACTCCAAGTGCACCAATGATGAGAACTCCCTTAGTTCCACAAGTCTTATATGATCCAACAGTTACCCGAGTGTTACAGGAAAAGGAAAGGGATGCATTGAATAGAACAAAAGAAGAGATAATTCAGAAAATAAATCAGTTAGGTTTAAATGCTGAAGCCTTGACAGTACCAGTGACGATAGGTCCGGTTATTCCATTATATGGGGATAAACGAGACACCCCGAGATTACAAATAGTGACAGTCCAACAAAATAGTGTTAGAAAGGAAGTAGCAATGTCAGAAGATCTAACCAGTGAGAGTGATTCAAATATCTTGTTACTAGATCTCCCTAATATTGAAACAGTGACTGAAACCCCGAAAAGAGGTTCACCAGTGAATAAGAGGAGAAAAGAACTGATTGACACTCCAGTAGCAGGAAATTCTAATGGATTTTCGCCAGAAGATCTAGAGGAGTGGGCGAAAGGATTAGACAAAAAGAAACCTCAAACACCAAGTATAGATGTGGCCAAGTTGAAAGTGGATTTGGAAGAAATGATCATTGGTACAATAAGCCCAGATAGATTAGGTACATACAGGGATGATGAATTGTTGTTTTTGTGTAAAAGTATAACATGGAGAGCAAAGAATCTGCATGAGAAAATAGTAGAGGTTGCTTCAGAATTTGGAAAGGATGTAGAAAAATCGAAATTATTGCAGAAGCCATATAGCGCAGAATTTACTGAAAAGGATTTAGAGAGTTTGAATGCATCAGGAAGGAGATTACAGATCAAAGAATTAATGAATATTTTGAAGAAATGGGGAGATGCAGACAGATGGAGAGGTAGATGGACAAGAAAAAGGGATGAGGAAGCTACAAAGGAAGCATCTGCATTCCCATTAAGAGAAACAGAACAGGTTGAAAGAGTGTGTCCAATGAGAGAAGTTCCTGGTGGTGGATATGTTCATGTTCCATGGTCTAGACAGGATATTTTGTCTTTTACGAATGATTTTCCCAGATTAAGGGAGAAGCCAGTTGAATGGTACAAGCAGGTGGAGAGGTTTGTGAAAGTTTCAAAAGTATTATTAAAGGATTTGGATGGTCTGTTTGATATAGTGGTACCAACTGATTTGTGGACAGAATGCAAGATTACGGTTGATTGGCCAACTGAAGAGTATCCAAGAGATGCAAAGACAGGTGCACCTTCAGAAGATGTAATGAAAAAGTATCAGCAAGTGATTACTTTCTTGAAAGGGAAAATTCCTCCAAAGGAAACAGATTGGGTTAAAATAGATAGAACAACTCAAGAACCAAAAGAGTCAGTGCATGCGTATTACGAAAGGTTGTTACAAGTATTTAAACAGTATAGTGGATTTGAAAATATTGGTGATAAGGATATGGGACATTTTGTGTACAGGTTTGTGTATGGATTGAGATCAGAAATTAGTCAGATGATTCAACAGCATATGCTTTGCTGGCAGAGTAAGCCCATTGATGACATCTTGAAGTACGCAAAGTATTGCAGTGATGATATTGACGCAAAACATAAGAAATTGAAAGAAAAGATGATGTGGGCACAAGTGAAGTTGGCAGAACACCAAGAGGCAAGTACTGGTTCTCAAAATGATAACCAGTCGAATGACCAAAATCAGAATAGTCAAGGATTGAATGGGAATAAAGGAAAAGGACGAATGAGTAGAGAGGAAGCGAAAAAGAAGTATCCTTGTCATGCATGCGGAAAGCATGGACATTGGAAGAATGAGTGTAGAAACGTTCAACAGAATAATGGGGTAAATCAAAATTTAAATCCACAGATGCAGGATGAGGTGGTTGTGAACCATCAGCAACAGCAACAGGTAGTTACTCCACAGTTACAGGTGCCACAAGCCCCTATGCCCAACTGTATGAACGCTCAAGTGCAGAGATACAGTGTGAACACCGGATTTCGTGGAGAGAGTGGTAAGAATACACAAACGGTTCAACAATATTGGATGCACAGTAATGAGTGTGATTCGGATGTTTCTCAATGACGGTGCCTGAGGGGGGAGGAAGAATGCGTGCTTGGCGCATCCTTGGCGGTAGATCAGTCAGGTCCATTTGTTGATGGAAAAGTGGAAGGTAATGGCATCACTTTCCTAGTGAATACTGGTGCTACCCGTTCTACTGTGAGAGCAGCAGAAATTCCAAACTTACCCCTCTCGGGAGAAACTATCCAAGTTGTAGGAGTCTCAAATAAGCAAATAAAAACCCCGCTTACTAAACCAATAGAAGTGAATATCGGAAATTTCAAAGATATGCATCGGTTCGTGGTGTGTGATTCAAGTCCAGTTAACTTGTTAGGGAGGGATTTGTTGTGTAAAATGAACTGTACCATCTATTGTACACCTGATGGTATTGCTTTTCAAACACCTGATGAAGATATCGCTTTCAAGATGATGCTAGCAAAACAATGAACAGAAGTGGATGAGATGTTTTCACTTCTGACTGAAAGCAGTCTGCCTGATGAACTGAGAGACACAGTGAGATCAGATGTGTGGGATTTTTCAGGAAAGGAAATTGGTCTGATGGCAAATGTAGATCCAATTAAAATAATGGTGAAAGAAGGTGCGAATTATCCAAACACACGACAGTACAAAATGAGTCCAGAAGTAAAAGCAGGAGTTGCTCCAGTAATTGATCAAATGATTGAACAAGGTATTTTGAAAGAAATAATGGGTAGTCCTTGTAATTCGCCAATCATGGGACTTAAAAAGCCTAGTGGCAAATATAGGATAGTGCAAGATTTAAGGAAAATCAATAAGATAGTAGTACCCTGTTGTCCAGTAGTACCAAATCCAGCAGTAATTCTTTATCAGATACCTTGGGATGCACATTGGTATACAGTGATTGATTTGTGCCAAGCATTCTTTTCGATTCCTTTGCATGTAGATAGCCAATATCTCTTTGCGTTCCAGTTCTAGGACCGTGTTTTGGCATGGTGCCGAGTTCCTCAAGGGTACACAGAGAGTCCCTCGATTTTCAATCAAATCTTGAAAAAGTATTTGGAAACATTGGTTATGCCAGGAAATTTGGTTTTGTTTCAGTACATGGATGACCTACTGGTGGCATCAAAGACAAGAGAGGCTTGTGTCATAGACACAATCGCTTTACTGAACCATTTGGCAGAAGGTGGACACAAAGTGTCGCCAGAAAAATTACAGTTTTGCCAACAAGAAGTCCAATATTTGGGACACAAGATAGAAAAGGGAGTTAGAAAAGTGACACCAGAGAGAATAAAAGTGATTCGACAGATGAATCTGCCTAAAACTAAGAAAGAAGTACGAATGTTTTTGGGAGTGATTGGATACTGTCGTCAGTGGATCAGTGGATTTTCATTGCTTGCAAAACCTCTAATAAAATTGACACGAAAAGATGTGATGGATCCGATTGAATGGGATGATGAAAGCGAGGATGCATTCATAAAACTGAAGGATTGTTTGTGTCAAGCACCAGCATTAGGAATGCCTGACTATACGAAAGTATTTGCTTTGTTCTGCTGTGAGAGGGAAGGATGTGCACTTTCAGTGTTAACCCAAAGACATGGATTGATGCGACGTCCAGTGGCATACTTTTCTGCCACTCTGGATTCTGTGGCCTCAGCATTGCCTGGCTGCTTAAAAGCAGTAGCTGCTACTTGTGTGAGTCTGGAGCAGAGTGAGTCTATTGTAATGGGACATCCCTTGAAGGTTTATGTGCCACATTCTGTCGAGATTCTTTTAACAAGGACTCGAACTCAGCACTTGACCCCTAGTCGGCTGACTAAGTATGAAAGAGTGATCCTAGGTGCTGAAAATGTAAGCGTGATAAGATGCACCACAGTGAATCCAGCAACCTTGTTGCCGGACCCATTCTGTGAAGAAGTAAAAGAAGAAGTTGATCATGATTGTTTGGATCTAACAGAAATGTGTACAAAGCCCAGGCCGGACATCTTTGATGTCCCAGGAACACTCCCAGCACACGTCGAAGGTGTGTAAAACTTATTTCACAGTGCACAATATCTGCACAAATAGTACACAATAATTTGAATCTTTTTTTCTTCTTTTCTCCTTTTATTTCGTTGATCTTCAAACAGCCGACACGTGTTTCATCGCTAACAGGGGAAATTGTCCCGCGACTTTTTCAAGGCTAAGTCTTCTCTGTAGAAACCTTCAATCTGTGGTGATAGTTCCAACCCACAATGGGTTTCTGTATCTCGCGGCATCCTTGACAACAATCCTTAACAATCCAAGGATCCTGATATGTCCTGATATTAAAAGCATGAATCCAACTTCATTCTGCAGGATGCCGCCATGCGTGTGTAGCCGAGTACGGAACACTTTGATGTCCCATTGGGAGAATCAGATTATGTATTGTTTGTTGATGGGTCATGCTTGCGAAAACAAGATGGAGAACTGAGTGCTGCCTATGCTGTCTGTACTATATCTGCTATTATAGAAGCATCCTGTTTAAAAGGAGTCAAGTCGGCACAAATAGCCGAATTGGTAGCTTTAACAAAAGCCTGCAAAATTGGGAAAAAATTGAGAGTAACCATATTCACAGATAGTCAATATGGTTTTGGGGTTGTGCATGACTTCGGCCAATTATGGATGCAAAGGGGATTTCTGACTTCTTCAGGTTCTCCTATCAGAAACAGTAAAAATGTCAAAGAACTGTTGGAAGCATTACAATTGCCAAAAGAAATTGCAGTGGTTAAGTGTGCCGCACATAAGTCAGGGAATGATTATGTGACGCAAGGCAACAAATATGCTGACCAAGTTGCACAATTTTGTGCTCGAAATACAATGTCTTTGAACAGAGGGTTCGAAAAAGAAACTACCAATTGCCAACTAATGTTTTTCTCTGCTTTTGAAACATGGGATGAAGTTAGACAGTTACAGGATGAGGCAGATGTGAAAGAAAAGGAATTCTGGATCAACACAGGTTGCACAAGAAGAACCGATGATGAGGTATGGGTGTGTCCAGATGGAAGACCGATAATGCCAGACAGTATGTTATCACAAATGGCAAGAGTATATCATGGAGCTACACACATTGGGAGGGATGCCATGATTAGACACTTTAGGCAGACATGGTACAATCCCAAGTTTAGGCTCATTGCAGAGAGTCTCTGCCAGCGCTGCTTGACATGTCAACAGCAAAACCCAGGTAGAAAAACATTTGTCAGTTGAGGAAAAATAGGAAAGGCAGAGGGACCATTTACAAGACTGCAGCTTGATCTTATAGAGTTGCCGCCATGCAACGGTCTGAAGTATGTCCTTGTCATTGTGTGTCTGTTTTCTCGTTGGGTGGAAGCTTATCCAACAAGAAGGAATGACAGTCTCACAGTTGCCAAACTACTCCTGAGAGAACTCATCCCCAGGTTCGGATTTCCAGTCACTTTGGAATCAGATAGAGGACCTCATTTTAACAATGAGATAGTTCGATTAATTTGTACAGCTTTCAAAATTGAGCAGAAACTACATTGTGCCTATCAACCAGAAGCATCTGGAGTGGTTGAGCAGCTAAATGGTACAATAAAATCCAGGTTAGGGAAGGTGTGTGCATCCACTTCACTGAAATGGCCTGATGCTTTGCCCCTTGTATTAATGAGCCTTAGAAGCATCCCTGACAGAAGGACAGGCTTGAGTCCTCATGAAATTCTTAAGGGAAGAGCAATGAGACAAGCATTTGTACCAGGAAACAAACTGATGACTATAACTGATGATCTAGTGTTGGACTATTGTAAAGGACTAGCTGATCTGGTACGTTCTGTGTCTCACCAGGTTGGAGAAGATGCAACTGCAACACAGCCGAATCAAGCACATGATTTGAATCCAGGAGACTGGGTTGTGATAAAGAAGCACACGAGAAAATTGTGCTTAGAACCCAGGTGGAAAGGACCTCATCAAATTATATTGGTCACAACAACAGCAGTGAAATGTGCTGGCTTCCCAAACTGGATCCATGCCAGTCATACCAAAAGAGTCCCAAGTCCTCCTGAACGACAATAGCAGCAACTGGTAGAACAAAGAAAAGAACCAGAAGCTGAAAGTTGTGAAATAGAAGAAATCGAAGAAATCAGAGAAACAGACTCTGAAGAACGTATCGATGATGAACAACCAAGTACAAGTCAAGTAGGGTGGGCACTGGATACTGGGTCTCAAGAGACTGCTGTAGAGGCTGAAGAAGAGCAAGAGATTGAAAGACCAGAACGAATTGAAACAGAAAATCCAGATCAAGCTCAATCAGAAGAAGAAGAAAATGAGAGACTGACAGGTTCAGAACAAATTCAGTCAACAGAAGAATCTGCTGCAGGAAACTCAGATCAAGCTCAATCAGAATCAGAAAAAGAAGAACTAAAAGATCAAGAAGAAATTCAATCGACAGAAAGACAAAAATTAGAAAGCCCAGAACAAGCTCAACTAAAAGAAAAGGAAGATAAAAGAACGTTAGAAATTGGCGAAGAAGGTGAAAAGGCAGTGCAAACAAAGAGAATCAGAAAGGGTGATCACTGGCCAAGTGGAGTAAAAGGACTGAGATATGTTTTGAAATGAAAAACAGGGAAAGAATTAGAACAAGTAAACGAAATATCAAGTCAATCTGAAGAAGAACACCCAAGAAGAAAATCTTTACGAAAATCAACAAGAGTGAGAGCTCCAAATAGAAAATATAAGGCTCCTGAATGGACCTATATTATCCTTGAGGACTTTGAGAATCTTGATCTAAACGAAGGACAAGAAAATGTCACTAATGAAAGAAATGACGAAAGCAAATTGAGACCACCTTAAGAGAAAAGACTGTGACACAGGAGGTGGAAATTTTACAAATAAGTAAAGAAGAGAATAAAAGAACCAGATGAAGAAAAGAAATTAAAGACAAAGGGGAAAGCATAAGACGAAAAGCTGTTGAAGTGTGGGATCACAACTTAGAATTTAGAAGAAAATTTAGAGGTTAATACATTTTAGAAAATTAAAATGGCAGAAACAGAAGTGACTGAACATCCGAAATCTAGTTTAAAACGAAGATGTGTTAAATGTTGTTTGTGCAGTATTTTGATATTAATGTTAATGTGGTTATTGCTAACAGTTGTGATACCTATTTTTATGGTAAATAACGACAGAAATAATAATAATACAAGTGATCAAGTGAATGCAGGTACTAAAGGAACAACTATCACTAATTTAGAGCAAATAGATGAGACCATGTATCAACATGGCAGATCAAATAGTGATTTGTCATTAAATGTGTTTACTAAACTTCTTTATGAATACGTACATACAATGGATGTGAGTGATTGTTATGTTTGCATGAAATTACCTTCGTCTGTTTCGGAGGGGGACTTATCACCATCTTCCTTTAACATATGGTGTGTCATGTAGTGTTGTGTTCAGTCTGTTCTATAAAACAGGCAAATTGCAGTATTATTATTCTAACATGGATTTAGTATTCCCAGAGATTCCTATTAGAAGAAACCTAAACCCAGTGCTTAGTGCTAAAGATGCAGAATTTATGGGCGAGTTTTTCCTAACAACAAACCCAATAGACATAACATATGCCATAAGAACAATTGAACCTGTATGTTGCGAGATGAAGAAAAAGATTTTCTAAATTTAGTAGAGGAAAGAAGACAGGATTTTCAAAAGAAGGCTGTTGAACAGAAGTCACATGTACCTCCATGGGCTAATAAGGAAGGGGACTATAAGAAAGGCGAGACTCATGCTGCAATGTCCCTAGATTTGTCAAAGTTGGGAAAATTCTGTCTACATAGACTAAAAACTGACTATAACAATATTTTCATTGGTTCTAGTGAATGTGAACACACCTTCCTAATCATGGGGGGATGGGGACTAAAGGGTGGAACTGATCCTGTCTTTCCGGGAATATATTATGTGTGTGGTAAAAATGCCTATTATAGGTTGCCAACACAATGGTATGGTAGTTGTTATCTTGGGATAGTATTTCCAAAAGTGTACCACATTACTAAGAACAATGAAATGAATGTAATAAGTCAAGGACTAAAACAAACTAAAAGAACAAGTTTTTCAGAAATAATAGGTGATATATTTGGTGCACTGATACCATCAGTTGGAGTCATACTGAATTCACATAAGATACGTAAATTGTCAACAGTAGTTGATCGTCTATCAACAGATACTGCTGGGGGATTCTTAATGATTAATACGGAAATGGTTGCGATTAGATCTATGGTTTTGCAAAATCGACTTGCACTTGATATATTATTGGCAAAAGAGGGTGGAGTATGTGGCATGTTGAAAGTCCAACATTGCTGTACATATATCCCAGACAAAAGTAAAGGTATTGTGGCATATATTAAGAATATTACAAAGATTCATGACGATTTGACCCAACTGGAGGTTGACGGTGTTTAGGAAAGACTTAGTAAAAGTATTTCCACTATAGCTAGTTGGTTTTCCACTTTAGGGAGTAGTCTATTAGGGAAAATCCTAATACCAGTAATTTCTATAACAATAGTAGGTCTGATGATGATAATGACATATAGATGTTGCAAGAATAAAACAAAAGCAAGAATGGTAGCTGAAATAAAGAATAAAAAAATGGGAAGAAAGAGAAACAGAGAAGAAATCGAATTAGAGGAGATGAAAGGAAGTCTATATGATAAAATGAAAGGAGTAGGCATGAAAAGGAAAATTGAAGAGTTAGAAGAAAGAAAAGAAGATACTAAAAATTAAATGAATAAAAGTTGGCACTTGGTAATGATGGGTATTTTTATGATGGCTCAAAAATGCCATCAGAGGGGGGATTGATGGAGCAAGGATTCGAGAAAAGTGAAACTTGCTCGATTGAATCTTCCATTAACTTTCACTAATCATTAAATTAGTAAATGAGACAAAACTAACACACACCAGACACAGATACACGGGGAGAAAAGCTTACGCATGCTTGAATTAATGAGAAATAAAATGCAGCACGAATAAAACCCGCTTTAACTTGCAAAAACGCTTTGCGCATGTGCAAAAACTTGAACTACACAGAAGTAATGTGACTAATTCGCTTTGAGAGGGAAAACCTCACGCATTCGCAAGAAAGTCCAGAACGCGGTCTTGAGGTACCGCATGCCCGGCATATGCTTGCTTGATTTAAAAGAAAGCTGCTGCTATTAACGCTTTAGCCCAAGAGTAATAATAGTTACATGGGATAGAGTAGAAGTGGGTGGTGAACAGTGAGAATTACATGTTTAAGAAAATAACATCTGTTTATGATTCTTTTATTAATAGTGTACATTTGGGCCTGCTAATCCATGACTTAAAAAGAAAATGGCGAAAGCTGCGCATGCTCAATGAGTCCATGAAATGACCCGGTGACCGAGAGAGAGCTGAATGACTGCCAAGATCCAAGGACAGAAGGGATGGGAAAAGAAGAAGATGTATCGGTCATTTATGAAGCCTGTATTAAATGAATTATGGCATTTGCAACAAAATATGCATGTTTCAAACAAATTATATGAATGAGTAGAAGGGGCAGAGTTAACAAACAATAGGTTTTACTAATAAAAATGAATACATCAGCCTGGTATGATGAAGACACCCCTAACCCCGTCCAATCATATTCCGTAGTTTAGTAAATCTGCAACACTTGAGGGTGGGACATGAAGAAATAAAGACTATAACTAGAGTGAGTTGAATTAAGGAAATTAACGCTGCTGATGGAGAGATGATTCAATGGAGCTGTGAGGGAACTACTGCTGCTGGGAGCTGAGCAGAGAGAGAGAGAGAGAAAGACGAGAGCAGACTTGGAAGATCCAGACTACTGCCTGATTAGATTGGAAGATTGCGGAAGAATATCGAGGAGGGAGAGAGTGTAAGAGAGGGAATCGCCCTGGTGCGTCGGGTTGTAGAGAAGTCTAGTAAGTATCAGACCTGTCCTGATCCTATCCTATAATCTTTGTCTCCTGATCCTAAGTCAGGGGACCCCGACCAGTCCTTTGGCCAGAGGGGTGGTTTTTCAGTTATCTTCATTAGGTAAATGCCATTCTATCCAAAATTTGCATATTTCTTTGCAAATGTATTATTATGTACCTTTTGTCTCTACATCTATCCACTCTTATGTGTTTGATTTTGTTGAATGAGCTTGTGTAACTGAATGTATTATGCTATATGATTGTTCTCTCTCCCACTTAAAGAAAGACGGAGTTTGCACTGTGTACTTGTAATTGATGAGCGTTCAATTTAATGACTGACATTTTAGATAAACTTATTATTATTATTATTCAGAGTCTGTGGTTATTTCACTAAGAATTTAGTTAAGAAGTTGTTAATATCACCATCAACTAACTCAACTAATGGTCCATCGACCAGAGGAAGAGTGTTGATTCGTGAAGATTAGTTAGACATGATACTGTAATTGATTTGTGGTTACAGGGAAATAACTAATCAGAACTTAGTGAATTATAAAAACTTGACCCTTCCAGCGGGAAATTGGCCAAGGGGAATGCAAATGATCGTATTTGGATAAAATGTATATGGGCCCATTGAAAAATTCAGTTTTTGTGTAAAAATATCCAACCGTGGCCTCTTCGCGCTGGATCACCAGCGCCTTGATTCCTCTTGTTATGTCTTACACATTGTTCTCCAGAATGCAGGACTTGGCGGTGGAGTCGAACTCTATGCCAAGGAAAACCAACTTTGTTGCGGGCCCCACTGTTTTGTCCGCAGCCAGGGGGTCACCTAGTTCGGCTGCTAGCTGCTGAAAGGCACCATCAAGCTTCTGCACTCCGCCCCCCCAGCCAACCCACAAACAAGAAATCATCCTAGTAGGGGAGCTTGACCCCTTTGGAGTGCCTCTTGTGCAGTGTTCATTCTAGGAATGTACTGAATCGTTCAAAATATGCACATGATATGGAGAATCCGATAGGAAGGGCCTAGTCAAAGTATGTCTCTCACTCAAACTTGAAACCCAAGAGGTGGTAGCTTTCTGGATGCACAGGTACGAGCCTAAATGCAGATTCAATGTCCTCCTTTGCCATCAAGGGCCCCTGTCCTGCTGTGTGCCCTAGAATGACTGCATCATCCACTGGGGCATACCCTACCACGAAGTCTTCTGGGTGGATCCCGTCATTTACTGACCCCCCATCAGGGAATGATAAGTAGTGTATCAATCTGAATCGACCGGGTTTTTCTTGGGTACCACCCCCAAAGGGGAAAAGACCAGGCCTGGTGGGTGCCAAGAGCCCAGGGGGCCCTCTACTCTCCCCAACTTTTTCTTTTTCTGAATCTTCCATTGCACTATCTCGGGGTCTTGGAGAGCTGAGCGAAGGTTCTTTGAGTCTCCTGCCCTGATAGACACAGTGGATGGAATTTAAAAACCTTTCTCAAACCCTTTGACAAGAGGCGTGCATCTCCCTTGTTGTCATAATGGTTGGCTAGCTGCCTCAACCTGAGGGTATTGATTGGAGAGTGAGCCAGCCAGGCCTCCCCACCTGTCCCCGTGGTGTGTCACCTTCTACACTACTTCTTACTCACTTTCTCTTTCTTGTCATTTCTCTGTCTTCCCTGCCTTTCTTACAGTTCGTTGCTGGGTGGCCCCCTTCACATGTGGAGCACACATGCCTACATTTACAAACCATCCCCCAGATGCATTAATCTTTATTGTATTTGAAGCAGACCTCTGAGGAGCCCTTTCCTGATGGCTCCCCTTGCAACTTGTGTATTGTTTATATTGTTGATAAATCGTTTCTGCCTGTTGTGCTGCCCCTTGAAGTGGCTCCCGTGAAAGGACTACTTGATCTTTCCTGACCAGTTCTTGGCTTCTCTGGCTACCATCATTTTGTGCATGTACCCAGACACATCCTCTTCTTAAGCTCTTCCATTCCCTCTTTGTCCTCGGGGCATTCCTCACTGCGCTCCTCACACTCCCCGCTGTCGCTGGGTACATCTGTGCTGTGCCATCTGCTTGGTTCACCTCTCAGATGCCTCAGGAGCCATTCTTTCCCATGTGTGGCTGCTGCTTCCCTTGCTGCTCTCAGGATTTTTTCTATCTTGTCCTGATGTCTGCTGCTGCCTGGCTCCACCATCCTTACTCAGCCCGCTGATTGTAGTTGCAAGCAGATGGGTCACGTCACCAAAATGGCTGTCTCCGCTGCTCTTGGCTGCCTGCTGCTTTGGCCCTGCTAAAGGGCAGCTTCGCCATTCACCAGGTCTCGTTGCCCTTCGGGCTGTCCCTGGTTGTCCTATGACCCTTTTCTGGTGCCTCCCGTCCAGACGGGTCGCATCACCCCATCTGCGGTTGTCCCCGGCTGCTAGTTCGTCTCTTGCCCCGCCTTTGCCCATTGCACTCAGGATAGTTTCTCCCCTGTGGGCAAACCTCTGTGGACCTGAGGGGATGTCCCAATTCTCCTGATCCCCCGTGCTTTGCAGCATGTTCTGGGGACTGGGAAGTTGCGCCGCCGACCCTGTGGCGCTTTGGACCCATCCCCTGTCTGCATCGTATCACCGCCTCCCTCCTCATGCGCCTGGGGTGGGCAGGGCCACTTTTAGCGCATTCTCCTTGCTGGCCTTCCTCTCCCGGGCATGCCTGCTTCCTCAGATCAGGACGACGGGATGCGCTGGCAGTTCGGCCCCGTGCTGCTTCCCCCAGTAAGGGGCAGTGCGTTGTTGTAGCTGAAGGCCTTGTTTGTACAGGGTTAACCCAGCTGGAGCTTTGAAATGGGTACCTCTTCAGCAATCCTCTTTGTGGCATGACACGTTTATTCTCGACCCTCTTTTCGTCGTCGTGCCCCTCGCCCAGACAGTGAGGGACTCCGGCTGTGGGGGCACTTTAAATGGACTTCTTGTGCCCCCAGTATGATGAGATCCTAGCTCATGTAAGTTTACTACTTAGTAGGAAATGTGGGAGGGACCAGAGGAGAAGTAGAAAAATGAGGCGCATTTACTACAAAATAGGTGGGGTTTAGGGAGGAGTAAGGAGTGGTTAAGGAAGGGCCAGTGAGGGGTTTAGGAAGGGACAGACCCCCACCCAAAAAAGAGTAAGTCCATTCTTATTCGCAAACTGCACTTCCAAAGTTACTAAAGCCAAAAAGGACCCAAAATAGTAGCAAATGTACTCCAGCTCTGAGTAAGTCCACCATCACACATGGCCATCTATTGGTACTGCTACACTCTCCCATAGAAAATTAATTGTTAATTAAGTAATTATTTTAAATATGTTCAACTAAAAAACATTTTTAAAACATTTGTTAATCAAAAAAATCCCACTTAAAGTAATTTTTTATTATATATTTATAGTTAATAAAAGTGATGTATAGAACTAACTAAAATGAATTGAAATAGTTTAATAAAAAATGTTACGTTAATTTTAAATTCAAAAAGGTTATTAAAATATGTTAAAATATTTATTTTTCGATGATTTTTTAACATTAGTAAATGTATTCATATTTTTAACTTTTTGAAATAATTTAATTTAACATTATTTCCTATTGCGTTTTATTGTTATTTATTTATTTTAAGTCTTACCTCCGTTATTTTCTATTGGAGGGTGTTGCACAATCAGTGGTTGGTGATTTGTGGTCCTCTGAACTTGCTCCTTTTTGGCTGTAGTAACTTTACATTCGTAAATTTGACGGTACTCTTGTTTCAGAGGGAGGAGCCATGTAAGTCTACACTTTTGCGTAACCTTACACTTATAAATGGTGAATAGCACAAAGTAGTAAAGTTACTCAAAAGTGTAAGAGTAAACTTCCATGTGTAAATTTACTCTTGTGTAAGTTTACCTTTATGACTTGGCCCCTGAGACTTTAGTGAGAAGCTATTAGATGCCTCTTTCAAACTCAAAACAGCAACCCTCAGATTTCAGAGTTTATCTTCACACCCCTCAGATCTCATTGCTGAGCCCATCACTGCTCAGATCTTGGTGCTTGCTCAGTTTGACATCCTTCAGATTTCTGTGTTCAGCTCTGCACCCCTTAGATGCCAGCTCTGCACCCCCCAGATTTCAATGTCCACTTTTCAGTACTCTGGCTTGTGCTCCTGCTATAGTATAGGATTTCAGTATTCAGCTAGTGCTCAATTTGAGCCGGTGGTTTCTGGTACTTGGCACTGGCACTTAATTGTCAACACCAGCGCTTGTGACAGTCTGCCACAATGTGACACTGTTTGGCTAATTTAGAGATGACCACAACAACAAGTAATTATTAGTTCAATATGCATTAAAAATGACTAATACCTGCCGCCCAAGCCATTCTCCCTAGCTTTGGAGGCCTGAAAAATAATGGGTAGTAGTAGTGTTGTTACTATCATTGGCAGCGTAGCAGGGCAACGTGTGGTGCAAGCTACAGTGGCCTCCTGACGAGAGCCCAGACACTTATTTTTTTTACAAATTAAGCACTGCGTTCAACCCAACAGCCCTCGGGTACAATTGCTCAGCCGTACACCTCTCAGATGTTATTGCTCAGCCCTCCTTCCCTCAGGTGTCACTTCTCATCCCTCAAGTGTCATTGCTCAGACCTGCCCCCCTCAGGTATTGCTCAGCCCTGCTCCCCTCAAGTGTCATTGCTCAGCCCTGCTTCCCTCAGGTGTCCTTGAGAAGACATGCACCCTTCAGGGGTCATTGCTCAGCCCTGCTCCCCTCAGGTGTCATTGCTCAGCCCTGCTCCGCTCAGGTGTCCTTGAGAAGCCCTGCTCTCCTCAGGTGTCATTGCTCAGCCCTCCTCCCCTCGGGTGTCACTTCTCATCCCTCAAGTGTCATTGCTCAGCCCTGCCCCCCTCAGGTATTGCTCAGCCCTGCTCCCCTTAAGTGTCATTGCTCAGCCCTGCCTCCCCCCCTTTCAGGTGTCATTGCTCAGCCCTGCTCCCTGTTGTAATAAAGTAATGTCCATTCCAGGTAGTTTCTTTATGTAGATTTATTTCAAGTCAAGATCTTATGCAGAGCCCCACCAGGAGCAGCCTCCCTGCTGCTCAGCCCTACCTCCAACTGACACTCTCTCTCATCCAACATTCCATAACCAGCTCTCACACCAACATTCCACTCCACAGACACACAGGCTGAGCAGCAGGTATAATACATCTCCCTTTCTTAATACCAATAAAAATCAACAGCAAGAATCACAAAAATAGATGCATGTATAAGATGGCAATAATAATTACATGCAAGAGAGGGGCAACATGCAATACATGTGGATGGCGAAATACATGTATACAAAATAGCAAAAAGATAAATATTTGGAAGAAGTAAAAGATTACGCAATCCATCAATTCTAACACTCACCACTACTCCCTTTATCAAACAAAAAACAAAATCCACGCTCTCTTAAAACCAAGCAAAAGCAACACATACACTACCACGCCAGCAAAACACAAACTAAACCCAAAAAACCAAACAAGAAGGCTGGCCAGGCCAACAAGAGGTATGAAGGGTACCAACTAAAAGGCGCGACAGGACCATACTTGCAAGAAATTCAATGCTTCCCCCACCAAAAGACAGGGTGTGACGTGTAGGAAAAAACTATACACGGAACTATGCAATCGCACACACTTTACTCAACATGTAAGTACTTCCCCCAAGTAACGATGGGGTGTGACGTGTAGGAAACGAACAGGCAGGTAGAAAGACAGCAGGCAGGCAGCAGGAACTGGCAGGCAGCAGGAACTGGCACCTTTTGGGTTGGGTTGCGGGCGACCGGTGACAAGGTCACTGGTGGGACTCAGAGATGCCAGCTCACCTTAAGTGTGCAGCTTGTAGTTTCTGAAGAGGTTCCATTTCCTTGAAGTCTCTTTAGGCTTCATAGTAGTAGTTCATTCAACTTGTACACGTAGGTTCTTCCATAATTCGTCGCCAAAATATGTTGTAATGAAGTAATGTCCATTCCAGGTAGTTTCTTTATGTAGATTTATTTCAAGTCAAGATCTTATGCAGAGCCCCACCAGGAGCAGCCTCCCTGCTGCTCAGCCCTACCTCCAACTGACACTCTCTCTCATCCAACATTCCATAACCAGCTCTCACACCAACATTCCACTCCACAGACACACAGGCTGAGCAGCAGGTATAACACTCCCCTCAGGTGTCCTTGAGAAGCCCTGCTCCCCTCAAGTGTCATTGCTCAGCCCTGCCCCCCTGAGGTGTCATTGCTCAGCCCTGCTCCTCTCAGGTGTCATTGCTCAGCCCTGCTCTCCTCAGGTGTCATTGCTCAGCCCCCCCCAAGGTGTCATTGCTCAGCCCTCCTTACCTCAGGTGTCATTGCTCAGCCCTCATCCCCTCAGGTGTCATTGCTCAGCCCTCCTCCCCTCAGATGTCATTTCTCAGCCCTCCTCCCTCAGGTGTCATTGCTCAGCCCTCCTCCCCCAGGTGTCATTGCTCAGCCTTGCTCCCTAAGGTGTTATTGCTCAGCCCGGCTCCCCTCGGGTGTCATTGCTCTGCCCTCCTCCCCTCAGGTGTCATTGCTCAGCCCAGCTCCCCTCAGATGTCATTTCTCAGCCCTCCTCCCCTCAGGTGTCATTGCTCAGCCCCCCTCCCCTCAGGTGTCATTGCTCAGCCTTGCTCCCCTAAGGTGTTATTGCTCAGCCCTGCTCCCCTCGGGTGTCATTGCTCAGCCCTCCTCCCCTCAGGTGTCATTGCTCAGCCCAGCTCCCCTCAGGTGTCATTGCTCAGCCCTCCTCCCCTCAGGTGTCATTGCTCAGCCCTCCTCCCCTCAGGTGTCATTGCTCAGCCCTCCTCCCCTCAGGTGTCCTTGAGAAGCTCTGCTCCCCTCAGGTGTCATTTTTCAGCCTTGCGCCCCTCAGGTGTCATTGCTCAGCCCTGCTCCTCTCAGGTGTCGTTGCTCAGCCCTCCTCCCCTCAGGTGTCCTTGAGAAGCTCTACTCCCCTCAGGTGTGATTGCTCAGCCTCGCCTCCCTGAAGTGTCATTGCTCAGCCCTCCTCCCCTCAGGTGTCATTGCTCAGCCCTGCTCCCCTCAGGTGTCATTGCTTGGCCCTCCTCCCCTCAGGTGTCATTGCTCAGCCCTGCTCCCCTCAGGTGTCATTGTTCAGCCCACCTCCCCTCAGGTGTCATTGCTCAGCCCTCCTCCCCTCGGGTGTCATTGCTCAGCCCTCCTCCCCTCGGGTGTCATTGCTCAGCCCTCCTCCCCTCAGGTGTCATTGCTCAGCCCTCCTCCCCTCAGGTGTCATTGCTCAGCCCTCCTCCCCTCAGGTGTCATTGTTCAGCCCTCCTCCCCTCAGGTGTCATTGCTCAGCCCTACTCCCCTCAGGTGTCGTTGTTCAGCCCTCCTCCCCTCAGGTGTCGTTGCTCAGCCCTCCTCCCCTCCGGTGTCATTGCTCAGCTCTACTCCCCTCAGGTGTCCTTGAGAAGCTCTGCTCCCCTCAGGTGTCATTGCTCAGCCCTCCTCCCCTTAGGTGTCATTGCTCAGCCCTGCTCCCCTCAGGTGTCATTGCTCAGCCCAGCTCCCCTCAGGTGTCATTGCTCAGCCCTCCTCCCCTCTGGTGTCATTGCTCAGCCTTCCTCCCCTCAGGTGTCATTGCTCAGCCCAGCTCCCCTCAGGTGTCATTGCTCAGCCCTCCTCCCCTCTGGTGTCATTGCTCAGCCCTCCTCCCCTCAGGTGTCATTGCTCAGCCCAGCTCCCCTAAGGAGTCATTGCTCAGCCCTCCTCCCCTCTGGTGTCATTGCTCAGCCCTCCTCCCCTCAGGTGTCATTGCTCAGCCCTCCTCCCCTCAGTTGTCATTGCTCAGCCCTCCTCCCCTCAGGTGTCCTTGAGAAGCTCTGCTCCCCTCAGGTGTCATTTTTCAGCCTTGCGCCCCTCAGGTGTCATTGCTCAGCCCTGCTCCTCTCAGGTGTCGTTGTTCAGCCCTCCTCCCCTCAGGTGTCCTTGAGAAGCTCTGCTCCCCTCAGGTGTGATTGCTCAGCCCCGCCTCCCTGAAGTGTCATTGCTCAGCCCTCCTCCCCTCAGGTGTCATTGCTCAGCCCTGCTCCCCTCAGGTGTCATTGCTTGGCCCTGCTCCCCTCAGGTGTCATTGCTCAGCCCAGCTCCCCTCAGGTGTCATTGCTCAGCCCTCCTCCCCTCTGGTGTCATTGCTCAGCCTTCCTCCCCTCTGGTGTCATTGCTCAGCCTTCCTCCCCTCAGGTGTCATTGCTCAGCCCAGCTCCCCTCAGGTGTCATTGCTCAGCCCTCCTCCCCTCTGGTGTCATTGCTCAGCCCTCCTCCCCTCAGGTGTCATTGCTCAGCCCAGCTCCCCTAAGGTGTCATTGCTCAGCCCTCCTCCCCTCTGGTGTCATTGCTCAGCCCTCCTCCCCTCAGGTGTCATTGCTCAGCCCTCCTCCCCTCAGTTGTCATTTCTCAGCCCTCCTCCCCTCAGTTGTCATTTCTCAGCCCTGCATCTCCCAGGAATCATTGCTCAGCAATGCTCCCCTCAGGCGTCATTTCTCAGCTCTGCACCCCTCGAGTACCACTGCTCAGTTCTGCACACCTCATGTCTCATTGATTTTATTTTGATTTTATTAACAGTTTGATATCATGCCAATAAGGCAATACAAACATTTCATTTACATACAGATCATTAGTTAAAATACAACATATTTCTTAAAATCTTCATTCATCGTATATACGTTTTTAGCACCAAAATAGTTACTTCCAAAACCATCCACTCATCATAATATAAAAGTATTCCAAAAACCATGAGCTAAGCTTTGCATACAGTGTGACTAATTTCCTTATTTTTATGCAAAAATGCCATTAATCATATACAAAGTATGCAACTCGCTTTCATTACTTCTGCAAAGTACTATTATTAGTATACAGATACATTTATAGCAGTTCAAAAACCGGATCGCTCATTCTTTTTACGAGATATAGGATAGATGTGATTGATTAGGGCAAACACAACGGAAAACAATGCCCGGATCACGAGGGCAGATTATTCTATGAACCACGCACGAGGATTACCCATAGAGAGACCTATCAGTGTGCAAAAATTTGATTCGTTGTGCAAAATACAGCTCCAACACTAATATTTGTGCAAAATACAATTATCTTTGTGCAAAATATAATTCATCTTGTGCAAAATAGTGCCACAACAGTAATAAATGTGCAAAATACAATTATATTTGTGAAAAATGCAATTATAGCAGAACAGAAAGCAAATTTCACTTCTCATTTTCAAACGGCATGAGCCGAATATAATGAATGTGAGTAAATACAGTGAGGGACCATCCTGCTACTGGTTCTAGTTAGGAAACTAGCCATTAAAACCAGTTTCACGGAAACCAGAGATCATAAATCGGTGGTCAGACCGCAATGTTCCATTAATGCACATCTAATAGGATGGACTACTCCATTCTGCTAACCCTTCATCAACTACAGACAAAAATTTCTCTCCAGCATAGGACAATGTTATATTATTATCTTGTCCTCTTGTAGACGGTGTGCATTTTGATCATTGCAGGCAGGGGGAGAAATTAAATGCATTGGTTTGTGAGCTGGACTTGCAATGAACCATAGGGAAATTGACCCAATCTAGGCGTTACCTCACTCCAACTTTTAATGGGACGGGCCGGGAACCCTCGATTATTGATTTTATCTTAACCTCTACCCCCCTGTATTATCTGCTCTCAGAGATTTCAATAACAGCCAGTAGCTACAGCGATCATAATCCCCAGTGTATTAAAGGCTTTTGGCCCTCTTTTGATTTAAAAAGACAGATCACAGGAGGAGGGGTTTTACGGGCAATAGATGGAGGGAAACGTCTTAGATGGGGGCATATTTCTCCAGACATTATGTGCAGGTATCTATTGGAGATGTGCCAGAAGGAATTTCAGATCTGTCAGAACGCGAAGGTAGAGACAGATGAGTCTATCATCCGTGCCTTCGAACTAATCTCCGGCTCCGTCGCTAAATTTTTGACTGTTCCATCTCAGGGAGTGCAGAGGGAGAGGGGATCTAGATGGTTTAATCCAGAATGCTCGCTCGCTGCCAGGAGGCTGAAATTAGCTCTCCACTCCTCCCCGAGGAATGCTGCGCTTGATAAAATCTGAAGAAAGCAGTACAAACTAGCTCTTAGTAAACGCAAAGCGGCCCTGAAGGAAGAAGCTTGGGGCAACCTCATGGAAGCAACAACCTATAAGTGCAGTGCTAAGTTCTGGAGCATTATAAATAGCCCCATCCTGGGAGAAGAGGCCGCTAATGTTTTAGAAGCACATATCACTGAAAACGAATGGGTTAGTCATTTTGAGGACATGTTCAAAGGAGACTCGGCCCGTCGTCCTTACTTAATCTTGGTGGTACCCAAAAAAACTAGTAGTATTGGAGGAAGAAGTAAGGCGTGGTATCACTGGTCTGACACGCAACAAGTCCCCGGGCCCCGATGGAATCCCACCTGATCCTTATTTGTCGGATGTGGCACTTTGGGCTCCAGTACTCACCTCTGTAATCAACGCAGTGGCTAGGCTTGGCACCCCGTCTTCATGGGCGACTTCCATCATTGTGCCAGTTTTTAAAAAGGGGGATAGGGATAGCACTGTGTGTTATAGACCCATCTCCCTGTTAGACTCGGTGGTAAAAGTGGTTGGTAAGATACTACTGGATAGGCTATCGACCTGGGCTACTGACAACAACATCCTGTCGGACGACCAATATGGGTTTTGCCCTGGCCGTTCCACGATTGAACAATCTTTGAACCTATTCCTAATAACCAGTAAATATACAGTTGCTCGTAGGGGTACCATCTTCCTGGCTTTTATGGATCTGCCATCCGCATTTGATTGCGTAAATCGGGGCAAATTATGGCAGATCCATTTAGCCTTAGGGGTAGACAGGGAGATGGTCTCCTTCCTCTACGACCTCCACGGGACACCAAGGCGGTAGTGCGATATTCGTCGAGCTTGAATGTATCCCGTTCATTCCCCGTTAGGGGTGGTGTCCGTCAAGGCTGTATATTGGCCCCGTTTCTTTTTAATCTCTACATTAACAATCTGGAGAAAATACTCCTGGAGACTAAGACTGACTATCCCCGGATCGGACGGCGAGGTCTCCCGGATCTGATATATGCAGACGACGCCGTCTTGATGGCTAGGGCAGAGAGGGGTTTACAAACCATCTTATCTACGTTCGCCCAGTTTATGGGAGATTTGGACTTAAAAGTTAACAACTCCAAATCATATATCATGCAACTGGGGAAGCGGCCCAGCAGATCATACGCCTTTAAGGTAGGGCCTACCCCAATTCCTAAAACATCTGCTTTTTCTTATCTGGGGGTACTCCTGGATGATAAACTGAACTGGGGCCCACAACTTACCCATAAGAGAAACGACCTTAACAGGGAATCCGCTGCAATTTTGAGTTTTGCTGTGAGACTGGGAAAAAGACCGGTGGGGGCTCTTCTGGAGCTCTACAGGGCAAAGTGTTTGTCAAAAGTACTTTATGGTAGCGAAATCTGGGGATATGCTGAAGTAAAGGATATCCAAATATCGGAAAACAAATTCATGAGACGTCTGCTGTCAGTTCCCCATGGTATCCCCTTTTTTATTGCCCATGAAGAGCTAGGAATGCCCTATATTACAGACCAGATATCCTTTCGCCCGCTGTCACTTTGGTTAAAAACATGGGTTAAGGTGGGGGACTCGCTAAATAAGGCAATCCTTAGAGATTGCCTGGCCCTGGATCAAGTACTAAGGATACCATGGCTGAAATACATTAAAAGAAGTCTAACGAACCTGGGAAGAGGAGACCCCTTTTGAGGACGGCGTTTAGCACGCGCCAGACTATATTAAGAAGGGAGAGGGAGCTCAAGAAGCCAAGTGTTCGCCACTTTGCTATATTAAGGTCCACAGAGATGGCTGAGCCGTATTTACTTGGTTTAGTGAACTCTTACGATAGATTCCTTCTGACCAGGTTTCGGTTCGACCTGTTTTATTTACTTCTTACTTATCCAAGGGGCTCAAACAGAGGGCAATCTTTTCCGCCCTGCGGCTGCGATGGAACATCCCCGCAGGAAATGCTACATTTTACCATGTTTTGTCCATTTTATGACACCCCGAGAAAAACATATTTAATTCCCATCTTGAAACAGGCCAACTTTAAACAAGTTCGGCCCGCATTTATATTTCTCCAGATGCTGACGGGCAATACTGTTTTTTATGTTTTAAGTTTTTTAAAATCTGTTATCAAACTTAGGGCGAGTTGTGACTAGCTGGCTCGTCCCTTATTACTATTTTTGGTTTCATGTACTTGTATAGCTAACAGGTCGTGAATCTGTTTATCGACTTTTACGTACTGTTTTTAGTAGTTTTATTCTAATATAATTGGTGTCTGGCATTTTAGATGCAATTTGTACATATAAGATGAATCATGAATTTGCACAGGCTTTCTTTTGTGTTTGTACATACTGGATCACACCATTTTTATCCTGGTTTTCATATTGTGCTTTTATGGGGTTTTTTGTAACATGAAACCGAATAAAGAAATTTGATTTGATTTGATTATATTATTACACTTTAAAATTACTGTCATATTATCACGGAAAGAATGAACCTTTAACATTCTAAAAGCGGGTAGCAGCAAACTTCGTCTACTTTTATCACAGCATGTGCAAAATGAAATTATTTGCGGAAAGGATAATGGAGCGTTTTGGCGGAAGGGACACATACATCTTACCACCCCAGCCTATCTAACCAACTTCCACTTTATAAAGGCTGGGACTTGCCCGGGCCTGACCTTCAGGGCCCACTTCCTAATATAGCCACTTTATGTCCCGCGGGTAAGGCTAGGCATGCCCTCCATAGTATCACTCTATTAAGTGATGCTGAGTATCTCTATTGCACACATCCTCTATATCGCCCTTCCTGGAGCACTCATTTACAAAGTGTTTTATTATTTGTTTCTGCTGGACTACAGACATATTTTGCAATGCGTACCCTGCAGGAATATCCATACAGGCCTTGATATCTAGGAGGTTAACAACCCATTGGCTTACGTACTTCTCCTGCAGGTAAAAGTTTATTATTTGTCTTAAGGAGCCCTCCTCCGACTTAAGGAGACAAGACCAGTAGTTAAGGTGTCCGCTGTTTATATTTAAATAATATGTTAGTAAGGCCCAGTTCTAATCTCAGGGCACTATTTACGGATCCTCTGGGCACGCCATGCTGTTTTTTCCAGGTATTCATTACAATAGTCTGCAACCACTTAATATATTTTGATGACATAACCTCACAGCCGTACAATTATACTATTACAATGTTAGCATTATAGGTCTCTCTTAGCACTTCCACGGACTTATGGCCCAGAGCAAGGTCCAACCTATTTAAAGCACCTACAGTAGACTTGAAATGAGCTTCTGGAGATCTATATGGGGTTTTTGTCATTGTCATGTCATTTGTCATTGGTCAGTTCTCCAAATCTCAGGTGTCATTGCTTAATTCTGCAACCCTGATGGGTCACTACTCAGCTATGCACCCCTCGGGTATCACTGTGCAGCTCAGCACTGTTCAGATGTCGTTGCTCGGCTCTATAACCCTCAGTTGTCACTGCGTAGCTCCGCACCCCTTGGAGGTCACTTCTCAGCGCTTCTCCCTTCCTTGGGTATCACCGCTCAGCTCCGCACCCCTTGGAGGTCACTTCTTAGCGCTTCTCCCTTCCTTGTGTATCACCGCTCAGCTCCGCACCCCTTGGAGGTCACTTCTCAGCCCTTCTCCCTTCCTTGGGTATCACCGCTCAGCTCTGCACCCCTTGGAGGTCACTTCTCAGCGCTTTTCCCTTCCTTGGGTATCACCGCTCAGCTCCGCACCCCTTGGAGGTCACTTCTCAGTGCTTCACCCTTCCTTGGGTATCACCGCTCAGCTCCGCACCCCTTGGAGGTCACTTCTCAGCGCTTCACCCTTCCTTGGGTATCACCGCTCAGCTCCGCACCCCTTGGAGGTCACTTCTCAGCGCTTCTCTCTTCCTTGGTTATCACCGCTCAGCTCCGCACCCCTTGGAGGTCACTTCTCAGCGCTTCACCCTTCCTTGGGTATCACCGTTCAGCTCCGCACCCCTTGGAGGTCACTTCTCAGTGCTTCACTCTCCCTTGGGTATCACCGTTCAGCTCCGCACCCCTTGGAGGTCACTTCTCAGCGCTTCTCCCTTCCTTGGTTATCACTGCTCAGCTCCGCACCCCTTGGAGGTCACTTCTCAGCGCTTCTCCCTTCCTTGGGTATCACCGCTCAGCTCCGCACCCCTTGGAGGTCACTTCTCAGCGCTTCTCCCTTCCTTGGGTATCACCGCTCAGCTCCGCACCCCTTGCAGGTCACTTCTCAGCCCTTCTCCCTTCCTTGGGTATCACCGCTCAGCTCCGCACCCCTTGGAGGTCACTTCTCAGCGCTTTTCCCTTCCTTGGGTATCACCGCTCAGCTCCGCACCCCTTGGAGGTCACTTCTCAGCGCTTCACCCTTCCTTGGGTATCACCGCTCAGCTCCGCACCCCTTGGAGGTCAGTTCTCAGCGCTTCACCCTTCCTTGGGTATCACCGCTCAGCTCCGCACCCCTTGGAGGTCACTTCTCAGCGCTTCTCTCTTCCTTGGTTATCACCGCTCAGCTCCGCACCCCTTGGAGGTCACTTCTCAGCGCTTCACCCTTCCTTGGGTATCACCGTTCAGCTCCGCACCCCTTGGAGGTCACATCTCAGCGCTTCACTCTCCCTTGGGTATCACCGTTCAGCTCCGCACCCCTTGGAGATCACTTCTCAGCGCTTCTCCCTTCCTTGGTTATCACCGCTCAGCTCCGCACCCCTTGGAGGTCACTTCTCAGCGCTTCTCCCTTCCTTGGGTATCACCGCTCAGCTCCGCACCCCTTGGAGGTCACTTCTCAGCGCTTCTCCCTTCCTTGGGTATCACCGCTCAGCTCCGCACCCCTTGGAGGTCACTTCTCGGCGCTTCTCCCTTCCTTGGGTATTATCGCTCAGCTCCGCACCCCTTGGAGGTCACTTCTCAGCACTTCTCCCTTCCTTGGGTATCATTGCTCAGCTCTGCACCCCTGAGGTGTCCTTGAGGAGCCATGCACCCTTCAGGGGTCATTGCCCTGTCCAGCTCCCCTCAGGTGTCATTGCACAGTCCTGCACCCCAGAAGTGCGCTTGAGAAGCTATGCCCCCTTCAGGGGTCATTGCCCTGCCCAGCTCCCCTCAGGTGTCATTGCACAGTCCTGCACCCCAGAAGTGCGCTTGAGAAGCTATGCCCCCTTCAGGGGTCATTGCCCTGCCCAGCTCCCCTCAGGTGTCAAGGCACAGCTCTGCACCCTTCAGGTGTCCTTGAGGAGCCATGCACCCTTCAGGGGTCTTTGCTCACTTTTGAGCCCCTAATGTGTCATTATTCAGCTCTGCCTCCTCTTGTGTTCTGCTCTTCAGCCCTAAAATATTTCTGTTCAATTCTGCAACCGTGAGACTTCGGTGCTTAACTCTGTCCCCCTCTGATATCATTGCCAGCTCCACAGCCCTAAGACTTCAGTGGAACTGGGCTATACCCCATAGTTTCTGTGAGGCAACATTACACGCCAGATATGAGTGTTCAGTTATGCAGCCTTCTGATCTGCACCCCTAAGATTTCAATGAAACACGTCTGCACCCCTTGGAGTTCAGCAGAACAGCTTTGCACTACGAAATGTTAGCGTTCAGCTTTTGCCACTTGCAGATGCCGGTGAAACAGGTCTGCACCCTTCATATTTCAGAGGAACGGATCTGCAGCACCTCAGATTTCACGGAGAGTTCTGCACTCCTAACATTTCAGAGAAACAGACCTGGACCCCTCAACAGTTCTGCGTCCCAAAGATTTCAGTGAAACAGTTCTGCACCCATAAGATTTAACGGAAGAGGTCTGCACCCCTCAACAGTTCCTCACCCCTTGGAGAAGCAGAACAGCTTTGCACCACAAAATGTCATTGTTCAGCTTGGCACCTCTTGGATGTTGGCGAAATAGTTCTACGCCCCTAAGAGTTTGGTGGAAACAGTATGCACCCCTCAGCAGTTGTGTGCGCCTAAGATTTCAGTGAAACGTGTCTGCACCCCTTATTGATTCTGCAAAAGATTTCAGTGGAGCATGTCTGCATCTCTCAGAGTTTGTGGTACATTTCTGCACCCCTGCGGTTTCACTGGACCAGGTCTGCAAAACCCCAACAGTTCTGGACCCCTAAGATTTCGGTGACACGGATCTACACTCCTTAGATTTCATGAAGAGTTCTGCAACCCAAACATTTCAGTGGAACAAATCTGAACCTCTCAACATTTTTGCACCCCACGGATTTCAGTAGAACAGGTCTACACCCATCAAAAGTTCTGTACCCCTGTGATTTCAGTGGAACAGGTCTGCACCCCTCAAAGTTCACTGACAGTTCTGCACCCCTCCGATTTCCATGGAACAGCTCTGAACCGCTCACTGTTCACTGATAGTTCTGCACCCCTCAGATTTCCATTGAACAGGTCTGCACCTCTCACAGTTCTGCAGCTGTCAGATGTCAGTGGAACAGTTCTGCACCCCTCAGAGTTCACTGATAGTTCTTCAGCCGTAGGATTCAGTTGAACAGGTCTGCTTCCCTCTCAGTTCGCTGACAGTTCTGAGCCCCTAACATTTCCATGGAACAGGTCTGCACCCCTTAAGGTTCACTGACAGTTCTGCACCCCTCAGACTTCCATGGTACAGGTCTGCACCCCTCACATTTCGCTGACAGTTCTGCACTCCTCAGATTTCCATGGGAGAGGTCTGCATCCCTACACAGTTCTGCACCCCTCAGATTTCCATGGAACAACTCTGCACCCCTCACAGTTCACTGACAGTTCTTCACCCTTCAGATTTCCAAGGAACAGGTCTGCACCCCTCACAGTTCGCTGCCAGTTCTGCACCCCTCAGATTTCCATGGAACAGGTCTGCACCCCTCACAGTTCTGCAGCCGTCAGATGTCAGTGGAACATGTCTGCACCCCCAGATGTAAGTGGAACATGTTTGCACCCCTCAGAGTTCCTGGTACATTGCTGCACCCCTCAGATTTAAGAGGGACAGGTTATTCACCCCTCTTAGTCCCCAGTACATTTCTGCACGCCTCATATTTCATTGGAACAGGTTCTGCACCCCTCAGAGTCCCCGGTACATTTCTGCACCCCTCAGATTTCAGTGGAACAGGTTTGCACCCCTCAGAGTTTCCTGTACATTTCTGTACCCCTCATATTTCAGTGGACCAGGTTTGCACCCCTCAGAGTTGCTGGTCCATTTCTGCACCCCTCAGATTTCAGTGGTTCAGGTTTGCACCCCTCAGAGATTTTGGTACATTTCTGCAACCCTAATATTTTAGTGGAACAGGTTTGCACCCCTCAAAGCTTCTGGTACATTTCGGCATCCCTCAGATTTTAGTGGAACAGGTTTGCACCCCTTAGGGTTGCTGGTCCATTTCTGCACCCCTCAGATTTCAGTGGAACAAGTTTGCACCCCTCAGAGTCCTCGGTACATTTCTGCACCCCTCAGCTTTCAGTGGAACAGGTTCTGCATCCCTCAGAGTTTCCGGTACATTTCTGCACCCCTCATATTTCAGTGGAACAGATTTGCAGCCTTCAGAGTTGCTGGTCCATTTCTGCAACCCTCAGATTTCGGTGGAAAAGGTTTGCACCCCTCAATCAATCAATCAATCAGGGGAATTGTAAGCGCATCACTCACCCGTGAGGGTCTCAAGGCGCTGGGGGGAATGGGTAAGCAACTCCGTTTAGTCGAAGAGCCAGGTCTTGAGTGTCTTCCTGAAGATGTTCAGGGAGGGGGCGCGTCTGATGTCGATCGGGAGCTCGTTCCAGGTCTTGGCTGCAATGTAGGAGAAGGCTCTTCCACCTGTTCTGGCTCTGCGGATGTGCGGGGTTTCGGCGAGGTCGGCGGATTGGAGGTTTCTCTTGGGCAGGTGGAAGGAGATTCTTTTGTTGAGGTATTGGGGTCCGGAGTTGTGGAGTCATTTGTAGGCATGGGTGAGTATCTTGAAAGTAACTCTCTTCTCGACGGGGAGCTAGTGGAGGTTCCGCAGGTGTTGGGTGATGTGTTTGTGTCGAGGGATGCCGAGTACGAGTCTGGCTGCGGTGTTCTGTATAGTCTGGAGCTTGCGTAGCAGCGACTTGTTGATCCCGGCGTAGAGGGCGTTTCCGTAGTCGAGTCTGCTGGTTATGAGTGCGTGGGTGATGGTCTTACGTGATTCGGGGGCATCCATTTGAAGGTCTTTCGGAGGATGCGGAGGGTGTTGAAGCAGCTGGAGGTGACGGCGTTGACCTGTCGGGTCATGGAGAGGGAGGAGTCGAGTATGATGCCGAGGTTCCGGGCGTGGTCTGTGGGGGTGGGAGGGCTGCCGAGGGCGGTTGGCCACCAGGTGTTGTCCCATACAGAGGGGGAGCGTCCGAGGACGAGGATCTCTGTCTTCTCTGAGTTGAGCTTCAGGCAGCTGCTGCCCATCCAGGATGTGACGTCCTTCATTCCTTCTTGGAAGTGAAGTCTGGTGGTGGTGGGGCCCTTGGTGAGGGAGAGGATGAGCTGGGTGTCGTCGGCGTAGGATATTATGCTGAGTCCATGCTGTCTGACGATGGCGGCGAGGCGGGCCATGTAGATGTTGAAAAGCGTGGGGCTGAGCGATGATCCTTGGGGTACTCCGCAGTTGATTTCCGTGGGCTCGAAGAGGAATTGTGGTAGTCTGATTCTTTGGGTTCTGCCGATGAGGAACAATCGGATCCAGTCAAGGGCGGTTCCTTGTATGCCGATGTCGAGGAGTCTGGCTGTGAGTGTGCGGTGGGAGACGGTGTCGAATGCTGCTGAGAGGTCGAGTAGGATCAGGGCCGCGGTGTGCCCTTGGTCGAGGAGGGTGCGGATGTCGTCTGTGGCGGCGAGTACAGCAGTCTCGGTGCTGTGGTTGCTGCGGAATCCGGATTGGGAGGGGTCGAAGATGGAGTTTACTTCTATGAATTTAGTTAGTTGTGCATTGACGGTCTACTCGGTGACTTTGGCCACGAATGGGAGGAGGGAGATGAGACGGTAGTTCTTGAGGTCCGTGGGATCTGCTGAGGGCTTCTTGAGCAGGGGTCTGACTTCTGCGCGTTTCCAGCTGTCGGGAAAGATGCCGGTCTTGAAGGTGGCGGTGATGGTGCATCGTAGTTCTGGAGCGATGGCGGTAGGGGCTCTGTGGAAGATGTGCGGCGGGCAGGGGTCCGTGGGGGCCCCTGAGTGGATGCCTTTCATGGTCGAGATGGTGTCTTAGGTGGTGACTTGGGTCCAGGAGGAGATGGCGGGCTGGCTGGTGTTGCTGGAGTGGGAAGTGGTTTCGGAGTCGGGTGTCTGGTCGTTGAAGTTGTCGTAGAGGATCTTGATTTTCAGATGGAAGTAGGATCCAAGCTTGTTGCAGAGGTCCTGGGAGGGGGTGATGTCCTTGGTTTCGCTAGCGGGCTTGGTGAATTCCTGGATGACGCTGAAGAGTTCCTTGGAGTTGCTGGAGTTGGCGAGGACCTTGTTTTGGATGAAGGCCCTTTTGGTGGATCTGATGCGTTGGTGGTATTCCGTCATGGCGTTCTTCTAGGTGGTGTGGTCTTCTGACGTTTTGCTATTTCTCCAGGTCTTCTCGAGACGTTTGCAGGTGCGTCTGGACTTTTGGAGGTCGGCGGTGAACCAGGTGGCCTTCCTGGGGTGCTGTCTGTAGGGTTTACGTAGGGGTGCAAGCCCCCAGCCCATAAAAACTCTGCCTGCCCCCCACCTCCACCTGTACGTAAACAAGCCGAGCTAGCACTCAGATGTACCGCACTGGGAGGGAGGGAGAGTCCTAGAAGGAAGGCGAGGGAGTAGGACTAGGAGTAATGCCATTATCAATAGTAATGGACGCATTACCTCCCGTCCCTACCTCACCTTCCTTCAGCACAAGTGAGGACATAGCAAGCAGAAGAAAACAGAGACGGACAACCGAGTGAAAAAGAACACCAAAATTTAATAACGTGCCCTAAACACAGCAGATCAACATCTCTAGTCCCTCATAGAGGACAAGACCCTGTGGCCCAGAACAGAATCCAAACGATCCAGCCCAGCAATCCGATAGTGACGGACAAACGTAGAAAGGGAAGACCAGGTCGCAGCCCTACAGATCCCCATCACAGAGGTACCCTGCAACTCAGCAACCATAGCAGCCATACTGCGAGTAGAACGGCCCTGAACCCCAACCGGGGGATCCACCCCACGCAGCTTGTAAGCCAGCAAACCGTGGACCGAATCCAACGACTCAACGTCGCCGTGGAAGGTTTCACACCTTTCTTAGCAGGACCAAAATTAACAAACAAAGCGCCCCCCTTCCTGAAGGACTCCACAACCTGCAGGTACCACAGCAAAGCATGTCGCACATCCAAACAGTGCAAACGAGATTCCTCAGCCGAGGAAGGAGCAGGACAGAACTCAGGCAAAATCACCTCCTGACTGAGATGAAACGCTGACAAAGGGACAAAGGACGGAATTGGCACCAAAACCACCCGATCCGAAAAGATCTTGCAGAAGTGATACTTACAAGACAAAGCCCCCAACTCACCCAAGCGCCGAGCCGAGGTGATGGCCACCAACAAACAAGTCTTAAAAGTCAAGAGCTTCAACTTGAGACCCTCAAGGGGCTCAAAGGGAGGCCTGGAAAGGACATCCAACACCAGCTGCAAATTCAAAGGAAAGGAATGGACAGGGCGAGGAAACAAATTCAACAGACCCTGAAAAAAACGAGGCATCAGGCCCCCGTCATCCCTCAAAATACGCCAGGAGCCCCGAAAAGCCTGAATGACTGCACCCGCAGAGAAGCCACCGACAACCCCAGATGAGCCCCATCCTGAAGGAACTGCATCACCAAAAAGAGGTCCCCACCGTGGGATCAACCTCCTTAACAGCACACCAGGCCGAAAAGGTCCTCCAATGCCTAGCATAGGACAGAAGGGTGGAGGACCTCCGAGAAGCCTGCAAAGTAACAGCCAGATGGTCAGGGACCCCCAAAACAGCTAAACCCCGCCGCTCAACCGCCAGGCCATCAGGTGTAACCTCTGCAAGGAGCTCAGGGGAAGGGCCGGAAACACCAAAGGAGACGGAACCACAGGAAGGAGTCACTCCCGGTCGCAACTCAACCCGGACAGGAGAGGAAACCAGTTCGCCCAAGGCCAATGGGGCGCAACCAACACCACCTGAGCACGGTCCCTCCAAACCCGAACCAGAAAGGCCCGGAGCAGCGGAAAGGGGGGGGGAAGGCATACAGAAGACCCTGAGGTGAAGGAGAGGTCAAGCCGTCGACCCCCAGAGCCCGGGGACACCGGCCCAGAGAACAAAACAGGCCCACCTTGGCATTGTCCGGGTCCGCAAACAGGTCCACCACAGGGAGGCTCCACCGACCCACCAACTGGTCGAACAAACTGGGAAGGAGGGAGAAATCCCTTGACGAGGGAATGTCCCTGCTCAAACGATCTGCCCGCACATTGTCCACACCCCGAATGTAGAGAGCAGACAGACCCAGCACCCAGACCTGAGCCCACAGAAATATGTTGCTGGCAATCAAGTTCAAGGACCTGGACCTGGCCCCCCAGTTGAAATGTAAATGTTATGCACTCGTTTTGCTTGCATATTGCTCTATGTAAAGTTAGCATTCGCGGCACCATTTTAAGTTGAGCCACCATTTTGAACCGTGATTGAAACTAACCCTAGCTTGCTGAGAAATGTCTCCATTCGTTTTTTCCTCTTTTTCTTCAAGGTTTAACGCTGTCTCGCTGAGTACATTGTCCTCGTTAGCACATATCTTTCCCACTAGATAGAGGCCTTCTCCCACCAGCCCAGCTGCAGGCATGGACAGGATGACCTTCATTTATAGATAGCGTGTACCCAGCCTTAGAGTTGAAACTTATCCTACTGTACCTCTTTGTTTTAGCTGTGTGAGCCTGGAATTTTCCATCCTGGGCGGTGCTTTCATTGGTTTGAGATGTACTTAATGTAACTCCATGTTGGCTGAAGTCAGTCCCTCTGCAGCAATCCAGGGAGGCTGGTCAGAGCGGACTCCACTCGAGTGTACTTTTAATAAATACCTTTGGTTTGTATTCTCTACTGTCTGACCGACTCTTCATTTGTGAGGAAGGCTTCGAGGTGGTTGCGAGTGACCTGGGTGACCCTAATCGGGTCACTTCCTTCATTTGGTGCCCGGACAGGGACTCCATCGGGTGACCCATCCTCGCCCGCGGATGGGTGAGGTGGTCGGGGCTACGTCGGGTCGAGAGAGTCTTGTACTCGCAGCTGCCCCGTCTGTCTGACCGGGCGGTGCCTCGTCCAGCGTTCATCCCGACTGGGGTCCTGAACGGCGAAACCCTTGGATCTGACCGTTTGGTCTGAAGAGTCGGCAGTGGAGAATAAACTCGTTTGACCGGTGTGCACCAGGTGAGTTTGCTTTGCCATTCTGATTTGTGTTTGACGCGGTCTGAGGACCGTCTTTGGACAAGCGCTTGAATTTGTTTGAGTTCTTTATGAACATGGTACCACTTTGATTTGTATTTGATGAGGTCTGAGGACCAACTTTGGTAAAGATATTTGCAAATATCTGTTAGGCATAAGTAGTGAACTTGTTTTCTTTGGCAATGCCTTGTTTGAGTAAGTTGTTTTGTTTGGGCTGTCGTTGTTGTTCTAATGATGCTCGATTGGAAGAAAGTCAGCCAGCGCCTCCAGAAGGTACTCCGTATTTCGACATATATGTAAAACATGGCCTTGGCCCTATTATGTTTAGTACGTTATTGCACAAATATACGAGGGGCAATGCTGAGTTGCAGTGGCCGTTGAAGGGCACTTTTGATGAACAGAAAATTATTTCCTGCAGGAAAAACTGTTTGCGAAAAGGAGTAGGCAGTCGATGTTTGATTCCCTCAGAACATGGCAAAAGGAGGCTAAACAGAGACGAATGAAAGCAGAGAAAGAGGCCCGGAAGAGGAGAATGCAGACATTGACTCAAAAAGTTGTAGCGCATGATAGAGAGGAAATAGAAAAAGGAATAGAGTGTGCTGATAGGAAATTTCGATTACAATGTGAAAAGTCTTATGTTGCCCAGAAGAAAATGATACGTTTGTGGAGGAATTGTTAGACACTCGACCTCCACCCCCATTCGCCCCACAGAGAATATACCCTGCCATGCCCCAGCCTCAGTCATCTGTTTCCTCTGTCTCTGCTGTTTCTGTTTCTTCTGCTATTGATCAAGCTGCTTCGGCCACAGCGCCTCCAGCCCTTTCTTTGACTTTGCCTTCTGAGGCTACGATGACTGCCAGTCTCCCTGCGACACCTATTGTTTTGGCATCTCTCTCTCCAGCCCTTACACCTACGTCGCAGCCGGCAGCGACGTTGGTGCCTGTTACGTCTGTCGCTACTCCTTCCCTGTTCCTACAATCCCCGACATTACTGAGCAGCGGAACGCCGTTACGTGGACTAAGGGACGGGGACTGGGCAACTGCTAGGGAACGACTGGGCGGATATTGATACGATCAGATGTGGGAGACAAAGAGAAAAAGATGGTAGCCGATCAGGCTGCCCAGTGGGCTCGTAACCCCATTTACAGTGTGGAAGATGTGTGGAGAGTGATGAAAGATTATGAGCCTTTTGTGCAGCAGCATGTCCTTAAGCACATGTCGGCTACTTTGATTGGACTGTGGGTGGAAACAGTATTTCAATGGTGTAGTACCCCAGATCATTTATGATATTAGGGATCATGTATATGCTGTTGATATCGCACCCGGTAAAGTTTTTGGTAATGTCGCGGCGTTGGTCGCTTATCGGGGTAGGTTGCTTGAGAAGAGCCCAACGACAGTATCGCAGTTTCCGATGAGGGAAGTCCACCCCATATATCACCCCGAAATACCAGAGCTACGGGATCAACATAATGTTGTTACTAGACCACGGGTAGAGGCCCGTTTCCAAGAACAGTGGGTCTACACTCCATGGAAAAGGAGTGAAGTTTTATCCCTTAAGACTCAGGGGCATATTCACAAGAACGTGTGATAACTTCCGCAAAAGTTGCTTAACGCAACCCTTCACATCGCAGTCCATCGCGTGAAACTAACACCTTGTTAACGTGGTATTCCCAACCCAGCGGCACCATGCGATAGTAGCAGGATAACGCGCCAAATGACCGTCCAGAAATTAACGCGATGCAGAAAAAGTGCGAAACACGAACGCGAAAAAACCTGCGATGCCCCAAACGCGCTACAAAAATCAGCGACAACCAGCTACAGGCCTGAAATTCCGACGCGTCATGCGTGAAAAAGCACTATAAAAGCAAACCAAAAAAAAAAGACAAAACCAAATCAAACTGCGTAGCACCATGGATGCACCCGGACCGAGTGCAGAGGACAACCCAAACCCCACAAGCCCCACGGAGGACCAGCCAGCAACCCCGTGCCAGGGGAAGGGAAAGGAGAAGAGGAAGACGGGGTTCAGTCCGCAGGAAGACCGGATCACCATCACGGAGGTGACAGAACACTACCAACAACTGTTCGTCACCTCCACTGCATCATTGGCAACACAAACAGAAATATGGCAGTCCATCGTTACCAACGTGAATGCAGTCGGAGTGTCGAGGAGGTCAATGGAGGAGGTCAAGAGGCGCTGGCATGAAGTGCACAGCCAAACCAAACAGAAACTCGCTGCCAACATGAAGGCAGCAAAGGCGACTGGAGGTGGGAGTCCGGCGCCACAGGAGGAGCTGGATGAGCTGGAGGAAATGGTGGCCACAGTCATCAGTGTGGAGACGGTGCAAGGAGTCGGGGGTCTGGACACAGCGCGATATGACCTGACCCAACAGCAACAGGGTAGGTAACGACCAGGGACTGGGGGGACGGGGGGAGATGGGCACAATGGCACACATGCAAAAACATGTGCAGCACACTGCACACCCACAATGAGTGCGGAACATGTCCCTGATACCCTTGGCACACCGCAGCACACATAGAAACACCAAGTAGGCCCCCGTCCACAATGTGCACAAATGGGCCACCCTCCATATCACCAATGCCACACCCCACCCATGCACATGTGCCGAATCCATAGCATCTGCGGCTCTGTGAGCCACACTGACATTGCAAGTGACACTGCATGACCAATAGCATGGCTGAAGTCACAAGACATGACATGGCGCACGACATGACATTGAGGTGGCTGAGTGTGGACCACATCCGTAAAGGAGCAGGTCACACCCTGACACATCCACGTGTACCTACGACCCATGACGTCAAAAACACAGCAGCAGACACACAATGCACAAGAGTACAACATTTCTACAGTCGCACAAATGACCCAAGTCTCAAACATCCCATCACCCAAAAAGCACACAAGTCACATGCACACCGACTCCAAGGGATAAGGGTCCGCCAAGGCAGAGCTGCAGGGGTGATTAGGCAACAATGCAGCACACACACATGGCAATCACAGTAGCTCAACACTGACGACAATGTGGCACAGAGTGCAACACCCACACCACAGGACAGAGGACACAAATGGTGCCGCCCGTGTGTAGAAACTGGCCAATCACATCCGGCAATGCATGACACTGTGAGATGGCAATGTACGAGTACAACCACACATCCGTCATGTAGTCGAAATCTACACTGTCTCCCATCAAATAGCCAGCTTCACCAAAACAGTCACAATGTACATCGTCATGCAGTCTGGATGTAAACATCTACAATGCGTCAACATACATGGAACACACTGTTAACCTGCATCTCCCATTTACATTGCAGAAGGACAATCAACACATCCTGCAGAGCAGACCACACAGCTCTTCAGTGATGACGAAGAGGACACCCTGCACATTTGCACAGACACTCTCCAACGGCTCGTGGACAGCCTCCGCACCCCACCTCCAGGAGCAGGGCAGCCCAGCTGCATCGCGGTCACCCCACCACCTGCACAGCCCACACAGCAGGAAGCACACACCACCACGGCTGGCTCCCAGGACCCCGCCGACCAACACATGGAATTCCAACGCCGTGTGTTAGGGTGCCAGGAGAAGGTGGCAGATCAGCTGCGGATGGGTTTCGACCTCATGGCAGCCAAACTCGATGCCATACGTGGGTGCCTGAGTCCCATCAGGGAGCACCTACAGCCCCGAACGGACACCCACTGTCCGCACCATGCTCAACAACAATCTTTGGCTGACCTCGCTGGGTCCATTACCCGGATACGAGACCTGTCTAGGCAGACAGGCTCCAGCGATGACAGCACAGAGTCGGCACAGAGTCGGCACAGATGCAGCGGACAATGGAGACCATGGAGCAGATGCATTCTGGAAGTATGGCTGCCACTGCTGAACACCAGCGAGATGTAGCTGCGATCTTCCATGCCTTGCGGATCCTCATCCTGCCATTGCTGCCACTGAGCCTGTACCAGATGACTGCTGCAGGAAGCTCGACACACACATCTCCGCCCCCTGATGTGTCAGTGGCACACAGTGGTGCAGCCATAACACCACCACACACACCTGACACACCGGACACAGAAGACGTCTCAGAGGAGTAAGATGTCGAGGGTAATGACTGTGTGAGGAAGGAGGCAGTAGCATCCGTCCCCGCCACATGGCCTGTCCCTGCCTGGTTGTGCTCTCTGCATCATGCACTGGAACAACACCTCCCAATGTCCCCCGAAACACTCTGCGACATACACCTGGACCCCGACATGGACTGTTATATCTGCTTTGGTACCAATGACACAGCAATCCTGCGGCGGACTGAACTTTACCTCTTCAGATTCACCTTGCATTCCCCCAAGGACTCTGGTTGGCCCACCACTGGTCAACCATGTTATGTGGGCTTGAAGTGGCCATGTACTGCTCCTGCTCTGACACCCCCCAGAATGTGAATTAAACATTTCAAATCACACAGATGTGTCATGTCTATGTTCCCTCACGTATTAATGTTTGAATAAATGCAGGGACATCGATCGCACCAAAAGGTACACCCTGGGAAATGTCCTCAATGCGCATGTTTGAGCCTGACCCACATGGCCAGTTAGATGACTGTGAAGGTATGAACTAGCTGTGGCCTCATTGCACATTAACGACAATCTCGTTACCCCCAACGGAGCCCCACGTCCATGTGTCAAATCGGGCTGTGTGTAGAAATCCCATGATCGGTAGCAGTCCGGAAGTGGTGTCCCCCATCACATGTGACAGAAGAACGTCTCTTCGCATTCCTACTCACACACATCTGTGTGGACACAGTCTGTTTTGATGGATGACCTTGATCTACATGGCAAGTAGTTGGACACCATACGCACATTGCTGGTGACACGTAAGAGCACAGGTCTGCCAGCAACTATCCCAGCCACAATGTCTGGCCCACAGAGGTGGAGCTGTCAATGGGGACCCACACACAGTCCACAAGCGTCAGTCAATCCCGCCCTGTATACGGACAATGCACATGTGGGCACACGATTTGTCATTATAATGAACACTCATCACAGTTGTACACAGGTGCAGTGGCATGGGCTTTATTGGCATGTGCGTGTCAGTACGGGCAAGGCAAGGGCCACAACATGCAGAGCAATGTTTAAGACACTTACAGGCAGCTTAGGGACATGTCGAGGTGCAAGTAATGGGGTGGCAGGAATAAACACCACTCATCACAGATGTCAACAGTCCCGACCCACCTTGCCTTGCTGGGCGAGTCATGTGATGTTTGGCGTCTGCTCATTGGTCCGTGTCAGGGGGCACGACTCACAGCCCATGGGATCTGCATGGTGCTGTCGCGCCGTACTGCGCTGACTGTGTGCTCTGCTGACACTGAGCAGGTGAAAGGATCCTACAAGGGCACATGTCGTGCTACGTTGCCATGTGTGTACTCTCCCCCCAGCAGTGTCTCCGATTTTGTGACGTTGCCAAACGAGGCTGTGCAGCCCCGCCCATGGGACTGCATCACCTTGCACATGTGTGTGTACACACGCGTAGGTCCACACACATGCATTCTGAGTCCTGGCGAAGGCAGACATGTTCACTGTTGTGGTGGGATGTGTGGCCATTCCTCCAAGGTGCTACAAGGTGTGGCGACCTGTGCTGCGGGTGACAATCAGTTGTGGCTGCAGGAACGTAGTTACTCGTCCATGTATGCGAGCGCTGATTCATGGGCAATCTGTTCCGAGAGTTCCTCGTTGTCGGGGTCAAGGTACACGAGGGCGAGCCAATCCATTTCCTGGTCCGGGCAGCTGTGCTCCGTCCACGCCGTTTCACCAATCCGCAACACAGCGCAATTGGGGAGCGCCTCGATGTGGTCACTGCACACGAGGAGTTGTGCAATCTCCCATGTCCAACTGCCTGCACATACGCCCAATGTCAATGCATCCCATGCACAAGTATCACGGTTACACTCCTGTTCGTGGGCCAATAGGGGGCGCACACACGTGTCATAATCCAGTTCAGCTACCGTTGTGTTGGATAGGCAGACATCCATGGGCCACTCGAATGTGCATGTTCGACAGTGGAACCAGGGCTGGACGCAGGTGACGTACGCAAGCCGGAAACTCAGACGGTAACTGATGCGCAACACTGCCAGTGATCCCAACAGATGCAGCATTCGTGCACGGTACAGTTCCACGTGACAGGGGTTGTGCATGTGCCCGGGATTGCCAGCCATTGCCTTTGTTGGTCTCGTAGCACCGGCACTCTTCTGACAGGCGGCAGTTATGTGGATGGTCTGCCACTGCTCGGAGCAATGAGTCGTATTTGTGTGCAACGTTTGTGCGTATGGGTTTTTTCTTACTTATGTGTCAGGGGCATCCAAGGCAGGTGTACCCCAAGCAGGGACAAGTGTGTGTGGGGTGTAGACACGTTTGTCTTTCATTCACGCAGTTCGTGGTGTGGGAGTCGTCAGGATCTGGTATGCTATCTCTCGAAGGGAGTGCCAGCCGCATTCATGACCAAGGTCGGGGGTTCAGATGTTCTTCGGCCTTGTGTGTTGAGACAAAGGATCTTTCATTCCCAATGTTGGTCTGACTACTGCTTGCATTTTTGAGATGTGATGTTTCCTTCGCGTTGCTATTGATGCCGGGCCTTTGACCTGGTGTGCACCAATGGCGATACACACACAACATTTGGCATGTATGGGCCAGGAGCCCGATTGGCTTTGCGCTCCTTGTACATTCTCTCTCTTTCTCTCTCTCACTCCCTCTCCCTCCCCCTCTCTTTCTCTCACTCTCTCAATCTCTGTCTCTCTCTTTCGCTCGCTCTCTCTGTCCTTTGGTGAGCGCATGACACACCTTCTTATCTGTCATTTCGTTTTGCAGGCTGTGACTTACAGACTGTCCTGGGGGACCCGCCAGGACTGTCAAAATAGTTGTTTTGTGTTTATTCTGTATTGGGCGAATTATTTGCTAGATCTAAGATGAATGTCTGATTCGCATTTGTCTGACGGCACATGTATGTTGGGTGTTGTGATTGTGCGACATCTGGCACATTTGTTTATGGTTTCGTACCGTTGATGTGCCATCTCTTTGTCCGGGGGTGGGTGGGGGGTGCCCGGTGTGGGGGCCTCAGGGGGGGGCTGGGTGTGGTGGCGGTGGGTGTTGTTGCCCTCTTGGGGCTCCGGGATGCATGGTGGGTGGCTCCATGGCATCTGTTGTTCTTCATGTGTGGCTATGGGCTGTACTCCCTTGTCTGGTGCCGGTTGTCGTCCGACTTTACACCAGGTAAGAGCAGGTGTTAATTTCCTGCTGCTAACGCGCCTTATCGCATGTTTTGTGATCTTATTGCAGATCTGGCTGGTCGTTGAGAATGTTGTGGAGTGGTGTTGTCGCGGATTTTTGCACGGGTACGCCTACTCTGCATATCACTAGCGTTAGTTGCCGGGATCATCTGTGGCGATGTTTTTTTCGGGTGCTATCGTAGGTAAAGTGGTGATATCGGCTGTTAGCACCAGCTTGTGAATGGGGCGATGAATTTATCGCGACTTTGGCTGCGTTAACGTGCCGTTAACTCGGCGATAGCTCCTTGAGAATATGCCCCTCAGTTGCCTGACCCTAGGAAAAACCCAAATGCATATTATAAGGAATTGACTGAGGCCGCTTCATCAACAGTGATGACGCTTGCGGATATTGAGATGTTCTTTGGTTTACTGGTGCCCGTTGATATTTGGAGACAGGTGCACACACAGGACCATGTTGCGGAATTGGGTGGTACCTGGGATCAGATTAAAGCATGGGACCAGGAGATGAAGCCTGGTGAGAAGCCTAAGTCCGAGATACTAGCTTTGCCTGGCCGAATCATTACGTATATGCATTCTCTTATTCCACCGAGAAGGGTAGATTGGGACAAGTTAACGGCATGTCGTCAGAAGAAGGATGAGAGTGTGTCTGATTTTTTCACTAGGTTTGAAGGTGTGTTTTGGGATTTTAGTGGCCAGGATTTGTCGGTGGAGGGGGGTGTCCGATTGTTCGTTAATAGATTTGTTACGAACCTGCTTCATGAGTTTGCGACTCGGTTACAGGCCTCGGAGAGCACTTGGACTACCTCCTCCCCTTCTGTAATTTTGAGTATGGCACAGTATTATGAGCACAGGGAAAATGAGGAGAAGGTGGAGATAAAGCATAAAGAATTGAAGACGAAGGTGTTGTTGCAGCAGGCTTCTCAAGGGAATAGTAGAGGACGTGGTGGTATGGCCCGACAGCTTCCTCGTACTAGCCGGAATACTATGCCTGTATGGCCGAATCAGTGTGCGTATTGTAAGGAGGAGGTACATTGGCGTAGCGAGTGTCCGGTGTTGTTGCAGAAAGCCGCTGCCCCTAGAGGACGAGGTTCTCGTGGCCGGGGTCGTGGAGCTAGTGGACAGGACAGAGCTCAGCATACTGCAACGTTACAGGATCACCCGGATAGTAACTACTTCGATGACAATAGGGGCGGCCAGTATTATCATGATGACTATGATATAGATGAGGTGACAGGTATGTCTCACAGCTAGGACAGCCAGGGACAGGGTGAGGGACCAGTTCAGATACCTGTAGATCAGCGCAGTCCTTATGTTACTGCAGATTTGCAGGGCTCAGCTAAGGAATTTTTGGTGGATACAGGTGCAATGAATAGCTCTATTTCTCGTTCACTGGTCCCCGGGGCAGCTCTGTCTGGCCATAATAATGTTTCGGTAGGATTTTCTGGTGTACCGGTTGTGAGCCCTATTTCCAAACCTCTTACACTGACTATAGGTCCTTTTACTGTGGATTCGCCGTTTTTGTTGACATCTAATTGCGGAGAAAATCTGATGGGTTTAGATTTATTAAAGAAGTTGCATGCTACTATTTATTGTTCCCCAGAAGGTGTTTACATGACGATGGGCCCGAATGTGGTCAGTACTAGGCAATGTATGTCCAAAGATGCGCCCCTCCCTGTTGAATTTTTTTATTTTAAGAGTTCTTTTTATTAAACAAAAACAAGCTTCAGAATTAAGCATTTCAAGGATATAAAAAGAAGGCAATCGCCAGATATGGCCATATCACACCTCATGAAACACAATACATATACATACTGTAGACAAGCCGCCCGCCACCCATTGAAGTACGTCTCTAAACCCTCTCCGAAGGCCCAGGCAGAACCCATCAGAAAACCCATCACAGACCCCTGTATAATGACCATGGCCCCCATATCTTCTCCCATTTGCGGGGACATCCGCGACTTTGGTACACCACCTGCTCCGCCCCGTGACACCAGTCCAAATCACGGATCCAAGCGGCCACAGTCGGAGGTTCCACGGCTCCCCATGCGCGTGCAATGTTCCTTTGTGCGACCCCTCCCACCAAGGCCAACCATAACTTTGCCCATTTTGGCCACGTGGTCTCGCCCGTGACACCGAGAATATGCCACCTAGGGTCCAACGGAACGTGTGTCCCCACCACAGCCTCCATCACACGGGTGACACCCCTCCAATACCTCTGAATCCTGGGGCATGACCACAAAATATGAAAAAACGATCCCTTCTCACCACATCCCCTGGCACATAGATCGGAGCCATCTCCCTTAATTCGGGCCTGCACCATTCACGAGGCATAGGACCTATGGAGGATGCGAAGCTGAATCAGTCGAAAGCGCACCCTAATAGCTATTTCCCGGGGACACTGCAGTGCCTCCGACCAGTCATCGTCCTCCAACAGGCCCACGTCTGATTCCCAGGCCTCCCGCAGGGGACCCAGGCAGTCCGGAGTATTGTTTACCAATTTTTTGTACGTAAGTGGCACCGCTTTCTGAATCATAGGATCCAGGAGGAGCCTATCCTCTAAGGGTGAATAGTCTGGGAGCACGCTCCCTTCTGCCAATTGAGAATGAAGTGCCAACCGTAACTGTCTATAGCGGAGAAATTCACATACCCCCATTTGAAAGCCCTCCCTCAAACTATCGAATGTCACCATTTTGCCACTTTTCCATACGTACCCAAGCAAGTCGATACCTATAAGGCTCCATTTCCGAAAGCCATGCAGTCCGTGCACCTCCCTCAAGAAGTCCCCTTCCCAGAGCGGGGTCTGTTCCGTGAGCTTCCCCACCCACCCTGTCATTTTAGTGGCAGCATGCCAGATATCTATGACCGTTCTAGTGTGTGGTGGCAGATGTGCGGAACCCCTGCCCCTGCGGTACAACTCCCCCAAATAGCTGCGCTCACCCAAGACCAATCTGTCCACCCTGTAGGCCGGCTCGTCCAGTGAAGAGAAGACCCACCCATTGACGTTTATGAGATGGGCAGCCCAATAATATTTCTTAAGGTCCGGGACTGCCAGCCCCCCCTCATACATCCCTTTCTGCAGTTTCTTGAGTGCAATCCTAGGGCTGCCCCCCCCCCACAGCAACTGGCGTAGTTTGGAGTCATTTGTCAGAAAGAAGGAGTCCTGAATGCGATGGGGCGTGTTTTGGATAGAGTACAGTAAGCGCGGAAGGGCCATCATCTTGAAGAGGACTGCCCACCCCATTAAAGAGATGGGGAGCCCCCGCCAATGCATCGCATCCTCCCGCAACGTAGAAAGTTGAGCCTGCAGATTCAATCGCGTAAACTCCGTCTCAGACTTGGTTATTCATATGCCCAAGTACTTAAATTTGTCCTGCAACACCATCTCCGAGCACGCCGACGTTAAGACCGGCGGGTCCCCAGCTAGCGAGAAAACCAGGGACTTGTCCCAATTAATGCGGTATCCAGAGTAGGAGCCAAAAGACCTTATTATATGAATGAGTCGATGAAACGTTTGACGCGGCCAATGTGCGTATAGAAGGATATCGTCCGCATACAGTGAGATGCGCTCTTCCCAGACCCCCCCAGATCAATCCCCCTCACCACCGGGTCCCTCCTGATCCATGCCGCCAAGGGCTCCAGAGCCAATGCAAATAGCATCGGGGACAGAGGACACCCCTGGCGCGTCCCCCTATGCAGTGCAAACGATCGGGAGACGACCCCGTTGACCCTAACATGGGCCATTGGGCCAGCGTAGAGCAACCGGATCCACCTCTGCAGCTGCGGGCCAATGCCCACCTTCTCCAGGACAGCAAAGAGATACGGCCACTCGATGCTGTCGAACGCCATCCTCGCATCTAACGAGAGAAGAGCGGCAGGGACGTCGGGCTGCCTTTGGGTCATATACATGACCCCATATAAGCGCCGTAAGTTGAGCCTCGTGCTCCTATGGGGCATAAAGCCCGATTGATCCGGGTGAATCAGCGACTGCAGAATCGGGCCAAGCCGATTCGCAATAATTTTGGCTAGAACCTTGGCCTCGAAATTAAGGAGGGAAATGGGCCCGTAGGAGCTGCAGAGGTCATGCAGCTTCCCTTTTTTAAGGAGTACAACAATAGTGGCCATTCACATGTCTTCTGGGAGTTGCCCCATTTCAAACGCTTCCTTAAACATGTCAAGCATGTAGGGAGCCAGCTTGCTCGCCACACATTTAAACAACTCAGTGGGGAGCCCATTCGGGCCCGCCGCCTTCCCAGACTGCAAGTCCCGCATGGCGTTTTCAACCTCCGCCACCTGAAAATCAGACTCGAGCAGCTCCCTGTCCTCCGATTCAAGAGTCGGAAGAGAGATGTCGCGCAGAAAAGCAGTACATTCCGGCTCCCCCCTCGTAGATTGAGATTGGTAAGCAGCTTCATAATATTTGGCAAAAATTTCCGTCAGAGCCTCCCCTGTACCACCCTGAACCCCCTCTGCGGTCCGAATTTCAGACACCCAAGTGCGACACCTATCCCTTATTTCTAGCCACGCGATCAACTTATTGGCTTTGTCGCCTAAATCGTATACTCTCCGTTGCGTGGCAAGCACGTGAGCCCGAGCCGCATTGTCGGCAAGGTCTCGAAGGGATAGTTCTTTAAGTTTAAGGAGGTGCTTACGCCAGTCGGCCTCCTCCGCAGCCACCGCCTCTGTGCCTTCCAGAGCAAGTATCTCCTGCTCGAGCTCCTCGCACCGAACTCGAGTTTCTTTACGTTTGGCACCGCATGCCGCCTGCACAAAGTCCCTCGCCACCACCTTAAACGCTTCCCATAGGGTCCCGCGGACCTAACAGAGCCGACATTCTCAGCAAAGTAAAGTTCCGTACGGTCCTCAAAGCTCTCCCGAAAGTCCTGGTCCCGAAACAGAAAGGGGTCCACCCTGGGAGGGAGGGACCAATCGCGAACTGGCCCGTGAAGCTGTACCTCCACCGGTGAGTGATCGGAGATGCTGCGCGCCTTATGACACCCACCCTGAAAGAGGCCCGTAGAGGCAGTGTGTGTAAAGACGTAGTCAATGCGAGCCCCGCTGCCGTGCGCGGCTGAGATATGAGTATACTGCCTAGACCTGGGGTTGTGACATTTCCAAAGGTCTGCCAGCCCCAGAGCCCTCGCGAATGAAAATAATGGTCTAGGCCCCTTGGTACCAGAGGGGAGAGTCTCCCTATCCACGTCCGGCGCGAGGGTGTCATTCATGTCACCTCCCAGTAGCAGCAGACCAGGCGGGAAATCCAGGAGAAGCTGACTGAGATCCGGAAATGTGATGTCGTGCAAGCGCGGGGGAATGTATACCGAACATATGTTTACAACCTGCCCCTCCCAAGTTCCCGACAGGGCCGCGTAGCGACCCAAATGGTCGCACCATGTGCGCTGTATCACCAGAGGAATTGCATTTTTAACGAGTATTGCCGTGCCCCTGGATCCGGATGTGAAACCAGCGTGAACCCGTAGTGTATAACCATATCTATTAAGGGCCAGGTATTTGTTCCCCTTAAGGTGCGTCTCCTGAAGTAGGACAATGTCTGGGGAGTGTCGATGTAAATACTGTAGAACCATAGTGCGCTTAATTTTGTCCCCCAGGCCATTCACATTCCAGGAGAGGAATGTTAGCATTTTTTTAGGTCGTGTGGCCAGGCATTGAGCCTACGCCAACCATCCTCCCCCCGACCCAATAGAGACCCCCCTTACGCGCGGCAGAACTAAGCTCATCTAAGGATGGCATCTGACCCCAGCAGTGACGCATAATTTCTGAAGCAAAAACCCAACAAGGAACCGTACTCAGAACGCACAAACCCATTATAACAACCCCCCACCCTGCAACCCTGCCTCATAGGTGCAAAACTACCCACATCCCAAATAGCAGAGCGCCTGTCACCCCAATGAACAAGAACTAAGACAGGGCTGTCTGGCACCACCACACAATAGCGCCCCCTCCGGTGCCCCCAAAATCCGCCCCTCCACCAATTGTGAAGCCAGAACATACAAAACAATGTCTGTTCCGGACGTGCCCCCAACTGTCAAGTGTGCAAAAACACGAGTAAAGGTATTGACCCATCAGGATAGTTCCTTAAGCACCACTAGAGTTAGGCAGCAGTTCGCCACAGTGCGGCACAACAATGTCACCCCAGGCCGTACCCTCAAATGTCTACAATGCTGGAACAGGGGCCAAGACATTAGACCATCAAGACAGTACCTCAAACTCCACCAAGTTTAAACAGCAGTTCGCCACCTTGAGTCCTGTCCCTCACTTCCCGGGAGAGCGTGCTTCGCTCCCAGGGCTTCCTGACCGGGAACTTCTGGATCTGGACGATGACCTCCCTCCTTCTCGGCGTCGCTGCGGAGACTCAAGAGCATGAAAGCGACTTCCACGCCAGTGCCCCTCAGTGCGACGTCGGTGCGACCGATGAGAGCCCCCATCCAGCCATTGTTGAACCTCCGCAGGCGATGTGAAGAACAGGGTCTTATCATGATCCAGGACCTTGAGCTTGGCCGGGAAGAGCATCATGTACTTCACCCCCTTCTCTCGCAGGGCTCGTTTCACCCCGTCGAACGTACGCCTCTCCTGCTGTACTCTCAACGTGAAATCCTGGAAGAACCGCACTGTTGAATTTTCGAAGGGGAGGTCTCCACTCGTCCTAGCCGCCTGCAAGATGGCATCCCAATCCCTAAAGTTGAGAACACGCACAATGATTGTCCGAGGAGGAGCCCCAGGCTTCGGCTTTGGGATCGGGGCCCTGTGCGCTCTCTCCATGGTGAAAAGGTTGGACAGTCTCTTAGGCTTAAGGTGGTTCAAAATAAGGTCCTCAATAAAGAGATCCATACTGGGGCCTTCCGCCCCTTCAGGCACCCCCACCATCCTAATATTGTTGCGACGAGCTCTTCCTTCTTGATCGTCCAGCCGCTGGGCCATAAGTGTATGTTGATGCGTAAGTTTCTGCACGCACTCCTCCAGCTTGCGCGTCGCAGACTGGAGTTCCCCCACATGCTCCTCAGTCGCCATGACCCTCTCCGTGGTTTTCCTCATATCCGCCCTCATCAAGTTAATTTCAATAGTGACTTTATCAATTTTGGTCTCCAAAGTCGTTCCCAAAGCTTGGATTGCCAACATGATCGAACCGAGGGACGGCTCCTCTCCGGCCGATTTTTCCCCAGTCGCCCCGTCCTCAGCCGCCAGTTGGCGCGGCACAGCATACTTGTCAAGTTTATTTGTTTGCACGGCCGCTGGGGCCCCCTTCGGTTTCGTCATGACCAAAGTCTCGTTGTGGGGGGGGGGAGCAGGCCTCCTCACCCCTCCACAAGCCAGCTGCGGGTCGCCCCTGGTACTGATCGCTGGATGCCGAGGGCCATGGACGAACACCTCATGCACAGGCTCCCCACTCCAAAAAGGCTGACCACGTGCCGGACTGGGCCGCCCGACAGCTGCAGCAGCCCAGCCGCTCCACCCAGCCGCTGGTTACAACGCCGAGCGAGGAGTCCCGCAGGAGCCCTCACGCAACCAAGGAAGATCCCCACGGGTCGCCCCCTCAGCTCCCCCTCACCTCAGAATGCGGTACGACGTGATTCTGCGGGCGCCGCTGGGCACACAATAAGGACGGTGCTCCCCCAGGTCTCAATTGCCAGTGGTCCCAGTCCAGCGTGGCCCCTGAAGACACCCCCCGGGCGTAAAGATGAAAGTAGGCCCCTCACAGTAGGCCCACCAAGCGCCAGTCCAAGCCTCACTGCAGCTCCCTGCTCCCGAGTCCAGCACCCTCAGTAGACATGGCCGGGGAGGCCCGCAAAGGTGACCGCAACTTCCAACCGGCGCAGCGGGTGAGCCTCACCCGACAGATCCTCACCCCGTGTGCACCATCTCAGCACAGAGACCACCGGCGGGCTCACCCAGAACGATGACTAGACCTGGGAGCTCGACGCCGGCAGCCACAAGTCAGTACAGCCCCCGGGGTGCCTCCCTCAGCACACAATGTCCCAGCAGGTTTCAGGCCCCAGGCAACGAGCCTCGCGTGACCGGATCCCGGGCCACACGCGCAAGGAGCCGGCAGCGCTCCAAACGCGACTCCGCCAACATGCCGTCCGGAGCTCCGCGGTGGCCGCCGAGCATGCCCCTCTCCACAGCACATGGATCGCGGCGTCTTCCGGGGCCGGAGACCCCTCTGCTGCCTCCACACACCACCGGGCGCTCAGCGCATGCCAATACCGCTGTCCGGACAAGGATAAAAGGACGGATATCGCGGGCTGAAACGGGGGCCCGGACGGAGCGAGAAGGTTACGCCGCCATCTTGGCCGGCGCCAGACCACGCCCCCCTCCCTGTTGAATTTTAGGACGTGCCGCCCACGTTGTGGGCAACGGGTGACACGGACGTAGGACTATTGCAGATACCCCCAGTTTCTATCAAAATTAAAAACAATGCCATTTTGCCTCGTATTCCTCAGTACAAAATACCACAGGCAGGGGAGCGAGCCTGGTTACAAATTATACAGGACTTGATTAAGTCAGGAGTTGTTGAGAAGACGACTGCTAATGTGTGTAATAGCCCTATTCTTCCCATTCTTAAGAGGGCACCTTCGGGCTCCTCTGATGATTATCCAGATGTTTATCGTTTTGTGATTGACTTGCGCGAAATAAATAAAATAGTAGTTCCACAGTTCCCGGTGGTCCCTGACATTACTGCCCTTTTGACGATGATTCCTTCTACTGCTAAATTCTTCTCTGTCATTGACCTAAAAAATGCATTCTTTAGTATTCCGATCCATCCAGATAGCAGGTACTTGTTCGGTTTTACCCTAGCTGGCAGAAGTTTTAGATTCTGTTGAGCTCCTCAGGGCTATACTGAGAGCCCTAGTATATATAGTCAAGCTTTAAAAGCTCAATTGGACTCCCTTACGCTTCCTCCAGGTAATGTATTGCTCCAATATGTAGACGATCTTCTCATCGCTTCTGACACTGAAAAGGGTTGCAAAGACAGTACGGTTAAATTGTTGTTGCATTTGGCACACCACGGACAGAAAGTGTCCCTTTCCAAATTTCAATATTGTCGACAGGAGGTCACCTACTTGGGTCACCTACTGCCGAAGGAGGGTAGGAGATTGACCCCTGAGCGCACCGATGACATCCGCATGCTACTGGATCAGGGACACACCACGGCCCTCATCCTTCTAGACCTCTCCGCAGCCTTCGACACCGTCTCACATCACACGCTCGCAGCCAGACTTCACGACGCGGGAATACAAGGAGCCGCCCTCGACTGGATCCAATCCTTCCTCTCCGGCAGAACCCAGAGGATCCGACTCCCTCCCTTCCTCTCCAAACCCACGGAAATCAGCTGCGGAGTCCCCCAGGGATCATCACTCAGCCCCACGCTCTTCAACATCTACATGGCCCCCCTCGCCGCCATCGTCAGACAGCATGGGCTCAGCATCGTATCCTACGCGGACGACACTCAGCTCATCCTCTCGCTCACGAAGAATCCCGAAGACACCAGACTCTGCTTTCAGGAAGGAATGAAGAACGTCGCAGCCTGGATGAAGGACAGCTGCCTGAAGCTAAACTCAGAGAAAACCGAGGTCCTCATCCTCGGACCCTGCACCTCCGCCTGGGACAACACCTGGTGGCCCTCCACCCTCAGGAGCCCACCCACCCCTACTGACCACGCTCGGAACCTCGGCATCATCCTTGACTCCTCCCTCTCCATGAACCGCCAGATCAACGCCATCACCTCCACTAGCTTCAACTGCCTTCGCATCCTCCGCAAGACCTTCAAATGGATCCCCCCCGACTGCAGAAGGACCGTCACCCACGCACTCATAACCTGCAGACTGGACTACGGAAACGCCCTCTACGCCGGAATCAACAAAACTCTTCTACACAAACTCCAAACCATCCAGAACGCCGCAGCCAGACTCGTCCTCGGCACACCGCGCCACGAGCACATGACCCAACACCTACGAGGCCTCCACTGGCTCCCCGTCGAAAAGAGGATCACCTTCAAACTCCTCACCCACGCCTACAAATCCCTCAACAACGTCAGACCCACATACCTCAACGAGAGATTATCCTTCCACGTACCCAAGAGGAACCTCTGCTCCGCTGACCTCGCCCTGGCCGAGGTCCCCCGCATCCGCAGAAACAGAACCGGCGGGAGAGCTTTCTCCTACATCGCAGCGAAAACCTGGAACGAGCTCCCTGTGAACTTCAGACGCTCCCCGACCCTGCACACGTTCAGGAGAGACCTCAAGACCTGGCTCTTCGAATGACCCAGAGCCGCTGACACCCCCCCTCCCCAGCGCCTTGAGACCCTCATGGATGAGTAGCGAGTTTTATAAACCCTTGATTGATTGATTGATTGATTGAAAGAACTGGATTCATAGTCAACACTGCCGCAGAGTGCCTCTACCCTTGCCTTATGATCAGTGGGTCAAAGAAGGAATTGGGGACTCGGAGTGGGAGCAAGTCCCACGATTGGTCCCCTTTTCGGATGCCAAGCTCACCTGGACCCAAACGGAGGCTGAGAACAATGAGGTACTAAATGCAGCAGTGCCCCCAGAGATCAAGGCTATTCAAGAGCCCTTTTCCATTTTTGTCTGAGCCCATTTTTACTGACCCCTCTGTCCCTGGAGTAGCCAGGTACAATTTGCGCCCCCGACGGAGGAACAATGCACCAAAGTAGAAGTCAGATTAGCAGGGATGGACTGCGCAAGTCAGGCAACAGTAGTTTAGGGAGAGGTGAGATTGGTGCATTGTTCGGACATTGGACAGGATAGATCGAACGTGCTCCCCTGGAGGGGGGGGGGGGTACATTATCCTGTGCAGCGTGGGATTTCTTCAAGAGCTAGGATCGAACAGCTCCACCGCCAGTGCTCAAGAGCACCAAATTTGATGAACAATAGGAGTCTACCAGTGAGGCTCAAGCGGACACTGGGAACACTTGTCCCCTTTTTCTTTGTCACCAGTTCCACTGCATCCCTTTTTCCCTTACTTTGCAATGTATCCGTTTGGTCGGTCCATTACTGAGGAAGAACAACAATTTGCACCTCCACGCCCAGAGCGGGGTTGGTCCACAAAAAGTAAAATAGTTTTTGCATCAATAGTTGTCATTGCACTAATAGTTGTATTGGGGATATCCTATTTTCTGGATGAGAAGTATCCTGTGCATTATTTGGTTGATACAACACCCATTCCCCCTGAACATATAGTTGTTACTTTGGCCCCCCACAAAGGAGAACATCGCAAGACCTACACTGATAATGTTTTTATACAAATGCTGCATCAGGCTCATAATGTAACAAACATGACGAATTGTTGGGTTTGGGGGCTGCTCCCCTCAGCTACTCATAAGAGAGATAATTTATTGTCTATGCCTTTGTCATACCTTGGAAGTTGTGAGAGCTGGTTCGAATTGCTTGTAAGGGTACACCACCATTTCCATCACCACTCCCGTCAGGTTATGACCCCTGCTGATTCTAACACTATGACTGATTATATATGTTTCCATCATGGGTTTATTCCCATAGGTAAGGCAGGACTAAACATCTCAGGGTACTTTGTCCCCAAACTCCTGTATGTGCAAATATGACAAGGTGAAGAATAGCACATGGCTTCAGATGGAAATGGCTGATTTTCAGAATTTCAATACATCTGAGTACTTCCGCTCCTTCCAAGACCGTAATGTGACTAGGGATAAGCCAATACAGGTGTCTGTGGTCAGCTACACAGCTGCTTTCCTGTGTTCAGGGAAGGGGGGAGGTAGCGGTGGTGGACAGCAAATGTAATTTTACCTTCCAACTTAGCACGGTTAATAGTCCACCTTTGGTTTTGCCCCCTAATGTCTACTTCGTTTGTGGATCCCAGGCTTATGTCTGGCTGCCTAGGGGATGGTCAGGCAGGTGTTACCTCTCTTTCCTTCTTCCCCCAGTGTATGTTGCTCCACCTAATTACCATAAAGACCATCGGCTGCAGCGAAGGAGTATACATTTGTCCCGAGTTAGAAGGGTTATTAACACAGAAGATATAGATCAGACAGATACCACTTTGCAAAAGTTTGAAGATGCCATGAAGGGTATTGTACCCTTTTGGGGCCCCATGTCTAATAGCCTCAACATTCGTCGGCTCACAAGAGTTGTAGAGGGGGTCATTATTACAACAGCAGGAATTCTGACCGATATCACTGCTGAGCTTCAGGCTACGAGACTCGTTACCTTACAAAACCGGATGGTTTTAGACGTCATCCTTGCTGATCGGGGAGGGGCCTGTCGCGTCATTGGTAGTAGCTGTAGCGTATACATACCTGACCACGCCCCCAACATATATGCTGCCATACAGAAATTACACAGACTCTCCTCTGACATTCACCAGGAAAATGGTACTTGGACCCTATCTGGGTGGTTTTGGGGTCTGTTTATGTCCTGGGGTTGGAAGATCCTTGCTTTCCTAGCTGTGGTCGCTGGTATTTTCCTCACATGTTTCATCTGTATACAATGTCTCCCGGTCTGTTGCTCTTATTGTGTTACCCTTCTCACCCCAAAGCAGAAGACGCCCATCCATGATACCCATGCTGTGATTATGACTCAGAAAGAAATAGATAGATTTATGCAGATAGACGAGGGTGTATTTGAGGATTCATCTTCCCTTGATACTGAATACACGGATTGCTCTGAATTCTGAAGATTATTTGTTATATACATGCCATGCTACACCTCATATTCTCTGAACTTCAAATGGTTAGCTTCTGCTAAAAGGAGGGTCTGTTGAAATATAAATGTTATGCACTTGTTTTGCTTGCATATTGCTCTATGTAAAGTTAACATTCGTGGCACCATTTTAAGTTGAGCTGCCATTTTGAACCGTGATTGAAACTAACCCTAGCTTGCTGAGAAATGTCTCCATTCGTTTTTTGCCTCTTTTTCTTCAAGGTTTAACGCTGTCTCGCTGAGTACATTGTCCTCGTTAGCACATACCTTTCCCACTAGTTAGAGGCCTTCTCCCACCAGCCCAGCTGCGGGCAGGATGACCTTCATTTATAGATAGCGTGTACCCAGCGGTAGAGTTGAAACTTATCCTACTGTACCTCTTTGTTTTAGCTGTGTGAGCCTGGAATTTTCCATCCTGGGCGGTGCTTTCATTGGTTTGAGATGTACTTAATGTAACTCCATGTTGGCTGAAATCAGTCCCTCTGCAGCAATCCAAGGAGGCTGGTCAGACCGGACTCCACTCGAGTGTACTTCTAATAAATACCTTTGGTTTGTATTCTCTACTGTCTGACTGACTCTTCATTTGTGAGGAAGGCTGAGAGGTGGTCGTGAGTGACCCGAGTGACCCTGATCGGGTCACTTCCTTCATCCCCCTGACGATTGACATAGGACTTTCCCACCAGATTGTCCATCTGAACCAACACCCAATGGCCCCGCAGAGTCCTGAAAGTGAACCAGGGCCAGCCAAATCGTCCTCAACTCCCGCCAGTTCGAAGACCTCCGGGAGTCCAGCAGGGACCACCACCCCTGAACCTGACCCGACCCCAGCCAAGCCCCCCACCCGGACTGGCTGGCGTCCGAAGTCACCACAAACAGAGCCGGAGGAGCCAAGGAAATCCCAGGCAGAAGATGACCCCGGCAGAGCCACCAGGAGAGCTCCAGCCGGATCCGGACAGTCATGGGCAGTGGAGACAACAGACTCTGAGACCCCGGAGACCAACTCAACAGGATCCAGTTGGCCAGGCGAAGGAGGTGAAAACGAGCCCAGGGAACCAGAAACACCACAGAAGCCAAATGCCCCTGCACCCTCAGCCACTGCACCGCCAGAGGAGCTTCCCGGGACAAAAGGCCTGAACCTGCGACTGAAGAGAGACCAGGCGCCTGTCGGACAGAGTAACATGGCCGACCAGAGTCTGAAAACGAGCCCCGATGAACACCATGTCTCGATAGGGGGCCAAAGAAGATTTTCCCCAGTTCACCAAAAAGCAGTGACCTTGAAGAACCTCCAAGGCCCTCCCGACCTGAGTGAGCAAAAGAGACTCCTCTGCAGCATGCAGTAAGAGGTCGTCCAAATAAGGATGAATGAATACCCCTTCCGAATGAAGGAGAGCCATGAGGGGTGCCAGGACGTTCGTGAAAACCCTAGGTGAGGACTTGAGGCCGAAGGGAAGAACGCAAAATTGAAAATGGGCGTCCCCCACAGCGAACCTCAGGAGACGCTGAGAAGAAGTGGCGACAGGGACGTGGAGATAGGCGTCCTCGAGATCCACAGAGGCCAAAAACTCGCCTGGCCGAACCAGCGGAATGATCGCCTGAAGGGCCAACATACAGAAGTGAACTGTCCGAACCCAGGAGTTGACCCAATTGAGTTTCTGGTACATTTCTGCACCCCTTAGATTTCAGTGGAACAGGTTTGCACCCCTCAGAGTCCCTAGTACATTTATGCCCCCCAGATTTCAATGGAACAGGTTCTGCACCCCTCAGAGTCCCTGGTACATTTCTGCACCCCTCAGATTTCAGTGGAACAAGTTCTGCACACCCTAGAATACCCGATACATTTCTGCACCCATCAGATTTCAGTGGAACAGGCTTGCACCCCACGAAGTTTCCGGTACATTTCTGCACCCCTCAGATTTCAGTGGAACTGGTTTGCACCCCTCAGAGTTCCTGGTACATTTCTGCACCCCTCAGATTTCAGTGGAACAGGTGCGCACCCCTCAGAGTTCCCAGTACATTTTTGCACCCCTCAGAGTCCCCGGTATGTCCCCGGTACATTTATGCACCCCTCAGATTGTAATGGAACAGGTTTGCATCCCTCAGAGTCCCCGCTACATTTATGCACCCCTCAGATTTCAATGGAACAGGTTTGCATCCCTCAGAGTCCCCAGTATATTTATGCACCCCACAGATTTCATTGGAACAGATGCAGCACCCCTCTGAGTCCCCGGTACATTTCTGAACACTTCAGATTTCAGGGGGACAGGTTTGCACCCCTCAGAGTCCCCAGTATATTTATGCACCCCTCAAATTTCGATGGAACATGTCAGCGAGGGGACAGAGCTCGTGCTCCACCTACATGAAGGCTCTGTGTCTGCAGTGATGGAAATGATGGGGTGAGACAGGTTATTAGGCAGAGGCTGGGCTGTCTGCCCCTGTTTACACTCACCCTTGTGCGTATATAAGGGCTCTGCACACACCTGCCCGCCTCGGGAGCCTGCGGACTGCAGGTAAGTGCTGGTTTCCCGGGAGAGACGATGACTGGGATGTTACCTTTATTACAGCCCTCTCTCGCCCAGTGCGGCGTAAATGGCATGGATGCCAACTCACCCGTCCGTTAGGGCCCTTCAATTAGTTTCAGCCCTGTCTATGCTCAGTTAGAGACTCTGGGATTTAAGCAAGAGTTGTCCAGAAACTACGAAGTTCATGGCAGGCGCTTTCTGAATGTATTTACTGTTCCATAACTCGCACAACACGCGAGCCCACCCGTGCGTCACTGCAGCCGCAACTGAGTGACGTCAGCAGTCCGCAGCCTCGCCTGGCACGTATGTAGCGCCTCCGGTTTTGTTTTATTCTTTTCACCGTGCACCCCACACGCTATTGATTGCGCCAAAACTATCCCGAATCATTTGCAACACTGAACTCGTTTTGTTGCCCAGGAAGCGTGCGAAGTGCATGGTGACAAGTAACACATTTGCCCCTGTTTTTCTGAAGTTACATGACACTGTCCAGGTCACAGTGTTACTTATCCCCGAAGGCATAAATGATGCAAACCTGCACCTGAAGGAACCACTGGTCATTTTACACATTGCCGCCTAATATTACTCCGGTTCCCATGGTTACTGGGTCAGCCCATTCACTGCTCCACTTGTATCGCAAGTTGGACAGATCTCCACCAAATAGGGGCGCCTCATGACTGGCTAATGCTAGTGGGGAGGTGACGTGAAACTAATTTAAGCATCACAGTTTCAGGCACTTGTAGGGTGACCAAATATCCCGGATTTCCCAAGACAGTCCCTGGATTTTAAGGAATTTCCCGGCGCACTGACACTTTTTGCTGAAACAAACATATGACCCTGTTTTTTTTGTAGTCCTTCTGTGGCCATAATCCGGCCCTGGCCCAAAAAAACATAGTCCTATTTCTATGGCTATGTCCCGGTTTTTCATTCTGAAAATCTGGTCGCCCTACCTATAGACCCTACCCTGTTTACTCACCTATATTTTTATATGAACACTAACCCTACAGTCGAGCTGTGAATCTGGCCGTGTTGTTTACTTCTCTTCCAAGCAGTTATCTAGCTCTCCCCCCTAATGGGCCGCTAAGTGTGGATGAATGGGCGGTGGGCCCCGGGTGTGCGTGCGCCTTTGACTTCTGACACATGTTCCCACACAGTACAAAAGGCATGTGTGCCTTCTAAATCATGTGGAGGCTGTGCTTTAAATGGGCCGGTACTCACCGGTACTGAGTACCGGCACTTCTTAGATTTATCACTCTGAGTACCGGCACTTCTCCACTGCCGGGGAGAGTACCGGTACTCATGAAAAGGTAGGCGCATTGGCTGTGAGTGCTGGTGAGCAGGAGTGGAACTTGTCTCTGGAAGCCAAGGCGCCGCTTCTGTAGCCCCGATCTGACCCCCAGCTGAGCTATTCAGCAGGCCTCATTTGCATAATGTCTGGGTGCTCACCATCACGCTGTGCTTGACAGAGCAGGGTCCATTCAGGCCCTGTGTTGTCAATCACATTCACACAATCGTGTGCATTTGTGCAAACCCAGGAATTATGGCAGTCCCCTGGCAGTGGTAATTAAAAAGGCCATGGTATGTGAAGAGTATAAAATGGCTTTTATCATACCCAAATCTTTTGTGTGTCTGCTTATGTTTGTGTGTTTGCCTGTTTTTTGTAAGAAAAAAGCGAGAGAAAGAGAGAGAGAATCAAGACACTCTCTGGAGTTATTTTAAAGAAAATGGGTGGCACTTTGTGTGTACATGTCTGCTCGGCGACAAAAGTTCATAAGTAACGTAAATGGGAGGGTGGGTGGGTGAGTGAGTGAAAGGGTGGATGGATGGGCGAGTGAAAGGGTGGATGGATAGATGGATGGATAGATGAGTGAAAGAATGGATGGATGGGTGAAAGAGGGTGGATGATTGGATAAAAGGGCAGATGATGGGTGGATAAGTGAAAGATTGGATGGATGAATGACAGGGAGGAAGGATGGATGAAAGGGTGGATGATGGAAAAGTGAAAGGAGGGATTGAGTGAAAGGGAGAATGGAATGAATGGGTGGCTGGAATGAAGGAGTGAAAGGGTTGATGGATAGATGAGCGAAAGGATTGATGGATAGATGAGCGAAAGGATTGATGGATGAGTGAAAGGGTGGATAAAGAGATGGATGAGTGAAAGGATGAATGGATAGGTTTGGAGATGGATGGATAGGTTTGGATATGAAGGGTGGACAGACGGAATGGTGAAAAACTGAATGATGGATGAAAGACTGAATAGACAACAGAATATAAAGGTTAAATGGTGGACAACAGCAGGTAAATGGTAGTATGAAAGGATGAATGGATAGATCGATGGAGGAGACAAGAGATCTCTTCTGTGGAGGGTCGTGATGAGTTGCTTCATTTGCTTGGTGCCATAAGAGCTTTGGTTCGAAGTGAGGGTATTTTCAGTTTCTTCCTACTCACGTGCTCAAAAATATATAGTATTGTTGCCAAACAACAGCAATTAACAGTATGGCATTCAGAAGGTGCATCTATTGCAAAAAAGGAAATGTTAACATATTATTGCATTTGTCTTTCATTTTGTGTAATGAGTTAACCTGCTTTGTTTATATAAACACATTTCTCATGTGTTTTGGTGTGTGCTGCAACTATTATAGAAGTTCTTAAGTATCATCAAGTCTTGCCCTTAGCCCCGCCCCTAGCCCCGCCCACTCACTACACCTCTAGCTTAATTTAATGAGTACCTGCACTTATTTTTTCCCATTTAAAGCACTGTGTGGAGGGTATAAAACCTGGAGTTGGGCAGAGATAAGGCCCCACATACGAGGCCGCATCACTCTACATAGAAGCCAGCTGTCCATCTTTCCCCATGGCACCAGGACACCATACTTTCCGGTCCTTTCTGCTACCAATCACTGTTAGCGGGTGCATAGGTCCAATTGGTTTAGTGGAGCGCCCATGACTACAACTCTCACAACACGTTAGGGGCCATTTTGCGAATCCTGAGTCAATCCCATCGGGGACAGTACTGTTAATAGGATTCACCAGCCCCATCGGAATTTTGAGCTCTGAGGCAATTCTGCGATCTGGCGTTTTTCCACACGGTTGACGCCTTGTGCAGTTAGGTGAACCCGTCTGGACTAAGACCCTCACCCACATCTTGCGCCATGGTTCATCATAGGGGACCGTAAAAAGGCAGCGCAGTTTCACGCCTGGCCGTAGTAGGAGCTCTTGTATGTGTTTGGCACATGGATGAGTGACTTTAAATAGGATGCAGGGTGAATGACTCACTCTAGACATCCCCACGGTGTTTTAAGCTTATCAGGGGCGCCATCTTTAAATTCATATTTCGAGGAAGCACTAGGGGCCATATGTACGACCGTGGAAATAGCGCCTCACAAATTGCGAGTTTTTTGCGACTCACAATTTGCGAGGCGCTATTTCCAATGTACAACAGTGTTTTTCACACTGTTAGTGATTCCCTGTGGGGTCGCAAATAGAGAGGCTCATGAATATTAATGAGCCTCTCGCAATTTGCGACCCCAGTGGGAATGGCAGGCCCTCCCAGGTATGGTGGCCTGCTGGGCTCAGCAGACCACCATGTCTGGGACTGCTTTTAAATAAAGCAGTTTTTTTAAATGCAGCCCGTTTTCCTCAAAGGAAAACGGGATGCATTTAAAAGAAAAAAATGAAACGTTTCGTTTCATTTTTAAGGGCAGGTAGTGGTCCCTGGGACCACTGCCTGCCCGCCCTAAAAATATTTCCCCCTGCCTTTGCAAAGGAGAAGGGGTCCCCTGGGGACCCCTTCCCTTTTGCGACCCCATTACCACCCTCTTGAAGAGGGTGGTAATTTGCGAGTGTTTTGCGCCCACAATTTCGGACGCAAAACATTCTTACATAGGGTTGCGCTCGATATTAGGAAGGGAACGCCCCTTCCTAATAGCGAGTCGCAAAACCCTATTTTGCGAGTCGCAAAAAATTGCGAGTCGCAAAAAAGGGTTTGTACATTCCCCATGCTGTTTTTGCATGCGCAAACGGGTTCGCAAACCCGTTTGCGCATGCAAAAATGGTCGTACATCTGGCCCTAGATAATTTTATCCCACCCACAGAGCCCCATCCAAGACACACACAGAAGCTCAAATGAAAGGCCAGACCTGGAAATAGTGCCCTGAAAACAAGGCGCTAGGTAAGAATAACCATGGGATTCTGTTACGGGGGGGGGCGGAGGGGATTCGTGCTGTTACGGGGGGATTTGAGTGGAGTTATGCTGTTACTGCGGTAAAGGAATATGTCATGTTACTTTGAGGAGATTAAGGCTGCTACAATGGGGATTGGAGGTGGTTTCTTCTTTTACTGGGGGGTTTGAGCCGCTATTGGGAGCGGTGAGAGATGTTCTGTTGTTACTGAGTGGGTTTTAAAGCATTTGATTAAGACCAGCACGTCCTTGCAGCAGAATCCCTAGGGCAGGTTCTTCAGTTCAATGAGACATTCATCCCTAGAGGCCCCGAGACACCCCTCTAGCCTCTAGAAATGACAGAAGGTCTGTCAATGTGCGAATCCTTTGAGCCACCTAGCCCTAGGGGTGACCTCTCTGCATCTGCCAGGTTCTTCAGTTAAAGCAAACACAAGGAGATGATGGACGGAGCACTGAAACTTTTCAGTCACAGATCTGGGTTGAATCCATCATCATCCTTTTGCTCACCATGCCATCCCAGTTCAGACCCAGCCATATTCAAATCAGTCTTGACCCTGTGCCACATGGGAACAGTCCAGCCCGAACTGCCAAGCCAGGTCCTCCCTGGACCGGAAACAAGCATCCTGGGACCGGTTTCGGGGTATGTCACCCTTCATCAGCCAGGCTAGCTTGAATCCAGTGGCAAAGTGAGCAAGGGACCCACGTCTGGGCATACCCTGCCAACTTAGGGCGAACAAAGCAAACACAAGGAGATGATGGAGGGAGCGCTGAAACTCCTTGAGTTAAGCAGACCGTAGTGTTGACAGGTTTCCTACGCCAGTCTGCTGATCCCCTTCAGCACTAGAGTTGATGGCCTCGGTACCCCTGGCCCAATTCCATCAGGCCATTTACAGTGACTAGTTCTGCCTCTCTGTGCAGTACCCATCCCCCGAGCCCAGCCAACCACAGATGTGATAGGCTCAGTGTCCCCTTCTCTTCCTGTGATGTTCCCCAGAGCACATCCTGTACCGCAGGTGGCAGACTCTGTGTTGCTCTGACACCCTCTCTCTGACACCCCCTGACCTATCCTGTTCTACAGGTGACAGGCGCTGTGTCACTCTGACGCCCCTGATCTATCCTGTTCTACAGGTGACAGGCGCTGTGTCACTCTGACACCACCTGATCTATCCTGTTCTACAGGTGACAGGCACTGTGTCACTCTGACGCCCCCTGATCTATCCTGTTCTACAGGTGACAGGCGCTGTGTCACTCTGATGCCCCCTGATCTATCCTGTCCGACAGTCAGCAGGTGCTGTCGCTCTGACACCGCCTGACCCATCCTGTCCTGTAGACGACAGACTCTGTATCTCAGTCCGTCCTGCCCTATAAGGCGAGATACTCTCTACCCCTGTGCCAATCCCCTGTTCCCATCTAGCCGTAGAGGTGACAGGCCCAGTATTCTTCTTCAAGTCCACCAAGTCTGTCTGCTTTAGAGATGAAAAGTCACTTACCCTGTGACAACCCCCTCTTCTCTCTAGAACTAGAGGCGATAGACTGCAGCTCAGTGTAAAGTGTAAAGTCTCTAAGTGACTGAGTCCAATAGGTGACAGCAGGGTACATCTGTGCCAAATGCCCACACTCTCCAGCTGTAAAGGTGACAGGCTTTGCGTCTCTGTGCTTTGTCTAATCTCCCCAGCTGTAAAGGTGACTGGCTTTGTGTCTCTGTGCTAGTTGTGTAATCTCTCCAGACATGAAGGTGACAGGCTCTGTACTTGAGGTCCAACGATGAGCCATCAATCCTGCAGGTGGCGCTCTGTACTTGAGGTCCAATGATGAGCCATCAATCCTGCAGGAGGCATGCTCTGTACTTGAGGTCCAACGATGAGCCATCAATCCTGCAGGTGGCGCTCTGTACTTGAGGTCCAACGATGAGCCATCAATCCTGCAGGTGGCAGGCTCTGTACTTGAGGTCCAATGATGAGCCATCAATCCTGCAGGCGCAGGCTCTGTACTTGAGGTCCAATGATGAGCCATCAATCCTGCAGGTGGCGCTCTGTACTTGAGGTCCAACGATGAGCCATCAATCCTGCAGGTGGCAGGCTCTGTACTTGAGGTCCAATGATGAGCCATCAATCCTGCAGGTGGAGCTCTGTACTTGAGGTCCAACGATGAGCCTTCAATCCTGCAGGAGGCAGGCTCTGTACTTGAGGTCCAACGATGAGCCATCAATCCTGCAGGTGGCAGGCTCTGTACTTGAGGTCCAACAATGAGCCATCAATCCTGCAGGTGGCAACTTTGACTTTGGGCTTCGAGGAATGGGTGGCCGGTTAGTTTGGTTCCATGACGGGTGGGAGAAAGGGGCCGGGGCTCTTAGTCCGCTCCTTGTAAGGGACAATGTATGAGACAAGAACAGTCCTTGTTCTTTATTGGACCCTGGGTACGGCGGGGCGGGGGCGAAATGTTGTATGTGGGAAGCTCTGCGATGTATAGTATGGGGGTGTATGATTCGACACTAGTTGTGTACCTCTTCCTTAGGTCTGCAAGCCCACATTTCCTCATAAATGGTTTTGGTTGTGTTATCGGGGCGACAGGTACTCTGCAAGTTTTTTCGGTGGGTGGTTTGGGACTCACCTGGCAGGGGCGGCAGGGAGGGGGAGTTTGGGTGTTGGGGGGTTGGATGGGGGGATCCGAGGGAGTTGGGGGGATGGGGAGTTAGCTCATGGCCATCTTATTCAGTACGCACTGGGGACTGCGTGGGGGACATGTCTGAGACAGTAATTCCTCCGAGGGAATGGTTGAGGTATCGATACGATGGGTGACTCAGCTATGGTAAAAATCTGGACCTGGAATGTTAATGGGCTGGGCAATAAAATCAAGCGAACATTGGTGTTGCAGCATGTAAAGAGACACTGCCCGGATGTGGTCCTTCTTCAAGAATCGCATCTGAAGGGGAATAGATGTAAGGCCCTCGATCGATTCGGCTACAAAATGGTCGTGCATTCGGGGTTCACATCTGGGTCACGTGGGGTGGGTATATTAGTACGTACTACCCTACCTTTTGTTATTTCGGGCACCTGGGTGGATGAGGCGGGTTGTTTCGCCGCAGTGGCGGGTAGATGGTAAGGACGCACATTGGTGTTCTGCTTGTGCTATATACCCCCTGGCCTCCATTCTGGGTGCTTTCCCAAACTGAGCGCGTTTATGACAAACCTCCCAGAAGGAACGCTACTTCTGGGTGGCGACACCAATGCGGTTATGTGCCCAGAGATAGCCCGGTCCAATGCCCCCGCAGGTAGGAAGGGGGAGAGGGGCCTATCGGATTTTGTCACTGCCATGGGAATGGGGGACTTGTGGCGGGCACAGAACCCCACACTTAGACAATACACATTTCACTCGGCACGGCATGGGTCCTTCTCCAGGATTGACCATTTCTTTACGCGCTCGGACCAGATGGGGGACTTTGGCACTACTTCTCACCTAGCTAGGGGGATCTCGGATCATTCCCCTGTTTGTACCATCCTTAGGGGCCCTGTCGTAAACAGAGCGGTTTTTCCGAGAATAGACCCTTGGCGCCTTAGAGACCCTGAAATTGGTGATAGGCTCAGAGAGGGATCTGAGCTGTATTTTGAGGAGAATCAGGGCTCCGTGGACTCCCAGATTACCTTATGGGAAGCATACAAGACGGTGCTGAGGGGATTGGCTCAGTCACTTATTGGGGCAAAAAAGAAAGAGGAGTCCCTCCAGATTCGGCTCCTGGAGAGTGAGGTTCATCAGCTAGAGGGAGACGCGGCTGCAACCCCTTCAGTGGCCACGTGCCACAGGCTTAAGCTGAAACAGAGGGACCTCAGGGCATTGGCCGAAAACGAGGCCCGAGCCTATGCGTTGGCCACGCAACACCGACTATACGACGTAGGCGATAAGGTGCTCAAATTATTGGCGTGGCTGGAGCGCCGGGACAGAGATCGCTCTTGGGTAGCGGCAGTATGGGATGGAGCGGGCAAATTATGCTCGTCCAGCACAGATATAGCAGAGGCCTTTGCGGCTCACTTTGAGAGGGTGTACTCACCTGTATGCACTAGAACAGAAGAGGATTGTGAGGACTTCTTGAGGGACTTTGCGCTCCCCACGTTGACTGAGGAGACGAGCAAACGACTAGAGGCGGATGTTACGGTAGAGGAGTTAGGGAAAGCGCTCAACTCCTTACAGTCGGGCAAAGCCACTGGTCCGAATGGGCTTCCAATCGAAATTTATAAAAGGCAGGCCTCGGTCGTGACAGCCCCCATGCTGGAGATGCTCAAGGAGGCCCGAGAGCGTGGGCACTTGCCCCCTGACCAGAGAGAGGCCATGATTGTGGTGATACACAAGGCTGGGAAGCCGACAGACCGATGTGCCTCGTACCGGCCGATCTCTTTGCTTAATGTGGAGGCGAAGGCTCTCGCCAAGGTCCTGGCGGATCGGGTACTCTCAGTGGTCACAGAATTGGTCCATGTGGATCAATCTGGCTTTATGCCCCGCAGAAGTACTCGTCATAACCTTCGGCGTCTCTACGGGGTGTTGTATTTGACTGAGGATGTGGGTGACACTCAGACGGCATTGATGGCGCTGGACGCGTCAATGGCATTTGACCGCATAGAATGGCCCTACTTGTTTATGGTACTTTGGCGGTTGGGTTTTGGGCCGACCTTCTGCAGCTGGGTACGTCTCCTATATGAGCGGCCGTCGGCTCGGGTGCGGGTTAACGGGGCGGTATCTAGGGCCATCTCCTTAAGGAGGGGGACAAGGCAGGGATGCCCTCTGTCCCCTCTCCTCTTTGCCCTGGCGCTGGAGCCTTTGGCTCATTGGATCAGGAGGGACCCTTCGATTTGGGGTCTAGCAGCAACGGATGAATGGGAAGAGCGTATATCTTTATACGCCGACGACATCATCCCTTATCTGGCAAGGCCATATCACTCGATTGCCCAAGTAGTTCACCTTTTTGAGTTGTTTGGTAGCTATTCAGGCTATACCATCAACTGGTCAAAGTCCGTGATCTTCCCCTTGTCGGGCTCTCCCCCTCGAGTTCCGTCTAGGTGCTCCGCACCGGTGGTCCTGGAAGGATTCAAGTATTTAGGGGTGTACATAACTCGTAACAGACAGGAGTTCTTCGAGAGGAATCTCGAGCCCCAACTGACTCCGCCTGCAGGCAGACGTGGCCCACTGGCGCACTCTCCCGCCTCTCTTATGGGAAGGGCGGCCATGTTTAAGATGCTCACACTGCCGAGGCTGCTGTATGTTCTGCAGAACACCCCCTATCCGATACCCGCAAGTGTATTCAAGAGGATCTCTCAGGCGGTGCGAACCTTGTTATGGGATGGACGGTCCCCTAGGATAGCGCTACACAAATTGCACAGGGGGGTGTACGACGGAGGGTTGGCAGTCCCGGATATCAAATTATACTACTGGGCGGCACAATTGCAGGTAGTTAATGATTGGGTGTATGCTGACAGTAACGAACCAGCCTACAGGGTGGACAGAATGGTTATGCCACGGGGCACTTGTGAAACTCTCCTGTATGCCCGTTGACCCCAGAAGGCGTGGCCAGACCATACGAGGGTAGTCGTCCACTGCTGGCAGGAGGCAAATCGGCTCCTGGGATGGGCTGGCAAGCTCACCGGGAAAACTCCACTTTGGCAGGGGGACCTGTTGAGGGAAGTGGCGACGTTAACAGGGTTCAAGGGTTGGCAGCAAATAGGCATTGACTATCTGGGGGACGTCTGGAAGGGAGATGCTATCCGCCCTTTTGAGTATCTCCAGAAGGAGTACAGTTTACACACCTCCCAGAGATATCAGTATGTGCGCCTCCAGCATGCGCTCCGCTCCCACATACCTAGTGGCACAGTGGTCCCGGAGTATTCCCCGATGGAAGATCGTTTGTTACTGGACCCTATCGAGGAGAAACCCACATCCACCATCTACCGGAAATTGATAAACAATATACCAGATCCCTTGGTCAGTCTCAGAGCGGCCTGGGTTCAGGACCTTGGGAGCCTCAATGAGGAGGACTGGCAGGATGCGCTCCAGGGGCCCAGGGAAATCGCTATCCAATCTCGGTTTCGGCTCGTACAGTTCAAAGTCCTCCATCGCACATACTATCCTCGCACCCATCTTTATACATGGGGAAGGTGTCTGTCGGCGCTCTGTGTGCGGGGTTGTCAACAAGAGGGCTCCTTCTTTCACATCATTTGGGAGTGTCCGGTGATTAGTACATTCTGGGTGAAAGTTACGGACACTATGTCCAGGGTAGCGGGAGTGCCAGTCCCGATGGACCCGAGGTGGCTCCTCCTGCTAATTAAAGGGGACAGTGACTGGTCGAGGTATGTTGAGCTATGGCTGGCCCTGGCGGCGGGGGTAGCGAAACGGAATATTGCTAGGGCCTGGGGGGTGCGGGCGCCCCCTTTATGGGAAGATTGGCAGCGGGATCTAGACTGGTGTCAAAGAGCGGAAGAAACGGTATATAAAAGCAGGGGGTGCACGGGAAAATGGAAGAAAATATGGGCGCCATGGCGCAAATACAGAGAGGCAGGTGCCCTTGTGGAGGAATAGTCAAATTGTATTGATGAAAGACATTTGTTATTCACTGATGTGTAACTCCCGGATGATGTCTGTATTGTTCCCTAAGGTGCTATTTGTACATGGCATTGTGTCGTATGGTCTTATGAGCATTGTTAAAATAAAAAGATTCACAAAATAAAAAATCCTGCAGGTGGCGCTCTGTACTTGAGGTCCAACGATGAGCCATCAATCCTGCAGGAGGCAGGCTCTGTACTTGAGGTCCAACAATGAGCCATCAATCCTGCAGGTGGCAGGCTCTGTACTTGAGGTCCAATGATGAGCCATCAATCCTGCAGGTGGCAGGCTCTGTACCTGAGGTCCAACGATGAGCCATCAATCCTGCAGGTGGCGCTCTGTACTTGAGGTCCAACGATGAGCCATCAATCTTGCAGGAGGCAGACTCTGTACTTGAGGTCCAACGATGAGCCATCAATCCTGCAGGTGGCAGGCTCTGTACTTGAGGTCCAATGATGAGCCATCAATCCTGCAGGTGGCAGGCTCTGTACTTGGGGTCCAATGATGAGCCATCAATCCTGCAGGTGGCGCTCTGTTCTTGAGGTCCAACGATGAGCCATCAATCCTGCAGGTGGCAGGCTCTGTACTTGAGGTCCAACAATGAGCCATCAATCCTGCAGGAGGCAGGCACTGTACTTGAGGTCCAATGATGAGCCATCAATCCTGCAGGTGTCGCTCTGTACTTGAGGTCCAACGATGAGCCATCAATCCTGCAGGTGGCAGGCTCTGTATCTGTGTCAGTCCTCTTATCAATCAATCAATCAATCAATCACAGAATTTGTAGAGCGCACTACTTACCCGCGAGGGTCTCAAGGCGCTGGGGAGAGGGAAGGGGGGGGGGAATGCTGCTACTGGTCGAACAGCCAGGTCTTGAGTAGCCTCCTGAAGGTCAGCAGGTCTTGGGTCTTTCGTAGGCTTAGTGGAAGGGTGTTCCAGGTCTAGGCGGCGAGGTGTGAGAAGGATCTGCCGCCGGTGGTTGTTCTTCGAATGCGGGGGACGGTGGCGAGGGAGAGGTCGGCGGAGCGGAGCTGGCGGTTAGGGACGTAGAAGAAGAGTCGTCTGTTGAGGTAGGCTGGGCCAGTTTTGTGGAGTGCCTTGTGTGCGTGGGTGAGGAGTTTGAAGGTGATCCTCCTGTCGACGGGGAGCCAGTGCAGGTTTCTCAAGTGGGGGGTGATGTGGCTGTGGCGTGGTACGTCGAGGATCAGTCGTGCGGAGGCGTTTGTATGCGTTGTAGTCGCTTGATGAGCTTGGCCGGGGCTCCCGCGTAGAGGGCGTTCCCATAGTCTAGTCTGCTACTGACGAGGGCCTGGGTGACTGTTCTTCTTGTGTCTGTCGGGATCCACCTGTAGATCTTGCGAAGCATGCAGAGGGTGTTGAAGCAGGAGGAGGAGACTGCGTTGACTTGCTTGGTCATGGAGAGCGTTGAGTCGAGGATGACTCCCAGGTTGCGTGCGTGGTCGGTGGGTGTCGGGGCTGCTCCCATCGTCGTTGGCCACCAGGAGTCGTCCCAGGCTGAGGTGTTGGAGCCGAGGATGAGGACCTCCGTTTTGTCCCGTCATCCTGGGCCAACCATCTATACCTACTCGTCATTGTTTCTTTGGTTGTGTTGACTTGACATGTAACACTGTGACCAGCCTTCTTTCTCTTTTTCCTTGCTGCAGGGATTACCATGGATAACGCAGTCCTCCTGCTGGGGGCGCTCTACTCTCTGTGTTTGGGGTCAGGTAAGATAGCGCCTAAAGTGTGGGTTGGTGCATAGTTCCTGCTTACACACTGTGAAGAGTTTCACTATTAAATGTGCCTGACACGTTAGGGCAGAGTGTGTCTTTTCTTAATAACTGTGCCCTATTTGATGAGTCTGCAGGGAGCATTAAGACATGTTGATCCAGTTTAAGTTCAGCATGGCAAGTTTCCTGGTGTTTGAGATGGAATAGAGTTGGAGGAGACAAAAGTGTTTCTCATTTTAACTCCCATAGGAATCTTTGCTCTCTGCTACAGAAACATGGCGAGCGTGATCACACCAAGCATGGCAAGAAAGTAGGACTCCCTCAAGGAAGTGCCTTTCTTAGTTTCATGGAAATCCCTTCACAAGTGTTTGAGAAAATAGTGTTACACAATAGTGCTGGGTGGGCCTCAAAGAGGCAAAAAGTTTGAACTATCCGACTGTTGAACTTTAGGGACATTTCATGAATTTAGTCAAAACTATTATGTTTGGTTTAATTAATCTTAGTATTTTTAAATTGATGAAATCAGTCGAAGGGGGACAGGGGCACAGTTAAGAGGGGAGTCTGAAAGGTGTTCGTTTGTTAATAACTGTGGCATCTTTTGATAAATCCGCATGAAATTTGTCAGACTTTTCGCATGTTTAGTCTTATCTGGGTTTGGCAAGCTTCATGCACCTCCATCGATTGGGTTAAAGCAAATGAGGTTGAGGTGTTCAAAAGTTCTCATTTGCAGATAATGTTGGCTCTGTTTAATGAATCTGCATGGAATTGTGCAGGCTCACAGCAAGTTAAGGGCAGTGCACGCAGGGCCGGCGCTAGGCATGGGCAGTGTGGGCAGCTGCCCAGGGCCTCCCACTCAGCCTGCCAGCATGGGGCCCCGCACAATTGCATCACCCCACTGGGCCTCATGTACCCCTGCGGAGTCAATTGAAAGAAAGGTGTCTCTTTAAAATTGGGCCCATGGGAGGGGGCCCCTCTTCCTGGGCCTCTAAGGGATGGTGTGGGAAGGCCTAGGGGAGGGGGACACCTCTGGGGCTGCCCATTAAGAGACACCGCAGGATGCCCATTGTCATCACTTTGGCGCCCCCACAGTTTTAACTGTCAGCCCCCAATTCTCACACCTTCAGCCCGGTCTGAGCTGTAAAAGAGGTGCTTGTAGGTGGCTTGGCCCAGGAGGAGTCTGCACAAAGAAGCTTTCCGGAGCACAGAAGGTGTCACTTATGTAAATTAGAGGGGCCTCGCACCTTCCCTTTTGCCCGGGGCCCCGAAAATCTTAGAACCGGCCCTGAGTGTACAGATTGCAGGCATCAGTGACATGCGATAAGAGACAAAGTTAAAGGAGGGGTGGTCCAAAATCTATGCCATTCCATAGACCTGCATGCAGTGGCGTAGCTAGGCACTCTGCCGCCCGTGGCGGTCCCTGCCTTTTGCCGCCGCCGAGCGCCTAAGAGCGGGGGGGTGCTGGCGATAAATTTACCTGCCGCCCCCAAATCTCGTGCCGCCCGGGGCGTACCGCCCCCTCCGCCCCCCCCTTGCTACGCCAGTGCCTGCATGATATTTGACAGCCCTTGGCAAGGGTAGCTTATCTCTGATACCTTGACTTTGAAGCAGATTTATTAAGGGGGGGGCATTAAAGGGGAGAGGGTCAGAAAGAGTTCATTTGCTAAAACCTGTATCACTTTTAGACAAATCTACACAGAATTAGAAATGTACGTTTAATTTCCTTTTGGTACCTCAAGTTAAGGCCAATGAAGCGGCCTCAGGGTTCGTGCAGATCTCATTTGCTAATAACTTTAGCACCATTTGCTGGGTTTATGGATTTGCACAAAAACTGAGATATCCAAACTGGGGCTACCTTGCAAACTCCATGTACAACTGCCATTTGGCCGCGTAGGAGGTTGGTTGTGTGCGTGGGACCATTGTTACACACAACCCAAGGCTTTGTGCAGTTGTTAGCTGCAAAGCGAGGTTGTGCAGGGCCTGTCCTGTGCCTAGGATGCGCAGTGAACTCCCTCTTTACACAGCTGAAGGCCCTGCCTGTCAAACAGTGGGCGGGCTGCAACATGAATGATACAGAAGCACTATCATTCACCGGCACACCCACCACACACTCACCACATATACCACACAATGACCAGTGGACCACATTTACCTTTCCATCTGAAACAAACACAGCTCACACACCAAATGCAATGCTTATGACCTCACAACACTTTTAGCAATAAATACGAGAACAAAGAGCACATACTGTATCAATAGGCGTGCCATTTGTAATGTTAACGGTAAGAAAATAAATCACGTTACGGGTGAGCTAATGTATGACTTTTGAAGTCAAATAGCACATCAGGGGCGGAGCCCTGAGCACTGCACTGGGTGTGTGAGTTATGAATGCATGGCAGGCGCGCAAACAACGGTTTAAAGAGCTAACAATCACGGGGACATTTCAGGGAATTTTCAGTTTTATATCGTAAACCTAACTGCATTTTAACAGTGCTTTTTAAAATAGAAAAAGGTTGCTGAATGTAAATTATGCTTATCCTTACTTAAGTGAAATTAAGGTTTGGTGATAAAACCCTCGGAAATTCCTTTAGAAAGCACACAGTTAAATTAACTTTATTGTTACAATGCAAAATTGTGAAACCACGGAAATGTCACAGTTATGGGGAAACCATAACTTGTGCTCCCACCATGCTCTGCCCATGACCTTGCACACGACATCACAGATACCATATTAAATGACATTGATGACATCACAGATGATATCGAGAACAGTATATGAACAAGAGTTATATGTGGTAAGCAGTGTTTGTACAAGCATGGACTTCAATTCGCCAAAATGCCAGCGGTAGCAAAAGTGACATCACACGCTAATTGACCTTTACTTTGACTCACACACACACATGCTTACACATACTAACACATTCACACACTCCCGTGCACATAAACACACTCTCACCGGCAAGCATGCATACAACATACATTTAGCACCATTTTTTACTTACCTTAGCTTCCACATAGGGTTATATTCCAGCTAATGTACTCCATTTTTTTTACACTAATAATGAATAATTTTATTCACTATTTCTATAATAAAAAATTGACATTAGGAAGAGCTCCTCCTGTGTTCCAGGCACGGATTTTACCACCTCTGAGGTCAGGGGTCGCAAAAGCAGTGCCAGGGTTAGCAAAGGGCAAGCCAGGGGTCGCAGCTTCGACCCCTACATTACGCCCATGTGTACAAGCCCCCATAAAGACATATCTGACCGAGCTTGGGGCTTGAGCAATGGGGCTGGCTTTTGGCTAGGACCTGACCCACTTTGCATTGCCTTGGTCCCAGTGAAGCAGGAGCCATACGTAGGGCCTGGCCAAAGCCAGCCACTGTGAACACATAACCTCCTACCATGCACAGCCTTTGGCCGGGTGCAGCACTAGCTGAGTGCATGAGTTCTCTACCAGCCATCATTTGGCGTTAACCCACTGTGCACGGCCTCTGACCCTGCGCTAGAGCAGTAGGGCACAGGGCATGCCTTTCAGTCAGGTACTGCACCCACCAGCCTGTCCTTGGATTTCAGTGCCAATCCTGTGGGTCATGCACAGAGTAGGCTGAGAACAAGGTCTGCACAAAACTCTGTGTGAACATAACTCACTGCACATGGCCTTCAACAGTGTGAAAAGGGCTCACTTTCTTTCCAGCTAACCATCAAAATTGTAACTGCAAGGAAGAGACCATGCACTCTCTTAAGTCATGCAGAGTTGGGCTGGGCAGAAGGTGTGGTCTTTGGAAGCACCTCTGCCTAGGCCCCAATCCTCCCACCTGTTGCCCACAGCTGGTGTCATATATGATTGCTAGCTTCTTAGTGTTTTGACATGTCTGGAGGTTTCACAAATCTTGTTTATTTAACAGGCAAGAGTGCATCCAGTGTCAGGCTTCATTCTAGTGACACCACTTGCAGTTTAGGTATCTGTTAGTATCAGTGCAAGGTTTCCTTTTCAGGTTGCTTGAATATGTGAGGATGGAAAGTCATTATTGGAACAGAGTGTATTTTGAACTGATTTTTCAGGATTTTTACTGAGTCTCGTATAGAACACTGCTAAATATGCTAATTTATGAAGTCACTGATTATGAATGAGTGCATGAAAACAACAGGTTTTATGTGCACCACACTGCGCTTTACCTTTTTAACTCCGAGAAAAAAAATCATTAATCTCTGAGGAAGACAGGTATGATATTGTGCTTGGCAGTGATCCAGCGCCAATCAGGGATCAATAATCGATAATACACAAACATTGGCCCATACACATACACCCAACATAAATCCCTGATAGCACTATTTCGAGTTTATTCATTAAATCAGTTGTTCACTATCTACAGGCTCATTCTAACATACTTGATACATAATTGAACCTGTAATCAAACTCCTTTTCCTCTGGTCGATGGACCATTAGTTGAAGAGTTGATGATAACTAATTATTAATCTATACTACTGAATAAAGCACAAACTCAATATAAGGTTAATAATATTTATCGCAAATAATGTGAAGGTAAATGCTCATCATGTACAGTTTTACAAAGCAAACAAAGAATAAATCACAGAGAGAACATTTATCAAATAAAAATATATCAAAATCATATCACAATGATTAGAATGCAATAAGGGTGTGGATAGATGAAGAGACATAAGTTTCAGAGACAAATATACTTTTGCAAATAATTATGCAAGTTACAGATTTTAGCTATACGAACCTAAGTATTTTAGTGGAAAATCTACCCCCTGGCCATGAGAATAGATGGGGGTTCCCCAGGAAAGATTTAGGGAACAAAGAATAGGACAGGAACAGGAAACAGGTAGGCCTCTATCTGCATACAGCAAACCGACGGATAGCGACGATCTCCCTTCACTAGCTTCTTCAAAGAGGCGACTCTCCAACACCCCCCAGACACCCCAGTTATACTCTAAAAACCTACATGTCCATCCCACCATTGTAGCAACATTCTCAGAATCTCAGTCTCCCATTGGTTAGTTTAGGGGGTGTTCTATCACACCACCATAGTCACGTCCATGGTTTCACAGCATTCATTGTTCAAACTTTTTACATCAATACGTAATCCACCATCACAAATACAGCTTCCTTCCATTTGCAACATGTTACGAAAAACTCTATATTTTATTGTCCGCCTTCAGCAGCTTCCGCGGAAGAAGTTTTTTCTTTTGCTCATTATCTCACGGCCATCCTTCCGTTACTTGGCAGACAAACAATTGTTTATGAAGGTCGTTTACACTGCCTTCTTCATCTCTCTCGCGAAACTCGAATTTTCAGCTTTTATTTAATTCTTCTGCTATTAACCCTTAACTCGTCATGCAACTGATGTAAGCCCATGCAAGCTTCACTACGATGAATAAAACACAGACATCATTAATTTCATGAAATATAATTTTCACTGTTTTACCACCCACCATTGCACTATCCCACGTTATTCATCTATTAAAGCATTAACGCACAGAAAACAGCATTATTATTATTTTAACTTTTCAAGCCGAACGTGAATGCGGCCTAGTCTTTCATGCATTAGTCCACGCATTAGTGCACGCATGCGCATAAGAATTTCCCTGTATTTTTTATGTTTTTGCATGTTAGTTTTCACTGCACAGGATTAATAAATGTTACCAAGAAATTAATTCGAGCAGGTTTTACTTTTTTTTAAAACCCCTGCTCCATCAATTCCCCCCTTTGATGGCATTTTTGAGCCATCACAAAAATCTTCATCAACTAATTACCACCTTTATTTTTATCTAAAGAATTGTACTCTTCTCTAGTTTTGCCATTTTCTCATCTAAGTTTTTCATCATCTCATAGCAATTTCCTCTCATATCTTCTAATTCTATTTCTTCTCTTCTTCTTTTCCTAGCTCTACGCTTATTATCTACTTCTGTCGTCTCCTTCTTCCCACATCTACCGTTTCGACATTTATATGCCATTATTACAAACAGAATCACTACAGTTATTGAAATAATTGGTATTAATATTTTACCTAATAAACTACTCCCGAATGTGGAAAACCATTTACCTATAGAGGAAAAACTCTTACCAAGTTTCTCCCAAACACCGTCAACCTCCAGTTGAGTCAAATCTTCATGTAATTTTGTAATATTCTTTATATACCCCTCTAGATTTTTACTTTAGTCAGGTATATAAGTACAGCAGTGTTGTATTTTCAACATGCCACAGGCTCCGCCCTCTTTTGCCAATAAAATATCTAGGGCAAGTCTATTTTGCAAAACCATTGATCTAATTGCAACCATTTCAGTATCAATCATTAAGAACCCACCAGCAGTGTCTGTTGATAAACGATCAACCACTGTGGATAATTTCCGAATTTTATGCGAATTTAGAACGACTCCAACTGAGGGTATCAGTGCCACAAAAATATCACCAATTATCTCTGAAAAACTTGCTCTCTTTTTACGTGTTAATCCATGCTTTATTTCATTAATTTTATTATTTCTATCTATATGGTAAACTTTAGGAAAAACAATGCCAAAATAACAACTACCATACCAGTGTGCTGGCAACCTATAATAAGCATTCTTGCCACACACATAATATACTCCTGGAAATACAGGATCAGTTCCACCTTTTAATCCCCATCCTACAGTTATCAGAAAAGTGTGTTTACATTCATTAGTACCAATGAAATAATTATTATAGTCAGTTTTTAGTCTTAGTAAACAAAGTTTGCCTTTATGATACAAATCCAGAGACATTGCAGCGTAAGTTTCGCCTTTCTTATAATTTCCCTCTCTAAAAGCCCATGGTGGTACATGTGACTTCTGTTCAGCAGCTTTCCTTTGAAAATCCTGTCTTCTATCTTCAACCATGTTAATGAATTCTTTCTCTTCAGCCCGCAAACTACAAGTCAAATTATTTCTATGAGCATATACTGTATCTATTGTCTGTGTTATATGGAAAAATTCTCCCATGTATCCCGCATTTCTATTACTATACACCTTATTCATATCTTTTCTAATAGGAATTTCTGAAAACACTTAATCCATATTTGAATAATAGTACTCCAACTTCCCCGTCACGTAAAAAAGACTAGTTAGAACACTACATGAAACACCATATGTTAAAGGAAGGTGATGGTAAGTCACCCCCTCCGAGACAGACGAAGGTAATTGCATGCACACATAACAATCTCTCACATCCATTATATCCACATATTCATACAACAATTTGGTAAAGACATTTAACGAGAAATCACTAATTGATTTATCATGATGATAAATGCTATCATCAACCTGATCATTGTTAGTTTTAAGAGTTTCTTTAGTAACAGAATCCATTCTTTCACTAATCACATTATTAGTATTATTCTTGATATTAGTCACCATTAGAACAGGTACAAAGACAGTTAGTATTAACCATATTAACATTAATAGCAAAACACTACATAAGCAAGCTTTGATGCATCTATGTTTAAAACTAGGTTCTTGATTTCCAGTCACTATATCTTCTGCCATTTTGTATACTAAAAATAAAAATAAAAATTTAAGAAAAAACCTAACAACTTTCTAAAAATCGTTTGACAAACTTGTCCAAAAACCACCGGAAAATAGTGTATCCAACACTTCAAGAAGAAAGCTTCTTCTTTACCCCCTCTTTTTCTTTCTTTCTTTATTTTTTATTTTTAAAGAGTCTTCTTCAGATCATCTGGAACTTCCCAAATATTTTCACTGAATTTTGTTGCACCTTAATTTTTCACTGTTCTCTCTTAAGGCGGTCTCAATTTGCTTTCATCAATTTGCTCAGTACCAGTACCAGTTTCTCTTTCTATTTGATCTGTGCTTTCAATTTCTTCCAAAACAACATATGTCCATTCTGGATCTCTGTATTTCCTGCTTGGGACTCTTATTCTCTTTGTTCTTCGTACTGATTCTTCCTCTGATTCTTCTTGTTCAGTTTGACTTGATACTTCATTTATTTGTTCTGGTCTTCTTTTTCAAGAGTGTATTTCAGTCTTTTTACTCCACTTGGCCAATTATCACTCTTTTTCGCTCTCTTTGCTTGAACCACTTCTTCACCCTTTCTTTCTGGTTCACAGGCTCTTTTATTTAGTCCCTTTCTTTGTTGAACTTGCTCTTGATCTTCTGTATCGTCTTTTTCTACTTGCTTAACAGCAGTCTTACGAGACCCAGTAGCTGGTGCCCACTCTACTTGACTTGTGCTTGATTGTTCATCATCATTTTGCTTGTCAGAATCTGTCACTCTAGATTCTTTAGCTTCACAACTTTCAGCTTCTGGTTTCTTATTTTTATTCACCAGTTGCTGCTCACCTTCTCGTTCAAGTGGACTTGGGACTCTTCTTGTATGACTCGCATGGATCCAGTTTGGCAAGCCACCACACTTCACTACTGTTGTTGTTACCAGAATGATCTGATAAGGTCCATGCCACCTGGGTTCTAAACACGACTTCCTCACATGTTTCTTGACAAGAACCCACTCTCCTGGACTCAGATCATGTGCTTGATCTGGCTGTGTTGTGGATGCAATTTCTCCAACCTGATGAGACACAGAACGCACCAGATCAGCCAATCCTTTGCAATAATCAAGCACTAGATCATCAGAAATATTCATCAGTTTGTTTGCTGGTACAATTGCTTGTCTCATTGCTCTTCCCATCAGCACTTCATGAGGACTTAATCCAGTCTTTTTATCTGGGATGCTTCTAAGACTCATCAATACCAGGGGTAAAGCGTCAGGCCCCTTCAGGGTTGTGGATGCACATACTTTTCCCAGTCTAGATTTTATAGTGCCATTAATTTGCTCGACCACTCCAGATGCTTCTGGTCGGTAGGCACAATGCAGCTTCTGCTCAATCTGCAGTGCTGCACAGATCATACGAATTATCTCATTATTAAAATGAGATCCCCTATCTGTCTCTATAAAGTGACTGGAAAACCAAACCTAGGAATTAGTTCTCTTAATAGCAGTTTCGCAACAGTCAAACTATCATTTCTTCTTGTTGGATAAGCTTCTACCCAATGAGAAAACAAGCAAACAACAACTAAAACATATTTTAGTCCGTTACATGGGGGAAGCTCGATGAAATCAAGCTGGAGCCTCGTAAATGGTCCTGCTGCTTTTCCTATTCGTCCCCAACTCACAACTGTCTTTCTGTCTGGATTTTGCTGCTGATATGTAACACACCTCTGGCATAAACTCTCTGCAATGACCCTGAATTAGGATTATACCATGACTGCTTGGAGAGCCTTATCATTGCATCTCTTCCAACATGTGCAATTCCATGGTATACCCTTGCCATTTGGGATAGTAAAGAATCTGGCATAACTGGTCTCTCATCAATATACACCCAAACTTCATCCATCTTCTGCTCTCTTTTTGCAGCCTGATGTTTTCCAAATTTCCTTTTCCTCTTCACTTGCCTCTTCTTGTAACTGTCTAATCTCATCCCTGGTTTCCCAGGAGGAAAACATTAGGTGGAAATTAGTATTTTTCTTTTCCACCCCTCTGTTTATTGCAATTGAATTTTGTGCACAGAAACGCGCTACTTGATCAGCGTATCTGCTGCCGCTTGTCACATAATCATTTCCTGACTTATGTGCAGAACATTTGACCACTGCAATTTTCTTTGGCAATTGCAAAGCATCCAATAAATCTTTCACATTTTTGCTGTTTTTTATAGGAGAACCTGAAGAAGTCAAAATCCCCTTTGCATCCATAACTGTCCAAAATCATGAACCACCCCAAAACCATATTGACTATCCATAAATATGGTTACTTTCAAATTTTTGCCAATTTTGCATGCTCTAATCAGAGCTATGAGCTCAGCAATTTGTGCAGAATTTACCCCTTTTAGACAGGATGCTTCCAGAACCGCAGCCACTGTACATACTGCATAAGCAGAACTCAATTCGTCTTTTTCATTTCTCAGACAAGATCCATCAACAAACATCACACTATCTGATTCCTCTAACGGGGTATCCTTAATGTCTGGCCTTGGTTTCGTGCACAGTTCTGTCACATCCAAACAATCATGATCTGCTTCTTCTCTCACTTCCTCACAAAATGGACTAGGCAACGTTGCCGGATTTATTGTTGTACATCTCACTACTGTCACATTTTCAGCACCCAATATTACTCTTTCATACCTAGTCAGCCGACTATAGGTCATGTGCTGCGTACGTGTCCTTGTCAAAATAATCTCAACTGAGTGTGGCACGTATACTTTAACTGGATGTCCCATCACAATCGCTTCACTTTGTTCCAAACTTACACAAGTAGCAGCCACTGCTTTCAAACAACCTGGTAATGCTGCAGCCACTAAATCCAAAGAGCAGAAAAATATGCTACTGGACGTCGTGCCATCCCATGTCTCGGAGTCAAAACTGAAAGTGCACATCCATCTCTTTCACAACAGAACAACGCAAAATCCTTTGTATAATCTGGCATTCCTAATGCAGGTGCTCGACAAAGACTGTCTCGTAACTCAATAAAAGCATTCATGCTTTCATCGTCCAATTCAATCGGATCAGTCACATCTTTGTGTGTCAACCTCTGTAGAGGCTTTGCAATCAGTGAAAAACCACTGATCCACTGTCTGCAGTATCCAACCATTCCCAGGAACATTCTCACTTCCTTTTGAGTTTTGGGAGGACTCATTTGTTTAATTACATTGATCCTTTCTGGCGTCACTTTTCTCACTCCTTTCTCTATTTTGTGTTCCAAATATTGGACCTCTTGCTTACAAAACTGTAATTTTGCTGGTGACACTTTATGTCCCCCTTCTGCCAGATGATTCAGTAAGGCAATTGTATCTGTCACACATGCCTCTCGCGTTTTTGATGCCACCAGTAGGTCATCGATGTACTGAACCAAAACTGATTTTTCTGGCATAATCTAAGTCTCCCAATTTTTTTCAAAATCTGATAAAAAATCGATGGACTCTCTGTATACCCTTGAGGAACCCGGCACCATGCCAAAACAAGGACTCCGTACCGGAACGCAAATAAATATTGGCTATCCGGATGTAAGGGAATCGAGAAAAAAGCTTGACAGATCAATTACTGTATACCATTCTGCATCACAAGGAGTCTGATATAGAATCACTGCTGGATTCGGTACTATTGGACAACATGGTACTACAATCTTATTTACCTTTCGTAAATCCTGTACTATCCTATATTTTCCACTTGGCTTCTTAATTCCCATAATAGGTGAATTACAAGGACTGCTTAGTATTTCCTTTAAAATTCCTTGCTCAATCATTTGGTCAATCACAGGAATAACTCCTGCTGTTATCTCAGGACTCATTTTGTATTGGGGTGTGTTTGGAAACGTTGCACCCGGTTTCACCGTAACCTGAATAGGATCTACACCTTTCATCAGGCCAATCTCTTTTCCTGAGAAATCCCATACATCAGATCTTACAGTATCTCTCAACTCTGCAGGCAAATCTTCAGTAAGAAGTGAAAATAGTTCATCCACTTCTGTCCCTTGCTTTGCTGACATCATTTTAAATGCAACATCCTGAACTGGTGTTTGGAAAGCGATACCATCTGGTGTACAATAAATTGTGCAATTCATTTTGCACAGTAAATCTCTCCCTAACAAATTCACCGGACTCGTATCACATACCACCAACCGATGCATGTTTCTGAACCTTCCAATATGAACTTCTATTGGCTTTGTTATTGGAGTTCTAATATGCTTATTGGAAACTCCTACAACTTGGATAGTTTCTCCCAAGAGGTGTAGGTTTGGAATTTCTGCTGCTCTTACAGTAGAACGGGTAGCACCAATGTCCACTAGGAACGTAATATCATTACCTTCTACTTTTCCATCAACAAATGGACCTGACTGATCTACCTCTAGAGTTGCGCCAAGCACGCACTCTTCCTCCCCCCTCAGGCACCGTCATTGAGATGAGTCTGAATCACTCACATTGCACTGCAACAAGTATTGCGGAATCATTTGCACATTTTGATTCTTACCAATTTGTTCACTCGCGTGAAATCCAGTGTTCACAATGTATCTCTGCACCTGAGCATTCACATTATTTGGCATTGGAGCTTGTGGTACCTGTAACTGTGGTGTAACTATCTGCTGCTGCTGCTGTTGTTGATTCACAACCACCTCATTCTGCATCTGTGAATTTAAATTTTGATTCATCCCATTATTTTTCTGAGCAGATCTACACTCGTTCTTCCAATGTCCAAATTTTCCACACGCATGACAAGGATATTTCTTTTTCATTTTATCTTTGTTCATCTTACCTCTACATCTACCACCACTCATTACTTGGCCATTCTGATTCTGACCTCTCATCTGAAAATCTGTTTGGGAACCACTGTTTCCTTCTTGCTGCTCTGCTACCTTCACTTGTGCCCACATCATTTTCTCTTTTAGCTTCTTATGTTTTGATTCAATATCATCACTACAATACTTTGCATACCTCAATAGCTCATCAACCATTTTACTCTGCCAACAAATCAAATGTTGCTGAATCATGTTACTAATTTCTGGCTTTAATCCAAAAACAAATCGATACACAAAATGTCCCATATCTTTATCTCCAATATTCTCAAACCCACTGTACTGTTTGAACACCTGTAACAACCTTTCATAATAAGCATGTACCGACTCCTTTGGTTCTTGGGTTGTCCTGTCAATTTTAACCCAATCTGTTTATTTCGGAGACATTTTTCCTTTCAGGTATGTAATTACCTGATGATATTTTCTCATCACCTCATCTGAAGGTGCTCCTGTTTTCGGATCTCTAGGATATTCTTCTTTAGGCCAATCAACAGTAATCTTACACTCCGTCCATAAATCTGCTGGAACAACAATCTCAAATAGACCATCCAGATCTTTCAACAAGACTTTTGAAACCTTCACAAACCTCTCTACTTGTTTGTACCATTCAACTGGTTTTTCCCTCAACCTAGGGAAGTCATGAGTAAAAGACAATATATCCTGTCTTGTCCAAGGAACGTGAAAATATCCACCACCTGGAACTTCTCTCATTGGACACACCCTTTTAGCCTGTTCTGTTTCTCTCAATGGAAATAAAGACGCATTCTTATTAGCATTCACTTCTTCTTTCTTTTTCGCCCATCTGCCTTTCCACCGTTCTACATCTCCCCATTTTTTCAGAATATTCATTAATTCTTTTATTTGTAGTCTTTTACCAGATGCATTCAAGCTCTCTAAATCCTTTTCAGTAAAATCCAATCTATATGTTTTCTGTAACACTTTTGACTTCTCTATGTCTACTCCATACTCACAAGCAGCCTCTGTCAACTTATAGTGAAGATTTCTCGCTCTCCAAGTAATATTTTTACACAGAAATAACAACTCTTCATCTCGATAATTACCCAGTCTGTCTGGACTTATTGTACCAATAATCATTTCTTCCAAATCCACTCTCAGTTTACCCACATCTATACTCTGTGGTTGAGGTTTTCGCTTTTCCATTCCCCTTATCCAGTCATCTAATTCATCTGGTGAGGGTCCCATTGAACTACCTGATATCGGAGTGACATTCTGCACTAATCTCCTCGGATCCATTTGCACACTTCTCTTAGGGGTTTCAGTTAACAACTCACAAACTGGCAAATCAATTAATGAAGTACTTGTCTCTAACTGTTCTACCTGATCATCTATTGTTACCACTTTATTCCTGTCTCTATTCATTGGGACTGTCAACGCATGTATTTTTGATATATTCTGTTTTTCTCCAAAGACGGAACTACAGGTCCAATCGTTACTGGCACTGTTAATGCTTCCGCATTCAGATTCAACTGATTAATTTTCTGAGTCAGCTCCTCTCTTGCCCTATTCAACATATCCATTTCACTCTCTTGTACTGTTCTAGTCACTATTGAGACGTGTGAAACCTGCGGAATTAGTGGGGTTCCCATTAATGGTGCATTTGGGACTGTCTCACTTGTGTTCTCTTGATAAGGTGGAGGTTTTTTAGTCAAAATGTCATCTAATAACTCATTATCAGAATCACTTAGGACAAAATCTATCCTTGATGACTACATTTTTCTTCTTCTCTTTACATTTGCCTCCGTTTGCTTCTTCAGCAACTAAAACTGGATACAGACCCTCTGTCACAACGGCTCTCCTCCATCTTTTCATCCTTTCTCCTCGACTTTCAAAAGGATATCTAGTCATAATATTCGTGTATCTTCTTCCGCCCCTATACGTCTCTCGCTCATATGCCTCATATTCCCATTCCTCAAGCGCTTCATATTGAGTAGGTCTAGGTCTAGGTTCTAGAGAATTCATTCGTTCTCTCAGATTCTGTAGAATCTTTACGTTAAATGTACCATGCTTTGGAAAAGCTAAAACACCATCATCTTCCGTGTATTTCACCCAATTCTCTAACCAAGTACACGTATGGTAACCACATCCCAACATCATAAAAGAAGCAGCTGTTCCCGGAGGTGTAATAAGAATTCCCTCCCTCGTAACTATTGGTTTGTCCTTTTTAAAGAAACTTTTTATCTTATTAACCAACTTCATTTTCCCAAAACCTTTCGCGAAAACTCAATTTAATAAACAACAGCAACGTCTTCGTATTCTTGCTTATTCTATTCGCTAACAACCGTCCAATATCAGCGCGACTCACACCAACAAACCAATCAGAACACTCCTACGTAACCAGTACCTTGACCAATACTAGTGCGGCTCACAATGATCGACCAATCACAGCACTTCGAACATCAGCGGCCTGACCAATGCCAGCGCGGCTTTTTGTGACATCAGTATTACTCTTTTCTACTGACCCTCCCTTTACAAAATAATACGGCAATGTTTTTCTATATTTTTCTTAATAAAACTTGTTAGAAACAAACATTAAAACAATGCTACTTTGTCTGTTCCACTAAATAAAGAGATAGTCTTCACTTCAAAAAGAAATATTCTTTCACTTCGAGTAAAACAACGACCAGCGATATTCTACACCCAAACAAGCTACAGGAGGACTTGGTACTCCTCTAGGGATACTAGCCAAAGTTTCGGAAGAGGACTTTCATGTGGAAAGAGGTATTGGTACTCCTTTGGGGATGTAAGGCCAGAGTTTCGGAAGTGGACCCTTCGCTATTTCACACAAATTCTACTCTCCAACAAAATAGTCCCTAATATAACACCAACAGCCTCTCGCCGTTGAGTATTACAACAACAGACAAAGTACTTCTGCAGTGTGATACCTTATCCACACTATTCTTCTGCCTTTTCAGGCTAATACTTTTTCATCCCGGGATCTTAGGTAACTCCGTACCCGTTCTTCAAAACAACATAGAGCAAAACACTAACTCTTCATGTTAAGAAAACAAATAATCAATAATTATTACCAAACTAATCAATAATTAACCATCCTCTGCTACCAAAAACGGATCCAGCGCCAATCAGGGATCAATAATCGATAATAAACAAACATTGGCCCATACACATATATATGAGAATAGATGGGGGTTCCCCAGGAAAGATTTAGGGAACAAAGAATAGGACAGGAACAGGAAACAGGTAGGCCTCTATCTGCATACAGCAAACCGACGGACAGCGACGATCTCCCCTCACTAGCTTCTTCAAAGAGGCGACTCTCCAATACCCCCCAGACACCCCAGTTATACTCTAAAAACCTACATGTCCATCCCACCATTGTAGCAACATTCTCAGAATCTGTCTCCCATTGGTCAGTTTAGGGGGTGTTCTATCACACCACCATAGTCACGTCCATGGTTTCACAGCATTCATTGTTCAAACTTTTTACATCAATAGAAATCCACCATCACAAATACAGTTTCCTTCCATTTGCAACGTTACGAAAAACTCAATATTTTATTGTCCGCCTTCAGCAGCTTCCGCGGAAGAAGTTTGTTCTTTTGCTCATAATCTCATGGCCATCCTTCCGTTACTTGGCAGACAAACAATTGTTTATGAAGGTCGTTTACACTGCCTTCTTCATCTCTCTCTCGAAACTTGAATTTTCTGCTTTTATTTAATTCTTCTGCTATTAACCCTTAACTCGTCATGCAACCGATGTAAGCCCATGCAAGCTTCACTACGATGAATAAAACACAGACGTCATTAATTTCATGAAATATAATTTTCACTGTTTTACCACCCACCATTGCACTATCCCACGTTATTCATCTATTAAAGCATTAACGAACAGAAAACAGCATTATTATTATTTTAACTTTTCAAGCCGAACGTGCATGCGGCCTAGTCTTTCATGCATTAGTTCACGCATTAGTGCACGCATGCGCATAAGAATTTCCCCGTGTTTTTTATGTTTTTGCATGTTAGTTTTCACTGCACACGATTAATAAATGTTACCGAGGAATTAATTCAAGCAGGTTTTACTTTTTTTTTTAACCCCTGCTCCATCAGCAGCTAGCTAGCAGCAGTAAGGTTTATGTCCAATAACTGTTCTACGTCATAGATGATATAATCCCAGGGGGCACTGAATAGCAACAGCCAAAGCCTTTCAAAATGTTAAAGAAGCACTGACTGCAAAACTCAAAAGTTCAAGCCAAGTCAAAAATCTTTATTCGGCACTATCACCATAGGCCCTAAAAGCACATGATATGCAGTAAGATACAATGCATCATAAGACAAGTAAAAACATTAAAGTATGCGTTTCAAGGATCAATTATAAACTAACAATACAGTGCCAGAAATGAATGAAACGTTCTTATCCTAGCACGAATAACCTTACAGATAAAAGATGCGACATTGAAACCTAGGGCAGGGGATAGTGCACAAAAGGGGCATAGCAGCTTTGTGGTCCCTAATTTCATATGCAATAAAAATGGGTTTTCAAAAGTGCTTCCTTAAGTCCTGATATTACTGACCGAAAAGCATAAAGTGCAAAGTGCTCTGCATGGAGGTTCCGTCACACGGGCACGGGGCAGTCATTGTATCCCACTGATTAATATTAGGAAAGGAAACAAGGTGGTGTACAGTGCTCAGCCACAGTCTGGTCAAGACAAAACAACGTTGTGTATTTGTCACCCAGACCAAGTAGGGTTGGAAGCCCGCGGGCCGAGCATAGGAAATATACGTCACCACAGTTTGTTTCGTCTCGTCAACGGAGACTCTAGTTTTTGCACTCACATCAAGCAAAGTAACCTTCAGCACCAATTTCTCAACCGTTAAGATCCTAACCAGGTCTTGAAGCCCAGGAAAACCAGACACCGACCAAACAGTGCTGTTAATGGAGGACAGCCCCAGCATGTTGAAGACGTAATCTAGCGTTAAGCAGTCCCGTATAATTGCCTTTGTGAATTTTGTCTCGGGTTTAGCCCATATAGAGCACCATAGAGAAATGGGTTTGAATGTCAGTATATCTTCCAGATGGCTCAGCCCTGCTTCACTATGTAAGATGGTTGACGATGCCGTGGAGGGGTACATCACGAGCACCTCATAAAGGCGTTTTCCTCAGCCTGTAAAGTGTTACTAGGCGTAGAGCCCCACACCCTGCCATAGGTTGCGGCCGATAACACCCTTGCTGTGTAGATGGCAAGCATCTCCTTGATGGGTCGACAGTCAAGTTTGCTAGAGAATCTAAACACTCCCTCACAAACTCTTGTCATTTTCAGCCATGAGTTCTGGATGTGTTCATACTAAGAGCCCTTACCAGAAAAGAGGATGCCCAGGTTGTAAAAGGATTTAACCTTTATGAATGTCTAAGATTTACTAATTTTAAATTCCTTAGAATCAATAAAACATGCGAAGGAATCCATCAATCTCTGCAACCCGACAGCGGTCCTTGACAAAACGACCATGTCACTGCATAAAGGAGCACAGTTACCGGGCGACCAGTGACGACTGGCGCATCGGCCTGCAGGGACCGAAGAGTGTTATTGACCGCATTTATGCATAGGGAAAATAAGAAAGGAGCCTACACACACCCCTGTCTTACGCCCGCCTAATTCTAAAAGGAGGAGACAGTTCACCATTGGGGCTGTATCGAACTTTGGCTGAAAGATTCTCATCGAGCCATGCAAGAAGGCAGCCAATATCCTCAGGGGCTCCAGAAGAGAACAAAGTGTGCCACAATATAGATCTACTAAATGAAATGGGCCAGTAAGATCTGCAAAGCACAGGTAAAGTGATCCTGGCTTGCCTCTTGTATATTTCCCAATCAAAAGCTGAAGATTTAGGCATTGTTCCACTGTCCTAAGTCCCTTTCTGAATCCATACTGGACCCCCGACAGAATGGAATTGTCGGTTGCCCAATCATCCAGTCTCCTTAAAACAACCCTGCCCAGGAATATCGCAGATAAATCTAGGAGGGAGATGGGACAGTAGCACTTCGGGTCTGATCTGGTGCCTTTCTTGTATATCCAATAATGGACTTAGCCCCTGAAGAAGATATAGAACCCCTTACCGCCACATTAAAAACTCAAGGAAGTATTGGGGCCCACAGCTCGTCCATACCAATAAAGGCATCAACTGGGACCATATCAGGTCCAGGAGCTTTCCCTTTGGCACACTTACGCATTGCATCCAGGACCTCATCTAATGTAAAGGCCAGGGGCAGACTGCTCACAGAAATGGTACTCCTTTCTGGTCTGTCTAAGGCCGTTTTCGCCAAAATCTAACGTCTGCTAAAATCCTATGGGCTGCCTTGTAAATATCGCGATGTGAACATCAGCGATATTTGCAAGGCAGTCCATCCGGGGTACGCCCAGTGACGCCCACTTTGCATCTCATTAGAGATGCAAAGGAAGCGTCGAGAAAGGGTGCTAACATGCGATTATGCATGTTAGCACCCTCTTGTTGATAGGGCGATAGTTTTATCTCCGTTTTTCTGGCTTTTAAAGCCAGAAAAACGGAGATAAAGCCCTTGTAGATATGCCCCCAAATGATCAAGGGTTGAGCTAATCAGAATATGATCAATCATGGAATGAGTGACCCTACCCACAAACGTATGGGTCTGAAGGTTAACTGGGCGAGTAAATCCTTCCAACAGCGATAAATCATATTCTGAAGCAAAGTATTCAAACACTTTCCATACTCGCTGTGTTGAAAAAGCAAGGAACCCTCCCCAGCCCAATTAGTCATACCACACACCCATCTTGCCGAATGGCAACACCATTGGATATTGAAATCCATAGTCCATACAATTAGAAAAACTTGCTTAACCCGCAAGAGAAACATATCGAGGCCAGCTTCCAGGACTCTAACCACCTCACAATGAGTAGAATCAAATACATTGTTATAATAATTTATAATAACCACATTGCCCCCCACCCCTTGAAAGTCAACCGCACAAATTGATAATAAGGAGAGGACCTGACAGATCTTCTAATCATAACAGGTAGAATTCTTATGTTTATTGTATTTGTCCTAACCTATTTTCTGCATAATTTTTCTTGTTCTGATTTTGAGAACCCACAGGCATATTTACAACGCCCCTGCGGCACATTAACGCCGCTGGAGCGTCACTTTTATGGCGCTCCGGAGGCGCAGTGTGCCTGCCCATATTTAGAAGGCCACATAAAACCACCCTGCATGGCTTTTCATAGCCTTGTGAATATGGCTCCCTTTCACGCATTACTCTGCGTGAAAGGGGCATTCCATGGGTGTTGCTGTGGGTGTTCCCATGCAACACCCATGGAATCTGACGCATTCCCATATGTACAAGATTTCGTAAACCTGGGAATGTGTCAGATTTGTACGCCTCGCCAGGGCAGGAGTAAAAGTGGTGCAACGAGGAGAAACACCTTTATTTCTTCTTGTTTTTTGCTCTTTTTATGTGTGCTGCATTCTGTGCTGCTGTCCTCCTTCTATGTGTGCTGCATTCTGCAGCACACATAGAAGGAGGAAAACGCCATCAATGATTGTTTATGTGCAGGAAGGTACACCTTCCTGCACATAAACAATCATCCCTGCAAAGCAGGCACCCTTACACCATGGTGCAAAGATGCCTGCATCGGTGCTAGGCAGCCAATTGTGCGCCAGCACAGGGATGCGTCATACTGCTGTAAGTAGGATGCATCCCTGCACATTCCTAATGACGCAGCTCCACGCAGCACGATGGCTGGCGTTGCCACACCATTTTCTAGTTAATATGCCCCCTAGTTTACCTTTTATTTTGGCTTGTGGTATAACTGCATGAATAGTGAATCTTATGTTAAAAACGTTTTCATAAACCCCAAGTGGTTATTTTGTAGAACGTTGACTGCTTCTACATAGTTTTTAGGTCTTACCTACAGACAACATTACTTGTGTGAAGAAAGCCGTTGCTATCATAAAACATGCACACACATGCACAACATACACATTCGCGTACAGTTACAGGTTTTTAGACAGCTCCTTAACTACTGTGGTTCAGCTGGGGTGATTAGACCTCTTTGCTTATGGATTGGTTTACAGAATTATGCAAGGTAGTGTGACTAATTCTTTCATGTATCCTGTAAACAGTTATTTGCATGACTTATCTGTTGATTAAAGGCAGTCATTCATAGCTGCTGCCAATATACAGTGGCGGGGTGGCGGAATGGGAGGTATTAATAAGAAATAAAAAAAAAAGACTTACCTGATGCTGCTGACCACCTCGCGCCTCTGTGCTACTCTACTCTCCTGCTCCAGGCAGTCTGGGGGACACCACCACAACCTTCCCATCCAATTCAGATGCTGCTCTCATGCTACTACCAAGCATGAGAGCAGCACCGGGATTGGCCTGAGCGGGCTGGTTTGACGCTCTCTCAGGCACAGGGAGTCTGTGCTGTTTTTCCAACAGGCTGTGGAACACAGCTGGGTTGGAGAAACCTAAGTGCGCATGTCAGTTTGGCCATCCTAAGACGGCCGGCCAAACCGACATGTGCACTTACAGTGCCCACCACTCCTCCTCCCTGTCATGGCCCAGTCCTGCCCCTCCCTACACATGCATTGCTCACAGGTTTAGCCAGTCACTTATAAAATAAAATGCTAATAAAAATGTTTTATTATCAATTTCCTGAAGGCAGTGTTTAATATGTAAAAAAACATAAGTGCTAGGGCCCTCGTGAGGAGGCCACTGCAGCTTGCACCACCCATTGCCCCTACCAGCGCTGCCAATACACCTATGAACCATCAAACTCCTACAAGTGTAACAATTCAATTTCTTCCAGGCCCTCCAAAGCTATAACAATGGCTTGGACGGCACATATTAGTCGTTTTTAATGGATATTGAATTAATGAACAGCTGTTGTGCTCATCTCTAAATTATACACACAGCACCACCATGTGACAGCCTGTCTTAAGTGCCAGTGTAGACAATTAGGTGCTAGTGCAGAGCACCAGAAACCACTGGTTCAAGTTAACTCTGATTGAAAGGCACGAGGTAGGTTAATCACTGGACAATATGCAATGATTGCTGATATGCAAGCAAAAAGCTAGAATCTGGCCAGTCAGCATAAAATTATACATGTTCGTATGTCTCTTCTTCAGTAAATTTGTCACGGCAAGGATAGTTTCCTTGATTTTTTCAACTTGTACGTTTAGCTTCCATGCACTTCGCCTACTACGTAAGACATTCAGATGGATCCCCACTGAATCCAGAAAGACAGTCACCTAGGCTCTCATCAGCAGCATACTCGACTACGGCAATGCACTCTACCCTGCAGTCACCCAGAAACTCCTCAGAAAACTACAGAACGTTCAAAATCCCGCAGCCAGACTGGTCCTCAACCTCCCCCACTACAGTCACATCACCGAACACCTTGGAGAACTCCACTGGCTCCTAGTCAACAAAAGAATCACTTTCAAGCTCCTCACACACACCCACAAAGCCCTCCACGACGAAGGACCAGCATATCTGAACCACCGCCTCTCATTCCAGGTACCCACCAGACACCTCCGCTCCACCTAACTGGCCGTGGCCACCGTCTCATGGAGCCACAAGACCAGAACCGGAGGAAGATCCTTAATCTACCTCGCTGCCAAGCCCTGGAACACCCTGCCTCGCCACCTCAGGCCATCCCCGTTGCTGACCCAATTCAGGAAGGATCTCAAGACCTGACTCTTCGACTGCACCCCGGCGCCCAGATGGATCATCAACCCCCCCCCCCCCCTCCCAGCAACAACATTACTGGTTTGCAATGTTTTAACCGGGTAAACATTCTGTCACTGTCTAAGATCCCATGGCTCAGCTGTGAAAGCATTCTATTTCAAGAATTTGTGTTTCATAATGCTCATTTATACCAGATCTTGTAGCATAATGAGACAGTTTCAGTTTGTGCTGCTGCTATTAAAGTTCCGATTCAATGTTTGAAATGTTTACAAATAAAAAGAAGCACAAAAATATATTGGACATTATGCCAGTTTTGAAAGACCTGTTCAGGGTTTAGAGTAGCGGCTCTACACATATATTATTGAGCATGAATTCATGCAAATTTTGCAATGTTGAAATTCACCATACTTCAGCGTGGTGGCTTTTATGCAGTTACTTACTCCCATACTCTGTAAATGTTCCACTGCAGAACAGTCCTTGAATCTTTACTTATGTTTTGTGTTACTCTGCAACATGGCAGGTCTTTAGATTATAGATGGGACAGACGTTAATCCTCGAATAAGGACTAGCAGAAGCTCTTCTGAGCTCGTGTTTAGTATGAAACCCATTGCTACCTGTAAGAAATTGGGGTTTTGATTGAGGGGGGTGAGAAACATTCTCAAGCAGAAACCACAATCCCTTTCAGGGTGAACCACAAAAGTCACTAATTTATCTTGTGCTTAAGCCTTTAGTAGCTTGGTACAAAAGAAGTTAGGCTTAATTTGGAGGCAATGTGTTAAGTTTTTATGCAGCACTCAAACAGTAGTAAAGTGAAGACGCAACACAAGAAAAATAAAATCCAATACCAACTTAGAAAAATAGAGAATATTTTAATTAATAATTTGATACCAGAATGACAAAAATCCAAAGGAATTATGAATTTTTAATTTTTTTTGCAAAAAGTAGTGCCTAAAAGATCAAAGCGCACACCATGGACATCTAGTCACACGCGCTCGGGGCAAAGTAAAAAGTTATGGCAAACCGCGATGAAGCGTGGTTCGGATACACAAGGTAGATTGGACCTGGTCCCCAGTTACCTTTGGACTTAGAAGAATTTTGGAAAAATAATGTCTGAGAAGGTAAAGATCAGCGGGGCAAGAGAGCCGCCGGTGTCTGAGGAGGAGGTGTCATCGTCAGGGAACCGCTAGACAAAGTCGCGGTGAAGATTCCTATGTTAGGACTTAGGGCCTTATTATGAGTGCGGCGGTCCTGGGACAACCGTACTCGCGTTGGCCGTCCGACCACTGCGGTCCATCCGCCATATTAAGAGTGCAGTGGTCATACCGGTAGCAGCCCGCTACAACACTGCTGGCACCGCCAGGATCCTGGATCTTGCAGTGCCGGCGGTGTTGGAAATGAGGATGAATGGAGGAGGTGCCGATCCCGGCACCGCCGTTCATATTACGACTTGCCCTTCCGCAAGCCTTTTCATGGCGGTGCTGCTGCCATAAAAAAGAGGATAGACGGGCAAGGAGAGGACCCCCAACAGGGCCCCCGGGCAAATCTGCCCATTGAGGTGGGTGCAGGGGGCACATGATGTGCCCTCCCACATGTGCATGGTGGTGCGTGCACTGTGTGGCATGCATGACATGGTGCATGCCACACCTTGCATGGACGAGCATTAGGAGTTGTCACAGAGGCGGTATGCTGTATAGGTTCTCCTATGAGCCTAACATGCCACCACCGTGAGACCGCCGCAGCACTGTCAAACCCCCCCACTCGTGATCCGGCGGGCGGGCTCACCAAGGCCACGGTGGTCTTCCTGGGACCGCAGTGGTGGCAGTCCCAGCCGAAGACAGCCAAAGTCGTAATGAGGCCATTAGAAATCTCCAGCGGGACGAACCTGCCGGCTGTAGCTAATGAGGCCTCCAGGAGGCTGGATACCCTTCTGAAGAGAAGCAGCTGAACAGGAGTTACTGCTGTGGAGAGAAATGTAGCAGGAGCTACCTCGAAGTCAGGCCGACCAGCCATGCACCATAGGCAGATGGGTGAACAGGTAGGTCCAGTCTTTTGTCTGTTCTCAGAGCACTTTTTGATTAAAATATCTCCAGGTCCTTATTTGTTTTTTTTGGCTGTTTGGGCACTTTTAGCACCACTTCCGCAGGTTCAGGACAAGGTGGGCACCACTTGGAGGGCAGTACTCACTTCCGGCAGGTCCAGCTGCAGGTTCAAGGCTGTTGGAGCTTTTTATGTCCCTGTAGCTCAGAACAGGAAGCCAGCCAACTAGCCCTTGGGGTAACTCTGATAGTCCTGGGATTAAGAAGTAAGGCAGGCCTCAAGCAGCAGGGCAGTCCTCTGAGGATACAAGGCAGGCTTCAAGCAACAGGGCGGCCCTCTGGTAGCAGCAGGACAGTCAACTGAAGTATAAAGCAGGCCTCAAACAGCTGGTCATTCCTCTGAAGTACAGGGGACTCCTTCTGGGGGCCACCACAGGTCCAGGAGTGAACTGCAGAGTGGGTCTGAGAGTTTTATTTTTATACCTGGTGGCAGAAATGTCTAGAGTTTCCCGCCACAGTTGGTTCTGAAATTTCCTTCCTCCCTGTCCAGGCTCCAAGAGGTCTAGGGTGGCAAACGATGAGTGTGAACTTCTATGTGAGTGTGCTGAGGTAGTCCTTTGAAATGTAAATGGGGTAGGGAACATCTCCGCCCCACACTGCCTAGCAGGATGACCCATCCTCCCAATACTCAGTCCCCTTTTCTTTCAACTCTCTGGGAAGAATGTAGAAGGACCAACTGCCAATCTAATCACAGTCATGTGGCCCAGGACACAGGGTGCACGCACAAAACGGTTAGGACAAGAAAATGCCAACTTTCTAAAAAAGGAAGTTTCAGAAATGTGACTTAAAATCTGACTTTACCATTAAAGAGGATTTTAAATTACAATTCTTTTTAGGCCAAACATGTTATTTCTACCTGTTCCCAGTCAAAGGTTAGCACTTATTAAATGTAATAAGGTAACTCAATGTTATCATGTGGTAGAGGTAGGCCTCACAATAGGGAAAAACTAAACTAGTAGTTTTCCACTACCAGGATATGTAAAACTTAAAGTACATGTCCAACGTTTTAAATGCAAGGCACCCTGTGCTATAAACTATTCAGGGCCTACATTAGGGGTGACTTTTGTGTATTAGAAAGGCAAGTTTAGGCTTGGCAAAAGGTTTAATTTACCAGGTCGAATTGACAGTTTAAAGCGGCACACAGGCTGCATCGGGACGTATTTTAAAAGGCTACTTTTTTTTTTTTTTTTAAACTTTATTTATCCTTGATTATCAAACGACCACAAATTACGTTTCAGTTGGTGCAGTTGTCCATTGTACAGTATAACAGAAATAACAGTGAAATATATTCATCTCTCCTCTTAATACATAATGGTTACTCGTCAGATTATACCCATAACATCTCATGTAACATAATACATGCCATCCAAGTCCCAACAGCGCGACCTGCATAGAATGATCCCTGCAGTTTTATCCTAGCGGTAGATCAGTACCTTTTGTCCGTTGTTGTCCTTGTCCTAGAGCTCTCGATGATGTGGGGTGAACGAGAGTGATGTGGAGTGAAATACCCCCCTGCAACATGATGTCGTACATGACATGTCAGTGTGCAGACCGAATGTCCTAACCAACCCCCGTGGGTACTATCCCTGAATTAAGCTGGGAGAGTGAAGAGTTGTTCAGGGTGACAATATATGCTTTATATGGGCCCCAGATGTCTTTAGGGCGTGCTGTGTTGGGTAGCAGGCTAGAATAGAGTTCGCTATTGGTACTACAGAACGCTAAGCTATTCAGCCAGCCTTGTGTCGTAGGAGAGGTCCTGCTGCCCCAGTGTAGTGCTATCTCGCGTTTTGCCAAAAGGAGGCCAAGGGAAGCTAGCTGCCGGACAGCTTTAGGAAAGTTGACCGTGTAGCCCAGCAGTGCCACCTCCGGAATAGGAACCAGTGTGAGCCCGAGAATGTCCCCAAGTGTTTTGTGCACCTGGTCCCAGTATGAATGAATGCGAGGACATGTCCAGGTCAAATGGGCGAAATCAGCGTGTTGTGCGCCACATTTCCGGCATGTATGTGGCCTTTCCGGGTCAATTTTATGTAGTTTTGCTGGCGTCATGTACATTCTACGGAGAAACTTGTAGTGCAATAGTTTATGGCGACTGTTTAATGACACGGTTTTGGTAACCGTGCAACAGGCGGACCACTGGTCGTCCGAAATAGGATGCCCCAAGTCGGTCTCCCAGTCCAAACGGAGCTTGTCGTCCACACTAGGAACTTGTGCAATGCAGAGTTTATAAAGTGTGGAAATGATGTGTGTACCACTCTCCTTCTCAATGAGTAGAGTCAGCGGCTCGAATGAGTCCGGTTCCAACGGGAAGCCAACTATCGTAGCTCTTAATGCTGAATAAAGTCGTCTGAGGACGAATCTATCCATAAACGTAGCGTCATGGAAGCGCGTGTCCTCCGTGGCCGAAAATATGTGTCCGCCAGGATACAGCTCGCCTATTTTGGCAATACCAAATTTAGTCAGTGTGCGTTGCACGAGTTTCTCGCCCGTTATGGGGAGCCAACGAGCGTTCGGTAATGGGAGGGCCGATGAATATAAAATTGAATTGCCCGTATAGCGAAGGAGCTTGCTCCAAGCCCAGCTAGTGGTCGAGACCGTTTGTATGTCGACTAGACTCCTGGGTTCGCCCCTGGGTAAGACAGCAGCCAGTTGCTCAGGGAGGACAAAATCAGCCTCCGGGCGTAGAAATGGGATCCGCGCGTCTGGGTGGTACCAAGCAAAGGCATAACCACATTGAGCTACCAAGTAGTATAAATAAAAATCCGGCACGCCCAATCCGCCTCTATCGTATGGTAGAGTGAGTACCTTCCATCGAACCCGAGGCTGTCTGCGACCCCATACCAGTCGGACAAGAAGGGATCGCAGCGTTGCAAAGAAACTCTGGGTGAGGGGCATGGGGATATTATTAAAAAGGTATAAAAATTTAGGGAGGACCATCATCTTAACTATAGCAATTCTGCCTGCCATGGATATGGGGAGGCGTAACCATTTCTCTACCCGAGTCTCCAGTTTCTCCATCGCTCGACCATAATTGAGGCGTATGATCTGGTCTTGTTTCAGGTGCACATGGATACCCAGATATTTGACAGAATCTGAGCACCATTCCAATGGAAACTCGCATTCCCAAGGGGTTGTGCTGCTGGTTAAGGGAAAAATAATTGACTTATGCCAATTAATGCCCAGCCCGGAGTGTCTACCAAAGCGAAGTATTTCCCGTATGAGCGGCGCTAGGTTCTGATGCGGTTCTCTGACATAGAGGATGGTATCATCGGCGTAGAGGGAAACCAAGAGAGGGCCTGTATTAAACTGCAGTCCTCTGTGGAGATGTCGTTCCTGGAAGTGCCGCAGTAAGGGGTCCATGGCAAGGATAAACAAAAGAGGTGACAGTGGACACCCCTGACGGGTGCCACGGGTTAGTGCGAATGGGCCAGATATAGTGCCATTAATGCGGAGTCGCGCCGTGGGCCGACTGTATAATAGGCTCGTAGTAGCTATAAAGCCTGCTGGCATACCCATCCGACGCATTATAGATAGAAAAAAGGGCCATTCGAGTGTGTCAAAGGCTTTTTCTGTATCTAACAGAATAGCCGCAGCGGGAGTTTCGGGATTTATTCTGTGCAACACTGCGAACAGAGTTCGTAAATTTAATGAGGTCGAGCGATGAGGTACGAAGCCTGATTGTGCCGGGGAAATAATAAACTCCATTAATTGTGAAAGTCTGTTGGCCACGATTTTAGCAAGGATTTTATAATCTATATTCAAGAGCGATAGAGGTCTATACGACCCACAAAGCGATGGATCCTTGTCGGGCTTTGGAAGGAGAATGATGACCGCTTCGTTTAATGTGGGAGGCAGGGATTGTCTTTCCAGGGCCTCAGCATAAACCTCAATCAGTTTTGGCGCTAGTAGATCTGAAAAGGCCTTGTAGAACTCCCCGGTAAAGCCGTCAAGGCCCGGGGCAGAGGAACCACGCAGTGCTTTAATTGCCCCACGTACCTCATTCTCCGTGATGGGTTCCGCCATGAACTCCTGCATGTTTTTTTCTAGGAATACTAAGGCAATTTCGGATAGATAGTCCTCCCGTGCGGTTGTATCACTGCTGTGTCTAGATGTGTATAGTGCCGTGTAGTATGTAAGGAACTCGTCCCTAATATCAGTGGAAGTTGTGAGAAGTGTTCCATCCTTATCACGGATCTCTGTGATGTATGCCTTACTGTAGGGCGGTCTGAGGATCTGAGCTAGGGTGCGACCCGGCCGGTCACCCTCACCGTACCTACGAGCAGTTTGATATTTACCCAAGTAAAGGATCTCACGATCCGCTGTTTCCCTGTATTCGGAAAGGAGGGCTAGTCTCCTACTGTGCAATGAGTCAGGGGTAGCGTGCTGCATTTCTGCATCTAGCGTTTCTAGTTCTCCCTCCAGCCGTGCCAGTGTTGTGCGCAGTGCTCTGAGTACCCCTGCGTGTTTGGATATGCACACACCGCGAATGTAGGCCTTGAATCCCTCCCACAACACGGCCCAGGAATCAACCGAGCCAGTATTAATAGTAAAGTAATCTTCAATTGCTTTACTGACCTCATGACAAAAAAGGTCGTCTAAAAGAGCGCAGCAGGGAAAGCGCCATTGTCTTTCAAACCCTTCGGGGCGTGGAACTTGGAGACACAGCTGAACAGGGGAGTGATCCCAGTACGTCCTAGGGAGGGTCTTCAACGCTCGATACCATGGGGACACATCCGGGGAGATCAGCCAAAAATCGATCCTAGTCCATGTGTTGTGTTGACCAGAGAAATGTGTGTAATTAGTAGTGGTGGGGTTGCGCCTGCGCCAAATGTCTATCAGTGAAAACTGGTCACAGAGGTCACGGACCGCTCGCCTCGCTCTAGGTTTGGTGTCTGCGGTGCCAGATGTGCTATCCAAGCCTGGATTCAAAAGGAGATTGAAATCCCCGCCTATCATAATCAATGCAGGTTCTAGTTTGGAAAGTTGAGTGTGTAGTGAGTGGAAAAACTCCGGGGAGTCAGTATTGGGGGCGTAGACACAAATCAGATTGACCCTGTGTCCCATTACCGATCCTACCACTATAACATACCGACCCTCCCCGTCCCTGATGACCAGCCGGCAACTAAAAGGGACTCTCTTATGGATTAGAACTGCCGTGCCTCTCGCATAATTACTAAAATTGGCAAAATACCTATGGGCACCCCAACTGGCAGCAAAACGCGCCGCATCAGTGACAGGTAAGTGAGTTTCTTGCAGAAAGGCGATGTCTATGTTATGTCTATTCAAGTAGTGCACTACTTGCCGTCGTTTACGTTGATTATTAAGACCCCTGACATTCCATGACAACAGGGACAAATTAGAGGGACCTGTGTTGAAACCTAGCTGTGCCATCTGAGAGTTTTAAGAAATTCGACGAGGACAAATGTCATGGTGTGGACAATAAACCAATACCAAGGACAACATGCGTGACAATCAATAAGGAAAGCATTAAACCCTACCCCAATCCCCCTCCCTCCACCCAGCCTCACTGCAAAAATGGTAAGGCCTGCCCCAACCTGTGAACAAAAACCAAAGTACCAATCGACTGTACAATAGTAGAACTCAATTATAAACAGGTACATTCGAATCAGCCTGAAAGAACCCAAGGTATCCACCTAGGGGGGTGGCGACGCCACGTCAGCAGCCCAACTATGAAAAATATACTCAGTCAAGTTATAATGTGTCCCCAAGTATTGAAGGAAGGAAGGAAGGTCAAATACTCAACAATGTCCACAATGTCACCCCACACCGGAGCCAGAGAACAGATCCACGCTTGCGACGGATCCGCTGTGCGGAGGAGACGGGTCGTCCCTGCCGTCCTGCCGTCCCGCCGCTGGCCATTGCTGTTTTTATAGGTGCGACAGAATTCTTGGACCTCGTTAGGATTGTCAAAGAAACGTACCCGGCCATCAACCTCCACTCGAAGACGTGCAGGATATAACATGCCGTATTTAAGGCCAAGGTTCCGGAGTGCGGCCTTTACCCCAGTGAATTTGCGTCTGGCTTCCTGAACCATCACCGTGAAGTCAGGGTAAAGAGCGATTTTTGAGCCCTGCCAGGTGACGTCACCACGCTCCCTGGCCAAACGCAGGACCGTATCTCTGTCTCGGAAGTTCATGATGCGGGCTATCAGGGGGCGAGGCGGGAGGCCCGGGTTAGGCCGAGGACCAAGGGTGCGGTGGGCCCTCTCCACCACAAAGCCAGGCGTAAATGAATCCCTCCCAAACATGTCCGCCAGCAAAGTTTCCACAAAAATGTCTAAGCGACCCGTAGCTGTGGACTCCGGAACCCCAAGAATGCGCACATTGTTGCGGCGGCTGCGTGCTTCAAGGTCCTCATTCTTGATGGCCACTTCCTTTAGTATACGGTCCATTCGATCTAGTCGTTTGGTTGCCTGTGCGGTACCATCCTCAATGTCGGAGATCCGCGCCTCTGCCACATCTAGACGCCGGTCGTGCGCTTGGATCTTTGCGCCCATGGATTCGAGCGTTTTGTCCAGGGAGTCGAAGCGACCGTCCAATGACCTGAAACCTGCTCTCATTTCTTGCAGCCACTCTGCTGCAGGGGCCAAGGCTGATGCATCTCCAGCAGGGCTACCTGCCCGTTCCCCCATGTTGGGGTCTTCCTCCGCTGTTTTCTCCGCCAGTTTTTCAAATGGGAGTGTCCTTTGTTTCGGGTCTTTGCGACCCATGCCTTCGCGCAGTGACCGGAGACTGCCCAGCCGCCGCTGTTGCCCCCAGGATGCTACTGGCCGCGTTTGGGGTGTCGAGGTGGAGGAGTATCTTGAGAGCTGCTAGGCCCCGCAGTGACCCCAGAAGCTTTAAGTATTGCAATAGTGAGCTGGCAGAAGGATAGTGCAGAGGGTCGGCGGGCGTCAGAGACAGGCAGCGGCCATTCTCATTCAGGGTGCACACAACCGCCCCTTTGAAGCAATAGCGCCTTGTGAGTGGAGACAATGGGGCAAAGGGCACTGCCGTTGAATGTCCAGCGCATTCTATCGAGGTTCCGACCGTTTAGGTGGGGGACCGCGCGGGGGCCACACCAGCCGCCGGGGGCATTTAGCAGGCTCGTACACTCGTCCCCCCGCGATTTCTGCGTTGCCTTCGGACCAGCCTCGCCTGCCCTGCACCAGGTAATAGCGGTAGTGGGGGTCGGGAGGCAGCGCGGCCGGAATCTCACAACAGCGCCTGGGTGACACTGCCTCAGCCACGGAAGCTGCGCTTATCGTGCAAAAGCGGGGGGGGGAGCCGAGACAACCAAACCGGCACCCGGGCACTCACCGCACCGCAGGACCCAACACCGATCAGACAGCCGCTCCAGCCTCTGCGGGGGTAACGCTCGATCGCGATCGTCGTCCTAGGCCGCCATCTTGCCTTGCTCCGCGTCTCGGACGGAACTCGCGACAGGGCTGCTCCATGTGCGTCCCATCACTCGAACGACACCCAGCTCATGTCCCAACGGTTCAGGGATGCAGCGACGTCTCTGCCACCATCATGTTGGCGCTGTAGGGTGCGGACAGCGCATATATCGTCGGACTGCCGGCGGAGCTTCAACACCGCACGGCCATCTTAGCCCGCGGCTTGGCCACGCCCCCTTAAAAGGCTACTTAAGTGGGTGGCATAGTAAGCGCTGCAGGCCAACCAGTAGCATTTAATTTACAGGCTCTGGGTACATGTTGTACTACTTTACTGGGGACTTACAAGTACATTAAATGTGCCAATTGGGGGACTTACAAGTACATTAAATGTGCCAATTGGGGGACTTACAAGTACATTGAATGTGCCAATTTTACCATGTGTAGAGGAGTGCACACAATTACTTTAGCACTGATTAGCAGTGGTAAAGTACACAGAGTCCTAAGGCCAACGAAAACAAATTTCAGCAAGCAGCAGGAGAGAAAGTAAAAAGTTTGGGTGAAGATCCCTCTAAGGGCTGTCAGATCTAACACTACACTTAGCGACCCCTAATTGATGTCGGTACTGGATATTTGTGCATGTATTTCTCCATTTTGGACAGAGCTGGAACACCCTAGTGTTGTGGTTATTGCCATACTGTTTTTCAATTTTGACTTTTGTCTGAAATGTGTTCTAGCATCAGTAAACAAGCAATGGCAAAGTCAATAGGTCTTGCCCGTGAAACTCATTGGTTTTGCGAGTGCTTGTTCTCAACCTAGAAACCATACCAGAAAGTGCAAATCTGTGAAAAGGAGACAAACATTTCACCAATACACAGAGGATTGAAAGAGTGGGACTTTGCGATGCACAGTAAAAATACACAATAACACCGTCACCACCTCGTTAGAGACAGAGTGAATGCGCACGGAGTAGTTAGGGAGCACAGATGATCAGTGGACCGCCCTCCTGATGAAGAAGGGAAGTCACCAACAAAGAATGTGTTTCTTCACACAGGACACACTCTTACCAGGGAGAAGAGAAGGAGTCCGTTTCTGCGACCTGAGCCAATAATATCCCAGATGTGAAGCTTGTGTTTTATTTTTTTATATAGCACGAACTCGACCCGAAGATATCAGGTATCAGAGTGCTTTACATGAGCACCAGTTTTGTTACAGATGGACACATTCATTTTTGTTAGGCACGGGGAGATTAAGTGATTTGCCTAGAATCACAGGAAGTTGAGCGTCCCTGCTGAGACTCGAACCCAGTTCCCCAGCTTTGAGGTCAACTGCTCTAGCCTTAAGGATACATCCTCTCCCCAATTGCTGCTATTAGCATTTTGTTAAATACTAATATAATTAATAACAACAATAAAGGCAACAGTTAGAATTTTTGCTGATGTTGCCTATAGTCCAGCTCATGCTCACATAGCTGGGGTGGGTATTTCTGACAATGTGTTCTTTTTTTAAAATTGCCAGTCCTTCCTTGGTGAGATACACACAGAAGTTAGGTATCGCATTCCGCAGGTGTCCTTGCCACCTCACCCCGGCGAGGAGCAGTGTGGCCGATGAGGGCAGCTTTTCCTGCACATGGCAGCAGTGAGCCCCTATCCGTGCAGCAGATCTTGTCTTTAAGGGCACAAGTGACAACATTCACCTCTTCCATTCAAGTGGTTGCATCATTAAATACTCCCTACTACACTTCCCCCAGGTATGGTGTAGTGCATATTTCTCCTGTCTCCAGGCAAGATCTCAGTCTGCTGGAGATTGTAGCCCTGAAAGACGACCTCAGTGCCAGCAAGTGAGTAAGGCCAACTGCAGGCTAGGTGAACAATATCAACAGAAAGAAAAACAAGCATTGGCAAAACTAATAGGTCTAGCCCAAATCAGGTGACTGTGTTCTTTACTATATTGGCTGCATGTTAGATTGCCTTTACCTTCTGCCAACTTTTGCATGCAAGAACTAAATCAGCATTCAATGGAGTATTTCTGGGTAATCTATTTGTCACACATGTTAGAAGCTGCCTAAGGTCTGATGCACACAGGTTTATGATGGCAGCCAAATTTGATATTTCTTTCTGCAGGCAATGGCAGACTTGTGCAGCACCCTTGCTCGCCTAGGAAGAATAAGGCACTATCAGTAGGTTCTCTCCTTGGATGCCAGCATCTTCTATGGAAGGTGCAGACAAACCCGAATAAAAGGAAATGCGCACTATGCCGCACTTCCACCAGAAAGGACATGGAAGCTGAGAGAGGTGAAGGAGTTATCACCACTCCTCCTCTATAAGTCTATGCTTCATCCTTTCAGGTCAAAGAGAACTCCTTGTTCCTAAACTCTCTATGGCCATAAAAGTGAGATTCCAGAGGGTCAAGTGGTTTAGTGTCAGTATGTTATTAAGTACATGGACTACTTACCCTATATATGTGCAACACGCAGATGCAGTGATTTCTATATAAACTCAGCCATGTAAAGTTCAAGAAATGTTTTTGATATGTAAAGCAGTAAAACACAATAGAATGTATTTCATATGGTGTTGTGTGAGGCCGCCAGTGAGACGGATGATTTAGCAGAAGCAGTGACAGTGCGATATATTAGGCCAATTTATAAGCAGGCATCCCTGCCCACCCTTTGACCCTTGCTACAAATCATTTGCGTAATTTTTAAGAACGTAAAACTTACAAAGTAGGTTAATTTCATCCATGTGGTATCAAAGAGCCCAAAGTATTAGTTTATGGAGGCGACAGGGATCTTGCAAGCAGGCCACATGAGGTCTAACCTTGGCTTCCCCACCTTATTACGTAGTGTAGTCCTACATCCGTCTATATGTACCCCTGACTTACCTTCTCTAAAACGGACTAACCTTCTCGCATTGCTAGTTACCTATAAAAAAGAGGAAATTTATATACTGGGACAGTTTGCAGTCTGTTGAACATAAGGGGGAATTTACAGTAACCCTAATTCCCTCCCCCTGGCTACTCCTGTTTTGAGGCACACAGACCAATGCGGAAGCACGCTTTCAAAATGGCTGCACGAAAGAAAGCTCTTATTTTGAAGACATCTGCTTTGAACTGTGCTATCCCTCAAATACAAACCCTAATGTTCAAACACCCAGTCAAGATATCCCTCTCATATAGCAATCTAAATTTAGACTGACACAAGTATTACCCCCTTTATTGTCTGCAGATGACTAAAAAGCTAATGGTAGCTTGCAGGGGCTCGAACCCGTGACTGTTAAAACTCTTTCTTCCTAAGTGTCCAACGATCAGCTCACTGAATCACTGTTTCCAGTAACACCCCCTCTGTCCTTTTTCTTGCTCTATCCTTAGGCAATATTGTAATCGGATGCTGCACACGTCAAAATTCAAAAAGGAACTATTACAACATTTAAAAAATAACCCTTAAATCCTGATTAAATGAGAAATTTCTGGGGGGCATAGTCACAAAGAATTCATGCAATGCAGCAAGTAAAGTTGCTGCACTGCATTGCCTGAAAGGGAAAGAGCATAAATGCACAATCTCTTTAAAAAAACCCCACAGCTCTGCTCTATCCACGTTGTGCTGTCTAGCACCAACGCAGGCACCCTTGCGCCATAGTGCAGCGGTCTGGTGCACAAAATCTATCGTTGGAGGCAGTGCTTAATTTGTAAAAACATAAGTGCCGGGGCCCTCTTCAGAAGGCATTGCAACTTAAACCACCCATTGCCCCTCCCAGAGGTGACAATGACAATACCAGCACAACTACTTGCCATCACACACCTACAAGTCTGACAATTCAGACCATCACAGGCCCCCAAAGCTATAAGAATGGCTTAGGGGGCAGATATTAATTGTTTTTAATGTATATGGGATTAATATACAACTGGTGTGTGATCATCTGTACATTAGACAAACAACACCACCATGTGGCAGACTGTTATAGGTGCCGGTGTTGCCAACTAAGTGCCGGTGCCGAGCGCCGGAAACCACTGGCTCAAATTAAGCACTGTTTTAGGGTTTTTCCTCTTTGTATATGTGCTGCAGAATGCCCAACACCTGATAATATTTGCCTCCCCCCCCAAATTACCCACAGAGCTGTCAGAGGTTTGGAAGAAAACTGTTTATTTAAACAACCTACATATACACCTGTGTATGCATTTCATTTTGTACATCAAAAAGCAGACCTTCTTTTTTCAGAATATTGGTGCATTTATTATCTTTTCCTCCAAGAAGCAGAGATAATTCTAAGAGCTCCACTAATGTCTAGATTCTACTCTTTGAAAATTAAAAGAGCTAAGGGAAAAAATTGTCTCTAGTTAAAATAACATTGAATAGCGCTGCAGGCGGCCAGGTGGGCCCGCCAATGTGTGAGTGACACAGAAAGTGTCAGTCCTCTCCTCGCTGTCTTGGCAGTAGCCATTGGCCATTTTGCAGATTGACTCACTCCATCACGTGACGTCGCAGTGAATCTGTATGCCGCGGCATGGGTGGGTGAAGGAACTAATCTTGTTACATTGTAGCCTCTGCCTGCCTGCCTAAGTCAGCCCAGAATGAGCTGAGCCAGCCGCCCCCAATCCTGCCCCAAGCAACACGAACCGCGCGCTGCAGCCAGCTTTCTGACAGGTACTAACAGCGCTATGGCTTGACAGCTGAGGAGGCACTATAAATGTGTGACTTTGTATTTTAGTGTGCTTGTGCAGACCACCATACTAAAATGCATTAGTCTAACATCTGATGCATGGTACTTAGCAGGGCTGCCTCTGATGCTGAACGCAATGGGTTTATAATTAACCCCCCATATTGTCTTCACTCGGCACTGATGAACTTTAGGTGATTTGAAGGACTGGCTTGACAGCAAAGCTATCTGCAAGAGCTATTGTCACCAGTTCTTTAAAATATACATAGATATCCTCATTTATACTATGTCTGCTGTTACGCTTTCGCTTTGCACATTATCAACTCTTGTAGTTTTTCTGTTTCTGCATGAGTAGATAATGTCTGCGGGCAGTATTTATAGAAAAACTCAATTTTTAAGAAAAGATGTGATTTTATGGCAGGAGAGGCAGCCACACCTTGATGCGTTAACTTAACAGATCGATTCCCCAGCTAGCACTAAAAGCCGGTGGCATGTGTTTGCGCATGCTCCTGCCTGTGATTTGCATGAGTGAAAGCAGGAAGTGAAGCTTTGCTTCCCGCTCCCTGAAGCACGCTCAAAACATTTTCAGATCATTGTAATTGCATTTATATAACACTTACTATCAGTGATGAGGCATCAAAGAGCTTTTCGGCAAGTAGCATGCTGTTATGTTAGGCGATTTGTAGAGCGCATGGCTGTCCCAGCAAAGGGACGTCCCAGTGCTAAGATACAGAGGAAGGGTGCATATAAGGCTCCTGCTACTGGAACAGCCAGGTTTTTACTGCCTTTCTGAAGGTCAGGTCATTGGGGATGTTCCTGATGGAGAGAGGCAGCGAGTTCCAGAGAGTAGGTGCTCGTACCCTAAATGAACGGCCACCGGTTCTCGCTCTACAGAACCGTGGCACCTGCAGCAGGTGGTGGCCCGCAGAACGCAGAGCACGGGTAGGAATGTATGGAAGACATAGATCACTAAGAATCGTTGGGCCGACACCGGCCAGTGTTTTGTGTGTAACACAGAGTGCGTTAAACCGGATTCTCTGCTCGATAGGCAACCAATGGAGACGGCGCAGCGCACTAGAGGCAGAGCAGTGCTTCGCTATAGCGAGTAAAGTACGAGCTGCCGCATTCATGGTGCGCTGGAGCCTATTGGTCACAGATTTATTAGCGCCAAGCAGCAGACTGTTACAGTAGTCCAGCCTGGCCAAAATCGTGGCTTGAACTACCAGCTGGCGAGTGTGGGGGTCGAACAAGCCCAAAATAGGTTTGAGGCCACGCAGAGTGATGAAACAGGTCCCTGCCACAGACTTGGCGTGCTCCTCAAAAGATAGAGCACTGTCCATCCGAATGCCGAGGTTCTTTACAGTGGTTTTAGGCACAGGAGGGGAACCCAACTCCTGAGGCCACCACCTGTTTCCCCATAAATGGGAGTCTCTGCCTAATAGGAGGATCTCAGTTTTTGACGCATTAAGCTGGAGACAGTTCGCCTCCATCCAGCCTGTTATTGCAGACAGGTCCTCCTGGAATTTGCCCATATCCTGGCTGGGGCCCTTAGTGCAAGAAAGGACTAGCGGCGTATCATCTGCATATGATACCAGAGATATGGTGCGGTTTTTGGCCAGCAGGGCTAATGGCTGAACATAGATATTAAACAGGGTCGGGCTCAGTGCTGACCCCTGGGGGACCCCGCAGCACAGAAGGTGAATCTGAGAGTGGTAAGGGGGAGAGATAACCTGAAAAGACCTATTCCGCAGGAAGGACACAAACCAATCAAGAGCACTACCCTTGATGCTACTCCAGAACCCAAAAAGGATTTGTGGTGAATTAGCATAGGGAGATATGAAATTAATTTGAGCGGTTGACATGTGAGTTTGTTATTTAGATTAAAAAAGGATAGTGGAGGGATCGAAAAGGGAAATGTTTGCACTTATATAGCGCTTGCTACCCCTGATTTATTTTATTTGCAAAGTTTTATATAGCGCTGGCTAGACCCGGAGGTATCAGAGCGCTTTACATGAGGATCAGCGAGTTACAGGTTACATAGCTACTTAGCGAGTTACAGGTTACATAGTTACAAAGCCAAGTATAGACATAGGAGAAAAAAAAATGAGATTACACAATAATGTGAGTTATTAGCGCTTACACATGTCTTATGCGAAGGGAGAAGGTAGAGTGGGAATGGTGAACAGGGGTAAGGGAAGTAGGTAGAAAACACAACGGGGAGGCGAGGAAAACAATGTCCGATGTCCGGCTGGGTAGGTGACGGCCGAGGGGTGAACCAGAGCCAAACTCTTCTATAGCTGCATAGGACAGCTCCACCGGGCATCGGTCAAGGTTGCTCGGACACCGCGGTAAGTACAGACAGTTAGGTTTCCGTCCACGGGGCATCGTCAAAGTTCCATCGAGAGCGCCGGTCACAGTGTTGCTGGGAAGCTCCCGCCTCATCCTCCTGCGCGCCCCCAGGTCAAGGGTCAAATAGTGATGTCGCTACCCGGACAGAGGTCAGCTGCCGTTAAAGCCTCCTTGCCTCCACCAAGAACCGGGGTCTCAGAGCTCCCAGAGGACGGAGGTGGAGATCGCTGGCGGCGGCATAGGAGAAAAACCCTGGTGGTGACTGGTAAGGGGTCATCTCGCTCAGAGGGGTGTTTTATATACAGAGGGACTGTGCGCAGCTGCTGTAAATGTCTAACGTACCTCCCAGTCACGGACTCCGTCCCTGATGAAAGGCCTGGTCTCTGATAAGGTGTCTAAGTGCTTTCCGGCAGGTAGCACGCTACTGTTGAACCCAAACAGGATTAACGGGAATTAGTATAGGGAAATATGAAATTTATTTGAGTGGTGGACCTGTGAGTCTGTTAGTTGGATTTAAAAGGATAGTGGAGGAATAAAAGAGGGAAGGGTGTTTTTTTTTAGATCACAGCAGTAGAAGGAGGTTTGGGATGAGTAAAGGGGAGATGGAGCGGGGAAGAGTCAGAAGGAAGGATTTAGACAGTTTTTTGGGGGGAGATTTGAATAGTAAAAGAGGTTTGAGATGATCCAAGGAGGGGTAGAGGAGGGAAGAGTCTAGAAAGGGCTATTGTGGGGATCATAGTAGTAGAATGAGGTTTGGGAGGAGTCAGAGAGTGAAGGTAGAGGATATATTGAGAGAGGTATAGGGTGAGATATAGGGTAGTGCATTGGAGATGCTGAATTAGAAGTAAAGTAATACATATATGGAATACATGGAAGGTATATATGTATAAGGAAGGTAATATATGTAGATTTAAGATATATTTAATAAACTAAGACTTTTAAGTGTTGCTGTACTAGAAGCTAATTTATTTGTTCTCATAATATTTTTTTTAAATTCAATAGTGAAGCAATTGTAGATAAATAGTTATGATAAAAATGTACTTATTAATGCAGTGGCCTATATACATGTTAAACTTAGAATAATAAGGCTATGTTTCCCAATCGTTTAAAGAAGCTGTAGTAATCCCACTGCAAAAAATACCTGGAGACGACCCACAGTTGCTAAAAAATTACAGACCTATTTCCCCCCTCCCCTACCCATCTAAAATCTTAGAGGCACATGTAACAAAACACCTCTGCTCTTTTTTAGAAGAGACAAATTATCTTGACCCCCTCCAGGCAGGTTTCGGCCCCTCTCATTCAACCGATTCAGTCATCCTCTCAGTGGTGGACGAAATGAGAAATAGGGCAGATGAAGGCAGCCCTCAAGCACTGGTCCTACTGGATCTATCCGCAGCATTTGATATCGTGGATCACAGCATTCTGATTGATCGAATTGCAGAAGCAGGCTTAAAAGGGCCCGCCCTACAATGAATGAAATCTTTTCTGAAGGACAGCACCCAGTCAGTTCGACTCTTCCCCTACTGCTCATCCAAAGTTCTCGTGAACTGCGGAGTACCTCAAGGTTCCTCCCTATCCCCTCACCTCTTCAACCTCTATATTCGTCCCTTGATAAACACGCTTCAGCAGAAGAAGGTGAAAATATATAATTATGCTGGGTGACATGCAACTGATCTTCACTATTGATGAGACATTAGACTTGAGGGAGTTCTTTCAAAATACTATGCAATACATCAGAGACTGGATGAACGGCAACCAGCTCAAACTCAACCCTGATAAAACAGAGATTGTTATAACCAACAACAAAGTAAACCACTGGAACCCCGCTTACTGGCCAATAGAGATGGGCTCCTCCCCAGCCCCATGGACTGCGTAAAAAGCTTAGGCGTTTAAATTGACAATAATTTGTCCATGAAACCTCAGATAGGCACTGTAACATCTTCCTGTTTCCTCCAACTTAGGAAAATTAAAGGAGGCAAGCATTCAAATCGTCCTTGCTTTAATCTTATCTAGAATTGACTACGCAAATGCTCTATATTTGGGACTCCCAAAAAACCGTAATCATAGACTCCAAATGGCGCAAAACCAAGCAGCAAGAATTATCTTTTAACAACGAGACACTGCCACATTAAACCATTGATGAGGAAGTTACATTGGCTCCCAGTGACCCAACGTACCATATTTAAAACGGGATGTATCATCTTCAAATCTCTCCACAACAAATGTCCCAAGTTCATATCTGCTAAAATTAAAAAATATTCACCGAAACGCAACCTTAGGTCAGCCCAAATGAACCTTCTAATGGCCCCGAGATTTAAACGAAAGAGATTGGGAGGGCTATGCTTCCTCCCGCAATCAGACTAGCAGATAACTACACGTGCTTTCAGAAGAATGCTGAAAACTTGGCTATTTTCTCAGGCATATAGCAGCTAAGTACCTGATCTGACGACAGCTCCTAACTCGCCGCCAAGAGACCTTTTGGTGAGTGCGCGCTATACAAATGGCCTAGAACATAAAATAACAAAACAATATAACCATAAGTAATATGTACATTTGTTAAGCAGAACTAACGAATATCTATATATTTATAAACATCATTATTATACACGTTTATACAAAGGAATACACATATCAAGGTACACATATATAGTCCAAATAAATGCTTATATAAACAGATAATACAGAAAGCGCCTTATCAAATTATCGCTGGCCTGCTTTTGTCTTAAAATGCAATTACCTTTTGTACACTTGCATTTCACTATTACAAATAATTGCTGAAATCACTGCATTTAGCTGAAAAGGTCACTATTTAAAGCACGTTACAGGCATAGCTCAAAGTGCTGAACAACAAATGCATTGTAAAGTAGTGTTCGCCCCTCAAGGTTTCAGATCCTTTAAGCATCCACTCTTCCAACAGTCAAGAGAAGGCTTGTTTTATTTTTGGAAATTACATTACATCACTGCATAGACATGCATCTGTTAAAAGTAAATAATTTCAGCAATGCTACAGGTATAGTTCAATATGCATCACAGCTTTTTTTCTTTATAAATAACCAGCTAAAAGCAGGTGTTTATAAATGCAGTCTCTGCCCCCCTTGGAAGACATTCTAGCTTCCGTATATAAGCAGGGAGCAGATAATGTGCATTGAAACTGCGTTTTCAAGACCTGATGTTTCAATGCACATTATACCCATTTTTTCCTCAATTGTAGCTCATTTTTAAGTTAAAAAGAACCACACTTTTAGTGCAATAGTGGACATGGTATAAATATAAGGAACAATTGTGATTCCAAACCACATTTTTTCCTTACATTATCTGCATGTTTTGTTAAAAGATTTCAAGTATAAATGAGGCTGAAAGTGAGCTTTGTCTCGTCCCAGAGAAATATTCCTCTTTCCCCTCATGTTATTGGCTGTTTGTTGTATCATTCCACCTCCTACGGAGTGATTGCATAGCTATGCACGAAAGGCTATTTTACATCTCAAATATACATGGAATTATCGCACATTAAATCGTATATCTATGAGATGCATTTTATACAGTAAGAACTCAGATTTTGTTTTTCCTTCATTGAGAGACGGATTTTTTAATGTTTTAATTAGGAATCAAAATGCAAGCCGGGCCTCTTGGCTTTGCCAGTGTTTGTTATGTACTTTAAGATCTATGAACTATAAAAGCACAACACAGTGCTTTCTGAATTGTATTTATTGACTTTTGAAATTCTGCTGTTTAAAAATATACATGTATGCTTTATATTTATAACAACTACATGGCTGATATAAGCTTCTTTATAATTTAAATACTAAATGCTTGATCATTAGTGAACATTTATATACACATGTATGCTGGATATAACCTAACAAATTTGTAAAAAAAACTTCTGTTATGCACACGTAGACACCGACCTGCCTTCCAAGTACCCATAGAACGTTGAATATAAATTTAATTTACCAAGAGAGGATATGGACAATAAATTTGACTGACAGCTGGTCATTAATTGCTATTTTACCTAGAGCTGGGCTAAATTTTAACCATGCCTTCTTTGTTGGGCCAAATCAGGGAATTTCCACTTTTGCTCATGAAGTTTTCTGAGTGTGTCCCTCTAACTGGTGAAATTAAAACACACCAAATCCCTGCAGTCTGATGCCCCATCCAGCAAGAATGGTCATCAAGTGGGGACTTGGCGGCTGTGCTGCACTAACCTCCTTGTTTCCCGCTTTTGGAGGACTTCCCAACCAATCCTGGAAGTCCCCTAGGGTGAGGGGTCTTTTTGGACCAGGAACCAGAAAAAAAGCACAGCGAGCAGAGCAGACAAAGTTGAGAGCACAGCAGAGACAAAGATTCTGCTGTCACCCAGTCCCCCCTTTTTACATGCAGAACCGCTCTTTTTATTATTTTTTTTTTTTTTTTACTAGCTGTGCACTTAGGGGCATATTCACAAGGAGCTATCGCCGAATTAACGGCACTTTATCGCAGCCAAAGTCGTGATAAATTTACCCCCCCATTCACAAGCCGGATAAACAGCCCACAGCACCAGTTTACCCGCGATAGCAGCCGCAAAAAACATCACCATAGAGGACCCCCGCAAATATCGCTAATGAGATGCAGAGTAGGTGTTTCCGTGCCAAAAGCCGAGACAACATCACACCTCAACATTCACAACGACCAGCCACATCGGCGATAAAAACACAAAACAGGCGATAAGGCGCGTTAGCACCAGGAAATCTACACCTGCTCTGACCTGGTGTAAAGTCGGACGGCAACCAGCACAACAAAAGGGAGCACAGCCCAGGGCCACAACCGAAGGGCAACAGATGCCATGGAGCCACTCATCATGGGGCCCGGACACCCAAGAGGGCCCGGACACCCACCGCCACCACCCAGGACCCCAACCCACACCCGGAACCCCCCGGGACCACCCCCAACACCAGACTAAGAAATTGCACACCAACACCACGAATCCCAAAACAAACATTTTGCCTGATGTCGAAAGCCGGAAAATAAACATACATGCGTGGCCCGAAAATGGAGAATCAGTCATACAGCAATGCAATCACCAACACAAAACACCATACAAACAAAAGCAGAAACAACCCTTAGGATGAGTCCTAGCTGCTCCCCACTGGACAATCCGTAGCACACAGCCTGGAAGACCAAATCCAAGAGAAGAAGGTGTGCCATGCGCACAACAAAGGAAAGAGAGGGAGAGAGCGAGGGAGAGAGACGGAGTGAGATAGCACAAGCAGCGCAAGGCCGCTCGGGCACCTGGCTCCACATGCCAACATGTGTGTGTGCATCGCCATCCGTACACCATGAGCCCAAGGCTGTGTCCCAATCTCAGCGCCAAAGCCACATCACATCCCGAAAACGCAAGTAGTAGTCAGACAAACATCAGGGATTGTCCCAATGCAGAAGGCGGGAGGACACCTGCACCCCTGACCTTGGTCCAGAACGCGCCTGGAACACCCTGATAGAGATGCAATGGCAGATGGGGACGACTCCCACACCACGCATTCCGCAAATGAACCATCCGACTCATCCACAGCCCACACACAGAAGCCCCTGCCTGTGGTACCCCCGCATGGGATGCCCTTGACACTCACGGAAACAGCAACCCATTACCCACAACGCTGCACACACATTCGAATCATTGCTCAGAGCTGTGGCATATCCTCCACACAACTGCCGCAGTCCAGAAGAGTGCCTGTTTACGAGACGCACCAACGCAATGGCAGGCCATACCGGGCACATGCACAACCGTCGTCACGTGGAACAGTACCATGCACGTATGCTGCATTTACTGGGCGCACTGCCACTGGCAGTGCTGCGGATCAGTTACAGGCTCAGCTTCCGCAATGCCCACGTCACCTGCGTCCAGCCCTGGTTCCACTGCCGAACATGCACATTCGAGTGTCCTATGGATGTCTGCCTATCCAACACAACTGTTGATGAATTGGACTATGACTTGTGTCTGCGCCCCCTGTTGGATCACGAACAGGAGTGTAACCGAGACAGCCGTGCATGGGATGCCTTGACATACTGCGCATGTATTGGTAGTTGTGCATGGGAGATTGCACAATTTCTCGTGTGCAGTGACCACATCGAGGCGCTCCCCTATTGGGCTGTGTTGCGGATCGGTGAGACGGCGTGGGCTGAGCACACCTGCACGGACCACCTAATGGATTGGCTCACCCTGGTGTTCCTTGAACACGACAACGACGTACTATTGGAACACATTGCACATGAAGCTGCACGGGCATTCATGGACGAGTAACTAGGTTCCTGCTGCCACATCTGATTGCCACCCACAGCACATGGCCCAACAACTTGTTGCATCGTGGGGATTGCTCACATATCCCACCACAACAGAGGACACGTCTGCCTTCGGTCGGGCTCTGGATGCATGTGTGTGGAATAACGCGTGTGTACACACACCTGTGCAAGGTGACACAGGTCCATGATCGGAGCAACACAGCGTCGTCTGGCAATGTTGCCAAGTTGGACACACTGCTGGGTGAGAGCACACACATGGCAATGTAGCAAGACATGTGGACCTGTCAGACCCTCACACCTGATCACTGTCGGCAGAGCAGACACTCAGCACACCCCGGAGGCAGTGCACCATGCAGACCCCACGTGTAGTGAGTCATGCCCCCTCACACGGGGCAATGGGCAGACGCCAAACAACACATGACTCATCCAGCAAGGCAAGGTGGGCTGTGAGCGTTGCCATCCGTGATGAATGTTGTCCATTTCAGCCCCAACATTATCTGTACCTAGACATGTACCCATGCTGCGTGTAAGTGTCTTAAGCATGTCCCTCCCTGTTGTGGCCGTTGCCTCGTCCGTACTGACACGCACATGCCAATAAAGCCTATGCCACTCCACTGGTGTCTAACTGTGAGGTGCGTTGTTTAGATTGTCCACTCGTATGCCACAATAAGCATCGTCACAACACAGGGCGGAACTGACTGACGCATGTGCAATGGGGGTGTGTCCCTTTGGCAAGCTCCACCTCTGTGAGGCAGACATTGTTTTTGGATAGGTGCTGGACGACATGTGCACTTACATGACTCCAGCTATGTGTGTATGGTGTCCAACCTCTGACCATGTGGAGCAATGTCATACATCACAACAGAATGTGTCCACACAGATGTGTGTAAATCGGTATGCGACGTGAAGTTCTGCTGTCACACGTGGTGTGGGATACCACACCTGGCCTGCCACCGTTTTGGTCACTCCCACACATGGCCCTATTCAACACATGGACGTGTGCCTACGTTGGGGTGTTGTGAGATTGCTGTTGATGTGCAATGGGGACACAGCTAGTACTCACCTTCACAGTCATCCAATTGGCCATGTGTCTCAGGGATAGACATGCTCATAGATGTCAGTTACCAGGGTGTACCTTCATGTGCAATCATCGTCCCCACATCCAGCCATACTTCCATACGTGAGTGAACATAGTGATGACACATCTGTGTGATTTAGAATGTTTTATTCACATTCAGGTGATTGACGGTGCTGGAGCTGTACCTGGCCATCCAAGCCCACATCACATGGAAGCCCAGTGGTGTGCCAACCAGAGTCCTTTGGGGATTGCACAGTTATTGGGAAGAGGGAGAGTGCAGTCCGCAGCAGGATTGCAGTGTGATTGGCCAGCGGGGAAGAAATGGCAGTCCGTGTCGGGGTCCGGGTGAATGTCGCAGGGTGTTCCGGAGGTCAGTAGTAGGTATTTCCCAGGGCATGATGCATAGGTCATGAACAGGCAGGGACAGGCCATATGGCGGTGATGGATGCTTCTGCCTCCTTCCTCACACAGTAGTTCCTATCCCCTTCTCACTCCCCTGATACGGGTTCTGTGTCCGGTGTGTGTGGCGGGGTGATGGCTGCATCGCTGTGTGCCCCTGACACATCAGACTGCGTAGGTGATGGGGCAGCATCACAGTGTGCCCCGGACACATCAGGGGTCGGAGCTGTGTGTGTGGATGTTCCCGCTGCAGTCATCTGGGAACGGCTCAGTGGCAGCAATGGCAAGTTGGAGTACTGCAGGGCGTTGCTGTTCCCAGCCACTACTCGCTGGTGTTCAGCCGTGGCAGACATACTTCCAGCCTGCATCTGCTCCATTGTCCCCATTGCCCTCCGCATCTGTGCCAACTCTGTGCTGTCATGGCTGTTGCCTGTCTGACCAGACAGTTCTTGTATTAGACTCATGGCACCAGCGAGGTTAGCCAAGCTCTGTGGCGGAGCATGGTGCGTACAGGGGGTGTCCGATAGGGACTGTACGTGGTCCCTGATGGGACTCAGACACCCACGTATGGCATCGAGTTTGGCTGCCACGAGCTCGAAACCCACACGCAGCTGATGAGCCAACTCTGCCTGGCAACGCAACACACGCCGTTGGAATTCCATGTATTGGTCGGGGGGTCCTGGGAGACAGCCGTGGTGGTGTGTGTTTCCTGCTGTGTGGTCTGTGCAGGTGGTGGGGTCACCTCGAGGCAGCTGGCCTGGCCTGCTCCTGGGGGTGGGGTGCAGAGGCTGTCCAGCATCCGTTGGAGGGTGTCTTGACATATGTGCAGGTTGTCCTCTTCATCATCAATGGTGGGATGTGTGGTGTGCTCTGCAGGGGGTGTTGTTTGTCCCTCTGCAATGTAAAGGGTAGATGCAGGTTAACAGAGTTCCACATGTATGGTGATGATTTGCGGATGTTTACATTCAGACTGCATGCCAATGTACATTGTGACTGTTTGGGGGGAGCTGGCTATTTGATGGCAGTCAGTGTGTTTTTCGGCTACATGACGGATGTGTGGTAGTACCCGTACATTATCATCACACAGTGTCAGCAATGCCAGGTGTGAGTGGACACTTACTACGCACGAGCGGAACCAGTTGTGAGCTCTGTCCTGTGGTGTTGCACTTTGTACCACATTGCCTTCATTGCTGATGTTCTGTGATTGCTATGTGTGTGTGCTGCATTGTGGGTGAGTTGCCCCTGCAGCTCTGATTTCGTGTATCCTTCTCCCTTTGAGGCGGGGTGCCTTTGAATTGTGTGCTTTTCGTGGCCTGATTTGCTTTTGACTTGGGTCATGTGTGCTCGCGGACTGTTTTTGTGGCCTGGTGCATTGTTCGTCTGCTGCGCGTATTGTAAGGCATGGGTTGTGGGTGCACGTGGACACGTCGGAGTGTGACCTGCTCCTTTACGGATGTGATCCGCACTTGGCTACCTCCATGTCGCTTCGTGGGCCATGTCTTTTTTTTGGGGCAGCTGCCATGCTATCGGACATGCAGTATTACTTGCATAGTCAGTGTGGGTCACGGAGCCGCTGCTTTGCTGGATTCAGCACATATGCATGGGTCGGTTGTGATATTGGTGATAGGGGAGGGCCCCTCTGTGCACATTGTGGATGGGGGCCTACTTGGCATTTCTATGTGTGCTGCAGTGTGCCAAGGCAAGCAGGGACATGTTCCAAGGTCATTGTGGGTGTGCTGTGTGCTGCGCATAATTGTGCATGTGTGCCATTGTGCCCATCTCCCCCGTCCCCCCCGTCCCCCCCATCCCTAGTGGTTACTCACCCTGTTGCTGTTGGGTCAGGTCGTATCGTGCTGTGTCCAGGCCACCCGATGCTGCCACCGTCTCCTCACTGCTGACTGTGGCCACCATTTGCTCCAGCTCATCCAGCTCCTCCTGTGTCGCAGGACTCCCACCTCCAGTCGCCGTTGCTGCCTCCCTGTTGGCGGCGAGCTTATGTTTGGTCTGACTTTTCAGATCATGCCAGCGCCTCTTGACCTCCTCCAGTGACCTCCTGGACACTCCGACTGCATTGACGTTGGTGACGATGGTCTGCCATATTTCGGTTTGGGTTGCCAGTGCCGCAGTGGAGGTGCCAAACAGTTGTTGATGGTGTTCGGTCACCCCCGTGACGATGATCTGGTCTTCCTGCGGACTGTACCCGGTCTTCCTCTTCCTCTTGTCCTTGCCCTTCCCCGAAAGCGGGGTTCCTGGATGGTCCTCCGTAGGGCTTGTGGTGTTCGGCTTGTCCTCTGCGCTCGGTTCGGGTGCATCCATGTTGCTACGCAGTTTGGATTGCTTTTTTTTCTTTCTTTCTTTTATGGTGCTTTTTCCCGCCGGACGCGTGGGATTTACAGGCCTGTGGCTGGTGTTTGCTGATTTCTGTACCGCGATTGTCCTCATAGCATGATTTCTGGCGTTTCGCATTTTCTCGGCGTGGCGTTGATTTTCACACTGCCATTTGACGCGTTATCTGGTGACTATCGCATGCTACCGCCTTGTTGTGAATTCCACGTTGACATGGGGTTATTTTCCCGCGATGTGCTGAGATATTGAAAGTTGCGTTAGGCTACTCTTGCGGTAGTTATCACACGTTCTTGTGAATATACCCCTTAGTTTTGCAGGCAAATATAAAAAACTGTGACTTTGCGGCTGCCGCCTACAACAGCCAGAAAACAGGTCATCTGTAGTTGTTACCAATGGATAAATGAGAACCCAACCAGACATTATTTTGGAGAACAGAAGGACTTCTGAAAACAGCAGCAAGTAGATAAAATAGTTAGCATCAGCACTCGATGTTTAAACGCCCATTACCAACACCGCGTAGAAGGGTTGCTATATTTTTGATGGGCAGTACAAGTACATCCCAGAAGACATTTCTTTGTAAGGAAGACACACTGCCGAGGGAGAGTCTATTACTTGTCTGGCACTGACAGTTCCCAGCAGGACTGTTCTGTCTTTAATGGGAAGGGTCCACAGACCACTGTGACATTGAATGACCTCTTCTCACGAGTGGAAGTCATACCTTTAAAAGGATAGTAGTGACACCTCCCAGTACAGTGGCCCTTCTTCTCAGGACATCTGTCAGAATTCTGTCAGATAAAGGTAACCGACTTGTTTGGTGGTAAAGTCACTGCACTGGGCATTTCCTGCGTACAATATAGGACCTAGATATTTTATGTTTATTTATTGTCCATACTGACCCCACCTCCAGATTAATGAGATGCCGCGGGGTTGAATCTAGCTCTGTGGTGAGCCCCACAGCTGCACCAGCTGGTGTTGCAGAGCTGGATCTGTGCTCACACTGATCACACCTCCTGGATACAGAAGCATGTCTTAGTTAAGTGTGGCCCTGCCATGTGATCATCAATGTAGGACAATTTCTAGGAAAGGAGGTGCCGTATAGTAACAATTCATCCTTGAATGCTACTGCTGAACAAAACACCTCTTTTGGATATGAAAAGGCACGTAGCTGGATTTGTCCTTATCAGCAGCAACTTTGTGGTTTGATGTGCCTGTAGTTTGAAAACTGAGAAATACGTGTTCCTCCTGCCTCGTTGGATAAACAGGCTGGTTTTCCTTTAGGTATCATGCTTGCTTACTATTAAAATATAGACATATTGCAATTTACAAGTGGACTGCTTCTCTAGCAGAATACACTTGCGTCCCACTCACACATTGTATACCTATTACAAAGTTAGTTTAGGGCAGTGATACTCAAAGTACGGCCCGGGGGCCGCATGCGGCCCTCCTGACCTTTACATGCGGCCCTCCTGACCTTTACATGCGGCCCTCCTGACCTTTACATGCGGCCCTCCTGACCTTTACATGCGGCCCTCCTGACCTTTACATGCGGCCCTCCTGACCTTTACATGCGGCCCTCCTGACCTTTACATGCGGCCCTCCTGACCTTTACATGCGGCCCCCTGGGCAGCAGCAGCACTGGGCTGCTGTTCACTCGACTCAGCACTAACATTTAAAAATTTTTAAATATACAGCAAGCACTTGTTTAAAGGTTAATTGCAATTAAGAAAAAGGAAGTAACTAGGCCCTTAACTTTAGGAACACCTTCATTTTTAAAGACAGCAGACATGTAACAATACGATAGTCTTTTCAAAATTCAAAAAGTGTATTTCATTGACCTGTAGAACCATTTCACCTTAGTAAATCAAATTATAGCAGTGCATTCAGAAGTTTTTTTAAAGTGATGGTTTTCAAGCATGAATTTAGAAACGTTCATGTTCCCCCCCGACAACAATGCCATTAGTGATAATATCTAAGCACAGGAGATGGTTTTGTACAGCACGCATCCTGAAGTCATGTATTTCGAGGTCCTCTTATATGTGATAATTAAGAAAAAGGAGGGAAATTGAAATAAAACATTCGCCCAGGGTCACACAATTTGGTCAAGTGGAGAAGCTGGGATTTATCCCAGGTTTTCAAGTTTCACATTGCGCAATTGAGTTCAGCCAGTAGATATACATGCTTGGCTTCCCCTACACCCACTTTACACCCTCCCTCTCCCACTGACATCAATGCGGCCCTTGGTCCCACTAAAGACCAAACATTGCGGCCCCCTGGAAAATGTTTGTGAGTACCCATGGTTTATGGACATGGTGTTTACCACCTATTGTGCCCATTACAAAGGCCTCTATTTTATTCTACTTTACATCAGACTCTCTGAACTCTGGAGCTCAAGCTCTCCTCAGCTGCACCTAAGAGGAAAGGTGACAGGACTACAAGTAGAAGTTGTTCAGAGGACAAGCCAATGGGGAAAGGGGACTAGACAGAGATGTAAGGGAAATAGCGAGAAATGGGTTAAGGCAGGGAGAAGAGGCTTTAGAAAAGAAGACAGCAGGAGGAAGAAAGAAGAAAACAGAGTGGGTAACAGAGGGGAAATAAGAAGCAGAAGATAATATTTACAAAATGGGAGCACCAGGCAAAGAGGTGGTAAAGTGGGTGAAAAGCAAAGAATGAGGGAGATAGTGCGCGAAAGAAAAGAAGAGAAAGAAAGGAGTATTTAGAACAGTTAAGAGAGAACAAGAGAGAGAGAAAGGGAAGGGAGGCAGATATAGAGGAAAACACAAAGGTTAGCGGGACAAAGGGGACTGAGATTATATAACAGAGGGAGATGAGAAGGAAACAGAGCTTAAAGGAGCAAAATGGGAGCTAGAGACGCGGAGAAAAGAGATGGGAGATTTCAGTTGGGATTTTAGCTTATTGTGTTTTTTAGCCATTGCTCCTAACCTGCCCAGTGCAGTTTACAATGCAGAAATGCAAATATTCGCAACTATTTTCTAAGAAGGACCCTAGTTTAATACTCAGAAATCAATCTGCATTGTTGTGCTCAAAGTTTTATTAAGGTCTGACCAACGTTACTTGCCCCACATTGCTTTTCTTCAACTTTTTTATCAGTGCCTCTCCACCCCTTGCCTTGTGCTAATATTGCTCTTGGTGAGGCATGCTGATACGTTCCCTCTCATTGCATGTCATTTGTGTCTAGAATTTCTTGAATGCTCATTGAAAGGTACAGCATGCTTTTTGAGAATTGCAGACTCTGTTATGGAGGTAATGTGCGTTTCTAGCGCACACAAACCTGGCACCCGCTCAACTGCTTCATACAAGAAGCCTGACATTGAGCTGCACCTCAAGTGATGTGTAACAATCCCTCTGAAAGTAAATAATTTCTATTTCTAGTACACTAGGAACGCTCCAACACTTTTTACATTCCTCACTTGTCCAAATAATGTTAGCCACCTAGAGGGTGCAGCGGCGGCTGCTAGGGACCAGAAGTGGTTGGGCAAGGGGTCGGGGGGTGAGGGAGGTTTGAAAAGAAAACATCACTTACCTGTGTACGGCTGCCGCCTTTCCTCCGTCCTCTTCTCTTCCTGACTCCCGGCAGCACACAGGCTCCCAGACTCCCCATAGCCAATCACAGCACTTCTGTCATGCCGGTAATAGTATTACCAGCATGATAGCAGCATGGTGATTGGTCTGAGCAGCCTGGTTTTAAACTCAGACAGTGCCTGAGAGCCTCGGACTGCTCTCCACCCGGCTGTATAACACAGTTGGGTGGAGAAATGCTAAGTGCGCATGACGGCTTGGTCGTCCTAAGATGGCCGGCCAGACCGTCATGCGCACTTAAGGTGCCCACCACTCCTCCTCCATGCTTGCTGCTGCTGTCAGTCAGGATAGCCCCGCCCTACCCCGTCCTGGCTCAGATGCTCAGTACTGAAAAATGAAATGATAACAACGTTGAAAGTGTGAGAATGGCTGGAAATACTGGGAGACGCGCTGCCCCTACACACGCCAGGTAGTCACGGACGTCACAGCATCATAGTTTGTTCGGTGATGGTCCCAATGCTGTCCCGCTGGGGGAGCGGAGAGTCACAGTCAGTGAAGACGACACTATGCAACTCGGTGAAGTGGAGATGCAGGACAGTGAGTAGACCGGGGACCCCCGGGGGGCCCCGGATATGAAGGCCGCTGTGACACTGAGCTCTACTCCAGACATTGTGCCCGACACATTAGTAGCTCCGGAATTGGGAGGTGCTGATATTTGAATATTTGTGAACTCTGCCAAGTAATTATGACTTGCCCCGGAGTATCTGTGTCTGGTGGGGAGACTGAGTCAGCGACTGTGGAAAGTTATGGGAATGTGTGACTGATGGATGTGTACCTAGCGTATGAGTTCTCAGGGTATGGTTGGGGGAAATAGCCTTATAAGGTGCATCACTGTCCAATGAGCGATATCATTAAGCAGGTATAATGGACTTAATTAGGCTATGTGGAAGAGTGTGACTGGCCGGGATGCTGGTTGTCGAAGTGAGATTTCTGGTCCCTGTTGGACCATTTGGGAAGCTGTGTACATCCTGGCACAAGCTTGAGATGGGCATTAATAGTCATGCAGTTGCACTATGTATGTCCGTAAGTGGGGGGAGGGGGAGTTATGGATAAGAGTTCTGTGTTTATGTTATGTAATTTGCAGCAAGCAGACGATATGGTCATAGAATGGAGGGATGGGCGACCACTGACATCTAATCAGTACCATGATGGGGATGATCTTAATGTCCTGACCTAGAACGTCAGGTAGCTCGGTACATACAGCAAGAGATATAGAGTACTCACCTTTCTAAAGTGACATAAAGTCTCCATAGCATGCTTACAGGAAACGCATCTGGATGACCCTGGCGCCACACGATTGTCCAGAAAATGGCGAGGTTAGGTGTACCACTCCTCCTATTCTACTTACGCTAGGGGCACATTGATTTGGGTGGCACCTGGAATCCCCTTCTCTCTTACATATTTGGAAGCCGATGTGGGTGGCCGCTTTGTCTTACTCAGGGGTACTTTAGATGGTCGGGACTTAACTATACTTAACCCATACACCCCAAATACAGATGACCCCATGTTCTATCAAAATATATGCAACTTAATAGTGCATGACATAGATGTGCCCCTTCTGTGGGTGGGCGACTTTAATTGTATACTGGATCCTAACCTGGACAGGTCACCGCCTAAATCAGGCACAAAACCACAGATGACTAAAGTGCTAAGAGGGGTAATGCGAGGCCTGGATGTACATGGAGCCTAGGCCACCCTGCGCAATGGATATAGACTTGCCATTAACTACACACAACACGCATAGTAGACAGGACAGGTTGCTCATGGCAGGATTTCCTAGAATGGAAGATATGGTGGTGACGTACATGGCGCGTTTTTTGTCCGATCATACTCCGGTCAGTTGTGTTGTGAGATAGGGTCGACCAGAGCAGGAATCCCAGTCCTGGAGCATGTCTGCTGATGTTCTGGAGGACCCAGCTGGGAGGGAGGCACTATTGTGTGCATTGTCGGAATATATGACGCTCAATTGGGGTACCACGACTAGCAGGGCCAAGGAGTGGGAGTCATTGAAAGCGGTGATGAGGGGTACATGCATGGGGTTGATCTGCGGCGCCTGTTTTATATAGCCTCACCATGTGTGGCGTTATCTGAGCCGTTGAGGCTCATAGATGAATTCGGAGATTTGTCAGGACTTCGTCTAAACTGAGCCAAATCAATCATTTTCCCCTTAGCGAACTTAGCCGCCCTGACGATGAACCGACTCCCGTGTCTTGGTTTGTGTTGGGAAGTGGCACACTTCTGTTATTTACACATACAAGTGGCCCACACTGACACTCTTTTAAAAATGGGGCGAGTTATTGACACATTATGAAAGTCGATTGCTTTCTGTGTCGTGTAGTTCCTACAAACCTGTATAGGATCTGCGGGTTTAGACAACATATACTGTGGGATTGGTGTTCAGACTGATTCCAGACACCCCCACCGAGTATGTTCACCTGTATATCAGCTAGCTCACAGTGCCACTGTAAACTCCTCTTACCAAGGAGAGAATAGTTCTTGGCAACTATCGAACATGACAACCCTGATCCCTCAGGACCGTGGAAACAGTACTGTACTTTTCGCTCAGTCACTGGTGCTCACTTTGTCTCAGAGAGATACACAGAATAAACGGTGGGGACGTTTTCAATAAGCATTTATTGAACCAGTGTCATTCTTGTGTAAAATAGGTGTGCTGAAACAACCATAAGGTGAAACAGATATAAATAATTATAAGCACCAACAGAGTAAAAGGATGGTAGATCCCTACCATCGTGCTAAAACAATAAATACAAGTAAGTATATAAAATACATGACAGTAATAAATGCGTACTCCTACGATGCAACCCTAACTAGATGTACCTAAGTGTACCTAACATGTATGTAGGTGTAGAGCCAAGAATCCTTCTAGGATAGAGTCAACCCCATTACCTGAAGTGAGAGACTGTGGGACCCCGTCTCGGTCTCGAGATGGACACCCCGCGAGGGATGGCAGACCACTGTGAGCTGGAGTGTCTGCGTGCAGGAACCTCAGCTTCTTGCGTCAGTGTGTCAGCATGGAAGTTCTTTTCCTACTCTCCCTGCCTCAGCAAAGATATGGTATTTATATACCCAAAGTGGTACCCTCAGGGGATCTACCTTGCTGTGTTATGTCGGACTTAGAATGACGGAAGGAATGACCCTTATACATAGTTATTATGCAGGAGATGGAAGTCCTGCTGGGTTTCCAAGAATCCTCATGCATAATGAATGAGGCTAGTTTTCAGGGAAAACACCACGTCCTGTTAGCAGTATCTTAACTAGGTAAAAGGTAAGTCCCAAGAACCATTATGTAGTGAAATGGCAGGGGAAATATAGATGAGACGTTAGGTTGCTACCCGAGCCTATATTGGGGTACCTATATGAAACATAACACTGGAATATGCTTCCGCTCTCATTGATGGGCAGACTTGCGGTGTCTAAGATGGTGGTGCTACCCCGGTACCTATACGTGTTGCAGAACTCAGTTTGCCCCATTACTAAGCCAGTCTTTAAACGATTGCAATCAGCACTTATTTCATTACTATGGCTGGCCGCTGTAGTAGAGGCCCTATGTACATTGACCCAGCCATACGAGGAGGGGGGACTCGAAGTCCCCAGACTTGACCTGTATTATTATGCAGCACACCTGCAACTTGCAGCCCAGTGGCTCGACAAGGGTGATAATTGGGAAAAGCAGTTATTAGCCGGACTAGTAACAGTGGAACGCCTGCCCGTGGCCTTGATGAAGGGAATAGGAGTTGCCAGTGACCAACCTTCCATAGTGCGCCATACTGCTCATATATGGCAGCAGTACATTGAGGAAGTGCTGAGACATGCCCCTTTTCATTGGGAAATCCTCATATGGATATTGGCACCGGTTTGGCAAATGATGGACCATATGTCCTTACAGGTGTGGCAGGAGGGTGGGTGTGCATTGCTGGGGGACCTATATCCGGGCAAATTCTTTATTACATATGAAAAAGCCCGTGAGGACTTTACACTGGGTCAGAGCCAATACTTACATTATGCAGGTTTGACCGATATTTCCAGTACGACCTGGCCCGAATACCCTGCTGCCCCAGAGACCATGCATACGCTAGAAATACTACTGTCATGCGGTGCAGGTAGACATTTGATTACCCACCTGTATAGGGCTATAAGATGGGACTCATTGTACCCACCGCCCAGGTCTCGTGCAGTATGGGACGTGGACCTCGGAACCCCATTAGAGGACAGTGCGTGGACTGCCATTGGTGAGCTTACACACACAGTGTCATGCAATGCCCGTTTTAAACTGGTGCATTATAACTTTCTACATCGGACATACATGCCCCAAAAATGGTGCACAGAATAAACCCTATAATATACCCGACAATTGTCCACGGTGTGAAGCCAGTGGTGCTGAATTTGTACGCTTAGCTTAGTGGTGTCCCTTGATATAGGGCTACTGGACGCAGGTGGTGTCTGAACTGCGTAGGATCACACATATCCATATAGTCAACACACCACTACACTGTTTACTAGGCCACATCAAAAAAACAAAGAAACGTAAGATGTTGTATAAATACATACATCTGGCCTTGGTGTTAGCTCGTCATAGAGTAGCCATCACCTGGATGGGTCAGTGAGATCCCACAGTAGAACATTGGCACCGAATGGACGCTGGTCGACGAGACCCACATGAAATAAAATAACAGGAGGGATGACAAACTGGTCGATAATCTCATAGAGTGGAGGGAGCAATGTGATGATATCTTGAATCCGGGTGAGGAAACTGACTCCACAGATTGTACAGACACGGATGTGAGTGAGATGGAAGATGATGGTGCATGTGAGGTGTTGCCCTCCTCAAGAGAAACATCAAATGCACATAAAGTATTGGGTAGATGAGAAAGTGTGTTATCGCGCAATAAACAGACCACGCTGGTATCTTTAAGCGTAAAAGGCCATTTATTAGGACCAGGCTGCAGAACAGTAAACAATTAACCAAATAACATCAACATTAATCCCAAAGCCCCACATCAACTCTGCCTCCCTTCACTCTCTTCACCCACTCTGAACTCACCTCTCCAACCACTCCATGCCCATTCCGTTCCTCATCCATTTCCACAATTCTCCTAACATCCTCCCCGGTATCACCTGGCATTCCAGTCATGCCTCAGCTCCCCACATCATTCAATCTTCCCCCCCCCCCCCGAGGGATGGGTGAGCCCGCTATTGACTCCCCCACCCCTCCAAAGTATCGCCTACCCCGCAGCCCGACCTAAACTGGCACGCCATGCCAACCCTACCTCCAAACCCTAGTAACTGCAGGGTGGGTGGGTGGCCTTTCAACTACCCTCCCGATGGTGCCGAGCGCAGGAAGAGGAAGTTGCCTCCCTCCCCTGCGCTCTTATACCCACCCCCTAACTCCACCCCTTAACCTGCCTGGTCCTCCCCTGCGCGAAAGACCCCGGGGGAAGACTAGTCTGCGACTTTGCTTCCCCCGGGGCCCAGCATCGCGCAATAAACAGACCACGCTGGTATCTTTAAGCGTAAAAGGCCATTTATTAGGACCAGGCTGCAGAACAGTAAACAATTAACCAAATAACATCAACATCAATCCCAAAGCCCTACATCAACTCTGCCTCCCTTCACTCTCTTCACCCACTCTGAACTCACCTCTCCAACCACTCCATGCCCATTCCGTTCCTCATCCATTTCCACAATTCTCCTAACATCCTCCCCGGTATCACCTGGCATTCCAGTCATGCCTCAGCTCCCCACATCATTCAATCTTCCCCCCCCCGAGGGATGGGTGAGCCCGCTATTGACTCCCCCACCCCTCCAAAGTATCGCCACCCAGGGAACCCCCTTTAGGGCGGTTACCTGCCCCTCTCCCCCAGGGCCCGTACAATGCATCTGTCATCCACCCCCATTCAAACATTCCTGTGACACCAAATCGACTCATTCCACAACTTACTGACCACATCTCTCATCTCCATCATATAATACGCATTCCCCAATTTTGAAAGATGCACTCCGTCATCCCTAAACAGTAGCGGTTCTTCCAGTCGCAGTCCAGCATGAGCAATGACCTTAATGTCCTTGTCCCCACAGAAAAGTCTCATCGCTCTGTTGAGCTTTCGTCGTGCCTTTTCCACAGCCCCATGTTTAATAGCACCCCTCCATACTTTCCTAGAAACAAATTCAGTCCAGGCAATGCAAGTCCCTGCCAGCCTTCGTTTCAGCACTTCCAAATCCCTCTGCATCAGCTGCAAGAGCGCCAAACCCGACAGCTGAACCAAATCATTCTCCCCCAAGTGTATGATCAACAGATCCGGGCATCCCTTCTGGGGGACCATCTTCGCGAGCCAGGGCAGTAGTGCCCCCATCGCATCCCCCTTTACCCCACCAATGCACCTCGTGATGTTGTCCTTTGAGTCCCAGGTTTCGGCCGTACACCTGTTGTTCTGTATACTTGGAGGCCCAATGAACGAAGGAATGCCCCACGATCCAAGTGACCGTCTTGGCCCCTGGTCCACCCACGCAACCTATGAGAGAAAAACAAATTAGAAACAAAGCCTAGAACTAATCACGCCAAGTCCCCAAACTTCTCACTTGCGAACGTACCGCTCACAGCACCGAGACTTCCACCTCCCAATCTGCCGAATCCTGTCCCAAGACCACCCCAACCTGGCCGCTGCTGTCGCCGCCCCAATACGAAAAGAGTGAGTCCCGAACCCAGCTGGATCCAAACCCAAGCGCCTTAAGGCCATACGCAGCACCGCCAACAACTGACCTGAAGTCACCCTTGCCCCAGACATGTGGCAAAATATCTCACCACTCACCATCCGTGTGGAAAACACAAACGACCTCCATTCTGCCACCGGGCACACACCCCCACACCCAGCCTCACACAACCAAACCCACTTACCCCGCCCCAACTGGTCCGTTTTGGAGTGACCCAGCCAAATCCCCAATCGCCCGCCATCCAGCCGTATCTCCTCATACCGCCTGCCACCCACTGACCGTGTGCCCAACAATTCAGACACTTGAAAGGCTCCAAAAAACATCCAAATCATCCCCAGACGAAACACACGCACCTCAAACGCATCATAACAGCACAGCAGCAAAACCTCAATCAACTTGGCCAACAAATCAAAGGTAATCGCCTCCCGCAACACCCCACCCCCTTTCTCTCCCTGCCCCAACCTCTGAGTACCCTACTGATAATCACATCTTTCGTAGGATCAAACCCAACAAATAAGCAACAATAAAATGCCACTCCTGCCAACTTCCCTGATATAGTCGCAGCCGTCAGCCCTCTGTCAATGCAATACAAACTGCAACATGCCGTGCTCCAATGCTGAGCAATCTCCGAAAACAGAATCCCCACGCCATCCCATAAAGGATCCAAACTCCGCCCACGCCAGTCTGTATGCTCGTCTTGTGGTAACAGCAATGGAATTTTCAACCAGGCCTATCACCCTCACTCCCCCAAGGCCCAGATGCCGTCCGGCAGCTTGGTCTTGCACTGATCCGCTCCTGGTGCCAATCGCCGGAACCGCTGCCACTGCGAACGAGACAAAGCATCCACGATGTCATTATTCGCTCCAGGGACATGTTTGGCTCTAAAAACCACATTCAATCGCAAACATTTCAAAATGAAATTTCTCAACAATCTCAGTACTCTCAGGTCTCTTGCCCTCTGCCTGTTAACCAGCTCGACCACAGTCATGTTGTCCACGTGGAACAACACAGACCTGTTCTGAAACTCAAGACCCCACACTTCCAGTGCCACCAACAAGGGAAAGAATTCCAGAAATTCAATGCTCCTCCCCTGCTTCACCCAATGAGCTGGCCAGTCCTCCGCGCACCACCTACCATCCCAGAAGATCCCAAAACCAGCTGCCCCGGCTGCATCAGAGTAAATTTGACATTGCCAAACCATCCTGTCATCCGCAAAGTCCAGGGACACCCCGTTGAAATCTGTCACGAAAGACAGCCATGTCCTCAAGTCTGCCCGAACCCCCATGGAGATCCGGATCCTGTGGTGCGGAAGAACAGCCCCCGACATGGCCATGCCGAGCCGCCTGCAGAACATCCGTCCCGCCCTAACCACCCTGCACGCAAAGTTCAAGAAGCCCAACAGTTGCTGTACCGCCCTCAACGCGATCCTCTTCTCACCGATCGCCCACCAGAGGCACGCCTGAATCTCCGTCACTTTAGCAGCAGGGAGGCGAGCTGTCCACTGAAGGGAATCCAGCTCAATGCCCAAGAATGTCAGAGTGCAGCTTGGGCCTGCCGTCTTTTCAGGGGCCCAGGGAACACCAAAGTGCCGTGACATCTCCTGGAACTGTGACAGGGCCCTGCCACAATCCCCAGAGTGAGCTCTTCCAAGAAAGAGAAAATCGTCCAGGTAGTGAGTAACGTCCCGATGCCCGCTAATCTGTGTAAAAACCCACTGCAAGAAGGTGCTAAACAGTTCAAACAGCGCGCAGGAAATCGCGCATCCCATGGGCAAAACTCTGTCCACGTAGATGGCCCCTGCGAACTGCATCCCCAGCAGCGAGAAATCCGCGGGGTGTATGGGCAGCAGGCGGAAAGCAGACTTGACATCACATTTCGCTAATTCCGCCCCCGGCCCACACACCCTCACCAGGCGGATCGCATCATCCACCGATGCGTAAAGCACCCTGGAGTCCTCCTCCGCGATGAAATCGTTCACAGACTGTCCTTCAGGCCACGAGAGGTGATGTATCATGCGAAACTCACCCTCCTCTTTCTTGGGCACCACCCCCAGCGGAGAGATGATTAAGTCATCCGCTGGCCAGTCGCTGAACGGGCCAGCTATTCTCCCTACATCCACCTCCTTCTGTAATTTGGCAGCTACCACTCCCGGCAAAATTGTGGCAGACTTCAAATTATCCGCCCATCTCCGCACCCTGGGACCCTGATAGCCCACCCGAAAGCCCTCCGTGAAACCCCACTGAATCCTAGAAGCAGCCTCCCTATCGGGGTAACCCGAGAGCCACGGGGCCATCGCCTTAACCGGTGTAGGCGCCCTTTGGTCCAGCCTGTCCCCTCCCTTTCGCATTTCGCCACTGCTCCGAGGGCGTGACCAGTGTAAAGCATTGGGTAAGGGCGTGTTTCCCTCCACACTTCGAGCATTCATGCTTGAACTTGCATGGGTAGCGGGAGCAATAGCCCCTGTTGTAGCTCCAACAGGCCCCGGTGTTAGCCCCGCCTGGCTTAGAGGTCTGGCCTGCCCTACCGGCCCCAGCGGTGTTCCCCCCCGCCCCGCTTTGGGCGGGACGCGGCGGAAAAGACCGGTAAGTAACCGGCAAACCGCTGGCCGTGTGGGTGGATGCCGATGAATGCGTAGACGCCATCCACTGCATCCATAATTCTTGATCCACCTCCCCCCAATGCTTGTCCGGGTTGGCGCTGACCCTGGCCCTGAACTCCTCATCATAACTAAGCCAGGCGAACCCCCCGAACTGCATTTGGGCCTTCCTGATGATGTCCATGTATTTCATTAGCGCTATGGCCCTATCCTGGTGCTTCACGCAGTAAATACTGGCATAAATGAGAAACGCCGAGGTCCAATTTTCCATCGTCACCGGAACCCTAGGCCGTCTAGTCAATTCCCACTCCTCTTCTTTGGAACCCTCCTTCGCCTGCACCTCCCTGTGCAGCAATTTAAACACGTCCACATACTCGTGTTTCCATATCCTACTCCTAATCTTGTCAGACAGGTGAGACCCCAAGGGCATAGCCAGCCCCATGTAGGGGAGCTTTTTCTGGTGTTTGTCCTCCGACTTGTCCCCTGTCCCGTCTTTTCCGTCCACCTTGTCAGTCTGAACCCCCGCCGTAGCTACCAACTTACCTCCCACCTGTTTGACCACCCGTGACGGCTTGTCCCCTGGCAACTCTCCGGTCACCCGCACCGACCCCTCCCCCACCGACCTACAAGCCTTCTTCCTACCCCCTTGTGGCCCACCATCCCAAGCCGACCACCAAGACCCCTCACCTGACAGCGATGAGTGCATCTCGCCGGGCCGTCCTCTGGAGGTGGAAGCCTTGGGTGTCTCCGCCTTTGCCTTGCCCTTCGTCGTCTTCTGGGCCTGTAAAACACCAAAACCGCTGTTGCTCTGCACCCCCCCCGTCCTGTCGTCGTCATCCCGCACCTCCCCCTCCTCAAGCTCATCACTCGCCTCAGCATAATCCAACTCCACTTCCGGCTCCACTTCCACAGGAGCCCACAACACCTCTCTCACCGCACGTTTCACACCCTTACTTTTACCAGCACCCACTCCCCGGCCCCCTGACATACACGCCGCCGTTGCCCGCTCCCGCGTTGGAGGGACGGCCGCCGCGGACCGCCCTACTGCTTCAGGCCGGCGTCCAGGGGCCGTCTTGCGCCCCGCCGGGCCACCCCGCACTCTGCCGACAGCCGCCGGCTTGGATCCCCCCCTACCCTCCAGGTCGCTCCAACCTGAGTGGGCCCCGGCACCATCAGGCCTCACAGCCGTCCCAGCCGTCCCTACCGGGCCCAGAGGCCCCTTAATGCTACCCACCCTCCCCTGCCTGTCCATCTCCTCTTGCTCCGCCCACCTCTCCTCCTCCGAGGTGGGAGTAGGGGGCCCCTCGGCCTCCGCATCCCAGGCCACACTTGCCCTGGGGGCGTACTGCTCTGCCCTCTGAGCCTCGTGCAGCTGCACTAGAAGGCGCTGCTCCCTTATCCTGTCCTCCCAAGCCAGTGCCTCCCAGCGTGGGAGGGGGAGGGGGCCAGTAGCCCTGAAACCCCCTCCAGGCTGCCAAATTCCGGGCTGGGGAGCAGGCCCCGGACCCCCACGGCGCTGCCGCCAGCTCCCAGTACAGGGGCCTCCTGCACCCCCAAGGCGCCCCCACAGTAACCGGAGTGCCCACCCTGGACCCAAGCGAGAGGTCAATGGGAGCGTCCCCCCATTGCCCCAAGCCGTCCCACCTTGTACCCAAACCAGGCTCCAGGGGAGAAATGTAGGGGCCCCCGTTCCCCCCCACCGCCCCCCCCAAAACGGCTCCCGCCTCGAAAAACCCCGGCCCAGGCCTCCCGGCCTCCCCCCCTCCTCCCCTCCCACTCGCGAGCTTCCAGACACATTAGCCCTCACCCCGGCAGAAAACGGCCCCACCGACAGTCCTGTCGGCCCTGGGGGCTCAAACTCCAATTGGGGGAAAGACAGGCGCGGAGGCAGGCTCTTCCGCTGACCTCCGCGTGCAGGCTCCCTCTTGTGCGCGCCCCGCCCCCGTCCCAACGCGCACTTCCCAGGCGACGGCGGTTCCTCCTGACATGCTAAAACCGCTGCCGCTACCCCCGCAGAAGCCGCCCGCGGGGCCGCGCAAACCCCACCCACGCCTCCCCCAGCACCCCGGGCCGGAGGAGATCCTCCCGCCCGGCGCGCCCCAGCACCTGCAAGGCCTCTCTTACCTGGTCGGCCGAAGCGCCCGCCATCACCCGTCGAACTCGCAACCACCGGCCAGTGGTTCCCGCTCTCCCCGGCAACCGTCCACAGCAAGGTCCGCCCCGCGATGAAGCCCTTCGGCCTACTCTACTCCTAATTGCACCCTATCAACTCCCTTTCAACTACCCTCCCGATGGTGCCGAGCGCAGGAACAGGAAGTTGCCTCCCTCCCCTGCGCTCTTATACCCACCCCCTAACTCCACCCCTTAACCTGCCTGGTCCTCCCCTGCGCGAAAGACCCCGGGGGAAGACTAGTCTGCGACTTTGCTTCCCCCGGGGCCCAGCATGGTGGCCCCTGCAACTGGGATGCTTGTAAGACTTTTATCGTAAGAAGTTGTTGCATCGTGTACTCAACCTGTATGCCGATATGTCGTAAATGTACTGCTGCTGACTGTTTATTGAAACTGAAAAATAAAGGTTTTGAAAAAAAAATATCAGGAAGAGAATGCACCCCCAAAGCTCTAAAGCACTTCTTTAATGTTGGGTCTTTACTGGGGGCCATGCTTCCCCAAACATTTACTTCCGGTTACAATCCTGTCTATTGGTCTGTTAAACTGTCACTCACATTGGCAGAGGCAGCTGCTTTGAAAGGCGTGAGGGGTGGTGACCTCCCACCCTGGGGGAAAAGAAAAAGATGAAAAGATAGAGCAGCTGAAAATAAATTGCTGTTGCTGCTCTGTGACGTACTGGTGTTAATTCCTGTTTCTTTCTGAGAAAAAGGGGCCCGGGAATGTGATCTGAGGCCTCCTCAGCATTGCGCATGTGCTGGCAGGTTGAAGTATTCCTCACCCTAGAGGCATAAGCCAGGCTTGTGCCGACAAACTGGGGGACGTGGTGGGTTTTCATTTTTACACCCGGGTTTCCCTTTCAAGCATTTTTTTCATGGCCCAGGGCGGGAATAAAACACTGCCACTAAACTAAATGCAAGGCAAGCCTTTGATGATAACGAAGGAGTGGGTGTGTCCCTGATCTCTTTCTCCCCCTTTGCCTCCCAGCAACTGGTGCCATTGGTCAGGACTCAAATGTGATTGGTGGGCTGGGGCAGGGGGAGAGGCACAGCAGAGCTTCTTCCATGTTAATTAACCGAGTCGGAGGTGAAGTAATTTTTATTACTTTTGTTTCCAGTGCATGTTTAGCTTTAAAGAGACTTAATAGTTTGCACTTTCGCCAAACTAATTGGCTGGATCATGCTAACTTAGGCCCTCATTGGTGGGACCGTCACCAACAGGCAGTTGGTGGCGGTCCCACCGACATCCAAGCCATCACTATCGGGATGGTTGGACCGCAGCTGTTGCGGAGACAGACCGCTGCCTCCAACAGGCTCAAGGAGCCCGTCGGGGCGTCGGTCGGACACTAATGCATACAATGGAGGCAGTGCCTGCCCAGGCACCGCCGTAGGGATTAGGATGTCCTTTTCCCACAACCTTTTCATGGCAGTTCCACCGCCATGAAAAGGCTTTCAGAAAGGGACTTTAGGGGCCCCAAGCAGGGCCACCGTCCCCCGTAGGCCACTCCTAAGTGGCCAGGGGGGCACATGTGGTGCCCCCCCAAACATTCATGCACCGTGTTTCAGGCACCATATGGTGCCTGGCACACGATGCATGGATTTTTGAAAACATGCCTTTTGCTACTGCGGCTTGTGCTGCAGCCCTTTTCAGGACCACAGCACAAGCCGCAGTAGAAAAATGCATGTTTACAACTGCCTACACAGCGGTCTTATCAAAATATGGCAGGTGGGACCGTCGACTACTTGTCGGATGGCTTCACTCCTGCTGCGATGGCGGTTGGATGCTCGTCCGACTGCCATTGTAATGAGGGCCTTAATTAGCACTACAGTACTGTGCAATACTGGTGGTGGGCGATTTCTGTGTGTTTTGATTAAGGAGAAAGTGCAGAACTCAAAAGACAAACCCCACGAACCAACAGAATTCATTATTCTGCCCGTGCATGAAGTAAGTCTTGAACCTGCGGTGAAATGATGCCTGGGCCGATTCTGCTCTCTGCCAGGATTGTTTCCTCCTACTATTAGCCTGAGCCAGCAGCCACCACAGAGGACGGACTCTCCGAGTCCACAGAGGCATCATGTGCAGGGACTTCACGCTCCAAAGCTCAACTTCACAGTAAGTTTGGCCTCTGTCTTTCGTTCCATGCTGGCTGCACATGCATAAAAGAACAATTACTCCCGCTAATTGCTGACTAAATTCCCATTTTCTGATTGATTTGTACGAAGCAAAACTGGAACACATGGGATTAATCCCTGCTTTTCTCTTACCCAAATTGTGTAATCTGAGGCAAATATTTATTTGACCCCATTCTCCTTCAAATACTTGACTTCAGAATATGTTGTGCTTAAATTAGCAGTCTGTAATGTTATTCTATCCATAATAATCTGTGTCACATACAGAATGCACATGACAACTGAATCACCTCTTAGTCCACTAATGGCAATGTCACCAGGGTGGGGCAAGAACCGTTCTAAGACCATGCTTATAACTATTTCTTTTTATTAAATATCTCTCAGTGCACTGATAAAATGTGCTATAATCACGGCAAGTCTTCGGCATGTTAAAGAAATACAGGGGCATATTTACAAGCCCCTATTGCCATCACAACGTCACTTTGAATGACGTTGTGATGGCGATAGGGGACTCACCTTATTTACAAGGCAGCGTTAAGCCACTTAACGTGGCTTAACGCTGCCTTGTAAATAAGACACCCTCTCACACTGTGTTTAGCTTGAAAGGGGAGGGCAATGGGTGTTGTGGTGGGCGTTCCACTGCAACACCCATTGATTTTGACACTGCCTCCTATTTATAAGGGCAGCGTAAATAGGAGGCAGCAACAAAATTAAGACCAGGGAAATCCTAGTCTTAAACAGGCGAAACGAGAAGAAATGCTTTATTTCTCATTGTTTTTGCTGTTTCCATGTGTGCTGCCTTGTGCAGCACACATAGAAACAGCAATTTGCCTATGATTGTTTATGTGCAGGAAGGTCCCCCTTCCTGCACACAATCATTTTAACAGAACTTACAAAACGGCATTTAAAGATTGTTTATGTGCTGGAAGGGGGACCTTCCTACACATAAACAATCTTTCCCCCAACGCAGACACCTTTGCACTATGGTGCAAGGGTGCCTGCGCTGCCTTGGCGCTAGGCAGCTGAACTCTTGTGAATACGGCACATCCCTGCGTTTTCAGAATGGAGAAGCATGACGTTAGCAATGTTTGCTTAACGCCACGCTTCTCTATTCTGCTGTAAATATGCCCCACAGTTTTTAGACTTTTAAAGAGTGTTTATCATATTTTAACTGAGATTCTATGTTTTACTTGGAAACCTTTTCAGGGCTGGGCTCTGGCACGTGCTCTAAGAGCCAAGCCAGGCTCTTGGCTCAACTCTCTCTATTAATTTGTTGGCTTGCTCACCTCTAAACCACATTGCATCGCTAAACGTCAAGTGTAGTGAGGGCATGTCTAGAGGATCAGAGTTTTACAATGTGCTCGGTGCCCGCAGGTGTGCCTGGATGTCTACATAATTGGTGTGCGCACGGATTGGTGTATATAAATCAACATAGGGGGTTCTCTGCATGGGTACTCCGATTTTTTTTACGATTTCTTATTGGCTCAGTACATATGGATTTATACGTATACGCACATATAGAATCCATATACTGACTTTGTATGCAAGTCCCACTGGGGTCTAAGATTTCTGCCGCACCATTTTAAAATCCACCAGCCGCCACTGCACACTTGGCTTCTGCCCTCCACAGTGTACAGCATTGGACAAGGGATCCGTCCTGTGTAATCTTTAACTCAGTTCATTTTGAGTGACTGCACAAAGAGAAAGTTCCTTTCTCTTAAATTACAAAGCTGGTTCAAAGTGTTCTTATTTTTTTATGCCTGCACTCCTTTTTAAATTGTAAATTATAAAGTATTTAAATGACATTGTAATATTGTAGCTGCCTGCGATTTGAGTGCTTGTTTAGGTGGTTCATTCTTCTCTCTTTCACAAAATGTTGTTTAATGGAAAGTCTTGTGGTTTATAAAACCCTAGTAAAACAGCAGTATCAGTGAATGTTTTTAAAGTTGCCATTTTTATTGCTATCTTAAGGTGGCTATGCTTAGGTCGCAGTATATTTTCTTTTTTTCCTTTTTATTTTGTGTCATATGGATGGAAAAAAAATAATATAAAGTAACAATTGCACTAGCTTGCTTAGGAAAGATCCAATGGCTTTGTCAGTGCTTGTGTTTTCCTGTAAGCACCTGGCAATTGCAAAGTTCACTTTCCTATCCATTGCTCCCTGACGTTCTCTGTGCCTTTTAAATATTATTTTTCTCTGAGTAGTTGCACCCTCCTGGTGAGCTACTTGCTTTCCCGTATGTTACTCCCTGCCAACTTGCGCATTTTTTTTAACTATGTTTTTTAATGTGAAGGCCTGATAGCTACACATGGCTGACAGGCTGCTCGCTTCATTCTTTTTCCACTCCTGTGTGCTAAATATATAGTTTTAATTTACTGTTCTAAAATTGCAATTGGCCATGTTTAAACAGTAAATTATAAGTACCCAACAGTGTGTCATGACGAATGCACATAACTGCATCACAACACATGTATGCGCATGCATCATGGCACATGCACTGGTGGCTATCTTGGAATCACTTTTCTTTAGCCGAAAACCATTCCAAAATGGCCATCTATGCAGTCGCCTTCACTGTCTCGCACTGGCGGCCATTTTGGATTTATTTCAGGCCAATGAAAACAAGCATTGGATAATTGCTTGCAGTTTTAAAGGTGAGACCTATTAGCTTTGCCAATGCTTGTTTGAACTAAGCTTATTAACATTTCAGTTATCTCTGGTGACTGCCAGGAGGATAGTTCATAAAAATATAAGGTATAGTCAGTGTATTGTTTTACAAGCACATGGGTACACTTTCCTTGAGGAGGTCTGCAACCTGAACCCCTCAATCCCTTCTAATTCAAGTAGGTTTTCCATGCGACCTGTGTTTATGATAGCTGTGCAGGTGCCTGTGGTAAGCATCTATGTATTACCTAAAAATGGCTGTTTCCAACCAAGGCACTATACAGGCCTGCCAAGTATCACGCATCAGGTGTGACTCTAACGCATTTCAGTGTGGTGTTCCGCATCACCGCACTGAAATGCATTGTCACGCATTTTAATGCCACTGTCGTCAAGTGCTGTATCAGTGCTGAAACTGGCTACGCCAGGCTGCTAGCGCGCGCGCCGGCGCCTGTGACACCTGTGTGCCGGCTCTGCTGCTCCCCGGACTTGACAGCAGGCTCAGTAAGTAAACAGTTAATCATCTTGCACTACTGGCTGCATTGAAATTCCGGCCCGCTGCGCGGCTTTCACACTGTGAGTCACTCACTGACTGCCCAATGCCGAGACCCGGGGCGTGGCCTGTCCTCAGCAGTAATGAGTAATGATTATTCCCGCCGTGACTTGAACTGTGTTGTCTTATTTCTAATTGTTTATGTGTGTGACATAAAAAAAGTGACATAAAAAAACAGAAGATGTAAGGGGCATCGGACCGACGCTGAGATGGCTGACCTGGCTTAGTACGGCGCCGCCACCATAGTGGTGCCCTGGGGCTGCATGACCACCGTTGGGGAGGTGTTGCAATGCAAGTCGGGCTGTGGTGGAGTTTCCGGGTGTGGCGGGTGTCCCCAGACCATGCTCTCGCGGGGCCGTCTCTCAGAGGTATTGGTAAACTCCTCGCGTGCGGGCCCTCGAGCCACCTCCAGTTGGCCGGATCGCCTCCATCTCCGAGTCTCTCCGGCACTCAAGGGAGACCTCCCAGCGTCCGGTGAGCGTGCGGCAGGCAGGGACCGCCCCTCGCTGTTGCCCTGCACTCAGGCGCGGTGATCCTTTTTCGGGGGATGCCTCCTTACTGTCAGCAGGGCCCCCGACCACGGATGCAGTTTTGCCGCCCTCCTCGCGGGCCCATCTCCCACATGACGGGCCGCACAGCAGTCTGCGCGGGCTCGTGAGGCTGCGGTCGAGGTGACGGCTCCCAGGCGGCCGTAGGGCCCTGCAAAACACCTTAAGTTAAAATAACGCCGCTCGATCTCCGCACCACAATGCCCCTCTCAAGGTGCTCCTGTTGATGGACTGCACCCGTCCAGCCTACAAAATGAAGTAAGTGTACCTAAGCGCTTTACTGTCCATGCGCTGCTATTAACAGTTGAAAGCTTCCTCTGTATTTGGATATGTTGCCTATTGTTTCATTGCACAGGGCCTCTGACTCTGCAGCACGCGCACCCTCACTTAGCAAGCTACTTCAGCATGCAGCAGAGAGGTGCGAGTCCCGGTGGTCTTTGTCATTTGCAATGAACGTTTGCTATGCCGGCTCAGTTTTTAAAGCGAAGTGGTATAATCTAGAAATGCAGTGCTGCCTCCAATAAAATATACTTACTTCATCGGATGTCTGTTGTGGGAGAAACGGTGCACGAGAGACTGCAATATGATCATTATCCGGTATGAATGTTTCACGCAGGCTTGGAATTTTCTTTGCATTCTAATTTGTTGTTATTAATCGTACCAAAATGCAAAAAAAAACCCAGACAAAGTCGAGACAGTGAATAAGTAGAAAACACTTTACCCCCACCCATTACAAGGGGTTAGTGCCCTTCCAATTCTAGTGCTTTGCAGATGTTTTAAGATCTTCTTAGAGTTTTTTGTTGCTCAAATGAGTGTAATTTCTGACATTTATATTTGTCCCTCGTCTTCATTGCTTGATTTTGCTCGTGAGAAACTAGTGTCACTCATAGTCGTTGAATTGTCACTCATAATTGCACTGAAATTATGAAAATGTCACACATAGCAATCTGAAACCTTGGCAGCTATGACTATACTGTGTCTACCACGATAGCTTACTACCAAAAGTCAATCACCTCTACTGCCTGTTGACCCACCAACGAAAATTGAAAATAAATACTTTAAAAAAAAATCAAATGTCAATCGCATGATTTCGATTTTTATTGTGAGTGTTACTTACTGCGGAGGGCTCGTGATGTAAAAGGATGTTCACAGTCCGTATTGTGTCCCTGCAGGTAAAGGTGATGTCGGGGTGAAGATCTCGGCTACAGAAGCGAACAGCTTCCTGCGGGTGCCAGCGGGGCACATCCGGGTCAGACGGAATGCAAAGTGGTACCACACTATGCCTGATTTTCCTGCCTACTACCAGTACTACAACAGCATTGGGCACTACGAAGGGGTGAGTACCCAGGAGTGTACACCCCTCCCCATACTACATCACACACTCTGAACATGTGACGCATCAGTATGATGATATGATTCTTAATACACTGCTCTCGTCTGTTTCCAAAGGCTCTTAAATGCCGGGAGCAGGATAGGGCTGAGTCACGCTCAGATGAAGCACCTGGTTCACACACCTTTGCTCCGGGAGTAAGTGTGACCCACTCCCGGAAATAGACGATTCTTGCCTGAGTTGGGATGAAACTAATTTGCAGAAATCAATGTGAATTAGCCCAAAAGAAATGTACGTGAAAGAGGGAAGCTTTTGAAATCCTTTAGTAATGAGCACGGGAAATATGTTTTGTATGGGGACTAACTTCTTAAAGTTCCCAAACTTCTCTAGAGTGGGTGCGTCATGAACAGTTATAAACAATGAATGTCTTCCATGGACTATCTTTGAGCAGAAAGGAATAAATCCCCCCAAATATTAGAAAACAATACATATGCAATGGCAGCATTTTCTTTCTTTGTTTTCATCTTTTGGTGTAACATATAAAACCAACTAAAAAATGAAAATTGTGTTAAAAATAAAAAGAGTGGAATTACTGGCCAAATACTTTATTTTCCTCCCTTTTAAAAGAGAAAAATCGAAGTGAACTATCTTATTTCACGTGCAAACTTGTGGAGAGAAAAAATACTGCTATCGCTTCAAGGCAGCTATAGAGCATCACAGCTTTAGCATCAATGCAGCATGCTAAAAATTGCTCCGTCAGAATTTTCCCATAGTTCTTCTCAATCTGACCATTTGATATGTGTGAATAAGGGGGTTCTCCAAAGGCTTCAAGACTCTGATGAGTAATGCAAACAGCCATGGTTGGAGGGTGCCTAATTTCCCAAGTTTAGAGCAGCAAACGGGTCATTGAGAATCCGCTCTCTAACCCATGTCCTTCTGACCTCCTCCCGGATACCTCATAGAAGTTCCTCATATCCTTACCAACATTTCATATGATTTCCAATGTAGGAAGAGGCCCAAGGTCCCAGGCCACCCTCTAACTAGGTCTTTGAGATGAGACGAAAACTCTTGTATGTAAAGAAGAATCTTGATGTCAAGAGGGAAGCCAACATTGAGAAGGTCATAAAGGCCTCAACGTACTCAAGGTCCTTGATATCAGGAAAGCCACTAGTAAAGGATTGTCCTTCATCTAAAAAATCATCTCTACATCAACAAGGTCCCAATTATGAGAAGGTTTTAATGTTGATAGAGCCATAGTTGTGGCCCACAGTTGTGAAAGCATAGCCTATATTGTCTAACAAGGCCATTGCAGACCAGTGAGACAAGGATAGGCAGCCACATACAAGTCCAAAACATAAAGCACTCAGAGTAAAAGGGAGCTCCTGTCATGCCATTCCCTACTGGACTGGTACTCTATTATAGGGCTTGGCCGCCACTTGGGTCTGCCTCCATATGGTAATGCTGTAATTAGGACAATAGCTCCATGTGACGTTGCCACTCGAGGGCTGCTTTGCCAGATGGTCATGTTTCAGAGGGCCATGCTGTCATGAAGCTATGCTTCCAGAAAATCATTGCCCTAAGAGCATGAGACCATATGATAAAAATGCCAATTGCCAATGACTTGACCACAGTCTAAGAAAGGATCTTGTCACTTGAAAACCCATGACATAATGGAGACCTGTGTATTTGAGATGGCTAATAGTCAAGAGGTGCCTTAAGGCAAAATAAAAAAATTACTTTATTCTGCTGGGAGAGCAGATACACAATGGAGAGTAATCAGTCACTCATCTTCGCAAATATGGTCAACGTGGACGTTCAAGGATTCTCATCCAAGTACCTTACCCTTTCACTGGTAGCGGGACAGTAAATCCCAAAGCATTCCATCATATTTTATAGAGGCATTGTTGTGTTTCTGTAGTCAGGGTAACACCTCACACCGTAGGCAGTTCTGTTAATGCACCTAAAAGTGCTATTACAGGGCCTCAGATGGATTATGTTTGAGGAAAATTCTTTTCCCTTCTTCCTGGAAAGCATGTTTTGTTTGTCATTGTTATTACTCTTCTTCATTAAAGCTTTATTTGATTTACATAAGTAAAATCATAAAAGCGAGAAAACAAGATAAAATAAATTATGCGTACTTGATCATGCACAATTAAAATTATTAAAGTTAAAAAGATTCAAAACTAAAAACAGCTGTTAAAAAAATCATAATTACATAGACAAATTCTTCATGTAGAAAATCACTGAGCATTTGAAACTAGAAATCATTAAACAAATCGGTAAAGAAATAAGATGTTGTAAAAACAAGAGTGAAGGACAACATTGTTTAAAATTATGTTCACGTAAAATTGGCAGTATAAAATGTTTACGTGGAACCTTATAAAAAGGACAAAAGAACATAATGTGCAAAGTGCATTGGGTAGACACATCATCATATGGACAATTAATCAGAACATTTGACCAGTCATTAATCCTAGGAAAAGAAACTAAACGATGAAAAATATCTAATCTAAAATGTCTCAAGACGAACCTCTTTACAAAATTAAGATAGGGCTGTAGACCATCGACAACAAGAATCATCTGGTCTTCATGACGCTAGGTTTCCCTTATCCCGTGGATAATCTTCGGTCATTCAACAAACACAGGCATTGAGCCTCGAGCTCCTTCCTGGTGACTGACTGAAGCACAGTAGGGTTCTTAAAGTATTCAGTGTGGCCGAGGTCTGAATAAAACTGTTTAATGGAATTGAACCAAGGTAATGAATGTGCCTGAGCCAATTTCAAACAATCCTTATTTCATTTCTGGTTTATCACAGTGTATTCGCAGGTTCAGACTTTATGCCAAAGTAATACTGGCTGAACTCTAATCAAGTTGCACAAAAAAGCAACCCCCAGTTTGGCATGACATACAGATAAAGAACAAGTCTGAGGAACCGACAAAAGGTTCCTGAGAAAAACATTCTCTACAATCTGGAGCTGATTGATATTACTAAAGCCGCAGATTCCCGCCCCATACAATGCGGTCAACACATATTTTGCATTATATATGGTTAGCATCTCTTTAACTGGCTTTGCTGCCAAGTTTAGTGGCGAATTTATGCAGGGCTGAAGTAGATTTGTTCAAAGATAACTTCCTAGTGTTAACTGCCAGATTCCTGGAACCCTGAGCCTAGAACAAAATACCTAAGTAAGAAAAGGTTGGGGTAAAACTTAATTTTGCATTATCAATCATAAAATCTCGACACTTCTTAACTGTACTCCCACATTTCATAGTGAAGATCTTACCAATATTAACATTCAGGCCCAAATTGTTCATTTAGTTGACAGAGCAGGTAAGTAGTCACTGCAGACTCAACGGAGTGCAGGACAGAAGAACTGCATTGTCAGCATACAATGGACAGGGGACAGGTCTATGGCCAATGTGGGGAAGATCCTTACAGGAATTAGTTAAAACAGAACCCAGACTACTGCTGTAGAAAGTGAGTAGAAGGAGTGCAAGAACGCAATCCCGTCTGACCCCTCTCTCGAGATCCAAAGTACGAGTTCCTTCACCCCTAATGCCATAGTGCACTCTAGCCCTGCCCCCTGCATACATGTCTTTGAGAAGGGATATTAACGATGGCTCCACCCCAAGGACAGAAAGGGTCTCCCACAATTTGTCATAGAGGACACTGTCAAAGGCACTTGACAAATCAACAAAGGTTAGAAACAACTGGCCCTTTTTCAATGAAGTATATTAGCCAATTGCCAGGTTAAGATTTAAACCTTGTTCTTTTGTGCCCATTTCTCTACGAAAACTATATTTCAGGTCTGAAAGTACATCATTATCCTCAGCCCACATTTCTGATCTATTCAGCAATACTCTCCCGGTCACTTTTACCAAGGAGTCAACTAGAGAAATAGGTCGGTAACACCGGGGGTTCGATCAATCCCCTTTCTTAAAGATGGGCACTATCACAGATTCCGACCATGTCTCCAAAATGCCTGAACGACAGCAAGCCCCAACACTTTGGTCAAAATAGGGCACCACGTGGGGCCCCCCCAAGGGTACGTTGGCTTTAAAAAGATCAACCGGAATACCGTCCGGGCCTGGGACTTTACCACCCTTGCTGCCCGCAAGTGCCAGAATAATTTCATCTAGAGTGAAGTATAAATTGCAAGTACACAAGGTCGAGCCATCCACCCCCTGACTCAGAGTGAGAGAAATAGAATACATTTTAGAAAAATCGGCCACCCACTTGCAGATGGCAGCCTCAAGTCTAGGGCACTCTCGTCTTTCAGCAGAAGGCCATTAATAACACGCCAAAAGGCACAGGATTCCCCAGTCGAACTGGCTTCAATCACGCTTTCCAATGCATAACCTTTAGGTCTTTCTTCCTGGCTATCAACCTAAACTGTACTCACACTATCGCGCTCTTACTTTCCGGAGACAGCGAGGGGTCTAATGTACGGCAACCATAGGAGACCATAAGAGACTCGTGGGAAGTAGAGCAGCCTGGACTACCAGTACTGGAAGGGGGGTCTGATTAAGCCCTCTTTAAAACACCAAGATATATTTTGAATCGTTAGGGGCGTCATCCAGACAAATGTCCAAAGCGTTCTTATGAGCGGTAACAAATTTCTCCAAACATTTATTAGGGTTAATCAGAGACCAGCGTAGGGAGACATCATTACAAGTGGCTGATATAGCATTGTCAATATATCCTTCTACAGAAAAAGGTATCTGACCCCACTTGAGCATGCAATAAGACTCTGTGGATAATGAGTGCTCGTCAAGATGGTATGAGTAGTGAAGTCAGATACAAAAGGACCAAATCTAAGGGAGGAAAGAATATAATCAGTGGTATTGCGGACGTATTTGATGATGATCAATCCCATTTCCTTTAAAATGAATATGGTGTGAATCTGAAAGAACTTATGTCAAAGTATGATCTTGCTTTTTCAAATGCAGTATGTACTTCCCCTGTTTCTTTCAGCAGTACTTTCAATGGTTGTGGGCATAATACTGTTATTGATTATATTGGTTGTCATTTCTTCCCGATTGAGAAGCTTCTCATCCATTTTCGTTTTGCCAAAGTTGGAATTGTTTAAAAAGTAGTTGTTATGTACTTTGATAAATTTGACTTTAATATGTGCATAATTCTTTCATTGTACAGTTAACCTCAATGTTTTCAGAATCAAAGGATTTGTTTCTTCATCCCCAGGCATATATCTTATCTCTGTCTATTGTCCAACGAGGTGTCACTACCAGTGGAGTTCACTTTGGTTTCTGACATTTAAGCTCTATGGACTTAAAACCTAACACAGCATCAACCTAGGGTTAGATCAGAACTGGGATGCACCTGTTCCCCTTTGCCTTCTTAGGGTTAGGCCTGATCTCGACATGTTTCTCCCTGGTTGTCTGTCAATATTCCTCTCTATACTTCTGCCCCACAGGGCACTTTTTTTCTCATTTACAGTAGGAAGTTAATTCTGACTACAGACTAAAGGGTACACAGACCTTCAGAATGGTCAGAGGTTACAAATGCCACTGCTTTATTATAGGCCTCTGAAGCCCTTTGCTTGCCTAAAGTGACAGAATGTTTTTTCCTCTGTGTGAGACTGTATGCTTAGGAAAATAGTCTCTATTACTTTTTATACTGTGTTAAAGGGAGAAAATAAAAACAACTGAGTAATATGGGTAGATCCCTTGTAAATCCCTTTTATGTATTATGTATTGTCAAACCCCTTTTGGTTTACTAGCATGTTTCTTGTGCTATACAGATATATTATTTTAACAAAAGATGCAAATACAGATAGAAAATATTGCCTTTAAAAGGGCATTGTTTTTTCGGTTTTAATAGATGAAGATATGTATTTCTCACTGTGAAAATGGTGTTATGTGGTTGCTATTCCTTCGATGCTTAATCCTTATGAGAAGTGATCAAAGTCATAGGAAATCGGTGCAGTTGGCAGTGAAATATCTCTGCCACTGGGGCTTAAACTGGACCTTTAGTAATTGCATTGTCTGGGAATAGTTTTGTTGTCTGCAACCCAAGCCTGTAAGATAGACCTGTGTAACCTGATTAGCTGTCTTGTCTGAGTCCTGTGCCTGTAAAATCTGTGTAGCCATTGGACAGCTGTCTTATCTGAGTCCTGTGCCTGTAAAATCTGTGTAGCCATTGGACAGCTGTCTTATCTGAGGACTAAGGGACTGATTTATAGTTTAATGTAGTACAGTCGGTAAGGGTGGAAAAGAGCATTACCTTCGCCACCCTGACGGACAACCGCCCACTAAATTAAGAGATGACCACCAGCCCAGCAGTCATCTCCGAATATTGGAAGGAGCAGCTGTGGTTCCTTTCAATGTGAAAAACATTTGGTGGAAGGCTGCCGTAAGTTTTGACATCCATTCACCAATCTGGTGCAAAGTTTTTGTTTTTCAGAAACAAACTCCCAAAGCGAGTTTGTCTTTGAAACATAAAAAAATGAATGACTCTCACACCATCAGAGTTTTCTCCCAGAGTGTGGGAGTCATTATTTTTATTTCTTGTCCCCCTCCGCTACGGTTTACCTAGCAGTGACAGACAAGAACAAGCATTTGCAAAGCAATAGGTCTTGCATGTGCTAGAGTTAGAGCTATTGGCCTTGTAAATGACAATGTCTTTTACCCATGTGTTTGGTTTTCAGTGTTATGTTATGTTAACATGTTTTGTATAGCGCACAGCTGCCTCAGCAAAGAGGCGTCCCAGCGCTGAAGCAGAACATAGAGGCTGGAAATCAGAAAAGGCACTAGGCTGTGGGGAAGAGATGGGTTTTAATAGCTCTGCGAAAGACCATGTAATTCTCCATGGCACGAATGGAGTATGGCAGAGCATTCCAAAGCTTGGCAGCCAAGAGACGGAAAGAGCGTCCGCCCGACCGTACCCTCCTCATACGAGGCACAGTCGCCAGGTGTTGTCCAGTTGAGCGAAGTTGGCACATAGGGGAGTAAGATGACAGCAGATTGGACAAAATAGCCGGAGAGGAAAGTTTCAGGATTTTGAATGCAGTGCAGAGGACCTTAAACTCCACTCGGTTGACGACAGGAAGCCAGTGCAGCCGACGGATTGCCATAGAGGTGGGGCAGGTTCTGGGGAGACCCAGCAGGGTTCTAGCCGCCGCATTTTGAACTCCCTGTAATCTCAGGGTTTCGGTCTTGTTAACCCCTAAGTACAGTGCATTGGCATAGTCCAATCTTGATAGGATGGAGGCCTGGATGATCATTTGCCTAACTGATGGGTCAAAAAACCCAAGCAACGGTTTAAGCCCCCTAAGTATGCCAAAGCAGGTCCCCGCGACTTTCTTGGTTTGGAACTGAAAGCTAAGACCCGAGTCTACCCAGACTCCAAGATCTTTCACCACCTGCTTAGGAGTAGGTGCGCAGCCCAGTATGGCCGGCCACCACCAGTCCCCCCACAGCTCGTGATGATTTCCCACCAGCAGGACCTCTGACTTGCTGGAGTTTAGTTGGAGACAGTTGTCAGTCATCCACTCGGCAACAGCCGTGAGATCTTCCTGAAACTTCGTTGCTGCACTCCCGGTGTTGTCCGAGAGGGCCACCACCAGCTGTGTATCATCAGCATATGATACAATGGTGAGCCCTCTGCTCCTTGCCAGGACTGCCAGGGGTTGAACATAAAGATTGAAAAGCAAGGGGCTCAATGCGGAGCCCTGCGGGACCCCTAGTTTGTTGGCACGGAACGTGGAGGCGAACGGAGGGGCTATGACCTGGAAGGTCCTGTTAGAGAGAAAGGAAGCAAACCAGGCCAAGGCTGGGCCCACAACACCTGCCTCCTTTAGCCTGCATAACAGGATCCGATGAGAGACCGTATCGAATGCGGCGCTGAGGTCTAAAAGAATCAGAGCCGACGTACGTCCCTCATCTAAAACGAGCCTAAGATGCTCGATGACAGCCAGGAGAGCAGACTCCGTACTGTGACCTGAGCGGAAGCCATTCTGAGAGATGTCCAGACAGTTGTTTTCTTCCAAAAATCTGGTAAGAATGGAATGGACGTAAGTCTCGGTGATCTTAGCGATCCACGGGAGAAGGGAGATCGGGCGATAGTTTTCCAATTTGGCAGCGTCCAGGGTAGGTTTCTTAAGCAGAGGGACCACCCTTGCTTGCTTCCAAGTGTTTGGGTCAATCGCACTAGACAGAGATTTATTAATCACCTGTCTCAGAGGTGACAAGAGCGAAGGTAACGATCTCATGAACTGGTCAGGTTTGAGGAGATCGGAAGGAGAGCCGGATTTGATCTTGGAGCACACTAACCGCAGCTCCTCCGAGGAGACCAGCGGGAATGAATCCAGTGTATGAGGAGGGGGCGGACCCGGCACAGGGTCGGAACTCGTAACGGTGTGAGTAAAGGACAGGTAAATGTTCTCCACTTTTTCAACAAAAAATGTGGCCAGAGCCTCACACTGCTCGTTAGAGGCAATAGGAGGCACTACCGGGACCCCAGGCTGTTTTAAACTTTTCAGTATGGAAAAGATAGTTTTAGAGGAGTGGATGTATGTGGTTTGGAGTGGAATTATGTGGGTTGAATTGGAATTGTTAGTTGTGGAATTGTGTGGGGTGGGTTTGTGTGGTGTGTAGTGTATTTGTGTACTGGAATTATGTGGCATGTTGAATAGATACGGGTGAGAGCTGCCAGAATAGATAGAAAGGAAGATACAGAGGGATAAGTAGTTTGTGCATGAAGTGATGAATGAACTTCAGACAGAGGAGCAGAAAGAGTGTGTGAAAAAGAGAGAAAGAAGGGCAGAGCAGGCCACAGACGCATAAAGAGGGACCGCCTGTGTACGCAGAAGACACCCCAAGAAGAGGAGGAGATTGTGGGTAACGTAATGAATGCCCGCGAGACAGCAGTTAAACCAGTGCATTGACTGCAGAGCTCTTTGTGTACACTGAAGGTGTCAGGTTGAGCTTCCAGTGGGGCCATGCAGCCTTTCATCCTACCAAGCTTGATAAAGAATAATGGTCCTTTGAGTTTAATCCCTTATTAGCAATAATCTTCATGAAGTGTGGTCCTTTGTTAGTGGCTAGCTGCATAAAATGTAATACGTTTGAGCAGCCTCTTCAGCGCTAGGGCAACACTCTCAGCATATTTACCTCGAAGTTTCTAGGATACATTGTAAAGATAAAAAGTTGCCTCTGAGGGTTATTCCTTTAAAATAAAAATATTACCGTTCTTCAAAAGAAGCAGCTCGGCAACAACATATCCTGGAGTAGGTTTTTTGGAAAAATTATTAATCCTTTGGCCAACCAAAATACACCTGACCAACATGCTGCAATAATAGATAAAGCACAGCGATCGTGAGATGAGTACCATGCAAAGTAAGACATAAAACTCAAACTCTGTGGTAGTGATTGGAACATATTAAAGTATTATGTTTACTTACTTTGAATGAAGTCTTTCGTGTAAAGAGCAACAACAAAGAAACCATGGTCAATAAATAAACAACGGAAATAACTTACATATTTAAAAAAAATGCAAAGAGAAAGTCGTGAAGCACTGTGTATGAATTAGCAATGCTGGAGATGCAAGTCCCCCAGGGTGTGACCTGTTGCACACACTTAGTTTCTGCCCCAACTGTCAACATTCTTGCAAGAAGTTTGGCATGTCTTGCATGCCACTAGTGATTGTCCCTTCAAACCCTAGGCTACATTTGCCATCTGACACAACACCTCCGACGTAGAGGTCACTTTCTCCCAAGGGCACAGATGGATAGCTTCATACTTTCTGCTGCTAAGGTCTGTATTCTTAGTCACTGGAGATCAGCCAAAATGTCCTCACAAACTGAGTGGTTAACTGAGCTCCTCTATCTTGCAACACAGAAGCACATTATAGATAGGCTACAAGACTAGAAGGCGCTGTGTTACCTAATTCGGGGTGCCTGCTTAAATTACTGTGGTGTGACTTATCCCTTTGTTGAACCCTGCCTTAGTAATCATGTTAATGGATCATGCTCTTCACCCTTATTGTAATCAGCCAAAAGATCATTCCTGAGGGTGTGGATGGAAATACACCATAAAATTGGACTACCCAAGACCAAACATGAAGACATCAAATACCCTAGGCAAGATGCATATATGTGCATCTTATTATACATAGGGGCATGGGGCAATGTGCCAGATCCCTGGGCTCAATATCCTACACACAGAATGTCTCCTATTACCCTGTTGTGCCCTTTCCCTGGCCCTACTCACACCACTTCCCCAATATATCTCTGGATCCCATTATGCATCTATCAAGACCACCACTTCTTTGGAGTCAAGCCCTCTATTGGGCGATTGACCCCTATTTATAATTTCCAAACTGCGTTCTTCAGAATGAGATCTTTTGTTAAAGAGCACTGTTGAGTCACCAAATTGTTTTAAGGCATCATGAACTGGCTGCTGTTGTGTTAGGCCAACTGCTTACAATACTACTCTACAAGATTATCCAGTGGGGAGCAAAAACACTCCTTACATAATACATGTGACAAAATGCCACTTTGTTAGAATCAATTGTATTCTTTTTTCAAACTCATTTGATATTGCTTGAAAAGGACAGAACCTGATTTATCAAATTCAATTAATATAATTACTAGAAAGAATATGACAAGATTGTCCGATTAATTCTGTGTGTTACAATCGACACAAACATATTTTGTCAATAATATAATTATAGCAAACACCTTGAAAAGAACATAACTTCAAAGAATAAAAATCATTCAAATCCTATGAATAGTTATTGCAAAGCAATGACTGTCAGTCTGTAACTTTATGACTATTCTTTGATATTATGTTCTTTTCCTAGTAATTGTATAAATGTAATTTAATCTGATTAATCAGGTTACGTTCTTTTCAAGCAATAATATCAATTGAGTTTGAAGAAACAATATAAATATGAGACAGTGTGCGACTTAAAATGTAAAGGAAAACTGTATGGCACCATAATTACTCAAAGGGCCTACATCACCCGCACAAGGACAATCCAAGCCATCAAAAGACACCTATCAAATCACCATATTTTGAAATAAGTCAGTGAGCCCTATTTCTTGCTTTTGTTTTTCTTTTGGATGGGGATGTCATCAGGGGGGGAAAAGTGCACAGTAAGCCCAAGCCCTAACATTTCCAGGGCACCGCTGTCCTTCAGCAAAATGTATTTATATATTTGAAAATGTACTACATGCTGTCAAATGCCATGTTTTATTTCTTTTCCTGAACTACATTCATTTTAACACATAGAAACAGATGCTTATTGCACTTCACATAAACGGAAGAAGGGTCAAGAGGGCCTCACCTACACTGAAATGCTGCTTTTGTAATGGGTGGTAGCACGCTCACATGACCGAGTTTGAAAGTATTACAGTTGTTCGCACTTCACTGTGACCCCAGTGCATTCTGGTGCGGTGGTCTTAAAACTCTCAGGGGCATATTCTCAAGGACTTATCGCCGATTTATCGGCACTTTAGCGCCGCAAAAGTGGCGATAGATTTATCGCTCTAATCTCAAGCTGGTGCAAACTGCCGATATCGCCAGTTTTCCAGCGATAGCTGACGCAAAAAACATCGCCACAGATGAGAGCGACAACAAACGCTAATGATATGCAGAGTAGGCGTTCCCGTGCAAAAACACACGAAAACACCACTTCGCGATATTCCCAACGACCAGCCAGATCGGCGAAGCGACCCAAAAACAGGCGATAAGGCGCGTTAGCAGCAGGGATTTAACACCTGCCTTTTACTGGTGTTAAGCAGGACGACAACCTGCAGCATGAAAGGGAGTCCAGCCCAGAGCCACATCTGAAGACCAACAGACGCCATGGAGCCAATGATCATGCAGCTTGGAGACCCAAGAGGGCCACAACACCCACCGCCACCACCCCCAGGACCCCCCCCCCGGGACCACCCTCCCCAGGACTACCACCTAGGCAGCGCAGAAGAAGACAGCTGACCTTCCGAAAACGGCATGGTCCCTCAGCCACACAATTGGAGAATGTGGGGAGAGGTAGGAACCAAGTATGTGTGAAGGAGGCAAGTCACCCATGAAAAAGAATGTACACAATGCCAAGTGTGGCGGTGATGTGCTGGACAGACTTCAGTATGCAGAGCACAGACATGTCCATGTGGACATATACTGCTGGTGTTTGTAGTGTTGTGGACAGTGGACGCAACCATGTTACCTCAGGCAGTGGGGAAGACCTCGGTCACGTAGCTGTGTCGTCCCCCCCTGTAAGCGTAAGCGGAGTGGGCTGGGCCGGCGTACCGTAATCATAGAATAGAGGCGCACTCAGCGATACAATATTCTTATACGTTAGTATTGTCTAAACCAAGGGTGCAACACTACCTGTATGTGTTGACATCACACACTCATGAAACAGGAAAACTGACAGGCTGGTCCCTGATTGTAGTGTGCACTGTTCCTATTGAACTAAACGTTCTGTGATCATAAACTCTATTATTATACTTAACAAACCATACAAAAACAATTTTTTCTCTTGTATTCTTTTTTACAAGAACTTATGATTGAACAAAAATCATATAGCGTAATACAGTTCTTACATTCATCCATGTAAAGTTACACACCCATCTATCAAAACCATGGGTTACTTTGACAAAAAGAAATCTTTTATCTAAAAAGAGTTAATATTGTACAGTACAATTTCCAAATGCAATATATCCTTGCATTACAGTTCACAAATCAATCGGTGCGTAGCTGTCTCGTGGCCCATAGATGTCACAAAGCCTGAAACCCAATGCATTTCGGGACTCGCAGGTCCCTTCCTCTGGGGCAATATTCTGGGAGGAGGTGAATAACGCCAAATTGTTCTGCCGGTTGCTATCGGTGAGTCGGAATCCAAGTAGTAGGTACAGCGTTCGTGCCGAGAAGCAAAGCAGTAACTCTGGGGATCTGTGTCCCGTATCGTAATCAAAGCACAAAAACTTCTGTGGAGATAAAGTCCTTGTGGTGAAAATGAGAAGCTCGAGATAACGGCCTAAAGCTCAAGAGTCTATAGACTCTGTGCTTTGATTACGATACGGGACACAGATCCCCAGAGTTACTGCTTTGCTTCTCGGCACGAACGCTGTACCTACTACCTGGATTCCGACTCACCGATAGCAACCGGCAGAACAATTTGGCGTTATTCACCTCCTCCCAGAATATTGCCTCCGAGGAAGGGACCTGCGAGTCCCGAAATGCATTGGGCTTCAGGCTTTGTGACATCTATGGGCCACGAGACAGCTACGCACCGATTGATTTGTGAACTGTAATGCAAGGATATATTGCATTAGGAAATTGTACTGTACAATATTAACTCTTTTTAGATAAAAGATTTCTTTTTGTCAAAGTAACCCATGGTTTTGATAGATGGGTGTGTAACTTTACATGGATGAATGTAAGAACTGTATTACGCTATATGATTTTTGTTCAATCATAAGTTTTTGTAAAAAAGAATACAAGAGAAAAAATTGTTTTTGTATGGTTTGTTAAGTATAATAATAGAGTTTATGATCACAGAACGTTTAGTTCAATAGGAACAGTGCACACTACAATCAGGGACCAGCCTGTCAGTTTTCCTGGGCCGGCGTACGCCAGTCCAGCGTAGGAGTGTGAATAAATAGGCCGGGGCTCTGGGCGTGGTTCACTTCCGGGATGGCCAACGCGTCTGCCAGGGTGGCGCCCCTCACCCTGCCACGAGTCCGCCGCCATGACCGCCAGCCTCCTCAGCCGATCGCTGGCTCCCGCGACACAGGCCCCCAGCGCACCCAGTGGCACAGCGCCGCGGAGTTATGTGTGTGCTGACTACTGTCTGCGGCCTACACTGCGGTCAGCAGGTCCCCCAATTCAAATTGAGTCTTGATTTATTTATGGCGCAGTCCAGTAGGCAACAGACATTGCTTCCAGTGCGGCCCGCCCGGACGACGCATCATCGCAGGCTGCACACCCGCTGAGCGCTTCAGGTGCCACCAACTCTTTGCAGCTCAAGTCATCGCCACGTGGCTGTGGGCTCTTGCTGACCGCTGCCTCCGGCCTACACTGCGGTCAGCAGGGCTCACACATATCGAATCCAATCCTGACCTGCAAGGACACGCCATCATCGCTGGCTGCACACCCGCTGAGCGCTTCAGGTGCCACTAACTCAGTGCACCACAAGTCATCGCCACGTGGCTGTGGGCCCTTTCTGACCACTGCCTCCGGCCTACACTGCGGTCAGCAGGGCTCACACATATCGAATCCAATCCTGACCTGCAAGGACACGCCATCATCGCTGGCTGCACACCCGCTGAGCGCTTCAGGTGCCACTAACTCAGTGCACCACAAGTCATGGACCCTTTATGTTTGAATCTTGTGTGTGTGATTCCAGATCTGGTGCCCCTACCTCAGTGCACTGCAAGTCATGGACCCTTTATGATTGAATCTTGTGTGTGTGATTCCAGATCTGGTGCCCCTACCTCAGTGCACTGCAAGTCATGGACCCTTTTTGATTGAATCTTGTGTGTGTGATGTCAGATCTGGTGCCCCTACCTCAGTGCACTGCCAGTCATGGACCCTTTATGATTGAATCTTGTGTGTGTGATCCGATGATCACTGTTCTAGTTGTTGCCAGCACCAACCACTCCCTGAGGGCTGGCTTACACTCACCCCACACCCATCCAGCACAGGCGTCACTGGACATGTGACCCTGGTAATAAAATGGGACGGGCGCACGTGCCCGTAGCCAGTTCCACTATCTATCTAAGTGTGTCCGTGTGGTCATTATGTATGCATGATGGCCCAGGGCCCTACCAGATTACATTGTGCTGTGGACAGCGGACGCAACCATGTCACCTCAGGCAGTGGGTAAGACCTTGGACACGTAGCTTTGTCGCCCCCCCCTGTAAGCGTAAGCAGAGTGGGCTGGGCCGGCGTACGCCAGTCCAGCGTAGGGGTGTGAAGAATTTGCCCGGGGCTCTGGGCGTGGTTCAGTGCTGGCCTGGACAAGGAAGTGACTAATGCGTGTGTCTCTGTTGTAGTGTCGGCGCCACCCGGCCCGCAATCGACAATGTTGCAATGTAGCATGCACCCGGAGGGCGGGCTCGCACGAACGGAGAAATGAAGGAGCGCAAGACCGCTCGGGGTCTTGGCTCATACATGCCAAGTGTTGTGTGTATCTGTATTGCCGCAGCATGAGCCAAATGCCTAGCCTTAATCGCAGCACGAGTACAGCCAGGCACGAACTCTACATCTGTGTCCACCCTATCCTTACCATAGGCCTACACTCACGTGGCCGCCCACCTTCAACGGCCAACATCACAGTGTCGTTGTCAGGCTTGTGGACATGCGCAGCCAGGCATGACAATGGTGTGCCGTAGGAGTGCAAGTGATGCAACTGCGCAGCGCACACAAGTAAATAGGCTCGGGGGAGGGAGGAGCAGCTGTGAGGCAACGTAACACACAGTGATGCCGCTCATTTGCCACATGCAAGACATGTCAAACATGAATCCCAAAGTCGCACACATCGCACCCCACCCCCAACAAGCCACATCACATTTCCTGAATGCAAGCAGATGACAAACTAACATTAGGGATGAAAGCTCCTTTGTCTGAGCTATCAGGCGGAAGCATATCTGCACCTCCGACCTCGGAATTGCATGTGCCCGGCACCCCCGGACAGATACTATAGCAGCTGATGACAACTCCCACACTACGCACAGCCCGACGAAACACCAACGTATACACACCCCACACACACAAGTCCTTACTCAAAGTTGTCTTGCATGGAATGGCCTTCTCACTTACTCCCACACCATCCCAGGCGTACAACCGTTGCACACTAAAACAACTCATTGATCCGAGCTGTGGCATTTCATCCACAGAACTGGCGCAGGTCAGAACAGTGCCGCTTCAACCAGAGCCACTAACGCAATGACAGAACATCCCGGACACATGCACAACCCCTGTCACGTGGAACTGTACCGTGCACGTATGCTGCATTTACTGGGGGCACTGCCATTGGCAGTGCTGCGGATCAGTTACCGGCTAAGCTTCCACCTTGCCAATGTCACCTGCGTTCAGCCTGTGTTGCATTGTCGATCGTGCATATTCGAGTGGTCCATGGATGTCTGCCTATCCAACAGGACGGTAGCTGAACTGGATTTTTACATGTGTGTGCGCCCCCTGTTGGCCCACGACCAGGAGTGTCATCGTGATACCCGTTTATGGGATGCCTTGATACTTGGCATACATGCTGGCAGCTGGACCTGGGAGATTGCACAACTCCTCGTGTGCAGTGACCACATTGAACCGCTCCCCTATTGGGCTGTAGTGCTAATTGGTGAAAGGGGGTGGACGCAGCACATCTGTCCGGACCTGCTAATGGATTGCCTCGCCGTCCTGTTTGATGAAGTCGACAACGACCTCATGTTGGAAATGATAGCCTACGAAGCTGCAATCGCTTTCATGGACGAGTAACTACGTACCTGCAGCCACAACAGATTGGAACCCATTGCACATGTCCCAACACCTTGTTGCATCTTGGAGATCTGGTCACATATCCCACGACAACAGTGGACATGGCTGTATTCGCCTGGACTCCGAATACATGAGCAGACAACAACTCGGGTTAACACACACCTGTGAAAGATGAGGCACTCCCCTGGAGTGGAATGCGGCGCTTGGCAACGTTCCAAAATTCTGACATACTGCTGCATTGGTCTGCATGTTGTGGCACTTATCTTGCCCGTACTGACACGCATATGCTAATAAAGTCTACGCACCTTCACTTGTATTCAACTGTGATGAGTGTTGATTTGAATGACAATGTGTGTCTCACTGCCGATCTGGGTCACGGCCATACATGCGCATTGATAGCATTACCCAGGGAGTACCTTTTGTGGAATCACTGTCCCTACATTCATCCATACTTTCATACTTGATTGATCATAGCCATGACACATCTGTGTGAATTAGAATGTTTTATTCGCATTCAGTGGAGTGTTGAAGCTGGACCAGTACAGGGCCATGCAAACCCCACTTTACATTGTTTCCCCGTGGAGGGCCAGCCAGAGTCCTTTAGGGATTGACAAGTTCATCGGAAGAGGAAGACTTCAGTCCGCAGTGTGAATGCTGTGTCATTGGTAACCAAACAAAATATGGCAGTCCATGTCGAGGTCCAAGGTGAGTGTCGCTGAGTGTATCGGGGGACAGTGGAAGGTGTTATTCCAGGGCATGATGCAGAGGGCAGAACCAAGCTGAAACAGGCCATATGGCGGAGATGATTGCTACCACTTCATTCTTACCACAAAGCCAGATTCATCATCATCTTCATCCTCTGATGTGTCAGTGCCTCACATGTGGGTGGTGGTGTTTAGTCTGCATCACTGTGTGGCACTGACACATCAGGGGCCGGAGGTGGAATGTCTGCCGCACTGTGTGGCACTGACACTTCAGGGGGCGGAGATGTGGATGGAGTAGTAGCAGCAGCATTCATCCGCACCGGGCCTTGTGGCGGCAATGCCATGACAAGGAACTGCAGGGCATGGAAGATCACAGCTACATCTCGCTGGTGTGCAGCCGTGGCAAACATTCTTTCCGCCTGCATCCGCTCCAAGCTCTCCATCATTCTCCTTATGTGTCCCAACTCCCGGCTGACATCGCTGGAGCCACACTGACTAGACAGTTGTTCTTGGCTCAGAGTCATGACTCCAGCGATGTCAGCCATGGATTGTTTGAGAGCATGGAGTGGACAGTGGGTGTCCGTTAGGGACTGTAAGTGGTCCCTGATGGGACTTAGACACCCACGTATGGCATCTAGTTTGGCTGCCATGAGGTCGAACCCCACCCGCAGCTAATCAGCCATCTTCTCCAGGCACCCTAACACACGGCGTTGGAATGCCATGTGTTGGTCGTGGGGGTTCTGGGAGACAGCCGTGGTGGTGCGTGCTTCCTGCTGTGTGGTCTGTGCAGGGGGTGGGGTCTCCTCGATGCAGCTGGGCTGCCCTGCTGCTGGAGGTGGGGTGCCGAAGCTGTCCGTGAGCTGTTGACGGGCATCGGTGTCGATGTTGGGGAGGTCCTCTTCATCATCAGTGCTGAGTTGTTGGGTCTGCTCTGCAGGAGGTGTTGATTCTCCCTCTGCAATGTGAAGGGGAGATGCAGATTGATATTGTGTTCACATGTATGTTCACGCATTGTACAAGTTTACTTACAGACTGCATGACAATGTACATTGGGACTGTTTGTGAGGAGATGCCTATTTGATGCGGGACAGTTGACATTTCTACACCATCAGGGATGTGAGGTTGTACTTGTACATTATCATCTCACAGTTTCCTGCTATGCCAAATGCGAATGGCCATTTTCTACACACAAGCGGCAGCAGTTGTGTCCTCTGTTCTGTTGTGAAGGTGTTGCAGTTTGTACCACATTGTTGTCAATGTTGAGGTGCTCTGATTCTTATGTGTGTGTGCTGAATTGTGGGTGTGTTGCCCCTTCAGCTCTGATTTTGCTGGCCCTTATCCCTTTCAGGCGGTGTGCCTTTCACTTCTGTGCTTATACAGTGCTGAGATTTTGCAGACTTGGGTAAATTGGGCTCTTGGTCGGAGTTGTGACTCTTGGGCATGGTTTGTCCGCAGATGTGCTATACTTAATTGTGCATGTGTGCCATTGTGCCCATCTCCCCCCGTCCCCCCAGTCCCTGGTCGTTACTCACCCTGTTGCTGTTGGCTCAGGTCATGTTGTGCAGTGTCCGGTCCCCCAACTCCTGCCACCGTCTCCCCAATGATGACTCGGGTCACCATTTCCTCCATCTCATCCAGCTCCTGGTGTGTGGCTGGACTCCCACCTCCAGTCTGCATTGCTGCTTTCAGGTTGGCTGCGAGTTTCAGCTTGGTTTTGCGCTTCACATCAGTCCAGCGCTTCTTGCAGTCGTCCACTTCCCTTCTCTTCACTCCAACTGCATTCACCTTGGCCAAGATGGACTGCCATATAGTATTTTTAGTTGCCAATGACACAGTGGAGGTGATGAACAGCTGGTGGTGGTGTTCTATCACCTCCGTAATGAGGATCTGGTTTTCCTGCGTACTGAAAGGCGGGTTCCTCTTCTTCTTCTCCTTGCCCTTCCCTGACCCCGAGGTCCCAGGCTGGTCCTCCGTGGGGCTTGTGGGGTTCTGGTTGTCCTCTGTACTTGCTCCGGCTACCTCCATGGTGCTTCGCAGTTGTTTGTGTTTTGTTTGTGTTTTTTGTTGCCGCTTTTATAGTGGTTTTTCCCGCCTGACTTGTGGGACTTGCAGGCCTGGCGCTGCTTATCGCTGGATTTTTTATCGCAGTTGGGCCCATCGCAAGTTTTTTCACGTTGGGCTTTAGATTTTTATCGCCGTCCCGGTAATTTTATTGCGGACATTTGACGCGTTATCGGGAAACTATCGCATGTTACCGCCGTGTTGAGAATAAGACGTTAACACGGAGTTATTTTCCCACGATAGACGGCGATGTGAAAAATTGCGTTAACCTATTTTGGCGATGATTATCGCACGTTCTTGAGAATATCCCCCTCAGTTGCTCGCCAGTGCAAGTGACTTGTGCCTGTGAAAACAAAGTGTGACTCACCAGAAATAAGGCCTTGTGATAGAAGTCAATATTTACGAGTTAGCTTAGCTCCGCTGTATAGTATCAGAAAGAATAATATTTGATCGAAAGAATGACCATTTTAATCAGACTTGTGTGTCCCACAGAAAGCTGTCATTGGCCATTTGCTGTTCAGAACCCAGTCCCCTCGGCAAGTGTTCTCAAAGGAGGACTCCGGATGGCCCGAACACCCAATGACATCATTATATCCTTTATTCTGGACACATAAAGCTCTCTTACCAATTAATAGGTGACAAAAAAACGTAAAGCAAAACATACATAATGCACCAAGCACAAAAGATGTATGAATGCAAAATGTACTGAGGTCATGAAAACAAGCGAACGTGCACCCTTCGAAAACTACAAATCCTGCTGCTGTCTTCAACAAGAATTTGTCCACATCACTGTCCGCTTACCACAAAAAAAATCGTATGGAGCTGTGAGTTTTCAGGGAAACGAACTGGGGAGTTCATGTAGTTTAAAAACTCCACCCTGAATATCCGAAAGTGGAATGACCCATCACACAGGAAGTTAGTTTCCCGGCAGGATGTGATGACGTTATACCCTGGCCATCGCCTTTAAAAAAGAGCCTAAATGTTCCCTCCTTTCACATAACGACACAGAGAGTGCCTCACTCGATGTAAATGGGAAGGGTGGGGGGGGAGTAAAACGCTGCGTTTGTGCTGGAGGGGGGGCTCAACGCGATTCGGGAGGCTAAAAGCAATTTTCATGAGAGTGTACAGCTTTGAAGCTCCTAGGTGGGATCCTGTAGTGGCAATAAAAATGAATCAGCGCCAGTTGAATAACATTAAAGGCAACCATTTGCTGAGCGCTAGCCTTAGGGAGCGCCTGGACGAAATGGACACAGAAAAGGGTGGGAGGAGGGAAACGCTGCGTTGCTGCTGGGAGGGAGGGGGTGGGAGGAAGGGCTTCACCAGGAGAGGGAAAGCAATAGAGCATGAAAGGGGGCGACTTTGAAGCTCGCACTGAAGAAAGAAAAGGCAGCCATCTGCTGAGCAGGAGCGCTGCTAGAGGACAAATAAAACAAGAAAAAAATAGTCCCCCACAGAACATTTAAAGAAGCATAGCGGAATGAAACAGTACTAAGTCCCTGCTCTGTGGGAGGAACAGAAGAGAGAAAGGAGGGATAAAGAGGCAGGACTGACCACTAGCAATCAGGGATTTTTGAAGGACAATGATATAGACAAATGACAAGCAATGTTAACAAAGGGGATGGACTTGATGCCCACAGACCGATTACAGCAGGTCTCGAAGAGACAGCTGCGCTGTCTAGCTCGACCTAAAAAAAGACATTACACCGTCCACCCTAAATAGAGCAGGCAGTGTAATGTGCTTCCTACAAAGGCGCTTAGTCCCTCAGGCTGTCGCAGGAAGTATTCCATCAGTGGAGCCAACGGGGGTTTCATTGAAGGAATACTTAAGGTCCGCCTGTCCCTAAATAAGGCTGCAGACCAAGGGTTTGGCAGACAGGGTCCTCTGTTGCATTTGGAATGGAATAATCTGTCCACCAAACTCTAAATCGGGCCCTTAACCTGTTATATCTGTGTCACCTGAGTGATAGTCCTGATGTCTTAGTCCTGCTCCTGTTATGTTCTATGTAGCCTGAAGGATAGCTCTGCTGTTTGAGGCTGTGAGGTCTGTGGAACCTAAAAGAGAGCTCTACTCTATGATGCTTGAGTTGTGCCTGTAGTCTGTGTAACAAGAAGCAGAGCTTTGCTGCCTGCAGCCTGACTTTATAAAATGGAGGTAACCTGAGGGGTGAATGCGTGAGCCTGTTTGATCTGTTTCCCCAAACGGATAGTTCTTCTCTATGAGGTCCAAAGAAGGCCTGTGACATTGGTGTTATCTGACTGATATCTCTGCTATGTAAGACCTTAACCTTTGTGATGTCACTTAGCTCTAATGTCCCAGAACTGAGCAACCGTAATGTGAAGGATAGTTAAGGTCTCTAATGAATCATGGGTAGAATATTGCATGGCTTTAGGAATAGAGCTGCAGCCAGTGGTCTGTAAGACGTTAAACTTTTAATGAAACTGTCTGCTATACTTTGGTGTTCAATGGTTGTTGATAGAATCCTTTTGGTTGTTCGGTTCCTGTGCTGTTGATTGAATATGGAGAGGGCCTTTTTGGAGTTGACAATCTTGGAATGATCAGTTTTGTATTGTTGTGTCTCTTGCAGGTGCTCGAGATAGAAAGGATCCAGCAGACCTACCTTCACATGCGTCAACTTGAGCAGGTCTATGGCAAGGATGCACCCTACTACCAAAACACAATAGGTGTAAGAACACCCACGCAGGATGGGAAAGGCCAGGCCAAAACTGCTTCTGCCTGTGACCCCAACAATGACAAAAGCTGCACGATCCACGGTGCCCCACCAAGGGCCGAGAAGGGACCTCCACGCTCCCACAAGGGCCCAGATTGTGACTCCAGAGACCCCCAGTGCAGGCACTTACCTTGGAACAAGGGTCGGGGCCGTCTGTGTGACCCCTACCAAGAGCCCAGCTGCAGGCCAGTGCCACGCAGTCGAGGCCCTGAGCTGAAACTCCCTGGGCGTCCACCTCTCAAGGTCACGGAATATAACTGTGACCCCATCTATGATATCAAATGCCCACAATCCATGAAGGGTGTCCGTCGCCGGCTTCAGCCTCACAGGCACCGTGCTAAAGACTCTAACGGCTCATCCCCTTACCGCCGAGGACCAAGAAAGGGGCGGCGGAGAGACAAGTTTAAGGGTAACTCCAAAGCTAACCTGCGGCAGATCTGACAAAGATGGGTGGCCAAGGGAAGAGCAGCCATGCCATTTGGGTAATCATGACATTTGCAGTTGACTTTCTCAGACCTGGTGCTTTTTTACAATCCACTGCCAGGAGTCCCTGGGACAGAAAATTTGAGACATTCCTTTTTGCTGAGGACTTTATTTAGATTTTGGTGGGAATGGCTCAGGATGCTTGCTTTCTGGTGGGATGGTGGTATAGGTTGGGATGTGCATTATCATCCTGGAGGCACTGCTTGCACAAGATGAAGATACATCTTTGATTCCTAAGAAGACTGTTTAATCTGGAAACAGCAATCCCTTTGCACAGTCCACACTTGTGCCATGGAGGTGGAGGGCTACGAGGCTCAGGCCAGTCTGTATTTATTTTTCGCCCCCTCTAAACTCTCTTTAAGTTTTAAAAAAAGAGTTTATTGAGAAAACGAAGTGAAAATATACAATAACTAAAATGTATTCATATAAAAGAGGAATTAAACATTAGATGAAACCTTATTTAAGTGAAAATATCAAATATACATGACTAAAATGGAATGCCTAAATAAACAGAGAAAAATAATCACATCGTTCATATAATATTGTAACTTTGTTTAAAAAAATATACAAAAATGGCATGAAAAGATGAATAATAATGATATGGTAGGTTGAGGAATGTCACGGAGGTTGGGAAACTTCTTGCTGCATGGGAGACTTAGAAAAAGATTGTCTAGCACTCGCCTCAATGTATCTTGTGACTGGTGACCACAAATTTAAGCGCTTTGTAGCAAAATGAATAGGGTAAACGAAGGCCAGATCTAGTCTGTGATTATTACATACGGCGTACCACCAAGCATGAAAGGATAGTTTGGTTGAATCCTTCCAATTTTTGGTGATTTGCTGAAAAGCAACTGCTATCAATAAATCTACAATCTTGACATTAAGAATAAAATTATCCCAAACAGATGAAATACTTCCTAAAAAAAGGTGAACAATAGAGAAGGGTATTTTAATGCCAAAAATCAAGTTAATTTGAGACCAAACGTTTTCCCAGAAAGTGTGCACATGTGGGCATGTAAAGAGCAAGTGTTTCAGATCGGCAGACGGAGATGAACAAGTCCAACAAGCATCAGGCACATTTGAGTGTCTCTTGTGCAAAATGACCGGATGTAATAAGAGTCTATTATAAATAAAAAATAATGTCTGTGTGGTGTTTGCTGCTCTGGATGATTTCCAAATTTTAGACCATATTTTGTTCCAAAAGGAAGTTGGCCATTCCACCTCAAAATCCTCCTCCCAAGATAATTCTACTTTGGTTTTCTCTCTGTCAGGATGTAAATTACGAAGATGGGCATAAATAATAGATGCTTTAGGACATGAGTGTAAAAAGGTATGTAATCTATTGACTGAGTGAGACGTGGGGTGATTGAGAGACAATACTTGAATATAGGCAGACAATAGGGCTTGTTTAAGGAGAATGTATTTAGGCTGGTAAGAAGGTGAAAGATCAAAAAGACGGCTAGCCTGCGAAAAAGGCATAATTTCATTATGAGTAAAGAGTTGATGTATCCAAATTAAACCTTTCTGTCTCCAAGACTTCCAATAAAAAGGTTTGCCATAGATCAATAAAAAATTATTATGCCAAAGTGTGGAGTTAAGAAAGGACTGTAGATCGGTGGGAGGTGATTTGGAGTTAGGTTCTAGAAGCTTGCAGGAATGTTTAAGAATAGAAGTAGAGGCAGATTGTGGTTTGCAGGTGAAAGAAAGATATTCTTTGAAAGAAAAAGGAGAGAGATATGAACTTTCAAGTTCCACCCACAAGGGACAATTCAATAGAGAATCAGAGAGCCATCTCGAAGATTGACGAAGTAGGAAGGATTTATGATAATTGGGGAAGTCAGGAAAATTGGCCCCACCTTCTGACTTTGGTTTTATGAGTCTTAGTAATGACATACGAGGTTTTTTAGTGTTCCATAAAAAAGATGACAGTATAGAATTAATCTTCTTAAAATTTTTTGAGGGGATAGGTACTGGAATATTAGAAATTGTATACAGCACTATAGGAGAGAGCATCATTTTAATGGTGTCAAGACGCCCCCACCAAGACAGATAGAGAGGATGCCATTTGGAAGTTAATGTAGAAATTCTCTGTATGCAACTCTCTAAGCATATAGAAGGTGTTGGAATGGAAGGAGCAAAAAGTAATCCCAGGTATTTTATATGTTTAGAGATCCAAGTAAAATTTGAGATAGTGAAATCCTCTTTAAATGTATATTTAGTCAGAGGTAATATTTCACATTTATCTCTATTTAGTTTATAACCAGAGACAAAAGCAAATAGCTCCACCTCATTCAGGAAGACAGGAATAGAGGACTGCGGGTTAGATTTAAATAATAATATATCATCAGCGTAAGCTGCTAATTTAATTTGTTTATCTTTGGCCTTAAAGCCCTGGATATCATTATTTTGACGAAGTTTGGATAAGAAGGGTACCAAAGCTAAGTTAAAAAGGAGTGGAGACAATGGGCAGCCTTGTCGCACGCCCCTTCCCAAATCAAAATAAGAAGACGAATTCCCATCTACAGAGACTGCAGCTCGAGGATTAGAGTATAAGAGCGAGATCAAAGATATGATCTTTGGACCGAAGCCAAACCATTTGAGCGTTTGGAAGAGATATGGCCAATTGACACGGTCGAACGCCTTCTCCGCATCTAGGGCTACAGCTGCTAGGGAGTGAGGTATATGAGAAGATTTGGATAAAATGTCGAAAAATAGGCGAGTGTTATCTGAGATGAGGTGTCCTTTTATAAAACCAGATTGCTCTGCACCTAACAACTGAGGGAGATAGGATTCAAGACGCATTGCTACGGCTTTGGAGAACATTTTGTAATCAATGTTAACCAAAGAAATAGGTCTATAATTTTTACAATGTTTCAAATCCTTTCCATCTTTCGGAATTAAACATATTAGTGCTTCTAAAAAAGAGCCAGAGGATTTGCCCAACTGCAAAAATGAAGTGAAGAGGGTATGTAACTTTGGAAGGAGCAGTGGTGCGAAGTGTGTAAAAAATTCTACTGTAAACCCATCAGGTCCTGGAGCCTTAACTTTCTTGAGCGTCTGTAGTGCGCTGAGGAGTTCTTGTTGTGAGATGTCAGATTCTAAAGGAGTAAAATCTATTTGGGTTTCAAAGGAACGGTGAATGCCTGAAAGGAACTGAGAAATGTCAAAATCTGAGGCTGTGGATTCTGGCGTGTATAATTCCTTGTAAAAGAGGAGGAATTCATCCAATATTTCAGAGTCTTTGAATCTTAATGTGCCCTGTTTATCAAAAATTGACTCTATGTCCAGCTTGTTATTTTTAACCTTTAAATAATTTGCCAAGAGCTTACCAACCTTGTTTTGGCCACCATAAAATTTTGCACTCGACTTTAACAAGTAAAGTAAAGTCAGTTGAATCTTTATTGAATTGAAGTTTGGCTTCAATAAGCTGAGATAAACATTCTTTGGATTTCGAGGAATAATATGAATGCTCCAGTTTCTTTATTTTTGTCAAGAGATTTTTAGTGATTTCATGTGAGATTCTACGTTTTTAGATACAAAACCCATGATGAAATCTCTGGCAGCTGCTTTAAATGCATCCCAAATAACAGAAAAGGATAAGGAATCGATCTGGTTTAAAGACAAATATTCATTAAAAAAAGAAATGAAAGATGAATTCAAAGTCTGATCTAGAAGGAGAGAGTTATTAAAACACCATCTCCAGGCGTATTAGGTTTTGAAAGTATATCCAATTGGATGGAAATAGGGGCATGATCAGATATTAAAATTGTCCCAATATCTGCATCTCTCAAGGACTGAGCTATGTTATGAGATACAAAAAAGTGGTCTATTCAAGATTGCGATTGATTAGATGGAGAATAAAAAGTATACTCCCTTGTAACATGGTAACAAATCCTCCAAGCGTCAATAAGCTTATATTGTTGTATAGTATCAAGGAAAATTTTATGAGACCTATGTGATTTAAAGGAGTCTAGTGAATTAAGATCTATGAAAGGGTCAACAATTTGGTTACAGTCTCCAGCGAGGATAAAGTTATCGTCAATACAGGATGAAATTTGTTGGGATAGAAGGGACCAAAAAGAAGGGTCACCATTAGTGGGAGCATATACATTAAGCAAAGAAACCGGAGCATTCCCAACTTGCAATCTAGTATATAACCATCTTCCATCGTCATCAGATGATTGAGATAATAGTTTAACAGAAATCGATTTATGGCAAAGTGTCATTACACCATTACGTTTACCATCTCTTGGGGAAAAAAATACTTCTCCCACCCAGTTTCTTTTTAATTTTGAAGATTCCGCTGCCGTTAAAGGAGACTCTTGTATAAGAGCTATGTCAGCTTCCAGTTTGGATAAATGTGTTAAAACGCGTTGTTGTTTAATGGGGGAATTCAAACCTCTAACATTCCAAGACACAATTTTCAGGTCCATGGAGACAATAATATTAATGTATGGGGAGGATAGTGATTTAGGCAAACCAACCAACAACATAGAACAACTGTAACGTCAACCAAGTCATGTGAAATTTTGATATAATTATGTGCAAAACCTAATAGAGAATAATTCAAATAAAAACGTGGAACATAATAGAAAAATGAAAATATAATTAAGAATATCTTAAAGGAAAACAAGAATAAAAAAGGGAAAAGGGATAGGACAAACAATACAGAAAAAACAAAGGCTAGGAACATACCTAAGAATCCAGTTAGGAGTGGGGGGGAAGGGCCACGTGGGAAGATGAGACGCCCAAGCATGACGCAGGGGAGGACGAGGGAGGGTCACGGCTCACAAAAGAAGGAAGAGGACAAATAGGAACAAATATGGACGAACCTGTAAGGGAAGAAAAAATAGTTAATTATCGAGAACAACCATGCTATAAGTAGCAATAAATCTGGTACAACAGCGCTATATTAACCAACATTGGGGGATATTAGCAACAAATGGCGATATTAATCGCTAACCGCGTTTAGCGCGAGTTTCCTTATCGCCACCGAACGCCGGAATCTATCGCCGCATTAGTGGCGTATTAGCAACACGCTGCTAACAGGCGATAGCTACCTTTTCCGGTGGAAATGGACGGCGATAGATTTAGCGTGACGGCGATAAAAAATCTCAAGCTAACGCAAAAAATGTGGCGATGGGCCAATCAGCGACAGAATCCAATCGCTAATTGGCACCAGGCCTGCATTTTAAGCGTTCAGCGTGAAAATGCACTATAAAAGGCCCACCAAGGAGAAAAAAAAAATGGAAAAAACCATAGAGGCAATGGATGAAGCTGGGACCAGTGCTGAGGCCACAAACAACCCCACAAATACCCAGGAGGACCAGCCAGAGACCCATGTGAAGGCCAAGAGGAAGAGGAATCAGCAACCAGGAAAACCAGGTCCTGATTGCGGAGGTGACTGAACACCAACAAGAACTGTTTGTCACCTCCACAGTGACATTTTCAAGAAAAAAAGAAATATGGCAGGACATTGTGTCCAAGGTGAATGCCGTCGGAGAGAGGAGGAGGACAGTGGACGACTGCAAGAAACGCTGGCAAAACCAAGGAGAAACTAGCAGCCAACCTGAAAGCAGCTAAACAGACTGGAGGTGGGAGTCCAGCGCCACGGAGGAGCTGGATGAGTTGGAGGAGCAGGTGTCCCGAGTAATCAGTGAGGAGACGGTGGTCGGAGTTGCGGGCCAGGATACTGCTGAATGTGACCAGACACAACAACACCAGGGTGAGCATCAAACAGGGACGTGGTGGACGGGGGTGGATGGGCCAAGTGGCACTCATGTACAATTAAATAAATTGAAGTGCATACCCACAATTACTGTGGATCATGACCCGGATACCCCTGTCCATGGTGGCACAGGGACATATCACCCTTCTCAAACAACACATTGCACGACACACATTGGCGGGCACACAGACTTGTAAATGTGCACAGAAAAGTAAGCCCAACATAGTCCAAGATCAACGTCAGACCACTCCATAAGTGCTACATCAAATGACAAAGTGGCACAACAACTTGAGATTAGGCCTGGGCGTAGTTCGCGGAGTTTTGCTACGCGGAACTCCGCGAAGTTGCAAAAAAACCCTCCGCGAAGTTCCGCAAGTGGCGGAGTGCATTGCGAACTGCAGTTTGTGCTGGTATTCCTGCTGCTCGGGTAGAAATTCTACCCGAGCGGCAGGTGTGCTGACATTGTTGGTGGCATGCCTTATTGTGCACATGACCAGTCACATTCACAGTGCATCCGCAGTTTGGCGTCAGAGAGAGATGTGTCCTTGTGCAGGCAATTTGTATGTGCGTGGTGATGTGGCAAGGGGGAAAATCTGACATCACCTGCATTTCCAGGCAATGTGCCCCCTTGCCTGTTCATGAGATGCAGTCCGGTGTACACCAAGTGGGGAAACATCTAGTGAGTCTGCATACCACACACACATGCAATGTCACAACAAATTGACCATGTAGGCCGCTGGATAAAAGTTGCACATCCAAAATTGCACACAAACAGCACACTTCACTCAAAGGGTGATGGAATACAATGAGCAGGGGGACATGCCTACAACACCACAGTACGTGGACAATGCAGATCAGGAGTGTGTCACAAAAATGTACTGCATGCCTTGTCTGTGTGACATACTCCCTGAACCACAATGTGCCTGTAAAGCGGTCTCACTGCCAAAGTATGACAACAAGCAAGGACAGCAAATTTTAAACAAACAATGACAAACGCCCAAATTCCACCCTTAACCCTTAGCTAAAATTGCACTCCTACACCCCCAAGTGTACACATCTGCCATACAGAAAACAGCATTCCACATCAGTCCTGACGTGAGTTGCCCATCACACCATCATGTGCAATTCAACTTAACTGTTGGGTAAGTCAACTGTGTCAGTGAACAAATATGCAGTCAGGTAGTTATCACCCACATTCTAAGCCAGGCATTGAATACCAGAACCAGGACAGCAGGTATCATCCATGTCAGCAGCTGCATGGCACATACACAAACACACATCACCCGCCCATTTGCATCTCTTGTGAGGGTGGTGGTGACCAGGCCTGAGCACCATAAATAGGCATCATGAAATGCACATACATCAGAAAACTGACCACTTACACACCACACGTAGAGTCAACCTTGAGGGTAATGGGTGTTGACACTATGGGACATATTATCAAGCCCCTATCGCCACCACAACGTCACTTTTTGTGACGTTTGGGTGGCGATAGGGTCAGCGCCCCATTATCAAGGCAGCGTTAAGTCACTTAACGTGTCTTAAAGCCACATTAAATGGCTTTACGCTGCCTTGAGAATAGGGCCCCTTTCATGCTAAACTTTGTGTGAAAGGGGGCGTGCAGTGGGTGTTGTGGTGGACGTCCCACCACAACACCCATTGAAGTCGACGCTACCATCCATTATCAAGGTAGGCGATTATAGGTGGCAGTGCCGATCTCAACACCAGAAAAATCCTGTGCCTAAGGTTGCAAAACTATGAGAAATGCATTAATTCCCCTTGTTTTTGCTTGTTTCATGTGTGCTGCCTTGTGCAGCCCACATGGAAATAGCAAAATACCATGGTATGTTCATGTACAGGAAGGTGTCCCTTCCTGTACATGAACAAACAGTACTTCAAAATGCCATTTTGTAACTTCCATGTGTGCTGCACGAAGCAGCACACATGAAAGTTACAAAATGTCTTCTTAGGTTTGTTCATGTGCAGGAAGGAACTACTTCCTACACATAAACAAACCTCCCTGCTCGCAGACACCCTTGCACTCTGGTGCAAGGGTGACTGCGCTGGCGCTAAGCTGTGTAATTTTGTGCCATCGCAGGAGGAAACGCCAGGCTGCACCATATCCTTGTTAACATGGTGCAGCCTGGCGTTACTAAAGTGGTGGCGCGAGGCGTGAAGCCAAGATGGCTAACGCCTCTCTCCGCCACTTCCTTGGTAACATGTCCCTGTCTGTTCAGTCAGCAACAACAATAGAAACTCACGCCGAACCATACTCACAACGGGTAAGCCAAACGGAGGGCAGTAAGCAATGCATGCAAGAAAAAACATGAAGGACGACATGCACACAAGACAAATCAGAATAGACAAAGCAACATGGATGTCCATGTGTACTACATAGTGCAGCACATGTTGAAGCAGCAAGTAAGCTCTCATTGCTAATGTGCCTAAACGGTGCCCTACTCGCACATAACTATACTTGCACAAAACACATGCACATGTGCAGTACCCTGCAATGCTGCGTGTCCGTGAGCCACATTGACAAGGCAAGTGACAGTGCATGATGAATAGCATGCCTGCAGGCCCAACATATTAACATGGTGCAGGCCACCTCACTGAGGTGGCTAAGTGTGGACAACATCCTTAAACAAGCAAGTCACACTCTGACACATCCTCGTGTACATACAACCCCTGACGTCAACAAGACATTTGATGTCAAACAATGCACAAGTCTCCCAACTCTGACCAAGACCCATATTCCACCCACTTTGCCTCATCCCAGCATTGTAAATGCACAGAACTTAAAGGCTCACTGCCTGAAAGGTATAACGGGCAGCTAATCCAAAGCTGCAGGTGCCACCATCACACAATGCAGTGCACACACATACAAATCTGAGCACATCAACATTGACTACTATGTGGGCCAAACTGCATTACTCACACAAACGAACAGAGGACACAACTTGTGACGCGTGTGTGTAGATATTGTACAATCACATTTGTCATAGCTGGAAACTGTGAGATGACAATGTACAACAACAACATCACATCCGCGATGTCCTCAAAATCATCACTATCCTGCAACAAAAAGGCATCTCCTCAAAAACAGTCTGAATGTACACTGTCCTGCAGTCTGCTTGTAAACTCATCCAATGCATGATTGTACATGACAAACACTGTTAAACTGTATCTCCCCTATCACATTGCAGAGGTAGAGACATCACCTCCTGGACAGCAGACTGGCACAACATTCACTGATGACGAGGATGATTACTCCACCATCAATCAGGAAGAACTCCAACATCTGCTAGACTCCTTCAGCACCCCACCGCCAGGAGCAGGGCAACCCAGCAGCATTGCGGCAACCCCACACCCTGCACAAACCAACCAGCAGCAAGCACCTCCCACCACAGCTGGCTCCCAGGACCTCGAGGACCCACACCTGGCCTTCCAACGGTGTGTGCTAGAGGTCCAGCGGGAGATGGCTGAACAGGTGCGGGTGGGGTTTGAGAGCCTGGCGGACAAACTTGAGGCCATACGGGGGTGTCTGAGTCCCATCCGGGAGCACATGCAGAAGATCACGGACACCCACAGCCCGCTCGATGCTCTCCAACGGTCCATGGCTGACATTGCTGGAGTCATGATTCTGAGACAACAACAACTGTCTGCTCAGAGTGGCTCCAGCAATGTCAGCCAGGATTTGGCCAACATCTGTCAGATAATGGAGAGCATGGAGCGGATGCAGGCACAAGATATGGCTGCCAGGGCCGCACACCAGCGCAATGTAGCTGGGATCTATCATGCCCTGCACCTGCTCATCACTTCATTACTGCCACAAGGTCTGGCGCCGATGAATGCTGCTGCTGCTTCCACATCCTCAGCTCCGCCACCTAATGTGTCAGGGCCTCACAGTGCTGCACCCACTATACCACCACACACATGTGAGGCACATGACAGATCAGAGGACGAACAGGAGGATGATAGTGCATTTGTGCTAAGGAGAAAGCGGTAGCATCCATCAACGCCAAAATGCCAGTTTTCTCCTTGGTGCCGGGCTTAGTATCATGCCACGGAAAATCTTCTTGCACTGTCTTCCACTGTCCCCCGACAATCACCTTGGACCTCCACATGGACTGCCATATCACTGTTTTCTTGCCAATGACACTGCAATCAGCCTGCGGACTGAACTATGCCTCTTCCCTTGGACCTGTTACCACCAAATTACTCTGTCTGGCCCTCTAACGGGCATCCATGCAATGTGGGCATGTATGGCCAAGCACTGGTCCTGTCTTCATCCTCTGAATGTAAATAAAATTATTTAACTCACACAGATGTGTGTCGTTCTAGACCAATCAAGTATAGAAGTATGTAAAAAGTGTTAGGACACTGATTCACCCAGAAGGTACACCAAGGGAAATACGAGCAATGTACCTGTTTACCTGATACAGATAGGCAGTGAGATGGGCGTGTATTTGTGAACTAGCTGTGCCCCCATTGCTACAAAACAACCATCTAGCAATATACCAACCTAGCCCCACGTCCATTAAGAAAAAGGCATGTGTGCTAAAATGTCCTAGTCTGTTGCAGGCCACAAGTAGTGTCCTCCTTAACACTTGAAAACAAATATCTCTTGGCATATCTACTCACACACTACGTGGTAGACAGAGCCTGTTGTGATGGTGCACATTGCATGTCACATCCCAAAATGTTGCCCACCATATTCACATTTATGAAGACACGGAAGGGCACATGTCCACCATACACATACGGAACCACAATGTCTGCCTCAGTGAAGTAGATTTGCAAATAGGGGCTCACCCCAAAGTGCAAGGCGTCAGTCAGCCCCTCCCTGTCGACAAACGATGCAACCTAAAATTTGACCCCTCTCGTGCTGTGACCACTGCAAGCGTATCGGGCAATGTGTGTAGGGATGTGTGGGGCACTGCACTCAGCATATAGTCAGATGCACGGCCAACATTTCAAGGGTGGCATCTCCATGAGCCAATGGCAGAAGTAACAGCTGGGACAAGTCTCTATGACACTGTCACTACAGGGAGCAATGCAACATTCCCTCCCTTGTGTGCAGCAGAACAGTGTGCCACCACCCAAACGTCAGCTGGGACAATATCATGACTTGACAAGTCCAGTGAGTCACGAAAGGCATTTAGGAGAAGTGAACTCAGTAAACCAAAATGTACTACTCCTAAATGCCATTTGTGAGTAACGTAAAATTTTAAGTCATCACTTACTTTCAGATTACTTTTGTGAATCAGGAACACTGTTGTTCCATGTGCTGTACACAATGCACACTGAAATTCAAAATATCATGCATGGTCCGGAGATTGAGCGTACATGCACAGAAACATATCTTGCAAAGGAAGCGGACAGACTGGCACTACGCAGCAAGTGTGGCCAGGTCTGTGCAATGTAGATGGACTCAGCGCCAGGGGCATCTGACATGCAGGTGTGTGACGGAATCTGTGGAACCTGGCGCATACATCCGTCTCCATGATGGATAACAGTAGCTAACTGTATTAACTCGCCATGCCATCTTACTAGGTTGTGTGCAAAATGGGCAACAATGTGCTGTCCAAATCCGTGAGTCACACTGAGGATGTAGAACGTCACAGACGACTGTCCCTATACTAGGACGTAAATCCAAATTGCCACCCTGTCATCCATGCAAGTTCAATGTGCTCACATCTAAGGTATCCTGACACAATACATCCTGCAAACTAACATGTCATGAGCAGACTCACAGATTCCAATGGATAGTCCAGTGATGGCAAGAATTGCATACAATGCAATGAGCCACACTCCCAACATCATTCCTGACATAAGTGCAAGCAGAAATCCAAAGTATCAAACTTTTATTTGAACATTAAAAAAATAGAGGTAACCTAAACTAACACTTATCACTAGAACTACTACTAAAATATAAACTAACTAGAAAAATCTTACTTACCTAAACTATCTACCCAAACTAATCCTAAACACGCAACAACATATCCTAGACATCAACCCCTTCCCACCCTTAAGGCACACCACGAAACAGGACAAAGACATCTAAGCTATACATAAACTAAATACACATGTAACCTACACAAAGATATATTTTTTTGTATTTTTGTATTTTGTATTTTTTATTAACAAAAAATACATCAACCCCCCACCCAAAGGAAAAGGAAACTTATCCCCAAATACGGATTACAAATTAAAATTTAAAATCTACCTTAGAAGCTAACACTACCTACAACCTACACTAAAACTACACTACCTAACAATTAAATTACTAACCTAACACTACCTAATAATAGATATTAAAACATTGGGGGAAGGGAGAAGAGGGGGATGGGGTCCAACAGGTCCAGCCATCATGGCAGTCCAAAGTGTTTCTTAATGTCTGCAACTTGTCTGTTCACCTCAGACACTTCACGCCTGATGTCAGCCAGGGACACAATAATGTCATGAAGGAGCCTCCTGTCCCGCACTGTATATGGGACCACTTGATCACCAGTTGCAGGTGGGACTGTGCCTTGGGGGGGTGTGGCCGTAGGGGGATGTGCCACCTGTCCAGGCTGGGACCCACCACTGACGCCTGAGGGGCCTGAGATGGGCTGTGTGACAGTCTGAGCAAGCTCGGGCACCGCCTTCCATGTACCCTTCTTCCGTTCCTCCCGGTACCTCTTGGCCATGTTACGGTACCCCTTTGCCACCTTCTTAACATGTCTGAAACGGTCCTTCCGCACCTGGAAGGCATGTAGTTGGCCTGGGGTCATGTTGTCTGTAAAATATACACAAAGGCAAATTAGAGTCCCTTAGACAATGTCAATGTCCTCCATACACATCTGTAATACAAGATCACTTAAACATGGGAGCCTACACTCCAGCGTAACTATGTGAAGTCAGCAAATGACCTGGACAACGACATGTTTAAGCATGGATCAGTGACTACATGCTGGGGAGACTGACATGACAGAGCATGGCATGGTACATGTACTAAGCAAACACAAGGAGATGACGGACGGAGTGCTGAAACTTTTCAAACACTCACCCCCAGTCACAGATCTGGGTTGAATCCATCATCATTGTGCAAGGGTGTGTGTGTGCAGGTGAGTTTGGTTTCTGTACAGGAAGGTGCCCCTTCATGCACAGATTCAATCCTAGAATACCATGTTGTAACTATCACAGCACACAGGGAAGATACATTAGGGAATAATGAAATATGTTTCTGTATGTACTGTAAGGGCCACCTTGCTGTACTTATACACACTGTTGGACTTGGCCCTGCTTGCAGGGTCATCCCGGAACTTTTTGCCTTCCGCCTAGCCTTTTTGCTGTTATGGTGTTGGTGGTTTGCGGACTGTGAGCACTTTGGCACTGGAGTTTGGTGTAAAGTGCATGTGCTCTGGCCTCCATAGGCTAGCATTGAGAACTCCCCCCCCCCCCACCTATGGATAACTCCTAAAGGAACCAAAATAAATATGTTATGTTTGGTGTGGTTGAACTGGAAATAATAAATGCTGCGCAATGGTGCACGCAGGTTTATTTTCACTGGGTTAGAAATGTCACTGTCAACAGTCGCCATTGCTGTGTGCTTTGGGCCGCCTGCCTGAGGTGGGTTGCCGGTCTAGTTCTCGAAGTGACAGGGTGCTCTACACCTCCCCCAAAACCAGTTGGGACCGGTTTCCCCAGGGAGCCTTCCAGAAGCTTCTGGCCTTTTCCAGTAGGTGGGGTGAGGGGCGTATAAATAGCGGAGCTGTGACTCCATGTGTGGGCTGTGCTTGGACTTTGACTGGGAGGGGACACTCTGCCAGGAGGTACCGCTGCAAGGGCCTGGGTGCTGGCCCCTGTGCCCATCTGTACCCCCCCTGCTGTCCACAGGGCCAGAGAGAGACCTTTGCTGGAGTGGAGACTGCTGTGCCAGGAGGAGTGCCACATTATGGGGGTTGACTGTTCCAAGGAACTGCTGTCCTGTTCTGATGAGCTACCCACTGCCTGCTGACCTTGCCCAACATTGCCTGTCTGCTCCCCCTGGCGCCTCGTGGGCGCTACTTCATGGTGTGGGACCCTGAATCTTTGCCAGCAACTTTGCACCTGGTGAGCGCCATAACTTTATTCCAGCTCTGCCTACCTTCTAGCGCCCTGTGAGCGCTTTGTCTGCCCAGGAGAAGAGGAGCTGACGCCTGCAGCGCTGTGCCGCCAAGGCGCTACAACTGTGCCCAGGAGAAGAGAGGAGCTGGCGCCTGCAGCGCGAGGCTGCGAGGGAATCCTCGGCATGGGGGATTCCCCCCCCTGCGCCCCTGAAATCAGCGGGAGCCCACCCCGCATTTGTGCCATGATCGCGGGTGCCACCCCGCGTTTTCAGCACTAGCGGGTGCCTACCCCGCTTTATGCTTATTTTATAGTGGGAGCCCACCCCGCGTGTGTGCACTCTCCAGCGGGTGCCCACCCCGCATCTGCCGTTATTTGAAAGCGGGAGCCCACCCCGCGTGTCACCGCCAGAATCACCGCCGCAACCCGAGCCCAGAACAAGGAGAGAGCCGCCGCGCTGCTCGCGGCGACCCGGAAGCCTGAGGTTGGAGGCGGGATCCGGAGCAAGAGGCAGCCGAGGCCGCCTATCCCCACGCGGCCGAAGGAGGAAGTGATGCCTGCCAGAGCGGGGCTCTCGTGAACCGGAGAGAGAGCCCCGCTTGCCGCTGAGTCCCGGAGGATCGGCCCGGGTGAAGACAGGAGTAGCCGTAGCCCCGGGGCGGGTTGGGCCGAGGCACACTGTCGGTGCCTGAGGACCCGCCCGGAGACCCGAGATTGCGTGCATGGTGAGGAGTGGGCCCCGGTGAGTGCAGCAAGGACTGCTGGTGAGTGGGGCTCCCAGTTGGCAACGTCGGCGCTCCCGGAGGCACCGGGAGTGCCAGAGTCAATTTTCCTGCCAGTACTCTTTTTGGGGGCATTTCTTCACTTCCAGAGGCCCCGAGTAGGGCCCCTACGACCCCGTGTTTTTGTGACTGCACAGCGGCGCCGCAGTTGCGGGCCGCTGCACCGTTTTTGTGGGCAACATCATTTTTGGGTTCTCGAGACCCGGAGGGGGGGGCTCCCAGGTGACAATACTGACTTTACTGTACCCAACTACCCCACCGGATAGTGGGCAGTTGCGACGTTTGGGGGCATTGGTAATTTGAGAGTCCCAGCGTAGGGGCTCCCCAGGCGCAGTGGCGCCAGAAGCTAACCTGCAACTTTGGGGCAACTGTTCCAGGTGTTACTATGTGGATGCACTGTTGCTGATGTACCTGTGCTGAGGACTTAGGCCCAAGGTGCCGCATGATGTGATTTATGCATGTGTTAATGCCTAATGTCATGCACAATGTGTCTGATGCCCCTAATGCCTAATAGGATGTTTTAGGTCACGCCTGATCTCATATGTTCCTGCTTAATGCTTCATGCTACTGAGGATGCCTAATGCATATGTTGATGCGTCCCTGGATGGCCCCCATGCACATTATTGGTGTTCGGTATAATGTGTCCCATGCCTAAGGTCGTGTTATGATGGTTTATGCCCCAGGATTATGATTCATGCCTAATGATATGGTACATTGCTACTGATGTTATGTGCAATGTAGCTACACTGCTGGTTATGCATAATGTTTACCGGCTTACTCATGACGATGCCAATGGTAATATGATTAGGCCGCAGGTTATGTAGAATATGTCTTATACCTTATGCCTACTGGTTCCCTGCCTAACGCATTTATGCTAATGTGATTACGCCTAATGCAGGAGGTGATTGATGCCCAGGAGGATGCCCAACGTCAGGGTATGATGTTCTAGGTGCTCCCATGTTCGCCCTGCTGTTACAATGCATAATGTGTTTATATGCCTAATGTTTTACCCCTAAGGTACATCGCTGGTTCTCTGCATAATGTGCTTATACCTGATAAGGGGGGTTAGGCCTAAGGATGATTTATGAAGTGATGCACCCGTGTTAATGAGGATGCCTCGATGTTCATCTGTTTATGCCTACTGTGATTTATGCTGAAAGGGATAGTGCTAAGTTCATGGACTTTCCAGTAGGTGCTGACTGTTACCCCTTTAATGGTGGATGGTCTTACATTTATCCCCTGTACTTCATGATGGTTCTGGCAGCGGCCCGATTGGCCCTGCCTTGTACATAATCCCCCCCTGTAAATTGCTACCTGGTGACAGTTGGCACAGCGTTATATGTGCCTGTGATTATGACTCTAATGTGTTTTCCTAATACACAAGTTATTTTTTCACAACCTGGTGTGGAGTCTCTTCTGTAGTGTGCCTAGTGTGTCGCCTGTGAGTGTGTGCTGCGCAGATGCTTTACACAGTGCCTCCGGAGTTTAGCCTACCCGCTACGCGCCAAGCTACCCCAGTCTAACACACACCATGTCATTTTTCTATTCCCATGTGTGCTGCACAAGGCAGCTCACATGTAAAAAGCAAACATGATGAGCAAAAAGCATTCCTGCTCATTTGGCCAGATTACAACCAAGATGTCATTATTGTTAAATTGTGCGCTGGCAACTATCAATGCCGCACTTGGACATAGGGGGCAGCCTCAAATACAATGGGTGTTGCTGTGGAACGCCAACCACAACACCCAATGCACGCCCCTTTCACACTAAACACAGCGTGACAGTGTACCTCATTGACAAGTAAGCGTTAATAAACGTGGAATGTATTAACGCTGCTTCGTTCATGATGCTAGGCCCCTATTGACAACACAACTTCGATGAAAGTGATGTTAACTTTGCAATATGGTCTCGATGATATGCACCTTACTTACAATGTGTATCACTGACTGGGGATGGGCCAAGTCACAACTGTGAGACCAATGCATTTGTCAAAAGTCACTTACCGATAAGTGCACACTTCTGACTTTCAACAAAACATCATCACACTGTAGGCAAGGTAGATGTGATACACACCCATACTTCATACTACAACGTTGATCATTTGACCCAGACATCCATGCCACCGCAACATGCCAGTATGTGACGTTCCAACTCACCAGTGGCGTGTGGGTCCTCGAAGCTGTCGATGTCCCCCTGTGTGATTGGTGGCCGTCCATCTGTGAGACAAGTAAAGAAATATGTGTTGGTATTAGACTTCAAATCATATGTGTCGTATTCCTCATACCAATCATCACCATGACAGCAAATGCTACGTAACTGTAGTGTGGCGTTTCATGTTGACTACATGACTGGGTCCACTTTGACTGCCATTCACACCAGACCTGTGACTGCTGATTTGGGACAGACAAGACTGTAATGCTAGCTAACATGCCCATAAAAGTAGTGTGAGTCATCCACAAGGCACCATTACTACATGCATCATGATGTTCTACATGCACTTTGTACGATTGAGTTGCTGCAGATTGCACAAAGCAGTTACACAGAGGTTGTTGGTGTATGACAATCTGGAGATGTCCAATTTCCTTAGACCATTTGTTCCTATACAATACTTTGTCACACAGCAACTATGTTCACAGGGCAGCGTAGCTAACGTAACACAAATCATGAGGACAGCATTTTGACACAACCTTTTGGCCAGCACACAGCTCACATGGACAATTCCTTGGATAGTTCATGTACAGTCACCCCTGCCGTACCCAAACAATCTTCTGCCTGCATGCACATTTTGCGCAGGTGTGCCAGCTATGGCAGTACAGTGATAAGTGTTGGTCCAGTGCAATGGGTGACACAGACTTGCACCATATGCTTGTCAATGTGATGCTGCGTTGTGTCTCGGATGTGCCAACATGATGCGCAAACGCTTTGCGTCTCCCACCTCAATCAGCAACCATTTCTCAGTTTGACACCAGTGTCACACACGTCGTAATTTTCATTTGTTACAGTGTACACGATTAAATGTGGAGTTTGTGCTTACCACCCTGTAGGCATGTCATGACTCCCACATAGTCCAGGAGGTCAGCTTCACGTGCAAGCATGTCCTGCCAGCGGTGCTTCCACTGGCGCACGGTACGGTCCACTCCAAAGAACCTGAGCATCTGCACCCGCACACGCTCACACCTCAGCTTCCACACAGTCACATTGTATCCTTGCGGGATACGGCCTCCCCTCTGCAACATCAGGGGCAGGTGGAATTTAATCAGCCACAGGAAGCCCCCCCCCCCAATGCCCCCTTGGACATCCTGCCCTCCCTGCCCACAGCCGGCATCTCCCTGCACACCTGTGAGCCCACAGCCAGTAAAAAAATAAAATTACCCTCTAAAATATCCCCTACAACAACGTAAGTGTACTACCCCAAGACAGACACCTGACAAAATTTAGGACAGGAGACAGTAAAACACAACAAATCAGTACACAACACTTCACAGACACTATCAACAGGACACAGCAACACTCTCCAAATCTCCAAACTGCAGCACACACCACCAAACACCTCCAACACTCTCCAAAATCACCAGCAATGTGCTCAAAAGAGAAAGTGAAAGTGCAGAACACTACTCCAGTAGACAGGAAGCATGCAGACATCACTTCCTGCCTCTTTGCGGCCCGTTTTTGAGTTAGCAGTGAAAATCTGCACGCAAATAGTCACATGAGTAATATTTTGTATTGCACGAAGTGTCGCGCGATGTATTTTAACATCGGGTGGATGGAAAAAAAAAAGATTGCATTGTCGTTTTAGCGGCAAGATCTGCACGCTAAGAGCAAATCAATACACAGATGTACAGTCTTAGTGCTAAAATCATGTCAGAGCCCTCTAACAACATGATAGGCTTGGTTAGCACTAAAATGACACCATGAATATAATGTTTCACAACACATGACACCCTAACTTGCAACATGCAACACAGGTTACACCATAATTGCATATCTAACAAGAGAACCATCAATCAATCAGGGGAATGTTAAGTGTGCTACTCACCCGTGGGGGTCACAAGGCGTAGGGGCATGACTTCGGCACGCTTCCAGTTGTCTGTGAACGTGCATGTGTTGAAGGTGATGTTGATGTTGCATAGTGCTTCGTGTGTGATGGCAGATGCGGCTCTGTGGAAGATGTGAGGGTGCCAGGGGTCTGTGTGGGCCCCCGAGTGGATGCCTTTCATAGCGGAGGCGGTGTCTTCATCCGTGCCTGCTGTCCATTTGGAGATGGCGGTCTGGTTGGTGTTTCAGGGGTGCTGGTGGTCCGGCTGCTGCGTCCAGTTTGTGGTCCACATACTTGTCATAGAGGTTGTTGATCTTGAGGTGGAAGTGTCTTCCAAGCTAATTGCTTATGACACACAGAAAAGCATATTTTACCCCATTGCACGCCCTATTTCCATATTTTACCCCATTGCACGCCCTATTTTCATGTTTTACCCCATTGCACGCCCTAAGTTTCATTATTTTACACAACGTACACACTCCAATAAATTGTTGACCACTAACAACACACTACAATTGTGAATTTATACACAGATGACAACCTATATTTCATGGATTACACAAAAGGACACACAACAATTTTGAATTGGGTAGCCCAATTTGCACCATGAAGACTCTCATCTTACACATTTGACACACTGAAATGCATCTCTGTACTGAGGAGACATTCCCAGCATGAATAGAGGTTTGTGATTTTCTTTGCACTTATTGTGCAACGTACACTTTTCAGAGTGATGTACTCATGCAGGAGAGTAACATGCAGACAGGGTATGTGTATAGTTTTTCGATTGGCACAAACCGTGATTGGGGTCATTTTGCACTGAGATACATTTGATGGGGACTGTCACAATGTGACGTGCTCAGTTGAAGAAATTGTTTATTATTCGGTTCCTTTGGGCAGTTCCTGCTGCATTTACTGTGGAGTGTGCGCCACCTGCCTCATCTTCATCATCATCCTGGTCATCGTCCGGTGCAGCAGGCACTTGAATCCATGGAGCATTGGTGCACACACATATGTAGTGCAATACACAACATGCAAGGATGATTTTGTTGACCATTTCAGGGCTGTACAGCAGTCTGCCACCTGTGATGTCCAGGCAATGGAAACGTGACTTTAGCACGCCAAATGTGCGCTCCACAATGTACCGGGTGCGTCTGTGGGCCGCATTATACTGCCTCTGGGCCTGGGTGGTGGGGTTTCGGAGGGGTGTCATCATCCACGGGCAGAGTGCATATCCTTGGTCACCTGTAACATGTGATGGCGAGATGTGTACATTATTGGTAGTGCCGGCTGTGTTGTTGGTGTTTTGTGGTGTGTCTTTTGTGCTATGTTGGATTTCATGTTAGCCATGTGTTGCTTCTGACTGATTACCAGCATCAATGCAATTTACGTTGCCTCACAGTTGATACTCCCTCCCCCAAGCCAATTTGATTGTGTGCACTGCGGGGTTGCATAACTGGCTCTTCTACCGTCTATCGATGTCACTCATGCACCCTCCTCACAGTCAATGCCATGTGAACGTTTAAATGGCAATAGGCCACACCAGACACGGTTCACGTTCAGTTCTGCTGCTGCCGCTGCTGCCAGACCTGCCCCACCGCACAACACATGCTTTTTCATGTCCCGAGCTGCCACAAATCAACAGTCAGCAGCCCCCTCGCATGCACGGCCCATTGAGGGCAGGTACGCTTCACCCACAACATCAGCGTCATCAGGCGCAACACCGTCCACTCCCTGGACTACATACTCATTCGTGAGCGTAGCCTCCAAATCACATACCACGACTACTCAAAATCCATTTTACTCTGGGAAATCTTTGCTGACATCAGACTGTCCCAGATCTTCACCACACTGAGCCACATGGCAGGGCACACCTTTGACAGCTTATTTGCATGTGTAGAATTCGTCCAGTTCATCAACCCCACTAAACGCACATGTTTTGACCACTTACGCATGCACTTCCTTGTTGATGTACCCCAAGCCACCGTTGACCACTTGCAGACCCCCACAAAGTTGGTGTAGCTCAGTCACCGAGGAGATGCTAAACACCACCATCAACAGCAACACCCACAACGCTGCAGTCGTCTCCAATGACGCTAGGCCGCATTTTACAGACATGTATCTCCAACTGCGCATACACCCTTGTCCCACTATGCAACTGCAACATACAGCAGGCAATGAATGCCACCTCGGTCACCAACAACCTCTAAGTTGGCAGATGCATCTGCTGACACATGGAGAGGAGCTGGTGCAAGCTTGGGGATCCCAGTAAACAGAACCACCAACACGGACACAATGCTCATATTCACCATCAACAATACGCCCACACACCAAACTGGGCTTCCAGAAAGGATTGCTGTGAGTTGCAACATGGATGATCAACAGCTGGGGCGTGCTATACGCAGAGGAAACATGAGTCCTCATCCTCGTAACAGAACAATCAGCATGTGGCATCACCTGGTGGGCCAACCCCTTCGGAAGCCCCCACCCCAACTCTGGGTACCTAGGCCCCGTATTTGACTCCTCCCTCTCCATGTACCTACAGGTGTACGCAGTGGGCTGCAGCTGCTTCGCCTGCCTCTGCATCCTCCATGCAACCTTCCAATGGATCCCCCCATTGTCGGGTAAGACAGTGACCCACACAGTCATTGCCATCAGGCTGGGCTACGGAAACACACTATATGCCCACATGGGCACGTCTGCGGTCAGCTTAGTCCCGACTGTCTAGCACAACACCTACACATTGGGCCTTGTGTTCATACTTTCATTATGGATCGGGTCCCTCCATCGCACATACATGGTTCACACCTCTCCCCACATTTTCTAATGAGTGGCAGAGGGGCTAAGCCTTTGAGGATGGTTTGTCTACATAGCTAGCCACAGTTCCTGGTGTTGTTGTGTCTGGTATGTGGGAATGTTGATTACCATGTTGTATGTGTGATTGTGACATGTACATTCTCACACTTATGATTTGCATCCCTGTGAAGTTGAGGCATGTGGTATGTTACGTTCGTACTTACCGACTAGCACTGCATTTCCATATGTGCCATCCTGGAAGCGCTGGTTTATGATGGACTGTCGGAGTATGTAGGAATCATGCACACTCCCTGGGAACTTGGCTATGACATTGGTGAACGGTCCCCAGTGGTCCACTATTGCCTGCACATTCATGGAATGGGTGTGCTTTCTGTTGCGGTATATGTGTGCACTGTTCGCAGGGGGCACAAATAGAACATGTGTGCAGTCAATTGCCCCCAACACCTGTGGGAATCCGGCTATGGCATAGAATCCTTGCTTGGTCTCAATCTGTTTCTGCACAGTGTTGGGGAAGTGAAGGTGCTGGGGTATCAGGCTGAGTATGCCATCCAAGACAGTCGGGAGGAAGATTGAAAAGGCTGCCTGTGAGACTCCTCCGACTCTGGCCGTTGTTGGTTGAAAGGTCCCAGAGGCCAACATGTGCAGCACGGCCAGCAGCTTTGTCTGCGGAGGGATGTTGGTTCTCCACTGTGTTTGTGGCGTCAACCTGTGGGCTATCAGGTTCAGGATGTGTTGGATGGATGTCCTTTTGAGCCTGTAGGGGGCAATGACATCCTCTGGCGTTAGGTCTGCGAGACTGAGACGTCTGCGCAGGGCCCGCTGTCTTCTTTGGCGCTTACTCGGTGGTGGTCCTGGGGGAAGTGGCAGTGGCGGTGGTGGTTGTTGCCTTCGTGGGGCTCCAAGCTGAATGATTAGTACCTCCATGACGTCAGTGGGTCTTCAGATGGGGCTCTGGGCTAGTCTCCCTTATCGGCCTCCCTTTATAACCATTTTTAGACCTGCTTTTTTCTGGTCTTAGGTTCCTGCAGCTAAGGGGCCTTAGCGTGACTTTTTTTATCGCTTTGCGGGTCCGGGCCATCATTGCTAATAGAGCGATGTGGTGTTAGCGACACATTTCCTGAAATTTTGAGAGTGAACGCCTACTTTGCATGTCATTAGCGATAACTATCGCTGGCATGCACGGCGATAAGTAATTCGGCTGCTATCGCCGGAAAGCTGTCGCTAACGCCTGTTAGCGACGGCTTGGTAATAGGGCGATAAAAAAAACGCGTTAGCGGCACAAAAGTGCCGCTAACGCGGCGATAACTGGCTTGATAATATGCCCCTAAGAGTATAGGAGAAGAGAGAAAAAGAAAGTCTAGGAATTCCCACAGCTCTACACATTCTGAGACGAAGATGCTCCTGAAAAATCCATTGTTTCTATCTTGCAAGAGTTAATAAAACTTCAATCTGAACGTGTCCTCATAAGTCGTGGTTCTGTTCTTGTAGGTAACTTTAAATAGACAAGGATGGAAAAGACCATAACGAGCTCCGAGGGATCTGAGATCTGATCGTAGGTTAAGAAATTCTTTACGCCTGTCAGCTGTGTTTTTAGCGTAATCTTGAGAAAAATAAAGAGTGTTACCTGACCAAACGATGCGCTTGATTGACCTGACTGCTGAAAGAACCTTGAGTAAGTCAGTATATTCCAAAAAATATAGAATAACACCTCTGGGATGCCTTGGGCTGGTAGAAGAGGTTTGCTGACGACCTAGGCGATGAGCACGTTGGATATTGAGAGAAGTTTCTGTTGGCATATTCAAAACATTTGGAAAAAAAGATTTGAAAAAAGCAAGAGTGTCGTTACCTTCCGTGCCCTCCGCCCAGCCCATAGATGCGTAGATTATTTCGTCTATTTCTATTTTCGAGGTCTTCCACTTGTTTCTGGAGCAAAGTGACTTGAGACTGAAGAGAGTTGACCCTGCCTTCAGTAAGTCCAAGAGAGGACACATTGCGTTCTACCACAGTAAGTCTTTCATCCATCGTTGACCAATTTTCTGTGAGAAATTGCAGTTTGGCGTTGGTGTCCTCCATAAATGGTTGCAATGAGCGAATTTCCTCCAATAACATGTCTAGTGAGACAGGAGAGGATGGTTTCTGTGGAGATGGTGGATCTTTTTTAAGACGCTACGTGGAGGCCTTCCCTGTAGTGACAGGAGCAGGTATCGAAGAGGAGGAGCCCTTCGATACAGATGTCAAAGAGTCCTCCATTTTGGAATATTTCGAGAAAATTGTAGAATTTTTGATGAACACCTGCGTAGGGCGAGCCAAGGAAGGACTCATTCTCCTCAGTCTTCCCATAAAAGAAAAGGAAGAGAGAAAAATAATCGTTGCAGAGTCACTGAGGCAAGTACACTAGTACACAAACTTCAAAATAGATTGCGGGCGCAGACAGTACTCATAGCAGGGATAAATGTCAATCAGGTGCCAAAGACACTTTATGTAAATAGGTATACTTTTCAAACAATGTGCCACAAAGCTAATGAAGAAAAACAAAAAGACGCAGCTTAATTAAAAGGAAAAAGCCGACGTGTTGACACGAAAGGTCAAAAAATTTAAATAACCAGCATTACATTTGTTATGCATCTGCAATGGTATGAGGAGAAAGTGCATCTAAAATGGCGGTCGTTTTTATCGGTATCCTGAAGAAGGAAAGACCAGTTTCAAAGGAAGTCAAGATGCATTATGGAGATAATCAGAAGACTCGCCCCCGTCTACCAGGGTTAGGAGGGACAGCAAAATCAAAAGAAGAGGCCCACAAAATTAGATGCCGTTTCGCTTTGCTCGCGTAGTTTTTACCTCAGTCGAGCATCTTCAACTAAGGTGGCGGCCGCGGCCGCTGCCGATCCGAGGCAGAAGTATTTTCCAGAGAATGCCGATTATCGGGAGTGCAGAGGAAGCCGCCGGAGGCGTCCCCGCACTCAGGCCAACATCCGCAACTGAAGAGAGTCCTCCGTTTGAGGGTAGAGCGATGTCACCGTGAGGTCTGCCCGCGTCACCCCAAGGAGCCCTACTCGGGCACCGCCATCTTCTCCGGCGGTCAAGCCACGCCCCTCCCCTCTAAACTCTCTTCATAGCATGCAGGCTGGAAGGAACAATTCATTATGGAGATCCCCATGACCTCTCTTACAAATCTATTTTTAACTTCTTTCCAGCATTAATGAAGACTACTGGCCTGAAGTCCTTTAAAACCGATGATTTGCCACAAAGTCCCAGAAACTCATTAGGGGAACCGCTGCGGAGGGCGTTCCTTCTCCTACCTTGCCGCCAAGTCCTGGAACGACCTCCCCTTTCACCTACGCACCTGTCCTTCACTTGACGAATTCACAAAGAAGCTCAAGGCATGGCTCTTTGATCACGGACGTTAGAACCTAGCGCTTGGCTCCCCCCGGGGTGACAAGTCACGCGTTATAAGAACTCTTTGATTGATTGATTGATTTTGTAAAATTAAGTCCTCTTTCGATCATTGTTTATAGTACAATGTGCTTTAAATTACACATTATTGTAAAATGATGTGCAAATATTTGCGTTATAGTCTAATTATAATAATTATTATAAAATGCAATGAAATTGAAAGTGTCCTTTACAGTTAGAAAATACTCTTAAAATTTTTATCACACTTCCTCAGGAAAATCCACTTTAGCAATATCCTACACGCCTACACTCAGTTGCATATCCTCGTTGCAACTGCGAGTCGCGAGTCACCTTTGTCTTGAAATCAACATGGGGTGACCATGTTGCAAATGTTAATATCGAATTGCTATTTTGTTGATCGCTCTATAAGAAAGTTGGTTGTGGACATTCAGGAAGGCACAGAGCGGGAGACAGAATGCAACCTGCTAACAAAACAGTGCCATTGTCACTCCAGCAGGCTCAGGGCTTTGGTGGAGGAGGGAATCAAAGTTTTCTTTGGTAACTCTGCAGTTAAGGTGGCAAAGAGCATCACAAGAAGGATGTGGAAAAGGACCCAGTCTAAAGGGAATGTCTTGGTGGGGGAGGACATGTCGCGAAACCACTGAACTCCACAAAGGCTGGTATGACCTGAAATGGGCGGTCGGTGCTTCGGCTGTGCATTATATGACAAACAGACTTGCATGTTGGCATGCGGCTGGGTGAAGACTTATTAGTTCAACGTACTTGTTACTCAGAAAACAAAACGAAGCCCACTAAATATGAGGAAACAACTCAAAGAAATTCATATAGGTAAAACTAATGTCTATGTATGTAAAGAAAAACTGCAAGAGGAGAAAGGGCCTCATGTACACAGGTGTCTGCAAAAGTTGTGATTCGCAGAAATATAGGGTTTGCAACTATAAAACACCTTAATATGCATCAAAGCCCTTTCATGAGTCATATTTCTGGTTTGTAAAAGTGCTTTTGTGATCCATTATGATTAACAAATCGGAGAGGGGCCTGAAGGAGGTGCACCCACCCCATTTGTGACTTGCAATATAAAGTATTAGGGTTTGTGATCACAATTGCAGTTGGATGCCATTTATCAGGTACTGACCCCAATGTTTGCCTGAAATTGATTTGTAAAGGGAATTTGGTTCTTATGGAACAGATTCCTGGGTCGGCTTCCCCTTTGGGAATCTCAATGTTGGCTTCGCCTGGAGCAGACAGTGGCCCTTTTATCCTTGAATTGTTCCCAAACCAGAAAAAAAAAATTTAAAGCAGCCTCTGTGGCTTTTTTAGTCATAGGTTGCTTTTTAGGGGTTCCTGTATGAGAATGCAAAAGCTGTCCTTTGCAGTCCTCCATTTCCGCATTGGTAGGCAAACAAAGGAGGTTGCCAATTGCTACCTGCCTAAATAATATTCATTAGACAGATCATTTTGCGACCCCCTGGATTGTTCTATTTGAGATCTGATCTATTAGTACACAGGATGCATCACAAACTGCATAATCATTCACAAGCCAGCTTGACGGCAAATTGTGCATGCCTGATCTGCAACGGGGAACAGTACATCAGGCCATAAATGCGACTGCACTTTGAAAAGTGCACATACAGCCCACCCTCCTCCCTGCTGCTGTCATTCAGCAGTGGCCCCGCCCCCGTCCTGAAGCTCGGTTCAGAACGGGAGGATGAAAAATAAAATGGTAATGAATTACCATTTTATTTTTCATCTCAGGTCTTTGGGGGGGATTTTTAAGTGGGGCGACGCTCCTCCGCTCAAACGGAGAAGCCGCCCCTGGGCCAGCTGAGCATATAGGCAGTTTTATTACTCATCCCTTCAGCTGTCCAGCTGTAGAGCGATAAATTGAGTTGTTAATTTCCTTTTCAAACTTCCCAGGGCTGGTCGAGCTGGACATACTCCAGACATTGTCACTGAATCAGCGGGATCAGGCCTTTGTTTAACAAGTCCTGGTCTTCACATGCACCAGTTACATGAAGAGCAAGTACTATGTGTTCAGTGTGATCAAAAGAGGCTCTTTTCAGCCCAACCAGGAGGTGGGAAAGCAAGTGGAAGCATATATCGGTAGTGGCCGAGATTTATTTTAGTTAGTGTGTTTTAGAGTAAATAACCATAGAGACTGTGATTTCTTTACAGTCTAATAATCAGCCTATACACAAAGGGAAAAGGAGGGAGAATAAATATGAAAGAAAAGCCTTTGAATTTGACTGAGTTTATGTTTGAGACCAAGGAGTAGTGGTGGGTTAGAAACAGAGCTCCATGCAGAAAAGAGGGGAGAGAACTGTTTCCAAGGTCAGATGAAGCAGGGGTGGGAGGTTTGCAGTGATGGGGACCTCCTGCAGAATGGACTGAAGCCCCCTGAAGCTTCCATATGTCACAGATATTCATAGTCCTGGGACTGAATGGGGCCCTCTGAAAGGTGGGGCCCTCCTGCACTTTCAGGGATTGCTGTGTCCTGAGTTACGCCCCTGGAGGTTTGAATAATAGACATGGAGCGCGTTTACAGAGCTAGCAGTTTAAAGGTATGTTTTCATTTTTTATTCTTTTTATTTTATTCAATACATTAATGCATGTTACAGTACCACAATTCCAGCACATTTTATAATTCACAATTTGCAATACACAAAAGTTTTCATTGTACATATCCCCGCCTATCCCTGTCCTGAATGGTCTAAATGAGCGTCCTTCAATTACTTGTCTTTGGGGCATCGGGCTTATCTTGATATGCAATTAAATATTTCCTCCTCGGTTACAGTCCTCTATGTGCAGCCCATGTACCCCAGACTTTATCCCATTTCCGGAGGCAGCCTCTGCTCTGGTACACCACCTTCTCTGCCAAGCAGCATCAGTCAAGGTCCTGCTCCCATTCTCTCACTGTTGGTGGCTGCGGCCTACCCCATGCCCTGGCTATATTCCGTTTCGCAACCATGTCTGCTAGCATTAACCATGTTTTAATATATTTTGTCCAGTTGTCTTCTCCTGTGATACATAAAATGTGCCAACGGGCTTCCATTGGTACCGCCTGACCTGCAATCTTGGACATTGTAGCCACTATGGCGCTCCAGTAGTGTCTTAACTCGGGGCAGCCGCATATTGTGTGAAAAAAGTACCCTCTTCCCCACAGCCTCTCACACATGCATTCGAGTCGCATTTACCCATTGCATACAGCGCTGACCGAGTTGTGTATGATCTGTGTATAATCCTGATTTGTATCAGCCTGAACCGTGCACTCACGACAACATCTCTAGGGCTCTGGGTAACTTCCAACCAGTCGTCCTCTTCAAGAAGCCCTACATCGGTTTCCCATCGCTCCCTGAGGGCCACTAGTGGGTCTGGGGCGTTGTTCATTATTTTTTTGTAGAAGAGCGATGTTGCTTTATCCCTTAGTGGCTCCGTTAATATTCTGTCTTCTAACAGGGCGATCTCTGGTATTTGGTCTCCCTTGTGCAAGTGCGCTCTTAGAGCATGTGTTAGCTGCATGTACCTAAATTTCTCAGAGTTTGACATCTGGTACTCCACTTTCAACCTTTCAAAGTCAATTACTTTTCCCCTTTTCCAGATGTCTCCCAGGTATTCAATGCCTAACAGGGCCCAGGCCTGGAACCCCTGTAGATCTCGCACCTCTGTTAAGAGGTCGCTCTCCCACAGAGTCGTGCGTTCCGTCAGTTTCCCTTCCCAACCCAGAAATGTATTTGCTTCTCTCCATATTTTAACCGTTGTTTGTGTATGGGGCGGGAGCTCTTTAATCACTTTTTCGTAAAAGAGGGCTTTCAGATATCCCCCATTGCCCATCGCCCAGCGGTCTACCCGAAAGGCCGGCTCATCTCTCCCTGAAAATATCCAGTCATTTAGTGTCACTAGCTGCGCTGCCCAGTAGTATTTACGAATATCTGGGACCGCCAGTCCACCATCATATGACCCTCTGTGCAACTTGTTTAGCGCTATCCAGAGACTACCCCCATCCCATAGTAACAGCCGTATTTCAGCGTCTATTTTTTTAAAGTAGTCCGTTGATACCTTATATGGAGTATTTTGCAGGATATAAAGCAGCCTAGGCAATGCCATCATTTTGAAAATTGCAGCCCTTCCCATTAATTAAAGCGGTAACTTACGCCAGTGTGACACATTGTTTCTCAGTCGACTAAGCTGTGGGGCTAATTTCTCCTCCCTGAACTCCTGCTCTGTTCGCGTAATCACTATGCCCAGGTATTTAAATTTAGGTTTAATTAGTAGCGCTGTCGCTATGGCTGTCAATTCTGGTACTTCTCCAGTCAGAGCAAATATGAGCGACTTGTCCCAATTAATTTGATATCCGGAGTAGCGGCCGAATAGCTGAAATATGTGGAGTGTTCGGTGTACTGTGGGGTGTGGCCTGGTAACATATAAAAGGAAGTCGTTCGCATATAGCGATATTCTTTCTTCCCATTCTCCCCCAATCGGGATGCCCCTTATTAGTGGATCCGCCCTGACCCATGCTGCCAAGGGTTCCAGTGCAAGTACGAACAACATATGTGAGAGCGGGCACCCTTGTCTTGTGCCCTTTTGTAATCCTACTCTCCTCGACACAGTACCATTGACTCATATTCTAGCTAGGGGATCTGTATATAACAGCTTTATCCAGGCGCAGAACTTCGGGCCGAAGCCCAACCTTTCCAGCACCGCGAACAGGTAGTTCCACTCTATAGTGTCGAATGCCATGCGGGCGTCCAGGGACAACAACACAGCATTTTCCACTTGTTGGGATTTAACTGCGTGTTGCACATCATATAGTCGCCGTAAGTTAAGTCTAGTGCTCCTCTTGGGCATAAAGCCCGACTGATCCAGGTGTATCAGCCCTGTTATGGAGAGCCTAGTTGCAACTACCTTGGCTAGGACTTTGGCTTCTGCGTTTAACAGCGAGATTGGCCTGTAAGAGGCGCAATCCTCTGGAGGCTTGCCCTGCTTAGGAATGACCACAATAGTAGTCATCCTCTGGTAGTCTGCCTATTGTTAGCGACTCTTCAAACATGTACAACATGTGCGGCGCCACCAGACTCGCCAACCATTTGTATAATTCTACCGGTATACCGTTCGGTCCCGCCGCCTTACTCGACTGCAGCGCACCAATGGCCCCGCAAATCTCTTCTTCCAAAATGTCTGCGTCCAGGTCTTCCCGGTCTGTCTGCGTGAGGGTAGGGAGGCGCATGTCTGCCAGGAGCTCTGCGCAGTCAGTCTCAATGCGGGTTGTCGAGGACTTATATAATTGCTCATAATAGGATGCAAATGCCTCTGCTATTGTCTCACCGGTGGTGCAGCTATCCCCATTCGTGTTGATAGTCTTCAATACCCAGTTCCTCTCCCTGTCTCTTTTTTCGAGCCATGACAGCAATTTAGTAGCCTTATCCCCTATTTCATATATTCTCCTCTGCGTTGCCCTTGCGTGGTCCCTAGCTTTCCCTTCCGCTATGTCACGCAATTCTTGTTGTTTCAATCGCTGTGTGTGAGCCAGTCGCGGGTCTGGCTGCGCCATGGCTGCTAATTTATTATCTAATTGGATCAGTTCCTGTTCAAGCTCTTCACATTGCTGTTTCCTCTCTTTTTTCCCTATTCCTGCCAGCGCCTGAATGTATCCTCGTATTACTGTTTTGTATGCCTCCCAAATCACTACCGTTGATTCTACGGAGCCCACATTGTCCTGAAAATATTGAACCGTACGATCTCGTATCTTATCTTTCATCTGTTTGCTCTTGAGGAGCCAGGGGTCAATGCGGGGTGGTAGTGTATTTGTTATGGTAAGGCCCTTTAGCCTCACCTCTACTGGCGAGTGATCAGAAAGTCTGCGTGCTCTATGTAGCGCTCCGCGGAAGCACCCAGACATTACCGCTTGCGTCAGGAATTAGTCCTAGCGCGAGTAACCATGATGTGGAGTTGAATAATACGTGTACTGTTTGGTCTGTGGATTATGTTCACGCCAAATATCTGCCAGTCCCATAGCCTCCACAAAGGCCTTTAGGGTGTCCATCCCTCCCACGAACCTCACCTGTGATAGTCTGTCCATCTTGGGGTCCATTACTGCATTTAAGTCTCCTCCCAATACTAGCACCCCGTTAGGCAGTTGCAACAGCAACGCACTCAACTCAGGCAGCGTGCTCGAGTGCATTTTATGCGGTACATACACCGAGCAGAAATTGACAATACGACCTTCCCATACTCCGGAGAGTGCTACGTATCTGACCAGTTTGTCTTGACATGTTTGTTGAAATACTATCGGTACCGTTTTTTTAACCAAAATTCCCACTCCCCTGGACCCGGTCGTGAATACAGCATGAGCCTGAAGTTTATACCCAAATCTGTCCATTGCTCTGCATGTGTTGCCCATCAGGTGCGTCTCTTGCAACATGATGACATCGGGTGCATGTCTTCTAATATACTGTAGTACCATGGTACGTTTAATTTTGTTGCCAAGGCCATTTACGTTCCAGGTCATGATCGTGAGATCACGCCTGACCGGCTCGTGCGACATCGGTCGCACTGGGTCTCGTCTATCAAGGGGGGGTCATTATCCTCTTTGCCATTCTGCAGGTGCCTTCTCCAAATAGACCAGTACCGCTCGGAGGCGGGTGAGTGTATTGTGCTCATCTCTCCCTTTCCCCACTCCCTTCCCCTGGTATGTGTTGTGTACATGCATTGAAAACAATGTATTAAGAACATGAACTTTTGAAAACCCCACAAGAAATACTCCCCCCTCCCTGCTACCCTGCACTGTGAACTACCCACCCCCCAAATTTGCAGAGCGCCTGTCGCCCCATAATTAAACTGATGAACTTTGGGTGGTTGGTAGCCTATGCTTGCCCGCCGTAGTCGACCCACCTCCCCCCATTTCAAGCTACTAGGTTCTTAGTGTTCAAAGTTTGGAATGCTCATCCAAGTTATGTATCCTACATAACGTGTGGTGCGGTACCTCACAGTATTAAATGTCAAATTGGTACTATCGCACCCTCTTCCATTCTTTTAATAGCAGTGTGGATTAAAATCTTGACTTGTACCAGTCCTGGGCTCTTTTGATTTTTCATCACCTCTGGTGCGTCCCCTTCCCGGAATTGTCTCGATCCCTGGGTTACTCCTTTACCCCTGACTGCTGGACTGCGCTCCCTCTGGGATCATCCTCTGACCCATGCCCCCTTTCCACCACATCTACCTGTCCCTTCCTGCTCCGCGAACCTCCTGCTATTCGCCATCCGTCCAGCCACTCCCATGTTTCTTCTGGCGTTGCAAACCTCCAGACTTTACCTTCTGCCACCACTCTAAGGGTAGACGGGAATAGCATCGAGTATACAATATCTTTCGATCTCAGCACTCTTCTAACCTCAGTAAATGTCCTCCTCGCCTGCTGCACATTTGCGGTAAAGTCTGGATATAGGGAGATAGTGGCATTGTCAATTTTAAGTGGTGGTGACTTTCTGGCCGCCTGGAGGATCGCATCTCGATTTCGATAGTTGAATATGCGGGCAATGATTGGGCGCGGGGGGGCTCCCGGCTTCGGTCGTGCACCAGGAATTCTATGCGCCCTTTCCACCGAGAAGTATCTAGAGAGTCCATTAAGTTTGAGCAGGTTCAGAACCAGATCCTCTACATATAATTCCACCGATGGGCCTTCCGCCCTTTCCGGTACTCCCACGATGCGGAGATTGTTGCGCCTAGAGCGCCCTTCCTGATCTTCTAGCTTTGCCTCTATTACTCTTGTTGCATCCGTAAGTTCTTGAACTCGTTTCTGCAGTGCTTTGGTGTCCGTTGCGAGGGTACTTGTCACAGTTTCGACTTCCTTTACTCTTGAACCCAGGTTTCTCAGATCCGCCCTTATGAGTGATGTAGGAGAGTAGGATCTGCTTCACATGGGTACCCCCACTTTTTGCTGATGCTTCACTGTTTTTCGACATTAGTCTGGCTGGGGCCCTGCTAATCAGAACCCCAGCCTAGCTGCTTCCTCTCTAAAATGGTTTCCATGTGCCTTAGGCACATCACTGATTGGGATCTGGAGTGCCCTTATAAGTCCCTAGTATATGGTATACTATGTACCAAGGGCATAGGTACCTCAGAGGCCTGCCAGGGGCTGCAGCATGTATTATGCCACCCCTGGAAGGCCATCCAAACTGACACCACAGGTCTGCTACTGCAGCCTGGGTAAGGTGGTGCATGCACTCCTTACTGTGATATAGGTTACCTATATCACTAAATACATACACACATATAAACCTATAAGTCACTCCTAAGGCAGGCCTTATCAATCCTAAAGGCAGAGTGCATGGTTCCTATGTGAGAGGGTGCCCCTGCATGAGCAGGGCCCCTCTGCAGCGTTCGGAGACCATCTCTGATGCTGTTTGTAGTGCAGCCTGACCATATACTCTTAAGCGCATTATATCCTCGCGGTAAAATGCTAACTTTGGAATGGCTGCACCTAAACATGTCGTGTTTGGTGTCAAACATCTTGGAATACTACCCCCCGCCAATCCTGGTGGCGGGGGTAGCATTCCACCCTTCTAGAGGGAAAGACATGTTAACTCTGACTAGTCCGTTAACTTCTTTCCAGAGCCCTGGCATCACAAAATGGATGCTGCTGCCACAGACACGAGTCTGGCCTCCTGCTGCTGGACGAAACTCCGGCAGGGGAGGCCTGGACAATAGGTTTCCTGTCCCAGGGAGGTGTGACCACCTCCCCAGACAGGATAATGTGTATTGGGGCTGGGCGGGAGCACTTTCGGGTGCTTTGAAGTCCTGCACTGGGGGCACATTTGGTGTCCCTAGTGCATACCCCAGTTCAAACCGGATCAGGGGCTTGCAGCCCCTGCTTTGGCGCGAACTGGACAAAGGGAAAGGGGTGTAGCCACCCCTCTGCCCTGACCCACCCATAGGTGGGGCCACAGAGTAGTCCAACCCCTATCTTTGGTATAAAGGTAGGAACCCAGTCCTTAGGACTTTAGATTATCCCTGGACGAAACTCTGTAACTGAATCCTGGACCTTCGACGCTCTACTCACGATTAGAGGACAGAAGAATCTCCCTTGGGGTCAAGGAGTGACTCCCTGCTTGGCAGGCACCAAAGAAGCATCTGTCCGGTTCGCATTTCTGAAGCTCCCGTCGGACGCCGAAGTCATCGCATCACCAGAGGTGGATTCTCAGACTTCCCCGAGGCTACCCTGAGTCCCCAGCAAAGCTGAGGCCCGTGGCTATCGTGGGTGACTTGAGACCGTGACCCCTGGACACCGAGCACTTTTGCAAGTGCATCCTCTTCTGGGTCTCCCAAGAAGTCGTGCTTTGGGCTCCGAGTAGCCCTAGCCTCCAGTACCACCTGCACCGAAGATCACTGGCCCCCACTCCACGAGTGTCCTGTAAGCCAGATCCACGTGCGGCGTCACGAGGCTCCTTCGCGGTCGCTAGCCCGTTGGCTAGTAGCCCTTAACGAAGGCCAATCCTTTTCTAACTTGGCATCCTGGTTGCTCCAGGCCTGCCCTCACTTACCCTCGCTGGGTGAGTTCCACAGACCTTGCTGGTCTGCACCATCGACGATCTACATCTTCACCGAGACTTGCCGTTGCCAAGGCTTGTTGGGTCCAATCCGGTCGCCGACACCTCAGCACTCAACAGACATCGTGTCCCAGCCCGCATCCTGCTCCTGGTCGCCGACAACGCCTCCTGGACCTCGTGGCTGAAGAGTCAAGACGACCGTCAACGCACCTGAAGCACTCGACATCGGTGGGCATCTGTCCATCGCCTTCCTGGTCACTGGCTAGTGACCCAGACTCTGTCCCCTCTGCTTTCAGGTTCTTCAGAACTCCGATCCACTCTTGGATCCACCCGGACACTTTTCTCTTGGCCGCCAGCAGCACTTTGCAGCAGATCGCCATTCGAATCGACGACGAAAGGCACCTATGCACCCGGCTTCCCTGGGTGAGGTAACACGAGTACTCCGGTGCTCCCGTGGGTAGAGACTCTTCAAAGTCCTAGATCTCAAAGGGTTTTGTCCTAGTCCTCTTTTAAGTGTCCCTTTTCTCTAATTTCCCGATCCCGACTTTCTCCATAGAAGTCAACGGCGTATCGCGGTTGTGTATTTACACTGCACGCGCTCTCCCGTGGGTCCCCTGTGTCACTACCTTGGGTGGTTCCTTGTGGTCCAAGCACTTCTAGAGGCTCTAGGCCTAGTGTCTAGTTCAGTCGTGGTTCGCATACCACTTTATTGGTATATGGTTTGGTACGCCCTAGGGCCCAAACGTGTATTTGTGCTATTACTGTGATTTAATAACTTATAACTTATGTACTTTCGAACTCTAGCCTCATAAAGAGACTAGAGGGGTGTGTTTAGCAATAAATACATATATTTTGAATATATACCTGGTGTGGTGCTCTTTCATTTGATCACTCAAGAGATTATAGACTGGTAAAACAAGATGCTTTACATTCCTTCAAGACTTAGCCTGAAGGCTGCTCTCCATAGCTACCACTAGGATAGCTTTCAATAAGGTTGTCTTTAACCTATCTCCAATAAGGGGTTGTTTGGACTGGTGCAAGGTGCCCACTATAATTAGTGGACAGCATATGCCAGGCCAACTTCTCACATTGGTGTGCAGCGTGTGGGATTCTAGCTTGCTATTGTTTTACCAGATAATCTCAATTGAAATGATCAACTGAAAACCACTAAAGGTACCTAAGGTACATATAATTTAAGCTTAGAATACAGTAAGTTCTACTGAACTTAGAGTTGTGTGTTAAGGGATAGCACAACCCTTTCTACAACTCAAGAGAGTTTAGTAGGCCACACTAGAGTAGGTAGTGCATACACCACACCACACTAGTAATGTCTTTAAGGGTAGGATCTAAAGATTCCTTGCAGGAAGCCATTGAGCTTCCACCCTCAAAGTATGATACACTCCCATTCTTGGAATTGAGAGCTTTATGCAACTTGAGAAAAATAAGGACAGGCCAAAGCCTCACCACCCAACACCTCAAGGAGTTGTTGGTGGCTTATGACCTTAGTAAGCCCTTGGGGACTGAAGGGGTAGGAGCTGAGGGTGGGGCAGGAGCAGAGGAAGAGGACGAGGCCAGGGGTTCCAATACCCCCAACCCCCCTCTGAAACTGGCCAGGAGGGTGACAATGACCCTGACCTGGATAACCCAATCCCTCCTGTGGAAGATGATGAGGATGATCAGAATGATGCCCTCTTTGTCCCCCCAGGAAGGATTAAGAGTGTGCCCAGGAAGTCTAGATCTCCTTCTCAGGAGTCTAACCACTCTGGCACCTCCATAGGGAGCTCTATCTCCTCTCACAGGAGGGAATGCTCTCATGAGAGAAGAGACAGACTGGTCCAGTATGAGGAAACTCAGCTGGAAATCAGAAAAAAGCAATTGGCTTTAGATAGGGAATCCCTAGATCTCCTTAGAGAGAGAAGAAAGTTGGGACTAGAGTCCCATGGTGGCAGCCATGTCCCTAGAGACAGGGAAAGGTCCTATGACCATAGGAACCTGAGCAAGATTGTCCCTCCCTACCAGAGTGGGGATGATATCCACAAATGGATAACTGCATTAGAGAGGGCCTGTAAGGTACAGAAGGTCCCTCAGGAGCAGTGGGCAGCAATCTTGTGGCTCTCCTTTGCTGACAAAGGTAGAGATAAGCTCCTCACTGTTAGAGAGGAGGATGCTGATAATTACAAGGTCTTGAAGAGTGCTCTTATTGATGGGTTTGGCCTAACCACTGAACAGTACAGGTTGAAGTTCAGAGATACCCAAAAAGCACAGACTCAAGACTGGGTAGACTATGTGGATTGTTCTGCCAAGGCTCTGGAAGGCTGGTTGATGGGCAGTAAGGTGTGTGACTTCTCAGGATTGTACAATCTGATAATGAGGGAGCAGATTCTTAATAACTGTCAAAATCAGCTGTTGCATCAATACCTGGTAGACTCTGATCTGACCTCTCCCCAAGAATTGGGAAAGAAGGCAGACAAATGGGTCAGAACCAGGGTGAAGCAGAAGGTACAGAACCAAGGTGGGGAAACCAAGAAGCAAGATGCTAAGAACTCTGAAAAGGGCGGGGAGAAGGGTAAAGATCAAAAGTCTTCATCAGGCCCCCAAAAATCTTCTTCTGGTGGGGATTCACAGTCTACCAAAGGGAAAGGCCAAAGAAAACCATGGTGCAAGGTCTGTAAGCAAAAGACCCACTGGACCAGTGATTGCACCAAGTCCAAAGACTCTAGTCCAGCACCCACCAATGCCCCTAAGGCACCTGTTCCCCCTAGTACAGTTGGTGGAAGTGCTCCAGCCAAGGGTTTAGTAGGGTTCACCCTGGGAACTGAGTTGGGCTCTGACCTAGTCAGAGAACTGACTCAGGCTGTGTTAGTCTGTGATGGAGGCATGGATGTGACCTCCACTGTGAGTCCCAGTAATCTGGGCAAGTACAGACAACAGCCTTTAATTAATGGACGTGAGGCTTTGGCATTTAGGGACACAGGGGCAAGTGTCACAATGGTGACACAAGACCTTGTGAATCCTGGGCAAGTTATACTTGGTGAGATGTACCAAGTGACCAATGCTAGCAATGTCAGAACAGACCATACTCTGGCAGTTGTTAACTTCTCCTGGGGAGGGGTAACTGGCCTTAAGAAGGTTGTGGTAAGTGCAAACCTACCAGTCGAATGCTTGCTTGGCAATGACTTAGAGACTTCTGCTTGGGCAGAAGTGGAGCTCAGGACCCATGCAGAAATGCTGGGGATCCCTGCAGATGTGTTTGCTGTGACCAGGTCACAAGCCAAAATGTCTAGCACTGAACAGGCCTTGGATTCTGGAAGAATGGACCAAGTGCCTTCCAAGAGGAGGAGTAGTAGGGTTAAGGCAGTGCCTTCCCCTTGGCTCAGGAGGAAGATCAGTCCCTTGAGGGGGATGATCTCAGCCCTGAAGAAGGAACTGTCCCAGAGGAACTTGAACCTGACCAGGTTCAGTTCTTGGGGACAGGGGGACCTTCTAGGGCAGATCTGAGCCAGGAGCAGCAGAGCTGCCCCTCCCTTGAACCCCTCAGACAGCAAGCTGCTGCTGAGGCTGCTGGGAAAGCTAGTGGTCCCCATACAGTGTATTGGGATGATGGACTCCTGTACTCAGAGAGTAGAGACCCCAAGCCTGGTGCTACCAGGAGGTTGGTCATACCTCTGAAGTTCAGGGGCTTCCTATTGACCCTAGCCCATGATATTCCCTTAGCAGGTCACCTGGGCCAGAACAAGACTTGGGACAGAATTGTCCTTCACTTTAACTGGCCCCACATGTCTGAAGACAGTAAGGAGTTTTGTCGCTCCTGTGTAACCTGCCAAGCCAGTGGCAAGGCAGGTGGCACTACAAAGGCCCCCCTGATACCACTACCTGTGGTGGGGGTGCCCTTTGAGAGGGTAGGGATTGACATTGTTGGTCCCATGGATCCCCAAACAGCCTCTGGGCACAGGTTTATCCTGGTGGTAGTGGATCATGCCACCAGGTACCCAGAAGCTATTCCCCTCAGGACCACTACTTCACCTGTGGTGGCAAGGGCCCTCCTGGGAATCTTCTCAAGAGTGGGCTTTCCTAAGGAGGTAGTATCAGACAGGGGTGCTAACTTCATGTCTGGGTACTTAAAAGCAATGTGGAAGGAGTGTGGAGTGACTTATAAGTTCACCACACCCTATCACCCACAATGCAATGGTTTAGTTGAGAGATTCAACAAAACCTTGAAGGGCATGATTAAAGGGCTCCCAGAAAAGCTTAGGCGTAGATGGGACATACTCTTGCCCTGCCTTTTATTCGCATATAGGGAGGTGCCTCAGAAGGGGGTTGGTTACAGCCCTTTTGAACTTCGGTTTGGCCACCCTGTGAAGGGTCCACTGTGCTTGGTGAAGGAAGGATGGGAGTTACCTCTCAAGCCCCCAAAGCAAGATATAGTGGACTATGTACTTGGTCTCCGCTCCAGGATGGCTGAGTATATGAAAAAGGCAACCAAAAACCTTGAGGCTAGCCAGGAACTTCAAAAGGCCTGGCATGACCAAAAGGCTGTTCTGACTGTTTACCAGCCAGGACAGAAGGTGTGGGTGTTGGAGCCAGTGGCCCCAGCAGCTCTCCAAGATAAATGGAGTGGACCCCACACTATTGTTGAGCAGAAGGGTGAGGTCCCTTATTTAGTAGACCTAGGAACACCCAGGAGTCCCCACAGGGTTCTCCATGTCAACAGGTTAAAACCATATGTGGACAGGGCAGACATGGGCTTGCTCATGGCTACTGATGAAGGGCAGGAGGAAGAGAGTGACCCACTCCCTGACCTGCTCTCACAGAACCCTGACGATGGGTCAGTTGATGGTGCAGCCTTGGCAGGCAGCCTCACTACCCAGCAACAAACTGATTGCAGGCAAGTCCTCAATCAGTTTAGACATATGTTTTCACTGACACCCAGTCAGACCACCTGGTGCACTCATGAAGTGGACACTGGGGACAGTCTGCCTATTAAAAACAAGATTTATAGGCAACCTGACCATGTCAGGGACTGTATCAGGACTGAAGTCCAGAAAATGTTGGAATTGGGAGTTATTGAACCCTCAGATAGCCCTTGGGCTAGTCCAGTGGTCCTTGTACCGAAACCTCACACCAGTGGTGGAAAAAGAGAGATGAGGTTTTGTGTGGACTACAGGGGTCTCAATGCAGTCACTAGGACTGATGCCCATCCAATACCCAGGGCAGATGAGCTCATAGATACTTTGGCCTCTGCCAAATATCTCAGCACATTTGACCTAACAGCTGGCTACTGGCAGATCAGACTAGCTGATACTGCAAAGCCCAAAACAGCATTCTCAACCCCTAGTGGGCATTATCAATTTGTGGTAATGCCCTTTGGTCTGAAGAATGCACCTGCCACTTTCCAGAGGTTGGTGAATACAGTTCTCACAGGACTGGAAGCCTATAGTGCAGCATATCTAGATGATATTGCTGTCTTTAGCTCCACCTGGGAGGATCACCTGGTCCACCTCAGGAATGTTTTACAGGCCCTGCAAAAGGCAGGCCTGACTATCAAGGCCACTAAGTGCCAGATAGGGCAAAGTCAGGTTGTGTACCTGGGCCACCTTGTGGGTGGAGGCCAGGTTCAACCTTTGCAGAGCAAGATCCAGACCATCATGGACTGGACTGCTCCCACTACCCAGACTCAGGTGAGAGCCTTCTTAGGCCTGACTGGGTACTATAGGAGATTTGTCAAGGGGTATGGATCAATAGTGACACCCCTGAATGACTTAACTTCTAAGAAAATGCCCAAAAAGGTTCAGTGGACAGTTAGCTGTCAAAAGGCATTTGATGACCTCAAGCAGGCCATGTGCACTGCTCCAATTCTGCAGAGTCCTGATTACTCCAAGAAGTTCATTGTTCAAACTGATGCATCTGAATTGGGGGTAGGGGCTGTACTGTCACAATTGAATGAAGAAGGTCAGGATCAGCCAGTAGCTTTCATTAGCAGAAGGCTGACCCCTAGAGAGAAACGTTGGTCAGCCATAGAGAGAGAGGCCTTTGCTGTGGTCTGGGCTCTGAAGAAGTTGAGGCCATACTTGTTTGGTACACACTTCCTGGTTCAGACAGACCATAAGCCCCTCTTATGGCTAAAACAAATGAAGGGTGAAAACCCCAAACTGCTTAGGTGGTCCATTTCCCTACAGGGGATGGACTTTACAGTGGAACATAGGCCTGGGAGTAACCATGCGAATGCAGATGGACTCTCTAGGTATTTCCACTTAGAACATGAAGACTTAACTGGGCAAGGTTAGTTTAATGTCCCTACGTTTGGGGGGGTTGTGTAGGAGAGTAGGATCTGCTTCACATGGGTACCCCCACTTTTTGCTGATGCTTCACTGTTTTTCGACATTAGTCTGGCTGGGGCCCTGCTAATCAGAACCCCAGCCTAGCTGCTTCCTCTCTAAAATGGTTTCCATGTGCCTTAGGCACATCACTGATTGGGATCTGGAGTGCCCTTATAAGTCCCTAGTATATGGTATACTATGTACCAAGGGCATAGGTACCTCAGAGGCCTGCCAGGGGCTGCAGCATGTATTATGCCACCCCTGGAAGGCCATCCAAACTGACACCACAGGTCTGCTACTGCAGCCTGGGTAAGGTGGTGCATGCACCTCTTACTGTGATATAGGTTACCTATATCACTAAATACATACACACATATAAACCTATAAGTCACTCCTAAGGCAGGCCTTATCAATCCTAAAGGCAGAGTGCATGGTTCCTATGTGAGAGGGTGCCCCTGCATGAGCAGGGCCCCTTTGCAGCGTTCGGAGACCATCTCTGATGCTGTTTGTAGTGCAGCCTGACCATATACTCTTAAGCGCATTATATCCTCGCGGTAAAATGCTAACTTTGGAATGGCTGCACCTAAACATGTCGTGTTTGGTGTCAAACATCTTGGAATACTACCCCCCGCCAATACTGGCGGCGGGGGTAGCATTCCACCCTTCTAGAGGGAAAGACATGTTAACTCTGACTAGTCAGGTAACTTCTTTCCAGAGCCCTGGCATCACAAAATGGATGCTGCTGCCACAGACACGAGTCTGGCCTCCTGCTGCTGGACGAAACTCCGGCAGGGGAGGCCTGGACAATAGGTTTCCTGTCCAGACAGGATAATGTGTATTGGGGCTGGGCGGGAGCACTTTCGGGTGCTTTGAAGTCCTGCACTGGGGGCACATTTGGTGTCCCTGTGCATACCCCAGTTCAAACCGGATCAGGGGCTTGCAGCCCCTGCTTTGGCGCGAACTGGACAAAGGGAAAGGGGTGTAGCCACCCCTCTGCCCTGACCCACCCATAGGTGGGGCCACAGAGTAGTCCAACCCCTATCTTTGGTATAAAGGTAGGAACCCAGTCCTTAGGACTTTAGATTATCCCTGGACGAAACTCTGTAACTGAATCCTGGACCTTCGACGCTCTACTCACGATTAGAGGACAGAAGAATCTCCCTTGGGGTCAAGGAGTGACTCCCCTGCTTGGCAGGCACCAAAGAAGCATCTGTCCGGTTCGCATTTCTGAAGCTCCCGTCGGACGCCGAAGTCATCGCATCACCAGAGGTGGATTCTCAGACTTCCCGAGGCTACCCTGAGTCCCCAGCAAAGCTGAGGCCCGTGGCTATCGTGGGTGACTTGAGACCGTGACCCCTGGACACCGAGCACTTTTGCAAGTGCATCCTCTTCTGGGTCTCCCAAGAAGTCGTGCTTTGGGCTCCGAGTAGCCCTAGCCTCCAGCACCACCTGCACCGAAGATCACTGGCCCCCACTCCACGAGTGTCCTGTAAGCCAGATCCACGTGCGGCGTCTCGAGGCTCCTTCGCGGTCGCTAGCCCGTTGGCTAGTAGCCCTTAACGAAGGCCAATCCTTTTCTAACTTGGCATCCTGGTTGCTCCAGGCCTGCCCTCACTTACCCTCGCTGGGTGAGTTCCACAGACCTTGCTGGTCTGCACCATCGACGATCTACATCTTCACCGAGACTTGCCGTTGCCAAGGCTTGTTGGGTCCAATCCGGTCGCCGACACCTCAGCACTCGACAGACATCGTGTCCCAGCCCGAATCCTGCTCCTGGTCGCCGACAACGCCTCCTGGACCTCGTGGCTGAAGAGTCAAGACGACCGTCAACGCACCTGAAGCACTCGACATCGGTGGGCATCTGTCCATCGCCTTCCTGGTCACTGGCTAGTGACCCAGACTCTGTCCCCTCTGCTTTCAGGTTCTTCAGAACTCCGATCCACTCTTGGATCCACCCGGACACTTTTCTCTTGGCCGCCAGCAGCACTTTGCAGCAGATCGCCATTCGAATCGACGACGAAACCCGACCCCGAAAGGCACCTATGCACCCGGCTTCCCTGGGTGAGGTAACACGAGTACTCCGGTGCTCCCGTGGGTAGAGACTCTTCAAAGTCCTAGATCTCAAAGGGTTTTGTCCTAGTCCTCTTTTAAGTGTCCCTTTTCTCTAATTTCCCGATCCCGACTTTCTCCATAGAAGTCAACGGCGTATCGTGGTTGTGTATTTACACTGCACGCGTCTCCCGTGGGTCCCCTGTGTCACTACCTTGGGTGGTTCCTTGTGGTCCAAGCACTTCTAGAGGCTCTAGGCCTAGTGTCTAGTTCAGTCGTGGTTCGCATACCACTTTATTGGTATATGGTTTGGTACGCCCCTAGGGCCCAAACGTGTATTTGTGCTATTACTGTGATTTAATAACTTATAACTTATGTACTTTCGAACTCTAGCCTCATAAAGAGACTAGAGGGGTGTGTTTAGCAATAAATACATATATTTTGAATATATACCTGGTGTGGTGCTCTTTCATTTGATCACTCAAGAGATTATAGACTGGTAAAACAAGCTGCTTTACATTCCTTCAAGACTTAGCCTGAAGGCTGCTCTCCATAGCTACCACTAGGATAGCTTTCAATAAGGTTGTCTTTAACCTATCTCCAATAAGGGGTTGTTTGGACTGGTGCAAGGTGCCCACTATAATTAGTGGACAGCATATGCCAGGCCAACTTCTCACAAGTGACACCTCTGTTGTCACGGTGTCAATTTTACAAACCAGGTCTGTCCTCACTCCCTGTATTGCTGTCATAATATCCTGTAGGGTGAGTCCTGCTGTATCCGCGCTGGCCTCCGCTGGGTTCTCTGTGGCCACTGATGCTATATGCGTGCTATCTCTGGGCAGGGCATACTTATCTAGTTTTGTTTGCTGCGATAGACGGGGGCCTCTCCCACCCGTCATGGTTCTGTAGCCTTGTGATCAGGTAGTTATTCAGTTGACGTTCTTTCTGCGACTTTAAAGAGGGGGGTGAAAGAAAGAAGCGGGCCGACCGGGCCACCAACCTCACAGGTGGTCACAGCAGTACTCTCCACCGCCTACACCAGAGCCAAACAGGCTCTAGCTGGCCTGTCGGCTTTCCAAACTGGACACCTATCCCCTGGTCTGAGATCGTGCCTCTCCCCCTCACTCCCCTCCCCCGCACCTCTACGTTGTAGTTAACTAAGCCTTCGGGGTCGGTTCTCCTGTCCAGAACACCTCATCTCCGTACCATCGTATTATTCGAAGAGTCTAGTCTCAGGTACCTACTTGTCCACGCTTATTTGCGGAATGTTGTCCGTCACAGCCCGCGTATCAGTCTGGGCCACTTTTTGTCCAACGTTGTTGAGCCCCATGTCAATTCAGTTAACGTTGTTGTCTGGGGGGGGGGGGGGCTCTGCGCCACCAGTTTCGATAATATTAGTCAGGATCGCGATGCTCCCTCTGGCTGCCTTCAAGTCACTGGCTTCCGCACCCCCGTCTCACCACTGCTGGGCAGCCAGCGGATCTCTCCCGCACCTTCATTCCTTTGTGTGTCTCTTAGCCCCCCTCGCTCCGGCCTGTGCTCTCGCTTCCTGCTGCACTGCGCCCACTGATTGAGTTTATGCCATAGCGGACCGGGCGTTGCACCTTGTATGTCCCGCTTTGTGTACGAGGTGGGGGTTCTTTGTTGTTGGTCCTGGCGAACTTACCCAACGGCCTGCGGTGGTTGTGGCCGTGGGTTTATTTGGTATCTTTGCGGGGCCAAGACCTACTTCACTCCTTACTGCCAGACTGCGGTGACCGCGGGTAGGCCCGTTCTTTAACTCGGCGGCGGGCACACTGCTCTAGATCATCGCCCCGGTGCGCCCACATGCAATGTCTCGCGGGTATAGAGAGCTTATGAGGTACGGGGTGCTGCGGGGCCTATGGGAAATGTGAGGGTAAAATAACGGACACTACAGGAGTCCGTTGACTTCGGCCAGAGATCACGTGCCACCTTTTGGCCCCTTTATTTATGCCCTCGGACCGCGCCCGGTCGCGAGGGGTGTACTTGCTACATTACATTGTGAGGGCCGGGTGGCTCCTCTACATCCCTCCTTTCCTTCGGATGATGAAATCTCTGCTTCGCAGAGAAGGCTTGAGGGAACAGAAAATAGGAAGAGAGAGAGAGAGAAAAGAAAGAAAGAGAGAGAGAGAGAGAGAGGGAGAGAGAGAGAGAGAGAGATAGATAGATAGAGAAAAGGGGATGAACGAGACAAAAGTTCTCAACAGGTCGTCGGTACATCAACTAAGATTCGACACTGGCTCCCGGCTGCGGACACCTCTTCAGCATGCATAGTCTCTCAGCCTCCGACTGGGTGTTGGGTTCGGCCGGAGTCGATATCTGGAACTCCGGATCCCTGAGCCCTGGTTCTCTTCCTGAGCCACTTGCTCACTCGCTCCTTCTGCAGTGGTGGTAGGCTCGCCAGTCATCCCGTCATCACTTTGGTTGTCCGCGCTCCTGCGCGGGGTGAGTCCTGGGTTGGCCTGTCTTTCTACTATATCCGGACATGGTCCTTCGTATGCCCCCGCACTCTCTTCCGTTGCTTTGTTGCCCCCGGTCAGCTCTGGGCGTATCGGCTTGAACCATGACACGTTGCGGGTCACTGTATGCTCCCCTCTCCGGACTGTGGCCATGGTGCCCTCAACTCGTGTTACTGTCCACACCTCTGGTTCATATGGGGTCCGAAACTTCCATCCCGGATATCGATCCTTCAGCACAATTTGAGCCCCTACTTTTACCCTCGGTGGCTTTGCTCCTCGGTGCACCGTAGCCTTGTCATTTGTGAATCTGCGTTTTAGCTGAGATCTCTCTATGTCCAGAACCGGTGGCATCCATTCAGTGTCTTCTGGAATGACATCCCGGGGCGATTGCTTCAGTAGGAGCGAAACCGGGGCACACCCTGTCGTGGAGTGTGGGGTTTGCCGGTAGGCCTGTAGGAATTGTTGCAGACACGCCTCTGGGTCCTGATGTTGGTCTACCCCTATTCGGAGAGCGCGGTTGAGTGTCCGCATGAACCTTTCTGCCTCACCATTGGCCTGCGGCCATTGCGGGGTGATTCGGCGGTGTCGGATGGCTCGTTGCTCTAGGAAGTCATGGAAGTCTTGCCCTTGGAAAGGGGGTCCATTGTCGGTCTTTACTTCCTCTGGCAGACCAAACGTGGCAAATGTCCTTTCGAGGGCGATACGAACTTGCGTGAATGCTGTGGATGTGACCAGTTCCACCACCGGGAATTTCGAGAAGGAATCAATGATGACAAGCGTGTGCCGTCCGTCCGGGAAGCTTCCAAAATCAGCGCTCAGTTTTGTCCACGGTTTCTGGCTGGGTTCTTCAGTGATCACCGGGGCTGGCGCTGGATCTCCTCCTGTGATAGTGCACGGATGGCAGCGCTGTACTTCGGCATCTACCAAGTCATCCAGGCCTGGGAACCACACCTTTGCCCTCAGCCTTGCCTTTGTCTTGGCGGTACCTTGGTGTCCCAGGTGGGCGAGCTTGACCATCCTGAAAAGAAGACACTACGCAGAAATGGGGTAAGTGTCCGGTTTATTCTGTCTGACGTCCTCCAGGTCCCGGCAGCAACTGCCTGCCTAAGAACTCCACATTCCAGAGTAGAATCCCCCCGATGACACAAGCTCCTCACGAGCCAGCGTTCCACAGATCCCAACACACCCCCTTCCTTCACAATGAAAACAAGAAAGTAAGGTTAGGCAAAGAAAAACAATAAGATGAAGATAACAGGAAACAGGGTATGCAGAAGAACACCATCACTACATTTTGTAATCTTGGAATTTTACAGGAACAAATTTCAATCTGGTGGAAACAGCTCTGGAAGAAACATGATCGGAATGCACAGGTTCCATCCCGTGGGTATTGGTCGGCACTGATGTTGGGGAAGGAACAACACCAAGTCTCTTGTTGACATAGACCAGCATTGACTCAGGCACAATGGAAATAGCAGACTTGCTCCAAACTTTCCCATTCTCCAACACCACCACGTGATTTCTTACAGCTGACACTCTTTGGGAGCAGAGAACCGACACACCCCTTGCGAAGAAAACCCGGTCTTTTGACCCTCACCCAATCCCCCACCTTAACAGAAATGGGATAACGAACTCCAGGCCTGGTGTCGTACTTGGCCTGAACAGCAGCCCTAACGTCAGTTACAACAGACAATTTCTTAGTGTCCACCACCCTCCTGGACATCCATTCCTTGTTTAATTTAGAGCCAGCAACCCTTCCCTAAGTAAGGTAAACGGGGCAATGCCGGTACTAACATGGGGAGTGGTCCTCACAGCCCAAAGCATGTTGCTGACCGCTTGCCGCCAATGCAACCCATTCACCAAAGCCAATTGCAGATGTTCCTTGATTACGCGGTTGAAGCGCTCAACCAGGCCATTGCTGCGGGGGTGATAAAGAGAAGTAAGAATGTGACTGACACCTATGTCCTTGAGGAATTTCTCCATCTCACAAGAAACTAACTGGGTACCATTATCCGACACCAACTCCTCAGGAAAACCCTCCTTGAGAAAAACATCTTGCAAAAAGTTGATAACAGATGAAGAATTAGCATTGTCAACGAATCTGACCTCTGGCCATTTTGACATGTAGTCAATTAGAACAAGGGCATACTTAGGAGAACTCCCAATGAGTCCAAAAGGACCCGCGATGTCAAAGGCCAATTTAGTCCAAGGAGTGTTTTTCACCACCACAGGTGTAATCGGGGAAGGATGAGTCACCTGGGATTTGTCACTCGTGACACATGCACAACAGTCACGAACATAATGCTCCACATCCTTATCCAGGGCAGGCCACCAAAAATCTTGTCTAACTCTACGTTTCATAGCTCGAATCCCAGGATGGCCCTCATGAGCTAAATTTAAGATCTTATCACGAATGGATGAAGGAACCACCAACAAACCCCTCTCCTTAATACTCCATCTACTAAGGATAGCTCATCCTTGATCCTATTGTAAGGCACCAACTCGGAAGGGCAATTTTTGTCGCTAGGCCACACACCGGCTAAGAGGTCAATCACCTTTACGACAACAGCATCATTAGACATGCTCTCCAACCATTCTTGTTCGGTGAGTGCACTACCAATGGTGCCCTCCAACGAGCACACAGCACAAACCATTTCCAAATCATCACACTCCAATACCTCATCCATGCCAGAAAGGGGTAACCTAGACAGGCAATCGGCAACATGGTTTTTGGCTCCAGCCACATACTCAAGCCGATAGCGGAACTCTTGTAATCTATACTGCCACTTGGAAATACGTGGCGTGGCTCTCCCACCACCTTTGGTTGTAAACAAATCAACTAAGGGCTTATGGTCGGTTCTTAAAATGAACTCATTGCCCCACAAAAAATTCTTGAAGTGTTGAACACCCCACCACAAACCTAAAGCTTCCTTTTCTATGGTAGAATAGGTGCTCTCAGCACCCCTTAAAGTCCTTGAAGCAAAGGCAATGGTTTCTTCACGACCATCACTCCTCCTCTGAAGAAGTACTGCCCCCAAACCAACATTACTCGCATCAGTGGATACAATACATAAATCATTAATGTTGAAGTGTTTAAGGGGGTGAGCATGTATAATTTCCTGTTTGATACATTCAAAATTATTGTTGCAGTCAGCATCCCACACATACTTGACGTTTCTCTTTAACAAATTCCGCATGGAAGCAGTTTTAGTAGAGAAATTGCAAACAAACTTGGCGTAATATTCCACTAACCCTAAAAAGGAACGAAGTTGGTCCTTGTTCACAGGAGTGGGTGCATTCTGAATGGCCTCAATGATCTTGAGTTTGGGTTCAATGCCCTTGTGTGAGATATGATGACCAAGATAATCAACACCCTCTTGAAGGAACTTGCACTTATCAGCCCTCAATGTTAAACCGCTTGACCTAATGATATTTAGCACATGCTTGACTCTCTCATCGTGTTCAGGCTCCGACTTCCCAAAAATGAGAATGTCGTCCTGAAAAATACGACACCCGCTATGTCCTTAAACAAATTGTTCATTAATCTTTGAAACACAGCAGAAGCTGAAGCAAGACCAAAAGGCATGCGAATGTAGCGATAAGCACCCTCTGGAGTGACAAATGATGTTAAGTGCCTAGACTCCTTACTCAGCTCAATTTGGTGATACGCTGAGGAAATATCGAGTGAAGTGAAAAATTTGGCACCCTCCAGAGTAGCCAACATTTCATTGATGTTGGGTAAAGGTTGACGATCAACCCAAATGTTAGCGTTGAGATCTCTCAAGTCAACACACATCCTGAGAGATTTATCGGATTTTCGTGCTAAAACAATGGGGGCCAACCATTCAGAACCTTCGATAGGTTCAATCACCCCTGCAGTACACAATCGCTTCAACTCCCGCTTGAGTTCATCTCGTAGACTTAAAGGTACCTTGCGAACCTTGTGAGCCACAGCTATCGCACTGTCCTTAAGTACGATGCGATGCTGAAAGCCCCTAAGCTTCCCAAGTTCCCCACTGAATACTTCAGGAAAGATGTGTGCCCACTTGTCATTAGCTGATTGAGTAACGGCATGAACAGGTGATATGTCGTGGGGAGTGAGACTGTAGAATTGCCAGAGGGCATTGCGGGACACCACCATATCAGGATGATTGGGGTCCAATATGATGTTGAGAGCACCTTGCTCGTCCCATCCCAACAAATTTGCGCCCTCCTTAACTACAAACACGATTCCCGTAGTTTGATCATCATTGAAAGCCAGTTTTGCTGAAAACTTTCCCAGCACTTCAACTCTTTTACCACCATATGCAAAAATTTTGATGTTGGATTGTACCAAATGGACATCAACGACCTTGTCAAAATCCTTAACATTGATGATGGTAAAAGGCGAACCTGAATCAGCAAGGAAACTAATACTAACCCCATTGACCTTAATGTTGCATGAAGGAGATTTCCTCTTGTGGGACCCCCCAAGGAAGATAATTCAACTACACCTTCAGCGTGAGACGATGAAGGAGACAACATCAACAGTTCATAATTCTCATCATCAGAATATGTGAGGTCCTCTGCAATAGCCTTCACTACCTGAGATGAACTCTTCTTAACCATGACTGCTTTGCACATTCTGGAATAATGGCCTTGCTTACCACATTTGTAGCAGGTTTGATTCAGAGCAAAACAAAATTTGGCATTGCCTAGATGTGACTTGCTTCCGCAACGAAAGCACACAACTTCATTTGGTTCAAATTTGGGTTTCGGGTAGAGTGTAGGACGTGAAGTGCTAGGAGAGGGAGCCTTTAGAATGGATGACCTAGATGATTTGGGGACAGATTTGGCATTTAACAGTTTGACCTCATTGGTTGAAACAGTGCTACTCATTTCTTTTACACAAAATTGGGAATGCTCAATAGACCTGGCCAAAGTGAGTGCAGTTTCTAAGTCAGGATCATCAGAGGATAACAATTTCTCTTGGATCTTCTTGTTGGATGTCCTTTCAATTAATTGGTCACGGATGATTTCATCACGAAACTCCCTGTAATTACAGGTGACAGCTAGAATTCGAAGAGCAGCAACGAAGTCATCAATAGACTCACCAGGAGTTTGAGCGCGTTGCAAGAATTTGTGACGTTCAAGAACTACATTCCTTTTGGACTGAATCTCTTGTCAAGAGTCTTGACTACAGAAGCATAGTCATCAACGAGAAGTGAATCTCCACTGTCACCACCACTTACAAGAGTACTTACAACCTCTAAGGGTAAAGTTTTCAAGATGTTTCTGCCTTCAGGGCCAAGATTGTAGATTAGAAGTGCTTTCTTCTTCTTAGGGGTAAAGGTTTCACCATCAATGGCTTCTAAATAAGCCTCGAACGTCTCTTTCCACTGTTCCCAGTGAACAGGTGGAGTACCTACAGATTGCAAAAAGGGTGGAGGCGCCGAAACGCGATCCATGGCAAAACGTGGGTGAGTTGCTGCCCAACGTCAATACAACTGTACTTTAATGGTGCCAACTAGATGCAGGGATGACTATATGTATACGGAAAATAAAGCATAATAAACAGTTAACAGGAGGTGTGCACAAATAAGACAAGCAGGTGTGCGCATCACCGAATGCACATCAAGGATGTAACAAACAGAAGTAATCACTCATGAGTAGTAGGGGTGTGCGCATCACCGGATGCACAATATGGCATAATCACAGCACATTAAGAGTTGCAACTTACGATGGAAGCTTGAGAAAACGAAGAAAAGGTGAGCACATCACCGATGTGCAACGTCGAAAAGCAGAAGTCCTCAAAGTTGAGTTGAAGATGAGGAAAGTAGAAATGATGCTTGAAGCGGTGAAAACGAAACAGCCTGATCCTAAAATGGCCGCTGCCGCTGACGCGTGGTGACGTCAGGCGTCGTAGACGTAGAGCGACGTCGTAGGCGTAGAGGAAAAATGCCGACAATCTGTTGCGTGGCAACGGTAGGGAACGGTGCGCGAGCCTTCGCCGCACCACGGGGACACACCAACTGGCACAAAAGAAGAAGCGATTGCCCAGCAGGAAAACAAAACGGAACGAAACTTGCCAGACCACGGCGAACCTCGGCAACAGCACACTGAAGCAGGACAGCAGGATGAAGCAGGAGGAACAGGCAGACCGGAAAGCCAGGAAGACCGCCAGGGAATTCAAGCTCTCTCAGCAGAACACAGGATACGGCGTGGCACAGCTGGGGTACTTCGTGGGGATCCTGAGGCGTCAGACCAACTCGTCGCCACTGAAAAGAAGACACTACGCAGAAATGGGGTAAGTGTCCGGTTTATTCTGTCTGACGTCCTCCAGGTCCCGGCAGCAACTGCCTGCCTAAGAACTCCACATTCCAGAGTAGAATCCCCCCCGATGACACAAGCTCCTCACGAGCCAGCGTTCCACAGATCCCAACACATCCTCTGACATAAGCTTCTCGGTACCACGATTCTTCTTCCTCTCAGGATCATTCCTGATCCGCTGGCGCACAACTCGTGTCGTATCTTCCACATCTGGCGTCTGGCGTTCTGTTCTTCCGCGGTCAATATTGACAGTCCTTCCAGGAACCGTTGCCACTTGCCGCTTTCCAAAGCCTCCTTCACTCTTTGCAGGGTGCCATCGTCTTCCGTGGCTTGGCGGATCTCCTCCTTGGTGATCGCCACCGGGCATGCGGCGTCCTCAACCATCCTTATGAACGCCTCCGTGTCGGCAGCGGCTCCATGCATGCTCTCCCCTTTTTCTTCCGGGGGGTGTCGGGAAAAAAAGTCAGCCGGATTATCCGCCCCTGGCCTGTACACCAGCTCGAACGCATAGGCCTGCAGTTGTACCGCCCACCTTTCAATCCTCGGGGGCGCCAGTCGTGTGAGCCCGCTGAAGAGGGGAATCAGAGGCTTGTGATCTGTCACTACCCGGAACGGGTGTCCACAGAGGTACAGGTGGAAATGTTGACATGCCCACCTTATGGCCAGGGCCTCCCGCTCAATCTGGGCGTACCTCGTTTCCGTTGATGACAGGGCCTTGCTGGCGTATGCCACGGGTACTCGATCTCCTTTCCCATCGATCTGTAGTAGGACCGCTCCGAGTCCCACCGGACTGGCGTCTACCACCAGTTCCGTCTTCCATTTGGGGTGAAAATACGCCATGGTGATCTGGTCCAACAGGGCCGCCTTAATACTTTGAAACGCCGCCTCCTCTTTGTGTGACCAGGCCCATGGCACCCCGTTCTTAGTTATTTGGCGGAGGGGCTCGGCAAGAGTCGCCAGGTTTGGGAGGAACCTCCCACAGTATGTAGCCATCCCAAGGAAGCTCCTTATCTCGGTTGGATTCTGTGGAACTGGGGCATTGCGGATGGCATCCACCTTATTTGGGTCCACTTTGAGGCCGTCCCTTGCGAAGACATATCCGAAGAACTCAATTGAATTTTTGTAGAATGCACACTTTTTCCGATGTAGCGTGAGGCCGCACTCCACCAGTCTCTGTAGGGTCGCCCTGAGCCGCACATGGTGTTCTTCCAGGCTTTGCGAGTAGATCAAAATGTCATCGCTCAGGTTGATTACACCGACCAAACCCGAGAGGGCTTCCTTTATGGCGTTTTGAAAAACCTCGGCAGCTGAAGAGACGCCAAAACTGAGCCTTGTGTACCTTCTAAGGCCGACATGTGTAGAGAAAGTTGTAATATACCGGCTCTCCGGTGTTAGCTCCAGCTGATGGTATCCGGAGTTGAGATCCAGCTTTGAGAACCATTGCGCCCGTTGAGGTCCGCAATGATGTCATCCATCGTCGGGGTCACATGCCTTTTCCTCCGGATGGCCTGGTTGGGAAGCCGCATGTCCACACACAAACGGATGGCGCCCGGCTGTTTTGGCTTTGGCGCCACGACGAGTGGCGAGACCCATGGTGTCGGCCCCGACACTTTCTCTATGACTCCTCTGTCTTCTAGATCCTGGAGCTCCTTTTCCACCGCTGGGCGCAGATGGAATGGGATCCGCCGGTGTCTCAGGGCACGCGGCTGTATCGTCTTGTCTATGTGTAGCTTGACTTGACGGCCTTTTAGTTTTCCTAGACCCTGGAATAGTTGTGGGAACTCGCCCATGATGTCTTCGGCGTGGTGTTCGTGTACTTGTCTTGCGAAAAACACTAACTCTAGGTCCTCCGCTGTGTGGCAGCTCAGCAAGGTTCCTTTCTTCCCTTCGGTCACGTGAAACTTCGTCCTCACTGAGTGGTCGGCATTGGCGACGTCTACTTCTATCATGCCCCTCAGCAGTATGGGCTCTGTGCCTCCATACGTGTAGATCTTGGCCGTGCTTGGTATGAGGCACGGCCTGGGCGACAGCTTCTTGTATTGGTCGGAGTCCATCACATTGACCGACGCTCCGGTGTCTATAAGCGCCTGTATTGCTGCTCCGTTGACAGTTACGTGGCATATGGGGGCGGGCGTCTTGTTCGCCCCGGCCTTCCAGCAAACGAAATCACAAAGATATCATCATCATCTTCGTAGTATACTTGTGCTGCTTGCCCTCCTGATGCCGCCGCCTCCTCGACTTCTTCTAGGGAGAGGTTCCGAATGTTCACCTGGCGACGTCTGGCCATGCCCCCTCTTGATCTCGTTGGTCCGCTTCTACAGACGCTGGCAAAGTGGTTCGCCTTGCCGCACTTGGAGCATGCCTGCCCCTTCGCTGGGCACTTTTCTTGTTCGCGGTGTTCATATCCGCACTGCCCACACCGGTGTCCTTGGCGGGATCTCCCTTCACGTCGTGGCCCTGGGCCTGGTCGCCTTTGGATCGCCTCAACGGTCTCCTCCTTGATTTGAACCTTCGTGTTGGCCCCTGTCGGCGTGTTTCTTAGCCTCACCGCTTCCATCTCGTCCGCTCTTTGGTCGGACAGTTCATGCGATCGGCCCAGCACGAGAATATCGTCGAGAGATATCCCTGGTTGTCGCAGTATTAGGCGCCTCAGCGTGAGGGACTTACAGCCTTGAATGATCTGCGCCCTGATCTCTTCATTGTGATCTATTGTGGTGCAAGAACTTGCTAGCTTCCTTAGCCTCGCGTAAAACATATCAACTGTTTCCGCATCCGTCTGTTTTGCTTGCCTCAACTTGAATCTTTCATAATCTGGGTTCATCTGTGGGTCGAAGTAGCGATCCAATGCTGCGATTGCGGCATCGTAGTCGTGTGTTGCTCCAGTATTCGGCAATGATTCGAATAGATCGTACAGCTCATCTCCTCCAAAATGCATTAAGAGCGACCTCTTCACAGTTCCGTCCGTCTCTCGGGTTCCCGTGAAGTAGTGGTTCAGCCGCCCCACCCATCTTCTCCACCTCGGGGCCGCCGAGGCTGGGTCAGCGAGTTGGCTAAACGGGGGTATAGGTGTCACTGACGCATGTGAGTGTGGCCTGATGGGCGCAGGGCCCGCTTGTTGCTGCGCTGGGGGGTCTCCCATGCCAGCTGTTACTGTGTCTTTTCCCTGAGTGGGGATGTGACCTTTAACCTCAGGACCGTGTGTCTTAACTGCTGGGTCTGTTTCCTGCACTTGTGCTTCCCTCTGTCTTCACCTTCGTTCCCCTTTTGATGAGACTGTGCTTGGCAAATAGGTGCTGTCTGTCTTTTATGACCCCTGGCACTGTCCTGGCACTGTCCTACTAGAGGTGACGACGCCTCCTTTCTTTTCTCACTGTTTTTTCTTTTTTTTTTTTTTTGCCTTACTGACGTCTTGCTTTTTTTTTTCCTTTGGACTGCCTGTCCTTGTCTTTTCTCACAGTGTTTTTTTTTTTTTTTATGGACGTGTCGTGTTTTTTCCTCTACTGACGTTTTGCCTCTTTTTTTTTCCTTTGGACTGCCTGTCCTTGCCCTTCGTGTTACCTCCGCGGGTGACGCTGTCCTCTTAACCTGCTCCCCCACGTGTCTCAGCCTTTGGGAAAACAGCGCGCTGCTCTGGCGATGGCCCCTCCCCTACTTGCGCCTCAGCTGGCGTGCACGCCGGGGACCTGCTCAGCTGTAGGACACGTTCCTCAGCGCCGTCGCTCGCTCCACTCACCCGTCTTGGTGGCGTGCAGGCGCCACTCACCTCAGCGCCGACCTGAGCACCTTCGGCACGATTACGGTTCCAGTCCGTCGACCACCCGGCAGGCGCTGACCGGCCGGTCTTGCCGTCTACGTCGCTTCACCGCCACAGTTTCTCCGGCAGCGGGATCTGGTCACACGACGCGGGCTCGCCCTCTCGTCGCCAGTATAGAGAGCTTATGAGGTACGGGGTGCTGCGGGGCCTATGGGAAATGTGAGGGTAAAATAACGGACACTACAGGAGTCCGTTGACTTCGGCCAGAGATCACGTGCCACCTTTTGGCCCCTTTATTTATGCCCTCGGACCGCGCCCGGTCGCGAGGGGTGTACTTTGCTACATTACATTGTGAGGGCCGGGTGGCTCCTCTACATCGGGTACGTACAAAATTTAGCCTGTGGCTTCTGGGCCCAACCAGGTCAAGCCGGGCGTCCAGCGGCTCACGTCTATTCCGCTCGGCCCCGCCGCAGTCACTGGATATCTCCGCGCCCCCTCCTAGCAGTCATCGCAGAATTGTACGTTTTCATCGGAGGGGGGGAAACGGCGAATGGCGCAGCTCTCTTCTCAACCTTCCTCCCCTCCGCTTACCAAGTCTATCGCGCGTTCTTCGCTCCTGCCCTCTCGCTGTTGCTTTGGTCGGGCCCCCTTCCGAATTCAGCCGGGCTCCTTTCCTTCACTCGGTGCTCGATTGCCTCAGTGCCATTCTCGCCAGTCGGCTATTCATCGGATCAATCTCACCGAGCGGGGCTAGTTCTTCCGGGAGGCCGCAATCCAGCCCCGCAGAATTCCCGCCGTCGATACTGGTACGTCTCTATTTCCGATGGCTCTCTACTTGTTTTCCACACAGATTTAGGCCGGGTGGCTTCTTCACCGCACAGCGGCCCTTTGTAGCTTTGCTGCGTCGGATTTTTACAGGATATTTAGGGGATAAAGTGGTCAAGTCGGCGGAGCTCCTTCAACCCGCGGACATTTCCTTTCGTGGCAAACCACGTCCCCTAAAGGTATGTTTTCACTGTTTCCTGCTTTACTTTGGCAGACAAACAAGGTCAGTGGTAGCATTAGTAATGTCAAAGAGTATTCGCCTCTATAGTGATTCACAGAGGCCCGCAGAACCTGACATCTACGCCCACTCTCCTGTGTCATGTGCTGTAGTGACTTTGAAAGAGCCCTTCATACCCGTTAGCAAGACCCAACATGTGTTGATTGATGGGCAGCACGAAACACCATGGGGCTTGATTAGTGGGATGTTGAATAGCTGTGTGCTCTATGCGGGAGGTGCTTTTATGTCCGTTGTGAAGGCCAGAGTGTTCATTCTCATCGAGGCATCTGTTGTGCCTTACGCATGTAGCGAGGATCAGAGATAGATCGCTTGAGCGTTAAGTTCTTGTTGCTTACTTGGGAGAGGGTGTGGACTATGGGGGAGGTGCTTTGTTGTGCATTTAAGTCATGGATTGCACTTCTCTGCCTCTGTGCACCTGTCCCTTATGGCTGAGGAGGGAGGGAGTGGAGTGGCAGATTGTGGGTGACGCCTGCTCTCTGAAATGACTAAGGGCTCATACCTGGTGCTTTCTTAAAATGCCTCGCCTCCCCTCTGACGGAGGCTGTCATTTCACAGCCAGGCTCATCAGCCCGAGAGATCCTGACTGCACCCCCTAATGCTAAGAAATTTACAGCTTCCCGTTGAGGCAAGGATCACATGTAAAATCCATGGCTACTTGTAGAAAGAATCCACCCTCCATAGCTGCCAAGGTTTCAGATTGTTATGTGTGACGTTTTCGTAATTTCAGTGTAATTATGAGTGACATTTCAACGACTATGAGTGACACTATCTCCGTCACCACTGACCAGAGTCACCCGACCTTCACGGCGCGGCCCAAACATAGCTACCAAGTTTTCAGTATGCACGAGTAACATTTCTCTGTTTTCAAGTCACCTATGAGTGATATTCACATCCCATTAGTGACACCTTCAGTGACACTTTATAAGTAGCAGTGGATTAAGAAAATGTATGGTACAAAACGAAAATCTCGTTTTAGTAAATGCAGTGTAGTACCTGGATTAAATACACCACTCACACCTGACATGGGGTACTATGTGATTTTTGAAGTTGCCGTGCGCCCTTTCCTACCGTACCATACTTTCCTGTAATATTTTTTAGTAGTATTTAATAAAATGCAGCTGGTAATCTATACCAAATTACAGCTGTTTTATCTCAGTGTCGGCCTGCATATACCCTTTAATCTGCAAGTTAGAAATTAATTTTGTTGTAAAGAAATGTTACACTAGTTTGTTATTTTAGTGTTGCAATTGATACGAATTACCCAAATCAATCACCAGTTTTCCGATCTCTGAAGTACTTACTTAGCTGTCACCAGCCAGTGCCCTGTACATTTATCACCGATGCGTGATACTTGGCAGGGCTGACCCTCTCTGCACAACCTGCTAGCCATCTCCGGGGGCTAAGAAATGTTAAGAGCACAAGCACCTTACATTTGGAGTTTTAAAAATTCAAGGTCTCCCAAGCACACAGCAATGTCCACACATACTGCAACAAACGTATGGAACTCTACCTATCCAACTAAGCACCTAAACCGATATTGTGAGGTTGTGTCTTACAAACAACTATTAAAAAACAATGCCTTTCACCTTTACTCGGGTTTACTGGACTCTTTTGATGCTTCCAGCAACATTCCTCTATCCTCTTTACGTTTCCCATCCTTTGTTGTTGATTCCGACCATATTTTCTCAAATAAAAGACTATAGAAAAATCTTCTTGGTATGCGCGCCTCATTCGTAGAACATGCTGCCCAGGACAGTGCTTTATTTGTGAAAGACTGAGTGCCGGAGCCCCAATCTTTGCTCAGAAGCCCCCAACTGGTGCAATTAAATGTCAGAGCACCCAATACCAAGCCAGTGTAGTCTTGAACTCACCTCATACCTCTTTATTCCACTACCAGACACCCCTTGTTCCTTTATCCCACTCTTGCAGGTTCCTAGTTTCTCTCTTGATGACGTTTTTTCCATCTTTTCCGCTTTGTTTGTTTTTCCCTCTCTTGCTCTCAGTAAATGTCTGATGAAGTAAAATAAGTGCCAGTTTCCTAAAATGAGTGCCGTGGTCCCCACCAGCAACCACAAGCTCAAATTAAGCACTGACCCACTGAAATGAAATATGCCTGTTCATCTTCAGAAAAAAAACCTAAAAATTTCGTTAATAAATTCCTGATAATAAGTCTTGATTTGACTGATTTGTACATGAGGTCTCTGTCTTAGTCTGTACCCAGTCGCCGCCGGCATGGCTCACGGCTAAGTGAGGCGGGCGTGGGGTGGGGTGGGGGGGGACAGGCGAGCGGTCTCGAGGTGAGGGAGGGTTTGTGAGGGGTGCAATAATAGAAATGAAAAAAATTAAAACCTACCTTTCTATTAGCCCGGGTCCCGCGTCTTCACTGCTCAGTCTGCTCCTGCTGGAACAGTAAGCAGGCAGCCTCCCTCCCTGCCCCTAAGCCAATCACAACGCTCCAGTGGAGCGTTGTGATTGGTCGGGACGCCGCCCAGCCAGGGGCTGTAGGGGATTGCATGTTCTCCATGTAGACTGCAATGCAGCCTGCATGGAGAAGTGCAGAGTGCGCATGACTGGTTTGGGCGGACGACCAAACCAGTCATGCGTACTCAGGAGTGGGGAAACCACTGCTGCCCTGCCCAGGCTGCTCCGCCCACTCGCAATGCGGAAAGAAACATAAAATGTAATAACCAAAAGTTATTACCATTTTATGTTTTGGCTTTCTCGCACTGCGAGAAAGTAGTGGGGTGACACTCCTCCGCCCAAGTGGAGGAGCCGCCCCTGTCTGTACCTTGCCTAGATCAGTACCAAGCCTTGGACTCTCGGATCTACTGCTCTTTGTCTCTATCTGTACCTCAAGTCCTATTTCTCACTTGCCTTCCTTCTGTCTCTTGGCTGCTAAGCTCGGGATAGAAATGCTTATGATGTATAACTTTCTTCCTAGTTGGCTAGTTTCAAACTATGTCTAAAACAAAATACTCTTACTAGGACCTACCAAGCATGACCATTTCCTTATTCTAGATTGTTCACTTCATCTTTCACCTTATACTTTGCTTCATCCTCTGTTTTGTGCAGCATGGCATAAACCATCCAAACAGATTCATACAGACCTGCTCAGTGTAATAAGATATTTATTACCATTATTGAGTGACTCGAAGCTGTAAAGAGTCGAAGCCCCATGAAGCCCCTCATCTCCCTCCACAATGGTAAGAAATAGCATATTACACTCAGTCGATCAGCATGTGTAGTTTATTTCATGCCCTTTTTAGGTTCTGCCTGCACAGCGCTTGTGCTGTGCTTGTGAAATCTTATATCTTTTGTAAGTAAAAAACAAAATCTTAAGAGGGGCTTACGGCCCGCCCTTACTTTGTTGGTGTGCTTGCCTCTCTGTTTTCTTTGCTTTTAATAAATGTTTTGCAATTGGAATGCGGTTGCAAAACATTCATACTTTACTGACTCCATGAATGTGGGCGCTAACATTTTTTAAGAGCAGCCAGTGGTCCCACGGACCACTGCCTGCTCTCAAAAAATGAAAAGGAAACTTTACATTTTTCTTTTTTAATGCATCTCATTTTCCTGTAAGTGCAGGCCATTCCCAATAGGTCGCAAATTACGACCTGCCTCATAAATATTGATGAGGCAGATCATTACGACCCCATTGGGATGCGCTAAATGTGTCTGAGATACATTAGTAGATTTCTTTTATGAGTCACTAATTGCAGTCGCAAACAAAACGCAATTAGCGACTCGACAATTAAATGGTCATACATCTAGCCCTTGGTGTGTTGTAATGCATTGCATGCACACTTTTAAATGGTGCAGCAGGTGCAGTTGCAGAGGGGCCCAAAGGTCTAAGAAACACACAGAACACTCATTATTGCTATATTTCATTACCAAGCAAGCAGTCATGAGTGCAATTACCATGCAGGTACTAAGGTAATGATTTCATTATTAGATACCAATGCTTTCCTAAGTTACGCCCATATTCTTTTATCTTAAATACTTTAAACATTATTAATTCTGCTCTGGCCAATTCTCCTTCGGTGGCATTCACAACAGGAAGTAAAACACTACTAGCCAGCCTGTAACGCTATTTAAACAATGTTTGCCTTTTACTTTGATGTGTAAAACAAATGCATTGGTAAATTTACTATGTTTATGGCAACTGCGATTCAGGCCTCAGTTGCTTTTCGTACTTGTTGGCAGCAGCGGCTGTTAGGTGCTCGAGGCTGCTGTCTGTTCCGCTCCTGCGGTGTGTCCGTTCCAGACCGGTCAGTGCCCTTGTTGTGCCATAGTTGTTGCCTGTCTGCCCCTCGTTCTTCTTACGTTTTTCATTGCTGTCTGCCCCCGTTTTTTACTGCACTTGTCTCATTGCTGTCTGCCCTCCGTTTTCTTCACTGCCCGTAATTTCATTGCTGGCTGTCCTTTATTTCCTATATTGCTGCCTGTTGCCCCTTGTTTTTTGCCTCATACTTATTTTTTGTTCTTCTGTTGTGCCCTGCAGTTTTTACTTCCTGCGCTCCGTGTCCGGCTTTCCCCGCCGCTGATGCCCCTGCGGCCCCTCTCACCCTGCCGATTCCCGTTCCCGCCTCCCAGCTGCACGTCCCTCCCCCCTCCCCTACTTAATGGCGGCCGCTGCGACCCTGGATCTCTCACCACTCACCGATATGACGCAGCCACCCTCCTCGTACTCAACCCCGGAAGGAATAACAACTGCCAGCAGACCACACCGAACAGAACCCACGGCCAGTTCTCCTGCCGCCACTGCCGCCAGACCTTCACCACCGCCCCAGCAAACAACACCGCTGACGCCCTAAGATGCATCCTCCTCAACATGTGCTCCATACACAGACACGCCCTGGAGATCTGGAACCTCCTGGACTCACTCTCACCGGACGTCGCCTTTTTCACGGAAACCTGGACCAACGCCTCCACCGCCCCCGACATCGCCATCCCGGACGGATACAAGATTCAGAGGAAGGACCGCCCCAACCGCCCGGGAGGAGGCCTCACCATCGCACACAAAAACTCCCTACGCCTAACCACCTCCAGCGAAACCTTCCCCGCCGCCGAACACCTGCACTTCCAGGTACAGACCAGCCCTGTGAGAAGTTGGCCTGGTATATGCTGTCCACTAATTATAGTGGGCACCTTGCACCAGTCCAAACAACCCCTTATTGGAGATAGGTTAAAGACAACCTTTATTGAAAGCTATCCTAGTGGTAGCTATGGAGAGCAGCCTTCAGGCTAAGTCTTGAAGGAATGTAAAGCAGCTTGTTTTACCAGTCTATAATCTCTTGAGTGACCAAATGAAAGAGGACCACACCAGGTATACATATAAAATATATGTATTTAGTCTTAAACACACCCTCTAGTCTCTTTATGAGGCTAGAGTTCAAGTACATGAGTTACAAGTCAGTTATCAACAGTAATAGCACAAATACACGTTTGAGCCCTAGGGGCGTACCAAACCATATACCAATAAAGTGGTATAAGAACCACGACTGAGCTAGACACAAGGCCTAAAGCCTGTAGAAGTGCTTGGACCCCAAGGAACCACCCAAGGTAGTGACACAGGGGACCCACAGGGGACGCGTGCAGTGTGAGAACACAGCCGCGAGCCACCGTTAACTTCTATGGGGAAAGTCGCAGTTGGAATTTTAAAAGGAAAGGACACTTAGAAGAGTACTTGGAGCAAATCCCTTTAGTTCTAGAGTCAATACCCACGGGAGCACCGGAATACTCGAGTTACCTCACCCAGGGAAGCCGGGTGCATAGGTGTCTTTTGTCGTCGGGTTTCGTCGTCGTTTTCAATGGCGATCTGCTGCAGCAGGCTGCTGGCGGCCAAGTCGAAAGTGTCCGGGTGGATCCAAGGGTGGATCGAAGATCTGAAGAACCTGAAAGCAGAGGGGACAGAGTCTGGGTCACTAGCCAGTGACCAGGAAGGCGATGAGCAGAGGCCCACCGCTGCCGGGTGCTTCAGGTAGGTTGACGGTCGTCTTGACTCTTCAGCCACGAGGTCCAGGAGGCGTCGACCAGGAGCTGGATTCGAGCTGTCCCACGACGTCTGTCGATTGCTGTGGTGTCGGCGACCGGATTGGACCCAACAAGCCTTGGCAACGGCAAGTCACGGGGAAACAGAGAAAGGACGTTGATGCAGACCAGCAAGGTCTGAGGGACTCACCCAGCGAGGGTAAGTCAGGGCACGTCTGGAGCAACCAGGAAAGCCCAAGGAGAAGAAGAGTTGCCTTCGGGAGGGCCCACTAGCCAATGGACTAGCGACCGCGAAGGAGCCTCGAGTGGACGCAAGTGGAGCTGGCTCACAGGACACTCGTGGAGTGGAGGCCATTGATCTTCGGTGCAGTCGGTGCTGGAGGCGGGGGCTACTCTGAGCCCAAAGCACAACTTCGTGGGACACCAGGAAGAGGATGCACTTGCAAAAGTTCTCGGTGTCCAGGGGTCACGGTTCCACGTTACCCACGACAGCTACGGGCCTCAGCTTCGTTGGGGACTCAGGGCAGCCTCGGGGAAGTCTGGAAATCCACCTCTGGTGTTGCAAAGACTTCGGCGTCCGGCGGGAGCTTCAGTGATGCAGACCGGACAATTGCTTCTTAGGTGCCTGCCAAGCAGGGGAGTCACTCCTTGACCCCAAGGGAGATTCTTCAGTCCTCTAATCTTGAAGTAGAGCGTCGAAGGTCCAGGATTCAGTGTCAGAGTTTCGTCCAGGGTAATCAAAAGTCCTAAGGACTGGGGTCCCATACTTATACTAAGGTAGGGGGTTGGACATACTCTGGGGACCCACCTATGGGAGGGTCAGGGAAGAGGGGTGGTTACACCCCTTCCCTTTGTCCAGTTTCGCGCCAGGGCAGGGGCTGGAAGCCCCTGAACCGGTTTGAACTGGGGTATGCACAGGGACACCAAATGTGCCCCCAGTGCAGGACTTCAAAGCACCAGAGAGTGCTCCCGCCCAGCCCCAATACACATTATCCTGTCTGGGGAGGTGGTTACACCTCCCTTGGACAGGAAACCTATTGTCCAGGCCTCCTCTGCCGGAGTTTCAGTCAGCAGCAGGAGGCCAGACCCGTGTCTTTGGCAGTGGCATCCATTTTGTGATGCCAGGGCTCTGTAAAGACGTTACTGGGTAGGCCGGTTTGTACATGTCTCTCCCTCTAGAAGGGTGGAATGCTACCCCCGCTACCAGAACTGGCAGGGGGGTAGTATTCCAAGATGTTTGACACCAAACACAACATGTTTCCGTGCAGCCATCCCAAAGTTAGCATTTACCGCGAGGTTATAATGCACTTAAGAGTATATGGTCAGGCTGCACTACAAACAGCATCAGAGAAGGGTCTCCGAACGCTGCAGAGGGGCTCTGCTCATGCAGCGGCACCCTCTCACACAAGAACCAAGCACTCTGCCTTCAGGATTGATAAGTCCTGCCATAGGAGTGACTTATAGGTTTATATGTGTGCATATATGCAGTGATTTAGGTAACCTATATCACAGTAAGGGGTGCATGCACCACCTTACCCAGGCTGCAGTAGCAGACCTGTGGTGTCATTTTGGAGGGCCTTCCAGGGGTGGCACAATACATGCTTCAGCCCCTGGCAGGCCTCTGGGGTACCTATGCCCTGGGTACATAGTATACCATATACTAGGGACTTATAAGGGCACTCCAGATTCCAATCAGAGATGTACCTAAGGTACATGGAAACCATTTTAGAGAGGAAGCAGCTAGGCTGGGGTTCTGATTAGCAGGGCCCCAGCCAGACTAAAGTCGAAAAACAGTGAAGCATCAGCAAAAAGTGGGGGAACCCATGTGAAGCAGATCCTACTCTCCTACACAACCCCCCCCCCAAACGTAGGGACATTAAACTAACCTTGTCCAGTTGAGTCTTCATGTTCTAAGTGGAAGTACCTAGAGAGTCCATCTGCATTGGCATGGTTACTCCCAGGTCTATGTTCCACTGTAAAGTCCATCCCCTGTAGGGAAATGGACCACCTAAGCAGTTTGGGGTTTTCACCCTTCATTTGTTTTAGCCATAAGAGGGGCTTATGGTCTGTTTGAACAAGGAAGTGAGTACCAAACAAGTATGGCCTCAACTTCTTCAGAGCCCAGACCACAGCAAAGGCCTCCCTCTCAATGGCTGACCAACGTTTCTCTCTAGGGGTCAGCCTTCTGCTAATAAAAGCTACTGGCTGATCCTGACCTTCTTCATTCAATTGTGACAGTACAGCCCCTACCCCCAATTCAGATGCATCTGTTTGGACAATGAACTTCTTGGAGTAATCAGTGTGAGAAGTTGGCCTGGTATATGCTGTTCACTAATTAAAGTGGACACCTTGCACCAGGGCAAATCGACTCTTATGGTAGATAGGTTAAGACAACCTTATTGAAAGCTATCCTAGTGGTAGCTATGGAGAGCAGCCTTCAGGCTAAGTCTTGAAGGAATGTAAAGCAGCTTGTTTTACCAGTCTATAATCTCTTGAGTGACCAAATGAAAGAGCACCACACCAGGTATATATTCAAAATATATGTATTTATTGCTAAACACACCCCTCTAGTCTCTTTATGAGGCTAGAGTTCGAAATACATAAGTTATAAGATTTTAAATCACAGTAATAGCACAAATACACGTTTGGGCCCTAGGGGCGTACCAAACCATATACCAATAAAGTGGTATGCGAACCACGACTGAACTAGACACTAGGCCTAGAGCCTCTAGAAGTGCTTGGACCACAAGGAACCACCCAAGGTAGTGACACAGGGGACCCACGGGAGACGCGTGCAGTGTAAATACACAACCGCGATACGCCGTTAACTTCTATGGAGAAAGTCGGGATCGGGAAAATAGAGGAAAGGGACACTTAAAGAGGACTAGGACAAAACCCTTTGAGATCTAGGACTTTGAAGAGTCTCTACCCACGGGAGCACCGGAGTACTCGTGTTACCTCACCCAGGGAAGCCGGGTGCATAGGTGCCTTTCGGGATCGGGTTTCGTCGTCGCTTCGAATGGCGATCTGCTGCAAAGTGCTGCTGGCGGCCAAGAGAAAAGTGTCCGGGTGGATCCAAGAGTGGATCGGAGTTCTGGTGAACCTGAAAGCAGAGGGGACAGAGTCTGGGTCACTAGCCAGTGACCAGGGAGGCGATGGACAGATGCCCACCGATGTCGAGTGCTTCAGGTGCGTTGACGGTCGTCTTGACTCTTCAGCCACGAGGTCCGGGAGGCGTTGTCGGCGACCAGGAGCAGGATTCGGGCTGGTGCTCGATGTCTGTCGAGTGCTGAGGTGTCGGCGACCGGATTGGACCCAACAAGCCTTGGCAACGGCAAGTCTCGAGTAAGATGTAGATCGTCGATGGTGCAGACCAGCAAGGTCTGTGGAACTCACCCAGCGAGGGTAAGTGAGGGCAGTCCTGGAGCAACCAGGATGCCAAGTAAGGAAAAGATTGGCCTTCGTTAAGGGCTACTAGCCAACGGGCTAGCGACCGCGAAGGAGCCTCGTGACGCCGCACGTGGAGGTGGCTTACAGGACACTCGTGGAGTGGGGGCCAGTGATCTTCAGTGCAGGTGGTGCTGGAGGCTAGGGCTACTCGGAGCCCAAAGCACGACTTCTTGGGAGACCCAGAAGATGATGCACTTGCAAATGTGCTCGGTGTCCAGGGGTCACGGTCTCAAGTCACCCACGATAGCCACGGGCCTCAGCTTTGCTGGGGACTCAGGGTAGCCTCGGGAAGTCTGAAAATCCACCTCTGGTGATGCGATGACTTCGGCGTCCGACGGGAGCTTCAGAAATGCGAACCGGACAGATGCTTCTTTGGTGCCTGCCAAGCAGGGGAGTCACTCCTTGACCCCAAGGGAGATTCTTCAGTCCTCTAATCTTGTCGTAGAGCGTCGAAGGTCCAGGATTCAGTTTCAGAGTTTCGTCCAGGTATAATCTAAAGTCCTAAGGACTGGGTTCCTACCTTTATTCTAAAAATAGGGGTTGGACTACTCTGTGGCCCCACCTATGGGTGGGTCAGGGCAGAGGGGTGGCTACACCCCTTTCCCTTTGTCCAGTTCACGCCAAAGCAGGGGCTGCAAGCCCCTGATCCGGTTTGAACTGGGGTATGCACAGGGACACCAAATGTGCCCCCAGTGCAGGACTTCAAAGCACCCGAAAGTGCTCCCGCCCAGCCCCAATACACATTATCCTGTCTGGGGAGGTGGTCACACCTCCCTGGGACAGGAAACCTATTGTCCAGGCCTCCCCTGCCGGAGTTTCGTCCAGCAGCAGGAGGCCAGACTCGTGTCTGTGGCAGCAGCATCCATTTTGTGATGCCAGGGCTCTGGAAAGAAGTTACCGGACTCGTCAGAGTTAACATGTCTTTCCCTCTAGAAGGGTGGAATGCTACCCCCGCCGCCAGGATTGGCGGGGGGGTAGTATTCCAAGATGTTTGACACCAAACACGACATGTTTAGGTGCAGCCATTCCAAAGTTAGCATTTTACCGCAAGGATATAATGCGCTTAAGAGTATATGGTCAGGCTGCACTACAAACAGCATCAGAGATGGTCTCCGACCGCTGCAGAGGGGCCCTGCTCATGCAGGGGCACCCTCTCACATAGGAACCATGCACTCTGCCTTTAGGATTGATAAGGCCTGCCTTAGGAGTGACTTATAGGTTTATATGTGTGTATGTATTTCGTGATATAGGTAACCTATATCACAGTAAGGGGTGCATGCACCACCTTACCCAGGCTGCAGTAGCAGACCTGTGGTGTCAGTTTGGATGGCCTTCCAGGGGTGGCATAATACATGCTGCAGCCCCTGGCAGGCCTCTGAGGTACCTATGCCCTTGGTACATAGTATACCATATACTAGGGACTTATAAGGGTACTCCAGATTCCAATCAGTGATGTGCCTAAGGCACATGGAAACCATTTTAGAGAGGAAGCAGCTAGGCTGGGCTTCTGATTAGCAGGGCCCCAGCCAGACTAATGTCGAAAAACAGTGAAGCATCAGCAAAAAGTGGGGGTACCCATGTGAAGCAGATCCTACTCTCCTACACAACCCCCCAAACGTAGGGACATTAAACTAACCTTGCCCAGTTAAGTCTTCATGTTCTAAGTGGAAATACCTAGAGAGTCCATCTGCATTCGCATGGTTACTCCCAGGCCTATGTTCCACGGTAAAGTCCATCCCCTGTAGGGAAATGGACCACCTAAGCAGTTTGGGGTTTTCACCCTTCATTTGTTTTAGCCATAAGAGGGGCTTATGGTCTGTCTGAACCAGGAAGTGTGTACCAAACAAGTATGGCCTCAACTTCTTCAGAGCCCAGACCACAGCAAAGGCCTCCCTCTCTATGGCTGACCAACGTTTCTCTCTAGGGGTCAGCCTTCTGCTAATAAAAGCTACTGGCTGATCCTGACCTTCTTCATTCAATTGTGACAGTACAGCCCCTACCCCCAATTCAGATGCATCAGTTTGAACAATGAACTTCTTGGAGTAATCAGGACTCTGCAGAATTGGAGCAGTGCACATGGCCTGCTTGAGGTCATCAAATGCCTTTTGACAGCTAACTGTCCACTGAACCTTTTTGGGCATTTTCTTAGAAGTTAAGTCATTCAAGGGTGTCACTATTGATCCATACCCCTTGACAAATCTCCTATAGTACCCAGTCAGGCCTAAGAAGGCTCTCACCTGAGTCTGGGTAGTGGGAGCAGTCCAGTCCATGATGGTCTGGATCTTGCTCTGCAAAGGTTGAACCTGGCCTCCACCCACAAGGTGGCCCAGGTACACAACCTGACTCTGCCCTATCTGGCACTTAGTGGCCTTGATAGTCAGGCCTGCCTTTTGCAGGGCCTGTAAAACATTCCTGAGGTGGACCAGGTGATCCTCCCAGGTGGAGCTAAAGACAGCAATATCATCTAGATAAGCTGCACTATAGGCTTCAGTCCTGTGAGAACTGTATTCACCAACCTCTGGAAAGTGGCAGGTGCATTTTCAGACCAAAGGGCATTACCACAAATTGATAATGCCCACTAGGGGTTGAAAATGCTGTTTTGGGCTTTGCAGTATCAGCTAGTCTGATCTGCCAGTAGCCAGCTGTTAGGTCAAATGTGCTGAGATATTTGGCAGAGGCCAAAGTATCTATGAGCTCATCTGCCCTGGGTATTGGATGGGCATCAGTCCTAGTGACTGCATTGAGACCCCTGTAGTCTACACAAAACCTCATCTCTCTTTTTCCACCACTGGTGTGAGGTTTCGGTACTAGGACTACTGGACTAGCCCAAGGGCTATCTGAGGGCTCAATTACTCCCAATTCCAACATTTTCTGGACTTCAGTCCTGATACAGTCCCTGACATGGTCAGGTTGCCTATAAATCTTGTTTTTAATAGGCAGACTGTCCCCAGTGTCCACTTCATGAGTGCACCAGGTGGTCTGACTGGGTGTCAGTGAAAACATATGTCGAAACTGATTGAGGACTTGCCTGCAATCAGTTTGTTGCTGGGTAGTGAGGCTGCCTGCCAAGGCTACACCATCAACTGACCCATCGTCAGGGTTCTGTGAGAGCAGGTCAGGGAGTGGGTCACTCTCTTCCTCCTGCCCTTCATCAGTAGCCATGAGCAAGCCCATGTCTGCCCTGTCCACATATGGTTTTAACCTGTTGACATGGAGAACCCTGTGGGGACTCCTGGGTGTTCCTAGGTCTACTAAATAAGTGACCTCACCCTTCTGCTCAACAATAGTGTGGGGTCCACTCCATTTGTCTTGGAGAGCTGCTGGGGCCACTGGCTCCAACACCCACACCTTCTGTCCTGGCTGGTAAACAGTCAGAACAGCCTTTTGGTCATGCCAGGCCTTCTGAAGTTCCTGGCTAGCCTCAAGGTTTTTGGTTGCCTTTTTCATGTACTCAGCCATCCTGGAGTGGAGACCAAGTACATAGTCCACTATATCTTGCTTTGGGGGCTTGAGAGGTAACTCCCATCCTTCCTTCACCAAGCACAGTGGACCCCTCACAGGGTGGCCAAACAGAAGTTCAAAAGGGCTGTAACCAACCCCTTCTGAGGCACCTCCCTATATGCGAATAAAAGGCAGGGCAAGAGTATGTCCCATCTACGCCTAAGCTTTTCTGGGAGCCCTTTAATCATGCCCTTCAAGGTTTTGTTGAATCTCTCAACTAAACCATTGCATTGTGGGTGATAGGGTGTGGTGAACTTATAAGTCACTCCACACTCCTTCCACATTGCTTTCAAGTACCCAGACATGAAGTTAGCACCCCTGTCTGATACTACCTCCTTAGGAAAGCCCACTCTTGAGAAGATTCCCAGGAGGGCCCTTGCCACCACAGGTGCTGTAGTGGTCCTGAGGGGAATAGCTTCTGGGTACCTGGTGGCATGATCCACTACCACCAGGATAAACCTGTGCCCAGAGGCTGTTTGGGGATCCATGGGACCAACAATGTCAATCCCTACCCTCTCAAAGGGCACCCCACCACAGGTAGTGGTATCAGGGGGCCTTTGTAGTGCCACCTGCTTTGCCACTGGCTTGGCAGGTTACACAGGAGCGACAAAACTCCTTACTGTCTTCAGACATGTGGGGCCAGTGAAAGTGAGGGACAATTCTGTCCCAAGTCTTGTTCTGGCCCAGGTGACCTGCTAAGGGAATATCATGGGCTAGGGTCAATAGGAAGCCCCTGAACTTCAAAGGTATTACCAACCTCCTGGTAGCACCAGGCTTGGGGTCTCTACTCTCTGAGTACAGGAGTCCATCATCCCAATACACTGTATGGGGACCACTAGCTTTCCCAGCAGCCTCAGCAGCAGCTTGCTGTCTGAGGGGTTCAAGGGAGGGGCAGCTCTGCTGCTCCTGGCTCAGATCTGCCCTAGAAGGTCCCCCTGTCCCCAAGAACTCAACCTGGTCAGGTTCAAGTTCCTCTGGGACAGTTCCTTCTTCAGGGCTGAGATCATCCCCCTCAAGGGACTGATCTTCCTCCTGAGCCAAGGGGAAGGCACTGCCTTAACCCTACTACTCCTCCTCTTGGAAGGCACTTGGTCCATTCTTCCAGAATCCAAGGCCTGTTCAGTGCTAGACATTTTGGCTTGTGACCTGGTCACAGCAAACACATCTGCAGGGATCCCCAGCATTTCTGCATGGGTCCTGAGCTCCACTTCTGCCCAAGCAGAAGTCTCTAAGTCATTGCCAAGCAAGCATTCGACTGGTAGGTTTGCACTTACCACAACCTTCTTAAGGCCAGTTACCACTCCCCAGGAGAAGTTAACAACTGCCAGAGTATGGTCTGTTCTGACATTGCTAGCATTGGTCACTTGGTACATCTCACCAAGCATAACTTGCCCAGGTAGCACAAGGTCTTGTGTCACCATGGTGACACTTGCCCCTGTGTCCCTAAATGCCAAAGCCTCACGTCCATTAATTAAAGGCTGTTGTCTGTACTTGCCCAGATTACTGGGACTCACAGTGGAGGTCACATCCATGCCTCCATCACAGACTAACACAGCCTGAGTCAGTTCCCTGACTAAGTCAGAGCCCAACTCAGTTCCCAGGGTGAACCCTACTAAACCCTTTGCTGGAGCACTTCCACCAACTGTACTAGGGGGAACAGGTGCCTTAGGGGCATTGGTGGGTGCTGGACTGGAGTCTTTGGACTTGGTGCAATCACTGGTCCAGTGGGTCTTTTGCTTACAGACCTTGCACCATGGTTTTCTTTGGCCTTTACCCTTGGTAGACTGGGAATCCCCACCAGAAGAAGATTCTTGGGGGCCTGATGAAGACTTTTGATCTTTACCCTTCTCCCCACCCTTGTCAGAGTTCTTAGCATCTTGCTTCTTGGTTTCCCCACCTTGGTTCTGTACCTTCTGCTTCACCCTGGTCCTGACCCATTTGTCTGCCTTCTTTCCCAATTCTTGGGGAGAGGTCAGATCAGAGTCTACCAGGTACTGATGCAACAGCTGATTTTGACAGTTATTAAGAATCTGCTCCCTCATTATCAGATTATACAATCCTGAGAAGTCACACACCTTACTGCCCATCAACCAGCCTTCCAGAGCCTTGGCAGAACAATCCACATAGTCTACCCAGTCTTGAGTCTGTGCTTTTGGGTGTCTCTGAACTTCAACCTGTACTGTTCAGTGGTTAGGCCAAACCCATCAATAAGAGCACTCTTCAAGACCTTGTAATTGTCAGCATCCTCCTCTCTAACAGTGAGGAGCTTATCTCTACCTTTGTCAGCAAAGGAGAGCCACAAGATTGCTGCCCACTGCTCCTGAGGGACCTTCTGTACTTTACAGGCCCTTTCTAAAGCAGTTATCCATTTGTGGATATCATCCCCACTCTGGTAGGGAGGGACAATCTTGCTCAGGTTCCTATGGTCATAGGACCTTTCCCTATCTCTAGGGACATGGCTGCCACCATGGGACTCTAGTCCCAACTTTCTTCTCTCTCTAAGGAGATCTAGGGATTCTCTATCTAAAGCTAATTGCTTTTTTCTGAGTTCCAGCTGAGTTTCCTCATACTGGACTAGCCTCTTTCTTCTCTCATGAGAGGATTCTCTCCTATGAGAGGAGACAGAGCTCCCTATAGAGGTGCCAGAGTGGTTAGACTCCTGAGAAGGAGACCTAGACCTTCTGGGCACACTCTTAATCCTTCCTGGGGGGACAAAGAGGGCATCATTTTGATCATCCTCATCATCATCCACAGGAGGGATTTGGTTTTCCAGGTCAGGGTCATTGTCACCCTCCTGGCCAGTCTCAGAGGGGGGGCTGGGGGTACTGGTACCCCTAGCGTCCTCCTCTTCTCCTGCCCCACCCTCAGCTCCTACCCCTTCAGTCCCTACAGGCTTACTAAGGTCATAAGCCACCAACAACTCCTTGAGGTGTTTGGTGGTGGGGCTTTGGCCTGTCCTTATTTTTCTCAAGTTACATAAAGCTCTCAATTCCAAGAATGGGAGTGTATCATACTTGGAGGGTGGAAGCTCAATGGCTTCCTGCAAGGATTCTTTGGATCCTGCCCTTAAAGACATTACTAGTGTGGTGTGGTGTATGCACTACCTACTCTAGTGTGGCCTACTAAACTCTCTTGAGTTGTAGAAAGGGTTGTGCTATCCCTTAACACACAACTCTAAGTTCAGTAGAACTTACTGATATTCTAAGCTTAAATTATATGTACCTTAGGTACCTTTAGTGGTTTTCAGTTGATCAATTCAATTGAGATTATCTGGTAAAACAATAGCACGCTGGAATCCCACACGCTGCACACCAATGTGAGAAGTTGGCCTGGTATATGCTGTTCACTAATTAAAGTGGACACCTTGCACCAGGGCAAATCGACTCTTATGGTAGATAGGTTAAAGACAACCTTATTGAAAGCTATCCTAGTGGTAGCTATGGAGAGCAGCCTTCAGGCTAAGTCTTGAAGGAATGTAAAGCAGCTTGTTTTACCAGTCTATAATCTCTTGAGTGACCAAATGAAAGAGCACCACACCAGGTATATATTCAAAATATATGTATTTATTGCTAAACACACCCCTCTAGTCTCTTTATGAGGCTAGAGTTCGAAGTACATAAGTTATAAGATCTTAAATCACAGTAATAGCACAAATACACGTTTGGGCCCTAGGGCGTACCAAACCATATACCAATAAAGTGGTATGCGAACCACGACTGAACTAGACACTAGGCCTAGAGCCTCTAGAAGTGCTTGGACCACAAGGAACCACCCAAGGTAGTGACACAGGGGACCCACGGGAGACGCGTGCAGTGTAAATACACAACCGCGATACGCCGTTAACTTCTATGGAGAAAGTCGGGATCGGGAAAATAGAGGAAAGGGACACTTAAAAGAGGACTAGGACAAAACCCTTTGAGATCTAGGACTTTGAAGAGTCTCTACCCACGGGAGCACCGGAGTACTCGTGTTACCTCACCCAGGGAAGCCGGGTGCATAGGTGCCTTTCGAGGTCGGGTTTCGTCGTCGCTTCGAATGGCGATCTGCTGCAAAGTGCTGCTGGCGGCCAAGAGAAAAGTGTCCGGGTGGATCCAAGAGTGGATCGGAGTTCTGGTGAACCTGAAAGCAGAGGGGACAGAGTCTGGGTCACTAGCCAGTGACCAGGGAGGCGATGGACAGATGCCCACCGATGTCGAGTGCTTCAGGTGCGTTGACGGTCGTCTTGACTCTTCAGCCACGAGGTCCGGGAGGCGTTGTCGGCGACCAGGAGCAGGATTCGGGCTGGTGCTCGATGTCTGTCGAGTGCTGAGGTGTCGGCGACCGGATTGGACCCAACAAGCCTTGGCAACGGCAAGTCTCGAGTAAGATGTAGATCGTCGATGGTGCAGACCAGCAAGGTCTGTGGAACTCACCCAGCGAGGGTAAGTGAGGGCAGGCCTGGAGCAACCAGGATGCCAAGTAAGGAAAACATTGGCCTTCGTTAAGGGCTACTAGCCAACGGGCTAGCGACCGCGAAGGAGCCTCGTGACGCCGCACGTGGAGCTGGCTTACAGGACACTCGTGGAGTGGGGGCCAGTGATCTTCGGTGCAGGTGGTGCTGGAGGCTAGGGCTACTCGGAGCCCAAAGCACGACTTCTTGGGAGACCCAGAAGATGATGCACTTGCAAATGTGCTCGGTGTCCAGGGGTCACGGTCTCAAGTCACCCACGATAGCCACGGGCCTCAGCTTTGCTGGGGACTCAGGGTAGCCTCGGGAAGTCTGAGAATCCACCTCTGGTGATGCGATGACTTCGGCGTCCGACGGGAGCTTCAGAAATGCGAACCGGACAGATGCTTCTTTGGTGCCTGCCAAGCAGGGGAGTCACTCCTTGACCCCAAGGGAGATTCTTCAGTCCTCTAATCTTGTCGTAGAGCGTCGAAGGTCTAGGATTCAGTTTCAGAGTTTCGTCCAGGTATAATCTAAAGTCCTAAGGACTGGGTTCCTACCTTCATTCTAAAAATAGGGGTTGGACTACTCTGTGGCCCCACCTATGGGTGGGTCAGGGCAGAGGGGTGGCTACACCCCTTTCCCTTTGTCCAGTTCGCGCCAAAGCAGGGGCTGCAAGCCCCTGATCCGGTTTGAACTGGGGTATGCACAGGGACACCAAATGTGCCTACAGTGCAGGACTTCAAAGCACCCGAAAGTGCTCCCGCCCAGCCCCAATACACATTATCCTGTCTGGGGAGGTGGTCACACCTCCCTGGGACAGGAAACCTATTGTCCAGGCCTCCCTGCCGGAGTTTCGTCCAGCAGCAGGAGGCCAGACTCGTGTCTGTGGCAGCAGCATCCATTTTGTGATGCCAGGGCTCTGGAAAGAAGTTACCGGACTCGTCAGAGTTAACATGTCTTTCCCTCTAGAAGGGTGGAATGTTACTCCCGCCGCCAGAATTGGCGGGGGGTAGTATTCCAAGATGTTTGACACCAAACACGACATGTTTAGGTGCAGCCATTCCAAAGTTAGCATTTTACCGCGAGGATATAATGCGCTTAAGAGTATATGGTCAGGCTGCACTACAAACAGCATCAGAGATGGTCTCCGACCGCTGCAGAGGGGCCCTGCTCATGCAGGGGCACCCTCTCACATAGGAACCATGCACTCTGCCTTTAGGATTGATAAGGCCTGCCTTAGGAGTGACTTATAGGTTTATATGTGTGTATGTATTTCGTGATATAGGTAACCTATATCACAGTAAGGGGTGCATGCACCACCTTACCCAGGCTGCAGTAGCAGACCTGTGGTGTCAGTTTGGATGGCCTTCCAGGGGTGGCATAATACATGCTGCAGCCCCTGGCAGGCCTCTGAGGTACCTATGCCCTTGGTACATAGTATACCATATACTAGGGACTTATAAGGGCACTCCAGATTCCAATCAGTGATGTGCCTAAGGCACATGGAAACCATTTTAGAGAGGAAGCAGCTAGGCTGGGGTTCTGATTAGCAGGGCCCCAGCCAGACTAATGTCGAAAAACAGTGAAGCATCAGCAAAAAGTGGGGGTACCCATGTGAAGCAGATCCTACTCTCCTACAATCAGGACTCTGTAGAATGGGAGCAGTGCACATGGCCTGCTTCAGGTCATCAAATGCCTTTTGACAGCTAACTGTCCACTGAACCTTTTTGGGGATTTTCTTGGAAGTTAAGTCATTCATGGGTGTCACTATTGATCCATACCCCTTGACAAATCTCCTATAGTACCCAGTCAGGCCTAAAAAGGCTCTCACCTGAGTCTGGGTAGTTGGAGCAGTCCAGTCCATGATGGTCTGGATCTTGCTCTGTAATGGTTGAACCTGGCCTCCACCCACAAGGTGGCCCAGGTACACAACCTGACTCTGCCCTATCTGGCACTTTGTGGCCTTGATAGTTAGGCCTGCTTTCTTCAGGGCCTGCAAAACATTTCTGAGGTGGACCAGGTGATCCTCCCAGGTGGAGCTAAAGACAGCAATACCATCTAGATATGCTGGACTATAGGCTTCCAGACCTGTAAGGACTGTGTTCACCAACCTCTGAAAAGTGGCAGGGGCATTCTTCAAACCAAAGGGCATTACCACAAATTGATAATGCCCACTAGGGGTTGAGAATGCTGTCTTTGGCTTTGCATCATCAGCTAGCCTGATCTGCCAGTAGCCAGCTGTTAGGTCAAATGTGCTTAGATACTTGGCTGAGGCCAAAGTGTCTATTAGCTCATCTGCCCTGGGTATTGGATAGGCATCAGTCCTAGTGACTGCATTGAGACCCCTGTAGTCCACACAAAACCTCATCTCTCTTTTCCCACCACTGGTGTGAGGTTTTGGCACAAGGACCACTGGACTAGCCCAAGGGCTATCTGAGGGTTCAATAACTCCCAAATCCAACATCTTCTGGACTTCTGTCCTGATACAGTCCCTGACATGGTCAGGTTGCCTATAAATCTTATTTTTAATAGGCAGACTGTCCCCAGTGTCCACTTCATGAGTGCACCAGGTGGTCTGACTTGGTGTCAGAGAGAATATATGCCTGAACTGATTGAGCACCTGTCTGCAATCAGTTTGCTGCTGGGCAGTGAGGCTGCCTGCCAAGGCTACACCATCCACTGACCCATCATCAGGGTTCTGTGAGAGCAGGTCAGGGAGTGGGTCACTCTCTTCCTCATGTCCCTCATCAGTAGCCATGAGCAAGCCCATGTCTGCCCTGTCCACATATGGTTTCAATCTGTTGACATGGAGAACCCTGTGGGGACTCCTGGGTGTTCCTAGGTCTACCAAATAGGTAACCTCACCCTTCTGTTCAACAATGGTATGGGGTCCACTCCATTTGTCTTGGAGAGCAGCTGGGGCCACTGGCTCCAGCACCCACACCTTCTGCCCTGGCTGGTAAACAGTCAGTACAGCCTTTTGGTCATGCCAGGCTTTTTGGAGTTCCTGGCTAGCCTCAAGGTTTTTAGTTGCCTTTTCATGTACTCAGCCATCCTGGAGCGGAGACCAAGTACATAGTCCACTATGTCCTGCTTTGGGGGCTTGAGAGGTAACTCCCATCCTTCCTTCACCAGGCACAATGGACCCCTGACAGGGTGACCAAACAAAAGTTCAAAAGGGCTGTAGCCAACCCCTTTTGAGGCACCTCCCTGTATGCAAATAAAAGGCAGGGCAAGAGTATGTCCCATCTTCGCCTAAGCTTCTCTGGGAGCCCTTTAATCATGCCCTTCAAGGTTTTGTTGAATCTCTCAACTAAACCATTGCATTGTGGGTGATAGGGGTGGTGAACTTGTAAGTCACTCCACACTCCTTCCACATTGCCTTCAAGTATCCAGACATAAAGTTTGCACCCCTGTCTGATACAACCTCCTTAGGGAAGCCCACCTTTGAGAAAATTCCCAGGAGGGCTCTTGCCACTACAGGTGCTGTACTGGTCCTAAGGGGAATAGCCTCTGGGTACCTGGTGGCATGATCCACCACCACCAGGATAAACCTGTGCCCAGATGCTGTTTGGGGATCCATGGGACCAACAATGTCAATCCCCACCCTTTCAAAGGGAACCCCCACCACAGGTAGTGGTATCAGGGGGGCCTTTGTAGTGCCACCCGCCTTGCCACTGGCCTGGCAGGTTACACAGGAGCGACAAAACTCCTTGGTGTCTTCAGACATGTGGGTCCAGTGAAAGTGAGGGACAATTCTGTCCCAGGTCTTGTTCTGGCCCAGGTGACCTGCTAAAGGAATGTCATGGGCTAGGGTCAATAGGAAGCCCCTGAACTTCAGAGGTATAACCAACCTCCTGGTGGCACCAGGCTTGGGGTCTCTACACTCTGAGTACAAGAGTCCATCATCCCAATACACTGTATGGGGACCACTAGCTTTCCCAGCAGCCTCAGCAGCAGCTTGCTGTCTGAGGGGTTCAAGAGAGGGGCAGCTCTGCTGCTCCTGGCTCAGATCTGCCCTGGAAGGGCCCCCTGTCCCTAAGAACTCGACCTGATCAGGCTCAAGCTCCTCTGGGACAGTTCCTTCCTCAGGACTGAGATCATCTCCCTGAAGAGACTGATCTTCCTTCTGAGCCAAGGGGGAAGGCACTGCCTTTACCCTACTACTCCTCTTCTTGGATGGCACTTGGTCCATTGTTCCAGGATCCAAGGCCTGTTCAGTGTTAGGCATTTTGCTCTGTAACCTGGTCACAGCAAACACATCTGCAGGGATGCCCAGCATTTCTGCATGGGTCCTGAGCTCCACTTCTGCCCATGCTGAAGTTTCTAGATCATTGCCAAGCAAGCATTCAACTGGTAGGTCTGCACTTACCACAACCTTCTTAAGGCCAGTTACCCCTCCCCAGGAGAAGTTAACAACTGCCAGAGTATGGTCTGTTCTGACATTGCTAGCATTGGTCACTTGGTACATTTCACCAAGTATAATCTGCCCAGGATCCACAAGATCTTGTGTCACCATGGTGACACTTGCTCCTGTGTCCCTAAATGCCAAAGCCTCCTTTCCATTTATTAATGGCTGTTGCCTGTACTTGCCCAGATTACTGGGACTCACAGAGGAGGTCACATCCATGCCTCCATCACAGACTAGGACAGCCTGAGTGAGTTCTCTGACTAGGCCAGAGCTCATCTCAGTACCCAGGGTCAACCCTACTAAACCCTTGGCTTGTGTACTCCCACCACCAATTGTAACTGCACTAGGGGGAACAGGTGCCTTAGGGGCATTGGTGGGTGCTGGAATAGAGTCTTTGGACTTGGTGCAATCACTGGTCCAGTGTGTCTTTTGCTTATAGACTTTGCACCATGGTTTCTTTTGGCCCTTCCCTTTGTTAGACTGTGAATCCCCACCTGAAGAAGATTTTTGGGGGCCTTGTGAAGACTTCTGGTCTTTACCCTTCTCCCCAACCTTGTCAGAGTTCTTAGAATCTTGCTTCTTTGGGTCACCACCTTGGTTCTGTACCTTCTGCCTCACCCTGGTTCTGACCCATTTGTCTGCCTTCTTTCCCAATTCTTGGGGAGAGGTCAGATCAGAGTCCACCAGCTACTGATGCAACAGCTGATTTTGACAGTTATTAAGAATCTGCTCCCTCATGATAAGATTGTACAATCCTTTGAAGTCACATACCTTACTGCCCACTAACCAACCTTCCAGAGCCTTAGCAGAACAATCAACAAAGTCCACCCAGTCTTGATTCTGTGCCTTTTGGGTATCTCTGAACTTTAACCTGTATTGTTCAGTTGTTAGGCCAAACCCATCAATCAATGCACTTTTTAAGACTGGATAATTATCAGCATCCTCTTCTCTAACAGAGAGGAGCTTATCTCTACCTTTGTCTGCAAAGGAGAGCCACAAGATTGCTGCCCACTGCTCCTGAGGGACCCTCTGTACTTTACAGGCCCTCTCCATTGCAGAAATCCATTTGTGGATGTCATCCCCACTCTGGTAGGGAGGGACAATCTTGCTCAGGTTTCTATGGTCATAAGACCTTTCCCTATCTCTGGGGAAATGGCTGCCACCATGGGACTCTAGTCCCAACATTTTTCTTTGCCTTTCAAGCTCTAGGGACTCCCTGTCTATAGCCAACTGCTCTCTTCTGAGTCTCAACTGAGCTTCTCCATACTTGAGCAGTCTCTCTTTCCTCTCACTGGAGGATTCCCTCCTATGAGAGGAGACAGAGGTCCCTATTGAGGTGTCAGAATGGTTAGACTCCTGAGAAGGAGATCTGGACCTTCTAGGCACACTCACAACTCTTCCTGGTGGGACAAAGGGGAGGTCATTCTGATCCTCCTCTTCCTCCACAGGAATAGCTGGGTTTTCCAGGTCAAGGTCATTGTCACCTTCCTGGCCAGTTTCAGAGGGGGGGTCCTGGGTTTCTTCACCCCTGACCCCTTCCTCATCTTCTGCCCCACCCTCTCTGCCTACCCCTTCAGACCCTGGGGGTCCTCTGAGATCATCTAACAGAAGTACCTGTCTGAGGTGTTGGGTGCTGGCACTTTGCCTGTCTTCAGCTTCCTAGTATTGCACAATGCTCTCAATTCCAAGAATGGGAGATCATCATACTTGGAGGGAAGAAGCCCACTGGCTTCTGGCAAGGACCCACTGGTTCCTGGCCTTGAAGACATTACTAGTGAGGTGTGGTGTATGCACTACCTACTCTAGTGTGGCCTACTAAACTCTCTTGAGTTGTAGAAAGGGTGTGCTAGCCCTTAACACACAACTCTAAGTTCAGTAGAATTTACTGTATACTAAGCTTGTATTTATATGTACCTAAGGTACCCTTAGTGGTTTTCAGTTGATCAATTCAATTGAGATTATCTGGTAAAACAATAGCAAGCTGGAATCCCACACGCTGCACACCAATGTGAGAAGTTGGCCTGGTATATGCTGTCCACTAATTATAGTGGGCACCTTGCACCAGTCCAAACAACCCCTTATTGGAGATAGGTTAAAGACAACCTTTATTGACAGCTATCCTAGTGGTAGCTATGGAGAGCAGCCTTCAGGCTAAGTCTTGAAGGAATGTAAAGCAGCTTGTTTTACCAGTCTATAATCTCTTGAGTGACCAAATGAAAGAGGACCACACCAGGTATATATATAAAATATATGTATTTAGTCTTAAACACACCCCTCTAGTCTCTTTATGAGGCTAGAGTTCGAAGGACATGAGTTACAAGTCAGTTATCAACAGTAATAGCACAAATACACGTTTGAGCCCTAGGGGCGTACCAAACCATATACCAATAAAGTGGTATAAGAACCACGACTGAGCTAGACACAAGACCTAGAGCCTGTAGAAGTGCTTGGACCCCAAGGAACTACCCAAGGTAGTGACACAGGGGACCCACGGGGGACGCGTGCAGTGTGAGAACACAGCCGCGAGCCACCGTTAACTTCTATGGGGAAAGTCGCGGTTGGAATTTTAAAAGGAAAGGACACTTAGAAGAGGACTTGGAGCAAATCCCTTTAGAACTGGGAGGTTCTAGAGTCAATACCCACGGGAGCACCGGAGTACTCGAGTTACCTCACCCGGGGAAGCCGGGTGCATAGGTGTCTTTTGTCATCGGGTTTCGTCGTCGTTTTCAATGGTGATCTGCTGCAGCAGGCTGCTGGCGGCCTAGTCGAAAGTGTCCGGGTGGATCCAAGGGTGGATCGAAGATCTGAAGAAACTGAAAGCAGAGGGGACAGAGTCTGGGTCACTAGCCAGTGACCAGGAAGGCGATGAGCAGAGGCCCACCGCTGCCGGGTGCTTCAGGTAGGTTGACGGTCGTCTTGACTCTTCAGCCACGAGGTCCAGGAGGCGTCGATGACGACCAGGAGCTGGATTCGAGCTGTCCCACGATGTCTGTCGATTGCTGCGGTGTCGGCGACCGGATTGGACCCAACAAGCCTTGGCAACGGCAAGTCACGGGGAAACAGAGAAAGGACGTTGATGCAGACCAGCAAGGTCTGAGGGACCCACCCAGCGAGGGTAAGTCAGGGCACGTCTGGAGCAACCAGGAAAGCCCAAGCAGAAGAAGAGTTGGCTTCGGGAGGGCCCATAGCCAACGGACTAGCGACCGCGAAGGAGCCTCGAGTGGACGCACTTGGAGCTGGCTCACAGGACACTCGTGGAGTGGAGGCCAGTGATCTTCGGTGCAGTCGGTGCTGGATGCGGGGGCTACTCGGAGCCCAAAGCACAACTTCGTGGGAGACCAGGAAGAGGATGCACTTGCAAAAGTTCTCGGTGTCCAGGGGTCACGTTTCCACGTTACCCACGACAGCTACGGGCCTCAGCTTTGCTGGGGACTCAGGGCAGCCTCGGGGAAGTCTGGAACTCCACCTCTGGTGTTGCAAAGACTTCGGCATCCGGCGGGAGCTTCAGTGATGCAGACCGGACAATTGCTTCTTAGGTGCCTGCCAAGCAGGGGAGTAACTCCTTGACCCCAAGGGAGATTCTTCAGTCCTCTAATCTTGAAGTAGAGCGTCGAAGGTCCAGGATTCAGTGTCAGAGTTTCGTCCAGGGTAATCTAAAGTCCTAAGAACTGGGGTCCCATACTTATACTAAGGTAGGGGGTTGGACATACTCTGGGGACCCACCTATGGGAGGGTCAGGGAAGAGGGGTGGTTACACCCCTTCCCTTTGTCCAGTTTCACGCCAGGGCAGGGGCAGGAAGCCCCTGAACCGGTTTGAACTGGGGTATGCACAGGGACACCAAATGTGCCCCAGTGCAGGACTTCAAAGCACCAGAGAGTGCTCCCGCCCAGCCCCAATACACATTATCCTGTCTGGGGAGGTGGTTACACCTCCCTTGGACAGGAAACCTATTGTCCAGGCCTCCTCTGCCGGAGTTTCAGTCAGCAGCAGGAGGCCAGACCCGTGTCTGTGGCAGTGGCATCCATTTTGTGATGCCAAGGCTCTGTAAAGACGTTACCGGGTAGGCCGGTTTGTACATGTCTCTCCCTCTAGAAGGGTGGAATGCTACCCCCGCCGCCAGAACTGGCGGGGGGGTAGTATTCCAAGATGTTTGACACCAAACACAACATGTTTCCGCGCAGCCATCCCAAAGTTAGCATTTACCGCGAGGTTATAATGCACTTAAGAGTATATGGTCAGGCTGCACTACAAACAGCATCAGAGAAGGGTCTCCGGACGCTGCAGAGGGGCTCTCCTCATGCAGGGGCACCCTCTCACATAAGAACCAAGCACTCTGCCTTCAGGATTGATAAGGCCTGCCATAGGAGTGACTTATAGGTTTATATGTGTGCATATATGCAGTGATATAGGTAACCTATATCACAGTAAGGGGTGCATGCACCACCTTACCCAGGCTGCAGTAGCAGACCTGTGGTGTCATTTTGGAGGGCCTTCCAGGGGTGGCACAATACATGCTTCAGCCCCTGGCAGGCCTCTGGGGTACCTATGCCCTGGGTACATAGTATACCATATACTAGGGACTTATAAGGGCACTCCAGATTCCAATCAGAGATGTACCTAAGGTACATGGAACCCATTTTAGAGAGGAAGCAGCTAAGCTGGGGTTCTGATTAGCAGGGCCCCAGCCAGACTCAAGTCGAAAAACAGTGAAGCATCAGCAAAAAGTGGGGGTACCCATGTGAAGCAGATCCTACTCTCCTACAAGCCCCAACTCCACACTCTGCGGCACCCTCGCCTACACCCTTTCGCCGACACCATCACACCCCACGCAATCGCCGCCATGGACTACATACTCGCCAGAGACCTAAACTTCCACCTCGACAACCCCAGCGACCCCAACTCCGCCACTCTCCTCGATAACCTCGCCAACATCGGATGAAAACAACTCGTCACCACACCGACCCACAAGGCAGGACACACCCTCGACCCCATCCTTGCCGGAGGAAATAGCTTCCACTTCAGTCACACCACGCAACCCCCGTGGACCAACCACCACTGCGTACACTTCCTCGTTGGCACACCCGAGCCACCCAAACCCGCTCTGCGCCCCCGAGAAGGAACTGGAGCAAAGTCACCGAGGAACAACTCAACTCCACCCTCAACCGCAACACCCCCACTGCTGCAACCGACGCCAACCTGGCAGCCAGGGAACTCCACACCTGGATCACCAACTGCGCAGAAAAGCTCGCCCGCTATGCAACCCCAACAAACAGCGCCCTAGGAAAGCCGCCTGGTTTACCACCGACCTCCAAGAAGACAGGCGCACCTGCAGAAGCCTGGAGAAGAACTGGAGAAACAGCAAGATGCCAGAAAACTACACCACCTACAAGAACGCCATGACGGAATACCACCAACGCATCAGAACCACCAAAAGGACCTTCATCCCCAACAAAATCCTCGTCCACTCCAGCAACTCCAAGGAACTCTTCAGCGTCATCCAGGAATTCACCAAACCCCGCAGTGAAGCCACGGGCATCACTCCCTCCCAGAACCTCTGCGACAAGCTCGGATCCTATTTCCACCTGAAGATCAAAAACCTCTACGACAACTTCAACAACCTCACACCTGACTCCGCAGCCACCCCGCCCTCCAGCAATGCCAACCAGCCCACTATCTCCTCCTGGACCCCGGTCACGACCGAAGAGACATCAACCATGAGAGGCATCCACTCAGGGGCTCCCACTGACCCCTTCTCACCACACATCTACCACAGAACCGCCACCGCCATCGCACCCGAACTACCACGCACCATCAACACCTTCTTCGAGACCGACACCTTCACCGACAACTGGAAATGCGCAGAAGTCAGGCCCCTGCTCAAGAAGCCCTCAGCAGATCCCACGGACCTCAAGTACTACCAGCCCATCTCGCTCTTCCCCTTCATGGCGAAAGTCGCTGAGAAGACCGTCAATGCATAACTAACAAGGTTCATCGAAGATAACGCCATCCTCGACCCCTCTCAATCAGGATTCCGCAGCAACCACAGCACCGAGACCGCCCTACTCGCCGCCACAGACAACATCCGCACCCTCCTCGACCAAGGCCACACCGCAGCTCTGATTCTACTAGACCTGGTGGCAGCATTCGACACCGTCTCCCACTGCACTCTCGCAACCAGACTACACAACGCCGGCATACAAGGAAGCGCCCTCGACTGGATCCGATCGTTCCTCAACGCCAGAAGCCAAAGGGTCAGACTGCCACCCTTCCTCTCTGAACCCATGGAAATCAACTGTGGAGTCCCACAGGGATCATCGCTCAGCCCAACCCTCTTCAACATCTACATGACCGCCTTCGCCACAATCATCCGACAGCACGGCCTCAGCATAGTATCCTACGCCGACAACACCCAGCTCATCCTCTCCCTCATGCAGGACCCCACCACCACCAGACTCAACTTCCAGGAAGGAATGCAACACGTCGCAGCCTGGATGAGCAACAGCTGCCTAAAGCTCAACTCGGAAAAGACTGAAGTCCTGGTTCTCGGAACCGCCCCATCGGCATGGAATAACACTTGGTGGCCCACCGCCCCTGGCAGCCCCCCGACCCCCACAGACCACGCCAGAAACCTACTCCTCCCTCTCCATGAACCAACAGGTCAACGCCGTCGCCTCCAGCTGTTTCAACACCCTCCGCATCCTCCGTAAGACCTTCAAATGGATCCCCCCCGAGTCAAGGAAGACAGTCACCCACGCATTCACCAGCAGATTGGACTACGGTAACGCCCTCTACGCCGGCATAAACAAGTCCCTACTCCGCAAGCTGCAGACTATACAGAACACCACCGCCAGACTCGTCCTCTGCATCCCACGACAGAAGCGCATCAGCCAACACCTACAGAAGCTCCACTGGCTCCCCATCGAGAAGCGAGTCACTTTCAAGATACTCACCCACGCCTACAAATGCCTACACAACACTGGACCCCAATACCTCAACAACAGAATCACCCTCCACGTACCCAAAAGGAACCTCCGATCCACCAACCTCTTCCTCGCCGAAACCCCAAGCATCCACAGAGCCAAAGCAGGGGGGAGATCTCCTTCTCCTACATCGCGGCCAAGACCTGGGACGAGCTCCCGATCGACATCAGACGCGCCCCCTCCCTGAACACCTTCAAGAAGACTCTCAAGACCTGGCTCTTCGGCTGAACAGATCTGCTGAACCCCCCTCCCCAGCGCCTTGAGACCTTCACGGGTGAGTAGTGCGCTTACAATTCCCTGATTGATTGATTGATTATTGCTTGCAAGGTCCGTTTTCAGGATCACAAATTGAGCACATGAGACTATATTGCCCAAATCAATTCAACAAATATATCTCTTTTTAAAAAAAAAATACTTTAAGCATTATTAATAAGGTCTGTATATTTTATTTACTACATTTAGCGTGTTGTAATGAATTTGCATGCACACTTGTTAATGGTGCAGCAGGTGCAGTTGCACAGGGGCCCAAAGGTCTACGAAACACACAGAACAGAGATTATTGCTATATTTCATTACCAAGCAAGCAGTCATGAGCGCAATTACCCTGCAGGCACTAGGGTCATGATTTCATTATTGAATATGAACTCCATATTGGATACGAAGGTTTTCCTAAGTTATGCCCACATTCTTTTATCTTAAAAACTTTAAACATAATAATATCTGTTTAATTTATTTAATACATTTAGGGGCTCATTACGATGTCGGGCGGAAAGCCTCCGCCCGACAGTCGGAATCTTCACGACCGCGTTCGAGCCCTTCCGACCGGCTCGGTCGGTTTACAGTCTGACCGCCGGATTACGATGTTCGCGGTCGGAATGTAAACCGCGCGGTCATTCTGACTCCGTTCCAACCGACTCGCGGAGTATTCATGTCATTTGAAACTGCATTGTACACCCCTATGGACAGCGTTTCCGCCGTCGGTATTACGATGTCGATTTCCAACAGCCTTTCCACGTTGGCCTGTCTGACACGGAAAGGCTGTCGGAAAGTGACTTAAGGGGCCCCTGGCAGGGCCTCCTTGCCCCCGCGGCCTACGGTTGATGGCCTAGGGGGTACCTAAGGGACCCCCTGTAAAACCCTGCACTGTGTGGCAGGCACCGTGGGGGGCCTGCAACAGGGTGCAGGGTTTTCCGCACACACCCCATTTCCCCATATGAGCCTGTGTTATGGCCAGTTGTCGGGCGGAACGCGAGCTCCCATAGGGAACAATAGGACTCCGACCGAACAGTGTTCAGTTGCATTGTAATCTGGCGGTCGGAACTGCCAACCGCAAGTCGGTCTGTCCCGAGTCCGAGACGGTGTCGCTCGGAGGCAATTCAACCCAACATCGTAATGAGCCCCTTAGTGTGTTGTAATGCATTTGCATGCACACTTGTAAAATGTCATTGCTGAAATGTTTCCTTAGTCAAACCTGTACACCTGCTTCATTAGAAATGATGTAACTTTATATTCTACCATTCAAAATGGTATAGTAAAGGTAAATTAAATATAGTAATCAAAAACAATAAAAGTAACCTATGAACACATCTCCATCAATATATAAATCTACCTTGTGTATATATGTATGTATTACATTGTACAATTTACTATTCATTTTATAATAAATGTACTTCTTGATTTCCAAATAAAAAATAGAAAAAAAACAACAATTATTATGAATTTTAATATTACATACCCCCAAAGGTACATTAATCACAAACAGCACATTTGCTATATGCAGCATACAATACTCTTGTGCAATGCCATATAAAAGGAAAGTAACCCTGGGTGGTGAACTCCGCTCCGCTCGCGGAGTTTGCAGAGTTTTCCGCACTCCGTGTTAGGCGGAGCTCGCTGAGTTTTTTTCCTCGCTCGTGCTTGTCAACATCAAATTTGCGAGCGCGAGAAAGGAAAATCCACCTCCCGGCGAAATTTTTCCTCGTTCGCGATCGTCAATGTCAAGTTGGCGAGCGTGGAAAATCAACCTTCTGGTGAGACTTCTCAACGCGGACGGTCGGATTTCTCGTTGCGAATGGACGCGTGTGCTCGCGACCGCTCGCATTGAGAAACCGTCCGTTCGCATTGAGAAAGCTGCTGCTCGAGTAAATATTCTACTCGAGCGGCATAAAGGAAGCAGCACCCGCTTGCACTGTGCATGGTGCCGTACGCGATGATTGCACAGTGTGGACCAACACCCGGCACTGAAAATCACCACAAACAGCATTTATCTAACGCACTCAGCCGCTTGCGGAGCTCCGCGTAGCACGGTGGAGCTTTCTTTGCACTTCGCGGAGTTCCGCGGAACTCTGTGAACTCCACCCAGGCTTAACGGAAAGTACCACAATGGTGAGCTTAGCTCACAGTAAATATAAATTGCCAACCAATTACTTCATCCATTTCACATCCTGCACAAACTAATAATATGTATTTACTTTTATTGCAAACATTACAAATGCCTACATCAATATTTATAACACATAATGTCTAGCAGCATTATTTATTATAAAACGTTGCTAAAAACCATTAACGAACACAATACCTGTTACACAGGCAAAACCTATTGGCTTTGCCAATGCTAGTTGTTGTCCAGGGACTAAGACAACTGAGCCTTTTTCCAATAGAGCTTGGACTCCTTGAAGAATCGATTGTCTTTTTAGGATGTCTCTTGGTAAGGACATAGCCAGAAATCGGTGCGTTGTAGGCCTGTGAGAAAAAGGAATGGAGTACGCGTCCTTTATGATGTTGAGTACCCACGTGTCCAAAATGCCTTTCGCCCACTAATGAAAAAAGGTTTACGCCTTGCACCGACCCCATGATAGTCAGTTCTGGAATTGTCCTTGAGCTTGGAGAATACCTGGTTGGGTTTTATTGGTGAACGCAGCTCTCCTACCCTGGGCCTGGCCACGAAAGGGACATTTTTCCTGTGCTTTCTGAGGATGTTGCTTTGACAGAAAGGACGTCTTCCCAGAGAACACATGAAAAAACTTCATGATCTCAGCAGTCTCCTGGACCATAGCATCCAAGTCAGCGTTGAACAAATTTGGCCCTGTGAGAGGCAGCTTTTGAATTAAGGACCTTTGTGGAGGATCCTGTTTCCAGTACTTCATCCACAAAAGACAGCGTCCAGCAATCACTGCCCCTGTTGATGAAGATGATGCATCTAATCCCACAAATGATTATAGGACAAGAATTGTGAAAGTAGTTCCATATTTGCACTTGGGACTGGATTTGGATCTTCCACGTATATATACAAGCATCATTTATAAGCCTGGACTCATGATCTTATCTTCTTTACTCTAAATATTCATTGCATGAGCTGTACAAGCTTGTATAACAACAACATGGCCCGTAAGGACTGTCATACCTGACATACAGACATGTGAATTATTATTGATAAAGATTTATTTTATGTGCAAAGATGATAATGTGTTGTCCATGTAGAAATATAAAATAAGTTCGCAATAACAGTTTGAAATTATGCATTAATGATTACTTATTGAAGTTGGTCCCCTAAATAGAGAGGGTTAGAGCAGTAGCGCGGGGGTTCGCATGCGTGTGTGCGCGGACACTGTGGGGACCTGAACCCAAGTTGGTTCACTGACAAAATATCGATGTCAAAAATATAGATTTCAAAAATATAGAATGCAAAAATATCGACTCCCTATACTTAAACAGGTAAGTACAAAAATATCGAAAAAGCAATATCGATGTTAAAAATATAGTTGTACAAAATATAAATTTTTATACATATATAAAATAAAATAATAAAAATAAAATATATTAAATAAAATTAATTTTGTGAAAATAAAGTCGATTTAATATACATTTTAACAAATATAACAAACAAACATACATAATAATAAATATATATATATATATGTGTTGGATAGTGGAGGGGTAAAAATGACTATTCCCACTCCAATGAGTGCAACAATAGGGAAAGTGTTGGATAGCGGAGGGGTAAAAATTACTATTCCCACTCCAATGAATGCAACAGTAGGGAAAGTGTTGGATAGCGGAGGGGTCAAACTTACTATTCCCACTCCAGTGAGTGCAACAGCAGGGAAAGTGTTGGATAGCGGACGGGTAAAAATGACTATTCCCACTCCAATGAGTGCAACAGTAGGGAAAGTGTTAGATAGTGGAGGGGTCAAAATTACTATTCCCACTCCAGTGAGTGCAACAATAGGGAAAGTGTTGGATAGCAGAGGGGTAAAACTTACTATTCCCACTCCAGTCAGTGCAACAGTAGGGAAAGTGTTAGATAGTGGAGGGGTAAAAATTACTATTCCCACTCCAATGAGTGCAACAGTTGGGAAAGTGTTGGCTAGCGCAGGGGTAAAAATTAATATTCTTACTCAAGTCAGTTCAAATTAAAAACAAACAAAATATTAACAACAAAAATATTTAAAAAACAAAATAAATAAAAAAATATATAAATATGTTAAAAAATAAAAGACAAATATATTTAATATTACAAATTTTAAAAAACATGTTATAATGTTAAATGCATATGACACATACCTACAAATATTATATTAAATAGAATAAAAAATAATTTTCAAACAAATAAATATTTTTAATTAGAAATTATTTAGAAACAAAAACATTAATTATTACATAAATTTACTTTTTTTATTTCTTACCCTATAACACCACACAATTCACAACCCACATCTATTAAAAAAAAATAATCTCTGCTTTATTGTCATCCTTATCTAAGGACAGGATCAGTTGTGCATCATCTGCGTATGATGTTGTTTCGATGTTAAAGGAAGATATCAGTGAAATGAGCGGGCCATGTAGATGTTAAACAAAAGGGGACTGAGGGATGAGCCCTGTGGAACTCCTGAGGTGATAGTACGTTTGATTTAAATAAATGGGCCTAGTGCTACTGCTTCTCTTCGGTTAGTCATGAAGGATTTTATCCAGGCCATCACAGTGCCCGATATGCCAGAATTTTTTATCCGGGAGAGGAGAATATCATGTGAAATAGTGTCGAATGCGGTCGACAAATCTAATAAGATCAGTACTGCATTTTTCCCTTTGTCCAAGTCAAATTTCAATGTATCCACTATTTCTAGTAGTGCAGATTCCGTTGAATGCTTGGGGCAAAAGCCTGACTGGCGGGGATGTAATGTCTTGCCGTTCTCAAGAAAGTCGTTAAGCTGATTGTAGACCAGTCTTTCTGTAATTTTGCCCAGGATAGGTAATAAGGATATTGGGCGAAGGTTGGAGAGTGTCACTGGGTCCAAGGACTGTTTTTTCTGAAGGGGTTTGACAATTGCTAGTTTCCATTCTGCAGGAACTGTGGCTGTGTCTAGAAATGAGTTGACTATATTGTTAATAACTGGATTAATGATATCAATGATATTGTGAATTACCATAGGTGGGCATGCCTCAAAAGGTGAGCCAGATTTACAAGCAGTAATGGCTTGATACGACTGTTCCAGTGAGATTTTTTCAAAGACCTGAAGGGTTGGTCCTGTGTGGGTGAGATCAGGATCCAAATCTAGGTTCAATGTGGATAGGGAAGAATGAATGATAAGAATTTTTTGCTCGAAGAAGATAGAGATTTGTTCACAAAGTGTCTGTGAATGGGGGACTTCTTTGATTAGGGTTTTTAGGTCTCGCCTACGCAGCGTGCATGCGCTGCTTAGGAAAGACCTTTAGTAATCGGCACAGCTTTCCCTGCAAAGACGTGCACGCGTTGCATTGCTTCCAATGGCAACGGGTGCACGTCTGGCGATTCACTTGCGGGAGCGAGCAGCTGGCGCCATATGTTACTAATTATCGCGCCTTGCTGCTCGCTCCCGCAAGGGAATCGCGCAGGCCCCCCTCCCTCTGCTTACGCGCGACTGCGGGAAAAGTAAAGCTGGCGACCCGGACTACTGTCGGAGGATTCTCGTCAGAAGTGGGTCACGTCTTTCTTTCACTGCTGTCCTCTCCTGCGTTATCTGTCACAGTGCTCACAGGTTCGTTTCCATCAGCAAGCACGCTGCTCCCTTTTGCCACCACATTTAGTTCGCCATATTTAATTTAATTTAAAAACGCGGGTCGAAGGGTCTCGTCATGGTGCGCGCACATCGCACACCACTCGCCAGACGTGCCTTTTTTTGCTTTTTAACTTGCAGCGTGAGGCGCGCGCGCGCGCTTGTTTCACTTGAAGTCTTTCTCTTTCCTCCATGCTTGTTTCAGATGCCCCCCTCCCACCATTCTCCCATGTGCCCTTTGTCTTATCTCCCTTCATGGCTTATCTTTCCAATACAAACACCTTCATTGACATGACAACAAACCACTGTCTTTCAAAAGTTTATCTTTTGTTTTCGTGGCCTCTTTCCTGCCTTCCCACCTTCGTGTGAAGCTATTAACTACCTTATGGCTGGGGAGGGGTGGGGAGAGGGGAGATAAGAAAACACACAGTGAAAAAGAGGCAAAGAAACCCATTTCCACAAAGTCAGTCGCTAGTTGAAGTATATTAACATAGTACATTAACATTTGCCAGGCGCCCGTTCCTTTTGCATAATTAATGCAATCAAGTCGCCTCTTCTCTCTGGCAGCCTGGTGTTTATTTACATTTATTCTGCACACGTCAGTTCCCATCAAGAGCAAAGCCGATTTTCTTGTCCTACACGTGCTCCCGGGATCACCTTAATCCACGTGAATAAATCTGTGCCTCCAGTAGTGCGTATGGTATTGCCTGTTGTTTGTTCCTGTGTTTAAAGGCCTGTGTGTCGAATTTTTGCCTACTGGGTTGGTGTGAGTGCCTAGAACTAGCATACCCTTCAACTCACTCTCGTTTGCCGGGTGCACCTGCCCAAGAATTGTTTCACCCCCCAATATGCCAACCTCTTCTCATGCCCGCAAGCCTTCCTCGCCCTCCAAAAACGTATTCCTCACCTTTGACTTCAAAAGGCTCCCCCACCACAAATGCGTCACTTCATTCATTAACAGGTGTGGTGTGGTGTATCTGTGTGTTTACCCGTGTCTAAATCTCTAGGAGAACACATATTTGTAGGTATGTGCGCCTGTAGATGCATTTGTATATCGATGTGCAAGAATGCAGGTGTGTTTTTGAGATTACATATCTGCTTTCGTATGTGTGTGTATATCTGCCCATGTCTGTTTGCATGTGTTTGTGCATTTGTGTAAAGTTTTGTATATATGCGTACCTGAATATCTGTGTGTGTTTGTGCGTTTAGGCTTGTGTATGAGTTTGTGTGTGTGTGCTGTCTGCAGAGACAGTCTTTAGTGTAATAAAGTGCGAGTGGTGAGGCCGCCTTCTTTGATGATGCTCCAGCAGCAGCCCACCTCTGTTTATGATGTGATGCATTTGCGTCCCCCCTCACACATCAAGCGCATTATTCACTGGGTACATTTGTCAGAACATGCGTGTGTATCGGGGGGCTAATGACCCGGATGAAATGAATGGCACCATAAAGAAGAGAAATCTCCCATACATGTTGCTGTGACGGCGGCTGCGGACGTTGATAAAGCGCAGCAGAAGCATGGCACTGCCCCCTACCCAGATTGCATCTCTCTGAAAATGCACCCGTACACAAAGTTGGTTTTATTAAAACAAATTAATTCAGTCATTAAGGGAATCATACGGCAAGTGTCTCGCAAAGTCGGGACCTCCAGTGTAACAAATTGATTAAATGACTGTGTAATAGTCTCTTTAAACAAATCTAGTGTAACAAGTTAATAGATCTACTCAATTACCATGCAGGGAGATGAGGATTTGGGACACGCACTCTCATTACATGTGGAGGTTGTTGGCTTTTTAGTCACCTCGTGGGGCTGATTGCTGAGCTGGCAGGCGCAGCCCCTGATGGCTTCAGATAAGACCAAACAACAGCTCAACCCGCTTGCAAATGGCCGGCTGCGCGGGGCACATTGATCATTTACAGCCAAGCCACGAAATGGGAGATGTGCTTTGTTTACAGAATGACAGCAGGCTTGAATGACTTGTCCTCTTTCCTTCATTTTGCTTGGTGGATTAACTAGAGGGTTACATGCGTTTCTGGTAAGCACACATCTAATGGCACAGACGCTGCATGGTATGCCAGTGTAATGTAGAGAAAATGCCCCCTTCAAACACATGTTTACCAGCATTCGTGGAATGTCCCGTTAACGAGTAATATTTGGTTTAAGCCGGGCCTCGTTTCGGAATATAGATTTACAGGCACCTACTGAACTGCTCTGGAGAAAATGAAAGCTGCAACTTTGAACAAATGCAATTCATTGTATTTGTTGTTGTCCAAAACAGCATCCATTGGGGAACGCCATTAGGTTTTCTGCTTTCCCGGGCCTTCTCAAGGTGTACTGTATGCCACTGAAACAGATCTTTGAATCAACACAGGATTTCACATGAGCACAGATAGCTCCGAGCTGCCTCTTTCTTTTATGTAATAACTTTTGAATTTTGGAGGGCATATTCAATACATATGTATGTTGGACATTTCAAGTAGGACGAGGTCTACAATAAGTGAATAACAACAGGTTTATGCGCATAATGAGACTAAGAATTGCCATAACACAGCTTACAACTAGTTAGAACAAGCATTGGCAAAGCCAATAGGTCTGCCATTGGCTGCTAGCCTTTTGAATTTGTTAATGCATGGTTTGTGTATCCATTGGTTTCGTAAACCTTTAGTGTTGGTGTAACTGCCGGGCTCTCACCAGTATTAAAAAAAAAAAAAAATAGCTCAAAGCAAAACTATATTATTCAGATCTCAAAAAGCATATAATGGCATAGTAGTCCATGGCACTGAAGGGAACTACTTTGTATATGGATGTGTTCCTTGTGAAAGAGCAGAATGTTGTCACTCACAGTGAAGTTAATTAATGGCTGAAATAGGCTCAACTATTGACCCATGCTGTCTGCAGTAATAGGCAGAAGACAAATGTGAATTGGCCAACAGACCAATGAATGAAGAGGACAAGCTGAAAGTATATTGTCTATATAATATTAGTAAAATCAAAAGTGCTTGGCTAGCACCAGACCTAAACAAGCATTGGCATAGCCAATAGGTCTTGCCTTTGGGACCTTATAAGTGTTTAGTTATCCAGCACAATATCCTTGGTGCAACAACATCAACTGTTGCATGGCTAAACACTTATAAGGTCCCAAAGGCGAGACCTATTGGCTATGCCAATGCTTGTTGGATTTGTGAAGGACTTTACGATGGAGAAAATAGTTTTCTGGTCGTTTTGCGCATCTAAGATCTTTTTTGAGAAGTACTCTTTTTTTGCTAGCTTTACTTGAAGATGGTATTTTCTCCTACCTATTTTGAAGAGGTTTAATTCATCTAGGGAGTAGGTTCTTCTCCATCTTCGTTCTAGTTGTTTGCAGTGGAGGTGGAGCTCTGCTAATGTGGGCGTGAACCAAGGTGCTGAAATTTTGGGTTTATGTTTGTTGCTAGGTTGTTTTAAAGGTGCTAGTTCGCTACCAATGGATGTAATCCATGTGTGGAAATGTTGGGTGTCCTGTTGGGTGTTTCCTGACAGAGTGGGGACTGGTGCGCTTGCCGGGCATGGCAGGTCAGTGTTTGCAACCATCCTGGCCCAATTACGACTTGGTAATGGGGGGGATGTTTGGTTGGCGGTGGAATTCGTGTCCGAGATATTAATAATAAATGGAATTAATGAATGGTCTGACCATACTTGAGGGACTGGGGTATTGACCACTAGAGAGGTGAAGTTAGAGCATATTCCATCGAGAGTGTGCCCCGTCTGATGTGTGGGTGCCGATACCACCTGATCATAGCTGCCAAGGTTTCAGATTGCTATGTGTGACATTTTCATAATTTCAGTGTAATTATGAGTGACATTTTTAGGACTATAGAGTGACACTTTCTCACGATAACATCAAGCAATTTAGGCGAGGTAAACATATAAATAATATCAGAAATTACACCCATTTGAGCAACAAGAAACAAAGAAGTCAATGAACTAAAGTGCGCTAAAGGCAGGCAGCTGAAAATTGAGCAGAGCAGTCTCATGCTGCGTGACTGCACAGTTCTCAGACTCAGTACACTACAGGCAAGGGGCGCAGGCAGCTCAGAATGATTGAAGCATTAATGTTATTTAGTAATAGCAGCCATAGTAAGTTAGCTTAACTACAGATAAACGCTGATGCCATAGCAGCCTTCACCCACTCTGGGCCCCCTGGATCCTCCTTGCTGCTGGCAATCAATCAGTCAAGTGAGGATGCAGAGCATCAGTGTGTACTCCAGGCCTCTCTGTCCCACGTGGGACCCGGCCCACAGCAGAAGGATGTGAGGCCCCAACATGAACAACACGGACCTCAGCTGTAATGCCTCTAAGCTGCAACAGTAGTAGACTCCTTGCTGTCCCTTGCTCGAGTCTTGCCTGTTTAGTGCTGAATGCAGTGCCGGACTCACTGTGCAGACGTCATTTACAATGATAGCAGGTTCACCACTCTGACCTAGGCTCTTCAGAGGAGTGGCGCAGACAGTCGTGCTCCTGCAGCAGTACTGAGCTGAGACCATTTCTGCAAGCCTCGCCAGCCGGCCTTTGCCTTTTGAAAGAACCGTGGCGCAGTGCAACCGGCATGGAAGGCAGCATGCGAGTTGGCACAACTTTCCCAAATTTATTCTAACAGCGCTTACTAGAAAAAGGCTCTATGATTTACATTTTTATTACTAATGCTATTTTATTTTAAGACGTAGCACCGAAGCTCCAGCTGGAAGACGGAAACCAGCGTGAAGTATGAGCTGTTGCAGAGTTAGGAATTGGGAAACAGGTAGCTGCACATATGGAGCAGCGGATATAATTTAAACACATAACAACAGCTCTCTCTCTCAGTGCAGACAGTTAAAAATGCACTCGGGAAACTTCAATAAATAGTTTCTTGCATCCATAAACTGTCAAGATGCAAGAACGTGCAGAGGACGTGCTGTTTAAGACACTCCATTTACTCTGCAAGCGTTAAAAAGACAATTTGACACTCGGCTTTTCTAACACTTACTTGTGAGGAGAGCACGGAATTTCGGTTTATGGGCTGACCGCCCGCCTCCTAAGAGTCCGTCCACAACTTCTCACTCGACTCCCTTGGCAATGGCAAACGTGCCCCCACCCTCACCAGGCCTGCCAAGTGTCACGCAGCAGGCGTGACGCTAACGCATTTCAGTGTGGTGTTCCCGCATCACCGCACTGAAATGCCTTGTCACGCATTTTGCCACTGACCGGGCTGCCAATGCCAGCCTGCCTGGTGCTAGCGCGGGCGCAGCGCCTCTGCAACTGTGTGCCGGGCGCAGCAGACTTCACTTGCGGCAGCCAGCAGGATCAGTAACAGTAGCCTAATGAGGTTTGTCAGTGACAGATTTTCTTTAGTTCTACAGGATGTGACGTCACGTCCTCCTACTGCAGCCACAGTTAAAAGTTTGGTAGGCTGCCTGGCTGGTTTGCGTGACAGCGCGATGCTCGCACGACGCACCGCCGTCCCGCGGCCGTAAATTAAAATCAATGAGGACCCAACCCCCCCACGCACCGCGGGGGGCCGCTGCAGTCCACTGCGCAGCTCCGCTCTGAGCTGCGCCTGCTGCCGAGCCTGAGTGAGGCATAGCTGCCAAGGTTTCAGATTGCTATGTGTGACATTTTCATAATTTCAGTGAAATTATGAGTGACATTTTAGGACTATGAGTGACACTTTCTCACGATAACATCAAGCAATTTAGACGAGGTAAACATATAAATAATATCAGAAATTACACCCATTTGAGCAACAAGAAACAAAGAAGTCAATGAACTAAAGTGCGCTAAAGGCAGGCAGCTGAAAATTGAGCAGAGCAGTCTCATGCTGCGTGACTGCACAGTTCTCAGACTCAGTACACTACAGGCAAGGGGCGCAGGCAGCTCAGAATGATTGAAGCATTAATGTTATTTAGTAATAGCAGCCATAGTAAGTTAGCTTAACTACAGATAAACGCTGATGCCATAGCAGCCTTCACCCACTCTGGGCCCCCTGGATCCTCCTTGCTGCTGGCAATCAATCAGTCAAGTGAGGATGCAGAGCATCAGTGTGTACTCCAGGCCTCTCTGTCCCACGTGGGACCCGGCCCACAGCAGAAGGATGTGAGGCCCCAACATGAACAACACGGACCTCAGCTGTAATGCCTCTAAGCTGCAACAGTAGTAGACTCCTTGCTGTCCCGTGCTCGAGTCTTGCCTGTTTAGTGCTGAATGCAGTGCCGGACTCACTGTGCAGGCGTCATTTACAATGATAGCAGGTTCACCACTCTGACCTAGGCTCTTCAGAGGAGTGGCGCAGACAGTCGTGCTCCTGCAGCAGTACTGAGCTGAGACCATTTCTGCAAGCCTCGCCAGCCGGCCTTTGCCTTTTGAAAGAACCGTGGCGCAGTGCAACCGGCATGGAAGGCAGCATGCAAGTTGGCACAACTTTCCCAAATTTATTCTAACAGCGCTTACTAGAAAAAGGCTCTATGATTTACATTTTTATTACTAATGCTATTTTATTTTAAGATGTAGCACCGAAAGCTCCAGCTGGAAGACGGAAACCAGCGTGAAGTATGAGCTGTTGCAGAGTTAGGAATTGGGAAACAGGTAGCTGCACATATGGAGCAGCGGATATAATTTAAACACATAACAACAGCTCTCTCTCTCAGTGCAGACAGTTAAAAATGCACTCGGGAAACTTCAATAAATAAATAGCAGGCGTGACGCTAACGCATTTCAGTGTGGTGTTCCCGCATCACCGCACTGAAATGCCTTGTCACGCATTTTGCCACTGACCGGGCTGCCAATGCCAGCCTGCCTGGTGCTAGCGCGGGCGCAGCGCCTCTGCAACTGTGTGCCGGGCGCAGCAGACTTCACTTGCGGCAGCCAGCAGGATCAGTAACAGTAGCCTAATGAGGTTTGTCAGTGACAGATTTTCTTTAGTTCTACAGGATGTGACGTCACGTCCTCCTACTGCAGCCAAAGTTAAAAGTTTGGTAGGCTGCCTGGCTGGTTTGCGTGACAGCGCGATGCTCGCACGACGCACCGCCGTCCCGCGGCCGTAAATTAAAATCAATGAGGACCCAACCCCCCCACGCACCGCGGGGGGCCGCTGCAGTCCACTGCGCAGCTCCGCTCTGAGCTGCGCCTGCTGCTGAGCCTGAGTGAGGGTGGGGGCACGTTTGCCATTGCCAAGGGAGTCGAGTGAGAAGTTGTGGACGGACTCTTAGGAGGCGGGCGGTCAGCCCATAAACCGAAATTCCGTGCTCTCCTCACAAGTAAGTGTTAGAAAAGCCGAGTGTCAAATTGTCTTTTTAACGCTTGCAGAGTAAATGGAGTGTCTTAAACAGCACGTCCTCTGCACGTTCTTGCATCTTGACAGTTTATGGATGCAAGAAACTATTTATTGAAGTTTCCAGTGCATTTTTAACTGTCTGCACTGAGAGAGAGAGCTGTTGTTATGTGTTTAAATTATATCCGCTGCTCCATATGTGCAGCTACCTGTTTCCCAATTCCTAACTCTGCAACAGCTCATACTTCACGCTGGTTTCCGTCTTCCAGCTGGAGCTTTCGGTGCTACATCTTAAAATAAAATAGCATTAGTAATAAAAATGTAAATCATAGAGCCTTTTTCTAGTAAGCGCTGTTAGAATAAATTTGGGAAAGTTGTGCCAACTTGCATGCTGCCTTCCATGCCGGTTGCACTGCGCCACGGTTCTTTCAAAAGGCAAAGGCCGGCTGGCGAGGCTTGCAGAAATGGTCTCAGCTCAGTACTGCTGCAGGAGCACGACTGTCTGCGCCACTCCTCTGAAGAGCCTAGGTCAGAGTGGTGAACCTGCTATCATTGTAAATGACGTCTGCACAGTGAGTCCGGCACTGCATTCAGCACTAAACAGGCAAGACTCGAGCACGGGACAGCAAGGAGTCTACTACTGTTGCAGCTTAGAGGCATTACAGCTGAGGTCCGTGTTGTTCATGTTGGGGCCTCACATCCTTCTGCTGTGGGCCGGGTCCCACGTGGGACAGAGAGGCCTGGAGTACACACTGATGCTCTGCATCCTCACTTGACTGATTGATTGCCAGCAGCAAGGAGGATCCAGGGGGCCCAGAGTGGGTGAAGGCTGCTATGGCATCAGCGTTTATCTGTAGTTAAGCTAACTTACTATGGCTGCTATTACTAAATAACATTAATGCTTCAATCATTCTGAGCTGCCTGCGCCCCTTGCCTGTAGTGTACTGAGTCTGAGAACTGTGCAGTCACGCAGCATGAGACTGCTCTGCTCAATTTTCAGCTGCCTGCCTTTAGCGCACTTTAGTTCATTGACTTCTTTGTTTCTTGTTGCTCAAATGGGTGTAATTTCTGATATTATTTATATGTTTACCTCGTCTAAATTGCTTGATGTTATCGTGAGAAAGTGTCACTCATAGTCCTAAAAATGTCACTCATAATTTCACTGAAATTATGAAAATGTCACACATAGCAATCTGAAACCTTGGCAGCTATGCCTCACTCAGGCTCGGCAGCAGGCGCAGCTCAGAGCGGAGCTGCGCAGTGGACTGCAGCGGCCCCCCGCGGTGCGTGGGGGGGTTGGGTCCTCATTGATTTTAATTTACGGCCGCGGGACGGCGGTGCGTCGTGCGAGCATCGCGCTGTCACGCAAACCAGCCAGGCAGCCTACCAAACTTTTAACTGTGGCTGCAGTAGGAGGACGTGACGTCACATCCTGTAGAACTAAAGAAAATCTGTCACTGACAAACCTCATTAGGCTACTGTTACTGATCCTGCTGGCTGCCGCAAGTGAAGTCTACTGCGCCCGGCACACAGTTGCAGAGGCGCTGCGCCCGCGCTAGCACCAGGCAGGCTGGCATTGGCAGCCCGGTCAGTGGCAAAATGCGTGACAAGGCATTTCAGTGCGGTGATGCGGGAACACCACACTGAAATGCGTTAGCGTCACGCCTGCTGCGTGACACTTGGCAGGCCTGCCTGATGAATCTCAAGAGTTTCTAGAATTTCAAGAAAGTTTTCTACGCCTGGTTCATTTCGGCATTCTAGATGGAGGTTGAAGTCCCCTAAAAGTGTAAAATTAGAGTATCTAAATGTGAGGTGGCCTAATGTGTCTCCTAATGTTTCTAAAAATTCCAGGCTAGTGCCTGGCGGGCGATAGATCAGAGCTCCCGTGAAGGAGGAGGAGCCATTCAGTTTAAAACAAAAGCCCAGACTTTCCGTCCCTTTCAAGTTGGCAAGACCAAAATTTGTACATTGAAAGCTTTCTCTGAAGATAATGGCCAATCCCCCTCCTCTTAATGTGTTTCTATCTTGTCTACAGATAGTGTACTGATGTGGGAGTGCTTGTACTATGTCAGGGTTACACCAATCCTTAAGCCATGTTTCAGTAATAAATAGGAAGTCCAGTTGTGACTCGAGAATCAATTCTTTGATGTCTAGAGCGTGCTTGCACAAAGAACGCGCGTTAATGAGCCCCCTTTTAGCTGTGTGTTAGATGGTGTGTTATTCGTGAATTTGGGTCTGATATCTGTGAATTTGAGTTCCTTTCTACATTTGAGACAGGTTAATGGGCATCTGATTTTGTCAGGTGGCAGGCTGCAGTCGCATTTCTCTCCTATATTGAACATCTTAAAGAGATTTGATGCGATTACAATACCTGGGGGAGATTGGGCAGCATGACTGGCGTTGGCCCCGTTCCGGACGCGGACGGGCGCAGACGGGCTTGCCTTTGGCGCGCCAGCGGCTCGCCTGCTGCGTGCGTCCCTTGCGCGTCTGCAGGCTCATGAAGTGCAGGAGCCTGCCAACCACAAGAACGCTGCAGCTCCCAAAATGGCAGCTCAAAATCGGCCTTTTTTCTCCTCCCGGAAGGGGAGGGGAGGTAAAGTGCAAGGTGCTAGTAGAACAAAATGAGGAGAACACAAACGGAGCGTCCGCAACACGAGGACTCCGTGTGTCACACGAGCAACTCAGATTCAAATTCAAGGGTCGAGTAGCAAACAAATTCAAGGTAAACAATATTGCATTTCATAATCTATAAATTTCAATACAGTACCGTTCCCCCCAATCTTATTAAAACAGTGTTATGAAAGAGAAGTTAGGAATTACAAGATTAAAATAGGGCCACCGTGTTTAAAAATTAGCAGTATCGCATGTAGCCTGGCCTCTAGTGTTACCGCTGGTGCACACATGAGCCGAGCAAAAACGGTGCCAATGATTTTGCAGTTGTATAGGTTTTCTAATGGACAAACAAAATGTCAAAAAATGAGGATATTCTTAATTTTTATAACACACAACCTTTAAAACATACGTCTTAAGCGATCGTCAATGTCTCCGTTTTTTTTTTTTTTTTTTAAACTTTTTATTGAGTTTCCAACAACATTGCATCGGTACATTATGCAACTGAATCATGTCACACATCACCCCCCTGAAATTTAAAGGTTACATCCACGTCTAAAAGAAGCAAGAAATGTTACAATCCCCTGCTCCTTTCCGGAGCCACTGCCCATTACAGAATATGACATCAAGGAGAAAATACACATTTCGACCCATGGCTAAACACTAGACTGGTGCTGACCCCGCTAGTTGGATGGTGGAGGCGGCTAGTTTCTCCGTTTTTAGTTAACATGATGCAACCTATAGTCCCGAACATACAAAAATACCTGACAAACAATACGAATCACAAAAATGACTTGGGTGGCAGGATGGAAAGTAGCATAAAAGGTGTTCACAAGTGAACAGCTTTTCCCCATGTCTTGACAGCACCCTTTGTGCAACAGTAGTATTTTGTGCTGTGTATTTATACATGTGCAGCACATATATAAATTGCGCCTGCCTGCACACTGTATTAGGACTAGCAGAGATGTGGAACAGTGCTACTCACACAAAGTATTAGTACAATCCCACATTACACTAGCACCAGTACATTTTACGCACATAGATTATCTAACTATGCTGTGCACAAATGGAGCAAAAAGTGCTGCAAAGACTTCCACATTAGTCATTTGCACATGCACAACTTATGCACAGGTTGCCTAGATACGGCCAGTGCGGTTAAAAATACAGAAGTAAAAAAATCAAAGGGTTGTATTGATACAGCGCCTTGAGAACCCTTAGGGGTGATTAGTTTGCGCTTTACAAATTCCGGATGGCTGTGGTTAGGCATGAGGGGTGCTTAGAAAGTTGGTCCAGACAGGGAATATGGTATGATACAATAATTGTTGGAGGGGGTGAACCGCTTTGCAGACAGGAAGCACACTTCTCGGTAGGTGGCCAAACATTAGAGATTTAATCATGTGCAAATTGTACAAACTGCCATGCATAGGGATCATTCATTGTCATGCTGTTTGTGTCACATGGGGCTTCTGTTTAAGTCATACAACCATTGTCTTTCCATCTCGATTACCTTTACTTTACTTGCTGTTCATTAAAATAAATAAGTGTGTGTAAAAAAATAATAATAAACTTACCTTACAGGGTCCCTTGCTGTCTCAGCTCCTGGCTGGGTCCCGTGGAATAGGAAGCAGGCAGCCTCCTCCCCTTCCCTAAGCCAATCACAACACTGCAATGGCAGCGTTGTGATTGGTGAGGACGGCGCCCAGCCGGGCGCCTATGCGGAGGCCATTTTCTCCATGTAGGCCGCATGCAGCCTACATGGAGAAAAGGGAGAGTGCGCATGAGTGGTTTGGTCGGCCCCCGAGGTCCGACCAAACAGTCAGGGCCCGCAGCATTGGGCTAGCTATTCCTCCCCTGCCCTCCAGCAGACCCGCCCGCCCCCATCCAAACCCTTCTGCTTTCTTGCAGTGCAAGAAGCAGAAACATAAAATGGTAGTTTTACCATTTTATATTTCTGTTTCTCGCACTGTGAGAAAGCAGTGGGGCGACGCTCCTCCGCCCTAATGGAGGAGCGGCACCTGCCACCCAGGTGAGAAAGGGTAGCCACAACCCTAGTGTATTCCTCAGAAACCCACTGAGGATACAGGGCAGTTATCTAAGCGGTAGCCGCAGAACCTACTGAAGGCTGCAGCATTAGGGGGCTTACTTACGAGAGCCCTGCGTCACTTTTACACTGTGTAAAGTGGTACATGCATTACGCAGGGCTCGCATAAAGATTTATGAAGCAACGCAAAGCCACTCTGAGTGGCTTTGAGTGGCCTCATAAATCATGAGTAAGGCGATGCAGCACAAATCGCTCAGGGTGCATTCCATGGGCTTTGAGGTGGGTTTTCCCATCCAACACCCATGGAATTTGACACTGCCCCAGATTTACAAAGTGATGTAAACCTGGGGAAGAGTCAAATCTGTACGCCTCTCGAGGTGAGGCATAACGAGGAGAAATATGTTAATTTCTCCTCATTTTTTCCTCTTTCCATGTGTGCTGCATTCTGCAACACACATAGAAAGAGGAAAACGCCTCATAGAATTATTTTTGTGCAGGAAGACTTAGGCCTATTGGTGAATATTCTCAAACTGAGGATGCTGTGAAACTGTGAATTGGGGTTCAGCCCTGCTGGACAAAGTTTTGTGAGGGATTGCAAATTGCAAAATTGTTTACCCTGAAATGGTGTCCTTGGTATCAGAGAGGGGTAAAGTTTCTGGCCCACGGTCCTTTCCAGGGCTCACAGGACCTAACAAGAATGAAGCCATGGGAAGAAGCATCTTTCTTGAAGATTGTCTAGGGGCGTTACATTGCACCGTTCCAGAAAACACAGATCAATGTTTGCAGGTTCTGTTCTCAAAGATTAATCTGGAGCCTTGCATAGTCATCACTGAGCATTATTGGGAGGGTTTTACATTATTGCTTATAACACACTATTGGCATCAGCCCTGTACAATACACTACAGCCCATATTGCATGGTATAGACTAGTATTCATTTGCAGTACTGACTACCTATCACTGTGCGGGTGCAAGGACATTTCTGGCTATGCCAGAGGTCCAGTCACATGGGTCAACATGCAGGCGGTCTTAGACAGATTGACAGAACTGAGGAAGCAGTAGGACAGGATTTTCATCAACCTGTGATGTATAATGAATTATTTTCACATTAATACTATTCACCCTTGCTAGTACTTGTTTTATTATTTTGTTATGCCTAATCCATGTATAGCACAGTAGGATAGGGTGTAATACATTGGCAATAACCCCAATGCTTGAATGTGTACTGGTTTGGGCAAGGTGTAGAAAACCCGGAAGGACCCATATTTTTCTGACTAGGGCTTTTTGTAGACCAACAGCATTTGTATGAGATACCTATCCAATTCCCCTTGGTGACAGCTATACTTGTGTCTCTGGGGGCTAGGGAAGTCTGGTGGTGTGTGTATCCAGAAAAGAGGTGGTAAGCAACATAGGTGTACTGCAGGCTGGAAACAGCTACTTTTCTCGTTTGCAGCTCTGGAATGTTCTTCAAACTTAATTTTAAAATTTCAAATTATATTAAAATTAAGACTCTTAAAGTTCATTCATCCGAGCATTCACCTGGAGTTTCTCTCGTGAAATTCACGTATTTTTACGACATTTGTCATAGTGACTGGAAAGCAAGGGAGCTTAGCTGCAGATGACTTCAAAAATGATTTTAGGCAGGGTTGGGTAGCTTTTGATGGAACTTTCCTAGGTTTACACCCACTCAATTTTTCCACTTTCTTGGAGGTCCTAGTATGTTGGCTTTATGAAGAATTAACTATCCACTTACTGATCTGTGAGTTCATGAGTGCCTTCTACCAGGATGGTGTCATTATTTAAGGGAAACCTTCTAATTCACCACCAGCATCCTCTACCTCCGAAAAAGAAGACTTATATGTCTTCCATTCTATCTCTGCCACGAGTATTAGGCCAGGTTGATGTAATTGTTATTAAGGCTGATTTGTGTAATTTATTTTCCCCAAACTTATAAAAATTTCTGAAAATGTATGCAAAATGCGTGTAAAACGTTTGGACCGGAATTTTACATTACTTTTCTAGGTGAGGGCTGATGGCATACCTTGCACTGAAAAGTTTCTCTAAATACTTGCATGAGAACTGGTTTTATCTGAAAATGACTAGTTCAAGAAGAAAATGGCTCTCTTTGAGACATTACTAAAAACAGTCTCCAGTGGGATACAAATCATGCAAAATTTGGAGTTAGGTGAAATGGTGAACATTTTGCAAATTACTTAGGGGCTGATTACGATGGCGGTTGGAAAAGCATTCCGACCGCCGTGGTAGCGGAAATTAACCGTCCGCATGTACCGCGGAAAAAGCGGCGGTCAGATTAGGATGCCCCGCCAGAAAAATCCTACTGAGGCGGACGGATTCCACGAAACTCCGCCGGGAACGTCCAGAGAAGCTGAAAATCCGACCGCGGCAGACGGAATTGCTGCGGAAAGACCCAAAAACGCCGATCGACCAGCGGAATGACGGCAAGTGAAATTATGATACGACGGCGGAGCCAGCGGAACGATCAGTTGTTCCCGACCGCCGCGATCGTGCGAAATGAAGAATGGGAGAGCCGGCGGAAGGACCATTGCATTCAGACCGTGCCAGTCGAGCGGAAAGAGGAATGGCGGTTGAAAGCAACCACACAACAAGGCTACCAAGTGTGGCTGTTTTCTGGTGCAGCCTCCAAAAACATCTGACACACCCCAATGACACATCCCCATGGCAAGAAAAAAATACAAATCCCAGGTCAACCCAGATAACACACCTGACATGAATACTCCATTTTGACCCACCCACATAGCTGAGTTTAAAACCAACCCCTTACCTGCCCAGAATCCTTTGCACAACTCCAGAACTGAAGGGCCAAACACCACAGCACAAAGGAGAGGCAAATCAGCGCACATCACACCATCACAACCACCCACACACCACATACCACACACATCACCACCACCACCTTTACACCTGCACTTTTCATCCATTTGCACATCACACACCATGGCACAGAAAAAAATGCCAAAATTCACTGACACTGAGTTGTCAGTCATGGTAGATGAGATAATCAGAGTAGAACCACATTTGTTTGGAAGCATGGTCCCACAGACACCAGTAGACAGAAAAAATCAAATGTGGGCAAGGATAGTCAGCAAAGTCAATGCAGTGGGGACCACCCCGCGCACCCTGCGTGACATCAGGAGGAGGTGGCATGACCTCAAGACCAGGGTGAAAGAGCGTGCCAACAAGAACCATGAGCTGGCTCAGGGGACTGGCGGTGGCCCTCCCATTCCACCACTAACATTCACCGAATGGGAGGAGAAGGTGCTTGCCATACTGCATCCAGAGAGTCTCACAGGAATACCCGGGGGAGTGGAGGCTGGTAAGTACCAACAAATGTATCCCATCACACTGCCATGTTCTGTCTTACACAACTAGAAAGCGACACTTCCTAGACCTAAATGCACTTACGTACAACACACTCTTCCCAACACGTCTCACATATCTAACATTTCCTTCCTCTGATTCACCACAAAGGTAGCTAGCAATATTTCCATGGGGGTATGTGTACAGGCAGCCAGCACTACAACTCCCAACAGGCCCCCTTGTCCCACAGCTGAGCAGGATGGAACACTCCCCCCACCCACAACCATGTGGCTGCCATTTCATTGCACTCCTCAAACTTACAGGTAGGTAGCCTTCATAACAGGGTGGGGTGTTTGTGGGAAGGAAGCCAGCACTACAACTCCCACCAGGTCCCCTTGTCCCACAGCTGAACAGGATGGAACACTCCCCCCACCCACAACCATGTGGCAGCCATTTCATTGCACTCCTCAAACTTACAGGTAGGTAGCCTTCTCATGCTCTCTTTTCTAACCCCTGAGCAGGATGGAACACTCCCCCCACCCACAACCATGTGGCTGCCATTTCATTGCACTCCTCAAACTCACAGGTAGGTAGCCTTCTTAACAGGGAGGGGTCTTTGTGGGAAGGAAGCCAGCACTACAACTCCCACCAGGCCCCCTTGTCCCACAGCTGAGCAGGATGGAACACTCCCCCACCCACAACCATGTGGCTGCCATTTCATTGCACTCCTCAAACTTACAGGCAGGTAGCCTTCTCATGCTCTCTTGTCTCACCCCTGAGCAGGATGGAACACTCCCCCGATCCAAGAGCCATGTGTAACCTATTCCCTTCCTCGACTCCACTTCACAGGTAGGTAGCCTTCTTAACAGGGAGGGGTGTTTGTGGGAAGGAAGCCAGCACTACAACTCCCACCAGGCCCCCTTGTCCCACAGCTGAGCAGGATGGGACACTCCCCCCACCCACAACCACGTGGCAGCCATTTCATTGCACTCCTCAAACTTACAGGTAGGTAGCCTTCTCATGCTCTCTTGTCTCACCCCTGAGCAGGATGGAACACTCCCCCCCTCCAAGAGCCATGTGTAACCTATTCCCTTCCTCTGCTCCACTTCACAGGTAGGTAGCCTTCTTAACAGGGAGGGGTGTTTGTGGGAAGGAAGCCAGCACTACAACTTCCACCAGGCCCGCTTGTCCCACAGCTGAGCAGGATGGAACACTCCCCCCCACCCACAACCATGTGGCAGCCATTTCCCTCCACTGTGTCACCAAACAGGTAGGTAGTCAGTGCATGCACCCTGCCATCCTTCTCAAAATGCATGGAGCCATATGACCACACCAGCCCTCACATGTCAGCCAACTTGGCATAGATCCAAAAGCCACTTCCAGTGTGCACACAGCTAAGCGCATGTAACTGTCACAGAAATAAAACTTTGACTCACCAAGTCACATGTGAAAGAAATTCAGGGCCCAATCATGCACAGCACAGAATGCAATGTGTAAGTGCCATGGTGTCAGAGCATGAAGGCCCATATGAACACAAACCATGCATGGTCAATCTGACAAACAAAGTAAAGTACATAATATGAAAATGGTATGTATAACATTACAATGGCTAGTTCTTGCTTAGCTGAAATTGATTCCATGAAGAGTAAACAAAAAACACGCATCATCAAAAGTTGATGTGCCGCAAGTTGGTAGATGATGACATGTCTCTGTAATCACACAATTTGTACGTGGCACATGGTTTCAATTTACATGTCACACCATGGACAAGTAATGTATGTACCTCAACATCATGTCATGATGCTCATTATCTTTCATCCATACCAAGTGATTGCAATGTAAAGTGTTTGGTGTATCAAATATAACATCCAAAAGTCTAACACCAAGCTTGTGGAGTGCACATCAATGACCATTTAACCTCTGTTCAACAGGAGATCCACAAGCAACTGCAGCAGAAAACCCCACCAACCTGCAGAGCCAGTCTCCCCCCCGGAACGTGAACTCTCGGATGCAGACTCCCTACGTTTCTCGGATGAGGAGCAACAACCTGGCCCCTCAGGACTGCCAGGGTGCACTACGTCTCAGGCCCTCATTGTCCCCACCACCACCACCACCACCACCACAGCAACAACAACAACAGCGCTGACCCCTGCTACAACGACTTGTGCGGCAGCCACCACCACCATCACCACTGTTGCCTGAAACACTCTCCCTGCCTCAGTGGTTACCAACACCACAACACAATCAAAGGATGCCAGGGAGAGTGTGCCGGTGCGTCGAGTCCCAACGCCACAGGTCCGTGTCAGCAGGGCAGGTGGGAGGGTAACAGAGGGACAAATACAGGAGGATACTGAGACCGAAGCCCTGGCCACCATCGCAAGAGTCCTTGGGCATATGAACAAAACCAGGGACAGATGGGCCAGGTTGTGGAAGAAGTGCGTGGGCTCCGCCTGCTGCTGAGGTCCATGGACACATGTATGGGCCAACTTGTGGACCTCATGGGCCAGCTAGTGGGTGTTCTGAGGGACAGACATGCGGCCCAAATGACGGCTCAACCCCCTCCAGTGGCCCGTCTACTGAGACTCCCACCACCTCAGCTGCGGCAAAAGAGAGGGGTGAGCTGCAACAAAATGACTCCTCAGGCACCGCTGAGCCTGCAGCAGAGGTCCCCCCTGCCAAACGCAAGAGGGGACGTCCGAGAAACACCAGGGGAGGATCATGTGGCAATGCACCATCAAAACGCAAGTCGCTGAGCCAGCCATGATGGCACTTGTGTTCCCCTTGACTTTGTTAACTATCCTTACCCACATTGCCATGTTGATGGCAGGAGTCTGTTGGACTGTGTGACTACATCAATGTGGTGACTACTCTATTTGTCTCATTTACCATCACTGACAACTCATAAATTCACTTTGCACAATTTTGAAAATAATCACTTCTCTGTCACCAATACTTATTGTAAATAAACACTCTTTACACACCTATGTCTTTGTGTCAGCTCCATGTTTATCACAGTATGTACAATGTCAACTCAGATTCCAATGTACCACAAGCTCTGATTGTGACAAGGCATTGATAGGGTGAAGGAACCTAGAAAGACACAAGAGAATTACATTTACTTGTCAGGTGATGCCATTACAGCTAAAACACACCACTAGTCATCAACGTACAAAAACCAGCACACAGAACAATGAGCAACAACATCAACATAGACATGATGTACGTGGAAAACAATACCCTGTGCCACACACAGCCATTACAACAGCTAGCAGTCAAAAAGATCATCTATGCCTTGCCACTACCATCAAAGCCAACAGACAATGTCACTGTTGTACAATGTCACTTACACTCAAGGGAAGTAGTTGTCGATGAGCTGTTGACGCAGGTCAACACCTTACTCTTCTCCACTATCGTTGTCACTGGGCATGTGTGGATTGGCAGGGGGGGGCATCTGCTGCTCATCATCTTCCAGGAGCAGGGGGATCTCTTTGCGCAAGGCCAGGTTCTGGAGCATGCAGCATGCAACTATGATCTGACACACCTTTTGGGGGAGTAGAGTAGTGCACCTCCGCTCTTGTCCAGACACCGGAATCTAGACTTCAGGAGCCCAAAAGTACGCTCCACCACACAATGTGTCCTCCCATGTGCATCATTGTAGCGGACTTCACCCGGGGTCCTTGGATTCCTCAGTGGGCTCAGCAATCAAGGACGGTTGGGATACACAGAGTCACCTAGGTGTGAGATACACAGAGCAATTTTCTAATATAAACAGTAGCTGAGAACAGCATGTCACACATACAGCACACTACTTGACTCTGCGTACTCACCAACAAGCCACGCACGCTCTGGATGCAGATTTGCCATCAATTGTGGGATGATGCTGTTACGCAGTATGTAGGAGTCATGTGCAGAACCGGGGAATTTGGCACACACATGGGAGATAATCATATCCGCTTGGCATACCACTTGCACATTAATGGAATGGAAATGCTTCCTGTTCCGGTAGATGTGCTCACGTGCCTGTGGTGGAACTAGGCCAACATGTGTGCAGTCAATGGCTCCAACCACATTAGGTATGTGTCCAAGATCATAAAAATCACCCTTCACATCTGCCAATTCATGTCTCCTTGGAAAGTGGATGTAGCGGTCCTTGTAGGTCAACAATGCGGACAGGACATCACGTAGCACCATGCTGAACATAGGTTGAGACATCCCACCGGCAATGGCCACCGTGTACTGAAACGAACCAGTTGCAAAGAAATGCAGGGCTGCCATCACCTTAACTGTTGGTGTCAAAGCAGTCGGATAGGTTCTGTGAGGCCTCAGATGGGGCTCCAACTGACCACATAGCTCTTGAAGGGTAAGGCGATCCAGACGGAATTTCCTTATGATGTCCTCATCCTCCATGTTCGCCAGCACTGGGAACGGACGATGCACATTTGGTCGTCTCCTACATAATATGAAAGGGGACACATGTCAATTTAATTCCCCTATGAGATGTGTCAAACATCTTACATCTTGACTGACACAGCGCAAACAATGACTGGACTGTAACAACAGGTTAATGCACAAGTCACATGCAGAGACACCTTGATCTCATGTAGTTGTACATGTTGGTCAGTATGTACATACTACTTCCAAAACAGAATCTGACTATGTGAATGGTGAATGGTACACTCCTACATCTTGTGTCACCAGCCCTGGGAGTAGGTGACACAGCACATGTTGGAAACAGCAACACTGCTGTACACAGTGAAATAAGGCGATACCAAAGGGGATGATGGATGGAGCGCTAGAGCAAATCAAACACTCACCCCCAGTCAACTGATCTGGGTTTAATCCATCATCATTCTTTAGCTCACTCCACCACCCCAGTTCAGACATGGCCATATGCAAATCAGTCTGACCCTGTGCCTCATGGGAACAGTCCAGCCCAAACTGCCAAGCCATGTCTTCCCTGGACCGGAAACAAGCATCCTGGGACCGGTTTCGGGTTCAAAACCCTCATCAGCCAGGCTATCTTGAATCCAGTGGCAAAGTGAGCAAGGGACCCACGTCTGGGCATACCCTGCCAACTTAGGGTGAACAAAGCGATACCAAAGGGGATGATGGACGGAGCGCTAGAGCAAATCAAACACTCACCCCCAGTCAACTGATCTGGGTTTAATCCATCATCATTCTTTAGCTCACTCCACCACCCCAGTTCAGACATGGCCATATGCAAATCAGTCTGACCCTGTGCCTCATGGGAACAGTCCAGCCCGAACTGCCAAGCCATGTCTTCCCTGGACCGGAAACAAGCATCCTGGGACCGGTTTCGGGTTCAAAACCCTCATCAGCCAGGCTATCTTGAATCCAGTGGCAAAGTGAGCAAGGGACCCACGTCTGGGCATACCCTGCCAACTTAGGGCGAACAAAGCGATACCAAAGGGGATGATGGACGGAGCGCTAGAGCAAATCAAACACTCACCCCCAGTCAACTGATCTGGGTTTAATCCATCATCATTCTTTAGCTCACTCCACCACCCCAGTTCAGACATGGCCATATGCAAATCAGTCTGACCCTGTGCCTCATGGGAACAGTCCAGCCCGAACTGCCAAGCCATGTCTTCCCTGGACCGGAAACAAGCATCCTGGGACCGGTTTCGGGTTCAAAACCCTCATCAGCCAGGCTATCTTGAATCCAGTGGCAAAGTGAGCAAGGGACCCACGTCTGGGCATACCCTGCCAACTTAGGGCGAACAAAGTGATACCAAAGGGGATGATGGACGGAGCGCTAGAGCAAATCAAACACTGACCCCCAGTCAACTGACCTGGGTTTAATCCATCATCATTCTTTAGCTCACTCCACCACCCCAGTTCAGACATGGCCATATGCAAATCAGTCTGACCCTGTGCCTCATGGGAACAGTCCAGCCCGAACTGCCAAGCCATGTCTTCCCTGGACCGGAAACAAGCATCCTGGGACCGGTTTCGGGTTCAAAACCCTCATCAGTCAGGCTACCTTGAATACAGTGGCAAAGTGAGCAAGGGACCCACGTCTGGGCATACCCTGCCAACTTAGGGCGAACAAAGCAATACCAAAGGGGATGATGGACGGAGCGCTAGAGCAAATCAAACACTCACCCCCAGTCAACTGATCTGGGTTTAATCCATCATCATACTTTAGCTCACTCCACCACCCCAGTTCAGACATGGCCATATGCAAATCAGTCTGACCCTGTGCCTCATGGGAACAGTCCAGCCCGAACTGCCAAGCCATGTCTTCCCTGGACCAGAAACAAGCATCCTGGGACCGGTTTCGGGTTCAAAACCCTCATCAGCCAGGCTATCTTGAATCCAGTGGCAAAGTAAGCAAGGGACCCACGTCTGGGCATACCCTGCCAACTTAGAGGCGAACAAGCGATACCAAAGGGGATGATGGACGGAGCGCTAGAGCAAATCAAACACTCACCCCCAGTCAACTGATCTGGGTTTAATCCATCATCATTCTTTAGCTCACTCCACCACCCCAGTTCAGACATGGCCATATGCAAATCAGTCTGACCCTGTGCCTCATGGGAACAGTCCAGCCCGAACTGCCAAGCCATGTCTTCCCTGGACCGGAAACAAGCATCCTGGGACCGGTTTCGGGTTCAAAACCCTCATCAGCCAGGCTATCTTGAATCCAGTGGCAAAGTGAGCAAGCGACCCACGTCTGGGCATACCCTGCCAACTTAGGGCGAACAAAGCGATACCAAAGGGGATGATGGACGGAGCGCTAGAGCAAATCAAACACTCACCCCCAGTCAACTAATCTGGGTTTAATCCATCATCATTCTTTAGCTCACTCCACCACCCCAGTTCAGACATGGCCATATGCAAATCAGTCTGACCCTGTGCCTCATGGGAACAGTCCAGCCCGAACTGCCAAGCCATGTCTTCCCTGGACCGGAAACAAGCATCCTGGGACCAGTTTCGGGTTCAAAACCCTCATCAGCCAGGCTATCTTGAACCCAGTGGCAAAGTGAGCAAGAGACCCACGTCTGGGCATATCCTGCCAACTTAGGGCGAACAAAGCGATACCAAAGGGGATGATGGACGGAGCGCTAGAGCAAATCAATCAGCCAGGCTGATGAGGGTTTTGAACCCGAAACCGGTCCCAAGATGCTTGTTTCCGGTCCAGGGAAGACATGGCTTGGCAGTTCGGGCGGGACTGTTCCCATGAGGCACAGGGTCAGACTGATTTGCAAATGGCCATGTCTGAACTGGGGTGGTGGAGTGAGCTAAAGAATGATGATGGATTAAACCCAGATCAGTTGACTGGGGGTGAGTGTTTGATTTGCTCCAGCGCTCCGTCCATCATCCCCTTTGGTATCGCTTTGTTCGCCCTAAGTTGGCAGGGTATGCCCAGACGTGGGTCCCTTGCTCACTTTGCCACTGGATTCAAGATAGCCTGGCTGATGAGGGTTTTGAACCCGAAACCGGTCCCAGGATGCTTGTTTCCGGTCCAGGGAAGACATGGCTTGGCAGTTCGGGCTGGACTGTTCCCATGAGGCACAGGGTCAGACTGATTTGCATATGGCCATGTCTGAACTGGGGTGGTGGAGTGAGCTAAAGAATGATGATGGATTAAACCTATATCAGTTGACTGGGGGTGAGTATTTGATTTGCTCTTGTGCTCCGTCCATCATCCCCTTTGGTATCGCTTTGTTCGCCCTAAGTTGGCATGGTATGCCCAGACGTGGGTCTCTTGCTCACTTTGCCACTGGATTCAAGATAGCCTGGCTGATGAGGGTTTTGAACCCGAAACCGGTCCCAGGATGCTTGTTTCCGGTCCAGGGAAGACATGGCTTGGCAGTTCGGGCTGGACTGTTCCCATGAGGCACAGGGTCAGACTGATTTGCATATGGCCATGTCTGAACTGGGGTGGTGGAGTGAGCTAAAGAATGATGATGGATTAAACCCAGATCAGTTGACTGGGGGTGAGTGTTTGATTTGCTCTAGCGCTCCGTCCATCATCCCCTTTGGTATCGCTTTGTTCGCCCTAAGTTGGCAGGGTATGCCCAGACGTGGGTCCCTTGCTCACTTTGCCACTGGATTCAAGATAGCCTGGCTGATGAGGGTTTTGAACCCGAAACCGGTCCCAGGATGCTTGTTTCCGGTCCAGGGAAGACATGGCTTGGCAGTTCGGGCTGGACTGTTCCCATGAGGCACAGGGTCAGACTGATTTGCATATGGCCATGTCTGAACTGGGATGGTGGAGTGAGCTAAAGAATGATGATGGTTTAAACCCAGATCAGTTGACTGGGGGTGAGTGTTTGATTTGCTCTAGCGCTCCGTCCATCATCCCCTTTGGTATCGCTTTGTATACAGTGAAATAGGCACATTATGTGGTCAGTCCATCATTACTGTGGGTTGATTAGCCATCTCACACATTGACATGTTCACAAATATGAGACTCCATTACACACCAAATCTGTGTACATGCACACAAATATCATATGTGACATATGAGGAAGTACATGCCAATGCATGTAATCATGTGCACTGACATGGCATGTGTAGGCATCAGTGAGTTGAATGTCACACTGGCATTTAATTTTGCAAACAGGTGCCAGAATACATTGTAAAGCTATAGTGTTCAATGATGAAAATTGGCTATTGCCATTGCTAGAGCACAATGTGTCCATAGGAGCGGTATGCGTGCTCCGCCTCCGCGATCACGGTCATTGGCCACAATTTAAAAATGCCAAATAGTGGTAGAGACCGCCTGGCCCCCGTGGTGTGCCACCGTCAATGCCAATGCTATTGCAGCCAATGGGAACCGCGATCGCGGTAGTGCTATACAATTTTGAAACCCGCGGTAGGCGTGCTCTGCTACCGCGGGCCTGGTCATTGGATATAATTGAAAGATGCAGGATTGCGGTAGTGACCGTCTGGACCCCGCGGCGTGACACCGCCAATGCCATTGCAGCCAATGTGAACCGCGATCGCGGTAGTGCAATACAATTTTGAAACCCGCGGTAGGCGTGCTCCGCTACCGTGGGCCCGGTCATTGGGTACAATTGAGAGATGCAGGATTGCGGTAGTGACCGCCTGGACCCCGCGGTGTGACACCGCCAATGCCAATGCTATTGCAGCCAATGGGAACCGCGATTGCGGTAGTGCAATACAATTTTGAAACCCACGGTAGGCGTGCTCCGCTACCGCGGGCCCAGTCATTGGGTACAATTGAAAGATGCAGGATTGCGGTAGTGACCGCCTGGCCCCCGCGGTGTGACACCGCCTATGCCAATGCCATTGCAGCCAATGGGAACCGCGATCGCGGTAGTGCAAAACAAGTTTGAAACTCGCGGTAGGCGTGCTCCGCTACCGCGGTCCCTGTTATTGGATACAATTGAAAAAATGCTAAGCAGGCAGACCAATTGCAGCAGCAGAGTACCACTGAAACAACCCCAGGGGTCTATAAATGTCTGTGAGAGAGCCACACATTTCACTTGCATCCAGACACTGCTGCCTGCCATTCTTCACCAACAACTGCTGCTGTTCCTGTATTCTGGACCCAGTGATGGCGAGAACTGAGAACATCAGGGCCCGTCCCTTTACCACAGAGGAGCTGGAGGTCCTGGTGGACGAGGTACTTGCACAGTATGGGAGGCTATATGGTGCACCAGATGTACTGGTAAGTGTCTGAGTAAAAGTTTGAGAGTGCTCAGAATGCTCACATGATGTTGCTCTGCAGTAGTATGTGCCTGTGAGTGCAAGTCAATGTGCATGCATCCATATTTTGCATATAACATGCTCCATCCATGGCCTATTAAGAATTGCATTTGAGTATGTAGGGAGGATGGCAACATGGACACTTCTACAGCTCTTCTTAAGCAAAAATAAACACACGTTGGTCTGAGACTGGGTAATGTAAATGTGTGATACACTGCCTAGCATGCTGACTTCATGTCAATGGGGTGTGTAGCCTTATTTCCACAGATCCATGACTGCATTGAAGGATGGGAGTGACATGCAGTGGTTTTGCAGCCATACAGTTACACTGCTGGTTTGAGACACTCGAATTCTGAACAAACATTGCCTGTGCTATGTGATGTCATAGTCCTTTACGTCTTCACATGCTCATTTGTGACATTACAAATGTATTTTGTCCAGAGGGTACTGAATGATGTGTGTACAGTTTTCGAATTGCCCCTCTGGTGATGTGTGCATTATGCACAAGAGTACAGTGCCTGAGTGTAACACTCTTGGTGGTAATTCACCTATGACACATCAGATAAATGTGATTTGGAAATGTCATCCTTCTATTGATTCCATGATGTGTTCAGTCTCGCATGTGTAGGCACTGTTTGCCCTCTCATATTGTACATGCATTTGATTTCTCTGATGGCCCACGTTTAACCTCAGTGTGAGTCCCTCTGGCCTGCACAGAAACTGCCCAATGTGACAAGGACCCATCACTAAATGGACTGAGTGAAACATATGTGTTGTCCACCACCCTATTTCTCCATGAGCTATCTTGGGCCTGAGGATTGCACAAGGCAGGACTACACCTTGTGAGAAGAGTGTGAGAATGTAAGATCATGGCCCTAAATGTGACCACCATGACACATGTAGCCATTCACTGCTCAAGGACATTGAGGGGTGTGTAGTGTTGGACACAGTGAGTCTGCCACGACACATCATTTCCAATGTATTGTGTCATGCTCACTCACATACTGCATCACAGATGAGGGCCATTTTCACATTGGTTGCTGTACTGGTACTCTGCATGTGTCTGAGATGGCCATGTACTGTGTTCATCATCATACATGTATACATTTCTATGAGATTATTCAATCCAAGTGTACTACGTGTCATGCTGTATGGCCTCTGCTCAACATTTATGTATTGGTGTGCTATGTATTTTCATGCTCGTGTACTGACACACGTTGGTACACAACACAGTGTCACTGAAACTTCCTCTTCTTGTCTCACATGCCTGCAGCTTAAGGTACATCAGCGTAAGGCGATATGGAGGGCCATTGCACGCAAGGTGTGGGCTCTCGGTGTCTCCAACCGACGGCATACACACTGTCACAAGAGGTGGGATGACATCTGCCGGCTGAGCAAAAACGTGGCAGAGATGACGCTGGGGGTGCTCCCTCAGAGTGGCAGGTTGGCACGCAGGAGCATGACACCACTAATGGCCCGCATCTTGGCAGTGACACAGCCAGAGCTGGATGGACGCTTGAGGGCCCATCAGCAGCAAGTTGGGGGTGAGTATTGTGCAAAGTGTGACTTTGGGTGTGAGTGACTGCATGAATCCCAACCGTGAGCCAGTGCGAAGCTCTGTGATGTCTCTAGTGTGATGCAATGGCTTATAAGTGGCCTCAGTGTTGAGTGCAGCTGTTCTGCATTTGTACAACATGTGGTTTCTCATGTGTTTAAAACCATGACCCTTGTCATTGACAGATGAGATGTGGCCTTGTGACATATGCTGCAGTATGAGTGTCATAGACATCACCTGGCAGTGAACAGCAGTGAGCATCACGTTAGTGTGCATTCATAGATGTGTGCTGTGCACAACAGATAAATTGTGACATCTACACAGCTGATACCAATGTTGTGCTTCGAAGCCCAACATGGTGGATATCAGGAGCTTGTAGCCATTGCAAAAGGACATTTTGGAGTTTGTATCTGTGGTGTTCCCTTAGAGAGAATCCATATGTGACAGAGACAACATGGTGTGATATATAGCTAACTCACCTACAGGCACATAGGTATGCTTACAGACAATAGTATGTGTGGTTACAGGGAGGCACAGGGCCAGCTCTTTGGCTGTGTCAACGCCACATGGAGCATTACTATCAACTATGCATGTTTCCATGCATCATCTGATGATTGCATAAATGTAGCACATGCTGAATGTACATGGAGGAGTTCAACATGGGAGTATAATTTTAAAGTTTTGTGCTTTGCTTGCATATGATGTTTGTGAGTATGGCACTATACTGAACCTATGTCTCTGTCTTTTGCAGCATCTACCAAGGGCAGGGAAGGACGGGGGACCGACACCAGTGTGGAAGATACTGGCACGACTGCTACACATGAGTTCACTGACACTGAAGGGACCAGCGCCTCGGAGGGGGACCGGAGTGCCCTGGATGAAACACCAACCTCCACATCTTCAGACTCCAACGGTGACTCCTCGATGTTGACGGGCACAGGAAGTTCCAGATCAGCCTCTTCTTCCGCCACACCTCGTACAGTGCCCACCCTCCTGGATGCTCCCACAAGTGCTGTCCGTGCACGCAGCCCTAGGTAGGGTAGAGTCTCCTTCCCCCAAGGCACTGCTGCCCCTGTCTCACCTGCTGCCCTCAGTGTGGAGGCAGTAGACCTTTTGCGCCAGCTGTGTGTGGGTCAGACTGCTTTCCTGAATGCCTTCCAGGATCATGACAAGAAGTTGGCACAGGTAGTTGCATTCATGGAGGGCATTCATTCGGACGTGGGTGGCCTACACCGAACTGTCCAGTCTTTGTCCTCCACAGTGATGGCAGCCATTCAGCAGTCACAAGCTCCCAGTTCAGCTCCTGTCCCTTCAGCAACCACCCTGCCAGTGGCACCACCTGACGAGAGTGCCCACACGCCAGAGCCCTCAGGCACCAAGTCCTCCACACACAGCACACGACAGCAGCACTCTAAGCGTACCAGACCACAGACACCATCACCACAACACGAAACGGGCACACATGAGCGCAAAACCAAAAGCCCAACACGTGACACTCAGGGGCATCAGGCCAAAAAGCAGGCATCAACATCACATTCATCAAAATCACCACCATCCAAGGGCACTCCCATCCCCACACCTGCTCCCAAAGACCCACAAACACTTGCCCTGTCTGCTGTGAACCTGGTGCCTGCAACGACTAAGCCCAAACACACATTTCAAAGGCAGATTCACCCAAAACGTCAACTCCCACCCACACCCCTGTGAAGCAGGGACAAGAGAGCAAAGTGGGGGGTTTACCTCGACAACAGGGGATGCAGGGGAAGAGGCAAGGCCACCCCAAGTGTACCACCAGGTCCAGCAAATCCCCACGGGGAGAGCCACCTGCACCTGATACACCTTTGGTGGAGAGTGAGGCTGTTGTGCCCACCTCACTTCCCACTCCGGCCAAGACACTTGTGGGCTATCGGATCCCCAAACAGTTGAGACCCAGCCCTCAACATTCACCCTCAACCACTGTGCCTCCACGCAGCAAGTCTCCACCTCCCCGTGCCACCACTCCACCAGGTCCAAGCAGCCCTCAGGCTCCCACAGCCACGGATGCCTCTACCTCAGCCGGTTCTCTCTCTCCCAGGTCCAGTCCTAAAACTGGCCCCGACAATCAGCCCCCTCCCAGTTCAACTTGAAGCCAAATTTTAAGCCAAGTCCTCCTCCCCACACCATTTCTCCCACAGCGGTGCCTGGACTGCCCATATGTAGCCCCTGAGCTGTGGTGATTCCCATGGCAGTGGACGGTGTTACCCATTTGATGTGCAAGTTCTCATGCACACATGTGCGGGCTAGAAATATGGACTGGCCAATGGCCTTGCTGTTTGGTACTTTTCATGCCCATTTCCTGTGCAGTTTCTCATGCACACATGTGCTGACTAGAAATATGGACTGGCCAATGGCCTTGCTGTTTGGTACTTTTGATGCCCATTTCCTGTGCAGTTTCTCATGCACACATGTGTGGAATAGAAATATGGACTGGCCAATGACCTTGCTGTTTGGTACTTTTGAAGCCCATTTCCTGTGCAGTTTCTCATGCACACATGTGCATACTGGGAATTTGTACTGGCCAATGGCCTTGATGTTTTGCACTTTTGATACCTATCCGGATATTATGTAATAAAGACTGTTACTCATGTTGTCTGCTTTGTCGCTGCCCTTGCTAAATAAAAGTTTAATGTATGGGTATATGTTCATGTGACACATGCTCTGTATGCCACTTTCACATTGGCAATTACTTGATTTACTTTTTCAGAAGTTGCCAGAGGTGACAGGCACTTTTGTTCTTCTTGACTCTGAGGCTTGAGGGTGCAATGATGGTTGTTTGTGATGATCTACTCTTATCCTAATCATTCTATAGTCAGGTTTGCTAAATTGAACACATGTCATATTAGGATGCACTACCACAACAGAGGTGAATTCTATCCACAGGATAACTTGCGGGGTGGACAGGGTCCGTCATATCTGTGGGATCTTTCTTGATGCGTGAACAGCAGTGTTGATGTGCAATCATCTTGTGTAGGCCTGTCTTCATAGTCACATGGGCACATTTGAATGTGTGCACTTGAGTAGTCATACAGTGTGATTGGCCTGTCATTGTCAGTAGCGTTGAGGTGTATGTGCCCCTGCACATGCCCCCTACACACATGTATGATCCAGGTAATGAGTGCCTGTTTGTTTACATTATCAGACATGTGCTTCAGATTGTGGGCACATGTAGGAGTTGTAGGTTGAGCACTGTGCAGTGTGTCGGTGTGTCCTTGCATTCCTGGGGGACACCTACTTGTTGTCGCTGTCAGTTGTGAGTATGCAGAGTGTGTCACTGCAAAGTCTGTGTTGTGTTTCGTTGATCAGCCATGGGTCTTGTTTATGTTTGTGCTCACTGTGCTGACCTGCTCAGCCACACTGACATTATATGTGAGTTATCTCATACATTGCTGTCACTTGACACATTTTTGGGACAAGTATAGTATGTGGTATGAAGAGTCATACCATCCCCTATATGTGCTTCTGATGCCTACACATTGTGAGTTACTCCTCTATGTGTTTTTGCACTGTACACTCCTGACCAGTCCAATACTGATGTACACACCACTACAGTCTCATGTCTTCCACCCCATGCCTTGCCAGTGTGTGAACCTCCCCACCACTTCATAATTTGACACTATACTGTGTGAGGATGATCTGTGTACAGGACCAATGTGCCACTCAGGACTGTTTCACAATTAGTTATGTGGTATTTTCTTCTACTTGATTGCAGTTATGGTTGCTCATGTGCAGTGCATATGTTTGAGCAGCACAGTCCTCTAGTCATGTTGTATGCATCTAGGTTTTCCTGAGTTGTGCAGCTGTGGGTGATGGCTAAGCTGTATGTCTGTTTGCTGAGGTACTGCTACCCTTCCTGAGTGTGATGTGATCTGTGTGCTGTGATGATTTTTGGTGTGGAAGTTCATGGTGGAGCACTCAGATATGTGTGATACTGGTTTTGTTGGTGTTCACACGCTGCTTACTGTGCATGCACTGCTGTCAGTCTATGTTGCCTTGTACTTGCCTGGTGTGCATCCCCCTGTTGTCCAGCAGAGTTGGCTATGTGATGAATTGGTATGTGCATATGTTGTGTTTTTGTTGTTGATGGATGCAGTGTTTGGCCTGTGTTGGCTCTTTCTACTGACAGGTGCATGTGTGTGTGATGTTCTATTTGCATGACATTGTGTGAGTGTAGTTTGTGCATTGTAATACATTTTGTAGTGTGCATTTCTTGTGTGAACGTCACATGCAGCAATGTGGATTCTTGTTCATGAGCTTCTTTTGAGTGCACATTTGTGCTATGTCCTCCTATATTTTAGGTGACACTTGTCAGGAGTGTGCATGTGCATGCTTGTGGTACACATTGACACCATGCTCACTTGATAACTGGTGTGGTGTGTATGTCTGTGTTAGCTGATTTGTCATATTGATCACAGTTAGTGTTCATGATTGGCATTTGAGAATGCAATTTTTGATTGGGTTGGGGTATGGTGTCTGTGCATTTGTCCAGAGTGAAATGTTGTGTATTCCTGTTCTGTCTAGGGTCACACTGCCTATCCACTGTTTGCCTGCACATGGCTGAGCTTTTTGGACTTCTTTGGATGTTGTTTGTGAGATTTGTGTTTGGCTATTGGTTTTTGATCAGCATTGGTTCAGACATCCCTGAGTGGGATTCTGACATTTGTAGATACACACCAGGGTGTGTCATTGGTTGTCAGGAAACTCACAGGACCTTATGTGCACCTTTATGTGTGTTTCTCACAGGTGTTGAGTGTTGCAGGTTTGAGATGGGTAGATGATGGGTATGTGTGAAGGTCCTACTTGGGTTTGACAGTCAGGGAGTGTGACAATGAGCCATGTGTGTTGTGCTGGTGGCATACACATATCAAGGTAGTTGACACAGATGTGGGGCTGGTCACTGTATGGCTTCTGACACTTCCTATCATTCCTGTGCCTATGCATAGCTTGCATTGCTGTATTCCAGAGATATTGCACAGATGTCACTTTATTTAAATTCCAATCACTGTGCCACCCATGTCTGATTTGATGGCCTAAGGGTAGTGTGATATGTTCCTCCTCTTGCATGTCATGTACAATGCTATGTGGTTTGCTCCATGGTTTTCCAGCAATGTGCACTCCACTTTGGGCTAGTCCATTTATTGTCATACATTGCTGCTGACCTATGGTATGTGTATGTGGCAGAGTTTCAGTGTGGGATCTGTGTGAGGTACTTGACATGCAGTGTGTACAGTTCAGTGGTTGTTCATATGCAGAGTGACTCTTAATTTCTTAATTTACTCAGTTTGATTCACATAAGTGGAAGGCAGGTGTGAGGAGGAGGGTTGTCCAGCCCCTGACCTTCTGTGAAGGGTGTTCATCTTCACCCCCCACCTTCCCAGTCAATCTACCTTGCCCTTTAAAGTGTGAGGTGCGAGGTCGAGCCACACCTGGCTGCTAAATAGTGCATTGAGGGGGGAGGGGCACAAGAGGGGCACACAGCATGGGCAGACATGGATGTGGGAAGCGTGCTGTGGGCTGTGACCAACTGATGCGGGCTACCATGTGGGTAGGGTGAAGGTGGGGCCCTGGGCAGCTGCCCACACTGCCCATGCCTGGCGCCGGCCCTGCCAACTACATTGTGCGCAGGTTATCCCGCGTCTTCACCGCTGCAGTGACATGACCGGGACATTGCAGTGATTTCTATGGTGATGGGTGCCCCCGATGCGGAGGTGTCAATTTGTAGCAAGCAGGACATGTGTGGGTACCCTGGGGGATATGTTCCTGTCTCCACCAGAGTGTCTGATGTAGACAGGAACCGTATTTCAGCACATGAGTTGTGTGTTGTGGTTGTATGCGGAGATGTGTTATTTACTCACCTGCGGTGTTGACCGCGGCGACGTCTTATCTGCTGGTAGTGGATCAGGTACATCAGCGGAAGGGCTTAAAGAGCTGGATCCATAGCGGTCAGGAACGCGTGGAAGTGGCCGGGATTCGAGTTTCGTTTTCCGCAGTAGTGCTTCCGCCGTCTCCGAGTGGCTGGTTTCTCCGCTGCGTTCTGATGGGTTGTTTGGGGCATCGTGATTTGTCTGGTGGTCGTAACGTCATTCCGCACGGCGGTCTTTCTCTATTGGCTCCCTGCACCACCGTTGCGGAAAGAAATTTCTGGCGGGTCCCGAAACTCCGCAGCGGACGGGAAATGGGCTATCTTTGCCCATTGTAATATGGCAGACGCAAGGAGCGCTGCAGGAGTGCGGAAAAGGACGTTTTCCGCCACCGTCAGCACCGCGGATGTGCCAAACACCGCCATCCTAATGACCCCTAAGTGTGAAATTTGTAAATTACCTCACATTACACCCACATATTGAAAATAATACACAGGCCTAGTCATTACATGACACTAGTATTGCGTGCCACTGGGACAAGTAGCAATTGTTATGGACTATGGTGCTGATGAGGATGCGGATGCACAGGTTATAAAACAACTATCAATGACATGAACCTCCACAAATTTGAACCCCAACTTTCACTGAATGCCAAGTCACTTGGATTCCCCCTTGGCACCAGGCTCACTCTCATGGAACACATCACCAAGAAAGTCAAGACGTCATGGTACCAGTTCCCTCTATTGAAGCAAGCGAAACTGTTCCTCACATAAAGCAACTTCAGAACTGCTGTTCAAGCCCTCGTAATATGCATCTAGATGGAGCTAACACCCTACTACCAGACCTCTCAAACTCCACAATACATCCCATTTAACTGCACCTTACATACCACAACACATCTCATGAAACCTGAAGAAATATGACCACAACAGCCCCATCCTGATAGAATTCCACTGGCTCCCCTTGCTGCCTGTATTTTCTTCAAAACCAGCTGCTTCATCTACAAAGTCCTCACAACCTCCACCCCGTCTAACTTACTGTCAAGTTCACCACCACCTCTGGTGGTTCTCAGCACACCTGCAGCCAGGACACCATCAGATAGGAGTGGTAGAACAAAAAGAAAAAAAAACAAAGTAACATGCCTTCGCCATATATGCACCAAAACCTGTAATGACATCCCTTTGTCCAGCACGACCGCCCGACCCTCTCGAAGTTAAAGAAAGAGCTGAATACACACCACTTTTAAGAATACTACATCACGAGCAAAAGCCCTCATCCTCTCTCAGAATTGAGCTTCCACCCCAACTTCCTAATGACTGAATCTTTGCCTTTGACCCTGTACTGTGCTCTGCTGCTGTGGTTTGTCTCTATCGCTGCACTGCGGTCATCTGGTTTTGATGTCTTTCTATTCTATGCTTCCTCAATCTTTCTTCTCAGCAGTTTCTTTCTGCTACTCTTCCTCTCTTTTGTCTGCTTCTTGGTCTTAACTCTGCTATCCTTTTGTAGACCCTTTGTCATTTTCTTGTGTCTTTCCTTTGCTACCTCCCCCCATCTCTGCAGTGTTTCACTGTTTTTCTCTGTTGTCAGCCCTCTCTGCTGCCTGTCTCTCCTGTGCTATTTGTCATCTATTCTGTTTCTCAATAATTTTGGGGTGAGAAATGCATGGGGCCAGGGTTCCTTTCCGAAGGGCTCTTCTCTGCTTAGCGTGGACCTGACGTTCCACAGTAAAAGCTCCTCTCCAGCTCAAGAGGGTTCCCTAACTCTGTTCTTCTCAGTGCCAAAAGCCTGCTAAGTGAATGCCCTATAAGAAGTTACAATAGAGCTGCAGGTCAACCTTGATTCACCTCTGCTCTATCCTGGCTTCTGGTAGGGCTTAGGGTGAAGACACGTCACTGTCTGAGCAGACTCCTACATTTAGATATGTTGCACTGCACAGAGGAAGCGCAGCATGTTTACAGCATTGTGAATGTGAGAGAGAGCTTACAATAAAAGACGCCCCTCACACATTCACAATGCACACATTGCTGAAGATGTTCCTTGCCTGTGCTGGTGAGACATGCGCACTTTGATCTGTCTCCAGCAGCGGTTAAAGAAATGAAAACAAATAAACTCAGAAACATGTAATTTCATCTGTTTACATTTCAGGAGCGTAAAGAGCAAACTGTGCATACTGGTGAGTCGGTGCCTTGCATCCCCTAGGTACCAGCCGCCACCGGAGCAGGCCATTTGATCATAGGCCTTATTTAGGTGGGCACACAAAATACCTTCAGTGGTAGGCTTAGGGAATGACAGCAGCATCGTCAAATCTTTTTACTTATGGTGCAGTCTTGCTCTTTCCCTTTCACTCAATGCAGAACAGCAGCTATGGTTGCTACACTGTATTGCATGACGTAGTAGTAAATCTACCTCTCAGAGTTGCCTGGTTAGTGTATAGCCTGTAGGCACCATGATTTCTTAAAATCTGGCACACAGCTACGTTTATGCTTGTGCGCTATATTCATATTACAGCTGCACAACTTCCTTTTCTGTTTGCTGTTCATGATATTAACACACACTAGGAAAAGACAAAAATTCTTATTCAAACCCCAAAAGTAGAGTATGCATGTATAGTGGTTAAAATAATAGACTTAGTCCAGTGGTTCCCAAACTTTTGACTCCTGAGGACCCCCATTGAGTCACCACTGGAAGCTGGGGACCCCCGAGCAATTTGTATGATTTAAATTTCAAGCATTAAAACAGTAATTGGAAAAAAATAAACACACGTATGCACACAAAACAAATACTCAAATTACTAAGGCATTTAGGGGCATATTTACAAGCCCCTATCGCCATGGGAACGTCACTTTTTGCGACGTTCCCGTGGCGATGGGGCTTCGCCTTATTTACAAGGCAGCGTTAAGCCACTTAACGTGGCTTAACACTGCCTTGTAAATAAGGCCCCCTTTCACGCAAGGCTTAGCGTGAAAGGGGTGGGCATTGATTTTGACGCTGCCCCCTATTTACAAGGGCAACGTAAATAGGAAGCAGCGCCAATATTAAGACCAGGGAAAACCTGGTCTTAACTTGGCGAAACAAGGAGAAATGCTTTATTTCTCCTCGTTTTTGCTTTTTCCATGTGTGCTGCCTTGTGCAGCACACATGAGAAAAGCAAAATGCCTTGGATTGTTTATGTTCAGGAAGGTGACCCTTCGTGCACATAAACAATCTTTTAAAAATGTACATTTTGTAACTTCCATAGAAGTGACAAAACGGCATTTCAAGATTGTTTATGTGCAGGATGGGGGATCTTCCTGTACATAAACAATCTTCTCCTGCACGCAGACACCCTTGCACTATGGTGCAAGGGTGCCTGCATTGGCGCTACACTGCTAGGTGTAGTGCAGGCGCAGGGGGAAACGCAGGGCTGCACCAAATTCTTGTAAATATGGTGCAGCCCTGCGTTTCTGAAGTGGCGGAGTGTGTCGTTAAGCCAAGGAGGCTAACGACATGCTCCGCCACTTCTGTTGTAAATATCCCCCTTAGTATTTTAAATTGAAAGAATTTGCAAAAACGAAACATTTTAATGGGAAGGTTGGTGCTGCATCTCTGTGACTAACTTTTAAATGGTTGGTTTTTCTTTGCAGTACGAGGCTCCTGCCAGGGCCAGCCTGGAAACCCCAAGCAGCCCTGGCAAATGTTTTCAGACCAGTCCCCATACAGTGCACACCAAGTGCAGTGAGTGAGCCTGACCACTACGAAGGGGGCTTTGCGAGGCTCTCCACCCCAAAAAATTTAGGAACCAATGATGCACTCTACAACACATTTATCATTCTATATTGAATTGTATTAGCTTTTAAAGAATAGTAAATGATGACCTTACTATGCACCTGGATAGGACAATCTTTGTTGGGGTTCTTCAATGATTCCCTTATTATCACCCCAACAGTGCCTCTCATCTCTCCATAGCCCCTCTGTCACATGTATTTCATTTGTTTTTATAGCATCTCTCATAGCATTGTAGGATGTCAGAGCACTTTACATCACACACATATAGAGAAACCGAATCATTTGTGTAAATCAGTGTATAGAAAATGTTACATAAGGCAAAGGGAGCTACAAGGTGTAGGATTCACATGTCATTCATACTGGTAGGCATTTTTAAAGAGTGCTTGGTCTGGAGAAGCACAAACTCAGGATTCAGAACATAACACAGTGGCTAGCATTGACTTTAACAATAAAAATGTATTTCCACCCAAATAAACCTTTTAGCAGCATCAAGATAATGAAAGACTGGGAAAAAACATAAGTTACTAACTTGTACCAACTTGTACCATGCAGTTTGCAAGCAGCTCTTTGATGACAGTGTATAGGTCACTGTGCTAGATTACGATTGTCACTTATGAATTGCACAGTAACAAAAGAATCTGACAAAAGCAGTAACCCACCGACCTATGCACATAAAATACTGTTTTTAAAATGCATGGTACATGTTCTTTGCAGTAGGCATATTAACCTTCTGTGCTACATTAGTTAAGTCAAAGCTGCCCCTGGACAAAACTCTCATCTCTCTCTAGCAGGTACATTAATCACTGGCATTATCTTGACACTTTTATTGTTGCTCGAAAACTGCTAATTATACAAGGAACTTTGCAGTGCTTTTAAAACTGCTGGCTGCGGACCCCCTGGAAATGTGTCACAGACCCCTGGGGGTCCGCGGACCACAGTTTGGGAAACACTGGACTAGTCTACGGAGCTCCGCTTGTCCAGTGGGCAAGTACTCCAGGCCCAGGTTGTAAATACTAAGGGGTCGATTACGACTTTGGCGCAGTTGTGCCGGCTCTCCACTGGCACGGCTGCGCCAAACCCACGCAAGGACGGCCCGCCTGATTACTCGTGCAGGCGGACAGTTCTTTTTCCTTTGCCACAGCGGTGCCCTGAAAAAGGGCACTGCAATGGGAACAGCAAAAATTTTCCAGCACGGCATGGACTCACCGCCATGAAAAGGCTGGTCGTAATATGCTTGGAGGGATTGCACCAGTTCCGCTCAGCATATGCCATTGCCCCACCGCTATGCCACCGCCAGGGAACGGTGGTTACCTGGCGCAGCCGTGGTCCACCGCCGGAACGACTCAGAGAGTCGTAATCCGGTGGACGGAACACCACAACCGCTAGTCGGGAGGTCTATGGATCACCAGACTCGCAATCAGGCGCTTAGCAACATGGATGACATTTTTGCGGATAGGCCACATACACACCAGTGCAGTTTTATTTTTTAAGTATCGGTACAGCACACTTATTTGATAATTTTGCCATAGAAGACGGCCAAATTACGTGATGTGGCAAAATGGCATCATTTCAGGAATTTAAAAATTCCTGATATTACACAAATTATTCCAGGGCCGCATGTTTTCTCATTTTGCTTTGAAATGCGTCTAACTTTAATTGAACACAAAGTACACGTCTGGAACTAATGTATTTTGTGCCTGAATGGGACAGCCTCAGATCTGTATAAAATGTTAAACATAACGCAAAGGCTGGTGACATGGTAAATAGGCATGAGTAACAAATACTGCACAAAATGTTATTCAGCAATAAAATGTAGAACACCTTTTCCTGATCATGTCACCAAGTTTGAGAACTTTCAAAGTCAGTCTATGATTCATTTTGTGGTTAAACATGTGGCTGCTTGATAACACACATGCAGTATGGGGTATATTCACAAGAACGTGTGATAACTACCGCAAGAGTAGCGTAACGCAACTTTCAATATCGCAGCCTAACGCAGGAAAATAACCCTGTGTCAATGTGGAATTCACAACAAGGCGGTAGCATGCGATAGTCACCAGATAACGCGTCAAATGTCAGCGTGAAAATCAACGCCACGCACAAATAATGCGAAACGCGAACGCGAGAAATCATGCGATGAGGCCAATCGCGGTACAAAAAGTAGCGAAAAGCAGCTACAGGCTTGCAAATCCCATGCGTCTGGTGGGAAATTGCACCATAAAAACCACAGAAACAACACACCAGAAACAAGCCAAAGCACGTAGCAACATCCATGCACCCTGACCCAGCGTAGAGGACACGCGAACCCCACAACCCCCACAGACCACCAGCAAGGAACAACGGGGTCGGGGAAGGCCAAGGAGAAAGGGGAGAGGAAGACGGAGTGCAGACCGCAGGAAAACAAGACCAGCGCCACGGAGGCACAGAACACTACCAGCAACTCACCCACAAACAGACCACCTGGAATGCAGTCGGAGTGCCCAGGAGGCCAATCCAGGAGGCCCAGAGGCGCCGCCAGGACGTAACAACCTAAACCAGGCACAAACCTGCTGCCAACAGGAAGGCAGCAACGGCGACAGGAGGAGGCAGTCCAGCGCCACAGGAGGAGCTGGAGGAAACACAGGCCACAGTCATCAGTGTGGAGACGGTGCAAGGAGGTGGGAGTACGGACACAGCCCGACAGGACCCGAAACAACAACAACAGGGTGAGTATCCAACAGGGACTGGGGGACCGGGGGTGATGGGCACAATGGCACACATGCACAACGAGGTGTAGCACACTGCACACCCACAATTACCCAGGGACATGTCCCCCATCCCCGTGGCACACTGCAGCACACACACATAGCAATCACAGCACATACCATGACAAAGTGGCACAAAGTGCAACACCCACACTTCAGAACAGGGGACACAACTGGGTCCGCCCAGGCGCAGAAACAGAACAATCACATTGGACAGAGCAGGGAACCGTGAGATGCACATCTACGGCTACAACCCCACAGCAGCCATGTAGGCCAAATGTCCACTGTCCCAACTCAAATAGCCACCACCGGCCAAACAGTCACAATGTACATTGTCACACAGTCTGCATGTCGACAAGAACAAGGCGCCAACACAATGCCAACATGCACCTCCCCTTCACAATGCAGAGGGACAAACAACACCTCCAGCAGGTCAGAACAGACAACCCATCAGTGATGCCGGAGATGAACACCACACCTTCGACACCGACGCCCTACAACAGCCCATGGACATCCCACACAACCCACCACCAGGACCAGGGCAGACAAGCCACTCAGAGGAGAACCCAGCCCCTGCAACAGACCACACAGCATGAAGCACCCGCAATCACGGATGGCTCACAACACCTCACCGACCCACACATGGCACCCCAATGCCAGGTGTCAGAACGCCAAAAGAAGGTGGCCCAACAGGTGCGGGCATTGCCTAACACATGGAAGGCAAACTAGAACACATACGTGGGTGTCCAATACCCTTTAGGGACCACCTACACCCCACAATGGAGACCCACACTGCCATAGAGACACATGCAGATGCACATACCCAGTACAGACCAACGCCCAGGGGCACGCACACATCAGTCACACACCCACGTTGGCTCTGCGTACGATGGCACAGTCCACTCCCCTTACGAATTGAGTGGGTGACGACAAAGTTACATGTCCAGGTTCTAGCCCGCTGCCTGTGGTGACATGTCTGCGCCCGCTGTACACAGCACAATGTAATGTCGTAGGGCCCAGGGCCCCCATGCACACAACAAGACCACAGGGACACATGCACATATCATGTTGAACTGGCTACAGGCACGTGCGCCCGGCCCCTTTATTGGCAGGGCCACATGTACAGTGACGCCTGTGCTGGATGTGTGTGGGGTGAGTATAAGCCAGCCCGCACGGAGTGCTTGGTGCTGGCAACAACCTGAACAGTGGACACCAGTGTAATGGAAACAGAAAACACCAGCATAACAGAATCAACTGCAGAGCAACATGGAGGGATCCGGAGTGAGGACAGAGGTCACCCAATATTCAGTCAGGAGGTTCCGTGAGTTGCAGTGCACTGAGGTAGGGGCACTAGAGAAGACCGGGCTCATGTGAAGGAATTGCTAGGATTGTGTACCCTCAGGTTAGTCCTGATGCAGATGCAGTGGGGTGTGTTACATCTGCATCAACTTCCTCATCAACGTCCCAGGTCTCCCACACTGCCTGAGGTGACAGTTGCGTACGCAGTCCACAGTGCAATACCCAGTAATAGATCCGGGTGTGTAGCTTGACTACCACCACCAGTCTGCATTCCTGCCTTGGGGCTGTTGCCTCCTGCCCTCCCATTGTTTGTGCCTTCTCCCGTCCGCGCACTTGACACATCTTCCTCATCATTGTCCCAGGTCTTCCCCACGGCATGAGGTGACATTGATGCGCAACCTCACAACAGCACAAAACTCGATCAGTAACGGACAATGGCTTGCGGTGCACTGAGTCACTGGCACCTGGAGTGCTGAGCAGGGTATCAGGACGATGATGGCATCCACGACAGGTCTGAGCAACTCCGTAGGTCTGTCAGGACCACCGTTTCGACTCTGGCAGTTGGCGGTTGGAGGTGGTCCTTGCCGTGGTGGCGTGTGCCTCCTGCGGTGATGCGACGTCCGGGCCGGTCAAGACTCAATGCTATGTGTGGGCCCTGGTGGCCTGCAGTTGAGGCCGGAGGATGCGGACAGCGCAGGGCCACAGACACATGGCGTTGTTGACCCCAAGACCATCGCTACAGAGGCCATTCAATGTCTCAGGAGAAGGGGTCCCAGGCCTGAGCAGCACAGAGTTTGTGGCCCCGGATGCACTGCGGCCGGCACAGGCACCCAGCCACGGGACGGTGACTTGCGACCTGAGCGGGTCCCCATCAATGTCCGATGTGTATGTTGCGGAGTGTTGCGGGGGACAGTGGAAGGTGTCCTACAGGGCATGATGCAAAAGGTCTGATGTTATCCGGAAGCAGCAAATTGAGGAGTGGAAAGCGCAACCCTCGTTTTCACCAACAATTCGGTATTAGCTACATGAGGATGAAAACTAGCCCTATTCCATTGACACAAACGCCACCAATGTACGACCAGTGAGTGTCCATGAATGTCGGGGAACACACTTAGTGGCACAGGTGCTCAGAGGGGATGCAGTCTGCGATGATGCCGGTACACAGATGTGAACTCCAACATTGCCAAATCAAGACTCTGTGACCTACTGGACCGCAGTGTAGGCCGGAGGCAGCGTTCAGCATGGGCCCACAGACACGTGTTGTGTGCTTGTGATGCATTTGTTTGCTTCACTGATAGCAGGGAGTTCAGTGATATCACCCCTGCAGTAGACATCTGGTCACTGCCATTCATGACTCAGGACACAGTTTCACACATGGGACCGACTGGACCGCAGTGCAGGCCGGAGGCAGCGGTCAGCAGTGGCCCACAGCCACGTGTCGTTGGCTCGCGAGGCACAGAGTTAGTGACACAGTGGCAGTTGTCGGTAGTGTTCAATCACCTCCGTAACGATGATCCTGTTCCTTCCGGACTGCAACGCGTCATCCTCTTACGCCTCTCCGTGCGTGCGATGAAATGTATTCTGCCTTTTGGATTACCGATGTTCAGTTCCAAATCTGTGACCCCAGGCCGAGGGCAGTAGTCCGCGTAGGCCCACAGACATGTGTGGTTGTGATGCCATGCACAGACTTGTTGCCACCACATCGAAGGGTGTATTGTGAATTGTTCACTGCCTTAATGATGTTCACTGCCATGGTGTAATCAAGACTCAGTTCCAAATGTGTGACCTACCTGACCGTGGTGTAGGCCTGAGGCAGCGGTCAGCATGGCCCATTCACCTAGTGTCGCCGGCATTGTTTGGATGGCCCCACCGGCCTGCGTTGTTCAGGTTCAGTGGCACCACGTGTAGCCGGCTGGCGTTGAACAGGGTTAGTGGCACCACGTGTAGCCAGCTGGCGTTGAACAGGGTTAGTGGCACCACGTGTAGCCGGCTGGCGTTGAACAGGGTTAGTGGCACTACGTGTCGCAAGATGCCCATATCAAACTATGCCTCACTGATCGGGGGGTCTGGTGCTGTGGCCGCTGGCCCGGATTTGGGGTCACTGCCATTCATGACTCAGGACACAGTTTCACATATGGGACCTACTGGTCCGAAGAGTAGGCCGTAGGGGGCAGTAGAGTACATCAACGAGAAAGGACTGAAGCGGGCCTGTGGCGTGGAGGCCGTGGTGGTCTGGGCTGACTGCCAAGGTCGGGGGACTCGGGCTTGGAGCTTGCGCCGGCATGTGGTGGGCCCTCCTTGACACACGCCGGTGTCGGCAGGTGATCAGTGTGGCCTGGCTGCGCAGGGGCGGGCCTGACGGGTTCAAGGTCCAGCGTGCCGGGGTCCGGCAGGCGCACTGCATCGCAGGCCACTCCGCTCACGAGGACGGCGTCGGCCTCGTGGCAGGGTGGGAGGCGCAGCCCTGGCAGAGACGTGGGGCTTTCCGGGAGAGGACCACGCCCAGGCCTACGTGCTTTTTATTCACACCCTTACGCTGGCATGGCCTACGCCGGGCCATCCCACTCCGGTGACGCTTAGGGGGTGGCGTCACAGGCAACATTTACGCGAGGTCCCCCACTGGCTGGGGTGACATGGTTGCGTCCACTGCACTCCATACGCCAGAGGTGTATGTCGCCATGGATTTGGGTGTGTTCTGCATACTGCGGTCTGTCCGGCACATCTCCGCCACTCTTGGCATTGTGTGCTTTCCCGATCATGGTTCTCCTGCATCCTTCACACATGCCTGGTTGCCACCTCTCCCCACATTCGGCTATTATGTGGCTGGGGTGCCATGCCGTTGATGGCTCATGTTCAGGGCTTGCCCAGGTTACCATTGTAAGTTGTTCTGTCGTGTCTGGTGGGTGGTCATGTTGTTGTGCATGTTGGTTGTGATTTTGTGACGTGTGCATTGCCAGAGTTGTGGTTTGCATGGTTGTGGAGTTGAGGTGTGTTGGGGTGTTCATTTCGGACTTGCCAAGGGTGTGTGCATTTCCCTTGTGTCCATCCTGGGGCCGCTGGTTGATGATGGACTGTCTGAGGATGTAGGTATCATGCACACTGGCTGTGTATTTGAAGGCGACATTGTTGGATGTTCCACGGTGTTCTGTTGTTGCCTGCACATTGATGTGAGACGTGTGCATCCTGTTGAGGTGTTTGTGTGCTGTGTCACCAGGGGGCACAGGTAGTACATGTGTGCTGTGGATTGCCCCCAACACGTGCGTGCATCCTGCTATGGCGTATGGTCCTTGCTTGGTCTCCAGCGGATCCTGCGCATTGTGTTGGACGTATGTGGACTGGGGTACCAGGGTGATGGTGATGCCCAGGGCAGGTGTGGGGGACTTGGATGTGGCTGGCCATGTGACTCCTCCGACTCTGGCGGGTGTTGTTTGGGGGTACCAGGGGCCAACAGGTGCAGCCAAGCCAGCAGCTTTGTGTGGGGTGGGATGTTGGTTGTCCGCTGTGTTGGTGCCGTAGGCCTGTTGGGCGATGATGGTCAGGATGCGTAGAATGGTTGTCCCTTTCAGCCTGTAGTGGACGGTGACATTGTCAGATGTTGGGTCTGTGCGGCTGGTACGTTTCCTGGGAGTCCGCTGTCTTTGTCTGCGCTGCGTCTGTGGTGGTCCGGGGAGGGGGTGTTCCGGGTGTGGGTTGGGGTCCTGGGGTGGTGGCGGTGGGTGTTGTGGCCCTCTTGGGTGTCCGGCTCGCATGATGAGTGGCTCCATGGCATCTGTTGCCCTTCGGATGTGGCCCTGGGCTGTGCTCCCTTTTGTGGTGCTGGCTGCCGTCCGACTTTACACCAGGTCAGAGCAGGTGTAGATTTCCTGGTGCTAACGCGCCTTATCGCCTGTTTTGTGATCTTATCGCCGATGTGGCTGGTCGTTGTGAATGTTGAGGTGTGATGTTGTCTCGACTTTTGGCACGGGAACGCCTACTCTGCATCTCATTAGCGATATTTGCGGGGTCCTCTGTGGCGATGTTTTTTGCGGCTGCTATCGCGGGAAAACTGGTGCTGTGGGCTGTTGACACCGGCTTGTGAATGGGGTGGTAAATTTATCACGACTTTGGCTGCGATAAAGTGCCATTATTTCGGCGATAGCTCCTTGTGAATATGCCCCTCTGTGTGTTAAATAGTTTTATTTATTTGCCTCTTTAAGAGGCAACCTAAAATTGAAGCCATCACACTTTTACAATTGTTGTTAGTAGTTCTTTTATAATCTGCCATTTTCAAAAAATGCTGCTTTGAAAATATTGTGAGGTAAACATCAATTGTCCATGAAACTTTATAATGAAAAACAAAAGATGAACCAAAATACAAATGTGACTCAGCTGAGTACCTGGACATGAATGTATTTCTACTTCTAACATTGATTTTCCTTACTTCTTTTTGGTTCGTTTTAGGAGACCAGCAGTGCTACAATGTTTAGTAAAAGCCCTAATACAAAACAATGAAATATTCCCCATGACATGGTTACAATCAGCCGTGGCCTGGGCAGGTAAGAGCGGTGGGGCCGGGTAGGGCGGTGGGGCTGGGTGGGGAATTTTCGACGGACGATTAGTTAATTTTCCCTCATCATCGTCCATAGCAATCCCCCTCACCTGGCCCCACCATTCTTACCTGCACCGGCTGTGGCTGGTTTACATACACTTAAACTTCCACAAGTGTTTTTCAGCTGTATACAATGCTCTTCCCTCCAATGCATCAGGAGTAAAATTAGAGCTGTTAACAGCATCTTTGTAAAGATTTGGGTCTATTCAAAGTCCGATTAGGACAATTAATAGGCGATGGGTGAAGGCAGTGCAGATTGGAAACCCTCACTCCTCCAGACTCTTATGTTGTTTGTAGCATTTCTGAACTAGAATTCGGTCATTCCTTTGCAAAGACAAGCAGCAGGTTACTGACTGCAGTGGGGCGAGGCAGAGGACATTTTTAGTGCCGAGAAAACTAAAACTCAGGAAGGTAATTCCAGGATGCATCTTTTTTCTTAGTGGTCTCATCAGTCCACCCACATATTCCGTTTTACTTTATCACGTGTAACCTCTAATTTTAAAAATATAACTATGAGATGCTAATGGTTTCTTGCATTTTACAAAGGGAGGGCTTAAAGTTGTATTTCTATACTATTATGAAACATGTGTTGAACAGTAAAAAAATAATATTTATTTTTTATGGCTGTCTCCTGTGCAAGATTGGCTTGTTCTACCAGTAGCCATAGACTTGAATTGCGGTCGTCACTAGGTAGTTATAGTTAGGTCTGCTTTTCCAAAGAAAGAGCGTTTTTTGGTTTGCTTATAACTTTGTCCTCGTTTCACGACTCTTCACAAAAAAATGCCCCCAAAAAAGCCCATCCACCTCAGCTCTTTCCTGGAAAGTTTCGGGGTGATATGTCAAGCAGGGGGTGAGAAAAAAGGGGTCCTAAATTCCCATGCATTTTCTATAGACTTCTTTATACAAGGATACAGCAAAAACTGCTTAACGCAATTACACCAAATTTGGCAGGAAGCTAGATCTTGGTCCGCAGATTGAGCTTTTTGTGATTTGGTGTAAATCCTTTCAGTAGTTTTTGACAAATTACGGGACAAAATTATATATCTGGACAGTTGGGTCTGCGAGAGTGTCAAGAGATTCTTGCAAGAGCGCACATTTAAAACCTGAGCATTCTGATTAGCCCAGGGAGCTTCATCTCCTTTGGACCATCTCGCTCCCATGGGGAGCCCACACTGGGCATGGTAGGGTTACCCTAACCACCAGGGCCGCATGGGGAAACCAAGAGGAACCCCCTGGGGTCAAAAGAAAAAATATCTGCAAAAAATGCAGCGATCCTGCGAGACTCCAGTAGGCCCCCCCAACAATGGCGGTTGGTCGCATTTAATGCCCATATGCCCCAGGGAGCACACCCACAGGGCTGTGCTCATAAAGGGGTCAGAAGGGGCCTGGAGGAGGGCTGTGTGGCCCTCCTCCCTGAGCCTGCAGAGGACCTGGGGAGACCACCCCGGGGTCGAACATAGTTTTAATGGGAGCGAGGCTGCACGTCACCCATCCCCAAGCCACCAGAGGCCCTGGGAAGCCCACCCCCGGGGCTGAAATTCCTTACTATGGGGAAGGGACCCAAGTGACTCACTCCCCGAGCCTCCAGAGGCCCAGATGAGCCCACCCATGGGGACAAAATTCCGTTATATGGGGAGGGGGCCACATGGCCTGCTCCCGAGCCTCCAGAGGCCCCGGGGAGCCCACTGCTGGAGTCAAAATTTCATCATATGGGGAGCCCACCCCTGGGACTGATTACTTTAAGGGAGGAATGCCACGCGGCCCACCCTCCCTGAGCTATTAATGGCCCCTGGAGCCCCATCCCCGGGGTTGACTTGTAAGCTATGTCCCGGGGAGCCCATTCCCAGGAAATACTGGTTTTCCTACCCGCAAACCTGTGTTTGCTCTAGCTTGGTGGGAGCATTTTTTAATTTACCACCAAGCGAAAGCAAATACACAATCCGCTACCAGCATGCGGGAGCTTCAAAAATGCTCACGCCCTCTGGGAGCAGACTTTTAATCTGTTTCCCTGCCCACCCTGAAGTGGGCAGGGAAACAGATCAAAAAGTTGCTCCTGCCCAAAGGGAGCAGCATTAGGAGCTGCTTCCTGCGGGCAGGAGCAATGGCTGCTCCCGCTGTATGTGGGGGGCCAGCTGGAGCTGCATGGGCCTTAGGGCTCCCCCTGCGGACCCCAACAAGGCACCCACATTTAACTGTGCCATGCCCCGTGGATGAGGTCCTCAGGCCCAAAATCGGCCCGGAGAGGGGGGCTGCATGCCCCCTCTCACTAAAAGTAACACCGGGCCCCTGAGGATGGGGTCCCTGGGGCAGCGTACCCCCCCTCCCTCTGAAAATTATGCTGAGCCCCGGAGGATGGGGTCCCCAGAGTCAAAGTCGGCCCAGGGAGGGGGCCACGCATGCTCCCTCCCCTTTATTTGAAAGAGTTGCCCTAGGCGATGAGGTTCCCAGGGACTAATAAGACTCGGGGAAGTGGGGTCGCCCGGCCCCCTCCCAAAAATACACTATCCTAGGGGATGGGGCCCCCAGAGCCTAATGTTATGTTATTGTCATTTATATAGCGCCAAATCACCAAGCGCTTGTGAGAAACTTAAACCCCTACCAGAGCTAATGAGGTTCGGGGAGGGGTGCCACGCAGTCCCCCTCTCCTTTATATAAGTGGCTTCCGGGGATGGGGTCCCTGTGATCGATAACGGCTCAGGGACCTAGGAATGGGTCCCCAGTGCTGAACAAGGCTTGGGGAGAGGGCAGCGTGGCCCCCTACCCTTTTTTTAAAATTGTTTATTTTTTTATTTTATTTATTAGTTTTCAGTCAACATAACACTGATACAGTTGGACATCTTCAAAATACAAGCACAGTTCTAAAAATATTGGTTACGCACTCTAGTACACAGGAAACTGAGCTACCCAAATTTTCAATAGACCTTTGAGTCACAGCCACTTTCCTCATTGCATTAACCATGACAAAGGAGACAATCAATCTATTACTTTTCCAGGGTTATACACGTGTTATTTCCCCTGCCTCTGCTATAGTTGAATGTGCACTTGATTCATCTTCCCCCACTCCATCAGGTTCCCCGTCTCCTTGTCTGTCAAGTATTGCTGAAATAGTCCCCAGTAGGACTTGGGTCTGCTCTGTGGAGGAAGAAGTTCGCTGTACGTGTCCACCTGAGTGTTGCAATATACCATATCTTTGAGCCACCCCTCTATAGTAGGTGTTGGGCCTCTGGCCCAGCGCATTGCCACCCTTTTCTTGGCCAGCAACAGGCTGATTGCAACTAGCCATCACTCTTCCTTGCTTATTCCATTATTATAGCCCAGTAAAGCAAAGAACGGGTCAAGGGTGAGCGAAAGGCCAGAGATACCGTTAAGAGTCTGAAAGATCTTTTCCCAAAACTGCAAGACTCTAGGGCAGTACCATGCAACATGCATAAAAGTGTCTTCTATCTCTGAGCAGCGGTAACAGGCAGCAGAATCCCTCAGTCCATACCTATGCAACCTATCTCGAGTGTAGTATATCCTATTTACATATTTGAAATTAATAAGTGCCTGCCATTTAGTGAGATTCGCTTAGCAACCTTACAGCAGTAGCGCCAGCTGTCGTCATCAATTACTCGGGCTAAGTCTTTTTGCCAGTCTTGCCGCGGTTTTGTGAGTAGTGGCCTTCTATTTTCTTGTGCGATACTGTATATTCTAGCGACCAGCTTAGATGAGGATGGGGTTCGTATAATGTAGGTGAGGGCTAGCATCTCCTCTGGCTCTAGCAGGGTATCGCCTAGCAGACCTTGCATTGCATGTTTGACTCTAAAAAACTGGTATTGTTCTAACGGCGAATGCGCTTGTCCCTCTGCTGAGACATCTTCCCACTTACGCAGTTTGCCCTCCTTGAACAGTTCGCCTACTTCCTCAAAACCCACTCTTTTCAAAGCTTTGGATACTTCCCTATCTACCCCCTTGAGAGCCAGGTGCACCATTCTATTGGAATCCTGGGGCAGTACATAAGCGCTCCCACTTGTCTGTCTAATAAATTTCGCCAAGCGTGTATAGTAGAGTTAAGGGAATTGAAAATGCTGTGCGTCCGGGAAAGCGTGTTAAATATAAATTGCGGCAATGTAATCCGGTCAGCAGCTACTTTTTCTATGTGTAGATGTGGGAGGTCCCATGCATCCATGCATGGGCGTGTGAACTTAGTGCTGCTCTGAAATATAATTCCAAATCTGGAGCATTAAGTCCCCCCATGGAGTATGGAAGTGTAAGCGTCTCCCACTTAACCCGGGGTTGCTTACCTGCCCAAGTTAGCTTAATCAAGAATGACCTGAGTTTGGAGAATATGTGCGCCGGGAGAAGCATGGGTATATTTTGAAAGAGAAATAGAAACCGCGGGAGGACAACCATTTTCATTAGCGAGATTCGTCCCAACAACGAGAGTGGCAATCTTATCCATTTCGTGATATCTTCCTCAAGCTTACCCACAGCTTTACCATAGTTATCCATCAGGACTACTGCAGAGTCAGTGTGAACTTGTGTACCCAAATAGCGGACCGATTCCATGGTCCACTGCAGAGGGAACTCCAGATGCACGGGGACAGTCACTGGGGTTAACAGGAAAATTAGAGATTTGGCCCAATTAATCTTTAAGCCAGACAGCTGCACGAACCTGATCACCTCTGTGAGGACTGGAGTAAGGTGAGTCTCACATATAAAAGCATATCATCAGCGTATGCTGAAGCAATTAGTTGATAGCCGGGGAAGCGCACGCATCTATGCCTGTGATATTCCCTTAATGCACACAGTAGGGGTTCCGCAACTAGCGCGTACAGCAGAGGGTACCTCTGGAGATGGAAATTGGGGATGTGACTCTATTTCCCAGCCTAATCCGCGCTACTGGGGCTTCGTACAGTACCTTGACTAACTGAAGAAAGATCTCACCAACCCCGATGCGTTGCAGTACCGCCTCCATAAATGGCCTTTCCACCGAATGAAACGCTTTCTTAGCGTCTTAAAACACCGTGACCACTTTGACTTCCGGGTTTATATGTTGAACAACGCCAAAGATCGTTCTGAGGTTAAGGGTTAAATTGCGGCCCGGCACAAACCCAGCCTGCTCTGCGCCAACCAGCATCGGGATCAGGGGAGCTATGCGGTTAGCAAGAATTTTAGCAAAGAGTTTTGTGTCCACATTCAGGAGGGACAAAGGCCAGTATGATGAGCAGTCAGTAGGGGATTTTCCTGGCTTGAGGATGGTAACAATTATAGCCTCTCTCATCGACTGGGGCATCTTTTTCTGCGCTATTATTTCCTCAAATAGGGTAACTAGATGAAATATGATCAGGTCTAGGTAAGCTTTGTAGAAGGCTACAGTAAGGCCATCTGCACCAGGTGCAGATCCCGATCGCATAGACGCCAGTGCTACTCGTATCTCCCTAGGTCCAATGGGGCCATAAGATGGGCTCTCTGCTTGTCGGTGAGCCATGCCATCTTTATATGTGTCAAGTAGTCTTCCATGGCGGCATCATCTTGTGCTATCTTAGACATGTATAAGTCTGCATAGTACCTGCTAAACCTTTCAGCTATCCCCTTTGCGTCGCGGACCAGCTCGCCTCCTCGTTCATTATTTCCACCACAGTATTGTTGTCCCTTTTAGGGCACTGAAGATTCACTAGTATGGCCCCTGGGCGTTCGCCCTTGCCGTATATCCGCGCAGTCACGTATTTGCCTAGGTGCTTGATTTCGCTATCTGCAGTGTTGTGATACTCCTCAAGGGCTTGTTTAATATCATCTAGTCGCGCCCTATCCCCAGTCCGCTGGTGCTCCCTCTCCAGACTCGCTATTTCTGCCTCTAGTCTTGCAAGTCTGTCTCGGATGGAGCGTAACACCCCTGCATGTTTCGAAATGGACAACCCCCGTATGTACACCTTCGAGGCTTTCCATACCATCAGGAATGAAGCAACAGATCCTTTATTAACCTCGAAGTAGGACTCTATGGATGTAGCAATTTCCGCGTGGAAAACCGGGTCCAGTAGGGAAAAGGGGGGAACCTCCATGTAAAAGGAGCAAAGTGCTCTGCTGTCATTTGTAAATCTAGGAGAATGGTCAGAGTAAGTTCTTGGGAGGGGTATACAGGACTCAATCTGCAGGAGTAGACTCCTAGATGCCAGCCAATAATCGATTCTGGTGTGCGTGTCGTGAGGTGCTGAATAGTGTGTAAATCCTGGGGTGGCATTGGCACGCCTCCTCCACGCATTGATCAGCCCTAGCTGATCCATAATGTCTTTTATTGCTACTGCAGCCGCAGCAGGCCGTCTAGGCTGACCCCTGGATCTGTCACATATTGGGGCTAATATACAACTGAAGCCCCCCCCAGATTTGTGGTAGGTCAGAGACTTTTAGTAGGCGGGCCGCTAGTGCATGATAACATTGCGGATCGTCATGGTTAGGACCGTATATGTTAACCAGCATTGCACTAAACCCCTCTTTGCGGCACTGCGTAACAACAAATCTACCATTGGGGTCTATATCTGCGTCTAGTAGTGGGAGACCTGATTTAGGGTTTACCCATGTAAGGACACCCCTTGCATGTGTGGTGAAGCCCGCAGCCCGGACCTGACCCTGCAGACGTTTTGCGGACACATTGCATTTTGGGGGGCTAAGTGTGTTGCCTGGATCATCGCCACATCCACCTGATGCCGCTTTAGGGAGGCCACTACTTTGCGTAGTTTTCTATGCTCATTAAGACCTCGAATGTTCCACGTCCAGAGCCTTATCTTTTTACTCAGTGTTCTCGGGATCTCAGCTGCAAATTTTTGCTTCCTGTTTTAATGTGCCTGTCTCCTGTGTAGTGCTCTTCTTTTTCTGAATCTCCTGTGTACGTACCCCTCGGTGTGAGATTTGGACGTGTAACGGCAACCCCTCCCTCCCACGCTATGCCATCCCCAACCTAGCATAATCGAGACAAAACCCTCCCCCTACAAAAACTAAACACGCCTCTATGGCAAAACAACAAATAACAACAAAGAAATCTGGTGTAATACACATGGGGCAGATGTTGCCGGAAGTCTAACTTGTTCATCACCGGTCAATTCCGTGTCTAAAAGAGCAATTTGTGCTTCCCTAGTTAGATACACATAAGCATCTGCACCCCGCCATATCATTGATCCACGCCCCAGTTGCCACATACTATCATACAGCTGCATTTCTGCCACACAGTCAGGTGAGTCAATATGGATGGGTGAGGACTCAGCCAACACCCCCCTCTGATACCCAGTCCTGCAGCCTCTGCCTTGATCCGCAGTTGCTAGATGCTACTAACATGATTTGCCTCCATTAGCTTTGGAGTGCGGCAATCAGAGGAGGAGATGGAAGAGGACAAGGCCGTGAGCACCACTATTGTCCTTGATCATCGGCAGTGTCTGTGCCCACCGGAGTAGTTTAGACATTTCACACCTTAGTCACAACTTTCTCCCTTGCTCTCATGAATTCAACCGCATGGCACTCACTACCTGTCTCTCTCAGCACAGTTTGCATCGTGTATCATTGTTCCTCTGGGTCCAGAGAGGCACCACCCCGCTCAACTTGGGACTTCGGGGATCCCCCACGATGACCTTCACCTTCTCGTTTTTTCAAAAATTGCAGAGCTTGCTTGGGTTCAGTAAAGACATGTGCCTTTCCATCTGCGCGTATCCTCAGTTTCGCTGGGTACACCATGTTGTACTCTAGATTGAGTTCCCTGAGCCGACGCTTCACCGGTAGGAATTGGCGGCGCGCTTCTTGCACCTGCTTTGTGAAGTCTGGGTAAATGGACAAGTCCATTCCCTTGTACCTTAAGGTTTGCAGCTCTCTGGCCTTCCGAAGAGCCGCATCTCTGTCTCTGTAGTTGAGTACCCTCGCAATGATGGGACGTGGAGGGGCATCCGGCTCTGGTCTAGGGGCCAGGGAACTGTGTGCCCGTTCTATGATGAAAATGTCAGAGAATGTATCCCGACCCAGCAGAGTTACCAGCAATTTCTCAATGAACAGTTCCATATTCTGGATATTAGTGGACTCCGCAATACCAACTATAAGTACGTTGTTTCTCCTAGAGCGCGCCTCCAAATCCTCCACCTTAGCTTGGACACTGAGCAGTTGTTTATCTATTCTCGTGGTTGAAAGCAGGTTAGAATTCAGAGCATCTTTGCATCCGAGACCCTTTTCTCCATCGTGTCCAGCTTTTCCGTGTGTTTGTCTAGGCGTTCAGACATCCGATCCATCCGAAAAGTGAGAGCGTCTATCTTCCCATCTATCTTGGTTAGGCTGCGCTGCATAGCTGAAAGTATCTGCTTTAAATCCATATCTGCGGCCAAATACCCCACCTCAGATCCAGATTCCGAGGCGTTTTTCTCTGTATCTCTCTGCCTGGGAGTTTTTTGTGGTTCCAATTGCAGCTTGGATTGGGACTTTTCTGTCTTCCCCATGTTGAGGGCATGAATGGGAGATTGGTTCGGAGGGAGGGTGTACCTCTCCCTCCTCCGCAAGTCTCCACTTAATGTAACGTGAAGTCCCAAACGGTGATGCTTCTAAGCGCTAGCCTCTGGCCTTGCGCCGTGCCAACTCTGCAAGCCACCAGGTCACAGTTCCGGTAATAAGGATGTGGCGATAAAACTATATTCTTCTTCTCTCGTCAACAGGTGGGCAGCCAACACCCCGCAGCGCGAGGTCCGCGTCTATCAGATCGTCTTGCTCCGCCACGTGCGCAGTCTCCGCCAGTCAATCCTCAGGGGCCTTGCAGGTAGCAAGGGTAGTTAGATGGCTGAGAGCTGTCAGTCTTCCGGGGGGGGCTCCCCAGGCTCTCCCCCAGCTCCAGTGAGGGGCATGTGCGCCGCGGTTCGGACAGCAGCCCCCTCTTTCGACTGCCCTGCGCAGGTAGGGGCCCTCGCTATATCTAGCCAAAGTGCAGAAGGGCGCGAGGCAACATTTTAGGCCCAATAGCTGTTCTAGGGCTCCCAGTCCTCACCGCAAGGCTCACCGCACGGCTCCGCTCTCCCACGGCGTCCCCCTACCTTGTACTTTCGTCTGGTCTCCGAGTTGCCGGCTCAGGGTCTTCCCAACTCGGCATCCTGGTGTCTCACCGGCCCTCAGGGACACCAGAGGCTTCATCTCAGGGGGGCCGTCTCTACGCTGATCTTCCTGGGTAGACCGTAACTCAAGGAGGACCAGCCGCAGCCCCCAGTAGATTCTTCGTTAGGGCTACACTGGAGTATGAGTGCGCCTTGTAATGCTCCTGGTCAGTCTCCACCCTTCAGACCAGGAGACCGGGCCCCGTTCTCTGCTGTTTTACCTCCGTTTTTGCTTGCCAGCCCTGCAGGGTCACCAGAGGCTTTATCTCCGGGGGGGGTGCTTCCATGCAGGTCTTCCTTGTTGGGTCAAGACTTGATGGGGGCGGCCGCAACCCCCAGCAGATTCTCCTGTAGGACCGCTCCAGGGCGCGGCGCGCCTCGCGACGCTCTCAGCCAGTCGTCACCCTTCAGACCAGGAGACGGGTTCACATTCTCCACTTGTCCACCACTGCTTTCGCTGGGGATTCCAGCGTCAATCGTCTCTCAGGGCAGTCAGCACTCCCAGGCAGGGGGCAAAGGAGAGAAATTATCGCTTAGGGAAGCAGGATTATTAAGGATGTGTTAGTGGGCTCTCAGAGCTACGCTAAACCGCGGCCATCTTTAAGCCAGGCAAGCTCCGCCCCCCCCCACACCTCCCCTTTTATCATGTATGTACATCCTTGGGGGATGGAATCCCCAGGGTCTAAAGAGGCTTGAAAAGGGGGGGCCTCAGCCCCCTCCCCCTTTCACTTATATGTATGGCCCTGGGGGGTGAGGCCCCGAGGACCTAAAGAGGCTCATGGAGGGGGGCTCTGCGCCGCCTCTTAATAAAGAAAAAGGCACTGGGTGATGGGGTCCCAGGGCCAGGCCCTATGGCCAACCCCTGCCACACACAGCCGAAGGCCGTGTGCAGTGTGGGGTAGGCTGCCTTTGGAGGGATGTTGGCTTCTATTCACTTAAAATAACTATTGTCTGAAGGTGTTAAAGATTATATCACCTGCAGCCTTCATACTGTGGTGAAAACTTTCCAGATAGCCCATCTTCTGAAGCAAAACAAGCACATGTATATAGGTTAGTACCTGGTGCACACAGTCTTTTATGTTAAGTAGAATCTGTCATGCTGAGATGATTCTGTCTACTAACTAAAGGCTGCTTACAATACTTAGTATGTAGTACATATAATCTTTGTCCTGGTGGAAACTTTTTCTGCTGTACCAAAGAACTTGTGTGGAACATGCTGTCACCTGCCCTCAGAGTTACTCTTCAATACAAATATTCATAACCTGCTCAATACCTTTGCACACCTATGATGCATTAGGAGCACATGATTTTGTAAACACTTACACACATGAGCTGGACACAGGCTGTACAAAATTAGGTAGAAAAGTAGTATGGTAGTTACCCGCCACTATGCTAACTATAAAACAAACTAACACACTTGTTGGATGATGTAATCAGTGATGCCATTTGAGACGTCATCAGTGATGTCATAAATGATGTCATAGAACATGTAATGAGGGATGTCATATGTGAGGTCATAAGCAGTGCATGACGGGGGCTCATTACATGTTCTATGACATCATTTATGACATCACTGATGACGTCTCAAATGACATCACGGATGACATCACTGATTGCATCATCCAACGAGTGTGTTAGTTTGTTTTATAGTTAGCATAGTGGCAGGTAACTACCATACTACTTTTCTACCGAATTTTGTACAGCCTGTGTCCAACTCATGGGTGTAAGTGTTATATTATATATGACCTCCTTGCGGTCACCAGTAGGTAGTTATAGTTAGGACCATGCTTCCATAGGAAAAGCGTTTTTTGACTTGCCTATATCTTTGGCGCTGTTTGACAAATCTTCATGAAATTTTCCCAAAAATGTTCCTGGGTGATTTTTGTTGTGCATGGAAAGTTTTGGGGCGATCCGTCAAGTGGGGCCGAGAAAAAAGGGGTGGGGGGGGGTCAAAAAAATGTTTTACCCATGTTCATTTCCATGGAGATTTTAGACATGAATACAGCCCAAACCACTGGACGGAATTACACCAAATTTGGCAGAAATGTAGCTCTTGGTCCAGGAAAAACCTCTTTTGTTATTTGGTGTAAATCCGTTCAGTAGTTTTTCAGATTAAAAAACTAATTTGTACATATAGGGACGCGGATCCTCAGAGGATTCAACAGTTCTTGTGCTGAAATCTGATTGGCTGCCAACACTTCAACTAGGAAGTGTTGGCTGCCTCTTGGGACTCAGCTGAGTTAAAAAAAAAATGTTAAAAAGAAAAGGGTGTAGGGTAGGAACTGTGGTCCAGGGTTCCCCCCAGTAACCTCGACAGGGCCAAAAAGCACTTTTACAAAAAACAATTTGCTGCAGGAACGCGATGGAGCCGCAAATCAGTGGGAAAAAAAACCAAGTGCAGTATCCCACGCTTGTTTGCATTGTAGCCCATGGGTGGGCCAGGTACCCGGGGCATGCAGGCTTTTCTTAAGAAAAAGGAATGGGGCACACTTGAGCTTAATTATGCTCCGGGGACCACCACCTCCCCGGGGCTTAATTTTAATAAGGCGGACCCCACCCCCAGCCCTGGGGACCACCAACTCCCCGGTGCTATAAATAAATTGACTAGGGGGACTCCCCCAAACTCCGGGGACCATCACCTCCCCGCGGATAACTACAAAGAAATAGGGGAGCTGCGGAACCTCCAAGCCCTGGGGACACCACCTCCTCGGGGCTAATTTAAATATGGAGCGGGGGCTGCGTGGATCTCCCCATGCCCTGGGGACAATCACCTCCCTGGGGCTTTCTTTTTTTAAAAGGAGGGGGTGCGTGGTCCCCCTCCTGGGCCGTTCTTGGCACCGAGGCCCACCAACTCCCCAGCCTGCCCCACACAAACAGAAGGAGGGCGTCTCCCGGCCCCCTCTTGGAGCCATACATGGCTCTGGGGGCCACCAATCCCCAGGGCCGGCTCCTGCTATGTCCCAGGGTGCCCACCCCTGGGACATAGCTGTTTGCTTTGCTTGGAGGGAGCTTTGACAGGTCCCGTCAAGCAAAAGCAAATATTCCGGTTCCAGTGAGCAGGAGCTGTCAAAGTGCTCTGACCCGCTTGAAACAGAGGTTTCCTCTCTTTCCCTGCCCACAGACATGCAGGCAGGGAAAGAGATGAAACAATCGCTCTTGCACGGAGCGAGCTGCCTTTCCAGCAGCTCCCTCCATGGAGCAGCAATGCTGGCTCCCGCAGGAGGAGGCAAGCTGGCTGTGACCGCCAGGGCCTGAGGCGCCCCCGTGGTACCAGGGAAAAGAGGAGAAAGAGGAAAAATAAAGGTCTGAAACGAGCAGGAAGATGCAGAATAATGGTCAGAAATGAGCAGAAAGAGACAGAAAAAAATCAGCAACGAGCAGAAAGAGGTAAAATGAAGGTCAGCAACAAGCAGAAAGAGGCAAAATAAAAGGTGAAAAACTAGCAGAAAGAGGCAGAATAAAGGTCAGCAATGAGCAGAAAGGCAAAATAAAGGTGCGAAACAAGCAGAAAGAGGCAAAATAGTGATCAGCAACGAGCAGAAGAAGGCAACATAAAGGTGAAAAAGGAGCAGAAAAAGGCAGAATTAAGGTCAGAAAGAGGCAGATTAAAGATCGTAAATGAGCAGAAAGAGGCAGAATAAAGGTCAGCAATGAGCAACAAGAGGCTTTATAGACGTCAGAAATGAGAATAAAGGTCAGGAGCGAGCAGAAAGAAGCAAAATAACGGGCAGAATGAGCAGAAAGCGGCAACATAGAGGGCAGAAACAAGCGAGAAGAGGCAGAAAAATTAGCACACAACTAGCAGAGGAGGCACAAAAACAAAGGCAGCAGGTGGTAGTGGTCTGCAGGCAAGCTGGACATAAGGACTGTTACAGGGGGAGTTGGCACGAGGACCTGCTCCCATATGCCCCCCACTTTTATACCACGCATCCACTGACATACCCACTCATAGACTCCTGCACCCAGTCACAGACCCACTCACACACCCACTCACAGACCCACTGAGAGACTTACACACCCACTGACAGACACATTCAGACACTCATGCACTCACTCACAGATCCATTTAAACACTCATTCACCCACTCACAGACCCACTGTGAGACTCATACACACACACTCACAGAGCCACTCAGAGACTCACACACCCACTCACACACTCATGCACCCACTCAAAGTCCCAATCAGAGACTCACACACCCACTCACGGACCTACTCAGAGACTCACACACCCACTCACGGACCCACTCAGACACTCACACACCCACTCACAGAGCCACACAGACACTCATCCACCCACTCACAGACCCACTCAGACACTGTAGGAGAGTAGGATCTGCCTCTTATGTTGCCCCCACTTTTTTCTGATGTTTACACTGGTTTCTGGCTATAGTCTGGCTGGGACCCTGCCAATCAGGGCCCCAGCCTCTCTGTTCTCTCTAAACGATTTGGAGTGCACTCTAGGTGCACTAGTGATTGGATACTGTGGTACCTTATGAGTCCCTAGTATATGGTACCTTAGGTACCAAGGGCATAGGTACTTCACAGGCCTACCAGGGGCTGAAGCATGTATTATGCCACCCCTGGGAAGCAGACTAAATATGACACAACAGGCCTGCTACTGCAGCCTGAGTGAGGAAGTGCTAGCACCCCTCACTGAGATATAGGTCCCCTATATCTCTCCTGCACACACATTGAGACTTATCAGTCACCCCTAAGGCAGGCCCTATCAATCCTGAGGGCAGGGTGCTTAGTTTCCATGTGAGGGGGTGCCTCTGCCTGAGCAGGGCCCCTCTGCAGCCCTCAGAGTCCATTCTCTGGGGCTGTTTGTGAATGCAGTCAAACCATATACTCTTAAGAGCATTATATCCTCGCGGTAAATGCTAACTATGGAATGGCTGCATCAAAACATGTCGTGTTTGGTGTCAAACACCTTGGAATCATACCCCCACACCAGTAACTGGTGTGGGAGTAGGATCCCACCCTTCTAGAGGGATAGACATGTACCTACTGTGGAAACGCAGTAGAATCCAAAAGAGCCCTGGCATCACAAAATGGATGCCACCAGTCACAGACACGGGGCTGCCCTCCTGCTGCTGACCGAAACTCGCAGTGGAGGAAGCCCAACAATAGATATCCTGTCCCAAGGGGGTGTGACCACCTCCCAGACAGGGTTTAGTGTATTGGGGCTGGGTGGGTGCACTCCTAGAGTGCTTTGAAGTCCTGCACTGGGGGGAGCAGAAGGCTCCTCTGTGCATATGCCAGTTCAAACCGGCTCAGGGGCTACCTGCCCCTGCTCTGGCGCGAAACTGGACAACTAGCCACCCACTCCCCTGACACTCCCATAGGTGGGGTCATAGAGCTAGTCCCTCCCTTCTTTTTAGGATAAGAGGGGGAACCTGTGCATTGCAACCCAGATACCCCTGGACGACGCTCTACTGAAGAAATCCCGGACCTTCGACGTTCCACTACCTTTGGAAGACTGAAGAATCTCCCTTGGAGTCAAGGAGTGACTCCCCTGCTTGGCAGGCACCAAAAACGACAACGACGGTCGCAAACTACACCGCTCCCGCCGGAGCCCGAAGTCCCTGCAGCCCAGGAAGAGGATTTCCTGACTTCTCCAAGGCCATCGTGAGTCCCCAGCGAAGCTGAGGCAAGTGGACCCCATGAGCGACGAGGAACCTCAGACCCCGGGTACCGTGCACTATTGTCGAGTGCAACCCCTTCACGACGTTCTACGAACTTGTGCTTTGGACCACGTGTGGTCCCAGCCTCTAGCAGAGATCCCTCCCAAAACCAGCAGCCTACACCGTCCCGAGTGACCGTGGGCCCCTGCTGAGTGACTCCGCCTGAGGCGTCTTCGCGATCCCTTGCCAGCCGGCTTGTGGGTCCCCAGAAGACTTTCTAAACCAAACCAAAGGGCTCCCCTGGTTGCTCCAGGCCTGCCCTGACCTACCCTCGCTGGAAGTTCCACAGACCTTGCTGGTCTGCACCATTGACTTTTTGTCTTCCTCCACGAGACTTGCAGCTATCAAGGCTTGTTGGCTCCAATCGGGTCGCCGACACCGCAGTCAGCTGTAGACTTTGTGGGACACGCTGAATCCAGCTCCTGGCCATCCTCGACGCCTCCTGGACCTCGTGGTCGAAGAGTCAAGACACCCGTGAACGACCTGAATCCTGTCGACGACGGTGGGCATTCGTCTTCCTTGCCCCGGGTCACTGCCAAGTGCCCTTGAACACTGTCCCCTCTGCTTTCAGGTCTTCCAACTTCTGAATCCAGGCTTGGATTCCTCCGGACACTTCTCCTGTCGCCGCAAGCAGCAAGACTTCACTGGCTCCCATTGAAAACGACGCCGCGACCCGACACCAAAGAACACCTATGCACCCGGCTCCCCTGGGTGAGGTAACTTCAGCACTACGGTGCCCCTGTGGGTGTGGGCCCTAGAACTACTTACCCTGTAAGTGCCTTGCTTGTAGCTACCCTAGAAGTGCCCTAAAACTCTTATTTTCCGAGTGCGACTCTCGCACTGACTCGTACATGGTTCGCGTCTGTGTTAGACACATCGCGTCCAACTCCCTTGCAACTCTATCTGTAACCGCGTCCTTCGACTCATACAGAGTCCGATCGGTGTGTTCGCCTCGAACACGCAAGGGACCTTTAACATTGAAATCTCAATCGCGTCTGCCAGCATAGACTCGTACAGGACTCGCACCGGTGCCTGAACACAGCGTCCGTCCCCTGTGGGTCTCCTACAACTACCTAGGGTGGTTCTTGGGGGTCCCTCGATTCTAACTGCTCTAGACCTAGGTCTAGCTAAACTAAGATTTTGATATTTGATTGTGCTAACGTATTTTTGATACTATTTGATTTGTACATATGTTCCTGACTTCTAATCTCATAAAGAGATTAGTAGAGAGTTGTTTATTAATAAATACATATATATTTGATATGTATACCTGTGTGGTGTCTTTTCATTTGGTGATTCAAGAGATTGTGTGGTAAAACAAGCTGCTTTACATTCCTCCAAGACTTAGCCTGAAGGCTGCTCTCCACAGCTACCACTAGGATAGCTTTCTATAAAGGTTGTCTTAAACTGTTGTATTCCTCTTAGGGTGTCCATAACGGGCTTTCCAATATCATGTCCTTATATAGGCACAATTCGCCCTGCCCTTATATAGGCATAGAATCCCAGGCCTTATTTAGGCATTAAACCGTGCACTCCAAATACAGGCATGGTCTCTGACATCCGTCCACCCTAACGTCACAACGAGTTCATGAAGAACAGACCCTTAGGCTGCGTGAGTTTCCCTAGCCCAGGACTATTGATTTCTTCAAGGCCTCATATATTATGCATGAACCATTATTCCTTAGGGGTTCATCCATGACGTCTTTCGCTACCCAATTCACGTCAATGCTAACATTCCTAAGGTACTCTCAGGTATAAATATACCTTCCCTAGCCCCTGTAAACTAGAGGAGACCTCGACTTCAGAGGAGCCCGAATCCCGGCCTGACGCACTGAGAAGACGCTGTCATCCCTGCACGCAGAGAGTCCCGCTTCCAGTGATCTGACTTCCCTTGCGGGGTGTTGGAGTTCGAGTCTGGCAAAGAGATTCCAACCTCTCTCATTCTTCAGGTATGGAGCTGATAAGAACCTAGAGGGACTCTTGGCATACTAGGTATATTGGGTTTAAACATACTCTTAGTATACCATAGTAAGGAATACTTCACCTACTTCATACCTCGTCCTACACCTAGGTTAGGTACATTGGGGTAGAACTAGCTTAGCACCGCATCGTATGAGTACTCGCATTTTTAGTCTGTGTTATTTATGTAACAGCATCTGTACTAAAAGATAATGCTATCGCAGTATTATTTATTTCTACTGCTCACCCTGTACATTATTTATCTCGCATACTGTCTTGTGATCGTAACAGCACATTATACTTACACCAGAAACAAGACTGTTCAATAAATCTTTTATTGAAAACGCCCGTATATTCTTTCTGTGTAAATCTGAGGAAAACTAAGCGTGCACGACTGAGCTGAGTGAAATAGTTATCTAGTGTTTCCACGACTCTGGGACACGTTCTGATTCTAAAAGGGAAACATATTGGTCATGTTTTGCGGCTGCCAGAAACTACTCCCTTCTTGTTGTCAAGGAGTTTCTAGTGGCCTCTGGGAGCTAGCTGGCACAAGTAATTAAGTTTAATATACTCGATAGGGACATACTGACCTCAGTCCTATGTCAAACCTATAGGATATATTATACCAATGCGCAGAGCCTATTAGGGAAATAGGAGCTACACTACATGGCGCCCAACGGTTTGGTAAGGCGGTAATTCAACGTTAGATACTGAGTAACTCAGCCGTGCTATTTTCTCTCAAGACCCCTACCCATATAGTCCAAAAGACGTCTGGAGTGGGCAGGGTTTAGTATCCACCAAGGCTACATAGGGAAGTACCCTATATATTAGCTGTTTGGTTTGCTCAACGTTGAAGGATACAGTGTTCCAAAATATTGTGCACCTTATCTTTGTTTCCTTGAAACTTGTTCTACATTTTTCAAACAACAAAATGCCTGACGGTGACAATGAAACCGGAAACGGTGGAGCTGCGGCTGATCCAGCCCAAGCAGCAGTTTTTGACCTTACAGGTTTAAATGAAACAGAGGAGGGTGTTATAAACATCCCTCAAAACTTAAGAAGAGCCATCACTCTAAAACTTATAAAACATGGCCTACCGCCAAGAGGAGGTAGAGCAGTTTTCGTGATAGAGGCACATGAATCCTTTCAGACAGAGGTATTCTATTCATGGGTAATACTTCCTGAATGCAATCCAACATCACAAACATTTCACTTCTACAAAAGAAGATGATCTACCAGAGGAATACATTCCTTTCGAGGATATTGAAATTCCATTAACATACCAGGAGCATCAGCTCTGGTTTAAAGGCGCCCTAAAACATCACAAAAACATTACCAGGCTCGGTCCACTAGGTAGACCAGGAGCAACATGGCCGATTTTAGCCGGCTACACACCTCATCCTGAACTGGATATAATGACAGATGAGGAATTACATACTCAAATAAAAGAGTTAATAAAAATTTACAGACAATTGGTCCAATATGTCATGCAGACTTTTACAGTCCGACCACCATTGACATATCCAAATCAGACCCCTCATCAGGGGACTACACTAAAAATTACACCACAGACTCTCAATTCAGTCATGGGTAAAATGCCCACAAAACGTGAGCAAATTTCGTTTTGGATAGCTCAAAAAATTACTCAAATCTAAGCAGTATTTCCAAATACTAGCCCGCATGAGAAACACAGAATCCTAACAATCAGTTTACCAATGGGGATCACACCACAACTGGAAGACTGCACCACTTGGGGTTCAGTCTTTGCTGCCATCTACACTAAAACACATGGCATTCCGTCAATTGCGGTAATACCTGATGTCCTAAAACAAATTCAAAACGAATACGGGGCAGAGCCTGCTCTAAATTTAGGTATGAAATTACTGAAAAATTTCGAACAAGTCTCAACAATAATATTATCTAATATTAAAGGAGAGGCAGCAGCAGTTGCGATCCGCCAAAAATTGAGGGAATTCGATGTTACAGAACATCAAACTGAGCTACCCAGAATAATAGAACAATCTTATGCTGAATTAGGCAGAGATAGTTTAGGTGGAAGACCAGTGAAGCCGAAGCTATCTGAAAGTCCTGAGAAGGACTCAATTAAACAAACTCCTACATCTTCTAAAAAGAAGTGGGAGACTAATAAACAAATTTCAAATGAGAAGCGTTCTCAATCCCGAGGTAGGTCTCCTCAAAAGGACCCCTCTGAAAGGAGGTATAACCTCAGGAATAGGGATAATTTGAGAAAACCTGACAGGTATCATGATACTGATACACGTTCCTCTCGTCCCTTTCAGATCTCACCACAGACTTCGGAAAGAAGAGGACGGACGGAACACAGAGAAGAACGCGTGAAATCAAAAGACGACAAACACGCTCCAAAAACTAAGGCTAAACCTCAATTCTCCAAAAAGAAAGTAGCAGGTCTAAAGATTAGACATGCCGAGAATACTGAGAACACAACTCAAGAACGGAGAATGGGCTCAGACCATGATGGACAGTGCAGCAGAAGTCAAAATAGTTCGCCAGAACTTGAAGGAACTTCTGGAGATAGTGGACTTGAATGAGTACATCACAGTAGAGACTGTAGACACCAGGGTTAGTACTCCACAAAGGTTATTTGAAATAACACTCCGGATGGAGGGAGACAAACCTAGACAGGTGAAAGCACTTTTTGGGGAAAGACTATCAAAGGGCTATGACATACTTCTAGCAGAAAAAGACTGGCCACCACAATTTGTCAGGGAGTGCCCACATGGCGAGGACATTATTATGCCTGCCTTCTCCAACCATATTCCAATTCACTTACAATATACATATGCCAGGAAATGGGCAGTAGCCCAGGCCCCAGCATTATATAAAAATCATGTAGGATGGGATGAGGATTCACCTCACCATAAAATACATCTGAAACATGAACCTACTGCACAAAGGCAGTAACCTATAAAGCAAGAAGCTAAAAAACAGGTCAGGGAGATCTTAGATCAACTTGAATATCAAGGGGTGATTGAAACATGCACCTCCTCAATGAACAATCCTTTGTTTCCTGTCTCCAAACCAGACAATACATATCGTCTAGTTTTGGATTACAGACACCTAAACACTTGTTCTAAAACTTTTGCAGTGCAAAATGCACATAGCACAGCATTAATGAATAACATAGTGCGTAAAAAATATAAAACAACATTAGATATCTCAAATGGTTTCTTTTGTCAAAACATAGCACCTGAAAGCAGGTACTTAACAGCATTCTCCATAATGGGGACACAACGTCACTTTTGTCGACTCCCACAAGGGTTCAAGAATAGCCCCGGCTTATTCTCAACGAGGGTAATGGAGTTACTACAAATTTATGACAATGAGGCATTGTCCTATGTCGATGACATTTATCTGACAGACGATGACCTGGACAAACACTTGAACAGGGTGAGCACCATTATATTGGGTTTCGCCTCTGAGGGTTACAAATTCAACTTTAAGAAGTCTAGAATTGCCCATCTCAATGTCCTATTTCTAGGATATGAGCTTTCAAGTGAAAGCAAGAGCTTGGCAGCTAACTTTTTAGAAAAGTGTGCGCTGCTCCAACCTCCAAAAACGCTAAAAAATTTACAATCCATCCTGGGTTTCTTAAATTTTGGAAGAACATACATTCTAAACTACGCAGAAAGGGTTAAACCTCTCTACGCATTAATCAAACCTGATTTTTCATTTAGAAACTGGACACAAGAACACACAGAAATCTTGCGTTCCCTACAAGCTAACATGTTAGCAACAAATCACTTACAAACACGCGTAAGTGAACGCAATTTGGTGATCCGAATAATTTCGGGTCAATGCGGATTCACCTACTTAACTTTCAATGAGGGTGAGAAAATCCCAATAGCGTATAAATCACACTTGTACACACAAGCGGAAATGCGCTTCAGTTCAACTGAAAAAATTCTGACAGCAGTTCAAACCGCTGTAGCAAAAGAAAGAGCCTTAGCCCAAGGGAAACGCATTATTGTCGTAACCCCGGTACCTGCTTTAGAAGCGGTTACAAAAGCAAGCATTCCAAATGCTAAAGCATTGCATCCAAGATGGATACAATGGGTTAATTCTCTTGCTGCAACAGATGTTGAATATGTTTTTAATCCAGATTTAAAAACACAAGCATTCCTGCAGTATGAACATGAATGTCCCCTGCCTACTGAAATTCTGCCTCTCGATCAGTACAAATTTATAATTTACACTGACGGATCCGCACAACCCGCAATAGGGAGTAAGCAAGCTTACAGTGCAGCGTGTGCTATCGTTAAAGATCGCATGCGAGATGGCATCTTCAGACCTATGGTCACAAAAACGCAGTCTCTAGGAGATTGTACAGCTCAGCGAGCTGAACTACAAGCATTCAAACTGGCACTTGAAACTACAGATCGCGAATTCCCCACACTAATCGTGTGCGATTCTTTTTACTGTGTGCAGTCGTATAATGAATATATACAAAAGTGGCTTGAAAATGGTTTCAAAGATGCGAAAGGTGGCACAATAAAGCATAAAATGCTTTGGGAACAAGTAGTTCAGTTGAAAAACGAACTACCAAAGGCTCACGTGATCCACACACTGAGTCATCAACGTGATGGCGTTCACGTTGCAGGGAATTCATTGGCTGACGAAGCCGCAAAGGGGCTGTGCAAACGGCTTCCGTAGCTGCGATCACTCGTTCCAAAACAAAAATAGACGGTGAGATAATGTTGGCTGTCAAAGCTTCAAGCAAAGGCAGCAGTGCAGCGTTACCAAAAAAGTTTCCACTCAAGTACTCTTATGTAATTGATGCGAACAACGTTCCTTTTGCTCGAATCCCTGAAGTGGGGGATAGGGTAATACCAAACAAGGAACGCAGATTAGGACTAATCCTAGCAGCACACGACGGGATAGCTTCTGCACATGCAGGTGTTTCAGCAACAGTATCTTTACTCAAACAAAGATATTGGTGGCCTGGCATTCGGAAACAAACTAAAAACTATGTTTTAGAATGCGATATATGCCAACAGATGAAAGTCTCAACAGTGAAACGTCCTGCGCAGACACCCCTGTTAATTTCAGACAAACCATTAGCTTGTGTTTACCTGGACCACTGCGGTCCCTTGTACAGGGACGGTAATTATAAATATATCATGGTTGCAGTGGATTCATGCTCTAGGTTCCTATGGTTATGGCCTCAGCGCTCAGCTGACGCTCGAACTGTTATAAAAGATTTGCGAGTCTTTATCGGCATATACGCAATAGGCACGTTACATTCTGACCAGGGTCCTGCGTTTAGCTCTCGGGCTTACAAAGAAGCCATGGCCAGTCTGGGCGTTGCATTGCGGTACTCCTCTCCATTCCATCCTGAGGGAAATTCGGTTGTGGAAAGGAAAAACCGGGACATAAAGCAGTCTATAACAGCTAGAGTATTAGGCTCGGGTGACGGGTGGGTCAAACACCTTAGTGGAGTTCAAGGTGCACTAAATAACCTGCCAAGAAGTTCTCTAGGGGGGGTCACTCCATATGAGGTCCTATTTGGGACAAGAATGTGGGTACCAGACTTAGAAAACGTAGGCACAGTGGTGGAAAATAAACCCTTTGATATCAAAGATCGTTTGGCTGTTTTACAGGACTTAAACAAATTAAGAACGAAACAAAGCAACGTGTTCCTACAGCCAACCACCACTGGGGATCAACCGGCTGTCCCAGCAAGGCCTGTCTGGATTCCAAAAGTTGGGGATCTAGTCAGAGAAAAAATTGTGGACAAGAAGGAATTTGGACCTTCTTACAGACAACCAGTACCTATGCTAGCAGTTCAAGGAACAAGAACAGTACTACTGCTGCCCCTTGCTGGAAGAAAGGAGAAAAGATTTGTGTCCATCGACCTCATCAAACCACAGTATGTGGCCAATACTAAATAGTAGGCCTTGTGGACTCCGACCTAGTAGCAAACGCACTCCTCTCGCTACTATCCAAGAGGTTCATACTGAAAGACTGATAACAATCGAGAATTCAGCAGAAACAGATGAAGGACTAAGCAACAATGCTATGGAAATCATCCCTCTTGAACACCAACTAATAGTTCGTCCAAATACACCTGTCTACACCAATGTGGCACGTGATGAACTGGTTCCAGTGATTTCTACAAATCCTGATGCAATTTCAACAATTGATAGAAGTGCTTCTGGCTATTTCATAAACTTTGATACGTTCTCAGAAGATCCAAGTGAACCTGAAACGACGCCAGCATCATTCAAATACAAGCAGCAAATACAAGACATTCTTCTCTCTCTGAAAAAGACTTATTTGGTTTCTCCATGGATTGAACTCTGGATTATATCTGGACTTTTTGTTTTCCTGCTCTGGCTAGCTTTGGTTACAACTGTGAGCGTGCTTATTAGTGGCAGATACATCCATGCGAACACTGAAAACAAAGACGTAAACGTACTTTTAAAACCTCATAAATCTTCTCATCGTGAAGCAAGAGACTTGTCATCAGTGAACATCACAGCTGTTCCTATACACGATGGTATAGTGTGGGACAAAACAGATTTTGATATATTCGGTCCGACGGAAGAATTGAACATTCCACATTTGTTTAAAATTTCACTAAGTGATCTAATCACTTCCAGTACCTATTCTGATGATTGGGACTTTGAGACTGTGACTGACATTATGTTTGACCTAGAAAAATCTGCTGCATGTTCTAAAAAGGAATATTTAGAGGGTTCATCAGACTATGAACAACTGTATTGTTATAACCACTATGGTCATCATTATTTGCATAAAACTGCATATCCAAGAAATGTGTTTATGTTTAACCAATGGGAACATTGTCCTACACCACCTAAAGGTAGTTCAAAAACATTTGCCAGTAAATTTCCATATTTTTCAGGATATAATACATCTGATCCAGAAATGTTTTACTATAAAAATGTAAACAAGACAGGACTGAAAATTATGTTAACAAATACAAAACAGATTTATTCTGCATTATTTAATACCCAACTGTCTAGACAGGGTTTCGACTTTTGGAAAGACGCAATAGACACAAAAACGTTGTGGGGTACTAAAGAATGGCAAGTACAGGGGTTAGAAGCTTTATTTAGAGCCTGCATCATCCCTGAACAAATGATGTTTTTGAATGAAACTATCCAACAAACATCTTGTCTTGGATTAGCCAAGATCAAAGAGATGAACACACCTTCTGTACCAACTCCTGCAAAAAATAATGAAACACAGGCAGTGGTGACAGTTGACAATATACTACAACTCAACAGATCTAATCCTACTTGGAAAAAATGGTTGATCTGGCCCACAGACACAAATAACTGTCAGGAAAGATTCCTGAATAAAACTCAGGGTTTTACCATTCATAGGCCAGACCCAAGATACGTCCAAAGACAACATCCGGGGGTAGTAACAACATACAGTGTAGGGAAATTATGCCTCGATTGGCTGCATAAATCTACACTACAGGATGTGAAACAACACTTATCCTTACTTGCAAAAGACGCAGATCTTAGGGATTTCTTGCTTGGACCAAGAAAACCACGTCAAAAACGTTTCATATATGCCGGCATCTATGCTGCATACAATGAAGCATGGAAGGTGTCACAGATAGAGGCCGCAGAACGAATACGTGAACTTGATCGTATTAATTTAGAGAAAACACTCTCTGTGGTCGACAATGGGTTAACAACTTTGTCCTCCAGAATATATTCACTGGACATCATTGTATCCTCTGCTATCGACATACTAGAGCAAGATTTGGCGATCTTACAACAAGGCCAATCTCAATTACGTTCTATTATGTTATTAAGCTGGACGCTGCAATCATTGTGAGCGGGCTATGTGCCTTGGCGTTTCATCAACACAACGGCTCTGTTCTCAGAATACAATCTAACTGATAAACAGATCGAAATGGCACAAAGAGGAGCAAAGTAAACAGTGCTGAGCATTGAAAAACTGGAAAAGTTACCATTCACAGTGGCAGAAAAACCAGCTACTGAATGGCTTATTCATGGCAAAATCACACTACCTGTGACTACTTTTCAGTTTCAGTATTGCCTCAGACAAATGCAAGCAGGCAAATATGAAAGGTTGGGTAAGGAATACATTAAGACATCTTGGGCTTTACCGTATACATATAGATGTTGGAGCGGGGATCGTGAAGTGTTTTTAACCGGTAAAAACTGTAAACGTGCACTAAGCGGTTCATTTGTATGTCAGGATATTTCCTTGCACGGGGCTTGTAATGGTTCTGTGGCAAATTTGTCTTGCCATCAGCAGGGTACACCAGCTGCTGTGATTAATCCAACGTTCGGACAACTTTCTAATGGGAGTTACCTCATGTTGAATAATCAGAGTTGCTGTGGCATGCTGCCAGGCATCCCATATCTAGTAACGGTCAACTCCAGGGTCACTTGCTGTATGCAAGTATTGTTTGCCCCAATAGACACAGTCACGGAGTCGCCTCTATGGCCTTCGATAGAACATCTCTTTTATAAGATTTGATACTTTAAGCAGAATGAAAGCCATGCTTTTACAACAAACAGTGCCTTTGACCTCGGCCAAAGAAACCTATGATCTGCAAATTGCAAGGACTTCGGCTGAGATACAGACTTTAATACGTACAAACTGCCCTATACATTTCGTGGAAATGATAGGACGAATTTTCAACATGTCTGATACAACAGGAATTGTACATGTATTTAAGGGCATCTGCTCGGGTCTGTTAGCACCTTTCCAGGCAATACTCTGAATCATCCAGAACTTTGCACATTCGGTGTTTGGTGGCATACCATTAATTCTAGCACTTGTTGCCGGAATTCTATTTCTCTTCCTGCTATTGCGCTATGGCCAGCCAATTCGCCGACATCACTCCGAGCGAAATGGAGAAAGCTCTCCTTGAACGAAAGTGCCGTGAGCAAATAGTACAGCTTTTGGGCATAAATCGTCTACGGGACCTTAATACCACATGGTTCCTGTCATTCAGACCAATCTGGCAAGATTGCATCTTACCTGTTCTACGATGCCTGCTATGCGGTATAGAATGCGTGTTGGACACCTGTCTAACATTTCCATCGGATGCGCCAACGGACGTCGATACTCTTCTGGACCAGATAACGGCCCATGCTATGTGTTGTCCCCAGCGGCTTCCTCTCCTGATGACAGCATTCATTGAGATCTCACAGACGCTTCCGGCTGCTGCTGAGGTACGAGAAAGAACTACAGGCACACAGGTAACAACGGACGCGAACATTGCGAGAATTGAAAGCAATGCTTCACATCTCTGTGCGATTAACCTGCTTCACGAGGTGTTCCAACTCACACCAACTACAGTGGATGATGTTTTGTCTATAGAAATAGATGATCTAATGTTTACCACACAAGATGATGGACGGAATGTTGCACATTGGCAAAACATTCACCCCCAGTCACAGATCTGGGTTTAATCCATCGTTATTTTGCTCACCACGCCACCCCAGTTCAGACATGGCCATATGCAAATCAGTCATGACCCTGTGCCTCATGGGAACAGTCCAGCCCGAACTGCCAAGCCATGTCTTCCCTGGACCGGAATCAAGCATCCTAGGACCGGTTTCTGGCTATCAGCCGTCATCAGCCAGGATAGCTTGACTCCAGTGGCGTAGTGAGCACGGGACCCACGTCTGGGCATACCCTTCCCACATAGGGCGAACAGCAAAACACACAAGATGATGGACGGAATGTTGCACATTGGCAAAACATTCACCCCCAGTCACAGATCTGGGTTTAATCCATCGTTATTTTGCTCACCACGCCACCCCAGTTCAGACATGGCCATATGCAAATCAGTCATGACCCTGTGCCTCATGGGAACAGTCCAGCCCGAACTGCCAAGCCATGTCTTCCCTGGACCGGAATCAAGCATCCTAGGACCGGTTTCTGGCTATCAGCCGTCATCAGCCAGGATAGCTTGACTCCAGTGGCGTAGTGAGCACGGGACTCACGTCTGGGCATACCCTTCCCACATAGGGCGAACAGCAAAACACACAAGATGATGGACGGAATGTTGCACATTGGCAAAACATTCACCCCCAGTCACAGATCTGGAATTAATCCATCGTTATTTTGCTCACCACGCCACCCCAGTTCAGACATGGCCATATGCAAATCAGTCATGACCCTGTGCCTCATGGGAACAGTCCAGCCCGAACTGCCAAGCCATGTCTTCCCTGGACCGGAATCAAGCATCCTAGGACCGGTTTCTGGCTATCAGCCGTCATCAGCCAGGATAGCTTGACTCCAGTGGCGTAGTGAGCACGGGACCCACGTCTGGGCATACCCTTCCCACATAGGGCGAACAGCAAAACACACAAGATGATGGACGGAATGTTGCACATTGGCAAAACATTCACCCCAGTCACAGATCTGGGTTTAATCCATCGTTATTTTGCTCACCACGCCACTCCAGTTCAGACATGGCCATATGCAAATCAGTCATGACCCTGTGCCTCATGGGAACAGTCCAGCCCGAACTGCCAAGCCATGTCTTCCCTGGACCGGAATCAAGCATCCTAGGACCGGTTTCTGGCTAGGATGCTTGATTCCGGTCCAGGGAAGACATGGCTTGGCAGTTCGGTCTGGACTGTTCCCATGAGGCACAGGGTCAAGACTGATTTGCATATGGCCATGTCTGAACTGGGGTGGCGTGGTGAAGCAAAATAACGATGGATTAAACCCAGATCTGTGACTGGGAGTGAATGTTTGCCATTGTGCAACATTCCGTCCATCATCTTGTGTGTTTTGCAATTCGCCCCAAGTGGGAAGGGTATGCCCAGACGTGGGTCCCGTGCTCACTGCGCCACTGGAGTCAGGCTATCCTGGCTGATGAGGGCTGAATGCCCGAAACCGGTCCTAGGATGCTTGATTCCGGTCCAGGGAAGACATGGCTTGGCAGTTCGGTCTGGACTGTTCCCATGAGGCACAGGGTCAAGACTGATTTGCATATGGCCATGTCTGAACTGGGGTGGCGTGGTGAAGCAAAATAACGATGGATTAAACCCAGATCTGTGACTGGGGGTGAATGTTTGCCATTGTGCAACATTCCGTCCATCATCTTGTGTGTTTTGCAATTCGCCCCAAGTGGGAAGGGTATGCCCAGACGTGGGTCCCGTGCTCACTGCGCCACTGGAGTCAGGCTATCCTGGCTGATGAGGGCTGAATGCCCGAAACCGGTCCTAGGATGCTTGATTCCGGTCCAGGGAAGACATGGCTTGGCAGTTCGGTCTGGACTGTTCCCATGAGGCACAGGGTCAAGACTGATTTGCATATGGCCATGTCTGAACTGGGGTGGCGTGGTGAAGCAAAATAACGATGGATTAAACCCAGATCTGTGACTGGGGGTGAATGTTTGCCATTGTGCAACATTCCGTCCATCATCTTGTGTGTTTTGCAATTCGCCCCAAGTGGGAAGGGTATGCCCAGACGTGGGTCCCGTGCTCACTGCGCCACTGGAGTCAGGCTATCCTGGCTGATGAGGCTGAATGCCCGAAACCGGTCCTAGGATGCTTGATTCCGGTCCAGGAAGACATGGCTTGGCAGTTCGGTCTGGACTGTTCCCATGAGGCACAGGGTCAAGACTGATTTGCATATGGCCATGTCTGAACTGGGGTGGCGTGGTGAAGCAAAATAACGATGGATTAAACCCAGATCTGTGACTGGGGGTGAATGTTTGCCATTGTGCAACATTCCGTCCATCATCTTGTGTGTTTTGCAATTCGCCCCAAGTGGGAAGGGTATGCCCAGACGTGGGTCCCGTGCTCACTGCGCCACTGGAGTCAGGCTATCCTGGCTGATGAGGGCTGAATGCCCGAAACCGGTCCTAGGATGCTTGATTCCGGTCCAGGGAAGACATGGCTTGGCAGTTCGGTCTGGACTGTTCCCATGAGGCACAGGGTCAAGACTGATTTGCATATGGCCATGTCTGAACTGGGGTGGCGTGGTGAAGCAAAATAACGATGGATTAAACCCAGATCTGTGACTGGGGGTGAATGTTTGCCATTGTGCAACATTCCGTCCATCATCTTGTGTGTTTTGCAATTCGCCCCAAGTGGGAAGGGTATGCCCAGACGTGGGTCCCGTGCTGACTGCGCCACTGGAGTCAGGCTATCCTGGCTGATGAGGGCTGAATGCCCGAAACCGGTCCTAGGATGCTTGATTCCGGTCCAGGGAAGACATGGCTTGGCAGTTCGGTCTGGACTGTTCCCATGAGGCACAGGGTCAAGACTGATTTGCATATGGCCATGTCTGAACTGGGGTGGCGTGGTGAAGCAAAATAACGATGGATTAAACCCAGATCTGTGACTGGGGGTGAATGTTTGCCATTGTGCAACATTCCGTCCATCATCTTGTGTGTTTTGCAATTCGCCCCAAGTGGGAAGGGTATGCCCAGACGTGGGTCCCGTGCTCACTGCGCCACTGGAGTCAGGCTATCCTGGCTGATGAGGGCTGAATGCCCGAAACCGGTCCTAGGATGCTTGATTCCGGTCCAGGGAAGACATGGCTTGGCAGTTCGGTCTGGACTGTTCCCATGAGGCACAGGGTCAAGACTGATTTGCATATGGCCATGTCTGAACTGGGGTGGCGTGGTGAAGCAAAATAACGATGGATTAAACCCAGATCTGTGACTGGGGGTGAATGTTTGCCATTGTGCAACATTCCGTCCATCATCTTGTGTGTTTTGCAATTCGCCCCAAGTGGGAAGGGTATGCCCAGACGTGGGTCCCGTGCTCACTGCGCCACTGGAGTCAGGCTATCCTGGCTGATGAGGGCTGAATGCCCGAAACCGGTCCTAGGATGCTTGATTCCGGTCCAGGGAAGACATGGCTTGGCAGTTCGGTCTGGACTGTTCCCATGAGGCACAGGGTCAAGACTGATTTGCATATGGCCATGTCTGAACTGGGGTGGCGTGGTGAAGCAAAATAACGATGGATTAAACCCAGATCTGTGACTGGGGGTGAATGTTTGCCATTGTGCAACATTCCGTCCATCATCTTGTGTGTTTTGCAATTCGCCCCAAGTGGGAAGGGTATGCCCAGACGTGGGTCCCGTGCTCACTGCGCCACTGGAGTCAGGCTATCCTGGCTGATGAGGGCTGAATGCCCGAAACCGGTCCTAGGATGCTTGATTCCGGTCCAGGAAGACATGGCTTGGCAGTTCGGTCTGGACTGTTCCCATGAGGCACAGGGTCAAGACTGATTTGCATATGGCCATGTCTGAACTGGGGTGGCGTGGTGAAGCAAAATAACGATGGATTAAACCCAGATCTGTGACTGGGGGTGAATGTTTGCCATTGTGCAACATTCCGTCCATCATCTTGTGTGTTTTGCAATTCGCCCCAAGTGGGAAGGGTATGCCCAGACGTGGGTCCCGTGCTCACTGCGCCACTGGAGTCAGGCTATCCTGGCTGATGAGGGCTGAATGCCCGAAACCGGTCCTAGGATGCTTGATTCCGGTCCAGGGAAGACATGGCTTGGCAGTTCGGTCTGGACTGTTCCCATGAGGCACAGGGTCAAGACTGATTTGCATATGGCCATGTCTGAACTGGGGTGGCGTGGTGAAGCAAAATAACGATGGATTAAACCCAGATCTGTGACTGGGGGTGAATGTTTGCCATTGTGCAACATTCCGTCCATCATCTTGTGTGTTTTGCAATTCGCCCCAAGTGGGAAGGGTATGCCCAGACGTGGGTCCCGTGCTCACTGCGCCACTGGAGTCAGGCTATCCTGGCTGATGAGGGCTGAATGCCCGAAACCGGTCCTAGGATGCTTGATTCCGGTCCAGGGAAGACATGGCTTGGCAGTTCGGTCTGGACTGTTCCCATGAGGCACAGGGTCAAGACTGATTTGCATATGGCCATGTCTGAACTGGGGTGGCGTGGTGAAGCAAAATAACGATGGATTAAACCCAGATCTGTGACTGGGGGTGAATGTTTGCCATTGTGCAACATTCCGTCCATCATCTTGTGTGTTTTGCAATTCGCCCCAAGTGGGAAGGGTATGCCCAGACGTGGGTCCCGTGCTCACTGCGCCACTGGAGTCAGGCTATCCTGGCTGATGAGGGCTGAATGCCCGAAACCGGTCCTAGGATGCTTGATTCCGGTCCAGGGAAGACATGGCTTGGCAGTTCGGTCTGGACTGTTCCCATGAGGCACAGGGTCAAGACTGATTTGCATATGGCCATGTCTGAACTGGGGTGGCGTGGTGAAGCAAAATAACGATGGATTAAACCCAGATCTGTGACTGGGGGTGAATGTTTGCCATTGTGCAACATTCCGTCCATCATCTTGTGTGTTTTGCAATTCGCCCCAAGTGGGAAGGGTATGCCCAGACGTGGGTCCCGTGCTCACTGCGCCACTGGAGTCAGGCTATCCTGGCTGATGAGGGCTGAATGCCCGAAACCGGTCCTAGGATGCTTGATTCCGGTCCAGGGAAGACATGGCTTGGCAGTTCGGTCTGGACTGTTCCCATGAGGCACAGGGTCAAGACTGATTTGCATATGGCCATGTCTGAACTGGGGTGGCGTGGTGAAGCAAAATAACGATGGATTAAACCCAGATCTGTGACTGGGGGTGAATGTTTGCCATTGTGCAACATTCCGTCCATCATCTTGTGTGTTTTGCAATTCGCCCCAAGTGGGAAGGGTATGCCCAGACGTGGGTCCCGTGCTCACTGCGCCACTGGAGTCAGGCTATCCTGGCTGATGAGGGCTGAATGCCCGAAACCGGTCCTAGGATGCTTGATTCCGGTCCAGGGAAGACATGGCTTGGCAGTTCGGTCTGGACTGTTCCCATGAGGCACAGGGTCAAGACTGATTTGCATATGGCCATGTCTGAACTGGGGTGGCGTGGTGAAGCAAAATAACGATGGATTAAACCCAGATCTGTGACTGGGGGTGAATGTTTGCCATTGTGCAACATTCCGTCCATCATCTTGTGTGTTTTGCAATTCGCCCCAAGTGGGAAGGGTATGCCCAGACGTGGGTCCCGTGCTCACTGCGCCACTGGAGTCAGGCTATCCTGGCTGATGAGGGCTGAATGCCCGAAACCGGTCCTAGGATGCTTGATTCCGGTCCAGGGAAGACATGGCTTGGCAGTTCGGTCTGGACTGTTCCCATGAGGCACAGGGTCAAGACTGATTTGCATATGGCCATGTCTGAACTGGGGTGGCGTGGTGAAGCAAAATAACGATGGATTAAACCCAGATCTGTGACTGGGGGTGAATGTTTGCCATTGTGCAACATTCCGTCCATCATCTTGTGTGTTTTGCAATTCGCCCCAAGTGGGAAGGGTATGCCCAGACGTGGGTCCCGTGCTCACTGCGCCACTGGAGTCAGGCTATCCTGGCTGATGAGGGCTGAATGCCCGAAACCGGTCCTAGGATGCTTGATTCCGGTCCAGGGAAGACATGGCTTGGCAGTTCGGTCTGGACTGTTCCCATGAGGCACAGGGTCAAGACTGATTTGCATATGGCCATGTCTGAACTGGGGTGGCGTGGTGAAGCAAAATAACGATGGATTAAACCCAGATCTGTGACTGGGGGTGAATGTTTGCCATTGTGCAACATTCCGTCCATCATCTTGTGTGTTTTGCAATTCGCCCCAAGTGGGAAGGGTATGCCCAGACGTGGGTCCCGTGCTCACTGCGCCACTGGAGTCAGGCTATCCTGGCTGATGAGGGCTGAATGCCCGAAACCGGTCCTAGGATGCTTGATTCCGGTCCAGGGAAGACATGGCTTGGCAGTTCGGTCTGGACTGTTCCCATGAGGCACAGGGTCAAGACTGATTTGCATATGGCCATGTCTGAACTGGGGTGGCGTGGTGAAGCAAAATAACGATGGATTAAACCCAGATCTGTGACTGGGGGTGAATGTTTGCCATTGTGCAACATTCCGTCCATCATCTTGTGTGTTTTGCAATTCGCCCCAAGTGGGAAGGGTATGCCCAGACGTGGGTCCCGTGCTCACTGCGCCACTGGAGTCAGGCTATCCTGGCTGATGAGGGCTGAATGCCCGAAACCGGTCCTAGGATGCTTGATTCCGGTCCAGGGAAGACATGGCTTGGCAGTTCGGTCTGGACTGTTCCCATGAGGCACAGGGTCAAGACTGATTTGCATATGGCCATGTCTGAACTGGGGTGGCGTGGTGAAGCAAAATAACGATGGATTAAACCCAGATCTGTGACTGGGGGTGAATGTTTGCCATTGTGCAACATTCCGTCCATCATCTTGTGTGTTTTGATCTAATGTTTACACCAGACCCGTAAACTGACTCTGATTCAGCATACAGTGTTCCAGAAATACAGCAACAATTTGGCCTTCATTTTTCAAAAACTTGGAACTCTACCAATATTGAACTTTTTCCCATTTTTCGAACGAAAATGGTACTTCAATCTGCTTAAAGTAGAACTAGCCTTATAGTACAGACTAGGCGGTCCTTCCACAGACATTTAGTCATCTTAGGTGTCTAAAAATAGTTCATTTGATTTTCATGACATGAAATGACTTTGATTTTTGAACAACTTATCGATCATTTTCTGTCACATGTAAATATTACTGCTTATTCCATTCCAATTGCATTTATTTTCGAACTTTATGCCTGAAATGATAAGCAATGCTTCGAATAGTACCTTTTGCATTCTAATATGTATTTTTTTAAATGCCTTTTTTAAATGGTTTTATGAAATATTTTAGAAATATGCGGTACTCCATTTTTATGTTTAGCATTTTAAATGTTTAGCATTTATGTATTATCGTATACACGAAAGTGGAGTGGGTGTTGTATTCCTCTTAGGGTGTCCATAACGGGCTTTCCAATATCATGTCCTTATATAGGTACAATTCGCCCTGCCCTTATATAGGCATAGAATCCCAGGCCTTATTTAGGCATTAAACCGTGCACTCCAAATACAGGCATGGTCTCAGACATCCGTCCACCCTAACGTCACAACGAGTTCATGAAGAACAGACCCTTAGGCTGCGTGAGTTTCCCTAGCCCAGGACTATTGATTTCTTCAAGGCCTCATATATTATGCATGAACCATTATTCCTTAGGGGTTCATCCATGACGTCTTTCGCTACCCAATTCACGTCAATGCTAACATTCCTAAGGTACTCTCAGGTATAAATATACCTTCCCTAGCCCCTGTAAACTAGAGGAGATCTCGACTTCAGAGGAGCCCGAATCCCGGCCTGACGCACTGAGAAGACGCTGTCATCCCTGCACGCAGAGAGTCCCGCTTCCAGTGATCTGACTTCCCTTGCGGGGTGTTGGAGTTCGAGTCTGGCAAAGAGATTCCAACCTCTCTCATTCTTCAGGTATGGAGCTGATAAGAACCTAGAGGGACTCTTGGCATACTAGGTATATTGGGTTTAAACATACTCTTAGTATACCATAGTAAGGAATACTTCACCTACTTCATACCTCGTCCTACACCTAGGTTAGGTTAGGTACATTGGGGTAGAACTAGCTTAGCACCGCATCGTATGAGTACTCACATTTTTAGTCTGTGTTATTTATGTAACAGCATCTGTACTAAAAGATAATGCTATCGCAGTATTATTTATTTCTACTGCTCACCCTGTACATTATTTATCTTGCATACTGTCTTGTGATCGTAACAGCACATTATACTTACACCAGAAACAAGACTGTTCAATAAATCTTTTATTGAAAACGCCCGTCTATTCTTTCTGTGTAAATCTGAGGAAAACTAAGCATGCACGACTGAGCTGAGTGAAATAGTTATCTAGTGTTTCCACGACTCTGGGACACGTTCTGATTCTAAAAGGGAAACATATTGGTCATGTTTTGCGGCTGCCAGAAACTACTCCCTTCTTGTTGTCAAGGAGTTTCTAGTGGCCTCTGAGCTAGCTGGCACAAGTAATTAAGTTTAATATACTCGATAGGGACATACTGACCTCAGTCCTATGTCAAACCTATAGGATATATTATTCCAATGTGCAGAGCCTATTAGGGAAATAGGAGCTACACTACAAAACCTACCTACCATAAGAGTCGATTTGTACTGGTGCAAGGTGTCCACTTTAATTAGTGAACAGCATATACCAGGCCAACTTCTCACCTTGGTGGCAGCGTGTGGGATTCCAGCTTGCTATTGTTTTACCAGAAAATCTCTATTTGAATTACTAACTGAAAACCACTATAGGTACTCAAGGTACATATAAAGTCAAGCTTAGTATCAATAAGTTCTACTGAACTTAGAGCTGTGTGAAAAAGGGATAGCACACCCTTTCTACAGCTCAAGCTAGTATCAGTAGGCCACAAACTAGTGTAGGTAGTGCAACACTGCACAACACTAGAATGTCCTCAAGGGATGGACCCAGTGGATCCACCCAGCTTCAGTATAAGGACATGACTTTCTTTGACTTGAAAGCCATGTGTGCTGAGAGGCACCTGAAGATAGGACAGAGTCCCTCCACACCACACTTGATAGATCTGCTAACAGCAGATGACCTTAGATTAGCTCTAGGAGCTAAGGGGTCTGGATCAGTGGGTGGGTCAGTTATAGTGTCTGGGTCAGATGATGAACATCAGGATGACCAGGACTCTGTGATTGTAGGGCCAGGCCCAAAGGGGTCTGAAGAAGACAGAGGAATTCTCCCTAAGAGAACTGACATAGTGGAAGACAGGCACAGGTCCCTTTCCAGGGAATCTGAGCACTCCTTTCACTCTGGCAGAGAAACTGTCTACCAGAGGAACTCCTTCTTCCCAAGAAGAGAGACCTCCTCTGAAAGGATGTACAAACTGCTGCAGTATGAGGAAGCAAGATTTGCCCTCAAAACCAAGCAGTTGGCATTAGACAAAGAAGCCTTCGAGTTCCAGAAAGCTTCTAGAAGAGAGGGGTTAGAACCCCCTGGTGGCAGCAACAGTGTCCCTAGAGGCAGAGAAAATATTCCCGACCATAGGAACCTGAGCAAGGTTGTTCCTCCCTACCAGAGTGGGGATGATATCCACAAGTGGATAACTGCTATGGAAAGAGCCTGTAGAGTACAACAGGTCCCCCTAAAGCAGTGGGCAGCAATCTTGTGGCTCTCCTTTTCAGATAAAGGAAGAGACAAGCTCCTCACTGTTAGAGAAGAGGATGCTGATGAATATGAAGTCCTGAAGAGTGCACTGATAGATGGGGTTGGCTTAACCACTGAGCAGTACAGGTTGAAGTTCAGAGACACCCAGAAGGCACAGACTCAGGACTGGACTGACTTTGTAGATTGTGCAACCAAGGCTCTGGAGGGTTGGCTGGTTGGCAGTAGGGTCACTGATTTCAAGGGATTGTATAATCTGATGATGAGAGAACAGATCCTTAATAATTGCCAGAACCAGTTGTTGCATCAATACCTGGTAGACTCAGATCTGACCTCTCCCCAAGAATTGGGAAAGAAGGCAGACAAATGGGTCAGGACCAGGGTGAGGCAGAAAACCCAGAACCAAGGGGGTGACACCAAGAAGCAGGATCAGAAGGGCTCTGAGAAAGGTGGGGATAAGTCAAAAGACCAGAAGTCTTCACAAGGGCCCCAAAAATCTGCATCTGGTGGGGAGTCACAGTCCAATCAAGGAAAAGGCCAAAAGAAGCCCTGGTGCAAATTCTGTAAACAGAAAGGGCACTGGACTTCTGATTGTAACAAGTCCAAAGACCAAACCACCACCACTCCTGCCCCTAAGGCAACTGTTCCCCCTAGTTCAGCAACTGGTGGAGGTGGTACTCAGAAAAAGGGTGTAGTAGGGTTGACCCTGGGTTCTGAAGTGGACTCTGGCCTAGCCAAAGTACCCACTCAGGCAATGCTGATTTGTGATGGAGACATTGACATGTCCTTCCTAGTGAGTCCCAGTAATCTGGGCAAATACAAACAGCAGCCTGTAATCAATGGCAAACAGGCTTTGGCATTTAGGGACACAGGTGCTAGTGTCACCATGGTGGCAGAGGATCTTGTGGACCCTGGACAGATCATCCTGGGTGAAATGTACCAGGTGACCAATGCAAGCAATGCCAAGACCAACCATAGTCTGGCAGTTGTGAATTTCTCCTTTGGAGGGGTAACTGGCCTCAAGAAGGTTGTAGTCAGTGCAGACCTCCCTGTAGAATGTCTATTGGGCAATGATCTAGAGACTTCAGCCTGGTCTGAAGTAGAGTTATGGACTCATGCTGAGATGTTGGGCATTCCTGCAGAGGTATTTGCTGTGACCAGGTCACAAGCCAAAATGCATGACACTGAACCAGCTCTGGATCCTGAAACTAAGGACCAGATGCTTCCCAAGAAGAGGAGCAGTAGGGTTAAGGCAGTGCCTTCCCCTCTGTCTCAGATCACAGCTTCCCCTCTTGAGGGAGGAGAAGCAGATCCTGAAGAAGGTACTGCCCCAGAGGAACTTGAGCCTGATCAGGTTGAGTTCTTGGGGGCAGGGGGCCCTTCTAGGGAAGATCTGAGTAGGGAGCAACAGTGCTGCCCCTCTCTTGAACCCCTCAGACAGCAGGCTGCTGCTGAGGCTGCTGGGAGTGCTAGTGGGTCCCATAAAGTTTATTGGGATGAGGGACTCCTATATTCTGAGGGTAGAGACCCAGCCCCTGGAGCCACCAGGAGGTTGGTAATACCTCAGAAGTTTAGGGGGTTCCTCTTGACCCTAGCACATGACATCCCATTGGCAGGTCACTTGGGCCAAAACAAGACCTGGGACAGGCTTGTTCCACATTTTCATTGGCCACATATGTCAGAGGACACAAAGGAGTTTTGTCGCTCCTGTGTCACCTGCCAAGCCAGTGGCAAGGCAGGTGGTACAACAAAGGCCCCCCTGATACCACTACCTGTGGTGGGGGTACCATTTGAAAGGGTAGGGATTGACATTGTTGGTCCCCTTGACCCTCAAACAGCATCTGGGCACAGATTTATCCTGGTGGTAGTGGGTCATGCCACCAGGTACCCAGAGGCAATTCCCCTGAGGACCACCACAGCCCCTGTGGTGGCAAGAGCCCTCATTGGAGTCTTCTCCAGAGTGGGTTTCCCAAAGGAGGTAATTTCTGACAGAGGTACCAACTTCATGTCAGGATACTTGAAGGCAATGTGGAAGGAGTGTGGGGTAACTTATAAGTTCACCACCCCCTATCACCCACAATGCAATGGTCTAGTTGAATGCTTCAACAAAACCCTGAAGGGAATGATTAAAGGACTCCCAGAGAAGCTTAGGCGGAAATGGGACCTTCTTCTTCCCTGCCTGTTGTTTGCATACAGAGAAGTTCCACAGAAGGGGGTTGGTTACAGCCCATTTGAGCTTCTGTTTGGGCATCCTGTGAGAGGTCCACTGTGTTTGGTAAAAGAGGGCTGGGAGTTACCTCTCAAGCCCCCCAAACAAGATGTGACGGACTATGTACTTGGTCTCCGCTCCAGGATGGCTGAGTACATGAAAAAGGCAACCAAAAACCTGGAGGCCAGCCAAGAATTACAAAAAGCTTGGCATGACCAAAGGCTGAGCTGACTGTATACCAGCCAGGACAGAGAGTGTGGGTGTTGGAGCCAGTGGCCCCAGCAGCCCTCCAAGACAAATGGAGTGGCCCCCATACAATAGTTGAACAGAAGGGAGAGGTCACCTATCTGGTGAACCTTGGAACTCCCAGGAGCCCCCTGAGGGTGCTCCATGTCAACAGATTAAAACCATATGTTGACAGGGCTGACATGGGCTTGCTCATGGCAACTGATGAGGAACAGGAGGAGGAGAGTGACCCTCTCCTGACCTGCTCTCGCAGAACCCTGATGATGGGTCAGTAGATGGTGTTGCTTTGGCAAGCAGCCTCACTGACCATCAGCAAACTGAGTGCAGACAAGTTCTGCAACAGTACCGACATATGTTTAGCCTGACCCCTAGTCAGACTTCCTGGTGCACCCATGAGGTGGACACTGGAGACAGTCTGCCTGTCAAGAGTAAAATCTACAGGCAACCTGACCATGTCAGGGACTGTATCAGGACTGAGGTCCAGAAGATGTTGGAGTTAGGTGTGATTGAGCCTTCAGATAGCCCATGGGCTAGCCCAGTAGTCCTAGTACCCAAGCCTCATACCCAGGGTGGTAAGAAAGAAATGAGGTTTTGTGTAGACTACAGAGGCCTCAATGCAGTCACTAGGACTGATGCCTATCCCATACCAAGGGCAGATGAGCTGATTGATACTTTGGCCTCAGCCAAGTATCTAAGCACGTTTGACCTAACAGCTGGCTACTGGCAGATCAGGTTAGCTGATGATGCAAAAGCCAAAACAGCATTTTCGACCACTGGTGGGCACTACCACTTTGTGGTGATGCCCTTTGGATTGAAAAATGCACCTGCCACTTTTCAGAGGTTGGTGAATAAAGTTCTGGCAGGGATGGAAACTTATTGCTCAGCTTATCTAGATGATATTGCTGTCTTTAGTTCCTCCTGGCAGGATCACCTGGTCCACCTCAGGAATGTTTTGGAGGCTCTGCAGAAAGCAGGCCTCACTATCAAGGCCACTAAGTGCCAGATAGGGCAGAGTCAGGTTGTGTACCTGGGCCACCTTGTGGGTGGAGGCCAGGTTCAGCCTTTACAGAGCAACATCCAAACCATCATGGAATGGGTTGCTCCAACCACCCAGACACAGGTGAGAGCCTTCTTAGGCCTGACTGGGTACTATAGGAGGTTTGTGAAGGGATATGGATCTATAGTGACCCCCTTGAATGATCTGACCTCAAAGAAAATGCCAAAAAAGGTTCAGTGGACAGCTAGCTGTCAGAAGGCATTTGAAGACCTAAAGCAGGCCATGTGCACTGCCCCCATCTTACAGAGTCCAGACTACACCAAAAAGTTCATTGTCCAAACAGATACTTCTGAGCTGGGTGTGGGAGCTGTACTGCCTCAACTGAATGATGAAGGTCAAGACCAGCCAGTAGCTTTCATTAGCAGAAGGCTGACCCCTAGAGAGAAACGTTGGTCAGCTATAGAGAGGAGGCCTTTGCTGTGGTGTGGGCCCTGAAGAAGCTGAGGCCATACTTGTTTGGCACTCACTTCATAGTTCAGACTGACCACAAGCCCCTCCTATGGCTTAAACAAATGAAAGGAGAAAACCCAAAACTTTTGAGGTGGTCCATTTCCCTACAGGGGATGGACTATACAGTGAAACATAGACCTGGGACCCAACATGCCAATGCAGATGGACTCTCAAGGTATTTCCACTTTGAACACGAAGACTCAACTGGTCAAGGTTAGTTTAGTGTCCCTACATTTGGGGGGGGGGTTCTGTAGGAGAGTAGGATCTGCCTCTTATGTTGCCCCCACTTTTTTTCTGATGTTTACACTGGTTTCTGGCTATAGTCTGGCTGGGACCCTGCCAATCAGGGCCCCAGCCTCTCTGTTCTCTCAAAACGATTTGGAGTGCACTCTAGGTGCACTAGTGATTGGATACTGTGGTACCTTATGAGTCCCTATTATATGGTACCTTAGGTACCAAGGGCATAGGTACTTCACAGGCCTACCAGTGGCTGAAGCATGTATTATGCCACCCCTGGGAAGCAGACTAAATCTGACACAACAGGCCTGCTACTGCAGCCTGAGTGAGGAAGTGCTAGCACCCCTCACTGAGATATAGGTCCCCTATATCTCTCCTGCACACACATTGAGACTTATCAGTCACCCCTAAGGCAGGCCCTATCAATCCTGAGGGCAGGGTGCTTAGTTTCCATGTGAGGGGGTGCCTCTGCCTGAGCAGGGCCCCTCTGCAGCCCTCAGAGTCCATTCTCTGGGGCTGTTTGTGAATGCAGTCAAACCATATACTCTTAAGTGTATTATATCCTCGCGGTAAATGCTAACTATGGAATGGCTGCATCAAAACATGTCGTGTTTGGTGTCAAACACCTTGGAATCATACCCCCACACCAGTAACTGGTGTGGGAGTATGATCCCACCCTTCTAGAGGGATAGACATGTACCTACTGTGGAAACGCGGTAGAATCCAAAAGAGCCCTGGCATCACAAAATGGATGCCACCAGTCACAGACACAGGGCTGCCCTCCTGCTGCTGACCGAAACTCGCAGTGGAGGAAGCCCAACAATAGATATCCTGTCCCAAGGGGGTGTGACCACCTCCCAGACAGGGTTTAGTGTATTGGGGCTGGGTGGGTGCACTCCTAGAGTGCTTTGAAGTCCTGCACTGGGGGAGCAGAAGGCTCCTCTGTGCATATGCCAGTTCAAACCGGCTCAGGGGCTACCTGCCCCTGCTCTGGCGCGAAACTGGACAAAGGGAAGTGGGTGTAGCCACCCACTCCCCTGACCCTCCCATAGGTGGGGTCATAGAGCTAGTCCCTCCCTTCTTTTTAGGATAAGAGGGGGAACCTGTGCATTGCAACCCAGATACCCCTGGACGACGCTCTACTGAAGAAATCCCGGACCTTCGACGTTCCACTACCTTTGGAACACTGAAGAATCTCCCTTGGAGTCAAGGAGTGACTCCCCTGCTTGCAAGGCACCAAAAACGACGGTCGCAAACTACACCATTCCCGCCGGAGCCCGAAGTCCCTGCAGCCCAGGAAGAGGATTTCCTGACTTTTCCAAGACCATCGTGAGTCCCCAGCGAAGCTGAGGCAAGTGGACCCCATGAGCGACGAGGAACCTCAGACCCTGGGTACCGTGCACTATTGTCGAGTGCAACCCCTTCACGACGTTCTACAAACTTGTGCTTTGGACCACGTGTGGTCCCAGCCTCTAGCAGAGATCCCTCCCAAAACCAGCGGCCTACACTGTACCGAGTGACCGTGGGCCCCTGCTGAGTGACTCCGCCTGAGGCGTCTTTGCGATCCCTTGCCAGCTGGCTTGTGGGTCCCCAGAAGACTTTCTAAACCAAACCAAAGGGCTTCCCTGGTTGCTCCAGGCCTGCCCCGACCTACCCTCACTGGGTAAGTTCCACAGACCTTGCTGGTCTGCACCATTGACTTTTTGTCCTCCTCCACGAGACTTGCAGCTACCAAGGCTTGTTGGCTCCAATCGGGTCGCCGACACTGCAGTCAGCTGTAGACTTCGTGGGACACGCTGAATCCAGCTCCTGGCCAACCTCGACGCCTCCTGGACCTCGTGGTCGAAGAGTCAAGACACCCGTGAACGACCTGAATCCTGTCGACGACGGTGGGCATTCGTCTTCCTTGCCCCGGGTCACTGCCAAGTGCCCTTGAACACTGTCCCCTCTGCTTTCAGGTCTTCCAACTTCTGAATCCAGGTTTGGATTCCTCCGGACACTTCTCCTGTCGCCGCAAGCAGCAAGTCTTCACTGGCTCCCATTGAAAACGACGCCGCGACCCGACACCAAAGAACACCTATGCACCCGGCTCCCCTGGGTGAGGTAACTTCAGCACTACGGTGCCCCTGTGGGTGTGGGCCCTAGAACTACTTACCCTGTAAGTGCCTTGCTTGTAGCTACCCTAGAAGTGCCCTAAAACTCTTATTTTCCGAGTGCGACTCTCGCACTGACTCGTACATGGTTCGCGTCTGTGTTAGACACATCGCGTCCAACTCCCTTGCAACTCTATCTGTAACCGCGTCCTTCGACTCGTACAGAGTCCGATCGGTGTGTTCGCCTCGAACACGCAAGGGACCTTTAACATTGAAATCTCAATCGCGTCTGCCAGCATAGACTCGTACAGGACTCGCACCGGTGCCTGAACACCGCGTCCGTCCCCTGTGGGTCTCCTACAACTACCTGGGGTGGTTCTTGGGGGTCCCTCGATTCTAACTGCTCTAGACCTAGGTCTAGCTAAACTAAGATTGTGATATTTGATTGTGCTAACGTATTTTTGATACTATTTGATTTGTACATATGTTCCTGACTTCTAATCTCATAAAGAGATTAGTAGAGAGTTGTTTATTAATAAATACATATATATTTGATATATATACCTGTGTGGTGTCTTTTCATTTGGTGATTCAAGAGATTGTGTGGTAAAACAAGCTGCTTTATATTCCTCCAAGACTTAGCCTGAAGGCTGCTCTCCACAGCTACCACTAGGATAGCTTTCTATAAAGGTTGTCTTAAACCTACCTACCATAAGAGTCGATTTGTACTGGTGCAAGGTGTCCACTTTAATTAGTGAACAGCATATACCAGGCCAACTTCTCACAGACACTCATGTTCCCATTCGCAGACCCACTCAGAGACTCATGCACCCACACACAGATCCACTCAGAGACTTATACACACTGACTGACACACTCAGTCACCTACTCACAGACCCACTCAGAGACTCACACAACCACTCCCAGACCCACTCACACACCCACTCACTCACCCACTCAGAGACTCATCCATGCATTCACAGACCTTCAAAGACACTCATACACCCACTCACAGACCCAGTCAGAGACTCATTCACTGACTCACAGACTCACTCAGACACTCATGCATCCAGTCACAGACCCACTTGGACACTCATGCACCAACTCACAGACCCACTCAGACACTCATGCACCCACTCACAGATCCACACAGGCACTCCTAACCCATTTACATAGCCATGTACACACCCATACAGTCACTCACACACCCACTCACAGACCCATATAACCACTCACAAAACCACTCACACGCCCACTCAGAGACCCATACAGCCACGCACAAACCTACACTCAAAGGTTACAGTTAGGAAATAAAAATTTAAAAACCATTGAAATTCACTTAAAAACCAAAGGTTACAGGAATGTTATAGTTAGGAAACAACATTAAAAAACCTTAGAAATTCACTGAAAAAAACAAAGGTTACAGGTACATTATAGTTAGGATATAGAATTAAAGAAAACCTTAGGAATTCACTGAAAAAACCAAACATTACAGGGATGTTATAGTTAGGCTCAGATTTCACTCGTACAAAACCAGTGAAATTCAGCAGTTATAGTAGCCGCAGTCCATGCAGGTAACAGCGGTGGGGCAGGGTAAGGGGATTTCGAGGGACGATGTCAAGGGAAAATTAATTATTTATTTTCCCTCTGCATCGTCCCTCGAAATCCCCTTACCCGGCCCCACCGCTGTTACCTGCACAGACCACGGCTGAGTTATAGTTAGCTGAGCTAACTATACCTTATGCCCTCACAATGCACTGCTTATGACCTCACATATTACATCACTCATGACATGGTCAGTGACATCACTGATTACATCTCTAATGACATCAGTGATTACATCATCCACAGAAGCACTCACACACCAACTCACATCCCTGTACAACATCTCATACACCTACTCACACACCCATACAACCACTCACATACCCATTCACAGACCCATGCAAGTACTCACACAACCTCTCACTCATCCATACAGCCACTCACACACCCACTCATACAGCCACTCACACAACCACTAACTCACTCATACAGCCACTCACACAACCACTCACTCATTCATACTGCTACTCATACAACTTGTCACTTACCCATACAGCCACTCACACAGCCACACACTCACCCATACAGCTACTCACATACCCACTCAATCACCCATACAGTCTCTCAACACAGCCACTCAATCACCCATACAAGCACTCACACACTCACTCACACACCCACACAACCACTTACATACCCATTTACACATCCATACAAGCACTCTTACATCCGCTCACTCTCCCATACAGTCATTCACACAGACACCCACTCTTCAATACAGCCACTCACACACCAACTCACTTAACCAAACACCCCCAAACAGCCACTCACTCACCCATACAGCCACTTATGCACCCATTCACTCACTCATACAGCCATTCAGACACCCACTCACTCACCCATAGTCACTCACTCATCAACTCACCCACCAAAACAGGCACTTACATAACCACTCACTCACCCATAGAGCCACTCATTACCCACTCACTCACCAATATACCACTCACACAGCCACTCACTCACCCACACAGCTACTCACATACCCACTTATATACCCATACAGCCACTCACACACCCACCCACTCACACACATATACAGCTACTCAGACACCCACTCACACACGGATACACACAGTCACACAACCACTCACATAATATATGTTAGAAGTAGTGTCACTCATTAGTAGTGCACCTAGTATAGTAATCTAACTTTTGTAGTAGGTTTGTATATATCTTTAACACTCACAAACTCTTAGAAAACACTTACACTAACTGGATGATATCATCAGTGACGTCACTGAAAATGTCATGAGTGATGTAATAGGTGAGGTCATAAGCAGTGCATTGCAAGGGCATAAGTTAAAGTTAGCTCAGCTACCTATAACTGCTGAATTTCCCTGGTTTTGTACGAAATCTGAGTCTATCTATAACGTTCCTGTAACCTTTGTTTTTTTCAGTGAATATACATATATATATTCATTGAAAAAAACACTGGTTTCAGGGACGTTATAGTTAGGCTAACATTTCACTCGTACAAAACCAGAGAATTTGGCCGTTATAGTTAGGTGAGCTAACTATAACTCGCGCCCTGCAATGCACTGCTGATGACGTCACATATTACATCACTCATGACATGGTCAGTGACATCACTGATGACATCACTGATGACATCTCAAATGACATCACTGATGACATCATCCAGTGACTGAGTGTTTTTAAAAAGTTTAAGAATTTTTTATATATATACGCTAAGGTGTATTGAAGAATGAGTGGGTGTATGAGTGTCTGAATGGATGATTTAGTGGGTGCGTGACTGACTATATAAGTGAGTGATTAAACATGTCTTAGTGAATGTATATAGACACTCATGTAGCTACTCACCAACTCATACAGCCACTTACACACCAACTGACACATTGATACGGACATTCACACAGTTTAGGCATTCACTCATGCATTCAGTAAGACACGTTTAATCACTCACTTATACAGTCACGCACCTAATAAATCAGCCATTCAGTCACTCATACACCCACTCATTCTTCAATACACCTTGGCGTACATATATATAAAACATTTTCAGAAACACACACTCACTGGATGTCATCAGTGATGTCACTGACCATGTCATGAGTGATGTAATATGTGACGTCATCAGCAGTGCATTGCGGGGCGCGAGTTATAGTTAGCTCAACTAACTATAACGGCCAAATTTCTCTGGTTTTGTACGAGTGAAATGTCCAACTAACTATAACGTCCCTGAAACCTGTGGTTTTTTCAGTGAATTTCCAAGGTTTTTTAAATGCTAATTTCTAACTATAACATCCCTGAAACCTACGTTTTTTTCAGTGAATATATATATATATATATGAAATTGAGCTCTTTGATTTATGCACATTATCTGATTCTTTGCCTCCTTCTCATCATTTCCTCATTTGATCTGGCCAATAGTGCCCACAAGGTGTTATTAGGAATGGTGCCTGCTATTTTGATTAATAACACAATGGATGCAGGTTTCCAGATGATCCATGAGTAAGGGAGGGTTTTTATTCTCTCATGAAATTGAACATGCCCTATTCTGTTTCTCTTGATTGGGTTGGCTTCATACAGCCCACAGACGTTTCTTCAACATACATGTATATTGCACCACTTCTCCATTTCTCTACAGATACTAATATGTAGTTTTTCAGTGCTAGGTACCTTACATCACCAAATTTAACTGGGAGTTCCTTTCCTAAAATAATGGGTCATTTTGATTTTTTGAGGACGTGCGTTTGTTTCTAGAATCTTTACCATCCTTCAAAGATTCAGATTGCAGGAACACCATCTGATACATGTTGATAAACAGTTGGTGACTATCTGCTGTATATTAGATGTCTTAAGGTCCAAGCCCACATTCTGCTAGGATTGCTGTCTTTGCTCTTTGGATATCATCAGTGTTAGCTGATGATCTCGCTTCAAAAGTTTGCATGCTGGACACTAGGAAATTTCCTCCATCACGACTGCCTCCAAACTCTGGCTCTGGGACTATATGGTTATATAGATTGTGGCCTTGGTTGATGGGCTTGTGATTACTGTCCAAAATGTTCTCCCAATGGTTCTCCCTGTGAGGAGTTATCACAACTCAGACACATTCATTTAGCTACATGAATGGCCTTGGCTATAGCAGTCTCTACAATTAGCCTCACATGCCTATCCATTTGCTCTCCTTCTCACTCTTTAGTTGTGACAGGTCAGAGATGAAACTACTGATTGGCCACTGTGCTGCCAGCTGACCCCAGAGTAGTGACACCAACTGTTGATTGTCTGTGATCAGTGTGAAGAGATTGCTGAACATGTATCAGTAAAGTAAAGTAAAAATGATGATACCCGAACAATATGGTTGGCCTGCCTATCTTGCTTGTGGTATCACTGCATTGTGAGACTCAAGGTTCAACTAGTATCTGCACTTGTTAAATATTATCCTTGAAACTGGTGCACAGGGACTCCTGTCTCTCACCCTCTCAATGTTACTCATGAGTCAATGTACGCAATATGAGGGGTTAATGTGGTGCTTCCTTCGTGTGTGAACACATTTTGATGGTGAAGAGACACCAGGAGGCTGCTTTGCTTGCCATCTGACTGCCAATAGACCTACCTGCCATGTGACCTGTCAGAGTAGCAACCCTTCTCCCTGGGTGCAGTCAGAGCTTAATGCATTATTTGGGGTGCCACATTAGGGAAGTCCACACTCTCAGGAAGCTGTTTGTTTCCTGTTAACCTGCTGATTATCTTTCCTGCTCCCATGACCTTTTGAGGGGTGAGCAGAAGGACACTCACCATTGACACTGCCAGAACCACATACATCATTTGCGCCACAGCCCTGGGAACTCTAAATTGCATTAGATTGCTTTTTTCATTGCCTGCCTCCAAATCCTGATCTCCACCAGAGATCTATTAAAGATGGGCCACTCACGAAAAATCTGGCAGGAGCTACAAGCATCATTAGGATGATCATTTAGAGGACTCAAAGTCACATGAGTCTGTATTGTTGCTTACTTGCTTGCTGATTTCTTTCATGTGACTTGTTGGGTCTGAACTTGGCATCTTTAAGCATATGCTCCTGGCAGAGGGTACAATCTGACAACAGAAGGCTTACTTTTGATCACTGTAACACACCATCCGGTGAAGACTTAAAGATAACTATCATATACCATCTCTGAGAAGACTTAAACAGTACTAGCACACACTTTCTCTGTGGGAACTTGAACATGATAATAACACACCATCTCTGTGAGGACTTGAACTTCCCTAGCACACACCATCTCCGGGAGACTTAAACTTCATTACCACCAGCAGTACACCTTGTGACTGGTCCTTTCTATTTGTCACAATTCTCTCTTCCACCATTCAGAGTCTACCCTCATCTCTTGGTCTGCATCCCTGGCTCTCATTCCTCCATTACCTTTTCTCCTCTTATCATATCACTCATTTGTTCATTCTTTCACCTCTTTAACTCTCACCAACACATTTAAGCCCCTCTCTTGCCTCCACTGCTTTTGTTTTCCTCTATCATTCTCCTTTGTCATTCCCAGTTTTCCTTCTTCCCTAGTTCTTTTCTCCTCCCACTTCCAGTTCCACTCTTAAATCCATGTATGTCCTCATTTTACATCCATCCCTTTCAATTGCCATTCACACAGACATTTATTTCTCTCATTCTCAAGCTTCTGCCATGCTCCCTCACACCTCTACATCTCGCTCACTCACATCTGTAACTAACAACTCTTGCTTGTATACTTTTCGCTCGAGTTTCTTTGCACTTCAAGCTCCATTATTAGTTCAACCTATATCTTCGGGTTTGCTGCATATTTATAAGCATTGCTTGAGCTGTAAAAAAGTAAGTGCAGGTCCCCAAAATTCGGGCAGCTGGCCTTACCTTCCTCAGTGTGTAATCAACAACTGCAGCACCACAACTGGCGAGCCCCTGACCACCACTGACCACTGCCATCCCCAACAGTTTGGCAAGGACACTGCCCAGAAGTATGAAAAACACTCTGTTTATTCCACTGGGGTTTGTAGAAATAGAAGTGCTGCCAATACAATAAATGGTAAATGATCAGTGTATTGGTGGTCCTTAAATTCCAGTGATCTTAGTGAAAACAGAAGAGGGACCGACCATCTACTGTCTCCTGCTGCTCTGGAGATCAGGAGTGGTACAGTGCAGAAGGTGGCAAAACGTTTTCCGGACCCCTCAAATAAGTGCAGGTGATGCCGGCAATCATCAGTACAAATTAAGTACTGCCTCCAACTCTATCCTTCTCATCCTCTCAACTCTATCCTTACCTATCCTGTGCTAATCTCTGTCCCTCCCAGTTTCACTAGTATGATGCGACTCCGCGTTTGTTTGTGGGAGAAGGTGGAGGCAGGAGCCCATTTGAAGAGGCGTCGGAGAGTCTGGATACAGCTGTGTGCAACAATATGGACTCTTGGTAGTAGGATCTCACCCTACGAATCCAGGAAAACACTGTGCAAGAGAAAAGAGGTTGGTCGCCTTTTGCTGAATTGTTCAAAACTGCAGGAGGTATGAATGAATATCAAAGTGAGAGCCTACCTTCTCTGCCTGCGTGATATTATGGTGGAACCCCAAGTGAAGGTTTTACCTTCAACACATGTGAAGTGGATGAAATCCCTGTCATACATACATACATACATGGAACACTATACCACATTCTGATGAAATGTATGAGAGAATTTCTCTATTTGCCCTCCTTATATGCTATATTCATATTTAAGTACAATATGGTCCTGAAGAAGGTGGTAGCATAACATTAACGACAACACCGAAACGTGCGCTGACTGCTAGTGTGTCCAGTCTGGTGCCACTACACCAGAAAGAGAGAATTAAAGTGACTCCACGGGGCGTTTAGCTTTTTCCGGATTGTTGTATGATGAGTGTATGGCATGCAGTGTGAGTGGGATGTCAGTAGAGAGTGAGATATAGGAGGTCAAATGGAGTTGTGGGTTTTTCTGAAGTATAGGTGTCTTTAACATTTCCAAAATGAATGTGCACAATTTAATACAATGTATGATATAAAGAAATGAATATATGTCCGAATTGTAACAAGTAGAAGATAATTCATTTTTTGCAAAGATTATAAAAAGAATAAAAAATGGCAAAGCAATATGCTATATATAAAAATATAAGTAACGTGTGGTCTGGATTTGTTTGGTTTGTTCCTATGTGAAAGGGATTTGAGTAGGTAAGACCCATTATTATACTCCTATTTGTCTTTTCCCCCTGGGCCTATGCCTTTATTACATAAAAATGAGGGGGTTCCTTTTGTATATAATGCCTCCAAGTTTCACTTCCACCTTTTGTCTTCCCCTCCTTCCGCCTATTTACCTCACATTCTCTAATTTCTATACTTCCCTTCTGCACAATGTAGAACCAGAAAAACTAGGATCAAGCCTGGCTTCCCGGCTTCACCAAAATGTGTGATCCTTGGCTAATATTTTATTTCACCGGGGCCTCCTTTCATTTCATTATCACATATGAGAGCTCATTCAAATGCACAAATTCAGGATGTGTACTCTAAAATACCTGTTATGATTGATTTAATATACTATAATGGTGTTCTAGTTTATGGATATGGGCTCCACATTGGGTGTAAATGACAACTGACTTGACTATTAGCTTACTAGTGACATTCTCGTCATGGGAGGGTGTGGCAGGAATGTTTCTAAGTTCATGTTTTGAAACTGTTACATGGAAACACATGGAAACAGTGCCTTTCAATGCAGTGATGTTATCTGATGCATTAAAAAGTGAAACTCTTCCGCATGTTAAAGTCATCCACTTTTTTTGAATTTTGAAGAGACTTATATGATGTCTCTTGCACACAAATACTTCCTTTGCTTGTCTCTTTCATGTTAATTTCTGGGCTTGCTCACCTCTTAATAAAATTAACTCTCTGCTACGCATCACAGTCTCTGGGCATATGGGCTGCTTGGTCCACGCCTACCGCGGAGAGACCCCCATCTGCCACTGAAAGGCTGCAATGGAGGGACCACCTCGCTCGGCTTGTTTTACAGTGGATTCCTGCCTTGTTAGACCGAAATCTGCTTTCAGGATTGTTTTTTGTAGCAACTGCGGCCACTCTAACTTCCCCTTCCAAACACAATGGTCCTTATTCATGAAAAGTACTGCATCCCTGGGATGAAACAGCGGTGCAACACTTTTCAGAGTGCCATCCTTGCGACACCATGGATGCGCCGTATTTACTGTACGGCGCTCCATGTCGCAAGGATTTACAGATACGACAGGAATCCTGACGCATCTGTTGGCGCAAAAATGGCGCATTGCTGGAGTGTGTCTGGAAACAGACGCAACTCCAGCAATGTGTCATCTCACACGGGGCAAGCCCCATGCGAAATGGCCTGCTTTACCAGGCGTAAGGATTTGACACAGTGACACCGTAGAAATGACGCAGTGAAATGTCATAGATTTCACAGCGCTACTTAAATGAGGCTTTTCTGCATTGGAACGCCCACCCTGCATACATTATACCTGTTGCAGGTAAAATGTAGTGCTGGGATTTACAAAGTGACACATCTGCCTAGATGCGTCACTTTGTAAATATGGCGCAGTGAGGCCCATTTTTTTATGCCGCCGCAGCGTTACAAAAAGTGACGCAACAACGGCGTAAGGACCTCATAAATGAGGCCCACTGTCTTCTTTAAGGTCCTGCTACTGCCACACAAGAGACCTCAGCAAGCCTACTTCTGATTTCTTTTTTTATTCATCTTGAGCCGGTAAGCTGGAACTGTGGGGGGCCCCCTCTGACTTGAAAGGTGTGGGGGCATCCTTTACACCCTGACCAGGACCTGATTTGTTCACCTTAGTGGGGTTCCTCTTTCTAGATTTAAATTTCTGGGAGTACTTAGAAAGTGTGGGTTGAGTCATGTCTGGACCCAACCCTTTTCAATTCTCATTCTTTCAGGATTGGAGTTGCCACCTTGGCTGCAGGCAACAGCCTGGAGTCTGGTTTAGTGCAGAGGACTGAGAGATGGTGATCTGACTGTTATGAGTGATATGTATGCTTGGACATGCTCTAGGGTGTAGGCTGGTTTGCTCTTGATGTGGTCATTTTTCCGCTTAGGGCTTGTTGCTGGTGTTTTTTCCTCATCTACTGTGCATTAGGTACAGTGCCCATCCCTGAGTTCTGGTGATTGGACATGCATTTGTCAGGCATGCTCGGAAGGCATTTTAGGGTGCAGGTTTTGAGATTTGGGGCCTACAATGTGACTTTATGATGAGATGCAAAAGTGTGGAATTTTATAACATACCTACGTGCCACGGGATGAGATGCTTCCGAAATAAACTTGTCTGTAAAAGAATCCACTTGTCCCTTTTCGTGCCATCCACTGAAGTGACACAATATAGCAGTTTTCTCATAATGTTAGATTATGCTCATATTATATGACATTATAATGTTATATCAGGGTTTGAATTCTAGCAAGGCTCCGATTTTCCCACCATTCCGCGCCCCTCTATGTACAGGGGCTTGAAGAGGTTTGCAATGCTCTGTGAGTTTGCGCAAACACACCAAATTTCATGTAAAAGGGTATTCACATACATTGCTCCAGTCTTTTTCCACACTAAAAAATACTGGAAATGTACTCCTGACAAGGGCAGCAGTAGAACTTTTTACTGGATGGAAAAAAGGGAGTGTTAAAAAAAGGTGGATTTGCAACCGCTCAGCACATTTTCACATGATCAAATATAATATAACATGCTTATCTGTAAAGCGCATGTTCACCATAGGGTCTCTTGTCACTAGAATAACATGTTTAGTGATACCCAACTCAATGGTACTCACTTTATCGACCTCGGAAGGATGAATTGCTGAGCAGACAGACCTCTGGGATTCAAACTTATGACCATGTAGATTTGCGCCTGCAAAATTGGAATCAACAACGCTTGCTAGGAGTATGGGTCCCAGTCATACTTTGATAAACTTTTGCAAATTCATGAAAATCATAAATCTGCACCAATGTACGTGCATATAGAAGTGGGTGCATTTTTGTGTCTTTCTTTAAGAAGTAGGCCCCCAACTTATTTTCTTGTTCCTCAATATGGCTTTACACTGATCCTCTCTCTTTTTTAATATTGACATGCACCAAACACATTTTACTAAAACGCTTCAGAAAATTGGTTTCTAAAGTTCAGTTCAGCAAAACACTTTTTTCGAGTTGAAGTGTTTTATATTTACATTTTATTTTGAAAGCAAATATCTTCAATGGTTCTTACATGATTCTGCAAATAGTCAGGGAACATTCTGTGAGCATTAAAAGTGCCTCAAATAGATACATTTTGCAAAGGTGGTTGTGCTTTTTACTGATCCACCAGTAATGCAAACTGGTCCAGGGAGGACCTGGCTTGGCAGTTCGGGCTGGACTGTTCCCATGAGGCACAGGGTCAAGACTGATTTGCCTATTGCTGGCTCTAAACGGGAAACATTGTTTACAACGCATGCGATACATCGCATGCCATTACAACGCAAGTCGTTACGACGACGCATTGTTTCATCGCATGACATTACAAAGCAATGGTTACAAAGACTTGTTGTAGGGGGCAGAAGGTGTTCGATTTGTTAGATTTTCAATCCAACACCTTCCCTACTGTTGCACACACTGGAGTTAGAATAGTAAATTATACTATTCCAAACTCCAGTGCCCCCTACAGCAAGCCGTTGTAACGACTTGCGTTGTAATGGCATGCGATGTAACAACGCGTCGTTGTAACGACTTGCGTTATAATGGCATGCGTAGAAAACGCATGTGTTGTAACGAGTGCTATTCGGTCTAAACTGGGGGTGGCATGGTGAGCAAAAGAACGTTGGATTTAACCCAAATCTCGACTGGGGGTGAATGTGTGATTTATTCCCCATTCCGTCCATCATTTGTGTGTCTTTTGCAGTAATGCAAACTAGGCTCACATTATTTCCATACAGTGCTGGCCCTAATAAATACAGGCTTTGCGTTAATGAATCATATATGCAAGTTTGAACCATTTACCCATATAAATGAAAATCTTGCCTTAGTGGCAGACAATCCTTTCACAGATCAGTAAAAAAGGTAAACTTCAAGCCCTTGACCCCAAACAATATGTCCTGGGAGTTGGGCAATAGGAATTCCAGACGCCTCAAATGGTTTGGTATTGGGGGACTTTACTTGCAGATGATGAAGCCGGTAGTCGAGAAGATTCTGGCGATGTGGCTGCCGCAGCCTGCACTTGTGATTGTGCACACTGGTGGTAATGACGCTGCACAATGTGATTGAAGGGAGTTGGCTGACTTATTGGTCATTAGCTGGCATGGCTGACCCAAGGTTTTTCAGAAGCAGTGGTTGCATGCAGGGCCGGTACTAGGATTTTCGGGGCCCTGGGCAAAAGGGAAGGTGTGAGGCCCCTGACATTTATATAAATTACACATTCAGGGCTCCAGAAGCTGCTTTGTGCAGACTCCTCCTGGGCACAGCTCCTCCTCTCAGCCACACACAAGCACATCTTTTACAGCCCATTTTGGACTGAAGGTGTGAAAATTGCTTGGGGGTGAGAGTTAAACCTGTGTGGGCTAAAGTGCTGACAATTGGCGTCCTGTGGAGTCTCTAAATGGGCAGCCCGAGAGGTGTCCCCCTCCCCTAGGCCTTACTACACCATCCCTTAGAGGCTCAGGGAGAGGGCCCCCTCCCATGGGCCCAACTGTAAAGAGAGGCCTTTCTTTCAATTTGATCGGCAGGGGTACCTGAGGACGGTGGGGTGTTGCAATTGTGCGGGCCCCATGCTGGTAGGCTTAGTGCAAGGCCCTGGGCAGCTGCCCACACTGCCCAAGCCTAGCGCCGGCCCTGGTTGCATGGTCACATATTATCCCCAAGGGAGTTTGGAGAGGGGGTAATCTGTTGGGGCGTTAAGTTGGTTAAGTGCTTGAACGGTAGACTTTTACGATTGCTCGAGACAGGGTGTCTGAGGTCCATTCCACACGTTTGCCTTAAAGGTGAAAAAAATGTGATCCAGATGGTGTACGTTTGTCTCAGAAGGGTAGTTAGTTATTAGGTGTTTGTTCATGTCTTGTTTTCCTTTGCAGCCCAGTTCATGGCATCGTTTGGGGAGGCCCTTTAGTTTGCAAACCATCTGCCTTGAGGCATGGTGGGCTTATGGTTGGCAGTGAGAATTTAGACCACATTCGCTTCTCGCATCAAAATAATTTTGCATGATTGGCTAATTTCATCTGAGGCCTCAAAGGGGGCGCATGGGAGCCTTAAAATATTTCCTGGTATTTAGGCTGCTGCCAAGGCTGTTTTTCACCTCCGTTTGGCTTGGAGCGCCATTGTTTTGGCCCTTTGGTGGGAAAGCGAGCAATGCAGTCTGGACCGATTGGCATCTCTTTCCTGGGAGCCAGGGGAGCCCACACAGGTGGTTTACCTCTGTCATGGTTAATTTACATTCATTCTCATCGGAGCGGGTTGGTCTCTCCCTTGGGGGGGGGGGGTAAACTTTTAATGGGGGCAGTAGTGACACTTCTCTGCATTGATGCCACACTTGATAGGGCCGTACTGGAACTTCTCAGCGGTACTGCTGCACTTTTAACGGGGTCAGTACTGGAACTTCCAAGCGGGGCGGGCTGCTACACTTTTAATGGGGGCAGTAGTGACACTTCTCTGCAGGGCTCCTGCGCTTTTAATAGGGCGGTAGTGGGAGTTCTCTCCAGGTCTCTTACGCTTTTAATGGGGCTGTACAAGGAGTTCTCTGCAGGGCTGCCGCACTTTTAATGCGGAAGTACTGGGAGCTCTTTGGAGGGTTGCTGCACTTTTAATGGCGTATACTGGCCGTTCCGTGCAGGGCTGAAACACTTTTCATAGGGTTAGTACTGGGAGTTATTTGCAGGGCTGCTTTTCTGATAATGGGGGCAGTACTGGGAGCTCGGTGCGGGGCTGCTCTGCATTTAATGGTGGTAGGGGTTGCACTTGTCTGCAAGGCTGATTAACTTTTAATGGGCCAATGCTGGGCGTTCTCTGCAGGGCTGTTACACTTTTAATGTGTCAGTACAGAGGGGTCCCTGCAGGGCTGCTGTACTTTTAGTGGGCAGTACTGGGAGTTCTCTACAGGGCTACTGCACTTTTAATAGGGTAGTACTGGGAGCTCTCTGCAGGGCTGCTGCACTTTTAATGGGGTAGTACTGGGAGGTCTCTGCAGGGCTGCTGCACTTTTAATGGGGTAGTACTGGGAGGTCTCTGCAGGGCTGCTGCACTTTTAATGGGGTAGTACTGGGAGGTCTCTGCAGGGCTGCTGCACTTTTAATGGGGTAGTACTGGGAGGTCTCTGCAGGGCTGCTGCACTTTTAATGGGGTAGTACTGGGAGTTCTCTACAGGGCTACTGCACTTTTAATAGGGTAGTACTGGGAGCTCTCTGCAGGGCTGCTGAGTTTTTAAAGAGGCAGCACTGGCACTTCTCCGCGTGTTGGAATCTCGAGGCGCTGCCAGTCATCTTCCAGTGCACTGCTGCGCAGGGTGTCCGTGGCGGGCGTGGCCCGGGTGTCACCGTCACCCTCACTCGCCGCTCGCGCGCCCAGCATGGCTCACCTCTTGAAAGCGTCCACCTGGTACCTGCTCCTGTGGATGGCGTTCTGGTTCCTGCTGCCGGTGAGTCCACCCGTCTGTCCACCCCGCCCGAACTGCTGCTCTGGCTCACATCGTCCGGGGGGGGGGGGGGCCGAGGCTTTCTTTCTCAAAGGGAGGGGGTCTCTGTAACTCTGGGGAAATTTCAGCCGGGCTTGTGCCCTGCTCCTCAGGAGGGCTCCGTACCTCGCGCCCCCGTCTGCACCTGTGCAAAACGGTACCTCAATTGCTCAGCTGGGCGGTTTCTGCCAACAGGCGGGGGTTCAGGCCCTAAGAAGCGCTCCGTTCCTCTGCGGCGCTCGACTTCCTCCGGGACTGAGCCTCCGGGGTTCGCTACCAACTGGACTCTGTGCCTGATGCTTCCTGAGGAGTCTTCATGCCCCAGGAGGGGTCGGTATCTACACGGTCTTCTGTGTGCGTGTTCAACCGTTCTTGTGCGTTTCATGAGGGAGTATGCTGGGTGTATCTATCCCAGCTCTTGAAATGCAACTTTGAAATACAATTATTGTATCAGTACTGAAAGTGCCGGTACTCTCCTAAAAAAATTATTGTATCAGTACTGAGAAGTGCAGGTGCTCTCCTATTAAAATTATTGTATCAGTACTGAGAAGTACCGGTACTCGCCTATTAAAATTATTGTATCATACTGAGAAGTGCCGGTACTCTCTGTTTTTCAGATTTTGGGAGTGTGGCACTTTACCTGACACTACCTAGCCCTTTAAAGTGCAGCTTACCCATTCCTTTGTTTTTAAATCAAGCAGTGGAAATCTTGTATAAATGATTTAATTATGAGGCTCTCTGGTTACACACAGATCTCTGCAGTCCATTAACTAATAGAGGTTTTATAATGTAGTACATTTCCCACTAATTAACTTTTTAAAATGTATTTCTCATTTAAGCTGCACGCTATTTTAAATGTAGCTACCTGAAAGTGACGGACCAAAAAATGTAGAGAATATTTTGTGTTTTTTAGCCACATCTTTGACCCCGCCCCACGCTCACTGACCCCTCCCCATTGCATGCAGCATCACAGGTCCCATACTTTTTTTTAATGCACTTTGACCGGTGACATATGGTATCCATGCCAAATTTGCATTGTTTTTTTCCCCAGCATCCTAATAATTCTAAAGGTACCCAGAGTTTGTTGATTCCCCTGAAGGGGATCAAGAAAATAGGCAAAATGTAGCTATATTTTGAGTTTATGGGTAAAATAGGAAAAAGTGTTCTGCAAAAAAGTGTCACTTTTTCATTAAAAATGCCATCAACGAAAGGTTTGTTGTGCTAAAGTCACCGTTTTCCAAGCTTACAGGAACATACAGAGCTGAATCAAAAAAACTATTTTTTACCACACTTTTGGTATTTTTCAAAGAGGTAGCTCATTTTTCTTACTTTCTGTGCTTTCAACTTACTTCCAGTTTGTGCTGGAAACTGGTGTGAAACTCATGGGTAATCCAGGAACGCTATAGATTTATGAAAAGTAGACAAAATTCTGAATTCAGCAAGTGGTCATATGTGTAGATCCCTCAAGGTTTCCCCAAAGAAACTAAGGGGCTGATTATGATGTCGGTCAGACTTGCGTCCGACCGACACCACTGCGGACGGGAACCACCCGAACATAGGTCGGCGGTTCCGACAGCAGAATTTGGACGCGACCATCCTATGGGCGGTCAGAAACATCAATCTTTCAATGGCAACTTGTGCGGCAGGCGTAAAAGGCGCGCAGCACAAGCTGCCATTGTAAAATTAGATGGCTGTAAACATCCCTGCACCGTGTGGCAGGCACCATGTGGTGTCTGCCACACGGTGCAGAGATGTTTAGGGGTGACCATAGGCGCCCCCAGACCCCATAGTGGAGGGCCTGGGGGAGAAGGGGGCTCCAAAGTCACTTTCCGACAGCCTTTCCATCTTCATGTGAAAGTGACATCATAATCCGGATGGTGGAGCCGAGGCTGGCTCCGCTGTCATTATGGGATTATGATGCCTTCCTATGCTCCGACCGGCTCATGCAGCAGAATCCCCCGCAGGTTTCCCTCTGACCGCCATCATTGTAATACGGCAGTCAGAGGGAAACCATTGATGACGGGCAGAAAGCCTCCAACAACCTGTTGGATGGCTTTTCGCCCGACATTGTAATCTGGCCCTAGATGTTGAAATTAAAAAAATATTGAACATGAGTAGGAAAAATGGCCATTTGTGAAAATGTTTTCCTCTGTAACTTTTAGTCATGGTGGCCCATTTATAAAACGAATATACCATTACGTCCGCTAGACCCTTCTGGTTGCGGGGATATATATAGGGGTTGTAAGTTGTGCAAGAACCCAAGTAGCCCAGAGCCAACAACTGAGCTGCTAGGTAGAAAGGTTTTTCACTATATACAGAGTATAGACCAATTCATATGGTGACGCATGTAGACAGAAAAATGGGTATCAAGGAGCAGCGATTATTTGTACATCTCTGAATTTGTGGGTACCAGCACTAGCATATGAATCAGAGGGCATTTTTCAAAATGTCTTCTTTCTTGCACACTGACTTACATTTGGAAGGCACAAATGCAGCAAAATCCAATTGGTAATAACAAATGTTCTGCTATACTATATTTCTGCATGTCTTCGATAAAATGGTACCTCACTTGTGTGGGTAGGTCATGTGCCTGCGACAGGAAATGGGCCATCACGCTACATGGACAAATCAAATTTTTCCACTGAAAATTACCCTTTTATGCAATGTCGATAGCTGTGGATTTTTTGCCCTAGCTAAGGTGGCACCCAGTGAGACCTGGCAAACCTGTACATTTTTGAAAACTAGACACCTAGGGGAATCCTGCGTGGGGTCACGTACGTGGCTCCCATCAGCATTTTGTAACCAGAATCCCTTGCAAACCTCAATCTTTGACAAAAAAAACACATTTTCCTCATATTTCTGTTATGGAAAGTTCTGGAATCTGTGGAGAGTCACACACTTCCTTCCAACTAGCATTGCTCCAAGTGTTCCGATAAAAATGGTAAATCACTTTTGTGGGTAGAGCTGGTACCCACAAAACGGAAGGGCCCCAAACACTACATAGACACATCACATTTTTCCACTGAAAACTGACCCTTTTTTTGCAATGTGGGTAACTGTGGATTTTGGGTCCTAGTTCAGCCGACATCTAGGCAAACCTAACAAACCCGCACATTAAAAAAAACTAGACAACCTATTGGAATCCCGGTGACTTGTATGGCTCTCACCAGCTTTTTACCCAGAATCCCTTGCAAACCTCATACTTTGAGAAAAACCACATTTTCCTCACATTTCTCTGATCGAAAGTTCTGGAATCTGCAGGGAGCCAAACATTTCCTTCCACCTAGCGTTGTCACAAGTCTCCCAATAAAAATTGCCCCTCACTTGTGAGGGTAGGCCCATGACAGGGAAGGGCCCGGAATGCAACATGGACACATCACAAATTTCAAGTGAAAAATGATGCACTTTTGGCAATGTTGCCAGCTGTGGATTTTGGGCCCTAACTCGCTGACTCCTAGGTAAAACTAGCACACCTGCACATTTTAATAAAACTAGACACCTAGGGGAATCCATGGGTGCATGATTTGCGTGCATCTTACCAGCTTTTTTAATCTAGAATCCCTTGCAAACCTCAAACTTTGACTAAAAAAACTAATTTCCTCACATTTTTGTGATGGAAAATCCTGGAATCTGCCAGGAGCCACACATTTTCTACCACACAGCATTCCTGCAAGTCTCCAGACAAAAATGCTACCTCATCTGTGTGGGTAGCCCTACTGCCTGCAACATGAAAGGGCCCCAAACTCAACAAAGATACATTACATTTTCGCACTGAAAATTGACCCTTCTTATGTAAAATGGGTAGCTGTGGATTTTGGGTCCTAGTTCAGCTGGCACCAATGGGAAACCTAGCAAACCAGCACATTTTTGAAAACTAGACAACCAAGGGAGTCCAGGGGGTTTTACTTGCTTGGCTCTCACTAGGTCATTTTCCCCGGAAGCCCCTGCAAATGGGAAACTTTTGGTAAGAAACACATGTTCCTCATATTTCTGTGATGGAAACGTCTGGAATCTGTGGAGACCCACAAATTTCTTACCACCCAGCATTCCCCCAAGTCTCCCAATAAAAATGCTACCTCATTTACGCAAGATAGGCAAATCACATTTTTCCACAGAAAACGTACCCTTTTTTTTTTGCAATGTGGGTAACTGGGGATTTTGGGCCCTAGCTCAGCCAGCACCTCGGGAAACCTAGCAAACCTGCACATTTGTTAAAACTAGACAGCCAGTGGAGTTCAGGGTTGCGTGACTTGTTTGGCTCTCACTGGCTAATTTTACCTAGAAGCCCTTACAAACTTCAAACTTTGGTACGAAACACACATTTTCCTCACATTTCTGTGACGGGAAGTTCTGCAAAGCTGGTAGGATGCACACATTTGCTACCACCCTGAGCTCCTACATGTCTCCGGATAAGAACGGTACCCCTCTTGTGTGGGTGGGCCAAGGAACCACGACACAAAAGGCCCTAAAGCTCTATGTTGAGAGATAAGCAATAGGGGTAGCTGCGTTATTTGGGGCCGTGTTATGGTGCCACCTATGAGCCACATACATTTGTGAATAGTAGACATCCAGGTATTCCAGGGTGGTGTGCCTTGCATGGATCTCAAAAGTCTTTCAATCCCAGTGTCCTGCAAACCTCAAAACATACCTGAAATCATGCATTTTCCCTACATTTCTGCGACGGAAACTTCCGGAATCTGCAGGAATCCACAAAATTCCTACCACCCAGAGTTAACCCACTTACGCTGATAAAAACGCTGCCCTACTTAAACAATGTCTGTGATTTGTAGGTGTTCATGGGTGGCGCTATAGCACGGCCCCAAATGCCGCAGCTACACCTATTGCTTATCTCTCAACATAGTGCTTTAGGGCCTTTTGTGCTGTGGTCTCCTGGCTCAGCCACACAAGTGGGATACTGTTCTTATCGAGAGACTTTGGAACTCAGAGTGATAGGAATTTGTGGCTCTCTACAGATGGCAGAACTTTCAGTCACAGAAATGTGTGGAAAATGTGTGTATTTTACCAAAGTTTGACGTTTGCAAGGGCTTCTGGGTAAAATTACCTAGTGAGAGCTACGCAGGTCACGACCCCTGGACTCCCCTTGTTGTCTAGTTTTAAAAAATGTGCATGTTTGCTCGGTTTCACTAGGTGCCGGCTGAACTAGGGCCCAAAATCCACAGCTTCCCACATTCCAAAAAGGGTGCATTTTCAGTGCAAAAATGTGATGTGTCCATGTTGCTTTTGGAGCCCTTTCCTGTCGCACGCACTAAGCCTACCCACACAAGTGAGGTAGCATTTTTATCAAGAGGCTTGGGGGAACATCGGGTGGTAAGAAATTTGTGGCTTCTTGCAGATTCCAGAACTTTCTGAGACAGGAATTTGAGAAAAATGTGTGTTTAAAAAAACTGATGTTTGCAAGGACTTCTGGGTAAAATTAGCCAGTGAGAGCCATGCAGGTCATGCACCCCTGGAGTCCTCTGGTAGTGTAGTTTTCAGCAATGTGCGGATTCGGTAACTTTCCCTGGTTGGCGACACATACATGCCCTAAAATCCACAGCTACCCAGAATGCAAAAACAGGGTGTGTTCATTGGAAAAACTTGATATGTCCATGTTGCGTATTTAGCATTTTCAGTTGTGGTCAGTAGGGCTACCCACAAAAAATTGTGTTCAGTTTGTATATGGACTAGTAAATGAAGGGACCCCCTCTGTATGCTACTTTAAGGTCTGGGAGAAAGAGGGGCAAATAAACAACCAAAGCAAATACTCTCCCAATGACCTATATTTCTTTGCACAAGATTCAATCTTATATGGGTTGAAATTCAGATGCGAAAAGCTAAAAGGTCTGATACTCAATTGAACTTAGACATCTCTTTTATATCAAAATTCCTTTTATTTTCCATATTTATAATATTCTCATTTATTATAAACAGTATACATCAATTGTGTACTAAGTTCATTTATTAAAAATTACATTACAGAAATAATGATATCATGTTAATGGTCCCCCAACCAAAAAACCCATCTAATCAAAAAAACACACACATACATACTAAACACTCACTCACAATCGTGCAAGACACATATACACATGTTGATATGAAGAACACATGGATATAATACGTTTCCAACAGGCAAAATTAATGATCAAGGCCAAACGGTCTGGGCGCACGTTGTCGACGCGCGTTTCGGTGGAATAACACACTCCGTGAACCACCTTCATCAGGACCTCGCCCAAATTGAGTACTGTGTCACAACAACAAAGCAAAACGGGGTACTAAAATCTGTTTGTAGATTGCCCTTGTAGATTGTTCTTCTTACACGGGGAATAGCTGTCGAGATAGTAGACAGCAGTGTCTATGACCAATGATGGTTAGCCATCTCCTAATGGCTCAAGTAATTACGAACTTCCAGATAGTTAGAGTCCTCTTCGCCAATAATCAAGGATTCTAAGGAAGTATATGTGTAGGACATAGAATCTTGTTCTACCAAAAACCAAATGCTTCTTAGTCCAAATCATATAAAAGAGGATGTTCCTGTGATGTACATCGAGGTAGGTATTGATAAATATATCTACTATGCATAAAACCGTTCTATGCTCAATCGCATCCACATGGCTCCGCGTTCAATTGTAAACAATTGAACGCGGAGCCATGTGGATGCGCGTCGACAACGTGCGCCCAGACCGTTTGGCCTTGATCATTAATTTTGCGTGTTGGAAACGTATTATATCCATGTGTTCTTCATATCAACATGTGTATATGTGTCTTGCACGATTGTGAGTGAGTGTTTAGTATGTATGTGTGTGTTTTTTTGATTAGATGGGTTTTTTGGTTGGGGGACCATTAACATGATATCATTATTTCTGTAATGTAATTTTTAATAAATGAACTTAGTACACAATTGATGTATACTGTTTATAATAAATGAGAATATTATAAATATGGAAAATAAAAGGAATTTTGATATAAAAGAGATGTCTAAGTTCAATTGAGTATCAGACCTTTTTAGCTTTTCGCATCTGAATTTCAACCCATATAAGATTGAATCTTGTGCAAAGAAATATAGGTCATTGGGGAGAGTATTTGCTTCAGTTTGTATATGGAGACAGATGGGAAAGCTGGTTGGTTGTCAATTTTTGGATCTTTGCAGCTTACAGAATGTTCCAACAAAAAATGTGAAAAAATGTGTAATCTTAGCCATGTATGCACTTTCAAGTTTTGTAGAGTATTATGGGAAAGTGAGGAGAATCAATGCAAGTTATACTGTGAGAAGCTGGCCTGGTATATGATGTTCACTAATGTAAGTGGGCACTCTGCACCATTACAGACAACCGGTATGGCGATTTAAGAGGTCTTAGACAACCTTAGAAAGCTCTCTGAGTGGTAGCTGTGGAGAGCAGCCTTCAGCCTTAGTCCAGAAGGAGTGTAAAGCAGCTTGTTTTACCAGAATGCAATCTTATAGTATAGATTACGTGAAAAAGAACCACACAAGTTATTAATAAAAATAAGTATTTATTATATAATACTCTCAAACATGTTTAGATATCTCCTACCCGGAGATAAACACAATGCACACAATACTTTGCATAGAAATACAGTAAATAGCACAGAATACACAGTGGGCCCCAGAGGGGGACCAAACCATTACTAAAAAAGTGGTATAAGAAGCCCGATTCGGGTCAAGATGATGTCGTAAGGACGTAGAAGTGCTGGGGACCCAAGTATCCACCCAAGGTGAGTGACTAGGAACCCCACGGAGAGCGTGTGCAGTGTGGTAGCACGACCGCGTGCTCCGTACAAATCAATGTGTAAGTCGCGGTTGGAATTTTAAAGATTAAGGACCCTTCCCAGTGGACCCTGAAGAAACCCCGTATAAGACAGAAGGTTGAAGAGCCACCCCACCCGTGGATACCCTAGTACCCACGTTACCTACACAAGGGAAGCCGGGTATTACTTTGGGACGCTCCCCGTTTGGATACCAACTAGGTTCTTTACACAGCTCAATTCTTTAATCACGGGGTTCCTGTGGGGCACAGGGAGACGGAGAGTCGCGCTGCTCACTATGAAACGGCCCAGGGTGGAGGGGGCCTTGCACTGCCAGATCTGGAGGTCTATTATCACGCTGCGCAATTCCAATGGTTTACGCAGTGGGTGGCGGGCCACATTCGACATCCGGAGGCTATGGGGGGATTGGATCCTAGCTGGCGCCTGCTGTCCTGTGTTCTGCTGCGAGTGCACCCGGGAGGCGAAGCGTTGCCGTCGGACTTGGCCGTGGTGCAGCGGTGCTGGATGCGTGTGGCCAGGAAGTTACGGGTCAGGATCCTGTATGCGCCTGAAATCCCGCTGACAATGTGTGAGATATTACCTCATGGGGGTGACTGGAGCAAACTGCAGTCCTGGGCGGAGATGGGCATACTCACTTTGGGGGATCTATATGAGGAGGGCAACCTCTTACCGTTTAATGACCTCCTGGAGCGTCATGATCTCCCGCGAGGGGATTTCCTTTTCCATGCGGCCCTGGCTGCGGCGGTGAGGAAGTATTGGCGAGGGGGTCTGTTGGAACCGGCTACGTCCCTTGCGTGTCAATACGTGGTGATGGCTGCGGGTACTTTTAAAGCGGTGACCTGTCTTTATCGCCGGATTACTCAGGACCTGCGTCAGCCCCTGACAGCGCTGCGGCTTAAATGGGAGACGGACCTGGGGAGCCCCTCTCGGACAGAGCCTGGGGGAGGTAGTTGAGAGGCCATGGAAGAGTTCCCGAAATGCGCGCTTCCAGCTCATTCAATTTTATGTCTTACATAGGGCTTACTTAACGCCAAACAAACTGAACGACTATTTTGGGGGGTCGTCTGCCTGCCCTCGTTGCACTCTAGAAGGGGCGGGGTTCCTGCATATGTTCTGGAGCTGCCCGCAGTTGGAGGACTACTGGCGGGAAACAATGGCTGTCTTAACGACTGTGACGGAGAGAGAGATAGCACTGACACCAGGGGTTTGTTTGCTACATGAATATCCCCACACTGCGAAAACCAAGGTCACCAGTAAGTTCATTGACTTGGGATTAGTGCTGGTGAAAAGGGAGCTTACTAGCTGGTGGAAGGCGAGGCAGGGACCTTCCCTTGAGCGGTGGAGACAGGAGCTTGTAAAGTGGGCGGAGAGTGAAGGTAATTGCAGGATGGGCATGCCTAGACGTACGGGGAACAAGAACTCAATGGAGCTGGCCAGGGCATGGGCGGCGCTTGTGGAATTGACTAAGCATCCGCCTGGTGCTGAGGAGCGTGTGTTGGCTGAGACGGGGGGCGCTCAAGACACCTGATATTGTGGGCTCTAACTGACCTGGAGGGATATTGCAACCGATGGCGGGGCTGCGGGGGATCGACTCCAGTGTTTCTGCCCTATCAAGGATGCGGATTTGAGTGATGGGGTACCGGGCGGTCCATGGGGAAGACCTGGGAATACCTGGAACCTTTTAGTTAGTGGCTAGCGGCATGCTTGGGAGGGTGGGTGGGGTGGAGGGGGCCACAGGGGCTTTGAGGGGTAGTTGGGGAGGGGGGGTTGTTGGGGCTGGGTGTTTTATTCTTCTTGTTTTTCCCTCATGCCTATGATGACCCTGCATTCTGAACGATAATATACATGGGGTTGCTAGGGATTGTATAATTGCATACAGCGGGGGCTGAGGGAGGACTCAGTAGTGGGGCATGAGGGCCCTGGGGAGTCGTTGAGCGGCGCCCTCAGGGAGGCTGCAGCTATGACACTAATAGCACTTGTAATATATTGCTCCCCGAATCATTAATGTATGCTGTCTCTGAAGCTATTTGTTTGCTTTCTCAGAAAATTAATAAAATTCTGTTTAAAAAAAAAAAAACAAGGGAAGCCTAGGTGTGAAGTGTTGTTGGAAACCGCCGTCGAACCCAATGGAGGACTTCAGGAAAGTGCCGCTGCTGAAGAATGAGAACGCATCCGGTGGAATCCAAAGGTGGATTCTAGTTGAGAGGTACCTGCAAGCACAGGGGACAGAGTCTATGTCACTCAGGAGTGACCAGGAGATCTGAAAGACGAATGCCCACCAATGTCGGGAGTTGCAGGAGAGTTGACGAGGACCTGGACTCTGTAGCTGTGAGGACCAGGCGATGCTGAGGAAGACCAGGAGCCGTGCACAAGCTGTCCCACGTCAGATGTCGAGTGCTGAGGGGTCGGTGTCCGGCGGGAGCACCAACAAGCCTTGGCAAAGGCAACCAACGCAGAAGTCGAAGAAGGTGCAATGTCGGGACCAGCGAGGTCCAGGGGACTCACAACAAGCAGGGGAGTCAGGGCAGGCCTGAGCAATCAGGTGAGCCCAAAAGAAACAAAGGTGACCCTCAACAGGACCCACAGGCCGAAGGCACAGGAGTCGCAAGAGGACCTCGAGCAGCTCACCAAAAGATGCAGCCCACGGTGTAAGCAATGCTGTGTGGACGAAGATTCTGGTCACTGGAGATGCTTGAGGTTGGGGCTACTTGAGCCTGAAGATCTCGGTGGAAGGAAGCCAACAAGCCTTTGCAACAGCAAGTTGGCGCAGTGCACAGGGGTTTGGTTCCTGCAGCTCCCACGAGGGATACTGGCCTCAAACTTGGTGAGAGGGCAGGGCAGGCCTCGAGAGCTGTGGAGAACCACCACTCAGGATCAGCAGACCGATCAGCTGGGTTGCGATGCCTGCAGATGCAGGGAAGTGACTCCTTCACTTCAAGGGAGATTCCTTCAGGTGTCTTGGATGCCCACAGGCCTTGGAAAGTTCCTGTATGGTGCACAGGCACAGACGATGCAGCAGACTGAAAAGGGATGAAGTCGAGCCCAAACGAAGTCCAGCAAAGTCCAGAGTGCCCAGACGGTAGAAGTAGAAGTGGTTTCTGAATAGGATCTTTTCCCACGACGAATCCAGGGACCTACATCCAGGTAAGCCCTTAATTACCCCAAGGAAAGGTTTGGGACGATTCAGGGGACCCTTCCAGGGGCGGGTCTGGACAGGGGGAGGTTACTCCCATGTCCTTTGTCCAGTTTCGCGCCAGAGTGGGAGCCAACAGCTCCCTGAGCTGGTTTGAACTGGACTATGCATGGGGACACCAGATGTGTCCCTCATGCAGACTGAGTGGCACTGGCAAGCGCACCCACCCGGCCCCAATACACTAAATCCTGTCTGGGAGGTGGTCACACCTCCTTGTGACAGGATACCTATTGTTCTGCCTTCCCCTGCTCGAACTTGGCTCAGCAGCAGGAGGGCAGAATTGTGTCTCTGGTCGGCAGCAACGATTTTGTGCTGTCCAGGTCTAGAAAACTGGTACCGGGAGCAATGAGAGCGTAACAGAGGGTTCTTCCAGTGCTTGGAATCATACCTCCCACACTGATTTCAACATGTTTGATACCAAACATGATAGGATTCGTTGCAGCCAGTTTCGAGATGGTCATAGCGTAATTACGCGGTGCCCCTCTATATAGTATATGGATGCTTCACTTACAACCCGGGAGAATAGACTCTGTAGGCTGTAGGGGTGTCCTGCTCATGCAGGGGCACCCTCACACTTAGAACCAAGCACTCTGCCTTCAGGATTGATAAGGCCTGCTATAGGGGTGACTTATAGGTTTTAAGTGCAGTGACCCTAGATATAGGAAACCTATATCTTTCGTAAGTTGTGCTAGCACCAGCTTACACAGGCTGCAACGGCAGGCCTGTAGTTCTAATTTTAATGGTCTCCCATGGGTGGCATAATGCATGCTTCAGCCCATGGGGGACCTCTAGGTACCTATGCCCTGGGTACCTTAGTACTATATACTAGGGACTGATAAGGGTACCCCAGTATCCAATCTGGGATGTACCTAAGTACTGAACATAACAATTTAAGGGAGAAAGCAGATAGAATGGGGTCCTGATTAGCAGGATCCCAGTCTGACTAGTCAATAACAGCTTAGCACGAGGCAAAAAGTGGGGGTAACCATAAAAGCAGATCCTACTTTCCTACATATACCATGCTGGACACATCCTGGTGTTTAGTTAAAAAAAAAGCATTGGCATAGCCAATCGGCCTCGGCAATGGGAGTGCTTAATTAGAGCTATGCAGGAAGCACTTTATTATTGAAACTACTTCAGTTTGGTTTCCCTGCAAAAATTGTTCCCTGCATAATCTGCTGCGCAATGGTGTAACTTCATTGATAACAAGCATTGGCATAGCCAATAGGTCTCGCTTTTGGGACCTTATAAGTATTTACTTATGCAGCACATTATCCTTGGTGCAACAACATCAACTGTTGCATGACTAAACACTTATAAGATCCCAAAGGCGAGAACTATTGGCTATGCCAATGCTTGTTAATATACCTAAGGCCAGCGACAGTCATTCACAAAATTCTACCTGAGCAACTGAAAGTTTTGCAAGGTTTTTCGATGATGGCATCATGAGCTGCCACCAAATCATTTACCTCCCACATTACCCACCTAACTCGCACCTGCAAGGACTTTCTGCCTACGATTTCTGGCAACCACTGTTTTGTCTGTGCCTTCCTTTCTGTTTATTTTACATTGTGTTTATTTCCTGATCCTTCCCATACTTCTCACTCTGCTTTACTATGATCATTATGACGTGGAGTACGTCTTAATATTTCTCCTAGTTAATTTGCCTTCATGGCATTAACCACTTTCCATGCACGATGTTTGAGAGTGTTCACTGGTCATTCCATGGACAGATGTCCATCTACCCTGTTAGCACTGTTCAAATACATTGACAAAACTGATCAAGGACACTAAGCACTCACAAATGACACTGCTGCACAGGCTACTGTCCATGCGAAGTACACTTGTCTCTGTCAATGCATGCGGACAATGGTTCCAGTACACTGCCATCACCCACCACTATCCATGACCTGATTCTGCCATGCACATAGCTGGCACTCAATGTGGACCCAGCTGATGTCAGTAGAGTGGATGGACAGAAGACAGTCCTGACAATTGACAATGAGCAATGGATAAATACCTGTGGCAACAAAATTTGTGAAACATAAGTTGGATCGGAGCACAGTTCTGTTTTCTGCTGTTAAAATGCTCAATATATTATTCACATGTACTAAAGTATGGGGAAGCCCTAATAACCCTATGCAAACCTGGGCTTGTATACTACAAAAAGAGAAAAAGGATTATCTATAGGGTTCAATCAAATGTACCTCAAACCAGGCTCGACAATAGTGGCGCTCCTCAGTATTGGAAGACTCGAAAAATCCACTCCCTTACGAGTCAGATTTAATCCGGATGAGCTATTTTAGGGCCTACACGCCCGTTTTGGCGAGCTGACAACTGGTGTTCTGCTTGCTCACAAATTGAATGAGAAATAAAGATGCCTTTAAATCTTGTTATCTTGTCACATTTTCTCAGCTTTCAGAGACAGAGGTCAAAAGTCAGTTTCTCTTCCTACATTTACTTTTCTCTCTGAGACTGAAGTTAGAGGGTTTTGTAAAGTGAACTGTGTGACAATCAGCGCTGTGTAAAGCATTTGTAATGAAAGGCTGTAAGATTTCAGGCATCACTGAAATAGCTAAGTGAACTGTTTAAACATTTCAAATATATTTCCCTAGTTGTGAAGACACTTTTGTAATTCTGTGGTGAAAAAAAAAGATTTTTATAGCATCAAAACAAATCAGAACACTTTACGATGTGCAAATTTTAAATATTTTTGCTGAAACAATTTCCAAACATTGTTTATGCGCTATATAGTTTTATCAGTAAAGCTACATGTTAGTGGGAAAGTTTTGTGGCAATTTCAATGGAAAATGTGCTATCTGTAAATGACAGTTCACTATCACATCATGCTTTAGTAATATATTTATGAAAAGTGAGTTTTTAAACATGAACTGGGAAATATTCCTGCCCAGAAGACAATGCTATTAGTGAACTAAGAGGCAAGCCAGGGATCATGTGTACCCTATATGTGGGCTTGATTCTTATTATACATGGAGCAAACATTTAGTCTAGTAAATAAAACGTTTTTTTGTCCAGCAGAAATAGTGAACTTGCATATTTGAAGGTGCTCTCTTATGTAATAATGAAGAAAAAGGTGGCTCCATAAGAGAAAATATTTGCCTAGGATCACACAATTTGAGACCAGTTCATGGGTCAAGTACATTAAAGTTAGGTCGAGTAGATTATTCAAGTTACTAGACCTGCAGGCCTAGTAATATTTTTATGATTTTTCGAGCCCTGATTAGAACTTAAATTATTTGTAGCCACAACTTAATTTGCTTTTATTTTGCTTTTCAGGTGTCACACCATTTTCAGTATAGTATAATTAATCAATGAATACAGTTACACACCAAGAGATACAAACATCAACATTTACGATACAACCACTGACCAATAGTTCATTGTAAGTCCTTGATATATGCTTAAACTTAGAGGTGTCTCCTGGATAATTACAAAAATGAGTCCACCCTGTGGTAGTTTAACCAATCCAAAAGTCGGACCCGATTGGGGGCCTTATTCAAGGGGGCTGAAACGTGTGGACTATTGCACTACAAGGAGTTCCTCAATCCCCAAAGATAATAGACACAAGGAATAAATCAATCACGAACCCTTGGGACTGAGCTTTGGTGCTATATCCCTGATTGGGTTCGATTTTTATATTGGTGGTTGAGGAATGCAGAATCCAGGGTTCTTGCACTTCCTACATTGAAACACATTGGTGTATGAAGCAATGCTTCCCTGGCACCAGCACAACAATATGGAATTCCCTCCCACCAGTTATACCGGTAATGCCTATTTTTCAGCTTTTAAAAAGGAGCATAAAATCCCCCTGATCCTTGGACACTTTAAGACTACAAACGTCTACACTTCTAATATTCACGTCTTATCGCCATATACGCAGACATGCCACATGTAGTTGGTACCTCAGCAACACCGCCCTACTGCTGACCCAACCTTCTCAAAGCACTCTAAATGTTTCCTCCCTTTTCTTAATTCTTTCAGATTACCTTCCTGCGTTAACCTTTTGACTCTTTCTGGCTCTTCCCATTTTCTCGCTTTTGTCCACATTTGCTTATTACCCCTACTGTTGCCTCTCTCTTTGTTGAACTGTTCTTCCTCTGTTTATTAGTTGTAATTGATTTTTACCCTGTGTTGGACAAGTTCATAGATAATCTTTATCATTATTTGTAACTTATTTCTGTTACTTTGTAAAACTCTCTTTTCCCTCTGTGTTTCGATTCCACTACAAAAAGTGAATTAATAAAGGCAGTGATCAAGAATTGTGTTTATAACAGGGGTCACCACAATCCTTTCGGCGGGTATCAAATTAGTACTGTACTCTATGGAACGGTAAATATTATGTTACGTGATCAGTTTTAGAGTGTTGCAATGTTTGCCGGACATTGACGTGCACATTGAAAAAAACACATGCTTAGCTTAAGCCAGGAGGTTCTTGTGGCCACAAAGCACTCCATCAGTTCGGGCTGTGCGCATTGTTATGGTCTATGGGTCGTTATGAGCAGTATTTGAATCAGTGACAGAGGTCACTAGTAATGGTGCTAGTATTCTAGGTAGATGGATACCAGTACAGCACTAAGGGTTATGGCTGTGGTCAGTCATCGCCCTCCACTGCTGCTGCCCATGCCCGGTGCAAGGTCAATGTTGATACAGCCAATATGTTATGTTGCAGCCCGGGTCCCTGCTCTCGTAGTACCCCGCAAATCCTCCACTCACCGCTATCTCGCTGGCCGCTCTCTGGCTCTCGTAGATGGGGACATAAGAAGTCCCGCACCTGGCGAATGTCCTGAAAGTGACAAAACTCCAACAGGGAGCAGGACATGGCGCCTGTCTCACCAAGCCAAGGCAGCGCAGCCCTCGACTCCCTGCAGCTTGGCCCCACCGAGGTCCCGTTGTATCACAGGTTGCTGCCTCCCTGATTGCCTGCCGCTGCCTTGGTTCCAGCAAAACGAAACCGGAAGCTGTCACATCCCCCAGCATCAGCTGCTCTGCGGCGCGCGCGGCCGAGCTAGCCGCGTCATCTTTCAGACATGGTCGGCTGTGTCACCGAGGTTCCCAGTCCCAATCGCGCGCTTTGTGCCAATCACAATATGTCGCTTTCCCGTGTGTATGATGACAACCACGCGAACAAACAAGCATTTGAAGGCACGCGCGGGAGGAGGAAGGGCGACGCAAGTAGTGCGCGCGCCTCGCGCTGAAAGTTAATAAAAAAATAAAATAAATGAAGCTGATAGCCGCGCGGCCGTGAAAGTGACATGGCTGCGCGGCGCGAAAGTGAAAGGAAAATGAAGCTGACGAGGAGGGAGTGGGAGGAGGGGGAGGAGGGGGTAGGGGAGGGTATTCACGCGCTGTAGAAAGCCAGATGGCAGCTGTGCACGTCGCGCGCGCTTGTGCGCTTGCGAGCAGCAGGCGTGACCACACGCTCGTGCACCATGGCCTTTTGCGTGCGGGTAACCGCAGGGAAAAGGCCATTGTGCACGAGCGTGTGGTCAGCTTTCTGAAACCCCTAACATAAAGTCTTGCCAGAGCAACGCTTGCGCGCTACTCGAGGCTCGACCTAAAAGCGCCTTTATATTCCCAAAAAATGTTTCAACATTGACTACCATAACGCCTTCTTTGAAGTGAATGGCTAGAAGCCCAGGACTAAGGCTAGGCGGATTTGGTGAAGTATAGTCGACAGGCAACATTAAAGAAATAGACAATTTGGTCCCATTGACAGAAGAGGCAGACTTAAAGGCACTCTGCCGGGTAGCGTGCACGGCTTCTCTTCGGAGAAGAGGCACCATGACCAAACCACTCAGGACCGCGCTCATTAGGAGCATATTGCATGTCGAGCACGTCTTATTGCAAACCACAGGTGACTTATGGCAGTGGGAGTTATACGCGTGTTGTCCAAAGGGTGCTAATACTGAATCTTGGAAAACAGGCTATCTGTATATGTTCCATGTTAATATTGTAAACATAAGCAGAAAAGTGGTGTTGTAACCCTTCCCTCCCACACAAAGACGCCATGGTAAACCAGTTGTACATTACTTCTGCGTGTCCAACTGCGCTAACAGTGCATGGTCAGTTCTTTTACGACCAATCAAATTATTGACTATCACTAAATGTCACAAAGTTGATACCCAGTACAGCCGTCTCGTAAGAGAGACTCAGATTTCTTTTGGCTGCTGTTTGAGCTCAAAACGTACTCTGGGAGCAGCTTTGTCGCCCAGCTACACAAGAGCGTAAGAAACAATAATATAAACAACACATGTTCCTTTACCTAAGGTATTTTTAGAGAGGTTGGCGGAAAGAGCTGAAAAAGACAGACTGTTGAACATAGTGGTACAAAATATTTGAAAGAATGTAAAAAAAAAAAAACTATGGAACAAGTTTGTATACCGGAACTTACAATCCAGTGTGTGCCTTGCAAGAGGAATAAAGCAAAGTTGGGATTTTGTTTTAGTCATGATAAGTTTTGTTTCTTTCCTGAAATTCCCTGATGTTACTGAAGGGGGGGTGGGTAGGGGCGGCAATACGGTGAAGAATACTCACCGAGAATCTCGCCCAGAAGGGAGCTGCTGAGGCACAGCGTCTCGAAGCAGAACGCCACCATGCAGCAGTCCAGGATGAGCAGCAGCAAGCCGAGTGACAGCAGCAGCCTTGATGACAGCAGCCCTGGGACAATGTGATGGGGTAGCGCTGGAGGCTGCAGGTCCCAGCAGGCACAGGAGGAGGAAGCGGTAGCTGCAGCCCCTGTAGTTGCAGCCATGGGGCAAACATGAGCCAGGCAGCGGCATGGAATTGAAAAAAAATAAAAATGGCGCTCATCGCTAATTAAAACACCAGCGCTCCTAACGTGTGGCCGGACTGGTCAACCATTTGAAAAAATTAAAAAGTAGTCCTGAAACAATGGATGAAAATGGCCACTGTGTATGTTCAAAAGTAGTTGGTCGGTGTTCTCAGGGAGGGCTAAACACCGGAAGAGGTATGATGTATGCATGCCCTTGACAAATGGGAAGAACGAAAAATGGAGCGACGATTGTGCCAGCAAGTGGGAAGCCTATGAAAGTAGATACAGCACGTCTCTTTGAGATAGCGCATGCGTGCCGCCTAGAGCCGAGACCTAAAAATGCGGAGGATCAAGTCAGGTTCTGGATCTGGCAGCTACTAGTGAGCGGGCACAAGTGCAGTATGCCGTATCCTGGTGCAGTTTGCATCACATTCAGCAGTGCCCACACTTCGTCTGCTTTGCTTTCAGAGCAGCAAGTAGCAGGGGAAGAGGCAGGTCTCGTATCTTTAATTCCAGCCTGTTAGAAATGGGGGTCTCTAGTTGGCAATGGCTGGCCACTGTCCAAGTAGGGACCCTTCTTCCTAAGTCAGAGTGAGAGGGCTACCCTCTTTAATACCCCTGCTCAACCCTGTGGTAACGTAGCACGAGCAGGTAGGCTTATCTCAGAGGCAGGGTGTGAAGCATTTATGATCATACACAGTAACACAATGAGGAACACTACAAAGGGACACCACACAAGTAGTTATTATAAAAAATAAGTATCTTTATATAAAGGCAGATTTATCACAAGACCCATAACTGTAAAAGCCACAATACTGTCAAAAATAGGATAGCTGTTGAAGGGCTGTCAAAAATAGTTCAAAGGTTGCAAAAATAAGGTTCAAGTTCAAAGCAGTGGTCTCTGCGACCCTTTCTTTCACAAAGTACCTGGGTTTAGTTGCAAAACCAACAAAGTGTCGCAAAGAAGCTGTAGCGATGATTCTCGGCACGCGAGGCCGGCGATGCGTTGAAATCCTTGCCGCAAGGGAGGATGATGCGCCGATCTGCGGGATGCCTTAGGAGACGATGCGACAAACTTCTGCACGCTGGACCGCCGATGCGATGACTTTCTTGCCGCGTGGGAGAAGTCGATGCGGTGATCCTGTTGCGCTGTGCGATCGTGTTGCGATGCGAAGACAAGACGCTCCGCGAGGGAGCGACGAAATTCGGTGTGATGCGATCAAAGTGGCGAACGCACGGCGTCCGCACTGCGATGTCTCGAAGCGATGATTTCTGTCAGGGTTGCGAGTGCGCGGCGATAGCAGCGCGACGATCTTTCCAGCGCGTCTCGGCTGCAGCGGCTCGCAAAGGGGCGTCAGCGATAGTTTCGGGTTGCGGGCCCTCGGCGGCAGCAGCGCGATGATTTTCCCAGCGCTCTCGACTGCAGCGGCCCGCAAAGATGCGTTAGCGTCGATTTCTTACCCTCTTCTCTCTGATGCAAACTAGAGGCCCTGGAACTCACAGGAGCCTCCTCAGCAGATAGCAGTCCTCGCAGGGAGGAAGCAGGAGGTTGGTGGTGGAGTCTGTTGTGCCTGAGACTCCAGCAGGAGGCTAGCTCTTTTCCTAGCCCTTGGGTGATTGCTGTACAAAAATAAAAGTTCTCTCAATAGTTCCTTTTCCTCTTCTTCAAGGTCCAGTGGTCACTGCTGCAGGCCAGTGCAAGAAACAACACACAAGCACAAGGACAGTCACTTCCTGCAGATTCCTCCAGTGGCACGGACAGAGTTTCCTCTCCAGATCCCAAAAGCAATACAAAAGTAGGGGGTTTGAGCACAGATATTTATACCCCAAAAGCCTTTGATCCTTGAAGCTACCAGTCCCTGAACCTAGCCAGAACCAGTTCTGCTCAGGCCTGGAGCACTTTGTTTACCAGGCTGCATCCTTCCTTTCAGAAAGAGGGGGTCTGCTAGCAGACACACAGTGGGAGGTGGAGCCAGCATTCACCTTGCCAGGCACAGCCCTATTCAGATCAAAGAGCCACCCTTCCCCACACTCTAAATGCAGATCTCTCTATTCCACCAAGGTCTGACTCAGCCTGTCCTGCCCCTCTAAAACCAGACAGCCAATACACATAACGGCAGAGCACACTGGAAGGCTTAGGCAAGAAAATACCTACTTTCTAAAAGTGGTATTTTTCAAACACAGAATATAAAAATAAACTTCACTAAAAGGTGTATTTTAATATTCTGAGCTCAGGCATACTAAATTCGTTTTTCTACCATGTCCCTGGGGTCAGTTAGGACTATAGCATGTAATAGTCAAACTGCCCATTCTAGCCTATGAGGAACAGGTAGCCTTACAGTAGTGAAAAACGAAATGGTGCATAATTCACTACCAGGACATGCTACACACACCAAGGCATGTCCTACCTTACACATACAATGCACCCTACCCGAGGGGCGACTTACAGGATGCCAAGGAAGGTTCAGGGGCTGGGAAGTGGTTGCACTTCACAGCCAAGATGGCAGTTCTGGACTGCACACAGACACTGCAGTGGCAGGTCTGAGACACACTTTACAAGCTGCTTCTGTGGGTGGCACACATCAGTGCTGCAGGCCCACCAGCAGCATTTGGTTTACCAGCCCTGGGCACACATAGGCCACACTACTAGGGACTAACAGGTAAACCAAATAAGCCAATCAGGGATATACCAATTCACATAGACATATTTATACAGGGAGCATTCGCGCTGTGACACTGAATGGCAGTGGCACAGCGCCCAGAGCATCTAACACCAGTAAAACAGAGGAGACAACAGCGAAAAATGGAAGAGAGACCCACGCCAATGGTGCCAGGTCTAACACACGTCCCCTCCAGCTGAAATGTGGGGAGAACTACCCATCCCCTTGGAAGTTCTCATCGCTAAGGCGGAAAAATCTGGACAGACCATCAGCATTGGCGTGTTCTGTACCAGGGCGGTGTTCCACCGTGAAGTCCATACCCTGTAGGGAAATGGACCACCTCAACAACTTGGGATTCTCACCCCTCATCTGCATCAGCCATCTGAGGGGCCTGTGGTCTGTCTGAACCCGGAAGTGAGTCCCAAACAGGTATGGTCTCAGCTTCTTCAGTGCCCAGACCACAGCAAATGCCTCACGCTCAATTGCACTCCACCTCTGTTCCCGTGGAAGTACCCTCCTACTGATGAAGGCTACAGGTTGGTCTAGTCCCTCCTCATTCATCTGTGACAGAATGGCCCCCACCCCATGCTCTGAAGCGTCTGTCTGGACAACAAATTCCTTAGCAAAATTGGGCGCCTGGAGTACGGGTGCTGTACACATAGCAGTTTTGAGGGCATCAAAGGCTTTCTGACAGGTGTCAGTCCAGTTCACAATCTTTGGCCGCTTTTTGGAAGTCAGCTCAGTCAAGGGTGCAACAATGTTGCCATACCCCTTGACAAACCTCCTGTAATAACCCGTGAGTCCTAAGAAGGCCCTCACCTGGGTCTGGGTCCTAGGGGGCTCCCAAGTCAGGATGGTTTCAATCTTGGACTGCAGGGGCGCCACCTGGCCGCTCCCCACCTGGTGTCCCAAGTACACCACAGAACCCTGCCCAATCTGGCACTTACTGGCCTTGATTGTGAGGCCTGCTCTGCGCAGCGCCATCAACACTTCCCAGAGGTGGCGCAAGTGGTCCTCCCAGGAGGAACTAAACACTGCAATGTCATCAAGGTAGGCGGCACTGAAAGCCTCCAGCCCAACCAACACCTGGTTGACCAATCTCTGGAAGGTGGCAGGGGCATTCTTCATCCCAAAGGGCATCACACGGAACTGGTAGTGCCCATCTGGTGTGGAGAATGCTGACCTCTCCTTTGCCCCCTCCGTTAAGGCGATCTGCCAGTACCCAGACGTCAGATCAAACGTGCTGAGGTACCGGGCAGCCCCTAACCGGTCTATGAGCTCATCAGCTCTGGGGATGGGGTGCGCGTCGGTCTTGGTGACCGAATTGAGACCTCGGTAGTCCACACAGAACCTAAGTTCAGGAGTGGCACCAGGCATCGCAGCTTTTGGTACCAAGACCACGGGGCTGGACCAGGGGCTGCTAGAGGACTCAACCACCCCTAGGGCGAACATTTTGGAGACCTCCTCCTTAATGCAAGCCCTGACCCTGTCAGTTACCCTGTAAGCCTTGTGCTTGACAGGAGAACTGTCCCCGGTATCCACCTCATGGACGCACCAATCAGTGACACCAGGTACCAGGGAGAACAAATCAGAAAATTGCCCCAACAGGTGGTGGCAATCTCTCTGCTGCTCAGGGGTCAGTGTGGTGGAGAGGATCACACCCTCCACTGACCCATCCTTCTCTTCTGCACACAGGAGGTCAGGGAGAGGCTCACTCTCCTCCTCAACCCCATCATCTGTGGCAAGAAGCATGCCCACTTCAGACCTCTCAAAGTGGGGCTTTAGGCGGTTCACATGCAGGACCCGCAAGGGGTTCCTGGGAGACTGAAAGTCCACCAAGTAGGTAACTGGACTTTGCGCTCCACCACCTCAAAGGGACCGGTCCACTTATCTTGGAGCGCACAAGGCTCCACTGGGGCCAGTACCCAAACCTTCTGACCAGGTTGAAATTCGACCAGAGTGGCATTCTGGTCGTGCCAACGTTTCATTTCTTCTTGGCTGGTTTCCAGATTTGCCTCAGCAATTTTTCTGAAACGCCGAGTCTGGTTCCTGAAGGCCAACATGTAGCTAAATACATCTTGGGGAGGTTTCCTGGGAGATTGCTCCCAGCCTTCCTTGACCAGACTCAGAGGTCCTCTAACCGGGTGGCCATAGAGGAGTTCAAAGGGACTGAACCCTAAGGACTTCTGTGGCACCTCCCGGTAAGCAAACAACAGGCATGGCAAGAGGACATCCCACTTACGCCTCAGGGGCTCTTCTAGGCCCATGATCATGCCTCTTCAAGGTCCGGTTGAACCTTTCAACCAGACCATTACCTTGGGGGTGGTAAGGAGTGGTGAACTTATACGTTACCCCACACTCCTTCCACAGAGACTTCATGTACTGGGAGATGAAGTTGGTCCCCCTGTCAGACACCACCTCTCTGGGGAATCCCACACGGGAGAAAATCCCCATCAGTGCACGTCCCACCACGGGGGCCGTCACTGTCCTGAGCGGGATGGCTTCAGGGTACCGGGTGGCATGGTCCACCAAGACCAGGATGAACCTGTTGCCCATGGCTGTCTTGGGGTCCAGAGGCCCCACAATGTCAATGCCCACTCGCTCGAATGGGGTACTCACAACTGGAAAGGGCTGGAGTGGGGCCTTGATCTTCCCCCCACTCTTCCCACTTGCCTGGCAAGTCTCACAGGTCCTGCAATGAGAGTCTGAACTCTTGTGCATCTGGGGCCAATAAAAGTGGGCAGCCAGCCTCTCAAAGGTCTTGGTCTGCCCCAGATGTCCTGCCAATGGAATGTCATGAGCCAACCCCAGTAGGAAGGTTCTGAAGCACTCGGGTACCACCAGCACACGGGCTGACCCTGGCTCAGCAACCTTAGGCTCACTATACAGGAGACTGTTCTCCCAATAAATCAGATGTGAACCAGACATGTCACCTTCTGCCTGGGCTGCAGCCTGTCACCGCATACCCTCAAGAGAGGGGCAAACTCTCTGCTGCTCACAAAATTCCTCCCTGGTGGGTCCCCCTTCCTGCTGCCAATGGGTCAGCTCAGGCAGGTCCCCCAGTTCGGTGATCTGCTCCCCGGTAGGCTCCAGGGCATCCCCCTCAGGGTCTGCTTCTTCCTGGGCCGTGGGAACCAAGGGGGCCAGCTTCCCGCGCCCCTTGCCCCTTCTCTCTAAGGCAGGGATCTGGGCCCTACTCTCAGGCTCCAGATCCTTTTCAACACCCTCCTTGGCTGCCATGGACCGCGTGGTAGCACACGCCCACTCAGGCAGACCCAACATCTCTAAGTGAGCCTTCCTCTCCACCGTAGCCCACGGGGAGTCCTCTAAATCATTGCCCAGCAGACAGTCTACAGGCATGGCGGGCCTCACAGCTACCTGAAGAGTTCCTGAGACCCCCCCCACTCAAAGGGAACCTGAGCCACCTCACATTGGCTCTCTGAGTTGTCGGCGGACACTACTGGGTAGAATGCATGGGGGACAACCTGCTCTTTGGACACCAACCGGGAGCTGACAGCAGTTACACTGGCCCCTGTGTCTCTTAGAGCCTCCACCCTATGGCCATTGATGGTCACCCACTGCCTGTATTTTTTAGTGTTAGCAGGCAGTGCAGGCTTGGGGACCATCTCAAAGTCCCCTAATGAGACAAGGGTCAATTCTACGGGATCCCACCCCTCTTGGGCACCCATCTCCTCCTCTCCCAGGGCTACACTAGCAATCTGGCGGGGTGGTGCACGGGGGTGCACTGGCCCCCTTTGGGGGCACTGGGGATCAAAATATCTGTGGCCCACTTGACCACAGTTGTAACACGTGGGGGCCCCCTGGGAACAGGCCTACCTGTTGGGGGCCCGGTCCTCCTTTCTTGGGGGGCTGGGACACCACTGCTTGGTTCCCTGGGGGATTACTTTGGGGCCCTCGGGGAACTCCCTCTGTTGACCCTTGTCCCCCCCACTCCTCTGCTGGGGACCCTGCCCACCTTTGGCGACGTCTCCCACTGGACCCTTGCGGACCCGGGTGCTCACCCAGCGGTCCGCCTCCTCAGCAAGCTTTCTAGGGTTAGTCAGCTTGCAATCAATTAGGTGCTGGCGTAGCTCAGGAAAACAATTGCTAGATAAATGCTCCCATGCAATCAAATCATAAAACTGTGCAAAAGTTTCTACTTTGCTACCTCTTACCCAGCGTTCCATGGCTCTGCAAAAAAGGACACATATTCAACCCACGTGGTACCCTCTAGCTTCTTACAGACTCTAAACCTCTGTCTATACATCTCAGGGGTCAAACCATAGCGGGTCACCAACGCTTCCTTCATGTGGGCGTAAACCATCCTACTTTCTGGGGGCAGGTCCAACAAGGTATCCCTCCCCTCACTCACAAAGCGTCCCCACAACCCTGCTCCCCAATCCTTCTCAGGGACCCGGTGGGACACCATGGCTACTTCATAAGCGGCAAACCATTGCCCAATATCTTCACTTTTGTGGAAATCTTTAATAACCTCCTTGGGTATATACACCCTACTCTCAGGGTGCACTACAGGTACGCTGCCACCAGAGGGGGAGATTTCCATGCTCTTAGCTTTAATCTCCAACTCCCTCAATACTCTCTCATGCTCAAGCTTCATCCTCATAATCTCAATTTCTAACTTCTTGTTCTCTAGGTCCCGGTGACCATCCATTTTAAGCTTAGCCATCTCCATATTATGCCGCCTATCTCTCTCCCTGTCCTCCAGCTCTTCTGGGGACAGACCCTTAGCGGACACACTAGAGCCCGGGTTGGAAAGGGCTGGGTCTCCTACTAAGTCTACTACATTGCCCTGCTGCTCTCCTCCCTCCACAAGCTCTCCTAGATCCTTAGGGGCATCCCTGGCTTCTAGCCAGGCCTTCAGCGCCTTGTAATACTCCTCCCTCCTAGTGAGACCTGTGATAGGGACTGTGAATTGCTTGCAAAAATATTTGAGCTGCTTGGCATTGTAGGTTTCTATTTTCTCTTCTTCCCAGGAGAGATCTTCTGAGGCATTGGATCTGGGCTTGCCCATGGTAGAAATAACTGGCAATATCAATAAAGGACAGAAGAAAACTTCTCAAAAATGTAAGCGGGTGAAAAATCACCGGCAATATCAATCACAATATAGGATCCTAAAAATTCTCAGAAATGTGCGTGGGTGAAAAATCACCAGCAATATCAATCACAATAGGGGATCAAAACTTTCAATAAATGTGCGCGGGTGAAAAATCACCGGCAATATCAATCACAATACAGGATCCCAAAACTCTCAGAAATGTGCGTGGGTGAAAAATCACCAGCAATATCAATCACAATAGGGGATCAAAACTTTCAATAAATGGGCGCGGGTGAAAAATCACCGGCAATATCAATCACAATATAGGATCCCAAAAACTCTCAGAAAATGTGCGCGGGTGAAAAATCACCGGCAATATCAATCACAATATAGGAGCAAAAAAATTCTCAAAAATGTATGCGGTACGTTATGGTCTGCACTCACTAGTAGTGTACACTATAATTACTGTATGCGATCATAAATGCAAGTCCAGATCCTCACCGCTGCCCACCAATGTTAGAAATGGGGGTCTCTAGTTGGCAATGGCTGGCCACTGTCCAAGTAGGGACCCTTCTTCCTAAGTCAGAGTGAGAGGGCTACCCTCTTTAATACCCCTGCTCAACCCTGTGGTAACGTAGCACGAGCAGGTAGGCTTATCTCAGAGGCAGGGTGTGAAGCATTTATGATCATACACAGTAACACAATGAGGAACACTACAAAGGGACACCACACAAGTAGTTATTATAAAAAATAAGTATCTTTATATAAAGGCAGATTTATCACAAGACCCATAACTGTAAAAGCCACAATACTGTCAAAAATAGGATAGCTGTTGAAGGGCTGTCAAAAATAGTTCAAAGGTTGCAAAAATAAGGTTCAAGTTCAAAGCACTGGTCTCTGCGACCCTTTCTTTCACAAAGTACCTGGGTTTAGTTGCAAAACCAACAAAGTGTCGCAAAGAAGCTGTAGCGATGATTCTCGGCACGCGAGGCCGGCGATGCGTTGAAATCCTTGCCGCAAGGGAGGATGATGCGCCGATCTGCGGGATGCGTGCGGAGACGATGCGACAAACTTCTGCACGCTGGACCGCCGATGCGATGACTTTCTTGCCGCGTGGGAGAAGTCGATGCGGTGATCCTGTTGCGCTGTGCGATCGTGTTGCGATGCGAAGACAAGACGCTCCGCGAGGGAGCGACGAAATTCGGTGTGATGCGGATCAAAGTGGCGAACGCACGGCGTCCGCACTGCGATGTCTCGAAGCGATGATTTCTGTCAGGGTTGCGAGTGCGCGGCGACAGCAGCGCGACGATCTTTCCAGCGCGTCTCGGCTGCAGCGGCTCGCAAAGGGGCGCCAGCGATGGTTTCGGGTTGCGGGCCCTCGGCGGCAGCAGCGCGATGATTTTCCCAGCGCTCTCGACTGCAGCGGCCCGCAAAGATGCGTTAGCGTCGATTTCTTACCCTCTTCTCTCTGATGCAAACTAGAGGCCCTGGAACTCACAGGAGCCTCCTCAGCAGATAGCAGTCCTCGCAGGGAGGAAGCAGGAGGTTGGTGGTGGAGTCTGTTGTGCCTGAGACTCCAGCAGGAGGCTAGCTCTTTTCCTAGCCCTTGGGTGATTGCTGTACAAAAATAAAAGTTCTCTCAATAGTTCCTTTTCCTCTTCTTCAAGGTCCAGTGGTCACTGCTGCAGGCCAGTGCAAGAAACAACACACAAGCACAAGGACAGTCACTTCCTGCAGATTCCTCCAGTGGCACGGACAGAGTTTCCTCTCCAGATCCCAAAAGCAATACAAAAGTAGGGGGTTTGAGCACAGATATTTATACCCCAAAAGTGGTATTTTCAAACACAGAATATAAAAATAAACTTCACTAAAAGGTGTATTTTAATATTCTGAGCTCAGGCATACTAAATTCGTTTTTCTACCATGTCCCTGGGGTCAGTTAGGACTATAGAATGTAATAGTCAAACTGCCCATTCTAGCCTATGAGGAACAGGTAGCCTTACAGTAGTGAAAAACGAAATGGTGCATAATTCACTACCAGGACATGCTACACACACCAAGGCATGTCCTACCTTACACATACAATGCACCCTACCCGAGGGGCGACTTACAGGATGCCAAGGGAAGGTTCAGGGGCTGGGAAGTGGTTGCACTTCACAGCCAAGATGGCAGTTCTGGACTGCACACAGACACTGCAGTGGCAGGTCTGAGACACACTTTACAAGCTGCTTCTGTGGGTGGCACACATCAGTGCTGCAGGCCCACCAGCAGCATTTGGTTTACCAGCCCTGGGCACACATAGGCCACACTACTAGGGACTAACAGGTAAACCAAATAAGCCAATCAGGGATATACCAATTCACATAGACATATTTATACAGGGAGCATTCGCGCTGTGACACTGAATGGCAGTGGCACAGCGCCCAGAGCATCTAACACCAGTAAAACAGAGGAGACAACAGCGAAAAATGGAAGGGAGACCCACGCCAATGGTGCCAGGTCTAACACAGCCCCACACAAATACCTCACTGAAAGGAACACCAGAACTCCTTTTACTCCAGTGTCTTCCTGGCTGGGAGCTAGCTGGAGCTTGACAACTTGTATATTACTACCAAAAGAACTCTTTTTGAAAATCTCTGAAAAACAAAAGATTGTGAAAACGCAGTAGAGTTCTAAACTTATACCCTGGAGATTGCATGTAGCTTCTCAATGCCGGTTACTAACTCACTAAGATTCATTAAATAGCTTCCAACCTGTGACCTGTAGGTAACACAAGGATTTCTGCAACAAAGGCAGTAACCCATTAGCAATCCACATAACATGTGTATTTGTAAAGCGCACGTTCACCCAAGGGTATCTTGGCACTGAATAATAGATGATTATTGTTACCCAACGGTACTCATTTTATTGACCTCAGAAGGATGAAAGGCTGAGTGGACCTGCCAGGATCTGAACCTGTGACTATGAGGTCAAACACAGGCCTCTACAATGGTTGCATTAGTCCTCTAAGCCACCAGAACGCAGCTAAAATCAGTGTGCGACCTGCATGTTACAAGCTGTGCTTTGCAGCAGGTACATTAACCTGCAATGCTGTTTTATGATGAGTCAAACCTGTGACTTGACTGCACACCCATTTCTCCAGTAAGTGCATCAACAGCCAGAGATATTACCGCTATTGTACCCCAGAACTTGCTGGGTATTCAAAGATCTCTGCAGCAGGTGCCATAACCCTGTAAGATATTTTTTTTAAAGTCTGTTTCTGAACAATTAAGAAACCCCAAAAAATATTTACTATAACAACTATCTTTGTTGTCAATTTCTTTGGGGGCAAGGCTTTTTTTTTTTAAAGGACCTATTCACAAAGGAATTTTGGAGTACGTAAAGCAGTGCTCCGGTGGTACTGTTTTACGTACTCTTATATAGCCTCTACCACGGATCATCTTTAACAACTATCACAAGACTACAACGGATTCAGTACTGTGCTGCCAGACTACTCTTACATATAAAGCTACAAGCCCACATCTCCACTGCCTTGAAGGCCCTGCATTGGTTACCGGTTGCCAGAAGATCCACATTCAAGCTGCTTTGCATCACCCACAAAGAGATACATGGAACAGGACCGCTCTTCATCAGGAATAAAATCACCAAACACATTCAACAAAGGAACCTCCACTCTAGAGTGGCACCTTGCCTCAAAATCCCACCATACAAGAAAAAAAACATAGGTGACATATCCTTCTCTGTTCAAGCAGCCAAACTATGGAACTCTTTACCCCCAAACATAAGATCCACGGATAACTACCTTATCTTCGGAAAAATCCTCAAGAGTTGGCTCTTCCCCACATAACTACCATACTCAAACATATATAGGTGAGAGCAAGGCAGGGGATCCTGTCAAAACGCGTTACAGCACAATAATTTAATAAATTCTGAAAAACAATGCGGTGTCCGGTTTCGTAAAGAAAACTGGTGTTTGGTTTGAATATATATTCACTGAAAAAACCACAGGTTTCAGGGACGTTATAGTTAGTTGGACATTTCACTCGTACAAATCCAGAGAAATTTGCCCGTTATAGTTAGTTCAGCTAACTATAACTCGCGCCCCCGCAATGCACTGCTGATGACGTCACATATTACATCACTCATGACATGGTCAGTGACATCACTGATGCCATCTCAAATGACATCACTGATGACATCACTGATGACTTCATCCAGTGAATGTGTGTTTCTGTAAAGTTTAAATATGTTTTATATAGATATATGCTAAGGTGTATTGAAGAATAAGTGGGTGTATAAGTGTCTGAATGGATGATTTAGTAGGTGCGTGACTGTATAAGTGAGTGACTAAATGTGTCTTACTGAATGCATGGGTTAGTGAGTAAAGTGTGTAAATGTCTGTATCAGTCTGTCAGTTGGTGTGTAAGCGGCTGCATGGGATGGAGAGTAGCTACATGACTGTCTATATGGGTTATTGTTTGGTTGTCTGAGTATCTTTATGGGTGCCTGAGTGTCTGTGTGAGTGGGTGGGGGGTGGGTGTCTCTGTGCATAGATGTGTGAGTGGGTGATTCACTGGGTGTATGGGTTCCAGAGTGCCTCTGTGAAGGGCTGTGCGGGTGGGTGTGTGTGTATGGGTGTGTTGGTGAGTGAATGGATGTCTCAGTGGTACATGTCCAAGTAACTACATATGTAAAAGGCAGTGTATGTGAGTGTTGGAGTATATAAATGACTATATGTGAGAGTGAGTGATTGTGAGAGTGGCTGTATGGATGAGTGTGTGCTTGTGTCAGTGTTTGTATAAGAGCGTAAGTATGTGCTAGTATCTGTATGAGTAAGTGAGGTGGTGTGTGTAGAACTGTATAGGTGTGAAAATGGGAGTGTGATTTATTCTTTGCATGACTGACTAGGTGTGTGAGTAACTCTATGAATGAGTGGTAGTGTGTGAGTGTCTTTATAGGTGTATGAGTGCATATGATAGTCCTGTACTGATGAGTGACCGAAAGTAAGAGTGAGTGTATGGGTGAGTGAGTGGATGGGTGTGTAGACCTAGGAATCAGTGAGTGGGTATGTAGTTTTTGGTGTTGGAGTGTCTATGGTTTTGAGAATGGCAGTCTGTAATTTAGAGTGGGTGTATCAAAGGTTATATTAGGGTGTGACAAGATGCATCAGATTATCACATGGATGAAGTCATCAGTGATGTCATCAGTGATGTCATTTGAGATGGCATCAGTGATGTCACTGACCATGTCATGAGTGATGTAATATGTGACGTCATCAGCAGTGCATTGCGGGGGCGCGAGTTATAGTTAGCTGAACTAACTATAACGGCCAAATTTCTCTCGTTTTGTACGAGTGAAATGTCCAACTAACTATAACGTCCCTGAAACCTGTGGCTTTTTCAGTGAATATCTAAGGGTTTTTAAATGCTAATTTCTAACTACAGCGCCCCTGAAACCTATGGTTTTTTCAGTGAATTTCTAAGGTTTTTTAAATGCTAATTTCTAACTATAACGTCCCTGAAACCTATGGTTTTTTCATTGAATTTCTAAGGTTTTTTAAATGCTAATTTCTAACTATAAGGCCCCTGAAACCTATGGTTTTTTCAGTGAATTTCTAAGGTTTTTTAAATGCTAATTTCTCACTGTAACGTCCCTGAAACCTGTGGTTTTTTCAGTGAATTTCTAAGGTTTTGTAAATGCTAATTTCTAACTATAACGTCCCTGGTTTTTCTAGTGAATTTCAAAGGTTTTTTAAATGTTAATTTCTAAGTGCAATGCCCCCAAATTTTTTTTCTTAGTTTTCTAATTCTTATAAAAATAATGTAATATTTTTTTTAAAAAAAATATAGTTTTTTATTTATTTATTTTTTAATATAAAAAGTGGATTCGCGTACTGATCTTGTACCTGTCTCGGTGGGTGCGCGAATTCCAGCCGCCATATTGGTTAAGTCGTGTAGGATGCGCGTTGGGTAAGTGACAGGTGCGCGTATCGGGCCCCGCATAACGTCACGTATGTAGTACCGGGGGTCGCGCCGGCTGCGCAAATCCTTCGCAAATCTTCTAGTTTCAAAAGTATATGTATATAACTTTATTATATATATTATACCAAAACATTATTTAAGATAACTGTAACTAGCATATATCTGTAACTGGAATAAAGATATATTATTGTTAAATATATTTTTTGGGAATCGCGCTGGGTACGCCCCGGTTGCGCGCCGGAGTGCGAATCCAGACCTCGCGTAACGTCATGTACGTATTTCCGGGGAGGGGTCGTGCCGGCTGCGCGAATCCATCGCAAATCTTAAGTTCTAAAACTATATATATATAACTTTATTATATATATTATACCAAGGGACTACTTAATATAACTGTAAATATCATTTATTTGTAGTTGTTAAAAAGATATATTATTGTTAAATATATTTTTGGGAATTCACGTCAGGTGCGCGCGGTTGCGCGCCCGGTGCACAAATCCCATGGGACTTCAAAAGAAAGTATTTGATTGGTGAAGAAGCTCTTGATTCTAGAACTTGAAGGACCCCACCCTATCTTTTTATTCTTTCAACTGCATCTCAGGAGTGACAGGTCTTCTGTTTTGCTCTTCTTCTTTGTTATTTTTTGGTGATTTCTTTATCAAAAAATGGCTGCTTTAAATCCAGCAGGGCAGCTTCCACCTGAGGATGAAGATGAGTTGGAAGAACCAGTGAAGGTGAGATACGAAAGTAGTCGTGGTGGGCTTTCTTCACATTTCCACCTGGTGAGAAGAAAGTTAATGCTCGAAAGGTTACGTGCACCTTATGCAACAGTGTCTTGTCACGAGGTTCTGACAAGAAGTACTCCTGTGGCACCTCCTCAATGCTCAAGCACTTGCAGACTATACATCCGCGCCATCTTGTGAGAGAGCAGCACAGACGTGACCTGGAAAAACAATCTAGACAGGACAACAGTGGCCAACCAAGCACTTCATCTGGTTCGTCTGCGTCATCAACACCGCATATTGTACCCCAATTTGCTAGAGTGCAGCAGACTTGCATCAAATGCAAAGCAATCTTGTGCCATGGTGAGCAATCACTGAATGCTGTAGTGGTTGCAATTGAAAACCATCATTGTTAATTTTTTTATTTTGTTTTTTGTAATGACTTTAAAAGTGCATACTGTTTTGTAGCCTTTCACCGTTGGTTGTGTTAATTTTTTCGTTCTTTTAAAGAAACACCCCAAAATTCAAAAAGAGTTGAAAAACAAAAAAATACAAAAGAAAAAATGGTTCTTTTCAGAACCGGCTATTTGGTTTAAAAATAGACAAATTTGTAACTGTTGTATGAATTGTGGTAAGTGTAATATATGGAGTAATGAATGGGTACTGCATGTGTGATTGTATGAATGCATGTATAGTGCCTTGGTGACTGGAGATGTACAAGTGTACTATCTGAGTGATTACATAATTATGTGACTAATATTGGGAGATTGTAAGAGTGTACGGGTAGTGGGTGCATAATTGATTGCATGACTGCAGCGGTAGTGTCTGAGTGTTTGAAGGAGTGCATGAGTAATGCCAGGGTGCATGGAAGAGTACATGTGCAGTATCTAGGTGATTGCAGGAGTGTATAGATAGTGTCTGCGTGATTGCATCAATGCAGGGGTAATGTCTGGGTGATTGCAGGTGTGCATGGGTAGTGCTTGAGTGATTGTATGAGTGGAGAGTTAATGTGTGGGTAATCGAAAGAGTGAATCAGTAGTGCCTGAGTGATTGGAGGAGTGCCTGTTTGATTCCATGAGTGCATGGGAACTGACTGGATGATTAGAGTACTGCAAGGAGAGTGCATGGTGAATTTAAAAGTGCTTGGGTATTGGAAGAGTGATTGGATAAGTACATGGTACTGGCTGGGTGATTGGAGGAGTGCATGGGTAGTGACAGGGTGATTGCTAGACTGCATGGGTACTACCTGGGAAATTGAAGGTGTGAATGAGTAGTGTCTAAGTGATTAGAGGATTGCATGGGTAGTGCACAGGGGATTGTAGCAGTGCTTGGTTAGTGCCTGGGTCATTGCATGAGTACATAGGTACTGACTGGATGATTAGAGTACTGCAAGGAGAGTGTATGGTGAATTTATAAGTGCTTGGGTATTGGCGGAGTGATTGGAAAGGTACATGGTACTGGCTGGGCGATTGGAGGAGTGCATGGGTAGTGACAGGGTGATTGCTAGACTGCATGGGTACTACCTGGGTAATTGAAGGTGTGAATGAGTAGTGTCTAAGTGATTAGAGGATTGCATGGGTAGTGCACAGGGGATTGTAGCAGTGCTTGGTTACTGTCTGGGTCATTGCATGAGTACATGGGTACACACTGGATGATTAGAGTACTGCAAGGACAGTGTATGGTGAATTTATAGGTGCTTGGGTATTGGCGGAGTGATTGGATAAGTACATGGTACTGGCTGGGTGATTGGAGGAGTGCATGGGGAGTGACAGGGGGATTGCTGGACTGCATGGGTACTACCTGGGTAATTGAAGGAGTGAATGAGTAGTGTCTAAGTGATTAGAGGATTACATGGGTAGTGTACAGGGGATTGTAGCAATGCATGGTTACTGTCTGGGTCTTTGCATGAGTACATGGGTACTGACTTGATGATTAGAGTACTGCAAGGAGAGTGTATGGTGAATTTATAGGTGCTTGGGTATTGGCGGAGTGATTGGATAAGTACATGGTACTGGCTGGGTGATTGGAGGAGTGCATGGGTAGTGACAGGGTGATTGCTAGACTGCATGGGTACTACCTGGGTTATTGAAGGTGTGAATGAGTAGTGTCTAAGTGATTAGAGGATTGCATGGGTAGTGCACAGGGGATTGTAGCAGTGCTTGGTTACTGTCTGGGTCATTGCATGAGTACATGGGTACTGACTGGGGGTACTGACTGGATGATTAGAGTACTGCAAGGAGAGTGTATGGTGAATTTATAGGGGCTTCGGTATTGGCGGAGTGATTGGATAAGTACATGGTACTGGCTGGGTGATTGGAGGAGTGCATGGGTAGTGACAGGGTGATTGCTAGACTGCATGGGTACTACCTGGGTAATTAAAGGTGTGAATGAGTAGTGTCTAAGTGATTAGAGGATTGCATGGGTAGTGCACAGGGGATTGTAGCAGTGCTTGGTTAGTGCCTGGGTCATTGCATGAGTACATGGGTACTGACTGGATGATTAGAGTACTGCAAGGAGAGTGTATGATGAATTTATAGGTGCTTGGGTATTGGCGGAGTGATTGGATAAGTACATGGTACTGGCTGGGTGATTGGAGGAGTGCATGGGGAGTGACTGGGGGATTGCTGGACTGCATGGGTACTACCTGGGTAATTGAAGGTGTGAATGAGTAGTGTCTAAGTGATTAGAGGATTACATGGGTAGTGCACAGGGGATTGTAGCAGTGCTTGGTTACTGTCTGGGTCTTTGCATGAGTACATGGGTACTGACTGGATGATTAGAGTACTGCAAGGAGACTATGGTGAATTTATAGGTGCTTGGGTATTGCCGGAGTAATTGGATAAGTACATGGTACTGGCTGGGTGATTGGAGGAATGCATGGGTCATGACAGGGTGATTTCTAGACTGCATGGGTACTACCTTGGTAATTGAAGGTGTGAATGAGTAGTGTGTAAGTGATTAGAGGATTACATGGGTAGTGCACAGGGGATTGTAGCAGTGCATGGTTAGTGCCTGGGTCATTGAATGAGTACATGGGTACTGACTGGATGATTAGAGTACTGCAAGGAGAGTGTATGGTGAATTTATAGGTGCTTGGGTATTGGCGGAGTGATTGGATAAGTACATGGTACTGGCTGGGTGATTGGAGGAGTGCATGGGTAGTGACAGGGTGATTGCTAGACTGCCTGGGTACTACCTGGGTAATTGAAGGTGTGAATGAGTAGTGTCTAAGTGATTAGAGGATTGCATGGGTAGTGCACAGGGGATTGTAGCAGTGCTTGGTTACTGTCTGGGTCATTGCATGAGTACATGGGTACTGACTGGATGATTAGAGTACTGCAAGGAGAGTGTATGGTGAATTTATAGGTGCTTGGGTATTGGCGGAGTGATTGGATAAGTACATGGTACTGGCTGGGTGATTGGAGGAGTGCATGGGTAGTGACAGGGTGATTGCTAGACTGCATGGGTACTACCTGGGTAATTGAAGGTGTGAATGAGTAGTGTCTAAGTGATTAGAGGATTGCATGGGTAGTGCACAGGGGATTGTAGCAGTGCTTGGTTAGTGCCTGGGTCATTGCATGAGTACATGGGTACTGACTGGATGATTAGAGTACTGCAAGGAGAGTGTATGGTGAATTTATAGGTGCTTGGGTATTGGCGGAGTGATTGGATAAGTACATGGTACTGGCTGGGTGATTGGAGGAGTGCATGGGGAGTGACAGGGGGATTGCTGGACTGCATGGGTACTACCTGGGTAATTGAAGGTGTGAATGAGTAGTGTCTAAGTGATTAGAGGATTACATGGGTAGTGCACATGGGATTGTAGCAGTGCTTGGTTACTGTCTGGGTCTTTGCATGAGTACATGGGTACTGACTGGATGATTAGAGTACTGCAAGGAGACTGTATGGTGAATTTATAGGTGCTTGGGTATTGGCGGAGTGATTGGATAAGTACATGGTAATGTCTGGGTGATTGCAGGTGTGCATGGGTAGTGCTTGAGTGATTGTATGAGTGGAGAGGTAATGTGTGGGTAATCGAAAGAGTGAATCAGTAGTGCCTGAGTGATTGGAGGAGTGCCTGGTTGATTCCATGAGTGCATGGGAACTGACTGGATGATTAGAGTACTGCAAGGAGAGTGCATGCTGAATTTATAAGTGCTTGGGTATTGGCGGAGTGATTGGATAAGTACATGGTACTGGCTGGGTGATTGGAGGAGTGCATGGGTAGTGACAGGGCAATGGCTGGAGTGCATCAGTAGTACCTGGGTAATTGAAGGAGTGAATGAGTAGTGTCTATGTGATTAGAGTTTTGCATGGTAGTGCACAGGTGATTGTAGCAGTGCATGGGTAGTGCTTGGGTGACTTAATCTTACCTTTTTTGAAGTAGATATGAAACTCATTGAAACAATTTTTCAGTTGTTTTATTATAATCTAAATTTAAAATATTTTCAAACTTTAGAATGGGTCTGTAAAAGAGAAGAAAAAATACTGTTATTACATATAATATTATAGTTTTAAGAACACAACATAATTTTACAATTACATAACATATTCAGTTTGCCTTTTTGCTGTTTTCAGATTTTTTTATTTGTATTTTTTAAAGATTTTATTGTAATTTTTTTAAACCATGAGGTACGGTACAAAGAGGTAAAATAAACATACAATTAATACTTGAGGAACACAGCAACATACAGTACAAATTCATATTATTTAGTGCATATAAAAGACCATTTGAGTATTAATTCATCTTTAGTATTATTATCATACTGATCGAATTCAAAATTTATGCAACATGCTAAGATTAAAGCAAGACACTCTCAGCTATCATTCAAAGCTTCCTTCCAGTTATATATAGGCCCCCATATACGTCTGCCAAGTTTTTTCCCTTTCTTACCCTTTCTCTCATAGATCCCTTTCTCCATATTATATATGGCTAACAGTTTAGCTAACCATTGTTGGAATAATGGGGCTGACTGATCCAACCAGGCAGAGGCGATAATAATACGTAATGCAGCCATAGCAAGAAATAGGAAAAAATTAAACAGATTTTGTCTATCATTTGATTGAATCCCCAAGAGTGTTAAAGCTGGATCTAGGACCACATGTATGTTCAGCGTTTGATCCATAAATTTTTTGTATTGATTTTATTAAGCTGTCCAGCTGGGGACAGGTCGCAAACATGTGTATTAAATCCGCTTCGGAGCTATCACAGCGGGAACACCTGCTTCCCACCTGACCACCCCATTGCGCTATCCGAGCCGGTGTGTAATACAGCCAATAAATCGTCTTAAACTGTTGAGCCTGCAATCCTGCCGAACACAAGATACTTTGCCCCAATTCTAATGATTCGGAGAAGCAGTTCTGATCTATACCCAGTTTTTCCGCCCATTTTTTCTCATATTTCTCCAAGTCATCCGGTTTTGCAGCTTGGAGTTCGGCATAAATTTTCCTGATAGTACAATTCTCTCCTGCTCTTATAACATCTATTATTACCGATCTCTGAAAGCCGCACGGCCCCCCCTCTTCCCGTTCAGGAAGCTCCGAAGCTGTAAATATTTAAAAAAAATTCTTATATTAATCCCATATTCTTGCTGGATTTCGCTGAACATCCGCATGCCATTAGGACCAATCAAATCCCCCAACACCCTTACTCCCTTCTGTTCCCATTCTAACATAATTGTATCCGAAAAAATATCCGGGAGCATTGGATTACTGTAAAGCTGTGTGTAGTAATTGAATCTTCCAAGACCTATCTTCTTTTTAAAAGCGGCCCAGATCTTATATGCGGCCAGCAAGGTCTTGAATTTTGTTTTTTTGTAGTAGCTAGGTTCTGTAAGTTTCATGAAGCAGTTATTTGCATCCTCACCTAGTAACAGCTCATATACATCTGGAGTGCCCAATGTGTCTCTGGGATCCTCCCAGCTCTCCCAAACAAAACAAACATATATTGAATCGCCGAAGCCCAGTAATACAATTTAAAATCTGGGACTGCCCACCCTCCTCTCTCCCTAGGCAGTGACATATATTTTATAGCCCGTCTAGTTTTCCCATTGGCCCATATAAACCTGTTCACCATGTGCTCGAGCGTATTCATCCAATGCTTCTCAAACTCTAACTGTATGGCCCTAAAAAGATAGAGTACTTTGGGAATGAATACCATCTTTACCACATTACTACGGCCAACAAGAGTCATATGTAAATTATTCAATCGATCAAGGTCTTTTTTGGCTTTCCCTATAATTGGTTCGATGTTCTTTTTCACTAATTTTCCCAAATCTGAAGTAACTTCAATACCTAGGTACGTAGCTGAATCAACCATTCTCGGATCTTCTAATTTAGCCCATTTATTTTGGACTATTAGCGTCTTCTGGCTATTTAACGCGTACCCGGAAATTGCACCAAAGCTTTGAGCCTCCTCCTCTATTGCACCCATTGTGTCCCGGGGGTTAGAGGTAACCACCGCGACATCGTCTGCATAGGCCAACATTTTGGTCTCCCACCCATGATACCGCATTGGGCTAATACTGCTAGAAGCATCCAGCTTTCTTAACAGGGTGTCGATGTATAGTGCGAAAAGCAAGGGCGAGCAAGGGCAGCCCTGCCTTGTCCCTCGATTAATTATCACAGGTGCCGTATATCCCCCATTCACTCTAATCCGCGCCCTTGGAGCCTTATATAGAACCTGTATGGCCTTAATATATCTGCTCCCAATTCCAAACCATTTCATCACATCCCAAAGGTAGTCCCAGGAGGCCCTATCAAATGCTTTTTCAGCATCCATAAGGATTAAAGCCATAGGGTCCCCTGAGACTTCCGCTGCATCAAATAGAGTTATGACTCTACGGGTGTGTCCTGTAGTCCCCCTCCCAGGAATAAAACCGTGTTGGCAAGGATGGACCATTTTCCCTATAATTTGGTTCAGGCGAGTTGCCAAAGCCTTTGAATAAATTTTAACATCACTGTTCATCAGTGTAATAGGCCTATAAGAGCCTGGTTCTCTCGATGGTTTGCCCTTTTTTAAAAACACGATCATATCCACCCCAGCCCAGGAGTCGGGAGCAGCATTCCCTTGTTGGGCTTGTTCAGTTATAGCCACCAGATGTGGTCCTATTGCTTCAAGAAATGTTTTATAGAACTCTAAAGGGATTAAATCTGGTCCAGCAGCTTTCCCTGCCGGGAGACTCCTCAATGCCCCATAAATCTCGTCCCACGTCAATGCTAAATCCAGTGCCTCTCTGTGTTCGGGGTCAATAATTCTGTTCACGACTCCCTGTAGGTATTCCTGGTTTACTCTCTGCTCCCCTCGCTGCTCTTCCCTGTAGAGAACTTCGTAGTATTGGCGAAAAACTTCGCGAATACCTAATGAGCCCTCTATTAGCTTTCCACCGCTGTCCATAATATCCCTAATTTCACCCGCCGCTGCTTTTTGCCTGAGTCTAACTGCCAGAGTGTGCCCTACCCTTTCGCTAAACTCGTAGCCCTGTTCCCTTTTTGCAAGAAATTTTTCTGCAGCTTTACTTGTGGCAGTCACTGATTTCCGCCTTAGCTATTGCCAATCTCAATATTATATCATCGAGTGGTTTATTCATTTGTATTGCCCTTGCAAGCTCCTCCTCCGTATTTATCAGGACCTTGCACGAAGTTCTCATCTGTTGAGCCTCCCTCTTCTGCCGTCCCAGACTATAACTTAATGTCTCCCCCCTCACCCCGGCTTTAAACGTATCCCAAACAATCCCCGGGCTAGCACTCCCTCTATTAATCTCCCAGAACCCCTTAATCCACTGATTCATATGGGTCACGTATTCTACATCCTTTAAAAATCCTCGCTCAAAGGTCCATCCTTTCTCTTGTCTTTCCGCCCCTCCCCCAGTGAGCGTTAAAACTAAGGGGTTATGATCTGATATTACCCTGGGGTGCTTTTCCACCTTGCATCTTAATTTTAAGGAGTGAGACACGAAAAAATAGTCCAGTCTGGTAACAATCTTGTGAGGTGCTGAAAAGAATGTAGATCCAGAATCTGTGGGGTTTAGCTGAGCCCATTATATCAATAAGCCCGTTATTTTGAACAAGATTGGAAAGTGCCCCATACACTCTTTTCTTCCTGCCTAAATACCATCTTCCCCCTTCCCCCAGAGACCCCCAAGCCATTGATATTAAAGTCCCCACACATAATAACTGGGGAGGGCCAGGTTGCTAATTCAACGTCAATGAATTCTAGCGCTTCAGGATCATCCCCCGTAGACCCATAAATAGAACATAGTGTAAATGTTTCTTCTTGCCCCTTGCATTCCACCATCACCCAGCGCCCCCATTTATCAGCTATTTTCCTTTTAAACGCAATATCATTTCGGCGAGATAGGATAGCGACCCCTCTAGTCCTTGTGCCCTGTTTGGTATTAACAATTAATTTAAAGCCCAGTTGTTCCATGAGATTGGCCCGACTGTCCTCAATATGAGTCTCCTGGATGCATAGGATGTCTACTCGCATTGTTTTTAGAATCACTGCCGCCCTTTGTCGCTTAGTCAGATCATTAAGGCCACATATATTAATAGATGCAATCCGGAGATTCATTATTTAATATTGATCATCTTGCCCTGCACGAACCCTACCTTATCAATTCTTTGTCTCTCTTGTTTAAGTGTTTTCATTTCAGCTCTATAATCTTTTATTCTTCGATGTACCCTGTACTGATACTTTGCATTCCCTACCTTCCCTACCTTCATCCTCAAGTAGTAAGACATACTATACAGTACCGTAACCTCCCTCCCAAACAGCCCCAGGTGCCCCCACCCCACCCATTCCCCTGCCTGGCAAATAGGTCAAACATGACCTATGTGTGACCGCTGTGACTTCCAACGTGCGCCGCCGCCGGCTCCTCCTCCCCAATCACCCGATTCCCCATTCACCAAAAAAAAAAACTCCTCACTAGAGAAAAGCAAGCTCCCCATTACACAAAAAAATATATATATTACCCCCTTCCCTGTGCCCTGCTTATAATAGTCCTAAAAAGGTAATAAAAAATAGCATAAGCCAACAACCTAAGCAAACATATCTTTGCTTTTTAAAGAGGTAGATGTACCATAGTTACAGCAGAAAGAAAGCTGACTGAGCGCACCATACCAGGATCGAGCGTGAAGCCAAAAAAACAAACAAAAAAAGACGTAGCTCTATGGGTGCCCTTCATTTAATTCCTACCGGAATGGGAGAGAAATCTTAGACCCCCCCGCTGCCTCCTTTGTTCCCTTCATCGCAGACAGGTATTCCTGTGCGGATGTATGACGCTACATAGCGCACCATCCCAACGCGTGCTTTTACCACGCGTCTATTACATCGCACAGTCACCAGCCTCGCCAACTTTAACATCGCATGGCGTCTCAACGCCAATGCGTTTATTCCTATTGGCAGACCACAAAATCGCAGACTACAAAATCGCGCGCAAATACACCGCCTCTACCCCTTGTCCCCCACACCCCCCCCCCCCGCCGTCCCAACGACGCTAATTCTTCCTTTGTTATTGTTCCTAATTGTAAATTTTTTTAAATGTAATTTGTGTTACTAAATAGTGCTAGTAACATTTTAAAAGAACGGGCGCGAGGGCACGCAGAGAACCGGATGTTGACCTGGCAGTGAGTAATGATGCACTGTTTGGTGCTCAACAGAACCTCGGCTTCACTAGTAGCGCACCAGGCTCTCAAGACTCTGGATCATAGAATAAGATAAAAAGAAAGGAACGTAATCTCGGCTGTCATTAGATATCACTGGGTCTGACGTCAGCTTCCTATTCCCTTGTCAATTAACCCACACACAGTGTTGAATCAGAAGACATGTCATTCAAAGCTTCCCAATACCTATAGAATGGGTTTGACCTCTTTTTATGTGCTTGAGCATGGCATAGATTGCTTTAGTGTATACGTTTAAATTCAAAAGAGAATGCTGCATCAATATCACCTCAAGCATAGTTAATGTTTTTTCAATAATTTATTGCACATTCAGTTTCATGTCATGTCCTGTGACGGTGTTAAGCAAAACTTGCAGAGCTCTACAGTCATGTGTGCTCGCATTCTTGGGGATGAGGTCTAGCACAGTCTTGCAAGCAGCAAAGAAAACATGAACCGTACTCCCCTATGTGGAATGAGAAACCTCTTCCTCCGGGATGGGCTCAGGGGCGCCGAATTTATGAATGGAACAGTGTAGAAATCGCAGCTACAGCCTTAGTTTTTCGATTGGCACAGCATGGAATATTTGATAGTGTGGCTGCCACACAGATTAAAGATTTCTCTTACATAACAGTACTTTGTTAACAAGGAGATAACGTGGCCGAGCGGGCTAAGGCGCTGGATTTAGGATCCAGTTTCTCTGTAGGCATGGGTTCGGATCCCATCCCTGCCAAATATTTTAAAAATAGTTTAAGCATTATGCAAATTCTTTGCATATGTTTAGTTTGATAGTAAAATACATACCTCTTTGTGAAAAGGAGGCCGTTTCGTTTTCTCTTTAATTAATTTTACAGCTTAAATGAGCTATAGAAAACATGATCAAAGGATTTAGGGCCAAGTTCGCAACATCCCATGGTAAAATGGAAATTTCAAATAATCCAAACATTGCACTTGCATTTCCTGGGAAGACGCACATGCAACAATTATTAATAAGTGTGTTTGTTAACCATCATGCATCCACCCACCCTTTCATCCATCCACCCACCATTCATCCATCATTTATCCACCCACGCTTTCATTCATCCATCCACCCCTCATCCATCATTCATCTACACACCCTTCCACCCATCCATCCACCCCTCATGCATCCATCCACCGTTTCATCCATCCACCCACGCTTTCATTCATCCATCCACCCATCATTCATCCATCCATCATTCATCCACACACCCTTCCACCCATCCATCCACCCCTCATGCATCCATCCACCGTTTCATCCATCCATCCATCATTCATCCACCCACGCTTTCATTCATCCATCCACCCCTCATGCATCCACCCACGCTTTCATTCATCCATCCACCCCTCATGCATCCACACACGCTTTCATAGCATTACATAGCCGTCACTTTTGTGTGAATTTCCGTTATGCCAAACATCGCTAATTCACATTACATGTCTGTTGCCGTCACTTTTGTGCGCCCATTGGTGACACAATCTGACACTGTCATTTATTTTATTTTTTGTTAACTGTAAAGAGCGCTGCTACATCCACCCATCATTCATCCATCATTCATCCACACACCCTTTCATCCATCCACCCAGGGCCGGACTGGGAACAGAAACCGGCCCTGGCAAACTGCTCAGCCGGCCCCCCTGGGGTGAGGGGAGTGCAGCCGAGCAGTTTGCGAGGGCCGGTTTCGGCCGATTTTGTTACAGGGGGCCGATATTGCCGACCCCCGGTAACAAAAACGGCCGCCCAGGGGTCCAAAACCGGCCCCCACCCTAGCGGCCTACCGGGGAAACGCCCAGTGCCCGCTATGGCCAGTCCGGCCCTGCATCCACCCACCATTCATCCATCATTCATCCACCCACGCTTTCATTCATCCATCCACCCATCATTCATCCATCATTCATCCACACACCCTTCCACCCATCCATCCACCCCTCATGCATCCATCCACCGTTTCATCCATCCATCCATCCATCATTCATCCACCCACGCTTTCATTCATCCATCCACCCACGCTTTCATTCATCCATCCACCCCTCATGCATCCACCCACGCTTTCATAGCATTACATAGCCGTCACTTTTGTGTGAATTTCCGTTATGCCAAACATCGCTAATTCACATTACATGTCTGTTGCCGTCACTTTTGTGCGCCCATTGGTGACACAATCTGACACTGACATTATTTTATTTTTTGTTAGCTGTAAAGAGCGCTGCTAAATTATTTTGAAATGCAGAGTATACTTTCATATTTGGACTGTGGCTGCATTTTTAAAGATCATTTTTCACATTGCATGTATGTTTACCGAACATCGCAGAGCGCTGCTAAATTATTTAGAAATGCAGAGTATTTACCGAACATCGCAGTAACGTTTACATCTTAAAGTTGCCATCGCAGTAACGTTTACTTTCATATTTGGACTGTGGCTGCATTTTTAAAGAAAATTTCTCACATTGCATGTATGTTTACCGAACATCGCAGAGCGCTGCTAAATTATTTAGAAATGCAGAGTATTTACCGAACATCGCAGTAACGTTTACATCTTAAAGTTGCCATCGCAGTAACGTTTACATCGTAAAGTTGCGTTTTGCTGGCTCACGTTGTTATGCCTTACGATGTAAACGTTTAAGCGTTGCAGTGCTTTACGGTGTAAAAGTTAATGCGATGTTGTGTTTGCGTTGCAATGTCCTCGCGAAGTATTCACTTCGTTGCGATGGGTGTCTCCCTTCCTGTGCCTTTATCTCGGAGAAGAACATCCGCACCCTCCCTTTTACAACAACCTTAAGTCGAGCAGGGAATAACAGATAAGCCTCACACCCTAACCCTTGAAAGGGGGTTATTAGCTGTCGGAGCTTCCACCTCCTCTCAACGGTTGCATGGCAAAAATCTGGACGAGCGAAAAAAGTGTGGCCTTCATATGATCGTTTAGCATCAGGTCGTGCTCGGTCCAGAATTGCCTGCCGCAGAAGAAAGTTGCCAATATACACAAGAATGGCTCTTGGATGCTCCCCCTGTCTCCCACCACTATTTGTCTTTTGATTAAAGGGGAAGCGATGCGCTCTCTGGACCTCGACGTCCCAGTTCCATTGGGCCAGTTCCGGAAATGCACCCTTCAAAAGTTTAACTACAAAGAGCATTATGTTCTCGCCTTCCGTATTCTCCGCAATGCCCAGCAATCGCACATTATTTCTGCGCTGGCGGTTCTCGAAATCCTCGAGTTTCCACATTACGTCCTCGAACTGTCGCTCTTGCGTCTCTTTAGAGTTCTGTAGTTTGGCCACTTCATCTTCCAAATTTCCAGTTCTTTCCTCAACATGTGTTACCCTATCGGCCATATCTGAACACAGCTTATTGACTTTTCGGAGTGAGCCCTGCAGCTTCTTAGTTGCCTGGTGTGCCCTGCGGCTCTCAAGTCTTGCCTCTCCCTGCATCTGCTTTAGGGTAGAGTATACTAATTCCAGTGATGGCGCGGCTGGGGTAGCAGAAGGAGCCTCGGCCGGTCCTGACTTCTCTGGAGCGCCCGTTTCCCCTTCCTCCATGTACGTTTGAGTCGTTGCAGAGTAGTCCCATTCAAGTTTCCCCGCTGTGTCATTCTTAGAGGGGCTGGCGCTAGCTTTAGCCTTAGTTCTCCGTTTCCGGGAAAGGGTTTTTACATGTTGGATCTTTTGCGTATTTGAGGAGTCTCCAAAGGAGTTATCGGACTCAGACCCTAACGATGTATTTATATCGCTTGTTGAAGTTATGTCTGTATCTTCATTTAGCCAAAAAATTGTATCCCCCTCTGGAGACCGTGAGACCATTAGGTTTAGATCTTCCCTTTCCCCACTAGCATCACTCAAAACACAAGCGCCACACTCCTGCGGGCCGTTTTCCAAATTTCTCATCGCACACGCCTGAGCCGTTATGTCTGTCCCGTTCCCAACCGAATCACTGCCCGCATTGACTGGATGTACTGTTGCCCCAGGTTCCATTACAATATCTAGAGTTACCCCCACATCCCTCATAGTGCTGCCCACAGCGTGGCTCTCGATGCCACCCCAATTGGCTTGATTACCTTGATCGTCTTGTGAGGCGCTCTGTGATGTCTGTGCTATCGGCAGTACTTGTCCCGGTTGGGCCCGCATGGCAGGCTCATGTCGCTCCTCCTTCCCCCGGCATCTCCTGGAGTGGTATGGGATCTTGAGTAGCTTCTCCAGGTGAATCAGGACTGAGAGGGGGCCCCTCGCGCACGCCAAGCTCTTCTGTCAAGCGTGTGCTGTTACTAGTTCCAGCTGCTGCCAGCGTGGCTGCAAACACCTCTGCAACTGTAGGCTGGCGCATTCCGCTCTCCTCGCACACAGCCCGCCGCCCAGTCCGGCCAACCGCTCCAGGCTTCCCTGTCTTTGCCGTATTTTCCTCGGCCTCTGTTTTCTTCGCTCCACGCCGATTGGGTCCTGATCCCTTAGGTGCAGCGCCATTCTCCTTCTCCTTCGGGGGGTCCTTCACGGCCCCATCCTTTGTAGACCTGGTGTTTTTAGGCGCCATCAGACCCCCGCAGTTTGGACACTCCGAGTCCTGCCAAGCTTGACTAGTGCTCGAGAGTCTCCTCAGCCCCCGATTTGATCCTCGTCTCTGCAGCCAGGTGAGGAGCCGCGCTAACAGATAGGTGCTCAGCGGCATGCCCTGGGAGTTTTACCGGCTAACATCAGTCCTTCAGGTTGATCGAGTGAGAGAGCACGGACAGCGGCTCCCGCAGAGGTCAGGTAGCGGCCATCTTGCCTGGGTTCACCGCCACTGTTTTCAGATTCTATTGAATTTCACTATACACAGTGATTTCAATGTTGATCATCATGTGACAGCGGGCAAAAAAATACAATCAATAAGATTGTTAAAAAAAACAAATCTGTGTTTAAAATATTTACAACAAACTCAACTATCTGTTTACATTTTCTAAAATAAACACTCATTTACATTGCATATAATACAAAGATCAAATATATGAACTGCTTCTTTCTAAAACAATTTCCTAAATACAATATCAAAGAACAAGCACGATAATTGAAACTGCAATTCATGATATCTTCCCTATAGGCCGAATTATGTTTCCGAAAGCATTAGCATTGAAAATATCCAAAATAAACTTCTTAATTCATATTGACATCTTCCCAATAGGCCGAATGATGTTTTCAGAACTTTGGCATCAAAAATATTAGATATGAATTTGGTAATTCATTAGGCAACCGAAATTTGAATTCCAAATGGGCATCATTACAATGTGTCCATCCTTTATTGCACTTTAAATACACAGTATAGTGTCCAGATGTTGTAGAAGGTCCATCGTGGAAAATAATTGCCACTGCTTTGAAAGTTCTTCCTGATATTGACAGTTGACTTGCCACAACATTTTTAATTTTGGTTTCCAATTTTCTTCCATCTGCTTTACAACGTTGTATCATTAAAATGATATATTGTCCAAATCTTTCTATAAATAATGTTGATAACATTTCAGATTTGCAGTGACTACATTCCATATTTTGATTAGCTGATTTTACTAATTTGTTAAAAGACACTGTTTTGCAGTCTGGCATTGTCAAATATATGAATCTTTCAGTGTCAATTTCAGTGGTACAAGAAAATGAACAATCTTCACATTTATGATCCCATCTGTAACGAAGTCCAAACAGATTTTCAATTTGTATTCCTTCATCTTCCAATACTGCAAGCATAAACATAAGAAATTCTTGAGCATCTTGCTGTACATTAAGTGTAAATTGTGATGAACCAGAACATATATCCAGAAGATGCCGAATGCCAGAAGCACTTTGGATTTTAGTTTTATCGGTTGTCAAGTTTTCATAAATAGAATGTAACAAAGAACAAATCCTTTTTTCTCGATTCTCCATAATTTGTTGTTGAAGATTTTCTAGATAAAATAAGACGTTCACAACTACATTAGCATAGCAGTTGATACCTGAACTATTTTCTAACTGATATCCTACAATATCTTCAACAGTGTCCTTTTTCTTTTGTTTGGAACCTCAACATTCTCTTGATTTTTTTCTTCTTTCCAACCTCACTACAGAGTTTCTCATATGTTCGTTTTCGACATACTACACGCTTTTCATATACAGGATATTCACCTAAGTTGGGAGCATTCAGTCTTCTTAACCGATTATACTCTCTTACACAATTTGCATCTGCACTAATCTTTCTCTCATCAAAATCAATCAAATACAATCCAGATAAAGTTCTGACTCGGGACAATGCAACATATGCCATACCCTCTTTAAACACGGTACTTCCAATGTTTACCAAAGCACTGCCTACACTTAAACCTTGAGATTTATGAATGGTCACCGCATATGCCAAAGAAAGAGGAAACTGTTTTCTACGAACATACAAGTCTTTAACAAGCAAAAAACGAACAGCACAACGTCCAATCTGTTTTACCTCTTCAATCTGATCAAATTTAATCTTCAAAAATTCAATTCCATCTCTATTTGTATAATTAACAAAATCAACAACTTTTCCCATTGCTCCATTTACTAAACCTTTTTCCACATCCAAATGACGCCGTAAAATTACCCGACAGTTTTCATACATATAAATTCTTTTCTAAACCAGCAGTCTTAGATATAGAGTTTTCCAAAGAATCCAATTTTGTTTTTAATTTTTCTGACAAAATAATAGTAATTCCTTTGTGTTCTATTTTATCAATGGCTTCCATTTTTATTATTTGTTGTTTTTCCAGCTTTAAAAGTTCTTCATTGAATGTAGAACACTCTCGCAGTGTTGGCATTAGGCAGATTATAGATTTCTTTTCTCCAATTTTTTGTATATTATTTCCAGAGCAACATTTTCATTTGGAAACAAGTTTGTAAGTAGCCGACTTTGCAAAGCTTCTGTACCATGTTCTGTCAATACACCAATTCTTATGTCTTGGAGAATGCTTCCATAATCTTCATCACTTGCCTGTCGCATATTTTTAATAAGTTCTTTGTATTCAAAATATGACCAAATGTTGACATTTCCAATACTTCCCAAGATTTCCTGGTGTCTTCATGCACAAGTGATTTAAAAACTGGTTGCCCTTTTACAGGAGTAAGTTGCAGTAAATCGCCGAAAACAATCACATGTTTTCCTCCAAATAACACATCATAATCTGTTTTTAAAATTTGCTGCATTCGTAAATGTACAAAGGCAAGCATTACGTTTGAGACCATGCTCACCTCATGAATTATCAGAAGTTTCATTTTCTTTGGTACTCTTGAAACTTCAAAACAAGCTTCTCCAGAAAGCTTGTGATATTCCAACTTGTTTTCATGTTCAACAGGTAGCATTAGTAAATGATGTAATGTAATCCCTTTAATGTTGTGTGCTGCTAATCCAGTTGGAGCGGTTACAACACAAGATAAATGTGATTCAGTGGTTTTCTGTAAATAACTGGTCAAAACTTTAATTAAGAAACTTTTTCCTGTACCAGCTTGACCACTGATATACATTCGAATAGGTTTAAATTATGTGCAGGTGCATTCTTTATTTTCATGAAGTAAACCATGATCGATCTGTTGTGTAACTTGCTGATATATTTCTTTTTGTTCAATATTTAGTTGCTCTTCCAAGTTTCCCAACTCCATAATATCCTGTTGAGCTTGATGCATTGCCGTTTCTACTTCACTCATAGCAATTGCTGCTTCATTTTCAAGAATTGGTTCTCCTAGTGGATCTTGACTCAGTGGAGCAGAACTTTGACTGTCTTGAGAACTGTCTCTAGCAATCTCAGCTGCAATAGTAGCTTCTTGTTGAATCTCTTCATTCAACATTTGTAGATAATTTTAAAAAACTGTGCATTCAATGCTATCCTTACATGAATTAAAAGAATCTTCATAGCACTGAAAATCTCCAAGTAATTCCATTTCAGTACGCCAAGGCTTGAAGAGTTGCAGAAGTGCTAAATAGTAAAATTCCCTTTTATCTGGAGTATCGCAACTCAGTTTCCTGTGATTAATGAGATTTCCTTTACTATGTTTCACCAAACATCCATCAGAACCAATCACTGCATGTTTCTCTTCATTTATGTTCTCTGTAATATTTCTTTTAAAGCTGTAGTATTGTAGTACTTCATTGAGACATATGTTTTCAAGATAGGGACTTCTTTTAGTATAGTACGTATCCAACATGTTTGTTTCAACAATATCTGTGCTTTCCGGTTCATTTAATGCTAAATATTCAATTTCTTGTACAGATTTCAAAACTCGATTTTGTGTTGCAGCAAGACCTAGACTAACCCAAATGATTCCTCTTGACTTTGAATATAAACTTGCAGAGCTCAACCGATCCGAACATTCGTAGGATCCAATCTCTCGATGGGACAGCATCTTCAAACTAAAGCTGTACAATTTGTTACTAAGAGTCTTCTCTTGTGAAATTTCTTCCCACATTTCTTTCAACTCCGTCTTTTCAGATTTTGTTATGTATGGTGTAACATACCGAGCAACAGCAATGGAATTATCTGCAACATACTGGATATCCATATTTGCATTCCACATCAACAAAATCACTGGATTGTAATCATTAATATACTTTGATTGTTCACTTCTTTTTAAATTGTAAGTATTTTTTTGAGATTTTCTAGTGATAGTATGCCTCACTGCTGACATGAAACTGTTGACTCTTCCTTTGGAAATTACTGGACGTGGAAATCCAAAACGACATTTTGTATAAAACGTTTCCTTTGACTTGTATTTCCGTCGACAGTATTTGCCACATCGATGATTTTGAAACCGTAAAACTTGTTGTCTTAAGGTATTTTCTTCTCCTGTTTTTGGAATTGCACATGTAACATAGTCTTCAATAAAAGATAAAACAGTCTCATCAGAATCAGTTCCAAATTTAGGTGCATCCTTGATCCATAGAAGCATATGTATATGAGGAGCACCTCTAGCTTGGTACTCCTTTCTCCAAAAGAAATCAATAACTTCTCCAAGAGGTGGGTTATTTTTATTGCAGATAAAAGATATCATAGCTTGAAATCTATGATTAAAATATCTGCACACATTTACAGGATCCAAGGAACACAGTTCTCCAGCTGTCTTGAATTCAATGTTTTTAATATTTGAATTTGTTTCTCGAAGAAATTCAAGTAAATCGTCCCATGCGTATTCAGCACAGCTTAGCGTAACAAACCATGTAGGGGTTCCTAAGTCTCTTAACATACATTTAAATTCTCCATGACGACGATACCAATACTCATTAGTACCACGTTGACACGCCATCAAATTAATCAATTGAGATTCTAAATGATCGTCTCTCTGTTGTACTTTGTCCATGAATTCCTTTGCAGAAACATGTTGAAGATGAACTCCTGTTTTTAATATGTGGTTCACTGCATATGAAAGTCCAGACAAGTCACTTTCAAACAAAAGATGAAATATATATGGAATACATTGACGAAATCTTGGATCTTCTGAGTACAATCTTGTTGTACAATATTCTGATGCTGGAATCTGTACTGGTCGTTCGTCATATCGTCCACCTTTTCCAGTGGGGAACAGCTGTGGAAAACAACGAGCTTCCAAACTTTTTTCCCAAACACTCATGGGAGTTCCCTTCGCTTTCTTCATTTGGAATAATTCAATAGTATTTCCAATCACTTCCTTTGAATGTAAAGGATGTACACTATAATGTTCATAAATTTCTTTACTTTTGGAGATGTCCACTTTTTCAATTTGGCCACTTGAAATTTCGCTATCAACTCCTAAAACTATTTCTTCTTCTTCCACATACACATTTTTGTAGTAAACATTGTTTTTTGTGAGATATAACGTAGCCTTTTGCACTTTGCTGACATCTACTAATTCTTGCCATATTTTCCGACTCATCGTAGGAACACCATTAACTAGAATAACTACAGGTTCAGTTTCCTCTCTGTCTACACCAATAGTTTCAATATTTTTCTTTAAATCTAAAGGTAAATACACAACTCTTCCTTTTCAGCCTTTTTGTAAATCTGATAGAGGCAACTTACCTGTTTTAGGCTCCATACGAACAATAGCCTGAAACGGGTGCACAGATTGAATCAGAATGGACTCATACGTGTTTAAATCTACCAGTTCTGGAGGAATAGCTACCAACTCTAGGTTATTATGTACAGCTCTAGCTGGCATTTTGTTCTCCTCTAATTTGGTATAGCAATATATACAAATACGTTGATCACTAGCCAACTCAAAGCAATCTTCCACCAGCAAATAAGCACCAAATTCCTTCCACTTATCATTGTTTTCTTTTTCACTTTTTAAATACAGATCAACATTCCTAGTTTGTTTTCTATAGTGAGTACGTCGACAACAAATACACACATAGTTTGGTCTTTCACAGCAAATTACCTTAAACTTCGTAATTTCGTCTTCAAACTTCTCAGTACTACTATTACCTTCCACCTCTTCTTCAACACCTACACTTTTCAAACTCTCACTTTCTCTACACTCCTGTTCAGGACCAAACTAACGAAACTCTATTTCATCACAAACTTTTTTTACATCTGATACTGACCCATGCAAAAGAGCAGTGTTTAAGTCACTTAAAATTATTGTAGGACTTTTTACATAGTACAATCTTCTTACTAACTTCCGCATTGCTGAGTGATGTACTGCTAACATTCTCAAATGATGAAAAACACTTTGACACACAGTTTTCTAGAAAGACAAGCCAGAGAGTGACCTTGCAAGCCAGTATTTTTTCTCACTTTGCAAGGATCTGGTCCTTGCAACATCTTAATCTTTTGTTTAATACTTTTTTAGTATAATGTCGTAAGAAATTTCGTAAAATATCAATAGACTCCTGTCGTATACTACAAATACTACTACAATCCCATGTATACACTGGATCTTGTGTACGTCTCCCTTGAACTTCTTCAGCTATCACTTCTTCCACATTTCAGGAACCATCTTTTCTTTGTCAATTGCACAACCGTTCTTCACTTCATAAGCACGACCACTGGTATCAACTGCTTGAACTAATGTATTGTTTTGAAAATAGCTCTCTTCATTAAAAAAAGGTTCTGAACTAGAAGTATGCTTCCATTCAACCACATTTTTTTTAATAAAAGTTAGTTCTGTTGATTAGTCTTTTCCTTTTAGATTTGTTCTTCATAGAATGCATTGGTTTATCTAATGTTCGCATTCTCTTTAAAACTAAAATGAGCAATCTTCTTTTCAATTCAAAAGTCTATACTTTCAATCTTTTTTTCTTTTTATAAAATGCAGATCTTTTATATTTCTTGCCATGTTTCAACAAATTTTGTAGTACTCTACTTTTATACATGCGTTTCCTAATTTCATTAAATTGTTTCTTTCTTCTTTCAACATAGATTTTTTTCTCATTTCCTGAATTTCTATTAATTTGTCTTTTTTTCATTTCATTCTTTTTCATTCTACAAGTATTCTTTCTATTTTCATCATTTCCAAAATCCTTTCCTCCCCTTGAAATTCTTTTAATAAATTCCTTTGTTCTCTTACCACAAGACTTTTTCTTTTTTGCCACATGTTGTAGTTCATCTAATTCGTGCGTTTCTTTCTCCTTTAAATAGTACTGTTTTCTTTGTTGTTTTTTCCTTTGTGCATGGTTATTCTTTCTTAATAATAATGCAGAATATCTGTAAAAAGAATTTTACAAATAATTTAAGATTATTAAAATAATTATATACATATATACTTATCTATTACTAAAGAAACACTTTCTATTTTAAAAGCTACAAAAAATGCATTTATTGTTTTCTGAATATGGTAACAATTACACCTGAGCTTCACAATAAGTGAAAAGAGGTACAGAAAAAAATACAACAGCAATATCTGAATGATTACAGCATTCCATATCTAGTGCGTGCATTATTGTAAAACTGCATGGCGACTACTTTGGTGTTTTTATAACTGTATGAGAGGGGTGCAGAAATTTGCAAGAGAGGTCATAGAAAGAAGCAACAGTAGTGCATAAGAATCAACAGAGGTGCAAAAAGAGGCAAATAAGGTACACAAAGAGGAAACAGGTGAGCAAGAGAGGTGCAGAAAGAGGGAAGAGGGGTGCAATAAAAGGCAAGAGAGATAAAGAAATTTGAAACAGAGGTGCAGGAAGAAGGCAGATCAGTGCAGAAAGAACCAATAGAGGTGCAGAAAGAGGGAAGATATTTGCAGAAGCAGGCAAAAGACGTACAGAAAGGAGGAACAGGTGGGCACAGTGAGAGAAGAGAAGTGCAGAAAGATGCTGTGTAAATGATTGCATCAGTGCTGAAGTAATGCCTGAGTGATTACAGCACTGCATATGTAGAGCCTGCATCATTGTAAGACTGCATGGGGAGTATTTGTGTGTTTTTATAAGTGCATGACAGTTGGGCCTAGCCCAATACAAAGCAGCACACTATTACATAAGTCAACTCTAAGTCACTGGGTAAGTACAGGACAAGATGAAAAGTGAGTGGCTAATTTCATGAGTGCAAACATACACATCCAGTGCATGCATAACTGTATAAATAGCAGTTGAAGGGATTCATCAGTCATTGAGTACTGCCTAGGTGAATACCTAAATGCAGCAGAAACGCATGTGTGATTTTGAAGACTGCAAGGGTAGTGTGTAGGTAGTGAGATGACTACACAGCAACAGACTGCATCATTGCATAACTGTAGGGGGTACTACGTAAGTAGACCCCTGAGTGATTCCTAGCCTGCAAGGGTAATATCCGGGGGATTACTGAAGTAGATAGCAAGCGAGTGGGTGATTTCATAAGTTCTTCAGAACCGCCTGGGTGATTAACCGAGCTAGTAAGATACTGCCTCAGTCCTTACTGGTGTGGAAAGGTAGTGACTGGATGAATTTAAAACTACATGACTAGTGGCTGAGTGATTACATAAGTACAAGAAAAGTGCGTTTGTGATTGAAACAGTTCCAGGTGAATTAAAGGAGTACATAGGTAACACATCAGCGACTGCATGACTGCAGGGATAATGTCTGGGAATTTACATGACTACATAGCAAGTGACTGAGGGATTTTATAAGTGCATGAGTACTTTTTGGGTGATTGCAGGGCTACTGAGGTGGAGAATGAGTAAATAAAAGACTGCAAATGTAGTTCAGGGGTGATTGCATAACAGCATGACTACTGGCTGGGTGATTACAAGAGTACAAAAGTGGTGCCTCCGTGATTCAAGGAGTGCAGCAGTAGTGCCTGGGTGATTATATAACTACATGAGTTATATCTTAGTGATTGCATAAGTGCACAGATAGTGCCTACATGATTGCATCAGTGCTGAAGTAATGCCTGAGTGATTACAGCACTGCATATGTAGCGCCTGCATCATTGTAAGACTGCATGGTGAGTATTTGGGTGTTTTTATAAGTGCATGACAATTGGGCCTAGCCCAATACAAGGCAGCACACTATTACATAAGTCAACTCTAAGTCACTGGGTAAGTACAGGACAAGATGAAAAGTGACTGGCTAATTTCATGAGTGCAAACATACAAATCCAGTGCATGGATAACTGTATAAATAGCAGTTGAAGGGATTCATCAGTCATTGAGTACTGCCTAGGTGAATACCTAAATGCAGCAGAAACGCATGTGTGATTTGATGACTGCAAGGGGAGTGTGTAGGTAATGAGATGACTACAAAGCAACAGCCTGCATCATTGCATAACTGTAGGGGGTACTACGTAAGTAGACCCCTGAGTGATTCCTAGCCTGCAAGGGTAATAACTGGGGGATTACTGAAGTAGATAGCAAGCGAGTGAGTGATTTCATAAGTGCACAGATAGTGCCTAAGTGATTGCATCAGTGCTGAAGTAATGCCTGAGTGATTACAGCACTGCATATGTAGCGCCTGCATCATTGTAAGACTGCATGGTGAGTATTTGTGTATTTTTATAAGTGCATGACAGTTGGGCCTAGCCCAATACAAAGCATCACACTATTACATAAGTCAACTCTAAGTCACTGGGTAAGTACAGGACAAGATGAAAAGTGAGTGGCTAATTTCATGAGTGCAAACATACACATCCAGTGCATGCATAACTGTATAAATAGCAGTTGAAGGGATTCATCAGTCATTGAGTACTACCTAGGTGAATACCTAAATGCAGCAGAAACGCATGTGTGATTTGAAGACTGCAAGGGTAGTGTGTAGGTAGTGAGATGACTACACAGCAACAGACTGCATCATTGCATAACTGTAGGGGGTACTACGTAAGTAGACCCCTGAGTGATTCCTAGCCTGCAAGGGTAATATCCGGGGGATTACTGAAGTAGATAGCAAGCGAGTGGGTGATTTCATAAGTTCTTCAGAACCGCCTGGGTGATTAACCGAGCTAGTAAGATACTGCCTTAGTCCTTACTGGTGTGGAAAGGTAGTGACTGGATGAATTTAAAACTACATGACTAGTGGCTGAATGATTACATAAGTACAAGAAAAGTGCGTTTGTGATTGAAACAGTTCCAGGTGAATTAAAGGAGTACATAGGTAACACATCAGCGACTGCATGACTGCAGGGATAATGTCTTGGAATTTACATGACTACATAGCAAGTGACTGAGGGATTTTATAAGTGCATGAGTACTTCTTGGGTGATTGCAGGGCTACTGAGGTGGAGCCTGAGTAAATAAATGACTGCAAATGTAGTGCCGGGGTGATTGCATAACAGCATGACTACTGGCTGAGTGATTACAAGAGTACAAAAGTGGTGCCTCCGTGATTCAAGGAGTGCAGCAGTACTGCCTGGGTGATTATATAACTACATGAGTTATACCTTAGTGATTGCATAAGTGCACAGATAGTGCCTAAGTGATTGCATCAGTGCTGAAGTAATGCCTGAGTGATTACAGCACTGCATATGTAGCGCCTCCATCTTCACCTTTGAATCTAAAATTATGCGGCATCATTCAACTATACTTTTTTACAGGGTAGAAAAAAGAAGCCTAATTAATAACACCTTGTATGATCATCTTTGAAAGCACACTTTTGTGCTCCTTCTTCACAAATCTATCTAAAATTATGCAGTATCATTCAACTATACCTTTCTATAGACTGGAAAAAGAAGCCTAATTAATAACACCTTATATAAGCATCTTTCAAAGCACACATTTGTGCAGCATCTTCACCATTCTTTCTAAAATTATGCGGCATCATTCAACTATACTTTTGTACAAACTACAAAAAGAAGCCTAATTAATAGTACCTTATGTGTACATCCTTCAAAGCACAGTTTTGTGCTGTATCTACACCATTCTACTAGTACTCACACTCTTGACCCTACCACAAAAAAGCAACAAGAGCTCTTTCTTATACATCATGCACCATATAATGTATAAGACATATGAAAATACAAATACAAGTAGAAACATCCATGAGACAGAACTCCATGCACACCTTAATATTTATCTGAGTCCACCTCCAAACTTAAAGGAACAGCTAAACTTATGCTGTATAGTACAAATATACATATCCACACACTAAATCAAACTACCATAATCAGTAATCCATATTCCAATATACATATAATACTATACAACATCTACTTCAAACAACATTTAACTACATTACAACAAACTTTGAGAAACATCTCTACATTTAATAATATATTTCAAACATCAAAGTTCATGAATATTTTTTTGCCTTTTAAAATAAAAGTAACACATAATACACCTTACAAATGTATAACTCACCTTCCAAATTGATTTGTAGAATATGAAATATCACAAACTCAGAATGGTTTTTTGTTATGCACACAATCAATGTAATGCACTGCTCTCAGCAAAAGAAAACCAGTAATGGCAAAGTTTCCCTCTCTTTCACCACACATATACATGTAAGTAACAAATAGTCAGTCAGTCAGAAATACTTTAATCGACAGCCAAGAGTCATAAAAGCATACAATATTATTAAAAGAAAATACACATTCCAGCCAAATACATAGCAATAAAATAGTCCCACATTTCAATCACAATATTCATATCTAAAAACATTCATAAAAAAGAGCCAATATCATATAACGTGCACTGTGCTTAAGCAATAGACCAGATCCTTAATTAATATCACGTATAAAAAAAAAATGTACCATAATAATCAAGAAGGGGAAAACACAATTGAGCCAACAGACAACACAAAATTACTATTACGGGAGTAATCTGTTCCTATGTCTAATGGCCCGATTAAAAAACTTGCGACCCCGAGGCAAACCATGGGTGATGCCAGCATTTGTAAATAGAGCAGAGCTGGCCTCACTTGGACAAACTGGCATTCTCTGAGTAGAGGGAGGATATGCCTCCTACGCAGGGACTCATAGTAGGTACAGAAAAACATTAGGTGCAAGGTATCCTGTTCCGAGAAGTTATCACAGGGGCAGGGTTTTAACAATTCAGATTTTGAATATCCTCTCGGGAATGCCAGCAGCCAGGGAACCATATTTAGACAAAATCTTGTTAAAACAAAACGATGGTATGGTTTATTAACATAAGATAAATATGGTTGCAGTTGCGGGCCTAGGCTCAGAGTGACATACCTTCTCACCGAGGGCTTGCCTAACTCAGCCTCCTCCCTAAGGCATTTCCGCCTATCCACAAACTGCCGTTTAAAATTTATGATCGCAATCTTGCCCAAAGGCTTTGGGGTCAAAAACAAATCTGGGCACCCTAGACATTTTGTTTCTTCCTTTATATATTTATGCCAAGGGATATGCTGGGCTCTCTCTAATGCCATACAATCCGAGATTATAAGTTGATTTAGATTGGGGGGGTTGAGTCCAGATTCTAAGCCATCGTAGCAGGGGGAAACTGCAATCTGGTCTGCAATATACCCCATCCCCAGTTCTTCATGCAGGCAGTAAACAGGAGTGGCTACAGGGACCCCAAGGAGTTTGCGCATAAAATTATTCTCTGCCACTTGTATTTCCTTTACATCTTTATAGCCCCAGATATCGCATCCATACATGGCCATAGGAATACATTTTGCGGTATAAACTTTCAAGAGTGCGGGCAGGGGTTTTGACCCTAGTCTTTTTGCAAAATCCATAGTGGCCCCCGTTGCTCTTGCCAAAATGTTCTTTTTAAGTGTTCGTTGTACTCCCCATGTACCTTGGTCATCAAAGAGTACCCCTAAGTATGGGAAAGTGGATACTTTGGTTAATTCGTCCCCATTACAGTAAAATTTAGCCTTGGCCGCCTTTCGCGGATCAATTGTCATTGCATGAGATTTCTTAAAATTCGTTACCAAATCTAGTGAATTCATAAAATCTATAAAACAATTTAAAAGTTGTTGCAGGCCCCTTGCAGTTCTAGACAATAAGACCGCATCATCGGCATACAACAATGCGGGAATCAATTTGGCACCGGCCCTTGGCGTATCCTTGCAGCATGATGTTAAAATGTCCCCCAGTTTGTTGATATATAGGTGAATAGCAGGGGGCCAAAATGCACTCCTGCCGGACCCCCTTCCTACTGGCCAAGAATCTGTCAAGCTGCCATCTTCATTAAACCGTACCGCAGCCGTGGTGTTAACATGTGCAGTATGCAGGAAGGAAATCAATTCAGCCTCTAGCCCTATATCACGAAGGACCAACCACAGCTTAGACCTATTGACAAGGTCAAAAGCTGAGGTTAGATCCATAAAGGCCAGATGCAGGACACCTCCCTTGGCGATGGTATACTTCCCGATCACCAAATGGAGATTCAGGCATTGGTCTATTGTCCCCTTTCCCTGTCTGAATCCATATTGGAGATCGGAAATAACATTAAAATGATCAAGCCAGACTGTGAGGCGATCCAGGACTACCTTGCCCATAATTTTAGACACAGAATCTAAGAGCGAAATTGGCCTATAACAAGCCGGATCGTCACGAAGGCCCCTTTTAAAAATGGGGACAATAACTGCCTTTGCCCATGATGGGGGAAACCATAAGCGCAGGCAGCATTAAAAACATGTGTTAGGATCCTGGCCCAGACTTTGGGGTCTGCCTTATAGAGGTCTGCCGGTATCCCGTCAGGGCCAGGGGCCTTTCCCCCCGATGTCGATAAAATAGCTTTGTAAACTTCTTCTATATTAAAATGAAGGGGGGCACTGTCTGATCCGGGAGCTGTGTATCCCACTATTTCTGCTAGATTGGAGCTACTATAAATATTGCTAAAATGCTGGACCCACTTCTCTGCCGGTATTATACAATCCTTACTTAGATTTGGCATATCTGAAAAAAGAGGACTGTTAACTATGGACCAAAATCGTGAGCTGTCCGACAGGACACTAGCTTGGCCAAGCTCCTCCCAGGCGTGCTTTCTTAGTTGTTTTTTTCTCTCGCACACAGCCAGTTTATACGCCTTCCTGCAGCTCCTGGTTAGTATCGGGTCCCTCGGTTTTTGCTTTACAGCCTTCATTAGCTCCTTATGGGCAGCTGAACATGTGTCATCAAACCACCTTTTTAGTTTTAAGGATTTCACCTTGGTTTTGGTCACTAAGTTCGAAGCTGCCATTTTAACAATAATATCAAAGGCATCTAAAGTAGCTCTATCTTGTAGTGCAGGGTCCATACATACTTTGAGCTCTGAGGCACAAGTAGTATACAAGTTCTCCAAAAAACTATCTGGAGTAATCTTTTCCCACCTCAGCCTTCGTTCTTGATCTTTGGTGGTAATGTTTACATTAGTGATATGGTTCGTAGCCCCCCCTATTATACCAGATGAGAGGAGAAGAACCAATATTAAAGGGTTATGATCACTAAAACAATTACAAATAACATTAAAAGTCTGTACAGCCGAAGTTATTAGAGCAGATAAAAATATATGGTCAATTATGCTAACACTACCATTACCTACATAAGTGGGGACCAGGGCGGATTTGTCAGATTGTTGTAAGCAGTTCAGGTTAAACACAGAGAGCAGTCCTTCTATAAGCGTTCCTGACAATGTATGCTCAAAGTGGTTTGACCCTTGTAAGTCGTCTACTTCCTTCAGTATCAAAGGACAATTAAAACAATATTTCCGTATATTAAAATCCCCCATAATTAGCGTATCATAATACGCTTGGCTGTCTTCTCCATAATTTTTTAGTAGTTCTTCCAGGGCCAGGAGATGCTCAATCTCATGGGTCCTAGAAAAAGAATTATAAAAGTTTACCACTAACAGAATGGTAAGATTCTTTCCTGACAGTTCCACTGCTAGCACATAGGATGATGAAGAATCGATCAGTTTAGCCCTATAGCAGAGTTTAAGACTAAACATCAAGAGGAGACCTCCCTTGGCTCTACCCATATTAGACGGGATTGCATGTTTGCAAAAAGAGGTAAAGCCATCAAGATAAAAGCAATCGTTAGATTCCCAAGTCTCTTGAAGGGCAATTATATGATGCTTAGCAAGGAAATGTACCCACGAAGTATCCCCCCTCTTTGATCTCAGCCCAGCTATATTCCAGGACAATACCTTCATAGAGGCATTGTTAAGGCTACCTGGAATAGTAGTAGAGTTGGTAGAATTATCCAGCAAACATTGGGGAGTGGGGGCAACTGTTATTGGTTCTATATATGCTACTGGCTGTGAGGTCTTAACCTGTGGCATTCCCACTGCCATTGTCAGTCAATCATTTTCATCAAGTCCTTGCAAATTCGCTAGTGGTAAGAACCGATTTGATGATGATAATGTAGTATTAAAATTGCTTTCTTGGGGGCGTGTGAGTAGCTTAAAAGGCTTCTGCCAGCCAGGCATCTGCCGATCGCTATTTACTGGAAAGTATTTGGGAGGATAGAAAGTTTGTAGTGGGACTATTTTAATTGTAGTTTTAGCGTCATATTTATGTTGGCAATCTAGTAGTGCTTTAGCTTGCAGGTGGTGCTTAAAATTGACAATTATACAATCCCCCTCCATATTTTTCCTAGTCCCGTGGCCGATCCAACCAACCCTTCTTGCCATGATGATATCTGGAGTAATATTTGAGCTATTTATCACATTATTATTACACCAGTGGATGGTCTTATGTATCAGATCTAATGAGGTTTCCTTTGTACCAGATGAAAGAGGAGGGACCCCCACAAGTACAACTACTAAAGGCGCTGATTGTGGTGGAAGATCAATTGTACAATTGTTTATCAATGTTACCCGTTTATTATGGGCTAACGTGAGTGTAGATGGAAGATCCTCGTTCACACTTTCCCGGGTTTCCTGACAAACTGCCCGCGGTTCAATACCACCCCCCAATAGCACGCAATCAGTAGTTAGGGAGCTAAGATGAGACACACCCAGGGTGGGTCAGTGCCAGTCACCCTATCTATTTGTATGCTACCGTTCTGGTATCTACGTTCCGGGCCATTGGCAACTTCAATGACGCCCCTCCTCCCGCCGGCTGCAATATCACCCCCTGCAGAGCAATTATTATGCATAGAAACAAAGGAATCAAGTTTTAACTTTATGCCTTCTATCTTAGCAATTACAGGTGCTAATAAGGCTTTAGTCATAGACTCAAGTCTCAGGAAAAGGCTATCCAGCAGCAGATCCGAATTTGGCTTGGCCAATACCGCTGCCAGTGGTAATGTTGGTTTGGTCCGTGGGGGCTTTCTCAAGGCTTTGCTTCCCGCAGTTCGTTTTCTCTTCGTTGGTGGGCCGTCCGAATCATCACCTACAGTTACAGTGGCCACAGGAGTGCCAATAGATGGGTCCTGACCACCCATTTGGCCTTCCAGCAATGTACTCGATGGTGCGGGGGAACCTATTTCTTCTGATAGGACCCTGTTTTCCTCCTGATTCAAACCGCACCCAACGTTGCCCAGTGCAATTTTCTCAGTTTCCAGAGAGAGTCTTTTCTCAGTGAGGGCGATCTCCTTTGTTATGGCATCGGCTGCCCTGGTTAAAAAAGAATCTATCGTCCCAGCTGAGCCTGCAGCAATTGACCCTGAAGCTCCCCCCACAATCAATTTCCTTTTGCCCATTTCCACCTGGCCAAGGAGCACTTATGATGATAAAAAAAAAGAAAAACTTGGTGTAGCCCACAGTACCGGTGAAAGACCAAGCTCTCCTCGCTTCAAAGTGGGTAACAGCAAAATGGCAACAGAACGCAAAAAAAAGAAATAATGCGGACAGGTACCTTGTCGTTTTTCGGACGTCTACGCCATATCCTGGTGGGACACAGACCAAACCACGAGGATTTAGAGCCCTGGCCAGCCCAGCCTCTCCCGGCCGCGGACGGGCGCAGACGGGCCCGCCCTTGGCCCGGGCTTAGCCCGCGCGCGTCCCGCGGAGCGGGGGCCGCGATGAAATTTAAAGCGCCTCCGGGCGCACAGGCAGCATCAGCGCCTCCGGGCGCAGAACCAGGCGTTATGGGGATTGGAGTCACCCCGGCATTGTCTGCTTGCGGCTCCCGCGGAGCGGGGGCCGCGATGAAATTTAAAGCGCCTCCGGGCGCACAGGCAGCATCAGCGCCACCGGGCCCAGAACCAGGCGTTATGGGGATTGGAGTCCCCCCGGCGTTGTCTGCTTGCTTCCAAGATTATTTCAAATTCTCAAACTCACTTCTATTGGTTAGACATATCAATCCTTACCAACTGACTTCTAAAAGTAACCAAACTGCTTTTTTTTTTTTTTTGGATTCGCAATTCCACCGTGCAGCAAAGCGATGGAACCGCGAATCTATACGGGAGTTCAAAAACATATCACACATAAATTTACTACTATTTTTTAATTATACACCACTTTTAAAGATAGCACTGACTTTGGAAATGTCACTGTAATAACATATTACTTTTATATAAATTACAAAATCACACTTTAATGCCACCATTAACTTTTAACTCTACCCCCATTCTGATTGATCCCAGTTTCCATAGTAACAGATCATGGAACACTCAACTGAACTGACAGGTCACAAGTTCACCGTATTTTCAAGTACACCACACAATGTTGCAAATGCAAACAGCAGGTGTGGTTGACATTTCCAAAATATCAGCTTATCCTTTTAACTGTACCTTCCCAACATTGTTTACTAACCAATGAGAAGTATGCTGTTAAAAAAAGTTAAATGCACCCTACTTTGAATGTACAATCTTCTAAAACACCCAATCAATTCTCTACTTTTTTTAAAACAGCATCTTGTCCACCATTTTAGATACCTCTCACTCTACCAACTGAGTACCTCAGGTACAGACATCTTTACATTACTTCCAGACATCCCTTCAAAATGCTTACAGTGTGGATTGTTGAGCACAGCTATGTTTTCTGGTGCAAAAGGTATGCTGAACGCAGAGGTATTGACAAAGACCTAGCTTTGCAAAATGTGGACATTAAATGGATTGCACAGAGAGGATTAAAGTGGCACCAATTGATGCCTTTGGTTAAAACCTCTTTGCATCTCCAACCCCCTGACCTCATGATTGTGCACTGTGGTGGCAATGACCTAGGCACATTGACTGGGGTAGGTCTGGAAATGCTAATGAAGGACACCTTTGCACAATTGATGTTGCTTTTACCTCAAACTGTCTTTGTCTACTCTAACATATGCCAAAGACAAAAATGGAAGAGGTCAAATCAATTCTGTCCACAGATTGAGAAAGCTAGAAAAAATGTCAATAAAGCTGTTTCTGCTTATCTTAGAGACCATAGAATGGGCTCCATATATAACAACAATCTACGTTTTCATATGGATGGCATCTACAGGAGTGACGGAGTACACTTTACAGATGACGGAAACAGAATCTTTCTCAACAACCTAAAGCTCTGCATCCGCACTTACATGTAGCTACAAGAAGCTCATAATAAACACAAGGGCTCTTTTTGGAGCCACCCTATACCTCAAAAGGTAATCTTACCTATTAAAAACATACATATTCTTTTTTCTACAATTTTGCATGGAGTCGCGAACCCAACGGGTTTACACTGGGGGGCCGCGCTGGACGCGATGGAATCGCGACTCCAAGCGCGCGAAATTAAAAAAAAGAATGCCCCCTATTCTAACTTGTTTAATTCTGCCTCGGGGACCCCATCCCCCGAGGCATACCCTTGGGGAATGTGGGGGAGTCCCAAAGCCCCCACGGTCCCAGCCGGCTTCCTGCCTCCTGCGGGAGCCGGCATTGCTTTTGGACAAGTGGAACTGCTAATATGCAGCTCCCCTTGCCCAAAACCAATACTGCTTTAGCTTCTTGGAAGCGAGAGCAGGTTTCCTGCTCTTGCTCCCAAAAAGCAAAGCAGTGTCTGTAATCACAGGGCGGGAGCCACACGGCTCCCGCCCTGTCATTGCAAACATTAATGTCCTGGGGGTGGGCACCCCGGGACATTACAGGAGCTAGCCCTGGGGGGTGGTGGTCCCCAGGGCCACCGACAGCTCCACGAGGGGGGCCACGCGCCCCCCCTCACATTATTTACAAAGCCCCGGGGAGCTGGTGGTCCCCGGGGCTTGGGGGGCCCGCGAGGCCCCCCTCATTATTTAATAAAGCCTCGGGGAGGTGGTGGTCCCCGGGGCTTGGGGGGAGGCAGCGAGCCCCCCCTTTCAATTACAATTGCTCCGGGGAGGTGGCGGTCCCCGGGGCTGCGGGGGCCCCCAGTGGGCCCCCGCAAATTATAAAACTAATTACCCCCGAGACCTGGCCCACCCGGGGGCTTATAGAAAGCGAAGCACCTTGTTTTTTTTTTATTTCTCGTTTGGATTCGCGAACACAACAAATGTACACTGGGGGCCCGCGCTGGACGCGATGGAGTCGCGACTCCAAGCGCGCGTAATAAAAAAAAAAGAATGCCCCCTATTCTATATTGTTTAATTCTGCCTCGGGGACCCCATCCCCTGAGGCATACCCTTGGGGACCGTGGGGGGAGCCCCAAAGCCCCCACGGTCCCAGCCAGCTCCCCGCCTCCTGTGGGAGCCGGCATTGCTTTTGGACAAGGGGAGCTGCTAATATGCAGCTCCCCTTGCCCAAAACCAATACTGCTTTGCTAACCTGCTCTCGCTTCCAAGAAGCAAAGCAGTGTTTGCAATCACAGGGCAGGAGCCACACGGCTCCTGCCCTGTCATTGAAAACATTAATGTCCCAGGGGTGGGCACCCAGGGACAGTGCAGGAGCCGGCCCTGGGGGGTGGCAGTCCCCAGGGCCACCGACAGCTCCATGAGGGGGGCCACATGGCCCCCCTCACTTTATTTACATAGCCCCGGGGAGGAGGTGGTCCCCGGGGCTTGGGGGGGCCCGCGAGGCCCCCTTCATTATTTAATAAATCCCCGGGGAGGTGGTGGTCCCCGGGGCTTGGGAGGGTCCACGAGGCCCCCCTCATTTTTATTTTATAAAGCCCCGGGGAGGTGGCGGTCCCCGGGGCTACACAAATTAATTGGCGAGTGCCCCCAGGACCTGGTCCACCCGGGAGCTTTCAAAAACTTAGCGCGGGAGGCCGCGCTTCGTTTTTAAAACATTTTCTCGGCAGGATTCGGAACCCCAATGCGAAATCCGCCGTTTAAAAAAAAAAAAATGCTTTTTTTGGCCCTGGGGGTCCTTGTGGAACCCCCTGGGCAGGCCTAGGGGGTCAGGGTATTTCTACCCTGCCCCCTTTTCTTGTATTTTATCTTTTTTTTAACTCTTTTCTTGTGACTCGGTTACCGAGTCACAAGATGGCTGCCAACACATTCTGTATTAGAGTGTTAGCAGCCAATCAGAGTGAAGCTCATGCCCGGGAGGGTTCGCGAACCCTCCTCGGTGCTCAGATATCGAAACTTTTCTTTTTCTAATTTCTCAGGAACTACTGAACGGATTTACACCATTTAAAAAAAAAGGGCTCTTTCTGAACCAAGGGCTACCTTTTTGGCAAATTTGGTGTTATTCCGTTCAGCAGTTCGGGCTGTAGTCTGTTCCAATTTTTCCTATGGAAATTAACATGGGGAAAATGCGTTTTGGGACCCCCTTTTTCTCAGCCTCGCTTGACGAATCACCCCGAAACTTTAAAGACAGGAGCTGACCTGAGCGGGCCATTAGTTTTGAAAATTTCGTCAAGATTCGTCAAACGACACCAAAGATATTGGGAAAAGAAAAACGCTTTTGAATAGAAACGAGATCCTAACTAGAACTACCTACTGGCGACCGCCAGTAGGTAATATATATGCCACTTGTGTCCTGAGGTCCTCAGGACACAACAGGACCTCATCGCCCCACCAGCAGTGCGCCAAGAGGCACGTTTGCAGAGTGGTGTAAAAGGGGGCGTGGCCTCGGACCACCTCTCTGTAACGCAGCTCTGTGGCGCTTACTGGAGGTACCTGGTGGGCTAGTTGGCCCCCAGGGACCCTTAGTATTCAAGGGGACTTAATCCCCCAACTTACAACGCGCCAGGGGACGCGTTTGCACAGTGGTGCATGAAGGGGGCGGGGCCTGATATAAGAAGTGTGCAAACACGCCCCTGGCATGTTGTAAATTGGGGGATTAAGTCCCCTTCATCCTGAGGGTCCTGGGGCCAACTAGCCCACCAAGTACCTCCAGTAAGCGCCACTGAGCTGTGTTGCAGAGAGGTGGTCCGAGGCCACGCCCCTTTTTACACCACTCTGCAAACACGGCTTCTGGTGCACTGCTGGTGGGGCGATGAGGTCCTCTTGTGTCCTGAGGACCTCAGGACACAAGTGGACTTCATCCTCCGAGCAGCAGTGCGCCAGAAGCCGCGTTTGCAGCGTGGTGTAAAAAGGGACGTGGCCTCGGAACACCTCTCTGCAATGCAGCTCTGTGGCGCTTACTGGAGGTACCTGGTGGGCAAGTTGGCCCCCAGGGACCCTCAGGATTCAAGTGGACTTAATAGGAACGTTATAATTAGAAATTAGCATTTAAAAAACCTTAGAAATTCACTGAAAAAACCATAGGTTTCAGGGACGTTATAGTTAGAAATTAGCATTTAAAAAACCTTAGAAATTCACTGAAAAAACCACAGGTTTCAGGGACATTATAGTTAGTTGGACATTTCACTCGTACAAAACCAGAGAAATTCGACCGTTATAGTTAGTAGAGCTAACTATAACTCGCAGCCCCGCAATGCACTGCTGATGATGTCACATAGTACATCACTCATGACATGGTCAGTGACATCACTGATTACATCACTGATGACATCTCAAATGACATCACTCATGACATCACTGATGACATCATCCATGTGATAATCTGATGCACTTCCTCACACCCTAATAAAACCTTTGATACACCCACTCTAAAATACCGACTACCAATATCGAAACCATAGACAGACCAATAGCAGTTAGTACATACCCGCTCAGTGATTCCTAGGTCTACACACACATCCACTCATTCACCCATACAGTAACTCATACATGCAGTCACTCATCAATACAGCACTATCATATGCACTCATACACCTATACATACACTCACACACCGCCACTCATCCATAGACTTACTCACACACCTACTCAGTCATGCAAAAATCAATCACACCCATTTACTCACCTATACAGTTATAAACAGACCACCTCACTTATTTATACAAATACTAACACATACTTACTCTCTTATACAATCACTGATACAAGCACACACTCATCCATACAGCCACTCTCACAATCACTCTCTCTCACGTTATGTTATGTTAAAAATGGATTTATAAAGCGCACAGCTACTCAATAGAGTATCCCGGCGCTAAGATAGAAAGATACAGAGGCCAGGGGTGAAACATCGTTCCCGAGGCGGAAGGCCATTAAGCTGCATGCTGGAACAGCCAGGTTTTCAGTTGTTTCCTGAATGCCATTATACTTGTGGCTTGTCTCAGCGATAGAGGTAGCTTGTTCCAGAATCTAGCCACTTGCACTTGGAACGAGCGTCCACCACGGCGGGCTCTGAGACACTTAGGGATGACAATTAGATGTTGATGTGCTGATCTAAGGGATCAGCAGGGTATGTAGTATGAGACTCTTCTGCGGATATAATGTGCCCCCATGCCATGCAGAGCTTTAAAAGCAAGGACCAGTGCCTTAAAGAGTACTCTGCATCGGACAGGCAGCCAATGCAGATTCTTCAGATGGTGGGAGATCCGGTCTCTAGGTCCAAGTCTCAGGACTGCTCTGGCTGCCGCGTTCTGCACGACTTGCAGTCTATTGAGGATAGACTCTGGAAGGCCCAGATAGAGCACGTTGGCATAGTCTAATCTGGAGGTGACAAGGGCCTGAACGACCGTCTTTCTGTGAGAGGTCGGTAATAGAAAAAGAAACCTACGGATCATTTTCAAAAACCCGAAGCACGCACTCCGCTACCGACTGTACTTGAGGTATCATAGATAAAGTGTCGTCCATTTTCACTCCCAGATTTTTTACGATCTTAACTGCTGACTGGGGGAGACATATCCGTGGGCCACCATTGCTTCCAGGCGTCCAGAGGGGGTGTGCCAAAGAAAATAATTTCCGACTTTTCCGGATTACATTTGAGATGGTTATGTCTGAACCAAGCAAAGATTTCTCTCAGACATTTATTAATCTTTTCACCATTAAACTCCTCCCCCTTCTTGCAAGTGAACAGCAGTTGCGTGTCGTCGGCATAGGATATAATCATAGCCTCCCCTGCTTCCGCCAGGGTAGCCAGGGGAGCCATGTACAAATTGAAAAGTACAGGGCTCAAGATAGATCCCTGTGGCACGCCGATCTTCAAGGGCGGCACCCTGGCAGAAAACGGGGGCGACCAGACCTCTTGATTTCTATCCTCCAAAAAGGAAGAGAACCACTTCAACACCGTGCCTTCAAGTCCACACTCCCGTAGCCTCTGCAGGAGGAGGCCATGGGGCACGGTGTCGAAAGCCGCAGAGAGGTCTAGAAGTACCAGGACAGCTTTGCCGCCTTTATCCAGGGTCTCCTTGATGGAATCAGAGACCTCCAGCAAGGCCGTCTCTGTGCTAAGGTTCTGCCTAAACCGGACTGACTTGGGTGGAAAAGATTATTGGCTTCAGCAAAGTCGCTGATCACCAAGTCAACATTTTTCTCAATTGTCTTTGCGAAGAAGGACAGTAAGGAGATTGGTCTATAGTTAGTTAAGACCATGGGATCGGCCGTAGATTTTTTCAATAAGGGGATAATTTTTGCACTTTTCCAACTTACTGGGACTTGACCGCTGAGAAGAGACACGTTCAAAACGTTATTCACAGTGGTGTTCAGAACCTCTGCCATTGAAGCCAGGAATTTGGCAGGGCACAAAATCAATCACACCCATTTACTCACCTATACAGTTATAAACAGACCACCTCACTTATTTATACAAATACTAACACATACTTACTCTCTTATACAATCACTGATACAAGCACACACTCATCCATACAGCCACTCTCACAATCACCCTCTCTCACGTATAGTCATTTATATACTCCAACACTCACATATACTGCCTTTCACATACGTAGTTACTCACACATATACCACTGAGACATCCATTCACTCACCAACACACCCATACACACACTCACCCATCCATACAGCCCTTCATAGATGCACTCTTGAACCCACACACCCTGTGATTCACCCACTTACACATCTATGCACAGAGTCACCCACTCCCCACCCACTCACACAGACACTCAGGCACTCATACAGATACTCAGACAACCAATCAATAACCCATATAGACAGTCATGTAACTATAACGTCCCCGAAGCCTGTGGTTTTTTCAGTGAATATATATATATCCACGCTCCCAAAAGGGCACAAATATGTGACATGTAAGATGGTTCTACAGAAGCACAAAGTGTTAAAATGTTGAAATGTTGAGCGCTAGAGTAAGCAAACCCATATAGGGAGTAATTAGGCTGTAGTGATACAATTGGGCTAGTGATTAGAATATATGCCTGTCTTGATCGCTGCGGCATACAAGCAATTGATGCATACTATTTGTGAGAAGTTGACCTGGTATATGCTGTTCACTAATTAAAGTGGACACCTTGCACCAGAACAATTCGACTCTTATGGTAGATAGGTTTAAGACAACCTTTATAGAAAGCTATCCTAGTGGTAGCTGTGGAGAGCAGCCTTCAGGCTAAGTCTTGAAGGAATGTAAAGCGATACCAAAGGGGATGATGGACGGAGCGCTAGAGCAAATCAAACACTCACCCCCAGTCAACTGATCTGGGTTTAATCCATCATCATTCTTTAGCTCACTCCACCACCCCAGTTCAGACATGGCCATATGCAAATCAGTCTGACCCTGTGCCTCATGGGAACAGTCCAGCCCGAACTGCCAAGCCATGTCTTCCCTGGACCGGAAACAAGCATCCTGGGACCGGTTTCGGGTTCAAAACCCTCATCAGCCAGGCTATCTTGAATCCAGTGGCAAAGTGAGCAAGGGACCCACGTCTTGGCCTACCCTGCCAACTTAGGGCGAACAAAGCGATACCAAAGGGGATGATGGACGGAGCGCTAGAGGAAATCAAACACTCACCTCCAGTCAACTGATCTGGGTTTAATCCATCATCATTCTTTAGCTCACTCCACCACCCCAGTTCAGACATGGCCATATGCAAATCAGTCTGACCCTGTGCCTCATGGGAACAGTCCAGCCCGAACTGCCAAGCCATGTCTTCCCTGGACCGGAAACAAGCATCCTGGGACCGGTTTCGGGTTCAAAACCCTCATCAGCCAGGCTATCTTGAATCCAGTGGCAAAGTGAGCAAGGGACCCACGTCTGGGCATACCCTGCCAACTTAGGGCGAACAAAGCGATACCAAAGGGGATGATGGACGGAGCGCTAGAGCAAATCAAACACTCACCCCCAGTCAACTGATCTGGGTTTAATCCATCATCATTCTTTAGCTCACTCCACCACCCCAGTTCAGACATGGCCATATGCAAATCAGTCTGACCCTGTGCCTCATGGGAACAGTCCAGCCCGAACTGCCAAGCCATGTCTTCCCTGGACCGGAAACAAGCATCCTGGGACCGGTTTCGGGTTCAAAACCCTCATCAGCCAGGCTATCTTGAATCCAGTGGCAAAGTGAGCAAGGGACCCACGTCTGGGCATACCCTGCCAACTTAGGCGAACAAAGCGATACCAAAGGGGATGATGGACGGAGCGCTAGAGCAAATCAAACACTCACCCCCAGTCAACTGATCTGGGTTTAATCCATCATCATTCTTTAGCTCACTCCACCACCCCAGTTCAGACATGGCCATATGCAAATCAGTCTGACCCTGTGCCTCATGGGAACAGTCCAGCCCGAACTGCCAAGCCATGTCTTCCCTGGACCGGAAACAAGCATCCTGGGACCGGTTTCGGGTTCAAAACCCTCATCAGCCAGGCTATCTTGAATCCAGTGGCAAAGTGAGCAAGGGACCCACGTCTGGGCATACCCTGCCAACTTAGGGCGAACAAAGCGATACCAAAGGGGATGATGGACGGAGCGCTAGAGCAAATCAAACACTCACCCCCAGTCAACTGATCTGGGTTTAATCCATCATCATTCTTTAGCTCACTCCACCACCCCAGTTCAGACATGGCCATATGCAAATCAGTCTGACCCTGTGCCTCATGGGAACAGTCCAGCCCGAACTGCCAAGCCATGTCTTCCTGGACCAGAAACAAGCATCCTGGGACCGGCTTCGGGTTCAAAACCCTCATCAGCCAGGCTATCTTGAATCCAGTGGCAAAGTGAGCAAGGGAGCCACGTCTGGGCATACCCTGCCAACTTAGGGCGAACAAAGCAATACCAAAGGGGATGATGGACGGAGCGCTAGAGCAAATCAAACACTCACCCCCAGTCAACTGATCTGGGTTTAATCCATCATCATTCTTTAGCTCACTCCACCACCCCAGTTCAGACATGGCCATATGCAAATCAGTCTGACCCTGTGCCTCATGGGAACAGTCCAGCCCGAACTGCCAAGCCATGTCTTCCCTGGACCGGAAACAAGCATCCTGGGACCGGTTTCGGGTTCAAAACCCTCATCAGCCAGGCTATCTTGAATCCAGTGGCAAAGTGAAGAAGCTGAAGAGGGGTGAAACCCCGAAACCGGTCCTAGGATGCTTGTTTCCAGTCCAGGGAGGACCTGGCTTGGCAGTTCGGGCTGGACTGTTCCCATGAGGCACAGGGTCAAGACTGATTTGCATATGGCTGGGTTCAAACTGGAATGGCATGGTGAGCAAAAAAACGATGGATTTAGGCCCAGATCACTGTACTGGGGTGAATGTATGACATTGTTCTGCATTCTGTCCATCAACTGTTGTTTTTGCATTTGTCACCCCGAGTGGGACGGGTATGCCCAGACGTGGGTCCCATGCTCTCCATGCCACTGGAATCAAGCTATCCTGGCTGAAGAGGGTGAAACCCCGAAACCGGTCCTAGGATGCTTGTTTCCAGTCCAGGGAGGACCTGGCTTGGCAGTTCGGGCTGGACTGTTCCCATGAGGCACAGGGTCAAGACTGATTTGCATATGGCTGGGTTCAAACTGGAATGGCATGGTGAGCAAAAAAACAATGGATTTAGGCCCAGATCACTGTACTGGGGTGAATGTATGACATTGTTCTGCATTCTGTCCATCAACTCTTGTTTTTGCATTTGTCACCCCGAGTGGGACGGGTATGCCCAGACATGGGTCCCGTGCTCTCCATGCCACTGTGGAATCAAGCTATCCTGGCTGAAGAGGGGTGAAACCCCGAAACCGGTCCTAGGATGCTTGTTTCCAGTCCAGGGAGGACCTGGCTTGGCAGTTCGGGCTGGACTGTTCCCATGAGGCACAGGGTCAAGACTGATTTGCATATGGCTGGGTTCAAACTGGAATGGCATGGTGAGCAAAAAAACGATGGATTTAGGCCCAGATCACTGTACTGGGGTGAATGTATGACATTGTTCTGCATTCTGTCCATCAACTGTTGTTTTTGCATTTGTCACCCCGAGTGGGACGGGTATGCCCAGACGTGGGTCCCGTGCTCTCCATGCCACTGGAATCAAGCTATCCTGGCTGAAGAGGGGTGAAACCCGAAACCGGTCCTAGGATGCTTGTTTCCAGTCCAGGGAGGACCTGGCTTGGCAGTTCGGGCTGGACTGTTCCCATGAGGCACAGGGTCAAGACTGATTTGCATATGGCTGGGTTCAAACTGGAATGGCATGGTGAGCAAAAAACGATGGATTTAGGCCCAGATCACTGTACTGGGGTGAATGTATGACATTGTTCTGCATTCTGTCCATCAACTGTTGTTTTTGCATTTGTCACCCCGAGTGGGACGGGTATGCCCAGACGTGGGTCCCGTGCTCTCAATGCCACTGGAATCAAGCTATCCTGGCTGAAGAGGGTGAAACCCCGAAACCGGTCCTAGGATGCTTGTTTCCAGTCCAGGGAGGACCTGGCTTGGCAGTTCGGGCTGGACTGTTCCCATGAGGCACAGGGTCAAGACTGATTTGCATATGGCTGGGTTCAAACCGGAATGGCATGGTGAGCAAAAAAACGATGGATTTAGGCCCAGATCACTGTACTGGGGTGAATGTATGACATTATTCTGCATTCTGTCCATCAACTGTTGTTTTTGCATTTGTCACCCCGAGTGGGACGGGTATGCCCAGACGTGTGTCCCGTGCTCTCCATGCCACTGGAATCAAGCTATCCTGGCTGAAGAGGGGTGAAACCCCGAAACCGGTCCTAGGATGCTTGTTTCCAGTCCAGGGAGGACCTGGCTTGGCAGTTCGGGCTGGACTGTTCCCATGAGGCACAGGGTCAAGACTGATTTGCATATGGCTGGGTTCAAACTGGAATGGCATGGTGAGCAAAAAACGATGGATTTAGGCCCAGATCACTGTACTGGGGTGAATGTATGACATTGTTCTGCATTCTGTCCATCAACTGTTGTTTTTGCATTTGTCACCCCGAGTGGGACGGGTATGCCCAGACGTGGGTCCCGTGCTCTCCATGCCACTGGAATCAAGCTATCCTGGCTGAAGAGGGGTGAAACCCCGAAACCGGTCCTAGGATGCTTGTTTCCAGTCCAGGGAGGACCTGGCTTGGCAGTTCGGGCTGGACTGTTCCCATGAGGCACAGGGTCAAGACTGATTTGCATATGGCTGGGTTCAAACTGGAATGGCATGGTGAGCAAAAAACGATGGATTTAGGCCCAGATCACTGTACTGGGGTGAATGTATGACATTGTTCTGCATTCTGTCCATCAACTGTTGTTTTTGCATTTGTCACCCCGAGTGGGACGGGTATGCCCAGACGTGGGTCCCGTGCTCTCCATGCCACTGGAATCAAGCTATCCTGGCTGAAGAGGGGTGAAACCCCGAAACCGGTCCTAGGATGCTTGTTTCCAGTCCAGGGAGGACCTGGCTTGGCAGTTCGGGCTGGACTGTTCCCATGAGGCACAGGGTCAAGACTGATTTGCATATGGCTGGGTTCAAACTGGAATGGCATGGTGAGCAAAAAAAAGATGGATTTAGGCCCAGATCACTGTACTGGGGTGAATGTAGGACATTGTTCTGCATTCTGTCCATCAACTGTTGGTTTTGCATTTGTCACCCCGAGTGGGACGGGTATGCCCAGACGTGGGTCCCGTGCTCTCCATGCCACTGGAATCAAGCTATCCTGGCTGAAGAGGGGTGAAACCCCGAAACCGGTCCTAGGATGCTTGTTTCCAGTCCAGGGAGGACCTGGCTTGGCAGTTCGGGCTGGACTGTTCCCATGAGGCACAGGGTCAAGACTGATTTGCATATGGCTGGGTTCAAACTGGAATGGCATGGTGAGCAAAAAAACGATGGATTTAGGCCCAGATCACTGTACTGGGGTGAATGTATGACATTGTTCTGCATTCTGTCCATCAACTGTTGTTTTTGCATTTGTCACCCCGAGTGGGACGGGTATGCCCAGACGTGGGTCCCGTGCTCTCCATGCCACTGGAATCAAGCTATCCTGGCTGAAGAGGGGTGAAACCCCGAAACCGGTCCTAGGATGCTTGTTTCCAGTCCAGGGAGGACCTGGCTTGGCAGTTCGGGCTGGACTGTTCCCATGAGGCACAGGGTCAAGACTGATTTGCATATGGCTGGGTTCAAACTGGAATGGCATGGTGAGCAAAAAAATGATGGATTTAGGCCCAGATCACTGTACTGGGGTGAATGTATGACATTGTTCTGCATTCTGTCCATCAACTGTTGTTTTTGCATTTGTCACCCCGAGTGGGACGGGTATGCCCAGACGTGGGTCCCGTGCTCTCCATGCCACTGGAATCAAGCTATCCTGGCTGAAGAGGGGTGAAACCCCGAAACCGGTCCTAGGATGCTTGTTTCCAGTCCAGGGAGGACCTGGCTTGGCAGTTCGGGCTGGACTGTTCCCATGAGGCACAGGGTCAAGACTGATTTGCATATGGCTGGGTTCAAACTGGAATGGCATGGTGAGCAAAAAACGATGGATTTAGGCCCAGATCACTGTACTGGGGTGAATGTATGACATTGTTCTGCATTCTGTCCATCAACTGTTGTTTTTGCATTTGTCACCCCGAGTGGGACGGGTATGCCCAGACGTGGGTCCCGTGCTCTCCATGCCACTGGAATCAAGCTATCCTGGCTGAAGAGGGGTGAAACCCCGAAACCGGTCCTAGGATGCTTGTTTCCAGTCCAGGGAGGACCTGGCTTGGCAGTTCGGGCTGGACTGTTCCCATGAGGCACAGGGTCAAGACTGATTTGCATATGGCTGGGTTCAAACTGGAATGGCATGGTGAGCAAAAAAACGATGGATTTAGGCCCAGATCACTGTACTGGGGTGAATGTATGACATTGTTCTGCATTCTGTCCATCAACTGTTGTTTTTGCATTTGTCACCCCGAGTGGGACGGGTATGCCCAGACATGGGTCCCGTGCTCTCCATGCCACTGTGGAATCAAGCTATCCTGGCTGAAGAGGGGTGAAACCCCGAAACCGGTCCTAGGATGCTTGTTTCCAGTCCAGGGAGGACCTGGCTTGGCAGTTCGGGCTGGACTGTTCCCATGAGGCACAGGGTCAAGACTGATTTGCATATGGCTGGGTTCTAACTGGAATGGCATGGTGAGCAAAAAAACGATGGATTTAGGCCCAGATCACTGTACTGGGGTGAATGTATGACATTGTTCTGCATTCTGTCCATCAACTGTTGTTTTTGCATTTGTCACCCCGAGTGGGACGGGTATGCCCAGACGTGGGTCCCGTGCTCTCCATGCCACTGGAATCAAGCTATCCTGGCTGAAGAGGGTGAAACCCCGAAACCGGTCCTAGGATGCTTGTTTCCAGTCCAGGGAGGACCTGGCTTGGCAGTTCGGGCTGGACTGTTCCCATGAGGCACAGGGTCAAGACTGATTTGCATATGGCTGGGTTCAAACTGGAATGGCATGGTGAGCAAAAACGATGGATTTAGGCCCAGATCACTGTACTGGGGTGAATGTATGACATTGTTCTGCATTCTGTCCATCAACTGTTGTTTTTGCATTTGTCACCCGAGTGGGACGGGTATGCCCAGACGTGGGTCCCGTGCTCTCCATGCCACTGGAATCAAGCTATCCTGGCTGAAGAGGGGTGAAACCCCGAAACCGGTCCTAGGATGCTTGTTTCCAGTCCAGGGAGGACCTGGCTTGGCAGTTCGGGCTGGACTGTTCCCATGAGGCACAGGGTCAAGACTGATTTGCATATGGCTGGGTTCAAACTGGAATGGCATGGTGAGCAAAAAACGATGGATTTAGGCCCAGATCACTGTACTGGGGTGAATGTATGACATTGTTCTGCATTCTGTCCATCAACTGTTGTTTTTGCATTTGTCACCCCGAGTGGGACGGGTATGCCCAGACGTGGGTCCCGTGCTCTCCATGCCACTGGAATCAAGCTATCCTGGCTGAAGAGGGGTGAAACCCCGAAACCGGTCCTAGGATGCTTGTTTCCAGTCCAGGGAGGACCTGGCTTGGCAGTTCGGGCTGGACTGTTCCCATGAGGCACAGGGTCAAGACTGATTTGCATATGGCTGGGTTCAAACTGGAATGGCATGGTGAGCAAAAAAACGATGGATTTAGGCCCAGATCACTGTACTGGGGTGAATGTATGACATTGTTCTGCATTCTGTCCATCAACTGTTGTTTTTGCATTTGTCACCCCGAGTGGGACGGGTATGCCCAGACGTGGGTCCCGTGCTCTCCATGCCACTGGAATCAAGCTATCCTGGCTGAAGAGGGGTGAAACCCCGAAACCGGTCCTAGGATGCTTGTTTCCAGTCCAGGGAGGACCTGGCTTGGCAGTTCGGGCTGGACTGTTCCCATGAGGCACAGGGTCAAGACTGATTTGCGTATGGCTGGGTTCAAACTGGAATGGCATGGTGAGCAAAAAACGATGGATTTAGGCCCAGATCACTGTACTGGGGTGAATGTATGACATTGTTCTGCATTCTGTCCATCAACTGTTGTTTTTGCATTTGTCACCCCGAGTGGGACGGGTATGCCCAGACGTGGGTCCCGTGCTCTCCATGCCACTGGAATCAAGCTATCCTGGCTGAAGAGGGGTGAAACCCCGAAACCGGTCCTAGGATGCTTGTTTCCAGTCCAGGGAGGACCTGGCTTGGCAGTTCGGGCTGGACTGTTCCCATGAGGCACAGGGTCAAGACTGATTTGCATATGGCTGGGTTCAAACTGGAATGGCATGGTGAGCAAAAAACGATGGATTTAGGCCCAGATCACTGTACTGGGGTGAATGTATGACATTGTTCTGCATTCTGTCCATCAACTGTTGTTTTTGCATTTGTCACCCCGAGTGGGACGGGTATGCCCAGACGTGGGTCCCGTGCTCTCCATGCCACTGGAATCAAGCTATCCTGGCTGAAGAGGGGTGAAACCCCGAAACCGGTCCTAGGATGCTTGTTTCCAGTCCAGGGAGGACCTGGCTTGGCAGTTCGGGCTGGACTGTTCCCATGAGGCACAGGGTCAAGACTGATTTGCATATGGCTGGGTTCAAACTGGAATGGCATGGTGAGCAAAAAAACGATGGATTTAGGCCCAGATCACTGTACTGGGGTGAATGTATGACATTGTTCTGCATTCTGTCCATCAACTGTTGTTTTTGCATTTGTCACCCCGAGTGGGACGGGTATGCCCAGACGTGGGTCCCGTGCTCTCCATGCCACTGGAATCAAGCTATCCTGGCTGAAGAGGGTGAAACCCCGAAACCGGTCCTAGGATGCTTGTTTCCAGTCCAGGGAGGACCTGGCTTGGCAGTTCGGGCTGGACTGTTCCCATGAGGCACAGGGTCAAGACTGATTTGCATATGGCTGGGTTCAAACTGGAATGGCATGGTGAGCAAAAAAACGATGGATTTAGGCCCAGATCACTGTACTGGGGTGAATGTATGACATTGTTCTGCATTCTGTCCATCAACTGTTGTTTTTGCATTTGTCACCCCGAGTGGGACGGGTATGCCCAGACGTGGGTCCCGTGCTCTCCATGCCACTGGAATCAAGCTATCCTGGCTGAAGAGGGGTGAAACCCCGAAACCGGTCCTAGGATGCTTGTTTCCAGTCCAGGGAGGACCTGGCTTGGCAGTTCGGGCTGGACTGTTCCCATGAGGCACAGGGTCAAGACTGATTTGCATATGGCTGGGTTCAAACTGGAATGGCATGGTGAGCAAAAAAACGATGGATTTAGGCCCAGATCACTGTACTGGGGTGAATGTATGACATTGTTCTGCATTCTGTCCATCAACTGTTGTTTTTGCATTTGTCACCCCGAGTGGGACGGGTATGCCCAGACGTGGGTCCCGTGCTCTCCATGCCACTGGAATCAAGCTATCCTGGCTGAAGAGGGGTGAAACCCCGAAACCGGTCCTAGGATGCTTGTTTCCAGTCCAGGGAGGACCTGGCTTGGCAGTTCGGGCTGGACTGTTCCCATGAGGCACAGGGTCAAGACTGATTTGCATATGGCTGGGTTCAAACTGGAATGGCATGGTGAGCAAAAAAACGATGGATTTAGGCCCAGATCACTGTACTGGGGTGAATGTATGACATTGTTCTGCATTCTGTCCATCAACTGTTGTTTTTGCATTTGTCACCCCGAGTGGGACGGGTATGCCCAGACGTGGGTCCCGTGCTCTCCATGCCACTGGAATCAAGCTATCCTGGCTGAAGAGGGGTGAAACCCCGAAACCGGTCCTAGGATGCTTGTTTCCAGTCCAGGGAGGACCTGGCTTGGCAGTTCGGGCTGGACTGTTCCCATGAGGCACAGGGTCAAGACTGATTTGCATATGGCTGGGTTCAAACTGGAATGGCATGGTGAGCAAAAAAACGATGGATTTAGGCCCAGATCACTGTACTGGGGTGAATGTATGACATTGTTCTGCATTCTGTCCATCAACTGTTGTTTTTGCATTTGTCACCCCGAGTGGGACGGGTATGCCCAGACGTGGGTCCCGTGCTCTCCATGCCACTGGAATCAAGCTATCCTGGCTGAAGAGGGGTGAAACCCCGAAACCGGTCCTAGGATGCTTGTTTCCAGTCCAGGGAGGACCTGGCTTGGCAGTTCGGGCTGGACTGTTCCCATGAGGCACAGGGTCAAGACTGATTTGCATATGGCTGGGTTCAAACTGGAATGGCATGGTGAGCAAAAAAACGATGGATTTAGGCCCAGATCACTGTACTGGGGTGAATGTATGACATTGTTCTGCATTCTGTCCATCAACTGTTGTTTTTGCATTTGTCACCCCGAGTGGGACGGGTATGCCCAGACGTGGGTCCCGTGCTCTCCATGCCACTGGAATCAAGCTATCCTGGCTGAAGAGGGGTGAAACCCCGAAACCGGTCCTAGGATGCTTGTTTCCAGTCCAGGGAGGACCTGGCTTGGCAGTTCGGGCTGGACTGTTCCCATGAGGCACAGGGTCAAGACTGATTTGCATATGGCTGGGTTCAAACTGGAATGGCATGGTGAGCAAAAAACGATGGATTTAGGCCCAGATCACTGTACTGGGGTGAATGTATGACATTGTTCTGCATTCTGTCCATCAACTGTTGTTTTTGCATTTGTCACCCCGAGTGGGACGGGTATGCCCAGACGTGGGTCCCGTGCTCTCCATGCCACTGGAATCAAGCTATCCTGGCTGAAGAGGGGTGAAACCCCGAAACCGGTCCTAGGATGCTTGTTTCCAGTCCAGGGAGGACCTGGCTTGGCAGTTCGGGCTGGACTGTTCCCATGAGGCACAGGGTCAAGACTGATTTGCATATGGCTGGGTTCAAACTGGAATGGCATGGTGAGCAAAAAAACGATGGATTTAGGCCCAGATCACTGTACTGGGGTGAATGTATGACATTGTTCTGCATTCTGTCCATCAACTGTTGTTTTTGCATTTGTCACCCCGAGTGGGACGGGTATGCCCAGACGTGGGTCCCGTGCTCTCCATGCCACTGGAATCAAGCTATCCTGGCTGAAGAGGGGTGAAACCCCGAAACCGGTCCTAGGATGCTTGTTTCCAGTCCAGGGAGGACCTGGCTTGGCAGTTCGGGCTGGACTGTTCCCATGAGGCACAGGGTCAAGACTGATTTGCATATGGCTGGGTTCAAACTGGAATGGCATGGTGAGCAAAAAACGATGGATTTAGGCCCAGATCACTGTACTGGGGTGAATGTATGACATTGTTCTGCATTCTGTCCATCAACTGTTGTTTTTGCATTTGTCACCCCGAGTGGGACGGGTATGCCCAGACGTGGGTCCCGTGCTCTCCATGCCACTGGAATCAAGCTATCCTGGCTGAAGAGGGGTGAAACCCCGAAACCGGTCCTAGGATGCTTGTTTCCAGTCCAGGGAGGACCTGGCTTGGCAGTTCGGGCTGGACTGTTCCCATGAGGCACAGGGTCAAGACTGATTTGCATATGGCTGGGTTCAAACTGGAATGGCATGGTGAGCAAAAAAACGATGGATTTAGGCCCAGATCACTGTACTGGGGTGAATGTATGACATTGTTCTGCATTCTGTCCATCAACTGTTGTTTTTGCATTTGTCACCCCGAGTGGGACGGGTATGCCCAGACGTGGGTCCCGTGCTCTCCATGCCACTGGAATCAAGCTATCCTGGCTGAAGAGGGGTGAAACCCCGAAACCGGTCCTAGGATGCTTGTTTCCAGTCCAGGGAGGACCTGGCTTGGCAGTTCGGGCTGGACTGTTCCCATGAGGCACAGGGTCAAGACTGATTTGCATATGGCTGGGTTCAAACTGGAATGGCATGGTGAGCAAAAAACTATGGATTTAGGCCCAGATCACTGTACTGGGGTGAATGTATGACATTGTTCTGCATTCTGTCCATCAACTGTTGTTTTTGCATTTGTCACCCCGAGTGGGACGGGTATGCCCAGACGTGGGTCCCGTGCTCTCCATGCCACTGGAATCAAGCTATCCTGGCTGAAGAGGGGTGAAACCCCGAAACCGGTCCTAGGATGCTTGTTTCCAGTCCAGGGAGGACCTGGCTTGGCAGTTCGGGCTGGACTGTTCCCATGAGGCACAGGGTCAAGACTGATTTGCATATGGCTGGGTTCAAACTGGAATGGCATGGTGAGCAAAAAAACGATGGATTTAGGCCCAGATCACTGTACTGGGGTGAATGTATGACATTGTTCTGCATTCTGTCCATCAACTGTTGTTTTTGCATTTGTCACCCCGAGTGGGACGGGTATGCCCAGACGTGGGTCCCGTGCTCTCCATGCCACTGGAATCAAGCTATCCTGGCTGAAGAGGGGTGAAACCCCGAAACCGGTCCTAGGATGCTTGTTTCCAGTCCAGGGAGGACCTGGCTTGGCAGTTCGGGCTGGACTGTTCCCATGAGGCACAGGGTCAAGACTGATTTGCATATGGCTGGGTTCAAACTGGAATGGCATGGTGAGCAAAAAAACGATGGATTTAGGCCCAGATCACTGTACTGGGGTGAATGTATGACATTGTTCTGCATTCTGTCCATCAACTGTTGTTTTTGCATTTGTCACCCCGAGTGGGACGGGTATGCCCAGACGTGGGTCCCGTGCTCTCCATGCCACTGGAATCAAGCTATCCTGGCTGAAGAGGGTGAAACCCCGAAACCGGTCCTAGGATGCTTGTTTCCAGTCCAGGGAGGACCTGGCTTGGCAGTTCGGGCTGGACTGTTCCCATGAGGCACAGGGTCAAGACTGATTTGCATATGGCTGGGTTCAAACTGGAATGGCATGGTGAGCAAAAAAACGATGGATTTAGGCCCAGATCACTGTACTGGGGTGAATGTATGACATTGTTCTGCATTCTGTCCATCAACTGTTGTTTTTGCATTTGTCACCCCGAGTGGGACGGGTATGCCCAGACGTGGGTCCCGTGCTCTCCATGCCACTGGAATCAAGCTATCCTGGCTGAAGAGGGGTGAAACCCGAAACCGGTCCTAGGATGCTTGTTTCCAGTCCAGGGAGGACCTGGCTTGGCAGTTCGGGCTGGACTGTTCCCATGAGGCACAGGGTCAAGACTGATTTGCATATGGCTGGGTTCAAACTGGAATGGCATGGTGAGCAAAAACGATGGATTTAGGCCCAGATCACTGTACTGGGGTGAATGTATGACATTGTTCTGCATTCTGTCCATCAACTGTTGTTTTTGCATTTGTCACCCCGAGTGGGACGGGTATGCCCAGACGTGGGTCCCGTGCTCTCCATGCCACTGGAATCAAGCTATCCTGGCTGAAGAGGGGTGAAACCCCGAAACCGGTCCTAGGATGCTTGTTTCCAGTCCAGGGAGGACCTGGCTTGGCAGTTCGGGCTGGACTGTTCCCATGAGGCACAGGGTCAAGACTGATTTGCATATGGCTGGGTTCAAACTGGAATGGCATGGTGAGCAAAAAACGATGGATTTAGGCCCAGATCACTGTACTGGGGTGAATGTATGACATTGTTCTGCATTCTGTCCATCAACTGTTGTTTTTGCATTTGTCACCCCGAGTGGGACGGGTATGCCCAGACGTGGGTCCCGTGCTCTCCATGCCACTGGAATCAAGCTATCCTGGCTGAAGAGGGGTGAAACCCCGAAACCGGTCCTAGGATGCTTGTTTCCAGTCCAGGGAGGACCTGGCTTGGAAGTTCGGGCTGGACTGTTCCCATGAGGCACAGGGTCAAGACTGATTTGCATATGGCTGGGTTCAAACTGGAATGGCATGGTGAGCAAAAAAACGATGGATTTAGGCCCAGATCACTGTACTGGGGTGACTGTATGACATTGTTCTGCATTCTGTCCATCAACTGTTGTTTTTGCATTTGTCACCCCGAGTGGGACGGGTATGCCCAGACGTGGGTCCCGTGCTCTCCATGCCACTGGAATCAAGCTATCCTGGCTGAAGAGGGGTGAAACCCGAAACCGGTCCTAGGATGCTTGTTTCCAGTCCAGGGAGGACCTGGCTTGGCAGTTCGGGCTGGACTGTTCCCATGAGGCACAGGGTCAAGACTGATTTGCATATGGCTGGGTTCAAACTG